>JAMPIT010000622.1:0-2648625 GCA_026261815.1 Monarcha castaneiventris obscurior
GGAGCGGCCCCGAGTTCGGCCGAACCGAGCCGAGTAAGGCCGAAGGCGCGGAGCGGCCCCGAGTTCGGCCGAACCGAGCCGAGTAAGGCCGAAGGCGCGGAGCGGCCCCGAGTTCGGCCGAACCGAGCCGAGTAAGGCCGAAGGCGCGGAGCGGCCCCGAGTTCGGCCGAACCGAGCCGAGTAAGGCCGAAGGCGCGGAGCGGCCCCGAGTTCGGCCGAACCGAGCCGAGTAAGGCCGAAGGCGCGGAGCGGCCCCGAGTTCGGCCGAACCGAGCCGAGTAAGGCCGAAGGCGCGGAGCGGCCCCGAGTTCGGCCGAACCGAGCCGAGTAAGGCCGAAGGCGCGGAGCGGCCCCGAGTTCGGCCGAACCGAGCCGAGTAAGGCCGAAGGCGCGGAGCGGCCCCGAGTTCGGCCGAACCGAGCCGAGTAAGGCCGAAGGCGCGGAGCGGCCCCGAGTTCGGCCGAACCGAGCCGAGTAAGGCCGAAGGCACGGAGCGGCCCCGAGTTCGGCCGAACCGAGCCGAGTAAGGCCGAAGGCACGGAGCGGCCCCGAGTTCGGCCGAACCGAGCCGAGCGGAGCCGAAGGCACGGAGCGGCCCCGAGTTCAGCCGAACCGAGCCGAGCAAGGCCGAAGGTAGCGAGCGGCCCCGAGTTCAGCCGAACCGAGCCGAGTTTAACCGAACAGAGACAGCGGCCCCGAGTTCAGCCGAACTGACCCGAATCGAGCCGAGTCTACCGGAACATAGCCGTGTTTAGCCGAATATACCGGGTTAGCCCGTACAGACCCAAATTCAGCCGAAACGAGCCGAGTTCAACCGAACTAGGCCGAACACAACGGAATTTAGCAGAAGCGGGCCGAACCCAGCCTGTTCGCCCAAACAGAGCCGAATCTAGCGGAGGTCAGCCGAACCGACCCGAGCTCCGTCGAACGCAGCGGCTGATCTCGGGGCCGCTCCGTGCCTTCGGCTCCGCTCGGCTCGGTTCGGCCGAACTCGGGGCCGCTCCGTGCCTTCGGCTCCGCTCGGCTCGGTTCGGCCGAACTCGGGGCAGCTCCGTGCCTTCGGCTCCGCTCGGCTCGGTTCGGCCGAACTCGGGGCCGCTCCGTGCCTTCGGCTCCGCTCGGCTCGGTTCGGCCGAACTCGGGGCCGCTCCGTGCCTTCGGCTCCGCTCGGCTCGGTTCGGCCGAACTCGGGGCCGCTCCGTGCCTTCGGCCTTACTCGGCTCGGCTCCCTGAGGGCGGCGCGGGCCGGGCCGAGGCGCTGCGCGGGAAAGCGGCGGCCGCCTCACGTTAAACACCCAGAGCTCGGCGCTTTCCCGCTGCCGACGGCCGCGGGCGGCCCGGCCATCGCACGGATACGGACGGGAGCGCGGCGTCGGGCCGGAGATCATTAGGCAGCGACTGCACTCGCGCTAATTAATGGTCATTAGAGCAGGAGGCTGCGTTCGGCCGAGTTCGGCTCGGTTCGGCCGAACTCGGGGCCGCTCCGCGCCTTCGGCCTTACTCGGCTCGGTTCGGCCGAACTCGGGGCCGCTCCGTTCGTTCGGCGGAGTTCGGCCGAACTCGGGTTGATTCGGCTCAACTCGAGTCTTTTCGGGTAAACTCGGGTAGATTCGGCCAAACCCGGTAGGTTCGTCTAAACTCGGCTTTCTTCGGGAGTTTTCGCTAGCTTCGGGACTTTTCGGGGTAATTCGTTTCTGGCCGGCTAAACTCGGCTCGATTCGGCCCGGTTCCGCTGCGATCGGCTCGGTTCGGCCGAGCTCGGTGCCGCCCGCCGGGTTGGCGGGGCTCGGCTCGGCTCCCCGAGGCCGCCGAACGCAGCGATCGCCGCGGCCGCGGCCTCTCAGCGTCCCCGAGGGGGCTCCGGCAGCGGGGGCGGCGCTTTCGGGGCGCTGAGCGGCGGCAGCGCGGCCCCCGCCTCTCCCGGGGCGGCAGCGGGCTGGGATTCCCGTACAGATTCCCGGACGGTGGAGCCGGGGCGGCCGCACAGCTGTTCCGGGAGCTCCGGGGCGGGGCCGGTCAGGGCCGGGCCGGGCTGGGGCTGGGTCGGTACCGGCAGCGGGGCGGGGCCGCGGCGGGCGGGGCCGGGGCGGGGGCGCCTGCGCGGGGCCACAAAAGCGGCAGCGGCGGGGGCTTTTCCTCTTTCCGGTTCCGCGCTGGGCGCGGAGGCGGCGGCAGGTGAGGGGCAGGTGAGGAGCAGGTGAGGGGCGGCGGGGCCGGGAGCCTCGCCGGGGCCCGGAGCCTCGCCGGGGCCGGGAGCCTCGCCGGGGCCCGGAGCCCCGCCGGGGCCGGGAGCTTTGCCGGGGCCCGGAGCCTCGCCGGGGCCGGGAGCTTTGCCGGGACCCGGAGCCTCGCCGGGGCCGGGAGTTTTGCCGGGACCCGGAGCCTCGCTGGGGCCGGGAGCTTTACCAGGGACCGGGGGCCTTGGCAGGGGCCGAGGCCGGGGCTGGCGGAGTTCACGGCCCGAGCCTTCCCGGGGCGGGGGGCGCAGGAGCTGCCCCGGGCCGGGCAGGGAGTTCCGGGGCCGAGGGCAGGCGGGGACGGTCCCGTCCCGCTGCTCGGGCCGGCGGCCCTGCCGCTCCCGGCGCGGGTCGGGCAGCGGCGGCCACGGGGGGTTCCTGCGGCTCCGGGCGAGTCCCGGAGGCCGCACGGGCCGGGGAGGGCAGCGGCTGCCGCCGCCCGGGGCTTTCCCCTATGGAAGGTTCGGCGGCGGCCGAGGGGGTTCCTCGAGTGGAGGCTGGGGGCAGGCGGGAGGTTCTTGGTGGAGGCGTTTGGGGCTCGGGTAGCCCGGGAGGAGGTTGGGGGTGAGCGCGGCGCGCTGCCCTGAAGCGGGTGCGCCCGGCCGGGAGGGAGGCAGGTGCCGCGGCTGTTTCTGTGTGCGCACGTGAAAAAAACCTCAATAAAGCGATTCCCCGCGTCTGCTGCTGCTGCTGCCCCACACAGACACAGGACGGCACCCCCCGTGCGGGGAGGCGCCTCCGTCCCAGTTCCCAAGCACTTCCCGCACACTGGACATGGGGTGGCGGGTGGGCAACACTCCCTTCCAGCCCCCCACCACTACATCACACGTGGGGTCACAGGCAGAGTTGGGGGCGGTTCTTCACTCCCAAGTGCCGTGTTTTGGGTGCTTGGAACGTGCTCAGGGGGTGGGCTCGGAGCTCACAAAGGGACTGAGTCCTGCCATTTCCGCAGTTGAAGATGGCAACTCAGTCCTGGGGGCTTGGGTCTAAAAGCAAAAACTGAGTCTTGTGCTTTCACCTTTTGAGAGCAGAGACTAAGTGTTGCATTTTTAGGCCTTGAAACCAAGCTCTGGGGGATGATTTTGGGTCCCAAAAGCACAGCCCTATGTTTGTGAAGCTCAGAAAAAAACTAAGTCCTGCATTGTCTTCTCCTGAAGCTGCAGGTTAGGTGCTGCATTTGCCCAGTTCATAGAAACTGCCTCGGTGCTGTGCTTTTGGGGCTCAGAAGCAGAGGGTGGGCAATGCCTTTGCTTTTTTCTGAAGCTCAGAAAAAAAACTAAGTCCTGCATTTTCTTTTCTTGAAAATGCAGGTCTAGTCCAGTGTTTCTGGGACTCAGAAAAAATGACTAAGTGCCACTTTTTGGAGCCTTGGAAACAGCAGCTCAGCTGGCTGTTTTCAGCCCCAAAAGCAGCGGCTGGGGGTGGAACTTTGGGTGGGGGGCTGGAACTTTGGGTGGGAGGGCTGGGGCTGAGGACCCTCTCCGGAGGAGGGGTCCGGTCGCCTTGGTCCCCAAACTTAGGGACGCCGGCATGCACCAGGCTGTTTCAAGGGTCTGAGATAGTCTCAGGAGCGAAAAGCACTTTTCAGCCCCTTTTCCATGTCCAAGTGTTTATTGTGTACAAGCACCACAACAGTTATGACTTCTATTGAAACAAAAACTTGATGACAGTTCATAGTGATATGCAACTGATGACAGTGAGTGATTTACAACTTGGCCAAAAGCCCAGATAGCTGCAAGCAGCTGGAGCTTTAAATGGGCTCATAGCAAAAAGCAGCATTTATTAAACCGGATCTGGAGCACCGCAGAGCTGGAAGGAACTGGAGCAGACATTGGCTGGTGCATCCCAGAGCTGGAAAGAACTGGAGCATCTCAGAGCTGGAGATTCAGCAAGCCGGACTGGGTTATCACCTGCAAGTGAAACAAGCAGAAGGAATGGAAATCACCTGGCTCCCCAAATATCCTGAGCAGGGGCTCTGTCAGCAGGAGCTGTGAGAACCAGGAACAACAGCTCTTGTCCAGAGTGTCCATCAGCTGGAGCTGTACCAGGCGTCCCTAGGGAGGAGAGAAAGAGCTGAGCTTACCTGAGGCTGCGGCAGGAACGTCTCGTGGCCGGAGCCGCAATTCCTGTGGCCCGGATTCCGAGCCGGCCGCAGGTGTGGATGGACGTCCCTGACGAGGAGCTCCGAGCAGCAGGGAGCCCGGCCTGTTCCATCGGGGACTGAGGCCGTGCCAAGCCCCACTCTCAGCATGGAGGCCTGTCCCAGTCCCATTCCCGGGAGCAGAAGCGAGGCAGGGCCCCGGCTCTCCTGGGGCCGGGCGTGGTGCGGCAGCGTCTCCGCGTCCCTGCAAAAAGGGCTCAGTCAGAGTGCCCAGCACAGCCCCACGGATCCCAGAGGAGGTGCCCGCGCCCCTCCCTCCCTGCTGCCCCCGCTCCCGGCAGACTGTCCGGCGCTGCCCGCCCAGGATGGGGAGGGGAGGGAGAAAGGACAGCGGGAGAGCTCGGGGCTCAGCCCAAAAAATGCACGTTTCTGCCCAGGAGGGCAGAGGAGGGGGCACAGGTTGCTGCAAGCCCTCTGCTCAGTGAGGGGCGTTTTGGGAACGAGCCACAGAACAATCCTGGCCTGGCCTGGCCCAGCATCTTCCCCCGGCCCCTCCCGCCCTGCCCTGGAGCAGGACTGGGGAGCCAGGGAGCGGAGTGCTCTGGTAAACACATCCCGATAAACACCACTGACCCAGGCACGGCACAAACCCCGATCCCAGCCTGAACACGCCACAGGGCCCAGCACCAAAGGCAGCTGAGCCGAGCCCACGCTAACTATCCACTGAAAGTGGCCACAAAGGGCCCAGAACAACCAGCAGCCCCCCGGGAGGGGGAGCAGGACGGGATCGTCCCCAGCCTGTCCGTGACCAGAAGCCAAACCAGCGGCAGCAGGCGGTGGCTGAGGGTGTGGGGAGAAGCCACCCTTGGGCAGCTCTGGTGCAGCGCCGGCTCCCGGAACTGTCGGGCACAGCTGAATCCCAGCCCCGATCCCTGTCCCGCTCCCCCTGCAGCCAGGGAGGGCCCTGTCCCGCAGCACTGCCAGGGCAGCCCCGTGCCGCACAGCCAGAAACCACCAGCACAACCCTTTTCTGCCCGAGGAACAGCAGGGCACAGCCGCCACCCTGACCCTGCTGCAGCCTGGCCGCGGTGCCAGCCCCAGATTGCCCCGCAGCAGGGCCAGAAGCCGCCGGCTCGGCACAACCTCCTCTCAGCTCCTGCGAGTTTGGGGCATTCCTTCCCTCCTTCCTTCCCGCCCGCTCCTGCAGCCTTCCCCAAGGGCACGGCAGAGCTGCCGGCTCAGATCACTCACCGGACGATCCCTCCTCCCGTGCCAGCCTCACCCGGGCTCATCCTCCCGTGCCGGGGTGCCCAGGGCTGCTCCTGTTGGGGCCGCGTCCCCTGCGCCGTTTCCTGCATGGAGACAGTCCCTGGTGAGGAACAGGCTGCAGCTTTGCCTCTCGGAAGATGAAGCTCTTGCCCCAGCAGGAGCTCCCCCCACGCCGCAGGTCCCTGCAGGCAGCAAAGCGCAGCGGTGAAAGCAGACCCTGCTTTTCAGGGCTGCAGCCGCCCCTGTGGGTCAGTACCTGCCCCGCGCTCCCCCCTTTTCCCTGCGCTGCTGCAGGGGCCGCGTCACCCCCCGAGCCCCCGACGGCTGCAGCTCTCCGGGCACACGAGAGCCGCCGGTGCCTCCCTCTCGGGACCTCGTCCCGGGCAGGCCGGGCCCAGGGCCGCTGCAGCGGCTTTGCCTCCGCTCCTTCCCCCGCTGCGGCTGCGGGCCCCACCCGCCCCTTCCCAGCCGGAGCCGCAGTTCGGCGGCTCTGCCTCCCTCCGGTGAGCCCGGGAGCAGGAACCGAGCTGTGCCGAGCCGGGCTGCCCGGCAGGGCCTGTGCACAACGGGGCACAGCTGGCTCGGACACGGCTGGGACCCTCAGGAAGCCCTTCCCCAGACTTACCGAGTGTCACAGGGAGGAGCCGCTGGCTGCAGGTGCCCCGTCCTCTGGGAGAGCTCCATCGGGGAGGGCCCGTGTGGGGCGGCTGTGCCGGGCAGCCTTCTCCGCAGCTTCCCCGCTGCAGCTGAGCCTCTGCGAACACATTTGGGAAACACTCGTGCGGGTTCCGAGCTCCAGAGCACCGCCCGGCTCCCCTCCCCACCGTGTCACGCTTTCCTGCGGGACCGGGACCGGGACCGGCCCGGGGCAGCCCCCAGCTCCCGGCACGGCCGCTCCCGCCATCCCGGCCGGGAGCCGCAGGCCGGGACCGCCCCGAGGCGGGAGAGCGCGGACTCACCGCGGGCCCGAGCTCCGGGACGCCCCGTCCATGCCCGCGCACGTCCGGAGGTCTCCGCGGCGCTGCCGGGGCTGCGAACCGGCTCTCGGCACGGCAGCCCCAGGGAGCGCCCGCCCGGGCGGCTCCGGCTCCCCGCTCCTGCCCGGGCCCCGCGCCCGCCTCTCCCGGCCCCGCGGCACCGCAGCTCCCGTCAGGGCCCCGCCGTCCCGCCGGGAAAAGGCCGCGGGGCGCGCCCTGCGCATGCCCGGGCGGGGCTCGGCACCGGCGCTCCGCCCCCGCCCCGCGCCCCGAGCTCCAACGGGCGCCCCCTGCGGGAGCGGCACCGGCACTGCGGGAGCGGCACCGGGAGCGGCACCGGCACTGCGGGAGCGGCACCGGCACTGCGGGAGCGGCACCGGGATTGCGGGAGCGGCACTGCGGGAGCGGCACCGGCACTGCGGGAGCGGCCCGGGAGCGGCACTAGCGCGGCCCGGGCGCGACCCTTCTCTTCCCTGAGGAGTGGAGCGGAGCCAGAGAGGGACTCGGTGCTGGTCAGACAAACAGTGCCCGCTCCATCCCCGACGGACACGGCTCATGAGCGCTCCAGGCAGAGCACAGCCGCTCCTTCCCGGCTGCGGGCGGGGCGCGGGGCCAGGAGGTGACACAGCAGCCAAGTTCGTGTCCTTGGTCCCTTAGGACAAATGTGGTGCCCACACATTGCCCAGAGCAGCGCCTGTGCAGCTGCGCCCTGGGACTTGCTGGCCGTGAGGGCTGCAGGGCCCAAAGGGCTGCTGTGGGCAGGGCCGGTGCTGCCGAGTCCTCAGCGCTCCCTGCCGAATTCCAGCGCGTCCTGGGGGCGGGATTCGCGCCGCCTCCAGCACCAGCCCGTCACCCGGCAGCACTCGCCGCTCGCCCTTCGGAGACAGCAGCGGCTCTTCAGCGCCAGGTTTGCTGTGGGGCGTCACCGCGGGGTGCGCAGATCCCGGCCGTGCTGCCGGGGCGCCAGAGGCGCTCTTGGGGCTCGCTCTGCAGCACCGCGCTGTGCTCGGCAGACGGCGCTATCGGCCCCGCACTGCCCAATTCCTCCCGCTGCTTTTGGCTGCAGGTTTTTGGAAGACACGGTGTTGCTGGATCCCAGTCCCATTGCTACAATCCATAGGCACTGATCTGTTTCCCTTGCACGTCCCGGTGTCTTTCAGCTGGCATAAAGACAGACCTGTGCAGCCAAGCTGCAGCCCCTAAAGCAGCATCCCAAGCCTTAGTGTTGACGTACTTTTGAAAATCACTTCCCAAGAGCTCTCGGTCCCATGCTGATCAATATTCCTTCTATTCCCAGGGCTCTCTTTTGGGCTGGGGCTTTCCACGGCTGATACTTTTTGCCCACCTGGGTTAGTTTCTAATGCACTGAATTTCCTTTTTCTCTTGCAGAGTCTGAGTTGGGAAGGAGAAGGACCAAGCCCCATCCGCAGCCGTGCCCAGGAGCGGCACAAAGCGTCCTTTAACCACTCCAGCGCTGCCCGAAGAGGCAGGGAAGCCTCCCCCCGGTTCCCTGCGCTTGTTCCATCTCTGCTGCCCGGGGCAGGGAGAGCCCCCAAGTGCTGAGCAAGCGGGTCCCTGCCGCCCGGGCTGAGATAGATAAGGGCTGAGATAAGGTGTTCGGACAGGCGGCCCCAGGGCTTGGCTCGGCCGGGCCAGCGCGGCCCCGGCTGCCAGATAAGCCGAGGACGGGCTGTAAATGTCACCCTTTGGACTCTGTCGTGTCCAGTTCGGCTGCAATCGGCCTGCGGTGGGATTTGGAACAGCCATAAAAGCAGCAGTGCCCTGCTTAGGAAGTTAAGGGGAGGGAGAGTCAGAGAGCGTTTAAACTTGAGGAATTTCTTCCTTCTTCCATCCCAGATGTTGGAGGTTCATTTTATGCTCTTAAATGATCTGGGTCTGCTTCCCAAAAAAGGGCATCTTGTGTTGGTAACAAACACATAGGCAGCAGCCTCTGCAAGCATCACTCCTTTAAAGCTTTCACATTCGAAATTGGGCTGCAGATTCCCCTCCCAGAGGCCCCCAGGATCAATTATTAATTCCTTCCTCCTTCTTAGAGGGTAATAAGGACGTCGTTCCAGACTCTCCAGAAAGACATTCACTGCACGGAGCACAGAAAGTGGAAGAGCCTCTCCCGGAAAGGATCCTCACCTAAGGCAGGACAAGGCTGGATTCAAGGAAACCATTTCGTTTTGGTGTGAAGGAAGCATCCCACAGCACAGAAGCAGACACCCAGCTCTCGCTCGAGGCCTGCTGGCACCAACACCACTCTCTGAACCAGACTGGGGCTTCGGCTCCCAAACACAGGGGTCAGTCCTCCGAGTCCAAAACAGGGATCAATTTTCTCTATTTTTTGTGCTATCAAAAATGTTTGTTACAGAAGAGGTGGCCTCTGAGGCAACCCATAGGTGCCAGAGTTACTGGAATGTTTCTTTTCCACTCCGTGGGACAAGTGTATTTTGCTTTTGCCGTGGTTCTGGAACTAAAAGGAAGAGAAGGAACAGGGCGGGGTGGAAATGTGAGCAGGGGAACTCACAGGGTACAGCTCTGTCCTCGTGTCTCAGGGGTGACCAAATTGCACTTCAGAGGGACCCTGGACATCCCACGCCGAGGAGCCCTCCTGGGACACTTGGCAGTTGATTCCCAACGCTGGGACCACGCCAAGCACCCGGTGCACTTCCCCCCCACGTGCCACTGGCACAGAACACGAATCCAATACGTCCTGGGGAGCCCGGAGGCAGCCGGGATGGAGGGAAGCGCTGCTGGAAAAGCGGTGAGGAAGGAAAGGGGTTTCATTCCCAGCCCTGTGACCCTGAGCAGCCACAGGACAGAGGGATTTGCTGCTGGATTTGCAGCAGCACAGAGCTGGGGGAGCCTGGGTGTGCTGCCGCTGGTACTGCCAGAGGTTATCCTGTCTCCTGTGCCAGCACCCTCACACCCCACGGGGGACATCCCCAGCACAAGGACTCCAGGAAAAGCTGTCACTTCCCATCACAACGACAGGCCACACAAAGCACCCCAGAGTGACTGGAAACAAGGGAGAAAATGGACATGGACGGACCTTTTTGTGAAAAGAATTTGAGTGGGATCCTTTGGGCGAGATAAATTGTGGTTTGGATTACACCCTGTGCAGCTTTTCAGCGTCCCCCAGCCAAAGGATGGCTGGGGAACAAGAGAGTTGCCAAAAATTGCCTGGTCTGCATGAAACAAGTCACACTCTGTGTGGATAGTCCATACATTTATAAAGCCTTTTAAAACTAACAGGCTCTGGACTACAGGCAGAGTCAGAAAAGAGGTTAAGAGATGCACTTTTGGTGAAATACATCCACTCAGGAAATCATCTCCAGGTCCAACAGAAGTTCCTAAGCAATTCTGATACAATTGGCAGGGGCTGCAAAGAGCAATTCCTGCCATCAGACTCCCCAGCACAGCCAAGGAATCACAGAATCAGCAGCAGCAGTGAAGTGGACAACTTGGATTTCCTTCCTGCATTGCCTCCAGGCCACACACTCAGGAAAAGATTTGTCGAGTAGACAGGTAATGAGGTTTTATACAGCACATCCCTGCCACACCTTGGGTTCTGAGGCACAGATTCCATGAGTGTCTGAAGGGAAAACCTTCCCTCTCTCCAGAAGCTCCCAAGGAGACCCCAAAAGCCAAGCAGAAACCCCTGCTTGTCTCAGTGAGCCTCGAGCTGTCACACCCCAGCCGAAGGAGTGGATTAGGCTGGATCTGAGCCAAACTGCCAGAGAATGCACAGTAAATTTCCTGTATTCCAGCAAGAGGAGCTGAGCACTGTCCCAGCTCAGAGCACATGGAATCTCATTCACACCTGTACAGGAAGGCAGAGAACTGGCGTTGATTTTTGAGCTAAATATTTGCAGAAAAGGCTCAAATGTGTTGTATCCAAGTGAGTTTTCTTAGGCAATCTGCAATTACCTATTTGAATTACACGGAGAAGCTGAAATGGTTTTGGCTTTCCATGGAAAATCCACGTATTCAACCACAAAGCAATTCCTGGAAGATGAGGAGGACAGAAATCAGGGTTTGCAATGGAAGCTGAACAAAGCAAACTTGCAAAAATGAACCAGACTTTCTTTGTTGCCTTTTTAGCATAGAAAACAATATTTTTCTCCTTTGATTTTCAAATCCCTGCATTACAGCTTGTTGGTCTTCCTAGCAGGGAATTACTCCTCATTTTCCAAGAGGAATATAATTGGATCACTTCTGTAAATGTAAACCAAGCACTCAGCCAGGGATGTTGGTTTCACAGGGTCACAAAAGAGCACTAAAACAAGACATATTCCAAAACATGTGTTCAGATAAAGTCCAGCCACCTTCCTTTCATGACATTTCTATGTAAAAACACAAACATGAACCATGTTTTCCTTAAAAAATGATGACAACTTTAAATGAGGACTAAGCTCTCCATTGGATCTCATTCCTAGTGCTGGCCACACTTCTTTCCAGTTAAATACTTCACACACATTTCCCTCCTGCAAGTGAGTGTTCACTGAACACAGCCCAGTTGCCATCCCAAGAGTGGCAAGGGTTTTCCAAGAAAAGTGAAAAGCAGTTACCCATCCTGCTGAGCATGGAAAGAGGCCCTGGAGACACTGAATTTAAAGGATTAAAATGAATGCCCCATTCCTGGAAGTGTCCAAGGCCAGGTTGGATGGGGCTTGGAGCAACCCTGTCTAGTGGGAGGTGTTCCTGCCCATGGCAGGGGGTCGAATGAGATGAGATTTAAGGCCCCTTCCAACCCATACCAGCCTGGGATTCTGTGATGATCATGCATGTGGAAATAGTCTTTGCTCATCTACCCCTGTGGTAACAATACCTGCAGCTCTTCAAAGAAATTCTATCTCCAAAGATTTTTCTTTTTATCTTCCTGATGCCTACAGCATGTTTTTTTTAAAAAAATCAGTAAAATACCTGTATAACTGGAATTTTTCCTTTCATTCTACAGTTTTGGAGTTCATTTTGTTCCAAGCTTTGTAGACATTTTGATGGTAATTATCAATGCTGCAAAAATGTCTGTGGGGTAACTCATTCAGCCTTTCCCCATGACTCCTTGGGAGCTGGGAGCAGGAGAGAGCTTATACAGCAAGGAGGGGTGCAGAAATGACAGGATAACAGCTGAGCTTGGGATTTTCCAGTTACCAATCTGTTCCAAAGTCATCTTCTGCACAGCAATCACTTTTGAGCAATTTGTAAGTAGATTAGTTCAGTGTGCACCACAAAAAGCCCAAGGAGTGTTTAAACTTCTTGTGTGAGGTGTGATAAGTAGAAAATGCCTATTTGTCTAAATTTTATGGGGGAAAATTTTTTCAAGGTCCTTCCTTTGCAATAACATGGCCAGTTCATCATCCTGAGTAAATAATGGCATGTCTAATTATTGTGGGAATATTCCCAAAGGGTTAAGCTGAAATCTGACAGTAAAAGGGTTTTGATTAACCAGGAATCGCTTGAGGGAGGATAAAAGTAACTCTTTCCCCTTAATTCTTTCTGCCTTTCACAGATAAAGCAAACTACCCCAAGCCCCTGCCAAAATCCGACAGAATGAACTGGAGAACAATCATATATGCTGTTTTCTTGGTGAGCCTTACAGTAGCCAAAGCCCTGCCTAGAACTTCTCAGGATGTAGGTAAGGATCTCTCTCATCTTTTTTCTCTATTTCTTGTTTAACATTGCTGGCTGACTCGGCCCACGTGGCTCTCCGGTGGCTCACTTAGCCACAGTTGGATGTGGGGATTTTCTTAAGGGACAAAGGTGTACATCAAAACTGTCCCTGGCTAAATCTGGTGTGATCAACCTCTTAATTCCTTGAGAATCTCTGTGGTGTGCAGGACAGGCAGGGATTACTGAGAGGGAGTGCATGGAAGGGTAATTTTCCCTGCCTACTGACACTTGAGCTACAAATAAAAAGGTATTTAATGAAGCATTTAGTAAACATTTTAACTGAAATAATCTTGTTTTTCAGAGGGAAAAACAAGCATTGGTCAACGTTTTTCTCAGCTGCACGAGAACAATTTTAAAGCCATGTAAGTTGTCCAGGTAAAGCAAATTTGCTGCCACTGCACACCCTTGTCATTGGGAATGAGTGCACCAAGTGCCACGTTTGCCCCGGGTGATACAAATCCTGTCACTGCCTCTCACCTGCAAGGCCTCTAACGAGTTGTTAGGAGGCCAGGAGCAGATCTAATGGAGCGTGTTCCTCCTGCAGTGCCCTGATCATGTTTGCCCAGTATGTGCCAGAAGGGACGTTCGGGAGAGCAGCCGGGATGGCCGAGCGGGTCACAGCCCTGGCCAGAAGCTGTGCGGCGGCAGCCAGGGACAGCCCCGACTGCCTGAAGCCTCTGGTAAGCTCAGTCATGCTTCCAGTGTGGCAAACCTTCCCAGAAGTGTCATTGCAGAGCCCTGGCATGAGTTTTTCCAGAGGTGTGAATCCATTACTCTGAGACGTGACCTCCCCACGCGTGCAGGGTTGGCTCGTGGCCTCTTTCTCCCATTTATAAAGGTGAACTTCTAATTTTTCACAGGACAGGATTTTCTTCGATACAATATGCCAGGAGAAAAACCTTCCCAGGATTGCTGACTGCTGTGCTAAAGAGGATTCTGAAAGAAATGACTGCTTCCTCTCCCTGAAAAATTTCTCGCAAGGCTTCATCCCTCCTTTGCAAAAGCCAGATGCCGAAGCTGCCTGCAGAAACTACTCACAGCACCAGCAGCCATTAACAGCATAGTGAGTAATAAATCCTAGATTGGATGCCTGGATGTGACAGTTATGGGCTGGAGGCAGAAAATGCAGCAGCAACCACAGAGTCAGCCTAAGAGTCTCTCTCATTCTTAGGTTTCTTCCTATTGTGAATTACTTGTGTAATTTATCCAACTGTAATTGCCATTCTGCGAGGCCTGTTGTGCCACCTGCTGCTTTGGCTTTATCTCCAAGTGACATTATTCTGGCCTGGTTTATTGTAGTCTGTGTAAAGAACTCACCTGAAACCAAGGGCTTCCCTTTAGTCATTAAAAGCCCAGCAGGAGCTGTACTGCCTCTAAGCCAGAACTGGCAGGATTCAAGACTTCAATTTCCAGGAAAATATCAGCCTCATCAAAATTTTCTGAGATGAACACCACACTGCGCAACTGTTTGATATGTCAGGAAAACAATATCTTAAGTAGCTTTTGTCCTTTCGTTACTGTCATAATTTTAGTATCAACTGAAACTAAAGTGGTTTTTCTCTGGTTTCAGTTTTACCTATGAAGTTTCCAGAAAGCATCCCTTCCTGCCCGCCCCAACAATCCTGTCAGCTGCTCTCCGGTACGAGGAGATGATGAAGAGGTGCTGTGGAGGTGCGGAGGGCCCCTCCCAGCACCCGGAGGAATGCTTCCGGACACAGGTACTCCATCACCACAGGGGTTTGGGGTACTGATGTGCAACTATGCAAACACTGAGGGACAAATACCAGCATTTCTTTCTCAACATCTAAGCCTGATACTGGAATTTACCTTGCTAAGCACAAACCGAAATCAGACTGCCCTGGAGCGCCTTGGCGACCATTTCCTCCCCTGTGCTAAAAACACTGAACTGTTATCTGAAGGGTTCTGCTTTCTTTTCACAGAGCACTTAATAAATGCTGGTGACTAAACAGCAAGCGTAACAGTTGCTAGCAACTTGTACAGCATTTTTCTTTCTCTGCTAAAAAAAAAAAAATACTGTCACCACTGTAGTTTCAGTGTGAACTACTGTATTTTCTTCCACTTTCATGGCTGCATTTTCTTTCTATCAGACACCAAAGGTGGTGAAGCCAGTAAGAGAAGATGCCCTGAGGCAGGAACACACGTGTGGAATCCTGAACAAGTTTGGAGAAAGAACCTTAAAGGCTCTGTGAGTTTTCCCCATGATTATTATTATTTTGGAATAAAGCTGTGAGTGCCTCCTCAGTGACTCTGAAATACCAGCCCTGTCCTTTTTGTGTGCAGGTCACCATCTAACAAGGAAGACAGATTAGAAATTCAGATTTGTGTGTGGCACCGTCGCCATTTCCTTACAAACTGCCATGAGATTCCAAAAATCTAAACCCAAGTCTGAACCAATCACATCTCTCTGTGATGAAAGTTAGACAACCTCTCCATACAAAAATGATGATGGCTAGCACAATCTCCCACTGCGAATATAAACAATAATTATTTTCCTTCCCTGTAGGAAACTTACCCAGATAAGCCAGAAATTCCCCAAAGCTGATTTTGTCACTGTTCACAAGCTCGTGATGGACGTGGCTGACATGCACAAGGACTGCTGCCGCGGGGACATGCTGGACTGCATGCAGGACAGGGTAAACCCCTTCCATCGTTGTGTGGCTGCAGAAATTTAATGCTTTTGTAGTTATTGTTTCCAGATGTCTTTTCCTCCTCTGCTGTATGGATTGCTCTGCCAAACTGGAATTTAACTCTTCAGTCTAATAGTCTGGTTGATTTTCCCAGCTGGCTTTTCTCACCGTGAAGCCATTAAAGAGGGCATAAAATCACCTTCTCTGTCTCTAAAATGGAGATAAAAATACTGATTAAAAAAAAGAAAGACCACAATCTGGTAAAATTTCCTTCTTTCCTTTTCTGTTTACAGGAAGACCTTCTGCAGTATGTCTGCAGCAACCAGCACATCCTGTCCAGTAAGATCCAGCAGTGCTGTGAACAGCCCCTGTTACAAAGGAGCGAATGCATCATTCACGTGGAAAATGATGACAAACCTGCAGACCTGTCCCCCCACGTCAGGGAGTTTATTGAAGACAAAGGAATATGTGAACGTTTTGCCCAGGAAAAAGACACACACTTAGCCAGGTAGCACAAGGCTTCCTCTGTGAAATTGTCCCTGTTCCACCAGACAAAACTACCCCAAAATGTCCCTGCTGTCCTTCCCATCCCTGGCCTCCCAAGGGCAGTGGTTTTGGCTTCTCCCTAATTCCTGATCTTTCCCATACTGCAGATTTCTGTATGAATACTCCAGGAGACACCCAGAATTTTCTGCCCAGATGCTTTTAAGGATTGGCAAAGGCTACGAGGACCTGCTGCAGGAGTGCTGCAGGCCCGGGGCTCCCAGCGGCTGCCACAGCAGAGGGGTGGGTGCTAGTGGGCCCTGGGGCTCCTCACAGCACACAGAGGGGGTCAGACATGTCACCCCATCACTAAAAAGCCAATATCCCTGCTCCAGGGCCACAGCTCAGCAAATACTGCAACGTCCAATTTATTCCCAAATGGGAAAAGCACCAACAGAACCTTCAGTTGTGAAGGAATTTGACATGGATGGATGGATGGAGGGAAAGGGATGGACCTAACACTACCACTTCTGTTGGCCCTGCTCCCTTTTGAGCTCCTGACCAATGCCAGTTCCCCCTCCCAAATGTAAGAAGGACTTACAGTTATTGTCTGAGATCAGGACAGTGGCCTTGTAATACCTGAAGTCAGAAGCTGCCCTGTGTCTCAGACCTGGCCCTCCAGCAGCCACACAAAATTCAGTAGGTCGTGGCAATTGAAGGTAGACATTTACCACATTCAGACAGTTTACAGGGGTTTCAGACAGAAATGGCATTAAAAACAGGGGCTCCATACCAGGTAAGAGGCAGCTGGAGATACTCAGGCCTGATCAGGAGGCAGTAGGACATTCCGCATTCCCCCGATGCAATGACTCCTCAACCTCACTTATTTTTTTTCAGGAGGAAGAACTGAGGAAACATATTTACGAAACAGAAAGTGTCATGAGGACAAGCTGTGACATTTACAATGAGAAAGGAGATTACTATTTCCAAAATGAGTATGACTGTTTCCTATGCTTCCTTACCCTGCTCCAGCTGGGCACAGTCCAGGCTGCAGTAACGCCACGCAGGTCTCGGGGCCAGGCTAAAGGCACTGCTGAAACATTTGGCTGCACACGAACAGAGCAGTCTTACACCTGCCCTCCTGGGCTTAGGAACTCAAGGCTCAGTCCCGTCCTTGTGCTAAGGAGTGTTCCATGGGGCTGGGCTGGAACATTCCACAGGGAAGGCAGAGGCTGCTCACTGCTGCCTGGTGAAACAAAAACACCAGTATCACAAATTCTGTCATTTCAGGCTCCTCATGAGCTTCACCAAGAAGATGCCTCAGCTGACATCTGCAGAGCTGATCAAATTCACGAAGGAAATGACAACCATCGGCTCCAAATGCTGCAAGGCAGGCCAGGACAAGCTGCTGCCTTGTGCTGAGGAAAATGTGAGTGTTTTCCTTTGGTATCAGGATCCTACTTTTTGCAAAAAATCAGAGCCAGTTCTGCATTGACCTAAGCCAGCATTAAGTACAAATATAAAGTATTCTCTATCTTACAAACAAGCTTTAAATTCCTTTTTCCCTAACGTCACTGTGAGCATTGTGTGTTTCAGTGATTTTTAAAATGAAAAATTAATGTGACATTGTTTTTTTCATTCTCTTGGTAAAGCTGGATCTCGTGCTTGGGGAAATCTGTAGGAGACACCTGGCTGACCCCATAAATCCTGGAGTTTGCCGCTGCTGCAGCAGCTCCTATGCCTTCAGAAGGCCATGCATAGGGAAACTGGAGATTGATGAGAGTTATGTGCCCTTGGCCTTGACTCCAGGGCTGTTTGCTTTCCATGGAGACTTGTGCACCACAGAAGAGGATAAGTTACAGCACAGGAAGCAGGAGTAAGACATGATGGTTTGCTGTTACCCCTGGCACTGCTTGCCTTCCTCTTACCCACTGTCCTGCCTTCTTTCTTCTCTGGAACACTCCAAAACCAGACAATGATGTTTCATTTCAAAGGGGAAGAGGGCCAGCTTTGCTCCCTGGCAGAAATCCACATCTGGGTGGTGACTAAGGATGAAGAGCTGTGGGAAGGCAGTGGGTGGGAACAGAATGGGGTGGGGGGCTGCCGGCCTGGGGGGGAGGGCAGTTCCATGAGCACGTGTTTCCCTCCCAGTTCCCAAAGCTCTGCTCTCCTGCAGGATGCTCATCACCCTCCTCAAGTACAAGCCCCAGATCAGCCCAGAGCAGCTGGGCTCCGTCACAGCTGCCTTCAGTGCCATGAGGGAGCGGTGCTGCGGAGAGGCAAACCCTGAGGACTGCTTCCTGAAAGAGGTATCGCTTCTGTTTTCAGCCAAAGTTCCTCTGCAGCACGGACGAAAAGGGTACATTCACATTTTAGATCACAGCATTTTCCCTGTTCATCTTCCTGCCTCCGTTTCCCTCTTGCCTTCCCTTTGCTGTTTGAGCCCGCTGAACTTCATACCCCAAAACTGCTTTGGCTCCTCTTTACCCTCCAGTAAATCCGCTTTTCCCTACTTCTCTCATGTCCCACTCTTTACTTTAACAAACCATCCCTGACCCATAAACTTTGTTATCTTTTTCCCCAAGTTTTGGCTTAAAATGGTAAAATAGAAAGAATTCCCTTATTCATTAAAAACCTTTCATCTCTGGATATATCTGAACAGCACATCTGCAAAGGATTCTACTGTCTCTTCCTACCGGAACTGTATTTCAATATTTTTCTCACCAATACCAAATCTAAAGCCACCTCATCTGAACAGAAAACCAATGTGCATTCACAGTGATGAACGTGTCTGTGCTCTGCACACACACCTTGCCAAGGTCAGAGGACAGGACCTGCTGCTGCCACTGCACTGAACATGTCACAAACATATCAATCACCCTCCTGACACTATTGGTCCCAGTGATTTTCCTTTTTTCCAGGGTCCAGAACTCATCAAAAGGAGTGAGAAAATGCTGTCGGCATAAGGAGCTGCACAGTTCACGGGAAGGTTCTCACTGGACAAGTGACATGAACTGCACAGGGAGCATGTAAACCAAACCAAGTGACAAAAAGCCACATTTAGTTCACAGAGAGGCTGAATCCCTGTAAGGAAATCCACTGAAACAATAAGCTAAGTGATGGAAGTTCAAGGTTTGGCTGTGGCCACCATCTTCTGGTATGCAATGCTATTTTATTACCCCAAATAATCACAGATCAAAACAAAGAAAGGTATTTTAAATTGTAAGTTTATGAAGTGTAAGTGAAAATGAGATCACATTAGAGAAAATCTGCCTGTAGCCACTTGTAAATTACTTTTCAATCACTGAATAATTATTTTTGTAATGCTGGCCTTGAACTACAGCATAAGAACTCACCAATATGGCCTGCTCTGGCTTGTTGTAGTGTTGCCTTTAAACAAAGATTATCTTGGGCACCCCAAATAGGGTGAGAAAAAAAAAAAATAAGTAAAATGTCACAGAAAGGACAGGACAGGGATTGCTGAAGCACCTGGTCAGCAGGGAAATGTACAAATTCAGGTAAGACATAGACTGTAATCACTGTTTCTGTGATTAATGGCTTTGGGTCCAAATTTGAGTGACCCCCATTTCCTCTGTCACCTCAGTGTCCTTGCTGTGTTTCCTTCAATGTCCCATAATACTTTGGAATAAATTCTTCCCCTGGTCTTGTCTGTATTCGTCAGAAGTGGTTCATTTAGACAGCAGAGCACTCACAAAGAACCAAGCCCACAACAGTCCCAGCATGATTTCACTCACCCGAAAATCCTGGCCAATGGCATTAGGTCTGTGTCCCGTCCCAGAGTTGGCTTCCAGCAGTTTTCAGTCCCAATTCATCAAGACAAGGGAAATGAAAAGGATTCAAGTCTTGAACATCAGATGGTGGCAAAAATGGCTTATTTTGGGAAGAGTGGACATACCCAGAGGACTGGAGAACCTGCTTGGAAACACTTCTTTTCCACATGGGCTGTGCAAGAAATTATTTAGTATTCCAGTACTTACACTTGGATGCACACTCTGC
Organism: Monarcha castaneiventris obscurior; assembly: GCA_026261815.1. Classification (NCBI taxonomy): domain Eukaryota; kingdom Metazoa; phylum Chordata; class Aves; order Passeriformes; family Monarchidae; genus Monarcha; species Monarcha castaneiventris. Next base: position 19,412 of record JAMPIT010000622.1, read on the forward strand.
TGCTTCAAGGAACTTCCGTTTGCAGCTGGAAGGCAACTGTCATTTAATCCCTATCTCTGAACCGTGAATTATTTTTATTTCTGCCCTCTGTACTCGCTTGCCCCTAATAATTTTCCTAGGCAGAGTTATAAACTGCTTTCAAATAATACACTTGCTCCAACCTTAGGAGCTTCAATCAGCACCTTCACCATTATTTTCTGAATTCACATCCCAGTAACGTCATTTCGGGCAGTGTAAAGTTTTACAATTTGATTTACTCCACATAATTTCTAGGCCACGTGTTCTGCACATTCCTTTCCTCCCTCACAAGTATTTGTTACCTGCATAAGACAAAGGCAGCTGAGGTTAAGTCACAGGTACCAGGTAAAAACAACAAACTACTGCAGGAGGACAATTAACTGTGCACAGATTTATTTTATTTACATTTTTATAATTTGAGCTCTAATATTCAACACAACTCAGCCAGACAGGACCTGACATTTGGCTGCTGTGCCCTGCGGGGGGCTGGGCTGGACCCAAACTGCATCCATGGGGAGGCCATGAGCCCAACCCTCCGTGGGTGTGACACGCAACCTCTCACTGAGCACTTCTCAATTCCCTTTCAAACAGAAAACATAGGCAGGAAGACAACCATTTATTCCAACTACAAAAACCACGGAGATGCCTTTCAGAACCCAACAGTGTCTAGTGTGTTTAGTCAAGAGTTCTTACTTTGCAGTTCACTAGGTATTTCAGGGATAAATTCCCTGTCATTGCAAAGATCTGCGCAGCTCCTAAGTGGGAGGGCTTCCAGTTATGTTTTTCTAACAGTAGCTCAAAGCTTAGGCAGTTTCAGCATCCACCAGCCTGAAGCCAGTGGATTTCAGGCATCTGACATGGATATTTTATAACTTAAGTGAAAATTCTACCTGCACTCTTAAATACATAAATATCTTCTGCCACTTGGCTCTACTAAAAAGCTTTCTGCTAATATAATTCAGTATTTCTCCAACAGAGGGATAACCATATACTTAATTTGCACATTTTCTATCAACACAGTGGTTATTGCAATATTTTTCTATGCCAGCCTCTTGGTACCAGGTCATAGATCAGCAGGATTTGAAGCCTTGGGCTTTTCAGGGGATTTCTTCCCTAGGTTCCAGGTCAGATTCAGCATCTGTTGTTTGGGGGATGTAGTGCATCTCCTCAGGTGGTTCCAGCCTGCACCCCAGAGCTGCACGAGTGGGGGCAGTCGCAGCTGTTTAATGGTGCAGAGAGACCTCCCCGCTTCACGCCCTCTGAGGCCGAAGCGCTCCTCAGTGCCAGCCCACAGAAAGCAGCACCAAGGGCTGCCCTTCAGCAGCCCAGGCGCTCCCGAGGGGCCATCCCATCATACCGTAGTCTCTGTTTTTTTAACAGTCCGGCTGCGAAGGTGCTGCCGTATCAGGGTCTTCTCTCTTAGGTACCTGAGAGGGAGAATGCATTTAAATAACCTCTGCAAACTTTCAACCCAAATTCAATGAGCTGGTCACATGGCAATGAAAACTTTCCCAACACAGGCAAGTTTATTATTTTTTAAACCTTTCCTGGACACTTTGATTCAACATGATTATCAGCCCATCATCCAGTCACAGATCTATGGCTGCTGTATCCTCTCAGTGCTGTTGGATTCAGGACTCAGATGCTCACAAATACGGGAGTCCCCCTGGGTTGTACCTGGTGGGGGTGTTTGGAGCTACTGCCAGGGGCATTCCTGTCATTCATCTCAAGTTTTGAAGGGACATCTGGCACTGATGTGGCTGAAGTGATACAGAACTAAATAGTACCATGTGTGTACTGCATTTATCCTTTCCAAGGGAATACATGGCAGCAAGTACAAGCTGAGTGACCACTCAAAGGCTCAGAAAGCAAACAGCCAACAAAATAAACAGAAGTTACCCTGAGGGTCCAAATTTTCTGAAGACCCCACTCTGTGTGTAGTCAATATTAATTCTGGAATCTTTAAGAACAACAGGATAGGGAAAGGATTATAAACCCTTCAGCCTTCCCATCACGATGTTCTACTTGCACTCTGCTACATCCATATGTTCTCCTCACGAGCCAGGCCACAATTGTACAGATTCCCCTGGATTCTGACACACCTCCTTTTATGTCTGTTTACCTTGCAATTGTCTGCTGAATCTCCTGCTCTTCCTCTTCATTTATTCTGTGCAGAATCGATTCCAAAAAGGGAAGATGAAATGAAATGTACTGAGCAACCTAACAGGGAGAAGACAAGAAAGGCACTACTAACTACAGTCGCTGAGAAAAATTCCATGAACTCTAAGAAGTGAGGATATACGTACATCACTGCTGATCTCCTCCACATCTCCATCCATGAGAAAGAACTTGGCAACGCTCTCAGAGGGCCCCTGCAGCAGCCTGTGCAGCAAAGGAACATCTCCACTCCTCAACTGCTTCTTTTCTGGAATTTGTAAGCAATGTCATGAAACATGGAACATCCTACAGGGGCTCTATCTACCTCCTGCAGTCATGAGCCTTTTTTCCAATACAGATCCCATACTGGCTCAAGTGCAATTACCATATACCTAACCGGTCCCTAATATTGTCCCATTTAAGGTACCTTCCCCCTCAGTTCCCTCCTATTCTCTCAGGTGTTCCCATTAAAAAAGATCAAATCTCCCTTTTCCTGAAAAAGCAAGAGTAAACTGCTATGCAAGTAAACTTTCTCCACTGAACAGTAAGTACTTTGAACTCAGCATATGCATTCCAAGGCTGTCAGCTGAAAGGGCCCACAACACAATTATTCTGCTTTTCCTCTCCAGAAGAGACATCTCTGAAGGGCCCCTGGAGAAGGCAAAATGCCACACCACACATACAGAGCCCAAATGAGGACAAAGGCCTGGGATGACTCCTGTCACTCCAAGGGACACATTCCACACCCACACAGAGGATGATCAGAGATGAAGTGATCAGGCAGCAGTGGCTGGCTTACCTCCGGATGCATGGACAACATAAAGTGCAAATTCATGGGGGCTGTTTTCTATCTGTAAAACAAAAGAAAGTCCATTCAGACTCACAGACCTTCCCAGCATTTCCCTCTCAGCACATCTTCCCTGTGTGTCTCAGCTCAGAGATTTGGATCAAAGTCTAATACAGAGACCCTGTCTGTAGAAGAGTTAAAAGATACTGGATCTGAGCTGTGCTGCCATGTTCACTGTCCCTGTGCCAGCCCTAACCCTTACCTTCCCACTCTGCCCAAAACAGTAATACACTGTAACCCCAGATCTTTCCTGCCTGGTTTCCTTGCAGTATCCTTGACTACTTCATACAGCTTACTTCTCCCATCACATGCAGATCTGCTATTCGTGTTGCCATCAGGGGAAAACCCTGTGACCTACCCTCGTGCCTGACAGCCACATTCAGAAAACAGCAGAGCTTTTGAACACTTACTTTGCAACTTATTCCCTACAACTTTACACCCTGCTCTGTAATTCCATTCCTTATTACTCCTAGAAGTTAAGTTTTCCTTCCAAGACACTCCCATGTCTTACTAACTACATGAAGAAATGCTGCAATAGTGAAGTCTCTAGGCAAGTTAAATGGGAGGTTTAAGACCATTAACGTATAAATTATACACTAATCAGCCATGCAATATCAAGATATTTGAGAAATATACAGCACTAAGGGCAAAGCTACTTGTGACCACATATAATGTTGTTGGCGGGAGACGGTTCCAAGGAGATTCCAAGGAGAAAAAAAGTCTTTTCAGACAGTATGGCACTGACCTTGAGCAGTACTTTTAACTCTAACTTTCTGCACCTTTCCGTATGCCTGGCTGTAAGAGAAGCATGTCCCAGACACTCGTGCTAGTCCGAGGTCGTTTTACGCAAGCCGCAGTTCCCGGGGCTGTCCACGGGAGGGCAGCACCGCCAGGGACAATGAAGCAGCCTTTGCCTGCCCTGGGAATGCTGGAAGCGCGGCAGCGTTCGCGCTCCTGAGCGCGAGTTGAGAGAAGCGCTCTGCAGCTCTCCGTTCGCCGCACACCACGCACCTAGTGTAACTTCTCTGGCCTCTGAGAGCCACGGTACATTGGTAAAATAAACCCAACCCATGCATTTAAAATTGCCCATGGGGGGTTCTTTACACTCCACTCCATGCGCTATCCCCGCCCAGTTATTCCCCATCTTTCCCACAGCGCTGGAGTGCAGAGCAGAACAAACATTTCCAGAATATGGCTAGACTTCCTCCTGCCAGCAGACTTACCTTGAACTTACGAAGCAACTGCTCTATAACTTGTCTGGTTCTCATCTGGCTGTTGATTCTTATTTTGGTTTCTGATCCAAAAGCCGGAGTGAAAACTGATGTCTGGGAACAAGAACAATCGCACAAGGGCGTGAGCATGAGGCAAAAATCACTGGAGAGGGTTCCCTGTCCCTCAGGTGACAAAGGCAAGCCTAAAAATTCCTACCTCGTGGTTGTAGAAGTGGCCATTGATTGAGAACCTGTGAGTTTGTACTTCTGTCCTGGTTATCGTGGGGAGCTTGGTCCTCTTCCGCACGGCTGTGGCATCGCTGCTGGTCCAGGGCAGGGTGGCACAATTGAGCTCCTGCTCACTCCTGGACTTCAGCGTGTGACTTTCGTAACATGGATAACCTGGACAGAATAAAACCACATCAGCATCATGTGCAGCTGCTCACCGCTCCCTGCCAGCACCCCCAGAGGAAGGAGGCTCTTGGCAAAGGGCTTTATTCTTTCTTTATTTTTTTTTGTGGGGGGGAGGGCAGGAAAGGAACAAGGCATAGGCATATGATGAAGAATAGGCTGATTGCAATGGTTGCAGTTTGCTATTTTGTTCCCTTGAGAAGGGTCTCTTGGATAAAAGCGCAGCTCGTTCCCACTGGCTGTTCACCAAGTCACCTGCACAGCAATGTTGGCCCTAACCAGCCCTAGGCCGGTGTTTCCCCTGCTTGCAGTACATTACACAGAAGAAAGAGATTTCCCTTTGCTGGTCAGGAATGATGTATGAGATTCCTTTTGCACCATCACAGAACACAGAAATTTTTGTTAACATGAGAGCACCCACACTAACTTTGCTCAAGGTCTGGCTGCTCCTCAGCAGACTTCAGTGTCTCCCCGCTAATGTGATGGAGGTCATCAAATTCTCCCCAGCGAGTCATTCCCCTGAAAGACCAAACATGTAATTATCATTAACTCAGTGATTTCAGTTCATCCTGTGGCCATGGCTCGTGTAATACACTCCTATCTCCACTCAAGTTACATACTTCAGCATGGGAATTTTAGTTTAAGTCATAATAAAATCAGGCACTAAAATGTGATATTAAAGTATGACCAGGGATCCCAAATGTAACACAACCAATTTAGAACCTGTTGAACATCAACCAGGACATAACTTAAACAACTTGCAGTAATTCCTGATCTATTTACAGCAACACCCTGGATTAATCACACACAGACTACCAGGCAGGCACACAAAACACACATATTGTTGTTTAAACAGTCACAGAATGCAGGTCTGTTACACAGGTTAAATTACACACAGCCCCTCGTGCTGTCCAAACCAGCTGTGTATGAGAGCAGGAAGTTCCAGCCGGCCTGTCAGAAAAACCATGTTCATGTCAATATTTCCATAATTCACTGCCTAAACTCTTCAGCACAAAGTCTTTAGCCAGTTAGTGCTCTGAGAATAAACCAATTTGTAGGGCAATAGTAAAAATTTATTTCATGCACATATATATATATCTATTCCCAAAAATATTCAGCTAGCCCCAATTTACATGCCAAACAAGATCTTGGTTGTATTCCACACATTTACCAAGTTCATTTAAGATCAGACAGCCAAGCTGCTCTACATACCTTAAAGCATGTCAGGGCAGCCCCACATTTCTGGGATCATGAGTTAATGTTTACTTTAGGATACAGCTTTCCACCAGTTACAAGTTTTTTAAGAACTGCCTCGCAGGCCATGTGCATGCCACACCAGCAGACCTGGTCAAGGTAAACGGAGAGCCAGATTTGCCTAAAACTCAGGTTCCTTCCTAGTTACTCCTGTCAAAATTCATCCCTGAATTTCAACAGCCAGAGATGGGGAAGAAGACTTTACTGGAACTTCACAGCTGCAAGGATGGCAGAATTAAATCCCCAACATGTCCCTCCCACATGCAATCTAAGACAATAAGTAATTAGGAAAATAAACTCAACAATACACAATTTATCAGGGAGTCATTCAGGGTGAACATTGGTTCTGCCTCTGTATTACAAGACTCAGATTCAGCTCATCAAATTCACCAACCGAGGCAGGGAAAACAGTGCTCAAAACAAGGAAAAAGTACACTGAGTACCTCTATCAGCTGAGCACAATGCACTGGGATATAAAATGTCATTGGCAGCAGCTGGAACAGTCAGTTTGTGGGCTTTTTAAGGGGTTTTTACACTAAATTTTGCACAAACAAAGCCAGTATTCATTCCCTGGCCTGAACTTCACCTGAGCAGCAATGGTTCCACACCTGACATACCTGGAATTTAAGATGGGACACACAGTCTCTCAGCACTTACCTACCAGATTTTGGCTTCATACTCGAGTGTGTGCATGAGGCCTTTCAGGGGCTTCCAGTAGCAGGTGTACATGGAAACGTGGGCTTTTTTTTTGGTCTTTTCCTATACTTTTATATACATGAATTTCCCAGTCCTTGCACAGGAATAGTCAGTTCCCCTGATGAAGAGCAGCCTCCTCCAGCTCCTCAGCCTGAAGGCCAAACACAGCTGCTACAAACACACACCTTTCTGCCCAGCAGAAGCTGTTGAAAGGCTCTGCTGTACAGCAACCACCACAGCCTTTGGGGAATCTGGGATATCCAGTGCAGCCAGCCATATCCATTGAAGCCACAACATGAGCTACCTTGTAATGCTAGCTTCCTTAGGGAAGTTCATACATTACCTTTTACTGGGGAACAAACCCACGTTTTCTGTTGACTTCAGGGTTACGAAAGAGGGTATCTGCTTCTCATCCTGAATTTTTAATCGGATAGGATGTCGCACTCCCCAAAATATCGAGAGGATCCCTTCAATGAACGGTGTGCTTCCTTCTCGCTGGAGAAAAACAGCGGAATAGTGAGTGCTGCGTAATAACTGAGTGAAAATAATCAACTAATTAATTGATTTCCCCTCAAAGTAACAGGAATACAGGGAAATCCAGGCTGACACAGCCCTGGAACAGATTACTTGGAGAACGTATAACCTCAGTTTTGAGCTATTTCCAAAACAGCCAAAGCTGCAGCTGACCAGTTCAGGAAAACAGTTCTGGTTTATTATATTAGATGGAACATGTCACGCTATAAAAACACCACAGCAAGTTCTGGAGTCCAATGATGTGAGGAGAAGAGAGCACTAATTTGGTATGTCCAGATTAGTGAAGTTTCTCTCTCCTAAATCCTTACCTGATTATATGTCAGTTGCAAATTCTCTTGATCTGAGTAGTAAGAGTTGTAATTCTTCAGAAGAGAACTGAGCTGCTCTCTAGAATGAAGATCACAATGAAAAAATAGTTTTTCACATCTCTGTAAAATGCATGTGGTATGTGGCAGGGTAACACCTGTGCTACCCATTGCATCCTTCTATAGGTTTATTAACAACCAGTACATCATTTCCTGAGAGTAAAGTTTTGTCAAGCTACTGGGTCGCTCATAAGTTGCTTCTTCAAAAACCCAGAGGAAATTAATTAGTCATTCTCACATGACCTTTATAACACTGCCCGAGAACAGCTTGTACTTTGCACCTCTGTAGCAGTCATGAGGAGGAAGCAAAGAGAACAGCATCCCCACGCACAAGTGTTCCAGGTTACTTTAGCTAGGCTACACTTTTTTCCCCTGCATTATGGCTTCTGTTCGCTTTTAATATTGCTTCAGATACTCTAAATTTCCAAACATCTACAGTATGTCTAACATTCCTATTTCCCTCTGCGTGAAACCAAACAGCTTTGCACCAGCCCTTTGCTGAGAGGAGAAAGGAAGGAGATGAAGAGAACCTCTGCCAAGAAGCAAGGAGCCATGGAGACAGAAAACCAGCTGCAGCTCAGGCTAAGGAGGGCTGAACAATGACAGAATTAATTGACATGTATTTCAAGGCCATCGAGAATGAAACACTCTTCCCCACACCACTTAAAGATGACTCAAACTGTAATTCCAGCAAGCAATTCCCACCAGCAGAGGTAATAAACCATGGGGAACAACTGCATGGTAGTGAACAAATTCTTCCTTATGGACTAACGATTACATTGGTTTAATGTCCTGCCTTGCAGTCATGTGTGAAGACACCAAGTTTGTTTCCAAATAGTGCCTGTTATTTCCATGTTTGTATGAGCTCTTGGAACAGCAGGCCCACAGACAGAATACACAGCATCTGCAAGCTCTGCACCACACGTTCCTCAGAGAGCTGCTGAAGCTATTCAGAACCTCTGTACCATCAGAAACACTGTTAGAACTCCTCCACCAATTTTAAATAAAGAAGTGCCCCAGAGGAACTGACAGCCCAACATGGGGACAGGCCCTAGGAACGTGGCCTTTCCCTGGGCCCAGCTGCCCATACACCAGAGAGGGAACCAGGGACAGCCAGGAGGGCAGGTAACATGTCCATGCTGTGCTTGGGGCAGGGGGCCATGCACAGCATGAATGCAGAAAGCTCTCCCTGGCATACCTATCCCTCCCCTCTTCACTTAATAACCAAGATAGTGTCCTGCTGCTTAGTGAGCCTTTTCCCATTGTGAGAAGGGAAAAGATCAGCTGGGTTTTTACCTAGCAGGCAACATGACAACAAGGGCTGCACCACTAAACTCAAAGTTCATTGCATTCCCTGCTAATTCTCTGGATGTAAATTATTTACTTTACATTACTGCAATTCCACACACAAAAATATTTTTTAACTAGCTTTATCAACTGGACTCCAAACAAGGATTTTCAACATTTACTTCAACTCACTTTGGTCTTAAATCCTCAGAATACTGGTGGCAAAACCCCTTCTTTCCACTGCGTTGAAATAGCTCATTACAGGTTCTTTGTGTCTCATGAGCTGTGAGGGACTGTATTCAGGTCATCCCACCAAAAAGGAATGCAAATAGACTTGGATACGAATCAGATACAAGCGCAGTTCTGATCATGCTGGCTACAGGTAAGCAAGATTAAGCACGTCTTGGCCTCATACACAGGCAAGCTCCAGATGCAATTCATGATTAACAGGCAAGTAGGAGATAGGCAGCTCTGTCTGACAGATGTTGTGACAGACCCGCTGATCCTGCTCGAGAGGTGCTTCAAACTCAAGTCTCTTTGTACTTCACAGCCTTTGGCAACCATTTTATTGACAGCTGTTACTTCACAAGTTTTTTCTAAGTAGGAAGTTGGGAAGGTGAGCTCCCTGAAGATGAATTAGGAATATGTGGGCTCTGAGGCCCACCTATTACTCTTAGTCCATGTTGACTCCAAAGGCAAATAAAATCCTAACTAACAGCAGTAAGTGGTCTGGTAAGGGTCATCTCTGAAGCAGATTCTGTTTCTCAGAGCAAGCTCTCTGATTTTCACAACAGCTCTTGCTTTGTCTAAAAAAAACTTGCCATTGCCTTCCTCAGAAGTTTGCGTAAGTAAATCTTTCACGTTTCAGCCTTTCATTAGTGCAACCAAGAGTGACAAACCACACAAGCAATTAGAAAAGCCCTGAGGGAGAGATTTAACAGCAGCTCATTCTGACTTGTTTGTCCTTGCGTAGTGGAGACATAAGAGAAAAAAACATTTTCATTCTTTTTGCCCCAGAAGGGAATACGTGCACCAGCCTAGTTCCAGGAGGAGTCTTACTGTAACACACCTTCCTGCTGCCCTAACCTAGAGACAGATGCCATCTCTGCTGAGTTTGGCAGCTGGAAAATCAGCAGCTGTTGTGTTGCAAGTCTTTTTTCACAGCAGCTTTGTGACAACAGCCAAATGCAGCCATTAATGGAAACCAAAGCCAAGTAACTGGCAGAACAACTCACCCCAAAACATAACATGCACTGCAGATTCACCACTTTCTTCAGCAGCAAAAGCAGGATACAAAGGAGGTGCAAGGTCAGGTGCCCCAGTGGTAAACCACAACAGAGCCCAGACTGCTCTCTGGAAACACTCACCCAGGAGAGCTCACCTGTGCCCTCTCCTGCCCCAAGCCCTAGACACAGTCCGTGAATATTTATGGCAGTTATGCTGGAGACGCAGCAGTTCAGCCAGCCAAATCATCCCACATGCTTTGGTCAGCCTTTTGATCCAGCCATTGTGCAATTCCCAAACAGCAAGCTTGCCCCATCAGCAAGATTCGCAGGACAGAACTGGAAGAGAAGTCGTGTAACAGCAGATTCAAGGTATAGATGAGGGATGATAGTCTGGAAATTGCATTGGAAGCAAGCCTGAGTGCATATGGAATGTCAGTGGTTCTTGAAACACTTATTTCTCTTTATGCAAGGCAAAGAAAGTTTAAACCATTGCTGTCATGCAGAAAGGTCTCAACCGGGATCCACATTTCACCACATGAACAAGCAAACAGATAGCGGAATAAAACCCCAGAGACACTGGTTCCCTTGGTACATTTCCAAACCAAGAAATACATGCCAAGTTCACGCACATTAATTACTTCCAACACAAAAGCACTGAGCTCCAAATTTGCAGCAGTGTTAAGGGAACAACTCTTGAACAGAAAGGGAGTGATGCATCTACTGCTTGTGTGCTCTGGGCAAAGCCCTGACACCCTTCCTTGAAAAGCGAGAAAACAGCATTGCTCAGGCCACATAGCAAAGTATCAGGATTCAGGAACAAATCTCTACTGCAGCATGATAAATTCCAGTACAGACCCCCTCCCTGGCTGACTCTACAGGTAGTTTCTTTCCCATGGGAAGACCAAGAGCGATGGTAATGAAGAGAGAAGAGAGGCCCTTCTTCCAGCTCCCGTGCTCTTGTCAACAGGGGAAAAATAATCCTGTAAGAAAGGGGATGGAGCTAAATGCCAGGTGGCTCAGAGTTTGGGGCAGCAGTAGGGAAAATTCCTCCCAGGGAGACTGAATGAACACTGTCAAAAGCATCCTACGAACTGCAGTTAAGAGTGCAATTCCAAGCTTTTTTACAAGTAGGTGAAAGAGACACTTCCTCTGACCACAGCAGAGAGCTGGCAGCCCAATGGTCTTTCTGCACAGATTCCCTGCAGTCCAGGGCTGCCAAACACCAAGATGCAGAACTTATGGTCAATTCCAACAGATTTCCAAGAAAGGAAGGTTTTCTTCCCTAACTTGTAATTTTATTGCAGAATACTCTAGATGGGCTGTTCTCCTTAATGAACAAAAACCACAGACCCAAAAGTTTAACGCTCTGTTCTTTTAATTCCATGTAGAGGCCAACTCTTTTCTGGAGACAGGTTAAACTAAGTGGTAGGGATTACTGCTGCTACAGGCCTAGCTTTCTACAGGATCCCCTGTCAAGGAATAAAAGTGGAAAAATTTGAAAGAAAGCAGAAAAGTCATTAAATATTTAGGTTTTTAATAATTTACCTGGTTATGAACTTCTCTTCATTGATGAAAACAGAAGGCAGATGCTGTGCCTTCATAGTCACTTTCTTCATTTACTCAGAAGAGATGAATCTAAACAAAAAGTTAAAAAAGTGAACTGCTGCTACTACAAAAGATGGAATAGTAATCAAGCAACAAAGCTTTAGTTGGCCAAGTGAAACAGGCTGGGACACTCAAGCTGATGGCTCACTACACCATATTTTGACTACTTCATACTTTGCCTTAATACCCAAATATTTCCCACTCCTAATAAAAAAAGCCGTAAGCCATTCCTAGCAAGTATATAACACTACCTTAAATTCCAAGTACTACATTTACCAGGTCTTTCTCAAGCAGTTTTAGGACTACTTCAACTCCAGGATTATGCTTGAGTTGTTAGCAGTCTGAGACAGCAGCCCATGTACTGGTCAGGATCCATTTGTCCACTATGGATAGAGCAGATGGAGTAGCTAAGAGAGATCAGGACTGTAATTTCAGGGACGTAGCAATACAATTTACAGATTTCCACACTGGGATTTGAGCCTATTATGCAGGCAATGAGCCAGACCCACGAGACTCCAACAATGCACTCCTCAATAAGCTTAATTATGTAGTCTAGGCTCTTTCCTTCACCCTCAGGTACTAGAAGAAAAGGCAGACTGAGGAGAGTTAACTGAACAAGTGGCATCACACATGGCGGGGAAAAAACACTCAAAGAATCCCACGACAAGCAGTAACATCTCCAAAGACTGCCCTGCAAGTTGATCATTCCACTTCCATTTCTTTTATTTGTGCATGAAGGCAAAGAAGTTTGGCTGACAGCACTCAATGTCCATTGTCCCTTATCCCAGAGGATTGACTTGAATCTGATTTCAGACTGCATTGGACAGGGCCTGGTCAAAGACATCTGCAAAGCAGTTGATTGTCTCTAGTCCCAATGGCTAGCAGCCTTCCAAAAACCAATTTAGGAAACATTCAACCTTGAACAGATTATGGCTGGGCAAAGAGTAAACACCTCACCTCTGTGTACTGCACTACTGAGATGCTTTTTTAGATGTCACCAATTTTCTATCATCATAGATAAACAGCTTCTAAAAAACAACATATGTGGACAAATGAGAAGTTTTGCATATAAAAACTATCAACTTCACCCTACAAAATACACAGCAAGTTATTTCACAACCTCTAAACCCAGAGTGCACTACCAAAATGAGCTTTACCTGAGCAGCTGTGGTTTCCAGCAGTGCTCTCTCAGGAGCTCACTGAAACGAGCAGCACTCCCTTTGTGCTTTGGGTGACACCCATCAAGACAAAAACATACCTGAAAGCCAAACAAGCCCAGGGACTTCTGTACAGACATGAGTTTGTGTGTGAGGAATACACTGCTGTACACTACTGCTGGGTTTTTGCCTCCGAAATGACTTCAGTAACCACTGGCCACACCTTGAAATCTGATTTTATGTGATTTGCTTAAGACCTCTAAGTGAAGCAGCTGCCTGTGTCAGTGTAATTTCAAGCCAATTTTACAAGATGCAGAGGAGTTTATGTATTTTGGCACCTGAAAAACTGAATATACGCTTCAGCTTCCTCCCACCTGTCAGGAAACAACATGTTCAGAGCAGTGGATAGCCAAGGCACCTCTATTAACTGTAGAGCAGCATCACTGGAAAACTCCAGCATCGCTTCACTGCTTGTGGTTGCACTCTTTTCTATAGAATTTGGCCTTAAAATGATTCATCTGAAAGAAAAAGCTGATCTCTGCATTTGGAGGGAAGTGACCTTTACACACACAAAAAAGAGATGAACACTGTGTTTTGCTACACAGTGGATGGCTCCTAGTAAATTATTTGCCTTAAACACCCTGAACAGATTTTAAATCAGCCAGGTGCCATTAAAATGTTGAAAATAAAGCTAACTGGAAGAGTAGGTGGTGATGGGGATACTTCTTCACCAACCTTTCTCTTTCTCTCCCTCACTGCCCCAGTATCCAGGACACAGCCTTCTCTCCTATGGCTGGTGCAGAAGCACAGCTCTCACTATGTTTTCCTCAGTTATGTGACCTGCTCTGCTTATCAGCCTTGTACCGAGCACTTCCACACCACCAGCTCACTCCAGAGATGAGCCTCTTCTCTCTGGACGCTTTCCATGGGCACATCCTGGCTGCGCACCTCTCACAGCCCCTATTTTTAGCCAAGCCCTAAACCTGTGGGTTGCCACCATGCAGTGACTTCCCCAGCACCATTACCTGACACAACAGATGTCAGGATATTTGCACTGGCGCTCCCTAAATCCACAAAGCTGTTACATTTTCCATCACCTCCTACTGTCTTCCTGCTCTCCATGTCACTTCCCTGTAGTCCTTTTGAGGAAGCAAACAGAAGTGAAATGTGTTTTCCATTGCTCCCTTTGGTTTGACCTAACCAAACCATACTAATTTTCCAGCTACTCCAGCCATATATATGCCTGTGTCATTTATTCAAAGCCATCTCCTGACTTACTTGGTATCACACAGGTGTCTTTACCATTACGTTAAACTGGACTAGAAGTGCAGAATTTCTTCAGATAGGTTACACCCAGAAAGTAGGACCTTGGCTGGACTAAACTGCTGGCCTGAGACTCAATAAAGAAGAAACCTAATGCTTGGAGGAAGCCTGAAGCCTGAAATATGTAGTAAAAGACAGAAAGGAAAGCAAAGGAAAAGTCAGGAAGAAATGAACACCGGGGCAGCTGCAAACTGAGCATCTCTGGAGGAGCACTGCAACTATTGGAGGAGTCTAGGAAAAGCAAAGGGAAAACAGACCACTGCACATTTCAAAGCTGCTAGAGCATCAACACATCAGTGCACAAGGAAAATCTCACAAAGGTTAATGAGCTGTACTTGTCTGTAAGATTCATATCTTACCTGAAATGTGGGGGTTTTGTCCAAGTCTCAGTGCAGAGGCAGACAAGAGGACTTGCTACCTTTTATTCAGTACAGTGATATTTAAGTCATTTGCTTAAGGGGACAGACCAGGGACAGTCGAGTGCAGGAATGACAAAGCAAAAGTTAAGAGCAAATGGCTACACAGATTTTTACACAAGGATAAAAAAAGGCACCTGCAGAGGAGGACTGGAAGGAGAGGGGCACCCGAGATCCAGAACTGAGCCAAGCAGGAGCAGCAAAGCAGCACCTCAATTTGTGTAACAGCCTGGATGTGCTTTTTGGTGCACCCATATATTAAGACAGGGCCCACAGAGCGCAGTGTGCTACACGGAGCCCCTACCAGTGCTAGAGAAACTAAAACCCAAAACCTCCACAAAGATCTCCAGGTATTTTGACCCAGTGCTTCCCAAAGCCCTTCCAAACCCACAGGAAGTCAGGACAGGGCGAACCTCTTCCATTTCTTTTATAGAAACCACAAGGTTCAGCTCTCTGTTAACTCAGCTATCAACTACACACACATAGAGTATTTTGTACAGCACAAAGTTTTGCACCATAGGCACAACACCAATGCCAGCTGAGCCATCTTCTAAACTCACAAGTGTCTGGTGTTTAGCAAATATTGGGATCGTGATTGGTTTCTGTAAAGATGAACTTAAGATTTGTTCAGATAGATAAACTCAGTACCAGCAGAATAATATTACTAGTCACATACTCTAGTTATGACACTTCATGATCCCTTTTTTGTTCTTTTTTTTTTTTAAGTTAGATGTCCCTACCACCACAGAAAAAGGTGGTAATTAAAACAAAGTATTTACTCTGAACAAATGTGTTTTCCCTGCTAAAAACAAGGGCTTTGTTTTTTTCTTGGGCTTTCAGATTTCTTCACACTTTATTTTAAAAATTAGCTGTTCAGTACAAGCATTAACAGCACTACTTGAGTACAAATCACTGCATAAGCCCTCTGCTCAGGCAGGCTCGGAACGGGATTTGACAAAACCAGCAGTAAGCTGGTTTACGTGAATATGGCCCCTTAACTTTCCCGGTCACAAGGCAGGAGATGCACACGCTCCCTCCCCTCAGGCATTGCTAGAGCGGGGCGCGCACACATCACTCTCAAACACTCTGTTACCCCATTTCAGGAGGAGAAGTTGCTTTCCGTTGGCAGCCGACCGGCACAGGCCGTTTTTAGCCGCCGAAAAGAGCGCACAAGGTCACCGATGTCACTTCTAAATCACACCCGTACCGAATGAAGGGCACTGCGGGCTGGTGAGCAGCACTACCTGTTACCCGCCCGTTTTAATCACAACTGACTCACGCAAACCCTTTAGGGACTTCTAACAAGCATTTCTGAGCAAGCATTCCTCCTTCCCTCCGGCGCCCAAACGACTCCCGAGGAGTGTGACTGGAGTTCCGGGTGGCTGCGAAGGACCTTGCTACCCCCGACATCGCAGCTTACACAGCGAGAACAGCTCCAGCCCTCCTTTGCACTTACCTGGGCGTGCGATCCGGGCAGGAGAAGCACAGGACGAGTTTCACATACCTTTCCCTGAGCCCTGGAAGAGGCATGGCAGCATGGCCCTGGCGGACAGCTACCTCTGCTGCTGCATAGGACCCACAGAGCTGTTAATTACTATTTTGCTTAACAAACTGGGAATGCTGGAAGCCCAAGACACTCCCCGCACCTCGGTGCACGTCGGGAATATTTACCTACCACTTTCCTTTCTCCAAGCGCTGACAGGAGCCCGCCCTTAGTCACGGTTCCACCTCCAGGAGGCTCCGGTTAACACTTTAATCACTAACTTTACAAGGGGAGGCAACCTGCCGACTCCCTGGAATCATCTGGTGACACGCAGTGAAACATCCTGTGCCCAAAGCGCTGTTAGGCTTTAAGCTCTTCTGTTTTCTAATCCATTGGATAAAGTATGCTTTCCCTCAGATACATGCCCATCTTCAGTGTTTGGGGGAATAACTGGTACAATCCATCAGGTCATGCCTCAGTGTAGATATATGGATTTAGAACATTATGACAAATGGTGACAGCACAGCTTGATCACTTAACCCCACACAGTTATTTTTGCTGAACTGTATAATACCCTTATGACTATTACGGGGCAAGAGTTGTGTCTGTGAGAGGGAAAGCATTGCCTCTTACTTTAATTGCTCAGCAGTAAATTGCATAAGCAGATGCTTAGGCTATAAAAAAGAACTGAACCAAGACACACCTTCCCAGTTCCTACTGTTTACCCATCTGTTTCCAGCTAATAATTCATTCACCAGATCAATCCCAAAACAAGAACTTATTGGGGCACAGAGAAGAGCATGAAAAATGCCAAACTGGAATTTGCCTTCACACCCATCTTATTGCACTGATTTATACCGAGTTACTTTTGCTTTACATGATTTGATATTAGGGAGAGGCAGAACAGACTCAAATGCTCAAATATTTGATTCCTGATCACATCCTATCCTCCGGTATACTTCTGTCCAGAGGCGGACACTGCCAAACACACACCACAGTAAGCCTGGTATTTGGGATTAAAGTTTGTGTTGCAGCTTCTGGCTTTGCACCTTGAAAATATTGACACAAGGATTTCATTGGAATTTATGACATTGAGAATCACTCAAAACAGGAGGGAAGCAACATGCAAGGTTTTTTTACTCAATAGCAATAGAAGCTCCATGCTGGGGCTTGGAGCTTCATGCCAAGTTCAACCTCTGGAGTTGCTCCATCTCACCTGTGACAGTTTAGCACAAATCCACACAGATCCCCAATTGCTGTAAAACCAGAGATTTGATTTTTCCTGTCCCGGCTTCAGATATTTGAGCACGCTGCCTGATGCTCTGGGATCAGAGAGCTGGAGCAGAGAGCAATAGCAGCCTGACCTCTTCGATGTCTAACCCAAGATAATGTCAAATATCTGTTTTTGACAAGTCTGCCACCCTGCTGGACACTCACACCATGGGTGGTTGGGCACCAGGACGTACCCAAGTATTTTTATGACTGAAGACCACACTATTGGCTTACAATGGGGAAATGTGTAGTTAGCCCCTCCCTACCTCCCCCAAGGATAAATCAGGCTTCATCCTGGCCCCAAACTTTTCAACTTAAAAAGAAAACAAAACCTCGAGTTTCTAGGGATGGCTTTTTTTTTTTTTTTAAGTTCACAACCAAGTTTTGAAAACACAATGCTTAAAGTACTTAGATTCATGCAAAGATGTCTCAGTAAGAAATTAATACAAGAAAGCAATGAAACCTCTAATAGTAATTAAAAACTACAATTTCCATCTCCAGTAAAACCAGGTGTGTTGGTCCTTACCTTGGCCTGGTCAATGTGGCTCTGGTTTGTGTCTAGTTTTCTCTCTCACCCTTGAACTGTTCCTACCAATGGACAAGTTTTGATCTCATCTGAGTCACACACAATTACCTGGTGAGTACTTGGGAAGGACTGGTCAGTGCAGGCTGGGAACAGGTATGGGGAAGGGAAACAGGTCTTCAGGAACTACTTTCCTGTCAACTCCAAGAAACAGAAGGCTTTGGTGCCTTTCATAGAAATTAAATAATCAGTGGACAAGGACAATTATTTTTTCATCTTAGCTCCAAGAAACAGAAGGCTTTGGTGCCTTTCATAGAAATTAAATAATCAGTGCACAGAGACAATTATTTTTTCATCTTTCGTAATCAACATAGTTTGCATGCCCTGGAAATCTATGGACAAGTCACAACTTGGTAATACTATTTCACCTCTTAAGTGAAAGGGTAATGATAATTCCTTTGGAACAGGCAGGGAATGTGATGATCCTGGAGTCTGCAGACTCTCTTACATTTCTGCTTTTTGCATGATTAATAAATAAGTAATTTTAGGTTAATAAGTAATTAGAAGTTGGAGTTGAGCTACTTCATAACTTGGCCTCAAACCATTAACAAACACACTGCTAAAGACAGGAGAGAACCTCTAACGGGAAAACCAGAGATTCCTGTTCTATTTTTGTAATAGACAATCACAATAAGCAGGCTGCCATGGCAGCATCACACACGTGCTGCACTTCAGTGGAAGGACTTTGATAAACACAAAATATTCCATTGTTTTATAGCAAGAAGGAAAATCCCTAATCCTGTTAGCAAACACCTGTTTCTAGACAACTCATTAACTTCAAACACAGAAAATTCCTCTGTGATTTTCTGAGCCAGCTACTCTAATGCAAAAGGAGAGCCTCATCTGACAAGACCTGAATTTAACTTAAAAAACAAGTGATCAGTTCTTTCCTTCTGATTACAAATGCTACCAGAGGAGTGGCATGATCATAGCAACAAATCAAGAAATTAAAACCTGCATTTAGCCTGCAAAGGGCCTCCCACTCCTTAGCAAGATTATTTTCTGTCATCACACCCACGTGCCAACAGCAATACTTGTGTGCCGGGACATGTTCTGGAGCCACAGCTGCTAAGCACAGAAACCAGGAACTGGGTAAGAGATGACTAGCTCAGATAATGAAACTCGCAGTGCACACAAAGGCTCATACACTGTCCTGGGCCATAATCCCTCACACACACCATTTGGTTGGTTTGAGGGCCACGAGTTTTTAAGGAATAGAAAAGAAGGTATGGTTTTAAGTATCACATCAAGAATCGGAACTTACCAAGTATTGACCTTTGCCTGCATGGAAAGCAGCTTGCAGGTCTCACTGTTATTGTCCTCATGAGCCAGTGCTGGATGGGCAGGTCTGACCTAAGCATCTGAAACACCTTTAGTCATGCCTCGTGGCTGTCATTGCTTATCCACACCCATGAAGTCACCCATTTAATATTACAGGACTTCATAGAGGCACACAAGGATTTTTACCACCTGAAGCTACAAAATATCATAGAGGGCAGGACCAGAGGAACTGCCCTGTCCCAAAGAGCTACAGTAATACAGCTTTTCACTCCCATTACAGCTCAGCCAGGAGTACAATCACCGCCTCATCACACCCAGCCACCTTGCACAGCATTTAGAAACTGTGACTCGGCCACACTCAAGGTTTTCGGATGTAGATTTTTCTTAAGTCCATAAAACATCATTTCCCCTTTTTTTTTTTTTGTGAGTCATGTTATATATCTGGATTATTCTATCTTCAAGATACAAAATCCTTGGTCTCACTTTTGACAGCCACTTTCAAGACCCTCCCAATCCCCACACAACAAACATCTACCGAGGCCTTAGAGGATCCTTTTACGCTCAGTCACTCCTCTGAAATGACCAGTTGAGGCCATGTGACTGTAGCCCCTGACTCCCTTTTCTTATTTAGAATGACTTTTCTTTAATTCTTTCTTAAGGCTGTTGAGTCATCATGTGGACTGTCTCCTATTTTCTATTTCTTTAAAAAATGTCTGTCCAGAACTCTGCTCAACTGAACAGTTACTTCCTAGAGTTCTGGGGAAGATTCAGATCTTAATCCTGAACTGAAATTGTTACCATCATTCCTGGGAAGGCAGACTCACCTGCTACAGCTGGGACAGGCTTGCAAAATAACCTGTCATTTTTTCTGATGCTTCCATTTAGATTAGGTATACATGTGAGGTTTCAATTTGAAAAGCGTTACACATCAAAGCTTGTCCTGATACAGACAAGAGGACAGTTTGTCCCTGCAGCAAAACACACTGAAATAAGTTTCAGTGATCCTTACATTTGTAACAATTAGTGCAATAAAAGAGTGATAAACAGCTCTCTCTTGTTTTAGCTCTGACCGTGGAGCAGAGGCTCAGAGGCTGGTGGGCACTGGGGAATGCTGGCAGTGGCAGTGTGCCTGAGCAGCCCACGCTCCTGCATCACAACCCCCGTGCAGTGCAGGCATTCTTCACACCCTGTGCCCTGGCTCTGCAGGGCACAGAGCTCTGCATTGTGTGCTGCTGAGCACAAATCCCTCCACTGATACATCAGACTGCCGGGAAGTTGTGAAACCAGCCACATCTGAGACCTAAAAATGTTTCTGTAGTGAGTATTGGCTCGTAACAGCCCTGAAGCATTGGAAAAATTGTTCACAGAGAGAACTATGTCATATCTGTGCATTAGACATCTATACAGACAGTAGAGCAATCATCTAGAAGTAACCATGGCACTTATTTATTAATCTGCTCTTGAAAACATGAGCCCAGAGGGCACTGGGAAAGAGAAAGTGCAAACCAGAACAGATCAGGCTAACTCACTGAGGTTCTGCCTTGAGCTGGGTGTGTTGAGAGGACCGTTGTGACTCCTCTCTAAATCACCCTCTGACACAGACACTCCTCAACTCAGCTCAGTCTTCTCACTGGAAATCACCCCATAGATACTGCAGCTGCCCGCTCTGTGTCATCCCGGACTGCTGCTTTTCCCTTACATTATCAAATAACCCCTTGGAGCATTGTGCTGTTGAGCACTTTTTACCAAGAATAAATTCATTTATATACTTACTGCATCACATTCATATCCTCGTCCTAAGTGTCTGATTGTATGGATCACATTTTTCTTCTCATTCAGGTATCCCAGGCCCCAATTCTTAGGGTCCTAGAGCTCAGGGTGGCATTTATATGTCTCCTCTAGGGCAGAGGCGGTGGCATTTCAGTAGTGCTGGAGGAAACAATCGAGTCTCTAACTTTGAAGGGCTGAACCCTCTTTCATGCTTGGCTCACACATTTACTGAACTCTGCTAGGTTTTATGGGAATTAAGGGGGCTAAACTTTGATTTGATTGTTGAGGACATCTGAATGTCTGAATGTCCAAAGCATAGAAGTGCTTTGGAAAAACAAATCTGGATGAGAAGAGAGGTCCATGGAACACGGTGGGATATCAAACCACTGCCTTGTTCGGACTATGAGCTCTGCCTGTGCTTGTGTAGGGCAATATAAACAAGTCAATAGCTGTTTAGGAGACGCTGAAATTCTGGAAAGATTCTTCCCTGTGCAGTTGTTTGGAGGGTGTGTCTTCCAATTTGGAATTTGATCTGTCTGGAACTGTCATTCTCAGCCCCATGGGCAATACCTTGATTCTAGCCAGTACACATGTCCTTACAAGAGAAGAATCTGCATGCACTGGAAATGCAGATTCAGCCTCTGGGACGGTGTTGTCCTAGCTTTTACAATGCACACAGGAAACCGCAGGCTGCTGAGTGACAGAGCCAGTCTCCAACAAGAGGGTGGTCGAACAGCTAAAAAGCTGCAGAGCGTCTTTAGGATTGTTACCTGGAAGTTGTGCTCGCCCTGGTCAGTGCAGAGAGCACAGGTTCTAACAGGTGCAGGAATGGAAGCAGTTTCAGGTATGAAATGTTATGCCTAAGTTATTGCAGAAACATTAACTGCATTGAGCAATGACAGAGGTAGCTTCCAGGTGAGAGCAAAACCTTCTCGTAGGTAAGTACGTACATAGGTCGGGTGGAATGGACTCGGTGTGCATGACCAGGGCCGGACAGGCAGATTTTGGCTCTGGGGTCGGACTGTCTGTGCCACGGCAGGGCGCGAGCCTCGGGCGCTGTGCCTGGGCTGCGATACCAGACGCGGACACGAGGGGGTGCTGCTCACCCGCCTAAGGCGCTGCGGCTCCCGCCGCGCCCGCGGGATGAGCCTCGGTGTTCCCGGGAGAAGGGTGCTCCGAGCGTAGATAGCGCGGACACGAGGGGGTGCTGCTCACCCGCCTAAGGCGCTGCGGCTCCCGCCGCGCCCGCGGGATGAGCCTCGGTGTTCCCGGGAGAAGGGTGCTCCGAGCGTAGACACTGCTTCCTTACTCGTCCGTCGTACACCTCCTCGCTCAAACACACACGGGGGAGAACTTGACTTCCCAGTTTGCCCGCCCTAAGAAGCGCTGTTGTTACATTTTATTGCGCTGCGCTTTGCGCGCACACCCGGGGCAGAACAGAGAAGGATGGACGGAGGTACAGATGCCCTCCACACGCTGCGTGGCACAAGGTGAACACCCACGCCAGTGTTTCCCTGCCAAAGAGCTGCCCCTGCACCGTCTGAGGCTGCAGGAGTGGGTGTGAAACAGAAAAGGAGTCCATCCTCAGGGGTATTGGTACATCTTCCTCCACAAGATATAAGAGCAGAAAAAGGGCATGGATGATTCTGTTTTGGTTACAAACTCTACAATGGTTCGATGACAGGAAAGATAATTGGTCCTGGACAATACGATATTACAGACTCCTGCTTGCTGGAAGTTATTAGAGCACTCGCAAAGAGAAATCCCAAAATTCCTGAGTCCTGGAGAAAACAAGAAATGGATGTGGCCGGTGTAGCCTGTTCTGTCCTAAGGGCAAGGTGCTGCTTCTGCCCTTGTTGTGAACAGGAAAATATCCTTTCTTTTAGCTTGCAGATTTATGAGTTCCTAGACTGCAAGGAAACAGAGTGTCCTCTCCCATAAAACACTGCAATCGCATAAACAGGACTGGGTACTATCACTGGATCTAAAATGTTTGAGATACTGATATTCGGAGGCATTCCAGCGTTGGATCACCTGCAGGAAGTGTAGATGCTGTTTTTTATCCCAGCTGCTGTTCTCCCTCTCTGTTGGACACTGTTTGCACTGGCTGCTGAATGGCACCTGTCATTAACAACCATAAGCTTATGACCGGTTATGACCCATCGGGATAACCGGACAATTTCTGGGTTAAGGCGTGTGTGTCTGAAAATGACAAAGCAAAATGTTACAAGCAGAAACCTCAAAGCAGACTAACAATGCAGCACTTCTCTTCAAGAGAAAAGGCCCAGTTAGCCAGTCAGAAGCTTGCTATTTCCTGGGTGGTTTGTGCGTGCACGCACGGACTTGCTGCTGCAGGTTACTTCCAGAGCAGCTTCAGAAATTAATCTGTTTCTCATAAAATAAAACACAAGTACCTCTTTGTCATCATTTCTGAAAGTCACACGGGCATCAGTTTGTTCTATTTCTGTAAAAAACAATCAAGAACACAATTCAACTCCATGTTTGGGCACTGTTGGGGCAGAACCCTGAAATAAATGGGAAAGCTTTTAAATGTGCAGTTCAAAGTCTCTACAAGATGCAAGCATTTTATTTTAGGCATTTTTATACATTTCTTATGCATTTCACTGACAACACTTCTGGTTGTTATCAATGTGCCCTGCTAGTGTATTGTACCTTGTTCAAAAATAAATACCAGACCAAAATGTGTGGGAAAACATTTAATCTCATCATGTGTCATGTCAGGAGGAACATTTTCATTCTTTTCTTGCTGTAGTAGTAAAACCAATTTCCCAGAGAAAAACTGTGCAGTAGCTATTAATAGTAAAGAGCTGCCTCTATGTAACACCTCTCACTTGGGAACATGAATAAATTTAGTCTAAAACATCCCCATTAGCGACTAAAGTAATAATATTAAAAACCTAAGGAATAGTGAAATCCATGGACAAGGGTTTTTCCAAATGTTGACATGATTTTGAGTACCTAAGATTCAAATATACCTGGCTTACAAAGAGAAAGTTCACTCCAAAAATCACACCGAGTCCAAGCTTTCAGGAAGACCAGAAGCATTTCCAGACAACAACTGGACAAGGAAGCACACCAGGAAATTTCTGCCACCGCTGCCAAGGAACAGAAGACCAAGCCTAGAGCAAGTGCATGTGATTTAAAATAGTTCAGTGTCTCACACTGAGCAAGGAACCTCACATAGGAAAGTAGTAAAGGCCTGTTTACACTGAGGGGTGTATTGGAGACAATTTTAAAAAATCAAGGATCTGTCTCTAAAGCTCAGCTGTCATTTAAAGATGGATGGCCAAGAGATTCAGAAAGGGGTTTTCTGCTGTGCTATAACTCGAAGGAAAACTTCTGTGTTTTCCCTTTGCTGTTCAGAAATGATTTAGATTTGAGTTTTATTTCTGTTTGGAAGATTTAGGAAAAAATCAGACATGCAGAGAGGTCACAGAAGGTATCACAAGCTGAAACTTGTTTGCAGTCTGTAGCTGAAGGAAGCTGAAGGAGGAAAGTCTGTTGAGTCTTTTCCTCCTTCACTGTTTCCAGCTAAATCCTTTCATGACCCCCTCAAACTCCTCTAGCGATTTACTTTCATAGTCCTGGGGCTTCTCCAAGCATCCCTTCTGGTCCGTGGGCCCAGAAGCCCATTTAAGTTTGGGCTTTGGAATTTTTCCTGGTTTTGAACTTCTCTGGAGGAAGTGTTGGGGTCAGCCAATGCTGGGTTCATCCTCAGCTTTGAGTTTGCCTGGCCATGGGTGGCACTGACCAGGGTGCCTGACGTGTCACTTGGTTTTCCGGCGTGACCTTGGACTTGCCTCATTGCCCTGAACTTTCCTTGTGATGGAGGCTCTTGGTTGAACCTGGCTGTGTTCTCTGGGCCTGCCGAGATCCCCTTGCACAGGTTCTGTGGGAAGGAGCCTGGGCAGTGAGGTGCCTGCCCGCCCAGCCTGCTGGGTCAGGGTGCTTGGCTCCCAGTGCCTTAGGGAGCAGCTGGTCCTTCCTGGGCCCCAATATCCACCTGCTGGAACTTGGCCGTTTACTACAGACTTGAACACTGACTCCTGGTAGTATTTCCTGGGTGCTCTCTCACTGAAGATGTAAAAAAATTACATTCCTATCAATTGAAAATAAATGTGGGAACATTTAAATATTGTGATTCATGTAAGAGCAGGGGAGACACATAAAGATGCTTTCAAGTGGATACTGTGAAATCAGTTCTGCTGTAAGCAGCAATATTCTCAGTTGGTACCCTGCAAGAGCATCCCTTTCTTACTGGTGGGTCTGGTCATCTAATGCTTCATCCTGGACCTTTTGAGGTAAAATATTCCCATGGGCTCTCATGATCATTAAATGATCAGATGCTTATTATATTCACCTGTTTTACACCTTCTGAAACAAGCAATTAAACCTCTGAAGCCAAAAGAATGGTGAACGATACCCACAAGAAAGGAGCGCATCACATGCCAACAGGAAATCTTGGTAGTTTTTTACTTCAGGGATTTTGTTAATGCATGAGAGATGGGAGGAAAATTATCAGATTACAGAAGAGGAAAGTGGGGTAGGGAAATCACCTCGGTGACTTCAGTGGGGTGAATAAGACCCTTGCAATCCCCAACAATGTGTTAGGTCAAATAATGCAGAAGAGAAGAGAAATAAATCATGCAAATCCTTCATTAAAGGATTGATACCTGTGCCAGCTTCAAGCAGGAAGTTCAGCTTTCAGGTGGTGTCTGTAACAGGCACTACTATGAAAACAAAATGGGCTGCATTGAAACCAGTGTGTCACTTGTGGCTGAATTTCCTGTCTCTAAGGTGTGGAGCAAAATGATAATCCACCTTAAATCCTTTTTCCTGTGATAGTTTATTTGTTTATGAAATGTGATGAGGGTGAAATATACTGCCTGAATCCTTTCCAAAGGATTATAAGGCAAATCTGCCCCAGAAATGAAGAAAGCAAGACACTATTTTTCTCAGTCACAGATTTACACGATTTTTTTAAAAGGTTTAAAGTGCCTGAAACATTAAAGATAAGCTTGTACCCATAATTTGTATTATTTCATACAAAATGTACAGAATAAAGTTGATGTTTCTTTCAAAGGTCTTTTAAATCCATACTTCCAAGTATGCTTGGTAACTGCCAAACATTAATTTTGAAAGAAAGAAAACCCGGGATCACTTACATTGTCTGAGATCTGTACTGCTTGTGTTTGAGAATTGTGCCAATTCCTTATTTAATCATGTAACCCATGGCAATCCTCTGCTCCTATTTTTTTAAATGCATATATGTATATAAATAAAAATATTAAAATATTAGTCATGCCGTTCTCAAGGCTTCTAACTTCTCTCCATACTGTATATTTTGGTGCTTATTTTTCTGAACCTCTAGAAATAATTCTGAAAGCCTCAGTAACTCAAACTCATCCCCTGGGAGACAGGCAGCTTCAATCTGTGCAGCCATGTAATTGTGTAGAGGAGAAGTCAGGCACAAAGAAATAAAACTTCAGTCTTCAGCAGTAATTAAGTTGCTCTGGCAGGACCTTTGAGGATGACCGTCTCATCTTCGATGAGGACTTGGAAAATCCTGGCTTAATCAACTATCCCAGAGTCACAAACCCCTGCTCCAAAGCCAAGAGCTGCACTGAAATCTCCGGGGTTCCAGGTTAACACTTGTCTTGGTGTAACTTTATGATGTGTCCCCTATTGCTGCTCTATGCCCAGAAATTAATTTTGTACCTTTCTGTGCCTTTAAACTGAGCCTGAGAGGGGGGAGAGAAAAAACCAGTGAACTTTTCAAAGCAGTTGTTCAAGGACACAGATACACACTCCTCTGCGTCCTGCTGCAGCAGCAAGAACGGAGGAAGCGCCCTTCTTGCTTTTTGGCCAGCTTTGCGCTCCTTTTCTCCAGAGGGAGACGGAGAGTTGAACTTTGTTTTCCTGGGACTTTGGTTTTCCCCTTCTTCTCTTCTGGACTCTTTCAACATCAGCACACATTGGGAGAATTTTCCACCAAGGCCCCGGAGGTGGGCCTGCACCCACCCAGCTCCGAGGAGGAGGAGAGAGACCACAGCTACAGAAGGACTCTGAAATCTTCCCAGGTTTCTCTCCACAGCGGGAGGTTTTATTATTTAGCATTATTATCCTTTTCCCATGTTTTTATTAAAGAAATAGGTTTTTTTAATCTCTTTCACTTTCCTCCGAGGAAATTTTTTTTTGTTGTTGTTCCCGAACCTGGTGGGGAAGGGGTGGTTGTAACCTGCCTTCTATCAGAGGATATTTTCCTCCAAATTTGTCCAAACCGGCACAACACTTTAGGGACGCAGTTGTCTTTTCTCTGAATCTACCCGTCTTTCAAATCACGCACGTGCAATAAATACAATTTACTTGCTGGATTTCCCTTGGGTTGTCCTTACAATTTTCTTTCACAAGGGACTTGCCTAAAGCTGAAAATTCCTAATGGGTCAAGACTTTCACAGGTGCACTTGCAAAGTAAAATACTGAAATTTTCTTGATTATTGCTGTCTCAGATACCCAGCAACTTCGACTGGAATTACAAATGTGAAAATCAGGCCATTTATTCCATGGTACAACTTTAAATGTGAAAGACCAGACTGTTCATTTGCCTGTGGAAAGCTAGTATCACACTCCATACCAGATAACACTAGCTAGAAAACAGGCACATCACAAAGAGATTTGTATCCTTGGGTTGAGCCTCAGAGAAAATTCCTGTGTTCAAACATCCCCATTGGAATGGGAGCTTCAGATCCACATCATGATCTCAGCTTTGTGATTCAGACCTCTTCTTCACCATACAAAAGGCAGTAGCTGGTGGTTGTGCAAGAGTGCTGGAGGGTTTGTAAAGGCTCTGTCCTGTTCTGGAGAGCTGTGGCTCAGCAGCAGCACAGTGTGCACACCACTTCAGGGCTGAGTCTTCACTACCATTATTCATTTTTGCCGGGGCAGTGTGCAAAACCTCCACTGATGGTAAAGAGCCCATTATTCCAAATACTCTTCAAAAACAGGAGAAGGGGATGCTTGCTGGTGCTGGAGTCTTAGAGCCCGCTGCAAGCACTGCACCAAGGGCTTTAAGTTGCTACCTGGCAAGATTTTGTAAGTGCTGCCTGGACACCTTGCGTGTGCACTCTTTGCCATTCCTGACTTTTCTAAGTGTGCTGCCTGCTAGGCTTATGCTGAAAAAGAGTATTTATTGCATCCACTTACTGATCCTCTTACACTGAAAGATGCTTATTCTTGAGCCCCTAATGAGCTACACTGGGAACTTGGGCTGAGCAGTGGTGAAACCCTGCCTGCTCTCAGCACAGGCATTCTCCCTGAGCTCAAACACCGAAGTGCTGATTCCTGCTCCCGGGCAGGATGATGCCCTGCTCTCCTGAGAGAAGGACCACCTCGGCTCTTGCAAAATGACCCTGTCCTTGCGTGCGTGCCATCAGTGCAGAGGTGACGCCGCACACAGGACTCCCGGGATGACGCTGCAATACCAGGGCATTGCAACATGAGGTGGAGAGGATTTTATTGTCTTGCTGGAACTCATTACCAAGTTCCTGCCTCCAAGTACAGGAATGACATGAAAATGGCCTTTGGATGTCCCAGCAATGAATCACTTTGAAATGAGTGATGGCTGGTTCACAGGTTTGAGGATGAGGCCCTGAAAAACATCAAAGGTGCAATGTACTGGCCTTTCACAATTCACCCTGGGCAACCACTCCTGTGCTCCTCTGCCCCCAGCCTGCTTGCTCTCCCTCTGCACCAACACAATTGCATGCAGCACCACACTCTAGCTGTAATGCTTCAGCTGGGATAGAAGATGTGCAGTGGAAATCATCCCAGTGTGGTCTGACTGCTTCCTGAGCAGCACTGAGTCCCTCATACCCCTCACTGGCTGCTGTTAGCCAGCATGTTATCAGAGATATCCAACACTTCCTTAATTTACACCAGTTGCTGTTAGCAGGAAGAGCAAACTTGACTGAACTTGTCACAAAATGAAGTGACCTATATGTTAGTAAGGCTAGTTCTGTGATAAAAATGGCGTTATGCCTTGAAATTCCATTGTGTTGTATAACTTAAATTCGGGGTGCCTTAGTTCATAAAGGCTCCAGAGCAATTGCCACTAATCCTTCAGATATTTTCTGCCAGCTAATACAGTGTGTCTGACGCTTCATGCAGTGGATCACAGTAAGTAATTTTCCAGGCTGTGCTGTTACGCTAATTGAGACACACAGTTTTGGGGAAGCCACTAAGATGTTTTTTATTTCTTCTCCAGTCCTGCCATCCTCTTCCCACTTTTGTAGTGCAGCTTTTGCACCATCTCCTCAGTTATTTCACCACCAGTGTCATAGAGTCAGATTATAAAATGGACCCCCTCAAAAAAAAGAAGCACCATAAAAGCAAAATGACCAGCATTGCAATGAAAGAAACCTGTCTGCAATGATAAGCACCTCTGAAACCTCAGCCCGTCCTATTCCCAGGTCTCAAAGTCAGTCCCTAAAGTCCTCCACTGAAAATCTGATTTGACTGCATGTTAAGGAGAACCACTATTCCTTTCTGAGTTAATCTGTCCATGACATAGTAGAACAGCACAATGGCTGTAGATTGGGAACTATCTTTGATTCAGAGAAGAAATAAAGACAAACAAATAAAGGAGGGCTCTGAGGAACTCACAATGGTGCAACATAACTTGCCTTAATGTTTTGCCTAAAGAATAAAATGTGATTTTTATCTTCAGAAAGGAGGCAATTAGTTGTCTGAACTTCTGCCACTTGGTTTATGTTTCTTACTGTCAAAAAATCGCATAAGTACTCAAAAAATGTGTTTAAAAACCAAATTGCTTTGTTCTTATGCCTTCTGCTCCAGACACATGCTTTTCATCTGTAATTTCATTTGGTAAATGATTACCATGATGTTTGGCATTTCCTTTTGGACTGGGCTGTGAAAAGGATAGGACATGCAGTGGCTTATACAGAACTACAAGCATTACTTACAGAGCGCCGTGGGGTGACACAATTTTGTAAACAGGGCTCACAAAACACCCAATCCAGAAAGTACATGATGAAAAACTCTACTGTGACAGAAAGCTTTGGACAGGATCTGACTGTCCATCATGGCAGGATTGTTTATACCAGAACAACAAAGAATACAGCAGCTTTTTCCATTCTGAGTATGTATTTCAGGGTTTTGAAGGTCAATAAATGGAGCCTAGCTTAAAAGTGGACATAAAAGAAAAAATTTCAGTGAGGTTGCACAAACACACTCCAGAACTCATTTTCTGCTTTCTGTTCAATTCTATGCCTTAAAACTGAAGCTTTATTACTTAAAGTTATAATAAGAGAGTCTGCAAGTTCAAGCGTGATCTGTAGCTCTCTAATGTACTTCAGGAACTTGTGTGAAAGGTGAACAGTGACGTTCAAGCCAACAAGTGAACATCCTGCTCATCTTGCAACATTAGCTGGAAGGAAATTTTTTTCAAACTGTAGCTTAGTAATCATTCTTTGATTAAAACCACTGTCACATGACCCTCACTAAAGTGCAAACTGAATCCTTATGTACTCATAATTTTGCACCACCACTGGTACACACCTGGCAATTATTGTTTAAGACACTGTTGCCTGAAAATTGTTTGTGTCCCCAGCTGTAGGAGCTTCCTAGGCCTGCTATGCTCATGCAGACTTTTGTCCCTTGTGACACTTCACGTGCAATCAGCACCAAAGGTGCACTCAACACAAGAGCACCAATAAAGCCCCTGTGCAGTAGCAGAGTTGGATCCACCGTGTCAATGTGCTGTGAGAGCCTTACTGGATTTGGTGGAACCGAACTTGGCCAAATGCCTCAAGTAGAACAGTAAAACTAGATTACATGGAGAAAATCTTCTCGGGAGAGAATTTTTATAACCTCATCTAAGCCAAAAAGCAGATGAAGCATGAAGTCCAACCAAGAAGAAATGCTCCTAGGTGTCTTGCATTTCACATTTACTCTCTGGCAGTCTATGAGAAACTCTTCTGGAGCACATCTTACTAGCCAAGGATTTTCTGTCCTCCAAAGCTGCAGAAATCATGGGAATTTTGCAGGAGAAATAGAAATGTCCTCTGAAGAATATGTGTGATTGACAGGATGAACCTTATGAAAGGCTGCAAGCTGGCATGCAGTCACACATGCCACTCCAGAAATGAAAATGATAAAACAGTGGCTGAATCAAAGCTCATAATGACTCTTAGCAGTTCCCAAGCTCTCTGGTGGTTATTACACTTTAGAGGAATGGGGAAGGGATATGGTTTTCTGTGGATGATTAAACATTCGGCTCTATGCCCTGTGCTCATAATGGATGGTTTCCTGATTAACTGTACTGGAATTGTGTACCTCAACTGGGTGGACCTAACAAGCAGGTATTGTCAGACCTTCAGGAAAAAGGTGTTGGGGAAAATCAAACTCCCTGCTGTAGGTTTATATCCGTGTTCTACATTAAATATTCAGGTATTTGAGTTTGGTATTGATCACTAATGCTCTGTGTCACACAGCAGCGCAGCTGTTTATGCTAAATAAAAGTGGGTCAGTTCCTGGGTTCTAATCACATTACTTCTTATTAAAGGAAGTTAGCTCTGTGCTGAAAGTAGGAGAAACAGTAACAAGAATACAAGAGTAATTGCCACATTTCATTGAATCCAAACAACAAATACTTTTCCTCAAATGAAGAGAAGAAGATGCCTTTAACACAACGAGAATCCAAGGCCAGAAATAAGTAATGCTGAAGCCTAATACTGAAGAGAGGGTAGGATGGGAATGGCAGAGGGAGTTTAGAACTTTCTGAATTCAGAACACACCTTAGGAATTACTAAAGGTGTAAATCCATTTGCAGTTCTAACTGTGGCTTGGTTGAGGGTGGTTTGGTAAACATCAGGCCCACAGACACAAATCAGTCATACAAAGATAGGATCTAATTCTGATGAAAAGGAATTATCTGGGTAGGAAGTGATTAAAAATCACTACTTTAAACTGTCCAGTCACTTTCTTTTGAAGAGTTAAATATTGGCTTCATCATTTTCCCCCAAAGCACCAGGGCCAATTGCAAATGCACAAGAAACTTAGTGTGCAGAGGAGATAAGATTCAGTGTGTAAATACCAAGTAATTAGGCAGAGATTTACACTGCTGAACAATGGTATTTTAAATTTCAAGTTCACAAAATCTCAGATACTTTATGCACATTTAGAGTTGCTTTCCAAAAATGCTGTAATTCTACAGGCAACCTACGGAGGCTTAAAACAGCATGAATTCTGTCTTCGTACCACTGGGCCTTTAAAAATCTACATTGCTACTTGGGAGTCCTTGGAAAAAATCCAAGGTGCAAGTTCCCAAACTCTCCCTGTCACACAAGCATTCCGGTTTGCTGTTACATACCTGTGAGGAGTGGGAGAAGGCAAACAGGTCATGCCTGAAGCATTTGTTTGACCTGCTGCTAACTCATGATCAGTGTCACAAAATTCACTGGAATTAAAGGAAGTTCTCTATGGCAGGAGTTGCCAACAAATCAATATAATGTAATTTATTCCCTGGGGTTTTCCCTTTCGTATAGTAAAGAAACCACATGAAATGAAGGAAAGAAGAGGAAAACCCAGTGACAAGAAAAATGAGTTTGATTTCCCTGGAAATCATTACCTTCCAGCACAGTGTTCCCAGGAAGGGAAAGTAGATGTTGGAGGAGCTGCAGGTGCTCTTTTTTCTTGAGGACCAGGACTGGGTAGGGAGAGGTAGGGACACAGGGTCTGTCCCCATCTCATCTAACCTTCTCAACCTCTGCCCAGCATCTGTAACAGCTGCAGGAAGAAGTGCAATACCCAGCTGCAACAGCAACACAAATCCTTATTTGCACCTATTAAAAGGGAAAACCTATCTCTTCCACAGCAAAATATTGAAAATTAACATAGCACAGAACAAGCGGACACAGGTTGTTAATCTGCACAGATCAACACCATGCACTCAGCTGGGCAAATATTCAACCTGTAAATAAATCAGCAGTACTGAGCTCCTGGGGAATAGTTACCACTCAGGTAATCTTTCTGCAGTGTCCAGCCAGCAGATTCTGCTGAAGTTACCAGCACCAGCAGCAAAATCCTTAGGATGTGTTTGTACTGTTTTGACACTTGACATTTTCCCTCAGCTCCAGTGTCAGAGGTTGTTGTGTAAGGATCTACAAATTCTGTCTTGGTTTCACGTGATGTAACCGTGCATGCAGTGTGCTCACTGATGAGCAGCAATCCCATGTGAAGCCAGCTTCCCTCACCATCGAAATGGGCCCTCATGGATAAAATGCAGCTGCAGTTCCCTTCCTCTCCAAGTTCTTCTGTCTTCGCCTTTTGTTCTCTCAGATGCAGGCAAGAAGTACACATGTGAGCCCTCTGTCTCCGGTTCAGACTGATCTTTCCTCCAGACAGCTAAAGCTCTGGAAATAAAAAAAGTCTTGATGATTTACACAAGGAATTTAAGGCCAATGCACCTTCTTTGTCTCCTCACAGTTGTTTTGCACAACTGCTTTGCACCATCTCACTGCCTTTGAGTTCAGGACCTTGTTCTCTTCGGATCTACGTCCAATGCTGAAGCATGACTCCATTTATTTCAATTTATTCCCAATTTACACCAGTTGGAGGGTGATTAGAATTGCAATGTCCATGGAATGTAGCATAGGGTTGTTAATTCTGCTTTGCTTAGATTCTTGAAAATACTATAGCTTTGGAAAAGCTGTCATTATTTTATCCTCCTCCCCCCAGCTGGTAAACCTAGAACACAGGCTTCCAGTTTTGGGACAGCTGAGGGGATGTAGGCTGGCAAAGGGGAGGCCGGGGAGTCAGGGAGGGAGCATAAGCAAGTGCTACTCCCAAGTGTCTTCTCCAGTCCTTTCCCTATTCTCAACTGCTCCTTCTGCTCAGTCCTCGAAATCTTGGCTTTGTCACACTAAATAAAATGTTTTTCTGAGTAACTCTTTTGTTCATGTATTGTAATAGGTTTTCAGTTAGATATGATGATTAATGAAAAAGAGTATCTGTCTAATAGGAAAGACAATACGTGGTGATACAAGCTGCAAGACTGGAAAGTCCCTGAGTAATCTTACTGCAATTAGTTCTTTTCTTAAAAATGCAATTAATGCAATTAAACTGGTCTTTTTTGTTCTTTGAAAAGGTTGCTGCATGCTGAGTAGTCTGAACACCCTGACAATGCTTCAGGCAGCATCCTGTCCGTTTCTTCTTTTTCTTTTTTTTTTTTTTTTCCAATACTACTTCCCTTTCTGGGGATGATTTCATTTCCTATGCAGTTACTACATACATGGGGAAAACCCAGGAATACACAAAGACAGATATTTTCCATCAAGCTCCATCAGTAAATGGCTTTTGTTGTATTGTGAATCTGCCAAAGGGCACAGAAAGGAAGGACTGCAATTCTGGATTCTTTCAAACTGCTGAAAAATGTGAACCAAGTTCTGAGTCAACCAGAAATATACTGCTGGAAGCTCAGGGGCTGCTGAAGTAAAGCTCATCATCGCCATTAGCGAATTTTAGGTGTACAGCTGCAAGCATGGAGTATTAAATGCACAGCAGTAGGACCCAGAACAGCCAGCAGGATGAAGCCTGGGAAATCAAGCTGGCTAACAGAAAGTTCAGGACAGAGAAAAAAAAGTGCTAGCAATGGGTTTAGGTGTGTTACATAATTGTGTATTGGTGGAGCACCTGCTTGTGCAGCAGGGACATCCACATGCTATGTGCTCTCGAGACAGAGCTCCAAAGTGCTTGCCCTGCCTCTGAACCAGAGATCTCATCAGCAGGGCAGGTGGAAAAAACCATTCACCAGCAGGAATGTTGCAACTGTGCTTCTCTGCAGCAAGAATCACGGGCTGCACAGAAAATACAGGAATAGGGATCATCATCTCCTGTGCTGTGAGGAAGTAGTGCTGCGGTACGGCAGAGCTCTGCCTCTCGTCCTTGTTCTTAGAAGACGGTGCAATTTTATGACTAATTAATACTCCTTTCTTAAA
The DNA here is from genome assembly GCA_026261815.1 of Monarcha castaneiventris obscurior. Classification (NCBI taxonomy): domain Eukaryota; kingdom Metazoa; phylum Chordata; class Aves; order Passeriformes; family Monarchidae; genus Monarcha; species Monarcha castaneiventris. The sequence continues at coordinate 54,344 of JAMPIT010000622.1, forward strand.
CCACTTGCACAGTGACCTTTGTAACACCTGCCCAGTGCAGGACTGATGTGGCAAAGACCCTCCACTCCATACCCAGCACTTCTAAAAATTAACAAATGCCATTTCCATTCTTGTTAATGAGGATAAATATCAAACACAAGCAGTTTCAGTAAGAGGGAAGGAGGCAGCCACACAAATTTTGGTGAGCCTCTCCTGAGAAGGAGGGCTCAGCAAAACAGGTTAGGCTTGCAAAATTGCACATTAGCTAAACAAAAGAGAATTAATATTTTTGGACAGGACTGATGAGACACTGCTCATCAGAAGACAGGTACTAAAAGTATCTCATGGTTGCATTTCGAATTACAGCCGTTTATTCTATATTTTTCATGTAAAAGTCATTCAGTGTGAAAGTTGGCAAACTTAAAATCTTGGGGAGTTTGTTGATATCTAATTAAGGAATAGTCGGGGGAAAGAGTTATGGCATTTTCAACTATAATTAATTTCTCTGTTTGGCCCTCTCAAGTCAGCCGACTTGCCTCAGGAAAGGTTCACAACAGAGACCATCTCATGGCCAAAACACACATGGCACTAAAGACCCTGACTGACAGGAAGAAACACAAAGAAGTTGAGGTATTTTACTATTGCAGATCAAAAATATGAAGAGATTTTGCATACAGGGTCACAGAAGTCTGAGAAATTAAGAGGAAGAATTTGCCTGAAGGAAATCTAAAGTGAGACAGGGCTACCCTTTCCTGTCAAACCTAATACTCTTTCAAAAAACCCTGGCAGGCCACGTGGAATGACTCAGCTGCTCAGCAATTTTAAAATCATCTTTTACATGCTTGGATGCAGAATTCCAGGCATGAGGAAGGATTACTAAAGATAGTGGTGAACAATCATTGAGGGAAATGAGGACAGGACCCTGCAAGGAGCTCCCCAGGGGAAAGAAATTCCTCACTGCTCATGTGAGCATAAGGAAATGTAAATCTCCTGGGCACTCCAGTCAGAGAAGGGTGGGCAGGAGCACAGAGAAAATTATCTGAGTAACTACAGTGTTTTCACTTGGGTATCTCAGCCTCTCTCCTGCCCTCTGTTTTCTATAGCTTAACTGATGTGGAAGCCTTGATTAGTGGAATTACTGAATTTTATGCATACTGTAGCACCTCCAGATTGATCTGAACTAATCCAGCACGTACCAGTTTGCCATGTGATTTGGACAGGAAATTTTGCCCCACACATCAGTGTCAAAAGTTGGATGCAGGACAGTCTGCATTCCTGTGTGTCATATACTGCTGATAAGCACATCAGTACTCAGAAATCTTATCACTTGGTAGCTGTTAAGGCACTCTCATGCTAAGAAAATTGAAGCTTTCAATAACTGTATTTATGACCCTTATGACAAAGAAGTGTTTATACAGCTGAAGGCGACCAGGTATCATTTATGACACTCATATTTAAGCCTTAGCAATGGCTCTCTTCAGTCAGAGTGTGTGTGCACTAGAATTCCAGCAGCTCTTCATTCACCCACCTCATGTCTCCAAAACAAGGTCCTTTTAAACCAATTGGAACAGCAGCTGCTCTCTCTCCAAATCACACAGTTTACAATAAAACATGTGATCTTTTCATTCAGAGTTCACCTCTTCTGACTTCTCTCTGTAACCACAGGAGAGATTTTATCTTCGTTGACTCTGAGTTTTTTGCAGGCCCCCTGAGCACTCCGCTCCCTACACCCTAAATTACAAGTCAAAGCATGGCCTCCAGAACACTACTCAGTTGTTCCCACTGCTCCATGTCAAGATTTGTTATGCTGTAATCATTATATTGTCTTTGATAAACGTAAAACATTTAAGCCCTTTCTTTATATTTGAGTAGAAACACACAGAGCCACAAACATCTGGTCTGTCTGGACCAAGAAGGAAGAAATGACGTTTCCTTAAAACCCAACAGACAGAAGGCTCTGCACGAAGAAGACAAAGGATAAAAGCTTCATTGCACATAGAGTACAGAAAGAATAACTTTTTCTTTGAGATACTGAAAATCATTAGTAAAATTAAAGAGGAATAACAGTTTCGTGGATTTATTTGGAAAAAAAATCCGCACTCCTTAAGCAATGCATTTCATCCTTCCATTTTCTCCTTGTATGCAGGCCAGAAGACATTTCCATTGATGCTCTAGCTTGCATTTCTGTAAACAGCTTGCTGTGCATGGAAATAGTGTGTGAGGGGAAAACAAAAAGTCCAGAGTTAGGAACAACCAAGCAGTCTGTGCTGCTCTCAGGCAACAGGACAGAACTTTGTAAAAAGAGATTGACCTGGAGGCATGATAAAGGCCTACAGAATTACAAAGCCAGAGGAAATCAGAGGTAAGGATCAATATCTACTTCTTGTTGTCCTGTAAAATAATCAGGAGGCAGCAAATCAGATTCAGACTGCTAGGGATAAGTCTCAAAGACACTTAATATTTTCTTACACATTCCTAGACACCTGCTGATGGCCATGGTTGAAGAGGACAATCCCTAGACAGACCTCAGGTCTGACAAGCAAGGGCTGTAATTAAGGGTTTATCTGTTAGCTCGTCTAGCTGTATTTGCTGCAAGCTGTAAAGTGACAGGAAAATCAGGTGCTTAATTCCATACCTTCTGGAATAGCTACTGTTCAGATTGTATACTCTAATGCTATGTATAAACTACAGACAGTGATAGATATGGCAATAGTAAGTGTAATTCAGCCTGGCATATGTAAATCTCTGAGACCTTAATGATCTGTCAGAGAAAAATAACCTACATTCATTTATATCTGGCCCTATGCTTTGTTCCTTTGACTTCCCCATTACCTGACAGAGGAACAGTAATGGGAGTCCCTCATGTTTAACCCAAATAAGGTCAACTTTTATTATAGTGTTTGTCTTTACTGTTAAAATAAATGGTTGAACATCTCTGACTTGGTCTGAATAATCCTTCTTCATGATTCCATCTTCAGTTTTCTTTATTTTCATCATAATCAGAAGAAATCTTCTCTTTGCAGGGTCAAATTTAAATTTGCATAAGTGCCTCATTCTATTTCAGAAGCAGAATCCAACAGCAGCCTTTAGAATTTTCCTCTGCCCAAATTCAAACCAGCAAATAACTAAGAAGTTTGGGCTTCAGAAAAAGCACTCTTCCTCAAAAAACAAAATCCACCTTAGGTTAGGCGAAGCAACTTACCATATCATAATAATATATTCTGTATGTTTTCAATGGTACTACAGAGCCAGTCTGGATTCTGTTGCTTATTTCAGTGAAGGTAGATTTGAATTAATCAAAAGAATACTGTAAGTATTTCTGCTAAAGTTATCTGAGCATATAAAAAAGATTTTATGTTAATGGACGTGAATATAGAGGCAAGGAGAGCTAGTATCTATCATTTCTAGAGTTATTAGCTCCTACTTCTATCATGTCTTAAAACGGAAAAAAATCAATTTGAAGTCCAAAGACACAGAGATGGAAAATCACAGAGCATATGCCTTTGACCTGTGGCAGAAAGTCACAAGGAGGACAAAAGTACAGATTAAAATCATCCCAAGAAATACAGAATTACGAACTCCCTACGGACTCCACACAGCTCACTTTACTTCATAAAGTGCTTTCTATTAATGAGAAGCAATTTTGTGGTCATGAAGGGAAAGGGGCTCACTCACTCACCTGTGACTCAGTGCACAGCAGTATCTCGCAGGCTCGGAGTTTCCGTGGGTATGACCCACCCGTGATGCCGGAGTGCCCCGGGTGGCCCAGGCAGGATATAAACACAGCCCATCCCAGAGCACAGGCACTTGCCACCCCGAGATCTGCCAGAGCTCACCCCACCACAGAACGAGCCCCAGGCCACACGAGGAAGACACTCTCTTGCATCATGATGGGCAAGACTGTGGCTGCTGTCCTGATCCTGCTCCTGATCTCAGCACTTGGAACACAAGGTAAAGAAACCCTTCCTAAAGCTCTCCTGATTAATGGCCAGAGCAAATGCTGATGGGGAGACACTGTGCTGTCTTACCAGTGCAGCAAAGGGCTCTCCTAATGCTGTCAGCAAAAACCCCTATGTTGTGCTTCCTGTGAAAATAGTTAAACATTCCACCTCTTTTCATTTTCCAGGCGAGGCTGTGCCACGCTCGGCCATCGAACTCCGGTGCCAGTGCATAAGCACCCATTCCAGGTTCATCCATCCCAAGTTCATCCAAAACGTGAACCTCACCCCTAGCGGACCTCACTGCAAGAATGTTGAAGTCATGTAAGTGTTTTGCAAAAGCTTCCTGATTACTTAACAAGAAGGAAGCAGGTTTTGCTCCGGTGATGGTGTAAGTTTTCTGTGAGCGGTGTGAGCACTGGGCAGAAGCAGCCGCTCAGAAAGCAGAACAGCAGCGCTCCCTGCTCCTACAGATGATGTGCTGCGTGTTGTGAACTGCGTGTTGTTTTGCCAATCTCTACTTTTTAAACACATGCAATACTTTGACCTAAATTCACAGTCATCAGGCAGCAAATAACTTTCTAAAACTCTGAATTCTACTGGCTTGTGCAAATGCACAGATTCATGCTGAGCAAGTGATCAAAACGTAGTTTTTAAGGGCTAGGTCAAAAAATGTTCACACTTCTACTCAAGTCAATGAAAAAAACTACCATTAGCATACAAATCATACATTCCAGTTGTATTCCAGAACTTTTACTGTAAGTAACCAAATTCCTATGGACTGGGCAGTACAATTTCTGGAACAAGATGGAAAGATTTAACTCCTTAGTGAAAGACCAACACAAATACAAAGCCAGTTGGGGGAAAAAAGCAGTTTTGAAAAGAGGGAGAGCCCTGCAGATGGTTTAATGTATCAAACAAACAGATATGAGAAGATACTAAACCAATTTAAAAAATCCCTTTAGGTTAGGCTACACCCTCAGTTTATAGAACTTAAAATGGAACATGTCAGTGTATCCCTAGAATGACGTTATGAGAGAAAGGTGACATTGCCTTGGATTTCACTAAGCAGCCCTTTTCCCTTCCTTTCTTCCCTGTTGTAGAGCTACCCTGAGAGACGGCAGAGAAGTGTGCCTGGAGCCCACTGCTCCCTGGGTGAAGCTGATCATCAAGGCAATTCTGGACAAGTGAGTCATTTCTCCTCAATAAGCACAGCTTATTGTAAAACCGGTATTTTAGTTGAACTGCCAAACACGGACGGTGTGAAGTGCTCCAAAATTTTGTCTCCTCGGGCAGTTATTACCTTTTGTGTTCACTAATTGTGACAAACACTGTGATTACTTTGAGCCTTAATTATAGCATTAGGTATTGAAGCCTTGCCGTGCCAAACATCCCTGGGAAGGTTACCTTCAGCTCCCCTAAGGCTGAAGAATTCTGAGAACCTGCAGCACAACTGCTCAGGAAATCCAGGCATTAACTGAGTGGTTTTCTCTTGCTTGCATTGGTAGAAAGCAGCAATCAGTTTTTCAAACTAATGGCATATAGATAAGTGGGGGGAAAATCAGGCTTCAGTTGTCAAGTGAAGCATCCAACTGTGGAAGTTCACTGCTATTGATTCATTTTGGGAATGCCATGACGTACCAGTGTCCCTTGGGTTCTGTCCCAGCTTTTCAGGTGCTTGGGCACAGAAGCACAAAGTGGTGGATTTCAGCTGGTGCCAGCAAGTCTTACCTGTTTTATGGTTGATTTTTAATAGCCCCCTTTTCCATCTTCTTTCTTTCTAGGGCCAACACCAAACCTGAGACAGTGTCCTAAACCAAAGAAGAAAAGTGTCCTAACTCTTCCAGCGAGACAAAAATATGGAGGACACTCATCCAGCTTCTGACAGCTCACCTCCTCCTGCTTCCTACATTCACAATTTCACAGCATTTAGAATATGTATTCCCTAGTGGGTAATTACTTGACAACAATACTTCTAGTCTTTTAAACAGGTCTCATTGTGTAGGAATGAAACCACTGACACCTCAACAAGAAGGCAAAAAAAATGGCTTGTGAAGAACTATGGAGATGATTCTGGAATAATTTTTTCTAAATACAGCTGGAACAGTGCAGTGCATGCCCAGCAGAGCTTTCATTAAATGACTCCTTCCTTTTTTGGTAACAGTTTAGGAAAAGACCAGCAACAACTTCTCCCCCACAAAGCATGGACAGGTAACTTCAACTGTACCTGGGTCACTGGCACTCACAGTGGGCTACTGGCTGAAGAGGGAAGCTTCCAAAATTAACATGTCAAAATGCTGATCCATCAGGTTTTGTGTCATTGTTTTCAAGCTATTATTTATTGGGAATTAGTGCTGTGAAGGTATAAACAAGAATTGTAATGCCATCTTTTGGCTACAAAAAAGTGTTTTATGTATTTATAGATTTATTTATTTGTTTATTTATTTATTTATTTATGTATTTATTTCTTAATGGAAGATTTTTTATGTTTGTGTACCTAATAAATGCTTATTGAAATGTTTTCACTTCAATATTGTTTGCTATTAATTTTCTTACTGTAACAGAAAACTGTGAAAAAGAGGAAGCATTTTCTTTCAGTTTGTATCACATAATGGGTTCACAGAAGGGCAAGGCGGGGGTCTGAGTTGTGGGGGGGCAGCAAATTAAAACAACAAATTGTTGCCTCTGTAAAGTGTAGATAATTAACAATCAGAGGAATTATGAAAGATATCTACTTTCTTCCTCTTTTCTTGTCAGACTCAGTGTTTTCACAAGCCTGGATGAAAAAATTCCCAGGTAGTAATGAACAAATACTGGTTAGTCACAGAAATTCCAAGGCCATGGCAGTGTGGTGCTCTGATAGCACGGCAGCTGAGAGCATGGCAAGGAGAAAGGGTTTTCATTAACTTAAATAAACAGGGAAATCTGATAAACATTAAGGAAGTCACTGAGCATCCTCCCTAATTCCAGTCAGGAGGGAGGACTACATCAGGGGAAATCCTAAGAAACAAATCTGCGATTATATGGCCTCACATCTACCTGTAGCACAGCAATTTACAGAGGAATGTTGAAATTCGAGTACTGAACACTTGAGAAACGGGAAAGTTGAGCAAATATTTTGATATTTGTTTAGGTTTGGTCTTTTCCAACAAGGAGCCACTCCATATTCTGCACAATCAGCTCATGTTTGCTCATGGTGCAAGACATAAAGGGAGTTTTTGGCCATGTTTGAGCAAGTTCTTGGGCAAGAGGACAACTATTCTGACCACACTTTGCTCCCTGTTCCCATATTTGCCCCTGCCCCACCAGACAGTATTGCACAGCCTGTTAGGCCTCAGAATGGGAAGGAGTCAAAGTTTCTCAAGGAGACAGGTTTTGTTCTAACTTGTCTTAGAACTTTAGGACTTCCTGTTTCCCGAGGGATTTTTATAAGCTGCCTTCTTTCAGAGATCTAATCTGGAGATAAGGATGTCGCAAGCATCAGCCAAGAATGGGGAGAGGTTGGGAAGAACCACTTGATCTGCACGGCCATAAAAGTAGGGGTGTATCCTAAAGGACTGGCACTGGCTTTAGTGTAATACAGACACATGTAACCTTTGCCACCAGCAAAATCCCAGTCAAGTTACTGGGAGCAGAACCACAGCCAAGGAAGGGCTCTTCTCATCAGTTCTTCTGTCCAAAATGTCAGCAATGGCTGCACTCGCAGGACCCCGAGCAGGGCATCTGCACCTTCCTCCATAGGCTCATTGGTGAGACGTGAGTCCAAGGGTAGAAATAACAATGTATCGCATCTCTGTTCTGTGTGCTGTCATGGAATAGCTTCCTTAGAAGCGTAACAAACACTCTCATGCCTCCAAAAATGTGTTTCAGTGCTCTTGGAGACTGCTAAGAGAAGCACTGCAGCTCTTCTGACTTGGTATCTACCTTCATCAGACTGGGCTGCTCTCCTTTGTTGGTAGAAGTCACTTATGACATGTGTTTATCTGCTGTCTTAAACACCTGTGATTATTCTAAATGCATGAGGTTAGCAAGAAAAACAAGCAACTTCCTAAGTGCTTATTTTAACCAGGTATCATTACAGCCCTTCCTGCCAGATACTTTCTCCTTTCATATTCTGAACAGGTGAAAGTTTCAGAAGAGCTTAAGTGACTTTGGTGACAATGCGTCAATCATTTTAAGCTCATCATTTCCTGATTAATGACTAGAGAGACTTTTCAGTACAGAATAAAGCATCTAAATCCCTTTAGCCAAATTGAAAATGACAAAAGCCTTTCAGAGAACAAGAGAAACCAGTTGTGTCTTGCCTTCATAAAACACTGGCTAACTGACTTCATTGGATTAGTATCAAAATACAGAGCGTAAGAAGATGGGGATGAAAAGTTCCTGTAATTATGCTGGGCAACTGTTTTTGCACAAGGCACTTAAGCATGATGCAAAGAGCTAAACAGAAATTCTGTATTTGCAGAGGAGGGAAAAAGTCCCTTCATTTTGGCTCAGAGGGATGCCTGGTAATGTATTGATTTCCAAGTGTAAGCGCAGCATTGTTGGTTGAAGCCAATATCCCATGAAGAAGTGCAAACAGAGAGTGATGGATAACAATAACAACTTAAAGAAATAATTGAAAATGTACAGCAGCAAAAGCTAGGGAAGTTTGAAGTGCCACTGAATGGACTGCACAGAGGTTTGGATTTCTTATGCAATACTCTCGCGTGTTAGGAAACCTGCAAGTGCAGAACCCACCTCTCAGCACTCAGGCTGCTGGGAGTGCGCCTTTCAGGTATAAAATCTGATGGGAAACAGCACCAAAACGGGACCTCTGTCAAGCATATAACGTCCACAGCAATGGATGGCAAGTCTGTTGCTGTCGCTTTGGTTCTCTACTTGGTCTCAATAGCAGGGTCAGAAGGTAAGAAAATTATTTCTTAAAACTCATGTAGGCAATTAATAAGTATACGCATGCAAATACAAGTGAGCTTATGCTATGTCCATGATGACTTTTTGCAAGAGAAGTGAATCCTCAGTAAATGTTAATTCAGAACTCAAAGGATAATTTGTACCTGTTAGGATGCTGTAGATGCTTCCAGGAGTAAAACATGCTTCTGTCAGCAAATGAGTTTATTCCTATGCCACAATATACGCTTGTCTTATTTAAAGAAGTGTTTGAATTAAAACAGGACCTTTTTTCCTAAATATATCCATATATATTTTCTTTTCCAAAAGACAGTTTTATCCTATTTGCAATTTTATTCTCGGTAGGCAGACTGATGACAGAGCAAGAATTATCCCATTTGCAAGAAAGAATAAAGAAAATGAGCAGATGATCATGGCAGAAACGTAGCAATCCGAGTTTAAATTCAAATGCACCTGCACAGCAACAGCTTTGAAAATGCAGCTGCTGTGTTGTGCAGTTAATTTTATCTCAGCATCCAGCAAATCAGAGTGTCTGAGGAACAAGAATGAAGCTACAGGAGGGAATACCATTTGCTTCAGGGGAGCAAATAAAGAGACTGTTCACGTACCTAGACATAACTGAGTTTTGTTCTGTAGGTAAGGCCCTGGAGAAGACAGATGGAAGAGGCTCCCAGTGCCAGTGCATAAGTACTCATTCCAAGTTCATCCCTCCCAAGACTATTCAGGATGTGAGATTAAGCCCAAGAGGACCTCACTGCAAAAATGTGGAAATCATGTGAGCACTTTTTCTGAATAGCATCTTGCTTCCAACAGGAGGCCACTTCTTACCCTATTTACTTATGTACTTCAAGTGGAAGGATGTTTACCTTGCAAAGCCTTAGGGACATCAAGTATCAGGAATGAGGCCTTGTATCCGAAGGAATGAGCTAATTCCCAGCCAATGTTACAAGCAGCTTCCAGACAGTATTTTAAATCTCTTCCTGCTGTTATCTTACTTACGACCAAGATCAGAGGGGAGAACCAGATTCCCACACCGCAGGGCACAGTTAATAACTTAGACAATGAAGAATCAAGCAAAGATACAAACTTGATCCCCTTGACATGAATTAAAACAATTTCCTCTGACTTGGCCTGCATGTGGCAAAGTTTGAAAGGCCCCAAGTTACTTCCTGTGTCAGAATTGCACATGGAGCATTTCCCTGTGTGAGGAGTGGGGAATCTGGATTACACTCCATGTGGGCACAAAATAAAAGATACGGTAAGCTTCATTTAAAACCACTCCTGGAACTAGTCACAGGAACTGGACCAGCACAGTCAGTAAACAGAAGGGCTCTGTCAGGCTTTTACGCTTTCACGATAGTCTCTTAAGCAAATAACAATCATACCCTCTGTGGAGCACTGCATGGCATCCAGTTCCACCTCACTAGGAATTGGTAATTTAAGACAGGTTTGGTTAAAAAAAATACTTTTCACGATAATTAAGTTGCTGAAAGATCTGCTGAAGTATGGCCAGATAGAGAACGGAAAGCAAATAGGAAATTCATTAGGCCCATTATAAGATTACAACATAAACAACTGTACTGACATCATTCATAAAAACCCCCAAACAAATAAGACAAGACCAAACAGGTCCTTCATCTACTGGCTGAGAGAAATTTCCAGCCATGAGGAGAAGTGTGAGGGACACACCTGGCCTTAACTTCTCTGCTTCTTTCTCGGCAGAGCTACGCTGAAAGACGGCAGGGAAGTGTGCGTGGAGCCCACTGCGCCCTGGATCCGGCTCACTGTAAAGGCTCTGCTGGCCAGGTAAGCTCTTTCCTTTACTAGAACACCTGCACTTAAAAACTCATTTTAGATGGCTTCTTGAATTCTTGGCGTGCTCTTCAGGCATTAGTAATTCTTTCCATCAGTTCTGTCTAAAGGGAGATTTCTACATGCCTGATTTCTACATTCACTGAGGAGTGAAATAGTTTCCTTTGATACCTTCCTGGTGTGTTAAACCACCCAAAAGGCTATGGCTATGATGCCCCTACGCCTCTGCTGAGAGACAGCACATTGCGTGTGTTTGACACTTCCAAAAATCAAGGTCTCAAAGACTCACTTTCTCTTTCTGGGTGTAATCCAGACATGCAGCTGGCATTTCCAAGAGCCTTCAGTGCTGTAGACAGGGAAAGTCAAAGCCCTACTTTGCACACAGGCAGATGGAAGTCCTTTATATTGGAGCAGTTCATGCAGGAGCAATTTTGGGGTTTTTTTTGTCAGTTGGTTGGTACAGTAAAAATAAATCATTAACAATTTGTGAGCACTTATTGCTCTCTGTCTGTAGCTTATATTAATAGTAATTGTTTCTTTAATGAATTTCGGAATTCACTTTATACTTAATCTAATTACAGGGCCAGGGACAATGTTGAGTCACCAGTCAAAGAAAAGTCAAGGAAAAATAAACCTTGGAATTCTGCAAGCATATGAAACGAGAGAAAACATAGCTGCTGAGAATGCCATCATTTCTGCTGACAATGCCCCCTCTGCTACATTACTACAGCTGATTATTTTTCTTCCCCTGAGATGGTTGCTGATTCATTTTATTTCCTTTGCTGTCTCTCTCTCTAAACTTCTGTTTGTGATACGTCAAGGAATTCAAGCTTAATGAAAGTGTTTTAGTGCTGTAAGGATGAGAATAAAGAAGATTAAATTAGTTACCCCTAAATGGCCTTACTTAAAGCAGAAACAGAATGGATGCAATTAGCAAACACATGAATAAACACATAATAAAGAAGCATCTGTGTAGCTTTGAAGGAAGTCGTCTCTCACACACTTGTTGCAGTGGTTTGAAGGTGACGACAAGACAGTGGATGTGGCAAGTCTCATAGGTAGAGTCAAATTGTCTTTCTGAAATCCTTTCACAGCCCTCACTAAACATTGGAAGTAATGAGGCTAAGAAACATGTCTTGGAAATGGATGAATAACAGGTGAATACATAGAGATGAAGGGCAGAATGAAAAGATCAACTTTTCCTGATAAAGGGACATCACCTATGGATTCTTACACCACCTTTGGTTTCGCAGTCCCACAAGGGGTCTGGGAATATCATTTGCCATGAGTTGAAGTACTCTGATGATACTAAACGATGATGTGAAAACAAGGCTCATCTATAAAGAACTGCAGAAAGACCTTCGGAGATTCACTGATTAAGCAACAAACTGCCAGGTGAAATTCCCTGCAGGAAGTAGCCAAAGTGATTGACATAGTCAAAAATTACAAAGCTCCTATACAAGTAAGTTATTCTAGGCTGACCATCAGCACATAGGAGAGATGTTAGGTGTATGATGCTAGGTGTATGATAGGAACATCAGATCAGGGAATGAAGAGTGTGTATAAGTGACTTTAGCTAAATGGTATTTGGCTGGGTGTAAGGAAGATGTAGGCAAGCACGGGCTGATACCTCAACTACCTCCTGTCTCATCAAAAGTTCTAAGTCACTGCCAGCCTCGGGGTAAAGACTGGGAGTTCACGGCGTTCAGAAGGGAGCAGCTAAAAATAGAAATACTACCTCACCTGTGTTACTTCTATTTGTTGTGCTGTAGTTTCCACTCACAGACAGGAAGATGCAGGCAGAGAGACACATATATACATATATGCTAAAAGAAGTTTAGAAGTCGTATTTCTGAAGAAAACACATTCTTTATTTCAATATAACAGAAAATATTTGGTCAATCTTTTTCTCTCGTGTTAGTTCACGGGTTAGTCTGAGTTGGAAGGGACCCAGAAGGATCGAGTCCAAATCTTTAGTGAAAGACCAATATGGGGATTGAACCTGTGACCTTGGCATTATTAGCACCATGTTCTACCTGACACCCTAATAGATCACATTTTTCATTTTACAAAAGGATTTTGCAGCTTACATATTTATTCTGTGTTGTTTCCTCAGGGTCCAGGGGAATGCTTATATGACTAAACATTAATGTTAATGTGTCAATTCCCATTGATTTATTGTTGTTTCTTTCTACAGTCAAAAAGATGCTTTGTCTTAGTGATTTGCTTCACACTTTATGGCTGGCCATATGAATCTAATTTCTGAGGCAGATGGCACTGAAGTGCAGATTTCAGCAGCAATCATCAGACTACATATACGTGCTGACAGTGATGGAGGACACAAAAATGCCCTAAGTGCCCTGTGGGGTTCAATCTTGTGAGCCCCAGGGTGGGGTTTGGGTTTTGAGGTTTGACCCCTAGCAGCCCCCTCACCAAAGCAGCTCTGGCCTCAGATCTGAATCCATGAGCTGACTGAACACATCCACTGTTCCTTCCTGCTGCTGCACCACCAGGTTTTGTTGAGCAGTAAAATTTGACCTGTCCAGCAGCTTGAGACCCACTGAATCATCAAGTTTACATATGACAGCTTTTACCCCAAACAGAGCTCACTTATAAGAGTCGGAGATGAAGGTATGATGTGTTTTGGCCACTGACTGCTTCTAATTTAATCAAAAGTTCCCGACACAAACTTCTTAAAAATTACCATGTGTTTCCTCCTGCCACTTCCAGGTCTTATTTGCATAGTCAGAAAATGCTTCCGGCCAAGCTGATGAGAGGCAAATGCAAGTAAGCAATAAATGCAGCCTTGTAGGGCAGGTAAAGCCCAGGTGCTGGTGCCTAACAATTCTCTAGGTAGACTTAGTATCTCTTCTGTTCAAACCAGGTAGAAAAATTTTATTTGTAACATGTATATTTGTTAATATTTTCTAGTATTTTGTGTTAACACTACAAGCAATATTAATATATCCTTTTCTAATACTACTAGATACCTTGTATTAATATTTTCGATACATTTTCATATGGAGTTGGAGCAAATGAAACATTTTATTTAATCCACAACCATTTTTAAAGTGAAAGCTAGAATACAGAATTGACTTCTTTTCAAGCAGAGTTGAAATATATATCAAAAATAAATATGCAGTAACATACTGCTGTTTATATAAATACAGGTATTAATAGGCAAATCAACTTAAAAGCTCTACTGCTACTTTGTGATTCCAGAGGTATCCAGGAAAGTCCAGCACTTGCTGTGATCTGACTAAGGCTACATAACCATCTATATTTAAACACTGAAGTTTGAAAAACCCCACGAGCTGACCTAAGCCTTTCTCCTCTCCTTGCTATCACTTCCTCTTATAGCAATTCTGATGTCTAGCAGATATTTTGCTTTTTACGTATCTGTTCCCTAAGCTCTGCCTCATTGCAGACTGCCTCATTGCAGACTTCCACAAGTGTTTGCACAATTCTGGGCAGCGGAAACAATTATTTCCCAGCTCCTGTATTTGTCCCTTCAGCTCTCTGCAGCTCAAGTAGAATGGCAGGTGAATGCCAAGGCCTTTGCAGGGAAAAGGAGGTGGTTTCAGAGGACAGAGTGAGATTTTCCCTGGGAACAAGACTAGCTGGAACAGAGGACACACAGGAGGTAGGAGTTAACAGACAGGCTGAATCCTCAGTCCAGCAAAAGCTTTGCCTCTTGGGCCTCTGAGTCTTGTGTGCACAACTTCCCAAGGGAGAGGCTGGAATTTGTCTAAAACAAGACAGATTCCTAATTTTCTCAGAGTAACTTTATCAGCCCAGGAGCTGGACCATTCCTCTGGAACTGGAGCGACTCAAACCTGTAATGGACTGAAGCTCAGCTTCAGTGAACCTGAATCCCCCTTACTGAGTCCCTTGTGCAGGGGCATCCATTGCTACATACAAAGACTAACGGATCCCAATGGAGATCCTAAAAGATGCCCTTTTGACTTTTGTGCTCATTAGACAAGGTGATGAGTCATGACAAATCATTAGTTTCCATCCTGCAACATGGAGACCGCAAGCTATATCCTGCCTTAGAACACAGGCACGGGAGATATTTGCTTCCTTTTCAGCAGTCTTTCAGTAGTCAGACTGTTGTGCAAGTGTTGTTTTGCTCACTGCCAGCGTGGTTTTAACAGGGTTTAGCATGGAAGGCTCTGCTCGCGGCAGTATCAGCTCGCTCAGCGACGCCATCCTTCAAAAGGAGCAGCAATTCCATTTGCACAAGTCATCTCTGATGGCTGGCAGGAAAACAAGCTGCCAGAATCCCTTAATGGATTTGCAGTTCCCATGACAAAAGCCTGGATGAGATCCTGGGCAAAGTGTTGAAGGGATGTAAGGAGAACTTGGGCAAAACACGGCACTCCCAGAAACGCAGCTTAGGAGTGTCTGGCCTTTGGGCTTGATCTCATGCCTCAGCCTTTTCTTGCCTCGATTGTCTCTCTTACTGCCCCTTCACAGAGCCCCAGTGAAACTGTAGCATCAGCAAACAGGTGGAGGGACAGGAGATGCTCCAGCTCTCAAAAAACGCAGTGGATTTACATTCCATTACAAACATCCTGCTCTTTTAGACAGACACTCACCCTTAGTTCAGGGCCAGGACAAATCATAGGTGGAGCAGACTCTTGGCTTCAGTTCTGCCCTGGGGATTTCTGCAGATCCGTTACTGCCGCACGCAGGAAATAGCTGAGCCTGGTGGTCAGGAGCACAAGCACTCGCTGATTTCACTTGGGGATTTGAAGGGGAATTCTCTTTTTTTTCCTCAGATATTAATAACATTTCAGCACACACCAAAATTATATAATAAGGCTGCAAATAGTAACTAAGAAAAGAAGGATCTCTAATCAAATGCTAATTAACCTCAGTGCATATGTGGAGATACAGAGAGAAATCAAAGGAAAAAAATCAGCAAAACCTGCTTCTAAGTAAACTGGTTAAAACCCCAACATCTACAATCTGACACCAGTGAAACCACACATTAATGTAACACAACATATACATTATAATACAACATAAACAATAAAACGTAACCTTAAGTTCCTGGCAAAACCCTTTCCTGTTTCCTACCTTCAGAGAACTAAATGTATTTTTCACTGAAGTTCTCTAAGAGACACAACTAAGGAGCAGCACCCTCAGGAGTCAGAATCAGTATCTTTTGTCAACTCAATACTCAGTAAGAGGTAGGACAGACAAAGCTGCTGGATCTTTTCCTGGGACAGCTCACATACTGATGGGAAACATGAATTTTTATCACAAAGATACTTTTATCAAATTAATGACAAGTGGTACACAGGAAACTATTAATAAACTGTGGGCAAACTATTCAATTCTCACTGTAAATAAATTACAATGCTTCACACATGCTAAAGACGATTGAGTTTTTATGAAGTCTCCGGATTAGGGGAGAAGTACCTCTATCAACCCACAGATCCCAAAACCACAAAGCTTTGAAGATGATAAGCAGCAAAAGTCATCACGTCAAAAGGATGATGTTTTTACTGCACTGAAACAGAAGGCTTTCTCCTAATCACACACATTCCAGCTGGGTTTAAAAATACAATTAATAAATTATTAAATTAAAAAACTAATTAATTAATTAATTAATTAATTAAAGCAACATTTCAGCATTTGAGCCCATCTTCCCTTGGAATTCTCTCCTTTGCAAGGTATTATCCCCAGCCACAGCAAATAAATGCTCAGCATTCCTGCAACAAGGTTCTCTAACAGAAAAGTCTGTACAGTGCTATAACTCTCACTGTTGTGTCCCTTTGCTAAGACAGGGTTACTGTCACTGAAAAAGATTTCAGAAAAAACTTATTAAAAATGTCTGGATTTACTGAGGAAACAAAATCAGTTGCGTTCAGCAGGTCATGCTGTTTAGTTTGCACATAAATCTTCCTCTGTTTATCATTCATTAATACGTGCAACATGAAAAGTACAGGCATGATTTTCAAATCCATTCAGAATTCAGTATCTGCTTCCCACAGAAAGCTCAATTCCTCAATTCCTTACTAGACTCAATTCCACAGCCTCAATTCCTTACTAGACACAAAGAATTAGTGATGACTTGAATTAGTATCATGCCCCTTGAACAGAGGAAAAAAAATAACTAAAATGAAAATCCTTTACATCCAAATAGTGCTGAGGTAAAATCCTGACTCAGTAAAAAGCTTCTCAGTAATTTTAGCACTGCCTAAATTCTACTCTGGTGGCCTATATCAGGTAAGCAGAAGCTGTCACCGCAGGTGGGAATAAGAAATTCAGTATCTCAAGTATAGATGTGACGTTTCTACAAAGAACAGTTATAACCCTGAAGAAAATAATAAAAAGTGATAACATAAATGTAACTGAAACCATCCTAAAGTTGTATTATTTGATAAGGATATGCTTTAGAAAAAGCACAAAATTTACAAGTCTACCAAAATAATTGGAATGTGTGAGTATCACAGACAAATTTTAATAAATTAATACTTTGTATCATTATCCTCAGAATAAGTCCTCGTCATCTAGGAAGAAGTTTCACAACAGTCATGTGACTCATTTTTACTGCATCTGGGAAATTCCTCTAACGCAATCTCCATGCCAGCAGAGTACAGAGGCTGGGCACAAAACTGTATATAAGCAGGAATCAACAATCCTCACACACAGCAGGAATCAACAATCCTCTGGGACTCGAGCTCACAGAACTAGACCTAAACAACCCAGAGAAAAACTCCTGTCCAACCATGAACGGCAAACTCGTGGCTGTCCTGGCTCTTTTCCTGATCTCAGCAGCTGTGTCTCAAGGTAAGTAAAGCTTCCCAAATTCCCCTTGGCTGTAGTTTTGCCCAGCCATCAACTGAGATGCTTGCCCATGCAGAGTAGCTTTCTATTTGTCTCACTTAATTAGCCTCTTTTGAGAGATTTTCAGCACCACTCTTCAGTCAGAATTCTACCATGTAGACCTTGGACTGAAGAGTTGCTGACATCTTGTGGGAAATTTTTGAAGTATGCGACTTGCATTTGCTTTGCTCCTGTTTCACTTGAAGTGTATGTGGCTAGCAACAGGTTCTTCTGTGGCTAGAGACTGATTTTTGTTCTCAAGTGTTCTAATGTTTCTCTCCCTTCCCACACAAAGAACAGTTTATCATCTCATATTTTTTGCTTCATGACCATGCTGCCTCAAGCAAGTAATGCTCAGTTGGAAAGGGAGAGCAAACAATATAAACACAGAAACGTGGGCAAAGCTCCAATTAATGAACAAATTTAGGGCTCTGTCTTCTGCAGAGTGGCCAAGTTTTTCATCCAGATACTAAAACAATGCAATTAATCATACAGTGCAGTCACTACAAGTAGCCATAAAATATGTGGGTTCATTTTTAAAAGATTTGTTAATTTAGTTTCCAATGTACTTGGGCATCAGCTCCCCTGAAACCTAAGTAACCCTCCCTGTAACATGAGGATTTAGGCAGCTTGGACGAATGCAATGTTTTAACTGAAAATGTTGTTGCAATAGAGCAGCTGTGCTTTATGTCTGATATCCTGACCATAAGACCACCTGTCAAACACCGATCTGCCTTTTCTGCTCACAGGTAGGACCCTGGCAAGGATGGCAACCGAGCTCCGGTGCCAGTGCATAGCCACTCATTCCGGGTTCATTCCTCCGAAATCCATCCAGGATGTGAAGCTGACACAGAGCGGCCCCCACTGCAAGAATGTTGAAGTCATGTAAGTATCTCTGCAAGAGGCTACTTCCTCTTCCCCTGCACTGCTGCCACTGCTGCGGGGCTTTTGGGCTCCACAAGTACCACAGGCAGCATGCTGACCTCATGCAGCCAGACTTGGTTTTTATTTTGAGAGGAATGGTTTCAAGTGAAATACCGTGTTTTTCACCGTCTCTATGACCTTACATATTTCTGAACTAAACATTGTTTATCTGTCATGGGACATACTAAATATTTCTAGTAGTAGAACATGAATTTCATGGACTTGTCAGTTCTTAACATGCAAGCTAATGATGTGGGTTCAATACTGCATTTATTAGGCAGGCAGTCTCAAGGAGAAAAATTAAGTTCCAACAAGCAGATTTAGGGAAACAATGAACCAACCTAAGCTGGTCTGAATAGCACAAGGGCACTAAAATGTTAAAATCCTTATTCTGCTCAAACACCTTTCCACCAGTGGAGGTTTCAATCATTTTTGGGAATGTGTGACTGCTTTGAGAGCAGGCACAGAGACTCACACAATTCGGGATGGTTCTGGTCTCCTCAGCTGTGTAACACATAAGCAAAACAGCCAAGTCTAACCTAGACAACTGGGATTAATTTATACTATCTGGTCTAAAAATGGAAGATTACATTCTGTGAGTAAAACAGATCCATTTAGTAGTTTCCTGACTTTTCTTTATTCCCTGTTTTGCAGAGCTACTCTGAAGAATGGCAAAGAGGTGTGCTTGGAGCCCACTGCTCCCTGGGTACAGCTGATTGTAAAGGCAATTTTGGCCAGGTAAGTCCAATTCCCTCTCTGTCTGGGCAGTTGAGTGGCAAACCTCCCAGAAAAAGTCAGTTTGTAGGATTCCATAGTGATACTTCCCATTCTTTCTTAATCAGATTCAAAGAACTGGGAAGCTTCTTGTTCAATTATAGAATCAGTCTTAGTTTTTCTGACTGTGCAGCAGGGTCCTCGCTCAAGCTGATATGTCAGTACTAAACCTCTGAGTCCCAGCAAGTCTGTCTGCAGGGAGAGAAACACAGCAGTGTTTGTCTCCCTTTGAAAATAAGCCTTCAAAAAAAGTAATCATTCCCTTACTCAATTGCTATTTTTGAGTTAATGAGGATCTTGCTGTGAGTAACTGCAGAAGCTCGTGCTCCAGAGGTTTCCCAGCTGGACACCAGACATGCACACACTGGGATTTCAGTAGCTGCTTTCAAAACATATTTATTCTCTCTGTGCTTCAAGATAGCACAAAGAATCTTGGAAAGAGACCCGTCATCCTAAGCTGTTTGTGCAATGCTAAGCAGTGATAACTGTCTTGAATCATGTTTTAAATTATCCTCTTCCCTCACCTCTTAACAGGGCTCAACAAAATTCTGACTCTCCTCTCTAAGAAACACCAGGACAGAAAAAAATCTGGGAACTGCTCCTGCTCCTCTGTCAAGGGAAATACTGGGAAAAGCATCATTCAAGCAGTGGACCATCTTCCACGTCCTGCATCGGCGTTATGATGTTATTTATGGATAGCTTTATTTATTTATCTATCTATTTATTTAACTGTGTGTATTTAAGAAATTCTTTCACAATGGTCAGTGTTGTCCATGGGACACACTGCCCATGACACTGAAGGAAAAGTGGTTTGCTGGAGGAGATTGAGAACACTCGGCAGCCACTTTAGCCAAGCACATGCAGTGAGGTGCAATGCACCTGCAGCACAGCTTATTTACACTAAGCCTGATCATTTTGCTATTCCACCAGCAAACTGATGAATCCTCCTGCTCCCCTGGAGTGCACCAGTATGTTGTGTCAACAACAGCTTCCTGAACCATGGTCAGCCTGTGGCCAGACTGTGAACTGTAATGTCTAACTTGAAAAACCTAACCTACAGAATGTGTAAGACTGCATTTGGTATTTATGTATTGTGATTTCCATGCTATTTATAAATGTATTTATTTGTTGAGTAGCTTTTATGTAAGAGAGATAACAACTAGAATTTATTTAATTTCTACTGGATTTTTCATTCCTGCTATTCATTTCTGAAGAAATACTCACAATCTCATTATTCTGTGCTTGATAGTATATCTAATTAGCTACTCCATCAGCTAATGGAAAAAACTGCATTTTACATACACAGAGTTTGATTGTGAGAGTGTAGTTATTCTTGTCAATGTATTATTAAAATTTTATATTAAAAAAATCCATTTGTTATCTGTTTGATCTTTTAACTTTTCATTTGCTTTATTTGGAAATTCTGGTTTACTTTTGCCAGCCTCATTTCTGGAACTGAAATGAAAATTTTTGAGCCCATGCTACCATAACTCCCCTTGTTATGGTAACCTGGCACTCCTGACTACACTAACAGACTCTTAGGGTGGGGTAAATGGCTCACTCTCCTCTCTTCAGGCTGTTCCCAATCCATGGGGAATGGTGGGCTGTAGGGCAAGGCGCCTTCTTTTACTACCTTGCAGATAAAAGTTTTGCCCTCATGCTTAAACACTGCTAGTGTCCACACCAGCCCCACCATTGTAAATCTTTACTAGTAAAAAAGGCCAGTATTTAATCATCAAAATAGGAATTTGTGACCTTTACTTTGGGTACCCAAATAGCAAGCACTTGTCCTGGTGTAACAACTGCTTCCTATTCTGATGCCTGAAATGCAGTGTGCTGAACACATGGTGCCTGCCTCTCCCAAAAATCTTCCGTAAGGAAGTAGGGAATAAGAGAGAAAGGGCATAAGTTTAAAGCCTATTGCTTATAACTGGAGCATAACTGTTTATCTGAGGGATGCCAGCTTTTATCTACAATCTAGATAGTAATAAAACAGCAGAAAGATTTTTGCTGGGTAACTTTGTGATCATAAAATAAGACAGCTGTCTCTGGTCTTGCTCCTTCTTGAAGACCCTTCTCAGTAAGATT
Source organism: Monarcha castaneiventris obscurior (assembly GCA_026261815.1). NCBI lineage: Eukaryota > Metazoa > Chordata > Aves > Passeriformes > Monarchidae > Monarcha > Monarcha castaneiventris. The sequence goes on from JAMPIT010000622.1 coordinate 75,610, forward strand.
GATGCTGATCCTCTCCTTCACCATTGTTATTTTGGCATCAGTTTGAGGAGTTCTACCACTTCAACTCTAAACAGAGTGCCCTGTGGCCCTCCGGCTGTCTGGCTGTGCAGAAGCCATGGGGGAACACTGCACCCTTTGGAAGCATGCAGACTGTGCAGTCAGTGTCTGTGTGTGTGCATACACGTGCACATCTGTGTAGCACAGCAGGCAGCTGGCCAGTGGGTGGTTAAGGGTCGGGACATTTGCACCACAGTGAAAGGATGGACCCTGGGATTTCACTGCAGCTAGCTACGTGTTCTTGTCCATCTCCTCCTTTTTCCCAATCTCATGAAAGTTTCTGCTCCCCTTGATCACTTCATTTAGCATCTAAACTGTCCCTCTACAAGAATGTCAGAAGACCACTCCACTTTATAGCTGCCATGTGCTTTCATCACCTTCCTTTCATTTCACTGCCCTCCACATAACAAAATGCAGCAGAGGGGTTTACGTGTCCTTTCTGTCCTCCACTATTCTCTTGGCCCCTTACTTCACCTTCCTTCCAAACCACTTTTATTTCTTTCTTTCACCAACAGGTTCATTTTTGGGGCAGGAGAAGTGGCAACTACCAACTGAGCAAGCAATGACCTCCTGTCATTTCCCTATCTTCAAACTCCACTTCCCATGCCTGGTTGCTGGAGTTCTGCTCTTGTATGGAGAACTTCAGTTTGTACCCTCGAGTTTCCGTGGTTACTGTCCTTGTAATAATGAAAGTATATTTCTCTCTAATGTATAAACACTGCAAACTATAGAGGAAGTAATTGAAAGAAATACTGGAAAGTCCCTGAAAAAATACTTCTAACTCTTCCTTAGAAGAACAGAGAATGCAAACATAAGTTTCTTGACCTCAGCTTCTGTGTCTGTGTTGAATATTGGTTAACATGCACATAATATTGGCTAATATGAACATCTTGGGTTTTTGTTAGGTGAAAAATGCATGATCCATGCTTTACTTGCTTTTGTTTGGACTGTTTCCAATTCTAAAATGATTTCATTTCTTCTGTTATCACATAACATGGGAAAATCTCATTTTCCCCAGGAAAATTACACATAGGACTGACTTTATATTGCAGATTTTTTTCAATCATTTATTCTCGTTAATAACAAGGTATCATGAGCAACTCTACAGAAAAAGGATTCTTTGGAAGCTACACAAACTTGCATGGAAACTTTGGGGTCAGCAAATAGGCATTTTGATTCTGTCTGCATAAGTGAAACAAGAATTTTGCCACCTATAAAAATAAGCCTGAGATCTGTAATGAAAATTGACTTTTATATTACCTGCAGTTAATTACTTCTAATAACAACCACTGGTGTCAGTCAGTGCAACGACTACCTCGCAATTCCTATGGAATTCTGGAGAGGGAGATTCTATGGAACAATCTGGAAGGTTTTAGGTATAACCAGGCTCACTGATACTGTTTCCTCTGCCCTTTCATGAAACAGGCAGCAGTGTGACATCTCTGCAGCCTTCTGCAGGCAGGTTTCAACACAGCTATGCTGAATAACTTTGCATCATTAACAAATATAATTTATTTTAACAAGCATCAACCTCTGATAGGTGCAATTACCTTATTCCACGAAAGTTCAAATCCAGGAGGAATGTGATCAATATGTTTTTGAAAGAAAAGGGTTGCACTAGGTTTCTCAGATCCCATCTCCACAGACTCAGCCAAGGACTCTTGCAGAAGTGTGAAGTAAGACTGCACCACCTAAAGTGCACATTGGCAGCTCCTGTATCAGTCTGTCAATTTCTCCTATTCCTTACTAGAAGACAGGTGAGCTGGGGAAAACCTAATCTTTTAATCTTTTGCAGAAAACTTATAAAAATCTGTGGAAATAAGTGGTCATTAGGCAAGTGGCTTGTTTTGAGAGCACATTTGGACCCAGTTAATCAACTTACCTCCAAATGAGCCTTTAGTTCTTGAGAAGGAGAGTTAAGCAGCTCTTCTGACTCAGCTAAATAAAAAATGTCAGAACTAAAAAAAATATTTTTAAGCACTGAAGTAACATTCACACCGCACTCCTAAGATTCATGATGTATAGCTTTTTCCTTGAAATAATTTTCCAGGAAGAATAAAGCTTCACCGCTCATAAGAGAAGCAAATAAACAGAAAAAAAATCACCCTCGTAGCCTGATTCTTTTATTAAAGACATATATTACATGTTTGCACAGAAATTAGGAGACTTCAAAAACATTGGCAGAACTTCTTTTCTGTTTTCAGGGCCACACTTTTGACAAGTTGACAAGCAGGCAGCAGAATCAGAATTCAACTCTTGTGCTAAAGCCAAAATGTCAATAAAATTGCAAAAGCTTAATCATTTCTGTGTGAAGTGTGTCTAAAGCGTCAGTGGCAAATTTCATGAGCAGTGAGACAGGACATGCAAATGAGAGCATGGATTCCATGGGCTTTTTTTACCTGATGCAGAACTTCTTGGAGGAATAAGAATGTGTGAGAATGAGCCACTGTGTGGGGGCAAAGCACAGGCACAGATGAAACAATTACAGTGCAGGTTAAAGGCAAGGTTTCTTCCCGAGAGCCAGTAGCTATTCACAGCCACTCAGGAAAGCACAGCCACCGGCTAGAGCAGTGGATAATTAATCATCTGCAGCAGAGGACTTCTGTTCTCCCTTTGGTCAGACTTTCGCAAAAGTAAAAAGTAAAAGAGAAGTAAGATATACTAAGCCCAAAAAAGGACCAAAGAGCAGAACTTGAAACACCACTGGCCGTCCACCACTCTTATCGAAAAGTAAGAGCTTGTCCATGCAGGTGTCAGACCTTTGTGTGAAAGGCACTTAGTAACCCAATACAAACAGTGAAGAGCAAGTGACTTGTCAAAAAACTTGACTCTTAGAAAACTTTGTGTTTGACTTATCAATAACCAATACGGGAGTGCACAGCCACCCAGCTGGTTCATTGCTGAGCCAGACATCGCCAGCAGCAGACCAGTAATGGAGCCAATAAAAATACGTTTGCTGACTTACTGCATCCCTGTAGTCAAAGTTCTGTCAGTTCCTCATTTTCTGCTTTCTCCTCTGTTTGGTACTTCAGCTCTGACAGCAAAGCCCGTCATTCTGCGAAAGAGAAGCAATTCACGTAAGCACTGCTCAACGTGAGCACAACAATTTCAGTAAAAAGAGCCAAAGAAAACAGGCTTTGGTGTAGCTGGTTCTTATTCAACACTGCAGCTTCACCCACTCCTTGCTAACACCAAGGAAAACCCAAGTGTTTTTTGCATACACAAATCTTTCACCAAAGTCATCAGGAGACTCGACTGAGGAAGAAACATGGGAAAGAGCTGTCAATCTACCTGCACACACCTGACCTATTGGCAGGCCAAATGCTACAGAGTCATTTCAGTGTTGAAAAGTTCTCACAATACTATTCCTGCTTGAAGGAAATGATTAAGGAGAGCATGCAATGTCTTCTGATACTGAAATGGCTATTAAAAAAAGAATAAGAAGAAAATGAGTGAAAAGCACCCTGTACAGTTTGTTTCAAATGGTGTGTGTACCAGGAATACAAGACAGGGCCATCCAAGTGTAAAATCTGCTGATGGAACAATGCTCCCTTAGAAAAATGAGGATTTGAACAAGCAAAAAACTTAATTAGAAAGCAACGATTTTGTGAAATTCAAGTATGTATTCAAATGCTAATGGAAAACTTCATCTAAATTAAACTAATCTTAGCTCACAGCAAAACAGTATTTGGAGTGAAGTGAAATTATTCTTTTCAGTCAGTGTCCTGAATAATTTCATTCTATGGGGATTTTCATGGTTTAGAAGAAAGCCGAAGATAAAAACAACGAATTTCAATTAAATGAAACATTGCTTTTCTTCAGTAGCCTGTTTTCTAGAGAATGCCTCTAGCTTGCTTACTCTCTTGCCATCTCAATTTACTCCTGGCATCAGCACTCACTAGCAATTTTAATTTTTTAATTTTTAAGAAATAAAAAATGCTTTGCTCATGTTTACTGCCATAACTTCTAGCACAATGTTTTGGCATAGTTCTGTACCTTGTGTGATTTGAAGTCACGCTCTCCAGAAATTAAAAATAAAACAAGGAAAAAAAAAGAGAAAGAAATACGAGATAATGGGAGAGATAACCATCAACAGTAACCTCAGTAGTGATTACATTTACCAGAAATGTTATCAGTATGTTTCCTCCAAACATTTCCTTCTCTAAACACCTCCCTATAACAAGCTGAAAGGATCCATGCCCCTCTTGCTGCTTTGTAGTCTATTTTGGATAATTCATTAACAATTAAGCAAATTCATCAGTATTATTTTTCCTTCCTTTCAACAAATAGCAGCCATTTTTTGTTGCCAGGAACAAAGCAATTCATTTTACTACAGAGTCCAAGTATGCTGAAAACTGAACCTGCCCATGGCACTCGAAGGGCTGTAAGAAAGTGCTCCCTGACATGGCAGCTTCACTGTCTCCTAGGGTGTAAGTCACGTATGACTTCTTCATTTTTTCTTCATTGCAACACAGCCAATGAAAGTAACAGGATTAAAATCTGGGTGTTATGATTCTTCAAAGATTTTGTGAGGATTCCAGTCAGTGTTCCCATTTTCTTGTGGTCAAATGTCTCGTGTCACTGTTTTCCCAACTGATGTCATCACTTTAACCAAAAGACCACAATTATGCAAAGCACACCCCCAAAAATTACTCAGCTCCACTGAATCTGAAAACTAGAATTGCCTTAAGCCACACTGGGGGGAATGTTGATTTCAGGGCCTTGGACTGTATGTTTTATTGGGTGAATAGTTAATTTTTTAAGAGACTCATATTTTCTTTACTTCCAGTTATTTGCAGATGGAAGAAATTTTTATGTGTTTATTTCCAAACAGCTCATTTCCAAGTTGAGTGAAATCTTTGTTATCAGGCTAAACCTATAAGGATGAGAGGACTTTGTTTGCCCAGCTTTTTTGAGGGGTCCCTGTGGGAAGTAGAGACTTCATCATAGTTAACAATGTCCTGAGAGGAGACCTGTATTTTACTGCACACGAGCTGTGCAGCTCAAACTGAAAATACAGGTTTACATTTTCAAACTGAAAAAAACCCCATGTTTTTAAAATCAGTCTCTTGGTCATGCTCCCTGGGGAGACCCAGGTATTTGTATCCACCACCGGCAGCATATCAGTGATTCTGTTTCACTTCTCCCACGCTTGGATAATGCCACAGGAACAACACTTAGCTGTTAGAGGATATGCCATATCACGTCTGTGTGAGGCACTGCAAAGGCTGAAGTCCTGCTGCCAGATGTTAGAGCCAGAACTCTGTATAGTGATACCCAAATTCATGTGCAAACCATACAACCAAGAGGTGCCCCAGCAAGCACAAAACCTGTCTGCAGACCCTAACAGCCCACACCAAGTGATCTGCTCCATCTGCTGAATAAAGGGATGCTCCTGAAGACCACACGGATCCAACGGCAAAAGCCTGCAGGCAGTTCATAAGATGAAGAACATTTTCTGCTGCTGGTAAGGCCAAGAGGAGCTCTTTCTGTCTTTCAGAAGCTGTGATGACCTCAAAGGCTTATCAATGGGACAACTATGTGGGGGTGGAAGGAGTCACACTGTTGTAATCTTGGTCCAGGATCATGCCTGCCTCTAAAAAGCCTGGAGATTCTTCCCCCTCAGCAGAGGTAAGAACAAATTGCTTAAAAAATTGGGTCCCAAACTCAAAATAAAGCCCCTGCTGCCCTTATATGTCAGGTGTAAAATACCAGAACCAGTGAGTCCACCACCAGCCAGTCAATTTTTGGGAATTATTGTATGTCCAAGAGTCCCACTAAGTTAGGCGACAGTGAAACTATAGTCCCTTCAGTCCCCTCAGTGATGTCAGAAAAGGTAAGCTGGCACTGGAAATTGAAAAATGGAGAAATGATTGCCAAAGACACTGATTTCAGAGCCAACCCATTCTTTTTGCCAAGGTAATGCTTCAGTACTACAAACATATTCCTTTCAGCTATCAACAGCGTGCATGTTCACGCTCTGATTCTCAGCAGTGGGCACAGGCAAAGAGCCTCTAACTCTGTGGAAGGGAAACAGAAAGACCTAAGTGCTCCTGAATGCTAAAGTTAGGTGAAGATGCAGGAAGGCAGGCAGGAAAATACTGAGCATCTTTTGCTATAGATCATGATTTTAAATGTGAATTTTCAGGTCTCAAAAGGCGTTATAGAAATAAGCACACGACAATGTGTGACGTGCGCCATGATGCAGTTGGCAAAACAGAGTTGGGAGTCTCCATTACACAAGTTGAACTGGACACTCCTGTCTCCTTTGTCTTCCGGTACTATTTTCAAGGGCTTGTGGACTGGGGCAGTTCAACACTTGAGAAACACACAGGGAAACTGAAGGAAATAAAACACCTGATATATATAAAACACACTTTGCACAAAACTGTAGCTTGAAATTTGATTACTGCTTCCAGCTAATGTTTGTAGTTCATGAGAGAGCTGGATCCACAGGAGGAATCATAGGTGTTAGGGAATATCACCCCATCATACCCAGGGAATACTATGAAACTTACTGGTATAGGTAAAAAAGGTAACATAATGAAGATGAGACAGTATCAGCAGTATATACCCTAGTACTAGGTAGCAGTGACTCGAGATTTTACAGGTCAGAATATAAATCATTCCTAATCAAAACCCTGGAGGAAATACGACTGCTCCTTCAGAGACTGGCCATGTTAAGCGGTCATGGCCATGACAGAAGCTGACCTTACACTTGTATCTGGGACACATCCTCCAAAGTAATTCTCGTGCAGTTAGGAGAAGTCCTCACTTGTTGAAGTGAGACATCTCTTGTTTAATTGTCTTTTAGCTTTCCTGGGCCTGTTGCCAATGGCTGGCTCCCACTATAGATGCCAAGCAAAATAAATACCTGCTCTGGAAAGGCACACAGCCAAAGTCTGCAACAAAGCAGCCCAATCACTTCCTGCACGTAATGAATTAAGGACTGGATAACGAGAAGGCGATCGAGCCATGTGGTTTATTCTCTTTATGTACCTCCTCAGGGCCTGCCTGAGCTGGGACTGCTTTCTGTGCCCCGGTAACCCCGAGACCCACGCTAAGGACACTGAGGGGTTTCATGGAATCACAGAATCCTGGAGTATCTTCACACAGCAGCTTCTGCTAAAGAGCAGAGGCAAGGTGGGTGGCTTGAATGGGACCTTCAGTGAGGCAAATACAAACATTGGGGTGAGGTCTGTCCCAGCTACACTGACACCACCACTCACAATAACTAATTTAAACTTAATTCAAGATGATCTTCAAGGTCCCCTTCCAACCCAAACCATTCTGTACCAGCTGCACTCAGTGCATGGCAAACTTACCTATAATGAAAGAGATAGGGCAGCAGGCAGGGAAGAACTCAGCTTTCTAAAGTGATGCTGTCTGTTCCCTATCTTTTCCATACTTGCTAAAGGAATTGTGCCGAAGGTGGTGAAAGGAGACAGGGCAAGGAGTTTAATTCAAGAGAGCTCCTCCACAGCTCAGCCTTGCTGCTGCTGCCATCTGGATGGAAGAGACCCTACTCACATTCCCATGGGAGGGAGCTATAAGAAATCTGAAGTCTGCAAGTACAAAGCCTTGCTCAGGCAGATGGTCCTGCATGTTGAAATAGTCCCAGAGACACCCATTTCCCTTGTTCCAGGCCTGTTTGTGCAAGTACTGACTCAGAGGACCAGGCTCTGTACCATCTGCTGCACCACATCATGTCCACGACCTCCCTGACTGCTGCTCTTCTTGGCACATGGCTCTGAGGGAGAGCTGACCGCAGAGTTTCACACATTGCTGCTCCATGTCTAAAAACAGTCTCACACTCCAGACCCCAGGAGACTTCTGGAATTTCCTCAGCGGTAACCACTGTGGAATGAGTCTGGTGGGCCAGCTCTTGTGAGCAGTCGCACGGGCACAAAGCCAAGCGCTGTCACGTAAGCTGTCCTTACTCATGTGTACTGTCCAAGAGCAATGTGTAACCCGACCGTGCATGAGTGACAAAGAGTGAGCTGCTCCCCACATCCATTCCAAGCTGCATCTCCCAATGATACCTGCAATGACCTGAAGCAGATTAGCTGTGCATCATCCTACCTGCTTATTGCTTCAGTTTGCTACAGCTGGGCAAATCCTTCTTTGTGAAAAGAACATGGCACTTCCTTGGGACAGCCATGTGGGGAACTCGCTGTCCGAGGCTTGTGTGGCTCTAACCTGGAGGGAACGGTGATTCCACCTCCAGGATCTCAAGGGATCCCAGAGAAGGTTTCTAATTAGTGTCTGTCACAAAGCTGACCATGTAACTTCCTTTTAAGACCAAGCTAAAAGCCAACTGCTTCCAAGGATGTCATTACCAAGCTGCATCTGGAAAGGGGTCCAAATTAGTCATTAGATATTTCCTGATAACGTGGGGCAATCACTGTTTGCTCGTGACGTACAATCTTCCCGCAGGGCTGATCTCTTGAGGGATTAAGCCAGCCACTGTATGAACCAGCTGAGCTGTAGATGACGGAGCCCAAGAATGAGAGTCTTAGTGTCCCACCAGCTTGCTACCTACTTAATCCCTTGCTAGGACTGCTTTACACGCTGTATCTTATCTGTTTTGGGTCCTGACTTGGTTTTGTTTTCAGACAGTACAGCTAATCTAAGGCATTCAGGCAGATGGGGCAAGACACATGGCAGCCTGACCCTGGAACAATTTGATTTGCTGAACCCCACTCACGTACACAAACGTCTGTGGAAGAAAACAGATCAGCCCAAAAAACAAGACAAACAAAGTGCAAAATTATTTTTCTTACTAAAACTTATTACAAAAAAAGTGTGTTGACCATAACTGAACTAAACCCATGTGTAAATAAAACTCAGAAAACCTGCACCTCATTTTCATTAAAAGCTCATAGAAAACTGCTATTTTGGTTCTTTATAACTGAACTTAGCAAAATGCCTTGACAAGAATGATGAAAAAGAGTGACCTATGTGTGCAGAGGAGTGGAACCCAAAAAGGGTGACCTATGTGTGCAGAGGAGTGGAACCCAAATGCTTTCAGTAGTGAGTGCAGGTATGGAAACCTGAAACTAATTGCAGGAATAAAAGATTTGTGGTTTTCAAAAGTTAGGTGAAGAAAGGGGTGCTCAGGGGAGCAATGCCCGCTGAATAAGAGTGCGTGGTTGCACAGGGTTAGGCAGCAAGGCAAGCTCCAGAGCCCAAACTCTCCTTTGGCTCAGCACCTGGCACCCTGAAAGCTAACAGAGACCCCCCACAACAAAACCTCAGCTGCTTTCAGAGAATGGGGTTCCAGCAGACGCTGGGCGATTCTCGGGACGGTGCAGTGCCCCGCTTCCCTCCCTCCCAAACCTGAAGGAGCTGCTGTGCCGGGAGCAGCCGCTCTTCTCTCTCCGCCCTGCAGCTTCAGCGCCACACCCGCCGGTGGAAAGGGGCCAACGGGTCACTGTCCCCCGGCTCCACGCCGGGAAATTCCCCGGCAGCTCCGGGGAGGGAATAAAAGCACGGGAGGGAAAGGGGGCCAACCCTGCCGGCTCCCGCACTCTCTCCATCTCCAGCACCAGCCATGAACCCGCACCTTCGCCTCCTCGTCCTCCTGGCCGCCGCCGCTCTATGCCAGGGTAAGCGGCCGAGCCGGGGTTACCCATCCGTCCGCGGCCGGGCCTCGGCAGGGGTGCGCGGGGGCCCGGGGCCCAGCGGGGGCCGGGGGGTGTCGGGGAACCCCGGAGCCGAGGCTCAGAAGGCTCCTCCCTTCTGCCAGGTGCGCCGCTGGCCGGGGAGCTGCGCTGCCGCTGCCTGCGGACCGTGTCCGAGGTGATCCCGCCGCGGCGCCTGGCACGCCTGGAATTCCTCGCCGAGGGGCCGCACTGCGCCGTGCCCGAGGTCATGTAAGTGCCCGGCCCAGGCCCCGACCCCTGCCCGCCGCCCCGGCCACGGCCTCAGCCCCTCCCTGTCTCGCCCGCAGAGCCACGATGAAGCAGGGACAGATGGTCTGCCTGAACCCCACCGCACCCTGGGTCAAGCTCCTGGTCACCAGGATCCTCCGCAGGTACCTGCCGGGCCAGCTGCTGCCAGAGCCTGGGGCTAAACTTGGCTTTTGGAGGGGCTTAAAACCGAGAATAATGAGACATATTCTGCTATTGATTCCTGTAGGGAAATCTGGTTAGTTACGCCAAAAATGTGTCCAGGAAGTGGCTTCTTTGTTGGGGACGAGACAACCCAGCAGGTTGTCAGGGAGAGTATCCACAGCAAATGCCCGATTAATTGCAAATCTGGCCGCAGTACAGTCCACCATCACCATCAGGCATCTTTTCTGCACCTCCTATGGGATTTATTATCCGGGGTATGCAAGGAAACTTATGGAAAAATTTCCTGGCTGGCTTCACAATTTGAATTCTCCCTATTGCAGTTCACCCAACAAGCTCTGAGGGAAGGAACGTCTCGGAATGAAGTTACCTGTTTGCGACAAGATACTAGGAAACAGACGCTATGAGAAGATGATAGCTCAGCTCTCTAGTTTTGATGAGTTTGCAGATCAGATGTTCCCTGTTTCATTCCCTCTCCTCTTATTCGTTATTGCCTAATCCTATGTACGGATTTATTGACTGAGATAAAGTGATTGAATCCATTTGAGAAGACAGAGTGAGCTTTGCTGGACACTTCTCAGCCACATTCTCACAGTTTGCTCCACCTTTGTGCAAGCCTCTTCTTTTCAAACACTGTTTGCCAATAAGTTCTTATAAAACAGCATTAATGCCTGAAAACAAGATGGGCCCATTGTGGAGATGGTTTTGCAAATGCGTGCAGAGAGTGTGACAGGAGAGGGTTGAATGGATAGTTCCAATGATTGGGGGTTATTTGTTATTCCTTCTGTCAGGAATAACAAGAGTGCTGCCTGGCACTTAACATTTCAGTGCCCATTCAGGATTACATGGGTATAAAACCCAGTTCAAGCAAGAATGTTTTGCTTAATCTCTTTTTCCTACTCCAACTCACCAGCCTGTAATGCAGAACACCTTGGATCTTTTTGCACAAGATACCGTCCAAAGAAATCACAAATGTTGCCCCTGAAGTCTTGGCCCTATTCAATACTTAGAAGAGTTTAATAATTTCTATGAAATTGTGGGGGTTTGTGCCGTGACTGGTTTGGTTTTTAACCAGATGATGTTGGGGTTAGTTGGTTTGTTTTTAAATGAGTTTACATTAAAGTATTTGGTATTTATGCACACGATCTAAAGGAACAGTAAATGTTCTGAAGAGACTTAGATATTTTTATGTCTACTTGTATGACATACTGTCATAACTCCTAAAGAATAATTAATTTTCATTATTCTGCTTTGGAAAATTGTATGTAAAGAGGTGGATTTCTCGTGATATTGTAATGAAATGTATGATGCAATAAAACAGTTTTCCTGTTGAAAAACAAACTGGGTTTTTTTGTGAATTCCATGTTAAAGGGACCTGTGTAACTCTGTCAGTCGGGATGCAGGGAAGCAGTGACCTCTGTGTACCCAGGGATTCCTGGACACACCTGCAGATGAGTTCTCTCTGAAGTGTCAGGGGCACTTTATACCAAGCAAATGTGTTTCTATATTCAGAAGCACATTACTTAAACCCTCTGGCCAGAGCTGCTGATGCGAAGAGAGTTTAACCCCAGGATAGATGTACTGAATCCAAGCACACCCCTGCAATCTGCAGGAATTTCTATTCTGGTTTAATTTGAAGTGGGCTGCCTTCAAAGTTAAACACATTTTCGTGGGTTCCAAAGAGTAACCATGTTTGCTATGGTAAGAAACAGTAAAAGTTTGCAACAGCAAATTTGTTTCCAGGAAAAAAACTGTTCAGGTCTGTAACAAGGATCCCTGACACTTCTAAAAGCCAAGAATCCCCATGTCGGGATTCTTCAGTGCACATTTCTAGTGCAAGCAATCTCTTCCATCCCCAGGTACATGGTGACACACAAATCAATTGCTGTTTGCACATGGAATCCAACAAAACCTTATCTGAAGGCACAGCCACATCCTGGCCTTGCGGTCGTGGGTGAGTCGTGAGTGCTCTCCTTTGGCACCTGAGGAAAGCTGGCTCATCCCCAGAACATGGGACAGACAAATGAAGGTATACGGAAATCTGTCTCCTTTACACACCCAAGGTTAGAGAGCGTGAAATGTTCTTCCCTTTCCTTGTCACCATTTTTTTCCCTGCCATTTAAAGGTGACCTGAAACTGTTGCTCACTCTCCAGAACCTTGAGAAGGTCCTGCCTGGCACTGGCCACCTCTCAACAAATTCCAGCGTGTCTGCACACTTAATGGCTTTCCCCCTGGGAATGGTGTCTGTCTGAAATGACCACATGGCCCTGTTGCACCATGTCTGCCTCAGGAACAGCATGGGTTTTCCAGAGAGAGCTACATCCAGCTTCACTTTATCAGAGCAGCAGATATTTGCAAAATCTCAAGGCAGATTTTTCACTTTCCTTGCCTAGCACACACTAAAGACTGTGACTAAAGGACTGGCAATGACCAGATTCCTTCAAAAGCTGCAGGAATAGATGCCTATTTTATATGCTATTTTTGAAAACTATGGCTCATTAAGACTTCTACAGTTCTTCCTTTCTGATTTATGTCATACATTTTTCTTCAGATGCGAGTTAATTTATTAAAACAGCAATGGAAATATCTTGTGCAACTCTGGATTTTTGCCTCCCACCCAGTTTCCAGCAGGAAAGTACATTGCCCAACAAAAAATGCAAGTAAAACAGGACACATCAAAAGCCTCTCAGGTTTTTGAAGTCCCCATGGGACTCAGGAATTGTTATAATTCGTTCTGTGAAATTCTCAAGGTATTAAGCACGGAGAAAGTTAATCTTCACTGTACCCTAAGAGGTTCAGATAGGTGCCTGTAAATAAGTCAAATGTACACCCTCACAGTAAGCTTAACATTGCTACAAAATGTACATTTCAAAACTACATTTAACACCTACAACTGTTCGGGGTTTGTTTTTTTTTCATGGAACCAGAAAGAGAGTTTGGTTTCCATGTAAAGGTCCAGCTTTGGGCAAACAGCATATTTTGTGCTATATTGTAATGACCTTGATGAACTGAGAACATTTATAAAATACTTGGAGGAATGACTAGGAAATTGCTTTGTTCTCCATAGCCGCAGACCATGGAATCAAAATGCTTTCATGGAGAAAGTAAACATGCTTACTCTGCAAGGGTACTCAAAATTGATGACAGTCACCATCTAAATAACATGTCAGTCGTTTGTAAAGACCTCTCTAGGAAGGTAGGAAAAGTCCTTGAAAAATATGTTCCATTTAACATTAAAAACACAGGTACACATACTTCTGCAAAAACCCAGCCAAGCACCTTGCTCCATGGATCTGAGCTCACCATCCTCTTCCACACAGAAAGAATACACTCAGAAGCTGTCACCCGCCACGACTGAACAATTATCATAGAGTTCGGGGTTTTTTGCCACAATTATTTAACTGAAGTAGCTGAACACATTGCGAGTGAAGGCGCTATACTTAAAGGGGTTTCCACAGTCAGGATAAATAAAAAGCAGGTTCTTATGCCCTCTGCAGAAACGGCTTGGCACAGAAAAGAAATAGCACACAGGTTTTCTTAAATAAAGCTCCCCTACCGACTGCGGAGATCTACCTTAAGGATGAGCTTCTCCCGCCCTCAGCTCCGCCCGCCCCTCAGCACCGCCCTTACCTCAGCTCCGCCTGCATCGCCGCGACCTGGATCCCGCTGCTTGTCCCGGCTCTTCACCTCATCGCTTTCCCCGGCGCCGCCGCTTCCACCTGTGGACACCGACCGACATGGCTGCGGCCGCCACAGGGCTCTCCTCCGCCCTGCTCCGCCCTGCTCTTCCCGGGCTGGGCGCTGCTGGAGAGCCTTCATCCTCCTGATGCCCCGGGCCGGCTGCAGAGCCCCTCACAGAGCCGCCAGGTACGCGGCGCCGATCGCAGGCTTTCCCTCCTGGCTCCTTCCTCATCATCCTCCTCATCCTCCTCGCTCCCCTCACGCTGTGGCGGGAAGCGCGCGGCGGGCGAAAAGGGCGCGAAACGCCTGAGGGGACGGCGGGCTCGGCTCCGCCGCCATCGCCCTTCGGGACGGACCCCCGCTCCCGGGATGGCGGGCATGGCTTTCCCCAGGCTGTTCAGCCCTTTACAACCACTCGCTTCCACCCTAAATGCCATTCCTCTGTTCGCTCTGAACGAAATACCTGTGCAGCCTACAGAATGAAAACCTGGGCAGCAGCCATCAGTCCTCACCTGACAGAAAAGCCACACAGGTCAGCAAGGGAAAGGTAGAGAATGTCAAATCTCTGCTGGGCACAAACTTTCGGGTGTTAACAAAAAAACCCGAAAAAACCAAAAAAACAAAACAAAACAAAACAAAACAAAAAACCCCAAAACCCAAAAAAAACAGATGCGAAGAGTCGGGAACTCTACAGCAGTGGGACATTACTGTTGCAGTGTGTCTCATTCCCCACAAAGAATATGGTGGCACTGTGAAAATATAGAAGGGAATACCAAGTGTAATACATACATAACTCTTTTGGGTCTATATAATTTTCAAGATGCTTTGGGAAAATACACACACTTTCAATAAAGAAAATGCCACGATGCTAGAGAGGCTTATATAGATAACATCAGCAATACAACATCTTTGCTGATCTTTTAACATGAAAAGTACATTGAAAATTGTGACCTGACATTATATAATTTCTGGGGTTTCTTTACTTATGTGACTGACCCAGAGTGAGGTTACTTTCTGGGATTGTCTAAAAATGAATGTTATCCCAAACCTTTAAGTCATCTAGTGAGTAGATCTATCAAAACCAAAGTCAGCTGAAGAATGGTTTGGCAAGTGTCAAGAGGATGGACATGACAGGTATGGGGATTGCTGGGAACAATGTGTATTTGCTTTGTTTTAAATTTATAAAGACATCTTTTGTTGACTTCAGCAGCAGTGCTAATTGTTTCTGCATACCCAAGTGAAAGTGCTAGGAAAAACAAAAAATGCTGGGTTTGTTTTGATGATTTGTTATCAGAAAGAAAGAAATTTGATTTGTGATTTTCTTTCTTTTTTTTTTTCTTTAATAGAATAAGCTTTAATGCAAGATCCACAGGAGGATCCCCTTATCAGACAGAATTTGTAATGTGTGGTTAGATTACACGCTAGAATTCTTGGCAACATTTGTAGTTCTTAATGATTCTTTTAGAATAACCCAAAAGACAAGATAAACCCAGTTAAGATATGTCAATCGAGACAATTAAGAGAAGCTTCCTGAGCCTGAAAATCCATGTTCTCTGCTGTTGTACTCCTGGCAGGGAGTAGACACCTCATTGTTGCTCCTGCAGAGTCCTATAATGAGTCACAGTCTTCAGAAAGAGTCGTGGCAAAGCAAATACTCCTCACTATTACAAATTGAGCTGATCTGAACTGCAGTGGGAAATGGCAAAGACTGAGCAGAATCTGTTTCAATTTAGAGCACATTATATATTCCTTGCAATTCACATGGACTGCCTGGTTTGACTAACGATGAAAACCAGTGAAAAAGTCAAAATAGCACACACGCAAATATAAGACAGAATTTGGAGACTGTCACTATGTAGAAAGAGTTGTTACTACTTCTAGTAGGAATAGTTATTATTGTCTACCACTTATTGTGTAGAATAGAAACTGCTATTTCAGATAAATCAGATCTGAATTATTTCCTTGTTTCTCCGTGAAAACATGCATTTAAACGATCCAGCAATATTTGTGAAAGGCATTACAAATGTTTATCACTATTTTTACTGATACTTATTTTATTTCATTCCCAAAATTAATACCAGAACCTTTGTTTCACATTCGATCCTCCACCAAATACTGATGATAAAAATGTTTCTCGCCGTCCCCTCAGGCGTTTCGCGCCCTTTTCGCCGGCCGCGCGCTTCCCGCCCCAGCGTGAGGGGAGCGAGGAGAGGATGAGGAGGATGATGAGGAAGGAGCCAGGAGGGAAAGCCTGCGATCGGCGCCGCGTACCTGGCGGCTCTGCGAGGGGCGCTGCTGGCGCTGCAGCCGGCCAGCAGCCCCAGCCCGGGGCGTCAGGAGGATGAATGTTCGCCATCAGCGCCTCAGCGGCGCCCAGCCCGGGAAGAGTAGGGTGGAGCAGAAGGAGGAGAGCCCTGTGGTGGCCGCAGCCATGTCGGTCGGTGTCCACAGGTGGAAGCGGCGGCGCCGGGGAAAGCGATGAGGGGAAGAGCCGGGACAAGCAGCAGGACCGGGTGCGCGGGGGACGGGAGATGCTGAGGGCGGGAGATGCTGAGGGAAGGGTGGAGCTGAGGGACGGGCGGACAATGAGGTGTTTTTGTCTACGGTATAATTTGATAAGAATAATACTTTAGAAAGGACAAGCCATTAACACCCAGTATGCACACTGTCTGTGGAAGCACCTGAGCCATGTTCCTTTTGGAAACACGTAACTCAACAAAAACTTTGCCGGGACCATAGCAGAACATGGTGCCTCACCAAGCTGACACATCTTTCCAAAGCTGCTCCCAACTTTATAGGGGAATTTGCCCACTGTCAGTAGGCTGCTGAGGGTGCTGTTATTATTTTGGCACGCATTTTATATGATATTTCAGATCTTGGTTTGTTTTCTTCTTCCACTCTGCACAGACGATTTTTTTACTATAAAATCTGCCACTGAAAGTGACAGAAGGCACCATTATGCTAGTTGCAAGCAATTCCATTAGACTTTCCCCTCAGAACACACGAGGGTGCAGGGAAAAACTATGAGGGGCATCGATCCTTGTCTGCGGAGCTCTGCGTCTGCCCGCTCCAAAATGTGAGGGGAACAGCAGCTCACGGGAGCCAAAGGCTGCAGCCAAAACCCGTGTTCGGGGGGCATCGCCTGCGTGGTTCCAGCTCTACCCTGAGGCTCGGCGTCCCTGTCACATCGACCGGCGGCTCCGCCCGTGCCTCAGCATCTCCCGTCCCTCAGGTCCGCCCATGCCTCAGCATCTCCCGTCCCTCAGGTCCGCCCGTTCTCACGGTCTCCTGCCCTTAGCACCGCCCTTCCATCAGTTCCCCCGTCCCTGAGCTCCGCCCGCCCCGCCGCGATCCCGGTGCCGGCAGTGGCCCCGCCTCCTCCCCTCGTCGCTTGGTTGCGGCGGCGCTTGCGTCCGTGGGGACCGACCGAAATGGCGGCGGCCGCCACAGCCTTCTTCTCCTCCGCCTGCTTCTCCTCTGCCGCGCTGGTGCGCCCGCGCTGGGCGCCCCTGAGGCGGTGGCGAACCCTCACTCGCAGCACCAGCAGCTCCCCTCGCAGCGCCGCCAGGTACGCGGCGCCGATCGGGTCTTTTTCCTCTTCATTCTCCTCCTTCCTCCTTCTCATGCTCCTCCTCATCCTCGTACCCCTCATGGCGCGGCGGGTCCAAAGGGGGCGAAACGCCTGAGGGATCAGCGGGCTCGGATCCCCCGCGATCGCTCTTCGGGGTGGATGCCCTCGGATCCCCGAGTTCCGCCGTTCTTCCCGGTAAAACGGGGAAGAACCAGCGGGAGGGCGGGCGGCGAGCGGGCGGTGGCCCTGGCCTTGGTGATCCATCGGGGATTTAAGCAGTGCCCCTGAAACTGAAATAGCCCTTGCGATGTGACCTTCCTGCCCACTCCCAGAGGGGAATCTGTGAGTACACATTTGCTTGCTCTTGGTGACTTAAAGAGCTTGTCAGTGGATTTATACAGAATTACCGTATATATTCTTCATTTGGTGGCAAACAGGGCATGCTTTAGTGCAGTGGCGATCAGTGCCCTGACAATAATTACCCTCTGTGTTTAATTTATTGCACTGTCTGCACAGGGATGCAAAACGATGTTGGCTTTGCAGCACTGCAGCTCTGAGCTCTTGTCTGGGTGTGCATGGGAGGGTCTCTCTGAGCTCCTGCTTGTCAACCTTTTCATTTATATGTAATTGTCTTAAGTCCTGGCTGAAAGTTGGCTGAAGAGATTCAGTGGATCAGAAGTGCCTATGCTGAAAGCACTGTTTTTGTGATTTCAAGAATGAAAAGATGAATGAGCTGAGCAGGAATTGAAATAAACATCTGACCCCTTGAATGTTCGGTGCATTGAGAATTTATTCTGCCAGTTTTGGGAGAAATAGTTGTATTTCTGGATTAGTGCATATCCTACTTCTGTTCTGTGCTGATAGTAACTGTTTTTTCCAGTTCTGCAAAACATAGATGTTCCTGCACTAATGATTTCCAAAGTATGCAGTATATATGGGACATATGACATCCTGTCGTGATGCTCGATATGATCTCAGGCTTTTAGTGTACAAATTGATCTAAAGTAGCAGCTCAGATCTTTGTTTCTGTCATGTCCTGCAAGTCACTGAATTCATAAACAAGAAGAATTCAGTACGTGAATTTCTTGTTGTAAATCCACGCTGGGTTCTGAGTAAGAGCATCCATGAGCGGGTGGGATAACAGTGGGACAGGGTGGTGTAGTAACGCATATTAAGTCTGTCATTTAACTTGGTCATGAAATCTGTCACAAATCTGTCATTTAACCTGTCACTGACTAACACCTGGTCAAGATTTTAATGTGTATAAAATTTAAAATCATAATAATTCACATCTTAGTTTCAGTGTCTTGAATAGCCTGCTGCAGCATAAGCTTTCTGTACAGGTGATGCTGTATTTGCTCATGCAGTTCTTATATGATATTTCCATCAAAAGACTTAAACTATTTAGATTGTAAACCTAAGAAGCATCAACATATTTCAGTATTTGCTATTTTTATATTTTACAGATGTGAGAAATGCTATTTACCATCTTCCTTCCCAGCAGCTATGAAATATATGAGAAATATTCATATCACTGAGGCTTGGACAAAAGAATAGTGTAAATAATCCCATGTCAAATCCATTTTTAAAGAAATTTGGGGAGGGAAGTGGGTAAACGTTCCTTAAACCAGTAAAACCTAAGGGCATAGGAATGTTGTTATGTTTTATTCCAAAATGCAGGAGTTCATGTAAGTTTACGTGGCTGGCTGTGTGTGTTGGGAGGGTGAGTTGTGGCTGCTGAGCTCCTCTTCCCTGTGCGCTGCTGGCACATCCCTGCTCTTCAATAAGGGAGTGGGGAAACACTTCCCATGCAGATCTGTAGTGTGTTAGTGTTATCCAAATAATACTTGAAATGCTAGCAAATGAATCAAAATATTTGGCAGTGTTTAAAACAGTAGATCACACACTTAAATGTGTCTTCTTGGTGAAATTTGAGACCTGAATATTGTGTATCTTTTTTGCCTTTATAGCGACGAAGCAACTGTTATCTCAGGGACAAAGCTTGCTCACCAGGTTTTGAAAGAAGTTCGAAGGGATGTAGAATCGTGGATATCCGCTGGGAACCAGAGGCCTCACCTCACTGTCATATTAGTGGGAGACAATCCAGCCAGTCACATCTATGTCAGAAACAAGATAAAAGCAGCTGCAGCTGTGGGTATGTCATATAAGTGATCCCTTGGGAAGCGCTAGATACTCGTGTTTAAAAAGAAAAAAAATAAAGCAGGATGAATCCCCTTAGTGCCTTAATTAAATTTTGCACTAATTTCTTCCACCTTTTCTCTGATGGACCTAAAGAAAAGAAATTGCATGGATGTATGAAGAAAGTAGTTTAAATGTGACTTGAATGGGAGCCATAAGTTTCATTTTGTGTCTTAAAATGTTGCTAGGAAACACTTGTTAAGCATCAGACAGATTTTTTGGACTAAATGACTAAGCTGCACATCGCTCAGTTTCCTTATTCTGACATGTCTTCTATTTTTTGGTTTTTATCAGGCATTTCTAGTGAGATCATACTGAGGCCTAAAGACATTTCACAGGAAGAGCTCTTGGATATGACAGAAAAGCTCAACAAGGATTCAAGAGTTAGTGGTTTATTAGTTCAGCTACCTCTCCCAGGTAGGTGACAGCTTCATCCCATTCCTCATATGCATTCCATGTAAGAGGAAAGGGTTTAATGGTTCTGGACTGCACGTGTACCTTAGGGACATAAGAAGCTCTTGAAAGACGACATACATAATGAAGGTTTTCTTGAGATGTTAATTGTTTTGTTGAACATGCAGTTCATTTTATAGATGGAAAGAAACCCCAAGAATAATTTCATATGTTAATCTCGCCTTTTTAAATGATCTGTCAGAATGGTGTTTCAAGGCATTTCACGTAATTTATCCAGTTGAATTACCTTTATTTTTTTAGCATGTTGCACTGGTTTGCCTTGAGTTACATGCTTTCATCCCCTGTATCATGCAAAATTATGCTATGTAGGAGATGATGCTATAGCCTTTCTCAGAGTGATTCCAGGTTTTGCCTTAAACATTTATTTATGTTTTCTGTGCTGGCCCTAATGTTCCAGGTTAGTTTTGTGCGAAGGTTCTAAAAGCCTTGACTAAATTCTTGGGTTTTTTATTTCCCTTCTCCTAATTTTTAATAAAATCTCACTGAAATATCACTGGGGAATAGCTGGCAAAGTGGCATTTTTGCAGTGATAAAACTTGCAAAGAAAGGAAACGAAACTGAAACTCTTTTGTATCTGTAAAACAGCAAAACTGGGGCAGGTGCTGGGAGTTACGGAGGAAAAAATGTTTTGGTTGTATTTGTAATGAGCAGCAGTGTTCATGACGAGGAGGGTTTGCACTTGGTGTTACATGAAAGCTGCCTGAAATGGGCCATGCACTGAAATAAGTTTGCCACAAGGTGGGAGTATAACACAAGTAAGGAGCCACATCTTGGCCGTCCAGGTAGGAGCTGATGGAATGCGGTCGGCTTCCTTGGAATAAACATCTCTACCAGTAATAGAGATTAGCAGCAGCAGGTAATATAATTAACAAAGTTTCACTGCAGCAATGAGAACTGCAAAAGATGGAGCACTGTCGGCCTAGGGATGGAAATCATCCTGTCTGAAGCCTGGAGCAAAGGAAGCAGGCTCGTGCACTGGGCTCCCAGTCCAGTGCTGTATTCCCTAGAAATGGGAGGTCTCGTGTGTCCCTTGTCTTACTGGTGTGGGTGCTCAGGGGAATGGGTAGGTAGCACTTGCAGAAACGCGTTTGTTGTTTATGAGGACGGCATCAGGTCACTACAGTCTGCTCTTGAGCTGTCTGCTTTCATCAGTGTGCAGTTGAGAGCTTCCTTTGGTCTTGGAATATAGTGAATTTAAACCTGGTCAACATGAGAAAGGCAAAAAAAGCCTGAAGATAATTCTAGCTGTGTCGATTGAAATGTCTGATGCTTCTGCACTGAAATGCTGAAGCCCTAAAATAATTGGTTGAAGATTCCTCTCAAGAACTGTGGCACATCTGTCACGATAACTACATGGAGACTAATTAGCCTCCATCCAGCCTATCAGACAGGCCTGGCTGTTGCTTGCCTTAGGAAAAGCCTTAGAATAATTTAATCAATGGCAGAACTTTGTCAATATTGCAGTGTCTGTATAGTAAAGTTAAATGTCCAGTTTGTCACAAACTGGAAATGTTCAGGAAGTTCTTTGCATAACAGATGTCAAATATAACTCAGATAACTGTTACATTTTTTTTTTTCCTCAAGGGAACTTAATAAACTAAAGGGCCAAAAGCTAAGTTAGCTCATTTTCCAATTTTTTTTTTTAAATTTGCCTTGTAATGGAAATAGACAAAGCCTAGAAGTTGTGAAAACTTTATCAGTGGAGGCTGCTTATTCCAGAATTGAGGTTGTTGTGTGGGGTTTGGGTGTTTTTGCAGTAAACCACACAAGGTGTGGCTTTTAATCAACATTGGGTTAAAAATGGAATCCGAAATGGCTTTGTTCTGTTGCACTTTTGTAAGCCAGGGCAACTTAACTTTGAGGATTGTCATCTTTGCCTGAGGAGAACTTCTTTTCTGTGCACTTTTTGAGTGCATTACTTGTGATGGTTTTCTGGAGACTTTCATGTATCTTGGTTTGAATTGCCTGAGAGATGGCCATGAAATGTTAATTTATTTGAGACAGAAGGTGAAAATCCATACAGTATTTTTTCAAATCCCTTTTGTGCTGTTTTTATTTTTGTCAGTCTTCCCTTTTGAAAACCAGCCTTTATTTTTCATGTGCCAGCACCAGAGGCAGATGTTGTTTGTTGTGTAAATAGGAGTTTCTGTGTGTGCAAGCTGGAGCTGCTTGGCAAGTGATGGCCAGCCTAGTACTGCAAGTTTAGCTAACAAGGGAGAGGGGGAGTGCAGAGATGGAACTTGGCCTGGAGACTGGCTTGGAATGGCAGCAAGGAAGTTTGTACGGGTATCAGTTGATGTCTTATGAGACTGACAATAAGACAATTAAGGAATTGTTTTGCTCCTCTGGAAATAAAGAAGGCATGTGGAAGCAAACCAGGAAAATGCATTTCTTGAGGCAAACACAATCTGCTCATTAACAGTGACTGTCTCTACAGTTTGAGTTGGGTTGATTGGTTTGTTGGTTTGGGGGTGGCTTGTCCAGGACAGTGTTTTGAAAGTGTCTCTGAAGGAGAAGGAAGGTGCCCACATCTTCTTCTCAGGCCCACAGTTCACTTGTCCCCAGATGTGCAGCTGCATTTCTTCTGAGTACTGTAAACCCTGTTCTGAAATTCTACACATCAGTTTTGAGTGCAGGAAATATCCATGTAAAGCATGATTTTTTTTTTCCCTTTTACATAATTGTCTCTATTATCTGTCTGTTTCTGGGAGCTAAAGACAGTGAGGAGGAGATATTTTTCAGAGTATTTCTGCTCATCCCAGGCACAAAGAAAAGCATGGCTGCCAAGTTTGTGTTCAATGAACAACTGACTTGCCTAAGGGTAACAAGTTCTCTTTTGCAAAAGCCATCTAATAGGTTACTCCAAATTTCTTTCTTGGTTTTTTTTAATCCCCAAGTTGACATAAAAACAAGGTTGCTTTCAGAAAGTCTCTGTGAGGCAAGTTTCAGTTCTAAGAGACTCTTTCATCAATGTACTTAATATCTTAATTTCCACTGTCTTTTCTCATTAGGATTCAGAAGGAAATTTCCTCTCATAAAAAAATGGAGAATTAAATTGTAAATCATAGCAGCCTGATTTAACTCTAGGGGTTTCTTAATTGGAAATGTTTTAACAGGAGATTACCATGGTTTAAGTTCTGTAACATGCATATCTTTTAATTATCTAGCTCCTTTTAATGCAATACCACAAAATCCTACTAAATTAAAGCATCTTGTTTATGTCTCTAAAATATTTTTACTGGCAACATATGAATTTCCTTATTGACACTCATTTTCCTTTATTTGTTTTTTTCACACCTCCTGTAGTGCTCTCTGACTTGGACAGTGGGATATCTTGCCACACAGTTGCAGGATTCTGTTCAGGTTGTGGCTAGAATGGGTGATGCAAAAGATGCAAAAAGCAATCACTCTGAGATGAAAATTGTAAAGCCCCAGCCCACTTGGCAGGTTTAGGGGAAGGTAGTTGGATTCCTGCTGGGTGGTGTGCAGAGATCCAAATTCTCAGGAGGTTCAGTAACAAACTGCTCATTACCCACAGAGGGTCAGTGGCTTTCTCCCCGTTTACCCTCTCTGGGGTCAGCTTGCCTTTCTCCCAGAGAAAACCTTTCAGCAGGCCTGGGTTATTGCAGGCCATGGGTCAGTCACTGCCATTTTGGGGCAGGCTGTGGGTCAGTCACCGCCATTTTGGGGCAGGACATGGGTCAGTCACTGCCATTTTGAGGCAGGCTGTGGGTCAGTCGCCGCCATTTTGAGGCAGGCTGTGGGTCATTTGCCACCATTTCATGGCTCTCAGGAGGCTGTGGGTCAGTGGCAGCCATTTTGGGGCAGGCTGTGGGTTGGTCACAGCTGTTTTGGGTGTCTCAGCAGGCCGTGGGTCAGTATGGGATGTGGAGCTGTTCCTGTGGAGCGTTGCTATGTATTCCAGGTTTATGCCTGGGTTTGTAACTCTGCAGAGAGAGCTCTGGCAAGCACACATTTTTTCTCAATCAGTGCTAATGTTTATGCAGTATAAGCTTTAAGCAGTTGCAGAGCTGTCCCATATGATTAGTGCATATAAAAAATGTTCAGTATGAATAGATGTGAATACTAAGTTATGTGCAGGCAATGTCATTTAAGCCATATTTAGTGTTTTGAGATCACCAATATCAAACAGTTTTGTGTATTCTCAGTTTTCTAATGAAGTAGGATATGTTTTGGTCCTACTGATTGACAGTTGACTGAAACCAATGGTATTATTGGAAAAGGAAAACTAGACCTGCAAAGTTATTTCAGCTTGAGATTTCCATGTATTTGTTTAAAACTTGGGACATGTATCCTTTGTGGGCTTAGAAACCAGAATAATGAATATAACTCTTCTCCTGGTGGTTTGTTGGGGTTCTTGAGCTACTTCATATTTAAGACTTCCAGAATGCAGAAGTGACTCTGAAGTGACTTGCTTAAACATTCTTCTTAAAGTTACTGTCCTCATTCTCAGCTGACTACTGGGCTCTCATGTTTTGACAGAATCTGTTGTATTAACACTGTGACAAATGCCGCAACCTAATTTCCAGTAAACTGCTTGAAAAGGTGAAATTGTAACTGCCCCCTTTAGGGGGAGTGTAGTTTGTTCAATCAAGAGCAGTAATTAATTACCCTGGCTAGATCCGTGTTTGTCTGTGTAATGGCTGCAGTGGTATTGATGGCGCCTGACACGTGACTACGTGGCTGTAGCTGAGAGCTGTGTGTCTCCTAGATCACATAGATGAACGGACGGTCTGTAATGCCATCGCCCCTGACAAGGATGTGGATGGATTCCATATCATGAACATTGGACGTCTGTGTCTTGATCAGCCTTCCATAATCCCTGCCACCGCTGCTGCTGTCTGGGAAATCATAAAACGCACAGGTAAGAGACTCCAGCTGTCCTGAAACTCTTTTTATCCTGGGAGATGAACAAAGGGTTAACTCAGGTGTGAACTAAAAGGTCTAGGTTATCGAAATGCATTGGGCTGAAGAACGAACATTTAGAGTATTAATCTGAATTATAAGGGGTTGCCATGTAGATGGGATCTTGTGCCATTAATTAAGTGTAGACAGTAGTACTTGGTGGAACACTTCAGTAACTTTGTGAATTTTATAGTTTTGCAGGGAATTTTCTGTGCTATTGTTGACATGATTATTTGTCAGATAGATTTGAATGCATAAGTTCTTGTGGAGAAGGGAGAAGAAACAAGAACAAAAAATGGGAGTACTTAATTCAGTACTAGAAGGGGAAAAAAGCATATGTGTTGTATAGTTATAATTTTTTATTGAGAATGTACATGTTCTTATTGGTAGACATAAGTGTTTCCCTTTGTGGCTGGAGCAGGGAAATTAAGTCCTTGCTGAGGGTGATTCAGATAACCCAAAGGAGGTGTCAGTTTTCTTTCTCCAAGGTGAAAGCTGAAAGTTGTTTTGTGGATTCATCCCTCAAATTCAGCCTTCTGGATTTTCAAGTCGTGTTGATGTCAGCAGTCCACAACAACAAATAATTCTGTCTTGGGGATTGAGAAGAAGGGTTTAGATGTATCAAAATAGTGGAATATAATTTTTTATTCTTTTTTTTCCTACAAGGAATACAAACATTTGGAAAAAATGTTCTTGTAGCTGGAAGATCTAAGAATGTTGGAATGCCTATTTCAATGCTTTTACATACTGATGGAGAGCATGAAAGGCCTGGAGGTAAGTCCAGGAATGTTGTCCCAATGTTTCCATTTGTGAAGTCCTGAAAATGAAGCTGACTAGAGGACTCAGATTAAAGAGAAAGCTTTCCACTCTTGTCGATACTTGCCACCAGAGCAAGAAAATAAAATTTGCTAACATATTGCCTGACTTACTCTCAGGAGAGCAGTTTCTGGACTTGACTTTTTCTGGTATTAAGTCATCATTTCCTCCTTCATTTGAAACAGTCAACACAGTCAGCCCTGATCTTTGAAGGTAATACTGGCAGCGAGGCCCTGAAGAGCTGCAGAGGCTCCCGTGATGTTTGTACAGTGTAGCTGTCTGTATGCCTTATCCTCATGCTGCTTCAATATTGATTTGATTTGTCATATGCACGTGAGCACACACATACACAAATATATACATATACACACATTTATGTATGAATAAAAATAAAGGTATGACATGACCCCTGTGTTGTGCTATGTCAGTGAGGTGTTGCTTATGAAAATACCCAAATGACCAGCCAAGGAACTTTTCAGCGTGAGCTCTATGATTACACGTTAGCCTGGGGGATATTTCTGCAGTGCAGTTTATATACCCCTGGAAATTGGACGGTGTGGTGGAAATATTTGTAAGTAATTCTAATTACAGAAGCCTACATGTGCTGATATAATTGTGCTGTAGAAATTAAAACAAATATAATTTAAAGAGGATGCTGCCCTTTTGCAACTTCATTTTGTTGTTAGAAACTGTCATGGTGGTATGCACAAATGAGGTAAACATGGACATTTAATCCCAGGCCTATTTAATTGGAGCAGAGTGAAATCTGTTATTAATATAATAAAACACTAAAAGCTTTATACTAATCATAGAGTTGGTTTTTCCATTCAGCCTCTGTGGGAAAGTTGCTATTTGGAACTTCTCTCAGTGCTTGAATTGTAATTACCATTGGTGCATAGTTCTGGTCTCATCCTCGTTCCCACGAAAATTAGTAGCATTTTTGCCATTTGCTGCAAATACTGGGTGCCATTTATTACTGGCAGTGCAGCTGATGTTTGAAGTAGGCTTGATGCAACACAAAGTCATGTTACAAACTACTTACACGTTTCCCAGCTGGAAATGAGGAGACCTAGTGACCTGTGATGCTTTCAGCAGCTTGTTGCAAAACCCACAGCAGCTGCATGGACAGTTTTTAGCTGTAACTAAATATTCTGTTTGCAGCTTGCAGCTTTTGAGTTGATTGGATCCATGGCTCAGTTTTGTTGTCTTGTATCCTGGGTTTCTAGTTCCTGTTTGACTATCTGGTAGTGCAGCTTGTTTTGCAGCCCAGTCTATGAGCTTTTTGTGGTGCTTCATGGTCTTCTGCCAGTGTTCTGGTTCCTGATGTGCCAGATGACTTCCCTGTTTGCTGGCACTGCCAAGTGGTTCTAAGTATGTCACATATTTGATGTAGGGACAGAAGAATGTTCACATAGTCCCTTACTGACACTGGAGTCAAGATACAGAAGGAGTTAACTCATCAAAGTTATCTTTGCCTAATCTGAAGAAATGGATTTATTTCTTAGGTAGTTTTCTAGTTTTCCAGTCTGCTAAGTGTTGGTACACAGTATAAAGCAGCTGGCAATGAGAAAACAAGGGAACATGGGCACTTCTCTGATATGAACTGCCATTAACTGTGCATGTATATGCTGTGTACATGATGATAAATACTAATGTATTTGGGGTCATCTGGGGGAGTTTTCCTCCCTGACTCGCAGATGGGGCTCTCCTTGAAGATCTGCTTCGTCTTTTGCACTTGGGTTTAATTTCTGCTTCTGCTGAGAGCAGCAAGAGACCAGCCTGGATGGCGTGTGGAAAGGAAGGCAGGCCAGGCCATGGTTTCAGCTTTTTTTTTTTAACTCAGGAGGATAGGGACCAGAGAAGACCTACAATGAAATGCTGAAAATTAACTTTCTCGGGTTATCAGTTAAGAAAGAGTTTTTCCAGCAGCTGGGCTGATTTGATTAAATATTTGATTAAATATTGAGAAATGATGCAAGGGCTGTGTGTCTGTGGTACTGTTTTTTATTTCTTTTTTTTTTTTTGTTGAAGGTTTTGGTTGTTTTTCTTTATAGATAATGAACAAAAATTAAAAGTTGGGGACTGTCTCTATTTGTGATGTTTCACATGTAGATACACTCGTGTCCTGCAGGTGGCAGTATCTGATCAGATGAAAAAGCTGTGTGAACCCCTTCCAAAATAAATAATGTTCTGTGTAGGCAGGTCAAGAGATTATCTCTGTTTTATAAGCTAGGGAATTGACTTGGGAGTACGATGTGAAATCTTAATTGTTAAATATATTCCTCTTCTTTCAGCAGAAGTAGCAGTGTAAAAATAGTTGTTTATTTTCTGTTTGGGCATGATCACAAATAAATGGAAAACCTCCCCTTTCTGAGGTGTCTGTAAGCTTCTGGACTGCTATTCTCAAGGTAGGGGCATTTTTTTTTTCCCCTTTTTTTCTCCTTTCCTTTTTGATACTGAAAGCAATTACTTGGTTTCAGGAGCTGACTACAGACACATTCCTCATTAAAATCTTAGTGGCAAATTAGCACCTCTTTTATTACTCAGAGATAACTTTGTAACTTTGGATTTTATCCATTGGTTTTTCTCAACCTTTCTGCTGAGTAATGATTGTGATTTTGGGCAAGACATACTTGTTTTGCTTAAAGCAGTATTTTTTTAAGCCTGTACTTTTTCTGTTTTCATTATCTGCAAATGTCTTGATCTGCTTGTCTTTGGGGAGGTCGTGTGCACTGTAGAGCCTGAAGAAGAGGGATGAAAGGTGAGGGGAAAAAGCAGAGAAGTCGGAGCACAAAAAGGTTGAAGATGAGATGCCTGAGAGAGTTAATAAGATGAGAGGCACAGATTAGATCAGTCAGACACATTCCAAAGGAAGCAGATGTGATGGTGATGTCTGAGAAGGCAAAAAGTTTTAGTTTAATGGCAAATAACATGGCCTAGATGTCTGTGATGAGTGGAAGGCAGAGATGGGGGTATGTAACACCTGAACACTGTGCAGTAC
This sequence comes from Monarcha castaneiventris obscurior, assembly GCA_026261815.1. NCBI lineage: Eukaryota > Metazoa > Chordata > Aves > Passeriformes > Monarchidae > Monarcha > Monarcha castaneiventris. The sequence goes on from JAMPIT010000622.1 coordinate 104,409, forward strand.
AAATAATTGCAGAGAGGGTTGGGAAGGGTCTTCTTTGAGAGCTGTTATCTTTGCTGCTTGCTTGGGCAGTCCTTCAGGGAGCACCGTGCCTGCTGTTGGATGCAGTAGGAGACTTCAGACCCTCTCCCCGTGACTGTTCATGTCATGGTCTCTCCTCAGTATCTCTGTCAAACAGCACAAGGGTTTTTCATGTCTTACTGGGAGGGTTTATTCGTAGCTCTTGCCAAGAAATGTGGGTGTCTGCAGGAGCAGCCCTGGGTGTTTTGAGTTTGCCCAGAAGGGTGTGTGTTTCTTGTGCTTCTGCTGGGGATCTTGTACTGAAGCTTTAGTCTGTGGCAAACAACTGAGTCTTGTGGCACCCTGTATAAACCGGGCTTGATAAAGCAGACACTGAATTCCATGCTGGGTTTGCTTTCTGGAGTTCCACTGAATGTAACAAAGCCATGGAAGGGATAATTCAGTCCACAGTATATAAATGAATTCATCCTGGGAGAATTTTTAAGAACAAATGTTTTTTCATATGTGTGAGCAGCAAGTGGTGTGATTGTTCTGCCTGTGCTGATTTAAAAGCCACATCCCAAGACAAATCTGATCATATGTACTGTTGTTAATGTACCAAAGTAAGTAATTTGCGCCTGAAAGTAAATGCTGTACTTTTTATAGCATTTTATGTCTGACAATTAATTGATACTCTCTTCCGTTTCAGGTGATGCTACAGTGACGATTACTCACAGATACACCCCAAAAGAGCAGCTCAAGATCCATACGCAGCTTGCTGACATAGTAATAGTTGCTGCAGGTAATACTGGTTGTTGTTAATAGTCCAATTGCAGCATTTCAAACCTAAAAAGAGAACTTTGCAGTCCATGTCCGTGGCACTGGCTGTTTCACGTTTCACTGAATAACCAGTGCTCGTGCTTGCTGAGGGTGTTGCAGTAGGTAGGATTTCTCATTGTAGGAAGGGCAAGTGATTTGGCTCTTTGTTCTTGCCCTTCACATTTGCAGACTCATAAACTGTTTCTCGTCACATGCGACACCTTTCCCTTAGGGAGACTTCAGAGTGAACTCAAGATTGGGAACCAGTCAGTGCGTAGTTTATACAGGTATAATTATGTAAATTAAAACATTCTCTGTGCCATGCAAAAATCATGAGTCATTTAAATTTTGACAGGAGGGTTACTTTAAATCAGCTGGAGGCTGCATTCACAAAACCATGGTATCATTCCCCCGCTGTTAGAATTAAGGCCAACCTTGCCAAATTCACTGGAGGTTTTGGTAACCTATGTTATTAATGGCTGGCATTTTTTTTCTTTTACAATTACCGTGTCGAGAGAGAGAGAATGGTAATTGCCTAGAGGAAGGGGACTGAAAGATCAGTGTCTGTACTCTTAAAGCAATGTGAAGTGGAATACTTTGTTTGACTGATCGGTCCCAAAGAAACAAGCAGAACTCTGCTTCTAAGCAACCTCTGTTATTTGCTTACAGGTATTACAAGTAGAAATACAAAGTAATTTGAAAAAATCGAACAACCCAACTTACTATAACCTTGGTAAAATTCTGGGTCCCACTGCAGCTCAGGGATATCATTATCTTGTACCATTTTGGAGGACTACAAGAGGATTGTGTCTTTCCTCTTTTCTGCTCCCTTTCCCCCTCTTCTTCATCCTCAAGACCCAATTCCTTTCGTATTTTCCAGATGAAGACAGACAGGTACCTGTCTAAAGCTTGTCACTTCCTGTTGAGGTGAAATGCCCTTTCCTTCGGGGTTTAACTTCACTGCCTCTTTCCTGTGGCAGGCCAGGAGCAAGAAACAACTTATTTGTCCCACATCAAATTGTTCAACTGTGGGCCTGACCAGAATTCACCACTGTGAATAAAAGATAACAATGGTGTGGTAACTGGAAATGAACCAGTAACTTTTCGTCCAAACTCACTGCTTCCAGTTTAATCATCACTTCTGATTTTTGTGCTGAGTGTGGTTTGTCATTTTTTATGCTTGGAGTTAAACGGGCCAGTAGCAATTCAGCCATGTTTACCTTTCACATTATTTTCCTTGTGTCATTTGTAACAGGAGCGTGATACAACCCTCATTACACAACTTGAGATATACTTGGAATGATGAAAAAACCTAGGGCTAGGTTGTGCAAACAGCACACCGTCCTGCCCCAGTGGGTGCTCTGGGGAAGGTTGTGCTTTAGATAGGTGGAATCACTCCAAGCTTCCTTTTGTTATGTGAGAACTATGCACATTGTACCTCTGGGATCACACACTCCCCGGAAATGGGTGACCTGTTCAGTGAGTGTTGCAAAAAAGGTAACTTGTACCCCTGCCAGGTTGGAACAGCTGCTGTTACAGGCCACTGCAGGAGATGTGCAAATGGAAAAGAGCTCTTTTGTGTGTCCCTGCATGGAAGACCAATATTCCTTTTGCTGTGTAGCACTTTAACAAGAGCCATCTGCATCCTGGCTCCTGACTGGTGACTTGGTGCAGTGAGTCTGTTCTGATGTGGAAAAGCACCACCTCTGAGTGCTTTTCTGTTCACTTCCATTCATGGTTTTGGTAGTACTTCAAATCAGGTGCTTCTCTTCTCTGTTACGCCTGCGTGTGAGAAGATCCGTCTCTGTGTGCTGTCTCTCATTTGTCCCCGGGCTTGGGGGACTAGTTTTCCTGCTTACTTGGACTGTAGCTATCCATGCAGTTTATTCCTTCCTTCTCGTTCTTTCTTTGCATCTTAAGTTCCAGCAATGCTGCTCTTGTCCAGCCTACCCCTCCCTAAAATCTCTTTCAATACCACGCAGCTATTGGATTTCTAGCCGAAGCATTGTGTTTCCTGTTACACACACCTGACACTTTGTATCCCACCACAGCATTTCCCATCTTGGCCTGCTATCCCTGCCTGTACAGACTTCCCGTGGAGTCTGTTTTTTTTTGCCACTGGCCCAGTCCCATGGCAGAAGTGTAATTGCAGCTTTACCAGTGATGCTCCTAGAGCCACTACAGAACAGGCAAGGCAGTGGTGGAAGCAGTAGGACTCTTGAACCAGTCAGCCTGCAGCTCTTGCTCTCTGGACTTTCCAGTCTGCCAAGAGAAAGACTCATCTGCCTGCTAGGTTTGGAGAGGGGGTAAAGAGAAAAAATAATGACACTGCCAAATGCCAGATGAACTTCTGCTTGGACTGCTTGCGTTGTCCCTCGGGACATTATCTGTGGTTGTCTTGTCTAGGAAGTGCTGGTTAATCAGACCCTCTATTCAGGTGGTGTCTGATTAGCTTTCTTAGAAATTGGCTGTTTCACAGTCCTTGCACCTAAACTCGGATTAGGTAGGGCCTTGTTTTTCCTTTGTTTAAAATGTGATTCATCATTTTCTACAAAAATTATCAGTGAAAGGTTTCCCCATGTTCTTCAGTCAGTGCGTTTTAGGAAAAGCTGCTCTAATGTTTATCCCTTCCTACTTGGTATGCAAAGTAGGCTTAAGTAAATAGATATGCTCATTTGGTTTGGGGGTTAGTTCATTTGTTGCTATTAAGTATTTGGCTTATTATCAAACCATTTTACAAAGGGTGTAACTGTGCAGCTTCCGTTAATATGCTTCCAGCCCTATCACACACAGATCATTTACCCCCATAAGGCTAAGGCATTATCCAATTACCAGCCAGGTTGCCATGGATTACATCAGAGGGGGATGAAGGAGATGCAGTCAGATGTTATCAAATGAGCTAGGGAAGAGTTTGAGATCTTGGCTTGATCAACATGAGAAGCAGAGTTTCAAGCTGGTGTCTTATGGGGGAGTGAGAAATGGAGAGCAAAGAGTGTTCTTGTATTGCCTGTATCCAAATGACTAAGTGGCTGTGCTCCAGCACTGCACATGGAGCCAGAGCCTTGTATGCCAGCGCTTCCCTCCCGTATAACTGCAGTTTCAAACCATACGGATTTGGTTTCTTTTTCTTTTGCCTTCTCCCCACCTGAGAGAAAACTGCTTTGATGGGGAGAGGGAAGTTCAGACTCTTTTTGGAGATACTCTGACGTTCCTCTCAGAACAAAGAACTGATGGAATTGCTCAAGAAGCAAGGTGAATTGTAATTTTTAGGTTGGAAATTGCTGTTACTGAAAGTTGGAGGTTGCATGGTAGGGAAGAAATTCCTGACAGGAGGCATACAGCCACGGATACATTTCATTATCTAGACTTTATAGTGACCTTTTAGGTTTTCTGGGTCCTGACTGAAGCACATATTCATGATGAATATCAAGTTGCTTCATATTTAAATGTGCTGAGGAAACACAGTGCGTATGAAAAAGCTGAGGTGGCTTGTTGTGGCTGCTTTAGCTGGAATTTCTTAATAGCAAAAAACTCCTGTCCCAGGACACTACAGAGATGCAGCCCACAAGGTGTGCAATGCCCAGGCTGGGCCTCTCTGGTCAAGTGCAGGTGTCCCCCAAATTGTTATAAATAGCAAGAAATGGTGTTTTGTCCTCTGTGGAAGGTCAGTGTTGTGTGCTGGGATTACCATGACAGTTAAAACTGCTTATTGGTTGAGTGTCTTTCTTGAACCAAAACCAATCCCATGGCACAACTTTTGGTGGGATGTTTTTTTGTAGTTTTGTTTTCTCTTTTCTGTAGTAGTAGTAGTTACAAACTGCAATTGAGGAATAGTTGTTTTCAGTGTGGGGTGTATCAAGAAATATTCAAGTGAAAGAATTCTGTTCTATTTTGTGCATGCATAGCTGTGCATGCACACCCCTTGATATCATTCAAAACCGATGACCTAAGACTACCTGGCCAGGGTAATTAAATATGTGTTGATGATTCCAGGTATCCCAAAGTTGATTACAACTGATATGGTCAAAGAAGGTGCAGCTGTGATTGACGTAGGCATCAACCATATCCATGATCCTCTTACAGGAAAAACCAAGTTAGTTGGGGATGTGGACTTTGAAGGTCAGTGAAACACTCTTTATACGAACCTGTTGGATAAATATGTTGAATTTTGTAGGATTCACTCGTGGTAAATTTTTGGACTAGGCAGTGTCTCAAATGACAAATTTTATAATTTATTATAAATTTTATAATTTATTTACTTATATAAGAACACAAAAACTATCTGCTCTTAAGAAATGCTATGTTAGAGGAGAGGAAGTGTTACTTTTAATTACAGGTGCCAGCAACCTGTAAGAGACAAAGATGAGCTCTTATGGCAGCGTGGTGCAGAAGGTGCTGGTGTCCAGTTTCTTTAGTTCTTTGAGTTTGTGAAATGTTTCAAAAGTAATCAATGAAAACAATTTCTGCTCTTTCTCAAGTATATGGTCTCCTGCTGTTCAAAGCAATTATTATTAAACCACAACTTCTCAAAGCCTCCTTTTGCACTCTTCCTTTACACTTGTCTGTGAAAATGTTAACTTGGCTTTAGAAATATCCTTTATGCTAAAGTTTAATGTGAGTTCATCTAAAAGTGCTTAACATCTTGGTCCCGGCAAGCCTGGCAGATAAAAATTGTTGTTACATATTGATCTTTTTATGTTTAACGTGTTGCAGAGCAAGTTCACAATGTAACCTGATTAAATATCTCTGCTCTGGAGGAGCTCCAGACTGGAATAGCAGGATTGTTGCACTTACTGGCAGAGTTGAGTGTGGGAAGCTTAGACAGCATTTACCCACATTATTAATGGTTCTCAACAGTTCCTTATTTTGATAAGTATGAAAATCACCCACAGGTTTTTTTCACAGTTATTAACATCTTGGCTGGCATAATGTCTCAAAGCTTAATTATATTCAGAATGTTTTTAGCCAGCTGTGTGTATTTGTAATTACATCACTCCCTTAGTTCCCTGCTGCTTTTACTCATCATGCATGTCACCTGTCTGTTAAAGTCTGTGAAATTACCTGCATGAGTGTAGCTGAGCGACTGTCTTGGAATGTGTTTGGAAATGTGTAACTGAATGTGTGCAACAGAGCTCCAGGAAAATAAATCTTTTGGAAGACAAAAAATTTTTCTTTTCTTATTCTGCCTGTGGTATCACAAATAAAAGGTTCTATTTTCTGTTTTCAGAACAGAACTAAAGTACAGAGGGTTTTCAGATGTTTGGTTTGCTTTAGCAGATATGGGAGTACAAAAGCTTTAACTTTGAGAAATGTGAACCTGCATCCTTCTTGTTTGTTTCTCTTCAAACATGGGACCTTGTGCCTGCAATAAAGGTGTAGATTCAGTGGCAAGGCCGTGATTCAGAGTTTCAGCAATGCGCTGTATCTGTCTCGTCATGTCTGCTGTGGGTTGTTCTAGAGATTTTACCTGCGGGGAGGGAAGATCCAAAAAAGAGGGAGGAACTTCGGCTTGGATTATGCCACTACAGTTGCAAGTAGCATTTCACTGTTCATTGCCAAAGGGAAATTGTTGTTGGTTCATTGGTATCGGTGAAAGTTTCACTAAATCTGTAACAACAACAAAAAACATCCCAGTGTGTACAGTTCTGAACACTAACAAGTAAAGCACCCTTGGCAAGTATTTGAGTTGGCAGTTAGGAAGTGGAACAAGCCAGCATGTTTGTGTAGCAAATAATTTTATCCTTTTCCCCTGTTTCACTTGGCTGAATCTATATTTAAACCTAAGTGAAAATGGTTTCTGCAGGTTGAGGCCAGGCACATAAATTGCTGGCATGACGTGTGGCCCCTGTGTAACATCACGTAGCCCACCAGTGTCTCTTGTCTCTTCATCTACTTCTTTAGGAGAAAAATGTGGATGTGGGGAGAGCAGAGGTTTAACTGGGCAATCAGAATTTCAATTTCATTTTCAGAAATAGATGGAAATGGCTTCCTTCACCAGGTATTTGGCTAAAAAGTTCCTGTAGTGGAAATTAAGTTTATTAGATGGGTGGAAGCTGTTTTGATTCAGTTGCTTATCTTGGCAATACTTGGATCCCATCTTCTAATCTCTGCAGGGTAGGTGAGACAGTGAAGGTTATTTATATCTTTTTAACAACAAAAGGATGCATTTCAATTCTTCTTTTTCATGTCTTTCATTGTTAAATTCAGTGTACACATTTGCGAAAATAATGGAATGCCTTCAAACAGTATTTGTGGTTTCCCACATCCCCGCATGTCCTCTTTATTTTGGTGCTCCAAACGTGTCCACATCAAAAAACAGTAGATTTTTGGTCGAGAATAGTTTACTGCGCAGTTCCAAGATATCTAAAAAAACAAGACAGGTCATCACTGTGCATGTGGATGTCAGGTGCGAAGCACTGACGTACCCAGCCTGATACTGCAGGGGTATTTTAAACTGCATGTGCAGCTCTCCATGTAAAACCACACCAGCACATGGAGGGTACCTGTTTATGTTAAGAATTTTCCAAAATCTGTGGTCCAGGGAGGGGCTGTTCTGGCTTCTGGGAGACTCAGGAGGAAGAGTGAAGTGCCAGGGAGGAGGAGAAGAAGCAGTGGCATCTGTATGTGATCCCCAGCGCCATTTTAGCTGCTTTTGGGCAGCAAGTTTCAGTGACAGAAAGGGAGATCTGTTTTTAAGAACAGTGTAGTGCACGTGTGGGTGTACTTGGCACTGTTTTATAGGCTTTTGTTGCCACAGCTATAATGCCAAGGGAGGAGGAGGGCTACAAGGACCAGGAACATAAAATAAAACAACAACTTACCCAGAACATTTAGCTGAAACAGCTCTTTTGGGTGGAGCATTGTTTCCAGGAGTGACTGGTAGAGCAGGGTAGTAACACGTCAATGTAGTAGCTCACCTTTGCAAGTGGAACTGGAAATGCCTATGAAACCGAAGTTGCTTGTATTTCTTTACAATTCCTTCCATATTTTTGACAAACAGCAATGCTGATTGTTGAGTCTTCATTAGATGCCTATGTAGAAAATAAATCCTTTGTATAAGATCTTTGTTAGGTGATGTAGTTGTGGTATCAGTGGAGAGCTTTACACATGAGAACTGTTCTTTCAGACTTGGCAGTGTGAAAGAGATTCTGCAAAACGTGTGCCACCATGAGCAGGGAGGGATTCCTAGTGCTGAACAGCAGAAGAGAGAGCCCCAACAAGTAACTGATGTGGTCCAAGGTGATGGGCCTATATGATGCATTTTCTCTGAAAGAGATTGACCACTGTAATCTTCAAATCCAATTAATTAATGGGAGTGGTGGTCCTTCAGCTGTACCTTAGCAGCAGTGTGCAGGAAGCCTGAGCTCTGTGAGAGCAGCTGCTTCTGATGGTGTTTGCTGCCGCTCCGCGTTCATTGCGATACCTGCCTGGCTATAGGCTGCTCCTCACTTATTGAATCCTTTCCAAATTAGCTCCCTGTGCAGCTTTCCCTAACAGTGGTCACGAAAACAAAACGTAGATGTTCCAGGTGCTTTTGCTATAGCTTTAGTTAGTTTGTTTCTCGGTTGATTTTGATGATGTGGCATTCATTTTGCCGTGAAGAGGAGCCCAGTCTGTGTAATCACACCACCATATTGCTGCCCTGCAGACGTTAGGGGAACCATTGCCTCCTGTTGTCCTCCACGAGTGCAAGGAATGAATCAGAAGGTTGGCATTAGGCTGTGACAGAAGCCAGAAGGCCCGGCTGGCTGCTGGCTAACTGGTGTCAGCGAGCTGCTGCATGGCCCAGTCGAGGTTCTCCTGCACAGCAGAGGGTGTTGTTCAGGGGCCTCAGTAAGTAATCTTTGATATCTTGCCTTTCTGCTGCCTCCATGTATTATCCCAGGGCTACGGCAGCATCCCATCCACCCATCTCTGCTAGTTAGCTGAGTGTAGAGAAGCTGTTGTGTGTCATTTTGTGTTGGGTTTCTCTGCTCAGGATGCCTTTGTTGCTTGGCTTTTTGAGGAAATACGCACTGTTAGAATTACAGCATTGGGCCGTAATTCCTTGGTTTTCCTTTATACCGCAGTTAAAAATAGCTGCAGTAAGAGAAACAGGGATAGCAAAAAGAAGGCACTCTGAGAAATGGGGTAGATGCTTGCTGATTGGAATCCCACAGTGCGTAGCAAGAAGAATCCCAGAACCTGTGGAGCAGAACATGGAATATCTAGTGTGACTGCTGAGTACATGATTTCACACTTGGGCAGTGCTGCAGGGATGCAGGGATCTGGTGTAGCTTTACAGGGACTCGTAAAGCCGTGTGGAAACAGTGCTTAGGCAGGAATTGCTCTGCATCAGTTAATGCAGATGCACAAGACCCAGAACTGCCTTCAGGTTGAGACTTGCCATTGGTTTGTGTGATTAACCCTATTAGGTGTCTGATGTCCTCAGCTTTAAAGGAACCTAGGAATGAAGGGCTGTTTCCAAAGCAGTGGATCCTGTTTTTCAAGGAAACAATCTACATTTCATTTCTTCTGAAGAATCAAAGGAAGATTTCAAGGTTCTACAGAAGCTGCAAAATAGCAGCTCCTCCCCCATAGGCATCTAATTTGCATTTTCCAGATTGTCAGGGGAAGGCCTGGGAGACCAGCATCCATCTGGAGAAAGCAGGAGTAAAGCTGTGGTCAAAGTTATTTTATTCCTGAGAAGCAGAAGCAGGACCTGATGGAACTGACAGCACACCACCTCACCTGCCTACATGAGATCAGTCACACATTTGTGTGCTGTCTGGGAACTGTGCTTTGGCCTATTTCACTTGACCAGGAAAGGAAAATCTATTGACGTTTTTGAGGCCAAGCTATCTTCCCCCTTTGGTCACTGGCATTCATCTTGGAAAATTGCACTCACCGTATCTGTATTTACTCTTACCAATGGAAACTTATCAGATGGTAGTTTCCCCAGCACAGACACCTGTTGTGTGTTCAAAAATCTGGATCAGCTTTTGTGCATAAGCTATCTGGGTGCTAACTGGCACAAAACTTTGCTTCTGCCACACCTACTCACAGGGATTTCCGTAATGGTAGAATATGGGTAGAGGAATTTCCCAATAACTTGGGAAAACAGTGCACTGTGTGCTTCCTGCTGAGTAGGGTTGCTAACACCACAGGCAGTGCATGTTGTACCTGATACTCATTGGAAGGCTTTCTTGAGGAAAGGCATGGTCTGGTTGTGGGTTGTCCTCTTTGTAGGTGCGGCAGGAGTAGTTTGAGTAACACCACAGAAAGAGGTGCATAACATTGCCATGGAAACAAACATATTTCACTTTAAAGTGACTACAGTATTTTCTGTGTTAATGGCTGTGTTTTCTTCAGATGTGGATACATTTCAATCATTACGACATTCATCTGAGAATTCACAGTAACTGTATTAACTGTTAGCACCAATCTAAAATGGTAGGTACTTCAAAATAGTATGACTGTGAAATAGTTTAATTATTTGTGTTTGAGAACATCAACTGTCATATGACATCTTAATTAATTTGTTATATTTTACATGTGAAGAAAAACCGCACTGTAGCTTGATTTCCTTTCCATATATTTTAACAGTATATCTGGTGGTGCCAGTCAGCAGAGTAATTAAAACTCTCCTGGTTGTAATTACCACCTCTCCTCAATGAGGGTTGATCTTCTGTCCTTCAGTTCAGCGAGATATTCACCACTAACTTTGCGAATGCTATCGTAAGGTCCCTGCCATGGGGGGTTCAGACAGCATTTTATTAATTTCATTTACCCACTCCACCCCACTCTTCAAATCTAATAAATATTATTTCCCAAAAACCCCAATATCCAATTTTTCAAATTCTTTTGTAATATGTCTATTTTTGAGACCTTCTTATTCTTGACAGTTAAGCGCCACATAGATTCAAGAGATTCAAGATGAATACACTCAAAGCAGTAGCAAGTGATCCTGTTTGTTCCAAAGTCAGGTGCCTAGTTTTCCATCCCTTAATCTCTTCCCATAGCCAGGCAGAGCCTGCCCTGTAGTGACTTCAGTGGAATTGAATGTGTTTGTGTCAGTTATGCTTGCTCAGTTGTCTCCTGTGCGTGCGCCTTTGAAAAAACAATGCTTTTGAAAGTGGGGTGTGATTTACCAAGAAGTTATTACCAAGCAAGCAAAAAAACCACCCCAAACTAACAAACCTCTCCAAGTGGCACCTGAAAAACCCCAACTCTCAGTATTAACAAGGTTAGTAAAATGCCAATTGGTCAGACCATTATTAGCAATAGCTTGCTGCAGTCTGTCCTGTGGTGAATTCCTACAAAGTTGAACAGAATTCCTTTGCAAACGACCTGCAATTCCAGTTGACGGCATTTTGCACAGTGGATAAGAATATCAAGTGTGGATTTATTGCTGCATTGTATTAATTCCTCATACAAACAGGTTAACTTAAATGCACTGAAGGTGTACACTGAATTTGAATCGTCTGACATGGCTTGTGGTTGGAGCCAATTCATCAGTAAGATTTTCCTTTGTTATGCTTTGGAAGGACCTGAACCTTTGCATCCTGGTTTAATCTAGGTGCTCTAGTAACACTGATTAAAAAGAAAGAAGTCTTTCTTTCTTTCTTGAGAAAGAAAGTTTCTTTCTCAAACTTTTCTTTGAGTTTTTATGGCTGAAATTGCAATGGGAATTTTGCCACTAGAATTGTATTTTTCCTTGAAGACAACTCTCGTCTTTGTTGTCTATATTGTGAAACAGAAAAACACATCAAACAGAAAACTGTGTTCTCTCCAGTTATAGTTTTCCTTCTGTGATCCCAGGATGTCTTTTTAGGATGTGGGGGACAGAGTAGGGGACAGAGGCTGACTAGGTGACTTTGCTGCTGCTGGTGCGCTGCTGTCGATGGCAATAGTTCCAGCAGCCTCCTGCTCTGCATGCTGCTCCTCAGGAGCACTGAGTTGGAGGGGTCACCTCCTTACCTACAGATTGGCATCCCTGGATAGCTCTCCTGGGTATTGCAGGTGCAGTGTCCCAGCTGGCAGATGGGGGTGATGCACATCCATGCTGCTCTCCTGGGCTCATCCTGACCTCATGTCACCCAGATGTTCCTGAGACAGTTGGTCAGCCAGGTCACATGGGCAAAAATTGCCCCTTACCAAAAGAATTCGTTGGGATTAACCTTCCATCTGTCTGAGCACAGGCTGTGTGAGTGCCTGTGCTGCCGTGGGGAAAGGGCAGCGTGCTGCAGGTAGATCAGCTGGAACAGGTTGTGAAACCCTGGCCCAGAACTAGCCCTGGGTGATACATTCAGATTAGGAGAAGTACCTCGCAGCCCTGGTCCTGGCCATGTTCCATCCCTGCTGTGGCTGCAGGATCGCTTCTGCCTTGGCTTGTCCCTTCCCTGCAGTACCTGCCCAGTCACAGCCCTTTGTGTGTATGTGGGCAGTGGAGGGGAAAAAAGGTTTGGAAACATTCTTAGTCAATGCCTTTTTCTCTTTTCTCTTAGAAGTGAAGAAGAAGGCTGGCTTTATCACTCCAGTTCCAGGAGGGGTAGGACCTATGACTGTTGCAATGCTTCTGAAGAACACGCTCCTGGTCACTAAAAAGCTCATTTACTAGAGCAAATGGGTTACCTTGGAAGAAGAATCGGAGTTGTTCTATTTATTGATATGCAAAACATTTATTTTTTACTACAAATATATTTATTTCTACATTGTATTTATTTTTTCATGTCAAGTACGTTAAATCTGATGGTTTATAAAATGTTCAAATACTTTGTGTTACCTCCTACTGACTTATTGTGAGCAAAATCGGCTTGGAGAATGCAGCCTACACAGGTATGTTGGTGGTGGTGGTGAATTACATGTTTGAGACAGAAGAATGAAGCATAAATTACAACTGTATCTATGTATTGGGGCAATTTTCAAGATCTTGTAAACACTTGGGACCTGTTCAAACAGTATAAAAACTAAGACATGCTAGATATCTTTTAAATACATGGTTTGGGTTCCGAGGTCACTAAGCGCTCTGGATGTAGTTCAGAGTCCTTAAGTATTTTTTTGAACACTTAGAGCCAGCAGTGGCCAGGCAATAATGTTGGCATGAATGCAAATGTTCAGTAAGTGTTTTAAAATAGTCAGATAAGCTTGAACACTGGTGAAATTCTGACCTTAAACATCTGCAAGAGGTAAGCATGAATACGTAGCTAGAATTGAGGCTGGGATTATTTTTTTTCCACGTCTGGACAAATTGTTTTGGTGCATAATTCCCCCATCTTGCAAAAACTCCTCAAACCTGAACAGCTGATCAGGCTGAATTTGACTTAAATTGAATGGAATGGAATTAAATGAAATGGAATTGGGTGGAAAGTAGTTAAAACTACTATGTACGTACAATATGTGTAGTGTGGCAGGAGGTGAAGAGGAGGAGAAAACCAAAACTTCATCCCTGATGAAATACTTGTGTTGGAACTTCAAGCCATTTAATTATTCTCTTATTTTTTGAAATTGCATGAAGAGGGCTTTTTTTAGTCGATGTTGTAAGCCTTGGCTTCAATGGCCACTATGTTTTGCTGGTTAGAGAAGAGCGTATGGGATAAGGTCAGTATGTTTCTATTCCCAAAAGTTTGGTTCCTGGATGGATCTAGAATAGTCCTATGCAATGTAAAAGTTGTAGTGGAATTACTGCTGAGATGCCAGTTCAGCTGAGTCTGTGCAGTGTTGACATTCCCGCTAAAGGCAGTGCAAGACAGTTTGGACTTCTATCTTCATGTTTTTATCTCGGCTGGGATTACTGATTTATTTTCATCACGAGCCTTAGGTGTTTGCTAGTGGGCTATAGATAACTTGGAAGGGAAAGGAAAAAGATTGTGGCTAAGTTCTGTTGCCATTAAAGGGAAAAATGCACTTACTGTGATAAAGGAGTCAAGGTGGAGCATCATTTCCATGCTGACTGTTCTTGTGATGGACTTTCTGAGAGTTTGCTTTAGCACAGTGTTTGAAGAAGTTTGACAGGATTATTACTAAATATGTAATGCCAGTGGTGCAGACACTTGCTTGTCTTTTTAAATGTAAGCAGTAACATAAATTGAAGTGGTAATATAAGTGGTAGGAGGGTCAAGGCACCTATGGAGACTGTACTTGGACTGATCAACCCATGACTGAAAGATGGAATAAAATTTGTTCGCTGTTACCTTGGTCTTGCTGGAGAGTGTTGATGTGGTTTGGGGGATGGTTGTGTTCTCCCTCTGTTTATTGTGTGTTCAGAGCACAGTGAATGGGAGACCCTGCAGGTTCAGTCATTGCTGTGACCATCTGTTTGCATTGCTGTTTGTCTTCTTTGATTTAACTCTGATCATCTCTCTGTTTTTTGGCAGAATAACAATTTATGGCACCGTGCTTGTGTCCACTGAGCGAGCCTGCCTGTGTCACGCCCTACAAGCAGGTCACTGTGCGTGGCAAGCCTTTTCCCTTTATCCTGTGGTAGCTGGGTTAGCATTCCAGCACGGCCGGTGGGGCCTGGGCTTGGCTCCCCAGCATGCTGTCTGCAGAGCAGTTACAGCCGTCTGTGAGAGTGCTCCCCACCAGGAGAACATCCAGAAGGAGCATCCAGAGGGAAGGCCCCATTAGCCAACCCAAAAAGCACGCTGGTGTGCCCGACCTGGTCAAGGTTTGTCCAAGGACAAATGCCCTGTGGCAGACAGAGCACAGCCTTGCCCACTGCAGCCTTGTCCCAGGCCTACCGCACCCACTGTGTTGCCTCATGCCAAAACCTCTTCTCGGATTCAGGCCAGATTAAACTCCCATTGTGCAGCTGGGTGTTGAAAGCAAGGCTCATGAACCCCATTCCTGCTTGGGACTGATAGCAGAGGTTATCCAGGTAGGCATAAACACTCCTGTCCGTCCGGAGAGTGTGCAAGCTGCACTCAATCAGTGTGCAGGCATGCAGTAATTCAGGATAGCAAAGGAAGGGAAAAGCCTCCTGGAATGCAGTCCATGAGCAGGAAAACGCGTAATTAAAATATGCGTAACTAGCTTGTGTTTTTCCCTTAACATGTGAAGTGGTTAGGTGTAATCCTACAGACCACTGAGGAAAGCACAGTGGAGAGGGAGAACTTGAGCCAACCAGAATTACTAGGGTATTTATTAGAAGACTTTTGATTTTATAATATAAAAATTGTGAAATGTTTTTGTTGCTTGGAGCTCACAGTTGAGGAAGTGAGAGTTGTTGCTGAGGTGAAGCGTGTAGCTCTCCTTTGGTCAGAGTCAGGTTGTTGCTGTCTTTGTGTGTTATTGAACCGGGCTTTTCTAACTACCTGCTCTAGTCTGGGCACATCAGTACCCTTCAGAGAGACCAGTCCTACTTGTTCCAAGCTGCGTGTGACCAAGGAAGCTGGACGGCATTTGGAGCTGGGGAGAGTGGTTTAGTACAAGAAGTGTGTTTGACGGGTCGGTTCTGGAGACCTGTAAACACTTGATGTAAAAAGTATGATTGTTCTCATTTTGCATAGTCACTTCTTGGAGAGGCAGAGGTGGGCTTTCCTGGTAGAAATGAAGGGATCTACTGCTATAGGAGGCAACAGTTTACCTGCTCTTTCAGTCTGTGTTTCTTCAGTGCTTGTGCCTGGCCAGCTCTGGACTTGTGCCCCGCAGGTCCAGCCAGGAATCTCAGGCCTTAAACAGGCTGGTGGGCTAACTTGCTTGCAGGGCTGTGCACAGCCAGGCTGAATGGGGAGTGATTAGCACAGCCCTCAGGCTTGCAGGGCCTGGGATCAAAGGCCTCCCGCTGGCAGTCACTGATGGGGAGCATCATCCAATATCTTTGTGTCTGATCACTTCCTAATCTCAGCACTAGTTGTTCCCGCAGTTCCTCTTCTGGATGGCAGGGACTGAGGGGCAGTTCCTCTTCTGGATGGCAGGGACTGAGGGATGGGGAGGACCAGGGGAGGAACATTAGCAGAGCAGGGACTGGTCTGTGCTCTCTGAACTCCAGCGTAGCATCCTGAGGGTGAATATCCTTCTGGAAGTAACACAAGACCTACACTGTGAAGGGAAGGAAGCACCGCATTTTCACATCATTTTTTGTTTTGCTCACCTTTGTTTTGCTGTTTTTTTGTTCTTATGCTCTGTCAGATTCCGGGTCTCGCTCTAAAACTGTACCTTTGCCTGCACAATTATGCCCACAGGTAATAGGAAACCAGGGTTTCAAAAGAAAACCTGATGCCATTGCGAGATAATAGCAGTTTCCTAAATAAATGTGTGGTTGCCCCGGGGGTTAGGTTGTTACCAGATGTACCTTTTCTTGATTGGTGAGAACAGGAGATGACGCTTCCTGGCGTATAAGTGCAAGAGAAAACACAGGAGCACAGATAAGCAGAGCAAGCAAGCCACCTGGAAAGAAGACCTGAGAAGGTGTTAAGGCAGCTGCCTGCCATGGCATTTGGAATGCTAATCTATATTTTGCTGAAAGGTAGGTTTGGAAGAGGCTTTTCCACGTTGTGAGGTCCAAGGCTTTGTTGAACAGTATTTCTCTCCTTCTGAAATAGGTGGTGGGGTGGGAAGCTTGCAGAGACATTGCGAAGCAGAACTACTTCGGCAATTTGAAACCTGGATGAAATTTTAACTGATAGGGTATAATTTAGACTCTTTGAAAATAAGGTACTTAAACTGGTAAATAGGTGTAGGATTGTAGTATGTTACATGCATCTGTGTTGTGAATTGTGCAAGATAATAGAAAACAAGATGGATTTGTATTTTGGAAATTTGCAAGCCATCCTTTGTTGTCCCACAATTATAATTATGCTGTGTCAAAAGGAAGTTTGAGGCAAGAGTGTTTTAAATGAATTGTTATTATATTGCTGCCTTCTCTGGGGGTTGTTTGAAGTGCATCTTGTATGAAGTGCTTTCTGGGTGAAATGAACCTTGAATAGATATACTGAGCTTTTCTGTTCCAGTAAGCATCTATTTGCATTACACAGCAATGGGGGCACTGAGTGAAGAGTCAGCTATTACTGCTTCATCCCTCAGCACTGACTTACGGAATAATTGGACAAAAAACAACGCTGAAGGTATTGCTTTTTTGTTCTGTTTGTCTCTGTTAATCTGTCAATTGGGAAAAAAATCCCACCAACAAACAAAAAATTCCACCAAAACCTGTGATGTTAGCTGTTGTGGTGCTCCATCCCTTGGACACTGTTGGATTTGTGAGTTTTGTTTGTTAGATGAGCTGATTTTTTCATGGAGCCTTTGAAACCTCTCTGAGTAAGAGCTGGCATCCAGCTGGGGCAGACTCAGCAATGACCAGCTGAAGAATCATTTAACCCACGTTGAGTAATAATTTGAAGAAGGCATTTTAAGGCTGATGATCTGGGTTTCTGATGGCAATTCCTGTTGCTTTTACCTGGTGCTTGGTTTCTGTCTGTCCTCAGCGCGCACCTTAACGTGCAGAAGTGAGAATGAACAGGCACAACTTTGAGCGATGCCTCTCATGAGTTGTTACTCAGTAGTTTCTTTCTTTGTTGCAGTTTTGCTTTTGGCTGTCTGGGCTTTCACAGAGTGCTGGCTCTCTCCCTTCTTCCTTTGTCTTTTCTGACTGAAATGTGAACTCAGGCTCTTTTTCCTGCCAACATCTGAGAGCAGAGCTGTGTTTATCCTGCCAGCTGCGTTCTTGATGTTACTTGAGGTGCTGGTGATGTCATTGCTTTGGGAGAGCTGTGCGATCTGGGAATGAGGTTTTGGCAGGTCAGTAAAGGAGGAGAGGAATCTAACTGCGATACTTATTAATGTCTCTGTACTTTAAAAGGCATTTAACATGCATACAAATCATCTTCTGTTCATTCTAAGTCATCACAGGATGTCTTCCAAGCTTTTCTTAGTAGATCCATAAGCTTTTTATTTTTTTCTCATAACAAGTCCAGCTGTTTTATTTTCATTTCTGATCTCTCATAGTGGTACAGTTATATATACATTCATCCATACACATACTATATGTGTGGGTTCCATATATATATACATAAAATATACACACTCGTATGCATGTGAAGTCAGTGAGGTGTTGATTTTTGACCGCAGTACTTTGGTTTATCAGTGCAGCACTGTGGTCTGGTTTACTCTGTGACACGATTCTTGCAGAGCTGCATACAGCAAACAGGAGGATAATGAAGTGGAAATACATTGTGGCTCCTTAAGTGCCCTGTTTGTGTTGTTTCTGGAAAGCAGGAGCGATGGGTCATGTTTCAACAAAGAAGAGGCTTATTTACAGGGTCACAGCCGTGTCTGCACTAGTCTGTGAACCTTTATGGCAGCTGCAGCTGTGGTAGTCAACTGGACACCAGCCTTTTCCTTTGAGAGAATTCCACTCAAAGGTAGAATCAAATTCACATTCAAGCACACATCTACACAGGGAGTTAAAAGTATATTTTGGTGGACCTCTTACAAAGACACTGAGAAGTTAAAAAATAGCGTTTCCAGAAAGAAGATTGAAAAGAAATGCTTAAAAAGACACCAGAGAAACTGACTAAATCTCTCCAGTTTCCTGGTAGCTCTGTAAGTTCATAGTAAGATTTAGTGTTACTGCCAGGGTTCAGTAATACTGGGTTCTAAGAACATGAATTCCTGGTTCAGTATCACTGGAGGAACTGGCAGTTTCTTGTGGGATTCAAGTCCTTTGGGAACTGAGGTGCAGTTTGTGGAAAACCATTAATTTCTGCTCACTCCCTTTGCCTGCTGTTTACAAGATCTGGTCCTATTTCCTTCTGTTATGTCACATAGGCTTTACTTGTCACCAGTGCTGGGGCCAGGGAATTTTAGGCTCAGTGATTAGCTGAGAGGAGGAAGGGTCATGGAGATGAGCTGGGAGCTGGCACAGCATGGACAAATAACTTTTGGTGGTGTTTGGGCTGATGGAGAGCCTTGGTAGCAAAATGGGCAGCCAGGAGGAGGGAGGGTCTTGGTTGCACTGAGGAAAAAATGGGATCTCTTCATTGCCATCAGCTGGTTCTGTGCAGCCTGTAAAGGAGGCCCTGAACCTGGGACTGAGCCCTTCCCTGCCTCCCCTTTCCGACTGCCTTTCCTCCCTAACGCACCATACTTGAGGACTGAGCTGTCATGGTCTTACTGACTGACTCCTTTTGTTGCCAGTCTGTCAGTTTTGGCAAGCCCAGGCTTCCAAGTACCTGTACCCTTGATGTCATGTCAGATCTTGCCAGGTGTATCTGTTTGAATGACTCAGTTGCAGGCAGCTGTCAAGTGCTTACACAGCATATTTCTCTCTCCTCACGTGACATGAAAGGGCACATGGACCTGTTTATTCAACAGCTTGTTTAGTATCTAGGCGGACAGTATGATAGGAATTAACATAATGCTCTGGGGCAGGCTAGGAAATCACCGTTTTTGTTTTCAAGACTCATTCTTTCAGAGGTAATTTGTACTTTTGCAATGTCAAAATAATTAGCACATGGAATTTTTGTGTGTAGACTTAATATCTGATCTTACCCACAATGGACCACGCTGTTCCTTCTGACAGCGACGAAAGAATGTGTTGGTTTGTCTCAGGTGCTTTCGAGGCAGGCTGCTGCTCCAGGCTGATCTGGGTTTCTAATGACAGCAGCACTCAGGGAAGAGGTTCCTGTACCTGCACAAAGCCAGGTTCCTGCAGATGTGGGTAGGTGGAAGTCTGCCATCTCTCGGCAGCGCTGGCATGAGTGAGGAGGGATTTCGGGATGTGGAAATCCACCTGGTAGAAGTTGGGGTAGAGGTGGGGATTTTGTGCCTCTTGGGTGTGAATTCGTACCTTCCTCATGTTTATTTTCTTTATTCCCCCTGCAGAAGAGATAGAAATGAAAAACTAAACTTGTGCAATAGACACCTTCTCAGGGCCTAGCAGAAGAGTGGTGCTTTAGACAGTGGAAAACGCTGGCTAAAGGCTCCCATTGAAGGGTTATTTTTAGTGATTTTCTAGGGCACTTTTGCTGAATGGTGATTCAAAACAGTTGGTGCCTGAGTGTTTGAGGCGAGTCCTGCGAAAAGTGTGTCTGTGCCATTGTCTATTTTCTGAAACTCTTCTCTGCAGAGCTTAGGTAGCTGTTCTGCAGGTACTTTAGACCTAACCAGAATGGGCTTTTGCAGGTTCCCTGCATCCTGGATCTCCTTGGCATGCTGAGCCCTGCAGCTGCGCTGACCACGTGCTTTCCATCTTGCTTTCCTCATCAGAAAGAAGCGTACAGTGCTCCTGTGCAGAGAGTAGGGTCGTCCATCTCTTGTCCCAAAATGTGTCTTGTCTTCATGAAAACTGCCCTTTCTTTCTTAACTTCTTCCTGAAGTCTATCCCTCTAAGGCCTGGTCCTTTGTTGACTGTGTTCTTAGACAACAAGCCTGTCTCCAGAGGTTGTCAGCACCATTCCCAGAGCCAGCCAGAAAAGAGCCAGAGCTGGATACTAGAGCTCCTGTTTAGCCAGCACCAACTTTCTCCCTTGCATTGTGTTTCTAGGCTCCACAGTGTGAAGAAAAACTTGTGGGTAACTTTATTTCCTTGGAAACATGAATAAGATGCCCTTTTCTCAGCCATTAGAAGTTCATTCGAAAGCAAGAAATGCTTCTGCCACCTCTGTAGCTTTTCCTGAGGAAGTGCAGTAAGCCAACATGTCATTTTTGAAGCAGACCTGAATTGTCACTTGTTCTCCCTAAGCCTCTTGCTAAGTTGAAGTCTGTTAGGTTACAGATTACTGTGTCAGGTTTGAGAGGGCACTGTTCTCCAAGTAGTTGTGTTTGATCTGAGTGTCAGTGATAGCATCGTGCCTTTTGGGTGTCCAAACAACATCATTCACGGCTGAAGTTGAGAGTTGCTCGAGCTGGAGCAGCTATTTGCCATTGCTTGTCATCTCTGATAAAGCTACATAGAGGAGGAAGAAAAAAACCAAAAACACTTAGAAGACCACAGAGAGGAGATTGCTGCTCAGACTGGAACTTGATTGGGAATTTAGGGGTTGGTGCTGTTACTCCTGAGAAGTGTGTGGTGGGGGATCAAGAGGGCTTGAGCCTTCTGTCCGTGGCAATGGTTCCATCAGTCTGCTATCTCCAGACCTTGATTCAGCACTTAGTCAGAAAGGAAGGGTTCTGCTTGGTGTACTTTTGTTGAGTCACCTTTGTTGAGCAGACCTTGTCACCTTGCTGCAAGATGTTATTTTTCTTGTGGTCATAACTGAAAGCTGGTGTTGACATGCATTCGGTTAGGAAATCACCTTCAGCTGTCACTGAGGCAGTCCCCTGAAATAGTAAGTCATTGCTTGGACACCCCACCCCACCAGTGATTCCTGTAACTGGGTAGAGAGACCAGTTGGAACAGATGTTTGCAGTGATGGTGAAGCTTTGGAGCTTTCTCTTCACCTGCTGCACCCCTGTTCCCATGACTTCTTTATTCCCATTTGAGCCACCATGGCTGGGAATAAGGTAGCATTTTCTGCGCAAGAAGTGTGCTTGCTGACCCAGATGCATAGAATTTTGCACAAGTTCAGAAGCTTGGTGGCCATGGACCATTGCTTTTACACAGCAAGATCACCCAGGCAGTCTTGGCGGCTTACAACTGTCGTGGGACACTCAGCTAACATTAAACCATGGAAAAGGGAGGGGAGGGAGCAGTCCCACCCTTCATCCTCAGTCATGGCTGCAGAGCTGGCAGGCAGGAGCACTAGAAATGCAATAGTTTGTCTTGGGACCAGGAAAAGAAAACAGTAACTATTAAATGGAATTCAGACAGGGAAGGATACTGAGAATAATGCAGTGTTGTCCTTGTGTCCTAAATTCCTGGGACGGTTTTTCTGATTGGATTGCAGGTTGGATAGTGCTGATGTTACTCTGTGTGAATCTCCCATAGTCATTTTTGTACACATTCCTCAAAAGCAAGTGATTTATTTACAGTCTGTGCTTTCTCAAAGCTGTGCTGGACTGTGTCGGAAGCTTGCTCTGTTTAGTGCTGACTGAATCAGCTCACAAGACACCACACGATAAATCCACATACTGAGTGTTTGCTGCACACAGTGTCTGTTCTGCTCCAGGTGTGAAAATATGTTCAAACGATGTTTTGTCCTAAACTTAATATGGCTTTATTCTGTTTCACAGTAGACTACACAGAGCAGCCAAAGCTCTTGAAGCTGATGCAGACCTGCCTTGAGGAACACCACAGCTATTGTATCAATGGGCTCTGCGCCTTCCACAGTGAACTGAGGAAGCCCATATGCAAGTAAGGAATGCTACCTATTATATCCTTCTTCAAAAATAACACTGGCATTGATTCTTTATGTGCTGCATGGGCAGCTTCACAGTGCCAGTCAGCTATTTGCAGCGTTAAAGTTTGGCACAGACCTTGGTGCTGTGGTGCCTCAGGACTGCTAACAAGGCTGTAGTGCTGTGCTAGTATAAAACTAAGGAATGGAGAGGGGAAATGACCAGCTTTGCAGGTCACTGTCGTGGGTGCTCTCTCAAGTCACAGATGGTGCTGGAGTAAGTAGTAGAGGAATCAATAGGTGTTCACAGTGGGTACTAAGAAGGAGACAGGATCTTCCAACATATCAGCTACAACTCCCTTATTCCACAACTACACACCAATAAGGACCATGGTGTCCTTACAGTTCTCTAGGATGCATACTGGGCTGCCTTGGCCTTTGGAGATATGACAGCATCTAAGGATCAGCAGAGCACAGTGCTCTGGGTCCACACCCTGTAGGATGAGGGGATGTTTAGACTGTGTTGCTGCTGTGACTGCAGTACTCGAGCTAGCTTTAAACTAGATAAACTGGGGTAACTGGTAGTCTTGGTGGAGGGAAGAGGTTCTGAGTGAGCACCAGATTTAGCCCCTCCTTGTTTAGACTTCTTGTGATTTGTTTAAAACTGATGAAAACTAACGTGTGTTTGAAATAGAAAGCAAAACAAGTTCTGAATAATTTTTGCATGATGTGTGTTTATTTTGTAGGTGCCTTGCAGGTTATAATGGAGAGAGGTGTGAACATTTAACGCTAAATTCATACGCACATACTTCTTACGAGCGCTACATTGCTGTGGGAATTGGTGTAGGAATACTGACCAGTGGAATACTTGCCATTATCTACTGCTATGTAAGAAAGAGGTACGGGAAATCTGGAACCTTCTGATTACATTGGTCTGAATTTCAGTGGGCAGAGTTTTGAGGGCACTGGGATTGTGTTTTTGCCTGCTACTCTATCTGTGGTGTGATCTTAAAGGAACTAACACTCTATACCTGTGATTTCTGATCTACCAGTGGGGCCAGCGGTGCAACTGTCTGAAACATGGGGTTCCTTTGGGCTGCCTAAGTGAGTTAGGGGATTAGATTTTGGTTCTGTGCAGGCTGCTGCACTTTCTGATTTGGCTGATAATCAAGTGATGGTGTCCATTTTAGATGCAGGAAACTGAAATCACCCTACAAAGTGTGCGTGGGCGAGACAGCGTTGTGAAGCCCTGGCGCTTCACAAGTTTGCCTGCAAAGGAGGGGAGGTTCTGCTGGGAAGGCCCCTGCACCATCGGACAGGTACCCCGGCCTCGCTGAGGAGATGAACTCGAGGGAGCAGCAAAGGAGTGCTCGAAGGGAACTCCCGCAGGACTGACAGGCTCTGTGTGTTGTTGAAGAAAGACTTCCTCTCTTGAGTGAGGGTGGCTCATGCTCAGGTCCAAGCAGCTGAGGACACTGGCAGGCCTCTCGGCGCTCTCCTGTGCCCGGTGTTTGCCATGGGGAGGACTGGTTGGTTTTAGCTGTTTTCAGTCATTTCAAGCACTCGTACAGTGTTCTGCTTTGGTCTTTTGTGTGTTTTGTTTGGTTTTGTTTTCTTCTTTTTTCTCCTCTGGAGGAAAAGCACCACCTCCCTCACAGTGGAGCTGTATTCTGGACATCATGCACTGCCCAGAAACCATTTGGGTTCTGATTTTGGTGTCTGCTGGCTGTGTGTGTGGATAAACAGCCCTCTCCCAACTCAGCAGTTACCTTCAGTGTGCTGGGCCAAGCATGGGCTTCTGGTGCCATAAAGGACAAAAAAAATGCTTTGGACTGAGGAAAATGGCTGGTTCTCAAAACTTTCCTTAAACTTAGGAATATAGAGAGTCGGCAATTCCTGGAAAATTAGACCATGACACCTCTGGGCATGGCATGTTCTTATTATCTTCATAAGCAAAGCAACCAGATACCTTTCTCAAAATGGATTATGGAGTGTGCTCGTGACAAAGAACTCTCCTCTTCCCAAACATCCTATAGCAGCTCCTCAGTTCCATGGAATTCCAGGCAGAACATTGCCTTGCTGCACCCTGATTTCTGCAGAAGACTTGACTTGCTAGAGAAGGTGGAATTTTGTTATGAAACTTCAGTACAGCTTTTCCCAGGAAACAGACTTTCTCTATTCCATTCTTATATTACGGGCACAATGTGACCCCTCAAATAAGAAGGAAATTATCTTGGGGATTCGGTTCTACCCTGGACTAACAGATTCCATAGCGGATGCTTGGTTCTCTTCATCTTATCTGCAAAGAATTGGGAAGGTACAAAGATTTGATTCAAGGAAAAGGGAAGAAAATTTGTTCTGAAGATGGTGGCGCTAACTGGGACTTCTCGCTGACAGCTGGAGTGCTTGCCAGTGCTGATGTGGCTGGAGATGGCTCTCAGAGATTTTCATTTCAGCTGCTGCACATTGTAGACTCATCTGCTGTGCTCAGCCACCTACCAGAGAGAGGCAGTTGGTACTTTGAGATCTTGTGGGGTAATACCGGCTCCTAAATTCAGGTGCCCTGCTGAAAGCTCAGTTTCTTTGTTATGTGAGTTGATTTTCACTACAAGGGCGCATGTTGTTTGTTGAAAAAACTGTGTATTTGTGAGACTACGGTGACAATGCTGAAATGTGTATGAAAGGTGGGGTTTGAAAGGGTAAAGGTGCGTGTGGCACTTGAATGGTCTGAAGTTCAGGGAGCTTCTCATGTTGGGGTCCTGGTCAGTAGCTGAGCCATCTTGGCTCTGTGATACCAATAAATAAAACAACACATCACACACTGCTTGGAATCCCGTGTAACAGAGGGAGCAAGCAGCATGTGCATACACAAAAATGATTGCTGGTGAGGAGCTGGATGGACACCAGTCCTCTCCTCTGCACATTGGCACCAGCGTTTTCCAGCTCTCAGCCTTTTTGTCTTCTTCATCTCCATTCAGATCTTCAAATCTTTGCAGTTTGCTCCTTTCCATTCTTCTGACCTTTTCTTATGTTCCACTGCCAGATAACTTGTGCTCTTCACGCTCTGGAAGACAGCTTTCAGTAGTGGCCCTAACATTTTCTGTGTCACACATATGTGGTGAGAAGGCAATTAGATGTGAATTACAGTCTGCTCATCCTCACAAACAAAAAACACCCTTCACCCTCTCACATGGAAATTGAAAACGTGCATGTTACCAGGAAAACAAGGTGAGAGATCTTTCTCATGGGTCTCAGAGAAAATTTTAGAGCTGAATATCCAAAGGATGAAAAGCCTTAGAGTTTTTATCACGAGTGAATCTCCCTCTCACCAGTGAGTCGTCTCTTCCTGCACACACAGTGCCAGAGTTGGATTCACTTCCCGAGGACCAGGCTGTGTCTTGGAGCAGACGCACACCCTATACAACTGGCTCAGGGGGTACGTGCACTTGTCACAGAAGTTCTAAGGGCAGGAGTTAGAACAACTGGACTTCACCTTGCCCAAAGAAAAGTGTTGGAGAGAGATCCATTCGTACTGATGTTTGTTACACCCTTTGTGTACCAGTGGCCAGGCAGGTGCCCTGCAGGATATGCAAGTGCCTCTTCAGGGGTATTTGCTCATTGCAGTGAGCCATTTTGTACCTACAGCAACATACACTGACTCCATTTTTTCAGTGTTTGGTTAAGCATAAGTGAAAAGGAAGGTTTGCTTACGGGCCACAATTTAGCAGGAGACTACATAGTGAAATATGTTTTTCTAGTTGCCTTTCTGGCCCAAGGCGGCTTTGGAAGTGAGAGTTTGCTGATATTTTTCTGCTAGTGGAAGCAAAGCTGGAGAGTGAAACACCAGATGAGCCTGTGCCGTGCAAAATGAGGCTGTGTGTCAGGGCAGAATGAGAATAAAATGGAGAGATGAAGATGGGAAGGAAGGAAGGAAGGAAGGAAGGAAGGAAGGAAGGAAGGAAGGAAGGAAGGAAGGAAGGAAGGAAGGAAGGAAGGAAGGAAGGAAGGAAGGACGGAAGGAAGGAAGGAAGGAAGGAAGGAAGGAAGGAAGGAAGGAAGGAAGGAAGGAAGGAAGGAAGGAAGGAAGGAAGGAAGGAAGGAAGGAAGGAAGGAAGGAAGGAAGGAAGGAAAAGAAGATGTTTGCTTTATTGTAATTTTCAGTTTCCAAGTGGTATCAAGGCTTCCAGCATTGGGTTCCTCGCCACCTGGGTGCTGTGTGCCCATCCTGCAGAAGCACAGCCTCAGAGCTGGCCCCAGCTGTGTGCGAGGCATCGCTGCATGACTGACTCACGGTGCAGTTTGGCTGGGGGAGTCTGCATGGCCTCCAATCGCTTCATGGAGTCAGCCCTGCTGAGCCCTGCCTTGATATGTGACAGATGCTGCCAGCCTGGAATGGTGTGCTGCTGCTTACAGTGCTGAATTTCCTGCAGAACTGGCCTGTCAGAGGATCAGGATCATCTTTCCTGGCTCATTTATCAGGCTCAGACTCTTTCTGTAGTGGCATAATTAGGTTTCTCCTTCCCATTTCAGCTGCACGTGCCAAAAACTGTCATTTCAAGAGGAGCCCCTGTGTTTGTGTGACTTCTAGGCAGGCCTGCCTCAGCTATGAGTGGCAGCAGCTCAGCGGGGCCAAGGCAGAGACATCAAAGACCAGGATCTGCCTTTCTGAAGGACAGAGCACTTGCCCTGTGCGTGATCCTGGCTGGTGGAACCACACTGGCTTTTCCTGCAGCGCATCTCTCAAAGTGAGTTGCCCTTAAGCCACCCAGCCCTGAACCTGCTTCACTGGCATCTGCAGCCACTGTGCAGGTGTGCTGGGATGCCACTGGAACACCTTCCCTGAATTCAACTCCCATTTTCTGCTCAGTTGTGTGGGTGGCCTGCAGTTTCCCTGATCCCAGCAAGGTCTGTTTCAAACAGTGAGATGCAAGCCTGGGGAAAAGAAGGCTTTATAGACACTGCCATTGGTTTTGGAGGGAAGTGTAAGGAGCTGGATTGATGCTCCAAGTGCGCAGTGTCCCTGTCCTGCCTGACTGCCCAGGCACACCAGTGGCTGGCAGGCAGGTAGGAGACAGATCTTCCTTGGAGATTTTCTCTTATGCCTAGTAACCCAAAATATATTTGGATGACGACACATCAGGGTTTCTTCTCCATCCCACTTACAGTAAAAGTACAAGTGTGATTCGTGCTGCTGCAGCCACCGCATGGCTACCTAAGTACTGCCTTGGGTACTAAGAACTAGCTGTGAAACCAGTTACTTGCTAGTGACTCTCAACTTCATGCCAAAAAAAAACCCCAAACCCCCCCCCAAAAAACCCACCACAACCCCCTCCCCCCCCCCCAAAAAAAAAACAAAGCAAAAAATCAAACCCAAAAAATCGTATTCCTCTCAGCAAAATTTTAGAGGTTTGTAATTCTTTACACCCTTTATATGTTTTGTTTCATTTCTGGTCTATGAAATACACTGTAGGTGGCAAAGCATCCCACAAGGAAAAGGCTAATTTGGCAAAATAATTGATTTAATAATTAAGTTCAGAATATCTCCTGTCACCCCTGAAGCTTACAGTTCTTGATAGATTGCCTTTAGACCATCCCTAGGAAACAAGGCTTTGAGAATAATGTGTTGTGGAGAGCTAAAACAAGGAAGGATTAAAGTCACATGAAGGAGAGGCATCAAACTTCAAACATTTAAAAAGTAGATCATTCTTCTGTGAGTTCTTTTAAGAAATGGTGCTTGGGTAGATCAATAACGCAACAAGTGTTGAGAGAGGGAAAAGATGGATCAGACTTTTAAACACGCAAGTTTGATGACAAACAGCAAGAGTTTATTTTTGAATATTCATTTCAGTTCTCTCTCCTGTGTGATAGAAGTGCAGATTTTCTGTTTGTGTTTTAACTTTTAGAGCTATTCAGAAAAGTATCATGGCAAAGTGTAAGTGTTTGAAACCAGACAATTTGCACGATGCAGATAAATAATCTGAAGGCTGGATTCAAACAGCTCCGGCCTTGCCATAGGCAGGGTCTTCACAGCCCTGCTCATTTCAGTGAATGCTGGCACAGAACCCAGTGCTGGCTGCTCTGTAGTCTGTGTGTCACAGAGCTCCAGTGTGGCTACTCCTACCTGTCCTGAGCCTTGCTCAGAACAGGGAAGCGCCTGTAGAGGTCCCTATTGTACTGCAAATCCAGGAAACCACTTGGGACTCCTCCTTTACGACCCAGTTAACAAACAAACAAAAAAAAGTGCAGGTACTCATTAAAAGCTCAGTGTAAGTAGTCATTAATTATCATGACAGCAATAAAATCTTGTACTGTGACTAGACTTGGGGCTGCTCCTACTCTCGCTGAACTGAGTGGGAGCAGGAGCAGGTTCTGTGAGCAGCAGATCTTGGTGAGCTGAAGGAGGTATTCACGAGAGGGAACTGTTCACTGGGCTGGTTTGGGAGCACTGGTACTCCAGGCCCTTTTGGCTCTTGGCTGCACTGGTGGGAAGAGCTCATCTCACTCCGTGTGGCTGCTGGGATTAGGAGCTGGGGCACAGGCTGGTTTTGGTTCAGAGCAGGGTTTGACTTGGTATGAAGCCCATGGCCTGTGGGCAAGCAAACCTCTAAATCTCGAGTCAAATTAAAATTCTAATTTCATTTTTCGTAAGTATAAACATTAAAATAGTCTATGAGGCACAGTTTCACAGACAAATTAGGGTTAAAACTGCTTTAAATGCTTATTCTCTGGAGCACTTTGGGATGAGCTGAACTTGGTAGTTGAGGTGTGTCCTGCATAGCCATTCTGGAGGAATTTCCATTTGATGGTTTGGGAGTTTTGCCCTGTTGTGGAATTAGGGCCACCTGTGAATGGTCACCTGCCTTAGCTCTGGGCTCAGATTTTTAATTCATAAAAAAGGTCACAGGTATCCAAAGGTGAGGTTTTGATTCCATGTCTGAGTCACTTAAATGCTAATTTTTAATCAAAACTTCTTGTTGAATTTATCTGGTGAATATTGTCAAGGAGGTTTCCAATATAGATTCCCTAGTGGCATTTCTTTTTAATGGGATTTTGTCCTTTAATAAGCAAAAATACAGTTTGCTGCATTTTGAATACCTGATATTCAAATGCCAGATGTGTTTCCTGGCCAGGACTGACCAAAATGCAGCATGACAGCATTGTCCTTGGCTGATGGGAGCCAGGCTGATGGAGAGCCAGGCTAAAGTGCCCAGCGTGAGGCAGCTTCCTAGCTGGGGCATATCTGTGAGCCCAGAGCTGAGTGTCCATACCTGCTGCCTCAGGCCTGAATTGCTCCTGGAAGCCCAGTTTTTGGAACACTATTGCTGTGTGCCAGTTCATCTGCTATCACCTTCAGCTTCCCAAGCCAAGGGAACATTAGGATCCAGTTACAGGAGTGTGAGAGCATGGGCCCTGTCACTCCAAATCTGCTATGCTTTTTGCCTTTTTTTTTTTTTTTTTTCAATTGTTGTTCAGGGTTTTTTTGTTTGGGGGGCACAGGGAATGCAAGAACCCTTCCTTCCTCCTCCTCGTCCAAGGCTGTTGAGCAGAGAGGGCTCTCCACAGCTCCCTCTGGCAAGTAGCACAGCCAGGCTTGAGACACAAGAGGACAGGGCCCAGCTTTGCAAGAACGTCTGAGTAACTCGGGCAAAGCTAATTTGTTTGACATCATTTCTGTACGTAAGGCTCAGTCTGTTTGTGTCCCATTGTTCTGGCAAATCCCACGATGAACAGCATTTTATTGACTTCTGCCGGCCGTTCAACAGAGCGCGGCAGCGGATTTGGCCGTGAGCACTGTTCCAGGAAGCTGCTGCCTTAATAGATGCCAACGCCAAAGTCAAAGGCTGTGGGGCAACAGCTGGGCCTCGCAGGGAACTGTGGCAGCTTCACCACGGGGAGGACCCGAGGGCTTCCCCTGAGTGCAGCTTCACCACGGGGAGGACCCGAGGGCTTCCCCTGAGTGCATCCCTGATCCGGCAGCCCAGCAGCCACCTCTGGGCGGGGGAAGCAGGGCGGGGTGAGTCAGTGACACGGGCTGGGAGGGGGACCTTGAGTTACAGGCCGTGCCAGAACATGCAAGATTTGGCTGAGAGTTTTGTGCTTTTCCCCTTTTCAAGGCTATGGCATTGCATGTTCATGGGCGTTTCTTGGAGGGATGCTCTTCAGGAGGGGAAACTCAAGGAGGGCCCCCAAGTGGCCTTGTCTGTGTTTGGGATTTTTGGAAATTCGGCATCTCAGGTGCTGAGTTTTTGGGTACAAGTCTTTGTAGTTCTGACATGGTACTTTGGTAGCTTAATCTGCCTCCTGTGTCAGGATGGATGACTCCTGCAGTGCCTGCTCCTGCTGTGGAAGCAGTGCCCTTTCAGGCTGTCCGGGTTTGCCGGAGTGAACCGATGCACTGTAACACAGGCAGGACTCCCAAGGAGCTGAAAGAGAGGAAATTCTCCTGCCCTTTCCCCTAGCCTTGTTAATGCTTCTCTTGACTTCCTTGGTGGCATGTTCATGATGTCTCTTGTGCAAATAGATATGAAAGTTCTCCCTCAGGCATTTCTCAGCCATCTCCTGAATTCCTTTCTCCATCACTAACGACGTTTTCCATCAAGATTACAGCAGGAAAAAAATGTTCTCTATGGGCTAGGTGCTCCCCTGTGCGTGAAAAGTGTGTTCAGGAGCCAAAAAACACTAGGAGTTTCTTCCTGATTGTTCCCAAGAAGAATGGGGAGTGACGCAGGTGAAGGGCACGACCTTACACCAACACACACAACTCCAAGGCCTGCACAGGAATGTCCGTGACCTCAGCACGACAATGAGGGATTTGGGGGTGGTCTGACCCAGTTGGGTGTCCCCTCACATTCCTCCCTGACCTTTTCCTTCTTGGCCCAGAGGGGTTCCTTTCAGCCTCATCCTTCCTGGCCTACCCAAAACAGCTGTCTCCCCTTCCCACCAGGAGCAGGTGCCCTCGTGTAATTCGGGTGCCACATTCAAACCGCAGCCTGAGAGGACTTTAAAGAAGTGTTTAGATGATGCCAAGTAAGGGTTAGTTTGGTTGCTTTTTAAACCATTAAGTATTTGTGAAATGTACTGGTGGAATGCCTCCACTAAAGGCTTTTCAAGACAATTAACCATAAAGTAGGGCTCAGTCCGTGGATATTTAGGCAATTATAGCTTTTGACTGCAGTGGGATTCTTAAAAATTCCTGTTTGTCTGTGGTGGTTTCTTGAACGAGAAGTACCATGATACATAAGAAGAGCAAGGTGAGAGATACAAGCCAATGTGACACTCCTTAACAGCAACTCAGAGATGTAAGTGTGCTTTGAATGCTACTCGAAGGTTAAAAACCCTGAGTGGAGGAGGAAACTCGGGGCACTTGGCCCAGTGTGTGTGTGTGTGAGTATAGGAACAATTTGGGTAAAGCCTGTTGGAGTCCTGGGCTGCCACAGGGTCCCTGGGGACTGTGCATTGTCTGTAATTTCAGTGAATTGAAGTGACACTGCTTCTCTCCCTCAGGAGAAATAGTTCTGCATGTGGGCATTGAAAGAAAACATGACACAGATAGGAGACAAATTCCCTTCATCTTCCAAACATTGGAATACATTTAAGACTGCATTGCTTTATTATTTGCACATCCTTCCTTCAGCACTTAAGCTGTGAGCTAAATTCCTATTATGCCAAATGATATTTTCTGTGATCAGTGTCCAGGTGACATGGAAAAACATGGTCAAATATTGACAGAGGTGCCCTGTGTGTGTCTGATAGAAAATCTCTGATTTTAATGTGCATACCATACTTCGTGCTGGTGAAGAGCCAGGACTCTGCCCTAGATATCAGGTGGTTTGGTAATGTTGAACAGCAAGTTTGTCTTTATTTCTCATAAAAATAATTTTTGTTGACCGAGAGCTTGGGTTCATGCAGATCGGTACATGTGCAGAAAGCCCTGCAGAAAACATTCCATTATCCTTCAAAGAACTCGGGGAAACCCAAACCCCAGCAATGTGGGGAGAATTGGACCCCCTGTGCCCCCCACCGTGTCCCTCCTGAAGCCCTTGGAGGGTTTGGAGTGGGGGGCTCTGCCCTGGAATAGGGGCAGGTCTGTGTGCAAAAGGTGCAGATCAGGGCCTGCATAATCTTCTTATTCTGCACCAGAGCTTTAGTACAGTCCTTCCCATGAGCAAATTACCCCAGGGTCTATGGTCTTGTGCAGAATGCAAAAATACTTGGTAGAAAGTACTATTAATATAAATAAAGACAAAATTACAGTTCCATACGATTTAATGCAAGTCACTGCCAAAAAGTCCAAGTAAAAGGTTTCCACATATCTCGTGGAGTGAGATGGTACAAAAGCAGCTTGATCTGCTTCAGATGGCCTGTTAGTTCGGGGGCTTGAACTTGAACATGGCTCCTGTCTCTTGTGTAAAGCAACAAGCTACCTGAGTGCCAGGCAGGAGCTAAAAGTTTATTTAGCCTGTGCTGAGGGTGAGCAAGCAGCGGAGGGAATAGCACGGATTGTTGGGCTGAGACCACCATGCACAGGGTCTGACACGTCCCAAGGGAACCAGGCCCAAGGGACAGTGGTCGTGGCATGGGAATATAATGACCTGATGGTTTTCCACTCTTAAATCTCTCTCTGTGGTCACCTTTAAATTCCCCTTCTCCCACAATATGGATCAGGGCTGTAGCATCAGGAGGCAGCAGTGGTCTCAGGATGCTGTGGCTCAGCATCCACAGAGGAAGTGATCCGTGAGAAGGGCAGGAGTAGAGCACAGGGACAAAGGTGTGGGTGCCTGCCTCTGCCCACATTTGGTAAGTTGCAGACCCTGTGCTTGCCTCCTTGCTGCCCTCAGAAAGATATCCAAATAGCTACAAGGATGCCACAGGGATGAAAGTGTTACAGACTTTGAAAGTAGTTCAGAAATGCTGGGGTGTGGTAAACCAATGCCTAGTCCCTAAGTAACACTTTGTAGCATAAGTAGCACCTGTAGATGGAAAACCAGTCTTGCTCCCGGCGTGAACTCTGTGGGAAGCAGGCAATGTTTCAGCAGCCAGCTGAAATTATCCAGCTGAAATTATCCAGAGATTCCCGTGGCCTGTCACACTGCAGAGAAAGTGGAGCCTTCTCTGCCTCCGCTTTTGCTTTTGCTCCTTGCCTCCTTCAGCCCTACCATCCACAAACAACTGGGGGGAGTTTCGGGTGTTACTAATTTTAATAAAGTGGTTTTAAGAATGTTTTGCCTCTCCAGAGCTTTCATAACATATAGTAATAGAGGCTTCTGGCAGGAGCAGTAAAGCAAATTGCTCCCACCCTCCCTTAGCATGCGGTAAGCTGTGTGTTCCCCGGCAGCCACGTGACTGAAAGTCTGAACACGGCACAGCACCTGGGAAGCTGGGAATGCCTGTGTGGAACACGCAGGCTCCGTGTCCAGCACAGAAGCACCAGCCTCTGCTCTCCCACGCTCACTGGGCCCAACTCGTGCAGTTCTCTGGAGCTGCTTATTTTGGAGAGGATGGGGAGTGTTCTGTCACTGGGGATGCACATCCTTGCACCATTGTTTACTCTAAGCCTTAATTTTCTTCACTTTTGAGGGCTTGCATCAGACCTTTAGGCACTATTGAACAGAGACATTTGTGTTTATCTGCCTACCTGGTAAGGGAAAGGTAAGCAATTTTTATGCTTCAAATGCTTCTCATATCTCCCCAAGGGCGTTTAGTTATCTCATTCCTTGGCTGTAGGTACAGTTGTAGTGGGTGTAAGTTACAGCTTCCTCCTACTATATCTGCAAAGCAATCGGGAGCCCAGCTGAGTTCGTAGTGCAGTATGCAGTGATCTACCTTAGAACAAGTAGGGTCAGGACTTCACACTGCTGCCTTTTCCCCCTTGTTTTAAATTAAACAAGTTCCTGATGATTTCCTTTACAGTGAACACCTGTTTCAGGTGTGGCTGTCGCTGTTCAGGTGGTTATGGGTTAGAAGGGTGTAATGCAGGCCTGACATTTCCCACTCCAGGTAATAGTAGGGATGACACCAGAGCAGTCTGTGCCCCTCACAGGAGCAGAGGAGAAGAAAATGGTGTTCTGTCTTGGAAGATTTTGGGAACACCACTGAGGTTATGCTGGGAATCAGACTGAAATGCCAGTTGTTCTAGTTTTTTCTTGCTTGTGACATAGCATATGAGTCTTGTCCTTTTAACCAAAGTCTGGGGGAAGTAGCTGAATGCTTTGCTGGCATCTGACCTGATGCTATCATGATTGTAGCCTGGAGTTACAGTTCTTCAAGGCACTTGTATTTGGAGCTAAGGATGTCCTGACAGACTCCATGGCATCAGCACGCTCCCAGTAGTGGGTTATTCACATGCGAATGAGAAGTGTCACAACTCGGTGCTTCTACTTGTACGCCAAGAGTTCTTAGCGTTGCTCTTCTGCTTGCTTTCAAGCTGGAGCTTCCCTCTGCACAACTCCTCCATCCCCCAGAGCTGGCTACCCAGTTAGTCAATTATAAGCCAACCAGGATAGGTGTGCCTTGCTTTTAATACAGTTTTTACCTGAGAGGGAACTTTGAGCTTCTCTCTAGCTCTGCTGGCAGGTTTTGTCCTGAGATGCACTGCCGAAACATAAGAGTTTGGTTTTATGACTTCTTTTTGAAAGGTATCTTTAGATTTTCTCTGGAAAACTTGCGGGTTATGAACAGGTATCTAATTACTGACCATCAAAACACCTGATTTTGCAACACTGAAGAAATTCACAAGAAAATTTAGAATGTTCTCTGTGTGTCACTGTCTTCATTCGTCTGGAATGGATCGTTTATATGAAAGAGAAAAAAGACCCCACCTCTCGGTAAGATGTAGCAACAAGCATTCGTATCAGTGTAAATCCCTTACCTTCTCTACCTGAGTGAGAACTACACAGCATAAGCCTCTGGGAAGTAATGCCAACAATAATGCATCATTCCTTTGATTTATAGTTCCCTGGCAAGTGCTCTCCAAATGCACCAACTCTACAAACAATTTGTAGAAGCCACGAAGTAGAAGTCTTGGTATGTACCGTGAGAGGCAATGCATGGTCAGGACGGGTTGTGCAACATTGCCAGTGAAGTTGTAGGAGAGAGAGACAGACTTGCTGCAGACGGGCGTGTATCAAGCTGGTCGAGTGCAGCTGAGGGGCTTCTGACAGGATATTTACAAATTGCTGATATCCTGTTTATGGGAACCGTGTAAACAATCGAAGGCCACTGCCCAAAGGCTCCAATGTTACTCAGATCTGCGTAAAAGACGGTTCCGACACGTGCAGTGCAGTCGGCGGCTCCGATGATGTGACAGGGCAATCAAAGCTGCTCCGCTGTAATTAAACGCGCGCAGTGATGCGCAGCGCGTTGCATAAGGTGCAGCCTGAGACGCTGGGAAAAGGCTTGCAGAGAGACCTCTGGTTTAGTTTAGTTAATCTGTGTGCCCTTTAAAGTGGCTGGTTTGGAAAGATGGGTAATTAGCTTTGTATACTGTAGCTTTTCCTGGAAAACTCTTTCCTGGTTCACAAAGGGGAATATTACTGGAACAAACCAGGGGGAAGGGTTGAGGAGGCAGGATGGAGACAGAAGAGCAGAGCTGTGTTCTGCACAGGCTCTCAGGTCTGGCCTGTTTCACCTGAGACAGGCCGTCTCCTGTGCTGGCTTAATGGGCTTCTGGCTGATGTCAGGCTGCTTGTGTGCTGGGTTTGGGCAGGGTGGTTTAATCTGGGTGTGGAGCTGGAACGTGAGTGTGTGATGCTAGAGAGGGTGACCTCGGCTGTAGGCACGCTGCAAGTCTGGGGCCAAAAGTGTCTCATCCTGAGCATCTGATGTGCAGCTTCACAAAAAAGGGGTTCTCAGGGATATCTGTTGAAAATCCTGTAGAGGAACTGTTGTTCAGAAGTTTAGCAAGGTTCAGAGACTGAACTTGTATTTGGCAGCCTTGGCTAATTCATCCTTGTTCCCTAGCCCTTAATTTCCTGTATGAAGGACAAAGACCCTGGCTGCAGGAGGATCGATCAAGAGCTTCCAGCCGTAGCTTAGTGCTGTTAATTTAATAGCATTTAATTGAACCCAGCCCTGGCCTTTGTCCTGTCCCACTTGATTTACATGCATGTGTTCCCAGTGTCATAAAGGAAATCTCCTGCCTCTCTTAAATAACACTAAGCTGCAGGAACGAGGACGAGGGGGTGGATGTGTAGGAGGAGATGTCCATGGAAGTGTCACAGTCAGCCGACTGGCTGCTGCCACCTTCCCTCCAGGACATCCAGTTGCAGATTCCTGTCCTGTCCCGTCTCCTATTTGCACCTCAAATGACCAGCACCCTCTAGAGGGGACAAGTTCCCTGGGGCCTGGGCCTTCGCCTCCCCTTGGCCCTTGGGCATACCCACAGCTCCTTACTGAGAGAGCAGAGAAATATGCAGGTGCTGAACACCTTTTATTTTGCTTTTTAGTGTGGGAGGGATCCAGGCCGCACTCTTGAGTTGTTGGGGTACAGCCAGCTCTGACCAGAGAACTGGGGTCTGTCTCCTTTCCTGGTAGCTGACAGCAGCCCTGACCTGCATAAATGGCAGGAAAAATCAGCATTGGAGGCAGATGGTTTCCACCCATGCAGGAGCTCTCCCTGCCCTTCTCAGCCCCACAGAGGCCTACAGTCCTTCTCTGTGGCTTCCAGTCAGTACCCAGTCTGTGGCTTAGTTGGCTAATCCATTTCTTCCATGTGTGACCTAGGAACGGTGTCCAGGGAGACTTGGGTACCTGAGGTGATATTCAGACCATTGGTGGGAGGAGAAGGTGACTAGAAGATGATTTCACATAGTCTTGGTCATTCCCAAACCAAACCCCAGAGGTTTCCACATACCATGTGACTCATGGGCTCTCAAGAGTTGGTGGCACTGAATTCACTGGAGATCAAAGAATATGGAGTTTTATAGCAGGTTGGGCCCAGTCAGGGAAAACACCGAATGGAAATGTGCTGTAGGGTGTTGCAACCCCAAAGTATTCCTGACCAGCTTCTTTCCCTTCCACCTGTAGACAGAGAGCATGATATCCAGCCTGGTTCCCAGCTGATGCGAGCTGGAGTGAGTGCCATGGATTATTTTTGCTGGAGTTGTAGGAGGGCTTCATTGGGGACCACAGTGTCCTAGTTTGAAGTAAGACTGCAGCGAAGAATTGGGCACCTGTGTTTATGGGCTCCCTAGGGCAGCCTGTCTCATCACCTCTGCATGACAACAGCCAGCACAATAAAGGCCTGATCCTCGCAGCCTTTTTTTTTTTTTTTTTTTTGGTCACTTCAGTAATAGTAATGATTAACAGTAATTATCAGAACAGTAGTGGGAGTGTCCCATAATGCCAGTGGATGGGGGAATTCCACTAAGCGCATCTGCTCCGATGCTTAGCGCTGGTTACCAGGCCAAACAAATACACCGGGGACCCGTGGCTCTTTCCTAGATTTGGTTTCTGGAACATGTGCTGGCTGAGCTGGTTTCAGGTGAATTGCTGTTTACTCCATCATCCCTAATGACACATTCCTCCTGTCCAGGGTGCCCCAGCTCCCCGTGTGCATGGCTGGCATGCAGGTGACAGTCACTGCTGTGTCGCAGCCAAAACATGGAGTCCGTGGATGGCTGAAGTCCCAGTGGTGGAGCAGGGCCTGGAGCACAGGGCGAGTCACAGCTCAGTGCTGCTTTGGATTCAGGAGGCCGAGCACAGGCAGGGAAACAGCCCTCTAGTCAGCCTTTCCTCTGGTCCTACGTGCTTGAGATATAAGAGCAAAATATTTGTCAAGGGCCAAAATGCACTTGCCAAAGAGATTGAAGCCAGTGTAGCCAAGGCCTGTGATGGCCAAGATTCCCAGATGGAGCAGTGAAGAGTCAGGGGCTCTGCTGATGGTGTGTCTGCAGCACATACTGCTCAGGCTTTAGTGCAGGCCTTAAAGGCTGGGCCCGTGCTTCAGCAGGTCTGTGCTTCTTACTGACAGTGTCTTCCTCTTGTCTTCCCCATGCAGACACCAGCTGTCCCGATGGGAGGTACAGGAGAGGGGTGGAAGGTCGTGGTGGAGAGCCCACAGCCAGGAGGGACTGCTGTGCAGAAAACCTGAGAGCAGCTGGTGAGTCACACCGGTCCCCACCGCAGTGGGTTTGCTGTCATTCCATTGTCCTGAGGGGGATGCCACTCTCTGGGCAAAGCCATCGAGCGGGTGGGCTGTAGGGTCATCCACCAGGAACATGCTGCCATGTAGAAATTTCAGTTCTATTGGTTACTCATCAGGGGCCTAAATGGTGCATCCATGTGTGCACATGGTGACTTGTCAGAGAAGGCAATCTTCATCTTTGCATATATTCTCTCTCTCGGTGGTTAATCCTTGTCCCTAAAGAATGAGAAATTCTCTGGAAGAGATTAACTTATAAACTCAAAAGAAGTGCTGATGGACAGAACAGCGCACAGGACTGATGGGTATGGGGCTGGTGTTCTCCCAGCTTGCTTGCAACCTACTACATGCTGTGGGAAAATCCCCTTTGCTTCAAGCTTTATCCTTCTATTATTCTATTCTATGTAATTACTCTAAACAATTCACCCAAAGCAAGAAGAAACAATTAATAAATATAGGGGCAGTGATATGGGGTGGGGACTTAGCTTAATAGCACTCTCAGCAAGGGCACAGGTTTGTTTAGGACCAAGTAAAGGCAGAAGCCATGGAAAGACTCCACAAATGAGAAAAGCTTCAACCCCTCGGAGGCTAAGAAATCACTCAGCATGGAGCACCAGGCTGTAATTAGGAAAGGGAAATCACCCAGCTGAGCATTAAGAAGTTCTTACTGCCCGTGAGATGTGTTGAGCCATTCAGGATTTGCCCAGGGGAGAGTAATGGAAAAGTCATACAAGCCAGAAGAATGAAGTTTTAAAAACTGCCCTTTAGGGAGGAGTACAGCATGAACTGGGAGACCTGTCTGCCTTTTCAATGCCATCTTCTGAGATGGATGAGAAGTAGCCGATTGGGGGTTTTCTTCTTTCTTTTTTAAATTGCTGGTTAATGCTGACCCAAGAAGTTGGCAAAGAAATCAGTGAATTTGGGGAATTGTTCTTTATTTTAATAGCAAAACATCTGTGTTGTCCAGTAACTTTGACCTCATGCTGTATTTACAGGAAGAGGCATCAGCCACTTTCAGCCCTGGGTGCAGAATTTGAACTCTCATAGTTTATAGGAGAGACTGATTGTTTAAGAACACTTGACCTAATTTATCCCTCACATTCATGACAAATTAGAAACTGACCTTTAAATGGAGTAATTTAGCTCAAGGTTTTTCTTTACTCCATTTCCTCCAGACGGTCATGTCTACGTATTCCAGTTAAAAATACATTCCCTTCTTAGGGCATTTGTGTTCCCATGAGTCCCAAGACTCATGTAGGATTTTCATAAAATCATGGAATCATTTCGGTTGGAAAGGCCCTCTAAGATCATTGGGTCCAAGCATTCCCCCAGCACTGCAAAGCCCACCACTGAACTGTGACCCCAGCGCCACACCTACGTGCCTTTTATATCCAGGAACTTAATATTAATCTTGTGTAGTTCAAATGAAAATGCCATCAAGGGTGAGGTGCATTCCAACTCATATCCGACCTTCTGAGACTATTTCTTGAGCATGTCTCATGCTGTGCAGTAAAAGCTTGCTGTGTGTAAGTCTGCTTACACACATACTGACGTGTGCACTCGTGCTGTTTGAACAATGCTGGATGATTTTCCCAAGAATTTATGGAATTGCTGCTTTTTGTCACTTTGCGTGTGTGCCTAACAGCGGTGAGTGCATCAGTGCAAGACTAGGAATGATTTTCCTTCCATTTCAAAAGTACTTTCTAACAAGAAAAGATGTTGATTTTGCAAATTGGTCTCGTTTTCAACAGATGAAAGCAATGCAGATCCATCCCCACAGCAGCGATGCATAAAACCAGGTGCAAGTCCTACAGAAGGCAGCTAAAGTAAGTGGTACAGACACTTGCCATATATGGTTTTAGTTATGTAAAAACATACAGATAAAGTGGCAGCTCATTGCTGTGAACACGTGTATTCTTCTACAGCAAGTGCCCATGAGGAAAACAGACACCACAGGAAAATATACATTTAAGCTGTGTTTTTTCCTCTTTAAGTCTAAAGGGGCATGTTGTTCATAGAAAGTGCTGTGTCATCAGTGATGGCTACACTGACAGACAAGGCTCAGTCCACAGTCCATACCCTTGCAGTTAGCACTGCTGTGAATCTGCTGCTCTGTCCCAAAAGGGGAGATGAAAGCCTGAGACATTGGAAGGGGCTAAAGCAAGGGCTTGAGCTGAACCTCTGGTACTTTGTAAAGAGAGGTTTTCTTTAAAGGTGGTTATTAAGGCGTTGCAAGGTAATAAAGCAAGCAAGTCTTTTGCGCAAGTTCTTAAGGCATTTCCTCATATCCTCGTTACACTTTGTAAAGAAAAAAATCCTGGAATGTCAAAGCATTCAGGGGGCTGCTCACTGGTCGGGTGCCAAGGGGCACAAATCCATGGGCGCCTTGCCCTGGGCGTGCCGGTTCACCCCAGCTGAAATCGAGGCCAGCAGCGGAGATGCACCCATGATGGATGCTCTGTTGCCCAACCAGAGCTGCCTCTCGCATTGCACAGACTTGTCGCTCCTACCGGGACCTGTGGGATGCAATGAGCCTGCCTTACAATGACCCCATTGATGCAGCAAGGCCTCTTGGAAAACTGGCTCTTAAGGTGTGTGCCAGCCTTATCCCAAGAGGCATCCTCCACGTGGAGGAGGGGATGGTGAAAGCCACATGCAGGGATGCCGGATGCGAAATCAGGTACCGTGAAACAAAGCACATTACAGAAAGGTGAAACAAAGATGTGTCCATGATACTTGTTTTCCACATATTCAAATCTGAAAGAGGAAATTCCAATGAATTGCTCCAATTGTGTCAGCGTTACTTGGTATCTGGGTACCGGTACAAGACTATAATTAAATGTTGCCTTTCAGAGGATAAATCATGCAGGAATTTAAGGGTAAAATTAATTATAAAGTGGAAGTTCTTCGGTGATGCTGCTTTTTAAGGCACCTGTAAGCCCACACACAGAAACACGTTGCTAATCATTGCCATTCCTTCCTTTACTCATTATGATCCCTGAAAGAGCAGACAATAAAATCCTTAATAAGGGGGATCAGCACAAATTAAAGAAGCAATGAAAACAGTCATGTGACAGCAAAAAAGATACAATCTGCATGACATGACTAATGCTGGAGGGGAAAAAAAGGGGGCTTAGAAAAAGATTCCAGTTACAAAATGCCCCACTTGGTGTGGAGGGCATCCTTCTAAATGCTGCTTTCACACTGAGATTTACTACATTTACCTTGCCAACTCTCATACCATTTAGATAATTAATAAGTGGTGCTGACACACAATTCTGCCTTTTTTCACTTCATAATCTCCATGCTACTGTAATTCTAAGAAAATGCTCCCAAAATAAGAAGGAGTATGATTTTTAAGTATCAGATTTATTGCAGCCCCCTGAATGAATATCTTTATTACTTAGAACAGCATTCTGAACACAGAGTTACGGTATATGGTATTCTGCAGTATCTCCTACAGTTATCTCTCTTGTAACAATAACTGTTTATAAAATGGAGAAACTAGGGACACTTGAGTCATCAGCTGTTACCGTGCAGTTCAGTGTCAATACTCAGGTTCCTTTCACTGGGAGCCAGGCTTATCAGTGGCACAATAAACTGGGTATCGATGTGTCTTTATGGAGAGCCATAAGGCAGGGGAGGATGATTTTTCACTTAAGAGGAAAAGAAGTAACCACCCTTGTAGAGCAGCTTGTTGAGATGAAACACACTTTGTATTTCAGGCAAGTGTGTGCAGTAGGGATTTGCTGGGTGGGATCCCTCAGTCATCTGATGGTGGGATGTAAGTGCCAAATGAGGTCTTGCCTAATATAGCGACAGAGTGCGTGGGCTTCAACAGGATGCTTGAAAGGAATTTTTTAAAACGTAGCTGTAACTGGTTGGCTGCTCTTTCAAGGATATTATAACTGAAAGATCTGTTGCTTCCAGGAACTGCCTGTGCTGCTGGGCTATGATGGGGCCAAGGGCTGGAGGGGAACATGGCATATGCACCCCCTGAGCTCAAGACCCTTGCGGCCAGCCCGGGTGCTGGCAGAGGTGCTGGCATTCCTGGTGCCTGTGCTGTAACTTAATAGACCATTTCTGCCCCTAGCGCCGGGGCTCCCTGGCAGCTGCACGTGTGTGCTGACGGTCACTTTGGAAATGCCGGGAGATGAGAGATTAGGCCAGCAAGTTTCC
Organism: Monarcha castaneiventris obscurior; assembly: GCA_026261815.1. Taxonomy (NCBI): domain Eukaryota; kingdom Metazoa; phylum Chordata; class Aves; order Passeriformes; family Monarchidae; genus Monarcha; species Monarcha castaneiventris. The sequence goes on from JAMPIT010000622.1 coordinate 146,742, forward strand.
AGTTGCCCGCCCTGGGGTGTTTTCCAAGCCTTGGTGTAGGCACAGGTGGTGTTCATGGCAATGCAGTGGTCCAATGGTCCTTTGTGTGCCAGCCAGAGTCTACCTGGGCAGCAGCTGGCTCCAGATCTGCAGGGCCTCGTGCCATTGCACATCGCATGGATGCTGTGAGGGCAAGCAAAGGCAGCAGTCCCGAGGCTGTGCCGTAGGCATCCACAGCCCCGGGAAGTCCCGAACATCAGTGCCTGGGCCAGACTGCTCAGAGAGCACGGGTAATTTTACGGTCCCGGGTACTATTTGCAGTGATACTTGCTGGAACGAAGGATACCTAATGTAGCCGGGCACCAGCCGACGGCCGGAGGGGCCAGAGTTGCCCCTCGCTCCCGGCGAAGAGCCGGGCCGGGGTGCCGTCCCTGCCCGCCGTCGGGGCATCGCCCGCGGGCAGAGCCGGGGGCGGCAGGAAGCGCGGAGGGCGAGCCGGGCCGCGGCTCCAAGCGGGTTCCAAGCGTCACCGCGACTGCCCCGCCTCTCCCCCGGCACATAAAAGCACGGCCGGCCGGCCGGCCGACTCCACACCGCTCCGCCGCTCCTGCCTCCGCCGCCTCCATTCCTGCCGCCTCCTCTGCTCCCCGGGGACCGAGGGCGATGGACGCTGGCTGCCTGCGGGCCCGCAGCCTGCTGCTCTTCCTCGGTAAGCGGCGCCGTCCCCGTTCCCGCGGGCTGGGGCTGGGAGGGCATCGGGTGCTGGGTCCAGGGGCAGGGGCATTCTTTGGCTGCTGAGAAATATGGGTCAAAGCACAAAGTTCAGGTTGCCTTCAGATGAAGCTGATGTGTTTCTCTCCGAGATGAAGTGCGAGGCGGTGACAGGTGTACCCGGGAGGATTGTATGAGCTGAGGAGTGGAGCACACACCACACTCTGTGGTGTGTTGTTACGGGATGTTTTGTTGTCTGTGTGATGCCCAGGTGTGTCCCGTGACCGAGTCAAGGTGAACATTCTTTCCCTTCTCCCCAGCTCTGCTCCTAGCACAGTCTGTTCTCTTTGACCTTGACCTGTCCTGTTTGTAGCCCGGTCCTGCTGCCTTCGCCCAGGCCATGGTCTGGGTGAGCTCAGTGGGTGAATCCTCACAGCAGCAGAGACCTCCTTACGATAACAAAACAGGTTGTGGCCTCCTTCTGCTTGACACTTCTCCACCTCCTCTCTGGGAGCGTGCTACTCTATTGTATGACGTAAGCCACCTGAAAGTCCCAAGTGAACACGTGTATCCTTAGAGCATCGAGAGTCCTGGGGCCTGGGCGTGCTGTTGATGCAAGACCTGATCCTTGTCACACACCTCCATGGGGCGCTGGCAGTGACAGGTGGTGACTGCTGAGAGCTGACCCTGTTGGGCAACTTGAGCTGTGTGGGTAGCAACGTTCTGAGACCTGGCACACTCACACCTTGCTTTAATGACAAAGCATATTCTCACACTCATGGTGTTGGACTTGAGGTTGTAGTCGATGGAGAAACTCAGTTCCCAAGACTTCTCTTTTGGGACGGATGTTTTCTTCACCTGCTATGCCCACTGAAGCATGAGTTTGTGTCTTTCACCTTAGCTGGGTATTCCCATAACAGCTAATGGATCAGCTGCTGCACAGCATCTCACTTGCCAGGACACCAGGCTAAACATCTTGTAGTCTGTGAGTCAGCCATGCTTTGCACAAAACTGACACTGGAAGGAACTGGTATGTCTTCATGGATCTGTATATGAATTTCTTTGTTTCCGGGGCAGGCACAGCATCTAATAGTAAGGGATGGATTAGTCATAGCTAGGTGGCATCATAACAAGTGAGTGCCCTCCCAGGGCAGGAGTGTAAGCAGAACTTGGGGCTTCTGGGAAGCCTGTTTGTTACTGGTGTTATGCCAGACTGGAAGAGCTTCCCTGCTGAGTGGCTGAAGCCTTACTGAAGCGACAGTCCTTGCCAGGTTCATATCCTGGCTATTGTGGGCTTGGAGACGACGCAGCAGAAAGGCAGTGGTGGGAGAGAGATGTCACTTGCTCCTGAAGAGACACGGTGATGTGCCAGCCACGTGCAGATGTGGTGGTGTTGGGGACAAGCCCAGGCCCTGCCTTTTCTGGAAGCTGCTGCAGGAGCCTTGGCACCGATCTCGTTGTGCTCACTGTAATGCCCACTCAGTGGGGAAGGCAGGCATTGGACTTCCAGACTTACCAGACAGTTCCAGGAGCTGCTGACTTTATGTTTCCCTGTGTCAAATTCTCTTGGCTGTCAGAAAATTGGCTCAACATAAAGAAATCTGTGTCTAACAATGGGGAAAGCGTTAGTAGCTGATGTGTCTGGCTGGAAGTAATAATGGATTTCTGCTTCTGTGGCATAGGGACTTCAGCCCCCATGCAAGTGGTGGAAGGCCGTGTGGCCGAGGCACAGGGGCAGCATGTGAGTAAGATCACTGGTGCGTGGGTCTCCAGAGGGGTGGAAGCACTACTGGGATGACTGGGTGCACATAATGCACAATTATCTGCATTATCTCTGCTTAAGGGTAAGTCCTGGCACAATGCTGAAGATGATCGTGTGGGACTGTAGCAATTTTGGAGCACCAGTCTTCCTGTGACAGACTGGCGTTTCCAGGGCTGCCTTAGAGCTGCTGTGACCTGATCCTGGACATCCCTAAGAGTGAGTCTGCAGTTCTGGAATTAAACGATGGTAGTAGGGATGCTCACAAAGCCAGTGGGACAGACTGGCTAACTTCCACGTTCCCTACTTAGTTTACCCAAAGAAGGCCTTAGATAGGTGAGACATGCCCTGGATGTCCAATGGTGATAGGGATGCACCTTGATCTGTCTTTGCAGTTAAAATGGGCTGAGATCCTTCAGGCACGTGTCACCTGGGCACCTCTGCTTTGGAAGTGCAACCCATGCGAAGGGTGTAGGTGCTACTGCTGTGGCAGAGAGACCACAGAGATGACAAGTGGGAGGTGGCATCACTCAGGTGAATTAGTACAAGACTGGCAATCTTGGTGCCAGACAAAGCCAACTCAAATAATAGTTGAGCTCTCAGAAACTTGACGATTCCTCTAGTGTAAATCCTCCACAGAGTTGTCCTCAGTTTAATGTATCTCACATGTGCATCCTTGGTCCTTAGCAGTCACCCTGCCACTGGAAACTACAGCTGGCTCTCAGTGAGCAAACTGATAATTAGCCCTTGTGGGTCGTCTCTGACGGAGGCTGCAGGAAGCAAAGGCAGCTGGTCACTGGCCCTCATTTTCCTTTCATTCCTCTTGGAGGCAAAAGTAAGCAGCAGCATTATTCCTGTTCCAGTAACTGCTGCCAGTGTTAACCTTGCAGGAATACCCACAAAGCTGGATGGGATTATGTGTTCATGCAGTGGTGTAGGAATACAACGTGTAACACTCACATTCCTGCAAGACACATGAAAATCCACCACCTCATTACTGTAATCTTGTACCCTGTGTTTGCTTAATGAACAGCAAAGGAATAAAAATACAACCTCTCCCAGGTGCTGTGTTTGGTATACATCATCTGATAAATATCCCAGGAAAGGCTCTCCTTTGCCATTGCTATGTGCAGATCCCTTATCCTCCCAGTGATGTCAGAGGAGAAATACGTACATGGGGGAAAGGGCAAAATAGAGCAGTGCAGAGCAGGAAGAACTTTGCCCAAAAACAGCAAATACTGCTGGGTGTCAGCAAATATCCGCGCCTGCACTCCAGCCTTTCCAGTCCTGAGTGCCTGCAATCAGGTGGAGGAGGCACTGGTGCATGGCTGGGATTGGGAAAGCCCTTGGGCAGTGTTGGAGGAGGAGGAGGTTATTTTTAATTTGTCCCTCATAGATGTCTGAGTTGTGGCCTTTGACTGGCAAGTTATGTTTCCTTCTGGAGCCAAGAGCTGACCTGCCTCTTCCGTGGACCTGGGTTGGAGTTTTCTGTGTTTGCTAACTCTCAAACTGGGAACTTCAGCTTAAAAAGCAGCTGCTCGGGTTATGCTCAGGTCAAGGAAGTGTGCAAACTGTGACAGAAATGTGTAGGCTACACAAGATCCTCAGCTGGCTTGATCCATCTGCTTAGCAAGTGGGTATTGTGGATACCTCTGGCATGTTTAGCCTTGATTTTTGTGGATTTCTGTTTTTACTTCTTTCTGTGACATGAAATATCCTTAGTGGGACACTGCTGTGCCACAGCTCCTCCCTGCCAAGGGAGCAGCTTAGTCCATGGAGCACTCCTGAAATGTTCCCCTTGTTCCTGGGAAGAAGAACTGACTCGGTAAATCTTTTTCCAGCATCTTTTGGGACCCCAGGTCCCTAGGCTGCCACTGTCTGACAGCTGATGGCCTCTTCTTTCAAACACTTGAACTTTCTGTTTTAGCAACTCAGCCTGGCCTTACAGAAGTGTCAAACTGCTCCTGCTGAGGAAATGTACAGTGAGCACAGTGCGGCTTAAAAAAAAAAATCCCACCCTGAAAGTAAACTTGCATGTCCTGCCCCATTGGAGGGAAAGGCAGTTCCTGCTGAGTCATGCCGGCAGGCACAGGAGTCTCCAGCTGGTACAGGTGCCGGCATCATGGATCTGTTGCTGTCGCTCTGGCTCTGGGGGACCTGGGCTTTGTTCTTTCTTCTAGAGCTTGGTGGAAATCTGGCTTATTAGCTTTGCAAGGAATGCAGTATAGAGGGAGGTAAGAAGGAGGAACGATGTTTTTAAAAATGCAAACACAGGGAAAAGCCCTGTCCATCTTAGATATTCCTGCTGGTTTTGTTTGTAGCTGGAGTGAAGGATAAAGGAAGCCTGCTAATCACCCAGAAATAGATGAGCTGCCGGAAATCCATAAATTACCACTACTAGATTTAACCCTGAGATGTAATGAAACTTTCTAATAACTGGAGTTGAATTAGAGTGATCAGGAAATTATGGAGGCACACTCCCTCCATTAGACATGCATGACCTGACAAGTTAATAGAGGCAAACAGCCCAAAGACACAAATTACAGACTTCCGTGGAATGGGGCTGATGACTAAGCAGTTCATGAGCAGGTTAATTTGTGACCATAGCAGGAGTGTTAGCCCGGTGGATTTCATGGCCAGCCGGGGCAGATATTCACTGTTCCTCGTGGGCTAGCCTTGAAGCTACAGGTGCTTTTGCTGGCTTTCAAATCCTGTTTGGAAATGCTGGCTTAACTAGTGGAATACCTGAAAGCTGTGCCTGTTTCTTCTGGTGTTCTGCTAAGTAACAGTGGCCCAGGGTCCATAAAGGGGTCAGTAAGCTCTCCAAGCCCGTGGGCAAATGAGGAGGGTTTGGTATCTCGTGTTAGCAGCTTTGCAAGCGGGCTTTTAACCAAAGAACTGCCAAAAGAGTGGGTGTCAGTGCAGGAACTGTCCAGCCCTTCAGCTCTCTTCAGCAAGGAGAGGGCTGAGGAAGCTCTTGGCTGGTAAAGAGCAGCTTTTGTGTTAAGACCACCTCGAGCAGTTTGTGGTCTCTGAAGACAATGGTGGGGTGCTGAGCCTGGCTCAGCACTGACCTGGTGTGCTGAGTCACCAGCTGCACTGACTTGCAGATTCCTAGGAAATTCTCTTCCTGTGGGGCTGTTGTGAGTCAAGGATATCTTGATTTTGATCAGCAAAAGGACTCCTCCTGTGATGAATGCTGGATTGTCATGCCTAATTGTGGAAGCCTGGCTATTTCCCTTGCACAGGTGCCATGCCAGACCAGTCAGAACCCTAACATAATCATCAAATGGCCTAATTCCTGCCTCTCCCCCGTAATCTCTCCAAGCCTGTTCCTGCCCAGTTTCACTCAGACCATGGGCAAGAGGTGGTCACAGACAGCAGGTTTCTGTTGAATCTCTATTCTGCATTGTAAGTTTGTATTTCAGAGATGTTTCTTTGGGCTGCCGTATATAATGTAGGCAGCACATCACTCAGACCTATATTTTTTCAGCTTTCAACTTTGGATCTTTCCTACCATGATGAGAAGCTTCTGATCTTCCTGTATTAATGAGTACAGCAGCTTAAATACTTAACTCAAAATGCATCTAGTTTTGACTATTGTTTTTATTCTCTTGTAGGTTACCTATTGCAAGCAGTCCTGGGCACAACAGTGATCCCATTATGTGGTCCTGGTGAAATGGAGAACTGCACAACAGCGCTCAGTAAGTACTGCACAGCTCATTGTGAATAACAGATCTTTGGTTCCCATCTTCCTTGGTCTGGCAGCCTCACTGAGGTTCCCTTGGGAATCATTTTTCTCTGAGCAGCATTGCCCACATCCTGAGGTGCTAATGAAATACCCTTGCAGTCCAGACAGAGAACAGCCCACGTGTGGCCCAAGTCGGGATAACGAGATGCAAGCCTGAAATGAAGGACTACTGCTTCCATGGGCAGTGTGTGTACATTATGGACTTGGACGAGCACTATTGCAGGTATGGACAGGCTCCACTCATCCTGCAGATCTCCCTGAGGTGGGCTTTGAGGGGAACTTTGATCTGGCTGCCATTGACACTTAGCTGAAACACTGATCCAGCCAAGTATTAAATGCTCACAAGAACTTGAAGAGGAGCACTGCATCTGTACTGCTCAGTTGCATTTAAGGAAGTGTTAAGCACATGTGCTGCCTCCAGTGATCTCTGTGAGAGTCTCAGACACCTGAAATTAGTGACCAACCCAACTTAGACTTGGGACATTCACTCTAATGTGTTTCCCTGTCCATCTGTATTTATAGTCGTATGAGATCCAGGACTCAGGCACAGCACCAAGGTCTGTCCTTTGATCCAACCTACCAAATAAAGACCCTCTAGGCATTTTTAAGGGTATTGCTCCTTTACCTGAACAATTTGCAAGCGTCTTTAGGACCACATGGGCTTGAGTTACATCAGGTTAAGTGTCCCTGAGGAAACAGCAGGCCAGTAGCGTAGGATGCTCTTGGGCTGCTGAGGCGTAACCCTGCCGGCATGTCTCTGATTGTGCCTGTCACCCTCAGGTGTGACGTGGGCTTCTCTGGAGTGCGGTGTGTGCACTCAGAGCTCGTCCGGCAGCCCCTCAGCAAGGAGTACGTGGCACTGACCGTCATCGTGGTCCTGCTCTTCCTTGCCGCCATCTCTCTCGCCAGCTACTACATCTGCAGAAGGTGAGACTCGTGTGCCTGGTGGCTCGGGAGGCTGAGCCAGCTGGAGGTGTCAGGCATCCTCTGAGCATCCCTGGGTAGTGTGGAACACCCGCTCACCAGGCAGCTCGATACACAGACCTGCTCACCTGTGCTTGAAGGGTTCAGGACAGGCAGTGAGCTGACAGCCTGGCATGGCCCAGGCTGCAGGGCAGGCAGCAGCACTCCCGGGTGCCTGTTCACCCTGATACAGGGGCTCTGTAGGTTGGTTCATGTCTGGCTTAGAGGGTGTATCAAGATCAAGGCGAGAGCAGGCAAGGAATAGGAAAATTCTAGTCCTTTAATTGGTATTGCCATTCCCCTGGGCACCAGGGACTGGAGAGCAGCTGGATTACTGCTAGCTGATTTGTTGATCCGGTATGTTACTGTGGTGAGGGTGATATCATGAGCATTGCCTTATCAGCTTTACCATGGGGAACAGTACTCTTCTCCATGAACAGACCCAAAGCAGCAGGAATCATTCTCCAGCCTAAAAATTAATGGTAAGCATCTGTCAGAGAGCTGAGGAGATGGAACAACTCTGGAGGGAGAGCTCAGCTTCCCAGATCTGGTAGGTAGCTAGATGGTAACCGGCAGGATTTCTCAAAGACAAGCCTCGTACCGGCAGGAAGACTTTAATGCACATGTGGAATTTTCAGTGAAGAGTTGAGAAAGGAGACTGCATTCAAGTGATGTCAGACCTGAAAATGAGCACAGACAGAGCCCAGCTGCTAGAGATTTAAAACAGATGTGAGGAGCTAATTCAGCTTTTTTTTCCTTCCTTCCTTTACTCCCCGCTCCCCGTCACTCCCCAAAGGCACCTGGCTTTCCAGAACTCACATTTCTCTCTTCTGCTCCAGGTACCGAAACAAGAGGAGACAAACAAATGCCAGTGAATACAAGGAAGTTGGTGCCCTATAGAAGAAACTGTGGCTTCCTGCAGTGTTCTGTTCATCTGGATGGACTCATCTGGCTTGGACTCAGTGGACTCAGTGGTTTCCCATTTATTTAAATGTTATTTTTATTGATAATATTTACAATATTTATAACCTTTTAAAAATTTCAATTGTTTGATGATTCAGTAAGCATAGGTCAAGCATTTTATTTTCAGTGTTTTATTTTTTTATTAAATATTTTTTCCCAATGGAAACCCCACCTAAGTGGTACTTTGGGATAGAGATATATTTTTATAAAAACTCGTCTTCTTGCTCTGAAGAGAAGAATTTTATATTTATTCTTGTGAATATACTCAAAGCAATTGTACTCCTTGAAATAAAAGTTCTAGACAAAGTCAAAATGTCTGCTGATTCGAGAGAGTGTTGGTGAATGGAGTTACCTCCAGCTGGCAGCCTGTGACTAGGGATGTTACTCAGGGCTCAGTACTGGGACCAGTCCTGTTTCACATCTTTATTGACAAATCCTCACAAAAGGAAAGACATTGAGAGCTTGGAGCATATCCAGAGAAGGGAGGTGGGGCAGGGTCTGGAGCACATGTCTGATGAAGAGCAGCTGAGGGAGCTGGGGGTCTCAGTGTGGAGAAAAGGAGGATCCGGAGGGGACCTTCTGACTCTGCACAACTCCCTGACAGGAGGGGGGCAGCAGAGGTGGGGGGGTGTTCGGGGGATCTGCTCGCAGGAAAGAGGGACAGGACAAAAGAAAATGGCCTCAAGCTGTGCCAGGGAGGTTTAGATGGGATATTGGGGAAAATTTTTTCACTCTAAGAAGAGCACAGGCTGCCCAGGGCAGTGGTGGAGGCCCCATGCCTGGAGGGGTTTAACAGACATGTAGATGTGGCACTTGGGGAGATGGGTTACTGATGGGCTTGGCAGTGCTGGATTAATGCTTGAACTCTATGATCTTAGAATGAAACCCAGTGTGGCTTGACTGAGCAGTGTCTTTGAAGCCTCAGCAGTTATTTTTGGAGAGAGAAACCCCACAGTATTATTAATAAAGTGTATCAATGCACCTGAGTTCCAATGGATAGTTTTAACTGGCACAACTGGAGAAGTCCAAGAGCACAGCCCCTAGTGCAGCATATCCCACATGCACTGCATGACAGCAGCATGGATCTTGGCTCATTCATACCCTCAGGAAGGTTGTGCTGGTTATGTTTTGGAATTCAGCAGGGAGGCAGCAGCACAAGTCGATGGGTCTCTGCAACTGAACACACTAACACGTGGCAGCTTGGGGTGTGAGGGTAGCTACAGCAGGACAGCTGCTTCAGAACCAGCATGGGTCCTCCTCATAGAGTTTCTGCCACAGTGTCCATTGTACAGCTTGGAGCAGGGCACAGAAAGTTTTTGAGTTTGGGCATAAAGTAGATATTTTGTTGGCCTAAAATAATGACAGAATAGCCCGCTGAGTTTAGCTGCACCCCAAGCATTGGCTCCCTGTGAACAGGAAGGATTCTTGCAGCATCTGAATCATCCCTGCTAATCCCATCCCTTCTCACGATTTCAGAAGATGTGAGAAAAAGCCCAACCTTTACGTCACTCCTGGTCAGACATCTGGGCGGGCTGCGTTGGGCTGCCTTGTTGGGTGTTCATGGGTGTGAGACCGGCGATCCCTTGGCTTGTGCAACAGTGGGTTACCTGTAGGAATTATGCTCGCCCTGCTGGGTCTATGCAGGTAGCCTGTGGCTACCTTCTGCCACCTTCTGAGGTAACCTAAGTGCTCATTGTTGGCGGTGCTACAGGCCTGTCTTCACCCAGCCCACAGTGCAGGTTAGTCAGTGGTTAAGATGAGTTTGGTTGGTGCAAAGTTTTCCCTGCTCTGCCTGGACCCTTGGGTCTCCCTTCAGCATTGAACTAGAAGGGGATTGTTGGTCATTCCCAGTTAACTGGGTTAACTCTGTGTCACAGGGCCCTTATTAGCTGCTCTTCAGCTTTTCACTTCCTCTCTCCTTCTCCTGTAATCCAGTTGTGACACAGGAACCTGTTCTGCTGGGTAACTGGTGACAGCTAATGGCAACCCCAGCCACAGTCTCGTTGTTACACAGCCTTTCCCAGTGGGAAGATCCGGCAAAAATCGATTCTTGGAGCCTCCTTCCATTCTTGCTGTGACCCAGTTAGGATATGTGGTGACACATCTTTTTCTCCCTCAGGCTTCCCTGCCTGTCTGTGAACTACTCTGTCCCGACCCTGTTTATCCTCCAGAAACTTTTCCTGGACTCACAGAGGTACTCAGCCCAGAGACGCAGCCCCCACACACTGACCTTTTTTGCTCCTCTGCTCCACTTGGCAGAAGAATCCCAAAAGGGGACCTGAGCACCCCTGGAGCTGCAGATGCATCTTTCTGGTGCAGCACTCAGGTCTGCGTGCCCCTTGCTGCTCTTGCAGAAAGTTACAACTGCAGTAACAGCAGCAGGCTGGTGCTTATCGTGCCTTACACTTTGGGTCAGAAACATCTATCAGAAATACTCCACTTTTGGGCCTGTGCAGGATTTGCTTGGAGTTTGTTATCTGCCTTAACTTTTAGCTGACTCTCTTGATCTGGCTTGGGCTTTCTCCACCTATCCTGTTGCTCATCTGACTCCCAGCCCCCAGCAGCCCTTCCAGCACCTGTGTTTTTCTCACTCCTGCACATGATTGAGAAACTGCAGAGCTTAGGGCCACATACCAGCCTGCCACCTCAACAGCCTGTGCCGGCTGGACGTAGATTCTCAGTCCAGCAACCACACAGCCAGGTCCTGGGGACACACCCCAAATAATTTTTCTCTGAGAGTGAACCTCCCTCATTCCTTCCATGGTTTCTGCTGGCACCACCTCTGTCCCTCTGGTGCAGTTCTTCCTTACCTGCACCACCCACTGTCAGAGTCACCTTTGGCTGCCTCTTTCCTGCGGTGAGAGCAGCCGTGGTGTGTCTCCCAGGTGGCCCTGCCAAAGCCTTCCTGACACAATGGCTGTGCCTCCTGCATGAGTGTTACAGGTTCCTGCCAGGGCAGTTCTTCCCTGCCCATGGCAAACTGCTTCACAGCAGAGGGCGTGGAGGGGAGGACAGGGACTAGAGGCTGGTGCTGGAGAAACCCACCTGATGACCTGGTCATCATACAGGTAGGTGACAGGTGGCCATCAGCCTGTCCTCAGGGCCACCAGCATGTCACTGTGCAGGGTTTCTGCCTGGGACACGGTGCTGGCAGCTCTCTGGAGGACTGAGCAGCCACAACTCCCATAGCTGCAGGGGTGCTCTGTTTGACATCTCCCTCTCCTTTTCAAACCTATCCTATCCCAGATCTGCCCTCTTGGTAACCCTGCCCTGGGGTTCTTGCTCACAAGTCTGTATATTTTATCCAAAATATATCCATTCCAGCCTCTTGGGATTCAGGCAAAGGCCAGCTGATGCTTGTTCTCAGGCCTGGGGCTGTCTGACCTAGAAAGCAACAGCAACAACTCCTTCCTGGTGCCTTATGGAAGGATGGTGCTCATGTGAAGGCTCACTGTAAATTCTCCAAAATGCTCTGGCTTTGTGCAGACATCACTGGTGTTAATGTTTCCCCTGGTCACTACATGGCTGACTTGTTTTAAGACGGCATTAGAAGAAAAGCTTTTCCAAAAGCAGCCACCAGCCACAGAACTGCAAAGCGATCAACGTGTGAGTCCTCACAGCAACTTAAGCCGTCCATCACCTCAACACTTCTTGGGGGACAAACATTTTCAGTGTCTGTGTCATGCCCAGGTACCAAAGCTGGAACTGCCACTTGCACTGTGTCTGTGGCTGCCGCAGGGTTAAAAGCAACCCCCCTTTGTGCACTCTGCAGCTGCAGCCCACGGGACAGCTGCCGTGGCAGTGCAGTCAGCTCCAGAGCTGACCTTCCTGTCTCCGTAGGCCTGCTGCTGCCTTCGCGTGCCTCCTTGTCTTGGGCAATCAGCGCTTTGGGAGCCACGTGTCCCCCTCAGCGGGTTTCCTCAGAGTGCGTCAGCCACGGAGCTCAGGAAGCCTCGGTGACTGTCCTGGTTACATCACAGAGGCGGAGGACGTTTGGACAACCGGTCCTTGTCCCCGCTGAGGCAAGCCTGGGATTGCACAGCGCATCTGGCACCTCATCCCAGGGCTGCTCGTGAGAAGGGCAGGGATAGAGCTCAGGGAGGAGAGAGAGGAGCTTAAGTGGGCTGGAAAGACTCACAGATCATGTACTCACCACATATCTGACCTGGGTCAATAGCAGTCATCCTTTGTGTCTATGCTGAAGAAAGGATGGGTGGATGGACCAATGAACAGATGGAAGGAGGGAAGAAAGGATGGATGTAAGAAAGGATGGATGGAAGGTGTTACATCAGTAAATGCAGAAGTTTAGTCTTGCACAAACAGACGTCATTATTTTAATAAAGCCGGTGCCAAACCTAAATTATCCCAACACTCCTATGATATAATTCCATCCTCTATGATTAAAAGATTTCCCAGCAAACTTGGAGATTAAGACAACTGGTCAAAAAATACTGAGAAATGTCTGTGCCCTACCCTGATGGATACCAGTCTGATCCTTTTGACCCAGTCACCAGAGAGCATCAGCCTCTTGATAGGAAAATCCAGTTGGAATTTAGGAGATGAGATACAGTAGTGAACAGGCACCAGCCACAATTTGGAATCACCATTTGTCCATGGACATTTGTTCCCAGTGGTCCTGTGACAGTGGCTCTTTCTGGTCCGGTTTGTTGGGCTGGTTGTGGGTGCCCTTCATTATAACGGGAAGCTAAGGAAGATGGAAAAGCCACACGAAGAGGAAGAGAAGCCAGTTCAGCTGCCTCTCCCAGAGCTGCTGTCATTTGTGTGGTACAGGCAGAGAAATTGAGGTTAATTTCAGGAGAGAAAACTGGCTGATGGGAGCGGATATCCATCTGGATACACATGGCAACAGGGGGATAAGCCTTCAGGTCACTGCTGAGAGGGGGACGATGGAAACTTGACTGAGGAGTTGTAATAAGGGGACGGAAAATCAGAGAATAGAGTTTCAATGAAGACAAGAAAGAATAGTGAGGGGTTTGACTGCAAAAAGGATACAGAAGTGAAGTCTAGAGGAAACAGGACTCAGTACCTCATAAAATCAGGGCACCTGCAACCTCCCAGACATGTGGAGCCCACTCGGGGTCAGCTCACCCAGCCCATGTGAAAGCTCACCAGAAGGAGAGGAGCATTTAAAGGGGGAAGGGCAAATATCAGAAACCAGACTGGTAATCAGACTCAGGATTGTTTCTTCTCCCAGCAGATTCACCTGTTTCTTTAGTTTTCCTTCCTGCTGTGGTAACTGAGCTGGGGTATTTTATTTCAGCTGCTTCATCACTGGTCAAAGCTTGTTTTTTTCTTTCCAACTCACCCAGGTTGTTTTGTTCCAATGAATTTCGTATCAAGAAGGGGAGAAAAAAGTCTGTCCATCAGCTGGGTATTCCTGTCAAGTTCGGCGTCCCTTGACATTCCTAGAGCTGCTTTCATTCCCATCTAGTGGCCACCTGGAAGATTACACTCCCACATCCCCAGCTCCTGGCGGGAGTGTCATCCCACGCTAGCGGGCGTGCGGCTCGGGCATCGGGACGGAGGAGAGTGGGAGCACAGCTTCCCTGCCTTGTTTATGGCAGGCCATGGGGAGTTAGCTGGCAGATTTGCTGTGGAAAAGCAGTCTTTTATACTCATCCTAAAAAAGACAGAGAACATTCTGAGCTTAGGAATACCGATACTTTTGTGCGCATCCAAAGAGAAGTGGAAATTATGGCTCTCAGCATTTTCTTAATGCAAAATTTGGAGCACTGCCACCCCCAGCATGGATAAGATAATCATATTTTTGGCATAATGCCCTGTTTTGGATTAGAAATGGAAGCTGGAAAGCCTAACTTGCCAAAGGGGCAGATGCATGGCCTTCGTCAGTCCTGATCTGAAATGCAGAGCTTTTCTGGAAGGTTCTCACTTGTCCTTGGACTGATTAATCACTAATGCAAGACTCAGTTTCCTGATATTTACAGCAAAGTTTTCCTTTCTTTGCAAAACAAAGGTGAGCATCAGCTGTCAGAGCTGTGCAGCCACCGAGAGCATTTTGTCAGCGTCATCCCTCACCTCTGCAGGTACCCTGAGCTCAGCCTGCCTTTGGCAGAGGCTGGAAGCCATGCCAGGCTCTGTGACAGATTTTATTCACCCCACAACCGCCCTTCCTGCAAATTCATCACCTTCCAAACGAGCTGCTCAGGCTCACGGTCTGAGAATGCAAGAGTCACCATGCCCTCCCAGGGTTTTGGCAGTGACCTCAGTCCTGACGCACTGAGCCCACCGATGGACACCCGGGATCTCTGACTGCCGTGGCAGTGATCTGGCAGTTGTGGGCGGCAAGGAAATGCAGTCTTGTGTCTCTCCTGGCATGGGGTGCAGACCCATGTCAGAGACTGCCGTGCCATGGCCTCCCCTCTCTGCTGCTGAAGTTATGCTTTGCCTGTCTGTCACCCTTGCAGGTTTCTGCCCGAGGTACAGCATGGAGTCACCATTTCCAGCAGCAGCATTCAGGGGTTGGGGAGAGGCTGCCTTTGTGTCCCACTTGCTGCACCAAAGGTCTGGGATGGCCGGGCGAGGGCTGGCCGGTCCGGCAGTGCTGCGGAGCACAGCAACGGCGAGGTGGGTACGAGGCACCCGGCAGCCACAGCTGACAGGCACAGTCCCGCCGGGCTGAAAATCCTCAGAGAACCAGGACTGGGTTCGGGGCAAGGGCTGCAGGAATGAGAGCAACCACCCCTAGGGCTACAGGCACAGGCACGGTGGCTCTGTCCCTGAGGGCACAGACTGGGGGGATACAGACCCTGTGTTCAGCAGTGGGGCTGGGACAGAGCCAGGTGAAAATCCCTTTTGTGAAGGCATTTTACGGTTGAGCACAAGGCCACTTGTTGCAGGCCAAGAGGGCCCCGAGCAACCTCAGCTCTCCTCCTCTCAGCTTCTTCCAAAACAAAGTGTTTTGGAAGTTAACTTCCTCTGTGGCTTCGTGTGTGGAGCCTAACACCTGCAAAATGAAGAATTTGGCATTCACAGGGGTCAGGATACTTGAAATGTGATTCTTGAATTTTCACTGTACGGCCAGTTCCGAATTTTCATACAGTCTTACTCATTTTTTTCAGCTCAGCTCCTTTTAAGTGTTTTTTATTTTATTTGCCACCACTCTGCTAATGGGAGTGAAAAATGGCTGTCTGGCTGCAATGCTTAGTGGCCTATTTTGTGCGTGTTAAGATAAAACGTCTTTAAATCCTAAAATTATTTAACTGTAGTCAAACACCATTGAATTTTCTCCCTCTTTTTACACAGAAACATGTTAGTCCCAGGCAACTTGAGCTCTCAGCCCTGCACTTGCCACCTCCAGGTTCCTCCCTCTGTGTTGAAGCAGACCTCTTCTCCTGCTGAAATGTCCTGGGTGAAGCCTACAAGGAGAGGAACCGTGCAGACAGTGGTGCATTGGTGATATTGAGAGACATTTTAGGAGTGGTGGGACCTCCTGTCAGCAAAGCCCAGCTTTGGGATTGGGATATCTGAGTGCACCTCAAAGCAGAGACTGGGCTTTGCTCCAGAGGGGCTGAAGGTGCCTCCCTGCAGTCGGGCTTGGGCGGACCCAAACATGCCAGGATGGCATCGTGGCGTGCCAGTGTAAACTGGGTCCTGTCCAAGGCCTTCAAGAATAGGGTTTTTCCTACATGAAGGCAAACCTAGCTACAGGAGGAAATGAGCCTGTGCCTGGGGAACCTCCTTCAAAGCATGAGCGTGCAATCTTTATGCAAATGAGCCCTTACTCATGCGGTGTCTCAGCAGCCCTGTCCTGGGAACCTGCTGGCCCCACGCTGCCGGGACACACAGGCAAGGGGGGACTCCAGGTGCTCTACCTGCCCAGGCTCCGCTGATGGATGGAAGCAGCTCACAAAGCCCTCACTGACCCTGGCTTCAGCACGCTGACATGAATGCTCCAGCTGCCAGGACAGACTGATTCCTGCGGCACCTTTCTAGTTTGCCAAATTTCGTGCCCCTTTGCTGGCACCCCGGCGCAGTTCAAGGCAGCCAGCGTCACGAGGGCACAGCACTGGTAGCCAAAAGCAGGCACCACCAGCAAACAATGGGATTTCCAAGGGAGCATAACAAACATGCCTGTGAAATGGAGTGTTCTCCTGAGCTTCTTTGCTTGCTCACAGCCTGTGAAAAAAAATCAAAATCCAGAGCGATGTACGTAATCATTGTTGTGCGTAGGAAGCTTTGCCTGGGCTTTGTTCTTGGGAAAAAACTTAGCAATGGCAAAGGTGAGAGGAAAGGAGTTGCTAATTGCTGTAGGCTTCTCCTGTGATTCATTCTTTCTTCACATACCAAATGACTTCAAATAGGTAAAGAAAATTCACCACCTGATGCACCGATGGGAGGGCGCTAGGAAGATCTCAAAGCAAAAAAGCTAAGACTTAAGCTGCACTTCCAGGGAAAAGTTCCCAAACAATCCTCACACGTCCTTTATTTCTCTGCTACCCTGGACACAATTGGAAATAATGTGCAAGATAGGAGGGAAACATCACAGTCTCTGTCACACGCTCCCAGTCCTCACGTGAGGCTGCGTTCCCCCAAAACAGGTAGTACTGTATAATTTGCTCACAGGGTCTCTGCTGTCGAATGAGCTGTGATAGACATCTCCCAGGTGACTTCACACCCCAGCCCCCAAGGTGAGGAAAGGGATATAACAAACTCAGTCAGAATCCCTACTGCAGCTTCCATCACCACCAACATGCTTTAGGATAGCCAAGCTTCCATGGCCAAGACCCTTAAAGGTAACCCCCAAGTGTTGCCTCTCCATCTATACAGCCATATAGTGGCATTTTGGTTTGGGCAGGCTTTTCTTAATTTGAAGATTTCTGCTCTGGCTTTTTCAGCTCAGTCTCTAAGACACTAGAGCAAAAACTCCTCTATTTTCCCGAGTATGGGCATCATTTTTCCAACAGCCATCCTGCCCACGTAACTGTATGTGGTCTCCAAATCAGTGCGTCCTGGGATTGAGCTGGGAGATGTCCAAACTCAATGAACAGTAGTCCCACAGCTTCTGCTACCTTGAGCACACTTCACATTTTAATATTTGTTTTTTCTTTTCTCTTTAGAATGAGAACTTTTTGAGCACTTGCAGAATGACCCAGTAGCTCCATACACCTTTGGGAGGTGATGAGCTGGGTGCTCTCCTCTGCCAGGCACTGTTCTGAGCTGCAATACTGGAGACATTAGAGAGATGATCTGATGATTTTGCTCATCTAACGATGGTGTGGGTAGCTGAATATGTAAAATAATGTGTGCTGCAGGTGAAGCATTATCATTCTGAAGGTAAAGGGCTAGGGTAATGTTGCCAGGTAAATGAGTGTCAGTCAGGCATTGGCTACAATAGCTGAGCCTTTGTGTTCTTAGAGATTCCTGTCTAAAGCACCTTCCCCTTTCTGTCCAGTGGGGTCAGCAGGGTGGGTTTGCACTGGGATACCACTGAGGAGCCTGGCTTGAGGTGCACGTGGGGAGAGCCACGAGCCTGCCTTCTTCAGAGAGTCCTGGGAGAAGTTCCTGCAAATTGCCCCAGGAAAATGGAAGAAAGGGCAGCAATTTTCAGTGCTCTGCAGCATGGCAGGATGTGGTATTTTAGAGAAGAAGATTGTTAGCTGAGGGACAGCTCCCCATTCTAGTGTAAATCCAGTATTGCTTCACCCAGGTCCTGGCCTCAGGCCCTTAAAATTACTGCTGGGGTCAGAATGTGCCCCTAAGCATTTGCAGATCAAGCCATTGCACAAAAATGAGTGGGTGAGTGCTGGAGTATCTGCTTGGTCAAAGGAGAGCTGTTCAGTGCACGCTGTTTAAAACAGAGCAGTTGGAGCCCAGGACAGTGTGCTAACAGCAGGCAACTTCCCAAAAATCTTCCTAGCAGGTGGCAGGATGGCTGTCCTGGGCAGGCTCGCAGCACGTTACCCATCCCTGAAGCAAAACCAAGCCCTGGCATGTCCTGCTGAACTCTGCCTAGTGCCAGTGAGAGGCAGAGACTGGAGCCACGACATGGCAGAGGGTATTTTGCAAATGATCAGGCTGCGTTCCCCATTGCCTGCCATTCAGGAAAGCCTGTGGAAAGCAAGTGTAAAACCCCACTGCTGTGATGTGGTAGCATCACACTCCTTAGCACTGCTGCATGTTTCATCATATTAAGCAGGGATGCTCGGCGTCCCTGGAGTTGATGTTGTCTGAGAAGGTACCCCTCAGATTTTCAAGAGGGACTGTCTTTTCATCTGTATTGATATAAGTGAGAGAAAATTCCACAAAATCTTGTCATCACAGAGCCAGCAGATTCTGTTCTTTCTGGTTTCCCTCCTTAGACATGCTCCAAAAGACATGCTCAATAGTGGAGTGATGGAAAGCACAGAGCACTGGGCAGACTTTCCCAGGGGAAGAGAACATAAATTATTCCCTTTCTGGACAAGTTTTGGTCACGTGATCCCTGCTTCAGTCAAGTCTCCAGGACAGGACTGGGACACCGGGAGAATATCACCATCTTAGGAAAAGGATTCTTTGCTGAGGGCTATCTCAGCAGGAAGGCACAGCCACCTCAGCGCCTGCATGTCTCAGAGGCCAGCAAACTCTACCAATATCAAGAAAGCAATATCCAGGTCTTTCCCTTCCTTCCTCCCCAACACCCTGGCTACGCACTTGCAGCAATCTTGATTTACATCAGCAGGAACCAGAGTCACACATGCCTCACTTCAAAGCTCCCTCCCTGCCTGTGAGGGAGCTGCTGATAGCAGCAGATAGTGGTGTCTGCAGCTCACAAGTGAAGTGAAAGTCTGGTGAGCTGCCCAGACAGACACCACTCCGGTTTGAGTCATTACCCTTTTCCACCTGTTCTCAGCTGGATGGATGAGAAAGGATAACTCATGTTCAAACACCAGGTCAGCTGTGCCCGCCCTTGCAAAATAAACATTTGATGTCAGTGAAGAAAATTAATGGGATGGTATTTCCGATATTTCCTTTCCCTTCACGCATTTCTTGCGGGCTTTATCAAAAGTAAAGAGAGTGAATAATAAGATCTCAGTAGGCACTCAGACCCTCCTGGAAGAAACGATGTCCAAGTGTGCTCCGCCAAGGCCTGGCAGCTGTCAGCATCAGTGGCACTTCTCCTCCACAAGTCCACGCCTATACCCTGGATCATCATGGCATGGCTGGGAAGAGATAACTGCGTGCTGGCCACCCCCTATTCCATAAACAAGGACAGGCATCAGAGGGGCAAAGAGATGTCACCAATGTCACCTGTGCTGGGTGCTGCCCCGTGCTGTCAGAGCACAGGCTGTGCTGAAGGTTTTCAAAATGATGGTCGAGGCTCAGAGAGGACTAGCCGGGCTCCTGAACAAACCAATCTCGTCTCATTTCACTGCCAGCCTATGGAAAACCAGGTGTGGCTCAGGGCAGGTGCCAAGAGAAGGCTCTGGCTGTGCCCAAGCATGCAGCCCCCTGCACAGGTTCCTTCCTCATCTCCAAGCTGCACCTATTTGGGCCCGCCGGCCTTTGGGGCAGCTCCCTGTTCCCTGGGACCAGCATCATGGAACAGCCAGAGCAAGGGCTCTCCAAGTAGCAGCTCCAGCCGGAGTGTCCTGCCAGAAAACCCCAGGTGCTGCCGGGAGCGAGCGGTGGCTCAGTAGGTGGCACTCTGCATCCACAGGGAACCAGCACTTTCCCAAAGGTGAGCCCTGCCCTTGCAGCCCCAGCAACCTGCCCGCAGGCCTCGCTGCAGTGGGGCAGCCCAGGGGGGTGAGCCTTGCAGCTCCCCTCAAGGCTTCTCCTCCTTGCACTATGCCTGGGGACATCCTCTGGAAGTTCATCCTGGAGACAGAGTCCAAATGTCCTTCCAACCCTGGAAGAGGGAAACGGCCAAGTTTAGTGCCTTTTCCTTCACAGCACAAAGAAGAGCTGGAGCTTGTGGGAAATCCCACCCAGAATGTCCTGAAACGTGGCCTCTGGAGGCTGTTCTCTCCAAGAAACAGCCAAGCAGGGCTTGGTCAGGATGCTGCCATTTGGGAAGAACTACCCTGGTGTCCCACCAGAACCTCTCCGAGCATAACTGGGTACCCATCACCATCTTGCTGCACTTTCTGGACTCTGAGGAGTTGTGTTGGTTGATGCCAGCCTGCCCCTTCTTCTTCAAGATCACAGGAGTAGCAGGAGGAAGTTGATGAAGTGACAAATTCAAAGCATGCTCAGCCAAATTCCTTGCTGCTGGCAGTCAGTGAGATGGAGCTATCAGCTGGAGACTGGAGAAGAGAGGGAACACGGTGGGTTAGCTGCTGGATATGCCGTGTTTGGTCTCTAAACAGTGCAGGTAACACGGGCAATTGCACTTGGGGCATTCAACCCTGTCGCCTGCTAAGCCTCTTCCAGCTGCTCAGCAGTTTGCCAAGTGCAGTAAACGGGGCTGGAATGTTCGGTGCTCGGTATATTCCTCGAACTGGACTTAAAAAAATTAAAATGTTTCCAGTGAATCTCTGATAAAAAAAAAAAGTGAGAAATATTTCATTTTAACAGCTGAAAAATACAGAATTCATGAGGGAAGCTGTGGTGCCTGCCTGAGGAAGCCAGCCTTGAGCACAGCAGGAGGAAGGAGGAGAGGGAGGGAGCGAGGATTCCTGGCTGACAAACCTCGCTTTGGCCATTCTCAAACCACCAACCCCATGTTTCAGCAGAGGAGACCCCAAGCCCCAAAGCCTCTGCCTTTGGAAAAATTCCCCTCACATGCAAATGATCTCTGTGAACTGCAGGCCCTGAGACCTACGGAGGTCTTGCGGGAAGGGAAAGTCCCAGTCTGAGGGGGAAAGGAGGAGCCCTGTGAAGCCTCTGGCTGTCCCTCAAATGGCCCAGGAGCTGCTTGTTGACTGCCTGTGGAGCTCTCTGTCTTGGGGTTGCAGTGATGAACAGGATTTGCCTTTTCTCTGCTGTACTTCTGAGGACAGGCAACAAAGGGGAAACACAACAAAAACCCCAGCAGTAAAGCTGTCAGCTCATGCCAGACAGTTTCAATTGCACCATGCACAAAAGGGCTCTCAAAGGTTTGCTGGAGCTGTCTGTGTCAGGTTAACATCTGAGCGACTGATTCAGCATCTTCTTTTCCAGACTTATTGGGCATTGCCTCTTGGGATTGGCGTGACCTGGCAAAGACAAACTGGGAGCCACATATCTTGTGTGCCCGTGGAAGAAGGGAGAAGGTTCAGTGACTGAACGAGTTGGATCCCTGCCACATCGAGCAAAGGCTCCGTCAGCTTCCTGAGCTGTGAGTAACATTCTGTCCTCTCTCAGTTAGAAGGTCCAGATCCTCCTTTCCCAACGCAGCATTGCCACCCACTGCCCTCCCACCCGGAGCAAGGGGGTACCAGTCCGTTCATTCTCGACCCCCTGGGCTTCTCTGGGTTCCCATGCTAGACCAGCACGTTACAACCTGCTGTCCCAGCTTTTCTCCTCTCAAAGCAACAGCTTCCACTACAGCTACCTGAAAGGGGGTTGTAGTGATGTGGAGCACCCGGTCGCTTCTGCACACAGTGAGAGTACTAGAGGAAATGGCCTTAAGATGAGACAAGGGAGATTCAGATTAGATATTAGAAAAATGTTTTCACTGTTTGGGTGCTCAGGCACTGGGATAAGTTGCCCAGGGAGGTAGTGGACTCACCATCCCTGAAGGTGTTCAAGAAGCATCTGGATCTGGCGCTGGGTGATGTGGTTTAGGGGTGGCAGTGGCAGTGCTGGGTTGATGGTTGGACATGGTGATCTTACGGGTCTCTTCCAGCCTTGGTGATTCTGGGATTCTACAGCAGGTCTGCTTCCTGCTTCTTCACACAACAGGCCTTGGGGAGGTGGCCGTGGGGAGGTGCCCTCCGGGGAGGTCTGCCGGGGCAGCTGAGAGCGGCAGTGCCCCCGAGGAGCACATTTGTCCCTGCCCGGTGGGTGCCATCGCTTACTCAGCCCTTACTCATGCGCCGCTCAGAGAGACGCAACCACCGAGGCGGGGGGGGGGGGCAGTGATGGCCGGGTTTATCGCTGGAAAACGTTCCTCTGGGAGACACGGGGAGAGCAAGGAGCAAGGAGGCAGTCGACAGACAGGTGTGCCTGCGATAACCCGGAGCGTCCCCGACGCCGTGACCCGCGCGGGATCCAGGTTGCCCAGGGAAGCTGTGGGTGCCCGATCCCTGGAGGTGTTCGAAGCCAGGATGGACGGGGCTTGGAGCAACCTGGTCTAGTAGAAGGTGTGCTTGCCCACGGCACCGGGTGTAGTGAGGTGGTATTCAAAGTGCCTTCCAACAAAAACCATCGTGAGGTTCTGTGATTGTATGATTCTGGGTCTCCGTCGTTCTGTGACTCTAGGATTCCGCTCCGCGCCCCGCCCCACCCGCTGACGCCGCTCCACGTCCGCGCCCCCAGCTCCATAAAGTGGGCGGCGGCGGCGGGCGGCTCCTCATGGAGCGCTGTACGCCGCCGGCACCTGTTGTGATACGGCGACTCCTTATCCCGTTCCCTCCGTGTCTTGTGTCGCCACCCGCCCCGGGAGGGACGATGCGGGCCGTGGTGCTGATGGCCGCGCTGGTCATGCTGGCAGGTGCGTGCGGGGACGGGATGGGACGGGCCGGGCCGGGGGAGACCGGGACTGAGGGGAGCCCGCGCTCGCGCCTGAGGGGAGCTCGGGGCTCGTCCCTCGGCGGGGGGCGCCTGAGGGCAGCCCGCGCGCCTGAGGGCGGCCCTTGGCGGGAAAGCGCTGAGGCGAGTGAGGGGACCCCGCGGCGAGTGAGGGACCCCCTTGGCGAGTGAGGGCCCCCCGGCGCCGCGGTCGGTGGCGGCCCCTCTGCCCCCTGCTCACGGCGCCTCTTCCCCTCCCTCACAGCGAGCTGTGCGGCCGCCGGGTCCTCGCTCAACGCTACGGAGCCGCAGCGGCACGGGGAGCGGGAGCCCGGGAGCCGCGAGGGAGAGCCCGTGCCGGCTCCTGACTACGAGGAGGATGAGGAGGAGTACGAGGAGGCGCCGCCCGTCCACCAGTACATCGTGGACGACTTGATCCGAGGTGAGTCGGCGCCGCTGGGGCCGGGATCTCGCAACTTGCGGGCCCCAACTTACGCCTTTTCTCTCTTGTAAACGCTGCTATGCTTAGCTCGTGGAGTAGGGAGCAAAAAACATGCTTGTGCTTGAAGCTGCTGCTTTGGAAATAGCTGTCAGGGGTGGAAACCTAGCGTGAATGTGCCCAGGGTGTGTGGAGGCTGCAGGTTAGCTGGTAGCTTGCTGTGTGTAGCCTTACCTCCTGATAAACCTGACAGGAGGGCTGTGGTCAGGTAGCGACCACCTGCTTAGTGTAGAAGCATCAGTGGAGTTTATGGGTGCTGGTTGGCCCTAAAGGTTTGTTTTACATCAAGTTGTTTGTCTTGCTCCAAGAATTTTCTGGGTATTTTCCAATGGTGGCTTATTTGGGTTGGTGTCAACTGAAATTTCCTGGGAAAGCAGACACTTAAATCCCTTAAGTGGCCGCAGGAAATTTTGTTAAGCATCTTTAGGGCAATGCTTCACTGTGAATAGCTGTTGTGTGTATTTATTGTAATTTGCCCACTTGCTGAGCTGTGAGGAGATCTGAGCAGTCTGCCTGACTGTGGGAATGGGAGTATTTTGTTGGTTCGGGGCTAAGTGCAGTTGCAGTACAAGCCAGGTATCTACAGGTGACTTGAACCTCAGTAGGTGTGAGTAGGCTGGTTCTGTTGCCTCCCGGGTGGATCTGACTATTGATTTTTCCTGCGGAAACACCCTGAGACTTCTATGTGACTAAAGGACCTCTTAAATGAACGTTCTGTGTGGTCACTTGAGGGAATTTGTGAATTTTTGCTAAAGTTCTCCATGAAGATCTCCAGGGGAAGCGCGCCTGTCGGTGTTATCGAGCAGTTCAGCCTGTAAAACTACTGGCACGGTGACTTAAGTGTTGTCTTAACTGCACAGAAACCAGACTTGTTACCTAAGGTGGTTGGTTTGTAGACCAGCTCTTCTGCTTGGCATAAGGTTTATCTGTGGATAAACCTTGAAGCTGTTATGATTCAGCTGTGGATGGCTTTCCTGGCCATGCAGCCTGCAGACAGGGACACAGAGATCGAGCTGACAAGCTGAGCCTGGGAGAGGGAGGAAGGGAAGCGGCCTCAATTATGAAAGCGCGAACCTAAAGATCAAGTCAGACGGGACAGAACAGGGGCCTTTGACTGTCAGGAGTGAGCTCACACTTCCAGGCACAGGAAACCTTGCTGCAGGAACTGTGCACCTCGTTTACATGTTAATATAGCTCATACCATTTTAATCAGACTTCTGGTTGCTGAAGGCATTTTTGCTTTTAAGTAACTTCAAGCCAGGCTTGTTGCTCTGGAAGTTAAAATGATCAGCTGTCTAGACAACAGTGAACTACACCTTGTTTCTTTGTATGGGCTCTCAGCACCAGAAATACAGGGTTAGGAAGTAGTTAGATCCAGTTGTGCCTTATTGTTGTGATTGCCTGTATGCATAGAGCTCTGGGTAAAATATTAATCGTCCAAAAATGATTTTCATTAGGTCTTCAGAGCACAAGAGGAAAATTGAAGCTTGTAAATAGCTTTGCTGTTTCTGAGAGCCTGTTTAAATCGCTGTGGATAACTGTTACTCCTGAGCAGCAGTGTTGCACTGCGAAGGCTTCTGTTATGGCTAGCAGTGCAGGGGGTGGGTTCTTCCAAAAAACTTCCTTTGCCAAGTTAGTCCAAACTAGTGCTATTGAACTTTGATTGCTGCATGGGACAGCTCTGGAGCTTCTGACCCTTAGTCAGTGGCTGGTTTGTTCTCCTCAGCGAAAGGAGCATGATTGGCCTTGCTTAAATCCAAGGGCTACTAAGTCACCCGGATTTTAAACCACACTCTTCTAGAGGTTTGTCTTAATTGAGATAATGAGGGGCAGCAGTAAGCGGCAGAATAAATAGCCTGACTCTCGCAGACTCTTGCCTTCACCCCTTCCCTGCGCTCAGCATCTCTCCCGGAGCAGGGGAGCTGGAAAGGAGCTCTCTCCTGCTGAAGACAGCACTGCAGGTTGTTTAGGAGAAACAAGTATGCCAACCGGGATAGCAAGCTGCTTTGCCTCGGCAAGCGCCCAGGACTATCTAGCGAGTTGCAGTGCCTTTCATCACTGATGCAAATGGAGAGTTTAGAGCCATGGAGCTATTAGCCTTGTATCTGAGTCCATATAAAACTAGAGGATGGCTTGGCTCAGCATGAACTCCCTGCTCTTTACAGGCCTTTGCTTGAAGCTTGTGCTTGTTGCATCAAGTATCTTATGCTGTGAAATGCTGCAGTCCTGCATCTCTGCTGCTCTTCATCTTTGGTGGCTCTTGGCTCATCTGCTCCTGCTGCCTCTGGTCTGCATAGCGCAGGACTTGAGGATAGCAGAGCTGTGCTTTAATGAGCTGCTGAGCTTGCTGCCTTTGTGCTGGGTGTGAGATGCCCAGCAGCATTCTCACTCGCATCCTGTGCTTCCTGCTCACAGATTCTCCTGCAGCGTTGGTCCTCCTTGCTCTCTCTCACCAAATTCTTTAATTCCATTTTCTCAGAATCGTGCTTTCTAGCACTTTTATACTGAGTCATCGTGTCCTTTTTTCAGTGGAACCTGTGGTTAAACCCAAGCCAGCAAAGAGGGGGGGAGAGAAGAATGCTGGCAAATCAAGAAGGAAGAAAAACAAAGGGAAAAACAAGAAGAAAGGGACTCCCTGTGAAATGGAATACAAAAACTTTTGCATCCATGGAGAATGCATATACCTAGAACATCTCCAGATGGTGACCTGCAAGTAAGTTACTTGTACCTTGTGAGTTAGGTGTGATTGCCATGAGCCAGTGGCATATGAGGGCTCAGAGGAAAAATCAGTGTCAACGTGGCATAGATCCATCTCCTGCCGTATTTTGACTGAGAATCTTTCTGCCATGTAAATTAAGTGATGATGGAATCTGAGATGCATAACAAGCCACTGAACTCATCAGTTGGTCATAAACTCAAGCCAAAAGAATGAAAAGGCGTGTCTTTCTGGAACATCACACCCAAACTAATCTCGACTTGTTGAAATGCTGACAAACCTTGTGCTAGAGCAGTGACTGCATTTCATGAACACGCTCTGAAGTGAGCATCTCGAGATTCATGGGAAACTCGGAAGATGTCTAAGTCAGGTCTGAATATGTGTGGGTGTCCTTGGCTCCAGACAGCACAAGAGCTGATAAGAACTTGTGTTAATATTTACTTGCAGGTGTCATCAGGATTTTTTTGGTGAGCGCTGTGGTGAACAGTTCATGAAGACTCAAAGGAAGAATGATGTGGCAGACTACTCAAAGACTGTGTTGGTAGTGGTAGCTGTCCTGCTCTCAAGCGTCAGCTTCATTACTGTACTTATCATTGTGATAGTGCAGTAAGTATTATCCTCTTTGGTGTCTGTCTTCCTTAAGTGTGAGTGGGGCTTGTGCCCGATAACCCCGGAATGTGTATGGCTCATCTGAATTACCTTTGTCAAAAGCATCCAGAAAGGATGAGTTCTTACCCTAGCTTGGATATGTCTGGAGGGTAGAAGCAAGGTCTGTGACCCTGATATTGTAAGCCAGAATGTTTCTGCTCTTGCTACAACCAAGATAGTTAGAGTGCTGCAGAACATCAGCAGGAAGCCCAGGAGGAGCATTAATGCTGACACAGCAGTGCCTTCCCTAATCCTTGTGGAGACACCTGCAAGCAGCCGTGTGACAGCCTCATGCATGGCTATTATCCAACAGCTGCATACACAGGTGGAGGGTAGGAAATGGTGCTCTCAGAGTCCATTTATTAATGGGTGTTGCTGGGCTTAAATACTGACACTTGGAGGGAAAGCAAATGGGGAGACAAATGCTGGTGCTCCCAAATTCTGCTTGCTGTTAATGTGGGGGGAACACTATTTCAGCTGTACCAGCTGCTGCAGTTCAGTGTGGTGGGTCATCAGAATCTGGAGTCCTGTTGTGAATAAATTCAGAGAGCTTTTCTGGGTATGTGCTTCAAACCATATAGCAAACCGAACACTGGAACAGTCCTCCAGTTCTGCCACTGCAGCTCCAGCACTGTAGGGCTTGGGATCTTGTAGAAACTCCAAGGTTCAGTCTAATTTTAGATCTTGATGAAGCACATCATCTGAATTGGGTACGTGCTGTACCCTTTCCTGCAATTCAGGAAACAAGGTGCGCGTTTGTCATTTCACTGTTACTTCATATTTAACTCTGAACTTGAAGAATGCTGGGATGAACACTTGTTCTCTGAACACTGCCTCATTCCTTGCTGTCAGGAGAGAACCAGTTCTGTAGTGCTCGAAGAGCAAATGATTATAGGTGGTTTCTGAATTGCATTTGCTTCATGTTCTGAGCCCGCACAAGCTGGGAGCATGCTAATCTGTACCCTCATCCAGAGAAGCTGCTTGGAACAGTCACTGGAAAACACTGGAGAAATGGGGGCAAAAATAAGTAAGGAGCTTCCTTATTATGTATTCAAGGGACAGGGACTAGACTTGAAGCCTGCAGGGCCCTGCTGTGGAGAGGAGAAAGATGGTGTGGTTTCTGCAGCTATAAGCTAGAGCCACTAGGAAATCCGTCACCCAGAAAATCTCCTGGTGCTTTGCTCAGTCCCAGCAATAACCTCTCTTCATCTTGCTCCCTAATCTGTCTTAAGTCAAGAAGCCTTATCTCTGTGAGGCACAAGTGTCGACATCTAGTTCAGGGGTTCCTTGATTTTATCAGCAGATACTGCTTGATGCTGAATGCTTAAAAACTGTCTTGCTTGAAACTCCCTGGTGCCAAGGAGTTGCTTGAGGATTCCAAGAACATGAGCCTAAATGCTGCAGAGGATGTGGAGGCTGGTGACGACAGGATGTACATCAGGGTTCAAAACTATGTCTCTAACATGCCATAATTCCACAGGGTCAGGAAAAAGTGTCCTCAGTATGAAGAGAAAGAAGAAAGGAAAAAACTCCGACAAGAAAACAGAAATGGCCATGTTGGTGTGTAAATGGGGAGAAAGCAGGTATGAATGCTGACTTCAAACACCTTTCAGTCCTTCCAGGCTGTATGGGAATTGCATGCTTGTTTTGCAAAGCTGGTGTTTGCTTTTAACTCCAAGTGTCTTGAAACACATGGGTTGCATGTGAGCAGCTGGCTTGGTTTTCTGGTTTCTCAAAACCACCTGAATTGTACAAGTTATTCAACAGCCCTGTTAAATTTCTGGCTGTATTAAAAACCAGGTGAGGGTGCGCAGCAGTACTGAGATAAGTGGAGCTAAGAAGAAAGAGTCCTGAATATCTGAGCAGAGGCAGATGTAGTGCAGGAAACAGTGGTAGACTTCAGTCATGGAAGATGGTGCCACAGCATCCTCACCTCTTAGAAGAAAAGTACTGAGCATTTTCATCTTTCCTGCAAGGAGAGTTTCAGGAAGTTTCTGGTGCTCAGAAGCTGTAGACCAAAAGAAAGCTGCGAATTCTGTGAGCACCACAAATAGTTTGATACTGTCAGAGCAAATGAGGCCCAAAGCTCCTTGGCCTATGTGGATTGCTTGTGGGAGTGATCTAGTGGATTTTAGTGAGCAGGCAAGCTGGTCTCTTCTGAGGCCAAGTGTACCTAACAGCAGACTCAAGGACCATTACTGAATAGGAGTTACACTACAAGCTGAGGAGGAAGCCATGAAAGATAGACCAGAAAAGTTCTGGCAGAGCTGTGAAGTTTGGCTTTGCCACATGTCAGCTGTAGACATTTTCCAGCTTTGTCCAGTGACAATTGGAGGGTTTTGCTCAAAGCTTACTTGAAGCTGAAGAATATCTGGTGGAGTGTCCTCAGGTGTGTGCACATCCTTAACCTACCTGCTTTGCACATAGGTTTGCCGTGGTGCTAGCACAGGGTGCTTGTGTCTTGGATGGTGATTAATGTGCCTGGTCTGCCTGTTACAGAACAATTCTGAAGTGGCCATTGCCAAGCTGCAGGGTACCTCTGGCTTCCTGACACATCCACCTGGACACTGTGGGCTGGAGCTGTTGCCACTAAGCCCTGATTCATCAAGACAGAGGCTGCTGCAAGGAGATGTCAACAGGCCACTTGCTGCTGAATCACTTGCTGGGGAGACCAGTTATCCCTGCATCTTGGCACAACAATGTGGAAGGAGCTGGCTCTGTGGGGTACAGGACCTGCTGTCAAGACCTGCTAGAGACTACTGCTACTGAGCCTTCTCTGTCTGTGCTGGAGCTCCAGTCTCTGCTGTTGTGTGGATGGGCTTTGTTCTCTTAGCAAGTCTCCTTTGGCAGCTCTGACTCCAAAGGGGCGAACCTGTTGCCGCTTTCAGGAATGGATGGAGGGGACAAAATTCCCTTCCTTCCCTCTACCAAAGTGAAAAAGGGAAGAGGCTGGGATGGCTTCTCTCCCAAGACCTCAGTGGATGAAAAACCCAATTCTGTTGTCACTGTGCTCCCTGTCCACATTGGCTTCCAAGAGCTTCGTCTCTAGTTGTGACTTGCAGGGTGTTGGTGACAGATCTTTGTCAGCCACACCTGGGTTCTGTTACTGTGTGTGAGGAAGTAATCCTTCCAAGTTTTGTAGGACTTGTGGTGTGAGTGGAGCTATGCATTTGCGTGTGTGCTAGCCCGAGTTAAAATTAGTCTCCTCAGGATGCTGAGACAGTAGATGCAAGACCTGAAGCTTTGTATCTGAAGGAAAAGATCCATGCTCAAACTGACTGATAAGCCTGGACCCATTTGTTCTAAACACAAAGCTACTTCTGTTAAACAGATACTTGTTGCTGCTTTAAGCAGTGCTTAAATATAAAACACTTCACATCAGATCCCATCAGCTGAACTTGACTAAGAACTTGTTCCCTTGAAGAATTAAATTCAGGCACTGATGCTTTGCAAGCAGTGGTCTCTTGTGCTCTACCTTCGGGTGTGAAGAACTCATCTTACCTCAATCTCTTCTGACCCAAGTGTCCTTGTTTTCTTAACTGCCCATGCAGTCTTGAGCACGGAGTATTATTTGAGTTCAGTTTCTTCTTGGAAGAGCGATTGTGTTCTGTATAAACAGAGCAGAGTTCTTCTGGTAGCGGAGAAACACCATTAATTGTCGAGTTGTATCTGTAAATGTGTAAATATTTATTACTGTATTTAATATTTAATGTTTCCATTACAAACTTATTTATTTTATAATTAAACTTTTTACATAACCTAATCATGGTAAGGTTTTTTTTCTTGCTCTCAGGAGTACATGTAAACACTTGAAATTAGAGCTTGGTTTCTCCTCAAAGCAGGAATTTCAACACTTGGGAGCGTAAAGTACTGCTGTGAAGAACTGCAGCCATGTGTCAGGCATGGGCTCGGTGCTCTTACAAGAGTGCAAGCTGTTTGTAAACAAAATGTACAAATGCAAGTACCTGTTTGGGTAGGAAATCCATTTCATTCAGCTACAAGGGATCTTCTAGTTACTGATTTAGGGAGAGGCTAAGTCAGCCGTCTCTTTGGAAGCGAAACTGCAAACTGAGGTTTGAGCAAGTGTGTAGCCCTTTGCACCTGAGTCAAGAGCTGGAATATTGAATGGCAAGAGCCTTTCATCTCTGTGCAGTGGAGAGAATTTGGACAGCAATTTGAAACCTGGTCTTAAATAAATGAGGAAAAGCAGCATAGCCTCAGGCCAGTTACTCCCTAAGCAGAGAGGGAGCCTTGGCCTCCACTGTCTGCTTGGAATTTCTTTTCTTCCATGGTATTTATTAGTCCAACTATGTGCTAATGTTCCCTCTAAGCGCTTCTAGCAGTGAGCTGGGGTCTAAGTTCAGACTTGACTGAAAAAAAGTTTCAAGGAGGTGAGTTTGGCTTTATATGGTTTAAAAAAATGGGATGGAGAACATTGCTTTGAGGCCCTTTTTTCATAAGCGCCTTCAAGAGGTGTTGGTAGGCTGGGACTTAGCTTGAAACAGAGCTAAAAAACCCCCCAGCAATTGGTTTCAGTTGGGATCCAGGCTGTGTATCCAGTGTAGGACTAGAGCTTAGTTCTGCTTGGAGCTGCTGAGATGCCTTGGCCTCCTGAGTTGGCCAAGGAGTTCCCAGGCTCTGAGAGCAGCCTGTATGGTATGTAGCTGAGGTACAGGTAAAGGATTACAACATCTCTTGGGAAGATTGCAAGACTTCATTCCAGGGAACTTGCTTCATTACCAAAGTAAACAGCACTTCTCCAAGTGGCTTTTCCACAGACATTTGCTATTAGAGCTCTGGCAAGAAAAGCTGTTTCTGTCAGTGCTGCCAAGATTTTTTTGCTTTGGAGTAAACAAGCTTGATCTCAGTGGTAACCAAGCCATGGCCTAGTGAGACTGGGGATGGATTATAAGTCCCTTTTAAAAGCCATTAGACTCTTTTCCAGGAGCTTTCCTCTCTCTAGTCTGCATTTTGGGGGAAGTACCAAGTTCTTTAGTTGTTAGGCTAAACCAACACTAGCGGAGGAAACAGAGCTGTCCTCCCTCTTCCCAGCTACTGAGCCTGACAGGAGTGAAGCTACCAGTGTAAGTTGTAGATTCCATCTGTTGTGTACTTTTAATACTCTGATTACTGAGTGGACTGGAACGTATTTTCCAAAAACAATCAGTTAGAAACTGGAGAGGCAACTGTGGAGGTTATAGAAGACTTGTTCCTCTCTAAAGGATTTAAGTTACAGCCAAGTTTTTGGAGAGGTTTTGTGGCCAGCACTTCTACTGCAGAGCTCTTCTTTGTGCTTTGCTCTTAAGTCAGTCACATCCAGCACTGCTGTAGCTTTTGCTAGCAGAGCTTTGCTGTGCCTAAGAGATGATGCTGTCTCATGCAGGGCAGGGAACTGCCCGTGTTCCCTGTGGTGGCTTGTTGAGCGCTTGGAACTGTTTTCTGTGTTTGAGAAATTTGGTGCAGGGAATTGAGGGCAAATCTCCCGGTCCATGAATGGCGTAGGTAATTATAAATCCAGAACTGATGTATGTAAGAAAGTAAAAATTCCCTTCATTATGCTTTAATCAATTGTAAGTTCTAGCAAGCAGTAATGTATTTTTCCTACTTGAGTTATGGCCCTGGCTAATAACAGCCTGCTCCCAGCTTCTGAATAGAAGTGTGGTGCAGGAGCACCATACAGACCTACAGTGACCAGTGTGTTGTTTGCTTAAAAGAGCCCACAACAGATGGGTGGAACTGAGTGTCTGGAAGTCTCTTGCTGTCCAAGGATGCTGTGCTTGTGTGACAAGAAGATCTGATTTGCTGCAGGGCAAGGGCAAAGATAATTTTTATTGTTGATCCTGCACAGCCACGTCTGCTCTTCAGGATGTACATCATCTGGCTTTTGACCTAATCCCCTCACCATGGAGTTACTTCGGTTTCACTGAGCATGCCTGGATTTCTGGTCCCGCATTTTATTAATAAATTATGCCTCCAGATTTTTCTTGACCTTCCATTGACCATGTTACTTTGAGAGGAGGAGTGCATCTGTGTCCTTGTCACCTGTAGCTGCTTCAGCTAAGACTTGAGGGAGGAGCCTCATGTTCTTGCACAATTTTCTGCACACAGGGCTGAATTGGCAAGGTATTTTTGATATCCAGATCAGTATCCAGGGATAATGTGATGGTCATGCCTTCTTGCACAATTCCTTCCTCTTTCCTGAACGTTTTGTTCTCTGTGACTATTGTAGAAGAACACAGCTCATCACGGTGTTATCTGTTGTGCACTTAATGGAGCTTTTGAGTGTTTTACATTGTCTGTGACCAGGGAGCTTCCTGTCTGCTTCTGGATTTGGCTTCCCTTCTCCTGCCCACCTCCTGGTATGCCCATTTTCCTTCAGAGCAGTAGCAGATGTTACTCTGAGTTTAAGAAGTTTTCCTTGGTAAATCCAGATGTCCATGGACATGTGTAAAGGTGTTTGTGCTGTCAGTAACCCCAGATAGCTGTGCAGCAGTTTGCTTCACCCGCATTTGAGTTGTTTGATGCTGTTTCCAGTTACTGGTATGAAGGTTTGAGTCCTTAAAAGACTTTGGGTGGTTTTTATAGCAATATACTTAGCTAGCCTGTTAGTGCTACTGGTACTTCAGTAAACTCCCTGAGCAAGCATGTCTGAAAGCAAGGCTGTGAGCTGGGACAGATGCTTGCCTGTCTTTGGAGAGGGTTTCTTGGTGCACTAACAGTATGTCCCACTTCAGAGAACAAACCTGCACTCACCTGGCTCTTGAGGCATTCTCTTGGATAGGAAGCCATGGCTTCGTGTCCTTGGCGACTGCTGAATGCAGGGAGTGAGCATGTGCAAGGAGCAAGGGCTGCTGTTTGCTGTCACTGCTGGACTCTGCTCACACGGGTGGGCAGAAAGGTCAGACTCGTTAATAAGCAAACCTAGCTTCCTTCTCATTTTGTGAATAAAGATGTGCATACCTATCATTCTTCTGCTGGTTACACCTTTCATGAGCCAGTAATCCTCGTTTGCTGCAGGTCTGGCTTTGTCCATGACTTGGGAGTCACTCGGCTGAGACAGCTATGCCTGTGAATGTCAGAGGGAAACAGCCTTTGTTTGCTTTCTGCAGGTCCACAGCCAAGGAAGCAGGATTTGTGCATACTTCAACCAAAGAAGACCTTTGAGGTAGCACATTCTAAGTCCAAAGCAGAGAAATGCTTTCAAAACACATTTTCCTCGTAAGGACAGTAGTGGGGTTTTTTTTTGAGAAAGAACAAGTTTTCATTTATAGGCTTTTTGTGTCATAAAGATATATCTTTTTGCATATGGTTCAGAAAAATAGCCAATTCTCAGCTCAGCATTTTTGCACAGAACTAATGCAGTCTGTTCTTTTTTCATCTTGGGACAAAAAGCAAAGCTAAATTGTCTGGGAATCTGATCTAATCCATCATTTCCAATATGTCTTAACCTAGAATGCCATACCCTCGTTCCCACACCATGCACCCTAAGTCAGGTAACACTGTCATTGCTTCTAACTGCCTTTGGGTTCCTGCCTTTTGATGCTTTGTTCCAAACCTTGGAAAATAATTTCCTTTGGCTGTGATTTTCCTTACACTGCTGCAATGATTTTGTATTTGGGCATCAGACGGCAGTCAGAGGCGGGATTGGTTCGTGGGTGGTGCTGGAAACATGCTACTCTTCCAGAGGATAAAAAGGTGCTGCTGATGTTGTAGCATTAGTTACATTCTTTTTGCTTAGGAAAGGAGACATTTTCAGCACTGCAGGTAACCAGCTTTTAAAAAAGTGGAAGCACAAATTACTTTTACAAGTTTAAAGTGAGAAATATATTTTAAAATGTGTCTATTGGAGCATCCACAGCTCCTGACAGTGCAGGGTCATAGCACCTCAGCAAAATCTCAGACTGGCCAACGTCTTGTCAGGTCTCCCTTCTTCTCCTTGCATCCCTGCTGGGAGGGTAATGTGAATTGTTGGTGATTGAACGAGGGCTAAGCCTGGTGGCTGTCCCAGGTTTTACCCAGAAGACTGCCCTTCTCTTGCACTGTTTGCCCTCACGTTTCTAAGTAGTGTGATTTATGTTCAGAAACTGTTAAAGGTGCACACAGCAAATGCAGGTAAAGAGTTTCAAATGAAACTTCCAAGTGTAATTTGGGTAGGTACAGAGTTAGTGTGGCTCCCATTGATACCTGTCTGCATTGCTTTCAGACCGTATCTGGCTCCTTGCAGTTAAAAGGCACTTCCCTGCCTTATGCCTGGGGATGATTACTGTTGGGGATGAAAGGCAGACACCTCCTGGGTGGAGCAGAGCGGAGCAAAACCAAACCAGGGCTTAGGGCAACAAACGTTCTGTCAGGTCTTGGTCCCCCTCATTTATGATGAAAGCTTTTCAAATACATGCACAGTAGTGATGTGTGTGAATCCTGTGAGGTGTTCTAGGCAAGCACTGTAGCACGTTGTCTGAAAATGACAGCAGCAGTTGGGATTTCAGCTGGAAGGAGGAGTGAGGTGGAAGGATAGGGTAGCAGGGTCGAGCAAATGGACCAGAATAAGGACAGGATTTGAACCACTTCTCTCATTCCATGGGCATAACAAGGAACACTAAGGCATATTGAGGTGCATTAAGGAATGACCCCTGTGCTGTCTAAGTGCACGTCATAGTGCCAGTGCATACCCGTTCCAGGGCCTTTCATAGGCTCAGCAGGAAGCACCTCTTCCCTTTCTGCATGGGGGGAGAGACTTGAGGGAAAACTGATGCAGTGATGCGTGCTGGGATGGGGATAAAACCAGAAACCATTCACAGACCTTTGGGAAGCTTGCATTAGCAGCAGTAAGAAGAAAAGGATGCCCTTAGCATGGCTGCAGGCTTATTTTTCTCGGTCACATTTACAGTCTTACAAGGTTATGAGACATCACGTAGAAAAGATATGGTGCCATTAGCTATGTAGGCATGCCTTTAAAAGGTGAAGTTAAGATTTGAAAGAAGACATGAGGTCCACAGACAAAAATGCTCATCAGTTTTTCAAACCTCTAATTAGGTGCACAGAAACTGCTGTTGTAGGTGCAAGCTTGGTGACAGTACCTGCAAAAAGATAGCCAGTGGAATTTTGTGTTTGGGGAGGTCTTTCTGCAGATGTGAGGGGATTTCTGCTTGGAGTGGAAGATGTGCAATGACTGCTTTTATGCTGGGTCCTTGGCTTTCTATTAAAAAAAAGAAAAAAGGAAAAAAGAAGATCAGCACTTCTCCTTTGTTCTATGTCCATCTCAGCAATGCAGACTGGAATTGAACTGGTTTTTCTGTGGGCTGACATGATTTACATAAGGAATCACTTACTGCAATGCTAATGAGCAAGCAGTGCAAGACTCAACAATGTGTGTCTGTTAGCAAAACTATCACAGGAAAAGTTGGTACAGGGGTTGAACAGTGATGGTGGGATGCTTGGTCATCATCAGCCCTGTTTCACCTGGGTCCTAGGAACATCAGCCTGCATTTTGTCATGGATTTAGTGGGAGCTCAAGGAAAACACCATGTTCAGAAGATCCCATCTTTTTGATGGGGTCTGAAAAATTCTGCTTTAAGACATGATTAAAGCATTTCATAATTCTTTTTGTTGAGATTATTTTGGCTTGTGCTAAAAGGACCTTTCATTCAGAAGGCATCCATAGGTAACTGAGGCCTTGCCAGTGCATCGGGAATACAGTTCAAACACGTGGCTTGAATTCGCATCTTTCTCTCTGCTAAAACCCTGTTTCTGGTTTTACCTGGTTCAGAGTGTGCTTGAGCAATGTTCACTGTTAGGCTGTTTCATCTTCAGGATGTGTTTCAGTCCCTGCTCTGGTGCAGAGCATGTCACATAAAGCTGTTACACACTGAATCCTGAGTGGGAGTAGGGTGAGTGTTGCCACTGGAATAACTCTGTGCTTTTCCGTCTCACAGCAGCGTTGCTCAAGAGTCTCTAAATGAATCCCACTCACATCCCAAGTGATTGCACTACAGCTGAACACTATGATTCAACATCCACGGCCTTGCTGGTGCTGGAGAGATGCTCCACAGAATGGTAAACTCACAGCAAAACAAGGCAGCTTGTGTTTTCTTGGGAGGAGCCAATTAATAACAACATTATCTTCATCAAGCGTTCCCACCTTTAATGAAGGCCGAAAGCCTTTTGTCCCCTCGCTCAAATTTCATCACCGCCGTCCCCTGGGCTCAGTGTGCAAGGCAATCTGGAGGGAGCTCTTTGGAAAGCAGCCAGCTGGTCTGCCAGGAGATTGGATCCAGTTGCATCAGCATGGGAGCAGGAAT
Source organism: Monarcha castaneiventris obscurior (assembly GCA_026261815.1). Classification (NCBI taxonomy): domain Eukaryota; kingdom Metazoa; phylum Chordata; class Aves; order Passeriformes; family Monarchidae; genus Monarcha; species Monarcha castaneiventris. The sequence continues at coordinate 183,642 of JAMPIT010000622.1, forward strand.
GCTCCCAGAGCTGGCGGGACCTGTCCTAACTGGTTTTCCAAAGCTCCTCCCACCAGAGCTCCTGCAAGGACATCCACTTACCTCACCAAAACCTGAGTGATCCAACGATCCTGAAAGTAGAACAGCTGTTACCTGGCAAAAGCAGAGAAGGGATTAACCCTTCTCTGTGCTCCAAAGTTGGGGACAGAGTGAAGTGATAAGTGAAACAGCGTGAAAGTGCTCTCAAGCCATACTATCTTAACTGTAGGGCTATCACAGACTAACATCTATCAAAACAACAATGAGCCAGGCCCTTGTTTAGTGGAAGATGAAATCAGTTGGTCTGTGCTGATTAACAGCTGATTGCTGCAGATAATTTTATGGAAAGCACTCCAGCCTTTCAGAAGGGCTGTCTCGGACCAACTGCTTTGTGCAGGGTTATCAGTGCTCGTGACTTTGCTGTGAACCTTTGTATCAGCCATGGTGCTTCAGGAAGGAAACCGTTGTAGCTTTTGGTCTTTTATATGAACAGTGTTTAGGCGTGAAGCTTCGTGGGAGCCTAAAGTTTTGGGTTTTTTACTTGTACACATGCACATCAGATCTGAGTATCTACAGTTGCCTGGTACTGTGAGGCACTCCCTTCAGGGGCCAGTCCCTGGAGATGTTTAATTACACAGAGGACTGGCTTCTGGCATGGAGGCATGGCCTGGAAACCTAAAGTTTCACATACTTCTTTGGAGAAAGGACGTTTATGGCGCCTAGGACCAGTAAGGATGGAGGGGTGGAGTTCAGTGTATGACCTAAATGTTACTACTATAAAGACTTTAGAAAAGAGCAAGACTTAACTTTATTTCCTCTCCTACTTTTGAGTTACCATCATAATTTGGGAGGTCTGTCTGCCAACTGTAGCATGGCTTAAGCTGGGAGCCAGAGACCATGAGTGAGAAGTCATCATCATCAGCAGCAAAGTTTCCATCTCTCATCCAGGCAGCACGGGAGCAGGATATGGTCTGACATTCCAGCCCAGCTGATCTCGTGTGCTCTGAAGGAAGTAGGACAGGCAGCAGACAAACCCTCAGGCCTGTTTATGAAATATTCCTGTACAGTAACTCCCAAAGTGTAGCGTAGGGAGACTCTCAGTTACCAGGCGAGAGGGGAGCAGGAAGCAGGGCTTGGGGGGAGGCTGTTAACTACAGCCACGACCTATGCAAAAAGAAGCCTGACAATTCCTTCTTCACCCCCCTGCCTTGCTAATGACTGCTGGAATAGCTTTCTCCAATGCAAAGCATCTGGGATGACTTTGTAGCACAGAGAACAGTGATTAAACAGATGGTATCACCCACGAGCGCGGCTGAGCGCGGCTTGTACATGTCTTGGGGAGAAACAGGATATGCCACACAAGAGAGTACTTTGCATCGGGTTGCTGTGCCCACACACCTTCTGCGTGACCTGGCGTGGCGTGGCTGCCTGGCCTCCCAGAGTGCACTCACTCGCAGCCCACAGGCACAGTGCTGGGCTCACGTGGCTCACTGCAGCACTGAGGCCTGCCTGCTGCGACTGGGGCCACTGACCACTGGGGTGCTGGGCACGAAAGAGCCACTGGAGGTGGTTTTTTGTGTGCTGCTCTGCCGGGAGGGTTCCATCCTGCTTGGAGTGTAGCCTCCTGGTACCTCTTGTTGTTTCTTGTGTGTATGAATAGCTGTTCCCCCAATACACATGCCTTTATAAGCTATGTTTCCTCAGGAACCCCGACCTTCTGCTTTCCCTTCCCTAGGAAGCTGAGACTGGTGGTACTTCACACCTTTAATCATCCTTTTCTCAGCACCCCAGTCTGATCTTTGAAATGTACTGTGCCTTCTCAGAGAATCGGCACAGCTAAGTGGGGAATTCATCCCTGGCACAAAGACCTGACGATTGCAGGATATCCTGTGAGCCTCGGGTTTGCACATTTCTAACTGCTGTGATTAATTTGTGGCCATTGAGAGTCCTGTTAGTGTAACAGCACTGCTCTGATGTCCTGGCCCAGCTGCGGTGGGATGATGATGCCTCTCCAGGACCTCTTTACAGTCTCCTTCAGGATGGCTCTCTCTAAGCTGTTCCTGGCTTTTTATCCAAAGCAGTGTGCTCTTGGCTGTTGTGGTGAGGGGAAGTTTGGCTGGAGGTTCCAGCAAGGTGCAGGCAGGTCTTGCAGTGTCTGAGGTGTTACTGCTCCCTGTGGAGGCTCCCTCAAAGAGGTTGAGCAACCAAGACCTCACCACAGTGCAACAGGAGCGCTATGTGACCTCCTTTCAGAGCTGTAGGAAACCAGCAGCAGGGCAGTGACCATTGCCTCATGCTTCTGTCAGCCCTCATGGCTCCTCTGGTGCTCATGGAATTTATAACTCCCAGTGGATAGAATAGCACTAGTTTAAACCACACTCCTCTCTAAGCAATATTAGGCTGATCAACTATTGAGCCTTAAAGGTTTTTCCAACAGAATCAGAAAATACTAGGAGTACAGGAGTTAGTCTGGAGATTTCATCCCACTCTGCACAGCCTCCCAGAAAGGTTTCTATCATCCTTTGGCCAGGCAGGAGCCAAATTCTCCATTAGTGACATGCCTTCAATGCAGACCTGTTTCTTCTCCGCCTCCCAGCCGATGAGGTGTGAGCTGCAGTGTACAAAGGAGGCACTGAGCCAGGCTTGGAAAGCCGACCTCCCTGTTCATATTGTCTTCCTGACACAATCCCACACCTGCCTCCCAGTGCTGCTGCAACCAAAGTGTGGCTGCCTGCGCTCGCTGCTGAGTCTGGGCTGTGTTAGTTAGAAAGTCCCAGCTGTCAGAGTTTAGCCCCCAGAAGAGAGAGCCCAGGTGAAGGTCTGGCCTTTCTCAGAGATGTCTCCTGCAGCCCTGTAGGATTTTTGGTGAGTCACTCTAAAACAGGAGGTAAAGAGAATTTGTTCTGAGAAATGCCGTGCAGTCATCTATTCCTAGCCTCCCTAGCTGTGGGTTTGTTGCTTTCTGTGCTACCAGGACAATGTGCAGAGGCTCTGCAACTGGTTCTCACCCATCCACTATTTCAGGATCTAGGTGTATCTACTTAGTAGCAAAAATTTATATAGGTTAATTCCCACACTCCCAATGAATGAATCATTAAGGGAACAAAGAAAGGTGCCTCCTTTAAAGTATCACTGCCACCTGCATTATGAACATACGCCCAGGTTTACCTGTACGTATTTAACCCCTTATCAGAGCAAGTAAGTGACAGTCAGCTCTGGCACTGGCTGCGCCTCTCACATGGATGGCAGGAGGAAACACGTTCTTGCACTTGGAAGTGATGTGCCAAACTCAAAAGAAAGCTGAAAAATACCCCAAACCCTCATGTAGGGGGGCTAAGTACGAAGCTACCCCTGGCCAGAGGTATGTGCCACCTCCCACACCCTTTCCAGACACACCGAGGAGGAGTGATACCCTGCAGAAATGCTTAGCATCTGGTGAAACTGAGCTGGAAAAGTGTCCCTCTCACTAGGAAAGCCTGGAAGCCTCCTTGCTAGTAACCGATGAGCGCTTGGAGGGGAGTTGCTGATGGTCCAAGCTAAAGGATGCAGTAGCTTCCCAGTAGAGCAAATTGTTTCCTCCTGGATGCAAGTAAGAACAGCATCCTGTTCAACCGAGAGCTGCATTTTGGCTTGGGCTGCAAGGGGGAGGAAGGGGACGGCTCCATCTCCTTTGTGTTTTTCCCACTTGGTTGGGTTGTCAGTGTACAGTCTGAAAGAGGTGTGCCCCAAGGATGCAAAAGGAGATAAGCCACTGAACTGTATTAGCACATGAAAGAAAAAACGGTGGGAGCTTCCAAAGGATGGCAAAGGTTCAAAACTTGCTCACAGAAGCACATAGTTGTGGATGATTACTGCAGCACACTCCTCCAGCCGGAGGCGTGGCAACGTAGCATGAGATGAGAACGGAGCACAAAGTGAGTAATGCCAGTGCCATTCTTAGTAAGGAATCCTATTTTTAGTACGGATTGGCTTGGAATATAAATGGCTTTAAAATCAAAGAGCCAGTGAAAGGAGAACTCCAGTAAAGGCGCTGACTGCAAAGATCAAAGTACAACTTCCTTCTAAAGATGACCCTGAGACACAGGATGGCAGACACTGAATACTGTAGGCCCTTTGGTCCAGTGCTCTGTACTGGTGCTGTCCCATTCCCCTTCCTTTCAGCACCATTAGAGGCAGGAGCCTGGGCTTTTCTTTTGGCCCCTGCACTCTGCTTCCAAGGGACTCCAGCACTCAGATGAGAGCCATGTGAATAAAGCAGTGTCTCACAGTGACTCCGAAATGGATAGTTTGGCTGATGGTTTCTATATGTGTTGCAGACATGGCTGTGATTTCTGAAGACCTAATGCCCTGACTCACCTGTAGGACATCTAGAAATCCTGGGCAAATATCCAGAGGCCTCAAATTCTGCCTGGACATCATTTTCCAGCAGAAGAGGAGTAACAAACTGTGGAAACCCTGGGAATCAGCGGGGCCTATGGTATCCTGCACTAGCCACTCTCACTGTCACTTTGCTTCAGTTAACCTAGAAGTGACTTTTCCTGTTCTGGTTTTTCATAGTCCTTTAGTGTAAATAACAAAAAAAAAATCTCTCCATTGCCATATTGGAGCACGTCTGAGATCCAGGGCACTTTTCAGAATGGCCTTTGCTGTAAGGGTGTTGAAGGTAGAGGGATCTCAAAGGAGGTTGAGTACCACTCTGGAAAGTCTGTGGTGGAGAGGGAAGGGCTTGGGGTCTTCTTGTTTGGTTTTTCCTTTGCTGTACAAAGCTGTACAAAGCAAAGCTGTACCATTTGGGTTTTCTCTCCTTTTCTAATTTTGGGACATGGCACAAAATGTGGGAGTTTAGTCAGATGTGGCAGCCACAAGCCCAGTAGGGAGCACAGCCCGTGTGCTGTGCCGCTTAGGGTTAGCAGCAAGGACCCCAAGTGACCTCCCTGCTGTCAGCACAGGCAGCTGCAGGAGACAGCAAAGTTCACGTGAGAAGGTTCAGGTATGTGAAACAATGGGTGTGATCCGAAGGCTTTTGTGTTTGTTTTAGAGGGAAAGAAAAACGGTTTAATACTTGGGTTGTTTATCTTTGATTAACATATAATCTCACATGGGGAGACTGCAGGGGAAATTCTGCCCTAGGATCAGCAGTGAGGGTTATTGGTAAATACCTGGCTGCTGGTCTGACCGTGATTACAGGTGAGAGGATTTTTGAGGAGCACACTGCTTTTCTTTCATCTGATCACAATGGCTGTCTAGCAGATCTGTGAAGTTAGTCCAGAAAAAAGAAATGTTGCAGTAAGGTCTAATTTTAGTCTTTTCAATACAAAAATCTTGTATTTGTTTTTAAAATGGTCATTCAGCTTTAAAATTTTCTTATTTTTCATTTCTTGTAAAATGAAAAAGAAATCACTCACAGAAGGAGAGTTATTTGTTCTGAATAAAAGATGACATTTTGTTTACCTGGAGTTTTGTGTTTGGGAGTGTTTTCACTTGGGTAAGGTCACAAGAGAATATCCACTGTGAGGTGAGAGCTCTCCAGGCTGCCGGGTGGGGACAGGGCACCAAGTATGCGTGCGCAGGTACCTGCCTGCTCGTTCTCTCTGCTCTGCACATTATTGAACATATCTTTGTTTACAGTAAGGTGACTTAGGTGCGTGGCTTTGTCCTTGCTGCTTACCCACCCAAACACACCTCAAAGTACAACGCAAGTGACTATAAATAGTTTGGGATCCTTTAAGGCAAAATACAGGTGCAGCGTAACCACATCGTTTGGTCCAAGTTTCACGGATGACAGCAGAAGTCCTACTGAAATCTACGGTTGGTTTTCCAAAGCCAGGAGCACACCCTGAAGTCATTAACTGTGGTGTTTCCCCATTGATCTCCACAGGGCAGAGCTGGACCCATGCTGAGGACTTCTGAAAATGCTGCTCTGCAGTTGTGGATCTGGTCCTGTCACCTCCTGTGAACTCAGTGATGTCTCACCACTGTAAGAGACAGCACGATCTGGCTGCTCTGCTCACCTCCAGTGTAAGTGCTTAACAGATACCCATTGGGAACTAAGTGTACAGTGTAACTGCTGAAGAAGCCAGAGTTCTTGCTAACAAATACTGTCAACATTTCATGAAGTTCTTGTTGTCTGTTGGGCAGGCAGGAAAGTACAGGTAGATAACTGCACTCATGTTTGGGTTTACCTGGGCACTTTGCAGCCTGCTGAGTCCTGATGTTTGTTCTTTGTTTCCCCTGTGATTGTGTCTGTGTGCAAATTCCTGGGGTTTTTTAAGATGTACTCCAGGAATGTGGTGAGTGAGAGGAACAAGCCTGGCTGGGAGGACAGAAGAAGTTTGTAATGGGCTCTTGGTTTCAGCAGGAGACAGTGAGGAGCTGCCATGAGTCTGGGTGTGGAGGAAATATGTCAAGATTCTGAGCCAGGGCTGGGTGCCACTGAAAAGCAGGGAAAGCAGAAGTAGAGTTGGTAGAGTCTTGGTGAAGCCACCTGACAAGTACATCTGAAGTGGGGCAATAACAAGCACTGTCAGCCCACAGAAAAGAAGTAGGGTAGTGGGGAGGTGGAGACTGCAGAGATGGGCAGAGTTAGGAATGATGCCTCTGCCTGCCAGTGCAAGGCTGCTCTAGTGCAGCCCAGAAATTGGGCTTTTGTGCTGGCTTAAACTCGGGAAGTGGAAGGTGAAGGTGTTTTGTGCGCAAGCAAGCTCCACCTGTATATGCCAAAGCGTTCAGCTTATGCTGAACTAACTCGAATGTGTCAGTGTTGCTGAGGTGCTGCCTGACCTTCCTCTGCTCTAAGGGTTCAACTGTGCAGCCAGGCTGTGTTGTACAGTGCTGCAGCCAGACAGCTATGAGTGGTCTGAATGTCCTGCAAGAAGGCGGTCAAAGGCTCTGTGTCAGCCCAGCTACAGGTTGAAATAAGGCCTTGGTCCTGGTCAAGCAAAACCTTTTGGTTGGGCTCAAACTAACCCCAAATAAATATTCTGAGGACATTAGCATATTGTGAGGCAGTGAAGGAGTTGTTTGACTTCCTTTCTTCTCTCCCTCCCTTGTCTATTTGCTAAAGAAGGTCTTACTCAGAAGAAAGGAATGAGGAAAGTGCAAGACATGATGTCCTGATATAAATGACAGGGCCCATCCTATAGAGAGACTCATACTTTTCCATCTGGGAGGTTGTGTGGGTCTTGGAAGTTAATAATTGCAGCTGGGGCTAAGCAAAGAATGAGCTGTGAAACCCCCAGCCCCTTTCCATGTGAACGGGAAGAACCCAAAACTTTTCCTAAGTTGTTGCAAAGTGTTGTGAAGTGAGAGGCTGTTCAAAATGTGGTGATGGAGCAGGTGGGCCATGGAATCCTGTTTTAATGCAGGTCTGTGTACAGGAATTTGGCCTCCCTGGGACCTACCTGAGCTGTACAGGTAAGCATCGCTGAAGTCACACACAATTAACATGTGGTTTTTGTTGCTGTTTTACTTCCCCAAGCCCAGAAGGTTCTGCATTGGCCAAGGACTGTGCAGCTGTCCAGGTTTTGGGTTATTTTCTCTTTGTGAATCTGAAATCTGTCTGCAAGGGAATTGCATGCAGTAGCACCTCTGTATCTCAGGATGTTTACATGCATCCTCCCACACGTGTCTGCAGACTTGACTGGTCCATGTCACAGGCTGAACCTGGGGATGGAAAGGTTCTGTGTGCCCTGTAACAACATGGACACTTTACTGCCCTGTCATGGTTCTGCTCTCCTGCTGAGATGCTGGGCCTTGCTCACAGAGTAGGGAGGTGCGTGGGGACTGGCTGGCCTCACCCCTCCAGAGCAGCCCCCAGGAGCCATGCGGAGCTGTTGCTACCTCCAGTGAACAAAGTCAGGAGCAGGTCCCTTGGTTCCTTTATCCTGTCTTTACTGAGATATTTCAGGCATGCATGATATAATGACAGTGTGCTGCAGCCCAAAGGTGTGGTGGAAAATCTGGTTAAGCATGCTGGCTGAGCTGCTCCGTGGATCCTCGGCTGGGACATGCTGTAAAGCACAGCTCAGCACTGTTAGCACAGGAAAGACAAGAGCTGCTCCTCTCTCAGTTCAGCCTGAAGAAACTGCATTTTTCCGTTTTGATTTTTTCCATCAGCTCTTGCATCACTATGAAAGTGCTTGCCTGTGTGTTTGTATTTCTAGCTGTTAGGTGCTAGCTCATATTTTTACTATGATCATCTCTTGAAGGCCAATTTATACAGATCCACTTGTCTCCTTCAGATGCAGCTTTTGGAGGCAAGTCATTCTCTGAGCTGCACTGCCTCTCTAGGCTCAGACTGCTGTGTCTCACTTACCCCAAGCTGACACACTTTAGTGCAAGTCAAGTCAATATGAAGCCAGGTTTTCCCATAGCACTACATTGCTTTGTGACCATTGCTTGCCTCCTTGTTATCCTCTCTGACCCAAGGCACCTGACCACGGCAGTCATAAGGTCCCCAAAAATCACATGTTCCCATACTATACCTTGCAGAGAGATTGGCAGGGCACAATCGGAAATGTTGCCCTTCGAGGTGCATTAGGGATGACGGAGTTCAAAGAGGGGAATGAGAACTTGCTATGTTATTCAATTAAAGCAAAGTCCAGCAGGGAAATCCAATGGCTTAGTTTACTCTGTTGGGTAAAAGTTCAGAAAGGAAAAAAACCTCTTTTCTTTTCCCAAGCTCATCAGTTTGTGATTTTCTTGGAAGAATGGAAACTTATGAATCTGCAGAAACTGCATTTGCAATGACAGCTGCATAATCTTAAGGATTTTACATTTATAACCAGTAAGAATTTTTTGAACAAAGGAGAATAAGGGAAACAGAGAGAAGCTGAACATTACAGCCCTCTTGCTTTGTACACTGACCTGGTGACTCTGATGTTTCCTTTCACAGTGACTGCAAGTCCAGCGTGGTTTTGGTGTTTGATTTGGGTCAGGGAGGGAGGCCAGCTGTGCCAGAGACACACCTGCCCCCTTTCCTGCTGCCTGCCCTCCGCTGTCTGGCAGATGGGGGCTCATTCCCGGAGGACATGGCAGAGGCACATGGCATCCCCGCAGACAGGGCTGTGTGGGGAGATCAGAGTGACTCAGATAAAGATCACAGATACAGCTGACTCCATTAACCTCCTTAGGCTACCTCTAAAGACTGCTGGGTCTCTGTGGCTGTGTGTTTTTGGGCTGCACCACCGTCTGGGAGTGAGAAATCCAAGCATCATCTCTCCTGGGACTTGGGAGGAGTGCTTCTTGTTTGTGCTTGTGATTTTCCATGCACAAAAACCTTCTGGAGGGGGGGAAACACAACTGCCAGGCCCACTGGGTGGTATGGGTTTTATTACTCCTTCAAGCTTCCTTGTTGCCTCAGTTTCTGTGCCTGCAAAATGAGATTAATCATCTTTGTCCTGTAAGCTCTTTCCTGGAAGAGGAAAAGGATGAGAGTGCAGAGAGGCATTGGTGCTGGAGTAACATACCTGTTGTGCAGCCAGGATGCAGTTACTCACAGAGGCTGTACTGAGAAACAGGAGTGGATTCCCTGTGCTGGCAGGTGCTGGTTTCATATCCATATCCTTAGAACTGTCCTTTTTGCTCTCTTGCCCTAGGAAGACTGTCTCCCCCTCTGTAACAAACACCCCTAAGTGCTTGCACGGGGGAGAGGGGTCCACAGCAGCATTTCTCAGTATGTGATCTTTCTTTTGATAGGCCTTACTATTTCTTTACCTTCCTCTTCTTGAGCTCTCGGGGCTCTTCCCACCTGGGCACTGTGAGCTGTTCATGCAAAAGTGTTCATGCCCTTCATTCTGGCATGTCTTTACTTAAGCCACCAGACAGAACACTTGCATGAGTGACAGAAAAAGGGAAATACAATACCCAAGCCAGAAAAGGAAGCTTGGAGGAGGACAAACAGCCCCACTTGCTGTAATTCTGAATGCACACAGGCTGATCTGTGTTAGGGCAGCATTACCCGGTACTGGGAATCAAATTTTGATTGCCCAGCTCCTTGGCAAGTGGAGCACACACACACACCGAAGTCAAGCCTCGGGAAGCCTCAGGAAACCCTGTTTTAATCGAAGGGCTTTGGCTCAGACCTGACTGCAGCATGTGACAGGGACTTAGAGCAGGAAAGGCCAAGGCCAGCTGCGTTGTGCACAGCCCCAAGATTTGCCTGTACTTGTACCTGGGCAGAAGTTTCTGCTAACGTGAGCAGCAGGGAGGTGATTAGTGATACCAGCCTTTGGCTAGAGTCGAGTAGAACAAAACCCCAGGGTCTTCATATGGAATATATGCAAACGGGGATATTTTCCTTAGCTCAGGAATTTGGAGCTAGGAGTGTGCTTTTAAATCACCTACTCAATATATGGACAATTCAGCAACTTCGGCTATAAAACTTGGTTGAGAACTCTGGAACTGTAGCATAAATCTTAGAAATTTGCTTGTGTAATGATTACAGGAGTGGCCAGACTGATGGACATCTGCTCCTATGTATTCCCTTCTGGAAGTCACAATTCTCCTGTCATGACAACCATTTCCATAGCACTGCATAAATGAGAGTTCACAGATTCATGTTAAAAGGGAAGAGTATGAACACACAGGCTTTTTACAACAAATCCTGGGAAAAGAGCCCTCTGAGCAACCACCGGTAAAGCAGACACGCAGAAGGGTGGTTTCGCATTCAGGAGCTGGAATCGTAGCTCAGGAGCAGATAAATTCTGATATATTGAGATATATTTTCAGATATATTGAGGCTTTTGTGGGTCTGCCAAGCCAGATCATTAAAGTTACTCTCTAACCACATAGTCATATCTTAGTGCAGATGATCTAGGTGTTTCAGGCACAGGAGTTGTTCAGAAAAAGATCTCATTTTGGGTGGGTTTCTTCTAGTTGAAATTTCATTGAGGGAACAATTTATGGGTGACTCCATCTCACTTAACTCATCATGCAATGCCCAGGTACAAGACAAGGAGAAGACCCATGTGCTGCTTACGACGAGAGTTCCATTGTGTTATTTACAGATGGCCGGGCACAGGAACTCTTCTGTTTAATTCTAAACTTTGGGTCACTGCTTCCTCTTTGTAATCTTTACTAGGCTTAGCAATCATCATAAAATCACAGAATGGTTTGGGTTGGTAGGGACCTTGAAGACTATCCAGTTCCAGCCCCTGCTGTGGAAGGGATGCTCCATCTTGCCCGGTCACTCCACAGTCATATCCAAAGACCATTTTCTCTTCTCTTGGAGTCCTTTTAGGAACTGGAAGGTGCTGGAAGGTCTCCCTGCAGACTTAAATCCTGTATCACTAAGAGGAATAGTTATTAAAATCAGCCATTGAGTTATTGTAGCCTCAACGACATGAATTATACTTGTGCGTGGAACACCAGTGTCATATTTACATACAAATGAACTTATGTTGTTTATATTGTGTTGCTATTTACTGTGAGCCATGGTAATTGCTGGGCTGGGCTGAAGCTGTGTGGGTCATTCTGAGCTTGGATTCTGGAGGAGGTGAGCCTGCATGAGTGTATTATCTGTCTCATCATTTATCAGTCTCCTCTTAATAACTTTTGAAGGCATTAACTAATTTCATCTACATTTGACACAGGGGCAGAGGTTTTTGTGGTGGGGAGATTAAGGGACAAAGGACAGAGGTACTTGGTGAACTAGAACTCATTAATTCCACTGCTCAAATAACAGCTTGTTTGGATTAACCTCAGGAAATGCTCTTTCACTGGGCCTAAATCTTCGTGCAATGATATGGTGATTATTACAATGTTTTACTGAAATCCTCGGAATCACTCTGTTTCAGCTTGCTGGACAGGGATGTTTGTGTTTACCTTCCAAAGCATGTTTGAGAAGCCAAATCAGATCAAAAGTGCTGAGCTGCGTCAGAGAGGAGACACTTTGTTACGAGAGTTGTGCTCCGAGGTGTTACATGAGGAAGATCAGGAAGGACTTCTAGTCTGGGCTTTAGGATAGTGCAGCCACACAAACCCAATTTTGTCTTTAGAAACTGCTGATCCTGAGTGCTGTTAGTAGTTAGACAGGACTTGTATAGGCCCCATCCCTCCAGATTAAATCCAATATTCCTCTTTTTCAGTTTGGAAGGGGCAGATATTCATAGAGCTGTGCTGCAGAGCTGCTCCCTGAAGTGGCTGTCATGGCTGAGGCCGAAGGGCCAGAGTGGTTGAGCTGTGGGATGGTGCCATCCATGCCCTGCCTTCCCAGGCAGGGAGCAGACTGTGTGTAACCAGCCCTTCCCAGGGCTGTGACCTCGGCATGGACAAGCCAGCTGAGGTGAGATGCCTTTGAATGTGAGTAGAGTAGCCTAATACAGCACTTTATATACAATAAAAGACTTATTTCTATGGAGCAAGGCTTCTAATAGTTTGCAGCTCCAAGGAGGAGGTTCAGATCACATTGCAGGGCAGTTTCTCATCTCGGGGCCATGCAGTTGTCCATGACCATTGCCATTACAGCAGGCAATCAGGTCTCTAGATCTTTTCCCTTTCTGTAGCACTATAAATTCCCAAATAAATATGCCAACACTGTGACAGTCATGAAGTGGAAACTGAACAGAAGTAACGTGAAGTACTTGCTTTTGAATGCTAGCATCACACATTTGGAGTAATTTCATGAAGTTTTTATGTGAAGTCCAGTTAGTGTTTGTCACTGCACAAATTTCAGGTGCGTATCTGCAGGGGATAAGGCAGGGATTTAACTTCACGTGGCAGGAGCAGTCCACTCTGGAGAGAGCACTGCTCACAAAGTGACAAAACGTCACCACCTCCTCCTGTGACAGCAACACAGTCAGTCATGCTCAGATGCTGCTTGTGCACAACTGCTCTCAAGGCAAGAGTGAAGTAAAACTTTTCTAATGATCCCACTGCAGATGAAGAGTGATCTATATGGTCACTGCTTGCAAGCTTGGAGCCTCTCATTTCTCAGTCAAGTCTGTGCAGCCTCTTTTCCTCCCACTAGATGTGGAAACTGTAATTCTCCCCTAGAATCCTTTAGCTCTGTGTCTGTGGATGTGTCAGAGAAATAAGACAGTTTTGACCAGAATAGCTGTAGTGAAAAAGATAACACCTCTAACAAAACACTTTTTTCAAGAAAACTTTTGTGCACACACCTGACATAGGGCCAAATTGGCTTGTAAGAAGACTCATGATAGTTCCACTGAATAGTTCAAGTTGATTTTGTTCTTTCAAATTCAAAACATAAACTCACTTCACACGTTTTCTTTATTGCTGAGTGTCTTTGTCTTCATTTGCAGTATAACCAGAAGTGTTCCTAGATGGAAATAGCAGAAGATTAGAAAAGATTAACAATGAGGCCAAATTACATAAGAGGAGGAAAGCAAAATAGGGGAAAACAATAATTTAAACTAAAAAAGTTTATTTTCTTTCCATAAAAAGATTTCAGTGGAGTGCTTTTTCCCAACACTAATGTGTTCCCCATGATGTGAGGCAGAAGGAGGGAAGAAACATTTTATAGGTAAAAAATATGTAAAATATTTTAAAAGTAGGAATTATGTAAAATAGCTATTATTTGTTATCTTGCTGCTACTATTTTTGTGGGCTTCTCAAAGATGAGATTTGAATGGGGAACTGTAACTAAATGAAATGCTCCTAGAACTGAGCCTTTGCCTTGTACTTCTCATCAGCCTAATTCCAAGGAGTGTGAAGTCTGTTATTTGACATTGCCTTGAAGGCAAATTTTTATGCCAAATTTGAAATAAAAGGCTGTGATTTATATTTCCTCCTTTTCATTAGGAACAGGGAATGTGCAAATCAAACAGAACTTCCTGTTTCCAATCTTCCAGCAAGTGCGTGTTTCAGTTTGTCTTCCTCTCCCATTGCAAAAGGGGAAAAAAAAAAAAGACGGAGTTGAAAAAGGATGGATCCTTGCCTTCATATTATGTCTGCAAGAATAAGAATTAAACATGTCTGGACATGACAGGATCTTAGTAAGGGCTTTGATTCACAAGTGGGAACACTGTGTATTGGGACAGGTATTGTTATTCCTGCCCCAGCTCCCAGCTCCAGCTTTCAGAGGATCCCGCCTCTGCTGCAGGGGTGTCTCGGTCGGTCACGGAGCAGCTGAACTGCCACAGTTTATAACCAAACAAGTTAAAGTAGCACCCTGCTGGTTTCACCGACCTTACAATGTGACCAGATGCACAGGAACTTCGTTAGTGTCAGATCTGCAGCTCATGAATATCCCCCCCAGACTTCCAGCAGACACAGCTATTCCAGTTATACCAGGTGAATATCTGGTGGCCCACATGTGAGAAGCAGCATGAGGAACTATGCAGAAATTAGCTGGTGTAACTCATAATGGAAGATGAGATTGTAAGAGAGTGTTCTCAGCTCTCTGCTTCTTCTCCACTGTTGAAGGGACACCATTGTGCTAGGCCTTTATTTTAGAGTTGGATTACCAGCTGTGGTTCTCCTGGGTAAGGGTAAAGTGCTTGGACACTCGAGGTCTAAGCCGAGCTGCCTGATTTTTGGAGTGCACAGAGACGGAAACATGAAACATAATGGAGGGGACAAGTCTTGCAAGAGAAAAGCAGCACTAAATGTGACGAGACCTTGAGATTCTCACAGCCACAGAAGTGGTGGGGATCTGTCTATAGAGAGTGTCCTGCAGCAGCTGGGGATCAGCAGGGGCTCTTGGTGCATTCAGGAGGCTTTCAGGAGGAAGCACAACTGATGTGCTGCCTCTTGGTTTTATTTTCTGTTGTAGCCATCCTCTGGCACAATCCTGAACTGCAGAGTTTCTGAGGTGACGTGGCCAAGCCCTCTGGGGTCCCTGCCTGGCGCTGGTCTTTGTGGCATGTCAGGTATCACCTTGCAGCGGGTCCCACTGCAGCGTGTCCCACGGTGCTCCTGTCCTCCACAGAGCCCTGGAGCTGGCATGCCAGAGGCTGCCAGGCCCAGTGTGCCTGCTGCTGCTCCGTGCCCTTCCCAAACTCCAGTGGGATGCCTGAGCTGCCCAGCCAGCTCCCTGTCAGGTCGTGCATTTCAGTGCAGCCATCAGCAGTAGCATGGCTAATAGGCTGCTGCTTAAATGGCTGTAATTAGGCTTCAAAGTAACCATTATGATGAAAGGGGGAAATCTCACATTCCTCTCCACTCTATCATTTCAGGGTGTCTGGCAGCATCCCAGAAAGACAAAAGTGCATCACTTGATACCACCAGAGCTACCCGTTTGCAAGGAACATCTCACTTTTGCTTTATAAAGACCTTTTCTTCCAGGAAAAAAAATGCGTGCACTTGTGAATTAAGTACTCTATTCTCTCCATTCCTGTGGGTTTTTATCTACCCCATATGTAAGCACTTTGCAAATATTTGACTGGAAATTACAAGAGATAAGACAGGTCTGCCCTTGCTGCAGCAGGCAAGCCCCTACCAAGCAGCAGGGATATATTTCAGCTTATCGTATCCTAGAATGACTACATTTTACTGAGAGACCGCCTCTTCTATTTGCTCATTTATCCACTACAAATAGTATTCGAATATCTGAAATACTGGCATTTGTTTATTGCACTAGTCTTCTTTGTCCCAAATTCCATGTTTGAGACAACCTGGGTTGTGCAGGAGGAATGATAAAGGTGATGCTGCTGATGTCAAATGCCAGCATGGGCTCAGCACTGCCTTATTCTGGAAAGGGATCTCTCCCTTGCTGAGTCTCTCTGCTCTGGGAGGAGAGCAGGCTGGGGAGTCCCAAGTGCAGTCCTCTGCACTGTGCTGTTTGTTCCAACTCCATTTTGGAGCATATTAGCAGTTTCCATCCTCCTCCTAATTCCACTGCCATAAAACATCCTTCTTACTCATGAAGCAGAATACCTAGATCCACCTTCTTGCCTCCTGGCTAATTACTGTCATTATCTGGCTAGACGAACTTGTCATGAGATTAGAATCTCCTCACAAAACAGGGTCATCTCAGGAAGTTCTTGCTATCCGGTTTTGTGTAAATCAGTCACCTCTGCAGCTGAACAGCAGCTCAGATTGTTGAGAATTCACACGCTCCCAGGAGGGGAGCAGAGGAGCATTTCCACACAGGAGCTGCTTCAAAAGGAACTGGGTGTTCCCACTGACATCAGTGGGGCAAAGCCTACGCCCACTCTCTTGCACCTGCTCAAGGAGTTATCCTTTAAAGATACTGAGAAGAACTAACCACTTGCAGTAATTTCATTGCCTGCATGGATCATTGCTGTAATGAAGTCGTTATATTCTAGTTACTGTATCCTTCACCCCTCTGCTTTGGCAGTTCACCTCGCCATAACTGCACAGCAAGCTTCAACACGGTCACAGCCAAGGCAGAAGCCACAAACCAGGCTGGTCATCTTTTTTGTGTTTTTTGAGGCTTCAGGTAATTCCAGCTGAAGATCCCAAACTAAAATAAATTCAACTTCCCATTTAAAACAGAAACTCAGCTTAGTGCTGTAGGCACCGGGTGGTTTGCCCTCAGCTCTGCGGGGCTTTTACACAGATGCTCTTGGGGCTGGCTGTTTCCATGTGTGGGGTATGTAGGTCTCCTCGTGCTTAGGCAACTGGACAGCCAAGCACCTCTTACCCAATGCCCTTCCTAAGTAGGCGAGCACAGCAGGAATCCTGCCTCCCATAAACCTCTGGTGACTTCACTTCGCACACTAGCCCACATAAGGGCCTGCCATGCCAGAGAGCACTATGTCACCAATGCACTAAATAACTGTATTGCATTTTTACAGGCCCGTGGCATCAAGGAAACTTATATTACCCCACCAGTGCTCCGAAACGGAAACGCGCACAGTTATAGGTGACCGTAACCCTGGCTACAGTTAAACAAAACACTCCCTTCCTCAGCTGTTGTAGCAACTTAAATTGCAGGTGGATCTGGCTGTCCTGTAGGCCTGCGATGCTCCAGTGACTCTCCTTCTCATTCTCTAGTGAGAAACACACAGCTGTACTGGAATAAGGCTGCTCTGAGCCAGCATTTGGTGTAAGTTCTCAATCATTTTTCATCTGAGTGTATCCTGAGGCCTTGCTGCAATCCACTCTTCAAATGGTACCTTGCAGACTAAACCAATGAGATGGTCCTTGAGCTTTTCTGTGCCCTCCACCCCTCCAATACCTGTGTATTTTGCAAGTCTTGTTGAAAAACTCAGAGATGCTGGTCCACGTAGTGCAGACTAAACTGAGGCTGGTAACACTAAGCTTAAAAACAAACTCATTCCTTCCTTTTGGTGTCTGAATTTCCTGCGTTTCTGCAGGACCAGTGCAAGGCTGTGCAGATGAGCATTCAGAAAAGGGGTGTGTGCACCTCATTCTTAGTGAGGAACCCTGAACAATTCTGGTTTGTTCCTTTGCACAGCAGGGCAGGAGAGCAGCCAGATCCTCAGGGCAGCAATTGGCTGCCCTAATCCTTCCTCTTCCTACAGTTTCCTGCTCCACTTACACACTATTGTCCAATTTCAACAGATGTCGAAGCTAGGATGCTACAGATAATAGTGTTCTCTGATTCATCCTTGGAGCAGGCCCTGTCCTGTGTAGGAAAGGAGGCAAAAATACAGTATTACCTGTGTGTGTAATGAGTCTGTTTCATAATACATTCACACAAGACAGCCAAATGAGGGCTGTACAGACATGCTATTTCCAAAGGGTACCCAAATAAATGAAACTTCCTTCTTGCTTTTAAGGGCCCTATTTGGACAGATTTGTGACCCAGCCAGCTCTGGGGTGAATCTAGGGTATGCTTGGCAGTCTGTACAGCTTGGGAGTGAGCACTGTGGGTGAGGGTGCTTGTGTCAGACTGCTGAGCCATTCCTCAAGTAGTCACACCTTTGTACAGCAGTGCTGTGAATTGTCCCGAGGGGACAGAACTGAAAAGGCCTGGACACTAGTCAAAGGATCTGTCATGATCAACTTGGTCAGTCCTAGAACAGGCTTCTTCCAAACCACTAGTTCTTAAATCTGGTCTGTGTGCCTGGATCATAGCAGCTGTAGCAGATCTTCCTCTGGGTTAATCTCATTTAATACCACTTTTTCATACCGTTATAACTGCACTACCAAGTGTGCTGGTACAGCCAAGAGGGAACAACGTCTTCTAGGGAACAGGTGGTAGCTGCAAGGATTGCCAGTCAGCCCTCAAGAAAATGTCCTTAGTGAGGTGCAGACTGAGGCTTGAACTGCCTCTTGTTCCTGCTGCGAATGTGTTTATCTGCAGGCTGTTAAGCCAGAGGGAGCCACTTCTACATCTCTTTCTCTCCTGTTGAAGTGCTTCTGCTTCGGTGGCATCAGCTTTGTGAGATTTGAGAGAGGCTCAGGGTCACTCCCCAGGGTAACTTGTAAGAACAAGATGAGCCATGTTCCCTCAAACCAGGGCCACATGCATCTGAAGTCTTACCCTCAGCTGAGCTTGATATTAGTGGAGAAGAACAGTTAGATTGGAGGGTACTCCCCTGAGAATGCCACGTTTGTGAAAGGAGCAGGTTGGTTGTACCTTGTACCTTGCTGGGGGTCCAAGCTCTGTTGGACTGTGGAGGCAGAGAGGTAAAATAGACCACTAAACGCCTAATGGGGAAAGGCAGCTCCAGCAGAAGAGTCTGAAGGGAGAGAAAAAGACCCAGTTTACAGCCCATTGATCTGGGCACCTGCCTGAGATAAAGCACCACTTCAAGTCCTGTTCTTCTGGTTTTGGGTCTCAAGTGTTTAATTTCTCTCAGACCCACCTCTCAGTGTGATGGAGCTGCTGACCTCCCAGGTCGGGGTGCCCTTCCTCTGTATGACCTCCAGCTCTTCTGTTCTGCACTGTTGGTGCAGTGATACCATCAGGGGAGTGAGGGTTTCAGTGCTGGCTTCTGAAGCGTGTTGCAACTCTCAGCACCTGTGGGCTGTCGGGGCAGCAAGAGCAGGTATTTCATCCTGACAGGGAGGGAGAGGCCCTTGAACAGTGCACCCAGAGAATGATTAAACAGAGATTTGGGATCTTTGCTTAGGCATGAGGGGAGACAAAACCTTGAACCTTAGTCTTCCATCCTCCTTTAGTCTTGTGCTAGCAACATGTCTTATTCCCTCTGATGTAGCTTAGGAAGGTGAAAGAGGTAGAGTAAGTGCCTGGTACTCCAAGATGCTTCAAAGTGACCTTTGTCAGGAACCTCCAACCTGTCCAGCAGTCTCCATATTCTCTATATTGTATCTCGTGATCCACAGAGCTCTGTGACCATTTGGGAAGCCTGGCAGAGCATAAACAAAATGTATCGATACACATAGCAACCAAAACCACCTGTCAGCTCAACATGTAGGTTTTGCATTGAGTATGTAGAATAAATCAGACATCAAGCTTGTAGTGTTGGATGCACAGTACCCAGGTTATCCATGAAGCTTCCTAGATATCCATAATAAACTTGGCTATGACATACCAATTAGGACAAAAAGAGATCTGGCATTACTTCATATATGGTTTTTTTGTGCAGAAGTCTCTACTGGCCTTCCAGTGAAAACTAAGCAGTTTATTGTGTTTGCAGACCTCACATTTTGTGGAGAAATTTATTGTTTTAGGATTTGCTTGTTTTTTTCAACAAATACAAAGTAAAAGCACTCTCTAATTCCCTCCTACCTTTTTGGCTAAGCAGGCTCACGCTCAGCTGAGAGCCACGAGACCTTGACGGGAAGGTTGCACCCTTCAGCTGCCTTTCCTCCTTCTCCATTGACTCTTGCTGAGGGATCGCTGCCTTCTGCCAGGACTTTTTAGATTTGTGCTGGGTAGCAGCGCCCCAGCACAGCCAGCCTGGTACTGCATCCCCTGCTTTTCTTCCTTGCCTTCTGCACTGAAGCACCTGCTTCCCTGAAGAAAAATCTCTGTGTTTTCTCTCCTGACAGTGGGACCTTCTTGCCACAGTAGTAAAGTGACTGAGCTATGCTGAGTGGTGCAGGGCTGCAGCACCCACAATTGCCCTCACGGCCACAGCACAAGCCTCTTGCAGATGTACTGACTGTACACTTGTCCTTCAGCAGCTTAGGGAAACAGCACCGTGTCCACTCCTCTCACTGATGAGGCTTCTCTGCTACATCGAGCTATTCAAGCAGGACAGGCTCCTTCACAAATCGCTTGTGTCTCATTTGTGGCAGAAAGCTCTTCCCTCACCCCTTTTTCTCTTTCTGCTGTGGTAAAGAACAGCATTGGTTTCCAGCACTGCCTCAGACAAAACGCTTGAAGGTCTTACAAGGTTTTCTTGGTTTTGGCATGCTACTTCCTTCTCCTGTCTGGAGGATTTAGTTTTGCCCTGGGGCAAGCAATCTCCCTGTGCTCTTTCCTCCCTCTCTTACCACTTCCTAAATCCAGGCCCATCTCTGCAAACCCATGGGACAGTGATGGGGAGCAAGGAATGGAGAAGAGTTAATGTCACTGACGTAAAACCAAAGTGTATTTCAGTGTTTGTTTAGTACTTCACAAACTATAAACCACTCTGCGGGGGGGGGGGTGCTGGAAATAGAGATAAATTAGTAACTTCACAGAGATCCTTGTTGGTGTTGGTGGGTCTGTGAGAACCCTCTTCCGCACAGGAAGCCATGTTGCCACACAGCAGATAGCAGCTCTCCCCTGGGCTGGACATGGTGTTTTGTGTACCATGGATCATTTCTGGTAATGACCACTTCAGTGCAGAGACAGTGGTCAAATGTTTATTAGTTTATGGATCCAGAACCAAGCACATTCCAATGACATGGTCACATGCCTTTCTAGTGATCTGCAGTACTTGAAATCTAAGATACAGTGATGCACTAAATTGAAAGTAAAGAAGATCCAGTGAACAAAAACTTGCAACCCCTAGGAAACACTTTGGGGGCTGAGCCCACCTATTTGGGACAATATATTCTCTCTATTTGCTGTCAATCCATGGTCCTGCCAAGCTTTCTGGTACCTTGAAATCTGCATCACATCCTAAAACCTCGTTGTTGACTCTTAACTATAATGGAGTGTAGTTGCACCCCGTGGCTGAAAGGCAAAGAATAGGAACCATCTTTTCAAGCCCAGGACTAATCCAGAAAATTTCTGTGTCCCAGAAGATGGTATATAGGTTAAAGAAAGTAAAATGGGAAGGCAGGAAAAGAATTAGGAAAAATGAGAAAACAGAAACAGTAGCATTACATTCACACCAGTATGCCCACTAGACTTTGGTGATCCATCTTTGAATTCTTTCAGGTAGTTTTTGAACCAGTTTATACTTTTTTTTGACTTTCACTTCAGGTGGTGGCAGTGAGTTCCACAGGCAAATGGTGCACAAAAAAGGTGAGAAAGAATGCTCAGGCAGCAGCCTCAGAACACATCACTGAGTGAAAAGGCTCTTCCACTTCACACCTGCAGTCTTATAAATACAATTATTTTTTGCCTACTTTTTCTCTTACAGGCCAAACTGAAAAATCATTCTCTGTTCACATTCTTTGCTTCACTGCAGATGTCCAGCATGTTCCCCTTCAGTTGTCTTCTTTTCAAGTGACAGGGCCTCATCTGTTCTCTCTTGCTACTGCAGCCATTTTAAATGTGTTATCTTAGAGTTCTGTAGTTCTGAAGGGAAAAAAGAGCAATGGGATGAGTAGACTGACAGTACCACAGTTCAAGACAGTACCACATTGTTAAAGTACACTGTGGCACAACTGTGTTTTCTTAATACCTTTTATTATCCTCCTGGCCTTTTTGGCTTCTGCAGGACACTGTGTAGGAGGAGGGAGACTTATGCTGCATCCAGGCTGGGCAGTTCTAGGAAGGTCTTTGGGGTTTACTTCCACAGTCTGATGAAACTGTGAAGGAAGGATAGGCAAAGCTTTGGCAGCTTGGACAGCAGCAGTGTCTAAGGGTGGAGAGAATTCTGTTCTAGGAAGACATTTGGTTGAGACTCACAAAGGGAAGGAGTTAAAAACTAAATGAAGCCTTTTTGGTTTGGGCTGAACACAAGAGCTTGAATGGGAGTCAAACGCTCAAGTGAACCTCAGGCTCCTCCAGAGGCCTTGAGTAAAAGCTGCTATCCCAAATTGTCCTGTCTAGACTATTGCTGCCAGAACATGGCTTGGGCCAAAGAGTAAGGAATCAGGAGTCTCAAAGCACAAGTTACATTTGCATTTGTTTGCTTGTAAATGTAGTCTATTTGATAGGGAATTTCTAGGACAATACGCATGGCTGTCTTACAGCACAGTGTAACTAAATCCTCATACTCAGAAAACACAAGTAGAGCCCTCAAAAAACCCTTAGGGTTGGTATACACTTGATATAACATGGTATCTTAGACTAAATATTTTGAACTGCATTTATTTGCTAATCATCCTTCAGAATTCAGGGGTCAAGCAGTTTACTATCTTTCTGAAACCCTGTGGGCTACCAAGGTATTTCCTTTTTCTTTCTTTCTTTCTTTAAAATGAAAAGTGGGAGTCTCATATAACTGCAGGATTTGCAGCTGTAAAAGGGAAGGATTTCTTTAAGAGCACTGTCACCATAGCCAGTGACACTACAGTTTTCTGGGAAGTGTTGGACTAGACCCTTCCTCAGCCTTCTGGGAAACACAAGTTGTTGATTCCGTTTTCTGGTTTTGTTTCATGAGACTTTTCCTTTGTGTCTGAAGCCTGTGTTTTCCACCCCTGAAACTGGTGACAATGTCAACCTGAGATCTGGGGAGCAGCAATAGGCTCCAAGCAGGTAAACAGACACCCCAGTCTATGTTCATTAGCTCTGTCTTCTCTGGCACAACGATGGATTTTTTCCTAAGGGCCAGCATCCCTTTAAGCTGCAACATTGATGTACTTTAAACAAGTGTCGTTCCTGTCATTATGATATGACCCTTCAGCTCAATACCCAGGGCAAGCATGCATCTGTCTAGGGCTCCTTCTCTGGAGCAAATGAAGCTCTGGCTCCATCTCCATCCCAGGGAGATGTCACCCTCTGGGAAGGACAGCTGAAGCTTCCCTAGTCATTCAGACAGCTTTCATACTGTCCTTTACCCCTCCCCAGCCCCACAGGATGAGGAGTTTGTTTCCAGTTCCTCTCTGTAGCAGACAGATTTTGAGGAGCACGAGATGGGATGAATTCTGTTGTCACACTTGCTCAGCGCTGTCTACAAATGGGCAGAGTGAGAAACTCAGAACAAAACAAAGGGCCTGTAGCTGGTTTCTGTGCAGACAGACAGACCTGCAGTCTTGCAGAACAAAACTCTTCTCCCTGTCCTCTCAGTCAAACCCGAGCTTCCTCACTCAGCTCAAACTTTCCTTTGTACAGTCAGAGTGACCTCTCACCTGGGGCTTCCCTGCCCAATTTGTAAGCCCTTTAATAATGGTAATCCATTATCCTGCTTTGCACATCAAAACACACACAGGCTCCTCCCAAACAAGAGAACTTGGCAGATGAGCCGTGGGTAAAAAGTACAGTAATTTATACAAATTATGCTGTTCAAAGGTGTCATTTCTCTTTCTCCTTAGCAGAAGGAAAGGATTTCTTCCCATCCAAATGTTACAGAAGCAGCGTTTATAATTAATCACTGCAGTATTAGGTTTATCCAGGCACGAGACCACTCTGCTGTGGATGTATCATGTACTAAGGGTGCAGCAGGCAAAATCTTGGTGTCCCAGTGCCTCTGCAAGGCCAGGGCGTGGAGAGGGGGGTCTGGATCAACATTCCCTTGCTGCAGCATTGCCTGTGGTTGTCTGCACTGTATCATAGCCCTTTGTCAGTGCTGCGTTTTGGTGCTCTCTAAAGGGAGCTCGTGCTTCCTGTGATTATGGAGCATCTCACACAAGAAGTCTCTAATTTGAGCTGAGGATTCTCTAAGTGTCCATGGCAAATTCTTCACAGAGAAAATGAAATAATTGTAATGTGTTCCAGCTTCTCTTAGAGATGATGACTTCTGGTATCATTGTGGAGGGGGACAGTGAGTTTGTACACTTTGCAGTCCCTCGTGAGCCACAACTAATGTTTGTGAGAGCTCCTTCACGCCTGGGAGTGGAGGAGATGGAGGCAGAGCACACAGGGGATGTGCTGTACCCTGCCCAGGAGTGGGAAGGATTGTCACTGCAAACACATGGGCCCTGCGGCACTGTCCCTCTACACGGCAGCTGGCCACTTCCACTGACAGCTCCTGTTGGCATCTTTTAGATCTATGTAAATTCTGGTGTAAATGAATTCAGCAGCTTCCTCTTGAAAACCTTTATTGGGTGACTTTCACACTGCTCCCACAGAGCCCTGTTCCTTGAAGTCAATGGGAGATCTGGGTGTGGTGAAAAGTCAAGATCAGACCTGTAAATCAGATGATAAAGAGAAGTGAATCAGTAGGAAATGCTTTTGGAGAGCAACATGTTTCTCTTTAGTCAATTAAAAGCACAGGGAATGGCCCAAAAAGAGCTTCCCTCTGACATGTAAGGGACTGTATTTCAACAGCATAATGACCTAATAGAGCTTTCTGGTAGGTTGAGGACATAAAAGCACACTTGTGCTAAATACATTGTTCAGGCCATCTAATAAAATCCATTTCTGAAGAAGGATATGCAAATCTGTGTGGTTCTTCCAAGGATTCATTGAGACCACTTGTGCAGGATTTGCATATCCCGTGGCAGAGCCCAGTCCCCAGCAAATTGACATGCTGTGTGCTATGGGCCAGAAATGTTTGATGTGGCTATTCAGGCTCAGCCCTAGGGAACATATTCTGCTGTGTCCAAATCTCCTAGGTACTCTGAAAGCCTCCCTTATTCACTGGCTCCTCCTGAAACATCTGTGGCAGCTCACGGTGAAATTATGTGCCACTTCTGTCCTTTTGGTTGCTGAGTTTATTTAATTAATGTTATTCCAAATTTCTTCCTGACTTTCTTCTTCCTTCGCTGTTTCATAAGCCAGTGGTACGTAGCCTTCTGTGGGTCATAAGTCATCAAAAGGTTGCCTCTGACATCATTTGAAATAAAATAAAAATGCATGAAAACAAGCCCGTGCACGTGGAGAGCCCAAGTGGAGAGACAGAAAGGGCAAACAAATGTGCCAGTTTTCACTGCTGGCAGCTGCAGTGCTCCTGGTGCCACGCTCAGGTGAGCTGTGCTGGCATGAGGTGCATCTCAGGCCTTGTCCCCAGAGGATGAGGTGGGCTTCTGTCAAAACACAGATTGGGAAATGCAGTTGCCAACGCTGGACATCACCACTCCCATTGCCTGTGCTCACAGCATTTCCTGTGGTACTCCCTTGCCCCTGTACCGTGGCTCTGCTTCTGCCACCATCCCATCCTGGGACTTTCTGTGCTTCTGGGGCAGTGTTTGGGAGCTGAGTGCCTTTTTGTGAGCTGTTCCATCTTGTTGCTTCAATCATGAGCAACAGCGGAGCTAATAAAAGACCTTTTGAGTGCTCTGCAGATGGAAGATGTCATACTGGGAAAATCAATCCACAGATCTGCTCTTTGATGGAATGTAGCTGCAGGCAGATGCTTTCATGTGAAGCAGCATCTTCCCAGACAGATTATTTCCCTGCTCACATTGTGTACAGACGTGCAACTCCTGGCATAAGCAGCTTGGCGCTGCAGCACTTTTCTAAACACAACTAGAGTTCCTTTCTCATGCAGGCCCCTTCCCTTTAGGGGTGTTTTGGATGGACGAAAGAGAAGCAGACTGGCAGTGACCATCTGACTGGGTAGATGTAGTCCCAGGAATAATAAGTGGCAATGCCCCAGGGGATTACAGGAGAGCTACAGTCACTCCTCCAGCCGGCCCCAGCACAGTGCACAATAAGGTAAAGGAGATGAGAGAGCAAATATCTGGCACGTCCAGTTGCTCAGAAGAAAAGACAGGAAGTTGGTCTGTCAGCATTTCCATCCCATTTCCTCAATATTTTTAAAGTGGAAAAAAGAAGTACAGCCACCTCCATTGCAAGGAACAAAATGATAAGGATCAGCTGGGATGTCTGTTCCGACAGCTGTGCAGAAATGGTCTGGAGTTCTCAGCAGACAAGACACATCGGAACATGTTGTGATACTTTGTTCTATTACTCAGTATTGCATTTGTACCTAGAAACAGCATAAAACTCCCAGCAGGCCAAGTGTCCCACATGTCAAACTCCAAAGAACCTCCATAAACAGAGAAAAGGTTCCCTTTATCCATACACTTCTCATATCGCACACTGAAACCACAGTAAGCCCAACCTGTGAACTTGTTACATTTTTATGAGCCTGTATTTGGGGCAGGTGTTTCTTTTTAGTGAGATTTTGTTTGGTATCCAACAACTAAAACTAAAAATAGTAAATTGCCACCTAATCTAACCTTGCGTGACTCAGCTACTTTCTCCCAGGTCTATTTGGTTTTTATCTCAATGTCAGTTATTGACTATTAACAGCCTTCCACGAAACAACTTCTAGCCAGGTCCAGGGTGAGCACGGGAAAATGCAGTGGAGTGTGAGGGCTTGTGAACTTTGAGACCTGAGCTAACACGACCTCCTGGAGCACCTCCCCACCCCTTCTGCTTTTGTAACCCCTTTTCTTCCACCCATAGTTGTCCTAAACACTCCTTGTGGCAGTATGAGAAATCATTTATTTTCATGGAAAAGCAACACTGGAATAGTGCCAGCATGTTCTGCCTTTGGTAGGAAAAGCAAGTGGGTTTTGTCCTTTAAAAAAAAAGAAGTTATTTCTTGCTTTTTTTTTTTTTTTTTTTTGGCTTTTCTATCTTATTTTACAACTCATCACATGTTTTTCTCCCTCGTTTTTAGCCCGCAGCCCTGGAACCTGATTTCCACCAGGAGGGGCCACTGTGCCTTTCCCATTGCCTGAGCTCTGGCTCTGCTACACATCATGCACTAGAGGGATGGCTAAAGTAGGACAGGCAGAGTGAAATTTCACTCAGAGCAGTTTCATTCAGCCATCCCCAGATTTCCCTGTAAGTCTTGGTAAAATTTACTATTTGGCAGCTCTGGTTGTGGGGCACAGCACTATCTATCTATCTATCTAATTGTCAGATAGTCTGTCCATTTATTTTACACAGCACTTTGGTGACTTCCTCATAACAGTTTGGTCTCTTAATTGTTCTGCTGTTCATTCTTCCGAAGTGCAGAAAGGTTATTCCGCTTCAGATCTCAGAGTTAATGGCAGACAAAAGGAAGTGGGTGTGAAGTAGCTTATATGTGCACTGTGAAAACCTGGTGCCCTTTCTATTTATAGCCCTGCTTGAACTTTCATTCATTTAGTTGATATTTTGGTATGACAAACATTCCGTCTCCTGGGGAAAGTACGTTAGCAGTGCAGGTGAGCAGGAGGGAAAACACATCGGTCATGCAGGCAAATACTGAATGGCCCAGAAACCACTGCCATTCCCAGAAAGCATATAGAACCAAAGTGATACTGAAGGGAAGCTCACTCATTCAGCTAACAGGCACAGAAGTGCTTTGAGGTAAACCCAAACCTTTTATTGACTTCATATCTTTTATTCCATTTTAAATCAAATGAATTGTTAATGTATCTGTTCTCAGTGGCATAGGTTTGATAAAATGAACACCCTCAGTCACTTATCCCATGCTCTGCTTTCTGGGTAGAGAGCTGGCTGACGAGCACTAAAAAGCCTCAGGGGGTCTTTCTAGTGCCGGCCAAGGAGGTTTCCTTAGCTGGTCAGTGTCTCATATCTGTCTGTTACAGAAATTGTTTGTTCTCACCTCCTTTTCTCTTTGTTATCTAACATGAGTTGTGCCCACCAATACAGACCTTGTGCACACTCAAATGAACCCCGTTGTGGATTTCACTGAAGTTAATCTGTTGAACAGGTAAACAATCTGGCCATTGGCTTCAATCAAAGCAAATTGATGAAGGAAAATTCTGGACATGGCTGAGTGTAGCCTATACTTCGAGGTCTTCCATGAGGCACATGTGCAGGGAGGCAGAAGGAAGGTTCATTATGAATTGTGAGTGCGTGGTGTGACAACTTCAATAATACTGCAGAGCAAGCTGGGAGAGGGAAGTGCACACGTGGGATCTCACTGGAGCTTGAGGTGAGCATTTCCAGAGGACCATTTGCTAGCCTGAACCCTACAGAATTAGTGAGAAACCAAGAGACTTGCCATGAGTCACTTACTGTGTGACAAGTTACAGATAGAGATATTTAGAACGAGGACATTGGACAAACAGATCCAGATACCTGAAGATCCTTTTCTTCCAGCAAGAATTAAGGGTCTTGCTATCTTTGAGGATCTGGCCCTTCTCCCACAACTGGGAGACAACCAGACATGTTCTAATGTAACCTCATGCCTCAAGTCACATGAGGCTCCCATATGTTTTTTGTGTGACAGTTGTTGTGGAGCTGTTAGAAATGCTAAGAAAGAAAACATTAAAAAAAAAAAAAAAATAGAAGACTGCTTTCCTAATTTGTTACATTTACTGTCTCTCCCTTGGAGAACAGAGAAGTCAGTAGGAAAACATATGCCTTAGGAACTTCCTTTGATTCATTGCTAATAAAGAAAGCTGAAGTTGTCAGCCAGTTCACCCATCGAGGGACTTCTTTGGGCTTTTGGGTTAGGTACCAGCATCTGTTGCAAGCATCTTCCCTTCCTATGGGAGAGGCACCACGTGCTGTGTTTTTCCCTCACCTAGTCCTGCCTACTCATACTCCTGGGTCTTTGTTTACCAATACTGCCTCTACAGGGTTGGATTGACCACATGAGCCAATGCTGTAGCCAATGCTGTAACACAAGGGGCACTGGCTGCTGCTGAAGGTCTCCCTCCAGCTTGGGGGAAGCATCTACCTGAAATGTGAGCCCCTGCTCTGCAACCAGGTACCTCTGGTCTTTATTTCAGTCAAGGATTTGCAGGACACGTGCTGGGCCTTTTGTATCAGCAGCACCAGGCTGCTTGGTTTTGGAGTCTTTCCAGAACTTCTCTGGGTGTCACTGGCATGAGGATTTAGGTGCCCTTTCACCCAGCACTTATCCCCAACTCCTACTCACCATCCGTTTCCTTGCATCTCACTCCTGCCAAGTGGCCTCTGCACCTCAGGTGGGCCAAGGAGGAATCCACATCAAGAAACTCCCCTCACCCCTCCTACCTTACCCCCCAGGGTTTGGGCTACAGCTGCCAAAATTTTCTACCCAGTGAATTAAATATCTGCTATTGATAACACATATTTTCTTCTGGTTGGGGAGGCAAATTGCGAATTCTTGGCCTGGTCCCGATAGGTACTGAGGACACAGATGGAAATGGCATTTACTTGTAGCTGTTAGGTATTTAATAAAAAAAGAAGTCAAATACACTCACTGATTTTGACCCAGAGGAACTGCTTTCTGTTTAGTACAGGGAAGGTATCCCAGTCATTCCATGGGACAGAATGGATGTGCTCAGTTCCTATGACCACTGGAAACAGTGGAGCCACGAGTCTCATTTTGAAGAAAACAGAGAACCCGTTACTTTAACCTCCCTCTAATTGCTCCTGAGTTTATCTGAATACGTGGAAGGTTTTCCACTAGATGGAATAATAAAAGAGACTTTCCTTAATCCTTCTCTGCATTTGGTTTGGAGAAGCAAAGAACTTTGCAAGCTGGTTGTTCAACAGGCATGGTGCTTTCCCTCCATTCTGGGGTTAAGATCTGAGGGCAGCAGCAAGCGTTGAGGAGAGTCCTGTGACTATGAAGGAAGATGTGTGTATTGATACTGACATCTCCTCTGGCTTGAGCAATCCTGGACGTGGGGCGAGGTCATTCACACTTTCATGTGCTAGCCAGCAAGCTGGATTCTCACACCCTTATCTATTATACTGGCTTAGGCGTAGCTCTGTTTTCTCTTCTATCTGCATAACCAGGTGTTGTGCAACTGGAATGTCATTCCAGAAATTCTGACTGGCTTGGGTGTGTGCTCCTCGCAGGAATTACTTCTGGGAATCACTTTGGAGGGCCAAACAATATGCTTTTTAAAAATTATGTTACTGTTCTGTGTGTATTTAAATGAATTACATAATTTAGCCAAGCATGATCCCTCTATTGCAGAGTAGGAGACTCCTCTGCCTGCTATTTCGGAGGGTGATCCAGCTCCTAGGAGCTGTGTGCTATTTACATAGTTATGATGTTTATTTATATTGCCTATATGTGCCAGCAAGGAACTCAGATTTATTTCATATTTTCTGTTGTTTCAAAGTTGTGGCAGCACTCTTCATCCTCTCACAGACTCACGTCTTCATAATTCAGCCCCATCGTTCATTTCACTCAGCTACAATCAGGACACATTCCCAAATGGAAGTGACACTGCAGCAGGCACAGAAGTTGGGAGGAAGCAACCTTCAACACAGCTAAACATAATTTTCTATGGCTCTGGGCAAAACCCTGGCCCTCCAGAGCAATTGCATGATCAGAGTGAGAACAGGAAGGCTTGGTAGGGAGGGAGCCACCTCCTGATGATCCCTGGTCTCAGGGGGACACATGGGAATCCCCTGCCAAGGGCCACAGTCAGGGTAGGCTCTGGCCAGAGTGGAGGGCAGGATAGACCACACATCCATCCCTCTGGGCACCATAGTGGCAGGAAGGTAGGGAGCATCCTTGAGCAGCCACATCTGTGTTGTGTGTTGTTGCTGCATCAAGTGAAGTTGGCACTGACAGCTCAAGGGTCAGGACACAGAGAAGTGACTCCTGAGGGAATTACCTGCCACACTTTTGCTGGCAGGGATCAGGCAGTAGAAAGCTGTTTGCTATAGAAACTAAGGGCTAAGTCCTGCTTGTACCTACAGAGCTCCACTGGCTGTTATCTGATGGCCCTAGGATACCGCTGGCCTTGGATTTTAAATATGGTCCAAAGGTTGTTTATCTAAAGACAGTCAAGGGCATTTAAGTGAGTCTATGACAGAAGAAGAGAAACAGTGCCTTGAGAAGGCATAGTTGATATTCTCACAGCAAGCCAGCTATGGATGAGACAGCTGCTCTGAGTCATGGGAATTGACCAAAGCTGCAGAATGTAAGCGAAGTCAATTCTGCACCTGTGTGCTGCACACCAGGCTGTAGCAGTTTTTGTAAAGGTTGAGATTTCCATTGTATCTCAGTGCTTCAGGGCTCCCTGAGGGTTCGAAGACATCGTGCCATCCTCGATGCCTGAGCTCCCTTTCTGTTAGGTGCAGTAACTGACCAGGGCCCTTCTGGGCATCTCCTGAGGTTTTGCACAGAGAGCAGTGACAAGGAGCTCACACCTCCTCCCAGACCGTGGCCACTCACGCAGCGTTTAAGCAGAGAATTATGCTAGCATTGGCGGCACGACTTTGTGATACCTGGAAATTTGGCCTCTCCAGAGCATTTATAATCAAAGATAAATTCAGCTGTGATGGTCATGAAAGCTGCCCATTAGAAACTTTGCCTGGCAATTGTACCTCGTGTAGCTGGGCTGTGTTCTTAGCTCACTGTACAACCGCATTTCAGCTGTGCGTTATGCAACTGCTATTAGCATTAATGAGTTATAAGGCTCATATACTGATACTGTTCCTAGAAACAGGCTACCCGGGGATGCACTCCTTTGGATTAGTTTGGGTAGTTATATGGAGCAGAGGGGCCCTTTGTACTTTGGTCCTGTATTGGACACCTGGATCCAAACCCAGACAAGGGTCTTGTATTCAGCTCTGGATTTCAAAAGTTTAAAAAAAAAAAAAAAAGCTGCCTCTGGGGTCAAATTTGGATTCCGGTTAGGAATAATATCTCCCAAATGCTTGTGAGTTTGATATCCAGCCTGATATAAGGATTGAGGGGACAAGTTAAAGAGCAACTATTTAAAACCTACTAACTAAAAATCAAAATAGAATTCATCCCCAGACCATGAAGATAACCTACCATGGAAATCTCATTAAATTCTTATTTTGAGTAAGATGAAAATAACTGTTGAATGCTAACATTTCTGGTACTGGTATATAGAAAATACACTTAGAAGAAGGCAGGAAGATCTGCAACGAGTATGAGTGCAGCTTTACCCATCTCTTAATAGGTCACTGAAGTCAAGAAATTGGCATTAGTTTCTAGTGACTGAATTTCTTACTTGTTTTTGGGGTAGCAAAGTAAACCCCAGTTTTCTGGGGCTGAAATGAATGAAGTTTGGGTCTCAGGTTTGTGTTGTCTCTCCAAAGGCTGTGCTTGCTCTTACCAAGGACTATTTGCATGTCCAGACTAGGCAGTGGTGCAGCCATGGACTTAACACACAAATTGGTACTGACTTTGCTGGTGCAAAACGCAAACACCGTCAATTACCTGTCAAAAATCCTGGCCAAGGCTTGAGATTTGTGATCTGCTTGGATGTGGCACTTCCTATCATGTTCCCTGGCAGCTGCACAGGGCTTCCTTGGGAGCCTGGAGGAGGACAGGGAGAAGATGGTAGGTGCAGTTGAAAGGCAGCCGGATCAAAGGCAGGTGATTAGCATCAGGACAGGGTGTCTGAGTGCAGCCTTCCCCTGGGTCGCACCCAGAGCTGGGTCACTCCTTTGTTCGCACGAAGCCTCGCGCGTAAGGGGCAGCCTGTGCATGGGGCACGCATCAGACCGGCACAGGCGGGGGCCCAGGCCAGACACGTGGCTGGGACCTGCGAGATGCCACTGGAGATTCCCAGGATGCTCTTGGCCACACACGGGACCTGAACGGCCGGCGGGAGGTGGGCAGGGAAGCAGGGAATAAAAGCCGGGGTTCTCAGGCACGTAAACAGCAGAAACCACAGAACAGCCACGCTTACTCTGGAAAATGGCACCACACGTTTGGGACCAACATCTGGCCAGATGCTCAGGCTTGAAAGGCAGTGACTCAAAGCCAGTACCAGCCTCGGATTCACCATCTTGCACCGAAAAGCCACGACATCCTCAAAGCTGTCAGAGAGAGGTGTTGAGGAGAAAATTGCCCTGTTGTATCTCTGTTGTCTGCATGCCAGGCTGCAGTGCTGAGCCTAATGCTGATCTGCGGATATGGATCAGGAAGAGCTTGGGTAAAGTAAACTATTATTCCAGAGTAAACTGGGAACAAGGAAGAAGTCTGCAGACTTCATTCACATGTTCTCACGGTGTTTTGCAAGCCTGTGCATTCCTGTTCTGTAGCCAGATGGCAGAAGCACATTTAGCTGTGTACACATAACTTGGTCTGTGCCACCCAAGGACCCTGTGCTGTTTTGGGATGTCTGTAGAGATTTAAGGATGAGAGAATAGCCGGGGCAGTCTTTCAAGCACCACAGCAGGTTAGGCGCTCAGGGGTTCACAAAGGGCTGTCTGCCACATCGTGCTGTAGGAGGTGGTGCTTAGAGGAGACTAAGCACCTAAGAGTATATCCACTGCTTCTTGCCTGTTCCCCTTGGGCCAGGAGAAACATCTTCCAAAAGCCCTGCTGTAAGGATGGCCCTGCAGGTTTGCCTTTCTCCAATTACCTGCTTTAGGCCCTGCAGTGATAGTAGTCTTCTCCAGGTAGATATTTAGCTGTTACTATAAACGTGTTGTCAGCCTTAGCCACATTCTGTCACTGTTGGTGTCACCGACTGCTCCACTTTAGGGGGGTCAGGGCTGGACCACTGCAAGGATGGAGGGAACTCTGCCCTTCACCATCGCCTCCCCCAAAGCTTATCACCAAAGCATTTAGTAGACACCCGATGATTTCCATACCTGGCACTCACTGTGAGGAGCCTATTCTGAGTTGTAGCTTTGAGTTTTTCAACCTGGGGTGGCAATAAGGGGATCCCAGGAAAGTCCTACCACCCCTGTTAACTTCAGGCAGCTCTTCACAGAAGTCTCTTCCCTAAACCTTGCCCATTGCTTGAATTTATAGTCCAGCAGTGTCACCACTCTGGGGCCTGAGCAAAGGCCCTTGCTTAAATAGCAAATGCCCTATGACTAAGCAATCAGCTGCAATTTTGGAGTGAAGGTGTTTTAAAGATTAGGACATGTTTGACTACATGGAACAAAGACAAATGTCTCCTCACTCCTGGACTTAGCACTTACAGAGCTGCATGTGGCAAATTCTTTTGCTTTGTGTCTCTTGTTTTCTCTTTCATGGTAATAACTGGTCATGAGCTTGTGGGTTTCCTTGTTTGTTTTTAAAGGCAGTGGATAGAGTTGGCAAAGGTTTTCAGTTTAGGAGGTGTGAGCCTATTGGTTTAGCTCTGAATAAGGGGATTATAGAGTCAGAAACATGGGGAAGCCCTATTCTGGTAGGTCTTGTACACATTCCTTCAGACTTGTTTTGGCATCTCTCCAAAACCAATGGTAATTTATATAAGATGCTGTGAGAGACTGGCAGGAGGGTGAGTATACATCTGCCTTTGGGTAAGAGGGGAATATATGCTTGCTGTTTCGTTCAAGCTTGCTCAGGGGGAGAAAAAAGGGCAGGCAGGCGTAATGCCGAGTACTAAGGCAGGTGTTGCCAGTATCCACTGAGGAAACCAGGATGCTTTCTCATATTAGCACTGGCTCCTCCTCTCATTTTCAGGTGAACAGTTCAAAAAAATTCAGCTCGACAGTGCCTGAAACTGTAAGAGCTTTGGGAAAGCGGTCCAGTATCATGGCTCAAAACTGCAATGCTTAGGAGCACCTTTGGGTGCAGGAATGCAAAGGCCGAGGCTCGGATCAGCTAGGCCATTCCAGCTGTACCACACGAAGAGGCTTCTGCTGCTATCACTCAGCCCTGTCCCACTCAGGTGGAGGATGCTGGTCCTCACCAAACTGTCCCCTTGGGGCTGGTCCCTGTTCTTGGCTCTAGGAGGAGGCAGGCTGAAATCAGCGATTTCATTTACGGTCGGGAGCCTGTCTCACCTCTTCTGTGGCCAGATTCCAATCCCCTAGTTTCTCCTTCCACCTTCCTCAGGGAGTGAATGTTGACTTGCATAGTGAAGGTGTTCCCCTCTTTGTGGGCTTGTTAGTTATATCCCACGTAAAGCTCTGCTAGGTTCTGTTTACTGCCCAAACTGTCCCTGTCCCAAAACACCGCTCTCATGGGTTCCATTTGCATCCCTGTACCAAATTTCCCCCCTAAAAATAGGGAAAGACTAAAGACTACGCTGCTCCCTCTTTTTGCTTACCCTGTGAATGAGCAGTGATTCTGCTGATCCAAACCTCTTCCAAATTGCCAAACCCATTCATTTTGTCCTTTTAATTGCATTGGTTGTGCATAAAGATCCTTTGGAGCACACAGGATGTGTCAGAGATGCTGGCAGTACCTCCTGGGCTGTGAACTGCAGCCAGCCCACCCCTTGCTGTTCAGGCCGTGCGTGTCCTCTGTGCCCAGCGATCCTGCAGCACCTTCCACAGGGTGACAGATCTCTGCAAAGCCAAGGTGAAGACTGCCACCTATTGAGTCCCCAGAGCTGGCTCTGGGGACACCTGACTGTACCTTTGAGGTTTCCTAGCTGGCACGCTGCTGGAGGGGAGGATCTTAGTCAGGATCCCTTGGATCTGAAGTTTTCACAAGCAGCATCAATCTCTTGTGCTATATTTATATTTAGACGCATTGAGTTTGGATAGCAGGACTTTGGGACGAGTTTGCTCCATGCAGTGTTTTCTTTTAAGGAAGAATCACCTTCTAAAGCACCCCAAGGATGTTTCTCTGTATTACCTGTTCATAGCATGGGGCTCCCCCAGGAGCTATTGAAAACTGCTGCTGCTGGGAACAGCTAAATTAAGTTTGGTACCTGTCCATTCAGTGGGAAAATATGGGGTGGGTGAACACAGTGTTATTTTCTACAGATAATTCAATACTTCAGAGTCCACTGAAATAAAAAAGACCTCAAGGGCTGGACTGACTGTGTTTAGCAGCAGAAATTTAGCAACAGAAGTCTCAAATAAGAGTGGTACTAGAGGCCAGATTTACTAGAATCACATTCTTAAAGCAATTAAGATCCGATTGTATAATGAATGAATTGGAGATCACCACAAAGCTGCGAGTTTCCCACCCTTGATTCAAGTTGCAAAGACCTGGGATCATCTCGTTTAGGCATCTGTTGCAAGTACGGTTTATCGTGCTGTTGCTGGGAGGATTATGATAAGGGAACAAAGCTTCAGAGTTAATTAATTAATGGAAGTCGGCAGTGGGTGGGTAGGTTTGGAGGCCACAGGGTTCTCCGTCTACCTTTCGCAGGGCTCTTGTTGCCCTGGAATGTGCTCGTGGCTGCTGCTGTGAGGTGGGATCAGCTTTGATGTGCAGTCACAGGCCTGCTCACAGCCAGTGGGTGTGTTAGCGCTCCCCTGTCAGGCCTGATGGCAGGAGCAATTAAACCCCACTTCTGTAGGAGAGAGCCTCGAAACAAGAGAAGCCAGCACCCCCAAAAACCACATGACATGGCCTGTGCTGGGCTCGTGGGGTGGCTGGAAGGGTCTTGTTCTGCAGCTCACATTCGACTGGGGGACAACACAGCATTGCTCTTTGTATTAAGATAATGTGTTCAGGAAAAGATTGTTTTCTCTGTTTTATCCAGTGCCTGTTTTTAATCAATAATTGAGTCAGCCCAGATGAGTTTTAGATTTAGATGAATGGGAAGTTTAGTCTGACTACCTGCTGACACAGGCAAGACTGCAGAGCTCTGAGTGACAGCACTGAAAGGGAATGATAGCGAGGTACTGCCTTCAAAAACTTCAAACACATCCCTTTATCACAGTGTGATTCAAGGCATCACTCAGCAAGTTGCTACAGGTGCAAGTTATCATCTGAATACCAAGCACATTCCAATAACTGCCTCTGAAACCAGAAGAATACATTTCTCAATATTGGTCACTATTACATCTTTCCCCTTTTGAACAGATGTGAGAACTTATTTTCTTAGCAGAGATGATAGTCCTGGGATCCTCTGCAAGTTCAGGGAACTAGCAGCAGTGTCCAGCAAGAAGAGCTGAGCAGTTAAATATGTGCCTAGTTGTTTAGAAAAGAAACATGGAATATTGGCAAAAGCTCCAGCAGTCCAGTGAGGAGTCTGGAGTTCCAGAGGCAGAGGGGACCCACAGGAGCTGCTTCATCACGTGTGCATATGGACTGGTTTGCTCCCTGCTCCCTTCCAGAACAGGAACTGGAAGGATTCAAACCTGAACTGACCAGAGAGGGAACTACGTTGGATGGAGCTGCAAGAGGACTGCTAGCTCATCTCAGAGAGCCTGCAGGCTCCAGCTCTAGACACCAATCCAGAGGAAACCCGGGATCATGAGTTCTTGGGGAGCAAGTCCTTTAAACAGGCTGTGAGGGGACAGACAGACAGACAGAGGAGAGCAGATAAGAAAACTGTAGGATAAAGCCTTTCTAAAGCTCAAGCCCATCCTTCCTTCATTCTTGCTCTGATCCCAGTGTTTATGCAAAGTCTGATAAGCCTCAAGAAGCTGAACTGGTTGGCTGTTGCCATAAGCAGCTGTCAGTGCACTGTCTGAGGGCACCACTGCTCCAGCAGCGGGGAAGGTCAGTGTGAAACCAAGGGCTGCTGTCACACTCCTGGCCTGTGTCAGCAGCACAAACCAGAGTTAAAGCCAGTGGAACTTTTCTGGTCACCTGTTTTATTTACAAGGCTCAGGCAGCTCATCTCAGCTGCAAAGCACTGCTGAAAGAGGTCAAGAGAGCATTTAGCTACAGCTTTATGTTATGGACCACATCAGGCATGTAAAAAATAAATGACTCAAAATATTGCCAAACTAGCAAGACCTGGAAATTCTTAGTTTAATATGTTGGAAAAGTTTGCATGGATTGTGCATCTGTATAGTTAATGCTATGCCAAATATTTTATCTCCTGCCCCACTTAAAATTTAATGATGCCTGGAATAAAGCTGCCTGCTCATCTCAGCAAAGCTGCTTCAAACATGGCCAACGAGTCCTGGGCATCCAAGGCCTGTGAAGCCCTGGCCAACATCCTCCGGCTCTAGAAGTAGACTGATGTGAGGCACTTCACCAAGCAGCATTAGCTCTCCAGTGCTTGTCTGCAGGAGGTACTGGAGCCTTGCTTATTCCCTGTAACAGACATGGAAAACCTTGAATTCCTTGAGCTTGCCCCTAGAGGCAAATTTTCTGGATCAAGGCTCTGTCTGTTCTCCTTCTCCTTCCGATTTATGAGTAGCAGAAATCAGCAGCATTCAAACTATGCATTTGGTGGGTGTAAAAGGATGACTCATTAGCTTAATGGAGAGTTATCTGGGCAATAAATGCATGAATAAGGATTGTGACAATGAGTCACTGTTTGATTGTATGCTTCAGTGGAACAGATGCAGGTACCATTTTGCTAGGGATTGGTGTAGGGCAGAGTTCAAGATGGGTTCAGGGGAAGTAGGATGCTTTTTCCAGAGCTTAACTAAAGACCTTTAGCTGTAAGAAACTTGCCAAGCTTCACTGAACTCACACTTCTCACACAGGGTCAGTCTTGCAGGACGGAAAGGTCTTGGAGCTACTTGGAGCTAGGTGTGCCCTGCAGTGACTATCTGCAGGATCTCACAGAGAAAGCCCAATCTTGTCCAAAGCATGTCCAAAACAACCAACTTCCATCAGACCCTCAGTGTTCAACTCTGTCCTGTGTCCATGTCCCCTCACATGTTGCCAGCTTGTAGTGTGAGCTTCAAAGCCTGGCATGAGGCTGAGAGTGGCCATGTTTTGGTGCTGCCATAAGCACTGCCAGGATTTGTAGCCTCTGCCCCAGGTGGCCTCGAGCCTTCCTAGGCTGTGCCCCTCCTGCCCGTGGCACTGCTGCACCCAAAGCTTGTATATGGTCCCACAGCTGAGGGAAGGGTGCATGTGCTCCCTGAAGGGATCCTGGACAGGGATCTTCATCTGGGAGTTAGAGCTGACATTTTGGTTCAGGAGGACCTTCTGTGACTCACCTTGAACAACTGTTAACTCCCCATCACAGCCTGGGTAGGGCTTTTGGAGTGACCCACAGTTTTGAGGTCTGTTCTGAGGAAGAGGTCTGGGGAGGAGGACTGTGCATGCCTGCCAAGGTACCTCAGTTGAAATGTTTAGCAGTCATAAGATCCTAAGTCATTAGTTGCTCTTTAAAGCTCTGGCCTGGAATTTCTGATGGATGGTAGATGCCAGAAAGTGAAATTGCTCTTATGATCAAATGAATCCTCCCAGTGCGTGAGTAAGTTACAAAACTTCATTGGCACCATTACACAACAAACAATTGCAGCTGGTTTGGGGAGAAGAGTCTCCACCCTGAAGTATGGTCTGTACCACTGCTCTGCTCACGTTTTTCTAGGGACTGAACTGGATTTGCAGGTGCTTCTCTGTGTGAGGCTGTGCAGTGGTAGGGGCTGCAGCTGACCTGGATGAGTTTGTGGGCCTCCCAAAAAGAGGGCAACCAGACCTGGCGATGCAGATGTGGATGTAGCACTTCACTCCTGTAAGGTTACATGATATTTCTTCCCTCAAGCTTATAGCTGACTTCTACAGCCCATGTGTGGCGAGTACCAGAGGGGCTGGGGTGTCTCCTACACTGGTGGAGTTATCCAGGATCACTGTGCTCCCCACATTAACCCCGCATCATTTATGGAGATCCTTCCCATCATTCTTATCGGTGCAGCGGCATCATCTTGGAGGAGGATCTTCCCCCAAAGCTCCGACCTACTTCAATCCCAGCAAGGAATAAACAGGCAGCACAATCCCCATGCGACTCGGAGCGCAGGTGTTTGATGTGGCTCGCTTCCCCAGGGCCAGCCAAATTCCCACCCGCCACAGCATCGGAGTAACAGGACAAACAAGCAGTACCTACATGGCAGCCCTGCCAGGTGTTTTGACACCAGGGAGTTGGGGGAGTTCACAGGGGAAAAACAAACAGCACTGATCAAAAAATACACTTTTCCCCTCTGTCTAAGAGCTCTGGAAAAGGCAACAGACTGTCAGTCCAAAGGGCCACGAGAGTATCAGGCCTTGGTAATTGCATGAAATCATATGGCCTCCTGATGACAGGACACAGAAGTCTAAGGGCACATTGCTCAACCCTCTTGGCGTCTTTCTAGATCTGCCTCCTTTTCTAGGGCAGACCTGCCAAGGGTACCTAGCAAGGAAATGGCCAGGCTAACATGGCTTGTTGGAGTGAATGCCTTCCATCCAACCTCAAAATGCAGGTCAGCATCTACATACAGCAGTGCTGTAAATTGTGGTGTTAGTGTAAATGTCTCGTGAGTAAACTTTGCCTACAAGCAGTCTGATTTTTCCCCTCTGTGCCACATCCATGCAACATCCACTGAGATCAGGGAGCACTTTTATTTAGAGGACTTAGGAAGTATTTTAGGCTTTGTGTGGGAATAAAGGACTGAAAAGTAATTCAGTGCATCAAGTCCAGGCACTGGCACGGCAAACACCTTATATAATCCAGTTAATTAATTTATCACGCTCCAGTTTAAACCAACTTAGTTTTTCTGCCCCAGCTTCCCTGGCTGAAGGATCACAGCAGGATGTCCGTGTGCATCCCTGCTGAGTGCCTGCAACCTCTTACTCTCCATTGGACTGGGTTTGGACACAAGTTTGGTCCTTAACACATTTCACATCACCTTGCTGGTTTATTATGGACTCAGA
Organism: Monarcha castaneiventris obscurior; assembly: GCA_026261815.1. Taxonomy (NCBI): domain Eukaryota; kingdom Metazoa; phylum Chordata; class Aves; order Passeriformes; family Monarchidae; genus Monarcha; species Monarcha castaneiventris. The sequence goes on from JAMPIT010000622.1 coordinate 224,084, forward strand.
ACCTCCAAAGATTTAAGCTTAAGAGTTTTTAAATCCCTTCTGAAAAAAACCAAACAAATGAAATAAAACTGTTCAGGCCACAACAACCTGTAAAATTTGACACTCCTGCTTATCAGAGATTCCATTTCCATTCCATTCCATTCCATTCCATTTCTTCATTCTGGTTTTGTATTAGCCTTACACTTCAAAAAATTAAAAAATACTCATAGCAAAAAATGAAAACCCTTAATTTCTACCAAAAGCTGGTGAAGGTAAAACAGTTTCTGGCTGTTGTGGTGCTTTCCCATGATGCAGTGACATAAACAGCATTTAGTCTTTGGGTTACAGCAGCCCCCAACAAGAACCTGTCAAGTAACGTATCAATTAATGTAAAACAAGCTTTTCCTGGATCCCTGGAATTGTGAGCCTGAAAGCTCAGTAAATGTGGTTCTGATTTAGAGTTTTGAGTATAACAGTAATGATTCCCCTGTAACAGTCCTGTTCTCCTCTCCCAGATTTGATTTTCTAGCTGCTTTATGTCTGTCTTTCATGATGGTCCTTTGTCCCTTTTGTTTGGCAGGTCATGATCATTGTCTGTAAAGTGCTTGGTCCTGAAAAACACGAAGGACTTGAAATGCATTTTTTGCAATTATTTGGGAAGGTTTCTTTTTTTGTTGTTTTTTGGTGGTGGTGGTTTTTTACCTGTCTTTATGTACCACAAGAGACGTTGTGGTTTGTCATTGTAGGATCTTGTTGTTTCTCACTCCTCAAAGAATCAGTGATAACATCAGCAGACTGCTAGGGAACAACAGCATTTGATGTCTGCCACAGGGCTGGTTGTGTGTCAGGGTACAGCTCTCCTCAAGTCCGTACAGAGGTCCCCACTCCTCTCCATGAGGATCAGACCAAGTTTTTTGCTCTTTTCTAAAAGACCGGGACCAAGGAGTGTTTAATGTGAAGAACAAGCAGTGCATGCACAAGTCATTTGTTTGTGCACACAGCTGCAAATCAGACACGTGATGGCAGAGGTAATTACGGGTTCAGGTCCAGTTGCTATTCGAGTGGGCATTTTCCACTCCGGTTAAGACTTCCTGTGTGATCCAGTGTGAGTCCAGCAGACAGAGTCCCATCCACAAGCCCATTCCATCCACCCCTCTGCCCTTTCTCATGTGCCACAGAGAGGCCAGGAAAAGGAGAAGGAGAGGGAGAGAAGAGAGAGGGAGCTGTGAGCATGTCCCAAAATCTGTAGCCAGCCCCAACAACTTCAGGCTTCTCTTGGTGTCGGTCAGGCCCCTCTCCACTGAGGTTGGTGTGCGCACATCAGCCCTACAGTAGCAGATGTAAAACGAAAATCAGGGCCCAAGTCTGACGATCAGGGCCCTTCCCAGAGAAAAAAAAAGAAAGAGCTCTCCCAGTGCTACGCCCTTCCTTTCCAACCTCTCCCCTAAATCCAGGTTACCCAATTCCAATATGATTTACCTCACAGCTGCCACTTTGAAATGCTTTCCTCCTGTCATCCTTGTCTACCCCTCACTATTAACCACTCTGTCACATGCCTTCCATTGCATGACTTAATCATTTGAGACTTTGGACTCTATTTACATATATAAACAAATAAAAAAATACACACCTGCAGTTGCTGTGGCCAGCTGGCAACTGCCTGAGCACTAGCTGCATTCCTGGATCATGACATTGAGCAGGGACACAGCTGGGACTTGCACAAAGTGCTCCTCACTGAGAGCCATTGGCAGTAACCAGTGCCTTTGCTCCCTGTGGGCCTGCTCCCACAAAGATCCAAATCCAGCCAGGTCTGCTCCTTCTTGTGCAAGAAGCTTGCATCTGCTCCAGCACATGGCCCAGGAAATCCAGCCAGTAGTGAGGGAGTGGTTGGGAGTCTCCATGCAGGAACTGAGATGCAGCTGTATCCTGGTCGTACACGCAGGTAGCACACAGGGCCTGGTCCTGAAACCTCTCTGTCTCCATCTGATAGCTTGCAATGGGAAAGGAGAATTGGAAGGGTGGGATGAGAGGACAGGCACATTTGTGCCAAACCCTGACTTCCTTTAAATAATGAGCAAACTTCCCTTTGCGTTCTGCAGGGACCTGCTTTGTCCCTAGCATGTAACCTGCTGGAGCGTGGCACCCCAGCTGGAAGCTCAAGTGCAGCTTGTTACCACCGTGGGCACTGTCAGACATCCTGATAGTTTGGTTTCACGTGAAAATGTCAAAGCTTGGCTCCTGTCTTGAAAATTTTGACAAAAATAGTTCCTGATATTACAGACCCCAGCTGAAGGTGGCTCAGAGAAACCCAAAAATCTCTGTATAGGTGATGCCCTGACAGAATCCAGACATTTCTTCCTTTAAGACCTAAGGGAAAGAAAAACATAGTTAAAGCCCTGTTTTGTCTCAAGGGCACATTAAATGCTCAGCCCTTTCTGTTGAGGGATTTTGGGTAGGACATGTGAGGAATTAAGGTTAATAAATGATCAAGCATGGTTTTAACAGTTAACATTTCATGGCATTGCGTGAAAAGCATTGGTAGCTCCTGTGGCAGGAATGAGAGTGCCCACATGTTTTAAGTCAGGCATGTGTTTAAATACTTGAGTCAATTAAAACTCCAGGGCAGCACAAGTTTCATTAATAATAATCCAGTGTTTCACCACAGGATACTCTAATTGTTCCTCATCAGGATCTCAAGGACAGAAGATTAACCTTTTAAGAAGCTCAAATGATAACATTCAAAGCACTACCCAAAATGATAATGAATTGCCTGTCCATCTTGTAGACTTCGATGATAGCGACCAAAACACATGCACGCTGGGTAGCTGGTTTGGGGGGCAGACTTCCCCTGGATTACAAGAAATTTTTGGATAACAATTTATCATGGTTTAGTACGTCATGTTACCTTGCTTTTCCAATTCAATATTCATAAGACCCTTGGGAACTTTGAAACCCAGTAATTAAGCCTCCCTGCTCTATTGGGAAATAAGCAGGTAGGAGCAGCACAGCATCTCAGCATAAGCAAGGAAAAACCCAGATGATTGATTTGATTTGGGAAATCCCGTGTTTAGATGGCCTCGGTGCCTAGTTCCAGGAGGCAGCTCGAAACTCTGTCCAACGTGGGCCTCCTTGCCACGTGATAATCATGCAGGAGGCACTGCCTGTGGAATTAAACCAGCAAATTAAAGCGACAGAGATCACCCAGAGAGATCAAGACTGTCTCAGAGACACCTGAGGAACACTTTTTAAGTCAGGATTTGTTCTCTTCACCCAACCCATGGCCACCCTGGCTTTCTCTCCACACTCTGCCACTTGTGACTCAAACACCTTTAGCCAGGAACCATGCAGGAAAGATGTCTGGAGCCAGTGTGCAACCACACTGGAGGCCAGTGTGTGGCATCAATGGAGCACTCACTGATCAATGGTACCAAGAGAACACCTGGTGTGGTAACAACTGGAGCTTAGCATCTTAGCAAAGTAATTAACTCTTTCCAAAATTCAGGATAAACACATGATGGAAGCTGATAGGAGCATACGTGACAGAAAGCAAAGGAGGAGACCGATGCAGCCTAGGTGAAGGGCGGTTGTGGGATATACTCAGAGGGGTTGGCAAATGGTACCCTTTATGGGTGGGCAAGGCCAGGAGCAGTTGAATCAGAAGCCCGTCTCTGGAGTGCTTGGGCTGCATCCAACGGAGGAGCAGCTGCCTGCTGGGGTGCTCATAATGGGAGGGGCAGCCCCTGGAAGCAGCACCAGCAGCACCTTGGCATGTTAGCACAAAGCACCCGGGCACCTGGCTCTGTTGACTCACAGTGACAGCAAACGTGCCCTCTGCACTGAGAATCCCTGTGGGGATCAGGCCCCAAAGCCCAGTGGCTGCTGTCCCCACGGCCACCCTGCGGCTCCCATCCCTGCCAGGCAGGAGGCAGGAGCCTGGAGGGAGCCGGGCGCTGCACAGAGCTCTGCCTGGGCCAGTGCCGCAGCACCCGGAGCAGAGATGTTATCCCAGGGCAGGTTAAAGCCGGACAGAAGTCAGCATTAAAGACAGATCCAAAGATAAAAAAGCTTAGATTTCTATTGATTTACTTCGCCACATCATTCGCAAAAACACTTTGATCTTGAGTCATCTGTTGCTATAATTACTGAGCGATGGTTGATGCAAACACACTTCCCACTGCGGCTGGGTCACTACAGTGAGGACTCTCTTGCTTGAGCACTGACCCAGTCCTGTGTTCCCATTCTCTCCTCTGCTCAAAGGGCTTCACACTGAGGGATTTCTTTTCTTTGGAGATCGGAACTTGGTGACTGGCAGTCAGTTAGCTCTCTGCCATGTGTATGGAACAGTCACCACGGAAAGAGTCTCTGGTACAAGGGCAGGCTGTAGAGAGAGCTCATCATCAGCAGACAGGCTGCTGAGCCATGCCTGGGGGTAGCTCAGGATCAGACAGTTGGGGTGCTTATCTGTGGGTGATCGCTGCACCTTTTGATGTTCCCCGACTGCTGTTTGGACAAGCCCATTTGGGAGCTGTTCCAGAAAAGCCGCTCCACTTTACGGTTTTAGCAGAGTAAGGCAGGATCTGATCCTTGATGTAAACATGCCTTCAGTAAAACAGGTGCATTTTATCTTCTGCAGTTCCCTGCCTCCAGCAGCCAGGTCCATCCTGTGTCCTTCCCGCTTCTCCCTCTGCACCCTCTGCCTGTGCATGGCATTGCTAGGGACAGGCCACAGCTTGCCAGAGGTTCCTTTGATGCTGCCTGTGCAGGCTGCAGAGGATGAGTCGATGCTGGGGACAAAATGCTGCTTCATGGAAAAGGGAGAAGGGAAATCACTGGGAGCAGGGATGACAACAGAAGAAGCCACTAACCTCTTGGGGACAAGAGAGAAAGGAGTGACTTTAAAGATGGTGTATCCCCTGAACTTGCTTGCAGACATTATTCCAGGGGCAACTGGATGCCACTGACTTCCTCCAGTCTGGTGGGTGACATCCCACCCACTTTAAGTTAGAAGCTGCCTTGGTCCTACGTGAGCTTGCTGCCCCTTCTTTCTTTTCATGCCAGTAGCAGGAATGACCTCAGAGGCCCTGAGTCACAGACAGCCACATTAGCCCAAACCTGTGCCCTCTGGTCTTTTAAAAACCCTTCCTAGAGCAGGTCTCTCACCCATATTTAAAGGCCAATTTAACCAAGTAAGCTGTTGCCAGTTGGAAAGGACTTTTTATTGTTTTATCGTTTTGCCCTTTGCCATATCAGTGATTTCCATTTTCACTTACTTGTCCTTCTCATCCATGGAGTTTCACTTGCTCCTGGGGCAGTTACAGTTAGCCTCCATATCTTCGTAATTTCCACACAGTGATTTGACATAAACAAATAACGTAACAAGTAGCACACAGGAAATGAGAGGAGAAAATATTTATGGGAAATGGAATTTTTGAGGAACAGGCCACTTAGTGAAGTTTGTCTCAGATGCTCTACTTGGCAATTCTTTTGCTTATATGTCACATCATTTCTTAGGCAGGAGATGGGGCAATTTCCCTGTATATGTAAGTTCTTTATAATAGAACTACAGAAGGGGGTCAAATGGGAATGCTGACTTTGAAAGGCCAGATTCCAGAAGCTGAAGATCCATGTGGGAAATTCCAAGTTAAGCTTTGCTGTTGCAGTGGTGATACAATTTTTAAGAAGGGGAGGTATTTCCAGGTTTCTTTTGCAGTGGATCAAAATCTGACTAGCGCGTTTCAATAGGCCACAGTCCAAAAATCCTGCAGCTTGTCCCAGGCCTCCAGAGATCCTTGGCATCCTCAGCCCTGAGCACCCGTGGTACCCAGGCCGGTTGCATCTGCTCATCAGCCAGCCTTATGGCTTCCCAACCACACTCTTGTGTGGGGTATTCTCCCTCTTTCTTCCCTTCAGGTTTCCTTTCCGTAGGCACTGCTCCCCTTCCCTTATGCTACCTCCAAAGGATACCTGTAATTTTCATTAATTTCTTTGCTTTCACAGTTATGTTTATTACCGTCTCATATCTTATATGCAATACATCATTAACTGCCTTTTGAAAAAAAAATATTGTCACCATTGTCAAATGGAAACACACTAATGTTGTGACAACAAGGCAATTGCATTGTCGTAACAGCAAGTTCATGTTCTTTAGGATTCCTGAAACAGCAAGTTCATGTTCTTTAGGATTCCTGTTCCGTGGGAAATTGCCAGCTCTGGAGTTTTGCTCCTACCCAACCATGGAAAAAGCTACAAAGTACTGCTGATTGAAAAGAGGCTCAAGTGACTATTAATACAAATCATTCCCTAGGTAATGGGACGTGTTTTCTGGAAGAAAGAAGCACCTGAGACCTCTCATACCTGAAAATAACTCAGTATTAGCATCACTGACCTACTGAGGGATTCCAAGCCACATCTGACCTCTGTCTGAGCAGCCTGGTTACCTGCTCCTGGGTGGGAAAGCAAGTGGAAAAGTACTGCCAAGGTGGACTTCCCTCACCTCCTCCTCAAGAGCCAATGACACAGCATAGCATGCCTGGTATCCTGTGTTTCCCAAGCATCCTCTGTGCTAGGGAGGGACCTCTGCAATGTCTGCAATAGATGGAGCTGATAACGTGTGCCCACAGCACCTACCAGGAGTAGGTCACATGAGGCATGGCTCAAGATGGCAGCACCAGGAATTCTGTCACGTCTGATTGATCTGCCTCGATTGCAGAAAGGATCAAAGCATCTATAAATAGTTTAAGTAACCTGTCCCCTTGCGAAGGACTGGAAGGAATACTGGGTTTTAGGTCATGAAACAAGCAATTATGTGTCAAGAGGAAATTGCCCAAATATTCGCAATGCATTGTTGCTTTTCTTAAATTCACCTTCATGGTCTGTCAGTTTCAAAGGGTCAATCACGTTTCCAGAAGACACATGTTTCTGAATGATACTGTGTGTCCAGTTAAACCAGGATGTGCCCTGCAATCTGAGCCTGACCCTGGGGAATGTGGTGGGTGTGGGGATGGCGGGCCAGGAGCCCCTGAGCGTCCTACCCTAACACCTGACTTTCCTTGCAGGTAGTTGTTGCTCTGCCCCGACAAGCAGCACAGCTTCCTCAGGCTGCTGAGGAGCCAAGCCTTGTGCCACTTGTAGTAGTGCTGTGTCTGAAACAAGTAATACTGACTGGGAGAGAGGTGATAAGCAGCCCACTCTGAGCCCCCTCCCCAGAGCCTTCTTGTATTTCATGAGGCCTTTCTGGTAGGAAACAAAGACAAGAGAAGCCCACCCATGGGGAGAGTCCTGATGGAAGGAAGGAAGTGATTAGCCAGTGACATTCAGAGCTCCCACTCGTAGCCAGCCCTTCCCTACCAAAAGGAAGTGCTCCTGCTTTGAAGTTTATTTGGAAAGCTTTAAAAATACTTACTAATTGAGGAACACTTTGCAATGTAAATATGCTCCCTTGGTACACTAAGAATTAGATAACAAGCTCATACCTCTTTAAGGAGCACAGCTTGTCACTGCCACAGCCTCCCTCAGAGGCTTTGGGTTCTCCTTTTCCCTTTATTCACAGTGAGTGGTTTCTGTGCCGAAATAATGCCATGTGCAAGTGTGTATGCTGGGTGTGTCTCTGACCAGTTTAATGTCCCATCTGTAGCAATAGTCAAAGAACTCCAAAATTCACCCAGCACAGTCCATCTTTGCCAGCAGACAGTTAAAATGAGTTCCCATTTCCCAACAAAAGCATACCTGTGAATCCAAAGTAGTTACTGGCCAGTGTGGAGACACGGTCCTTCCCTGTTGTGTTGGAGGGCCTAACCCAAGGGCTGATTTGGAGCTGGGAGTCATGGCAGTATCTCCATGAGGGCACGGAGGTCACGTAATACAACAAACCGTAATGGAGCCAGGTGCCAGGTGGGAGAAGGTCAGTAAACCACAAAATGTAAGTGATGGATTGTTTCTGCGAGATAAGTAAGCGTAGAGTTGGCTGGAGCCAATGTGAGCTAATGACGGCATGTTGGGGCAGGGGAGGGGTGGGAATAGGGAAATGAAAAATTGACTACCTGAAGGGGTGAGTGGGGGTTCAGAAGAGGCATGCTGCTCAAGCAGAGATTCAGGCCTGGTGAAATGGCATGCCAGGGAGAAAAGTATGGGACTGTTGTCCCAGCTAGCAACCTCCTTGTGAGTATTGTCCATATTTAGGACTGTTTTGTCTTATCTGTAAAATACCCTTCTCTAGGTAGGTGTTGCCATGTAATCTTTTCAGCTTTTGGATTGCTGTGGAGGAATAGTAAAGGTGGGAGCAAACACATTTTATGTAAGCAGCAGTCCTTGAGGCATCGCAGTCTGGTTCTACCAATAGATTTAGCCTTCCTTGCAGCTCATGGACTTAATTCCCTTTCCACATCCCTCAGCCAGCCCTGACTGCCCCGAGACTGTGACCCAGCTGCATAGAGAGAGACTGGCTGGCAGGAGTGCTCCTTTGACACTTGCGTCATGATGAAGTGACTCAAGGAGGTCAGGAGCAGGTCTTCAGCACGCAGAGAACCTCCTCTTCTGAGGAAACCGGTCGCAGGAGATAGCGAGGGCTGGTTTTTCACTCATTTGATAATGCTACTGTGGAACTAAGAATGAACGTCATTCACATTCAGTCATTTGCAAATAATCGATCTGAAGTAAATCATCCAGTTACTTTTCCTTCAGGTGTAGGCAGCTTCCAGGTCCTGGCTGGGTGGGGGATTTCCTGTCTGCGTTTGGTTTGTACCTTTTCCAAGGCCTGCGGTTTGCCAGCTGGTTCGTGCCTCCCATTAACACCTGCTGCATGCTTAACTCATTTCTAATTTTACGACCGGGGGAGTGAGGCCTGCCTTCTGCAACTGGCAGAATCCATCCTGGCAGCTGAGTCTGTGCCTTCTTCTGCCTGCTGTGAGCCAGAGGGTTTGCTCAGTTTTGTTTTGCCAAAAATTACCTTGAGAGTATAGAAAGGGAAACCAAACAGAAAGAAAGGGAGCAACACGGAAGCACAGCTTCCAAGTTATCTCTGTTCATCTGCCAACGGGCTGTGCAGAGCCGTGCATTCCTCTATGGAGTTGTCTTTGCCCCTTGGTCTCTTTGTCTGACACCTTTTGAGAGAGAAGCCATTGGAAATGGGGATTTCCATCGCTCTTTCTTTCCTGAGGAGTCTAGGACCTGGGGAGTTCTTTGGGGGCCTAGATAGGTGCAAGATATACACACACACCCCCCTGGAATTCTGCCCGGAAAACCACAGGGATGCAGGGAGAACCTGAGCGTGGGCTCCTCTCGCAGGTGTGGGTTACAGGCACCAGATGTGAGCAGACAGCTGAGGCAGCTGCAGGGCTTCATGCAGCTCACACACACTGCTGAATGCCAGGCACAGCAGGCACTTGGAAGCACGTCTTTGCCGGCATCCTCCAAGGAAAGCAGTACTGCTTTCCACTGCTGGCAGAGGGGACTGCACATAAGGAGAGGCTTTGGAAAAAAGCTCCTGTTAATCCTGTCATCTTCTCAGAGATGGACAGGTGTGCTATATTGTCCATCCTGTTACCCTGACACTCATTTGGGACATTCTTCAGGGAAATACAGAACAAAAAAATATCTGCAAGTAACAGATATTTGTAGACAGGTTAAACAGCATGTACCTGAGAAGAAAATATTTTGGCTAATGTCCTCTTGCATTCCTAAGCAACAGGGAAGAAGGAGTAACAGTCACAATATCTGCTAAATCAGAAGTCGGCTCCTCTGATGAGGAGCACTTTTATGGGCAACTGCTCCTTTCTCACTAGAAATGAATGAGGTTGTGTCAGCCTGCCCAGATGTACAGGCATATGCCAATGGTAGAGTGGAAACATGCCAGGCTCACTCATCGTGAGTGATGTTTTTTACATCATTACAATTACACCCCATTGTAAAAGCTGCATTGCAAAGCTAAGAGCAGAAATGGGGGGGGGGGGGGAATTTCTCACTTGTTCTTTTCTGCTGTCTGTTGAGGTCAAAGCAGGAGATTTCTAGAGCAAAGGGCAGAGTGACTCAAGTGTACATGAAGCTTTGCCAGGAAATTGTCTCAAGTCCCACAGTACTGACATCAGAGCACTTCACCCCAAGTACCAGGCCCAGCTCAGGCCCTCACGCGCTCTGTGTGCAGAGCAGGGGTACTTGACTTTAGGTGTCCAGGTCAGGGATTGTAGGGATGATGCAACCAGTCTCTGAGTGCCTCGGGTAAAGGGCATCTGACAGAGCTGCACTAAGCCCAGACACTGCTGTGGACTTGCAGAGCACACGATAAACAAGGGTGAGTGGCAGCCCCTGTGGCTGCCTGTTTCCCTCACACAGGAAGGGCAACGTCTTGCTGGGTGCTGCCAGCAAGAGCAGGGAGTAATGGGGTACCTGCAGCTGAGGCTGCTCAGAGTAGAAGCCTTGTATCTGTTGCCCAACAATTGCCCCCTTCATTCCCAGTGAAGCACATAGCATGTAAGATAACTGCAGCTGATGACGAGGTGAGGTGTAGGTGTCTAAGTTTTTAAGAAAACAACAGAGAAAGTTTGTTCTTATCCAAGCGGATTTCCTGGAGCGATGAGTGAGCCTGGCATGTTTCCACTCTACTTTTGGCATATGCCTATACATCTGGGCAGGCTGACACAACCTCATTCATTTCCAGTGAGAAAGGAGCAGTTGCCCGTAAAAGTGCCGTGTTAGAGCCTGCTCTGTCCCTGCCTCTGCTGCACCAGCCCCAGCCCTTGTGCCCCCTCTGGGGCGGCTCAGCGGGAGGGAACAGGGAAGAACTAACCTTCATGGAGAGCATCTTACTGCTGCCGCCTTGGCATGCCATGCCTGCTGCCTTTGCTTGCTGCTTTGGGCTGAAACTGTCTCCTACCACAAGCAGATTCAGTAAGTCAGACCCTTGCTATCCCATATTCCTGTACTCATTTGTGGCTGTGACAGGCCACACGAGCCCTTTTGCTAATCACCAGGCATCCTAATGGATCCTCTTTGCTTTAGCCACCTCGGAAAATGTTTTTCCCTTGTTTTAAATGAACTTATGTCCTGACGCTGAGCCAGCTGCTACAACTGTTTTAGGTTGAGAATTACCAGAATTAGGTAGCAGGAGAGTAAGTTATATTGTAGCTGTCCGCTGATAGCTCTGTTTAAAACTAAAAGCAGCCATCTAGTTAGCGTGGAAACCATTCCACTCGTGTAACCTCCACATCCTCAAGGCCTATAGCCCAGCCTGCAGCCGCCTGGCTTTGGTCCATCCGTGGGTAAACCCTGACATCTGGTGGCCACACTCGAGCTTAGCAAGCGTTAGGACCGCTGATAGCAAAACATTCCCCAGGATCGCTGTGGGAGGCCGTGATGGACACAGAGCCATGTCAGAGGGTAAGTAATCACCTTGGCAGCTTTCTCCCTCCCAACTGCACATATGTTCCCGAGCCACCGGGAGAAGAATGCAGCCTCGGGAAAGCCCGCTGGCCCGATCTCAGTTTAGCCAGAATGTCATTGTGAGTGTTCAGTGACGAGAATCTGTCCCCAGCTGAGGGCCACGAAGGCTTGTAGCGATAAACTTAAACCTGTGCATGTCAGGACTCTCCTGATTAATGTGGAAGCCCCATTTCTCCTTTGCCTTTGAACCGTATGTGTAGCTGGGGAATAAGCTCTTTACCCAGTGCCATGTCTGGATGCCTGATGGAGTTACAGGTGTAAACACTCCCCACAGAAGGAACCTGTAGAGTGAGAGATGTGAGCGTGCAGCAGCCTGGCACCACTGTGCACCTACTTTGTGTATTAAGCTGCATATAGCAACTCTGTAGACCCTTTGTTCCGAGCGAGAAGGTAGGAACAGACTGGGCAGGCTGAAACTTGGACTAATGATACAGAACAATACAGAATGAGTGAGGTCTTTAAGGTAACATCCATAGAAGTATGTTAAGGTACAGTCAATAAATCTGTCTGCAGAGGAGGAGCAGGTGATTTGGGAGTTCAAGAAACAAATTTAGAGTCATGCAAGTGCTGACAAAGGTTCTGCTTAGACTTGTGTGCTCCCATGAGTTGGATCCTGTTTTGTTGGAAATCTGGGGTCAGCATGATTGAGAAGGGCATAAGCACCAGCTCTGTCTTTGGCCCCAGTATGGCTCCAATGTAGAGCCAAGAAGCCCAAGAGTAAGCATCCTATTGTGGATGCAGAACTTGCCTTCCTCGGGCTCACCACATGGCTCCCTGGTATAAGACAGGGTGTTTAGAATTTCCTGCTTTGCCAGGAGCCCTGGCTGCAGCTGACAACTCAGAAGCTGTCAGGGAAGCTCTGGGAATCCCTCTTTGGTGGTGAAACTCAGATGAGAGCCTTCTCATTCTGTGGAGTGTAGTCCTCTTGTGTTGTCTTAGATGCCCTCATGCATCCCTCAGGCCCAGGGACCACAGAGCCAGGCACAAATCCACACTGCCCTGTTCACGTTCACGGTGACATTTCCAGACACAGCCAGGGACTTGCATAAAATCCAGGCTGTTCTTCCCTTGCCTAAATGGAGGCGCAGCAGGAGAGGAGTCAGAAATTGCTCATGGCTGTAGCGTGGGCTGGATGTTGTGACCTGTGTGCTCAGTGCCAGCACAGGGAGCTGGGAAGCACCTCTGTGCCCCGTCTGTCACGTAGCCTGGACACCTCGGGTCAGACGGAGATAGGATCTGGCTGCGGGGTCCCAGCTGTGCCGTGCCCCAGGTCCCAACAGCCATCGGGGCTAATTCATTTCTCTTGGCGCTGAGCTCATCTGTCACTTGCTGTCCCGGGGCCGGTCTGCGGCCACTCTGTAACACTAACCCCTGAGCACGTGCTTTCTCAAGGACCTTGCCGTGTGTAGAGGCACCGGCCTGAAGAGCCGCATCCCTTCTTGATTGGCACTAGTACTTCCCTGCAATCAGGCGGGCTGTCAGCCCTGGGGCCTGTTACAGGGCTTCTGGAACAACACATGCTGCCTGCCAGCAGCGTTAGTGACCCCTGACTGTCCCCTCTTTGCCCGGCAGTGACACTTTCAGCCTCAAGGCACAGCACTGCGCCAATGGTATTTTTGGCCTTGGCCTGACCTTCACATCAGCCTCAGGGTTCAAAGCCATTGCATCACCATTCACCATTTGCTCCCAGTAGGATGTCCTTTATCAAAAACAGTGTCATAAGGTTATTGGTTTCTTATAGGAGTGATAGGACATGATCACAAGCTTGTCCAGACCCAGTTCTTGTTTCTGAAATGTCATTTCAAATAAATGTCATGTTCTGGCACCTGCTTCATGGAGAAAAGGAGCTGGATATGTACAGTAAAACCCTGAGTCTGCACAATGGAGCAATGAAGCTATAAAATTAGCAAAGAGCAGCTTGTAAGCGCCACAACTACCTATCTAGTGACAGATTCACCACCTGCCTCCATAGAGGTGGCCTGTGGGTTTTCAAAAGCCATTTTAGCTGGATCAGCATACCAAGTGAGCATGGAGACTCGAGCTTCCCCACAGCCATTTCTGCAAAGGGACGCTTTGAGGCTGTTCCATGCACAGTGGTGCTATGCAGGGGTGAGGCCAAGTGGCATGACAGTCACACCTTCAGGAGCAACTGAGAGGGGCAATGAGCAAATCAGCAATCTGCTGCACTTCTCTTTCCACAGCAGAGTTTGGCTATAGAAGCAAAGCGCAAACATGGCCCCCACAGGGGCTCTGCTCTTGTTTGATGGCAGTTGTCCTTCTGCAGCTGCTGTCCCTCTGCACATAAATGCACAAAGCTAGGGTAACCCAGTCAGCATTCTATTTAAAGGACATGCTGCTTGCTGAACACTTGGGCACTCATGAGGAACGGGAGAAAAGGTCCTGATTCTCCTCCAGGTCTCTTAGGGGCTAAGGGAAGAACCCTCCTGTGGGACAATGGCCAATGACACTGCAGGTGGTACAGGGGCCCCTCACCTATCCCAAGAGGTGTTTGCCAGCATTAAATCCCCTCAACCAGCAGCCACTCACGGTAATGACAGCCCTCCTAAGGGCTGTAGTGAGTAGCTGTGTTCCACAGACCCCCACACCAGCTTCACCTGAGTGCCACACAGGCCAGGGGGTCATTGTGTGGCAACTAATTTCACCTGAGTGCCACACAGGCCAGGGGGTCATTGTGTGGCAACTAATTTCACCTGAGTGCCACACAGGCCAGGGGCTCATTGTGTGGCAACCAGCTTCACCTGAGTGCCACACAGGCCAGGGGCTCATTGTGTGGCAACCAATTTCCCCCTCAATTAGTCTCCAGTCTCTCCCCATTCAAACTTCCCCTCATTCCTATAAAGAAAGGGAGACAATCTTTCCAGTGAAGTATTCACGAAAAGAAGTATCGCTTCAGCTTGTATGCACTGCTGAACCCTTTGTTGAAAATAAATTCTAGGAAAAACTTCACACAAATGAAGACGGTTTGGCAGTTGTTTGAGCTTGCAGGAGACCAGGACCTGGCAGAGGCTGGTAACACAAGCCAGGTAACACAGGTGAGGCTGCTTTTGCTTCTCTGAAACCCGTATTTTGCAAACAGCTGGTCCAGAAAAAGAGTGTAGCACGTGTCTTAAGGAAATGACAAAGCCTTCCCACATGTTCAGACCGGGAAGCACGTGGCCATTCCTGGAAACCCATCATGGAAAGGGTGTATGTGAAGGGACCTGCACTGCCTGGTCTGGGCATGGTGTGTAAGGCCCCAGCTCTGCACTGCCGGTGGGTTTTGGTGTGCTGATGGCAGCACGCCCTCACCAGAATTACTTGCTCTTCCCTCCCACTGCTGTCTGCAGCTCTGCACCTCTTTCTGTTTCTCCGTATCAATGGGAGCACATGCAACAAGCAAATGAAAAATCTGTGATGGATTTACCTTTTTGTTGACAGCAGTGCTTCCCATTGACAAAGAGACCCTGTGCAAGGGCTCTAAACAGTGTGCAGTGAGGAAAAGGACCCTGTGTTCATGATGTCCCAGTCACAATGGGACAAAACTCAAAGAATTCAGAACAAATCTAATTTTCATGACACAGCCAAGAATGCAGACAAGTGAATACCTCCACTTGACAGTCATACAGTTAGCAGCAGACATGTCTGCTACCAGCAGGAAGACAGACCACTAGGATGGTGCAATAAAATGATCCATAAAACAGGTTTTCTAATTGGGAAAGGCACTTGGAACAGGCTTTTTTAGAACCTGTTTGTAACCAGTTTGTCTATCTCCTGAACTCCCTACTCCCATTTTGTTTAACTTTCCTGTATCCTTTTTAGAAATAAACATTTACTAAAGGCTGTAGTGTTCCAAAAAACAAAAACTGAACCCCGCCCACTCATGCGGTGAGAGCCTCAGTATGCGATGTATTATTACCTTAATCTACCAGACTAGACTGACTTTAGATGCTCTTATGTGTATTTAAACGTATGTTTTTAAATCAGGACAAGAGAATTAAATGAAGACTAAGTAGACATATTCTCTTTATTACCAAAAAAAGAATTTGATGCATTTACCATTCTCAATTACTTTAAAATTTTATCTTTTATTTACTCATAAAGAGCCAATAAGTTATATAAATCAGAGTAGTTTTCATTTCCTTACTGAAGTAGTCAATAAGATTTTAACTTAGATTGATGCTGACGCAGTAGCACATTAGATCTTAGAGTGTACTGGTCGTTGTTGTCCACAGCAATTCTTCACCCCAAGGCCACATTTCTTGCACAGCTTTCAATGAAAACTCTTCCACGCCCTTAGCAGAGCACGGTGGTTCCCCAGGACGTTCCAAGTGCAGCCAGGGCAAGTGTCCAGGCACACATCTATGTGCAGGGCCCCTGGCACCCCCAGAACCAGCCCCCGGGCTGGCAGAGGCCACCCCCAACCCTTCTGCCTCCCACTGCTCTTGAGAGGAAGCCACAAACTACACACTGAAGCTCCATGCTGAAGGCAGGGGGAATGACTCCATGTGACAGATGTTAAACCAAATACTTTTGTATTTAATTATGTTAAGAGCTCAAGAAAGTTAAAACCATAGACAAATGCACAGAACTGTCAATGACAATGAACCAAGGCAGCAACATTGTCATCCCCTGCTTTAAACAGTGTCCGAAGCAACTTCTAAACAAGTACAACTTGGGATATTCATGTAGAACTGAAACTGGTTTTTGTTTGCTTTACCTAGTACAAAGGATTTTCCAACACTTGAGTAACTTGTAACTAGGCCCATGGTTGTCATTTCCGCACCTGCTTCCCATAAGCAGATGTTTTCCTTTGTACACCAGTAATAGATTTTTCCCCAATAACAATGCAATCTAGTTTTCATGGTAACACACAACAGCATTCTAGTCTTGCTCCTCTTCATCCCCATCCTCATCTTCATCCCCTTGATCTCCAGATTCGGTATCATCTTCATCTTCAACCTGAAATTAACACAAGATCTGTTGTGAGCGCTAATATCCCTTATTCCGATGCAACGTTTTGAAGGCAAGACAAATGCCGAGGACTGCAAATAAGCTTAAAGATAACCTAAAGCTACTATGCCAGATCAATGAATGCTTGTTAAATGCAATCATCTTGTAATGTCCATGGTTCTTTACATCTCTGCTGAAGATGGCTGGCCACTGGGGACAACAGGCAGTGGTCATCTTTCATTGATGGCTGGCAAAAGAAGTTGAAAAAGTACCACTGGTAGATTTAACTTCCCTCTACTTATAGAAAGGGGCCTCACCAGACTTTTTTTGGATCAAGTATTACCACGCCCAGACCTGCCTCCGACCCAAGAACTCACTGGATCCATTCCTTTGCTTACCGGTACACCAAGGTCCTTCAATTTGATCTTGAGTGCAGATATTTTCTGATCCTGATCAGCCAAAAGCACCAGGAGATCATCCTGTTCTTTCTTGGATTCTGCAACTTCCCGCTGCAATTTACTTTTCTCATCTTGCAATATAGCAACCGTACTACTGGACGAGTCCAGGTGCTGCTTTAGTGATTCCTTCTCCTCAGAAAGGGCTTTGACTTCACTCTGACAACAGGGAAAATCCTCATCAAGTTACAATACAAGCATAGGAAAAGCTGAATCCCTGTATCCTACAAACACATTCTATATACAACCTTTAGCAGCTCCGTCCCACCCTTGGTTACCGTAGCCTTGCTCCCACGCTTACACATCCTTACCCAAACTACTACAACTTGGATAAAGTAGGAACAATATTCACAGCGGTTACCTTCCTCCCAGTCAAACTGGACTGTGTCAGAGTACAGCTACACCCTAGACCGTCCTTGCCAACTCCTTAAAGGCAGACAAGTTTGCATTTCCCAAGTGAAAAAATGAAGGAGACATCCAGTTATCCTTCCACAGCCTGAAAACACCGAGGATGCTGAGGAAACACACCACTTCCACCAGCCTTGGCTACTGTAGAAGCCTCCTAATTGAAGGCCAAGTACCCAATGGCTTGGTCTGGTGCTCACCCACTACGCACCTTCAATTCTTTTATTTCTTGCTCCAGTCGTCCCTCCAATTCCGAGCTGGCTGCTGCTGTTGCACCGCTGTCTCCTGACACGGGATCTGCAGTTGTACTCTGTGGACAAGGAATTCACTCTCAGTGCTGCACACAGTGAGACAGCAAGCTGAGACATTACACAATCATTTTTTTAAAAGCGTATTTTCTTTTTACAGCACAGCCAGGTATTGTGATTACATACACCCCGTGCTGCAAGGCATCAGCAAACAGATCTGAGCTTCCTCAGGTCTCAGACTCGCACTCATGTACACACTAGGGAGAATACAAGGTGAAACCTTTATTTCATAGCAGCTGCACTTAAAAGACTTTTAGGGTTTTTTCTATTCAGACCCTATTACAGGATATCCACCTTCGCACTGATACTTCTGAAGTGCCACAGAAGTCTTTTTATTAGGCTAAAGATCCAATTCTTTGCATAAGACTACTAAAAATAGCAACAGTTTCATCTCAGCCCTGCACAAAGTTATTTCCAAAATGCGGCAGCTGCCTGTCAGCTACAAGTGCCACATAGCACAAATTTGAGATCAGTGCCTCTCCCACTGGAGCACACTTAAGCCAGCACTCCAAGCAAGGGAGGCAGTAGGATGTGGGACGGCCTCGAGCTGGCCTGACAGCTGGTGGGACACTGGGACACGCCTCTGCCTCAGGAGCACATGTGGCCACCAGCACGTGTGCAATGGCATCTTCCCACAGAGCAGCTGAGCCTGCCTCTCTCGGACCATGTGCCCATTAAACACTTGTTTGTCAGCTGGTCCTGGGGCCCATGTTCCTGCAGCTTCGTCTGTTAGCTCTGCTGTTGAAGTGCCTGGAACATTTTCAGACAACTTCTTCGGGTTCTGTAGCCCAACATTCCCTTTCTAAAGCTGTTTATTGATTTTGAAGACAGTCACATTTATTTTGCCACAAGGCTTTACTGCCTCATCAGTGCAGTATACAGCCAAAAAAACTTCTGCAGCATTTGGAGGCCTACACAGACAGATGTCCCTATAATTTGCCCTTCAACTGTACATCAACTTCCAAATTAGTATCTTCAGCTGTTTGTACAAATAATGATCTGTCTCCTGTGTAAGATATCACAGTTGTGCCTCACAAAGGCTATTTCCTTTAATTAGAGAATAAGCTTGGAACAGCCAATAGTTGATAATTGTTTAAAAATACTGAGGACCTATACCATCAGAGAGCACTAACTTGGCTAAAAGTCCCCTCCACACTCATGAACAATTTGTCTGGGTAACTCATTACTTAATCTGAAGCACTGTTAGAATCTGTGTGCACTTAAGACAAGTTTGGTTTAGGAAAGTAGCTACAGACAGTAGCAGGAAGGCAAGTCTTGAAGATGTAATTCCCATGGATAAAAGAAACAACTTATTCACTGGTACCATTACTTGTAGCTTTTGATTCTCCATCTGAAGCTTAGAGATTTCCGCAGACTGTAGTTGTATCTGACTCCTGAGCATTTCTAACTCCTTTGGGAAACAGAGACAAAACTTTTCAGTTAATCTGATAAAACAAGATATTCACATTAAATTTTCCTGAACTTAAATGCTCCCAGACTAACTGCTTCATACTAGCAAATGTAACAGGAAAGCTGCCTCTCAATGGGACCACAACAGCTCTTTCCCTAAATGACAAGGCTAGACAGTGACATGCACCATTGTCCACCCTGCTCTTACAAACTCTTTTCTGTGGAGTGCCCAACCAAGGCACCTGCGTGAGCTTCAGTCACTTTTATAAAAGTGTTTCATACCACTTGCATTTCCATCGGTGTCCTCTGTGCGTTGCCCTTCCTGGGGTAGAAACCCATGATGACCTATTAATCCAGGCACCATTAGTTCTCCAACCAGAGGAACTCTGGCAGGTATTTTTTGAGCAACAGCTACCTTAAAGAACTCAATCTCCAGTTTAGACACTTATTATGTGCTGTACATCTAATACCTGGGAACTTTCATATCAACATTTAAACATACGCTGTGCACTGGATAAACACATTTTGCAAGTCAGTTCAAGTGTCTTCACTGGCTCAAACCTGTTTAGTGAAAACCTATTCATTTTTAGATGCATAACCTTGATGCTTCAAGATTAGGACCATCAACACAAAGATAGCTGATAAAAAACAGCAACACATTCAGGAATCAACGCACCTCCCTGAAGGGTAAAACCCCCTTCCCATCCCAAGCTACCCCTGTTCACCCCAGCTTTGCTAAAAAAACACAAAAGTTCACCTTCTGTAGCTCATTATTGTGCTCCAAGCCACCAAATTTGCTGGTCTGTGAAGACTGCTCTGTAGTTCCCATTTCCAACTGGGAAGAATTCTGTAAGAACAACAGAAAATCAGCTTTAGTCCTAGAATTCTAAATGTAGTCATGTCAAAAGAACCCTAGCTGTTCTTGCATTATCAAAATTCCCAGCAGAGAAGCTGCAAGCAGGCTAAGCAATGCACATCAAAGCCCTCTGCTCAAGTGAGAGCAGCTGGATTGCATCCGCTAAGGTGGGTGCAGAAGGACCTGTCACCAGTGCAAATGCAGGAGACATGCACCAAATAAACACAGCACGTACACCCTGCATTGTGACAAAGCACTCAGCTCCTAGCAGATCCCTACCATTTTTTCCCCACCATTTGAAAACAGGCTATAAACCACTGATTCTACAGCTGCACCGATTCTGCTTGGCAACAGTTCGAGGCAGACAAGGCTCTGCTCAAGCCATCTCCCACCATTTTCCCTGTTTCCAGCTTGCAATCCGTCAGGATGGCTTGGCTGCCACCACAATGAGGACATGCACAGCAGCTTAAGGCAAGTTACCCTTGAAACCAGGGATTGGCAGCAGGATCAAGTCCCACTGAGACAGTACTTACCAGTTTTTCTATCACAGAATCCTTTTCCTTTAACTGCCCTTGCAGCAGCTCATGCTTGTTTTTCCACTCTTCCAATTCCTCTTTCAATTTGCTCACTTCTTCTGTTTGAATGCCATTCATCTGAAATGTGTCACCATGGGAATTATGATGCTGGTTGTCCTTTCCTAAACAGCAAGAATTTACAACAAAGGTCAAACAAGCAATTCTGTAACTTAGTTTCCAGCACACCAACCAAAGTACCTGTTACCCATCCTGCTCCTGCCCCACAAGGCAATACAAGCCCTTCTCATTCTAACTAAAGGAGCAAAGCATAGTACTTAAAAATCCTCTACATATAAAAAAAGAATAAACAATGAAGAGCTCTCATTTGCCATTCCCTCAGTTATGTATGCTGCCTGCTGCTTCTGCCATTCAGTTCATCCAAAGTAACAGCATGGCCAAACTCTGAAGGAAATTGTTCCCTTACGTGTTTTTAATCATAAGCAATCATGAAGGCAGTTGAGTTTTTTTTAATCATGTCATGTACAGCTGATCAGGCATTTTGACCTGCCCTGATTTACACATTAAATTAGCCACTTCTCTAGTGACAGTAACAGGTTTCATCTTGCACATCTGGCATACCATCTTCCCCAATTCACACTTTCATTCCAGACCTAACTTCAGCACACTCCAGGGCCCATCTGGTCATGTTCTGAACCCAGACAGGCAGCAACTGATTTGGATTAACTTTACCCAAGGCAGAGGCAGCCTCTGCCAGCAGCTCCCTGGTAGCCAGCAGTTCCCACAGCAAGTGGGAGCTCCTACACCTACAAGGCTGTCTCTGCTGGAGCTCTGCTGCACCTTGCCACAAATCACAACATCTTTGCACAAGCAAGATGATTTTATATTGTTACTCATGAAGCCTACCTAGCTGTACTTTCAGGAGATTATATTGGTCCTTATGCTGTTGGATCTGAGACACTTGCTGTGTGACTGTAGCCTGGAGCTGTTCATTTTGAGATGTTAAAGTGTTGATTCGTTGTTTTAGTTCTTCGAGTTCCTGGTCCTGTGAAAGAAAAAAAGGCAGTCTACTACATCTATAGCATTCATATATATATATATATATATACACATATATATGTAGTTATACTACTAACTGTCGAGTACAATCCTGTCAGAAAGGTGAAGGAAAGCAGAAAAACCTGAGCTCCACCACTCGGTGCTACATGGGACAGATAAGCAGGAAAGCCACCTGCAAACCTAGATAGCTATGCCTAGGAAAAATACCCAGGAAAGACAGCAGGAGGAGGAGAAAGGGAAAGGTGGGAAACTTGCCAATTGTAATTTTTATCTAGCACACTAAATCCTGGGTTTGTTTAGTCTACTACCTCAGGAGTCTTTTAAGAAATCACATTAACTACAGACATGACATGTTCAATAAAGCCTCTGGTAGTTCTGAAGTGCCCCTAATGCCTTATGGTACCCCATGCTTTGATCTCAAAACACCTGCTTCAGCTTCCCATTAGCAGTTTAAGTTAATTAGCTTTGTTCCTCTACATCTCCCATCTAAGTTGCAGCAACCACACAAGTTAACTACCCCAATATAAGGTTTTGAGTCCAATCCCAGCAGATATACCCAAACTTTACCAGTAACCGTTTCTTCACTCAGCCCCATTTCATCAGTCATCAAAGTGAGAGCACAGAACTAAGAACTGCATCCCTGAAGGGTTGCAAGTTCTCTGGGTTCTCATTTGAAAATAAATGCTCTAACACCAGTGAGAGCAGATACCCCAAGAAAAAAAAAAAGAACTTCACTGATGTTCCAAACACTGATATTTCAGTTGAACCCTGACATCAGTGCTGTTAGAAGCATGTCTGCATTGCTAGATTTCTTACTTGTTTTGGAACAAGGGGGATCTAAGTGCACCACAACGCCTCCGAAACACAAAACCGACAGCTTTTAGAGGCACATGTAGGGTCCAGCTCCCTTTTACCTGCTCTCTAATGACTTTTTTGTAGTGAGTCACAATGTTGTCATGTTGTTCCAATGTCTTCTTGACTTCCTCTTCCTTTTTATCTTCCTCACTGGACTTGTAAATTGCTTTACTTATGACACCTGTCAAAAACAGTTTCTGTCAACGAGAGCCCAGTTCACATCTTTGTCCTCAAAACAGTCTCACAGCCTCACAGTTTGAGTTCATAGCATTAGAAACTCAACCCACACACTAAAAAAGGGATTGTCACAAAGGTTCAATAGAAGTGGTGATTTTATTGCAGTTTGCACATTTACTGCTTTACTGTTTCAGACAAGTAAATGGGTGTTTTGAGTATTTCCTATCAAAAAAGCTATGTTTTACTTGCACTATGACTCCACTACAGGTGCAGCCCAAATAATTTTGCAATTAAGTGAAAGACCTGGGACTGCAAGAGAAACATGCAGATGAAACTGCTTGGGCAAATCCATGTTTACCACTGCTGCTTTAAGGTTTTTTCTTTCTCTAGATTGATTTAAGTGTAGAGCAATATTAATGAGCAGGACACCAGTCAGATGTTAGGGATGATGACAATCTGTGAAGCACAGACTAAACAAAGTGTCCATTTCCTAACAAGCCAAGAATTTCAGCATTTACCTTTTTTAATTTATCAAATAGAAACAGCAAATATCTGGGTTATGCACTTCAACAAATGAAGCTCCTATGACCATTGTATGTGCTCAATACTTGAGTTTCCATGTGAGCACAAGTAAACATCTCTTGGCCAGTGTGATAACTCACAGAATCTATTGATAATCATTCCACCCAAGAATATCAGGTAATCCAGTTAGAGTATTTTTACTGAACACTGAAACTGCAGCTTGGGTATATGGGAACTGAAAGCTATTACCATAACCTTCAATGTCATCACACTAAAGAGTAGCACAAGATGTTTGGTAGCTCATGCATCAGTTTACGACAGAAACTAGAGAAATGAGTGTAACATCTCACCTTCCAATTCCTTTACCAGCTTTGTAAATTCATGGTCAAACATCATGTGGTCTGG
Organism: Monarcha castaneiventris obscurior; assembly: GCA_026261815.1. Classification (NCBI taxonomy): domain Eukaryota; kingdom Metazoa; phylum Chordata; class Aves; order Passeriformes; family Monarchidae; genus Monarcha; species Monarcha castaneiventris. Next base: position 247,431 of record JAMPIT010000622.1, read on the forward strand.
GCTAGAGAAACTAGGCTGTGGTTTCTGAGCAGCTCTGGAATAAAGTTCATGTTTGCTAATGAAGCCAAGCTTCTCAATGAAGTTCTCCCTGCCAATCCTCTTCTCAATCAGCTGCTTCAGTTTCTCTCTGTAAGGAAGAGACAAACCAATGACAGTGCAACAACTGGACAAGAAGTGAACCCATCATTCCCTCAAGGTGGGTTCTGCAGATACAACTCCCATCTGTCTCAAGTCTTAAGCCTACTGCTGTCCCACTTAAAAGCCAACCTCTGCCTTTCACAGAACCTTTCCCTACAGTCCTGTTATTTCTCTATCATACTTACTTCCTGTAATTCTCAAGGGAATTGTCATTGTAGTAGATGGAAATGCCAAGCAAAAGTGCACACAGGCCTTGGACAAGCTGCTCCTCTTCTCCAAGGTTTTCAGCTATCTGTCCTGTGAGCTAGAACTCTTGATAAGGATATTGGAGATGCTTCATAATCACAACACATGTAACACTTCTCCCTGTACACATTCCCTTTTATTTACACACAAACCCAAGCTTTGTTAGGAAGTAAGACAAAAGAGCTGACAAAACCCTTGCAAAGTTAACTCCCGTTTTGAAGACCTTGGGTAATCAGTGGTTTCCCATAAATTTGTCAGTAGCTGTTTAACCTGAGAGATTTACTTGTTCCAAAACACTCCTGCAGTGTAGATAAGGTGCCAGTTTAGCTTTATGTGCTCAAGTACTCGACTAATTTTTTCCTGAAAAGCAAGCACAGAAATTAACAGAAGTACAAAGCATTCTTCCTGCCTCTTCAGTGTAAATTTAATTCACACTAAAAATACCAACAGGCTTGATGCACTGAAAACACACTTGGCTGGTAGACAAACAGTTTTTCACTACTTTGGTATGTGCATCTCACACACAGGTCAGTGTACACAGAGCACTGGCAACAGCAGACTGATTTTGTCTCTTGGCCCAGTGTGTTTTCTGTTTTGCAGAATCCCCATAAACTAATCTAGACGAACATTTAACTTGAACATGAGTAACCCAAGTAGTGTCTAAGCAAGGGGTTCTACTCCACAAGCAGATCAAGGATACAAAAGGAACATTGGCTGGATTGTGAAGGAAGTGGGTGACAGCAATGGAGCAGTTGCTCAGCCAAGTACAAAGCAACATCAGTAGTCCAACTCTGGTCTGTACTTTGCTGCCCTGTGAAGAATAAACACCCCCATCATTACCTTTCCACAGAGAGGACTAAAATACAAACCCAAGCTGTATTGGATCAGAACTCACCTTCTTCCCCCTTATCATTTTATGAACTACAAGTCATGTCTTTCCAAACACCCCTTTGTTAGTTATACTGAACAGCTTTAATGCTTGGATAAAACAAGGATCAAACCATTCATGTTGAACTGTTTTCAGAGCAAACCAGCAAGCAACACAGATGTGAAACATGACTCAATGCAAATCAGCACCAGTATAAAATTGTAACATGTTAGTTCTGCATTTTTAATACAGGGGTGACACAAAGGAACATACACAAAACCCCTGTAAAAGAAGGAACAAGGTGTACATTTAGTTGGGTAAGGATTCCCGGGGAAGGACACATAACCAAGACCTCCCCTGCTGACTAAAAACTGCCAGGTGTTCCTAGTATTATTTTCCAAGTAAAAGAACAATAATCCTGTCATGGCCTTTGGTTTAGACAATATGCACATTAAGCCAGCAAGGCAAATGCTAACTGCAGCATTTTATTTTTGTTAGATAGACAAAATTAGTTTTATCTCCAAATTGACTGTCTTATCAATTTTGTCTCTCCTGCAGGTATTTGGGCCCAGCTGAGCTAAGACAAGCATCCATGTCATCCAACAGTCAACGTTCAGATGGCAACCAAGAAGTGTTCCCTCCCCCATTTACAAATACTGGCTCTAATTGTCCCAGCAGGATTTGCCACCCATGCACACGAGGAATAACCCCTGTAACTGGCACTGGCCCTGCAGCACATGGCCACACCTCAACCTTCTCCAGCGCTGGTACCAGTGTCCCTTCCCTCCTGAGAAACATGGAGTTACTTCTGCTTGGGCAGCCCAGCACTTCAGCACACTCACACATGCTGGAAGCAGCAGCAAACCACATTGGTTCTCAAGCACTGCTTGCTGTGCTGAGGTCAAATTGATGTGTTCTGCCTCAGGATTTTCACACAGCCCAAAACATCCTCTCTAAAAAACAGCTCTTTTGTAGACATACCATGGTAATAACACCTACTCTGACAGATGACAGCTCCCCATGGCTGCTGTTCCACAGTTCAGGGCTGGTAACAACCCAGCCCTACCACCCCTCAGGACAGCTCTGATCAACAGGGTAAAACACAACACAGCTCCAAAACAGAAATACTTTTTTTTGTGCCACCAATAACCAACTGAGCTGTGTTTTAAGTAACAGTCTGGAAATCAAACAAGTCTTCAGGGGTCACCCGATCATAATGAGATCCCTGCTATTCCCAATTAGGAAGGCAGGCTGGCTGGAAGGCAGGTTAAGCAGTTTTTCTTTTAGCAGTCAGGACACCAGCAGCATATCCCCACTTCTGATGGTACCAGGTGTTTGCTACAGGCCATTCAGAAAACACTATTTCTAACAGTTTTAGTTTTCCTTACAAGAAATCACACCTACTACGTGAACAGATGGTCAATTAGTCTGCCCCCCTAGAAAGAAAGCACCCGTGCTGCCCAAGGTATGGATCCCATAGTTTTGGGGAGCATCCCCAGAGATTCCACTGGAGGCACCAAGAGTTTGTTATGCCAGGGAAAACCCAAACCACTGCAACACGAAGCCGTAAGTGGAAACACATCAAAAAGCAGTTAAAGAAATCCTCCCCAGCAGACCCCAGACAAGAGGAAAGGCCTGCTTTTGGCAGGAAAATGCACAAGCTGTGCCAAAAAAATACATACCCGTCTGTCGATCTTATCACCCTGCAAGTTACATACATAATACTTGAGAACCTTCAAGTAGAACATTTCAGAAACATCCCCCCATATCTGAGTCCCTTTTATCATGTAGTGCTGAAGAATCACAACCACTTTTACTGACTCAAATTTACCTTAAACAGAAATGCCTGGAATAGGATAAAAATGAGTACTGGCTGTTTTTTTCAGCTAAAGCAGGTGAAAAGTCATAGGAACAAATTCAAAATTCCAGCCATTATTTTCACTTGCAGGAAAGTCTAACAGCCACCAGAGTTAACCAACTCCTTACAGGCTTTTTCCCTGAATGTTTCTAACAGAGCTAAGTGTCATAAGGAGGCACAGGCCAGGAGGTGAACTTCACTCACTTGACATTTGCCAAGCCAGGTAATAACACGTTGAACAAGCTCAAAAAAAGCTTTTATCTTTGCATGGCAAAGTCAACCATCAATACATGACAGCCTGTTTTTTTCATGATGTTTCCACTTAGCAGGTTCAGGTTGAACACCAAATTCTTCTGGGCACTTCTGCAGCAGAAAAAACCCAACATGGGCGGCGATTCTGCCAGTTGGCCTTGTCCTTTAAACCAAATTTAAGGCCTGGATGCTTTGGGGCCAGCTGAGAAGAGGCAGCATCAAGCAGCAATATAATGGAAAACCAAGATTTGCTGCTGTTCTCCTCCCCCCGAAGGAGCTTTAAGCAAAGCTTAAAAAACAGCCGGCAAAAGAGAATCCTCCTTCTCCTCCTCCAGCCAGCACTCGTGTCCTCACGGCGCCCCTGCCCAGGAGGGGCATTGCCCCTGGACATCCAAGCTGTGTCCCCACGGTGCCCCTGCCCAGGAGGGGCATTGCCCCGGACACCTGAGCTGTAGCAGGGCGAGCAGCGCCGTACCTGCGAGAGGATGTTGGTGCACTGCTGCAGCAGCGACACGGGCGGGTTGCCAATGCTGGTGGCCAGCTGGACCCGCAGCAGCTGCTCCTTGAGCGTGGCATTCTCCTGCAGGGCGTGGGCCAGGGCCACGGCAGCACACCAGTTGGACAGAGAGTCCGTGGAGAAGAGGCCCCCGCAGAGCAGCTGACCCGCCGAGACAGAGTTACCTGTAGCTACCAGAGAGGCCAAGAGGTACGAGGGAGATTAAAACAAGCCACATAACTGGCAAAATATTTAATCCAACACAGCTAAAACACACACACACACACACAAAAAAAAAAAAAATCAAACTAATGAGGTTTCAGACAAATCTAAGCCAAATCACCCTGCCTGGATCAGTCACTTAAGAGCAGGTAAATAATTTTTCACGAGACACCAGCTGGTGTGCTAAACACGTGCTAGTTCAGAACTCACTGCAGAGATGGTGCCCTGGCCTACCGTCAATAGTGGATGGCAGGAGCGTTGAGACAATTTCTCCTTGTCCTTTTTGGTTTTTGTACAGAAAGCACTGGAAACAGTAGAGAACAGCACAGCGTAGCACGAATGGCTGCCTCTCGTTTACCATGGACATGAGCAGCACTACGATTGCAGGCCTGTTGGGAAAGCAAGGAAGAGCCTTCAGAACTAAGCTGTGATGAAAACAACTGCAGGTACTTAATATGGGTGTATTCCATGGGTAAGGAAAGCTATTGTGCCCTACCACTGCATCTATTACTATTGCAAACAAGGGTATTAAAACCCAAGGCATTAAAAGTTTCAGTTATTTATACACAGAATAAGAGATTGATTATCCATCTCCCTTGCCTCCAAATTGTCTCTGACTGTCCTCTGGCTGACAGTGGCAGGTCATCCCAATCTAGGATTTCTCAGCCATTGCTCATTTGTTTTTCAGGTGCCACATAATACCAGTTGTTGGCCTCATCTCTCTGCAAACACACCTGACACCTTAATGCTGTATCCAATACGGATCATAATTCCAAGTGTGAAATTTAAAAAAACCTTACGATTGCCCATACCAATACATTATCACCTAACAGAGTTGAAACACTTTTCATCCTCTACCTTGGTGGATTAGAAGGTGCATTTACAGAGGCAAAGTAGTCTTGGTTTGTCTGGCATCCTCGGATGACCTCCGATACAGTATTAATGGTCTACGGAAAGGGCAGAGAAAAAAGTTAAATCCATGTTTAAATCTTAGTCATGGTCTACCACCCAGATGCCTCAAAATTATTCCATATTACCCTGACAGCTAAGTATTGAAAAGCTGAGCATTCCAAGTCTCAGCTCAGAGACTTAAGTAAAACCAGTGTGCATGAAATCAAGGCAATTAACAGCTGTGAAAGATGCTGAGCAAAGGTTAAGGGACAGAAAGCTCAGTCACCTCCAGCTTGATTTTGTATGCCACATCACTTTTGCTATGACAGCAAAATGACAGCTACACTGGACATTTTTAAAAAGTGAAAAGGTGAAACCTTTTAAGAAATTAAGAACTGGAATCAAGGAACCAGTCCACACTCCATCCAAGCATAAGGTTTTATCAAGGGAAAAACCCCTCATCCTACATTGCTGGCAGGGCTTTCTAGAATCTAAACCCCCTCATCACTGGAAGCCTATCAAATCAGAATATTTGTAGATTCTCTCAAAAAATAAAAATGCAAGAAACCCACCCCCAAACCAGGAAAAGTCATTAATCAATTCAGCTGCTCCGGGATGTGTTGAAATCAAAAGAAAAAAAAAAGGCAAACCCAAATCCTTGCTGGTTGTGGAATACAATGTAAATAACTCCTCTATTTATGCTGCCCACAGAGGAAGCTGACATCTCTGGCATCTGAAATAGGTGCTTAGCAAATACTCAGTTTTTCTCTGCAGCAGCTGGTTATCCCTGCTGTTACCACCCATCTGGGCATTCCCACCCCTCCATCCCTTGGCCCCTCTTACTTCTGTGAGGATATCAGCAGGAACGCCGGTGGCCATGAGGATGGTGCAGAGCTGCTGTAAGAGCCCACAGTGGAACATGGCCTTCTGACAGCTGCTGGTGGCACCAGGAGGGTTCGTGGGGGACACCAGGACCCGCACAAGCTACAGAGAAGGAAACACAGGAAAAACAGGATGTGAACAGAGCTGGGGACCTTCTGAATGCAAAACCAAGCTCAGTTGAGGTTTCACTATGAAATAGAATTGCTTCTTAAAATGGAGACTGGAGACAAGTAACAGAATGCTTATCTCATTGCTACGTACAGCTGCTGGATTTTCAGTTTCATACTGGGGGATTCTTTACATAGAACACCCCTAATTATGTTTTTAGTTTAACTCACTGTTACATCTCAGGGCACATCAAGTTATGCGATATGCCAGCCATCACAGATTCACCTCTGACATGGTTTGTGCTGAAAGCAGCACAGCTCGTGAACACTGGTAGCTAATTCAGAGCTGAAGAAATGGATTTCACAGTTGTGGCATGACACTTTTCACTGCACGAGAGCTGACAAAGAGCTGGCATCAGTAAGGAGGAGTTGTAACAGCATTTTACCTGCAGCATCAGGTGAAGGTTAGTGACTTTCTGTGCAGACCACCCACAGTTGTCATCTCCAACCTCAAACCAAGGCTTCATACGCTGAATGTATGAACCTTCCTTGAAGAAATTCTGATTCGAATTATTATTCTTCAACAAGTTCTGCAACAGGAGGAGACAGTCTTCCACCACTATTCCTGATGAGACAAAGTATCACAATCAAAATATGCCACAGGGAAACAAACGAGCTTGTCCATACACTGAGGATCTTCTAGATGGTACAGAGCACACATTTCTGAGCTGTTCATTCTTAACACACATTAGGCTTGGATCAGTAACTATGAAACTTGTGAAACCATAGTTGTTTTTCTTCTACAAGTCCAAAGCAAATTTCCAAAGCATGTACAGCTCATATCAGTTAAGTGGGTAAATAGGAAAAACTGCCAACAAAACCTCACCCTCACTTTGTGTCCTCAAGTTCACCTGTTTCAGAGTCAGACTGCACTGTCCCTACCAAATGCACTCAAATGAAGTCTCTCCTGAACTGTGTCATGATTCCAAGGCAGCAGCTCTTCCTGGCTCTTGTATTCATTCTCTTCAACCACTGGCTACCATCTTCAACTCGATTCAAAGCTACTTTTTAGTTTTTGGATTACACTTAGATAAAGGCTCCTCCTATCAGAGGAACAGGTAAGTAGCTGGGGGGAAGCAGAGAAGTCTTAGCGTGTATGAATTTACATAACAAGTCTCTAAAATTATTAGCTGCCTAAAAATAGCAGCTTTAAATCAAAGGTTTGCTGAATATTTCCATGCCAACATACCTGCAGTAATACAGCTGGGAGAGAAGCACTAACTGCTCCTGCAGCCCACAGAAAGGTCATGGAACAGCAACCTGTCATGTCACTGAAACAGACTGTAGTAAACTCATCATGTCTTGGTAGTAAAAGAAAAAGCCCTGAAGTGCTGCATTGTTTTTTGCTCATTTTTTAAAATTCTTTTCCCAACAGGTAACTGACTTGTCAAGGAGCTGACCAGAAAACTGAAGTTATTAGTGCAGCTGAAGGAACTCAGCAAGCTGTTATTTCCAGCCACTCCAAGCATCCAAGGATCTCGTGGCAGGAATGCAGATGCTTAACCCAGTAAGTGACAAATGCAGCACAGACACCTGACACTGCCATTCCAAGCAGATACATGCAAGAGACCTAGGTCAAGCAAGAACACACTAACTCATTCACACACGCTCAGAGGAGTGACCTGATGTTTTAACTAAGTAGGCCAAATTTTCAAAAGACACTGAAACACAGCTACCTGATGAACCTGGTTTTGCTTATTTTGTTCCAACCACTCTATAAATTGTGATCCTTTTACCCACAGACCAAGCTCCAACCACCCACTAAGGTAAGCCTGGAAACATCAGCTCATAGTTGCAGAAGCACAAAGCTAAATCTTAGACTCCATTGTACCTCCATCGCTGTTTCCTTCCTCTGTTATGATATCCAGAAGTCTCTCAAAGGCATTTTCAAAGGCAACAATCTTCTGTATGGCTGCATTACTTTTGGTCAACTGCTGTAACAACAGGACTCCCTTGACAGGTGGAAGAGAAAAGAAATCAAACTTGGGTTTTAGTAGAGCTCCATTGCTTTTCACAAGTCACAGCTCTTGGAAGGATGCAGAATCAGCAGCATAATCCTGAGCCAGGATGGCAGGCACACCCTCATTCCCCACAATTCAGCACATCTACACCCCCCACAGACAGCAGGCACTGGCCTCGATACACTGATACAGAGGATGCCAAGGGGCCCTACAGAACCCCTGTACTCACATCATTGCGGATAACTTCCCTGGAGTCTGCTAGCAAATCCATGAGGCGGGAAACACCTGCAAGAAACAATTAAAAAAAAAAAAAAAAAAAAAGAAAAGGTGCAGCTTTTTCATGCTGGAGGTCCTTAAAACACCTTGCTCAAGACTCCTCTAGGCCTCTGCCATGTGTGCTGAGCATCAAGCTCCAAGTGTGTCAGCAATGGATTCAAGCACTTACCCATGGGGCTGACCAGAATGATCTGCTGCACTTGAGGCCCTTGCTGCTTTAAGAGAGATGTCAGTAGCTTCACTCCAGGCCAACGAACATGGAAATCAAATTCCTGAAAGGATGGAAAGGAGCATGTTAGGTAATGAACTCCTCAGCATTCAACTCAGATACACTGACAGATGCCTAACACTGCTCAAGGCAAGGCATAGGTTCCACATGGGAAAAGTGGAATATCATGTTTTTTACTGAAGTTGGACTACAAAGGAAAGAAAAAAAAGAAGAGAGTATTTATATTGTTCTCTCTCAAGCACTATCATAGTGTCAGTTTGGGAACAAAAATTTTAACAGCTGTAAGTAAAAAGGTAGTCCATGAGGACAAAACCATTGGAAAATGAGTTAAGTATCATGCTGCCAGAAAGCAGTCACCCTTTCCACTTGAATTGCATCTCAGACATTACTGTCTCATGATGACTGAATGATCATCCGAAAAAAAATCCTTGCACAAGGGACAACCACTGCTGTTTGGGGAGCAATAATTTTTATTGTTTCTAATTAAGTAACTAAACCCCTTTCTCAAGTAACAGGATGAGAGAAAATGACCACAGAGTGCACCAGGGGAAGTTTAGGTTAGCTATTCAGGAAAATTTCTTCACTGAAAAGGTGGTTGGGCATTCAATGGATTGCCCAGGGCAGTGGTGGAGTCATCCCTGGAAGTGTTCAGGAAACATGGAAGTGGCACTTTGGGACATAGTTTAACAGTGAATGTGGTGGTGCTGGGTTAACAGTTGGACTCTATGATCCTGGAGGCACCTTCCAACCTAAGTGGTTCTGTGATTCTCTTCCATGTTTCCCTGCTTTAAAAGCTGCACCAATGGTGTTCACGCAGGTCAGTCCTGACTCACCTCCAGCCCCACCTTCACTGGATCCTGGCACACCTCACCCCTCACTCCAACTTCACTAGGAGGACAAAACCATGGCTCTCTCCATTACATAAAGCACCCCCCATCTCTCAGCAGCCTAAACATGACACAGTTACTCACCTCCACCAGAGTCAACAGCAGAGTGACATTTTCTTGCTGTTTAATGAAAATCTCTGTGAACTGACTCCCCAAATCATCAACTTGTTTTGCTGAGTTTTCTTCTGTAACAGTAAAAAAACAACATATTACAACACAGCTGGAACAACTTCACCAGCTGTAATTTTTATTCTGACTAAAATAAGGCCATGGGTGACCAAAAGACTGAGTCACTGTTATAAATGTTAATTGAATTATTTTCAAAACAAACACCAAAACACGCTTTTCACAGAACAAAAAGCCTACATTATTCTAAACATAACTTTTGAATCTCAGCAGCTACATCCTCACATAGCTCCACTAATCCAAGAGAGCAGCCCCTCATAAGTACCCTACACCAATGGGCAAAAGCAAAGTGCATTTTGCACCAAGAGCCTTGAAGCGTGAGGAATATAAATCATCTAAAGCTAAATGGCCCAAATACCTTAATTATTCTGCTGGGTTTAGCAATAGGAAATAGACTTAAGTCATGAAGGGAGAAGAGTCACGCAGATAAGCATCAAAACCTCTCAGTCTTGGAATGTGAAGTGATTTCAAATGTGCCAGAATTGAGTGCCATTCCATTCTTCACTCTACAGTTAGGCAGAACTGGACTAGCACATGAATTGTCTTACATAGTTATGTCACGCATCACTGTTGCCTGAACGAAACACAAATGCAAAAGTATCCCACAAAATGACAAAACCCCATGCAAGCAGCATCTCTGCACCAGTGCTATTTTTCTAGGCTGAGTGACCATTTACATAACTGTCCCACAGAACAGCAGCATGTAGGTAACACTGGTTGACATAATTAAGGAATGTCAGCAGAAAAACTGAACAAGAGCAATTCTAATTCAAAGGGAAAGGGTTTGTTTTAGTAGAAATAAACAGAAAATAAACAGTAGAGCAAATTAATTCCTGTCCTAATCCAAAAGTCTTTGGATTTTTTCCTCCTACTTGAAAGACAGGATTTATAGCCTTATCAAGGAAACACTAATGAACCATTAACAACTGAGCAGCTACCAAAAGGGTCAATGACCACACACCATCTCCACACTCTGCACCTTCCTGGGCTACAGTAAAACAGAGAAAGCAAAAGACTACTAGAGAAGTCTGGTGCCAAGGATACAATTTTAATTCACTGCAAGGTATCACTCTGTAAGGTCTACTTCTGATGGATTTCCAGTGCAGCAGAAGATTTGTTTGGCCTCCCAGACACCAAAGTAGCTGATCATTTCTCATGTCACAGAGCTGTATTTCCCCCTTGGAGCAGGCTTAGCAGTACATAGCTTACCAAACGGGCACAGGAGCAGCAACACTGCTCTAAATTTCTAGCTGCAGAAATGATTAAATACTACAAAAAAAACTAAAAGGGAAGACAAGATTGTGCAAAATAGCTCTAGCCCAGGCACACAGCCCTTAGCAGGACTTAAGTCCAATGGTGACCTCTCTGAAGCTGAGGGTCTTATCAAGTCTGGGCCATTCCTGAACTGACATGCATTCATTTACATAAATGAAGATAAAAACTCCACACAAGTTCAGCTTCTGCGCTTGCTGCTAAAGAATAAGAGGCAACTCAGCTGGGAATCAATCACATATGCATTGCACATCCTGTAGCTGGCTGCAGGCCAAGGAGAGCAAACCCAAAAAACCTCAATATTTTACTTTCAAAATTAAGTTAACTATTTTAACTTCGACTTTTCCATGAGCTGTGAATGAACATCTTGTCCGTGTCCCACCCTCAGCTGCAAACAGCAAGTGTTTGAACTCTTGATGCCAGCTGTTGCCTTGCACAAGTTCCAGCTGTTAAGGCAAAACCTGAGCAGTATACACAGCCTCTCTCGGGCTGTAGTTGGTTTTTCTCACTCTAGCTCAGTATTCTTCTATGAAAGGGCCAAATCACCTTTTTTCTTTCCAAGTATTTCTTCTACTATGTTTAATAAAAAACCAAACAGGCAAAGGGAAACTATTTTCCACTTACACCAGAGATCTTGCAACCAGCCTTCTACCCATAATTGTTCCTAAAATCGACACATTCCCAGGGCTACCTCAAATCAAGCCAACAGCTTCCATCTATTAAGATCAGCTCTCAGCAATTCACTAGAAAGCAGCACTGCACACTAGAATTTCGTTTTAAAAAATAAAACCAGTTTCAAAAGGAGAACATGCAAAGCATTAGTGGTAACCTAGGGTAGAAGTGAACACTATTTTAACATGCGTTGCTTAAAAGAGACACTGTGAAGGACGCTCATGTGCAGCTCATGCATTGGTGTCCAGCTTCAGAGCTTCTTGCAAACAGAAACTCTGTTCACAAACTTTGGCCCCTTAAAATTCTACCAGTTTGGGGCTGCACATCTTGGACATCCTTAGCAAGAATTGACCATTACTGCAGTCTCTGGGGATCTGTTGGCATTCAACATGCCAAGTCACAGGAGAAATCAAATTGGAAACACTTGAGCTCCAAAGAGTAAGGATAAAGCAGAAGGCAAAACACCTTCCCTGAGCTCCAGTGCAAGGTTTTACAGTGTCCTTTTTAAATGGCAGCAAGTGTTACTGGCACAAGTAGCGACTAGGGCTAAAACAAAGTGCTGTATTTATATAAGTAAAGGTTCTTTTACCTTCAGAGTCATCTGTCAGTGCAAATAAAATAAAAAGAAACAAGAGACACGTTTACAAGTTGAACAGCTTTCCACACAGCACAACAAATTACAGCATAAGCTCAGGTTTCCAAAGCAGCCATCCCAGCTTCCTACAGCAGCCAGAGGTTCTCCTGTGGGAAGTTCTTATGGCAGGGGTTAAACTGAAGCACTCCATAAGCCTTACAACCCTGCTCATCTCTCATACACAACTCCAGCTGGACAATTCTTTGCCCTTTGGAAAAACTTGCCAACACTTTTGTCCAGTCCATAATTATGGCCTTTACCACAAACATGAATTTACCAACACTATGGAACTCTGATCTTGTTCTAAACCATTTTAATCAAGATGGGGAATTGGAGGAACATGGAAAAGGAAGCCAAGCACCATTTGAAACATGGTTTAGAATAACATTCATTGGCCTTTGAGACTGGTTTAATGGCCTTCAAAAATGAAGGAGGAGTGGCATGGATTTTTCACAGCCAAGCTGTACAAAGTAGAATCTTTCTAAATATCTCTCTCCACTGCCACAGCAGGGTTGACAAAGGTTTTCACACTTATACACGGCACCTTATCACAGGTACCTGAGATTTTATATCTCAACATCCTTGTTAAATCATGAGATAGTAAAGTCTCATTTGACAGTAACAGCCAGAACTATCCTTTCCCAACAGCAAAGAAGGACTTGATTCTTGACTTAGAAACTAGCAAAAAAAATTATCCCATTCCAGCCTGACTCCTGTTCACAGAACAAAAAGTTTTTAATATTAATAAGCAAGACAGCCAGTGTTACTTTAATGCAAGGTACATAAAAGATCTTCAGCATTGTCCTAAGAGCTATACACAGTAACAAAGCAAGTCTAGTTAAGCATTAGTAAATCACAGTATTACAGCTGATAATTTGAGCAAAGCACCAAGGAAAGCAACCCCACAGTTAATGCAACTATTACTACCAAGTGCTTACCTTGCTCCTCCTCTTCTAGGTCATTCGATATTACATTGTAGAGTGTGTCCAAAGCATAGCCAATTATTTCAGAATCTGAACTGCAAATGAAAGAACCACTTTTCTTTAATGACTTATTTCCAACTACTCTTACAACATAGCTCTTCTGCCCAGGCAGTTCCCTTTGCAGCACTAGGCCAAGTAAGAAGCACAGATTTATTGCAACACATAACCATGAGCTGTCTGCTCCCTGAACAGAGTCAAGCTCCTTTCCCCAGATCCATTCCCTCAGGTGAGCCTCAGGAAGTCTGGTGACACCAGGTGACCACAGGACGCTTCACTGTAGGTGTGTCTTTAATTTTCTGAGTCACTCCCTCCAGCCTGCTCCTATTCCAGGAGAAATCTCCGGGAACGCTTCAAACTTGCCAGAAGATCACCCAAGAAAGCTGCAGACAAGCTTCAGCACCTTCCCAGGTGGGACCTTCCTGGCTACACTGTCAGACAGAACCAGAGCCAAACCTCAGAGCTCCAGGGGAATGTAGCAGCAGCTGTGGATTCTCACAAACAGGGCAGCCTCCATGCCACCAAACCCCTAAACCTAATTAATAAAGGGTTTTGAACTCCAGCACCCCCAGGAAGCTGCAGGGAAGCCTTGCTAACCCCAAAGCATTAGTTCACTTGCTCACACCCAGACTCTTCTCTCAAACCCTGCTTCAGGAGGGACCTGTTTGTTCTGTATTACCAAGGCTGAACCACCTGTAAGCCTTAGGTTAAAACCAAGGCACAGCACAAGAGTTTATGGGGCAGAACATAACCATTTCTGCTACTTGCTTTACTGCTCTTAAACCAAAAAAGAAAGAAAGCACAGTTGATAAAAAAAAAACAAAACCTAAAATCACAGAGGAAGATGTATCCAAGTGCAGAAGGACACACCTCACAGCATTTCTATGACTCTTTCAAGCATCTGAAAAGAAGACAGTCAAAAACAGCTCTCTTACTCCAGCTTCTCAGTATTTACTCTCACTGATCTCCAAGGCATTCCAAGTAAGGCCTCCACACCAAAGATAAATTTGCATTTCATGAGGCTGCTGGGCCGGTTCAGAGCAGAGGCCTGAACAACTGCGTAACCTTCTAGTCCATAAAAACAGTCTCATCTAGCAGGTATGATCACATCTCCAGCCTGCTTGTATCATTTCAGTTCTTCAACATACTACTACAAAGTATACACTTGCCTTTTCAGAGAAATGAAACAATTCCACATCTGAAAACACACAAGTTATTTCCTAGAAACCTGAAAAGCAAGGCTGCAGCTTGGTGGATTTTCTAACTTCCCCTGTTAGGGCAATTACAGCAGGCCCAAAAGGAACAGCAAATTTAATGTACACGTGATTAAAAGCGGGCCTTGTTTCTCTGGTTGAAAAGTAAGACATCACAAAATGAGGACAGCAGCATCCCACCTCTGCTGTTCGCTGCCTTGCCACCATCTGCTGTTCAGCACATCCCACATCGCATTGATTATTCTGTTCAGGCTGAAGCTGCCCAGCTTTTACTCTATAGTAAAAACCAGTCAAGAAATAAGACTTCTCAAGCATCCACAAGAGGCAGCCTTTGTGCAGCGCAACAGTGCAGCACAAGCCACCTCAGCCAACCTGCCCTTGCTAGGTGTGATTTTCCACAGCATTCAAATGAGACGCCAGGGCCCCCCCAAGGTCACAAACAACAGCAGAGCAGAACCATGTGGAAGTGAAAGCACCCATGCATTGACTGTCCTGCACATGGATAACTGACATTTGTGCCTTAGGGGAAAAAAAAGGGCCATTTCTCAGGTTCACATATTAGGCTCCAAACTCTTTCAACTCTTTCAGTTGTCACACTGAAATTCCAAAACCTTTTAATAGAGGTAGAAGCAAAGCAGTTAAGGATCAAGCTGACTTCTCACTCCAGTGCCTTCTCTCACACCAACAGTTAAGTGGTATTGCCCTGTTCTACAGTCAAATGCCAAATTTTTTTCAAAATAATCCCTGATGGGATGTAGCAACATCTCAACAAGTCAGTAGAAGTCCTCTACCAGATCACTACTTCATATTACAAAATAAACACGTGGCATAAGAATTCTAGTGTATCTAAGTCTGGAACATGTAACAGCTGACTGAGGCTCCAGGATGCCCAAATCACAGAACTGGAAAACTTAGACTAAAGAAATCAGTTTTCTGTAGAACAAGTTTTAAGCACTTGAGCAGGAGACAGAGTTTCAGGCAACCTACAAGTAAACTGTCTAACAAGTAGAACTACTACTTAAGAAGTAGTACGTTGCTGTTTCAGAGTAAAGGCTGTAACTAATTCAGAAGAAGACCCCAGCATCCAAGGAACCGAGAACTGGACACAGGCAGCAGTTACATTTTTCTAATCAAATTAAACCTGCTGTCATCTTAAACTTCACAGCAACGCAGCCAATGGGCCACAGGCCAGCATGTGTGCATGATTTACTTGAATACAGTGACATGTGAGAAGACAACTTCAGTCAGCCATTGACTTCTCTTCTTAAGCAGCTGCAGTGCAAAAAAAATAAACAGGTGGAAAAGAGCATTTTCCACTTCTGCAGAAAGCTTCAGGGTACTTCAGATGGACCCTAGAAATGTCCAAAGATCAGACCTGTGGGCACCCACCAAAAGAGCAGTCTCTGTCGCACCAGCAGCTTCCCAGTTCAACAGACCCGTCACAACGGGCTTTGGGGACAGCTGAGCCTGGGATTCCCTTATCAACCACTTAATCAGTTCAGCTGGCTTTGATTTCCATTGAAAGGGTCCCCAAAGCCTCCCCTCTACCACGACTGACACCAAACAGTAACACAAACTCCAACACGTGTAACACCCGTGCTGATCGCACACAGGGACTACAACCCTCTCCTCAAGAAACCACAGCACCCAACACCTGGCACAGCTGATGTGCTGGCCCACCAAACATGCAATACCAAATGACTCCAGCAATATCTTATCAAAGCCCACACTTCTTCAGCTGAAAACCCAGAAAACCCCCAGGTACTTACTACTTTTTTCAACTGCAGCCTGAGTCACCCGAGACACGTGTGCAGAACCGCAGCACACACAAATTCCAAAGGATCGACTGGAGCCCAAAAAGCACTGAAAAGCCTCAAGTCCCTGCCCTGAAGAGTTCAGGCTACCTTCTCCACTGGATCAGTAGAGCCCCGCCTCCCTTCTCAAAGTTCAAATCTGCCCTCAGAGCAGATAAGTGGATGAAAGTAGGCTCCTTAACCTAGTTTTTGAAAGGGCTTCCCCTTCACATCTGTGACAGTTACTCCTATAACCTTCCCTTTCACTGTTTGCACCAGGTCAGACATTCATTTTCAACTACACAGCCCACAGAATAGGAATAACACAGACTTGCCTAGACAGCAGCCTCACACCTTCTTTCCAGCTGGCATAACTGGCCAGGCAAGAAAGGCCTCAGCCAGCAGCCTTGGGTTGAGCACTGAAGGGTTTCATGTCCTATATCCATAACTGGAGCAGGAGGCCTCCTTCCAGACACTGAACTGCAGCTTTCTTAATTGTCCTTGGTATTGGCATCAAAGGACATGCTCCTCCTTCCAGCGTACGTACATCTAGGTATTCCACAGCCCTATAACTGTCTCATAAAAATTCATGAGCTTGATGTTCAGATCCAGACTGAATGACTATCCCCATACATTTGCCTACCTAAATACCAAGTATGCGCAGCATTCGAAGCTTAAATCCAAGGACTGCAAACAGGTCCCACGTTCCAACATGTGGGCACTATCAGGTACAACAGTGGTCACAAGAAGGGATAACCAAGATATTCCAAACCCTGGACTGCACAAGTATTACATTCTAGTCCCCACAGAGCACTCAGACTCATGTCATCTGTCTTAGCAGCAGCCTTGAAGTCCTGCTCTCCTGTTTACCTGAACCCAACTTGTTTTTTAACACACATCAGGAAAAACACACACCCTCTGACTTCTTTCTTTTCCCCTTAATTCTGTCTAGCTCACCTTTTGCCCAGTAACAGGTTGATCTGGGTTATTTCAAACCATGTATTTAGGTAACATGATCTGTTTCAACTCACCTTCCTACAGTAGTGGAAAGATGCCTCTGAGAAGCATTAAGACACACTTTGGTAATACCTTCACTGTAGAGCTTGTCTTTCAGTCCCTCATCCTGATTCCTAGAACACTGTTCTTTTTACCCCCGAATAGGCTCTGAGGACATTTACCAGCACAAAAAGCCAAGGTGGCAAAGGAGTTCCCAGAAACCCAGCTGCCCTCCCAGCTTTGTCAGTACAAGACATCAGGGCTGCAATTGTTGTGTCAGCAGCAGAGAAGGGTCGGGACAGCAGCCCAAAGTGGCTGCAGGATGCTTACCGGTCTGTCTGGAGAACATGGATGAGGTGTTCCATCGCTTGTATGCCCACCTCCAAGCGGTACTTCTATTTGGAGGAGAGAAAAAAGGTTAATGGTCGAGCCCAAACACCAAACAAAGCCTTTTTAGCAGCACCTGACAAAGCTACTTGAAATTCACGCCGCTCCTCAGGAAGCTGGCTCCTTACCTTGGACAATGACTTGAGAGCACGCACAGCATCCCTCCGGTCATCCAGTAACGTGGACGAAGCTACTCGGTCACACAGCTTCTGGATCTGGAAGGGGACGTACAACACACGGGGTAAGCCAGCACGCCGGGGCCGCAGGGGACACTCCCGACACACAGCCTCAGGGCAGGAGCCGCACGGGAGAGCCGCTCCTCTCCCGTTCCAGCCAGCAGCTCACGGCCCCGAGCAGGACCGGCCACCACCCGGGCCTGTCAGAGGCACCGGCGTAGCCGGCGGCGGCGGGGCTGCCCCAGCCGGGGCCGTCGCGGCCCCCCGGCGCTGCCCCAGCCCGGCCGCGTCCCCTGCTCACCGTGTCGGCTCCCGAGGGCTGCGGGCCGGCGCTGGGGCCGCCCATGACGCCCCGCAAGAAGTTCATGGCGGCTCGGCCCGGCCCGGCCCGGCGCTGCCGCTCCCCCCGCGGAAGCGGCCGCCGCGCCTGCGCTGCCACGTGGCACCGCCGCGGCCGCGGGCGGGGCCGGGCCCCGGGAGCCGCCCGGATCGGCTCGGCACGGCACGGCACGGCCACGGACTGGGGCCAGCGGGGCTCGGGAGCCCCAGCGCGGCCTGCCTTCCCCGCGAGGAAAGGGCCCCCGAACAGCTCTGGATGGCGGGGCAGCTCGCAGAAGGTTTTGCTGCGCGTTCGCTCACGGTGAATACCACATATGCAGGGGCTGGGGGCATGGACCTGTGTGAAAAGTAGAACGGCACGTCCCTGTAACACAGTTTGTGGGTCTGTGCACCCAGAGCAATCCCTAGGCAAAAGCTACGGCTTGGAATGCAGAAATTGCATTCACTTCTAATGAGAAACAGAAAGGGGATAGCTGCTCTTAACTACAAGTAGAAAATGCCCAAATACTTCTGAAACTGAGTCACCTCAGTGAGAACCAGAAGCTTACCTAGATAACAAACGATGGTTGAAGTCCAAGAGAAGAGCACGAAGTAGTTTATTACTTTCAGATGCTGAACGCTCCCATTGGATGCTTCTGCAACATATTCTGGATTCCTGCTGAGGAGTAACAGCCAAGAACCAGAACTTCAAACCCTTGAAAGACTGCACCCACAAACCAGCTCCCAGACTAATGCTGCCTTCCTGATGCCTACTGCTGGGTTTGGCAGTGTTTGGCTTATTCTACATACCCAGTTAAAGCAGTTTGAATTGCAACTACAGCAAATGCACACAGAAAGTGCTAAGATCACCTGTTCCAAAGACTAGTTTATTTCATTCCAGGGAGACAACCCCTCTCACATCACAGTTTAAATCAAGAGCTTTGGGGATTTGATTTTCCTTATCAACTAAAGAAGGAAATTGACCACCCAGCGCATGGCCCAGAGAGTTTTTACCTTGTTGGGCAACAAAGAACCCTTCAGCCACATTTGGTCACCAAATCACCAGGTGCTTACAGCAACCACAGCCATGTCAGCAGTTTGCTGATCCACAGGAGGACAACTCGAGCCTGCAGTCACCACACACCCCCAGCTTTGCTCCAGCCTTGCCAAGCACAGCCATGCACACTAGGGCTGTGCATCCTTGGCTCTGCTTCTCCCCTCAGCCTGCCCAGCAGCATGCTGGTGCTACAGAACTGAGCCGGAGCTCACTCAGAACTGTCCTAGATTGTAAATGCCCAAATCCTCTTACACCTCATTGCCCACTAGCAATAAAACCAGTCTGAGAAAAGAAAAAACTCCATCTCCTAAATCAAAGGCGTTTAGATACTCAAAAGTTAAGAAAGGTTTCCTCTCTTCCTAACGGTGATGATTCAAGGGCCATTCCGGCGCCACTGCAGACACACACCAGAACTCACCTGACATGTTCAAGTTCAGCATAAAGAGATTCTGGTCTTTAGCAAGAAAAAATGAAACAACCAACACCAGGTTCTTCCACAACCCAAAATTTATTTCACTATTTCCATCTTTACATATACGACTCCTGAGAAAGAAAGTGAGTTGCTTCCAAAAAAGATGTCTGACACACCCCAGCTGTCCTCTTGGAAACACAAAATACTCCAAGGGGCAAATTCTGCCACCCTGGAAAGGAGTTATTTGGTGTTTGACCTGCAATCATAGATTGCTTTTTATTCCAGCATAACTCAAAAATGTTTGTATTTCAGTGAGAAGCCGTAAACTTCTAACTGAGCAATGGATGGGGCCACAGCTCTCCGCAGACCCCTGCTGTATCCCAGTACTGACCGCACCCTGGCTCTACAGGCTGGAGACCTCCGTCCAAGCGAAACAGCTCCGGTGAGCAGCACCGAGGGGGGCAGGAACCAAACTCCTCCGGCCACGCTCCGCCAGGGACACCGGTGCCTTGAGGCCATGGGGAGGGCCGGGAACACCTAGAGGGGAACGGGACCAGTTAAAGCAGGAGCAAAGACCGGGGCCCGCTGTGTCCGTGTCCGTGTCCGTGTCCGTGTCCGTGTCCGTGTCCGTGTCCGTGTCCGTGTCCGTGTCCGTGTCCGTGCCCGTGCCCGTGTCCCCACTCCCATCGCTCCACGAGCTCCCCCCGCCCTCGCCGGCGGGAAATACGCGCGCGCGCGCGCCTGACGTCACCGCGGCAGCCCGCTGGTGATTGGCGGAGCGCTGCAGGGGACGCCCCGCCCTTCCCCCGGCTGCCCCGCCCGTCGGCCCGCTCTGCGCAGGCGCGCGCGCGCACGCAGGCACGCACGGGAGCCGCGGCCGCCCGCCCTCCCCCGCCCGCCCGGCTGTGACACCGCCGCCGCCGCCGCCGCCGCCGCCGCCGCCGCCGCGCCCCGCTCGCCCCGTGCCGCCCGCGCCGCGGGACGCGCCGCTCCAGGCACACGCTCGCCGCGCCCGGCTCCGCGCAGCTCCCGGCGGCCTGGGCTCTGACGCGCCCCGGCCCCGCGCACCGAGACTTTTGTCCCTTAGGTGAGCGGCGTGGGGGGCGGGGGGCAGGGTAGGCCCCGGCGCGGGCTCTGTGGGTGTGCGGGGGGGGGCGGGGGCTCAACGGCCGCTGAGGGCAGCGGCGGGAACGGCGCGCGCGGGGCTGAGGGCAGCGGCGCTGAGGCGCGGAGCGGGGCAGCGCCCTGCCTCCCGCCTTTGCCCTTCGCCGCCCGCCTCGGCCGCCGGCTCCGGCTCCGCTCGGCTCGGCTCGGCTCGGAGCGGGGGGCGGCGGCTTTTGTTCGCCGTCACCTTGGCGGCTCTTCCGCCTCGCCCCGGGCGGCGCGAGGAGGCCGGGGAAAAGCGCCCCCAAGCCCCGCGTTAGTCGGTGCTGGCTGTGGTGTTGGGCCCTGCGGTTGCCGCTTCCCATCTCACCTCATGGATCGATCGCTGTGCAGGGGCCTCCAGAGGTACGTGTGCTTTGGCATGTGCGGGGTGCTGCTCCGGCGGCCTCGCTCATCCTGCTGAAGCGCCTTTAGCTCCCCATCCTCGGCTCAGCGAGCCTCTCTGCTCCCCTACAAGTTAGTACTGCCGTGGCATCCTGGCTGTAAGGGCTGTCCCAGCTCTGCAGACCTCACCTTTCTGCGCTTCCCCTTCCCCCAGTCATAACCTGGGTGCTCTCGTTGCACACGGGATGAGATCGCAGAAGTTGTCGTGAGACACATTTTATTCTGCATAGATGGATGCCTTGAGTAGATCTTTTCTGAGCTGCTCTCATTTTTCACCTGAGTTGAGCTCATTGTGTTCTCAGGCTTCTGCCTCCCTTCACCTCGGAGGTCACTGCAGTTCCGAGGTGGGTGCCCCGGGAGCATCTCCGCAACAAATCTTTTAAATCCCTTGGGTAGCTTGGTTGAGCCTGGATGTTGAGCTTGGTGCCAGGTACCACTGCACGAAAGAACCATCACAACAGAGAATGAGATGATAGGAGATTATTGTTTAATTTCAACCAGAAAGTCTTAGTCAGTCATGTAGATTTTGCTCTTGTGGCCTTCCCTGCTGGTTTGAAAATTCCCAAGCCCTCTGTTCTAGACGCTTCAGGTTGAGTGTGCAAATGTTCTGCTTTCATACAGAAAGAAGCGTAAAGATGCCCTAGGTACTTTTGAACAGCTGAGAAATGGGGGAAGTTGTATTAATCCATACCCATGTTTCTGAACTTAACGTGGCTGGGTTACTGTAGTTAACTGCAAGTTAGCATAGGATTTGTCAACTTGGATTCTGAGCTGAGAAGTTGTGGTTGCTGACAAACTGATGTTGCTTTACTTCTGGAGTTGATTTATCATTCAGGAGGCATTCTGTGTCCATAGTGATTGTGGACGTGTGTGCAGGGCCATACCTCCCCTAGTAAAGCTTGTCATTCTTATGGATTCCTTCTTTTTGTGAACCCTGGTTGCCTGAATGTCAGAAATATAATCTTGGTTTGCCATTGGAAGTGTTCTTGGAATAGTCTACTTGGCAGATGTGGGCTTGCTGTGTGAAATTATGATCTGCGTCTGATGATTTTTTCATTAGGAGAGTAAAATCTTTTCTGTGAAAACTCACTTAAACTGAAGAGAAAACCAGATGCCCGTCATCCACTTAGCTGCCCATGTCCATATGAATGTTTTCCTTTACGGAGCTGGGGTTTCCAGTTAAGCATCTATTCTCATGCTTAAGATTACTTCACAGCACTGAAAATGCGGTGAGGAAACACTGTACCTTAAGGCACAGTGTTGGATTTGAGTCTTCTGCTGTAGCAGTTATGGCACAGGATGTCACTGCTTTTGGGAGCATTTACCAAATAAAGAACTGCATGGCGACTCCAATGACATGAAAAGATGAATATGTCAGACTAATAGACGTATCTGATGAGACACTAGGAGAAAGGCACTGAACCCCTGGTCTTGGATGATGACACAGAGGTGGAATGGCTTCCCCAGAGCAGGTTACTGTTGTTATTGCTCCTTGGGTGGGTGTTGGCCCTTTTGGACTGCACAGCTTATTTGCCCAGAGGATGGTCCCCTATGGCAGCTGTGTGCCTAAGACACAGGGTGCTGTTAAGCTCCTCCCAAAAACCGCAAACCAAAACCCAAACCAACCTCTCAGGAGAGTGTGATTTGAAAGAGCTGCGTGCTGTGCCTTCAAGCTCAGCCAGTTTGGGATGTAGCACATAGGTAAAGGAGATCATAAAGTAAAGGGATTCTGGTAGATTACACACCGTTGCTGGTCCTTGCTGCAGGTGAGGGATGCTCTGAGTGCTGACCTTGCACAGCATGAGAGAAGGTACTGTCAATAATGGAATGTTGTTTGGGACTTTTGATTGCCCTTTCAGGATTTTTTTCCTTGCAGTCACTGCTGCTTTACTTTCCATGGGGTACCTGCCAGCCTTTGCTGGGCTGTCAGTGTGGATTTTTAGCTTTATTCACGGTGTGTGGCAGTGATGGCATCTCGGTCACGCTTATAGACTGCAGGAGCAAGCACGCTCTGTCAGGCATTGCTTTTTGCTTGTCTACAGTAAGAAACACAGTTTAAAAGTGATAATCTGGGTTCGGGAGAAACCTGTCCATGACTCTGAAAACTGCTCTCCCCTTCCCTTCTGTTTCCCTTCTGTTTTCCTTCAGCTCCAGTGGTGTGGGAAGTGGCACTCTGTCCCTTGAGGTTTTGCTTAGTGTGCCCAATGTGTGGGGAACATCTTCCTGATTTGCCAGAACATTCTTCTTAAATTTATTTTCATTTTAAGCAATGTATTTAAATCTGGTTAGTGACTTGGACAAGAGTTGCGAACTTGAGGATGTACAAACGAGCCATACTGTTGCAGATTGACATAAAATGATGGTTTGATGTCTGTGTGCCTTTCGGTATGGACAAATTGTTCTATGAATGAATTGTTCAGAGGATGAAATTTGCTTGTCAATAAAACAAAAATTTATTTGCTTATAGTTTATTATTAAAGCAACTGGTGAGGCCCACAGCTCCCCTACAAAGCTTAGAAGTTTCTCTTGATGGAGGTTATGTTCAAGTTCAGGTGATGCTCTCTTCAGCTGGTGTCAGAATTCAGTTCAGCCTTTTTTTTTTTTTTTCCCCCTGAAGTTGAATTGATGAAATGTCCAGGCAACATCACTACTCTTGAAACAGGGTGAAAGTGGCTTTGAAATACCTCTTTAGGCACAAGCAAAGACTTTGTGCCAAAGTTTATTGGGTCACGTAGGCCACCATTCTGTAGCTCAGTCATGGCCTCGGGTAGCAGTGCTTTGCTGCAGATGACGAGTCACATTTCTGCTTTCTACAGGGCAAGGGAAATAGTAATAATAATAATAATAATAATAATAATAATAATAATAATAATGCTTATATATATTATAGGGAGAAAAGGCTTTGCTAGTGTCAGAGCTGCTTATTGAGCAAAATGCATGCCAGGGAACATTTGACTACTCAACACGTAGCAGTCTTTACTACTTCAGAAAGAAATTGCTGCTGCCCTTTTGTGCAAACTGATGGATGATGATTTAGGGCTTGGTTTCTGATTTTTTTTTTCATTTGGTTGAAGAAGGGACAAACACAGCTTAATAAAGTTTTGTGTATAAAGATGATTACACGTTGAATGAATTTGCATGCTCTTAGTTGAGCGTGGACTTGAGAAATGATTGTAGTTGATTCTCACGTACTTCAGCACAACTGTCTCCATGTGGGCTGTATTTCATGCCGTTTGCCTTCAGCAGTTTCACCTCGTTGCAAAGGCTGACTTCTTGCTTTATTTGTCATGGCCATCGGAAGGTGTTAGGTGAATTTCTGTACTATGCAGTTGCTCTTTGGAGGAAATTATCTCTTCTGCTTTTGTTTGTTTGCTTATTTTTGTCTGCAAACAACAGTTCTGTGCCAGTTCTCTCATTGTTTTTGTTCTCTTGAAAGAAATCCTGCCTGTGGGATGAAGTTATTGTTATAAACTTGAGTTGCAGCAGTCAAAGTTGCAAGTATTGCACTGGTATATGTGTACGTTCTTCAGTTTTGGAATCAGGTTCCTCACCTCTGAGTCTTGTCGTGGGAAGAAAGGGATTCCATGTTGCATTTTGCCTTTCAGCTTGTGAGAATGCTGCAAAGTATTTTGTGTGGCTCCTGATTCTCCTTGGTTGAGGAGAGCACTGGAAATCCAGTGTGCCTTCCTGGTAACAGAGGAATCGGAAGTAGCAGATAAGGTGGAAAGTAAATCTTGTCAATGGGTTGTTACATCAGCTGGATGTAAGTAGGGCTGCCTGTGGATGAGCAGCAGCTGCATGGGTGTTCCTGTTACCCTGTCCGTGTGCCTTACGGTTTTTGGCCATTGTGCACGGTGAAGGGATTTTTTTAACAGTACAGTTGCACCGTAAAGAAGCCAGCAGATCAGTCTATTTGATTTCTGGTGATTGCCACATCAGTGCTGGGATCTCAGACTTAGAGCAGTGTTTTGTTTCTGGCTAGTGTGTACACAAGTGCCTCAAGCCGTAAGTTCTCAATAAGACCTTTCTCAATGGCTATTCAGGCTGATCTAAGAATGTGGCTTATTTCATTCAGCTGAGAAGAGTGCTCAGATTCTTCTTTCTTAGTTTGTTATTCACTGACTCTTGAGTGTACTGATGGAAACTGGAAATAGAGCTTTTGTAGAGTACAGATATCAAGGGGGCTTCCCCTGGTGCCCGGTAAGCCGTGGAGATACCGTTCTTTGTAAATTTGGCCTGTTTAAATTGTTGATGCTCATGCCCTGACTTTTGGCTTAAATTTCACTGGTGTCTTTACCTCCAAACGCCTTTGGCCTGCTAAGGCTCGGGTCCTTGACTTTGGGGAGATACTATACTAATGGGGACACGTGGAGACGTTAATCTTTTGAAGACCTGGTTTCATGGCATCCATGTTGCTAGCAGAGTGTACCTCTGGTTTTACTTTACTGCCTTTTAATGACCTGGGAGACTTTTGAACAGTTCATTAAGCCTCTGCTATCCCTATTGAGATCTTTGAAGAAAAAATGGAAAGAAATAATACTGAGACAGGTGAGGAATTGTACTGGGACCTCCTCTAAAATTATGTGATCGTGTGATGTAAATCAATGGTGCAGTCACTTGAAATATGGAAGAGATGCATGGTGCTCCTCTCTGTGAGGAAATAGGACAGCTTCCAATGAAGGAAAGATGTAGTGGGATACAGACCTCCTGTAGTGTAATGACTTGTCACAGATTATTATGTTTTGTACCCAGAGGCATTTTCAGTGTTCATTGAGGTATGCCAGCAATTTGTTAACAAGTATACTTTGCTTATTGCTATATTCGTAAGAATGTGTGGTGGCTATCATCTGCTTTTTAACACGTTCTTTAAAAAAATCCTGATGAAGCTCTATCCTTGTGTAGTCTCCCAAGTGCTCATGGTGAAGATCCTCTCACCAATTTTGTGTTCATCATCTGCTTGTGAGGCAGGGGAACAAAAAAGAAAGGATAGTCTCTCCTGTAGAAACTGAGATGTCCTTCTTCCCTTAAGGCTGGTTTCTGAGTAAAATTTCCTTGTTCATACCATTGCTGTAGTGTGAGTTGCGTTGGGAAGATCCTCAAATTGCTCGTATTTTGTTTTCTTTCCTTTGCTTCCACTTTGAACATGTACAGAGCTCAAACCATTGATGCCCCTTAGTATTTTGACATTTGGTCTTGTGTCTCATTAGCATAATTACTTCCTCTGGGGCTTCCTGCGAGGCAAAAGTAATACTGTGTTCCAGAGTCTTGGTGGGTTATATTAAAGGGTTTCTTAAAAAACCCTTTTTGATAACCCTATTGTAAGTTTGCTGATTTCTTGTCTCCAGGTTCAAGACTTGTGTTTCAGGCTTTGCCTTCTGCCTTACCTGCATGTTTTTGAGACTGTTGTTTCAGGTGTGATTCCTGACTAACTGCATTTGGGAACATACCTTGGTATTGTCTTGTGGCTTGGATTGCTGTCTTAAGATAATTTTGGTTGTCCCTGAAGTGTAAACTATTTGACCCAGGTATGTGGGCTTTTTTCTTCGGAGTTCCATTATGATGCAGGATCTGACGTGTTTGTGGCATTGTTCCTGTGTGTGTTCTTCCTTTATTACAAGCCATTCTAAAGCAGAGGTTAATCTCCCAGTTTCACTGCATATGCTTTATGTGCTGTCTGGCTGTAATTGCAAAGAGCCTTTTGTTTGGCCCTTGGTTTAGATTGATGGGTCAAGGTTATTTTGGTAAAAAACCAAGAATCTTACTCTAGGGTTATCTCCCAAGTTGGAAACTTGAATTTTTGACTTGCTCTTCTTTGCCTGTTGCCTTGCCTACACATTAATCTTTGGAGAGAGAAAGCAGATGAAGCATCTGTGTGAGAACTGGAGGGAATTTCATGATCACAGACAGTGGTGGTCTTAGGTGAGCTGGCAAAAGCAACATGTTGGGTGCTGGCAAGCCATCAAAAAGTCTTTTCGGGTACTGAGGATTATTTTTTGACATTGATGATCTGCAGGACAGTATGGATTGGTAGGAGCACAGCAGGTTGAACCTGGTGACCCCTGGAAGTCCTTTCCAACTTAGATGATTCTGGGACAAAAGTGAAATGCAGTTAGGTTGGACAAACATGTACCTAAGACTTTGGTCATCTGGGCGGCACTAGGGTTTCCCTTCCCAGTCTCCATGGAATGTGAATCCAGCTCACGTGGTTACTTCCTATTGGTGCTCTCGTTTTCATCTTACAGATGTGACAGTAACCTTTTGAAGCAGCGGTACCGGCTGCCTAAGGAAAGTGTGTTCTGTTTGCTTTGCAGGGCTGCTGAACTGCGTTTTTAAAAGAGTCATTGGCCAAAGGGATAAATAAATGGTGCAAGAGATTTTTAACAGGGTTTTTGTTTGTTTGTTTCAGGGTGTCGTTTATGTTTTTCAAAGCACTTGTTCTGTAAGGGACTTTGCATCCACTGTTCCCTTTTCATCAAAGTAATACATAAATTGACTGAAATTTTCTTATTTACTCAAAAGAGGTGGGAGAGGGTGTCCTGAATTGGTTGAGTATTTTCTAGTGAATTAAGTCCCCATATGCATAACTGTTTCGATTCTAATATGACAATGTTAATCCTTTTATGGGGAAGTTGTGATACATAGGGGTGCCTTCAAACTAACAGCACTATTTTCAATTACAGCGTTTGACACTGAGTACCAAAGAAATGGTGATGGAGAAGCCAAGTCCCCTGCTCGTAGGGCGGGAGTTCGTGAGACAGTACTACACTCTGCTAAACAAAGCTCCTGACTTCTTGCACAGGTAACGCTTGCACTCACCAAGCGATAACGTGTTTGAAGAAAAGTCTGTCCTGTTTCTTGTAAATCAGAAATTCGTTTCTGATTATGGGAGAAAATGGACCTGGCTAACTTTTGGGCTCTTGGAAAAACTCTTTCATCTTACTGCAAACTCCCTAGGCTCTAGAACCAAGTCAGAGCATGTGGATGTATGGCATGTTATCAAGATACTGCCTCTGTGGAAAAGTGTGCTGCTTCTACAGTGATGAAATGGTAATGTGGACAGATTGCAGAAATGAAATACCTGCTGCTGTTGGGAAGACTGGATAGATACTCATGAGCAAGCTCCCCTGGTCCAGGTGATACTCCGTGCTCAGGAATATTCTCTGTCCACATGAAAGGTGGCACCAGTGTCACTAACAACAGCATTTGTGGAATTTCTCTTAAATACCTCTGCACAGAGGAGTCCAAGAGGTTTTGGTCTGGTTTGATTTAATCTTACCTCGTTCTGGAGCTGCTTGTATGAAATATTTTCTAGCCACTTGCAGTCTCTGCCACCACTGCCCCTTTCTTCTGGTCAGGCTCAGATGTGGAGGACATTTGCCTTTGTGTTCTTTGGCTGCATCTTGTTTGTGAGTGATGTTCTTCAGAGAGGGTGTCTTATCCTCGCTCTTCCTCTTGTTAGTCTGAGCAGCAGCTTGCTCTCTGCCACAGAAAGATTCGAGTTCCCCTGCTTTCCTGGTGCTTGATGTGCTCTTTGCAGCAGTGAGGGAGTTTGAACAGCAAGGGTTAAAGTTAGTGTTTCATTCTACTAAAAGCCTGAGAAGAGCACAGAGGATCCTGTCATTGGTCATTATCCAAAGCTTGCCCAGGCCTTAGGAGCAGCAGAGATCAGTTTGCCCTCTAAATGGGTGTTACTCAGTGTAGTTGGATGCCTGTTGCATTTCAGCTGAATTTGTAAGGCTTTTCTGGCCCCTTAACCAAAAATCTTTAATTCCATTTGGTTGGGGACTCTGCCACCCAGAGACTTAGAGCAGTTCCATAAAAGCAAGTTAAAACCCTTGGTCCCCTGAGAAAGCCCTTAGTAAGAACTGCTGACTTTCAGAGAGACTGCTTTGGAATTTAGAGAGAAATGTTTTAGAGAAAAGATGTTTTCCTATCTGCTTGTGCACTGCTTTAGCTAAGTGTCTGTATTTCCTTGCTGTTAAGAAATGCTGGACCATGCTCAAAATCATGATTATGTGGTTAGTACCAAAGAAAACAATCTAATATTTCCCAGACTTTTTTCTGGACATAGTCAAGGGGGTAAAAGTCTTGGGCTTGTATTTTCACAAAAGTAGAACTGAAAAGAGTTTCTTAGCTCAGTAGAATAAACCAAATGGCAAGTGTGGAAGTTCTAGGGTTTAATTCTGTATGCTGACCCTCTGCACTGGCTTGTTTAAGTAGAGAGAAATATTCAGTATTCTTGCCACTCTGTATGACACCAAGTTCATAGAAGTACTTAATGATGAGTTTATTTCATATATACCGTACAAGGGTGGATAATAAAGGTACGTGTTGGCATCTGGACCTCATGGCAATCACCCCCAAGGCAAAGCATGCTCCTAAATAAAAACACAGAGTGATACGATGTTTTTTTCTGATCCGTTAATATAAATGTACTGAAAATATAAAGCATTTGTCACGTGCTTTATAAGCTGACAATAACAATCCAAATCAAAACAGAATGCTCTAGGCTCAAAATGTGGAAATGGAATGAAAGTGCCAAAGGATCTCTGAAATGGAAGAAAAGTACTGGAAGCGAGTGTACATCTTTAAATATCAAAACCACAAGCTCAGAGCTGGCCAAGGCTGTGAAGAGAACAGGGTTCGGAGGAGTGGCAGGAGGGTTGTATCTCGCTGCGCCGATGCCTCTCTCAGAGGCAGGGCGTTCTGAGGATGAGGAACCTTCCAGCCAAAATGGCCACCTTCCTTAAAGGAAGCAAGTGAAAGGTTGAGGTTGATTTTGGAGTTTACTACGCCAAACTCCTTGGGCAAATTGCAGTGCTGAATATTAAGTTTGTTCCTATATTCTTGGAGCCTCTTGAATCTGGTGACATTTCTGATGCATTTGAGGTCTACAACTTTTGGCTAAAATACTTTCTGGATTTGGTTCTATTTTTTTCACTTCTGTGACTTTTACATCTCTTTGCTTGCAGGTTTTATGGCAGGAATTCTTCTTATGTCCATGGAGGACTGGATGCCAGTGGGAAACCACAAGAAGCGGTGTACGGTCAAGCTGTGAGTATTAAAATTAGTCCTGTAATCCTCGTTAATGTTTGGAATAAAAAAAGGGTTTTTCTTTACCAGTGACTTAGACTTTCTTACCTGGTGAGTAACAGATTGTGATACTGCTTCTGTTCAGATACAGATAGGAACTTGGTAGCTCGAGAGTTTTTGTTTGCTTATTTCTGCTTTTGTTGACAGTTGTGTTTAATTCTTCAGCCTTGCATCTGGGCTGCAGAAAATACCTTCAGGATGGGAAACAATGTAATCCTGAGGACCTGATAGATTTGTGCTATAAATGTATCTTATTTGAGTTAGAAGTAGTTCCTCAGGAAAGGACTGATCTTTGTGAGTTTCATGAAATTCTTGTGTGAGTGGAATTTTGTTAAAGTGAAACATAACTGTCTGAAAAAGTGAATGGAGTGAATTGAGGGTTGCTTTGGTTGCACTGCATTATCAGAATTGTCTGTCACCTAAGGACATCTCTTCATGTGGCAGCCACATCTTTGAGCAGTGTGACTT
Source organism: Monarcha castaneiventris obscurior (assembly GCA_026261815.1). Classification (NCBI taxonomy): domain Eukaryota; kingdom Metazoa; phylum Chordata; class Aves; order Passeriformes; family Monarchidae; genus Monarcha; species Monarcha castaneiventris. The sequence goes on from JAMPIT010000622.1 coordinate 278,010, forward strand.
TTTGTCCAGGGCAGGTTTGGTTTCTTCTCCTTTCACCAGCAAAATCTCATTTGGAGCACAAAAATCTTGGCAGTGCAGCTGTTCCCCGCTCCTGTGATGTTTGGTACTTCAGACAACGTGTAAAGGGTTGGTTTGGGGATTTTTTTTTTTTTGTTTTGTGGCTGGCTTTTTTGTTGTTGGGTATCTTTGGAGGTTTTCTTTATAACAGAACCTAAATCTTGTTCCTTTCACAGGCCCTTAAAAAAACTAAAGCCTTAAAATAGGTCATAGATTGTAAAACAGCTGGAAAAATTGGATAGCAAGTTGTATGCTGTTTGACTACTCTGAGAAATACTTGAATCCTAGTGAAAAACTTCAGATTAAAAGTTAGGTGAGCTCAGGAAGACTGTTTTCAGGGAAACACACTTCTTGGTTCCTGTATTTATCTTTTGAGCTTCAGGGGAGTGCTCTTTTGGGGTTAGTGGAGACTCAGGTAGGTAAAAGGTGTAAAGCTCTGTACAGAACTCACTGCAGCTAAAATGTGTCTGTCTCTTTCTAGGAGATACACAAGAAGGTGATGTCACTGCAGTTCAGTGAGTGCCACACCAAGATCCGTCATGTGGATGCTCATGCCACTCTGAGTGATGGGGTGGTTGTGCAAGTCATGGGAGAGCTCTCAAACAATGGGCAGCCAATGAGGAAGTTCATGCAGACTTTTGTGCTTGCTCCAGAAGTAAGTATGTGTAAGACTGTGTCAAACTTCAAATCATGATGGAAAAAAACTGACCTCACCTGTAGCTACAATTTGTCATATTGGGACTAAAAATAGGATTTGGCTTTAAAACTTGGTCTGGAGGCTATCATTAAATGTGTCACAGTGTGTGAGTGCAGAGAAACTAGTGTATTGGATCCACCCCAAGCTGTTTTATTTCCTTGGACTTGAAGTGTTGGAGCAGTAATACAAAGAAAATTGAAGCTTGCGTTTGGGAGCTGCCGTTAGCACAAATAATTTTTTTAAAAAATAAGGTTCAGCTCTGTAGATCAAATCTCTGCTCTGGTTGTGTATTTTAAAGTCTAATGGCAAATGTGAGTATGGGTTGCACAAGTTACTGCCCAAATTTAGCTCTTGGTGAGAGCAAAGCTGTGTACAGGTAAAAAGTGTCTTGTGTTCTTTCTACTTCCTTCCTCCCACTTCATCACAAACTATTGTGTGGTTAGAGACAAATGTTTTAGGTTCATGTTGAATTTCTTCTTTGTTTCCCTGCACAGTGCTGTAAGCATACAGCCACCCTGTGAAAGTTCAGGGCTTTTATTGTAAAGTTTTTTGTAATAGGGAAAAGTGAAATTCCTCAATGAAACTGAGGGGCTGTATGCGTAATTAAAACATATGATTGATGTGACTTAGCAAAATTAGCAGATTTTATTCTGATTGAAACTCCCTTTTTCAGTTGGGCAGAAGCTACTGTTCAATTGCTTGCTTAGAGAAAAAGAAAATAACTGGGAAAATAACTTCAGTGACATAGTCCTATTGCAAAATGTTGGTGTGTACCCCAAAACATGTCTGTAGTCCATCCTTTTGTTGCCTGTTGGTATTCCATATATGCTAAGCGCTGCATGTTCCTGTTTTACAGGGATCTGTTCCAAACAAGTTCTATGTCCATAACGATATCTTCAGATACGAAGATGAAGTATTTGGGGATTCAGAAGGAGAACTTGATGAAGGTGAGAAGGACTGTACATGCAGGGTTTGTGTGGTTCTTGTTCCTTTCTCCTGTGTGCAGAGCTGCCAGAAGTGTCTTGTGGAGATGTTGGGATGCAAAACTGTCTTGCCTTCTCGGGGGCTCGGAGCTGTTGTTACTGCAGCTCTGCTGGTTCAAAACGTTCTGGAAAATGAGGGTCCTGCAGTAGTGCCGTGTTCGCCGAAGGGCTGAACTGGCTCACGGAGGCTGAGGCTTGACACAGAATGGAAGCAGTGAGCAGCAGGACTTCTGCTGCCATAGCTGAGTCGGGCACACTGGTGTTCTGGGACCAGTCAAATTTGTATGTGATTGAAGAAAAAATCTAGTTGTTTTTCAGATATGACACACAGTTCACTTTCACATCATCATCACACTCAGTAATTGATTGCTACTTGGGGGCTGAACTGGACCTGAGTGGGTTTTTTCCCCTGTGTTCAATGAGGCAGAGCAAATCAGGGTGTAGCCAGAACATATGTACGTGTGTTCACTGGGTGGTTTTTCTGGAATTTGTTCATCTCAATTTTGTGGAACAAAGCATTTTAGGCAATCATCCTTCTATCTGAGGTTCATCTTCTTAGTCCGGGGCACTGAGATTTATGAGCTAATAGTGCAATCTTTCTCTTTTACTGCCGCCATATGAAAAGCACCTACTGCTTTAAAAGATCCTCAAAACCTCCTCCCAGGAGTTCCTAGCAGCAGCAATATGTCTTTGGCTTCCTCTTTTTGTGAAAATCGTAAACAGCCAGGCCTCTTGACTGAGAGGCAGGCTCTTCCATCTTTTCTTGCAGCTAATTTTACCATATTTACCAAGCTTTATTTTGATTGCTACTAATTTAATATGCTTTTATTTTAACTGTAGCTTGTGTATGCTTGCAGAGACGTGTAAGAGTTGACAAGTTTTTGTTTCTGTGTCAGAGTCTGAGGAAGAGGTGGAAGAAGAGCAGGAGGAAAGACAACCATCACCTGAACCTGTGCAAGAGAATGCAAGTGGTACTTACTATGAAAACCATCCTGTAACGTAAGAAATCCTTTTTATTATATGAAATTGCTTTTTTAATGAAAACGACAGACAATTGCTTTGGCTTTAAGTTCTGGATGTGATTTAACAGGTAGTTGAGGAGAATACACTTAGCCTGATAGGGATCTGTTAAGTTAACATTACATTATTTTGAGACATTGCTTCTTTATTAAAGAGAGGAAATGGGGTATTTTTTTATGTTTGTTAGTTATTTTCACTTCTAGACTCAAAAGTGAGGTGAAAAAGGAGCGACCCACGTGTATGTGCACACTTAACGGAATCTTTGTAATTCAGACTTCGAACAGGACGTTGGTAGGATGTAATTTAATGTCGCAGGTGCATTTACAAAGGGGTGGTTGATCACAGAGTAGTTTGAGTTGGAAGGGACCTTTTAAAGGTCATCTAGTCCAGCCCCCTGCACTGAGCAGGGACGTCTTGGTATGTTACTCAGATTTGGATGTCACTTGGAACTGAGAGAAGTATCTGCTTTTTGAGAGGCTGCAGTACAGCTGTATTGGAAGAATAACTCTCTGTCCTGAGTGTCTGCAAATCTGAGCAAGATTAAAGAAAAAAGATATTTATGATTTTTTAAGAAAAATACTAAAAACAACCAAATAATCCCCCACAAACACAAAGAGCCAAACATCACCAAACCCCTGTGCTTTTTTTGAAACAGGAATGGTGTAATGAGGGCCAGAAGCGGCTTTCTGGTTCCCTTGTTAAAAAAACAGTATGACATCACTAGACAATAGCTGCTGAGTGCATCAGTGATAACGCGAAGCACAAGTCACTTAATGCTTTTTGTGAGAAATCTGATGGAAAAGTGAAATCTGCTGGAATTCTGGCAGTGGCTTGCTCAAGATAATGCGGGAAGTTTTGGATGCCTGAAAGCATGAAGTCAGGTCTTGTTTTGGGGTTACTGCGTCATTTGGAAAGAGGCTGTAAAAGCATTGTTCTTTATAGAGTCACTTGGGCATGTGGTGACCTGTGGCAGGAGCTGTATAGACAGAGGTGTCTGGAGGTTGGTAGGATTTTGGGGTGGCTGAAGAGAGAAGGAACTCAAATCCCTTACCTTTCAACCACACAGAGCAGAGGAGAAGTTGCACGTGATTTTCTGTAAGTGGCACTCACAGCTGCTTTGGTAAGGAAGCTGTATAGAACTTTGGTAAAGAAACAGTAGGTTTCATTCCAAAATTGGCTTTGTTTCTGTGTGTAGTTTAATCGTCCATTGGTCCTCACTGCATATTCTTTTAGAAGCAGCAGTTCTTGAGTTGAGCACCTCTTCTGCAGGGTCAAATGGCTGTGTGATTCTCTGCAGAGAGCTGAAGAACGTGTCTTTGCTTCAGCAGAAGTAAAACCTGGTTTGGTACCCAGTATGGGAGTACAGCTTCGCTTCTCACTGTATTGTATACGTACAAACCATGTTGTAGCAATCGGAGACACAACGATCTTTTTCACGGCAGAGCTGTTACAGCTTACAAAATGTTGTAAAATGCAAAGTAATTGAAAAGCTCATAGAATGCATTTGACTTTTGTAGCAATGGGATAGAGGAGGCACTGGAAGAATCTTCTCATGAACCTGAGCCAGAATTGGAATCTGAAACAAAAGCTGAGGAGCTGAAAGCTGAAGTAGAAGAAAAGACCCTTGAGGAGCTAGAAGAGAAATCTCCATCTCCACCTCCTGTAGAACCCGTTTCGCTACCACAAGAACCACCAAAGGTTAGTTACAAGTCATATCTGTGCTACTAAGTGCAGATGGAAACCAGATTGGCCTTTGAACTTTGCTTTTTGGATGGCTAAACTGGTACCTCTCTTTGGTGTCTTGCTGTATGAACAGCTAGGCTTGACCCTTGAACTTGTAAAAATGCGAAGTTTCACTAAAAAAGGAAAAAAAAAATGTTATTTTTAAGTGCTGCTCATCACCTGCTGTAGATTTTATGCTCTGTTCGTAAAGTGTGTGTGTGGGTATATGGATGTGTAGACATTTTTAAATGTGGAGTTAACATATGTTAAGAAAACACCTGGAGCTACCACCACCAAAAATCTCATACAGTGGGAACCGCTGCTCTTTCCTTGAAAAGAAGTGGAACACAGTGACACTTGCAGAATTGCTGCAGCATAGGTTCAAAATCAGTGTGGGGGCATTGACTGTCTCCTGAGAGGCGGGATGCGTAATCTTAAAAACCACAGTGCTCGCCGTGCGTCCTCTGGTGTGGTTACACCTGCGGGCTTGCAACGTGCTGGGAGCAGCCAGGGAGAGCTGGAGCAAGGTCGTTTTCTACCTCCAGTATGTCTCCCGTTTTCTCTTCTCCATTTTTGATTGTAACTTCAGGCATCCACTTCCTTTCTTTGTGCAAAAGACACTTTACGGGGTTTTCAGTCGTAGGTTTGGTTATATGATGGAAAGCAGTGATCTGGGAATGCTGAGGGCACTGGGCTCACTGGAGTAGTGGTAGTGGGCACGGTACATGGCTTGTTCCATGCCGTTGGAATCCACAGACAGCTGGAACTGCAAACCCTTCTGTACGTCCATTGTAATGCTTGCACAACCATTATTTAACAGTCGGATATGAACCAAAAGTGTATTTTTAGCAGACGAGTTTCCCTGTAGGAATGTCAGTGGTTTGCCATGATTAGTAGCCTAGGTCTGTTGCATTTCCTGCAGGCTTTCTCTTGGGCTTCAGTGACCAGTAAAAACCTGCCTCCTAGTGGTACTGTTTCTTCCTCTGGAATTCCACCCCATGTTAAAGCACCAGTCTCACAGGTAACCCATCTGTGAACACCTTGGATTGTCTCATTACTTCTGCAAACTGCTTCAGTTTTTTAAATTAACAGATCAACTTGTTTGACTTAAATTGCACAAATTAATTGTCTCTTAAATGTTAATGCACTCACCTCCTTGTCGCAAGCAAAGGCACGAACACGTAACAGGTGTAACTTCGGGTGATGGTAATGTTAAAATCCGTTCTTGTGGAAACAGGAAATCACTGCTGGGTTTTTTTACCTAACTTAATGGCATATGGTTTGGTTTAAAGGGGAAATAATTCTCCACAAAATGTTATTTTTCGTTTGAAAAGGGCGTTGGTGGAAGTGGCCCAGCAGTAAAAAGAGATTGCACCATTTCTGAGGTGCAAGATTGCCTTGTAAGGCTAACATCCGCGGAACTGTGCTGGATTTCATTATCCATGAAGAATTAGCTTGTCACTGAACCCTGTACCAACTTATGACTGTGTGAGGAATGGAAGGATTCACATTTCCTTGCCAGGACAATGCTATCTTCCCATTCCTAGGTTGACTGGGTGAGGAGGGAAAAGAGGAGAGCAAGTTTGACCTGGTGACAGCTCATGTCCTGCACATGCCGAGGTGGTGTGAGACATTCTGAGACTCTCAATTCAGCTTCCTCCATTTCTATAACAGTGCTCAAGCCAGAAAATGTGTCCTTTACCCCTGTGTATTGAGACGTGCCAGAGCACTGTATCTTGAGTTGTTCCTGTCCAGCCTTTCTGAAAGACTGCAATTTTCAGCAGAATAGCTGGGTTGCTGCAGCTGTTGTTCTTGCACTGGTTTCTTCTCAGTTTTGTGCTAACAGAGAGAACCCTGTCTAGGCTGGCCTTCAGCCAAATGCATGTTAAAAAAGGAACAGGGTAGAAAAAGAGAAAAATGAAGAAAACTAACCAAACAAACCCCAGCACCTTACATGGTGTTGCTTCTAGTCTGCTGGGGCTATCATGGACATCAGATAAAGGCTGTGTAATGAGTTGGGAAGTCTGTCTTTCATCAGCTTAAACAGCGTTTTGAACCCTTAAATGGTTTTGAACCCTTACCTGTTAAAACTGTGGGTTTTCTAGTGCAGAATAGATTGTCCTTACACAAAACCAAAATTGGTTTTAAGTATTTGCCACAGAGAGGGTGGATGGTTGTAATGTGGCTGCAAAAACCATTTCAAATGATCTGTCCAAGAGAGCAGGAGACAGCTTATAGCTGTCCCCTTAAACTCTTCTGTTGCCTCTGCTGTTTGTCGTGCTTTGTGCCTTTTGATTACTTTTGCTTTGACTTTATGTTTAAGTAACATTTTGTGGAAGTTTCTGAACAATACTGACATGGCAAGAATTTCAACTCTCAGCTTTTCTGTAGCCAGAATTAGTTCTGAGCTCCTTGAACACATTTTAGACACAGTGTGTAGAAATCTGGTAGAAAAGGCACCTAAACAAGGAGCTGCAAATCAGTAACAGCTTTTTCCTGTTCTCATGGATCCATTAGATCCAGACATTTGTGCATGTAAATGAGGACAGAAGATGCCGTGGTGGGTGGATGGGTGGCTCCTTTGGGATGCTGTCCTAGCTGGTGTCAGTGATGTTACAAAGAAATAACTGTCCTGCTCATTCCTTTCTCTGCATCACTCCAGTTTTTCCCCCCTCTTCTGTCGAGTTAAAAATACAGCCCCTGTAGTGTTAACTCCTCAAAGTACTGCACATGTGCTGTTCTGGATATAAACTGGTTCAGGGCTGTTTCCTTACAGCTGTGGAGTGAAACAGGTCAGCATTTCTTGCTCTTTTTCTAATTGCAAATGATTAGAAGTCAACCTGCCTACATCGATAAACCGGGACTTTTCCTTATAGCATTTTCAGTTATTTTTATCTCCCTTTTTTATTACCGCATTGTTTGTCGTAGGGCAGAGGGGCAGGCAGGGCCTGACTCTTTGTCTTTTGGGCTGAATCCCTTTCCCTCCCCATGTGAGCTCCTGAAGAGAAGAGACAATGCCACCTTTTCCTTAATGGTTGTCAAAGCCCCGCCAGGCTGAGGTTTGTGGCATATCTGGCTCCTGTAGTAGTTGTCTCTTGAGCTCCTTGCTCAATGTCTTTCTGTCCACTCTGTGCTTGCTGGGAAATGCTGGGAGATGTGAGTTGCAATGAGCTGCTGCTTGGGCTGTAAATGGCAGCCCTGATCTGGAGTCCGGTGGTGCTGCTAATTGTGGCAGTGTTTTGGAGAGCACAGTTCTGCACAAGGGCTTTCCTCTTGAGGCACTGAGGCAGACTTTCTCTGTACAAAAGGATGGTGCAGTACTCCTTAGAAAACAGCCAGAGAGATCAGCTGTTTGTGTGCTGGGTGAGAAGTTCAGCGAAACACAAGGCAAGCAGGTACAAGTTCACTGTTTATTGGGATTTAACAGCAGGACATCAGTGACTTAGCAGGTCTTGGCTGGGGCTACAGAAAAGGACTGAGTTTAAGCCCGATAGCCATGAGTATCTAAGAAATGGGGGTCTGAAGGTATCGAGTTTTGCTTTTGAGGTCTAATTTCTGATGTGTTCAAGATGTGTGAGTGGAAGATGACAGAGGAGCTACAGTGACTCACAAGGAAATAAAACAGAATGAGATTTAACAGGAAGGCTGAATTTTCTGAGCTTGTTCTTGGAACTGAAAAAGTGATCCTAGAAGTGTTGTAGGGACAGACTAATGCCTAGCTGCATAGAGCACAAGTGATAGGAGGGCTGAGACATCAGTTTGGTCTGTAATGCTTGCATGTTGCATGTAAAATCCAGCCTTTTTTCCCTGGGAAATACTCTGTCTGGAACCGCCAGTTGTCCTGACTCCTTAAAGAAAAATAAGGGAGATATTTTACATAAACTACTTCTTCCCAGCAGTCTGGGCCTATAGCTGTTCACCTTGTGTTTAATCTTACATGCAGGCTACTCGAGTATTTTTATGCTCCTAAGGATAATTTTGTTTTTCTGAGATAAGAACCCAGCGCACCAGCAGCTGCTGAACTGTTGTACAGCAAATGGAATTTAAAACATATCGGGAATTGCTTCAGTGACCAGCAGTCTGCATAGAAACGTTTTTAGAGTTCCATCTCTCTCTCTCATAAAGCAAATTTTTTGCTTGTGAAAAATGGGAATGAGTGTTCTAGTACCTGAATACAAAGGGTGTACTTTGGGCATTGTGGTCTTGACATCAGGAAAGTTGAAGCATATCCTAAGAGGTAGTCTGTAGAAATTAATTTCAGGAAATACTTACTACATTTCTGAGGGCTTTTGTTCTCCTCTTTTATTATTTGGTAGTTTTCATATAGTTGTTCTTCACTGGAGGAAGATAATTCTTCGGGGACTTGGGCAAACATGGGATTTGCCCATCTCTTTATGTTCATCTTGGACTGCCTCCTAATCCAGGAAGTTTGAACTTGGCATGAGGAAGCTTTATGCCCTCTACAATTTAAGTCAGGCTGAGGGATTTGTGAGTAATGGAACGTTGGGGTCTCAATGCCTGGTCAAACATGGAAAATTCACCTTAGCTGTGTTTTGGGGAGATGCTCTGATTGAGAGATGTTTGCTTTGCACCTTTTAACATTGATAACTGAACACTGCAGTCCTGGATTGGTACAGAGGAATTTAGACAGGTGAAAAAACCACTCCCAAACACATTGACATTGATGTCTATCTTCCAGAGCTTGTTTTGTGCATGCCACTTACCCGTGTCTTGTGTTGTGGGGGGTTTTGTTTTGATGAGTTTGGAGGTTTGGGGTTTTTTTTTACCGGGCCAGTGTTAAACAATGCATGTTCTCCTGTTTTAGCCAAGAGTGGAAACTAAACCTGAAGCTCAGTCTCAACCTCCTCGTGTTCGTGAGCAGCGTCCCAGGGAAAGACCGGGTTTTCCACCGCGAGGACCTCGGCCAGGTAACGTGGATCAGCTTGTGTGTCTGCCAGGGAGGGGTTAATGAGAGATGTGTGCTGGGCAGGCCTTGTCTGTACCTGTGTCGTGTTTGGCTGATCATTAACTGCCTGTGCCTGCTGCCTTCAGCTGGAAATGAGGGAATATGATTTGGAGTCCAAGCTGGCTGGAGTGAATGGGTTTGGTGCTTCCCCTAGATGTGTTCATCCAAATTTACACGCATCTTCTAACTTCAGTGGTTCTACCTTCCTCTTTGTGTTGACGGTAGGGAGGGGAGACATGGAGCAGAATGAGTCGGATAATCGTCGAATAATTCGCTATCCAGACAGCCACCAGCTCTTTGTTGGGAACTTGCCACACGATATTGATGAGAGCGAACTGAAAGAGTTCTTCATGAGTAAGTAGTGATTCCAGCTGCAGGGACTAAGATGGAAAAGTGTGTTAAAAAGTCACGTAACACTGATTCGGACTGCACGGGTAAGCTTTTACATAGTGCCACACTACAGATGTCTGGAGCGAGCAGAGGGGTGGTAGAGCTGGCACTGCAGGTTTGGATAAAGTGTCTCTTCCCTTGTGTTTCTTCAGGCTTTGGAAATGTGGTAGAACTTCGCATAAATACTAAGGGAGTGGGAGGAAAACTGCCTAATTTTGGTTTCGTGGTATTTGACGATTCTGAGCCGGTCCAGCGAATTTTAGTTGCAAAAGTAAGTATTGGCCTTGGGTGCTGAGTATCCCTTTGCAGGGGTGGACCAAAAGCCCTAAACCACAAGTAATGTGGGTCATCCTAGTTTGCATTGCCACTGGCTTTGGCATTCAAAAAACAGCTGAAAGAAAAACAGAGTTTTGGCATACCCCTTCTGTCAGGAGTGCTGTGTAGCTTCAAAAGCTGTGCCAGCGTTCTTCAAACCGCATCATGTGGAATTTGGGTTTTTTACCTCTAGACAAAGACTTCACACAGAGCTCAGCACTTAGAGATCCTTTAGCTGCAAGTGGAGCGGGTAACCTTTTGAAGGGCATCACATGGATCTCTGAATTCCTGGGGTCAAGAGAAGGGAGCAGGGTTATTTGCAGTTTCGCTTTGAGGAACTGGAGGGGAGAAAGCAGCAGTTTTCATTTCTGTGATGTGGGAGTGAGACCTAGTAGAGCAATTCTTTGGGAACTTCAACCCTGAAGTGAAAAGGCTAAAGCTGGCAGTGAAGAGGCTAAAGACAAAGCTGCTTTTGCTTGAGACAAACATTTTAATTCCCCGCATGCCCAAGTGAATGTAAAAATGGTGTTCTGTAGGGCTAAAGTTGCGTGCTGCAGGGAACCCTTAATGGCTCACGTTTGTTTTGGGCATGTACGTGGAGGAAGGCCGGGGCCCGCAGCCAGTGCAGAATTTTGGTGTGCCTTGTATGGAATGGACTTTGTGCCGTGGTGACTAACGTGTGCCTTGACCGCTTTTCCCCATAAGCCCATAATGTTCCGGGGTGAGGTGCGCCTGAACGTGGAAGAGAAAAAAACCAGAGCCGCTCGTGAGCGAGAGACGCGCGGCGGCGGCGACGAGCGCAGGGATATTCGCCGCAATGAGAGAGGCCCGGGGGGGCCCCGCGGAATAGTGGGTGGTGGCATGATGCGGGACCGCGACGGACGAGGACCTCCTCCGCGAGGTGGCATGGCACAAAAACTGGGCTCTGGACGAGGAACCGGGCAGATGGAAGGCCGTTTCACTGGACAGCGTCGCTGAAGTCTCCACTGTGGGCAGACAGTCTTGGCAGTGGTACATTATCCATCGTGTTTGCATTCTTGTTAATTTTTTTTTTGGCTTTGGAATGTGACACAGCCCTTCTGATCGTTTCTTTGATGTGAAAACATCCTTTGGTTTCCGGTTTAAATTGAGGTGGACATTCTTTCCCCAGTTTCACAACAGGAGTCACACTCTTAATTTATAAATGTAGACTCGGAGAATTGAGGACTAAAAATAAAGGAAAAAGAAAAAGAAACAAAAAAAAAAGACCAGTTAACTATCTGCAACAGAAGTGAACTAAAGGACATGCCCAATAGAATTCAGGTCCTTTCAGTCAAAAACCCTCTGCTGCACATTTTGTGTAAGTGTTACCGTTTCTGCCTACTACTGTTGGAAACACAAATAGTGCAATTTGTGCAATTGGAGAAGCTTGCCTTTTTTTTTTTCCTTCTTAGAACACTCGGCTCCAAACAAACTCGTGTTTACGCACTCATCAAAATGCACTAATGGGTCCTCTGAACTCATTTATACTGACAGCTGCAGGAGGCATCGGAGGGAAAACCTTCATCCTCTTACTCAGACAGAATAGCTTGGGGAACGATGCGGGCATCTGCTCTGCTTGCTGTGACCAACCTCTGTACACACACAAACCTTAATAAGACTACACCTTTGTTCCAGAAGGAATCCAGTTAGCTGTAAACTAACCAGAACCCAGAGTTTCCAAGTTGTAGCCCTGAGTACGCAACAAGTTTGATAGCTCACGTCAGATTTTTCTATCTGCCCCTCTTCAGTGCAGGGATGGCTGCTCAACACACTCCTCCTTCCCCTTCCCCCTTCGAGAAGCGTTGTACAGTGAAACTTGTCTTGACTGTATTTGAGTTCTCTGGTAATGTAATAAGCATGATGGTGCCTTCTATGAATACATCATTCCAGTCTTGCTGGTGATTTTGTACAGTATAGTGTATTAAGTACTGTGCTGCAAAGCCAAGCGGCTGCAAAGCATTTAAAGGAAATAATTGGAAAATTGTATTTGAAAAATTGCAGTATCTTTCAATGAGTAAACATTGCTAAAACGATCATCAACCTTGCTCTTCAATTAACAAGTTTGCCTGGTTTTTTTGCAGTGGGGGGGGAAGGGAGGATGAAGGCATCCAAGTAGTCTCCAGGTTGTCTCTTCTCTTGAATCAGTGTCAGAGTTAAAAAAAGTGGAGTTCCAACCTCTCTTGGACATGAACTTCAGAAGTCAGTCCAAAATGGTGGGCGCTTCTGGCCAGCGCGTAATGGGTAGACCTAAGCATCCTTTGTGAAGGTGAGCTTATCAAACGGGGATACTGCAATTTTCAGAGAACTAAACAGCAGCTCTTAAGTTCTTGCATTTTCCAGTTGCACTTTTTGAAAAACTTGTACTCATTTTGCACATAACTCTCAGCTGAAGTTGACACTGACGTGGCTCTGGCCCGACGGATAGAAAGGAGGCGCTCTCTTCTGAAGTTTGACTGGCGGGTTCTCCGTGGAGAGCTGTGTTTCTGGATGTGCATCCCCGTGAAGCGCAGCTGCAGCAGGCAGTACAGGCGGGCCCAGTGCCAGGGCTTGTGGCGAGCTCTGGCCCCGGGCTCGGGAGCACAGGGGGTGTTTGTGCGGGCGTCCTTGCGCAGGTGTGACCGCCTACAGCTGCTCGTGAACAGCGAAGACCTCAAATTAAAGAGTGGCAATTTCAAGCAAAAGCAGGGAGGGCATCCTGGCAGTCTGTCTCTGGATTATGCAATTATTTTCTGGGTTCAAGTAAGGTGGAAGATTTTGCACATCTTTTCTCATACACTAGGCAAGGTGAAGCGGCATCTGTCTGTTCTCTCCCAGACTTGAGGTCTTCTGGGTTCCATGGTAAGTCTTGCACTATTTTCATGCCCTTTTTTTTCTGGGACACATTTCTACCAGTTGGCATTTTCATATTTCAGGTTTTTTGTTGAAGGTCTTGCAATTTCAGCTGTTACCTGGAAATCTGTAGTACTTGAACTGCTTGCCACACAACTCCATTCCTTAGGTTTGAAGCCCTCGGACAAATTGCTGTCGTCAGTTAGCAGTTTGCCACCAGTGTGGTTTGTGTAGCCTGGAGGTTTTTTTCCTTCTGTAGTACTGTGGTTTGCTGCCACCTAATTCGTTTGTATGGCAAATGGCACTGGAAATAATCGACAACAAAAACGGAGTAGTAAAAAGAGCTCCTGAGCCATTCTGCTCTTTGGCTTGCTTCTTGTTTAAGTGACACGAACCCTTGGAACATCATCCAGAGAAGTTTACATGGTGATAGCTCACCTGCTGTACTGTGGACTCTTACGTGTTCTTGACCCTCTCAATAGTAAATGTACCTCTTAGAGCAAAGGAAGGGATTCACTGACCATTACTGTTAGTCGCTGATTTGTGAATGGTGGGAGTATTTTGTCATTACAGTTCTATTTCAACAAACTTGGCTGACCATCTTGGCTTTAGTAGGTATTCGAGACAGTGGATTACCATCTTTATTGCTGTAACGTGTCAAGCATTATATGCTAGTAGATTCTAGTTTAATTGTTGCAGGTGGAAAGTATTTTTAGTTTTAAGTTTCCATTCTGAATGTGTTTTGACTAAACATACCAATAAACTACTGATGTCTGCAGCATTTATCCATGTCCCTAATTCTCTTGCATGCAGGTGGCTGTATGCCCTGGCCCCCCTGGCTAACAGAAAAGCTTGTGACAACATCGTTGCTGACCTGGCTGGTGACAGTGGCAAGCTGCAGCAGCAAAGCATCCTGTGGTTTGAAGTGTTTGGCTTTGGTGGCTCCTCTCACCCTGGGGTGTGCATGGCCCAGGGAGGACGTGAGCTCCTCTCAGGTGTGTCCCAGCTGGGATTCCTCCACACCCTGCCAGGCTGCAGCATCTGGCCTCAGGATAACAGCTTTAATAGATATTGGCAGTGGTGCTGGGAGGAATGTGAGCTGAGCTGTCTTTAAAGAAAACAGACTGGAGTTGCTTGCTCTCCACTTCAGTGCCACTGAGTCTTGATGGTGCAGAAGCGATTGCCCCCCTTTTGTTACTTCTTGTGTTTGTTGGCAGTTACCCAGAAGTTGGTAAAAGGGTTATTCTTGCACTGCTCATAGATAAGGCATGGCCGAGTCATGGAGTCTCTGAAGTTCCTGTTAGCTGCTGTTGGCTGTGTCTTGTTGAGGGCACATCTTGGCTGTAATATTTCCTGATAAAAAGCAGTTAGGAAGTGACTGAAAAGTAATGCAGCTGTGTGAGTTGAAATACTGGAATGAAAAAACTGGATCCTGTAGAAGTCCCAAAGCCAGAGTTGCCAAAAACTCCTCAGAGGAGCAGCCTCGACAGTTTCAAGATCTGCTGATCTCCAAGGATCTCCAGAGAAACACAATCCCCTGTGCCGCCGGTGGGGAGCTGCCTGCAGCATTCAGACCTTGGTGCCTTGAGGTGTGAGGTAAATTGTGCAGGTTCATCTTATCTGGGGCTGAGGGGAAGGGCAGGAGATCGTGGTGTCTGAAACCACACAGGCTCAGACAGGACTTGGTATTGGTTATGCCATGAAGTCTTGTGTATTTCAAATTGTACAAGAGCACCTTCTGTCAGCACTGGAGCTGACATGACAGCTTGTAGTGAAGGTAAAAAAGGAAATGGCAGGAAATGCTGAGGGATGTCACAAAGCAGTGACCTGCTCCGTGCTGCAGAGGCCTCGCCTGTTCCTCTGGTCGTGCCCATGCTCTGCTACCTTTACAAAGTCTGGTGGTTTTACAGAAGCCTTTGCAGTACAGTGATTGCTGGGGTTTTGCATTTCTTGTGGAGATAAAACGGTGATTTATTGGACATGGTGGAAGAAGATAGCAGGCTGCCTGATAATCCTTGGGAAAGCCGTTGATGTCTGTGGTTAAAGCTTGGCTTTCTTGCAAGGGGAGGAAAAGCAGCTTAGGAAGTCAGTGTCCCTTTGGCTTGTGCTCTGCTTCGTGTTCCCTGGGCCTGAGCTGGAAGGAGACATCTTGGTGCTGCAGTGCTTGCTGTTCCCTTGGACGGGTGGGAACAGTGGGAAGTGCAGTGTGTGTGTGTAGGGATTAAAGCTCAGAGCAGATTTTGCAAATACTCACATGATGTTCCTCTTGGCTGCCTTGCTGCAGTTCAGGCTTCATTGCAGGGCTGTCCCTAACTTGGAGTCCCTGAGTGCCCTGAGAGGTGACATTCAGGAGTTAAACCAGAAGTGCTTCAACGAGGCAAAAGGAGCTGGAGATTCCCTGCCCACAGCAGCCCTTTGGGCCCTGCAGCCCTCACGGCCAGCAAGTCCCAGGGCGCAGCTGCACAGGCGCTGCTCTGGGCAATGTGTGGGCACCACATTTGTCCTAAGGGACCAAGGACACGAACTTGGCTGCTGTGTCACCTCCTGGCCCCGCGCCCCGCCCGCAGCCGGGAAGGAGCGGCTGTGCTCTGCCTGGAGCGCTCGTGAGCCGTGTCCGTCGGGGATGGAGCGGGCACTGTTTGTCTGACCAGCACCGAGTCCCTCTCTGGCTCCGCTCCCCTCCTCAGGGAAGAGAAGAAACGCGAGCCTGTCAGGGCAGGTGCAGAGCAGGGCAGCTCTGCCAAAGCCTCGCCTGGAGCATCGCAGGGGTGGGGTGTCCCTCACAGCAGGTGCAGCGAGAGCTGCTGATGCTCCCCCGAGAAGGAAGGAGCACTTGGATTTTCCCTGGCATGTCGGCCTGTGCTGAGCTGCTCCTGCAGTCTGCACACGGGCATTGCTGTGCTGGGGGCAGAGGAGGGGCGGTCTGTGCAAAGCTGGCTCAGTCCATCCATGCTGCAGCAGGCCTCTGAATCCATCGAACTGCTTATAGGAAAGAATAAAGAAAGAAAGGCTCTGGATCTAAAAGGGTGCAGACCAAGGTTCGTGTTCCTCTGTAATAAACCGTGCTGCAGAAAGAGGGCTCTTCATCCCAGGGGACTCCAGTGTATGAGACCCCCGTGTTGCTGCGGGGCTGCAGGCCCACGGAGGGCAGTTCCAGACAGGAGCTGGTCTCCTGTGAAATGTGACTCGGCTCTCCAAGCCGAGCCCCTCTGACAGCAGCGCCCGTTCCGGAGCAGGGAGAGGTGGGATCGCCTCTCACCGAGAGTGATCAGGGACCGAGCCTGGGTGCCGCCGTGGGGTGACACCCGCACCATTCTGGGAGCCTGCAGGGACACAGGGCCGGGGAGGGATGGATGGATGGATGGATGGACGGACGGACGGACGGACGGACGGACGGACGGACGGACGGAAGGCGCTGTTCCGCTGCCGGCGTTGGGGCTCGTCACAGGCAGAGGCGCCGCGGGCAGCGAGCGAGAGGGGCCGCGGGTGCGGCACCTCAGCCCCGGCCCGGCTGTGCCCGGCGTTTGCCCCGTGCAGCGAGCGCCGGACCGTCCTCAGCGCCGCGTTAGCTCGGGAAGCGCCGCTGTGGGGCCGCGGCAGCGGCTGGAGTTCGGCAGGATGCGCCATAGGGCTGCTCTAGGCGCTTCCCACAGTACCGGGCTGGCTTTGGCAGGAGGCGCTGTAGGGGCGCTCCCGGCAGCACCGATGAGATCCCGGCAGGATTCGCTCCAGGGACGGTCTAGGGGCACTATAGGGTCGCTCTAGGGGGACTCTATGGGCATTAAAGGGGCACTATAAGGACGCTCCCGCAATCCCGGTGCCGCTCCCGGGCCGTTCCCGCAGTGCCGGTGCCGCTCCCGCAGTGCCGGTGCCGCTCCCGCAATCCCGGTGCCGCTCCCGCAGTGCCGGTGCCGCTCCCGCAGGGGGCGCCCGTTGGAGCTCGGGGCGCGGGGCGGGGGCGGAGCGCCGGTGCCGAGCCCCGCCCGGGCATGCGCAGGGCGCGCCCCGCGGCCTTTTCCCGGCGGGACGGCGGGGCCCTGACGGGAGCTGCGGGGCCCTGACGGGAGCTGCGGTGCCGCGGGGCCGGGAGAGGCGGGCGCGGGGCCCGGGCAGGAGCGGGGAGCCGGAGCCTCCCTGGGGCTGCCGTGCCGAGAGCCGGTTCGCAGCCCCGGCAGCGCCGCGGAGACCTCCGGACGTGCGCGGGCATGGACGGGGCGTCCCGGAGCTCGGGCCCTCGGTGAGTCCGCGCTCTCCCGCCTCGGGGCGGTCCCGGCCTGCGGCTCCCGGCCGGGATGGCGGGAGCGGCCGTGCCGGGAGCTGGGGGCTGCCCCGGGCCGGGGCCGGTCCCGGTCCCGCAGGAAAGCGTGACACGGTGCGGAGGGGAGCCGGGCGGTGCTCTGGAGCTCGGAACCCGCACGAGTGTTTCCCAAATGTGTTCGCAGAGGCTCAGCTGCAGCGGGGAAGCTGCGGAGAAGGCTGCCCGGCACAGCCGCCCCACACGGGCCCTCCCCGATGGAGCTCTCCCAGAGGACGGGGCACCTGCAGCCAGCGGCTCCTCCCTGTGACACTCGGTAAGTGTGGGGAAGGGCTTCCTGAGGGTCCCAGCCGTGTCCGAGCCAGCTGTGCCCCGTTGTGCACAGGCCCTGCCGGGCAGCCCGGCTCGGCACAGCTCGGTTCCTGCTCCCGGGCTCACCGGAGGGAGGCAGAGCCGCCGAACTGCGGCTCCGGCTGGGAAGGGGCGGGTGGGGCCCGCAGCCGCAGCGGGGGAAGGAGCGGAGGCAAAGCCGCTGCAGCGGCCCTGGGCCCGGCCTGCCCGGGACGAGGTCCCGAGAGGGAGGCACCGGCGGCTCTCGTGTGCCCGGAGAGCTGCAGCCGTCGGGGGCTCGGGGGGTGACGCGGCCCCTGCAGCAGCGCAGGGAAAAGGGGGGAGCGCGGGGCAGGTACTGTCCTACAGGGGCGGCTCGCTGCCGGCTCCTTCCTTCGCTCCCGGCTCCCTTCCCTCGCTCCAGGCTCCTTCCCTCGCTGCCGGGTCGCTCCCGGCTCCCTTCCTTCGCTCCCGGCTCGCTGTCCAACACCTGCGCCGGGTGGGAGGGGTCCGGCCGGCCCCGGCGCCCTCCTGCCCGAGCTGCCACCGCTCCGAGACGCCCCGGCTCGGGCGGGTTCTGCTGCTTTTAGCACAAGTTTTCTTGCCGCTTCATCTCGGTGCTGTTAAGTTTCGGTGATCTAGGTCGGGTTGCCACACACGAGACGGCAACAACTTCGCCCCTCCAAACTCTCTGCAGCCTCCGCAGGGTCAGGGGTGCTGGCTTTGTTGCCCCATCCAACAGCCCAGCAAAGCCACCGCCCCCCGTGTCTGTGCTCCTCCGCAGCGTCTGCCGAGGGAGACCCCGAACGAAAGCGGCCTGAAGATGAAATGTCCGTGCCCGTACACAAAGAATCGGTCTCTGCACCAGGACCCCGGTGCAGCCGCGGGAGGGAAAGCAGCGCTGCTGGCTGCACCTCCCCTGCGGCTGAGCAGAGACTTGAGATAGCCGAAGCTGTCAGACAGCAACAAAAGTCTCACCGCGTGTGCTAGAAATCTCCCAGTGCTAAATGCACACTGAACCAGCCTACTCGTCATGTTTCTTCTAATGAAGCATTAGCATTAGTGTCAAAACTTGTTAATGCGATACAGGAATTATCCAGTGAATATGTGTGTTCCAAGCTCAGTTTGGGTGAGCTGCTGTACGGAATAACGTGGGAGGGAACGGTGGCTGTCGGTTCTCCCTATGCTGCCATTAAACACAACCACTGCAGGGCCTGGGCTGGCCTGCCTTCCCAGGAGAACTCGGGGGACAGACAGAATGTTAAAAGTGAAGAAATTCTGGCATTGCAGTTATTATTTCTATTTCTGGTACATTTGTTGAGGTAATTACCCTGGATAGTGTTTTTTACCTCAGGCAGTAAGTTAGGTGCATCAGCTTTGTCCTCAGCGGGTATCAGCACGTTCCCAGAAGGAATGTCAGCTTCTGTCCAACACACCACGGAGGCCAGCAGGAGTGGTGCTGGTGCAGGGCTCTCTGCCAAGCCGTGCTCATGGCATGCCAAGTGCAGTTACACAAACCTGCAGCTGGAGTCTTCAAGTACCTTCAGATCTGACATGGTTCCTTTCAGTACTGGGATGTCATATTTAAGAGACATGTTGGAACTTTACAAACTGCTTTTAAGGAAAACATGGTTCACGTTTGTGTTTTTACATGGAAATGTCATGAAAGGAAGGTGGCTGGACTTTATCTGAACACATGTTCTGGAATATGTCTTGTTTTAGTGCTCTTTTGTGACCCTGTGAAACCAACATCCCTGGCTGAGTGCTTGGTTTACATTTACAGAAGTGATCCAATTATATTCCTCTTGGAAAATGAGGAGTGATTCCCTGCTAGGAAGACCAACAAGCTGTAATGCAGGGATTTGAAAATCAAAGGAGAAAAATATTGTTTTCTGTGCTAAAAAGGCAACAAAGAAAGTCTGGTTCATTTTTGCAGGTTTGCTTTGTTCAGCTTCCATTGCAAACCCTGATTTCTGTCCTCCTCATCTTCCAGGAATTGCTTTGTGGTTGAATATGTGGATTTTCCATGGAAAGCCGAAACCATTTCAGCTTCTCTGTGTAATTCAAATAGGTAATTGCAGATTGCCTAAGAAAACTCACTTTGATACAACACATTTGAGCCTTTTCTGCAAATATTTAGCTCAAAAATCAACGCCAGTTCTCTGCCTTCCTGTACAGGTGTGAATGAGATTCCATGTGCTCTGAGCTGGGACAGTGCTCAGCTCCTCTTGCTGGAATACAGGGAATTTACTGTGCATTCTCTGGCAGTTTGGCTCAGATCCAGCCTAATCCACTCCTTCGGCTGGGGTGTGACAGCTCGAGGCTCACTGAGACAAGCAGGGGTTTCTGCTTGGCTTTTGGGGTCTCCTTGGGAGCTTCTGGAGAGAGGGAAGGTTTTCCCTTCAGACACTCATGGAATCTGTGCCTCAGAACCCAAGGTGTGGCAGGGATGTGCTGTATAAAAGCTCATTACCTGTCTACTCGACAAATCTTTTCCTGAGTGT
Source organism: Monarcha castaneiventris obscurior (assembly GCA_026261815.1). Classification (NCBI taxonomy): domain Eukaryota; kingdom Metazoa; phylum Chordata; class Aves; order Passeriformes; family Monarchidae; genus Monarcha; species Monarcha castaneiventris. Next base: position 298,099 of record JAMPIT010000622.1, read on the forward strand.
GTGGCCTGGAGGCAATGCAGGAAGGAAATCCAAGTTGTCCACTTCACTGCTGCTGCTGATTCTGTGATTCCTTGGCTGTGCTGGGGAGTCTGATGGCAGGAATTGCTCTTTGCAGCCCCTGCCAATTGTATCAGAATTGCTTAGGAACTTCTGTTGGACCTGGAGATGATTTCCTGAGTGGATGTATTTCACCAAAAGTGCATCTCTTAACCTCTTTTCTGACTCTGCCTGTAGTCCAGAGCCTGTTAGTTTTAAAAGGCTTTATAAAAGTATGGACTATCCACACAGAGTGTGACTTGTTTCATGCAGACCAGGCAATTTTTGGCAACTCTCTTGTTCCCCAGCCATCCTTTGGCTGGGGGACGCTGAAAAGCTGCACAGGGTGTAATCCAAACCACAGTTTGTCTCGCCCAAAGGTTCCCACTCAAATTCTTTTCACAAAAAGGTCCGTCCATGTCCGTTTTCTCCCTTGTTTCCAGTCACTCTGGGGTGCTTTGTGTGGCCTGTCGTTGTGATGGGAAGTGACAGCTTTTCCTGGAGTCCTTGTGCTGGGGATGTCCCCCGTGGGCTGTGAGGGTGCTGGCACAGGAGACAGGATAACCTCTGGCAGTACCAGGGGCAGCACACCCAGGCCCTGAGACACGAGGACAGAGCTGTACCCTGTGAGTTCCCCTGCTCACATTTCCACCCCGCCCTGTTCCTTCTCTTCCTTTTAGTTCCAGAACCATGGCAAAGGCAAAATACACTTGTCCCATGGAGTGGAAAAGAAACATTCCAGTAACTCTGGCACCTATGGGTTGCCTCAGAGGCCACCTCTTCTGTAACAAACATTTTTGATAGCACAAAAAATAGAGAAAATTGATCCCTGTTTTGGACTGACTCCTGTGTTTGGGAGCCGAAGCCCCAGTCTGGTTCAGAGAGTGGTGTTGGTGCCAGCAGGCCTCGAGCGAGAGCTGGGTGTCTGCTTCTGTGCTGTGGGATGCTTCCTTCACACCAAAACGAAATGGTTTCCTTGAATCCAGCCTTGCCCTGCCTTAGGTGAGGATCATTGCCAGGAGAGGCTCTTCCACTTTCTGTGCTCCGTGCAGTGAATGTCTTTCTGGAGAGTCTGGAACGACGTCCTTATTACCCTCTAAGAAGGAGGAAGGAATTAATAATTGATCCTGGGGGCCTCTGGGAGGGGAATCTGCAGCCCAATTTCGAATGTGAAAGCTTTAAAGGAGTGATGCTTGCAGAGGCTGCTGCCTATGTGTTTGTTACCAACACAAGATGCCCTTTTTTGGGAAGCAGACCCAGATCATTTAAGAGCATAAAATGAACCTCCAACATCTGGGATGGAAGAAGGAAGAAATTCCTCAAGTTTAAACGCTCTCTGACTCTCCCTTCCACTTAACTTCCTAAGCAGGGCACTGCTGCTTTTATGGCTGTTCCAAATCCCACCGCAGGCCGATTGCAGCCGAACTGGACACGACAGAGTCCAAAGGGTGACATTTACAGCCCGTCCTCGGCTTATCTGGCAGCCGGGGCCGCGCTGGCCCGGCCGAGCCAAGCCCTGGGGCCGCCTGTCCGAACACCTTATCTCAGCCCTTATCTATCTCAGCCCGGGCGGCAGGGACCCGCTTGCTCAGCACTTGGGGGCTCTCCCTGCCCCGGGCAGCAGAGATGGAACAAGCGCAGGGAACCGGGGGGAGGCTTCCCTGCCTCTTCGGGCAGCGCTGGAGTGGTTAAAGGACGCTTTGTGCCGCTCCTGGGCACGGCTGCGGATGGGGCTTGGTCCTTCTCCTTCCCAGCTCAGACTCTGCAAGAGAAAAAGGAAATTCAGTGCATTAGAAACTAACCCAGGTGGGCAAAAAGTATCAGCCGTGGAAAGCCCCAGCCCAAAAGAGAGCCCTGGGAATAGAAGGAATATTGATCAGCATGGGACCGAGAGCTCTTGGGAAGTGATTTTCAAAAGTACGTCAACACTAAGGCTTGGGATGCTGCTTTAGGGGCTGCAGCTTGGCTGCACAGGTCTGTCTTTATGCCAGCTGAAAGACACCGGGACGTGCAAGGGAAACAGATCAGTGCCTATGGATTGTAGCAATGGGACTGGGATCCAGCAAAAATCAATTGTTTTCACAAAGTTTTGATATATTGGCATTTGACTCAATTTTATTCTCTTGACACATTCCTCTTTTCAGCATCAATAAATGATAAATGCAGCCTGGAAATAATTTCTCTTTAAATTCTGTCTCTCTCTGGAGACAGCAAAATGACAGACACAAGAATTATAAACACATTTTCCATTACTAAAGCTTAATGGATGGAATCCTTAACCTGCTTTGCATTTGGATTTGGTCAGTTGAAAAGCCACACCAGTTGTGGCAGGAAAGGAACAGACACATGTAAAAATTGTGATGTGGAATGCTGTGGGGATCAGCTGGAAATCTGATGAGAAACCCTACAGACAGATTCGTGGGCCTGGTGCTAAATTCCGTGCCTCAGAATCTTCCCTGAAACCCTTCTTCCAGCTGGCTTAACTTGGACGAATTAGCTACGGCCTCACTGTCCTAGAGCAGGTTGGTTTTAGCTGCAGGGAATGACTGCCAGACTTTTGCATGAATTAGATATGGGAATGGTCTTTATAGGAAGTTTGTGTTCCCTTAAACTAAGGGAAAAAGCTCAACTGTAACTGCCAAGTATTGTTCCTCAAATTCACAAAACTTGGAATCTTGATGTTTGTGAGTGCCTCAGGGTCACATCAACTCTCTAGACCAATATGTAACTGTGACTTACAGTGGCTGAATGTTCAAATCTTTCAACTGTAACAAGATTGGTGAGTGTTTCTGTTCAATATTCAACCCAGTATCTCTGAATATTTCATCCTACGGGCTGGAGAGTAGTCCTGGCTCAGGAATCACAGGCACAAAGCTTCTCAAGGCCAAGGAACCTGCCCCTGTGAAATGCCTCATTACACAAGGGCCTTTCTAACAGTGCAAGGGGCCCTGCTGAAGTCAAGAATGGGGGGGGATCTGTGTTTGTGAAATGAAATGAAATGAAATATGTCCTAGAAAATTACACTGCTTTGGTGGCATAGGACCAGGAAATGTCTCTCCGGGGAGTTTGCTGGTGTGAAGGGCGTGATTTAGGTGGTGACCTTTTCAGAAGAAAATTTAAAACATTTTTTTAAAAATTAATTGAGACATGAAAAGTGTCTTAAAGCAGGGCTATTTGCAACACTTTGCAAATGAAGAGATGCTTGATTTGTGGCTGGTGTAAAAATAATCTTTTTTTATACAAGAGCTCCTTGCTAGTCATCTTATTTAGATTGAACAGTAGCTTTGAAACTTCTCTTAGTATGTAATTGCAATGGCTTAAGTAAAGCCTAAAATCAACCTGCAATTGAATCAGGGTCTTAAAGTCTAGCTAAATGTCTTACCACCTTTCATACAAACTTTCCCAGAGCAATAACAGAAAAAAAATCTGAAATACAGACTCTTTGCCCATATATTCTACTTAGAGTAGCCATGTGGTGTAGGGAGCACTGCAGAACTTTGCTTTATGGTAGAGACTAGCAGACAAAGACAGGTGCAATTTTATAAAGCCTTTATTTATTATTCTTTTTTTTTTTTTTTAAGTAAAGGAATTGAAAAGCACATAGTTTGACAAAACATGGAAGATTCATGAAATATTCATTCAGTACGAAAGGAAAAGGGGTAAGGGGTGGGAGAAGTTACACAGACGGGGTTTTTTCTTCATATTTTTCCCACTGGCAACCTAGATTGGAGAGATGAAAGGGAGTATTTTGTAAAATGGCAGCATACTGGTAGTACTTCAATTTCTTGTACCCAGTGCAGTGGCAGATGGTAAAATATAAGGGAAAGCAGAGGTGGTGGTTAAAGGGAAGCTGGATGCTTTTTGGGGATAAAGAAGTTAAGTGGATGGAAGGGTGGACAGGGAGGGGCAGACAGACTGACAGACAAAGGCATATGTGCATTACTGCTGTTACCTACCTTAGGTTAAGCACCAATTCCTAATGTGGCTCTGCTCTGGACTATTAGGGCAGCACCCTAGGAAAAGGAACACAGACAGTTGTGAGAGAGCAACTAAGGAGCAAAGTAGGTTGTGCTTGAGAAGGAACTGTTATAAACTTAAACTTGTGCCTGAATAATGGTTCAAAGGATAATTCGAATGGTACTTTCTGACCCTAGAACCCGTGTGCCCCTGGATGTTGGGTATCTTTCAATTTTGCCAAAGTAGAAAAGAAACTTTTGGAATGGATTAGAGACAAAATAATTCTTTCCTAAGTCTTCCCAATATATTTACCTATGCAGTACTTTGGATATAAATAAAAAATAATACAATTAATAAGCAGTTTAAGGTATCAGTAATAGTTCTATGCCCTACATTATAATGAGGTTGCTACTGGAAACTGATTTATACTTCCTGGCAATGCAATATGGCTCTAGATAAACTTTTTCTGTGACATGATCAGCTGAACTCTCAATATATCTAATTGCTAGGCAGGTCTGAGAATTGATCCAGATGCACATTTTACTGATAATCCTGGTGTTCTGTAAGGCTCTGTAGCACAAATAGAAGTTTATGTATGCTAGAGATAAAGTTTAAATTCTGCACATGGGTATTTTTCAACTGTGGCTTGTAGATACTCGGCTCTTCTGACAAGGCCCTAAAGAACTTCATCTAATCTAGGATTTAGGTGTGCTTTGAGCACGTGGTTTGCCTAAATTACCTGCAGAACAACCTCTCCATGTGAAATTGTTCAGTGACTATAATCTGTGCAGCCAAGATAGACATTAAGCTCTGCTCATTTATTGTAAGGGCACACAGACAAGTGACCATAGCAGTTTGCAGAGCCACTTTCTAGTGCACAGTTTCCAGGTTCCTGTATATGTGGTTTGGGTTTTTTTAGTTTGGGGTTTTTTTGTGTGTGTGTGTGTGTGGCTTTTTGTTTTGTTTTTTTCAAAAAGGAGACAGAAAGTACCTCTTCCCCAAGGCACGCGTCAACATCTGCCTGCTTGCAGCACTTATCCATCATGGCAGTGAAACCCCCAGCAATTGTCTTCAGTTGTTCCTCTGTCATCTGGGGCTTGCGCTTGATGAGGTTGATGAGCAATCTGAAAACAAAGCCACAAGACACAGTTAGCGTTCCCTGCTGCAGTCGATTCCCCAGTTTACAAGACACCATTCTCCCCAGGCACAGCTCATTTATCAGGGGTTTTTTTGTCATGCCGAGATGAGCCTGTGCCTGTTGGTGACTCCAAACTCCCAGCCTAACACAACCATCTGTTTGCTTTGTGTTAACTCAGTTACAGGTGGGGAAAAACTTAGGGAAATGATCTGTATGTTGTCTTAATTAAGTTCGTCTCAAGACTTGCACGGGCAGCAGGCCTACATGAAACTGGTCAGTTAAAAGAGTGATTTTATGTGAAGAAAAAATCCTACTTTTCCTCTTCCAAACTACATGATGTTATATGCTGACCTGGTCAGTGCAAACACATAGTTCCATCTGGTTTTCTCTGTCACTAGGGAAGCCCCAGTCAGATGGCAAAACAGGGTGTTTGTAGCTTCCTTCTGCACCCCCATAAGTGCTACACTTCAAAAGCTTTCCTACAAGATACTTCTTGGAGCTTACTTGAGCTGCCCTTCTTCGCGCTCAGCAGGAGGAGCACTGCACATTTTCTCATCAAAATTGAACATCATGGGGTCAAATGGTGGAGGCACGTATTTGGTATCTACGCCCATGGCAGTGAAACATGGTCTCCTGTAAGAGTAGAGTTCGTTGCAGCACTGTGAAACCTGGTCATTGATAGGGGTGCTCTCCTGTCTCTTGCACATATCTTCAATGACGATGCTCAGCTGAAAAGAAAAGAGCAAAGGTGAGTTACACCTTCCCAAAAGCACAGGAACTAGGTGATGTTTGTGTTACAGGCGCACAACTGGAAGTGGAAGCTATTGGATCTAACACCTGCTGGGAAATGGCATGTGTTTGAAATGTAAAATAAATAGGTATTCCTGGAGTAAGGCATTTCTTCATCTGCAAACAGTCTGGGCATTGGGCTACAATCAGTAGGTTTGAAGGTTTTAAGACACTATTAGCTTTTCCAAATGCCACAGCCTCAGTCATGGAGTTCTGGGCAACCTGGTCCAGTGGAAGGTGTCCCTGCCCATGGCAGGGTGTTGGCACTGGATGATCATTCAGGTTCCTTCCAACCCAGGCCATTCTACGGTTGTATGATTCCTGATTCTGTGATTCTATGATTCTATTAACTTACTTTTGCTTTCTGAGGGAAAGCAAAGTTTAACTAAAATTTTCACAAGCTACGATCAGATAGCTATTTAGGCTCTCACATCCATTAAAAAATGAACAGACTTGGAATTCTGTTAGGTAGATGCTTAGCGTGGTGGTTATGAAAAATCACTATATTTGCTACCTCGCCAGAATTCAGTATTTTTGCAAAAGTGAAAAATCTCAAAGAGAAGAAGGGAGAAGAATAAATCCATGTACTCACATAGTGCTCAGAACAAGACATGCGTCTCTCCTCAGGAAGGCTGCAGCACTTGCTGCCAACAGCTGTCATTTTCTTCCCGATTTCAAGCAAGGTGTCAGTTGATACCTGAGGCATTTTCTTAGTGTAGCGGACCAGAATTCTGACAAAGTCAAATCAAATTGACTATTAGTAGAGCATTCTTCAAATGTGAGCACATCTAGCCCACTGAAGGGGAAACAGAAGTGAAGATCAAATCCAGCTGCCCAAAGCAGCCAGAATATTTATCATGAGTTGCTCACCCTTTAAGGAAATCTGCCTCGCCGTGGGTATTGAACAGCTCACAGTTGGTCTTCACAACATCCTCAGTTTCCTTGATATGCTTGTTCAGGTCCTCTTGCTGCAAACAAGTACAAACTTACTAGTAATATTAGAGCAGGTCTTGCTGGTAATGATGCCTTAGGTTTTAACTTTTATATTTTTCAAATCCTGTACTGCTTAGTATGTAAATCTGAAACTTCATACAGCCTGTTAGCTACTGTCCTCTCATGCTGGTTAGACATAACAAACCCTCTCTAGGTTTGCACTTCAAGGACACCTTGCTGTCCCAGGCCCCAAAATATGTAAACTAAAGCCTCTGACAGGGGGAGCAAACTTGGGGTAATGACATCACTACCTGAAATTATAACTGGAGAATTAACTCTGATACACAGATGAACCAAACTTACAAAAGTGTGAAAAACCCGTGACCCAGTGTCCATCTTGGATGGAGCCCCTTGGAGGCTTTTCACTCCCAAGGTGTACCTTTGAAAGCTCTTCAAATAAATACCTGCTTTTATTCTCTTAATCTTGTCTAGCCTCTGTTTCCAGGTAGCCACTTCAAGGCATCAGTTACACTCATACAAGTGTAACTTTTGACCTCTTCTAAACCTCATTAACTACAAAATACTCATTTTGCAAGGTTTATCACTTCCATATAGTCAGGATGGTGTAGGCAGGATTTGATTCCCTTGTGGGTCTTAAGTTCTGACAGAAATTTCCTTGAAAAAGGCAGCCACATTTTTAAAATTTAATTTAAATTAATTACTTGTTGGACTTATTTTCTAAACAGTGGGGGTTTATGTTTATTTGTTTAAATCAAGTAAATATTTCAAATTATTGTCATCCATAAGGGGAACATCTCTTGGCCAAAGCTTTCAGGGACTCAGCTTATGCTGTGTCTTTTGTGTGACTGAGTTGCAGATCAGACTTAAGTTGAGGGGTCTCTGTGTGCTGGCCATGCACATTCCCTCACAATCCATGAGCAGCCATACTCAGTATAGGCAGTGGAGCTTAGAGAATAATTGAGCTATTACTTGTCAGCCTCAGGACAAGCAGAACCACTTCTGAGATACAGAGGCATCAGACAGCTGAGTGAGACAAGTCTGAAATATTGTAATGTGACCGATGAAATTACTCTGTGATCTCAGATAACCCTGTATCCTTGCCATGGGCCATGGCATCTTCCACCAGGACATTAACTTCCCCTGGGATTAGTCTCTCCAAAAGCTTTCTGTCTGCTCTTCTGTAGGAGCTTCTCAACCCAATTCTTTCATGACAGGTACCAATCGAACATTCTAGTCATCTGCAAACAAAGCTTTGCACCTACAGCGTTTCCGTAGCAGTCAGCAGGGTTGTCTGTCTTGCAGCACTTATCCAGGAGTGTTTCATATCCCTTAGTGATCCTCATAATCAGCTGCGTGGAGTACTCGGGGTGTCTTCGTGAATATTCATAAACAAACCTGAAAGGCACATGAGCAGACAGAGCTCCTGAATAATGTGCTGCTTTCATCAAGCACAGTGCAGTAATAGCAAGGACATTTCCTCAGGTGGGCAATGAGCTTGGAATGCTGTCGGCACTACTTACTGTGACAGGAATGCATCATGGTTTGGCTCATAGCTTTTACACACTTCCTTATCTTGAATGTATTTTTCAACTAGCGAGGGAAGATTGTCAGGTTTGTCATCAAAATCTGCCTCCACAATGCACTTGGTCCGTTCCACTACTGGCTTCTCGCAGCAAGGCTTGATTTTACTTGAGAAAATGTCTTGTTTAGAGCACAAAGAGTTCACGAGCTCTGACTGTAAAAATTAAAACATAGTATCAGACAAGCTATGAAATAATAATTTAACGGCAGATTAATTAATCTGCTCTCTCTGCTTCAGACTTTTCCCTTTTCACTCGCATAATCTATTTACTTAGCACTTTCCGAAAAAAAATGCTGCCTTCATACAAAGAGAAATAACCGGGGCATGAGCGTGCCCTGTGTGTGCTGAACACCGTGTGCAGGGTCAATGGTTCCCTCCCTGATCCTAGAAACTCTGAGACTACAAACTCTGGAAAGCCATGGCACATCGAGTGCTCTGTCACAAGGATGTCTGATGGATCTTGTCAGTCCTAATAAGATGCCCATCTCTTAAAGAGGACAAAACATGATAAAATCCCAGAGTACTGGAACCAGCTGGCTCAAGAAGTGTGTCCAAGTTTCAGTCAGCCAGGCAATATTGAAATCATCTCACTATTGCAGAGGTTTGTTAATCTGTTCTCTAGCATTCACTGGCACTACAGGAAAGCTGGATTAATGGCAGTACTCTCGACAGGACAGGAGAAGAAATTGCAGCCTTTTTGCCTCTGCTTTCTTTTGCTTTATTTATGATTGAGTTGAAGTGAATAAATACCATCAAACAACCTCCCTGATAAATGTTCTGATTTCAGCCAAACACACTTGCTAGACTGTAAGCAACAGCTCCTTGTCCTCAGGATCAGACAGGGCTAGATCCAGAGCTGTGCCGAAACCTGCTGCCAGTAACAGTCAGCTGTGCTGATCCTTTGCTTTCCAGTGCTTGAGGAACCTTCCTGCAGTGCTGAATACAAGTATAAGTTACCTGGACTGTGAATGAGTAGCTGCACAAATTACTATCTCTCTAAGCATTTTTCAAATATGCAAACATTGTTTTAAAATAGTGAGTGAGCTTACCCAGTCATCCACACATTCTACCATGTCCCCTTCACAGCACTCTTTGTAGACATCCTTCACCTCATGGACCATCTTAACAAGTTCTTCAAATGGAGCATTGGGGTATTTCTGGCTCATACGAGCAAGTTTACTGGGTAGAAAAGGAGAAAAAGACACTTGTTATAAAGCACTGTAGGGAATAGAAGCCTTTTAAGTCACTAACACATGATATGGTAGAGCAGGATTGTTTCAAGAAAATACTCATTCTTCTCATCTAATTTCTGGTGGCTGAAAAAATAGGGCATCAACACCTGCACCAGTAAAGCCAGAAAGGAACAAGTTTGTGATTCTTCTGTTCTGCCTGAACAGTAAGAATCACACTCCAGAATTCCCCATCACTGTGGAGCGACTGGAAGGCACTCCAGATTACTCGGCACAGATAGATGTAGTCATGATTATACCTTTAAATCAAAGCTGACTATGTCTGTAAGATAATCCTAGTCCATGTTAGTGTATCAGACTGGCCACAGAATGAAAGCATCTCTCTGTGCCCAGACAGGTGATCCACTTATCAATTGTAAAAGCTTTTCTTTATCTTACAAACAAATGTTTTAACAACTGTGATTCTGCCAAAGCTGACTATTTGGTTGGCTTAAGGTTCAAACTAGCACCTTTGCTGATTATTGATGTGTCCATCACTGAAAGCTGTTGGCATTGGAACGGGGTACAGCTTTGGTAAAAGTGTCGATTAAACACACTGTCATCTCTGGTTCTGAGTGACACTCCAGTAGTTAATTCTGCATCTTCTGGACTGGTTCCAGAGATGGTTTCATTGCTTTGCAACTCTCACAGTTGAGCTTTTTCCTAGGTCTCACTCACAGGTTGACAAGCCTACATTTTATCCAAAGCGACTGGAACTTACCTTGCTTGGAAAGTCCTCTCACCATACTTGTCAAGGATTCGACATCCATGCTTCTGCTTCACTCCGATATGCTTGGCTCTTTCTTTGATGACAGATGCCTGTGGTAACAGGACACACATTGTCACATTAAACTGATTGAATCTAATGGATATGATTAATCCTGACCTGTCTCTTCAAGCTCTTCATGCAAAGATTTGCATAGACAGGAAAATTCTGCCTGTTTCTCACTCAGTTGCTTAGTGTTCGTCCACAAGGACAAATTTGCTGTACCTTTGCATCCAAGCAAGCACCAATATCACTCTCTGGGCAACAGCTTTTAAGTGCATTTTCATACTCAGCAGCCAGACCCAGGATCGCTGGGGCGTGTAAGAAGGGGTTTCTTCTTGCAACAGTATAGACGAAACTAGAAGGAAAAGCAAAGCAGAAGTTCCATGTTCCAGTGACAATAGCAAATGGCCTTAAACCTCTTGCAGCTTCTCTTTTTTTCCTAGTTTAGAAATCTATTCTAGAAATCTAATTTAGTAATCTACTTTCAAAACATAATGCCTACTGATAGGAAATGCTCTGCTAAATCTCACTCTTCCCAAGGCAGGACTCAGTAACTGCGAGTGAAGGGTGAGCTCCTGATGTTGTCAGCCGTCTGGTTTGATGTATCCCTGTTCTTTTAAAATGTATTGTCCAATACTTGAAAATTCTGATTTTCAGAGTGAAAAATTCCTCTATGGCCCTTTCGCCAAGATTTTATTGCCAATTTTTATTCTTCTTAGTGTTATCTTTCTTCATTCTTGCCAATTACACCAACGGTGTAGTGGGAAGCTGGAGCAAGTAAGTTACTAAATCAATATTGGAAACATTGTGAGTTTTCAGCAGGTTTGGGGAAGAAAAGTCATCCAAGATTTATAAAATGTGATCCTTAACCCCTGCTTCAAATGCAAAAACCTGCTGTCATGTGAAATGAGGATAAGAAAGTAGAAGTGGCTATTTTCCTTACTGTCCCAGGAGTGACACCCGGTCGTCCTTGTACTCGTTGCATATCACATCAGCAGCCGGTCTCTGGTATGGTGCAATGAAGTCTGGCTGGTGAACTTTGAAGGACAGGAAGCACTGGTTCCTTTCGGGATCAGCTTTACCACAGCAGTCAGCCATGTCACCGTACGAGTCGCGGAGCTTTTCAACTTGGCAGATTTCATCCAGGAAAATGGAGGGCTGTAAGGGAGGTGCCGAGGGTCAGAATTAGTGTTTATAGACAGTGCACTCTATTGTCTATATATCTGCACAAGAAAACCCAGGCTGAATAGTAAATACGTTTTTACTGAACAAGATTTAGACCATAAATCAAAATAATCTACTGCTTTTCACATAATTTTATAAAGTTTTATGTAATCTGATATCAAAATGGTTCCAGTGCTTTACTGAAAAAAATTAATTATAATTTGAAACACTCTCTGCAAGACAGTGATCTCCTTTTACTTATAATCTGACTAAACTGAATTTTCAGATTAATTGAAGCAGGATTTGGACTTTTACTTGATGAGCAGCTTGGGAAATCTTTAGGGAGAACTAATGTCTAGCTGAACGTGTTAGACATCCAGGGATCCTAAATACCTGCAAACTTCTGTTGTTACCTGATTTTGGAGGAATTTTTTCATAAACTCATAAACTAAGTGCCTTAAATTGGCACACACATCTTTTCCAGGCACCCCAGTGTGAAAATCCACACACTTGGGTCACTTTAACACCTAGAATTAGGCCTGTACTTTACAGCTGGGGTTTTGTACAACATGCTAGCATTTATTTTCAGGCCATGCTAACTAAGCTGAATGTGCCAAAGTGTGGCATTCGGTCTCCAATATATGGCTCCATGGATCATTTAGGCAATTCTTAAAGGCACAGTTTTAGAACCTGACAAAAACAAGTTGTTTAAGCACTAAAATCTGAGCATTGGCCAGTGACAACAGCCACACCTGAAAGGTTCAGATATAAATCCTCAAGGAGGGTGATCCTGGCAGCTGCACAGAGCAAGGAGAAATACAGCACTGAAGGATTCACTGCCTACCAGTGGTTTTGAGCACTCGGGAGCATCCTCATTGGCCACGCACTTGTGTGCCAAATCAACAACATCCTTCACCAGCTTAGAAAGTCCCTCGTAGGAGCATTTCTGGAGGTACTGGGCAAACGTGATCATGGTACTGAAACACAAAGCACAGTTTGGAATATAAAAATGAGAAACACCAGGCAATATTTTCAAATGTGCTTCTGAATTAAACTTGTTTGTTCAAATGACGTGCACAACGGTTAACCAGAACACCATGCAGAGCATAGTGCCAGATCCCAGATCTGTCTTCTCACCTCCTTTCTGAACATGTTTTTAACCTTCCCAATAACCTTTTTACCTTCCCAAAAATAGAAGTCTTAAATAATAAATTAGAAAAATACCAAAAAAGACTGTGATTGGAGTTTTCTGTCACTTTTACCAGCAAACTCATAAATGCCATAACCTAAGCTGGATTTGGCCACTGTGATCTTCAGGCTGCCTTCTCTCAGTACTTATGTGTCTATCAGGGCCCTCTGTCTTTCCCAAAACCAGTTTCAAATGAAAACCACTGAATTGTCTCAGAAAACCTGTCGCAGGTTTGTTTTTTTGAGGTTGGTGGTTTGTTTGTTGTTTTTTTTTTCCTGGCAATGTCTCAATGTAGCATAATTTATCTTCATTCTTACAATACCAAACCTGTGTTCCTCATGCCTATTTTATTTTCAAAGAAGGAACAGAAGCCTTTTCACTAGGTTTGCAAGGAGTTTTTTTCCCAGAGAGCAAGAAAGTCACTGTGACATTTGCAGGTCTTAATATATTTCTAGGTTTTGCACAGTAACAGTAAGGGGCTAACTCAGTGTTTCAGTGAGACATACACACTCCTTGTGAGCTCATACAGTGTGTGTTACTTTCCCTTTTCGGTACAATATCAAGAGAGACAAAAATACAGTCAGAAGCTGGAAGCTGAATATTCACTTACACTGCCTTAAATGTCTCTTCCTTCAAGTCATTGTAGCGATGGGCAATCGGACTCTTGTGGTCTAGGAAGAAAAACAAAGGGACAAGTGATGCTCACTGTCGCACCGGCTGTGCTGCACCCCGAAAAATACATTCTGGGCACCACGGGCCAGATTTTCACAAGGGTTCAGCATTCACCCAGCTTTTATGTTTAAGAGCATAAGAACTTGAACTTTTTCTTGTTTATTTGTCTGCAGATACCCAACTCTTAGAAGTTTGCGTGTCTTTTTGAAGGAACCCAAGCATGTGATTTTTATGATTCTAATAAAACATTTTCCTCTGTAAGCAGCTACTTAATTCAGATATTCAAAAAGACTGTTGGGACTTAGTATCCTGGGTTAGCAAATGTGTCCTTTGAGTAACCACCACCACCAAACACTGCAAATAAAGCAATGCGGCTGCAGTTTGGTTGGAGCAGACATTCTTGTGAACACTAAGTCATTAACTTGACAAAAGACAGAACTTCCAAAAGCACGGTGCACCTGCTTTTTCCATGTTGGAAAGGAACAGATCCTGAGTCATTAACATCTGTTCATGCACCAGACAGATGTTGCAGAGGGATGGCACCACACTTACTCGCCCACTTAAGTTGTCCTGAGTGTCCTACCCATCTCCCCATTGTCTCTTCATTTAGTTTCTTTTCAAGTCAATCATATTTTTCTGTTCAATATCGATCAAGCTCCCACAAATTTTTTGTGAAACTGTATTAAAGACATTAAATTGATAGAACAAAGACTTCCGAGAGAAATAATTAGTCCTTTCTTACCTGCATCTCGTGCAATTCTTTGCAGATTCCTGGATCTGGCAGAACTTAGGAGAAAAATAAATGAAATTAATGTTAACCACTTCATGGTTTGTGGTTATGGTGTGAGCAAAATTGCTCAAAAATGCTAGGAAGATTGAAGGAAGAGCATTTTCTTATATACTTTTCACTACCTGTGCTTGTAAAATATTAACCCTCGAGCTGGCATTTGTAGATTTCCATTTGGCCTGAAGAAGATTACAAAACTTCAGCTGCCCTTGCCAAAAATTAATTTGATATTAGCTATTTATTCTGTGTTGTTACTCTGGGCCTTTTTGTCCTGAAGAGGTTGAACCTTCCAGCACCCAAAAAAGATAAAAGTTTTGCGTAAATTTCCTTATCAAATGACAAACAAGGAGTTCAAGGCATCAGACAAATAAGTCATCAGGGCTAATTCTATAGTCTTTTTTTTTTGCTAGTATTTGTTCAAAAGCAATGCATGTTGGTATTGTACAGTAACAACTCACCCAGATAGGACTCAGTCCACTTGAAATTAGAGAATTTTAATTTTAAATCACTATTAAGATGAGATGGCTAATCTAGATATCTAGGGCTGATTTGAGCATCTGAATTTGTTAGGTCCTATTCTGGTTTTCTGTGGGTACTGCTGTTCACAAATATCCAGAAAACAGCCAAATACATGGGTAAACATGTGCAAGAGCTGTCATTTCAGACAATTTCTCTTTTGTATTGACATCCTCCCAAGAGTAATCTCTTCATTAAGCATCGCTTTCCTCTCAGAAAAATTTCCTATTGATTAGGCAGTAACTTAAGAGATCAGACACAAGAAGAAATGTGCAGTTTGCAGAGCCCCAGGACATGGAATAAAACTGAATTACTTTCCTGGGATACCTAGGGAGATGCTTCCAAAAATCCCAAACAAGTATAAGGTTGGATCCTTGCTGAGTGCAAAGCGATGTAGCTTCCCAGTGGGAAATACTCTGATTTATTCTAATGAGTTTATGTCCCCAGTGTCTGGATGTCAACCCACACAACTGGAGCTTGTGTGCTGCCTTGCAACTCCCACGTGGTAGAGCTGAGTATGTGGTCTCCAAACACTTCCTTAGTCCTTAAGGTTCCCTTTTCTACTCTGTTTTGCTTCCTCAGGTGGGCAGTTTTGCCATAACTCTGTATCATTCCTAGTGGGAATAGTAAGAACAATTCAGTGATTGGTTTTCTGGAAATTTGACTAAATAAATAAGTACATGCATAATACTTCCTTTTCTTTATGAGTGCGAGTTTTTTAAGACATTTGAAATAAAGCAAATGACATGTCTAAGCTCAAAATATTTGCAGGCAGTTTTCATTCAGGAAAATGCCAAGGCAATGCATCTTGTGTTCTAGAAGGGCTGTTCTGTCCTCCAGAACATATGTCCTCATCCACATAAAGCTGAGATGAGATCTCAGAGTAGTTTGATAAAATGAAATTTCTACTGGCAGCTGCTGCTGCAAAAAGCTTTTGCATTTTCCTGAGTGTGCTCCTGATATTTTTCTAGGTAAAAACCAGCATTCTGTTAGCGATTTAAATGAACAAGGCTCTATTTTGGGAATTAAAAGGTTATTTGGATAACTCTTACTGAAGGATGGTACAGGAAAGCCAGGTTGGCAGAAAAGCAATGTTAGAAATGTCATAATGTTAGACATTGGGATTGTTTTCAGGTGGTTGTAGCAAAATCCCACATTTCTGGAGAATGATGGGAATTAGGATGAACAATCTGGACTTTTCAGACCTGTGATGCTTTAGCCTAACAAAATCTGAGGAAAGAGCTTGTTAATTCAGTTTGTAATTATTTTACTGACCATGTCCCTCTGTCAGAGAAGATTCATCTCCTTTCAAATCTTAAGAGAGCATTCAGTGGGACAGAAACACATGATCAGGTATTTGGTGGATAACCACAAGGTGGGTAAAAAACTGTGGTATTGGTGGATGATGTCTCAGAACAGCTCCTGAGATGCTCTCAGGCCACACCAAAGAAGTCTCCAGAAAACCCCAGCTAAGGGCTGGGAGAGCAAAGCTGAAACACAGCACAATGAATGCAATGTTGCATCTTGAAAGCTCTCTGGAATTTTCCCTTGCGGCATTGTGCAGTGTTAGCAAGAACGCTCACTCCTGGTCCCCTGGAGTTAATATGTAAGTTTGGAATACAGGGTCCATGTTTATTTCTAGATATCTTCTGTTGTCTGTCCTGTACTTGATGCCAATGGTTCATATAACTGCTGAGAGCTGAACTCCAATGCTCATGTTTGTTTAACAGTATTAAATATTATACTGAGCTTCCTGTTACTCAATGCTTTCATACTGTGTTGAGTTCACTCCAACAAAGTTGTCCTGGTATTAGAGAAAGGAATTTATCAATGGCATTTTAAGATGATCCATTTTCATGCTCATTTATGCCTAAAGTTACTGTTGATAACTAGTTTTATTCCAGGTGTGGGGAACCAAAGGACAGCAGTTCCAAAAATAACTGACCTGGAAGTAAAAAGGATGCATAATTTTTAAATATTTCATCGTACCAGCCTGTGCAAAGTGGAAGAACAGAAACAAAGTGGACCAAGATGTACTAATATGGCACGAGGCTCTTGAGAGGCAAATGTGATATATCAAAAGAAAAACTGCCAGAGCCCTTTTGGAAAGTAAGTCCTGTTCAAAGTAATCTCTCAAAACCCAAAGAACACAAGAAACCCTTTACTTTTGTGGCCCTCAATTTTATTTACTGCTGTTTCTTCTTTTTTTCAAGACCTAAAGTTCTGTTTGTGGGACTGGACCGTGAGACACGCACCAAACCGAGAGACATTGCTGTGCCAGTAGCCACAGTGAGTAGCTATTTTTTTAGTAACTGTAATGATCAGTATATTTCTAAATAAATGTCTGTAGCTCTAAATGTCTGTAGCCCTGGACACATGGACAGGTATCAGGTATTACTTTTTTTTCCTGCTCTGGTGCATGATGTTTGCCTTTCTTATCACTGATGTTTGGCTCCTGTGCAGAACGAGTCAAACATCTCAGATATACGGCTTTTGTTTGAACAGAGATGGACTCATTGACATAAAACAAGCAAACATAAAGACAGAAAGGATTTGATCACTGTGGCAGAACAGGCAGAGACCTGCTCAGGTGTTGCTAAGAGCATTCCATGTCAGGTGTGTCTCCTGGGCATATCATCAATGAGTTCTGATACCTCACTGTTCATCTTCTGGCATCAGCCACTCACCTGCAGTGTTAGTGAGTTCTCAATCATTCAAATAAGGATTTTTGAATCAACAAGAATGACTGTTCTTGCTGATCCTGTACATTTGATCCCTAGGGCATCCTACCATCCCTACCCCTTTGTCTCACAAGTCCGCAATGTGGTGATGCAGCTGTTTTCCTTATTAACTAGCACTTGCCAACATCATTCTTTGGCAGCAGGTATAAGAACAGCTTTGCTTTGCCTATTAAGCATTCAACTGCTTGAATATATCCAAATATACAGCCTCACTGCTTTTTGAGGGTATCAATTCTGGGACTTCTCAGTCAGAACTTGTCTCTTTTTTCCATGTCCCTATGACTTTTTTCACTGCCAGTTCAAGTAGGGAATCCACAAAATAGATCAGTATTGGCTTAATCTATTAGCCATTTCCAAGTCCCTCAAAAAAAATCAGTGTTCTATCTTGGTATGGATGTATCCAAATACAAAATAGATGAGGGAAAGAAATACCCGAGGTGCAGCATTGCTCTGTTCAGGGAGTCTTTCTCATGAAGATTTTTTTCTTCAGTGTTTCTTATAATGCCTTTGATAATACAATGCCTTGTCTGTGGAACTGAAATCGTTGCAGTGGTGTGATTGATGTTTGGCTCATGATAGGGCTGTCGGTGGGGATCTTTCTTCTTCCTCTTACATAAGTCCCAGAGGCCTTTGGAATCCAGTGCATTCACTTGTGCCCTAGAAACTTTTTGGCACTCAGTTTCCAATTTCTATGCTGCCCTGCTATGCTACCTGATGGCCTTTGGCAGGAGAGAAGAGCCATTTAATGTGGTACAGTCAAGAGCCAAAGATGAAAGCCTTAATTTGGCAAGAGATTGTTAATATTTCTTCCCTAGGTTTGATGTACTTCAGCTTTAGCAATAAAAGAAATATTGTAAACTTTTGAGGAACAGCAGGAAACCTTTGGAGGGTTTTTTTGTTTTGAATTTCTTTAGGCCATTGATCCGTAACCTCCAGTATCTATAAAAAACATGGCTACAAACTTTTTTTTCTCAAGTGTAAGCAGGTGTATTTGCTAAAATCAGAAACAAAGTGTGTGTAAAATGAACTAATGATTCTGGGAGCCACTGGGTTTCTCTCAACTTGAAACACTTTAAGAGTTGAAAAAAATCCTGTCTGTCTAGAGGGGCTTTAGGACTTGTGGAAAATTTTTGCCATTCTGCAGCTGCCCCCCACAATGATACTGCATCACTGGCAGTGCTGACACTCTTACTTTGCTTTATTTTTCATTTAGTTTCATTGTAAACTTACGGTTTTCCCATTCTGGCCTAAAAACTGCCAAGGTGATAAATATTTTCTCTTTCATCCATCTCCATAGAAACAGAATCTGTTTTACTGCTATAATTGTTCTCTTGTGCTTTTTTTTCTGTTAGGGCCTTGGGGTTTTTTATGCTGGTTTCTTTCTTGGGAAGATCCTAGTTCATCTATTTAAGACCACGTGTAAATGTTCAAGCAGTAAGGAGATAAAGGGAGTGATTCTTTTCTCAGCCTTTCCTCTATTCCTGAGCAAACAACTCCTTAAGACAAAGCCCTCACTGCTTTGAAAAAGGAAGAGATAGTCATTTTAAATGAAGTCCTGAAGTAAGAATAGCATTTTCCCCCTCAAATATCCCCTACTGTCTTTGGAATTTCTTTAGCTGAGAGTCAGGGCCTCGGGTGGCACCTCAGCAGAAGAAAGGTTTGTAGGCCATTTCTAGGTCCTTGTTACTGGAGCAGGCAGGACAAGACAATTTAAAATTTGGCACTGTCATTTACTTGGTGACATGAAAAGATAATCCACTTCTGCGTATTATGCTGCAATTATGAATTCTGAGGCTCCATGAACGAAATGTGAAGCATCCTGTCCCCACAAGAGACATCCAAAGACAGTGAAATATTTCCACGTTTCTGCCTTAGCCTGCGAAGCAAAGTTCAGGTAGTCAAATGCAAGCACCTGTACTTTTCTGTTGTAAAAATCAATTGTTTTTCAAGCAGCATTCCACCAGACCACATTCATTAAGTGAGCTCTGGCTTGTAGTTCCAGGTTCAGTACTTCCTTCAACGTGAATAAGATTCCCAGTGATATTACCAGGATGTAATGATCTCTTAGAAGAGAACTGGATTTGCAGCAGCAGCGACAAAACATTGTCTTTCTTCAGGTTGCTGTTTTCCTTCCCATGTTCTCCTTTACCTGGATTTGTTACACTATGACACATAATACTGGAAACTGGGATTCCCATTGTTAAGGAAGTGACTAAAAATAATACAAAACTGAGGAAATGTTGCTTGGTTTATTTGTTTGATTGTTTTTCTTTCGAGTAGTGCTTGTAAATTCTGATTTTTGAAAAAGACAAATGATTTGGTTTGAAATTCAATCTCTCTGAATTTGAGGGCCTTCAGGAAGACCTGAGTTTATAGGAAAGGTTCCTCAGTACATTCACAGAATCAGAAAAATTTCATCAGAGACCAAGAACTGCGATTGAGCTTAGCAAAGATCTGTATGGTTCTTGTGGTTCTCTTACGTAAGTTATCAAAAGATTGGTCCATACATCAGAGGAGCTAAAGAGATCTATCAGGCAGATCTGTGGCTGTGCAAACCCTGAATAGCTGCGAGGTTTGGTTTGTTTTTTTTAATTTGAACACTGAACTGAGAATCCTTCTTAAGTCATGCAAAGAAATATTAACAAACTCTTTGCACATGAAGCTTCTGGTGTTGTCTTTTGGATCAATTAGGCAGAGGCTACACTCGCGAGGCCATTCCTCTGTGGTGCCCTGCAGCCCCATGCTGACTGTCCTTGACATTTGCCTTCTGCCCAAAGGCCTTTTCTGCTCATACCGACAGTGCTTCGATATTGCCAGTCAGGCCTATCCACAGCCCATTCGCAGGTCGCAAAAATAACTCAGCAAATTCAATTATAACAGTTAATGTAGCAGTGCCCTTATCTGGCACTTGGAGTTTAGAGTGGACTTGGGTTTCTGCCTTTCTTCCTTAACTCTGAGTGGGGGTAACACAGAGTGGGTGTCTAGGCACTGGAGCTATTCCCAGCACGAAGAGGCTTAAGGCTTCCCTTAAAGCCAGTGCAAATCTGGCAAGGTTCCTGGCTCCCTGGACTGGGAAATTGGAAGCTGGGCAAATTATGCGTTGAATCAAATTTCTCCCAGCTCCTGTTGGCAGAGAGGAGAGCCTAGTGCTAAGTCAAGACTGAGGACACTGTTCCTGGTGAGCCCAGGAAGCCTGAAAACGCTGAGAGTCTGATATGAACACAACTCTCGTGGTTTCCGAGGTCCTGCTGCACTGTTGGGCACTGCAGCCTCTTTGCTGTCAGCAAAAGTAGGAGTTTTGGGATGGATCCTTTGACATCCTAGAATACAAATGTTCTTGCATCACTTGACAGAAGTTTCTCATGTACAGAGCCTGCCCTCCCTGCAGGTTTGTCAGAGCCAGTACAGAAATATAACTGGATTTTAAGAAAGTCTATCAGTACTCTGATGTTTGCAGGGAAACATTTTGGATTCAGTTACTTGACATGCTTTATTGGTGCATTTGCCAGTGCTGGATCAATGGTTGGATTTGATGATTATAAAGGGACCATATTGGACAGGCACAATTTGCCCTTCGTGAAGCTGTGATGGCTGTCCTGGATCACTTCTCTGCCTTGCATGTGCCTCAGCATTGCTTCCATGAAGATCTTCTCCAAGGTCTTCCCCAGCACAGAGGTAAGGCTCACTGGTCTGTAGCTCGCTGGGTCTTCTGTTCTACCCCTTTTATAAAAAGTTTTCCTTTTTCAAGTCACCAGGGACTTCAGCTGACGGCTGCGACTTTTCCAATATGACGGAGAGTGGCTTGGAGACCACATCAGCCAGTGTGCCCAGGACCTTGGGATGTGTGCCATCAGGCCCCAGAGACCCGTGGCTATAGAATGTTCCATGCCATTCCCACTATCCCAAAACAAACTCCACTGACATGGGCTTAGGTTATTTTACCTGTCCACCCGCAGGAAGAAAACTTCACGCTCAAGTTGGTCATAAAACTGAATCCAGAACAATGTAACATCGGAATTAAAAATTATTGTGTGGAGAAGTTGAAATTGAGACTAGGCTCAGTTCTTTTTTGAGTGATCTCAAGCACACTCATTTGGGACAATTTGCCAAGGAACTTCTGTGTATTATTTATTTAGTTAGTTTTCAAAATAAAACAAGATTATTTTATTTGATTCTTTGTTATCAGCTAGGCAATCTATCCGCTTCCACTACTGAAAGGAAAATCAAGTTCTCCCTTCCTCCTTTTAGTACATAAATGCACTTTAGGCTGGGAAAGAACTGATTTAAAGTGAGACAAAGCAGAGACTCCTTTCTCTTGGGCACTGATATTGCTTAAGGAGCTCTTTGGCAGCTCACAAAGGTTACCAGGTCCTCTGTGCAGGTTTTTAAAATATATTCAGCATTAGCCTAATTCTGGTCACATCAAGGTCAGTGCCAAAATTTGCCTGACTTCACTGGAAAACAAGCTCGATAAAAGGGAGATTGTATCTTGGATTGTTCCATGCAGATTTTCAACACTCCATACAATATTTAAAGGAAGTTATTTCACATCAAATCACAGAAATGTTTTTAGACTGGTTAGTGGAAGAGTAGGAAATATACCTGCAAAAGCAGGTCTAGCTCAGGTAATACCCAGATTACTCTAATACTGATGTTCAAGCCCAATTTTTTCCTAAAAGAGAGCTCTGGTGAGGAAAGCTATGGTGTGTCCTGAATAAACAGGTATCAGCATTCTGTAAGAACTAGTCCGATGAAGCATTTTCCAAGCTCTCAGGTGGGAGAAACCTGCCACCTACTGTTAACAAAATTATTTGCACAAAGAGGCCGTGGACCTCAAAACTGGGAAAAATGTAATGTTTCTGTGGGCAAAAAAAGTGACAATCTTAGAGAATTGCCATAATGATGTATCTAAAAAAGAGATCAGCTCTCACTGGGGTTTGATTAATAATGGAGAGAAAACTCAGCCTGTTGATTAGTAATGATGTGTGATTTATTTGGTGCTCTTATTGCAAACTATTTGTGAAATGCTTATGCAAATACTTTTTTTGAAGAATGTTGTCATTGTCCTTACATGAGTCTTTTTAAATTAAAGAAACCTATCAGAAATTCAGAATGTGAGAATTCCTTAATATATGAACTAATACTGATAAAGCACTCCAAAAATTGTGGACAGCTTTTCTGGCTTGTGACAGTCACTATCTAACAAAGAGGTGGGCAGGATTTGGAATTAGGGTACATAAATGTTACATGCAAAGTGCTTTGCTGAATCCGGGTTTAAAACTGACGGAAATTAAGTGGCATTTAAGAGCTTTGGTGAGCATGGAGAGACTGTAGTGATGTCTGAAGGTGAGCTTGGAATTTAGGTTCAAACTGAGTCCTGGAATACAATGTTAAGTACTGCAAATTAATATATTGTCTATAATTGAAAATTACACACTTGAGAAGACTGAGCTGAGTCTATGCATCAAAATTTATGAATGAGAATAAAAAATCCAGATTTACCTTTCAACACACTCAGAGGCTCACTCACCAAACAGTTACAAGGTTGACATTTGAGATATTTTCTCATTTAGAAATATAAATGAACTCGGAGTCATGGAGAAGAAAATAAGAGAATGACAAGTGACACAAAGAAAATTCACTCCACCAGCACTTTTTCTCCTTATTGAAAAGGTCACTAATTCAGGAACACAAAGCTATTCAAGGCAGCTCCTAACTTTGTAATTAGCTAGCAGTAAAGACAGTGGCATTGTAAATGTCACACGGAGGCAGAAAATCCTTGTTTAGCCTGCTGGAAATAAATTAAACACAAAAAATCATTTTTTATTTACTGTCAAATAAAAAAACCCCTTAAGACATACATATTTAAGAATCAAATGCTTTAGTAAAAATTAATTTCCAAAGCATTGGAAAGAATTAAAATCAGACTAGTTTTAGCTGAAGGTGAGTTGCCTGAGTGAGTTGTTTTAGCTCCACCTCCTGAGTCCAACTGAAGTAAGAGAAACATGGAGCTCTTCTCTGTTTTTAAATAACCCTATCCCAACGGCCCCCTGAAACAGAGCAGAACCCACAGCATGTAGCCAATAAGTGAAACAGAACACAGCAAACAAGTGAAGGCAGGTTCTGTTTAAAAACCAGACGCTCCACGGGACTTTGGGGGTGAGGGAATTTTAGACCATCAAAAACTTATACACAGTTTTTCAAGTTCTCATTTGAACTCTGTAAAAAATGTTCTTCTTCCACTTTAAGCGCCCTTCTGAGATATCAAAGGCATTTCTTACACTGCCGTCACTGAATCCAAGGTCTTACTGAGTTTTACATGGAGATTCCCACTCCCTTCCTTATCCAAAGATAAAACTACTCTGGGAGGATAAATATTTTCAAGGCACATTCTATATGAGGATAGAAAAAGCAGCCTAAGCCTTGTTGTTCTGCATGCCAGCAAAAGGCTGCTTGCATTGAGATCTTCCAAGCTGCTCCAAGAGAAGCTGTTTCAAGGACTAATTTCAGAACTAATCAATTGTTTACTTAAAAAGTGGTTACTATAGAAATTATCATTATGGATTGGCTGAACTCAGGCAAAACACAAAGTGTAAGAAATGTTTAACCTTCTAGCTGACTCCTGTGCAGCCCACAGCTGATGCTGCCTTAAATGTCAGCAAGAAAAAAAACACCCAAACAGCAAAACGTTAATTTGACATATAAATTTTGATATTTAAATACAGGTGATGTGGCTTTGGCTTGAGAGGTCTCATTTACAGTTTTGGATTACAGATCCATTATACACAAAATACACAAAAAAATTCACTTTATCTTATGATTTGTCTTGTTTTTGTTCTATATTACCTTCGACTGCACTTGAAGAGAATGAGAAAGAATCCAGAATCTTGACCAGGTGCCCTTTGCCTCTATTTGCCATGGTGTTTTTCAGTTCTATACTCACAAAGGATAGTAATTTTGAAAGCTTATCAAGCAAATTAGGAGCCTGAAACACAGCTTCAGAGTCATTTGTGCATGTTAAAATATAAGGCCCACAGAGTACTAATGCATTTTAGGATTTCAAGTACTTAAGACATTGCTGAGACATAACTAAGACTCCCAAAGTACTAAATATATTACAGAACAAATGTTTTGTTTTTTAACAGAGCACTTGCAGATGTCTTCATTGAATCAATCATTGAAAGGTTTTGCTTTCTGGACTTGTTTTTTCTTTCAGAGCTCTCCCTATGAGGAGAAGGTCAAAGCTGGCATGATGTTTAATGAGCAACTAATAGAACACGCAACATCAGTATCTGAGATGGAACACAAATGATTTGCAAGACACTTGAGCAGGATATAATGTGTATTTCCAAGGACACTGATCAGAGATAAAGACAGCCAAGGGCAAAATCACCCAACTTAGCACACCAAACAGGCAGGAGTCGATCCCAAAGGAGCTTTCAGACTGGAAGTGTTTGAGTGTTAACAGTGATGTAAATGCAGTTTGAGTGTTAGCAGTGATGTAGATTTACCTTCTGCTGTAGCTCTAAGCACTTCTCCTGGGCTAGCACCGCTCCTCTTAAATTCTCAATCTGTCTGGATTGTCTTTACTTTCTTTACTCACAAGGCCACACCACTTGAGATGCTTACAGGAAACTTGCTGTAATGAACAAAGAGAGATAGTACAAAAATGTAATTTAAAGCAAATGCCATGGCTACATAAAATATGTTTTTAATAATTCTTTTCCACGTGCTATTTACAGGGATTAAAACTGAGTGGTTTAGACAAGGCTAAAACTGTGTATCACAGAAAACTGCACTGAATGTACAAACACTTGTGTTCTTTTCCTTCTTCCTCCCTTTGCCTTGGACAGCAGTCATTGCATAATTGCTGAACAACTTCAATTTTATTACTTCTGTTTAAAATAAGTTATGGTGGTCTAATTTTAGCTTACCTTGCTTCCCATTTCAGCTGGATCTTCCATGCTATGCACCAAGGAGGTCCAGTGAGCCAGTCCCTTTTGTATGTGTGTTGAAACATAAAATCTGGGGTTCACAATTCCCTGAATGATACGAATAAAAACATTCCAGCACATATAGAAGCTGCAACAATGGCAAAACTGTACGTATCAAAGACAGCCAAAGCATTCACCAGTGAGAATGGCAGGATTTGGGGTTTGGATTAATTTTAAAGTTTATTTGGATGATCAGCTTGATTGTCTTGCGGAAGTTGTAGCAGTCCTGACTTTGGGTTAAAAATTCAAGAAGTTATGAACTTTTTTCAGTCCCTGTATTAATTGCCAACAAAACTCATGCTCCCTCACTCCCTGCTTCCTGAGCTTGATGATGACGCTGCTTCCGGCAGCTATAAATGAAACTGAAAGCAGATCCTTGAGGATAATTACATCGCAGCAGAGGTTTCAACACAGTGTAGAACTTTTTAAGGAGTCTGGCACACAGGAGACAGGTCCTGAAAGTATTCACTGAATCCACACCTCAAGCTTTCCCACTACTCCTATGGAGGGCTCAGTGGAGTGATCAATAACGTGGAGGAAATTGAATAATTACAGAAGTCACAGATGAAAGAGGATTATTATTTTTATTGTGTTGTTTTAATATATTTATATTAATGTATTTTTTATAATATATTATTATTTATTATGAAAGGATTATTATTTTTCTCAAGATTTAGGACAGTAGTGAGGCCTCGGTACAGGTTGTCCAGAGAAGCTGTGGCTGCCCCATCCCTGGAAGTGTCCAAGGCCAGCTTGGACAGGGCTTGGAGCAGCCTGGGCTAGTGAAAGGTGTCCTTGCCCATGGCAGGGAGCTGGAACTGGATGATCTTTAACATCCCATCCAACCCAAACCAGTCTGTGATTCTATGATTCCGTGATTTCCTGCAGCTTTATGCTACCAACAAACCCAAGTGTCCAAAGTTAAACAACTTCACAGACTCACCAAAAGAAAGAAATGTGTTTTTTAGCTATTACTTCCCTAATTAGAGCCTACACTGACTTTACAGTGGTATGCAATCCATTCCCTAAGAGCCCTGCAAAGAGGGAAACACATCTATGGGTCATACACCCTTGTGGAAACTGGGACACACAAAAGAAAAGCTTAAGTAAAAAAGAGATCTTGATTATTTAGTCCTTCATTATGTCTTGATGATTATCATGGTATTTACAAGAATGTTTTAGTTTGGGTATCTAAAATTTAAAGTGGCGGAGAAGTTTCACACCTTTCCAAGGCATTGAAACCATCCCAAGATTAGGAGCAGACTTGTGTTAGCCGCTTTTGCCCACAACAAAACCAAGTGTTATAAGCCCCATGGATCTAAAACAGAGTTTCTGTAAAGAAACCGAGTTTGCTGTTTCACTCACAGAATCCCAGAGTCATTTAGGTTGGAAAAGACCTCCAAGACCAGAGTCCAACCTGTGACCAGTCTTCAGCTTGTCAACCAGACCAAAGCACTGAGTACCCCATCCAGCTGTCTCTTGAACACCTCCAAGGATGGTAACTCCACCACTTCCCTGAGAGTCCCAATGCTTGACAACCCTTTCTGGGAAGAACTTCTTCCTGATTTCCAACCCGAGCCTCCCCTGGCACAACTTGAGGCTTGTTTCTCCTCATTCTATTGCTTGTTACCTGGGAGCAGAGCCCAGCCTCTACCTGGCTGCACCCTCCTGTCAGGGAGTTCCAGAGAGCGACAACATTCCCTGAGCCTCCGTTTCTCCCAGCAAACCCCCCCAGCTCCCTCAGCCACTCCTCATGATTTACTGCCTAGACCCTTCCCCAGCCCCATTGCCCTTCTTTGGAAGGGCTCAAAGTAGGGTGGCAGGGAGAGCAGGGATGAAGTGGATGCTATGAAATGGAGGAAAAGGACTTGCTCTGCAGTGCAGAAGGAGGAGGCGCCACGCTTTGATCAGAGCAGAGGTCGCCACCATAAAAGAAACGGAACAAACAGTCTCCGACAGGCCGCTCTGCCTGTGCCAACACTAGTGGCGCTGGTAGCTGCTCCATCTGATCCTGGGCTTGGGAATACGGCACGCAGAGATAAAATACTACCGTTGCTTTCATTAGCAAGAACCTGGACCCTTTCCAAGTCTAACAACCTGAACGGATACTTGGAATGAGGTGCAAATGTACCCAGTATCAAAGGCAGAGTTGTGATACAGTGTAGCTGAGAGTAACCGGAGCCCCGGCTCTGCGGCAGAATCCTTCGAGGCCATTTCCCACCTTGCGCCATCCTGGGAAGGGACAGGGAGAGGGCAGCTAACAGCTCCAAGGGTAAAATCCAGCTCTGCAACCACCCCTCCCGGGCCCAGGTGGGTGAATGCGGTGTATTTGGACGATCTGTTGGGCTGCTTGTACAGCCAGAGCAACCGCAGATGTGTTTTGTTCAAAGGCAGTCACCTCTGGGATCAAATGATGAACATTAGGCCACTTTTCCAGGCTTTTTCATTGGAAAAGTGACATCATTGTCACATCACACCACAAGTCTCAGGTGGTAGGGCTGAGATCACCTATATTCACCTACAGTTCTCTTTTCTGCCTCTTGTGATGATAACAAATAATATATACCATAAATGCTAAATAACATACACTGTTATATGTAATCGTAACAAGTAACAAATATTAAATCTGTGCTTGCACCCTGAGAGAAACCAGTAAAAATCACTGCATTTGCATTCATTTTAATGCAAAAAAATTGTAAGAGGATAAAAGTATTATTGCCACTGATCTGCCATCACACATCTCGTGCTGGTGTGGTTTGAGATTTCTGTGCAGTCAAACCAGGAAGTAGGAGGTAGGTGGCTGGAACATTCATTTTATTCCTCCTGTATCACATCAAACTATCATCTGCAAAGATATTCATAAAGGTATTGTTCAGTTTACACCTTGTACCTGAAGATTAGAGGTTAATCTTCTGAACTAGAAGGTTAAGAGTCTGTGTCAGGTATTTCCAGATGACTTGGAAATAATGGAATTTAACAGTGGGGCTCTTACACCAGGGCAGTCATTTTATTGAGAACATACAGAGGCACATATCAGGATGTTTTGGTGGGATTTCAGCAACACAGAGATGTGCAGACTCTATGATGAGCGCCAGTCGAGGATTTTTTAAAAAAGCAATGTTTAATTTCAGAGGAGCTGCAGACCTGACCAGTGCTCTCCAGTGTCAGCCAAAGAAGAGAAACAACACCTAAGTGGTCAAATAACAACAATCACTTTTCATTTCTGTAAAATATACCTGGAATAGGCACTGTTGCTTTGAAACACCAGTTCCAAAACATCCACAGTGTACCAGTGCACAGAGCCATTGTGATCTTTACAATCATGTTTCTGTGCTTAAAATCATTTTCATTTCCAACAGATCTAAAAAGTAAAATGGAGAAAGCCTGTTTCTCCAGTGAGGAAGCCACAATTTAAATATTTAACGTATGTAACTTATATTTAACTTTGGTTACTGCAGGACTTGGCCTGCCCCAATGGAGGAAACAGCATTAATATCCCAAGCACACTTTGGGGATGAAAACCTGGGTAGGGGGCCTGAGGGCTGAATCAGGGCACGATGACACATTTAAAGGGTTTCATTAAAGAAATATGGTCAAACTGACACGGGCATCTTAATGTTTGTCATTTTTAGTGATATTGTAAGAAAATTGTTGTAAAACAGGGACTTGGTGGTTACTTTTGAATGCGGAGCTCCTGGTGAGAATGAACTACGTGGAAGAACACAGAATCCCAGAAACACCTGGGCTGGAAAAGACCTCCAAGACCACCGACTTCAACATTTGACTGATCACCACCTTATCAACTTGACCAGAGCACTGACTGCCATGTCCAGTCGTTCCTTGGACATCACTTTTAACTGGAATTCTGTGCTCTGCGGTTTCACTGACCACGACTGTTAGTGATACTCTACCAATTTTTTTTGGTTTTTTTAGCCTTTTAGCGAACCCCCCCCCCCCCCCCCAATTTCTATTATAAGAGGGGTTTGGAGGTTGGTTTTTAATGCACATTGTCCGCACTGCGAGAGACCATCACTTTTAAGTGGAATTCTGCGGGTTTCCACACGGGCCGTTCCCTCACGGGGCTTTCCCGCCCTCGGCGCGCTCCCTCACGCTCCGAGGGCAGCGCTGCCCCCACAGGCCGGGGGGAGCCCGCCGGGCGCTGACGGCGTAACTCGGCACCTCTTGTGCCCACGGGAGGCTCCGGCGGAAGGCTCCCGAGGGAGGCTAGGCCGGGATACCCGCTGCCCTTACCGAGGCGGAGGGGGCTGAAGGCTGAGGGTGATGACGCCAGCGGCGGTTCCGGCGCCGGGGCGGTGACCGAGGCGGCGGCGCGG
This sequence comes from Monarcha castaneiventris obscurior, assembly GCA_026261815.1. Classification (NCBI taxonomy): domain Eukaryota; kingdom Metazoa; phylum Chordata; class Aves; order Passeriformes; family Monarchidae; genus Monarcha; species Monarcha castaneiventris. The sequence goes on from JAMPIT010000622.1 coordinate 327,950, forward strand.
GCGGAAGGAAGGGAAGGAAGCGGAGGGGAGGGGGGTGTCTGGCCGCCGCCGCCGCGGCCCCACTGCCGGGCGCGGAGCAGGGACGCGAGGGGAGCGGGAGCGGGCGGCCTGAGGGGAGAGCGGGAGCGCGCGCGGCGCGAGGGGAGCGAGAGCGGCGCGAGCGGCGGCCGCAGGAAGTATCGCGAGAGTTGGCGCGGCGGCGGCGCCGGCGCTAGAGGTGACCGAGGCAGCGGCGGCCGCGGGCGCCTCCTCCTCTTTTTCCTCCTCCTCCTTCTTCTTCTCCTCCTCCTCCTCCTCCTCCTTTTCCTTCCTCTCCGGCCATGGAGAAGGCGGTCGGCGCGGCGGTAGCGGTGACGGCGGAGGAGGGAGGCGGTGAGGGCGGCGGCGGCGAGGCCGGCAGCGCCACAGCGGGGCCCGGTCCCCCGGAGGGGCCGAGCGGCCCCGCCGCGCCCCCATCGCCGTGCGGGCCCGGGGCCGCGGGGCTGGTGCGGGTGTGCGACCTCCTGCTGAAGAAGAAGGCGGTGCCGGGCAAGGCGAAGCGCGGCGGGCGGGCGGCCCGGCCGGCCAGCAGCAGCGAGAGCGGCGGCGGCGGCAGCGAGAGCAGCAACAACGGCAGCGACGACGACGAGGAGGAGGAGGAGGAGGAGGAAGACGAGGAGGAGGAGGAGGAGGAAGAGGAGGTCTCCGAGGTACGGCGCGGGGGAGGCCCCGGGGGTTTCCCTGCTGATCCGGTTTCATAATTCCAGCCCGCTCCCGGCTCCCCCCGCCCTCGGCCCTGCGGCAGAGCCGGGAAGGGGCAGCACCTCGTGGCGGGGGCACGGCCGATCCCGGCCTCCGGTCACCCCCGCCTCCGGGAGCGGCCGCGGGTCCCCCCTGCCCGCCGGGGGACGGGGCCTGCGTCCCCCGGTTCTCCCCACGGGTCGGAGGCTCCCTGGGAGCCGCAGCCAGCGGCCGCCTTCATGCCTGGTGTGGCTTTATTCCGAAGGGAAAGGGCCAGGAGCTGCTGCAGGTGCTCCCTGCCGCCGTGCTGTGTGCCGTGTGCTTCATCGCGGTGGATATGGGAGCCGGGAGAGGGAGAGGCGAGCCGTGGGGTTGCTGCTGGCAAGGCCGGGATGAGGCTCCGGAGATAGGCCGGAGCGCTGGCTGCGTGGCTGGGAAGGTGTTGGCGCGCCCAGTGGTGGGAATAGGTCGTCTTGGAGAGGGTGTGCAGCTGGAGCAGGTGAAGGTGCAGCTAAAGCAGGTGAAGGTGCAGCCAGGCGAAGGCTGCCGGGGAGCCCAGGGTGTTGAGCTGTTGCATGATGCTTTCTCCGAAGCTGACAGCCTGCCCGATTCCATGCAACACAGAAACGAGCCCAGGGAAGCATTAATAACTCGATTTTGTCTAGTGTGAGGTTTTTCAGGTGGGTGTCGTTGGAAAAGGCTGGTAAGGCTGGGAGCACCTTATTTGCATATGGAGTCACACAGGGTTGCTTTGCTGAATGGTTTTAATTCTGTAACCTCCCCAGCTGAACATTCACTTCCGCTTTTTTCTTCTAAGTAGTGTCCACAAAAAAAGTCCACTTGAAGTTCTTTAGATTTTCTTTGAACTTGCTTTCCAAGTGGTTTGGGTTTCACATGATATGTCTACAGTTCTGTTAGAAATTGGGCAGGAAGGAAGAGTCTGATAGGTCCAAGGAAGGGCTGGGCTGCGATGGTGATAGGTTTTTCCTCGGTTAAGCAGCACCCTGCATTTTATCCCTGTTGAAGTTGATACAAGAAGCATTTTATCCAGCTGTTTGAGATAAATTGCATGCAGTGCGCAGTCTCAAGTAATATTGCAAATACTGCAAGTATTGCAGTCTCAATAAGTCATTATGCTGGCTATTTTGTTTCTGTGGTGTTGATTTTTAGGAAAGTCAGTATCAATGTGCAGGTAGAGGTTTTTGTGCTGTAAGACTTGTAGGATAACTGGTTTGCTGCTGAGCTGTGTTGTCCAGCAGTCCTGCAGATGCTTGGAGAACACTGTTGGGCAAAGGCCTTTTGAGTTTTGCTGCAGTGATGTGCGGTGAAGGGGTGGAGGCCCTTGAGTGACTTCGATGTATCAGTTGACAAGCCCCGAGATCAGTTGCGTGCGATGGAAACATTCAACAGAATTTGTGTCAAGCTAGACCTACTGGCGAAGTCACAGGCAGGTTTTATTTGTTTGCCCACAGCCATTCTTCCCGATGGCTCCTTGTACTGGGAGCTTTCAGGTGGAGTCGTGTGTGCAGCAGGACGAGAAGGGCAGAGACAGCTGAGGAGTTACAGGTAGCTGCTGAGGAAATCCCTGGTGGAGGTGAGCCTTTGCCCACCACGTGCTGTGCCTTACAGAGCCACAGGCACCTGTTTCACATGCTTTGAGACCTGCAGAGAGGAGAAAATGCCAATGATCATTACATATCGTGAGGCAGCAGAATACTTAATTTTTTTTTTTTTTTTTCAGAGTAACACATGCTATAGATACTGATGTAGGCAGCTTGTGAAGGCATTTTGGGCATCTGGAAGCTTCCCTGATGGTTTCATCTTATACTAAGTGAAGGCTTTCCCAGGCTGGGTGGTCTGGCTTTAAATATTAAGCAGGGCTAAGTAAGCAAGTGAATAATACTGATATGATGAAGTTCAAGATTCACAACAAAATACATGCCACAGGCTTAATTTATAATTGCTCTTGATCATGCCAGTTGCTTGCAAAAATCTGTTCTAGTCTATCTCCGAGTGACTTCAGAATAAAATGATGCAGCTTGTGGAATATGCACAGCTGAAATCACAGTTTTTAGGAACGTGAACATGAGGATGGCCTGATTAATGGAGCAGAGCATCCAACTTGAAAGTCGTTCCCAGCAGCTCCTGGGGAGGAAATGTGATTTGAGCATTTTCAGTGAAAGGGAGGTTTCCTTGTGTGAAAGGAACCTGATGGTTAGTTTTGGCTTTTAGAAGCTTAAAAAAAATCCTACTGTAGAAACAAAGAGTTTTTTAGTTGTTTGGGAGTTAAGTTTTTTTTTATTTCAGATTTTCTTGAGTTGTGCCCAGCTCTGCAGTTGGATTGTGGTCTTCTGACCACGGGCAGTCTGGAAGGCACATAAAATGAAAAACACAAAGAAATGTAAGTTGCTGCTTTTGCTGTAAATTGAAACTACTGTGAGAACACTGCAGAAGCTGGTGTTCCCTCCTAACCATTCCCTTCATTATCTCTGTAAACTTAAGACAGTTTGTCTTAGGCTATTTTTTGCCCTTCCCATGCTTAATACATTAAGACTTCTCTAATCTCTGAAGCAAAGTGCTTCTAGATTTGACTGCTAGTGAGACAGCTTCTAAAAATCAGGACTACAGTAGCAAAAAGTCCAAGGAGTTCTAAAGGGAAACCTGGTGCATCCTGAGTCACAGAAACCCCAGGAGTAGAAAGATGATGTTTGGCTTAGTTGTTGCTGACCTGATGGAATGGAATAAAGAGTTGTAATCAGCTGTTTTCATGTTCGTGTCTGAACTCCATCAGATCTCAGTGTGGAAATACAGGCACTGTGGAGAGCTTTTGGGAAAAATTCAATGGAAATTTCATACCAACAACTTAGTGAGCTCCTATGACACTGTTCATGGCAACCTCCAAGGCTGATTTTTTAAATTGCAGGAGATTACTGCAAAACCACATGATTTTAGGTAGTTGGGTCCAGTGTTGTCTGAAAATGGTAAATTGCCTTTTCCCTAAAAAACAGTTGTTTAAAAATGGCAACTTTTCTCAGTCTATGGGAAGAGGAATCTTAAGGTATGAGAAAAATGACAGTGGGAGTTACATAGCAAGGGAGGTCAGCCTTCAAGTTCTTTGAAAATGTTTTTGTACATACAAATTTTGTTAAACACTTCAATTCACAGTGAAATGGTGTGAAAAATGAGCAGGTCCTCATAGCAAGTTGCTGCTTAGAAACCTGATGTCCAGAATGCATTAGGGCTTCTCTTATTTAACACTGAAAGGTTCAGCTGCGTAACAAAAATTGTTTACAAGCTTATTTCAGGTCTTTGAACTTGAAAGATGTTTGCTGCTGGCAGTGAAATTTATAATTGTCCTTTATATCCATCTTAAGAGTTTGTAAGTTTGTCCATGAATCTTGTCATGATCTGAGGTGTAGATCCATGCTGGATTTGTGTGTATTTATTACCCTTTCTGTTCCTGGATTCTTATGTGCTGTGCAAATTAGCCTTCCAGAACACAATCCTCAGTTAACTATACCTGAAAGTGCTGCCCTATGCAAAGGATGCTTTTTGGGATGTTTTGGCTGTTTTTTAAGCATTCTTGCTTTCACTTGGGTCTCCTGTAAGTAAAAGTTCATTTTTGTTTTTTCAGCTGCAATTGAATTAGTAATTGAACTGAGCTAGTAAGATGAAGTAAGTAGAACAACAAAACACCACCAGCGATACTCTAAAATTTCTTTATGCAGAAGAAGCTACTCTGAATTCCTTGGATTCAGATTTAAGGTGTTAATCAGAAATCTTGGGCGTCCTGGTGTGGTTTCAAGAGCATCACAGGCACACGGTTGTAACATTTAAATTGGAAAAGACTTAAAGAGCTTAAGTGTTCAAATGAGCTGATTTGAAACAGAGAATTTATTTTATAAATATTTTTCTTTTTTTCAACCCAAACAGTCTTCATTAAAATCCCAGAGTAAGGCCTTTGGCTTCTGCAGGGCCAGTATGTCTGGCTTGACCACGGTGTGATGCGTTCACTGCCATTCCTTTCATGTCCTTGGGTCCTCACAGACGTGGCTGAACATGCAACCAATTGGGTCCTGTCCTTGTGAGTGTGTGACATCCCGAGGTGCAGTTCAGTCTCAGATTCTGCTGCATTGTTTGTTTTCTAATTACTTTTTCCTATTTCAGCTGTGTTTTGCCTGTACCACTTTGTTTCTTCCATTCGGAAGAGGAAATAAGAGAGAAGTACCTTAGGAGAGTTCTCAAAAATCTCTGAAATCTCAGGGCTGATCCCAGGGCTGTTGGTAGGGGAATCCCACAACAAGGTTTCACATCAGTGAAATCTACTGTAGTTGACCCCAGGAAGCATTAGCCAAAACTGTTTGACATTCCTTCCTTACCGTTCCTAGACTAGCTTCCAGCAAAATCAGTTTGGTTAGACCTAATGCATTTTTTAAATAATTCTTAATTATTACTATATTTTTTGTGTGCTTTATTTAATTCAAGTAGTCAGTGAATATCTGGGTTGAAAAAGAAACCCCTCAGCATAAAGTGACCACTACAGAAGGTGGAGTTCAATATTGGCGACACCATGTGAATTTGTTTACTTCCTTAGATATTTCTTCAGGAAATGTCCTTATAAACATAATTCCCATGTGCAGGCTGGAGCCAAACACCCCACATTTTAAGCCAGTAATTCAGTTCTGTGAAGAGAGTCGTTTCTCTGGAAGAGATTTAGCTGAGAGAATTTCCTCATCTCTCAAGGTTGAAGGCAAATGGGATTATGTGTGTTTGTTTTTTTCCCTCTATCTGTGTTTTAAAGGCAAAACTGTTGGTGCTTATTTAGGATATAGCTGACTTGCAATTGGATTTAGGAATTGAAAAATCAATGCTGCAGATCCAAGATAAGTAAGAAGCCTTTGTTTGGGGGGTTAAGGGAACAAGCCCTTTTAACTTGGTGTTAAATTAAAATTGCCCAAATTTGCTGTGAGTGTCTTCAGGCCATCTGGGCGAATCCATGGCTGCCTTGGTAGACATGGTGTGTTTTTTTCTGAAACGCTGTGCTTCTGGTTTCTTGGTGGTGTGGCTTTGTAGGTGACTCAACTGAAATGACATCCTGAAGATGTGCTGTGTCTGTAGAGCTTCTGCATCTGTACGGGACTTCTTTTGTCATGTCCATAACTTTTGATCTGTTGAGAAAGAAAACCATTGGTGAGGAAGGACTAACGCTGGCTTGGGTAAGGTCATTTAGCTAATGTCTACTTAGGGAAAAAGTCTTCCTTAACGTGAAGTTACCTTTGCCAGTGAATATCAGTATGTCTTGGTGTTAGTGTGGGAATTCTGGTGACCTCCATCCAGTCATTGTGCAGTGTCCACAGGAATTCTGGAAAAAAAGAAAAATCCATTGTTGACCAATGAAGGGCAGCATTTCCTCTCTGTTTCCACTAAGCAGTGCTTTGTGTTAATCAGTACTGGGAGAGGTTATCTCAGTATTCCAGATGTTTTTCAGCCAGGTTGCCCCCCATACGCCATCCCAAGCTCATGGCTGTGAAGAGCTAAAGCCACATGGAGGTGTTACTTAACTGCTGGGTTGCCTTATTTTCACATGAGGTAATAGTGACACCAGGCTAAAAATCAGCCACAAAGCCAAGCGTGTCTTAAGTACAGCCTTGTTTGTGCTTGCAGTCTTTTCTTTTAGGCTGGATGTTGTCAGCAGGATGATTTTGTTGGCGTTACCCAAAGGAGTTTTTTGACAAATTCAAATTACTGGTGTTTGATGTATGCAAGTTATTCCTCTTCTGTATTTTACTGCATCCTCAAATTCCAGGAGTATAATGGTGTATTCTAGGAAATGAGCTGAAGTAAACCTTGATTTTGTTTTTCCCTGCCCCACCCCAGTAGCTTATGTGGTATTAATCATCAAGAGTGGATAACATGTCCAAATAGGCAGCTGCTCAGAGCTAGAAAACAGAGCTAGAAAGATGTTGGAACATTAAGAAATATAATGAAATATTGCTATTTAGAATATCTCTTTGGGGTTTTGGTTTCCATTCTCCTCAGGATCAACTTGAAACAATCAAAAAGTGTCTAGATTCTTTGTTTTTTAGGTTTAAATTGAAGGCATTTTGCACACAGGTTCAACACAAGTTCAAACTGCTGCTAATGGGGCTGCCTTGTATTTGGTCTCAGGTTTGCTTCCCCTTGCCCTGATGAACAAGGAATGGTTGTTTCTAAGTCTGTACATCTGTCCAGCTGTGCAGGAGCAGTTTTGGGGATTACAACCCCAGCAGAAGGGGAGTATCTGAAACCCCCCCTCTCGGGCACGGAGTGATTCAGAGATAAGAGGAGTAAGGTCGATCTTAGCCTCCCAGCTGTACCTCCCAGTTCTTCCCACACACCAGAAAAAAATGAAACGTTTGAAGGAGAAGCTGGAGCACCCTTGTGCGTGTGTGTCTGGCAGGTGACTCACATGTTTTCCTGTCCTGGAGCTCTCCCATTTCCACACTTCAGGTATTCTTGCCTTCTGTTCAGTCTTGTCCTGAAATGCTTTGCCAGTGGAATTTTCCTCTTGATGCTGTTCTGCAGGTGGGAATTGTTCTCCTCCACAGAATGGGGAACAATGCTTTAATGAAGTTGAAATTTTCAAGTCATGATGTGACTTAGTTTTTTTTCTTTAAGTTCTCAGTGCTGTTCAGTCCCTGCGTCAGCGTGGGTACTAAACCCACTGAAGCTGGGGGAGTTGGGCTTGGAGGAAGGGAAAAAAAATAAAAAAAAAGGCATTCAGTGCTCCTCCCAGCCACTTGGGAAATGATCTCGTTGAAAAAAAACCTCAGCAAGAGAAAAGACACATTTCCAGTTGATCAGTTCCTGGATCCAGTTTGTCAGGCACAAGAGCTTGCTTGTGCTGACACAGCAAAGAGCAGGAACTCAGGCAGGGAGGAGGATGAGCACTGCCTCTTTCGGTGGGATAATTCATTTAAATGCCTGTCATAGAAAACACTTGCATTGTTTCTGAGGACTCCAATTGGTAGGAATGGCACAGATCAGCGAGAATTTTGTCTTCGAGGACAAACTAGTCCTCTTGACACTTCCTCTGGATCTTCTGTTTGGAAGTGGCTGGAACAGATAAATCACACAGAATTCTTTTTTTTTTTTGTTTGTTTGTTTGCTTGTAGCTTAAAAACTTAGAGCTTCTTCAGATAAAATCAGGACTGAGTTTTGTCTCTGGTATTTGTTGAAGTTTTTGAAAGCCGTGTATTAAGGATAGGGAGAAAGAGAGGAATTAAGCAGGATTTTATTGAAGTACTGCAGTGTTCTGGTTTATCACCATCACTTTTGTGTCATTTAGTGCAGTGCAGCAAAGGAGTCACTTTGGAGACTGGCTAAAAAAGTCACAAAGCACAATTGTGATCGTAATCATAACACAAAAAAGCCAAGCTGGCTTAAAGAAAAAAAGCACTTTGAACATAGCAGTCTGCTCCATGGATGAACATATGCCTTCTGTCCATCTCCGTCACTAACAGAAGTGAAAGTTGGCATAACACCATGCTGGTATTTTTGTGGAGAATCAGCTTGATCAAGGAGCTCCTCAGGGATAAATATAGTGGCCAACTTTCTGTACTGAACATCAGAAAAGGGCTTTTCTGGAGCTTGCATGATGGGGAAATATCTACAGTTCTGTGTAAAATCACTCTCCAAATGCACTTGTGTCTTTGAGTTGAGAAAATTTACTAGTGTCTTTAAGTCGAGGTGGGTTTTAGAAGCATGCTAATACCTGCACCACAGCTGGGTTCTGCAAAAATACTTAGGACAGAGAACGGCACAGTGTGATGATGGGTTGACTTAGCAGCTTACCCCTGCCCAGAGTGGGGAATCTCTCCTTCTGTGCCCTCCGTAGCTGAGCACTGGTGGAACAGCTGTGCCAAGGCCTGTGTTTGTTATGAAAGTTGATAGGGATGCTAATTCCTCCTGTGCTTTGGAGCAGTTGTGGACTGTTGTGTCCCAGCACCGTTTGGTTACGTCAGAGTATGGCCAAAGCCTCGGTCAGGCCTTGAAAAATCTTAAAATAGTGATAATTTACTGGTTTTGAAGAAGTGTGTGAAGAAGTGACACCCAATAAGCACTTCCTTGAGTGAATTAGACTTGAAGTAAGTTTATTACTAGTAGAACTCTCAATGAAATTTATTTTAAAAAAAAATTTACATTAAAAAAATTGCCAAAATATTTTCAAGAAAGGCAGATGTCTTTGATGGTGGCTTTCATTGTAATCCAGAATTGGCTGTTAGAGAGTACACAGCCTTTCTAAAATCCACTGGAATACTTGCTAATAGAAATAACTCAAGCAATTGATTTAGTAATAGAAGTATTGTGCACCCAGTCAAGAATATACTTAATTTTTAAAAAAACCTTTTTGTCAACTTCCAAAGCATTTATTAAACTTGGTCGTAGTAAAATAATTCCTTCAGGCTCTGTGTGTGTGATGTAATTTAAATGTGGTGGAGGGGAAGAGGTTCTGCTGCTGGAGGGGTGTGCCTGTGTGTTGGGTTGACAGGGCACCTCAGCTTGCCTGCTAGGGCAGTGAGGGCTTTAGCCATGCTGTTGAGGAGGGTTTAAGATTTTTTTGGTTTGGACTCTTGAATGCCTTTAGGGTTAGTCTTGGGCTAAGCCTAAGTTTACTCTTAAAGAGTAAGCTCTTACTGCAAGCACATCTTGAACTGGGGGCAAATGTTTGTGAATTAAATGTAATCTGAGATAAACTGAACCTGTGATTTTATTTCTGAAGGCCCAACAAAGAAGAGATGGGGAACAGGAGGTACTGAATTCCAGTGTTCAGCTAGAAGTGTTTCCATCTGGCAGCTGGTCCACCTACACTGGTAGTAAATGCTGGGAGTTGTGCTGTGTGGTCCCCAGTCTGTCTTGCTCTTCCAGGTAACCTCAGATGAAAAAGGCAATGAACATCCATATTAAATGAAAACAGAGATCACATTAGTATTTAATTTTTTATTCAGCTCATATATTTCTCCTTCTTCAGCCTTATCCAACAGCTTGCTCTGTTAAATTCCAGGCTGGATAGTGCTGTTAATGAATGGAGTTGGTTTTCCATCCGTTTTAGTCTGTAAATTTGAAGGTGCCAACTGAGCGACTCTGATTATTGAGAGTTTTGTAAAAGAAAGAAACATCAAGTACATTATAACAGTTTCTGCTTTTGGAATAGGTTTCAAAATCTGGTATTAATCAAGTCCAAATTCATTATGAACAGCCTGAATATAGAGCTGTTGAAACAACCCATCTGGTTCACAGCCAGGAAAAGGAAGACAGGGACATCCCGATCCAGCAGGTCCTGGATTAGAATTTGATGTGAAAATACTTAATATAATATTCACTCAATTAGAATTTATGCATACAAGTAAATGCTGGATGAGGCCAGTTGAAAAGGAGGAGGAGACACTGTCCTAAAAAATGGCTTTTCCTGCTTTAAGGTTTCCTAATTCTTGGCAGGGAACGTGTCTGCACTTAAAAACTTTTTAAGGACTTGCACTCAAATTTTCATGTGCTATTGTGAAGATATCTTGGATTAGTACCTGCCTTAGGATTTGAGAGGTGTTAGTATGAATGTTGCTGGACTGTGCGTGCTGCTTCATTACACACAGCTTTTCTGTCACCAGTATTTCACATGTGGAATGAGAAAGGAATATAAGTTCATTCATTGGAAGAAGGATCTTCCATGTCCCAAGTTGTGGTTTCTGAACATGTCACTCATTTCACTTGTGTTATTCCCAAAACCAGGGTTCTTTAGTGTGTTTAAAATTCTTGGCCTAAGGACTCGGAGCATTGTATTACCCAGTGAAAACTTACTGGGTTTACTCTATGGGTTACTTAAAGGAAGATCTCTTCTAGAAAGCTTCTCTCAGACAAAAATGTGTGCCAGTAATCTTACATTTCTGCAGAAAAACCCTTTTAAAATACTCGTGTAATTTTGTCTCCCTTTTTCACCTTTTGTCAGGTGCATTTGGATTTGCATTGGGCAGTTCCTCCACAGCAACATCCTAGGGGCTATCTTCGCATGGTTGCTTTTTAGTGATGTTCTGGTTCAGTTCATCTTCAGGGCAGTGCTGTGGATGAGTAAAGATACTTTCTTTGCTCCTTTTTCCATGCTTAGGTTTGCCTTAGGGAGTTGAAATCCAAAAGAACAGGGCTGATGTAAGCACTGACCAGGGCGGAAGGCTCCTGGCTGGTGAGTGGGGTTTGTCTCTCTCTGTGCCAGGATGCTGCTTGCTTGCTGGGCTAGAAAACTCTGCTCAGGTGTCAGATGCATTTAGGCATAGATAAAGACTTAATTCAGAAATGTTTTGTATATTGTGCATCTAGCTTCTGTCTCGAGATGGATGGTGTAAGAATAAGAGTGATAAAGTGAAGATCATCAGCTCGCGACTCTTGACTGGAGTGTTGCAGTCTCCTTCAGGAATGAGCTTGCTTTTGATGTTCTCTGTCTTCAGGTTCCTGGGAAAAGTGCTATAAACTGAGTGCTTTTGGGCTGAGCTTGTATGATCTGTTGGTGAATCCTTATATTTCTCTTAACTTCCTGGGATGATGGTGCTAAGTCGTAATTCAGTTGTGGAATTACTTGCTTTTTTGTATTGACCCTTGAATGAAAAATTGCATATGGAATGGCAATGCAGCTGAAATGCTGAAATTCTTAATTCCCCAGCTATTACTGGGAGGAGGTCTCCACCTCTTTAAGAAGGCTTTCCCGGGCATGGAGTCCTTATATTCCCTGATCCCACCACATCCTGACAGTTCATGCAAGCTGCCAAGTTCAGCTTCCGTAGCATAGTGCTTCTGTTTAGGGAGAACAGACCAGAGGAGGGTATTATAAAGGGAATTGGGAAAGTGACTCCACGATAGGTCATAACTATCTGAGTCTGTCAACACTTAGTCTTGAAACCTTTTTAGTGTTATGCAGTCTTTTAAATTGACATAAAAAACCTCAGCATGTGTTAATTGTGGTGCTTTCAAAGGTAGTTAAGTCAGACACCTTTTCAAGATTCTAGTTTCCCTGGAGCTGTGGAAAACCTAGATTTCAAGGATACCATAAGGAATAGAATTTCATCCTTTCCAGCTTTGTCTCTTTACCAAAATGAGTAACACTAACTGAACAGAAAACACTGAATGTGTCAGAAAGGTCTGGAATGTCTTGCTGCTGCCCTAGGCCAAGGGAAGAATAGGCTGGAGAGAAATGAAAGATCTATCTTGGCAGAAAAATTAGTTTTTGAGTGGGAAAGCATCTTGAATGGTCAAAAAAAGTTGTTACATGGTTGTTAGAGAAGAAAAATATGTGGCTTTGTTATCGAAGTTTCCTTGTCTGTGGGAGGTAACGGAGTTGAATCAAGGGGGTGTGATAATGAGAATGGGCAGCAAGGATCATCTTGTGACTGTAAAACTCACGTGAAAGCTCCACTGCAGCTTTTGGCAGGAATGTCTGAAATGCTCAGAGAGAGACACTGAATTATAAGGCGAAGGGAATCAAAAAATCAGAATAAAAGTATGTCTTCAGTATTTATCAGGTTAAAGCCCATCATCCCTGCACGTCCCCACCCCAATAATGAAAATGAAAGGAAGAAAGTAGGTTTCTTTTATTTGAAATTCACTAAAGCACCTGTCTGAAGGATGTTGGAAATTTAGTCAGGCTGACAACTGCAGAGCTGTGATTGCTGGGAGAAGTGAAGAAAAAGAAACCACTATACCATGTGAAATTAGAAGAAATGGATGGGGGTCGTGACTTCAGGTGATGCCTGAGGTTTGGCTTTGGACTGACTTATATTTATGTAACCACCAAGAATCTAGAAGAAGGAGTTGGATGAATCTCTCTGGAGGGAGAACCTGAAACAGTAGGTTTAAAGCTCATTTTGTTTTGTATTGACACAGCACTAAGGGACCTTAAAAATTGCACCAAGTGGTGACCGATGCAAACTGCCATAAAGCAGAGATTATGCTTTTGGGGTATAACAAGATTTTTGTATTTAGAAAAGAGGATACAAGAAATAGCAGAGAAGAAAGTTTTTAGTGTCTTGGTGGTTATACTGATACGATGGAGAGCTGCAAGTTACAGGCACAGCTGGGGCTGCAGTTCCTAATGAAGGTTGATGAATCTTAGTGCATTTATCTGGAGCAGTGAGTACCCTCAGGGGTGTCTGTTTGGGGAAACATTCAGTTCTGCCTGATTTGTGAAGGGGTCTGCAAAACTGTTTTTGTTCTAAGAGCAGATATGAAGAACTGCGTTCAGTTCAAATGAACATAGGTGGGAATATCATCACTCTAAAAAAGGAAGAATTGGGCCCAACACAAGTTTGAAGGAGCCTTTGAAAAATCTGTGTGGATATTCCTTGCACCAAGTATTTTTCTTGGATGTCAACAACTGCTCCTGTATCTTGTCATGGTTTTTTGTTTCATGTTAGAAGAGCAAACGTGGTCATTTGAATGTTTTAATGATGGAATTTTTCCCTTGGTGAATTAACTGAGTTTTCTGATTCCAAGGGTATTTCTAATTAATGTGAAATTCTCATCTTGTGTTTGTTAGTGTATCTTGTTTGGATTTTTTGTTCTGATAGGTGAAACCTAAGTTGTCCATATGACAGTGGTGGGGGTTTTGCCTCTTGGCACTCACTCTAGCAGATAATCAGAATGTTACAAAATTTGGGCTGGAAACGCACTCTATTTTTTGGTCTTAACTGTCTCAGGAACTTTTGGATTCTGTCTGACCGTTTACCTACTTCTGGAAAGGGAAATACTTGGGAAAGCATGCTAAAGGGGATAACTGAGTGATAGTTTGTTCTGTATTGAGGGCCTGTTTTCAGCTCTCCTTTTTTTCTTCTCAGAATGATTTGGTTTTTTTAGTAATTAATGCACCTTATGATTTTGCTGAATAAAGTGTTAGTAGCTGCATGGGACAGGGTTTAAACAACCCAACCTTGACACTCTGCTCTGTGGCTCTGAAAACACACAAAAAAGTGTGTTTATATGCTTTGGGACAGTTGGTGACCAGTACTGCTCGATCAGCTGTAAATAGATAACAATGTGCTTTTGTGATATAAGAGTGGGAATTGTCTGATCAATTGTTCAATGCTCACATTTCTGGGTGCCAGAATCTGTCTCGGATCAATGGTTGAAATGCTTGTGCTTCACGGTGACGTGATGCCAGTTCACAGTTCGTGGTGGCTTGCATGGTACAGGAAGGTGGGAATGAAAGATCCTTCTAAAATCTATCTGTGAGCTCTTGAGTGTGTACAGCTCTGCTCTGCACAAACAACTGTGTTCTTGTGGAGGTTTTTATTCTCCCTTTGGTCATTTCCACACAGTTACCAGTGCTGTGTGGGGAACGCAGTGCAGAGTAAACCAACCTTGATTTGTACCCATTCCTAGCTTTGCTTTTCCCAGAACACTCTCAGAATTCCCCTTGGCTTAACACGCTTCATGTGGCTTGAAACAGGACTTTGTTCCCCATTTTTAAGACTGTCTCATCAAGCTGCACTTCAGATGTTCTCTCTCCCACCTTCTGTGTGGAGAACAGAAGGGTTTTGTGTGTTTCAGGCTCACAGAGTGTAAGGGACATGATGGATGGACACAGCTCAGACAGCTGCGTGGTTTCAGGGTAGCTCTTGATCAGGAGAAAAGGCTGATTTTTAGTAGTGGATGGTAATAAATGAGGGCACTGAGTGGATCATGGCCTTCAGCATAACGCTAAATAAAGATTGTTAGCTTTCAAGTAGCTAACTTGAAAGATGAGATGTTTCGAAGAGATAATGTGTTTTATCTTTTCTAATCAAACGGTTCGAGTAATTCCTGGAGCCGGACTTGAAAGTGAGGAAGAAATGGGTTTGTGCTTACCTGTGCAGAATTAAAGATTGATTTCCTGACCTGTGTGTAAAAACCAAAATCACACAGTAGAAATACAAAAGAAATAATTACAAGGGTCTAAATATTTTTTTGGTTTTCCCCTAGAAAGTTCTGTTTTATTTTATTTCTTTCTTTATTTGTCAGGAACAGAATGGAAACATGCGTTAAAGCCTTTACTTTACACCACAACGAGATCTTCAGTAAAAACTAAGGAGTTAGGTATGGGCTTTTTGGAATTTGGTATTCCATACTGTAAATATTTTTGAAGTACAAAAAAAAGTGTGAGATCTCATTTGGCAAACAAATGCTTATTTCTAAGCCTGCACCAGAGAACTGCGGATTAAGGTGGGCCAGGGGAGAGGAGGAGGGATTGGGTATTGAGGTTATTGAGGATCTGAGTGTGAAATTTGGAATGTTTTGTTTGTTGCCCTCAAACAAATGTTGAGGGTGACTTGCTTTCAGTGCCAGGAAGGTTCTTCAGTTGCCCTCATGGCTCACACGTGGAACCCGAGTCCTCACATCGCTCATGGTGTAAGGGAAGTCATCTCTGGATGACTCTTTGGCTCAGGGTTTTGTAAATGAAGTTGCAGACAGGACTCTGTAGTTTCCCAAGAGGAACAGGAAATGGTTCAGCTCTGAAGGTGATTGTGTTCCTTCTTCTCCTGAAAATCTTGTGCTTGTTTTGTAGAGCTGGAGGAGATGATGCTGTTCAGTTTGCCCTGTGTGGAGCAGGCAGCTGCTTTTGTTCCTGTGTAATGCTGTCTTTCCATTTGAAAATGTTTTCAGTGGTGTCATGTGTGAAGTATCTGTAGCTCAGTGCTAAGTTGTGTGTTTTAAGCTTTTTTTTTTTTTTTTTTGGTGTGATATAAGGTATCTGTTAATTCTTTCTGAGGCTCAGAAGACTGAATAACTTGTCTTTTGAGACATGAGTGTTATGTGGGAGGTGGTGGCTGGTTTTTCTTTTTTCTTTTTTTATATATATATACAAAGAAATCCTTCAAGCTGTCAGGGACAGCTTTGTGCTGGGCTAGTGTTTGTGCATTATTGCTGGATTTTATGTATATGGGAACAGATGCAAGGGGCTGCTGCGGATGTTAGAAATGCCACCCTAAAAGCATGACTCCAGAGGAACCGTGGAATATTGTTCTGTGGTTCTTCCTTGAATTAATTCTTGTAAAACAGTGTAAAATCTGGGGTGTTCCCTAAAGTGGAAAAATAGTATGGACAGCCTGGGCAGGTGTTGAGTTTGTGTAAAATGTAATAGGTGAGTAGGATGTAATTCCCATTTGTGGTGGTTGAATAACATTTTTAAATGGAAGAATGTAGCTATGCCTAAAATTTATACTGATCAGCTGGAATTTCTCTTTGTGATGTTACTTGCTAGTCTGCCCAGCTTTCTAAATCCAGGTAAGAATATTCTTGCTGTTAAGTGAGTGTTTTTAACAATTAGAGTATTTTTTTGGAAAAGATAGCATTGATTGAAGTAAGTGATTACTATGAGTGTTTCTTCAAGTAAAAATGTGGATTTAATTCCTTTGGCCTTTGTGCTTTGCTAAAATGACATCATGAGAGAGGAGATTTTTGTGGGGTTGACAAGATTTATTATGCTGCATGTTTTGAACTGGAAAATGAGTTATTTTGAGAGCTGCAGATATGATTGCTCGGTGATTTTGACCTGCTGCGTGCAGAATCAGTATCCCTGTTACCTAGGGTTATGGAATGTGTAAGATACCATCTTTTGGTCCATTTGATGTTTAGGGCTAAGCAGAGAAGCGTGTTGGTAAGAAGTGAATGCTCATCTAGGTGGGTAGGTGATGTTGTTTCTCAAAGCTACGTTGTGGGGACCTTGCTGCATGCGGTCAGTACCTTTTTCTCTTGGTGTCGTACAGCCTGTTTCTGGAATTCCTGCCACCCTGGAGCTGGGGGGAGGAGGAGGGGATGAGGGCGGTTGGAAACACGGCAGCTGATGGAGCAACACTGGAAAGACGTTCAGGAGGTTTTGGTGTAATGGGAAGACAGGTCATAGCACAGAAACAAATGTGGCATGGCACGGATCTGCCTAATCTGAGGGCTGGGGTTTCTGCGAGTTCACGGCAGGGAAGGAGGTGAAATGATCCACGGGACACGTAAAAATGAGCTGGTTCTGCTCGGGTTTTTTACGTTTATTCGTTTATTTTTCCAGCCGGGAGGTGCCGGCGGTGGGGCGCAGGATGGGCGTTGGGGAGCGGCGCGGCGCGGTGCGCGGCCCCCCCCGCACGCGGGTGGTAGGCGCCGGGCGCGCACGGGGTGGAACGGTCCATTTCCTGTTCCCGTGCCGGCGGCGGGGGGGGCCCGGCCGTGAGGGAGGGGGCGGCGGGGCATGGCGGCGGCGCGGTGAGGCGGGGCGCGGGCGGCCGCGATGGAGGCGTACGTGCTGGAGGACATCCTGGAGGTACGGCCGGGGCACAAACAAAGGGGGCCGGGGCATCGCGGGGGGCCTCGGGGCCGCCCCCCGGCCCCGGCCGTTGCGGCTGCGGCGCTCGGTGGGGCCCGGGCGAACGGGGCCGGGCACCGGCGCTCCCCCCCACGCCGGGAGGGGTCCGGGACACGCACCCCCGGGGGTGACATTGCGGTCACATTACCGGGGATTTCAGCCACTGCCTGCCATAACTCTCTCTCTTTTAATCTGTATTTGTGCCAGTGTTTCCGTTTCATAGAATCGTGGAATCACAGAATGGCTTGGGTTGGAAGGGACCCTGAAGATCATCTTATTCCAGCCCTGTGCCATGGGCAGAGACACCTTCCACTGTCCCGGGTTGCTGCAAGCCTCATCCAACCTGGCCTTGGACACTTCCCAGGGATCCAGGGGCAGCCACAGCTTCTCTGGGCACCCTGTGCCAGGGCCTCCCCACCCTCACAGGGAAGGATTTCTTCCTGATACCTAAACCTACTCTCAATCAATTTGAACCCATTCCCCCTCGTCCTGTCACTACACGCTGTTGTAAGTAGTCTCTCCTCCTTTTTTCCTGCAAGTTCCCTTCAGCTGCTGGAAGGCCACAATTGGGTCACCCCCAAGCCTGGTTTTTTTCCCCAGCTGAACAATCCACATTCTCTCAGCAAAGAGGCGTTATCCCTCTGATCACCTTGGTGGCCTCCTCTGGACTTGCTCCAACAGCTCCATGTCTTTCATGTACTGGGGACTCCAGAGCTGGAGGCAAGACTTGAGGCGGGGTCTCAGCAGAGCAGAGAGGCACGTTTTTTGCAGTATGCAGTTTCTCTTACTGCATTTCCAGTTGTCTAAATGTAGCCTGTTCTTGCTTCCTCTACAGTAGATCTCCCTCTGCAGCAGTAATTTATTATGAAATAAATTATATCCCTTCTGGGGAAGTGCCCTTTCAGCCAAATGGAGAGGCTAGCCTAGAAATCATAAAGTGAAACTGGTCTCTATTACAGGTTATATTTGCTATAATAGTTCAAGGAGATGTTCCCTGGCACAGGTTGCCCAGAGAAGCTGTGGCTGTCCCATCGCTGGAAGTGTCCATGGCCAGGTTGGACAGGACTTGGAGCAACCTGGGCTAGTGGAAGGTGTCCCTGCTTATGGCAGGGGAGTGGAACAGGACGAGCTTCCAAACCATTCTGTGTTTCTATGAAATACCTTTTTCTTGCTCCTGTGGTTTTTCAGGTTTTGCAAGCAAAAACATGATTTCATTGCCAGATGACTTGTCAAAATATTTGCATGCATTCTTTATTGTAACAAGAGGCTGCATCCTTATTAGCTGCTGTCAGAATTCCGACAAAACAGTGCTTCCACTGATGCTTGTTCTGTAGGCTGTTTCCCATAGCAGCCACATTTAGGTTGCCCTAAAATTTTTGAGCGATAGGAATCCTTGGTATTAACTTCTGTGTGGACTTCAGAACTCTTTAACATAATTACATCCGGAATATTAACTCAGCTGTTCACTTTGTACTGAATAAACTGGCACAGAGGTATGAGCAAGACATTCTCACCAGTGTCTGTGTGTGTGGCTGGGTTTGTGTGGGGAGGTAGGAAGAGCAAGAGTGAACTGGGCATTGTGCCATCAAACAAATATTTCAGTGCTGCACTTGCCTCGTTGCATACTGGAAGCTTTTTCTTTTTTTTGGTTCTTTATTTCAACCACAGTTGCCATATGCAGCTTCACAGTATGTCAAATTAATAAGGTATGTGGTGCTTATCAGTGGTCCAGTTTGGAAGGGCAGTTGGGAAGTTGATTTTGTCAGTATAACAGAATTTTGGAGTTGTTGTGTGAACTGAGCGATTACATCTTGCTTCTCGATGGGATGTGGTGGTTTTTCTTTTGATAATTTTGTCACACATTCATTTCCTGTTCTCAGCACCAGCTGGATCCAGGTAAAAGACATCCTCCAGAATCAGGCATGGCTTGTCTGGCTTTAGATGCGTGTGAACTATGGCTGAGTCAGTTCATGAATCTCTCAGGTACTCTGGTAGCAGTGCAATCTATTCATCATTTCTTAGCACATCACCAGAAGCCAGGTAATTCTCTTGTGTTCCAGGACGTGTGCAGAAGTACAGTTTATAGTTCCCTCCACACTTGTTTCTGTTGTAACTTTGAGCAGTCTATTTACAGTGTGTGTGTGATTTTCCCATTTCAGAGCTCTTTTTCTCCCACGGAGCAGTTTCTGATGCTCATTCAAAGACAGCAGTGTGAAGATGGAGAGAGCTGTTCTTGCTTGAGCAAGGATCTGTCGTCTCTGTTGTTTTGAACTTACTTGGTACTGCTTAGTATTTAGTTAAATTTGGAGTGATCATCAGACCTTGCCTCTTCATAAAATCTTCCAAGAATGTTTTCCCTCTAAGTTGGTTATAATTCAAAGCAGGAAAAAAAAGGTGTTTTCTGTAGTGTACTAGTTATGTTGAGTTACCAAAGAGACCGAGGTTCAGATGGTGTTGGAGGTCCTTACTGCAAGGGGTGCTTCTGGGGCCAAAATCACTTCTGAGTGATAAAACAAAAATGAGTCTTCAGCAAATTTAATGCAGCTGGAGGCAGGCATGGCTGTCAGCCCAGAGGATTTCACACAGCGTCCTGGCTGCCCTGTGCTTAGGCCACCTTCAGAGAAGGTGCACTTGGCGCAGAACTGTAGCTGGCTTTGCAACTTTCAGCTGAAGATGAGCATTGTCTTGGCTCTGTCACTTGAATCTGGCATTGAAAGCTTTGTGTGGGAATACAGGTGAATAAAATTTCAGCACTGTGGGGTTAACCTGCAGTTAGCTTCCGTTCATTCAGTTCTTTTGCTCCTGTATCTTGACCATACTTATTTGTTGGTGTGTGACTTTACTTTTTAAGTAAAGCTTTCAGGTTTAAGCTTTCAAGTTTTGGCTTGTGTGTGCCAGTGAAGGAGCAATTACGTTACAGGAGACCTTAGTATGGTATTCAAAGTAGATGTAAACCTGTAGTTGTGTTTTTGGTGCTTGAGTTAGTCAAGATAAGCACTCTGTTGGGTGGGAGAACAGGAGGTAAGTTCTGTCCTGACAGGTGAGGTTGTGGTCTGTGTTGTGCGCTGAACTCAGGCTCATAGCTCAGAAATCCACTTAGGAAGCTTATGACAGTGGAGGGGTAAATTTATATTCCCTGTGTTGATTTGAGACTTTTCAAGAGGAGCAGCTACGTGCTCTGACCTTCAGGTTCTTTGAAAGCTCGTTTGTGCCTGGCTTTAGGGAGACAGACTGGAGTCTAGCGCAGGCCCACATGTGGCACTTGCTTTGTGTCCTTACTAAGTGCTTTTGTGTCCTTCAGCTTTCTAGCTTAAAGTAAATATCTTTCACCTACCTTGAAATGAAACTCAAAATCACAGTGAGAAAAACTTGGTGTGTTACTGTGATAGTGGGAGTATTTCCTGACTGCAGAAGGGATTTTTTAATTGGTTTTTGTACCGGAGTAATGGGGGTAATTTAATAATGTCCAGGATCCTACCTTGGTTGCTTTGTAGCTGCCAGTGGTGTAGGTATGAGGTGAGGTAATATGAAAGGATCGGGTGTTACAACTCAAATTGTCTAGCTGAGCCACAGTGAGGACAGGAAAGCATAGCTGAGGTGGTGACCACGGGACTTTGACAAAGCAGAGACTGCCCTGCTTGAGCACACAGGTGCTCCACGAAGCACTGGTGGAAGGGAGAGCAAACAGTGAGTAGTGGAGTTGTGTCTACAGTGCACGTTCAGAGATCAGGGAGGCCTCTGCAATGCAATTTTTCTTTTCTTTAACAGGCCAAGTCTTTTAATATTTATAAACATTGTAGTCTCTTGGTCTGAAGATTAAAATCAGCATTATATTGCAGTGTTTAGGCATTAGTAGCTTTCCCACGTTCCAGCTCTCAAGCAGACTAATCCTTTCCCTGTTTTCTTTCTCACAGTTTCTCAGTAATCTTGTCTGGTTTACTTTTCACCTGTTTTCCTGGTTTTAAAAAGAGTTTGCCCGTATGAAGTTGGTGTTGGCTACTAATGTGCTCCAGTATTTCCTAGTGATTTCAGTCATGGAATATCCTGAGTTGGAAGGGACCCACAGGGTCCCGTTGAAGTCTCACTCCCCGCTGAAGTCCGGCTCGAAATCCATCTGAGTTGTTGCAGTTGCTCATAGGTTGTCAGGACAGCCTCTTTGCATTATTTTCAAGTAAGTTGGAGCCCTGCTGTAGTATCCCTTTTGTTGAGGCCCCATTACTAAGTCTGGGCCACATCTAGTCCCAACCCCAGGAGGTGAATATTGGAAGCTGATGTTCCTGTGTCCAAGGTTGTAATAGGAGGAGGAGAAGCAGCAATCCCCCCACAAACAACACAGCACCAAGACACCCACATGGGACCAGGAGAAAACTTCCTTGCAGTAAGGTTTTGGTGGTTCCCAAGGGCTCCTTCATTGTCTAGTGCTTTCAGATAAACCATGGGAAGGTGATTCCATTTCCCTTGGAACTGCTCTCTGGCTCTTACTGCCTCCTATGCCTGTTTTTCCAGTGATATGAGGCAAAGAGCTTGGAACAAGCATGTGTTGAATCTTCCTAGAAAAGCAAATCCTATCTTGGATTTCTGTTACTTTCCTCCTTCCAGGTGATTTGGTAAAATGGTTGAGCGGAATAGGGAGCTGGTTCTGGGTTCCTTTGTGTGACAAATGGGACGAAAAATCTGGTAGATGGAATTTCTCTGAGTCTTCAGCTGTTTCTTCTTGACTTGCAAGAAGAGGTTACAGACTTAATGGTGTAATTTGAAACCATTCTTGTTATTTATGCTTTATTGCTTTTATCTTTTTCGGTAACAGTGATATGAAAATGCAATTACTGTGTGAGAAACCTCTAAGTAACTAACTTCATACTGGCTAACTGTGTTTAAAAGGTCAGTATCATTCAGTGGTTGTGTCTGCCAGTGAGGGTCTTACTAACTGGGAAGTCTTAGCCAAGGACTTGACTGGCAAGTGGGATCACTCCATCAGCAAAGGTCGCTTTGGACCCAGGCTCTTCATCTTTTGAGCTCTTGGCTCAAATTGAGTACTTAATCAAAACCACTGAGGGAACTGAGGGAGACATTTCAGACAGGTGAATTTATTTAGATTTTTTTTTTTTCTTTTTTTTTCTACCCCTTCATACATCCTGTCTTTCAGTGTGCATAGAAATGTGTGAAGAGGTTGTTTCCATGGCCAAGGTGCTTGTTGCTTTTTTTCTGCATGTGCTTGAAATCTCAAGATCTTTGCCTTGCTGGAATTTGCTGGCTGTGTTGACTGATAGGAAGTCACATGCTCTAAAGCTGAAACCCACACTCCAAACAACCTGTTGCACTGCCTTGGCATCAGAATCCTGCAAGAAGGAGATCCAGGGAACTGGCTGGTATAAATAGTGGTTCTCTGTCACTTTATGACCATGTAAATAGGGAATAAATAAGATTAAATATCTTCGTGGAGCAGATGCGATCTGAAGCATTAAGGGGAGAGTAGAAATGAAAATTGTGGTGGTGATTGGAAGGAAATTGGCACATGATGTTTATATCTAACATGGGAAGCAAACACTGAAAAGGAAGGACTCCAGTTAAACCTGCTGTCTTTGCCCTTAAACACTGATTTATTTTTTTTTAAATAGAACCTCTTTTTGATGAGATGGGGAAAAATAGATATATTTGGATTTAGTCATACTTGTGCCTTGCTTTAACTACCTTCACAAGTCTGTTCATTTACCATATGTTAAAATCTGTTCAAATCCTTTCAATATGCTGCAGCTTTTACTTGGGTGTGCCAAATAGAGCAAAAGAAATTGTAACTCATTTATTAGGTATGCCTAACAGTAGTTTGTATTGAAGGAGGAATTCAGGGACTGTCAAGCTTGTCAGCATTTTAACCAAATGAGTTGAAATTATTAGAAATAATTCCTTCTGTGCTCAGTTCCCCAGGCAGTAACAATAGGAATTCTAATCAGATACTGAATCCAACTGTCTCCTGCTGTAACTTTATCCTTTCACTTCTCATCGTAAGAGAAGATTGGTGAACTAGGCCATACTGGTTCCTTCATTGAAAAAATACTTCCCTTGTAAATGCCAAAAAAGGAGAGGAAATCTGCATTACGGTTCAGCTGGTTCATTTCACTCCTTTGTTGGGCTCAGTTTTTGTGTGCGTAAGTGTGGTTGGTGGTTTGGGACAGTGGCACAACTATTTCTTCATTTAACTTTATATGACAGGAATAAATACCAATGAATTAAATAATGGAAGAACTCGAAGTTATTTCAAAGCTCTTGACCTAACTAGTCATATCTTCCCAAACTATTTTGGGTTAACATTAAATGTCTCTGCATAGTACTTGGACTTGGTTATGCTTCATGATGACAGGTATTAGCAAGTTTTGGTATCAGTAATTATTTCAGTAAGGTAATTACATGAAGAAATGTAGATGTCCTGTAAGAACCTCTAGTTTCTACTGTCCCGTCCCCGATCCTGATAGGTTAAATTGGATGTGGGCTGCAGAACTTCTAGAAGCAGGATAAAATCAAGTTCTGATAAAAGTCATCTGCACAGGAAGAAAAAAGGGATTTCTATAGTTTGCCATAAATTGACTCTTAGGTAGGGTTTGATTTTTTGGGATGAACCCTTTTCCCTGATACTCACTTAAAACACTTTCCTTAAGGAGCCATTCTTGAGTCTCCAGGTTCTGCTGTGATGGTGAATTTCAGGCAGTAGCAGCTTTGCTTGTGTCTTTGCTGTTTCCTGGCTTGGGAAGTGAAGGTGGGGGAAATGTTAGCTAAAGCTTCATATACAAAGAGGTTTGACAATTTCACCTGAACTTTGGGGAGGCTGGAGTCAAAATACATGTCTGCAATGTCTTTTTTGATTATTAGAGAAACATTTGAAAACGCTGTCCTTCCAGTAACAATAATTTCTGCCATGTTGTATTGTATTTCTTGTTTCTGATGTGCATTAGCAGCCACATCTTCTGTCCATCAGTCACTTAGTGCAGCATGGCTTGAGTAAAGGAGCTGCTGCCTGGTGTCGAGAAAGATGGGTTGTGGGGCAAAGAAAGCACATTTCTTTGGCTTTTTCAGGCCTTGGAATTGTGTTTTGCATTAAGACCGTGCAGAGAGGGATAGAGTCCTCTCGCAGGGTGTCCTTTCAGTGAACTGGTGCTCTTAATTGCTTTGATGATGGGAAGGGAAAGCTCTGACTAAGCCAAGCTACACGTGGCATTGCTTGATGAAAAAATTTGTTCTCGCATTCCTGCTATTTTTTTTTTTTTTAACGTATCTGCTCACCAGTAGATGCTGTATTGCTGTGAAGAAGCCCATGCACACGTCAGTGTTTCATTCATGCCAAAGGGAATTCTGAGCTGGACTGGAACAGAGTAGCTGTTTGTGTGTTCATCCTGTCCCTCCTCCGCATGTCCTCCTTCCCTTCTGCTGCCTCATCCTTCAGTGCAGAGCACTTGCTTGCTGTTGTGAAGAGCAGCCGACCAAAACCACTTACAGAAGGGAAAGACTGCCTGCCAAATTTGTGTAAGAAAACATGTGGGCAGCTTAAAACTATTTCTGTTTGAAGCCCAACTGGTGCTCTGCAGTTTAGGCCACTTGCTCACTGCGTTTTATGCTCAGCGGCCACAGTGAATGATTGAATAAATTTGTGTGTCCTACGGGTGACTGTGGACCTGCTGCCTGAAATGCACATAGCAGAGTGAGTGTGTGCAAGAGTGATCAGAAGTCAGAATCTAAGAGGATTTCCTTTTCACAGGAACAAGGAGGAAGAAATATGCTGCTTAGGTACGCTTTCATTTTTTTTTTGAAGGCTTTTAATCCTCAGCATTGTCTTGTGGGAGAGGAGCACAAGAGAGGTCTTGTGGGTTATACATAGAGGGCAAAACAGGCAGACTGGAGTGGGAGGAGAAGAGCTTTTCTTCCTTGCAGTTCTGGGAGAGATGGATGTCTGCCACTGACATGTCTTTCCCTCCTAAGTCAGTCTATTTTCCTGAGCACAGGCAAGGAGCGTCTGCTGCCATGGAGGGGACAGGCAGGGCTTGGGGTTGTGTTGTGGGACAGCATTTTTTGCCACAGTTCGTTTCCTGCACTTCATCAACCCACTGTGCTCCTACTACAGAATGCCATTTTGTTGCCTTGGGGTTGGTATATCATCCTTTCAGTGACTAAGAAAAAAGTGTGTGTCTTTGCTTCTTGCTTGATGTTAACCTGATGTTGTACAGGGGTTGTGGAAGCTTTGAGACACCACAGTGTTGGGTGACAGCCTCAGCTGTTGTAAAGAAAGCTCTCCAGGTGGTTTTTGGGCATGAGAAAATGTTCCAAGTGCTACTACAGAAGTAAAATTTGCTTGTCCTTGAAGCAGGGAAATTGTTTTTTCTTAGTTTTGCTGGTAACTGAACAGCTTTGTGGTTGGGAAGGAGAATTCTCCGAAGCATCAGGTCTGTGTGCACCCCAGATCCAGTCTGAGTAGTAAATTGGTGTGATGCAGAGTCTTTTAAGTGTGTGTTGGATTCACAAAGGTTGGTCATGCTTTCACAGAACTGTGGCCTTGTGGGCTCTTCTTCCCCACGACAGGAGTACAAGATACTGAATCCTTTATTTCTTCTGCTCCTATTGTTTTTCTCGTCCTCTGATCTGACCAATTTGTGTATCTAAGTATCTGCATGTGGGGATGAAAATGCGTGGACAAATATGGATTACTTACTTGCCTTCTGATATTGTTGAAGCAAAATACTGTTGACTTGATAGCTTGTCTGCATGTCAAATTTTCATGGGATGGAAATATTCTGTTTGGAAGCTTTGTGGTGTAAGTGAGCATGTGAGCTGCCCTCTGTTTTGAGGCTGAATTTGACTTCAGGATCAGAATTGGGAAACAGACAGAAATAAGTCATCTGACAACAGTTAGGAACCAGGAGTAAGCTCCTTATGGGAATTGTAGCTGCTGTACCACTGCTGTAGTCACTTGTGGATGCAGGAGGAATGCAGCCAAGCTGACTAGGCTGGTTGCTGAAAGTCTGTGCTGGCTGAGAAATGCTTTCTGGCACATTCAGTGTAAAAATTTAGAGCATTTCTTGTTGAAAACTGGAAAAGTCTGTGGTTTGTCTCTTCTTAACCCTAAAAATGGAGCATGCTCTGTCAGGGAAAACACACCATGCAGAGGCATCCTTTTGGGAAATTAATTTTGGATGGGTATAGATGATTCTGATTGAGGGGTAGGGAGGGTGGTCTTGCCTGTGACTGACGTGATGAGCTGTAAATGCCTGTCCTCTTTTTCCTCTGGATCTGCATGGTTGCTAAGTTCAGCAGCTTGCTTGGCATGGGCTCTAGACGAGCTGCTTTGATCCGAGGGCTGGCTGCCCTGCAAGAAATAATCATGTGCTCAGATGGGAGAGAGCTGCTCCTGCATGGACACACTTCAGCTCTGCTGTTAGGAAATCTGGGTGAAGGCAAGGCTCCACAGCTCAGTCTGCCCAGAGCTTTACTGCCTCTGGCTTTGTCCACTCACAAGTTCGGATGTCGTGTTTCCATTGTTCAGCTGTGCTGAGCTACAGTCCTTAGAAAAACAACTTGTTTCAGCTGGAAATGGATGGGTGTGCGCAGTTCTGAGCTGAAACTTGGACACAGTGCATGAGGCCGGGGAAATAGAACAGGGGAAAAATATTCTGGACAAAGTATTTGTGAGAAGTTGGTCCACCTTTAGTTGTGCAAAGCTACTCTATTAAACTTCCTTCTCAAAGGATTAGTGAAGGGTCTTGGTCTGTTGCAGCCAGGTCTGAGAGTGATATAGAAATGACTGCTTATTGAGCTGTGAGAAGAAAGCTCAAGGTACTTCTCTTTGAAGACTCTGCAGGCAACAAATGTGTAGAAAAGCCCCCTGAAGTTAATCACTGATAAAGATAATAAATTATCTTTGGGATTTCAACCTTGGCTCATGTAGAGATAGCACTGAAACAATGCATTTGTGTTTTTAACAGCTTAGGGGTTTGGGGTTTCTTTTAGGTCTTCACCTTTTCCTTAGGTGTCATTTTAAAGGAAGATGCTTCAAGGATCCAGGTCAGTCACTGTGAATCTGTCAGTGTAGCAAGGTGTGCTTCATTGCATGCTTAGAAGTGTCTTGTATTGAGAGTTAGTCAAATTTATCCTTGGACAGTCAAGGCAAAAGGTGAGTCCGGTGGAAAAGGAACGTGACCAACTGTTAGAGAAGGATTTTCTCTTTCTTGGGAGCTCACCTTCCTTAAACAAGGCTTAAGAGAATAATTAGTCCCTTGAAAGTAGGGCAGTGAGGAATAGGATGTAACAGTGCACAGCAGGACTCCTCAGTCATTTCTCAGCAGTGCACACACAGTCTGGAGATGCTGGTGTTGCTGCGAATGAGGTGTGTTTCAGGTAGATGGCTAAAACCTTCTGTTAAGATCAGAGTCATGCTTAATGTACTTCCCACTTTTTACTTACTGAACTGACAAAATTGAAACGACTTCATATAGCAGCTACTACATTGTTCTGTACTACTTGTGTGCTTTGCGTTCCTTTGTTCTCACTACTGAATCCATCGAAGCTGGCCATTAAGGGTCTGTGTGAGTCTGTGGTGATGGTCCTCAGGGTATGCTTATCCAAGGAGGTTTAGAGTCCTTGAGCTGTCCTTGAGGAAAACTCTAAAATGCCATTTCTGTAGCTCCTGTTACCGAGCCCGTGGCACAGTCTGGGAGGTCAGAGGGAGCGTAACCCCTCTAAGCTTTTCATGGCTGTGGGGAGGCGGCTCTGGTTTGAGTGGCCCTATAAGTAATTTGTTAAGTAGCTTACATGATGCTTACCTCAGGTACTTGAGGGAGAGTCTTAGGGGGCTGCAGTTGTTCAGGTGTGACATTTTGGGGATTTTGGCGACAAGGGAAGAGGGTGATTCTGGGAAGCCCAGTGGCACCATCTCCTTCTTCATTATTATGTCCTGCCTTTACTTTGTCTCTGCTAAATGGACATAACAGTGGGGAAGATTTGACAGGTGACTTGATGAGGGTGGCAAAAACTGCCTGCATAGGCTCAAGCTGTCCCTTTAGTATCCCTCAGTTGTCTGGGGTATTTTGCAGGGGCTGGTTTCCATTTTGGTTCTGCAGCAGCATGGGAGGGTGTTGCTGTTCGCCTGTGGGTCTGATGTAGACCACCCCATCTCTGGTGATATATATGAGTTATTCATACACTGTCAAAGCTTTGCTTCTGTGTTCAGTCCTTTCCAGGCCTACTCCAAAAGAAGAGGTTTCTAGCAAAAGTTCAGATTGAGGGAGGGTTGGGAGGAGATTGAAGGTGCAAACTTAAGGGATTGAAAATGTGGGAGTTTTATATTGTTGATGTAACAGTGTTGTCTGAAGCTCAGCTTTCAGAGGCATGAGTGTGTGTTCCGATGTATTTTTTATTGTGATGTTTACATCTTGTTCTTCATGTTAGAGATGAAAATGTGTATTTTTCCCCCCACATAAATGTGAAATTGGGGCAGGGAACTTAAAATGATAGTGAGACGAGGTGTTGTTATTTTTACACTGGCATGAAATTTTTCTCGCATGAACGGTTGCAGCTGAAGACCAGTTAATGCCTGAATTTGCTTCATGTGGAAGTATGCCAAGTGCTTGGAATAAGGGTTTGAAATGAAAAAAGAATATTATTCCTTGTAGTTTCACAACCTTCTCATAGCTACAGCTTTCAGCATGCCTACCTGTCTGTTTTTATTGCTGTGTATGCTGCTGGGAGTGCAGCGTGCCGAGGAGAGGAGGGAATTTTCCTGTGAATACCTCAGCACCTGTCTCGTCATCAGAAGCACACTGCAGTCCTAATGCAGGTGTCCCTGCAGCAGAGACTTGGCTGGTGCCAGTCGTGGGGACTGTGTTGTGCCATTTCACCAGCACGTTACTCCTCTCCCCATTTCAATTTTTGTAGCAGCAGCAAGAGAAATGGAGTGTACAGTTAAAGGAATAAAATGGGAGAAGATACTGTTGAGTTGTTCCAGCTGCCAGACTTCAGATTTGTGCTGAACGAGGCATTTTGGTCTGGGGAGGGTCAGTGTATGTTGGGAAGACAAAGGATCTGATTGTGTGTCCCAGATAAGTGGGAGCAATCCTCACTGTGCAGGGAAGAGGTGGTGCTGTCAGACGGTGTCTGTGGTGACAGTACTGCTGTAGTAGCAGGGTAGGGCAAGTGAGAATCACACAGCTTGTTCCTCTTAGAAAACAGATTTGAGGAAAACACACAAAATCTGCACGGCTGAAATGGAGTGGGCACTTGATCGTCTGCTGCACTTGGCTTCCATGTCTGCTTTCCCTTGCAGTGACCAGGGAGCTGATCTTTAAAGAAAATGGTGTTTTGTGTAAGGAGCCAGGAAACCATCACTTTCACTTCAGGGCTCTGTCATCCACGTGGTGTGGTGGTAAGGGTTTGACCCACAGCAGTGACAGGCACTGCTGGAGACTTGGCTTCAGTAAAGGCTTGGATGGAGTTTTTTCTGTAATGCATTATTAATGCTGTGAAGATCTGCGTCTTAAAATGCCTTGGAACCTGTGTTACTAAGTGGTAGTTTCACCTGGAAACATGTAGGTGAAAAGGCAGAGCCCTATACTTTGCCTCAATAGTTAGTTGGCGAAAGTCAAAATCCATTCCCATTCTTGTATTTGAAGAACTGTGCAAGTTAATTTCTCTGTCTTGATGTTTCACATCAGAGTATTTTTTCCAGTAAGCAGTCCTGAAACTGAGATGGGCTCACCTATTTTGAAAGCATCAGAGGTGATACTCTGAAGGCTAAAAGGTAGCAGGGCGAGGGAGAGCAGACACGAAGTTCTTGCTGTAGCATAGGGTATTATACCTCGTAATTTGCAGAGGTTTTGGGTTGCCTATTTAAATGTCGTGTTTTGGATCTCAAAGTGAAAAAATGGTGCTTGAAATACTTGGCCCATTTGCCACATTGCAAATCATCATTGCTTTGTTTTGATTCACTCTTGCCTCACGAATCCCTCCATGTGCATCAAATGGTTAGATGTAAAGCATGAAAAAGACCTAGCAGTGTCTTGCAAAGTGAATTTAGCTAGTTATTAGTCAGAGCTGGACTTTGTTCTTGCACTGGGAATGGGGGTTTATTTCCTCTTGTGTGTTCCGCTTGCAAGGTAATAGTATAAACATTGCTATTTCTGTGTGAAACAGACTTCAAGTGCATTCCTGAAGTGGACACTGGAAAATAAACTGTCAAGAAATGCTCAGTAAAGTATGAAGTGTAGCTAAACAGATAAATTGTGTTTCAGTGGGGTGTCTTGGAGGTGTGAGAGCTAAAGTTGTTCCGGGGAGAAAGCTGAGATTGCCTTGGACAGGAGATTCTGGAGCACCAGGGAAAGCAGTGTGGCTGTAGGTCAGGCATTAGGAGTTCCTCATGGAAATCAGGATTAAAATTGCTCACTGTAAGGGAATCATTTTTAGCTGAGTAAGGAAAGAATCTGAAACTTCCTTGTTCTTTAAGCAGGGAAGTGGGGCTGAAGTCAGCATAGTAGGACTAAAGGTTATTAACTGACCTGGTCATAGTTGTGGTTTTGATCTGAAGATGGCTTTGCAACACCAAACAAAGTTGAAAATTCTTTCTAAATATAATGTTGTCTTTTAAAACATTTTGCTGCTCTCCAAAAATTCTGGAGCTGGGAAAAATCAACTGTTACAGTGCTTGCTAATTGGCAGTAAGTGCCTCACAAAGAACTGATCCAAAAGGAGTGTCTGGTAGGATTTGTTTTAGGGGATGCAGTTTGCTACCTGGCAATAGCCACTGGCTGTTCCTTGTCCTTAAGGTTCTTGGGAAAGGCTTTGCTCTGGTCCTCATAGGAACCATTTGGCACCCTCTGGGTGTCAAACACCAAAAGCCCAGATGCCAAGTTAAAAACTTAGCAAATTCTAAATTGTGTTCAATGCCCACTATATGGTAAAAGTCATGGGACTCATCTGAGAAAAGCTGAGACACAGCTGTGTTGGATTTTAAGACTGGAAATTAGGGACTGGCCCCAAAAATACGAAAAAAACCTGCAGAGAAAGTATTTTTTTCATTAAAGGTGTGATTTTTGTGTCTTTTAGTACTTGTCTGAGCTAGTGTGGTTCATCCGAATCCGGTTTCAGATGCTGCTGTTTTATATTACAGTGCTTAAAAACACTGAAGCTTAAAAAATAAATCCTGTTATGTTAATGAGCCTGAGTTGCTATTTCACAGCTGTGGAGAGCTGTTGTGTGCAGCCTGGCTGCCAGACACTTCACTGCAGTGCACTGCTTCCTTGGTACTGCCTAAAGAACTCTTCTCCAATGCTTTGAGCATGTCCTTGAGAGACAGAGATACCGTACTGTCTGCTATCTTACTACAAATGGCTAAAATGCAGCTCGGAACTCGCATTGCTTCCAGGGAGATGTCACTGGGTGTTTGGCCAAAGGTGCCATTCTGGTTCTTCTGAGCAAGTGTTTGGGGCTGGGTAGCGATGCCGAGTGCCCAAATGTACCATTTAGGCGACTCGTTGCTGCTCTGCCTGCACATGGCACCTTACGGACATGATTTTAGTTTTTGTAGTTCAGACAGAGTGCTTGCTCTGGCTAAATGCTGGAAACCGGGAGCACATCAACACTGGCTGCGTGCAGGATGGCCTGAAGGAGCAGGGAATGGGATCAGCAAAATGGGCTCTTGGAATCAGGCAGGGAACCTGAGATGAGAAGGAGAAAATTACTTTTTACAGCCTTTTCTTAATGCTTCTGGGTTCTCCTTATAGCAAATATGTCCTTTAGGAAAACTGTGAATCAGTGATAACCAAATGCTAGAGATGCTCTGTAAATGAGCGGAGCCATGCACTGATTAGATGGATAAATAATGGGCTTGTGGCATTTGCGGTGAGGGTGGTGGCTGCTGGAAACCAAGTCTTTTCTGCCTTGTTTGTAAAGCAAGTTTTTAAGAGTTGTTTTTATTCTGATAGAGTTCAGCTGATTATTAAGTTCTCAGGTAACGGTACTGGTGACAGGTTCTTCTACTGGGAGTAAGGTTAGAGTTGCTGTCCTTTTAAGCTTGTGATGTTAAAATGAGTATACAATGCCTAAATTGCTATTTAAGAGACTTGCCTAGCTTGATACCCGAGTTGGTGGTGTGGTTCTAGAGGAGCTGCTTGTTGTTGGGTACTGCATTTCTTCCTCTTCAGTGGAGATGGTGTGAAGAGGCAGTTGTTTCTAGGTGGGATGTATCTTCCCTTCTCCCTCCCTTCCTGGCCTGGACTAAAATCAGGAAGATGCTGATCCATGTTTAGCCTTAAAAGCAGTAAATTTGAAATCAGTAGATAACCCAAAGCTTTTCTTCCAAGTCCTTAATGCATCAGTGTTGTTTCTCTGGGGTTTGTTAGGAGTTTTTTTATGTGTGTGTAGTTACTTGGTTTTTTGTTGCGTCTTCTTATTGTGAGGGAAACTCTCAGAGGAAGTTTGACCTTAGTTTACAACTGTGTGAGATGATGTGGAGACTCATGTATGTATGGACTTGGGTCCACAGTGGGATCTGTGCTGGTGGCAGTTTTATGTGGGGGTGGCTTGATGGAGAGAGATGGATGGAGTCAGAGTTAGCGTCAAGAGCTGAATTCTGTCTCTGTTTGATTCAGCATTATGTGGTGGCAAGAGCTGTGCCTGTTGGGGCAACTGAGGTGTGCTTTGTCTTCCTGTCCTAACCTGGCATTTGTTCAAATGCATGTTCAGTATTTGGTGTTTGGCAGTCAAAACAAAGTTACTGACATCTTACAGGGCTGTCTTCAGGGTGTACAGACATGAATCCTGTTTGAGAGCAGCCAGAACGTGGGAATTTCTTCTCCTGGCATCTTTTTGACAGTAGAAGCGGCAAATATACTAAAAATTGTTTTGAGCAAAATAAACCTAGGCAAGGACAGAATATGAGATTGTTACTGCAGGATGAGAGAGTAGGAGAAATCTTGTAAAAGGGCTTATGTTGGGGCCTGTCTGAACAATTGGTTTATGTCAGAGTATTGTTGGATTGGAGGAGTACCGACGGAGAATGGAGATGAAATATTCTGATATGTTAGGTGGAGCATTTCTATGCTGTTCTACACTTTTTTTTTTAGTTAAGGGAAATAAAATATATCTGAAGCCCTTTAAAGGAAATGTCTGTTTACTTGACCTGGTACATGAAAATGCTTTGTCTTCGTTTGTAGCTTCGGTGGAGAAGGCAGAATTTTCTGAGGAACAGAAGTAGATTTTTCCCTTCTACCAAAATACGGTTTTATTCCCTGCTTTGATATACTGTGTCTTTATCACTATCCCTGTATGGTCCCTGGATTTGTCTAGAAAAACTGAAAAGACAAGATGGTACCTCTGATGAAACTCTGAAGGTAAATAACAATTTTGAAACTGCTGAGGAGATGAGAAGTGCTGAAGGTGGATCTCTTCTGCCTTGAAATAGGAAAGATTTTTGCTCTGTGTTTAATATTAAAAAATAGTCTAAAGTCTTTTTCCAGTGAGTTAATTTCTTGATATTGTTCAAAATGTTTTCAGTGACAGCACACAATATAAACATTCCCAAAACTTTATTGTAAGGATGTTTTCTCCTGGTCCCTCGTGGGTGTTTCGGTGATGTGTTGTTTGTGGGTGGATTCCTGCTTCTCCTTCTTCTCCTTGGGTTGTTTATTTAATCACACCATGCACATATTCTTAGCTGGAAGGAAGATGGGAGGATTTTTCCATTTGAAACGTAAATGGCTTGAAAGACCTAATTTTGGGGAGAGGATATGTGTGGGGGAGAGTAGTTTTCCTATTTTGGCTTTTTTCTTAGCAAATATTTCATAGTGTTAGGAAGAACCACGACCAGCTGTTCATTATTTCACTTGGAGGAGATTTTTTCAGTTAATCTGAGCAGTTGGGATTTTGCATGAGTTGGGTGAGCCAAGAATCCTTGCGACAGCTTCGGAGTTTGCCTTTCCAGTGGTGAAATCTGTCACTTGGCTCCTGAGCAGCGCAGCGGTTCCTGTCTTGCTGCAGCAGGCTGTCCTCTGGGAGAAGACAAATGGCAAGACCTCAGATGAACCAAAACAGGCCTAAAATAGTGTTGTAGGTGCAGAGAGCAGTGATGGGCAAAGGGCCCTGGCAGGGCAGGAGTAAACTGTTCCTTAGGACTGGGAAGGAAACTAGGAGTTGTCTTCACCAGTTTGCCAAACTGTAGAGAGCAGCCTGTGTGAGTATCACTTGGAAAAAAACACTGTTGAGGAGTGACAGGCAGTGCTGCTGCAATGTCCCGCTCTTGGCATCAGAGCCACTTTGATCTGAAGTTGGAAGTCCTTCCTTTCAGCTTGACGTTCCCAGATTTGGAGGAGGAGGAGGACAGAGAGGCTGCAAAAGAGCTGAGGGAGGCTTTAGAGGTGCCCTTGAGATGTACGTTTGTGTATTGCCAAGAGCTGACCAGAGGTTTTGTTTCTCAATGGTGGCATTGAAGGGATAAAATGAAGAAATTTGGGAAGTAGTTCTCAGCCTGCCCTCCTTAGCAAACAAGGCATTTAGGCTAAAGCTGAGCGTGTCCTGGAAGTGTTGAGCGGGAGACAGGCAGCAGAAGGCAAAAGTTGTGTGAGCTCTCCACTTGTGACAAGAGAATGGATGAGAGGCTGGAGGGACCTTCCAGGAGTCCTTAGATGAACTGCTTGCTCTTTTGGTTTATCTGCCCACATAGATGGATTCTGGGGGAATTTATCTGCAAGAATCTGAACTTGTGATGCTCATGGGACTACTTTGAACCTTTGGAGGCACAAGCGAAGCTTAAGAATAAAAAAATGTTCTGTGTTAATGAGGTATATTCCATGTGGAAATAGATACAGACAGTGGCTGCTTTTGTCCGGAGGTGACTGCAGTTTTTAATTGTTGTAGGGGTGGCTGGCACATGCGGTTTCTCTGTTGGGCAGACCAGCATTTCAGTTGATTTCTGATTTTGGATTGGGATTGGGGTTTGGGTTTTGAATCTGGGAATTTTGGAAGCTGTTGAGCGTTGTAGGGGGATGCTTGACTTGGTCTTTATAATTTGATAATTGTTTTGGTGACTAGTTCACAGGCCGTGGAGTGAGTTCATAGAGCTCTCTGAGAAGTATCTTCTCTAAACTCCTTGCCCCAGTCGTCCTCTAGCAGTAAGGATAACACAAATGGGCATTAGGGCTTTCCTCTCTAATACACTCATCTCTTCCGTAATTTCTACATATTTCACATGAAAGCAAACGGACAGCACGGGAAAGTAGGGTCTACAGAAGAACTTGGACAACTCAGCATCTGTTTTCTAAAAAAGGCAGATAGTTGCTTATTCTATAGATAAAGTTTAAAATAAATGTTTTCTTGAGAAAGATTCTGTGACATGAAGTCATTTTGTAGTGGAGTTGATACTATGTGGAAGGTGTTGCTTGTCCTTTTGGTTGTTTTCTTTGGGTTTTGGATTAGGAGACACCAGACCCAAAGTGAGATACCTGGGGCCAACAAAGTGCTTTAAAATACAGTGTTTAAATAACTGCAGCTGTCGGTTTTTTGGTGTTTTAAGTCTATTTTGGTCAGTTATATCATTCTTAAACCAGGCCTGTTACTTTTCAGGTGGAATCATTTATCTTGGATCAGGATGATCTCGAAAACCCTATGTTGGAAACAGCTTCTAAATTGCTGCTGTCAAGTGCTGCTGATGGTGCTGACCTGAGAACAGTAGATCCCGAAACCCAGGCAAGATTAGAAGCTTTACTTGAAGCTGCGGGTAAGTCCTCGTGTCCCATACGGGTTTAACCCCGAAGCCCTTACCAGAGTCCATACTGGAATCACTTGCATAAGGCTAATCCATAGGAGCATGATACAACTGCAAAATGTAAAGCGGGGTGGACTTGGCAAGGGCGTCACAGAAGAGAAAAAAGTTTATTTTAGAGTATTTCAAGGTTTGGAAAATAAGAATTTCATGTGAAGATGCTTCAAATCTGATTTCTCCAATGTTGGTGTTCTAAAAGCCTGAGTCAAAATCTATGCCTGTCATTGGCTTGTGCCATTATGTCAAACCCTAAATTGCTAAATACCCTTTGTTTTGTAACAGTTGCTTTAAGCTTTAATAGTTGTTTGTATTAAGTAGTTTCAGTAGTTGAAAACTGATTTCTTCTGTGGGTTGGAGGGTTTCAGTCATGTGCAGGTTCTAAATTAGTGTTGTAAAACAGTTAAACCCATCATTTTGGAAGCCGTAGTTGATTGTGCTTGGAATGTTTCTGCCGATAGATCTCATAGGCTCAATTTCAACTTGTCTGTTCTCTCCCTTGCTGGCACGTGTCCCCTTTGGTCGTGAATTGGAATGGCAGGAATAGGGAAGCTGTCGACAGCGGATGGGAAAGCCTTTGCAGATCCCGAGGTGCTCCGCAGGCTGACCTCCTCGGTCAGCTGCGCGTTGGATGAAGCTGCCGCTGCGCTGACCCGGATGAGAGCGGAGAGCACAGCCAATGCAGGGCAGACGGACAGGTAAGCCAGCTTTTCTCCTGGGCTTTTTCAGCCCTTTGCTACTTTTAGAAGCAGTTTTTCTTGTTCTATCACTTGCGCTTACGGGATGATGAAACTCTTACTCAAGTGGAGTTGGTGCCAAGTTATCACCTGTGCTTCTCCTGTTTAAATAATTTGACTGTGGACTGGCAGGTCTTGCAGTAGAGAGTGAAGCAATTCATGCTGCTTAGAATTCCGGAATGACATGCCATGTAGTTTATCGTGACCAACTATAGAAACATTTCTAAGCTCTTCAGTAGTATGGGTGTTAGAATTGTTCCAAAGATTTGCAAATCCCAAAATGGTTCATTCAGTGATAGCATGAAACAAGATTTCAGAAAAGATCTTCTAGGGAATTTCAGAGTGCCTTTTTAATTGAGATGGGGAAACAGCCTTGAGGGATTGGAGCTCCATGGTGGTCAGTGTCACACAGGACGCTGGAGAGAGCCACACCACAGCCAGGGAGTTGCTGCTCTTGTACTGGACTTCGTGGCTTTATATGTGGGATTTTGTCTTACTTTGGGGTATTCAGGAGGGAAAGAAGAAGGTTTCCTTCCAGGCTGTCATTAGGCTTCAGTGCAGTGGAAACAGTGTTAGTAGCCCAATCAGGTGCTGCTGTGCTCATTGGAAGTTTGTTCCTTCTATGCGGAATAACTCCTGTTCCCTTGCTGTGGGAAAAGGACACATGAAGAGCAGAATAATTTTGGGTTATGTCTGCTTCTGTTCTGTGTGCATCCCTTCTTTTCCCCAGCACCTCTTTCTTGGGAATGGTGGTGGTTGCCAAACTTGTTACAGGGACAGAGGATCTTGGAAACTTAAAAAAAAAAGGCCAACATGTGGTGAAGAGACATATTTGAGAACTGGTTCTCCATGTGTTAAAATTGTGTTTGGTTACAAGATCCTGGTATTTTCAGCACAGGAGAGAGGTGAAGTGGTTAAGTTTCTTACAGAAAGAGAGTGATGTGGGTGATTTGTTTTAGTTTAATTAACAGTTACAGTGCTGAACAAATAAAGTTTTCTTAAGAATTGACAGGTGATTTCCGTGTCCTCTGGTCCTGGGGTATCCTGCATATGTTTCTTACGTAAACTTCTGTTAAAAATTAATAGCAGGAGTGGATTTTGACACGATTTTCAGCCAAGTTAGCTGGGAAACCTCAAGTGTAAAACTGGCACGTCTTTAATTAGCAGTTGGCACGTTTTTAGCTTGTGTTTCCTTTTTTGCTGACTGCGTCCTCACGGCACACTGGAGTTGAGGCATAGCCCATTTCCCCTTTCAATGCTTTCTCCCTTGTTAGCCGCAGCTTGGCCGAGGCTTGTTCCGAAGGAGATGTGAATGCTGTGCGGAAGTTGCTCATTGAAGGCCGGAGTGTGAATGAGCACACAGAAGAAGGGGAAAGCCTCCTTTGTTTGGCCTGCTCAGCAGGATATTATGAGCTTGCACAGGTTGGTTTCCTGGCTGTTTGTACTATGTGTGTGTTGTACAAAAGGAAGTGTTAAATCAATATATTACCATCTCGTGCACCTGGAAGGGGTGTTAAAGTAGTGGGAAATGGCAGTTCACTGGCAAACGAGTCTCACACATACACTGAATGTTGCTAATGCATTCTTGGTGCTTATTTTCTGCAAGGGTTGCTCACACAACACTGAAGGTGAGGGTTTGTAGTGCAGAGGCAGAGTTCACGTTCACTCCACTTTTGTTGTTGATCACTGTCCCTTGGCAGGTTCTCCTGGCAATGCACGCCAATGTGGAGGACCGGGGAATCAAAGGAGACATCACACCTCTGATGGCTGCTGCCAATGGCGGGCACGTCAAAATTGTCAAGCTGCTGCTAGCTCACGGTGCTGATGTGAACGCACAGTCATCCACAGGTAAGAGGGTGTTGGGAACGACTGGAGAGCTGGGATTTGTGGTGTGCAGGGGGCTTGGCATGGAGGTTTGGGAGCAATGGCTCTCAGCCCATCAAGGCAGGATGCTTCCTTGTGGTTTTGCCATTGAAATTCTCTTTTCTAAGTGAAACTCTGAAATATTGTTGGATGTAGATAAAATATTATGGAGACCTACAAAGGTGCATGAAGTCAGTTAGTAACTGGAAGGTGTTTGAGTACATAGGATTTGTTGTCACATTTTAAGCACAGTTTGGTAAGTTTGTGTGTGCATGGATAAGTTACTTGGTGGCAGGTCTAGGAAAGTAAGGGAAAAACAGGAAACATGAGAAGATGGCATACACACCCCCCCCATTCCAAGGTAATTTGCTAGCCATTTGTGTTGAGACTGGGAAATCTTCTAAGTTTTTGTAGCCTGGAAGTGGAGAGATGGTGTGTAGTCAGAAGTAACTGATGAATGGAGAGCTGACCCCAGTGAGGAGGAGAAGGGGATACCAGAAGACACCTTATCTATTTTTTTTAGTATTTTTTTCAGTGAAGTAGTTCTC
Source organism: Monarcha castaneiventris obscurior (assembly GCA_026261815.1). Classification (NCBI taxonomy): domain Eukaryota; kingdom Metazoa; phylum Chordata; class Aves; order Passeriformes; family Monarchidae; genus Monarcha; species Monarcha castaneiventris. Next base: position 366,947 of record JAMPIT010000622.1, read on the forward strand.
TCAGTAGCAATATGACCTTGACCTTTAACTTTTTTCATGGTGTCTTTCATAAAGGCAGATTCTTTGACTGTTGTGTGCAGATTCACGTTTTTTGTATTTTTTCCACTGAAGTTGTTTTCATCTCCTTGTAAAGACGATGAGCATTTTAGAACCAGCCCGCTGGAGGTGTTTAAGACTTGATTTAGAAGCAGCAGTTCCTTCTGCTCCTGGTTTTGAGCTTTCATTCTTACAGCATTGTGTACTCCTGCTGATTAACAGGGAAACGGGTGGGGCTTTGTGACAGAAGCTGGGCTAGAAATGGGAAGAGAGGTGCATCAGTTCAGACACAAGGAGATCCTTGGTCTGTCAGCACCGAGCTGCTTGGTGCCATTGCTTGCTTCCCCCTCCCTGTAGTTCTTCATCTGTAGTCTGAAAAACCCTGTTCCGTCAGGTATCCAGGCAAAAGGGATGGAATGAAGCTTCAGATGAAGTTCTGGGTGAAGAAACACCACCCCATTCTGTTGCAAACCCTTGTTCTCTCTGGCTCTAGGCAACACAGCCCTGACCTACGCCTGTGCCGGGGGCTACGTGGATGTCGTGAAGGTGCTGCTGGAGTCGGGCGCGAGCATTGAGGACCACAATGAGAACGGTCACACGCCGCTGATGGAGGCTGGGAGCGCTGGCCACGTGGAAGTGGCCAGGGTGCTGCTGGAGAACGGAGCGGGCATCAATACGCATTCCAATGAATTCAAGGAGAGCGCGCTGACGCTGGCTTGCTACAAAGGTGCGCTGGCAAACGTGGGAGAGCGCCAGGGCCCAGGAGCCGCTTCGAACGTGGGCCTTGCTGCCCACAGCCAGGCTGTGAATAGACACTGTGGTGCTCTTATCCTGGCTGTGTGTAAAATGATCTGTGTGCATGCAGAGTCTGAGTATCAAGATCTAAACCTTTGGTCTGAGTTATGGTGTGTTAGAAGATGCCCTGTTAAACAAATCAAGAGACAAGGAACTAATGGGTTACATCGCACAATAAGTAAACTAAACTTTCAGTATTACAGCTGTATTATACAGGGTACCTCTGCTTAAGTACAGAAATTATTTCATTTTGAAGGACTTGGTACTTGCAAGTCATGGAAAATTTAGGACCTTGCCTTTTAGGTGTCAGTGCTGAGGGCAACAGGCCTTTGTTGCCTCCCTTAGAGCATTAGGCAGCAAACTTGCAGCACCCAAGAAGGGGATGAAGGTGTTTAATTAAGAGGCGAAATACATTTCTACAGCCCAGCAGCTGCTGTTATAGTCACTTAGGACATGTTTTATTAGGCCCTTGCCATCATGGAGTAGTTGATGTTGGTAGCAAAGGTACTTGTGTAGCACCTTTATAAAAGCTGGTTCTAATCTTTCATTTATATTTTTTATCAGCTACACTAATAAGTTGCTGTGCACATAGATGGCAGAGATACAAACATACCTTTCCAGAGTGGGTTTTTTTATGTTGTAACATGGACATCCATTATGTACTTCAGATCCTTTCTGTGAGTGTTGAAATGCACTTTCTCAAGCAGTTTATTAACTGTTTTCTCCACGCAGGCCATCTGGAAATGGTGAGGTTTCTGCTGGAAGCTGGTGCAGACCAGGAGCACAAGACAGATGAGATGCACACTGCTCTCATGGAGGCATGCATGGTAAGAGTCATACAGCTTGAGCAGTGGGGTGTGTGGGCTCTCTTTTCTTCCCAGAGATGGAGAAAGTGATTCCTTTTAGTCTCCTTCTAGTACAGAATCTAACTGTGATGTTTCGGTTCTCTTGTCTACTTGATGGGAAGTTAGTGATGGGAAAATACTTTATATAGGAATTCAGAAATTAGATGACTTCAAGTGGGAAGATTCTCAGTATTTGTTGAAATGCTTTTAACATTTCTAATGTGCTAAACACGGGCAACGAATAAGATCATAACCTAGCTTTTGGAGGCATTTAACAAACTTTGATTATGATAAAGGAATTTGTAAGCAGGTGGTTACGTGTGTAACATGTTTCAGTATAGTTCACACAGCCGCATACTCCTTGAAGATGCAGGATCAGAAGCTGTTTGGAAAGCAGCTAGGAAGTGAAAGGGGCAATTGTTAATTCTTAGTAGTGAGAGTACTTGGATGTTGCTTCTTTGTCCATCTGAGGTGGTTGTGTTCATCTGAATATGGAACTTAATTGTTGAATTGAGAATTAATTTCTCAAATTTCCTTTTTATCCTTGTCTCCAAGTGGATTGCTCATGTGTTGGGATTTTCATGGCATTAGCCTTGTGTAGTGTCACACTCTGAACCCGTGGCTATAGAGGAGGGCAGTAAATCCCTATTTAGTCTGCCCTTTCCTGAAACAACTGTAATGGTTCTAAAATCAGCCAGTTATGTCTGTTCAAGGAAGTTAATGGTTCCAGATAGGGGAATGATTAACAGAAACCATTATACTTCTTAAAAGTTGGTGGAAAGAAAGTCACGTAGATAAACAGAACTCGATCTGTCCTTTATCTCACCCTGAAATCTTACTAGAGCAGCCACATAAATATCCTTGGGAATGGCCTTGCAGCCAGTTCCTGGGAGATGATGGTAAAATTACCTTGTTTGATGTTGCAGTTGCCTTCTCTTCAGGATATTTTTGTGGTGGACCTGTGGATCAAGCCTTCCTTTCCTTGCCATTCTCTTCCACCCTTTTAACTCCTCTGATAGACTAACAAAATTCCATTGGACCCACAGAGATGTTAAGGCCTAATTTTTGTTAAGAATTACTGAGCAATAGGAAAAAGTTCTTCTCCCTTATTTCTCCAGGAAGCTGTTCCTAGAGAGGCACTTGCAGGCTGGTGCTCAGAGCAGACAGATAGTTGGGAGTCTCATACCCTCAGCTCTGCTGACGAGAGAAGGAGCAGCTTTCCATAGCAGTGTGCAGTGTGCAATAGCTTGCAATGTGCAATGAAGCAGAGCAAGGACTTCCATCTCAGCGTGTTCTTTGTGCAGGAACAGTTGCTGCTCTTCAGTGGCACAAGAAAGCTTCCTTCTCTAGAGCAGCATTGAACTTGGAGGTGTGCTAGCAGAGCTGTCTGTCTGCGGCACAGCCAGCGCAGGTTTGAATCTTGTCCTACAAGGCGTTCAGGAAGACTTCTGCCCGAGAGTTTTTTATAGACAGCAGCTAATATTGATTTAATGCAAATGAGGTGTTGGGCAATGGCACTTGGCTTGTGGGAGCAAAGAGCAGGTTGTTCTAGTTGGCGTTTCCTCTCGCTGAAGGACTGGTGGCCACAAAGTTTCATCTTTAAAATGCAGTTGGTGCTCTTGTGCAGGTTGCTCAGGTGACTTCTTCTGATCTATTACCAATTGGAAGGCTTTCCCTGGCTATTGTAGGAGAGCTCAACAGCCCCACCCCATTGCAAGGTTTATTAAAACATGGATCCAATTCCCTTGTGTGGTGAAGCACCAGCAGTTCTCCTGCAGGCTGCTTGGCCCACATAGGAAGCTTTGAAGCAAACCTTGGTGCTGCGTTGTGCCATCGCCGTCGTGGATCGGGGGTGAGCAGTGAGCTGTCTTGCCAGAGCCTGATGGATGAGGCACCGTCTCTGCATTTCCCTGAGGAAAGATGCTTTATGGAGTCTTGGAGTTTTTCCCTAAAATAGTACTGTCATTTCATGTAAAAGGTGAATATGTCCTAGTTAATGTCCTAGATATTTTTCCGAGAGGAAACCATGTTTTGCTCCCTGGATATCAGAAGAAGGTATGAAACACTTGAGAAAATGAAGCGGAAAAATGTCAGATGGAGTTTAGTATTTTGTCTGGAAAAGAGCTTTTTGGAGTCGTGGCTTCCAGCTTGGCAAGGACGGCTGTGGCTGCAATTTGCTACCTCTTAGGAGTTAATCTGAGATCAAGGTGTACTTACCTCATTTAGCGACAACCTTGGGATAGCCTTGTATTCCTGGTGAGTGGCTGTTTATTTGCTGCAGCCCTCCGGTGTTTTGTGTGTCAGATTATGGTTACTCCAAGTTGGAATGGTGGTGATCTTCTCACGGAGGAAACCAGCTTGGAGAGTTGATGCTGTTGTTGGAGCGCAGCGACCAAGCCGGTCTCCGCTTCTGTCTGAACAAAGCAGAATGGAATGGCAGTTGGATGTGTCACTGTCAGGCCTCCAGTGTAAACACAGAGCTGAAAAGCCACTTCAAATAGATCCTGAATTTATGGCGTACTGAAAATATGACGGAGATCCTATGCTCAAGTACTTTTAAAGGAAGAAAGCAAACTTAGGAGCTACCTTTTGGCAGAACGGGTTTGACAGCACAATCATGGTATCTGGAAAACCCTGCCAGGATCCTGCCAAGGGAAAGCTGTTGCTCAGGTGGGTGGCTCCTGGGATGTAGAAGGAGCCCCTGACAAATGGTCTCATTTTGGCTTTTCTGCTGGAAGGAGAAAGTAAGTCTTGACTCTGCTGTTAAATTGAGCAGTGAAATAGTTTTGCGGGAGCCATGAGGCAAACCAGGTCAGCATGCACGGCTGCTTCTTAAGAAAGGGAGGAAGCAAAAGGATCTCACTATTGTTCTTGTGGAGGAGACAAGCTTCTAAAATAGTGGCAAGCTCCCTCTCAACTTTCTGGGCTTTATTTTGGAGTTGCCCCCCACCCCCAAGTAACCCCAAGTAAGTTGATCTCAAACACCTGAACTTGAGTCTGATACAAAGGTCGTCCAGCTTGTTACTTACGCCATTGACAAAGAGGTCTGATACGAGATTCATGATGCTTTAGTTTTGAATGGCACATATTCAGTAAAACATGCTCAGCATTTCTACAGGTGCCTGTTCAATAGGAGATCTTATCCTTTATCCAAATACTTAGGGAAAATATTCAGGAAAACTGTACAGCAAGTTTAATTGTATTTTCTGAACCCACTCACTCATTGCTTTTTGTGTCTTTTAAGGGAATTTGAGTCTGTGACACAGCTGTGGAGAAAAGTAGTTTTTCCATGTGGTCAGTCTTTTGATGTTGTTTTTTTTCATTTCCAGGATGGTCACGTGGAAGTGGCGAGATTACTTCTGGACAGCGGAGCTCAGGTGAACATGCCTGCGGACTCCTTTGAGTCTCCGTTGACTCTGGCAGCCTGTGGCGGGCACGTGGAGCTGGCAGCTTTGTTAATTGAACGTGGCGCTAACTTGGAGGAGGTCAATGATGAAGGATACACACCACTGATGGAGGCAGCCCGAGAAGGCCACGAGGAGATGGTGGCGCTGTTACTTGGGCAAGGTAACTGCTGCAGGGCCTTCTGTGGGCTGGAACTCAGCACATGTCGGGGAAAAAGCACTAAGTTACTGTGATTTTTTGTTTTCTTCGGTAATAAGATGCCTTGTGCATATGGAAGTGGTTTGTCTGCCTTCTCTAACCGGTGTTTTGTGTTGTTTGAAGGAGCAAACATCAATGCTCAGACAGAGGAGACACAAGAAACTGCATTAACTCTGGCTTGCTGCGGAGGGTTTTTGGAGGTGGCCGATTTTCTCATTAAAGCAGGAGCTGACATAGAACTTGGCTGTTCCACACCTTTGATGGAGGCTGCTCAAGAGGGGCATTTGGAGCTGGTTAAATATTTATTAGCTGCAGGTATGGAGTCATTTGGTTAACAGTTTCGTAAAGGCTTAATCTAAGAGGAAAATACGTGTTTTAGATAGGCATTACATTTTCTTGAGCAGCTTCTTGAAGTTGAATGTGAAGGTCTTTGGAACCCTTAGTAGTTTACTGGTTGGACTCTAATTTAGCTTTTGAAGATTGAGTTGATATAAACTTGCTTGGAACTAACTTGTAGTTTATGTTTTTGTTCCTCCAGAGTATGATCAAGTTATCAGTTTAATAGATGCTGGTTTGGAAAGGGGAAGTTTAATTTGCTCTTTGATCCTGTGAAGATTGTGGAGGCTTGCCTGTTCTCTGTAATGCCCATCATAAAGCTGACAAGGTTTTGTCACTACTGTTTCAGGGGCTAATGTGCATGCAACAACAGCAACAGGTGACACGGCCCTGACATACGCCTGCGAAAACGGCCACACCGATGTAGCAGATGTCCTACTTCAGGCAGGTGCAGATCTGGTAAGTCATTTACCTCCTTAAAAAAAATCTAAGTAGGAAATAGGATTATCAACATCTCCCATTCTTTTTGTTCGTTGCTGGAAACTTACACGTTCTTTAATGTATTTTAGGCTGTTAAGTTACCCTAAAGTGCTGAGGTCAGTTGGTAGTCCTCTGGTGATTGATGTCTAAAGCATTTCCAAGCCATTCAAGGTTGCCTGGACAGGAAAATAGGGGATTTCATTCTTTTGTCCTGGTATTCACCTTCAAATTGTTGAGCTGATTCTGAGTTAGTCCTTGTACCTGCAAATCTGTCCTATTCCTTATGCATCAGATAGTTGACGGTGTGTTTGGTGTACTGTAATGGAATTCAGATGATGGTGGTAAACTGATTTTTACTTTTCAGTAGGCTTGTACACCAGTGTGTTATCAAAAAGTGAAGCTAAGCACGTCAGAAGATGTCCTGTTTAACTAAAATCCTCACCATGTGCCCGAGTGCTTCTTGTCCAGGAGTCACACCTGTGCAGAGACAGGTGGTGAATGGTTCATCTGCCTTCAAGATACCCTCAGTTCAAATGTTAGCTAAATATTTATGTCTAAGTTTGTGAAACACTGAAGAAGGATGTTCCATGTTCAGTACCTTTCCATTCAAAAACCCAGAAGGCTGGCTTGCCTCCCTTCACATGCTACTTTGGATTTTGAAGCCTTTCTTTATCTGCTCTAGGAGCATGAATCAGAAGGTGGAAGAACCCCTCTCATGAAAGCTGCCAGGGCAGGTCATGTTTGCACTGTTCAGTTCTTGATTAGCAAAGGTAAGAGTGTGGGATGGTTTGGGTTTTCCTGAGATTAGAAACATTTTGAGTTAAGGACATGTCAGAACTAGTGTAACTCCCTTGGGTTTGTTTTAAATATCCTAAGTCAAGTAGGCAATTGAATCACCAGCTAGGCATATAGCGATTACCTGTGGTTTCTGCTGAGATTAGTGGAACTGCAACTAGTTGTGAAAATAGTGCATTTCAGTCTTTAATTCTTAGTAAAAGCAGCAACAGTAGGGATCACTGGGGTTTGCGTGCTCCTGATGCAGCTTTGGAGCAGTGTCTTTGGGAATTGAACTACAAGTGACTGTTGATTTCCAGGTTTTGACTATAGCTTGCTTGATGTTTTGATACAAACCTGAAATTTCCATTTTCTCTCTCTTGGTCTGATTCTCATGAATTTTTCTTGTTCCTCCCCTGCATGGAGTAGGACATCCAGCAGGGTGGAATTTTCCCTGTGTAGATTGCAGAGTAGTTAATTCTGTTACTTTTGACAGAGGTGAACCCAGTGAAGTCTGTTGTGGCTGATGTTTCTCGTTCTGTTTTTGCAGGGGCAAATGTGAACAGGACCACGGCGAACAACGATCACACAGTGTTGTCGCTGGCCTGTGCCGGAGGTCACTTGGCAGTGGTGGAGTTACTGCTCGCTCATGGTGCTGATCCCACACACAGACTCAAGGTTTGTCCCTGCTGCCTCATTTCCCTCTAAAACTGAGGATACCCAGCTGAATTTTCTCCTTTTGTATTCTCTGAAACTCATCCAACCTGTCATGATTTAAATGGAAGTTTCCACAAGCAGATGTTCTGCTCATGTACATATTGTTGGAGTTAGTGCAGGTCTCTTGATAATCATGAATATAAAGGCCACCCTACAGTTGTAAAGTCTTGAGTGTGGAAGAGGAAAAAAATTTTCAAAGTACTTTTTTTTTTTTTTTTTTTTTGGAAAATATTTTATCAAGTCTTTAAGTTTTGATGTGAACTTGTGGAAATGGAGTTTTTACTAGAGCAGAAAGCAGTCACCATAGGTACTGTGTTGTGTCACCGAAAATGCTGCAGTGTTGTTTTGACGTCAGTGCTGTTTTGATGATGCTCTTTTCTGACTCTGTGATCTTTCCCTCTTCAGGATGGATCAACTATGCTAATTGAGGCAGCCAAAGGCGGTCACACCAGCGTGGTTTGTTACCTTCTAGATTACCCAAACAACTTGCTTTCTGCTCCTCCACCCGATGCCACTCAGCTGACCCCACCATCCCATGATCTAAACAGGGTAAGATTTCAGGGCTGGTGATCTGCGGGGCTTTTTTGCACTTTCTTACTTGGGAGTTTAAAGGTGAGAGAAGAGTCAGTCATGTCATGTCATAAACTGCAGATGAGCACACTGAAAATTACAGTGAGCTGTAATGGAAATGGGGACGACCTTTGAACATTATGATGTAGTGCTTTCATCATTCTTATTGTTCTCTAAATATAACTGGAAAAAACCCACTGAGGGTGGAAAAAAAGAGCAAGTGCAAAGGTCTGCTTAAATAAGACTCTTCAGAATTGAATTTACAGGCTATTGTGGCTTGTATTTGCTGTACTACAGTATGGCACTGTACCATGCTGAGCATTGTTTGGCAAGTAATTTTTTAGCTTAAAAATGCAAAGTATGTGGAGATCACATGATCTCCAGGTGTTAATTACTGAACTCAGCATATTAAAAACTTTATTAAATGTTTTTAGTCACCGTTAAAGTCTACTTTTCTAACAGATTTTGTTTACCTTCTATTGAGTTATAACTCACACAGAGTATGAGAAAAGTAATCTGTTAGTATCCGACGTTTTAGGCTCCTCGAGTACCAGTGCAGGCGCTGCCCATGGTCGTCCCACCCCAGGAGCCTGACAAACCCCCTGCTAATGTCGCCACAACCCTTCCCATCAGAAATAAAGGTCAGTTGTAGTTCTGGAGCTTATTTTCTAAATATCCTTCCTAGGTAGAGCATAGAGGCTTGCACTTGTAGCAGGGTAGTTCCTATGAAGAGCGTTTATGGATTCAGTCAAGGAAACTGCAATTTTTTTTTTTTAAAGGGTTTGCTTATCCACCAAGTATCAGTCATCTAACCCTGTAATCATAAAATGTCAAGAAATCTGCCTAAGTAAATATGTTAAAATCTCTAGTCTGACACACTGAACTAATGCAAAATGTCACCCAGAAGTCTATAGAAATTGGATAACGGAAGTTGCAAAACCCATGTTAATCTCCACATCATAGTTGATTTGATAACTTGTGTTTCCTTAGGGTAGTAGTCTGGGAGTGGGTTTGACTAATTGGATTGGAGGCGGAATTTTTTGTGGAATAAAACCGTTAGTCTGATGTGGCTCAGGTCCTCCTAGGACTAAATTTGCATCTATTTTGCTCTCGCCATTTTGACAGTGCTTTCTGTACTTAAGAATTCTCTTCAAAAACCAATTTTTATCGAGCATCAGCAGTAGGAAATACAGGCGTGCATGTCCTAAAATTAATCCTGTGTGTACACTTGTATTGTTCTGGAGATACAGCGAGGATGGCTGGAAGAAACTGGGCACCTCCACTGCCTCAGATCCTGAGTTTTGATTTGCCTATCGCCCTTCAAAATTAACCGATTGTTGCTTCTCCACCTGGTATGGCAGAGCATGTCAGCTGTGTTACTGGGGACTTCTGCATAAAAGACCAGTTGGATTAGTCCATCGCTTGTTCTTGCAGGAAGGCTGAAATATTTGCCTTGCCTGGGCAGAGAGCTGAGTTTTGAAGCAGGCAAAATCATGTCTACTATGGATAAAACGTAGTGGCTAAAGACGCCCTGTTAGATCCTGCTAAATCTAAGTGACTATCCTGGGTTCTGGCACTGTTTGTCACCTGAGCAAAGCTGGATACCTGGAGCGAAAGGATGCCTAGTTCTAGAAAGTGTAGCACTTCTCAAAATGTACCAAGTCAGTTGCAAAACCGGTGGCCTAGTCCCAGTCCTTGAGATGTTTTTGTATCCCTTGGGCTGCGCTTTCAGGGCTGTCAGCATATGTTTTTGTCCCGACACCATACCAGATGCAAAACACCAAGTACAGAGACAGCATATCCTTGCTTTTTGTTCCCAGTTTTCTTGTAGCAGCGCTCGGTAACAGCGGCTCGAGACAATCGCTTCCTTTGGCAAAAGCATAACGATTGCTGGAGTCACCGTAGCACAGGGATATGTGGGATGCATGTGCACTAGTGTGTCCTGTTAAATTGCAATCCGACTGCTGGGTGCAAATTGGCAGTGTTCTTGGAGGGCCTTCGGGACACGCTGACCTTCTGTGGGTGCTGTGCCCTGGTGCGTAGCCGGCCACGCAGCGGCCCAGCAGTAGCTCTGTAATGAGGATGCCATTCGTATGCACTTCCATTGGTTCTGAGGGGGTTTCTTTTTCACACAGCTGCTTCTAAACAAAAGTCCAGCAGTCATTTGCCAACAAACAACCAGGATGTACAGGGTTACATCACCAATCAGTCTCCAGAGAGCATTGTAGAAGAGGCTCAGGGCAAGTTGACAGAGCTGGAGCAGAGGATAAAAGAAGCCATAGAGAAGAACGCTCAGCTGCAGTCCCTGGAATTGGCACACGCTGACCAGCTCACCAAAGAGAAGATTGAGGAGCTGAACAAAACGAGAGAGGAACAAATTCAGAAGAAACAAAAGATTTTGGAGGAACTGCAGAAAGTGGAGCGAGAGTTACAGCTGAAAACTCAGCAGCAGCTAAAAAAGCAATATCTAGAGGTAAAAGCGCAAAGAATTCAGCTCCAGCAGCAGCAGCAACAACAGTCTTGCCAGCATCTGGGACTGCTGACTCCCGTTGGGGTAGGAGAACAACTCTCAGAGGGAGACTATGCACGATTGCAGCAAGTGGACCCCATCTTGCTTAAAGATGACCCTCAGCAAGCTGCTGCGCAGACGGGTTTTGCACCAATTCAGCCTCTGGCCATGCCACAAGCTTTGCCTCTGGCAGCAGGTTCCTTACCTCCAGGGTCCATCGCAAATCTTACAGAACTGCAAGGTGTTATAGTTGGACAGCCAGTGCTGGGCCAAGCACAACTAGCAGGGCTGGGGCAAGGAATACTGACAGAAACACAGCAAGGGTTAATGGTAGCCAGCCCTGCTCAGACGCTCAATGACACGCTGGATGACATCATGGCAGGTGGGTTTATATTGTTATGAGCAGGTATAATATTTGCTTGACCAGTTGAGGGTATGTCCACTTCTTTTTATATGTGTGTGTGTGTGTGTGTTTGTGTATTCCCACGAGCTCTACAGCAAGTACCACTCGCCCTCTGATCCCTGTCTTGAGGAGTTGGGAAAACTAGCTTTAACTTTTCAATTCGCAGGGTGAGCTAACTGGTGCCTCTTGGTCAGGTTGGTATGGTGGAGTGGCATTTTTAACTCTTCATAGTTTGGGGAGGGATTATGTTGGAGTTCATGTGTCAGTTGTATTTTGGCCTGATTGTAGCTCAGGAATAGCACCACAATGATACTGGGTAGTACTTTGGACTAGCTGAGAGCTGACTGCAGTAGGCTGAGCAACTGCAGCACCACAACAAGCCTCTAATGTGTGAGGGACCTGTGGGTTTATCTTCAGAGTAAGAGCTGCTCTTGTTTGCCCTCTGTAGTCTACTTATTGGAAGCTTCTACTTCTGCTTGGAAAAAAAAAGGTGATAATCCTATGACTTTTTGAAACATCTCATAAAAATGTCTGCCAGCAAAGAACATGTTTAGCATTACCAAATTCTTGTCATCGCTTCAGAGAATTCTTTACCCAGTGACATGAATGCTCTAAGGCCTTAAGCAGTGAAATAAAAGAATGAAGCAGGTTTTAAATGTGAGTTGTCACTGTTGTTTTAGTTTACACCTCACTCAGTTGTGCTTCATCCCCTTTCTGTGCTAAAGCAGTCATTGAAATACTCCTTAGCTGAACACAGATGAACTGGTAGGACAGTCTTAAAAAAAAAACGTCATTTGATGCAAAAGTATGAAGATTCTCTTGGTTAAGCTGATGCACTGTCATTTTTACAAGTGCTGTCTATCTGAACAAGTCTGCTTTGCAAAGCATGTTAGGATGAGGGATGTGTGCCAGAGGGAAAGCAGGTCTCCAAGAAGGTGTTAGCCCGGAGCTGGTCCTGTGTGTACTGCAGGAGTTGGAGTGTAGTAGTGGTCAGACAGAGTCAGTAGAAGGTACGGTAAATGATTAAAACTACCACGTGGTGATTTTAAAGTACTTGAAACACCACTTTTGAAATGAGACACCTGATGAGTGACCTGGTGTCCAGGCAAAGCTTCATTAAAAATGACAGAAACTTTTCTGGAAATCTCATGTTAGAATTGAAGCATAGACCTAAAAGATTTGAAGTGGATAAAACAGATGTATGCATGAAAAAGCAGATAAAACCACATATATCATGCACTGATAGTAAAGATTTCTCTCACGTGGAACTGCTGGGATACAGGACAACGTGAATTTGAAAGCTGGGATGATTGCAGTTCTTGGTAACTTATAAAGAATCTGTGCAATGCACTTGAGTTGTGTTTAAATATAAGTTAAACCTGGAGTTAGGATGTTTGGGACATATTTAACCGCACGTCATATCTTGAGAAGGTGCGATTTCAGGTCACCTGCTACGTACCCAAATGCCTGTGTGTGCCTTTTTGGGCAGTCAGGTATTTCCAGTGTGAATTTAAGTGAATATTTTGGTACTGCTCAGCCCCACTTGTTAGTACGTGCGTGCACACATGCAGTTGGGAAGGAAGTCTGCATTAATTTTCTCTCAAGTCGCTGATTTTAGGGTGTTTTTTTAAGCAAGAACAGACACAGACCTGAGTACAGAACTTCAGTGTCAGCCTGAGTCCACACACCACAGTTTAATGTGGAGCTGAAACGGCCTCAGTGTGACCCAGAACATTTAGGTAGCAGCTAAGTATTTGATCAGTAACTCCATGTACTGCTTTAAGAGAAGATTCTAGAGTATTCTTATGGATTTAAATTCTTGTTTCTGAGATGCCTTGAGTTTAGTTCCATTGCAGAGCTGTGTTTACAGCACCAGTTACAGAAACAAAGCTTCACCTTGACTGTGCAGACTTGATTTAATGTGCATCTCTGTGCTTAATTAGTTGAAAACAATGAGTAAGTAGTAAATAATCCTTCATTTTTTACCTTTGGGCTCCTTTATGATCCTGCTGGAATGGAGGACAAGCGAAAGGCTTGCTCTTGAGCTTCAGATGTTGGGCAGGTTTTTTGCTTGCTGTGAGGCTCATAAAAATAAATATTTTTTAGGTTTAGTTATGTAAGTCTTGTATGAAAACATCGCATCTGTTAAGTGGTGTGGTAAAGATCTAAAGAGAAAAAAACCACCTTGTTTTTAATAGCAGGCTTTTTATAAAGTAGAAACTATTCCAAGGATTATGTCCAGTCACAGAGCTTCACAAAGAACTTCAAGAATCCTGAAGCACTTGATAAAATGCATTCCTGGAAGCTTCCTTGTGGGATGAATCGGTTTGAAATGCAGCTGTCTAAATTAATACATGAGAAAGAGTCTACCTTGGCTGTAGACTCAATACTGAAAATAACAGTAGAGTGCCAGCGTCCCAGGAGAATCAGGTTGTGTCCCACTTGGGACTTGAGCAGGAGCTGGTTTTATGTGAGGCTGACCTGCCTTAGGCCACTTTGCATGCTTTTAGCTAATAACCACCAAGACTGTAAGTGTGGAATGGTTTTCAGGCTTCATCCACGGAGCCCTTCTTGCACAGCAGCAACCCTGTGTTTGTGCCTGTGTCTGGAATTCAGAACATAACTTGGATTGTTACAGTCCAAGGCATGTTCTGCATCTCAACTGCTCTTCAGTGGTTTTAATCCTGTGTGGCAGGAGCACAGTTTGTAATACCTGAGGATACTACAGAGAAATTGGGGGCAGAGGAGGAGCTGATGTAGAACAAGCCTGTAGAGTTGGCTTGAAACCAGTTGGAAAAATCTGAGATGTCTCGTACATTTCTTGTAAAGTTTTTTTTTATTCCACCCCTCATCTTGGCTTATTGGTGTGTAACGTGGAACAGTTTTTAGCTGTCTGTTGTTGACGTTACAGGAGACAAGGAACCAGTGCATTAGGACAATGCGGTGCCCACAGTCAGACAGCACTTGTGAGACATGTGATGTCCACTTGAAGAGAAGTGGGGTTACAAGGGTGAAAGCCAAGGGCAGGTCAGACTGGTGAGGCCAGTGGGCACGGGGAGGAGGTAGCAGCTCTCAGGGTGTCCTCTCTTCATTTAGCTAAGGGACGGTTGAGGTACGGCCAGAAGGAAATCAAGATACAGAGCGGCGCTGTTCCAAATGTATCAGTGAGCACAAAACTGATTGAATGATACCCCAGCAAATGTCTGAGACTGAGACTGGAGTACTCAGATGGTGCTTGGTGATGTCTTCCAACCAAGAAGCTTGATCTCATTTCCCAATGTGATTATGGTGTAGGCGGTCGTGTACCAAGTCATGTATGTACCAAAATATTCCAGTAGTGAACTAACTTTGAAGACTTGGTTATCCCAGGCATGAAATAATGGTGTTTCCATGGGGAAGTACAGACTTTAGTTCACTTTGCTACTAGTCCATTAGAGTAGGACAAGGAGCAGAGTGCAGAGATAAATATTTGACTGTCAGTGTGTTTAGCCTGGAGAATCAAGCTAGTTGGTTACTCTTCTCAGTGGTCAAGACTGCTGCCAAAACCTTTTGGGTTATTGAAAACTTTGAATATTTTAGTTTGGGTGCTGTAAAAATTGTGTTCATCACCCTTGGTGTATTCATTAGAAATTTGAGCTCCACACAGGTGATGTTGAAATAGATATAATCAAACTGATTACCCATAAAAATGAATATTGTGTCTTAGTGAATTGTGCTGTAGAGGTGAACTAAATTTGTGAATTACTGCTGAAATACATGTCTTTTTTTGGGGGGTTTGTTTGTTTGTTTTGTATTGGGGGGGGGTGAACGGGTGGTGATTGGGAGGTTGGGGGGTTTTTTGTTTGGTTTTTCCTCCCCTCACTGCAAATATAAAAAGTAGACTTTACCTGAATTGAGACCTTCTTAACTAACTTGATTTTTTTTGTTTGAGAAATTACTAATGTGTCCTGTAATACAGAAGACGCTTCCCAGTCCCCTTTTTGGGACTTGAGCAGGAATTCTTAGAAACTGTTTAAAACACATGCTGTTTTTGACTTTATGTCAAAATATTTTGGCATATCTTAAGTACGTTTATTTTAATCCATACCTTGTGTGATTTGTGAGATAAGTTTTCAAAAGGCACTCAAAGATACAGATCAAGGGAGTTTGAGTTCTGAATTCTGACTTACTCTTAAATATGAGGTTAATGATACTTTCTGTGTTAAAAGCTGGGGGTTCTTTGCTTCTGCCAGTGCCATTTCTTAGGTTCTTAGCTGGGATTTTGCGTGGGAAATCCAGAAATTAAATTAGTAATGGATGTAAAACACAGCTCCCTTGCAATGGTGGGAGCACACAACTGGGCCTGTTAGGACACAGATTTTGTGGCATTGGTTGGAAAACTTTCATTCTGCAGTTTAAAGTGCTTTTGTCAATTGGACCGAAGTGTGTGGGGCTTCACTTTCTCCTTTGCTGTCACACCTGACAAACAGCTGGAGAAAAACTGGAAAAGAGACAGGGCAAAAACCATTGAGTTCTTCTGAGGCAAAGTAGGAAAATGGGCGTTCTTCCCAAAGGCTGCTTCAGACTCAAGTTTGCTTTGTATATCCAAACATCCCATGTATAGAATGAATTTCAGGGAGTGTGGCAGTCAGTGCTATCTGTGTCATGTCCATACACTGTCATCACTGTAAGTGGTGTTACCTTTGCTTATCTAATACCTTGACCAAACTCTCTGCAAACTGGCTGTTACAAAGCTTCCACTTCTCTGGTTTCAGCAAATTCTGCCATGTCAGCATCCTGCCCTGTTGCCTTTTTGTTATGTTTATGAGGGGTGGGGGTGAAGGCTGCACAGACTTCTGCATTAAAACGTTTAAACTGTTTGAAGAAAAATTGCATAGATACCCATTGGTTGGACTTGTTCTGCAGCCCTGCTTCCAAAGGTACGGAACCCCAGGTCCAAATAATGGCTGATTTGTTTTAGGAAGATCTTCAGGTTAAAAAAAAAATAATGATCTTGTGGTGGGCTTCTAGAAAACGTGTCAATCTGATACTTAACTCTTTCTTTGATTGAATACAGTAAACTTTTTTCATAGTTCAAATTCTAACAGTTAAAGGTTCAGAGATTGGGCTAAATGTGTGGAATATATATATTTGTGGAAAACAACAGTTTTTAAGGAGTTCCATCTGTCGATGGGAGTTCATCCCACTGTCCCTTTATTGTCACGTTACACTTGGGAAGTGTTTTGCTTTGGCTAAGTGTGGTTCTTCTGTCCAACAGCAGTGAGTGGAAGAGCATCTGCAATGTCAAACACTCCTACCCACAGCATTGCAACCTCAGTGTCCCAACCTCAGACGCCGACTCCGAGTCCCATCATTTCTCCTTCAGCCATGCTGCCCATTTACCCTGCTATAGACATCGATGCCCAGGTGAGCCTGCCACTCTCACAGGTGCACAAAGCTATTTTTTTTCTGCATCCTGAATAATTCAGTGGTGGCAGATAGCTCTGTTGTATAATGGGTTGGGATCTGGGGACTGGATTTGCTGCTTTTAGGAAGCCAGAACAACACCCCAGAGAGTCGCAACCCACTTTCCTCTGTGCTCTCGCCAAACAAAAAAAAAAGTCTCTGAATGACTAAACATTTGTATTTCTTATTCCTTTGTTGTCACTGTGATTATGAGAAACAGCAGAGTTGTCTACTGACAGAAATTAAATGTTCTCTGGCCTGATATCCTAAGACAAAAATAAGCTGTAAAGAATTGCACACTGAGTTTTCGGTTGTGCTTCCAACTCGTTGGCCAGAGATCACAGAGGTATGAAAGTCTTGAAACGAATAATTGCTGTGATTTTTTCAGCAGGAGGAAATAATTCAAGCTCTCACTTCCACTAAGGGAACGGCTTTTCTATAATGAAAGTAATTGTTAAAAGGGCAACTTTATGTTGGCTTGGAGCTAGCTGGCCATCAGCAAAAAGCGTACACATACTAACTGGCATATATCTATGCACAGCTCTGGGCTATGCATAACATGACTTAGGTTTGGGCAGCATGGAGTAGGAGGAGAGGCATGAGATGATTGTGGGGAAAGGGAGAGGAACCTCTGGAAAAGCAGCCTTTGCTACTTAGTTGCTTGTGGTACTTGTCTTGGATTCTGCTGTGATGAAGCCTTTGGCTGAACTGGAGTGTTAAGAATTAAAGACAGAATTCTTACCTTCATTATACCATCTAAAGGTCACAGTCAAGCAGTGGTAAAGAAGTTAATCTGGTTAGCGGAGCACAGATGAGAGCTCAGTTCTTGAAGAATCTTCAGTTCTTGTCAGGATTTCTTCTTAAATCTCCCAGCAGAGCTGCCTTGAGAGGTAGAATCCTGTCATGAACCTGCACACAGAAGATAGCTGTGGGGGCATCAATAAACATGCCCTTAGCTTATAGAAGCTTTTTGTTTTGGCATGGGTGTAGTTATGTTTTGGCTGACGTGCACTGTAACAGGGGCTGTACCTGAAAAAGCAAGTATTTATCTTCTGTGTGTGTCTCTTTGGTTTAGACTGAGAGTAACCATGACACAGCCTTGACACTGGCTTGTGCTGGTGGCCATGAAGAACTGGTACAAACCCTGCTGGAGAGAGGAGCTAACATTGAACACAGGGACAAGAAAGGTGGGTATCTCACCATGGCAGTACGAACCCTGTCTGCTTTGCCAGTGTGTCCCACTAAATAAATCCCCAATAAGCCTAGGCTTCATGTGAAACCTTTAGGCCTGCTTTTCTGGTGGTTTAACTCATGTCACTTATGAACGTGGACTCTTCAAACACTGTTTTCTGTTTCAGGGTTTACTCCGCTTATTTTGGCTGCTACAGCTGGCCATGTGGGTGTTGTGGAAATCTTACTGGATAATGGAGCTGATATTGAAGCCCAGTCCGAGAGAACCAAGGACACTCCTTTGTCTTTGGCTTGTTCGGGAGGGAGGCAAGAGGTGAAGTAAACCTTAAATCTTGAGAAGAAGTGTGTGAATGACATACTGTGTTAATATAGCACAAGAATCTTGCAGAAAAGTTACAGTCACACGGGATGTGTGTTTAAAAAAGATGCAAAGAGCTTCACATTTTCCAATTTAGACATCACAACATGTCCCATAGATTGCTTTTTCTCTTTTGGTAACTGGACTGGTGCTGTGCAGGTGTCCTCATGAGTGTAGTCATTAGTGCCCCATTATGGGACTCCTACCAGCATAATTAGGTGTAGATATGAAAGTGAATGCCGTGAGTGTTCTTGCTGAGAATCAGTAGTTAGACACAAATGGGTGCCATATATGAGCCATATTGTAGTTTTTGGGGAAAAGAAAAATGGGAAAACACTGGGCTTTGGGCAGCAGAGGTGATGTCAGAATACCCTCCTGCTCAAATTTTGGGGTTTGACAGTATATTTGTTCCATGATTTCATGGGAAACATTCTGATGGAGAACTGTGCAGGTCTAATGTAAACTTTTTTAATGCTTAAAACCTGAAAGTGAAGCAAATTTAACAATGCACTGGAAGTGACACCATGGGTTTTCACCTCAGTGTACGCTGTGATTTTAAGTTGCTAGACAGTTCAGTTTCCTGACACGTCCTCTGCAGGAGAGGACAAAAAGCACAGCAGTACTTTGTACACCATATTGAAACTGAATCTCTGGTTTGGCAGGCTTTAAAGATGGCTGGAATAATCATAAAGAGATCTGCTTTTTCTTACTCTGCTGTTCAGTTTGGTATGAATGGTTGAAGCATACTAATCAGCAGTCATGATTGATTTTTTTTTTTAAAGGAAGTTTTACAGTGGCTTTGGGAACACAGTTGTGGCCTCTTCCAGTCATGAAGGCAAGGGCTGTAGTGAAGTAACTGATTAAAGTGGCTTTCTTACCACTGACATCTTCCAACAGAATATTTAGGCTTGAAAAGCATTTGTCTTGGATAGATTTGCGAGTTTGGGAGAAAACCAGATGTTATTTGTTGAAACACTGCAGGTGGTGGAGCTGCTGCTAGCTCGAGGGGCAAACAAGGAGCACAGGAACGTGTCTGATTACACACCTTTGAGCCTCGCTGCCTCAGGTGGCTACGTGAACATTATCAAGATTCTGCTGAATGCTGGGGCAGAAATCAATTCCAGGCAAGTTCTCTTTTCACCCATTGTCTCATGGGCTCGCTCGCTTGTGAGTTAAGTGAAGAAAGTGTGTGTGTGTTTTCCCTTTGTTTTCCCTGTGTAGTTTACTCTGTGTGTGCATGGATGTCATGCTTTTGCATCCATTGGGAGGTAGAAAACAGCTCAGGTGTGAGCTGCACAGATAAAAGGAAAGGGCCAAGCACAGGTTATGCTCCTCATAAGAGATGCCCTTCAGTTTGAAGCAATCAAAAAGTAACATGCATGGTTGTCTCTAAGCAGAAGTACTTGTCCTAAACAATGCTGCTGTGGAGAACCCCTTGTAGGCTCAGTAGATGTTGGTGTGCAGCTGATTTTTCAGTCTTGTGTAAGTCCTCTGCCTTCATTAGTTTATTATAATCACATTTCTGAAATGACCTTTATTAAAGCTGTTTCGGTGCTTTCTTCCTTCTCTTTCAGAACTGGTAGCAAATTGGGCATTTCTCCCTTGATGCTGGCAGCCATGAATGGGCACACTGCTGCTGTCAAGCTGTTACTGGACATGGGCTCTGATATAAACGCCCAGATTGAGACCAACAGGAATACAGCTCTGACTCTGGCCTGTTTCCAAGGAAGAACTGAGGTGGTCAGCCTGCTGCTTGATAGAAAAGCTAACGTTGAACACAGAGCCAAGGTAAAGAGCAAACAGCTGGAGAGGTCCCCAGAAAGAGGTGCTTGTAAGTCATTGCATCTCTGCTATTACCCGATTTTCTTGCCTTTGTGCAAGTCATCTTCTCTAGTTCAGTTCTCTAGTCCAGTTAACTGAACTGAACCAGATACCGTATAGAAAAAAACGGCTGCATTTAAGGGCTAAGATTTTGGTGGTTGCAAAGCTCATCAAAGAATGTGTTTCTCCAAAAAAGCCTTGATGCATCTTCAGGTGGTTACAAGCGCAAGGACAGGAATCCATTCTGTTTGTAAGTTAAATAAATACCAGCTCCTCACCCCTCACTAATGGCTTCTTTCTCCTGCTTGCTTGTTGCAGACTGGTCTCACACCGTTAATGGAAGCAGCTTCTGGGGGATATGCAGAAGTGGGCAGGGTCCTGCTGGACAAAGGTGCAGATGTCAACGCTCCCCCAGTACCTTCATCCAGAGATACAGCTTTAACCATTGCAGCAGACAAAGGGCACTACAAGTTCTGTGAGCTCCTCATTAGCAGGTACTGTGTTTGCAAGTGAGCAGCTTAAAGAAAAATGTGGCTGTGTTTAGACTTCATTTTCCCAGTATGCACTAATATTTCCAGATATACACTAAAGGGTTAGGAAATGGGAAAGGTTCTGTGTCTGTTGACTTTTACTACATAATTTAATTTATCCCAGGTACTCAAACCAAGTTCTTTTTGGGGTCAGAGTGCTTCCTTTTGCCCAAATGCAGGGTTTTGATGCAATGTGTTTGGTTTTGTAGGGGAGCTCACATCGACGTGCGGAACAAGAAGGGGAATACTCCACTGTGGCTGGCAGCGAACGGGGGGCATCTTGATGTTGTCCAACTGCTGGTCCAGGCTGGAGCTGATGTGGATGCAGCTGATAACAGGAAAATAACTCCTCTCATGGCAGCCTTCCGAAAGGTAAAATGTGAAGTTCAGCTTGGCTCTTGACTGGGATTGTCTTGATCATCCCTACACAGCTGTTAGAAGTAGAACGTACTGACAGAAGCTACATATTTTAAAATATGTCAGTTAATTTGAATACCTGGCGTTGAATCTTCAGAAACAGATGTGTGTGTCACCTGTGTAATATCTGTGCTCAGTTCTAATTGGAATTTGCTTTACAGGCAGTGTAGTGAGGCTGGTTCTGGTGTGGAAGGGTGAAAATTGCAGAGGTTCTGTCTGATAGAACTGGAAAGAAGTACGTTTGGTTCCTTATGCAAGAGAGGATGAGGACTTTGGTCCAAAACAGTTCAGTTTAGCCTGATTTGAGTCTACAGATTATTTTTGTTAGCAAGGGAGGGTAGTTGAGGTGCTGCAGTACTGGAAAAATTGCGGATGACTGTAAAAGCCTGCAGCTGTTAAGCTGTTAGAGCTGGACATCTGAAGACTGCCCCCAAAATGGCAAAAGTTTGTGAAAATACTTCTGTAATAAGGGCAACCCGACAGGAGGTAATTATCTGCCTTCTCTGGTGTCAGAAATGTGCCTCACTAGTTCAGAAGGTGAGAAAGATCTCAAAAAAAGTGTTGAGAGCTTCATGTGTTGAGGAGTTGAAAATAAATATTTTGCAAGGGGTGCTGGGACTGAAGTGTTTGTCAGCAAAGCAGAGGCAGCTGGTCTGATAGAAAATGTTGACCTTGAAATTTGTTTTGCAGGGTCATGTGAAGGTGGTGCGTTACCTGGTGAAAGAGGTAAACCAGTTCCCATCCGACTCGGAGTGCATGAGATACATAGCAACCATCACTGATAAGGTAAGACAGGAGGGAGGAAAACACTTGAGAAGGAACAGTGTTGTGTCTCAGCTTCGGAGACAATGTTATGAATTCTCTTCAGCTCACTGGCCACCAGCTTTCAGCCAAAGCATGAGTCCCATTGGAATTTTTGAGGAAAAACAGCAGGAAATGAGAGCACGTGGCACTTTGTACTCGATGTACTTTGTCATTTCAGGAGATGCTGAAGAAGTGCCACCTGTGCATGGAGTCAATTGTTCAAGCCAAAGATAGACAGGCTGCGGAAGCCAACAAAAACGCAAGCATTCTGCTAGAGGAACTGGACTTGGAGAAGGCAAGTGGAAAGAGTTGCAGCTGGGAATCTTTATCTCTTAAAATTCCGGTTTCAAGTTCCTTCAAGATGAGGTCGGTAAAAGTAGTTATTGGGGTATAGGAGTGTGTGTAATCACCGTAATTGGAGCAGCTAGAGCTGAGCATCTTGTTGTTCAGGTGATCTTTGAACTTTGATGTTATTCAGAGACGTTGGATCAGGAAACGCCAATAGAACTAATTCCTCTGTACCGAAAGAAGGAGTTTCCAGTACTGTACCAAAAGAAGGATTTCTGAGTATGATTCTGTCAAAAAAATGAGTGTGGCATTTTCTAGTCATACTCATGTGGACCTTAGGTCTAAACCCTGTTTTGCGACCAAAATATTTGAAAAATAGACTCATTTACTAGAAACTATGCACTGTAGTTAGAAATAAAACAGCAAAGTCCAAGGAAATAGAAAGCATTTGGATTTCTTGAAATGCATGGGACATCTTATAATGCTGTTCCATGTGCTTGACTTGTAGCTAAGGGAAGAAAGCAGGAGACTGGCTCTGGCTGCCAAAAGAGAGAAAAGAAAGGAGAAAAGGAGGAAGAAAAAAGAAGAACAAAGGCGAAAACTAGAAGAAATAGAAGCAAAAAATAAAGAGAATTTTGAACTTCAAGCTGCTCAGGAGAAAGAAAAGTTAAAAGCTGAAGGTGATTACTGCATTTATTCCAAGAAAAGAATTAAGTCCTATGTGAGCTGGTATGACAGCTGTAATAGATTTATGGATGTTTGCATAGTCAAGGGTTTTGTGGAGCTTTGTAAAAAAGTTACTTCTAAGTTGTTTGATAGGACAGGTGTGATTTGGAAAGCAAAATACTCAAGTTTCCTCAAACCAGCTAAATTACTCCTGATTTTTCTTCACTGTTCCATCAGATGATTCCGAGGTCCCAATGGAGCCTCCCAGTGCTACCACCACCACCACCATAGGTATATCTGCAACCTGGACAACGTTAGCAGGCTCTCATGGGAAGAGGAATAACACCATCACCACAACAAGCTCCAAGAGGAAAAACAGGAAAAACAAAGTAACCCCAGATAATGTTCAGATTATATTTGATGATCAGCTTCCGATTTCCTATAGCCAGCCAGAGAAGGTGAATGGGGAATCCAAGAGCAGCAGCACTAGTGAGAGTGGTGACAGTGACAATATGAGGATCTCCAGCTGTAGCGATGAGAGCAGCAATAGCAACAGCAGCCACAAAAGTGACAATCATTCTTCCACAGCTGTCACTAACACACAGAGCAACAAAAAGCAACCCTCGGTGCTCGTCACTTGTCCAAAGGATGAGAGGAAAGCAGTCCCTGGCAAGTCATCCATCAAGTAAGTTCCTGTGACCATGTATGCAAAGTGCAAGTCATCCTTTTTCCCCCCCCACATAATGACAGCATTTAATTCCTTTTGCAGGTTGTCCGAAGTTATTAATGAAGTGACGAATAATTCCTTGTCTACTTGCACAAAATCTGCTCCTTCTCCCCTTTCTTCTCCAAATGGAAAGCTAACCATTGCTAGTCCTAAACGTGGTCAGAAAAGGGAAGAAGGTTGGAAGGAAGTTGTGAGAAGGTAAGCAAAACATTCCCCTAATTCCCTTTGATGCTGTCCTTTGTGTAGCCTTCCCTGGAGTTACTGAATGACCTTCTTAGTGGGTTTGAGATCTCACAAAGGTGCTGTTGCATAGGTTGAATCAGAAAACACAGTATTCTTTTGACCAACCTGCCCACAGCTTCTTGCCATGAAAGTGTTTCCCACTTAATACTGTTTCTTTTTTATATAGATCCAAGAAGGTTTCTGTTCCATCAACTGTGATTTCCAGAGTTATTGGCAGAGGAGGATGTAACATCAACGCGATCCGGGAGTGCACGGGAGCGCACATAGACATTGACAAGCAGAAGGATAAAACTGGAGACCGAATAATCACAATAAGGTGAGCAGGAGATCCTGCACTGACTCCCTCCTGTGGGTATTTTCTCCTTGCAGAACATTTGTCTGTATAGGAAGATTGAAGGCTTGATCTAGTTGTTCCTTGGAAGATCACTTGAAAGCAGGGGAGATTAATGGGGTGGGGAAACAGAGTACAACCACCAACAGGTACAAAAGACAGCTTGTGAGATAAGGTGAAGCATAAACGTTGGGATTCTGTGTTTGGGCTTGTCTAGACTTGGTGAAGTATGAAGGAATATTTAGGGAAGCAAATATTTTATCCATTTGAGTTTTTTGGGGTTTGGAATTTTCATGGTGAACTTCTTGAGTAATTGTCTGCAGCAGGACTGTGCCAAGCTCAGGTTTTGGATAGAGAGTTATTTTCCTGTTAGTGTGATGGAAGATAGGCTGGATCATGTGTGAGAGGTCCTTGGCTATAATGTGTGTAAATGCTTTAGATGCACTTTCCCTGTCCTTCCTTTTTGTAGGGGTGGCACAGAATCGACCAGACAGGCCACACAGTTGATCAATGCTCTGATTAAGGATCCAGATAAGGAAATCGATGAACTAATTCCAAAGAACCGTTTGAAAAGTTCGACTGTAAATTCCAAAATAGGGTCCTCGACACCTGCCACCACTACAGCTGCTAACAGTTCTCTCGTGGGCATCAAAGTGACCACCGTAGCTGCTTCGTCGACATCTCAGACCGCCTCCGCGCTCACCGTGCCTGCAATCTCCTCAGCATCCACTCACAAAAGCATTAAGAACCCCGTGAACAACGTGCGGCCGGGTTTCCAGGTTTCCCTTCCGCTGGCGTATCCTCCTCCGCAGTTTGCACACGCGCTCCTCGCTGCTCAGACTTTCCAGCAGATCCGTCCGCCCCGGCTGCCCATGACGCACTTCGGAGGTACCTTCCCACCAGCCCAGTCCACGTGGGGTCCGTTTCCCGTCAGGCCGCTGAGCCCCGCCAGAGCTACGAACTCGCCGAAACCTCACATGGTGCCTCGCCATAACAGCCAGAACAGCAGCGGCTCTCAGGTCAATTCAGCAAGTTCTTTGACGACGAGTCCCACGGCGACGACAACTTCAGTGGCTTCTACTGTGCCTGGATCTTCCGCGAGCGGCAGCCCGAGCTCCCCTTCGGTCAGGAGGCAGCTCTTTGTCACGGTGGTGAAGACGTCCAACGCCACCACCACCACCGTGACGACCACGGCAAGCAACACGAGCACAGCGCCCACGAACGCCACGTATCCATCTCCTACTGCCAAAGAACACTACCCCGCATCTTCCCCCTCATCTCCCTCTCCTCCTGCGCAGCCGGCGGGCGTCTCCAGGAGCAGTCCTTCCGACTGCGCGGCGGCCTCTCCCAATAAAGGTGCGCCTCCGTCTGAGCCGGAAGCGGGGAGCCCGCCCGCCGTGGATGCGGGCGGCTCGACCAGCGGCAGGCAGCCCAATCCTGGGACCAGCAGCTCCTCTGTGCATCCCGCTCATCAGCAGCCCCCGGGAGCTCCTCTGCCAGAGGCCAGGCCCCCTCTCCAGCAACCTCAGGTTCCTGCACCAGATCCTCGCATGGTTGTGCCTCCAAATCTAGCGGTGACGAGCTCATCTGCTCCCGTGGTAGGTGCGAGCAACGCTCCGATGACCTACCCCGTGTCCCAGACGTCGATGGGGTCTGCTCAGCCCGCAGCCAAGATGGAAACCCCGGCCATCAGACCGCCTGTCCACGCAACCGGCAGCGTCCACAAGAATCCAGCTCCTGTGCAAAACTCCTCTGTCGCAGTCCTCAACGTTAACCACATCAAAAGGCCCCACAGCGTTCCTTCTTCAGTGCAGCTTCCTTCTACCTTAAGTACACAAAGTGCTTCTCAGAATTCGGCCCACCCGGCGAACAAGCCCATGGGGAACAACTTCAGTGCTACTCTGCCTTTCGGGCCCTTTAGTACGTTGTTTGAGAACAGCCCCACGTCTGCTCATGCCTTCTGGGGTGGGTCCGTCGTTTCCTCTCAGACAACGCCAGAATCCATGCTATCAGCAAAGTCCTCATTTTTGCCAAATTCAGATCCGTTACATCAGTCTGACACTTCCAAAGCCCCAGGTTTCAGGCCACCGTTACAGAGGCCAGCTCCAAGTCCCTCAGGTAAGTCTCAGGCTTGTGTCCATACCGTAATAATACAGTTCATTCTCATGTTTTTTAAGCCAAGCTGAGTTTATTTGAAGTGGCCTGTCAAATCTAGTAACAGTTTGGCAGCTGATGGGCTCGATAAAACAGGATTTTTGCCATTCCAGTCTGTTCTCCTGCAATAGCTGAGATAATTAAAACACTCTTATTTTCACCTCCCTTCCCTACCAGCTAGTGACTGGTCTAGTTTGTGATACCTTGTCCTGAGGCTGCAGAAAAATACACAGCATCTTCCAAGGGTTAGGATGGTAAAAAAAGTGGTGTTCTGATGTGAACTTGCAGCTTACAAGGGGAGTGTTGTCTTAATTACTAAATTTGATCCGTAAAACGTAATTTCGTTGACTGCCTGAAATTTTTAGTGAGATGTTGAGCTTTCTGCCCAAAACAGAGGCCAAGGGGTTGTCACAGAACCTGTTCTGTAGCTTCCAGAAAGTACACACATGGTTTGGACCATCTCTGCCTGTTTTTGTAGGACCATTGAGGTGTTTATGGATTGAGAGATATGACAGCACTTTTTTTCCTTTTTTGTGAATATGATGGTGTTGATTTTTTAATCTTGATATACTTACTAGTCAGCATTTTGACTACGGCCCTGTATGCCCCTAAGATATACAAATGAGTAAGTCTTAGATCCCTAAGATTTTATTTTTCCCTTTCTTCCTTGAAGAGGACATGAAGGGAGCAGTAATTCTTGTATTTTGAGTATCTTGGCTATTTGGTGACATTTGGTGTTAATGAAATAAGAGTCATTCTTGGTTTAAGTCTACAGCACAGCTGCCACAAACTGAATAGACTTGCCGAGTGTGAAACTTAATACTCCAGTTTCCTTTGGAAAATAGCAACACACATCCCCAAAGATGAATTGGATAAAAGTTTTCCTTTTTTCCATGATACAGGTGACCTCTTGGTGGAGCTGTTGGAGTTCTGGGAGTCACTTGTGCCCGTTTTCTCTTGTAGGTATTGTCAGTATGGATTCTCCCTACGCTTCTGTAACTCCTTCTTCTACTCACCTGGGGACCTTTGCCTCGAACCTGTCGGGAGGGCAGATCTACGCGCCCGGGACACCTCTGGGTGGAGCTCCTGCAGCTGCTAATTTCAACAGACAGCATTTTTCCCCTCTTAGTTTATTGCCTCCATGTTCATCAGCATCAAATGGTGAGTTCTGGTCAGCAGGAAGCTGCCGAGAAGCTGCTGTATAAATGAAGTTGTCTCGCAGAATTGCGTAAGGAATTCCGGGAGAAGATCCTTAGGGCAGGTTCTGGTACCTTCCTCCACCTTTGGCCCCTGCAGTTTGGAGTTTTTTGGACAGAAAACAAATAAGCTGTTGAGTGCTGGCTTATTTAGGGAAGGTGTTAGTCGGTTTCATTGGCAAAAATAATGACCAAAAAACCCTGCAGGGAACAAAGCAGGACTGAAAAAAAAAAAAGAAGAAAAAACAAACCCAACAAAAGCATGGTTTTATGTGGGCTTATTTCAGCTCTGGTTTAGGATATAATCCTCAAATCCTCTGTTGCTGATAGACAGTGATGCTTAGTTAAGGTTTTGTGGTGTGTGTCTGAGCTGCCATAAATGGTAGGCATTTTATATAAGGGACTAAATCAATGGTGAGTATCTCTGTGATCTGGAAATAAAATTATCCTGAGGTGGATGAATCTGGCATTAACCAGCTGCCCATTGTTAGTGGTTGGACACTGAAGGATAGGTTTGTGGGATCTGGCTGCCATCACTAAGTGGTCCTGTGGCTCTCCTTGCAGAATCTCCTGCTCAGTCCGTGTCTTCTGGAGTACGAGCACCTTCTCCCACCCCTTCAGCAGTGTCCTTGGGATCAGAAAAACCCAGTAATGTTTCTCAGGACAGAAAAGTTCCTGTTCCTATTGGGACTGAACGGTCTGCACGTATTAGACAAACTGGAACATCTACTCCTTCTGTAATTGGGAGCAACCTGGCTGCCCCAGTGGGACATAGTGGGATCTGGTCCTTCGAAGGTATAGGTGGCAGTCAAGGTAGGTGATGTTCATAGATGCACTTGAATTGATCACACCATTGTGTTTGCCAAACTTGTCTTCAGCACGGGATGATGAAGAAGTGAGTGCCTAAAATTACAGAAATGTTCTCTCCAAAGGGTTTGGAGCAGGGACTTCTCTTTGCCTTCTTGTCCACTTACTTCTTTTAACAAGGTTTGTGAAACCCTCTGGAATGTCCTGGCTGTGGAGATTTGGTACTCCAAGCAAGAACGGGAAAAACACAAGCAGGGTTTACAGGGATGAACACAGTGAGGATCATTTGATTTAGGAAGAGGGAAATTAAGGTGTCACAAGATAACTGTCTGGGGTTTTTTGTTGGTAAAGAGATTGTTTGTACAGTAGGAGTTAATATTTAATTTGTAGCTAAAGTAGAACCTTTTGTGCTGAGGATGGTGTTTTTATGAAGTGATAATATTCCACATTTGGGTTTCCTTTGTTCTTTCCAGCCATTTGCTTTCTACTAGCACAAGGCTCTTGGCTCTCCTGGAGTCACACAGAACTTAGTATTGCAGAATTTGTTAAGATTTTCAGTTAGTGATGTTACAGCTTTTCTCACCAAACTTGTCAGGAGTCTTGGATGCAGGTTTTGGGAGACTGATGAACTCTTTCTGTATTGACTGAGTTTTTTGTGGGGAGTCAATTTTTAATTTCTTCAGGTGTTTCTTGCTTGGGATGGGGGGTGTGAATATTGAGACTGTGTCGGATTGGAAGTCTGGAAGTCCTGTCAGCCCTCCTGCACAAAATGGGGTTTGCCATGAGTTCTGCCTGTGTTGTTCAGGGCTTTAGCTACTCTGCTCTGGAAAACCTGCAAGGATGGGAACTGCTGCACCTCTCCGAGCAATCTGTTCTGCCCCTTGACTGAGTCCAGACAGCTTAAGGTTTTAATTGACTGACTGTGCTCAGGTTTTTCCCCAAATGCAAACCCTTTTTTTACTTCACTAGTGTTTTTTTCCCAGATAAAGCTTTAGAAATTTAATATTTATTTGCATTGTGTGGTTGGAAAAGTCCTTTGTGCTTGTCTTGGCTTTTGGGATACTGCTTTCTTTTTGCTTTTATCGATTACTTCAACATTTTGATTTTCAGTTCACAGTAGGATTGGCTCTTCTCCACTTGAGTGTTAGGGTGCCTTAGAAATGTTTCTGTACCCCTTCTCCAAATGCAATTTTCATATGTTTTGTTTTGAAAATTTGGTTTTTGGATATCTGGGGTTTGAACTGTAGCACCAATAACCAAGCTGCCTCTGATGAATTCACAGAATTAGAACATGAGCACGTGCCTGCAGCTGGTCATTTTCTGGTTATGCTTTGTACAGATACTTCTGTGTCCCTTAGAATATTAAAAAATTAACGGAAGAACAGTAGTGAAGTAGAGCAAATAGTCTTCATAGTGTACATACCCTTTCCACAGCACCAAAGGCACAAGGAATTGAGGTTTTTGGAGGATCTGAGGTTTTTGGAGGAGGGAGAGTTAGCCCAGATTCCAGCTTTGGTGTTGAAATGGAGGAAAGTTGCAGGGGCAACGCTCTGGTTGCAGGTAACTGTTCCAAACTCGTGGCAGTGGCTCAGGGTTCCTGGCTTGGGGGCCGCAGGTGCCGTTTCTGGTCTCCTCTGTGCTCCTGAGCTCTCGTGCAGGGGGAAGCCCCAGAGCTGCAGGGCAGCGAACGTGGAGGCTGGAAAGCGGGCGGTGAGGGGCAGAGTGTGGATAACGCTGTGTCTCCGTGCTGGCAGATAAAGTGGACTGGTGCCACAGCGGAATGGGGAGCCACATGATCCACAGGCCCATGTCTGATCCAGGCGTGTTCTCGCACCAAGCCATGGAGAGAGACAGCACGGGAATCGTAGCGCCTTCCGGTACATTCCATCAGCCCGTCCCTGCAGGATACATGGACTTCCCAAAAGTTGGGGTAATGACCTTCCTGGACCCGATATGCAGCTGAACCCCCTTTTGTCCTGCTGTCTGTGCAGTAGTCGTAGTGTTTGTGAAAGCATCCTGATTGTTGCTTTTCCTCCCCCTCAGGGAATGCCTTTTTCTGTGTATGGGAATGCCATAATTCCTCCCGTAGCCCCCATCACAGATGGTACTGGAGGCCCCATCTTCAATGGGCCTCATGCTGCTGACCCATCTTGGAACTCGCTGATAAAGATGGTTTCAAATTCCACAGAAAACAACGGGCCTCAGACGGTAATTGTTCCATTTTTTTGCACTGTGTATTTTACTCAAAATATATCATGATTCCTGTCTGTGCAGTTGTGCATTTGGGAAAAGAAACCTTGGGGCAAAATTTCATACGAAAAGTCGATTTATGTGCTTTTAGTTAAGCTCTCCCTTCCCAAGAAGGGAACACAGCAACAGGACTGCTGCTGAGCTCTGTAGTTTGGGATGTCGTGACTGTTTTAGGAGCACACAGAGGAAGGCAGCTCTTTAGGAACGGAGTGAGTAGCTCTTTGCTGCTCTGATCTTGCCTGGCTTGTCCACTAGATACAATTTAGGCAGAGGGATTAATTCCCCTAAACCTCTTGTTCGTACTCAGGAACTAATACTATAATGGAACATCAGTAGCTCTGATTAGATTATGTCCTGTGATTAATTAGACAGTGAGCTCTGTTACACTGTTACTAAATAAAGATGTTTCTGGGCTTAATTTGCTTGGGAATGATCCAAGCTGTGGGGAGCAGCTCCCAGCTCTGGCAGGCCATAGGTGTGTGGGAGAGGGGGTTTGGCCACACAGTTCAGGTATTGCTCTGATGTGTCTTCTCTGCGAGGTGATTTCTGGTTTAATGAAGAAACTTTGTCCCCCAGAGAAGCTTTACTTGGTTAGACTTGAGATTCCCCAGAGCTGAAGGTGTTAGGGGAGGATAAGGCAGCAGAAATCAAGTTCTTGTTTGTCTGAACCTAAGGTCACGAGGAGAGTAAGTCTCTTGCTCTGGGAGCCGAAAGATTTGGGAACTGGGCTTGCAAATCATTTGCTGCACACACAGAGCCTTGTTAATCATCCTGGACAGGGAAAACTGTGAGCCCTGCTTGGAGCAGCCCAAAACACGGTGTTAATGCAGGTTTCTCTTGCAGGTGTGGACTGGAACTTGGACACCTCACATGAACAGTGTGCATATGAACCAACTGGGCTGAGTGGGATCAACGTGCTGGCCTTGAGATTCCTTTTTTTGCAGAGGAAACCACAATTGGCAGAAACAGTTTATGTGCTCCCAGATCATTCTACTGATGTGCTTGACTGAAGTGTGTAGGCTTTTTGCAGAAGAACTTACTAACTGACCTTTTTCTGTGAACATTGTGACCGCCCATTCCCCACCATCATATGTTTCAACTTAGTTAGACTTTCTTCTTTCCTTTCCTCCTCCTTTTTTTTTTTTTTGACATAACTTTCTGTTGAAGCTGTTCTTTGGCTGGTTGGTTTTAGTACTGTAAACTGCTTCTGAGCAAACACAGAAATTTAGCAAAATTATGTAAACTTGATCCTGAAGTTTTAGAATGGCAAATAAATGTACAATTGTTTACATAACAAATGGCTAAGCAGAAAGTAAATTTCAATATGTCAGTTATAGAGGCTCTACTTTATGTAGACTTAAATTAATGTGAGATATGTACCTTCATATTCAGAAATCTGGATGTTTCCTTCATACATTAAACTATTAATAAGCATAACTTTTCTACTTGTTTAATTTAAGTAAGTTATAAAAAGAAAAACACCACAGGCATTATCAGAGAGCATTTTCCAAATATGTGTTGGATTTTTTTGGGAATACATACGTTCTCTATTTGACATTGTTTTTTGTTGAGGAGAGCTTCCCTGCTGAAGGCTCCAAAATGCAGGTCTGTTCTAGAATAAGCCCTGTGAAGGTTTGTTTGGAGAAGTCCAAGTGGGAATTCCCTCATACATTGTCAGGAGCTGTCACCTGTGGACAGCAGTAGCAGGAGATGAGGGGGGGCAGGTACTGTGAGGTTGGGCTTGGGTGAGGAGTGACACAGATTCAGTCAGGATCCCGACACAGTTCGCTTACAGAGCACTGAAACGAGATCTACAACTCAGATTTAAGAAGTATTATTTGATTTTATTATGGTTCCTTCTTTGAAAACCAGGAAAACACCTCAGCTGCCCACAGGAACTACTGCCTTTCAACTACTGAGATATTTGAGATGTCCACAGGCCTTTTGCATAGCCAAGTCCGTATACCTGCCCTTAGGTGCTGCTCTGAATAAAAGCAAGCTCCTTTTTCGAGCTGCCTCATCACCTGAAACACATCCTGCAAAGATCTGGTGGTAGCAAAATGAATTCCAAAGTGAGGAAGTGCTCAGAAAAAGGATTGAAACTCCATCTCTCACACCTTACCGTGGTGTGGGTTCGTGCCCTTCCCCTCTGCTACAATCATTTGCTTCAGGCTTTAGTGCTTTTTAGGGTTACTCATTATTAATCCCACTGAGAAGTAGTGCTCAGTTTTTTATTACAGCCATGAATTCCAGAATATTTTGTTGACCTGACACTTCTGGGGCAGCACAGGCTTGATGCCACCACTGTGGCAGTGGGCTTGGGCACAGGAGATCCTGGGTGAGGGGAATTGGACCATTTTTATTCTCAGATCCTTTTTTTCCCTTCATTTTTCCACAGTGGTAATGCTTTTTATTTGTCCAATAAACCAAAGAACGTACTCGTTTGGGAGCTGGCAGGTGCTCTTTATTTGGGAAAAGGGAACAGAACCAGGGTTAGGACAAACACGGAGAGGAAGAGAACACAATGCAGAGTGTGTATGGTCTGACGGGTATTTTGACCTCTCTTTGCCACAGAAGGGGTGAGGAGACACAGTTCAGAACCTGGCTGGGCAGGAGAACACGACTAAGGTGGAATGAGAATTGCTTGTTAATGATTAATTGCTTGTGAATATAATTATCAGGCTGTGAGAGTTGGGGCTGTTCAGCCTGCAGAAGAGAAGGTTGTGTAGATTCCTCGTGGCAACCTTCCAGTATCTGAAGTAGCCAACAAGTAAGCCCAAGACTTCTCCTTGTCATGTCAGAACTGTGGTGATAGGACAAGAAGTAATGGGTACAAATGGAAAAAGGGGAAACGTGTAGGCTAGATATTGGGAAGAAATATTTACTGGAAGAGGGATGACACACTGCCCCAACCAAAGGCAGTTTGGATAAGACCTTGAACCTTCATGCAACACTCCCAGGCCCGGGATGTGATCCTTGGCGATGTCCTGTGCAGGGCCGGGTGTTGGACTCCCTGATCTTCCCTCGCGATTTCCTTCTGCCTCAGCACGTTCTGTGGTGTGGCGGGAGGTGTCCCCGCCCATGGCAGGAGGGCGTTGGGACTATTCTACGCTCTATTCTAAGCTCCATTCCAGCCCCGCACCGCTCCGGTTACAACATCCCTCAGCTCACGGAGCGAGGCGCTGCCGGGCCCTCGCTGCCCTTCCCGTGCCCTCAGCCGCCATGGCCCATGGCCGCGGCGTGGCGCGCTCCGGCGGCGCGCGGGCCGCGCATGCGCACGGCGGTGTGGCGGGCAGCCGGCGGGATGTGGCGGCTGGCGCGGGCTCGGCCGGCCCTGGCGGCGGCGGCGGCGGCGGTGCCGGGCGGCCCCGGCGGCCCTCAGGGCTGGTACGAGTGGGCGGCGCGGTCCGAGCCCGTGCACTGGGCCGAGAGCGGGCTGGCGGCGCTGCAGGAGGCCAGCGGGCTGCCCTGCTGGGCCGCCATCGCCGGCGGGGCGGCCCTGCTGCGCAGCGCCGTCACCCTGCCGCTGGCCGCGCACCAGGGGCGGCTGCTGGCCAAGGTGGGAGCGCTGAGGGGGCGCTGAGGGGCGGGACGGGCGCTGAGGGGAAGGACTGACGGAGGGGCTGAGGGGGCCGCGGAATAACCCTCACTGTTCTTTTATTCCAGTGTCTTTAGGGGTGTTTGGGTTTATTTAAAACAATTTCGTTGACTTTCGCGCGTTTTTGGCTGCAAAAGTGAGCGTCTATTGCGCTCTCGCGTAATGGGGTCTCTTATGCTGCGGGTAGTGACTTTGTTCACTGCCGAGTTGTGAGTCCCGATGGACTTCATTTTATTACTCTTTATTTCATTTCTCTCTATATATTGTTATTTATAGATTTCTATCACGTGTAACACAATATATATTACATATAGTATATCGTAAATAATACATTCCGTCATACGCATTTTCTATGATATATAGTTGTATGTTGTTATTATATATATTTGCATGTTATTGTTATATATATTTGCCTGTTACTCTTAATTTTTATTATTGTCATTTATTTATTTTTATCATTGAGGTGGCGTTAAAGCTGGGTCTTTTTAAGTGAAGTAGCTGATCACTAGTCCTGAATGCAGGCAAAAAGACGCTTGTTAAGAATTGCCCTGATTTCAGCTGTGATAGAACTCATTTTCTTCTTAAAAAAAGTATAAAATCTAAGAAGAGTAAAATTCTGTCTTCATTTCATGCAGTAGTAGGGGAGTGTCTTTGATTTTTACTGTAATTACTTGTCACTGTTGCACTTGTCGCTGTTACCTTCACGGGGTTATTCTGTTTAAAGATAAAAGGTGTTCGCTGATGTTGAACAAGACATCGACAAGATGCCTCGTCCCTCACAGGGGTTTAATGCCTGTACAGGTATTAAATTATAGTGATAATTAATATGTTTGATACTTGTGCTGGCATTAAATCATGCAAGGGTAATTAATATGTGTAATACCTGTAGAGGTATTAAATTATACAGTGGCAATGCGTATGTTTAATTCCCGTTAATACAGATATTAAATTTTACAGTGATAATTAATAAGTGCAGTACTTGTTCCGGTATTGAATTACCAGGGACAACTAATAACAGAGGTGAGGAGAGGAGGCGATTGCTACTGCCACCGTGCCCAAACAGTTCTCCTTTTCTTTAGCTAGCTGGAAAACCTGCAGCCTGAGATTAAGGAGCTCGCCAAGCGCCTTCGCTATGAAGTTTCAGTGCGTGGAAAGCAGCTGGGGTGGTCTGAAAAGGTGGCCAGGTACGACGGGGAATGTACACACCTCCTGAATCCTCTCTGGAATGAGGCTTGGCAGGAAGGAAGATCCCACAAACAGCACTTTTACAGCAAGAGTCTGCCATTGCCCAAAGCTTAGATTTTCTTTCCCCTCCTACGATTTATTTACTCTATTCCCTTGCAGACGTTACCCATTTCAGAGCTCTGAACTTTGGTTTTTCTCTCCGGAAGGTTGCACTTCACGAAGAACATGCGGAGGGTTGTCACGGAGCTGTACATCCGGGACAACTGCCACCCCTTCAAAGCCACCCTGCTGCTGTGGGTGCAGGTCCCCATGTGGGTCTGCGTCTCCCTGGCTCTGCGCAACTGCAGCGTCGGCGCCCTGGGCTCAGCAGGTGCTGCCTCTGGGCGCCTCTCTTCTCTCACTGTCACTTTGTATTCACTTACTGCTCCCACTGACACCTTGTTGGTTGGAGAACACGTGTCCTGAGCTTGATGTACAAGCTGATATAAAAACAGTCAGCTGCTTAAGGTTTTAAACTTAATATAGTTTGAACTTAATCTAATTAATTAATATAAATAATATATAGTAATATAGTTTGAAATGAGTTTTAAACCTAATGTAGTCTGATGATCCTGTTTAGCAAGTAACATTACACATGCCACAGCACACTCACTGTTAGTCTGTATTTCTTTTCTTTCGTGTGAAATGCTGTAGACAAGGTGAACGTGTGAGGGTTTTTTAAATTTAAAAAAATTACATACTGATTTTTTAGACAAGAGTTCATAGTTTGGTTTTTTTAAGCAAGAATGTAGCTAGTTACAGAGTTATTAAGAAAAATGTATTTTCAAAAATGTAGCTAGTTAGAGAGTTACTAAGAAAAATGTATTTTCAAAATCAGGAAATAAACACTAGGTTACTGCATTCTTGCTTTTCCCATTGACTTGTAAAATATTTGAGATCAAAGTAGTTTTTGTCACAGATTTACCTGCCAGTGGCTGTCATGAGCTAAGCTGGGTCTCGGCTTGTATCTCCCACTTTTCGTACTTATATTGGTAGCAGAGTGTTAAACCAAGGATTTCTGCTTTAATCATATTTCTCATGTGGACAAAACAAACCTAGAAACTTGGGTGTATGATTTAACACATGGTGCAGTTTTGGCTCACTTGAGACAGCAAATCATACTGAATTCTGTATTTTCTTGAAATGTTTCCTATAGTACAAGAACAGTTTTCATCGGGAGGAGCACTGTGGTTTACAGACCTCACGGCACCCGATTCCACGTGGATTTTGCCCGTTTCCCTGGGGCTGGTGAATCTGCTGGTGGTAGAGGTACGTTGGTGGAATAAACCAGCAGTGGTGACTGCAAAGGGCTAACACATAAAGGTGGCTGCTGATTAGCACTGCTTTAAATGCACTGGGCCGAAGTGAAAAATAATCTGTCTGCTCTGTGTATTTTGATGTGTAGGTGTCTTGTTCAGAGACCTCAAAGTCTGGTGTGACACGTCTCAGATCTACTTGAGCTTCAGTATTTTTTAGTCGTGACTTAAGTTTCTTTTAGAATGCTGCTCTAATGAGCTTTCTGGGTGTTAATCCTCAGTCTGGTCATTTCACAAAGAGTTTGTTTATACCTGTTTATATCTCCTCTTTCAGATCTTTGCTTCCCAAAAAAAATTGCAAGTTTCCCGGTTCCAGAAGTTTGTTACGAACTTCTTCCGCGTGGTGTCCGTGGTGATGATCCCGATTGCTGCCATGGTGCCCTCTGTAAGTACCCAGGTGGCCTCTGGGACGTCACCTGTGGCTGGTCTGTTCTGCTGCTTCAAGGACAGCCCAAATGCCTCCTGTGTTTCATATTTCTGCTGCTGTGTGCTTGAAAACAAATCAGATGTTTTGTCTATAAGTATGTTTAAATCTTGATGCCCTTGGAGTATCTCTGTTCAAGAGGGGAGACTTTGCAAACTTGAAAGGACTTAATGTCCTTCATGTAGTCTAAAAAAGGAGAGGAAAACTTTATGTAAAGGCACATAGGCAGATGTTTGCTAACTGGAAACCAGTGTAGTTCTTAAATTAGGATATTTTCCACATCTTTCTTCAAACACTTCTCATTTTTACCAGGTTTTCTACTGCAGAGTATTCTTAGCAAAAACAAAGTGTCTGGTTGTTTGGCTCATTCAGTTATAGTTTCAAATACAGAAGTTGAAGCAAGTTTAATATGAATTAATTTAAGACCCGTCAAGCCTCAGTGTAGATGACACTTTTCCCCAGAGGAGTTCAGAGACAGACAGTTACATTTCACGTGGAAGCCATTATTGCAGATGAGAGGAGGAGTGTTTTAGGTGAGTTATTTTTATCAGTACCTGGGAGTACCCCACAGCTGTGGTTTGGGAGGAATTGCCTAAAACCGGTGTTTTCCTTGCCTGCAGGACGCTGACCTGTGCTTGTCTTGTTGCAGTCCATGGCGCTGTACTGGCTGTCCTCGAGCCTCGTGGGGCTCTCCCACAACCTCCTGCTGCGCTCTCCCGCCTTCCGCCGGCTCTGCTGCATTCCAAGGACCAAATCCGACTCGGATACTCCTTACAGGGACATCATGGCTGCCTTGGCTGCTAAATACAGCTTCAAGAAATGACACTGGACTGCAGGAAGAGCTGCCTCAGTGAGATGTACTTATTTGCTGTATATTTATTTTCCAAATAAAACACTGGCTGGCCATAAAGAAGGATTGGTCAGCAAAAATGTGTCTTTACTGGGTAGCTTTGTTTCAAGGGTGGTCGTTTTGCAGTTGCAATAGTCCAGAAATCTAGGTTTGTCTCCTGAATTATCCTAAGTAATTGGGCAGGTGAGTGTTACATAAAACCCTGACTCATATATGGTGCCTCTTTTTTACTCTTAAGTCCTGAAGGCAAAGAAGTTCAGGGTTCTTTGTTAAAATTATCAGGAATTAATTGTTTACTTTATTTTAAAAGATTCCAAGCTACTACTGTGATATAAACTAACAAAACCCAGAAGAAGCATTTTTAACGCAGTCCTGGAAGCATTTATTTGAATTGTTGTGATAGCCTAGTGGAACTTTACAGGTAGGGCTGAGATACACTTTCTGAGTAAAATCAGCAGTTTCGAAGAAAAAGTGCAGCTGTCATTGTAGTAATAACACTTCACTTTACCTGTGGGGATGTTTCACTGATGTCTTTCACTGTTTTCACTGTTAGGAATCTCAGAATATCAGTGATAGAGTTATATCCGGATGCTGCCAGGATATTCTTATACCAAAAAAAACTCCCCAAAACAGGTGTGAAACTGAAGGTGAAGCAGCCAAAAGCATCTCATCTAATGGTGTCTAACAATTCAAAATCCACAGGTAAGGAGATCAGAATGTATGTGATAAAGCCCTTTGCAGGTCTGCATTGCAAGTAGGATAATGTTCTAGATTTTTAAAGGGTCTAACAGATTTCTCTGAATGTCCTGTTGTCATTTTGCCTCAGCCAAAGGTGTTGGAAAAAGACTCGGCAAAAGAGAGTGAATTTTTGTCTGGGAAGCTGCTGGTAGGGGGAGCTAGTGCTCCGTGCAGTGCTGAGGAAAGTCACCTCTCCTTCCTCAGCAGTCTCCCCTGAGGGTCTCACGTTCCCAACCACAGAACAGGGCAGGGTGACAACAGCCATGTCTTTTGTGTAGTAAAAAAATAACACGAGATTACTTGGGAGGCTTAAAGAGGGCTGTGAAACTGGTCACTGAAAAAAATGCCTCACAGCTCTGTCAGGACCCCAGATGTTCAGTGCAGGAGATTGTAATATTTGCTGTTCTCTGTTTATTTATGTTTATTTTACACCTTTTTACCTTATAAAATTACACTCAAGACCTGCCAGTGGGAGTTAAAAGAGAATAAGATTCCTCCAGTGAGTGGATTTGGTGGTGGATTTCTTACAGCATTATTTCAGGTCTGGAAGAGGGTTGTTGGAGCACTGCGTGTACTTAGGAGGGAAACTTAAGGAACTGAAATCAGGCAAGTACAAGTTCCTTGAGTGGGTTCTGTTCTGGCAGAACTCAAAGGCACTGAAATATCCTGGCTGGATAATATGTGTTTCTGTCTTGAAGATGCAGGGTAAACTTCAGGAATAGGGCTGTGATGCTTCTTACCTTTGGTGGTTGTGCCCTGCAGAAAAACATATACCCAGAAGCTTACCTCTGTTGTCAGCCATAGTAATGAGTCTGTTCAAATACATTGTCTGGCCTAAAATCCTTGTCTCAGTGTTTGATGCTGTTTCTAGGAAAGAGGATTGGAGCTTTGCTGTTTGCCTTCCTATGCTGATGTAATTATTTTGTTTTCAGTCCACGTTGATAAGACAAAGATGGAGCAAAGAAACAGATAATGATGTGTGTCAGGTCGAATGACTCCTTATTGACTATGGAAGGGCCAAGGGAGGTTTCTGGAGAAGAAATAAAAAAACCTGTTGTGGTGTTCTCTGAGAAACGCGACTGAAGTGTCTTAAAAAAGCCTTTACAGTATTCTGTGTGAATGACACTTTAAGTAATGTCATCTATAGCCCTGTTTGGCTTAACTGTGTTTCCACCTCTCCTGTTTGCTTCCTGTCCTGGCTTTGCTGAAAACAAAGAAATTGTAAGTAAATGACCAAAACCCCGTAGTAAGGAAAGAAAAGAAACCACAAGGTTTTAGAAAGGAGGGCAGTTTCCCTCCTTCCTAAGTTCCATCTGATTATTAGCCTGAAATACTGTAGGTGAGGTGAGTTGGCCCCTGTCCCATTCAGGAATGAGATGTCAGTATGATCCAACACGTTTTACAGGGTGCTGGAGGGGATGCTGCTGTCTGCCAGAGGATTTGACACCTTGCCAGTCCACCTGGTTGTTCTTTGGGGCTGTTTTAGTGGGGAATCCAAACTCTTCATCCAAAACTCAGTTACTAGGGTGGATTCCTTGAAGTGCAAGAATGTTTTTCAAGGGCTAAGCGTAATTTCTGGCATGGTTCCATGATTTCTGGAAAGAAAAAAAAACGTTGAAGTACTGCTGAGTACACTGCTGTACACACGGGGGTGCTCCAGCTCCTGTCAGCAGAAGGGCTGCCAGGTTCTAAAATCCAGGACAGGCAGGCAAGCACTGGACTAAACTATTTTTCTTCACTCTCTTTCATCTTGATGCCGTTTCAGAACTTAATCAGACTGTCCTTCAATGTATACTTCTTTTCCACCTCGCTGCCGTGCCCCTTTGAAGTAACCCAGTGTTCAACACTGCTGAGCTTGAAAATAATGGAAAGAACTCGCTCACTGCTCTCTCTTTGTGGCTGAGGATGCCAAAGGAAAGCGGGCAGGTGTCAGAACAATCCCTGGTTGTCTTTGCAAAGCCCTCCATTTGTGCAGCCATGTGGCCAGCTGGCAGCAGGACTCCTTTTTTCACTTGATATTATTAACCTACCTGTATTTAATTAATCTCACTGATTTCTAATGGTAAATAAGATATTCTTCATTCCTTTGAAGCTCAGTGTAGTGCTAAAAGCAACAGCAGCTGCTGCTTTCCTGAGTGAGATGTTTTGCTCTATTTTTAAAGTTTCAGGGATCACAAAAAAATTCAGAATAAGGGATTGGTGCTTTACATCACTGGCACCTGGATTATTTTGATCCATTTTTGCTGCACACAACTGTGCTGTTACAGGCTTTGGGTAGGGATATTTAAAGAAGCCTTTGTAAATTGGGTTCATCATTAAGGTGAGTGCACATACCCATATGTTCCTTTATTTAAGGAGTTGAGCTTTGTGGACTCATTTGTTGAGGTATCTGTTGATAATTCGATTGCTTTAATTAACTTTGCAATTAGAATCATGGTAAATAACTTCTTTTAGCCTGTTTTACTTAATGTAATTCCCTACTTTTGTTTGAAAGCGGGAGAGACCACTACTGCCGTTTTTGTAAGGACTGGGCTTCTGGATGAAATCTTCCAGCTCTCAGAATCCCTGGGACTCAAATCCCTCATGAAAATAAGGGGTATTGTGCTGTATTCTCTGAGGCTTAATATTACCTGGCCTTTTCAGGCCTGGAGAGAGGTAGGGAAAATATTTCCCTGTGCCAAGTACCCTCCTTCCTGTAGGGAAATCACACTCCTGTATCCACACTTGAGCAGTAAAAAGATAGTTTTGGTACTTGTTGCTGAGAGCAGCTGAGAACTCAGGATGCTGTCACAAGCTTGATTTTGGCTTTACGAGTCCAAGGCTCAAATGTGTGAAATGGAGGGGACAGAGAGGTTGAAAAGCCACTTGGAATGTCAATGGCTACCACACCGCTGTAACAGGAAGAATGTTAATTGGAAACAAATGCCAGCCTTCAGCATCCTCCATTCCTGAGGGAAGGTCCTTTCAAATTCAGGAGTTTGGGTCTGGTTGTGTTTATCTTGACTTTTCTGGGGAACTGTTGGTCAGTGGCATGCAGTTGTTCCAGAGGGGGTAGAATGCAAACCCATGGTAGGTGGTGGATCCTTGGAAGTACAAGAGAGCAAGAAGGTCTTTGGATCGTAGTTAAAATGTGCTCTTGCAGCCAAGTAAAGCAAGCCAAAACACTCTTGTGTTTTAACATGATCTGAGATGGGCCAGGAATATTCAGGCAGAGACATGGTAAGTTTTGAAATGCTTGAACTTGAGCAGGGGAGATCATCTGCCTGGCTTTAGTCCTTCCTGTTTGAGGGATGTGATGGATTCCCCTTTGTCCTTGTGTGTGTTTCTCACTTTGGGAGCATGTTTAGGAAAATGGTGAACTGTGAACTTTTTCTGACAGGATAACATTTAAAATGTGGATTTCCTGGAAGTTTTGAAAGGCTGGATTTGATTTGAGAGGTCTAGTGGAGGTACCAGAACACTCAAGTGCAATGATTTTCTTTCAGCACCTGAGTTTGAACAGAAAACTGACCTCTGTCCTGCTGACAGAGGTTTATCAAGCATACCTTAGTGGGATCTGCTGCAGGCAGAGAACACGTTCTTCTGGACGAATTCCTGACCTTGAGACCTTTCGGTCTCAAAAATAAATGATATAATCTTTTACTGGGGGAAATCAGTTGCTTGGAAATCTATCTAGTAAAATATAAATAGTGGCAGTACTCTAGGCACATTATTTCTGCTTTGAGGAAGAGCTGGAAATTGAAAGTTGGCAGAGAGGAGTATTTTGGAGTTTTCATATCAATGTAGCCTATACCTTGTGGGTACGACTAAAGGGATTTTAGATTTAGATTTAGTTTAGAACCCAGGTTCTTTGTGCATTTTGTTAAAGTCCAGCTGGCCACGTAATGAAACAAGATATTTTTTGGAGGGTCTGTAAAGAGGTACTTGATACTCACTCAGCTGTTTGGAAATACTTCTTTTTCTTATTTTTAGGAATTTCTTTAATGCATTGCCAGAGTTACAGTTAAGCACTAGGTCCTTATTAACTTTTGTAAGTGGAGAAGGTGCAGCTTTGTCAGAAGAGAAACGGGGAGGGACTGGAAGTGGGTCCATTGATTCCCAAGTGGGGCCATTTGCCAAGAGTCCCTGATTTTCCTCTGTAATCGCTGAGCAGTTCATGGTTTTTATTTCATTACTGCCTAAGTGCTTGTTCCAAAATGCAACTAATAATTCTGTTGTATTTTACAAAGTAAACAAGCTCAGATTAATTTGCTAATAAAAACTTCGCTAGTCTTGCATTTTTCCACTTTAAATGCTCTTGCTGGAAGGCCAAGAGATAAGGTTTGTTTGGAGATCATGATTTCAGCAATAAGTCCCCAGAGACTGACTATGCATATGACAGCAATTTAAAAAAAAATATACGGTGGCCTTTTCCCCTTCAGATGCAGATTGTATAGAGTGAACTAATTGTAGAAGTTGGGAGAAAGTAGGAGCAGTGATGCTTTAAACTGCTTCAATGCAGCATGCCTGTACCTTGACAGCTGGTTGTGCAGGTAACTCCAGTTCCCAGTGCTGTGTTTTAGTTATTTCCCAGTGTTTCCCCTTGCTGCAGCATGGCGATGTTGACGTGAGCATGTCAAACTGGAGCAGAGTGTAGCTGACAGACCGCAAGAGCTTGGAGCTTCGGCGTGTTTGCATTTCCAGTGCTGCCAGCTCCCCAAGGAGTGGATCCAAAATAAGAATAGTCTGGCTCGGGTGTGAGTCTAGGTCATGTTATTTGCTGTCACAAGCTGTTTGCTCTTGTGGCAGCGCAAAATTTGGATTGAAGATGCTGGTGGAAAATCAGACTGAAATCTGGGAGGTGCTGAACTGCAGAAGTGAGGCCTTGACTATTAAACAGGTTTTAAAAATCCTAAAGATAGGGAAATACTGACTACAGGGAAAAGTAACTCCATTATTCTGGCCAAATGAAATCTGTTTGGTGCTTTAGCCTTTTATAATATTTCTCCCCCAGGTTCTGTGAGGTGAGAGGATGTTCTAATGCTGTTAAATAATGCAAAACACAGATTTGTGGTTCGGGGCTGAGCAGAGGAGCTGTCATGTTCCTGTGCTGTCAGCATCCCTGGATTTTGGTTGGTTTCTGTCTTTCCTCACTGCTCTTTGGATGAGCATCATTGGGACTTGTTATGGGCCAAAATTTTTCCAAATTTTGGCCAAGTGTGTTGATTTTTATGCGACTGAATCCATCTAAATTCATTCTTTCAGAGAATCTTTGAAGTCTCAGACCTGCTGCTGCCAGCAGGAATTCTGTGACCAATCTCAGTGGAATAAAGATTTCATTCTTCTTTTCTCCCTTTTCTCCCTTTTCTCCATTTTCTTCCTCCTGTTAGTAGAACGATACAAAGATTGTTTCTTTTTTTATCCCTT
Organism: Monarcha castaneiventris obscurior; assembly: GCA_026261815.1. NCBI lineage: Eukaryota > Metazoa > Chordata > Aves > Passeriformes > Monarchidae > Monarcha > Monarcha castaneiventris. Next base: position 410,799 of record JAMPIT010000622.1, read on the forward strand.
TGCTTATGCTAAGATTTGGACGCATACGTGGAAGAGGAATGTCTCCTGCTTTATCTGTAAAATGACTGCCAAAAATAGTGAAATGATTTAGCAACAAACACTTGTTTCTCTCCATAACGTACGGGTTATGGCCAAGCATTCCAGCATGTGTGGTAGGATCCTTTTCTGGCTGTTTCCATCTAAATATTTCTGGTTTATGGAAGGAAGCTGAGCAAATAAACTGCTCCTCATCATAGGTCTCTTCAAGTTTAGAATCTCCTAGAAATTGCAAAAGAAAAGCTCTGAGAGGTCAACTGTGTGAGCTCTGTCTGAAGTTTATCACTGATTAAACCCCCACAGCTTATTTTATGAAGACTTCTTGCTTTGTTTTGCGAACAAGCTTAATTGCTATTCCAAGCTTGCAGCCTCTGTTGCCTTTTACTACTAAAATTGGATGTTGGAACGCTGAATATCTTTGTAAACCCAAGGATATACCACCCCAAAGGCTTGATTCTCATGCCATAAAAGCTTTGTGTAGGGAAGTATAAACAAAACTGATGAAGGGATTTTGAAATGCAGGTTTTATTTATGGGTTTTGTGCTCCTTCACACCCCAAGGACAGCCATAAGGCAGGTTTTTTTATTGCATGTCCTAGGAGTTCACTGAACCCTGGAAACAACAGGATCTGACTCCTAAGAGCTGTTTTCTTGAGTGCAGAAGACATTTTTGCTCTAAGGAATTTACTCAGGGAACCTCATTAATGTTATATGCGACATGAATTCACCTCCTGAGACATACAATGATCATCCTGGATCAGTGCATCTGGATGATTGCAAAATTCTTCTTTAATAACCAGGTACAGGTTGGTTTTCATTGGATTACACTTTTCTCATTTAACAGAGTACATGTATATCTGTATCCAGATACAAAGAGGATATGTGACCTAAGGATGTACATTTACTTGCCAAAAACTGCTAAAAGCTCCCTGTTTTGCAGAGCTGCGTATTTGAATTGCTGAATTGAATGTGTCAGAGCAGTTTCCTTCATGCCTGTGTATCTGTGTCACAGGGCACTGTTAAATGGCCACAGACAGTTTCATTCCTGGCAGCTGTGCCTCAGTGCACGGGGTAATGGATGTTTAGAGGTTTATGGACTGCATGAGGCTCTTGGATATGCTGTAGGAGATGAAGTTGGAATGAGATCCTGATTGGGGTTCTAGGATGGCTTTCTTAATGCTCTCTGCCTTCCTTGAGGAGCAATAGGTTGTTTAGCAGCCATCTGGACTTCAGGCATTCCATTCTTGTCTTAAACTGCTCCCATCAGTTTAAGCTCCATCTTTCAGGAGGAATCAGTGTGGTGTAGTTTTACTGTCTAGATGCTGGCAGCTGCTCATCACAAGTTTATGGGGCTCATTTAGACCCAAACAGGAAACACTAACTTGCCATTTGGAGTTTTCTGTGTGCTGCTTGTAGAAAAATCCAATGCACTCTCGGCTAAATGTTTCATTTACTGTGGGAATTTGCTTTGGCTAATGCAGTTTTTAAGACCTGTTGGTTCATTCAGAGGTCGAGGAACATTTATATAAGAGAGTCCTCAATAACATTCCTTTAACTTGGCAAGTTGAAAAAGCACAGCACCAATTTTTTCTCCTCTTTGGAGTATTAAATTTTTTGCATGGATCCTCTTGACTTCCAAAGAGTGAAATTGCTTTAAAAGTCTGGATATAGCATCATGTAAAGGTAGAGACAGGCATTATGGATTAGTTTCCATTGATGGCCCCATCCCCTTACTAATGAGGGTTATCCCAAACCCCAGCACACTAGGTTTTCAGGTAGACAGAGGTAAGATTTGGCTGAGCTTCCATACTCCAGCTTTCTGCTGTTGGGATTTTTCATGCATGCAAACATGGTGGAGATGGCCAGATATGAGGGAAGGCCCCATATTCTCTGTGTATAGCTGCTTCTCTTCACTGAAAATTCCACAGTATTTTGGTGTTTTCTGTATTTATCTCATACTTGCTAGGTGAATAAATTCCCAAAAGCATTTATCTTCTCTCAAATCCATAAAAAACCCTCACTTTTTGGTAAATTCCACATTAAAAGCATCAGGTTAGCAAACAGTTGTACTGATTTCTTTCCCTAGAAAGGCAGACAGACTCCTGCCAGATGCAGCAAGGTGGTTTGGAGGCTGATTTTCCTGAGCTGCCTCATGTGAATTCAAGCAATAGCAAAATCAAATGTCCCTCCAGAGAGTTTTTTTTTTTATACATTAAATGCTCTTTCTCACCCTTTCATATGCAATTATTTGATAGTGTGGGCATGGAATTCATGTTTGGATTATGTAAAGCTGAAGGAGAAGGAAAACCAGGGACACTGCTGAGAAGCAGGGGGAGATCCCTGGCCGACTCTGAAAGATTTCAGGTATCATACAAGCACTCAAAGGCAAGCTGCCCTTAATTTTATTTTCTTCCTTTTCGCCATTTCCTTTGGGACAGAATGGTACTGATTGTTTTATCACCCCATTTTATTGACAGATCCTGTGCTCTGCAAATGCGAACCCTGGTTTAAAAACAAAAGTGTGTTTTATTGTGAAATGATGGAGTTGTGTCAAAGCTGTCTTGTTAGGAGAGGTTTCCTGAATCGTGCTGTGATACTAGTCCATGGAGGGATAGCTGACATGGCAGGAACCAGGATGAACAACCATGTGCCAGTGTGTGGACTCTCCTCCTGGAGAGATCACCTGGGCAGTGAGGCAAATGACACGAAGAAGGGAATCTGAATAATGAAAATTGAAAAAAAAAAGAAATTGGTGAGATGCCTGGATTTAAGAGAGTAGTTCTGGAGTAATATTCCAAATGACTGTGTGGCCAGCTCTGTCACTGCACTGCTTCTTTCTCAGGACTAATACTTTTTACTCACACAGGATTTTTATGATTAAGAGAAATGAGGATCCACTTGTTGGGTATCTCAGTAGCATTAGAGCATTTCCACTGCTCCAAACTGAGAAGCAGTTGGAGCATGTTTGATGTGGCCAGAAAATAGTCAGCTCTGTCCCTTATCCCAGGAAAGTTAACTGCTAAAACTGCTTCATTTTGCAGGTGGTTTTTTTTGGTTTTTTGGGGGGTGGGGGGGCAGGGGGATAAACAAACAACCAAACAGACAAAAATCCAGAAAAACCCACAAAAACCCAAAACAAACAAAAACCCAAACAAACAAAACAAAAAAGAAAAAAAAAAGACAAAAAAAAAGACAAAAAAAAAAATACACCGGATGTGATATTTTCATGTGAGAGAAACCCCAGGTGATGGGGAAAAGTTGTTTTGTAAAGTTCTGAAAAAATCTGCTTTGACCTTGAAACATGTTCAGCCTTTTTTCTCTTATTGCAGTCCTTGCAGTTATACCTGGAGCGAATTAATCTCTCGTTAGCTACGTCTGAATGCTCAGGAAAATGGATCCCTTAGCTGGGTGAGCTTTCCAGCATTGTTTTTATGCAAAGAGATGTCACTGTTTTTAATAGCACATCCTGGGAGGGAGGCTAAAGCTTCTTAATGCTGAGAGGGACATGGCTGGGCTTCAAATGAACTTTGAAAACACTGGCCTACTGAGTATATTCCAGTGCCTAAACACATATACATATGTACACATGCACTTCTGTCTATGTCTTTCTGTACATGTGTGAGCCTTAAAAAAAAATCTGCAATTTTGCTGCTGATTTAGTAGGTGATTTTCTGTCTGTAAGAGGAAAAAAATTGTAATTTTTAACTGTATTGTAGTGGAAACTTATGTCTCTATCTAGAATTGCAAGGGAAACTGCTATTGTAAAGAAAGGTAAATGCAGCTTCAAAATTCTTCATATATTTTTCCTCTTTTTTCCATTCTAAAATGCAAATTTTGATAATTGCTCTCAACCCTTTTCTAAGTGCTTTCTTGTAATGACTTTGAAGTACTTTCTCAAATTTATTTTCAAGATGCTTGTCTTGTAAGCAACACTTGATGCAACTATTTTACTGTCTAGAAAAAAAATTTAGATTTTCAATAAGCATTCCTGAAATTTTTTTTCAAATTTTCCGTACCAGTAGTGTATTGGAAAAACTGCAGTTCTCTTGGTTCTTTTTTATTATAGGCCCTAATATAAAGCTCTAATAAAAAAACTTGGTTTCTAGCTTAGACTTTTATGTGCTTGACCTCCAAATTGCAGACACTTCTTTGCTGAAATTGAACTAAACCTAGGCAAAATACTGTGGTAAGTAATGGGAGGGAGGAAAGTACTCACTGTGCTTAAAGGTTCTTCCTCTGGTGATTAATTGGCCTGCTAAGGTTATTAATGAGGTAGAGAAATTATTCCTGAAGGAATCAGGGTGTCTGGTTTTCTCTCTGGCGAGAGAATTTGGGTTCTTGAAGGAAAAAAACAACCTACATCTTTTTTAGACTCAATGAAAGTTGCTGATGATCCTGGCTGATCACGTTAAGATGCTGCTGCTTCCTTTCTCCACTGTTTTTATTCACTGAAAGTGGGCTAAGCTGGCACAGGTGTGCCAGCAGGTAGAGCTCACATTGCATTGCCAGATGTGCACATCTGTTGGACTCTGACATGCTTCCAGGAGTTTTCAAACTGAAACAAGCAACTTTCCAAATATTTTGTGGCACCTCAAAACCACTTTTTTTGCATCAGTGTTTTCTAACTGTTTTATCTCAGAAGCACTAATTTTTTTTCTCCCAAAGCTGATAGTAAAAGGCTAAACAGCCTTTTACTGTTTCATAGACTTCCCTAAGCCAGCTGCAAGTAATTTGCCTTTTTTTTTCCTGCAGTGCTGTTTGGGAGGTTTTGGAGTATAAAAGTCAGTGCTCAGGAAAAGGCAGCCCTGCCCAAAGGAACCTGAATGTGGGTTCCTAAGAAGCACATGGGGAATATGCTTCTTTTGTCATGGAGTCCTAGAGTTTTAAGATTGGAAAAGCCCTCCAAGGTCTGAGTCCGCCTGTTCCCCCAGCATTGACAAGGACACCGCTAACTAAGTGCCTCATGCCACAAATGAGCCAGGAATAATCACCCAGTAACACTAGAGTGGGATAAAAAGCAGTTATTTATCATAAGCCATTTAAAATAAGAGATTTTCTTCCTGTGGGATCTGGGTTTGGTTTGGTCATTTGGTTGTTTTTATAAGGAACTAATTCAGAATTAAAGATTATTATGCCCTAACCTGCTCAGTGGGTTTAAGGGAAGGTAGTTTGATTTACTCTGGGCAGCGTACAGAGGAACAACCAAATTCTTGGGAGTTTCAGTAACAAACTTTTACTTGCAAACTTGCAAAGGTAAAAGAAGTTACTTGGCAAATTTTAAAACAATATCCAGGCAAAGTAAGGTGCTTCACAAGCTTTAACTTAGCAAACTTAAACTCAGCCAACTTTAACTTATCCACACACAACAAGGCACTTACTAAGGTATTGACTGGATTTTTTTTTTGTCTGGCTTACAGTATTATTTTGAGAAGTAGAAAGTAGGAGAAGAAAGAGGGAAAGAGAGAAAAGAGAGGGAAAGTATATCATGATCATGCTAGGATTCAATGTGGTCTCAGCTGCTATTAAATCCAGGGTAGTGGAGATTCTGGACCCATGTGTCACTTCCTTTTATCTGCTCTGGTCTCCTGGGGCTTCCCCCAGGCACGGCTGCACTTTAATGTTAACTGTGAGACCCAAGAAGTCAGTCCCAGCCATTCTGGGGCTCTCAGCAGTCCGTGGGTCAGTTCCCGCCATCTTGGGGCTCACTATGAGTCAGTTCCCGCCATTTTGGGGCTCACTATGGGTCAGTTCCCGCCATTTTGGGGCTTTCAGCAGTCTGTGGGTCAGTCATGGCCATTTTGGGGTTCTCAGCAATCTCTGGGTCAGTCATGGCCATTTTGGTGCTGTCAGCAGTCTGTGGATCAGTTCCTGCCATTTTGGGACAGGCTGTGGGTGAGTTGCCATCATTTTGGGGCTCTCGGAAGGCTGTGGGTCAGTTCCCGCCGTTTTGGGGCTCTCAGCAGGCCGCGGGTCAGTCAGAGCCATTTTGTGTAAGGACACTGGTCAGTTGCAGCCATTTTGGGGCTCTGAGCATGCTGTGGATCAGTTCCTGCCATTTTGGGACAGGCTGTGGGTGAGTTGCCATCATTTAGGAGCTCTCAGCAGGCCGTGAGTCAGTTTGTGCCATTTTGGGACTCTCAGCTGGTTTTTGGTGAGTTGCCGCTATTTTGGGAGTTATGGCAGTCTGTGGGTCAGTCACGGCCATTTTGGAGCTCTCAGCAGGCTGTGGGTCAGTCACAGCCATTTTCTGTTAGGACACAGGTCAGTCACCGCCATTTTGGGGCTCTCAGCAGGCTGTGAGTCAGTTTGTGCAGTTTTGGGGCTTTCTGTGGGTCGGTCACGGCCATTTTGGGGCTTTCAGCAGGCTGTGGTTCAGTTGCCGCCATTTTGGGGCAGGCTGTGGTTCAGTTGCCGCCATTTTGGGGCAGGCTGTGGGTCAGCTGCTGCCATTTTGGGGCTCTCAGCAGCCTGTGGGTCAGTTCCCACCATTTTGGGGCTCTCAGCCGGCTGTGGATCAGTCACTGCCATTTTGTGTAAGGACACAGGTCGGTCACAGCCATTTTGGGTCGCTCAGCAGGCTGTGGGTCAGACATGGCTATTTCATATAAGGACACTGGTCAGTTGCAGCCATTTTGGGGCTGTCAGCAGTCTGTGGATCAGTTCCTGCCGTTTTGGAACAGGCTGTGGGTGAGTTGCCATCATTTTGGGGCTCTTGGAAGGCTGTGGGTCAGTCACAGCCATTCTGGGGCTCTCAGCAGGCCGTGGGTCAGTCACAGCCATTTTGTGTAAGGACACAGGTCAGTTGCAGCCATTCTGGGGCTCTCAGAAGGCTGTGGGTCACTTCCCGCCCTTTTGGGGCTCTCAGCAGGCTGTGGGTCAGTCACAGCCATTTTGTGTAAGGACACTGGTCAGTTGCAGCCATTCTGGGGCTCTGAGCATGCTGTGGGTCAGTTCCTGCCATTTTGGGACAGGCTGTGGGTGAGTTGCCATCATTTAGGAGCTCTCAGCAGGCCGTGGGTCAGTTTGTGCCATTTTGGGACTCTCAGCTGGTTTTTGGTGAGTTGCCGCTATTTTGGGAGTTTCGGCAGTCTGTGGGCCAGTGACGGCCATTTTGGGGCTCTCAGCAGTCTCTGGGTCAGTTGCCACCATTTAGAAGCTCTCAGCAGGCTGTGGGTCAGTCACAGCCATTTTGGGGCTCTCAGCAATCTCTGGGTTAGTCACAGCCATTTTGGTGCTGTCAGCAGTCTGTGGATCACTTCCTGCCATTTTGGGACAGGCTGTGGGTGAGTTGCCATCATTTTGGGGCTCTCAGCAGGCTGTGGGTCAGTCACAGCCATTTTCTGTTAGGACACAGGTCAGTTGCAGCCATTTTGGGGCTCCCAGGAGGCTGTGGGTCATTCACAGCCATTTTGGGACTCTCAGCAGGCTGTGGGTCAGTTCCCACCATTTCAGGGCTCCCAGGAGGCTGTGGGTCAGTCACAGCCATTTTGGGGCTTTCAGCAGTCTGTGGGTCAGTCATGGCCATTTTGTGTAAGGACACTGGTCAGTTGCAGCCAGTCTGGGACTGTCAGCATGCTGTGGATCAGTTCCTGCCATTTTGGGACAGGCTGTGGGTGAGTTGCCATCATTTAGGAGCTCTCAGCAGGCTGTGAGTCAGTTTGTGCCATTTTGGGACTCTCAGCAGGTTTTTGATGAGTTGCCACTATTTTGGGAGTTTCAGCAGTCTGTGGGTCAGTTCCCGCCATTTTGGGGCTCTCAGCAGTGTCTGGGTCAGTCATGGCCATTTCCTGTAAGGACACAGATCAGTTGCAGCCATTTTGGGGCTGTCAGCAGTCTGTGGGTCAGTTGCCATCATTTTGGGACAGGCTGGGGGTCAGTTACCACCTGTTCTGGGCTCTCAGCAGTCTCTGGGTCAGTTCCCGCCATTTTGGGGCTCTCAGCAGGCTGTGGGTCAGTCACAGCCATTTTGGGGCTCTTAGAAATCTCTGGGTCAGTCACAGCCAATTTGGGGCTGTCAGCAGTCTGTGGATCAGTTCCTGCCATTTTGGAACAGGCTGTGGGTGAGTTGTCATCATTTTGGGGCTCTCAGAAGGCTGTGAGTCAGTTTGTGCAATTCTGGGGCTTTCTGTGGGTCGGTCATGGCCATTTTGGGGCTGTCAGCATGCTGTGGGTCAGTTGCCGCCATTTTGGGGCAGGCTGTGGGTCAGCTGCTGCCATTTTGGGGCTCTCAGCCGGCTGTGGATCAGTCACCGCCATTTTGTGTAAGGACACACGTGTGTCACAGCCATTTTGGGTCGCTCAGCAGGCTGTGGGTCAGTTCCCATCATTTCAGGGCTCTCAGCAGGCTGTGGGTCAGACATGGCCATTTCATATAAGGACACTGGTCAGTCACAGCCATTTGGGGCTCTGAGCATGCTGTGGATCAGTTCCTGCCATTTTGGAACAGGCTGTGGGTGAGTTGCCATCGTTCTGGGGCTCTCGGAAGGCTGTGGGTCAGTTTGTGCCATTTTGGGGCTCTCAGCATGCTGTGGGTCAGTCAGAGCCATTTTGTGTTAAGACATACATCAGTCACAGCCATTCTGGGGCTTTCAGCAATGTGTGGGTCAGTTCCCACTATTTTGTGGCTTTCAGCAGGCCGTGGGTCAGTTTGTGCCATTTTGGGGCTCTCAGCAGGTTTTTGGTTAGTTGCCACTATTTTGGGAGTTTCGGCAGTCTGTGGGCCAGTGACGGCCATTTTGGGGCTGTCAGCAGTCTCTGGGTCAGTCACAGCCAATTTGGGGCTGTCAGCAGTCTGTGGATCAGTTCCTGCCATTTTGGAACAGGCTGTGGGTGAGTTGCCATCATTTTGGGGCTCTCAGCAGGCTGTGAGTCAGTTCCCACCATTTTGGGGCTTTCTGTGGGTCGGTCATGGCCATTTTGGGGCTGTCAGCATGCTGTGGGTCAGTTGCCGCCATTTTGGGGCAGGCTGTGGGTCAGCTGCTGCCATTTTGGGGCAGGCTGTGGGTCAGTTGCCGCCATTTTGGGGCAGGCTGTGGGTCAGTTGCCGCCATTTTGGGGCAGGCTGTGGGTCTGTTGGTGCCATTTTGGGGCTCTCAGCAGCCTGTGGGTCAGTCATGGCCATTTTGGGGCTCCTAGCACACTGTGGGTCAGTTCCCACCAGATTTGAGCTCTCAGAAGGCCGTGGCTCAGTCGCCGCCATTTTGCGTAAGGACATAGGTCAGTCACAGCCGTTTTGAGGCTTTCAGCAGTCTGTGGGTCAGTTGCTGCCATTTTGTGTAAGGACGCTGGTCAGTTGCCGTCATTGTAGGGCAGGCTGGGGGTCAGTTACCACCTGTTTCGGGCTCTCGGAAGGCTGTGGGTCAGTTCTCACCATTTTGGGGCTCTCTGCAGGCTGTGGGTCAGTCACAGCCATTTCATGTAAGGACATAGGTCAGTCACAGCCATTTCGGGGCTCTCAGCAGAGTGTGGGTCCTGAGTGATGCGGTTTCTTTTTCTGTGATGCTGATCCTAACCTGGCAGACTGAGGGAGAAAAAAAGAGAGGGGAAAGAGGAAAGTGTACAAGAAGCCTGCCGTGGACAATCGCTATTCCTGTAATCAAAAATATAAGTCCAGTCAGTATAGATATTCTGCTCAGCTTCTGCTGGAGGTTCCAGGTTTGACCATAAATCAGTTCTTTGTCCAACACTCTTGGCAGTTATCCCCACAAAAAAACCTCCTCACCACTTCTCAGAGTAATTGTCTCTGAAGCCAGTGTTAATGTTAGGACCTGCCCCTGAAGGTGGGGGTAACTCAGGTTCTTGATAGATCCCTTGGGGTGGATTAGAGTGAAATGACTGGTGTTTATAAATATGTACATAAATATGTATAGATACATAAATATGTATATAAATATAACTATAAATATGTAGGGTATATTTTGGAACAGTTTGGTTGCAACGGGAAGGAGGTATGTAGCCGTTTTGGTTATTATCTGTAGAAATATAGCAATATAAAAGCATAAAAATATAATTCAAGAAAATACATAAGGAAGAAAAAAAAAGGATAAGAGTAGAAAGATATCCCCACCCGTGGATCTAGCAATGACACTTGATTGTTGCAATTCAGGTGTCCATTGATCAGTGTCATGGTCCTGGTCTTCTGTCCCTCAGGGGTGGGGGAAGGCCCTGGAGCATAATATTTGAGTAGTCTGTGTTTGCTGCCAAGCTTTGAAGAAAATCAAACCTCTGAATTGGTGCGGGTTCCTGGATAATCACACAAATTTGACAATTGCTGGTCGTGTACTAGTTCTTAGATGACCTGAGTCTCCTCTGCAGCAGCAGGTGTGTATAATATTTATGAAAGAAAAGATCCACCAGAAAATTCCACTTCATGCTAAAGTGGAATTTTTAGGAACGTACCCAGTTATCCAAACTATAAGCCCAGGTTTCTTAAACCCTCGTGCTGAGGTGAGAACAGGCTCATTCCGTGAGGCCTCAGTGCTGTCTGCTCTGTATCTGAGAAAGCAGTACCGTGATTTGTAGCCTTTCTTCAGAGATATTTTGGTGCATCCAAGACCAATTTCCTGCCTGAGTCGCTCTAGACAAGTAGAGAAATGAGTAGATACTCTGACAGTTTGCAGAATGGAAATTACCTGTGTTCGTTCAGGTGGAAAAGGGATGGGCTAGAAGGTGCAGCAGAAGGGGGAGAAAGCCACGGAGAGACTGTCCTAGGTGGGCGGAAGCGAGGAGATAGGCAGGGAGCCAGGCAAGAGGTGAGCAGGGACGGAAAACATCTGGAGGGGAAGTGCTGACACATGCTCTTCTTTTATGCGTGTCACCTGGCTGTAAATGTTGCAATAAAAAACAGTCTCTTACAGTCAGGTCAATAAATAAACTTGAAATTGCAGGTTTTATTTCTCAGCAAGTCATCCTCCATGTATTTCCATGTATTAAGGATGCAAATATTTTTTTGATTATCATGAAGCTGTTTCTCTACCAAGTGTCTCTAATTCAGAGCGATTTCCAAGGCATTCCAAGCAATTTTCTAACCTCTGCTAGAACATTTAGCAAATGTATTCTACATCAGTACTTAGGTCAGCCAGACAAGATATTTACATCCTTCCTCAGCTCTGAGTTTTTACCACTGTCCAGAAAGAACACAGCAACTAAATCTTGTCATGACGAGGCAGAACTATCTCAGCCAAGGTTTTACCTCTTTGTCTGGCTGATGTCTCTTCAGTAACAATTATTTAAAGCATTGTGAAGTGCTGTAATTCACATGTCTCTGTAAATAAATGAGTATCTTGGGGGAAAGGCTATGGCAGCTAATGAGGAATGAGAAACTTAGAAAGGGCCTTTTAGTCAGTATATTTCTCTGACTTCATCAGGACAAAGAACCTGCCTGAGAGTTAGACTTGCAGATTTTAAGAAAAAGGAGGGGAGATAATAAAAGCTGGAAATGAAGAACAGTTTGATATACATTGAAAGGGGAGAAAATAGATACAAGGTGCTCTGTATTTCTTTATATATATTACGATGTCAAGCTTAATCATTTACGTATCTTAAAATGGTTCAGGATACAGTTCAAAACTTAGAAGTAGTCCAGCAATGTTTGTCTGGTAGGCCAATAGCTGGCATAAGCCTGTAGTTGAGTGAGGATTTCAGGAAGAGATTTCGTTTATATATATTTTTTTAAAAAAATTTTTAATAGCAGTACAGTACATTTCTGTAGAAAATAATCTAATTCTTAAGATCATAGGCTGGTTTGTGTTGGAAGGGACCTTAGAGATGATTTAGTACCAATGTGTGTGCCCGTGGGTGACAAGTAAATGCCAGATGTCAGTGAAGAGCCGGGAATTTCTCCTTGCTGTGGAGAGTTATGATGTAGCAGAGAGAGAAGACTTGGCTTCAAAACTACAGGTGTCATCAAGTGCAGTTTTTTACTAGATCTGCCAGAACTCAGGATCTGGAATAACCTGGGATGTGGATAAGAGACAGAATTCTTCTTTCTACCCTGGGGACCTGGCTTGATTGCTGGAGCTGCCTCCTCACGCTCTGGCCAAAGATAGCACATGATTTTTAATGGCCACACCTCTTTAGGATTGTTATTTTTTGTCTCCTCCAATAAAGGACAGAAGAAATGTTGTTCTGTTTCCGAAAAATACGACAGGCATTGTAAGTGCTTCCAAAGCTAACAATTCTTTAGGAAAATAGCCGTGATCTGGGGAGTAGCAGACTCAAGTTCTTTGTTACTCTAATGTTTGCCTCACAGGACCATTATTAATTTAATTAGTATTTATTGTGCTGGCCCAATTATAAAACATATACCATCTTCGTCTGGTTTTCAGCAAGTTCCAAGGAGCAGTAAGTTCTATCATGGAATCATAGAATGGTTTGGGTCGGAAGGGACCTTGAAGGATTGTCTCATTCTACCTCCCTGCCATGGGCAGGGACACCTTCCACTAGACTAGCTTGCTCCAAGCCCTGTCCAACCTGGCCTTGAACACTTCCAGGGAAACTGTTTCTGCAGCTTATATTATTGCATAACTAAAAGTTTGAGTTTAGATGTGTTGAATTTACAGATTTACTGTATCAACTTGCAGCACAGAGTTTCCTGGGGTGGTTCCCAGCATTTGCTATGGGATTGTACTGACACTCCTAATCCTTGAGAGAGCCTGAATTCAGACTAGCACACAGGGTGTTAATGAAAGCATTCTTGATTTTTGAGATATTTTTTGTGTGAAAGAGTTTCTGCTTTAGAATGTGGTTAGAGGCTGCTTGGTGTCCTTGCAAGAGCAGCCTCCAAGCCAGCCAACTGGCTGATTTAGAGCCTACGGAATTACTGCTGTCCCCAAACTCCAGCCAGCATAAGGAAACCACAAGAATCAAACAAACAATAGGATTTGTTTGGTAAAAAAGATTTTTTCCCAACCCTGCAAGATGTCATTTGTTGTACATCAGGGATTTAGGGGGAGGGAGGAGAATTCCACTGCTTTGAGCCCAGTCTCAAGGGAATGTATGAGCATGTCTTTGGTCCTGTGAAGAACTTTTGAACTGCTTCAGGGGAGGCACACACAGCTTAGGGACTGGTCAGAACACCTCCCCAAAGTGCTGAGGAAGTTCAGTGCAGCTCAAGTGTGACGTGACTTCATCTCTTTAGCTTCTGAAATGAATTTTGCTTGTCCTGTGCTCGTCCAGCACAGTGGTTAAAAGCTAACCTTTCCCAGTACTTTCCCTGTATACATTTCACAGTCTGCTGTGGGCTGCGTGACCCAGAACAGCTTGGAGCTTTCTAAAACTTCCAGGATATCCCGGTAAAGTTTTACATTACACCACATTATTTGAATATTTCCCAAGCATTTTTCTGAAAACATTTTTTCAGATAAAATAGAAGTAAGCAGATATTTGTTTTGTGCTAAGGAAAAGAAAATAGTTTTCCCAGAAGCAAATGTAGCTTGAAAACTCCTGTCCCGTTTCATACAGAACTGAAGGCAAACGTTACTGGGGAAAAAGCAAGCCAGAGTCTTGATGAACTGTAGTTTTATTACCACTCAAAACCCATGTATAGGAAATTCTCATTGCAACTGAACAGCCAAGAAAGATTTAAGCCAAGAAAGATTTATGTATTTTTAAAACATGGAATTGCTCCTTTCAGTTGTCTAAAATGAACATGAAGGAAATAGGTGACAATTAGCAATAACGTTAGTGAGATGATTCTGGAAAGAATTAACCTTACTGGAGCTTCTCCCATCTTGAAAAGGTGGAATTGAAATCTTTAACGCATTTCTCTTTTGGAAAACAAGGACTGCAGTTGCTTTCTGTGGTATCGAGTGCAGGTGAGCAGTCGTGGGATTCCAGGGTAGGTGGTTTTCATTTCTACTTGGGTGACTTTTCCCTTACAATCTTTGTGTAGATAATTAAGCTGATAACTGTTTCACTGCCTGTATCAGGCATTTAGCAGAGACTTGCCACTGTTAAATGGTGCAAAATCTGAAGATCTTGCAACCTAAAGTACTTCAAAATAATGGTAAAATACTGGAAACAAAACTTGCAGAGTTGTAGAGGAAAAGTCATTGGCAAGACATGCTCTTTGCCTTATAAAAAGCTTGACAATTTAGAGGTACCAATAAAATATTTAGAAAATGAAAAGAAAGAAATAAAAGGTTGGCCTAGGAGTTTGGTGTGGAACCAGCAGCTCTTGGCTATGTACAAATTCTTTCAAAGAAACATTTGGAAAAGTTCTTTGCAGCATTTTTATTGTGTTTTTCTTCATTAGTTTTGTTGCCAGAGTAATTTAATGTGTGCTGAATACTTGCTGTGTCTTATTCTCTCAAAGTTCTTTGACATGAGCATCTCAAAAAAAGGCAACTTTTCTCTGTTAGACAACTCAGGCTCGCTCTTTGGAGCAGAGTAGCAGCAGCTGTAATGTACCATAATCCAGGCAGTTTTCGGAAGGCCTGCATCCTGGAATTCAGGAATCTGTTTATGGCTTTGCCATAGCAGTCAGAGACAGTTGTTCCCTAGTTTGCAGTTGTGATTAGTGAGGGTGGCAAGAGAGATCCTAACTTTGAGACATCCCAGGAGCCATATTTTGTAGTAAAACCACTGAAATGTCAGTGGTTCAAGTGGTTAGTGATTCATATGGCACAAAACCCAGGAATAACTGGGAATTTCTGTTGAGCAATGGTGTATTTTTCTAAGAGTAGAAAGTTGCATTAGTTGAGCAGATAACTGTCCATCTGGCCTACTATCCCACTTCTGGATGCTTTAAAGCAAGGTGTTAATCTGCCTCTCCTCAATATCCTGTTAATTATCCAGCACTGTAGTTGTGTTGGGCTTGGAGCAGAGGAGATTTCTTCCTCATCCCAGTTGGTGATCAGCTTATGCCTTGATGATATGCATTGATAGGCCCAGTAATTCTTATATAAGCCAACAGTTTGAAATGTAATCCTTTTCATAATGGAAATTGCATTTATGTTTTGCAGGCATCCATCAGGCGAGGTGGAATCTTAAATATTCCAGCAGCCTTTGGAAGTTTGCTGTCTAGTTTGTCTCAGTAGCCTTATTCAACCTTCTGTAAATTTGGTTAAACCACAGCTGCACTTATCCTCTGTAATAACGGTAGGAGCCGAATCTTTTCATCCATAATGAATAAAGTCCTATTATGTCTAACAAGATTGACCCCAATCCTCCCCCATATGACAGCCAGTGCTCCATCTGTACGAATTTCAGTCACTAGTATTCCTCTTCACTCTAAAAAGCTTCCAATTTTGTGGATAGTTTGAGCAGCCACCATGAGCACGAGCTCATGGTTTTATTATTTGCTGGCTCAGTTTGAGGACACACAAAAGTTGTGCTGTGCTTTTGCTGGTCTACAAAGACTCCAGGTGTTCTTTATAGATGCCTCCCATTGCTATGGAAGAAATGTTGGTAGTTAGTATTAAATATTTTGGATTTCAAAGCTGGGATTTCTTTACAGAAGCAAGCTCTTGATCTCTCCTTCTAATTTACCAATGCTCTCACTTCCTTCTGGTTTTTGGATTTCTTCCAGTCTAGTCGGAACAGCAGCTGTGACTAAATGTGTATCTGCCTTAAGCTCATTTTGTAAATTGTTTGTGCTCTATCCCTGTATGACTGCTGAAATGACATTTGGATCACAGTTGTCTGTTCTAGGTTAATAGGCAGTGTGTCTGGATAGGGAGTTTTTCTGTGATGGGATGTGAATGGACAAACAGAACTTGGTTCTGTCGCATTTTTGCTCTCTTGGCTGAAGCATCTGGGCAGTTCCATGTGTGTATTTTAAAAGCCCAGTCAATGCCTTTCTTATCTCCCAGGGAATGTAGGGTTGGACAAGGCCCCATGCCATTGGAATCTAGCACTGCCTTGACTTTGTAAGAAAAAAGCAGGTCCAAAATGTGGCTTTGTAGCATTGGCAGCACCCACTTCAGTCTCGCCTTACATCACCAAGATCAAAAGAGAGACCTGACAGTGACAACCATATCATTCATGTCACTGCACTTCACAGGCAGCTTCCAGCTTCTAGTCTGGCCCTATGCCAGACACGAATCCTGTGCTTTTGGCTCCCAATGTGGAATGGGAAAGCATCTTCCCGGTTTTTTTTTCTCTCCCTTTCTCTCAGACCCATCTTAAGGACACAGAAAGGCACAGGATTCATGTCTGGCATAGGGCAGATGATAGGGAACACAGTATCATACAGTCACCCCAAGACAGGGATCAAAGATGGAAGAGACAAATCTGTCTGTTTCCATCCTGGAAATTCAATGCAACTGAGCCGATGAGGCTGCGGTGTCCATGAGCCAGCCACATGTCCTTAGGGGCGAGTATTCAGGGTTGGTTTTTTTTGATTGATACAATGAAATGGCAATGCCCATACTGACAGCTATCATGTCTCTCCTGTGGACAAGAGCTTCTTGGCATGTCCTCATGAAATTCCCTCTAACTGTGCACTAATCCCTCCACACCTGTGTTTATGAACCTTATATATCTGATCCTGAATCGGGTGTTTGTTTCTTGCTTGTAAATAGTTGGAAATGGGCCTGATCTTAGTTCCTGGGAATGTTGACCAATTCTGGTGACAGGCATTGGTTGTCTTTCTGATGGAAAACAGATACCATTTCTCACACCTAGTTTTTATTTCCTATACTTTGCTTTCCTATATTGCAAACTCAATCCCAGGGAGTGTGATCCAGTCCATAGCAGGATTCCATCAGGGACCAGGCCCATACTGTGTTCTTCTCTTTTCCTGGTGGCAGCCAGTGTTCAACAGGAGCTGTAAATCCATAGTGAATTTGTACCGCAGCTATATGGAGATGTCTCTAACTCAAAGTGGGGCCCACCGTTGTTTGTACATCGTTCTTCAGTCCCCTGCCTTCCCGTCTATCTTTTCAAACAAGACCCACGTGGGAGGCTTTTAACTTTCTGTGTCGGACCTGGAGAGGGGATCAAATGTCAGTTCAGCATGCGTTGCATTCACAGACCATGAGAAGTCTGTTCCACCAGGGCCATGAGAACCATTGCCAGGTTTGGACTTGACGGACCAATTTTCATTTTCACTGCTATTATCAGAGTGAAAAACAATCCCTTTAGATGCCAAACCTGGCCCTCACTCGGATTGCTACTAGGGTTGGCAAACTTTCCATGAATCTCATGTTCTGACTTAATTCCAGCATTCCCCAGTGCCTCAGTTATTTCTCAGAAAAATACGTTCCATTTGAAATGAAACACCGGCCACAGTAGTGTGCATTTATTTAGTGGGTTTCTCCCCGCAATCTCCCAGTGGATGTGTTCCTGACTGTGTATCCAGGATGGAGTCCTCATGGGATGATGGGACTGGTGGTACCTCTCCCCTGTTCTGCACACCCTCAGCAGCTCCTTCTTTGGTACAGTTTCTGGGGCTGGAACCCAGCAGGAAAGTGAGACAGTGCCGTGCTTTGGAAGAGGAAGTAGGAGTCTTACGGAAGAGCAGATGGGAGAGCCCAAGGGTGACCTCTCCTTCCCCTCTCTGATAAGTGCAAGATGGTTTTGGCAATTAAATGTGATGAGAACCAGTCTTATTTCACCCTGGGTCAGCCATCTCCCCCACTCTTCCATAAGGGTGTACAGCTGGTTTAAGCACTGCTTAAAATCAAAATCCTTGAGTTTCATGAACCTCCACAAAGTCCAGTCAACAGGAAGTTCAGGGTTTGTTGGGAATGTGACCTTAGAGAGTAAAGAAATAAAACATGCTGTTAATACTAGGTACTACTAGGCTGGTCTTTATTTCTTCCTATTGATTTCTCTCAGGTATACAAGAAAAATGCCTCTTATTTTATAAATAGCAACTTCTTTGTCAGCTTTCAACTATTAAAAATATGCTTCTTTCATGCAAATTACTTTTATATTTAGGGAGATTGATGCAATCTGTTTATCCTGACACCAGCCTGAGGTAAAACATGAAAAGGTTTGTAGCAAATTATTCCTTTCTTCTCAGAAGAACTCTCATCACTTAAACACTCCTGCTCTCAGCTGTACCATTTGCAAGGACTGGCAGGATACAAAGAAAAAGTACTGTTTGCTTTATGTGGAAACTTTGCTACTCTGGGGATCAGCTCGAGTAAAGCTGGAAAATATGATAATTATGTTTTCCTAGCCCAGTGCAAACTAGGCCAGCCCAGGTGGCACCACGAGCCATGCGCAGTGCCCAGTAGCACGCGGTGCCAAATTGTGTGGAGCTGCATCTGGCTGCTGGAAGTGCGAGGAGAATCAGGGCAGAGCTAATTCCTGCTCCATTGGTGTGCCCGTGGTCTGTCCACACACACCAGTGCCTTCTGTGTGGGATCAGTGATGGAGCTGGAACAGAGCTGCAAACTGGTGAGGACCTTTAACAATCACACATTATAAGACGGAAATGGAGTTTACTTGTAGGTTAATACAAATACCTTGTTTCTCTGCTTCATTAGAAATTGAGCTAATTTGCCATAAAGTCCCAGAGAGACATTTGGAGACTTGGTGTCTTCATGTTCCTTACACAGGAAAAGGTCCCAGCAAAGGTGGGACCGGCATCTCTTCTCCTGATACCCCAAGTCTTTGGGGTTTTTGCTGCGCTTGAGAGAGATTTTATTTAGACTTCAGGTTTGTTGTCAAAATTATTGCAAACATGCAAGCTGTCTGCAGTCCTGCTTTTCTCAGGCGTTCTTCCTGTTGGTCCTGGAGAAGCAGGAGCTGGGATGGCAGGTCAGATATGGACAAAGTATGGTCTACCCCTCACGAGTCTGTTCCCAGACCCAACACCTCCTCTTGGCTTTAGGGTATTTGCAAAGGTGCTCTCTGGAACACCACTGTCATGCATCCTGTATGGTGAACTTGGTAAAGTTGACAACCTCTTCCTCCCTAAAAATGGCTTTCCCTCGGTTTGGATGATACTTCCTCATGGATTCTCAT
Organism: Monarcha castaneiventris obscurior; assembly: GCA_026261815.1. Lineage (NCBI taxonomy): Eukaryota > Metazoa > Chordata > Aves > Passeriformes > Monarchidae > Monarcha > Monarcha castaneiventris. The sequence continues at coordinate 429,752 of JAMPIT010000622.1, forward strand.
CTGAGAAGGCTTTTAGCGTAAAGAGAAATTGATAACCTTTTCTGCGTCATTGCTGGTGCAAATCTAGTAGGAAATGAGATCCTTAGGAAAAGGTTTTGTGGGATGGTGTTCAGACCTGCACAATCTAATTAATTGTTTGATTTGTCAAGGTTTCGTAATTTCTTCAGAGCCTTATTAAATCCCATGAACAACATCTTGCTTTCATTCCTCTTAGAATACATAGGTCTGTTGAAAAGGTCCTATTGTGCATAAGGATAAAATGAGTTGATCTGTTAGAACTTCTGCTCTTAACAGGCAATTTCCATTGATTTTGGCATTTAAAGGCAACAGACTATGACAGAATTAGACAAATTAGACCAGAATTTTACAAAAATCTTGTTATTTGGCCGTTTAAGGAATGCATTTTCAGATTTTTAGCCTGTTTTTTTGCTCATTTTATTTAGATCATTGCGTTTTGCTATTGATAAGAAGCCTGCTTCAATAAAAAGTTGTTTAAAAATAGTTTGTACTAGATAAAGCAGGAATATCTAATGTCAGGTGAGTGAGGGCAGAGTTTGTATCCCATTATGTTTACATGCTTTGGTGATGGGCACACTTAAAATCATGTGGATTGAAGCTGGCTTTGGACCTGTTCCCTGCTATTTGGCTGCCTGAGCAGCATGATGTGGATTGAAATACTTGGGGTTCCACCTTAGACAGAACAGAACTGTGCTGCCTGGAGATTAAAACATACCCAGGAGACACAAGGGTTTAGGTGACTTAATGAAAAAATAGATTAGGTCTTCAAGTTGTTTTCTAAATGCATTCGTCCCTCTGCACCCTTCCCCAGCAATGACACCGAACATTCCTTTAGCTATTACATGAGGCAGAATCTCCTTTCCAAAGTGTTGGAATGTGCAGCCGATCCAGACATCTGATGGCTGGAAAAAAACCCAGGGATACTGTGCATTTTTTATTATTTTTATTTAAATCGCAATACTCTGGGTTTGTGGCCATCAAATCATTTGTAGGCCCTGCAATGAGCAGATAACTTGTAATTAATGAAAGATACTAATGTAAATTCCATGAACACATAGAAAATTCTTGTGAAATATTGAAGTAAAAAGCCTTTCCCTTGTGCTCTTGGAGCGTGTCAGCCATCAAGGGGTTGATACAATATAATATAATATAATATGTTGACACAGTGAAACCTAGTTATTAAAAGAGGATTAAAGATACTCTGCTTGAAGACTGAAGCATTCTGCTTTGGGTTTTTTGGTCCGCAGACAGTCCCAAGATTTCAGGGTTAATTCCAAATGTCATGTTTTGCCACTATTCATTGATGGTTGCAAATAGCTAAGTTGAAAAAAAATAGAAAAAGAGAACAAAAGAGGTTTCAGATATCCCAGTGCACTCCAGGAAAGCCTGCCAAATCTCCAGAAAACTGAACTTAGTAACTGAAACTATTAAAATCACAACTCTATATACGAATTTCATTTTATTGTGCTCTCATCCTAAGGTATTTAATAGAAAATGTTGCACATGGGATGTTGTACACTTTCCAGGCTTTATCTGCAAGGTCACTGCTTGTGTGAATACAGCAGTTTCACAGCAGGTCCCACTATCATGGAAAAGCAGTGCTTCCCACTGGAACATTCACCATTCAGGAATGGGTAGGCGCTAGGTCTGGGTGAGCCTGTGTTCTCCCTTCTCTATATCAGGAAAACTCTGGGCTCTCACACTGATGTTCCTCACAGCACAGAATTTGGGGGAAGGTAAAAAATTCAAGGGCTGCAGATGGAATGTGCCACACATTTTTTAATAGTGGTGAAACAAAGGGAATAAAACAGTTTTGGAAAATTATTGCTCTTGCTCTGACTGTTGGTGTTTCAAGTAAAGCTTTCCTTTTGTGGGAGAGGGGTGTGGGACAGGAAAGGAAACAGCCTCTGTAGGTACAGTAAGTTTTGCCCATTAGCAGTTCTCTCTGCAAGTTAAAGGTAAAGCAATAGGAATTAATTCTGTAATAAATCCCAAAACAGCAGTGTAAGAATAAAATGATAACCGAGGGAGGTGGTGAGTGATCAGCGCATTGGACAGACATTCCATATTCCTGGATTCTCTCCAAGCTCCTGGTACATCATTTAGTACAGGACCTTTCCTTGCCTCCTCAGTGCCTCAGGTGAAGGCAACTTGCTTATGGCTCTGGGGAATCCTGAAAATGAGGAACTCATCCCCCCTGGAGTTACAAAATGTGAATGGGCTCCCTTTTTTTACAGTGGAAAGGTGTGCAGTCGCAGCCACACTGGCTGGAGTTGTTCTTCATTGAACAGTTACACTTCCATGATGTTCTACTGTTTGCTCCATGCCATTTTTACGGGCCTCAGCATTATGGATTTTGCAGTTGGCTGTTGGAAAGGAGGCAAAAGTAATTTCCCAGGAGTGGACCTTTCTCCCCACTAACACTGGGATAATATTTGTTTCATATTGCAGCGGCCATAGTTGGAAATGTAAGTGTGTAAAGCTTTACTGTCTCATCATTGATAAGAGACACACCCTGCTCCCCCTCCCTCCGCAAAAAAGCCTCTGCACATATTGTGACATCTCTTCTGTATCCCTCTGTGGGCAGAACCAGGGCTGTAAGTGCTGTTACTTGGTACTTTGGAAGACCAGTTGCTTAATTCCCCCTGTCGGGTGCCCATTATCTTTGACTTGTTCATCAGGAAAAGTTTCCCTAATCAGCTTTGCTTTACCTTAACTGGAAAAGTTGTTTCAAGTTGGCAGGGGTTTTGTGCTGTGTGGTGAAGTTCTTGTCTGAGCAAACCCCTCTCCTGAAGGAAACTCAAAAAAACCAGCTGGGTGTGGCACCATTGCTTTGGGCATGCTTGGAACAACCCAGTCTAGTGAAAGGTGTCCCTGCCCGTGGCATGGATGAGCTTTTAGGTCCCTTCCAACTCAGACCATTCCAGGACTCTGCGATTATTTTTAAATATTCCCTGTCCATTGCCCACCACCTTTCCTATATGCTTTGAAACACCACTGGTGTGTAACCAACTCCACACTGGGTGACATCTCCGGTCTTCAGGACAATCCCAGGGTGCAGAAAACCCAGAGGAGACCACAGGTGTTGTGGGGCACCCCTAAATAGCGTTCTCTCAAGGGCAGCCGGTCCATCGGCCCTTCGTCCGCTGGGAGTGCAGGGAGGGAGCAGGAAGCTGAGGAGTTTTGATTTAAATGTCAGATTGTTTTGAAGTGCCGTGTGTGCAGTATGTAGGTCAGGGCTGAAGGGATAGACTGGCTCTGCAGAGGTGCTGAGAATGATTAATTTCCCTGGGCAGAATTCTCTGGGTCTTTTTTTTTCACTGTGTGCTCCAGTCAAGCTGCAATTTTGTCATGGACAATGGGCTCAGGTTTTGGACCATTTGCCTAAAGGGGAAATTTATCCTGGCAGCTGCTGAAAGGGAAACTCTCGTGGATTGGTATCAGTTTGTGCATTAAAAAACCCAAGTTTTTTTGCTGCGTATTGGGGATTTTTTCAAGGATGGTTTGTTTATGTTGCTGCTGCGTTCTCTGCCCATTTGCATCAGTGAAAGGTGACATTTGGGTGCTTTCCAGCAGCTGCCAGGCACCACGGAAGGTGTGGACCAGGCTCCTTTCACTGCTTGAGCAGCAGTACCTAATTTCCTGTGGAAAACTGTGCCCTTTCAGTCCTTAGCCCTTTGTATTGCCAAACCAGAGATGCTAATGGGGTAGTATTGTTTTAAACACAATAAAATCCAGCCTCACAGAATACTTAGGGAAGACTTAAAATCTCACGAGCTCTCCTTTATAAGAGCACGAGCCTTGTTGTCCTTCTTCCCCGTATTCCCAATCAGCCTGAACTTTTGTCTCCAGCAAAAGATAAAAATTGGCTGATAAGTAGTTTTAAATATCAGTAGAAAAAAATCTGGAAAAATCGCTTGATGTTTTAAAATACTAACTTCAGGTATTCTAAACTATTAAATTTTAATAGCAGTTTGTTGTTTAGTTTTTGCCACTTTGGTGTTCATGAATGCAGGAATGGATTTTTCAGACGGCTTCTATGATTGTTGCACAGGTCATCTTCTTGTGCTTTACAGATTAATAGTTGTCCTGAAACTGTCCAAAGGAACGTGTCTGCAGGGCTTGGGTTTTATTGGGATTGCAGGATGCCTGAACACAAGCCCTGCCTTCGCTCCTATTCACTCTTTATATTGTCACACGCTCAAGAGTCCCTAAGAGATGAGAAGCAGGTGGAGGGATCATGCATAGGGAAGACACCGGATGTGTTCTGTGCTGCAAAGATGGTTTAGAGATGGGTTTGCTCAATAATTATCTCGGCCGTATTTTCTAACACAGTTTGGCAAGTTCCTCCAACGCTTCTGGTAGGTGCACATGTAACTTGTACGTATCCTCAGAGAAGAGCTTCATCATTGGAAAGGGGGCTTGCAAACGGTGCTATTTACTGAATAAAATGTGTTTTCCTGGAATCCTGATGGATTGATTTCTTGCCTCGGCAGTTTTTTCTGGCAGCTGCCCCATTATGGAGTTGTGCCTTCTGGGTCAGAGCTGAAAGGAGCTGGCTGTAACCCTGTGCAACTGAAACCCTTTTTCCAAAGGTACAGTAAAATTTTAGCTGTTGAAATGCAGCTTTGCCTGCTCAGTAAAGCATGTGAATTCATATTTTTGCAGCAAGGACAATACTTTGATTCTTTGCTGCTGGACACCTTTGGTTGCTGCTGGCTTTTTGAGACGTCTAAGTCAAAAATACTCTCTCTTCATTTTGACCTCTTTTTCATGAATCATGGAAAAAACCCCATGATCTGGGATTCTGTTTGTGTATAAGTGTATCATTTCCAAATAATTGCTTCTGATGCAGTAGAATCCTGTTATACAGGAAAAAGATACTGTTAAGGATACTTACAAAGGTCTTATGTTGAGGACTGCCAGTTTTTCTCAGACCTACCTTTAAAAGATTGTCACTCTGCTGACAGCTCTTGGGGTCTGAAATATTTTCAATATTTATGGTGGGAAATGGCATCACAGTATTAAGATAAATTCTTCAATCCTGAAGCAGAGCTTGGAAGTGAAATGACAGGAAAAAATACCGGGAAGTAGATGGGTTTTGTATGTTTTTTTTTGTCACTGCTCAGATCACACCCAAATGTGAGTGCTTTCTGATTTTCAAGCAGAATTTTCAATTCTGCAATACCCTTTTAAAATTCCAGATTTCAGCTGAAACTATTAAACCAGTATGAAAGAATCTGTGCTGGAGAGATTTCCAGCCAGCTTGAAACACAATCACTACTGGAATTTTCATTTGAAAAATCTGATCTTGCAAAACTGCTCTGTGTGTTTCCAGGCCATTACAGTCTGGACAATCTAAGATAAGCAACTAAACTCCACAGATTTCTTGCAGCTAAATCTGACTTGCAGGGACTCACTCACCACAGGCAAACCTCCCATGTTAGAGGCTTGTAGAGACAAAAAAACCACGGCTCCCAAAGTTGTTTAAAAGCACTTTATCTGGTTTTAAGTAATTTGACTTTTTCAGTTAAGAATGTCAACATTTTTTTGCTGTTTTTGGGGTGGAGGAGTTTTGTTGTTTTTAGTAATATCTGTACATGAATTTAACTGTTATAAATTAAGATTTTTTTGTAGAAACCACAAGAAAAATTCTATTAATTTTAGAGATTTCAGAATTTCTGGAACTATATTCAGAAATATAAAACTGGTTCATTTTTCCTGGATTTGAGTCTCCTCCTACCAAACTGCAGGGGAAAGAATTCTCTCAGTAAGTACAGACCTGTCCATTATCCAAGGGCATTTTGAGGGGCTGTGGACATGTAATCACTTTAATTGCATCGGGGTCTAAGTGCATGTTATCAGGGAGGAATTACTTTTTCTCAGAAGTGACTGATATTCCCAAAATATGTCCATGTTCCCCCCATTTTTAGGAGAAAAGTTGAAAGGCAGCGTTGTGGTAATCCTTCCTGATCTGCTGTTTCATTGAAAGAGGTAAAAGTGGTCATGGATCTCACAATTTGAGAGAGGAAAGTCCTCCAGGAATAGGACATGATGTGCTGGATGCTTCCTTACGGAATTCTCAGGAGAAGCAGAAGGAGGGTTCTTCTTCTAGTGTGTTAGGTGGTTTGTTGGGTGGGTTTTTTGGTTTAGTTGGTTGGGTTTTTAATTAATCCAGGTTTTTCCTTCCTCTCCTTCCATTACAACGCACTGGAGTTTTTGGGAACTCCAGAAGCAGTGTGGAGCCATGGCTAGCAAACCTGAGGAAAATTGGTTGAATCTGTGAACTTCTCCAATCTCCCTTAGTCCGTCTGTACAGAAAGTGAAGCATTTCATGATTATATTTGCCAATCTTTTGGGTTTTGAAGGGAACATTCAAAATATCCTCTGATTGAACACCATGGCTTGGAATGTCCCAGTTTTCGGGAGGTGAGTGCTTCTGCAGGTGTGCTAATAGATTTTTTTGTGTGCCAGCAGCCATAACAGCAAATCAAACCAATTTACATCTAATTCTTCTCTTGCTTTGAGATCAGAAGACATTCCCTGAAATGTCCCTTGAAGAGCTGCATGCAAGGAAACCAAGGAGCTTTGGCACTAGGGGTTTCTGTAGTGCTGCTGCTTGGAGAATCCCTGCAAAACTGCACCTGGCAGGTCAGGTCCTGCTCTGAGCACCTTGTTTGCTTGAGTCTTTCTGAAGTTCATAGTCACAGGAACAAGGAAAAATTGCAGTCTATTATGCCCACATAAATTTAAGAAATGAAGGATTTAACAGTGTCTAATTTTTATGCTAATTTTGAAAAAATATATCAGAACTTTGAGAGTCCAGTTCTTGACTCTAAATTTGATTAACCATTTTTCTAACTCCTTGCCAGAAAGGAATATAGAGAATCCTGATTATTACATCCCAACTGGCATGTTGTAAATTAAATCCTCCTTCTACAGGGAATTCATACCCTAAGTTCCCCCTCTGTGAAATACATTTTTCTTAGGAAGTAAAGCGTGTTTTTTTAATTCTTGTCCTCTTCTGTGGGGGACCAGACAGGCATCAAAGCTGCAGTGAAGGGATGTGAGTGCCCTGAGCTACCTCAAAGGCAGGGCATGGCAATTCTACCAGGGCTAGTATGAAGTGATAGATTCAGAAATGTGCTGGTGAACATGGGAAATCTGCAAATAATGAGGTTATTGAGTCCAACAGATATTAAATATCTATTTTGCAATTTTACTTTAAAAGAAGAAAAAAATGAGCATGAAGGAAATCTCATTTTGAATTATGGATCTCATAGTGCTCAAAAGAGTAACCACTTCAGTTTAGCCAGAGAAAAATTAATATTTCCTGCTAAGGATTGTATTCTTGAGATACTCATCAGTGCATGCAAGAGTATTATATCACTGTGCTCTGGGAATATCCATTTCCATCTTTTTCCGTCCCATTCTGTAAAACACTCTGTGAGACTGAAACGATTCCCTGAATGAAATCTCATTTTCTTTGACCTCTTCCCTGTTGAGGAACCCTATAAACACAGCTACCGAAAGTAGCACAGAGGAAACGAAGCTATACTTTTATATTAAAAATATTATTAAGGCTTCTGCATCTGGGGATGTTTATTCCCAGTCTGGAGAGTGGTGCTGGTTTTCAGGGGGACCATGTCCCTGGTTTCCATAGGTGTGGCATATGTGTGATTATCCCTATTGGTTGGAATCTTCATTTTGGAAAGAAAATCTATCCAGAGCCTGCTGAAAGGAAATGGGGCATGGTCACAAATGATGGTTCCTCCATGGAGCCTGCAATGCACTGCTCCCTCTGATGGAATTGTACCTGGCTGAGGACATCCGCAGCAAAGCAGAGATTTTTCAGCTGCTGTAGGTGGTCGCAAGGAACTGCTGCTGGGTTTGCTCAGAGCCAGACTGCTTGACATCATAGAATCCTAAAATCATTTGGGTTGGGAGGGATCTTAGAGCCCCCGTCATCCCAAACCCCTGCCATGGGCAGGGACACCTTCCACTAGACCAGGATGCTCCAAGTCAGAAATAAAGCGCTTAAAGCATGGGTTTGCTTGGAGAATTTGGGACTTTGGGAGCTTCTCCATAATCATCATGAAATTAGTGGCATTTCCATTGCATTTCACTCATGTTCTGTGTTGCTGGCACCAAAATGTCACTTTCTAAAGAGCAGATGTTACTGCTATTAGGATGCCCCTTTTCACCATGTGTAGCATTCAGGATGTTCCTATGGCTGGAGTCAGATAATGGCTTTGTTGTTGTTGTTTTAAAGTCAATAAACACTGGCCTTTAACCAAACCTTACAGCACGAATGTTTCTGTACTGAATGAAGAGGGGAATGAGTCAGGCTCTTTGTCTACTTTTGGAAGTATTATTGGAATATGATAGTAAGTTTTTCCTGTTGACATCTGACTGTAGATAGGAAGGGAATGTGGGAGGTCTGATGTTGAGTGGGACCACACCAGTGCCAGGACTATTGGAAAAACCTCTGCTTTCTCCTCTTCCATTTTTAAAGCTCTGTGTTCCAAATGGAAAGATAACTGTTATTTACAGGGATTCAAAGAGAAACTGCTAAGGCCTATCCCTTCTGCAGTGCTCTGGATTTTGCTGCAGAGATACAGCAAATCCCAGAACCTGGTTGAAAGATGAGCAGCCAGTTTTAGCTAATCTTCAATCCAATTTACAGACACTCCACAAGAAAGTGTATTCATTCCAGCATGGAATTCCATGGACATTCCAACTGCTCCATGGAAAATGTAATTCTAAGGCTTATGGCAGATTTTATGCTATTTTATATTTGTTATAGATATTTTATCAAGCTATAATTTAAGAGTTGACTCTGGATTAAATTTATTCAGTGAGAAATCATGCTGGAAATTGCTGGTGAGCAAGATTTCTAACAGCTCCTGGTTTTGACAGCCTTGGAAGCGTAACAGGAGTAGCCTTTCTGGTTTCCTACATTCCTTCAGTCTTCAAAGGGGCTTTTAGTCATTTTGGTTTGGCTTTTCAGGAGAATATGAACTCCAGTTCTTAATTCATTTGAACTGTGTGTACATCCTCAGAGTCTGTTCTGTTGGAGAGAGCTTGGATGGCTTTGATTCATAGGACATCTTTTTTATCCCTCTTTTTAAGCTGATATGGGAACAATGCTGAATAATGCTAAATTCAGTGTTTATGTGGCAGGCTCCAGAGGTCCCTCTGAAGCTGCATTATTTCCAGAACAAGATGTTCTCTGAGGGTCACGCGTTTGGGGGTAGGTGTGAGCAGAGGCCGGGGCACAGCACCAGTACAAAAAAGAAGGCAGAGTCTATCCCAAAAACATGAGAGCAGCTGCCTATGGAAGCTGGCCTGGCCTGGGGCAATGGGATAAGCATGTAAAGCCTAAGAAAACTAGGCATTGTTTCCTTAGGAAAGTTTGTTTAACTAATAGACTTAATTTGCCAATGGTTATCTTTAAATTAGAATTTACAATCCTTTGTCTGATTACTTCAAGATGTACTTTTTTTTTCTTTCAAGGACTCTTAAATCCCAGGAGAATCCCTTTAAACATCTGTTCTGGCTTCTCTAGAGATAGTGATGGGTGGCTGCTGTGATACTGTAATTAGATGTGGCTCCTTGATTAAACAGGATTCCCGTGTCCACCTGGTAACACCTTTTAATTGGAGCAGATAGGTGCATCCCATAAGTGAAATAAATGCATCCATCAAAATGCTGAAATAGAATTCAGGGCTTGTTTTATTTATTTATTACTTATATTTTATACATTATCTAAGTTCTTTTGTGTATGATCTTGGGAAAATATCACAGGTTGAGTTCATGGTTTGGTGTGAGTACAACAAGTACAATGATTTATGTGCATCCAATGAATATTATTTTACCTCATGAAAGATAAAATTCCCAAAACTCAGTACTGATCTAATACTACTCTTATCAAAGTTGCCACAGGTTTGAGAGGCAGTTCTTGTTGTAAACTTGTGTGGCCTTGGGTATTATTTCTTCCTTACATCTTTTGCGAAAACGTTCTGGCCATTTTGTTAAGTGCATGGGCCTGCTGGTGTGTAAAACACCAGCCTGGCTTTATTTAGCAGACCGAGCTCTTGTTGGAATTTAAAGGAAAAATAATATTTTAAGTCCTGGACAATTGCAAATGAGAGCTGGATGTAGCAGCTTGTCTCTAGGTGGACAGGCCGAGTCTCAGACCCCTCAGTTCCTGTGGCTCAGTCTGTAGACTGATCTAAATATGTCTGTTCTTGGATTTCAGGTCTGGACCTGAGTGAACTGAACTTCTCCAGTGCGTGGTGATCATTAAATTTGACTTAGAGCCATGAGAAAATGTGCTGGATAACTTGGAGTTGGCTCTGAATTGCCATTCAAGCAATGAGTGTAAAAAAAGCCTACCAGGTATTCACACTTGACATATCATCACTTTTTTTTGCTTTGCTAAAGGAATGGATTCCAGAGAAGTGCCAGATTATCTCTGCTAATTCCAGTGGCCAATTTCTAGTGTAAAGAAAGAAAAATAATACTCCAGCCTTACTTTGTTGTGGTAGTGGCTGTGATGGGGCTGGTGACAAAGGAGTTAGTTGGTAACCTTCTTCTCTGTTGAAGATGCCACTTAGGATTGAGTTTGGGAAAGGATGAAATTCTTAACTACTGGCTGAATCCTCTGCACAGGGAAGCTGGGTTTGGAGATGAAACAGAGTTTATTCTCCTCCCTCTCACTAATCATTAAATACACATGCGGAGCCGTGACAGATGGGCCACGTTCCACATTTTCAGAGCATATTTCAGAATTAATTGTGCTGACAACATTTTAGAAAGAACTCCAGAGTCTTTTCTCTTTGGCAACAGTGGCTTCTGGCTGCTGTCAGGCAGATGAACATGTTTATCTGGGTTTATTATTTTGGGTTTGGCTCACATGCTCACTGTACAGGTGATTGGAGGAATGGGAGGAGTATTACCTATGTTCATTAACCAGGCTTCAAATACTTGCAGCCATCAACAGCTTTTTACCTGAATGCCTGTGGATTTGGGAGGGGGAACAGCTCTGGGACTAGATAAGGAGAGGTGGGAGGGAAGCCTGGAACAGGATCCACGCTGTGGTGTTGTTTGTGGCCGACGTAGATGGCTGTCAGGGATCCAGAGGGCTGAGGTCTGGTCTGCAGAGAATTCCAGCATGGTTTAGTCTAGACTAAACATTTTTGGATGCACCGAGTCTATCACTCTCGCTCAGGTTCCTCTGCCAGGGACTAATTGGAGCTGATGATTGCCTGCTATGAGAATTGCAAATTCCATTTTGAAGGTGCTTTTTTTTGTTCTTTTCCTTTTTTAAAAAGCAGTTTACAGGTTTTGGCAAGAGGCTGTCTTTGGCTCTAAAATGACAGAAATGCTTCCAGCATAGATTTAGGCATAACTGTTAATATTCTCCAGATTCCTTCATTGAAAAATCATGCCAGTTATAAACAAACAAAAATCCACCCCTCTCTCCAATTTGGTTAGCCAAATTTACTTTCTGTTCCTTTCTTTTTAGTCCATAAAAGCTCTTTCCTTCAGCCCTTGAAATGCAGAATGCATTCTTTCACTCTGGTTTTGACAGACGTCCCTTATACGTTTCTCCCACAAAATTTGCCTGTTGTGGTGGGATTTCCAAAGCCTTCCCCCTCGGCCTCGTATTTCTGTGGTTGGAGTCAGCGGGATCAGTGTTAGACTGACTCTGGATGCCCTGGAAGTCTCCTTCTTGCTCAGACACTTTTGGTTTTTTGTTCATTTGCTTCTTAAAAAACATTTTACCTGGATAGACCTTCAATACTTCATTCTGAGTTTTCAACATGTATTACTTGTCAGTAAGAACAAAAGGAAGATTATATAGCCTAAGATGGATGTTAGGAATTGTTGAAGGTTTTCCTTCCAATTTTAACAGGAGTTTCGAAGTATCTTCTCACCCCATCTTCAGCTTTGTCCATTATAGGAAGAAACCTGAAGGGCAGATATTTTAATGGTGGCCAATCAATCAAAGGTTTTTATGAGAAGAGATATCAAAAGCCAATCACTGTTAAAATTAAGGTTTGAGGTTTCCTTATGAGGTTTTTTTTTTTGTTTCCATAGTGCTAATTCAGAAACAAGGAGATCTTGTAATAGTTGTGAAGATTTTAGTAATGCAATTCAATTAATGTACATTTCCAAATTCTTTTAAAATCAAAGCCAGATCCAGAAGTAGCTGCAAGAAAGCTGCAGAGCTGATGGAAAGGTGAAAACCAGAACCTTTGCAGAGGAAGACAGCTTATCACATAGAGATCTTCAGGCTGCTGCCTGAAGAAACGGTGTTAATAATGTAGAGATTGGGATTGGGATCAGAATAAGGCTCTGACTGGGATGAGATGAAAAGTTGCTGCTTCTCAAAAATCCACCTGAAGCTAGTCAAGGTTTGAGGACTTGGATTTAAAAGATCTAATAATCACCGTTGCATACATTACTGTAATAATCAGATAATTATTGTCTTCTCTTTGTGTGGTGAAGTTAATTTCAGTATTATTCTGAAAGTCCTAGCTCAGCTGTCTGGCTGGATAGGAAGAAATGCAGACTCCCAGAAAAATTCTCCTCACTTACTCATGGTTTTTCTATGGTAAAGCCTGTTTTGTGATGAGTCAGGCAGTTCTGGCTCCCATTTTGTGGGATAAAACTCCTGACATACTGTATTCCTCTTGTTGCAGTAGCAGCCCCTAGAAATCTTGGGAACCTCCAAGTTTATGCCAGTTCTCCTGAGATTTCTGCAGAGTCTTTGGAGCAGCCAAAGCAGATTTCTCTCTGCTGAGAAATCTTCTCCTGGAGAGTCTGCCTTCTGTGCCCTCTCATTCCTTGGAAAGGCTTCTGAGGAAGTGACAGCTGACCGATCCTAACAGGATCATAGGAATTTGCTTCTTTGATGTTCTTCCTATAGATGAGAGAAATTGTTGAATGTAAGTACACACAAAGAAGAAGTGAGATGCAATGAGGAATGGTAATTCCAGTTTGAGACTGTCACCTGTCAGTCCAGGTGAAAGTCAAGGTAAAAGGTTTTTGTAATTGATTTTTTTTAAGGAGTCCAAGGCTGATCTTTAAATGAAGCATTTGCACTCACTTGTAGGAGCTTAAGCCATTTGTGTGCCCTCTAATTACATCAGCCCAGGAGTGGAGATGTTGGGAACAGCACCAAATACTACAGGAGCTGCCAAGAGTGATTTATTCCAAGCATCCATGCGGAATCTTAGCCTGTGCTGAAGTCACAATGTATTTTAGCAGTAGTTCTTTGACTCTCTGCTGTGGTGTGAGTTCAGTCATGGCCTCGTACCAGCCAAAGTGGAAAATGCTGGAGAAATGCCATGTTAAAACACATAATGCCAGAACTGGAAAAACGGGGCTCTTACATTATTGTAAAAATGAGGATATAACACACCTAAAACAAGAACCCAAATAATTTCTTCTCAAATCATAAAAACCATGAGATAAATAATACTAAATAGCATCGCTCCATTAAATCAATGAATTTGCCTTGATTTACACCAGCTTAGTGTCACAGCACATTTCTTACACTAAGATGAGCTGTACCTGAGTGATGTACAAAGGATTTTTCTCTTAAAGAAACCTGGGATTAAGAAAAAAGAAGTAATAAAATGTAGAAGAGGCCTTGTCACGTGGTTTGAATTTACCTGGCCCATAGCCAGCAGCTATAGGTTTGATTTGTATCCCAGCAGGTCACTGCAGAGCATAGCATTTCTGTTAAAATGTGCTCAAATTTGTTAAAAGGCGGTGTACATACGTAGTGTGTGATCAGTTATCAATTTTAATAGCATTTTCCTACAAAAGTCATCAGGAAAACTGCTCTGTGCATCCCTGTGGCCTGTTTTGCTCTTTCTTCTAAGAAAATGGAGCTTTTTTTACTGTACTTAAACTCATTACCTATTCTAAATTCTTCCCAAAGGGCAAATGAGGGCATTTTGCATCATCATAATAAAAGCTGAGAGACATTGTAATATGATTAATCCATTGATTAGAAAAACAGTTTAAAAATCAATCAATAGAATTATTTTAACTAAGTCCACAAAGGATAAAGACCATTTCTTGGCTCAGGTGGTGCCGGTGGTGAACAACCTTCCAAACCTATAGCAGGTTTCAACTCTTACTTCAGAATAAGTCAGAGTGAGTAATCTCTGGTTTTTTCTTTAAATGCTCAGCACATTATTTGTTTATTGTTATTTCTTATTTTATCTCTGTCTTTAGTGTTAGAAATCCTTCAGAGTTTTGCCCTTCACAGAAGCAGGATTAAACCTGCTAAAAGCCAGCAGTGGTATGAAAAAAGGGTACCAGGCAGCCTTTAGCCTCTTGGGAAAAGGAATTCCAGTAAGGAACACCACATCTCAGAGTGTCATAAAGCCTTCCTTGAAATTGGAAAGTTCTAATTTTAAACTGCTGCAACTGATGGAGGTCTTGGCACTGTCTCAGGTGATCAGCTCCCCACAGGCTCTTCTTCAGCCTTTCTGCCTGTGCCTTGATTAAATTGATGGATTCTGAAGGGAAGCCTCAGAAAACCACCATTTTAGCTATATTTATGGCATGGTATTTTTTCAGAAACCAATTGATGGTAATTAACATAGAGCAGCAGCAGCACTGTGCTTCATTTTTACAGAGCAATAACTCCCTTCAGAAACAGCCCAAATTTAAGGCTGATGACAGCATTATTGTGCAGAAAAATTGAGGTGTCAGTTCTCTTCCATCTCTCAGACTGGGAGGGAAATCATTTTGTGCTCACAGTAATCAGGACAGAGTCATTAACATATTAATAGAGAAATTATATTTTCCTGTCTCTGTCCCTGGCTGAGTTTTGATGCCCAGCCTACCCAGGCTCTGGTGATTGCTGCAGCTGAAGTCCAAATTCAGCCCTAGAGCATGACCAAAGGGGTCTAAGAGTGACAAAAGGAGTCAGAAAATAAAAAAAAAACCAGTAAAACCTGAAGAGGCTGCTGCTGTTCTGTGTTCCTGGGCTGCAGGATTCAAACACATAGGGAGAGGAGTGAAGGAAAGGCTAAACCTCAAGTTTACCTGCCTAGTCTGGGAAGGATGAATAAATGGCATGCAAGTGAGAAGGCATAAAGTGATTAAATGCTTCCTTTTTGGTTCTTTCATCCTTTCACAGGTGATGAGAACAAAGACATACCTGAGAAAGTACAAGGGGCTTTGAACCAGATGCTGACTAAACATCTGTGGGATGTTGAGGAGCTGACTTCAGCATTGTGTAATGAAAGGAAATGCTGAGGTTAGGGTTTCTCATGGGATTTTTGGGTGGTTACTGCCCATGTCTGTACCACTGTGATGTGGGGGACAGTTCAGACTCCTCTTTAGGGAATGCCTCAGTGACCTGTGTGGTGTGTGGATGAATACTTTGTCTGGAGTATGTACTGCTCCATTTCACCAGCAGCCACCGTGAGCAGAGGGCTGGGAAAGTCAGTTCTGTCAGCCAGCTTGGCATATTTGGAGTTGCTATTAATCAAGGATACAAACTTTAGAAGATAAGTGACTTTGTGTTATTAGTGGGATGGGAGTTATGGGTGGGATATGTGATGTTTGTAGAAGAGGCACAGAGATGAGTTACCTTGGGACAGAAACCCCTTTCCACGTCATGTTGCAGAATGTTTATGTCACATGTGGGACAGTAAGAGCACTTTTGTTTTCATCCTTTTGCCTCCTCAGCCCTTGCAAAGGCAGAAAGCTGTTGGCACCACTCCTGTCTCGTGTCCTTCCCCAGCAGAAAACATCCGTTTTCTGTTTGTGCCTTCCTTGGGAGAAGAACAAATTTCTGGGGCTGTTACTCTTCTTCTCTTTGTTCTGACCTGATGCTGGGGGGGACAAGACAAGAATGGGGAAGGACGACTTCTCTTTTAAATGACTAACCTAAGAGAAAAAGTCATAGCTGGCACCAGAAAGGAGAGAAAAATCAATGGCTGTGTCTGATGTAAAGGAAGAGGCAGGAGCAGCAAAAGCTGCCTCAGCAGCTCTGCCCCACCTCAGTCTCTAGTGCAGTGGGTGTCGATGCTGCTGTCTGCCTTTGGAACACTCATTTGCCAATGCATGTCTGGTAAAACTGAGCTCAGTGGATGTGGAGAAGGTCAGTGGATTTGAAAAAAATCCAGAACTGTCCAGAACTTACTGGAGTTCACTGCACTGAGGCCATCAGGTTGATCTGTCTGTCTGTGTGAGGAATTTTGCATTAAATGGCCCATTTACACTGGGTAAGTGGCAGCTAAATACAATTTAATTACATCTCTAAGAGCAAGCAAGCCTTTTCCAGTTTAATGAGAGTGAGGAAAGTCCACTACTGCCATTTATAGTCCAATCTTCCAGTAATCTGATATTGCCCCAAGCAGACTCTGAGAGAAGTATCCCGTATTTCAGAGTCTTCATCATGGTACAGGAGCACTTAGGTTGGTTCTGCCATCTCTGTTTTCTTTTGGTGTGGAGTTGCTGAGATAATACCTTTGTTTAAGGGAAATTAAGTCAGAGTTAAGGAAATCCCAGCCCTAAGGGCTGTTCAGACATTTGAATATATTCCCTTCTATATAATTTCAGTGGGAGAACTTTGGGAAATACCAGCTGCCTCTCTCCTTATTTAATTTTCTATGGACTTTTTCTTTTCATTTTGTATTCAGTCTTAACTTCTAAGTACCTATCTCTGCCTTTTTCATGTTTCAGTCTCTGCTTTGCTATTTCTGTTTCCCTTGCCATTCTCTGCTTTTACACTCCCTTCCTAGGGAAGTAGGAAAACTCAGGTGTTAATACTGGAGTGATTTTTAGTGCTGTAGTTTCAGCATTGAAACTTGCAGCTTTCCCTTGCTTTCCTCAAGCTGATGAAATCTTCTTTGTGAGAGCAATGGCATAGATTTTCTGTGTAGAACTCAGAGTGAGCAATTATTCTTAATCCATCCAGAGTAAAATCCACAGTTATATTGTTTCAGCACAGCTCTGTGTCATTCCAGTAGGAATATCCAGCTGAAATGGATGATACTTTGCCAGGATGTAAAAGGAACCTTCCTTAGGCCAACATTTCTCTTTCATCTGAAGTTGTTCCCTTTTTCATTGTATTAGTACAGGTTTTTCAGCTGGTTGTTTTAACTCATTTTTTTTCCAAAGATCAGCAAGATTTCTGTATGGGGTGTTTATTTAAAATATTTTACAATGTAAGATATACAGATCCAACTTGAGCCTCATTAAAAGAACGTTGCCAAAAATGGAAAGCCTTCAGAGGCCTATTACAGTGAATTATCCTAATGAGAAGCATGAATTCTGTCCTAACAGTTCAAACTGCTTCAGTGGATCTGGAATTTTCCCAAAACCTACCAGAATTTAAGGACCTATGTCTGTCTGGCTTCCTTGGCCTTGTAACCAGGACAGAGAGCAGCCAAGTGCTGTCTCTGTCAGCTGTATATTCAGAATATCATTTAAACAAAATACTTAACTAATAGCAGAAACTGTTTTGCCTTTGCTGAGCACGTGTAAGATATTTTTAGATAAAAAAAATCTCATTATCATTGCTAACAGAAGAGACTTGCTTTTCTTCCTGTAATAATTTCATACAGGTGAGCTATGGGAATTAAAACTCATACCCTAGTCTCTGTTGTGAGCCATTCAGCAGGATGGAGAGCAAGGAAATGAAGGTCCAAAGCAATCAGAGCTGTCATTTTGAATGTAGTCTCCCCATTGTTCCTGGCCCAAGGTTTTAGGTGAATGTTCCCAAGAAAAAATAGTTGCTTTGTGTAAACTATCTCTGCATTGTCTGCTTTAATCGTAAAAGCATCAAGTGGCATTTCCTTCCCCATTAAATTCCTTGGCCTTGTATTGCCAGATGTGGCCATAAGTCATACAGCTGTAAATCAAACCAGCCCCTTTCTTCATCTTGCTGAAAGCTGCTGTTCTCAGATGCTCTTTGCTATTGGTTCCCCCTCAAAATGAGAAGGTATTGGTACAGCATGATACATAAACTTAATCTGCAATTCTTTTTCCCTTTTTCTGACACTGATAAGCAGTTGGACATGGTGATGTGTGACTGGCAGTGCTCCCTTGGGGTTGGAATGGTGCCCTGGAGCCAATTCCCGATGCACCGGAACCCTGGCCCTGGCCATATGTGTAAGTAAGTCTTCTGGCACCTCCTTCCTTTCAAAATTGAGTAGATTTTTGCCCCTCTGCTTTATGCTGGTTTACGTACTGCACATGCTGATGGCATCCAGCTGGTGAGTTACTGTGATCCCGAGACCTATAAAGAGCTGGATATAAAGCTGGAAAGGTAACTAATCCTTTTGAAACCAGGCACCCACTTGCAAGTTCAAATGACTTTCCATGTAGAATTGCTGGATAGAGCAATTTTTCAATTCTAGATTTAACATGGAAACCTCATTTTTTATTTTCAAAATTAGGAAGGTGTGTTTTACTTCTTGATTTGCTCGTTTTGTGCAGAATATCCTTTTTTCTTGCTGCTGCTTTGTTTTTTTCTCCTGGGTAGCCACTTGCAAAGTGCTCATCTTAAAAGTAATTTTCACCTTAGTTGCTGCAGTCTTCAGGGAACGTCCAACTCCTCCTAAGGCATAAGTCAATGCAGGTTTTTTCTTTCATTCCGCCCATGCCAGCTGAGGATATGTGAGTAGTCAGTCCTTCCTGAAGAAAACAATACTGGTAGCTACATAAAGCTTTCTGTGCATTAGCCAGATGTTGTGTCTGAATCTGGGATCAGGTAGGAGACCTTTTTAGTAGGACACTCCCTTAGTTATGTTTCTTTTGCTGCACAATTTTTGCTAGTAAACAATATTATTCATGCCCAGTAGCTACAATAATGATAGTAATCTTTTTTTTCCTCTGGGTCTGACATTTCTAGAAAAACATGTTCATTGTGTTTTCTGTCAATGCTGTTTTATACAGAAGTTTTTTATTTAATAAACCATAAGGAGTTAATGGAGAGGCTTCTTCAATTCTATGTCACGCTGGAAATGCTCTCCTAAAAACGGGTGTCTCTGGAAGGGATTGAACAAAGTGATGTAAAGGAAGGAACAGATAAATGTAGTAATGTCTTTACGTGACTGAATGCAGCAGCTGTCAAGTGAGTTAAAAAGCAGCATTTCTCAATGCAAAAGCTGCTTGAAGCTGATAATTATTGTGCCTTTGAGAAAGCAAACCCATCTCATTATAAATATGTAATGAACTATGAATCTCACGCAAAACTATCTGTGATTAAATCTTTTTCCAATTTGCATTGTTCAAATAATTATATCTCGGTGGGGTCAGAGTTTGGATGATGCATTCCCAGCCCTCCAGCATTGTTCAAATAATTATATCTCGGTGGGGTCAGAGTTTGGATGATGCATTCCCAGCCCTCGGGTTTATCCGCTGGCTCCAGGACCAGACCACAATGTCAAACGGCTCACAGAGGTTTCTTATTGACTCTGCTTTGGCTATTTTCGGCTGTGCTGCTCCTTCCTGCAGTCTAATCGATGCAGCCCTCCGAGAAGTGCTTCTCCATTCTGTGCCTTGCCTTGTTTCCTGAAGCTTTGCTTTCCAAACAGAAACATCCACTTAAAATGCAGTCTTCGTTTGAGCCGCATTCCTCAGAGTGATCTCTTCCCAGTTCCAAACAGTAAACCACAGCTAAAACGGTAACAGAGAGCTGGTGTGCACAGCGAGGCTCAGCTCCGAGAGCAACATCTGGAATTGTTAGGATGAGCAGGCAAAGCACTCGGGAGGGTTTAGGAGCGGTATTTTCTGTGTGTTGGGCTCTTTGGTCACCCTGTGTACGGGCTTCATGCCGTTCACTGTGACAACGAGGTGGCCAGGAGAGCAGGGTGGGATGATAACAGAGCTGAAACCCGGGAAGGGATTACAAAGGGCCTTTGCAAATGCAAATCCATGTCATGCCCAGCACGGCGAAGATGCCCCGAGGCAGTTGCCTCATTGTTAAGTCGTATGTGCTGCATGGAATGCCGGATGGTTTCAGTTTGTGTAAGTCCATGTTTTATTTGAAGGCTACTTCCTCGAACAAATTATTCTTCTGAAATACGCGCAAGGTCTAAAAGATTTTCCTCCAGTCGCTTCAGCTGGGAAGAGGCTGTTTTCCTCTGCAGAGCTGTGCAGTGATGGCCCCTATGTCATTGTTCCTCTCATTCCTGCTGGCAGTCGGAGCTCTGATGTCAGATAGAACAAGGAGGCATCAGAAGTCCCCTCACTCTTGAGTTTCTGTGGGCATTAAGTCACTTTGGGAATCGTTGTGACCCCCTCGGGGTCACTTATCTTTAGGTGGTGTGATGCTGCATGAATGTGAGATGTCACCCAGTGCTGCTTGTGCCGGTGATGGCTCCGTTCTTCCCAGACTTGCACTGCCAATCCATTGTGAGTAGCTGTAGAGAAATGAGCTGCCTGCGTGTTTCTGGAAGTGTAACTTGACCTGGATGTCATTTGTTTTTATTCAGCAGCCTGTGGTGAACTTCCAATTACTGTTCTCTTAGAAAAAAATAATAAAAAAAAAAAGAACAGGAACTGGAAAACCAAACAGATGTGGAATGATACTTGGGCTCTTGGGCTGTTATGCAAACGGCCCAGCATTGGATGAAACTTAAATTTCTGTGTATTTCCAATTACATTTTCTTGCCTTTTGTGTCTTTTCCCTGGAAATTTTGCGGGGTTGTCTCTTGTCTTGCACAGAGACGTCAGCTGAGCTCACAGGATGAAGGATCACCTATTACCTTCTTCAGGCGTGGTTAAATGTCAGTTCAAGTATCTTTGAGATGTCAGAGTACATTTCTGATGAACATGAGGTAATTTTCTCTCTTGTGCTGCATGTGCTGGAGCTTTTATATGTCTGGAAACATGCATGTTTCCTCTTCCTAGAACACAGATTTCACGGCTTACGTCGCCGAGTGACATTTTTTACAGCTGTTTTTGCTCTTTAACAATTTGTTTCTTTCTTCTGTAGCTCAAGGAAATTATTGAAAATGAGCCAAAAGCATCGTGTGAGTCAAGAGGCGCAGAAGTGCTGCCAAGCATCGATTCCCACCATGGCAGGAACGTCTCCTGGGGTGGTGAATTCCAAAGAAACGGCTCTGTGGTGGCTGGCACCGGCTGCAGCAGGAAAGTCACGCAGAGAAAGGAGCAGGGCAGCAGGTAAGAATCTCAGTGTCTCACTCATGCGTCCAGACACTTTGTGGTTTCCCAGTCTGTGGTGTGGGAAGCACGTCAGCAGGTCATCCTTGGAACACTTGGGCTGCTGAGCCAAGCAGGAAGACGGTGAGAGTGAGCAACAGGGAGAGAGGGAGTTACTCACTTGGGACTGCAGCAGTGAGGAGGGAGCCAGGCCTCTGGCTGCAAGGTTTTTGCCTCCTTCACGGAAATAAGTAACCTGATGTACGAGATTCTTAACACTTTGGCAACATACTTCTTTTTCCTCTGTTGGCTACTTCCAGTTTTAGACAACTCTCCCTATCTAATTCCAGACTAATCCCAGCCACCACTGCTGTTGTATTGGCACTGTTTCAGCCCATCTGTGGCTGTATGTGCCCTGATAATTGAGTGCCTCCATGGCCCCAAAGGGCAGAAACGCCTGCATCACCTCCCCACTTGAAATCATGTACTTGAAATAATCTTTGGTTTGGTGAGAAGTAGAGAATATTGGATAACAAAGTTAGGCTCTGATTTTTGCGTATTTATTTTAAAGAGTACCAGCCCAATATCTTTCTGTGTCCATTTAAATGGGAAAACAGTAAAGTTTAATCTTCAAAAATTGAAGGAACTGTGACTGAAGGAATCTTGGCCTACCAAGATTCCTTCAGTCACAACCATTAGCTACTTCACAAAAACCAATGTTTTCAACTCAGGATTTTCATGTCACAGTCTTGGCACCAAATTTCTTGTGGTAAATCTTATTTCATAGCTTGAACTTCACCCAACACTGGGATGATGGCCTGAGTATCCTATTGGAAAGGGCAGAGCATATTGTACTGTGTACAGGTGTAGAAAGAGTAAGCCAGCTTTGATCCTTCATCCTGTGATGAAAAGTCATTTTCTGGGAAGGTAGCTGTACATTTCCTCAGAACTTGAGGCAGTAGAATATTAAAATGTGTCACTTCTGGACACACAGGCTTAGATTTCATTTTTCTTTCAGCTCCTTGCTAGATTGTAACCCTAAATTTGAATTCAATTCTATGAAATAATTTTAACCAGTATTAAAACTCAAAAAAGAGGCTGAGAAAATGTCCAACACACTATTAAAAATGAACATTATTTAAAATCAGTTTGGAGCCCCAGATTAACTAGGAAATCCCTAGGACAGGATATAAAATCAGTAAGACTTTGATGGACATTTTTTCTGTATTTTTGCTCCTAGGATAATTCTTAGGAAAAAACAGGGTTGTTAATAGTATTTGTTTTGCTCTCCTTCATCCAGAAAGCTGATGGAGGAGCCTTTTTCTTTTCAGTGCAGGTAGTTCAGTCCTAAAGCACCTGTATAAACTCGTGGATCCTGGGTTTATCAGTGTTGTTTGCAGGTCTAGCTCTCTCCTTTCAGGTCTGGCAAGTGTCAGCTGCTAGGCACAAACCTTGAATTCTGTTTATTTTGTTTGATCTCAAATCCTTTGTGTCTTTAATGCGGCATCTTTAAAAATGGTTAACAGTTAAATCATTCACTTTTCTCATTTTCTGCTTTTACACTTTGAATTATAATGATTTGCGCACAAATCCCCCTGCAAAGCACCTGAGAAGCTAAAAAAATAAGAGCACTTATATGGGATTATAGATATTTCAGGTTCTTCATGTCCTTAAGTGTTCTACTGCAGCACAGGACTTAATTCACAAGGAAAAGTTCTGACAAGTATTTTAGTTATAATCTGGTCTATCTACGTCACACTGAGACCTTTTGGCATTTAATTCAGAGTTATTATTCAGAATCTACCTGTGCAGTCAAAACAGAATCTTTGTGTTTTTCACTTAGAACCATTCCTGTGCATGGGATGACATTGATTCAATAAAATATAAGGACTTAAATTATATGATGGAAGAAGTAATTCGGTATTTCCTTGATGTATTCTGAAGGATTTTTTTCCCAGTAAGGCTGATGTTACAGCTTTTCTTTTAGGCCATTTGGACAGTCTTCTCCTTAACCTGCTACTTAAATTGCAAAATTTGCAGGAACAAAGTCTTCTTAACAAGGAAACTGCATCTTGTAGATCTCTACCTATTTGCCAAATTTTGTTACATCTGGACAGCAAAAATGCATGAAGGAAGCACATAAGTGCACAGAAAAAAAGTAATTTTAAAAGTCTTTTCTCTATAGTAAATTAGTAAAACAATACAATTATTTGTGATTTTCCATCATTTAGTGTCAATTTAATCCATTTTCAAGAGATCTTAGTAGCCTGTATGTTGTTTTCTAATAAATGGTAAATTGTGAAAAGGAAGATCCTCAGGATGGCGCTTGTAGTGATATATGTTCACTCCCTTGATTCTTAGATAAATCTGGGAAGTGAGAGAGTGACCTTTTTTCTCTAACTTTAGACTTTAATGTTGGCAGCAGTATGGAAAGAGGTTGATTGGAATGTCTTAATGGGAAAAGAGGCCTCCCCCATGCAAAATAATGAAGCTTGGGTTGTATCGTAACTGCCATGAAAGGTACTTACTTTAACTTGAGATTCTTTTAAATAAGAAGTGAAAGGTTGCTTAGCTTATCAGTCAGACCAAGAAGGCCAAGGGTCCTTTGATAAGGATTTTCACAGACGAGTAAAATGTTTTCCAGAGGCGTTAGCTTGGGCTCTGTGGTTTTTAACTGTCTAAAGAGTCTTCTTTCCTATCGTACTTTTCACTCGGTGCCTCTTCCTTTTGTTTCTTTTTGCTGCAACAGTATCCTTTATTAATCTGTATTGTAGGCTAAAAACCTCTTGCCTCTTGGGTGTACCGACCCCTTGGTGCCTAGTAGCAATCCTATGTTTTCTAAGGACCTACACCAGTTTATACTAAGGATCTCTCCTTCTTCAATATCCCTGTATAAAAATGTGAGTGCCTTGGAATAGACAGAGTGGGATTAATCTAAGTATGTTGATATTTGGAAAAGGAACCTGGGGTAGGGAGTAGAGCAGTGGGTTGGTGTTGTGCTGCTGACTCAGGCAGAATGGGCGATCCCAGCCCAGGCCAGCGCAGATGGGGCACATCAGTGGAAGCTGGGATGAAAAGAATGCAAAGATGAAGGGCTGGGAATGATATTATAGCATAAATAAAAATGGGAATAAAGCACCCTGTGCTGTCAGCACTTAGAACCATCAAGAGGAGTAAGTCAAAGCCCAGGCGGTTCACAGCCTCCGTCGCCTGCAATGGTCCTTGGGCTGGGCCCACCAATGGGACTCACTTTGGCTTCCAATGACTCAGTATAAAGGCACCTCTTATCCTCCAGCTGCTTCAGAGGCTATTTTGGGCAAAAATGGACAAATATTTTATTGTACAAATGTGATTGTCAACCCAGAATACTTCAGGATATTTTCAATGATGGTTTCTCTTTTTTTTGAGTCCTCGGAGCTCTCTTTGAGCCTTTCAGACGTATTTGCCTAGTGGAATTTTTGAGCAGAGAGAGGAAAAGCAGTTCTCTTCAGAAGTGGGGAGTGGGCTGCTTTTTCAGGAAGATTTAAAGTAGAGTTTAATTTTACATGGAGCCTCCCATACTTGAGGTACACTGTGGTGTTTTATACGGTGATGTGTTAAATATAGAAGGGTGACTTGGTAGGCAGAACAGAGCAACCACTCAATCACTTCACACATATAACACTGGACAGTAAATGAAGGGTTTCAGTAGCAGCAGGGCTGGGATTCCTGACCTCTGGCAGCTCCCACTGGGGTGATTTTAAGGAGTTACTGATTTCTTTCCACTCTGCCCCTTATCAGAGGGGACAGCTCACTGCTGGCACAGACGATGGAGAAAGGTAACTTTAAATCATCCCCGCATGCCATTCCTGAACTCAGGACTTAGAGCCAGATTGCAGTGTAGGAAAGCTTTCCTATAAACTTGGTCCAATACTTAAAAACCTTTTAAATGACCTGAGCTGATGAGTGGTTTTGCTGTTTAAATCACGTGAAATACAGACCTTTACAGAGTTGTAAAGAAAAATAGATAAAATTCTGCACTTTTTATTGTATTTGTCTTTAAGGTGTTAGATTCAGTAAAACCTGCAAAGGACAAGGAGTTAATGTAGTGCAAAAGATAAAAGTGATGTTACCAGAACATTGCCAAGCTAAAAATTACTGAGTGACCAAAAGGTACTGAGATTTCAGTCATATTTTAGTATTCTATGTGATTGCTTTTTAGGGTTTCCATAGAAGGTTTTAAGAAGAAGGTTTAAATAATTCAGTTGCAATGTGTGCGTGTAAAGTTCTGAAGGTGTTTTGGTTTTTTTTAAGGAAAATGGCAAGTGTTTGTATTTCTTGTAGGGCAATTAGAAACACCATGTCCTGTGATGGCTTCATCCTTCACCGGGATCTTCCTAGTTCCCTATGGATCTTGAGGATGACTGAAAGGCACTTGATTTGCTATTTGGTACCCACCAGGGAAGTTTTGTATCACCTGGTACTGCTGTGTTTCCAGGTAAGATCTCTGCTCTGCCGTGGAATGAAAGAACACACCAGGTAGCAGTGCCTAGCATTCAGAAATGGCGACTTCTATTCCTTTTCCTGGCTGAGCACCTAGCCTCACCTCCTGCCAGGTGAAGTGACACACTTACCTGTCCTCTGTTCCCTCCTCCCCTTACCTGGCTGACTGATACTCCATATCTTCTTGCTCCTTTTTTCCATTACCTCTGTTCTTTTTCTTGCAGCGCCTTGGTTGGCTCACCTGCACCTGCTCCAGCAGCTGAGCTGGACAATTCCCTTCAGCAAAGTCCACTCTGACACTGTTATATTGGAAAAACAAGAGCAAAGGGCTCAGCTAATGCCTGATGGATCCCAATCGGTGATTTGTGTAAGCAGGAAGTGAAAGGGATCAGCCCTTGTCCCAGAGCTGAATTACAGAGGGTTTCAGGTTTGGATGTGGAATCAGCAAGCTGTAAGCTGTCACTCACTTTGCCCGGGGTGTGAATTCCCTCTTTCTCCTGTGCTGAATTCAAGTTTCAGTTAAGTGGCGAAGGAAGCCTGTGAAAAGACTCTGGTATCACGTGTCTTTTCCACAAAGCAGCAAGGCAGCAAATAGTAAATTAAGAGACTAGAAAAAGGCTCATGTTTCATGCTACATGCCAGTCTAGGAGAATCATTAAATGAGAGCTTTTTTATTTTGTTTTACACTGAATAGTGATAGGCTAAGTCCTTTCTTCATTTGAAATTAAAGTAGATATTTTTTCTTAAAAATGCAGTTCTTTGCTAGTAAGAATCCTAGTTCACAAATTCTAATTATTTGGATATTTCACTGAAGGACACGTTACTCTTCCTCAGGCTCTGACAAGGGATAACCAGGTGAAAGATGCTGGCAGGGAGTGAAGCAAACAAGTGATAGCAGTTACTGATATTTTAAATTTGGCTTGAATTTCCTCAGGTGATGCACTTCCCATTTGAGGCTGAATGCTACACTTGAGTTTTGGATCTCCTCCTGTAGCTTGTCCTGAAGTCAAAACCAGCTGCACAGAGTGGGAGGCTGAGGGGAAGGTGCAGAAAGACCGTGGGAAAGCTACGATCCCAAATTAAAGTTGGAACAGTTGAGAAATGCAGGTAAGGAATATGCTTTAATTGTACTTAGGTCTTGATTACTTCAAGTCACTAAAAGCAGTAGAATGCTTGGGCCCTGGGGCTCATGGTTGTTCCTCCATAACTTCTGAGTTCATTGGCTGAACTCTACTGAATCTATTAAATTCACACAGGTATCAGAGCCCCTACAAATGTGTGATTTTGCACACAACTTGAGGCTCAAGGAAAAGCCTTTTTTACAAGGAAAAGTCCCAGTGAGTGCTCTCAAGCATGTGATAGGAACCTGCAAGAATCAGGCTCCATTAAGTACTCGGACACTTGCCTTTTTTCCCATTCTTCTCTCCTGCTTTTCCCTGCAGGGTGGGGAAATAAGAATGTGAGAAGAGAGCAGACTGCTGAGACCAGAGGTCTCTTGCTTCTAGATGTTGTGGCAGCTCCCTGAATTTAAAGTGAACTTAAAAGAAGCTGCTGGGAAGAAATGCAGGTCAAGCCTAGTAAGTCATAACCCTGATGTACGAGACTTTGGCTTCAAGGGAAAAAAATGGTGTTACTGGTTAGACTTTGCAAAACATGCCATGATTTCATTTGGGAAATAAAATAGAGGAGAGATTGAAATGCCTTAATTATGCTGGTCTTGATAGTGTGAATCCTATTAGAAAACTATATTGGACAGAAGGAAACCTGAGTGTTTTCTTAGTCATCAGATGCTTTGCAGTTTTTAATAGTTTTCAGAGTGGAGTGTTGTGTTGCTGGGACAGCTGTATGGCACCTCCTGGAGCCAGGGGCCATTAATACTGAATATTCCAGTCTGGATAAGGGTATGCAGACCAAATAAATTCATAAATAACTATTTTTGAAGTATTTCTCCATATAGTTATCATACAAAAGCAAAAGTGCACTTTTAAACCCCCAAAAGAGAGGGGAGCTAGGACATAGATCACCCCTATTATAGCAAGGAATTTCAATAGAAGCTGTCTTCACCTTTGAAATCCAGTGTCTAGCTTTTAAAATGCATTTTAACCATGCCTCTTTATAACAACCTGGTGTGCATATATAGGCTTGTCCACTGTGTTTTAGGTCATAAACACTGATGACCTTGACTAACCAACAGAAAAGAAGCAGGAAACAGCAAACAAAAATATGTTTATACGTATTTCCCCACATATTTTCATGTGCATGCTTGTGTATGTGTAACTACACCACTAACATGAGGTGAATTCAGGTATTGTCCTGCAATTTGTTGCAAACAGGCTGGAATGTAAATGAAATCCTAAAACAATACCATATGTAGTGCTGTAATCCTTTTTGAACTGCAGATCAGAACAGTTGGCCATCCCGTGCTGTCCCAGGGGTTTCTGGAGTTGCAGCCCCTGTGCCATAGCACAGCCCTGGATAATGCCAAAGTGGTGCCACACACTGGAACTGGAGCTTGCAGAGCAGCCTCCTCTAACTCCACTGGGATTTCTGTATATATTTATACACTTGAAACCGAACACATGCATGTTCCACTTGCACAAGGTCTCCCTTTTCCTCCTTCTTTGGTGCATAGGATTGGAAGTCCCTGCTGCTTCTACTTTTCTTAAAAGTTGCCTAGAAGTTGAGCAAAAATATTGCTGTGGTAGTTTCCGCTCTTAAGCAGCATCCAGGGTATTGTTTCCCCTGCTTTTCCTTTTCCCAGGAACAGCGAGCAGCTCTGTTGAATGGATTTCTCTATGAGGTTATTTTGCAGGTCAGGAGGTTAGCTCACTTTTGTCTTTTTACTCAGCTGCTGCAGAAGAAATCCTCTGTGTTTTCTCCTGAATTGTAAAGGCTGGTAAGAAAGAGAAGCCAAAGTCATCCATTAATCCATGGGCAAAGTCCTATTGAAGCTGCTGCAGTGAAAGCTCTCACATGCTGCCCTGGAAATAACCCCGGCCGTGACGTGGTGAGATGACCCTAGGTAAGGTCAGAAGCTCAGTTCTCATTTTCATTTAAGCTTCTGTTTTTCAAACAGTATTTGGGGTTGTGCCTCGTGGTTCTGTTGAGCTCTCAAAGCAGCTGGAGCCCCCTCGAGAGGGAGCGGAGAAAGCGACTCCGGAGAGGCAGGGGTTTGTCTGCTAAACTTGCCACTCTCTCCTCTCAACTTGCTGTTGTTTTGGCTTAAATATTTAATGACCGTGACCCCATGTGAGAGCAGCAAGTGGTATCAGGACTTTAGCTTAAGCTGCTTTGCAGAGACAAAGCACCTGTTTTAATTCCTTCTGGAAATGGAAGTGATTTGGAAGCATCCCAGCAAATAGAAGGCAAAGGGGTAATTCTTCACTGCCTGTATACTTTCTCAGGAAGTATGTGAATTGGAAGGATCTGTGTACACAGCTCCTGGCTGGGATTTTCAGGAGGGCTAAGAGAGCTGGGGGTCTCTGTCCTGGCATCCTTTGCAGGGTTGCAGCTGTAATGCCAAGATGGATTTAGTGGAAAGAAAGTGGCATCAACTGTTTGTATCTTCTCTTCATAGACACTGATATAATAAAATGCTAAGCTGATGTGTAGGGTTGTGGTGAGGTCAGATGCAGTCTGCACCTTCCACTGGTCCTGGTCAGCATGCCCTGGGAGCAGCTGGCAGCTTCCAGGAACAGCGTTATCTCTTGGGATCCAACTCAGTGGTTATTAAAATGCTGAGTGAAGGCGCTGCTGGCAGCCCTCCTCCACTGCTGCGTTTGCTCTTGTGTCATGGAATGACCTTTTCTAATAGAATCAAGGAGAAAGAAGTGACAAATACTACTGACACGATGGATTTGGAGTATTTTGTGAGGTAATCAGGTAGCATCATAACTCTTTGGAGTAAGGAGCTGTGAGTTGGAGCTGAATCAGCCATTCCCATCGACTTGCTTAGGGAACTGATTTTCAGCAGGATATTACTGATTTTTACTTTTCATTTTTCATTTCTGTGGTGCAGCTTTTACTTTTTCTGGGTTTAGGGAATCATGCCAAGCAAGTTGATTTTCATTACATTTGAGAGGTGAGGGAGTGTTAATGTGTGCAACCTCCCTCCCTCCCTCTGTATGGGAATGTGTTTTGTGTGAATCAGTGACAGAAACGCAACCACTGAAAATATATTCCCTTTCTTTCTCTGCAGTCATCCTCCTCCCCAAAAACTTCTCTAAGAATGTGACTAAAATCAAAGCACTTTGTAAGTTACAAAGGAACAGTGTTGAGCTGGTGAAGCCAGTGGGAAATGAACATAGAATCCCAGAACTGTTTAGGTTGGGAAAGACCTTTGAGTCATCAAATCAAACCTTAGACATGGAACAAGGTTATCATTCCTTTTGAAGATTCAGGGTGGGTATAATTGCATTTTATTTGGCACACATTGTTTTAAAACTCATCACCTCAGAATAGGAACAATTTTATGGCATGTGCTAATGATACAAAATTCAAAAACACTGCTTCTTTTAATTCCTTTCTATTTTTCACAATGTCTTTTACAACTGTCATTTTCAATGTCTCACATTTTTCTCTCCAGTTTCCTCTGTCTTGTGGTTAAATCTTGACCATAAATCTTGCTCTGCTTTGTTAAAAATAATAGGTGTGCTGTATTTCTTCATTTAACAACCTGCTAGATTAATAGCAGCTTTAAAAGAATTAAGTATGGTTGTGTGGTTTAATATCCCCAGTTTTAATGCACCATGAAGGAGAAACTAGAGGCATTGTCTTTTACAGAGTGCTTGGGTTTCATGTACAGCCTGGCAATCTTTGTCTGACACCTTGCTACTGGGATCTCCTTCTTACACAGATAATGCCAAAAAAAGCTTTCTGTGCAGGTTTGGAAATCAAATGGCAAGTCACTCGGTGGCAAATGAGGCTGAAATTTTAACGGTGCTATCTCAGCCAAAAAGGCTTTGGGACCTTGGGGATGCACAACTGGAGTTGTCACACAGGGCAGCTGGAGGAGGTGGGTTTCTGCATTGTTGCAGCAATGTTTTAGAACATGAAATTTGGTTCTTGTAAATTCTCCTTGTCATTAAGGCTGGAAACCTAAGCAGGTCATGGTCACGAGTTCTGGTGTGTCACAGAGCAGGATCTGGGTCAGCAGTCACCCTGCCTCACAGGGGATTCCATCCTTGCATTATATTTCTATCCAGGCAGGCTCCATGCAGAATGAGAACCTGAGGCACGAGGTATCGGTCATTAAAGGTAGTCAGGTTTTGACACCAAAGGCACATTTCAGCAGAAAGAACATAATTAATGCTTTCCAAACTGGCTCCTATTAAGAAAGGTCATCAAATGCATATGTAGATCAAAAACTCAATACATTTTAATGATTCCTAAATATCAGGAAATGTCACTGCAAAACTGAGCACTAAACCATGTGTGTGGACAGGATCAGCGAAGACTGGGATTTGTCTGGATGATAGCTATTATTCCTAGATGTTGTAGTTAAGTTACACTATAAATATGCCTGCTAGATGTTATAGTTGAGTTTACGAGGGACTTGTCTCAAAAAATTTATATTTGAAGCTTGGATTAAATAGCGCTGCAAGAACTCCTGATCAGTAACTTCTCTTGGCTCCACAGAGGCAATATTCCTTAAATTTTCTCAGTTTGAATCCTTGCTCCCATTAAGCTTGACTTTGAAATTGCTTTGTTGCATTCCTCTGCTGCAAGAGGATGTGAGACCTCATGGAGACCATGTTCCAGATTAGGTAATGCCATGTTTAACTCCCCTGAGTGTTATCCCTGCAAAATCCTGCTGCAGCCTTCCCACTCCAAACCCTGGCCTTGTGCAAAGCCTTCCAGACAGAGTTCAGTGCCTCTTAGCTTCAGACCCAGTCTCAGGTTCATAAATATTTGTGGCTGTCAGTCTCGTGCATCAGCCAAAGTTGCACAGACGCAGAAAGTCTGAGGGATTTTAGAATTGCAAATCCCTAACAGATTTTTAACACCTCCATATATGTGTACACATATCTAAATACATATATGCATATGTATGTGTAACAGACTAGAAATACACACAAGAAATCTATGATTTCTCTGATAATAGTGTGCCAAACCGGGCTGTTGGGGATGAGAAATGTCTTTAACTGAACTTTCAGATACTGCCTCAATTTACGTGTGTTACAGGAGTGGCACTTGATGTTGTTTCTTATTAGAAATAATGGGGCATCTAATTTGAACACCTTATTTTTGCTTTCTTAAAATTCTGTCAGGCCTTTGATAGACCACAAAACAGAGTATCTGCCCTGGCTCCCAGCTCTGTCTGTTGTGTATCTTGGTTTCTTTGACATGTAGAACCTCTTTAAGCCAGTTTGGCAAAGTTTAATCACTTAGGAGGTAACAGACTTAACACTGTATTGCAAGAATGTTTTTAAGAGCAAAGAAACAGCTTTACTAGAGGTCAGGACTTTGGGTCTCTGTGCCTCTGGAAAGTGTCCATGCCCATGACAGGGGGTTGGGACTAGATGAGGTTTAAAGTGTCTTCCAACCCAACGCAGTCTGTGATTCCCTGTAATCAGCCTGAACAAAACACCTGAGACTTGTTTGCGTTCAGTGTTCATCGTTTCCCCGCAGCAAACAGGTGGTTTGCAGCACGCAGCACTCGTATCACATTACGGAAAAACCCACAAGGACATCGAGGTTCTGTTCAGGGTTTGAACGATGTGCAATAAGTCAGGTCAGAGGTCACCTGGTGAACCATGAGGGAAGTAAAACGGGAAATAGCTGCACAGTGAGTGAAGCACCTTTTAATGTGGAATTAGGGAACTGGCACTTTACAGTACCTCGGCCTTTCCGATTCTGGGCTTTCCCAGAAGTGGCTCTGTGCAGCTGCTGGTGCTGAATGTGACAGGCTGCTTCATGTTTTACGTGCAGAAATGACTCTACACTTGTAATAACAGACACATTCCCACTCTCTTAGAAAAATTCCTTGTATTTTTGTGCTTTGTGAGAGGATATCACGCAGTTCAGGACCTGTGTCCTCTGAAACAGCAAGGCTGCTGTGGTTGGAATATTCAAGGTATCTCCTGAATATAAAGGCTGATGCTCTCCTCCTCTTTAACGTTGCTGTGACGCAATTTGGATTTAGTAGAACCAATCTTTTTCATATAGATACGATGATTTCTGGCAGGGAGGTCAACTTAGAAATTGTAGTTAAGCTGTCACATGTATTCTGAGAACGTTTAGCAGCAGCAGATCATGTGTTTGTGCTACACGAGGCCAACAGAAACTGATTTTGGTTGGTTGTGATGTTTCACAGGAATGGTCATGCAGAAGGTACAACAAAATGGTTTTAAACTGGATTTTAAATTGGGATCCAGATGTTCATAATACTGGCTAATTCTGACCCCGAAAAAATTCAGTCCTCAGTTGAACACTGCTGGAGTTCAAGGATGTCGGAGTGGTTGATCTCTGCCTCCTGGAAAGTTGTTTCCCCCCTGGGGATGCCCCAGTAGGATCTGTTACCAACTGGTTGTGCACAGCTTCAACTGCTTAACATTTTCTGGGGAAATTAAGGTGTACAGAGTGTGTTTGTGCAGATTTCTGTCTGTGGAAGGCGCTGTGCAAGTGGATTTTGGGCTCTGCCCAGGCTGGGCACCATTTCCTTCTGTGTTGTGTGCTAAGCTCCCAGCTGCTGGGGAGAGAAATGGCTTTGTGGTCAGACTCCAGTCCAGTGGGACCCTTGGGAACTGTTGGAACACGACATGGGGTAATAGTTTTAAACTGAATGAGCATCAGTTCAGGTTAGATAGAGGGAAGAAGTTTTTTACCATGAGAATGGTGAGGCCCTGGCACAGGTTGCCCAGGGAAGCTGTGGCTGCCCCATCCCTAGATGTGTTTTGTGACCAGGTTGGAGGGGGCTTGGAGCAACCTGGTCCAGTGGCCCCCATGGCAGGGGGTTGGAATGAGATGAGCTTTAAGGTCCCTTCCAACCTAAACCATTCTGGGATTTTAAGACTAGCTGTTGCAGTCTGCCTTGGGTTAATGGGAAATATGGAAGCTTGAGGATGTGGTCCCAGGCTGGGGAGCTGTTCTGGGAGTCCCTGCCAGGGTGTGATGCAGGCAGTGATGGATGGGTGGATGGATGGAGGGATGGAGGGAGGGAGGGAGGGAGGATGGCCGGACGGACGGGAAAGTTGTTTCTCGGTGGATTTCAGGCGCACGGAGCAGGGGTGGGGAGCGCCGGGGATGCAGCGGGAGCCCGGCGGTAGGATTTGTGCCTCGGCGTGTGTGTGCGCGGAGCCGGGCGGGTTCCCCGGCGGTTCCCCGGCGGGCCGGGCCGTGCCTGACGTGGAGCGCCGGCTCGGCCGGAGGCGGAGCTGCCGCGGGTTTATCAGCGCCGCGGGTCGCGGCGGGCGCACAGCAACAGGCGGCGCGGGGGACCCGGCGCCTCTCCGCCCGCCCAGCCGGCCCCGGCCCCGGGAGCCGCCGCCGGAGGCAGGGAAGGCAGCGGCAGGAGGAGGGAGCGGGCGGAGCGCGGCCGGGGCCGGGGCGCGGGCGGCCGGCTCGGGATGGTGCTCCTGCCCCTCTGGGTAGTGGCAGCCGCGCTCCTGGGGGCCCGCGCTGCGCCCGGCCGGCAGGTGAGTGAGGGAGGCAGGGAGGGAGGGAATGCGGGGACCCCTGCCCTCCCCTTCCCTCCGCGCTGTCCCCCGGGGTCCTCCGTCGTCCCCCCGGGGTCCGCGGGCGGTACCGGCCCGGGGCGAGGAGACGCTGAGATGGACGGGCGGCTCTCCGCCCTCTTCTGTGCTGCACACCGCTGCATCCAAGCAGCCTGGAACCGACACGGCATCCCCGGGCTAGGCTGGGTCCTGCAGCGGCAGCCCCTGGGTCCCTTCCTTCTGGATCCTATGCCCCTGGCTCCCCTAACCCTGCCAAGTGCAAGTACCAAGCAGTGAGCTGACCGTGACATCGAGTCATTGCCACCGTCCCTGCGGTCACTGTGGTCCAGTTGGCTTTCCCATTCCCTAGCCTAGATACAAAGAGCTGTCAGCTCGCTGCTTCCTCTCTGCCCCAGCACCCGTGCTTCTTGGAGCTCATCGCTCTCCTGCTGTTAAATCCTTGCTTTGGCCACCAAACTTACTTTTTGGCACAGTGTCACGATATGTAGAACGGGTCATTCAGAATCAGGATTGCTTAGCAGCTCTATTTATGTTGAACTTGCTATGGACTCCGTTAGTGTATTGGTGGGAACAGCTTAACATTCAGTTAAGGAAGAACTGCCATCCCTGGAAACCAAATGCAGAAACATATAAAATAGTGCAGCACAGACCAAGTGTTTTTTCAGCCTTCTGCCATCCCCCATTGCATAGTAATTACACTAACAACTTTGTGCATGTGTTTCTTTTCTCTTCTGCAGGCTGGTAAAGAACAGCAGATCCAAATAGGTAAGTCTTTTTAGCTATTATGCCTGAAATAAAAGAAGTAAGCTCGAAGACTAGTTATTTCTGGAGAAATGATCTGTATGCAGGCAAGCATTGCCTGTGCACCCCCCCACCATTGCCACCCAGAAGTGTTTGTAGTTGCAGTGACATGGCATGGCTTGAATTTGCATACCCTCTCGTGCTGCGGTTTTGCATCTTTGTGTCTGTGCTTCCCTTCTGAAGTACAAACCAATCGACATTATAAAATCTGTAGCGGGTCACTGTTGCCTTGTAAACGGTGCAGCGAGTTCAGGGTCAGTGGCACATGAGGGTGCTGAAGGGAAGTGTGCCTGTTTGTGCCTGTGGGGTGCTTCTTACTGAGACTTCAGCCTCTCCAACTCTTCCCAAAGACTGGAAGCTTCTTCTAATTGGGAGGATGCGCCCACAGTTTAATTTCAGGAGATCTGGGTTAATACAGACTAACTGGTAATTGGGTGCTCCCCAGGATGGAAAAAGTAGTGGAAGGATGTGGAAGCTGGCATTCCCAGGGCGTCGGTGTCAGGGAATGCCATCGGATGTGCTCCTTCCCTTACCTAGTGTGAAATGAGCCTTTTACCATTCCGGTAGAGTGCGTGTCCCTGCACTCTCTGGGGCTGTTCCACAGTGGGAATGGACCCCAGGCAGTTCTGCTTCCAGCTGCCGTTGGACCTCCAGCCCTGAGGTTTTGGTTCAGGTTTTGTTCAGAAAAGAATTTCAGGCATTTCTGTGAATTTTGGAGGCCTTGTCTCAACTTCAGTTCTGGCACTGTGAGCTTCTGGGCTTAGGTTGGTTTCCACCATGATCAATGAATAGTGGGAACAGAGACAGTGAGGTACATTTAAAGCTAACTGGCAAACAGATGGTTTTTCCAGTGGTATGCTGATCCTGTCTTTTATTTCTAGTCCTTTCCAGGAGAAGTGGATTGTATTTGAATTTCAGAAACCATAAGCTATATAGGAATGTGTCTTTTAAATTACACAGTACATCAGGCAAAATTCCTGAATCTGGAAAATAACTTTTTGTCCTTTAACGTCTTCCTTTCTTCCACGGCCCTGGCACTGCTGTAGCCAGGAACATTTGGGGCTGAATTTGATCCTGTAAATTCTGATTCAAAAAGTACAGAACCATAGAATCCTAAAGTGTTTTGGGTTGGAAGGGACTTGAAGGATCATCTCATTCCAAACCCCCTGCCGTGGGCAGGGACACCTTTCACTATCCCAGGTTGCTCCAAGATCCTTCCAACCTGGCCATGAACACTTCTGGGGACAGGGCAGCCACAGCTTTGAGCTATGGCTTACTCAGTTGAGAGTTTTAATGACTTGGAGGTAAAACCTGCATTAGAAATGCCTGGAAATGCACTGTCCTACTTCTGAGGCCCCACAAAGTATCGCTTGGCCTTGGTGTTGTGTATTTTGAGTTGGCCCAGGGCTGGCTGCTGTCAGCAGCTGATCTTTTCTTGTAGCCTGAAAAGTCACTTAGGGGAATTAAGGCACCTAGGGGTTTATTTTTGTTAAATATCATCACAGGCTGCAGTACAGGGATAGCAAGTTAGCACACTTAATTACCTGCATTCGTGCACAATGTGCTGCAGCGCCCGGGAGCTGTCAGGAGGAAGCTGTTCAGTGTCACTCAGCCTGAAGGTGCTGATGCTGTGCTGCACCTGCACCTCCCACGCAGCAGAGCTCTGTCCCTGCTCAGTGCCACTTCTGGAAGAAACCTGTGACACAACAGTGCCTGCAGAAAAGCACCTGCAAAGCACCTGCAGCTGTGCAGAGGCTGCACAAACACTGCACCAACCATCTCTTGAGCTCTCTGTATCCCTGGGACAAGTGGCAGTGAAGTAGAGGAATGAGGACACCAGAAAGGTGTCCCACATCAGCCTCTCTCCTTGCAGTCCCTTGCTTTCATTCACCCAGCTTACAATGTCCAGATCCCGCACAGCCTCATCCCTTTTCAGGTGCAGAGCTGAGTGGGAATTCTCAAGGAATCTGCCCCCCTTTCCTGTCTTCTCTTTCTTTCTGGGCATTCCTGCCACCTAAAGGCAGCCAAACAGAGAGCAAACAGTAGTTCTGGAGTGATTCAGGTTGTTGAGAGTGACCAAAACTCCTCTGTTGTTTCTGGAAGCCACCAGCCAAGGATGAAGCAGAAGAGGGTTGATGACACAGCTGGGCTTGTCCAGTTGTCTCCACACCATCTTCTTTTATTAAGCATCACATTGCTAAGTGACCAGAACAGCTCTGTGTTCATTCCATTGTGCTTATCTGTGGGACAGAAGCGTGATCTCCCAGAACATGGCACAGTCTCTTTATGAAAACACTGTCCTCTTCATCCCTATAGCAGCAGGTAACTGGTTTTTCTCCAGTACTCCCACTGCAGAGCTGGATGTCTGCCATCCAGCACTTTGGTCGTCACAGCTTGTGAATTCCAGGCAGAAAATTCCATGGTGATGCTCTGGAGATGTCACCTTAGATCCAGTCCTTTTGCTGAGGTAGCTGAGCTTCCTGACCCTCGAGCCACATCCAAAAGCATCTTCCAATGGGGAAGCTCTGGAAGATCGCTGGTCGTCCCACTGTGTCATTCTGGAATGGCCTGGGACTCAGCAATAGAGCCCTGTGCAGGAGCCACGTGGGTGGGATGTTACCACGAGTCCCCCCACATTTCTTTTCTTGGGTAGTTTGGTTTAGACACAGAAACAATTTAAACTTTGAGAAATTCTTCCTCTTCCGCTGGTGCCACTGATTTCCACATAGACTGTACCTTTGAAATCTTCTCAAGTGGATGTTTAGGCATTTGGCATTCTGCTGTGGACTTACCACCTGAGCAATTTTTGATCAATGCGTTTTGCAGAATCTTATGCGTAAAAAATATTGGTTTTCTGAATGTAGGTGATAAAAAAAGTTCAGGATTTTCGAACCTCCATTGACCACGGCTGTTGGACAGTGCAGAGACAACTCTTCTGAGCCAGTGGTGTTAATTCTGCAGTTTCATAGTTTCTGAGGGGAAAGAAAGCCCGGACAGCTCTCTTCAGAGGCATTCTCTAGCTAATTTTGTTTTGGCACACAATGAAAGAATGTGATGTTCCTCCTTAAGTGCTTCCTTTCAACTTAAACATTGTGCAACTGGAGCAGCATTTTAAGGCCAGATTTTAAAAAATGAAGAAAATTTACAGTTAAGTGCTTTTCCTCTTGCTCTGATCAGCACTGTCAGCTTTGAATTAGCAGAGCAGATCAGCTCTGAAATTTTAGCTGAGGAAAGGGAACACCTACAGCTGGGATAGCATTTCCTCAGAGCGTGCAGTTTGTGGAAAAAGGGTAATGTAAGTCAGCGGAGGAGTTCAGATGTCTTTGGGATTCAGTCATGTCCCATTTAATTTTAATTGCCTTTGAACAAAAGGCATTTCCTCTTCTAGCTCAGCATTTACAGACTCTGGAAAAGCCTTTCGCTGGCTCAAAACCTTGACAGTTCTTATTTTCCACCCTTTGTTCCTGCCTTCTTGGGGCTAGCTGGATGCTCTTATTAGCGAAATAGCCTCTTTTTTTTCCCCCAGCCTGCGGAAATGTGGGAATTCTGCTGCAAGATGTGCAGAGCAGTTTCTCAGTCGTGCGGCGAGCACAGAATTTGATCACCAGACTGTGGTCTCTGGCACTGAACCTCCTGCTTTAAAGAAAAAAGAAAACAAGCCACGAGGAATCTCAGCGAGGTAGAAGGCATAGTGTCAGCCTGGGAATGAAATCCCAGTGTTGAAGCACCGGGAATGTGAGGATCTATGTTTTTACTTTGACCCAGTTAGAAGGTACAACCCCGCAGCTCTGTCTCCTGGGCATGGGCTGCTGTCTAATTAATAAAAATGACTTTAGAGTTTTAATTTGGTCCCTTCTCTAAGGAGACAGATTAACAAGCCTGGCTCAGAATTCCCAGTGTTTTAAATGGGAATTATCCTAAGGATAATGGCCTGATTAGGATGCCAGTTTTAGAACCTGATCTTGTGGGTGTATGGCAGAATAGGTGGAGTTGGCTGCTGCTGAAACCCACCCTGTGGTGGCTGGCTGTAGGATGTGGGGTACCAATGGGCTTGGAAATGACTTTTCACATTCCTAGGATATAGTATTTGTATATTAAGGTATTTATAGTGCAGGAATTTACATGTGTGCGTCCTACTAGTACCATACATTGGTTTTTTGTCAGATTCCTCAGTAACTGGCTGAAAGAATATTAAAAACAGTTCTGTGAAGCCATTAGGAACATTTTCCTACTGAAGTTACTCATTGAATGCTTGAGTCTCTTAAAACCAGCAGCCTTTGCTACCTGGAGAGATGAACTGGCTACTGAGCTTTTCCTCTATTAATTCTCGTATCAAGTGTGATCCACACTGGGAGCAGGTGAAATTTAGCTTGCTTAATTTAGTATATTTATTTGGGGAATTCTCAGTGGCACTTGGTGCTAACATCAGAGCTACCTGATCTTGCAGCTTTTCAAATGAAATCGTCAGTAATATCACTCTGATATTGCTTTCACCAGCTCTCCCAGGAAGAGAGGAGTAGGGAATAACTGGTTTTGTGCAAGATGTCTTTTTAGTTCTCGCTTAGTCAAATACACAGGCTTAGACTTGGGCCTCGGACCCATTCAGGGCAGTGGTGTGGCTCACAACTTGAACTGGCCCTTCCCTTACAGCCTGAAAATCGGACAGCAAGTATCCTGATTGCTCCCAGATTACAGAGGTCTTGCCGAAAAGATAAACTCATTTGAATGGATTTGTTTTCCAGTGGTCTGAAATTACTTGAAGACATGTTGCCTTAGCTGAAGGTTGTGCCACTGAGCTTCTCCAGGATTACCAGTAATGTGGGTTTGCTGTGTTTATGGCTTCTCTCAGCTGCAATGGAGTGCAGGATTTGTGGTCCAATTGTGCAGATCTGTGATGGGTTTTTTGATAATTAGATTCTCGGATTGTTTTTGTTCTTTATTACTCAGAGAAAGGGCAATAGCAAGTAGCTGGCTAAGCAGATTTGTAGAGGGAAAAGTTACTGCCTTTACAAGTGCTGTATTAATTATTGCATGTATTAATTTACTAGCAGCGTGTGATCCGCTGGATTTTTTCCCTATTTTTATTTCCTGAGAAATCTGTAAGCAAATTGTGCTTATAAGCAAGCTTGGCACTTCATTTTCACAACCTTGATGGAAGTCCTGCCACAGGAGCAAGTTGTGTGTGAGGTGTACAGTAGAGCTGTGTGGCATTTCTTACAGGAGAGTTCAGAAGGGTCCGTGCCTCTCCGGGGGCTGTTGAGCGAACCTGAAACCCACAGGAAACTCCCCAGAGGAGTGTCAGTGAATATTTCAGGCTTTTCTCTGTAAGTTTAGGAAAATAATTTTTATAATAACTATTGAGAGGAAGAAATTCTTCCATGTGAGGGTGGTGAGGCTCTGGCACAGGTTGTTCAGGGAGTTTATGGTTGCCCCATCCCTGGAAGTGTCCAAGGCCAGGTTGGACGGGGCTTGGAGCAACCTGGTCTAGTGGAGGGTGGTGTCTCTCCCCATGGCAGGGGGTTTGGGACTGGATGATCATGAAGGTGCCTTCCAACCCCCAGACTGTTTTGTGATTCCATGATAAAAGAGGAGCAGTGACAATGTGCCTTACATTTGCCCATGTTCGTAGCTCAAACAAGAATCCCAAACTGGGATTTTTGGAAGGGGAGGTGTGAGGCAGAGGGGTCCTTCAGTCTTTGGGCTCATTCCATGCTCTTGTTCTTGTTTTGGTTTGGTCTTTGGGTGTGTCTCTTGGCAGAATTCCGAAAAAGCAGACCGAGGCCGTATGGGTTAGTGATTCCAGTGAGCACCAACGCAGATGGAAGCTACGTGTCCAACATCCTCTCGGCGAGTCACCAGCGGCGCTCGACGCGGGAGGTGTCCCAGAGCCCCCGGCAGCTGTATTTCAATGTCACTGCCTTCGGGAGGGAATTCCACCTCCGGCTGAAACCCAACACGCGTCTGGTGGCTCCCGAGGCCGTGGTGGAGTGGTACGAAGACTCTGTGGAGACTGGGAACGATGGTGGTAACGCGACTCGGACTGGAACTGGTACGGAGCGGTTGTGGAAGAGGGAGCCCCTGTGGACCAACTGTGCCTACGTGGGGGACATCACGGACATCCCCGGAGCTGCAGTGGCCATCAGCAACTGTGATGGGCTGGTAAGGCTGGTTTTTCATGGCGTTTGTGTCTCGTGGCACACTTGGTGCACACCTTTTGTTGCTTTTAACCACACGTTGCTAATGGTGTCATTTACGGAAGTTCATTTCTTAAATCCCTTAGAAAATATTGGTAAGCAAAGTTCTTAATGTCTCAGGTGTGTGAGAGAGAAATCAAACCTATGTACTGTTTGGTTTCCTTTTTATTTACCTGAGGTGTTACAAACAGGAAAATTAATAATGAAGGCATTTTCAGACTTAGAAGGTGACCTTTTGTTAACTGAATTTATAATTTGGTGTCCGCATCATCCCTCTTTGCTTCTCAGGTACCAAAATGGTGGGCTACCCTGTTATCCAAGAGTAGCAGCATTAAGTTTTTAAAGGGTTCATTTATAAAGTGGGCATACTTTTTGTTCTCCTAGATGCAGTTTTGTTTTATCGGGAGGTGTCATATGAGAATTGAGTGGTTCACATCTGTAACGGGTTTGTTTTCGATCTGTCTGCGAACGCGCAGAGTTTCCCTGTGGCTGAGCAGATGCCCAAATCCCAGAATGAAAGGCTGAGCATCTATGGAGCCCACACACCATTCATTGATTCGCTCATGCAGCAGGGAGAGCCAACAATACTCACCTTGTGCTCCCTAAGGCGCAGGAGCACTGGTGGAACACGCCTGCAACATCCAGGGAGATGAATGTTGTGGTTACCCTCCTGCTGCTTGGGACAGGAATCATGTGAAGAAGTCTGCAACAAGCGTTCTTTCTTGGAAGTGGGTTTCCCATTTCCCATAGCTGCCATGTGGTCATTATTTGATTCCATTTTGAGATTAGTCCTGGCTAGGAAAGCTCCCACCTCAGAAGTGGGCGTCAGTCACTGTGGGAGTAACTGCAGAAATGGCTCAAAATCCCCATTCAGACCAAAACTCCTTGAATTCCCTTGCTTAGTGAATGGAAATACTGGTAGTGGTTGCATCAGAGCTGATAACTAATGTCAGTTTGGTGTGTTTTGGCAGCTTTTGGTGGGTTTTTCTGGAGAACCTATTGCCAGTGTACTGTGTTTACAAAGGCCAAGCAGACCCCTGTCTGGCTAGATGTAGCTTCCAATAGAATCGTTCTGATGAATGAGACCCTGGGACTGGCAGCTGGATTTTGGCAGTAAGCCTGAATGAAGTTGTTGCATTGAGACAGCACGTGAAGACAAGAAATTGGATTAAATGGAATTAGATTAAGGAGTGTGGCAGCTCCGTCACAGATTGCCATGTGGCTGGCAAGCTGTCTGTGGTGTGTTTTCAGGTAAATGAAGCCAGAGGGGAGCTTCTGGAGGGGGAGTGGCTTCACAGTGACAGAGGACAGGGTTGGATGGGATATTGGGAAGAAATTCTACACTGAAGAGGGTGAGGCCCTGGCACACGTTGCCTGGAGAAGCTGTGGCTGCCCCATCCCTGGAAATGTTCAAGGCCAGGTTGGATGAGGCTTGCAGCAACCTGATCTAGAGGAATGTATCCCTCTTTTCCCTTAACATCCCATGTGCTTTCCATGGTTTTGAGGGCTGGAGTAGGAGAGCATGGGCTTTTTCTTTGAGGAGTAGTGGGTAAATGCTCCTGGGTCACTCTTGTCTCTCTGTTCATCTCAGCCTTTCCTAACATCCCTTGGAGCTCTAATCATGTGAGTGTGAAAGAAATAAATAATCCTGAAGATTTATTTTATGGTTTTTTCCTCCCAGCATCTTCCAGGGTAGCAAAAGGAACTTGCAGTTACCATCTCTGGCCTCTCTGTTGCTGTGCTATGTGTCTCTCAATCCAGCTAGAATATTTGATCCTCAGTGTATCCTAAAGACATGCAGAGTGAGATAATATGGCTTAACAGAAACTGGAACAAGAGTGAGAAATTCTAGGGGCATGTGTGTGTTGGGAGGATTTATTTTCAACTTCAAAGGAATTTAGACACTCTCCAGAGTAGCCAGCTAGGTTCTGAAATCTTGGAGAGAAAGTGAAGGGAATCACTGGGGTAGCAGTCTGCACAATGTATAGCTTTTAGAAGAGGTTTAATATCGTAAGTCAAAGAGCATTTGGTGCTAAATTTTGATTGTTTGATGGAAAATATGCAGAGTAATTGGCATTTGCACTAGTAAAGTAAGATTTTGCCCACAGTCTCTTCCTGAATCTAAACTTACGTTTAAACCCCCAAATACTTGAACACTTTTGTTTTGAAATAGTTTACATATCTACTTTTGCAGTGGAAGTTGTCTGTGTGCCATCAATTTTGAAAATTCCTGTCTTCACATCTGCTTAATCTCCCATGGAAATGACCCTGTTTATTTTAAAAACCCACATGCATGTGCCTGCACTTGTCATGGCAGAAGAGCACTTCATTAGTCGCAGAGGAGGAGCTGGCTCTTGTCTTCTTCGCTGTGTGTCAGAAAGCTGGTGCTTCCACAGGTTTCTGTGGGGTATTTCTGCTGTTGTTTGGTCAAAATAGCAGTATTTATTGACAGACTCCTTCAGGAGCAGAAGGTGCCAGCCTCAGGAAAACACTACAAGTGGTTTAGATTGTAGATAGAGAGAAGGCAGCAAGTGTAACATTTAGAAATAGTGGCTTAAAACACTTTCTGCCTCTTGTTGTGTAGAAAATCATCTCAGTTTCTCAGTTAGCTTCCTGCTTTCAAAACAGACTCCAAGCAAGTGTTGGTGTGTGACGCCTTTAGCTTGTACTTCCACTCAGAACTATGTTTCTGTAGAGCTGGGATCTGGTTTATGGTCACATCCGTGCAACACCAAGTGGCTGTGCTGGTTTCTGTTTCTCCTAGAGCATTAACCTTGCTTGCTTCTAGATGAAAGGGCTGGGCCCAGTACGATGAACCTTTAATCTTTGACTTCAGATTCCAAGTAAAGTGTGGCTTCTTTTTTGTTTGTTGGAAATTACTTGGAGTATTTTTGTTTATTGGGATTGCATGGCCTTCAAGCCCAGGGCAGCATATGGTCGTGTGAAGTACAGCTGGTTGCAAGTGGAAGATGCTCAGGAATCTGCCTGCCAAACC
Source organism: Monarcha castaneiventris obscurior (assembly GCA_026261815.1). Taxonomy (NCBI): domain Eukaryota; kingdom Metazoa; phylum Chordata; class Aves; order Passeriformes; family Monarchidae; genus Monarcha; species Monarcha castaneiventris. Next base: position 474,067 of record JAMPIT010000622.1, read on the forward strand.
AGCGAAATCCTGGAAGACAGTCCAACCATCAAGAATTAAAAACATACCCAAATGTGCTTAGATCTGTCATTTGTGACAGATTATTCCTCACTTGCTTATTGCCATCCGTTTTTCCAAGGATATGGAGACGTGAGGAAACATGTCTGTGCATGTTCATAGCTACTTTCCTTTGGCAAATCTTTTGGAAATACGGGCTGGAGTATCTCAGACTAGAGATAACTGCACAGGCTTTAAACTTGGTTCAAGAAAAGCTTTAAAACTCTGCAGGAATTGGGGCATATGGGATCCAAGGAGTTTCAGGCCATTTTGATTTGTTTCAAATCCTTTTGTATTACCATTGTTTCATCAGGATTGAGCTATTAAGGCTTATTTCTTGTTCCCGTGTTGGTTCCAATGCACTATTCCAGCATGACTTCCCCCGAGCTGGCAGGACAGAGTTCCTAAATGGAGAAGCATCTTTCTAGGAGCCGATGGTGTTTTATCCCAGTGTATTGGAATAGCATTTTGGAGACAAACGCTTGAAGTGCTGCGGAGCATCTGGTCGTAGCACATCGGAAACTCTTGCTGAGTTTTGGATTGGGATTGGGATTAGGACTGGGTTGGGCTGCCCCCTCGGGCCTGGAGGTTTCTTCCAGTCCAGGGTGGGGGCTGTGGTCGAGGGGATGTCTGGGCATCCCGGACTTTCTGGGAGGGGAAAGCAGAACAAGCCCTGGGGAGATGGAAGCAGCTCTGGCCGCGTGCTGCTCTGGGCAGATGGCAGCAGTATCTTAGGCTGATTTAACGCCCTGATATTCCTGCTCCCCTGCCCTACTGCGCTCTTCCCACAGTAATTCCCTCCTTGCCGTGAACTCCCATGACCTGCCCTGCCTGCTCTCACCACTGGCGTTTTTCTGGACTTGGCAGGACTGATGAGCTGGGCGTGATGGGTTGCAGCTGGACTTCATCCCCGTCACCTCTCCGCTGTGCAGCACTTCCCACACGCTAATACAGAGTCCTCAGCTGTAGTAATCCGTAGTAAAGAGGATTTCTCAAAGTTCAGGAGCTCCAGAAACTTGGGAAAATGCGTTTCCTTATTCAGGACTTGGGGCTTCTTGAGTAAAACACGGAGGGGGAGGAGCATTGATTGAGAAGGGAGGCGATGGGGACTGAAGTCAAGTGTCAATATAGTGTAAAACAATATAATCCAGGAATTTTTTTATATGTCTGGTTTGCTTCTCCCTGAAATGATCCCTCAAAGCAAATGAGTACTTCACCCTTTCTTCATGGAGCATAGTCAAAGTTGATGCAGATGGTCGCTCAGGGTCCATTTATTTGTTCTTGTTTGTTTTTATAAATTCTTTTAGCAGGGCCACATTTGGTCTAATGATAGGTTTGCCTCACTTCCAAGCCCTTGTGTCTCCTCCTCTCTCTCCTGCTTACCTTCAAACAGAGACTTTGGGCCTTAAAAATTATGCTTCAGGCCCTTAAGATGAGCCTTTAGACCCCAGGAGGGATGTTTGGAACTGTTAAGGGTTTGTACTCAAAAAATGAGGTTTTTAATCTTAGAGTCAGACTTTTGAACTCCAGAAATTAAGCTTTGTGACCTAAAAATGAGGTTCTTAGGTTTAAAAGTGTGATTTAGACCCTATGTATGAGGGATTGGACACTGGAGATTTGTCTTGGACCCTAAGGACTGATTGGATTATAAAAATGGAGCTCTGGACATGGAAAATGAGGCTTGGGACACTATAAATTCAGCTGTGAGCTATATTTGTTCAAAAAGGTGGAGGTAGTTTAGCTCTTTTTGGCTCATAGGAAGCGTTTGTAGGCACTTCTTGGTAACTGAAATTAAAGTTGTACTATTTATCTCTATCCTCTGTTGAAGAGCAGGTGGCAGCAGGTTATCAGATAATTGAAAGCAAGGATGAAAGGAGAATCAATCCTGTGTGTTCTGGCAGTTCTGCAGAATTCCTCTCCCTCCAGCTGAGGAGAGATACAGTGAGTTCAGGCTGGCATCTGAGTGACCTGTGATGTCATCCAAGGTGCCTTCCAGAAAAGGAGGACTTCCCTGTGGGGCCTTCCTGGGGCCTCTCTGGAACAATCAACAGAAACAGCCCAGAACACCTGAGCTGTGAACTTAACAACTACCCCAGGCTGGGCAAAATGTGCATGTGGTACATAGCCACGAGTGGAAAATATTATGCTAAGAAGCCTAGCGCTGTTATTAGTCTCTTTTTCCCTGTCTTTAGATTGGAGACAATAGTTGAAGGTTAATTAAGAAATTTGACAGTCTGGTGTGGGTGAGGTGAGGACAGCATCTCCTAGGAAGGGGTTTAGGAACAGGCAGCTGGAGAGAGTCTGCCTGGAGGCTTTTCATAAAAAGTCTCCACTTTGATTGCTACAACTTCAGACTTTTATTTATAGTTTATTTCTGATGTTGAAAAATCATTCTGTGCAGCAAAGCATGGCTTTACACGTAATCCCTCCCTTTTAAGCAATATATTTAGGGTCTGGAACTGCTGTTACACGTCAGTATGTGGTTAAAAATGGTCTGGAACAAAGGGCAGGTGGTTGGGTGTTGCTCTGGATATGCCTTTTGTAGCTGTTACTTAATCACACCTTGTAGTCCTGGTGATGCATTTTCACAAAACGCTGCTTTTAGGGCACTTGGACAAAGAATTTCCTTTCTGGATTTTTCCTCTTTGTTCCCAAAACAGCAGACGCTTCTTAAATTTTTTGATTCCTGGAGACTCACAGCTTACAGTTTATAAAATAGCACAAGCTTATTAAAATGACTAAGTACGGCCCTTTTTTATAGTTTTAGTAATAAATCCCAGATTGTATAACTTGTGTGGACTCTTGTAACACACACAGAGTGCATGAATTGGGCTCTCACTCCTCATTCATGTCCTGCCTCCCCATGTCACCTGTGGGAAAGTGTGTGTCCCAGGAAAAGAAAGTAAACAGATACTGAAATAGTCAATGCTCTCAAAATTCAGTCCTTGTGGCCTCTCTCAAAGTTCTCATTGATGGTGGAGTTGGGGCTGAATTTGTAACTGCAGTTGGTAGGGTGGAGGTACAGAAGCCATATTCAGCAATGGCTTTTTTGATGTTTCATGTTTATTCAGTGTTGTACGTACTTGGATCTGGAATTTGGCCTGCGAGGCGCACGGTCTGAGGTTTGCAGAGGGGCAGGAAGCAGGACTGGAGAGAAAATACTGTGCAGGGTCATTGAGAAAAAGAGTTTGTCTGCTCTTTCCTGTTCTTAGTTTTCTCAGACGATCACACTGCAACTAAACATTATGCTCCCATCCAGGCTCTGAAAGAGTCATGAAAAGAAGAGTCAGTTGGTTCCATCTCTGACCCTTGTGTTTCATCAGGAGCTTCTTGAAATGATGCATAAAGTGCAGCACTATTGCTCCCATTGAAAAAAATCTTTGCTTTCACTTCTTTTTTTAAAATAGATACTTAGTTTTCATCAAGTGCTTCTGCTACTTGGCTGAGAACTTTAATAACATACAACCATGCAACAATAAATCAGCTTCCCTACCTCATAAAAATCCCTTTGTCATTTGACTTTCTTGGTGTATACCTAACCAAAGGTGTAAAACCACTTTTTCTTTTCCTTTGAGAGACTTTACCATTTTTTTTTTTTCCTTGTGCAAGGATGTAGAACCATTTTAAAATGATGAGTTTGATGGAAATATTACTAGCTTTGGTGCTACCTAGCTTTTGATCCACCAAGTATTTCCATTCAGAGGAAGCTGCATCAGTTTTCTCTCCTTCTCTGACCTCTCTCCGAGGAGATGACTCTTGCTCATGCATAGTTTGGACTGGGTTTTCTGTTGCCTTGGAAGAGTGATGATGCTGCAGCGTCACTCATGACTGTTGTGTGCAGGCAGCAGATAAATCAGTATTTTTTCTGTGTGCCACGGTAGAAACGGTGCTGCTGACGCCTGGATCATGAGACCTTCGGATTTTGGCATTATTTTATTCGCGTTATACTTCTTCAGTATTCAGCACTTGAAGGTCTCATTTCCCCTTCTCCGAAGGCTATCAGATGTCCTCACTTTTTGTTTTCCTTTCCACTTTTTAGAGGAATCTATGACTGGTGTCATCCCATGACTGACTTCTGGAGCTGGGAAAACACCATGCTTACTGCAGAACTGGCAGCCTTTGCCGTCTGCTGTACCATTTCTCCATGAAATAGTTCCTAGCAAAGACCTGCTGTATCTGACACAAAGACAAAACTTGTGCTCAGTAAATATTTCTGCAGAGACACTGGGATCGGGGAGGTGCTTGACTGCTCTGAGCATGTTCCATGCATACTTTTCACTCTCGAATAACTGATATTTTAAACCCACAGTTCCTTCTTTAAGGACAAAGCATTTGGCCTGCCAGCTCTATGCAGCAGTTTGCTGTTCAAATGAATCCTGGTAGGTTTTCCAAGAACAAAAAATAGAGACATATTTTTCCACATAAAATCAAAGTTTGTTTTCTCTCTCTGCTTCTGTATAACTCTTAAGGGCTTCCATTGAGTGTTCTTAGACTTTCTGAAAAGGGGGAAAAAGAAAACCCAGCATTTGGATCAAAACCAAGCATGAGAAATTTCAGCATAAAGGAATTTTCTTATGGATGTTTATAGAGGAGACTAAAAAGCTTAATTCCAGTCCAGTGCAGTGACCCAGTAAATGCTGACATTTTCCTTTCTTCTGTGCAAATTCAACAGGATTTTGGTTAATTTGATGGCTCTTCTGCATGCCTTTGGCTCCTTAAAGTGGTATCAATTAGTATGTTGAGAGACTTCAATTCCTCCGGGCAGAGGATTTCCAGTATTTTAGTAGGAGCTCGTCTAAGTGGCTTGTAAGTTGTGCCTGTAGTTTGGAAGAGGATGTTAAACATTCCTACGTTTTCATCCTGTTTCTGAATCTTCTGAACAAATAAGACTTCTCTTGGTAGCTGCAGAAGATTTTTGGTTTGATTTAAAAATCTGGTATTAATGATTAGTCACAAACTGGTGCTGTGTTAATAATTCAGGTGGCTGTGAGACTCGAGCGGTGCATCCTGTTTGAATCTTTCATTTGATTCAAAAAGGGTTTTGAATGTTGCTAAATAACTGCGACCTCACTTTGGCATGCACTTAATAAGAAAAATCTGAACACTCTGTGCTGCCTGTGTTCAACACTCTTCAAGAATGGAGCCTAAAATTATACAGGAGCTCCTGCTTTAATTCTGAGATGCATGGCCAGGATAAAACATGGGCTTGAACATGGGTTTTATATCACACTGATCTTCCAGAGAGGGAAAATGAGCTGTGGAATTTCTACTTGCTCCTCTAGGAATCACTCCAAGGGTGCTGGAGCTGGAGGGTTAGTAAATGGGGATGTTTTACCCCAAAACCGTGGTGTTTTCCCAAAGCCCAGACACCTCCATGGAGACTGGAGGCCCATCCATGGAGGAGGAGGAATTCCATCTGCAAACCTCTTCTGTAGACACCCGGCAACTGGATCAATAACATCTGTTTCTCCAAAATGTGTGCAGTGCTGCAATATTACTTTTTTCCAGCTTGCCTCTAATGTGTAGTATTCTTTTATATGGCAAGTATGTCGAGGCCATAAATACTTTAACATGCAGAAGATGGGAAGGGAGGGAGGTATGTCCGTTTGGATGCCTTTCCCCTTCCTTGCCAGAGGGACCTGTTGGGGCTTGTGAGCACAGTGGGACTTGGGACGAGGGCCTGGAGTGACAGGACAAGGGGGATTGCCTTCAGCTGACAGAGGGCAGGTTACATGGGATATTGGGAAGGAATTCTTCCCTCTGAGTGTGAGGAGGCACTGGCATGAACTGAAGAGCGGCATCATGGGCAAACTAAACAACTGCAGAAGCTTCTGGAGGATTTTTGAAAAGAAACCCAGAGAATCTGTTGATTCTTGCCAAAATATGGAACCCATGTGGCATGGGAAATAATATCCACCCAAGGAACTGAAGATATAACCCTGTAGCTACACAAACTTAGAATCAGTGTCCACCCACTGTGGCTCAGGTTTGGGGGAGGCCAGTGAAGGGAAATGTGCTGCAGGCAAAGCATCCTTCTTTGCTTTTATTTTTCTTCCAATAAATCAACCAGTGTTCAATGCAACTCCAAAAACTTTTTGCCTTTGGATTGGGAAGCGGGGCAGCAGGTAGGTGTGACGCAGGTTTTGCACAGTCACCAAACTGAACCCACCTTAAGCCAACAGCGAGGGTGAAAGGTAGCAGTGTTTGGGGGCTGAATCGGTGTTTTCAGACGAGGCAGCACCTCTTTTATAAAAGCATGTTTCTATCGACTCCTTTAGAAATTTAGACTGGAGGGCTGTCTCCAGAACCTGCCCCCTCCCCGTTCCAGGTCCCAGGTGTTTGTCTTGGCAGGAGGCAGTGTCTGCTCAGCCGGGGCTGGGATATTAAATTGAGGGAACACAGAGCTCTTGATGCTTTTCAATAGGGCTTCTATTTAGGTAGGGGCAGGATAGAGCTGTCAGCCACCTGTGATTGTCCAACAGGGAAAAAAGGAGGGATAAGGAGTGGGGGGAGAGCCCTGGAAATGTTTTCCAATTCCATCAATAGAATGGTGAGAAGGAAGTGTTTTCTGGGAGGCAGAGCCTTGTGTTGGTTTGACTGCTGAATCCTTTGCTGCAGTGCAGGCACTGGTGGACGAAGAAATGAAGGATGATACTGGCTGAAACAATGTGGGATGGCACAGGGAACCTCCTGAACTTCCCACATGTGGAGAGCCTTGTAAGAGATTTTGCTGCAAGCTGAATGATCAATGTGTGGCCCAAAGTGAGAATTGATCCTGGTGTCCTGGTTCTGACACTTGGGGTTGTTCTCATTTTCCATATATAGTCCAGATATATATTTCTGCATGAATTTTTAAGTTGTGAGGGGTAGTTGATTCATTTAGTTTCCATAGAATGGAAATTTAGTTTCAGTGGCCTTAAGCTGAAGGACAAAAGGTTTGGATTAGGTATTAGGAAGAAATTCTTCCCTGTAAGGGTGGAGAGGCCCTGGCACAGGTTGCCCAGAGAAGCTGTGGCTGCTCCTGGATCCCTGGAAGTGTTTGAGGTCAGGTTGGACAGAGCTTGGAGCAACCTGGGCTAGTGGAAGGTGTCCCTGCCCATGGCAGGGGCTGGAACAAGTTGGTCTTTAAAGTCCCTGCTAACCCAAACCAGTCCATGATTCCAGGATTCTGTGTGGGAAACAAGGGGAGTCCATTTTGGATGCTCGTAGGAAATGCAGGTGGAAGTTGAAACCAGGCCATGGCAGAGTCCCTCTTCATTGGATGGGCTAAACCTCTGTTGGTCTTCATGAGAGTGAAGGATACTCAGCTTCTCTTGGTCAAATAAAGGCTTCTTCTGCCCTACCACGTTTTGAAGAATGGAAGGGGGAAGAGAAAACACTTGGAGAAATCTCCAGGCTCTGAAATTTTTGATGTACAGACGCTGTCACTGTGTTTTCCTTGGCTGGTGCAGGTGTTGGACTTGATCTCATTCTTTGAAGCAAGCAGGTTCACCCTCCTGAGCATAGCCTCTTCCATAAAACAGGTAGTTCTCCTTTTTCCCACTGAATCCTTCCGTGTCCTTGAATTGGAAAGTAACTGCCTGGCTCTTGCACACGTGCCTGCTTCTCTCTGGTAAGAGCTGTGATCTTCTCATGCTTCCCTGCTAGGCTGAGTCCAACAGCACAGTGCAGCTTTATTACTCCATATTTGCACCTGTGTGTAACTAAGGGTTACAAGTTGGAACCTCCTTCTAGAGGGGAAGGGGATTTTGGCATCCTGAGATCCCTGTGTTTATTCCTGATTTTTTTCTTACTAAGGATGACCACTTCATGTAGCCTCCTGCTGCTGAGCAAGCTCCAACCTGCCTATTAGTCTGCTTTCACTTATTGACAGCCTGCTCTGTTCGGAGATGAATGTAGAGCCTTGAACGTGATGTTAAGTTTCAATTTTTTAAGCTTATAATCTCCCCTGTTTCAGCTCTTCCCAGTGAAGGCCCAGCACGTGGTGTTTCCAAATTACTGTGTATGACAGGGGGATGTGCAGATCCTGAGACAGATGAAAGATGTCTGTAATACAAATGAAGATTCTCATGTGGAGAGATGCAGGGAAGCTCTGTGCATCTTGAATTCCCATAACGTGTTGTTGATTTGCTTAAAGCAGCTTTACAAATCTGTTCCCTCACTGTTCAGAGCTGGCTTAGGAGAAATAGCTGCTAATTAACGCCTCGGTTCCCCAGGGTGTCACATCAGTGCTTGAAAAACTATTTCTTTGTAGTACAAAGGCATTAAGGACAGTTTAAAAATGTAACTTATAGCATTATCTTCTCTGTGGGAGATTCTGTGTCTTACAAAAACACAAGGTGTTCAAAATACAGATACCAGCAGAGTTTGGGATGGAGACTGAGAGGAGAAGGTGAGAGCATCCTCTGACCTCCTGGCGTTGACCACGGGATGGTGGGATGGGTTTAACAGTCCAAAGCCTTTGCTACTCTCTGGTGATCAGTTTTAGAAGCACTTGATAATGGCCATCAGTGTGACTGCTGTACAAACTTCCTGACATTTTGAGGGTGGCCTTTCCAAAGCTCACCTGGGAATTAACTGCCTTGCCCTTACTGCAAACTGCTAGAAACAGGGCGTTTGGCTTCCTAAAATACTTCTGGAAATCCCACCCATAATGTTTAATACTGAAGGTAAATGTGGCCATTAATGGACACTCCACAGCTCTCCGTTGTGCTCCCTGAATGAAGGTCTCTTTCCCTACAAACACCCCATGCATATTTATAGGGAATCATGTTCCCCCTTAAATGCTGTTGATTTTGGCTCAGGAAGTGATTCTTTAGTTTAACCTGCCCTTGTAGGTTATTTTCTCAAGGCTTTATGTTGTTTCTAGTTCCCTTATTCTTACCTGCATCTCTTATATTTTGAGAAAAAAAAAAAAAGTATTTTCCAGATTTTGTTTATCCGTGGATTGTCCAGTAAAGGATATAAGGTTTGGTGTCCTCTGGGAAGCCCTCTTAGATGGGCTGCCTGGGCCAGACTGGGTTTGGCCTTGCTCCCAGTTACCTTTATTATGAACTCCAGCAGCACTTCCTCTTGCATCTCTCTGATTCCATAGCATTCCCTCTGTTCACTCTGCACCATTTCTTCTGGATCGAGGCAGATGGGAATAACTGCAGGGGTGAAAGGAATTAATGCTCAGACATCGTTTAGACAGATACAGATACTGGGGAGCAGGATTAGATGCAGATGGCTGCTGACAGGACCTTGGCCAGGTTTCTTCTGGATTCTCCCCTGGGAGAAGCGAGTCTCTAGGAAAGCCAAGGAGTCAGTGCACTTCCCTGAGCCCCAGGGCTGAGATGGTGCTGGGAACAGGCGGGTTTATTCCAGCCACTGTGCCCCAAAGGCTGCTTTTGGATTTTGGTGGTCCTGTTGTCTGCCCATTTTCACAGAGTCCTGAGGACAGCTCTAGAGAACTCTGTAGTAGCAAAGATTCCAACCTGTCTCCTTCAGTGGATGGAAATTTTGAATGTCGTTAATTTAGAAGAAAAAAGCAGTAAAATTAATAGCATTCCAAGACTGGAGACTGCTTTCCTGGATTGCTCCATCAATGTGCTTTTGTGGAAAAAAAAAAAAAATTCCGCTACATACTTCTTTCTTGAAAATCCACCACAGCCTTTTCTCTAAGGGAGCCTTGAAAAATACGTGCTCCGAGCACCTCCCTGCACATCTCTCCGGCTGGGGGGAAGGAAGCACTGGCTTGGCACTACAGCTTACGGGGGGAGTCACTTAAAAATGCAAAACCTGCTTCTGCCCCTTCGTCTCCATTCATTTGGAAAATTTCAAGCTCTTTTTATTGGTGAAATTTTGGGGGGAGAAAAGAAATGTATGGGTTACAGTACTATTCCGAGTGTTTCATGCTTCATCCCTCTTGGTATTTGCTTTTAGAGCCTCAGGCTGGGTCTTCAGGCTCTAAAATGGCATATGGACATGTTTTTTCTCTCCCTTACCAGGCTGGAATGATAAGAACCGATGAGGATGAATACTTCATTGAGCCTTTGGAAAGAGGGAAGCAGATGGAAGAGGAGAAGGGAAGAATCCACATGGTGTACAGGCGGTCGGCGGTAGCGCAGCGTCCCACGGACATGCTCCCTGATGTCCACACAGAAGGTACAATGCCCCGTGGGGTTGCTTGCAGATCTGTTCCAGGTGACTCCAGCCTATGGAAGCTTTTTAAGGAGGCTGTGCAACTCCTGTTTCAAGTTTGGGTCCTGTTTCTTTGAGTAACAGTGAAATTGTGCCAATTTACTGTTTTCCTCCTTCTACTGGTTGCAGTGAAAGCGGTCTGAAGGCAGTTGTGTTGATTGGATATATTTTGTCAGATCCAAGGATTCCCCTCTGCCTTGAAGATAATGTGGTTGGTCCATCTGAGAATAATTACTGTGTCTGAGAATAATTACCATCGTGTAGTTTAATCCATTTGGTTGTATGTCTTTTTAGTAATTCACAAATCTTCACAAGCCAAGGCATTGCACAGTGAAGGTTAAGGGGTTTGAGGCTCTGGGCTCAGGATGAAAGAGCAGCTCTGCTCTCATCAGTGCTCTGCCTTTATTTCAATATCTTTCAGCTTCTCAAATTCCTGTGTTTACGTTGTGTTCACATATTGTTGGAACTGGAAAGGGTTTGGGATATAAAAGAAGTACATACAATGCACAGAACTAGAGGTGCTTCACTTTCAGTACCCCAACAAGGCCATTCCCACTTAGCTCATGCATCTGGGGGGGTTTAGCCTGGAGAAGAGGAGGTTCAGGGGAGACCTCCTCTGAAAGGAGGTCAAAACTCCCTGAATGAAGGTTGTAGCCAGGTGGGACTCAGTCTCTTCTCCCAGGTAAAAAGTGACAGGTCAAGAGGACATGGCCTCAAGTTGCACTAGGAGGGGTTTAGATTGGATATTAGGAAAGATTTCTCCATGGAAAGGCTTGTCAAGCCCTGACACGGGCTGCTTAGGGCTGTGGAGGAGTTGCCATCCCTGGAAGGATTTAAAAGTCATGTAGATGTGGCACTTGGGGACATGGGTTAGTGGTGGCCTTGGCAGTGCTGGGGGAATAGCTGAACTCAATCTTGGAGGTCTTTTCCAACCTAAACGATTCCATCACCAAGGTTAAAGCAAGGTGCCCAAGCCTGTGGAGCCTGAGGAAATGTTTGCAGTGGTTGAGTTGTCTACCAGCTGCAGCTGTTGGGCTGTCTGTGTATGAGCTGTGTATCGATGCCATGAAAATCTTCCTCTTTCTTCTCTGTCCTTGCTCCCCCACCACCGTGCTCGGGCTCGAGGCAGCGATGCAGAGCACCGTCTGCTCGCGGTTTGGGAGTTCAGCCAGCACACACAAGAATCCAAATTTTCAGGAACAGATGACAGATGACTCAACAAAACAGCCGTTGAGATAAAATAGTACTCAGAATTGTTGTTGTCAGTGAAGTCGTTACAAAACTGGGAAATTCTGTGTGACAGCCTTTCTCGGCAGTGACACAGGACACGCTGTGTCATGTTCTCCCTACAAGAAGTCAGTTTTCTAAGAGGAAGGCTTCCAGCTCTAGCTATGTGGAAGGAGCTTGCAGTCTGACAGGACATGTGGTATTCCTGGAGGATTTTGTAGCATTTGGAAATTGGTTGGACACTGCTCAAACAATTGGACAGAATGAGCGTAGGAGTTCTAAGTCGAAAAGCTGCCATCCTGAGGGCAAGGTTTTAGCAGTGATCACAGTGCAGTGGAGTATTAATTGGTTTGTAGCCTGTGTTCTCTTGGAAGTCAGCACACTTAACTCACTTCTCTTTCCCTGTTGGCTTTATGGCTCTCTTTGATGAAGCTTCACGGAGCTGTCTTAAGTGGGAAGCAGAAATCTGGGGCTCCTGGGGAAGATAGTGGGATGCCTCAAGCTGCTGGATGGTGTGGGTTCAGCCTTCCCACCCTGAAGCAGCACCCTGTGCTGATTCCCATCTGTGGTATCCATGGATCTGGATCGCCTCTTTAGGGAATGACAGTGGCAATTTGTGTGTATTGTTTTCATAATTTGCATTGCTTAGAGATTGGTTTCTTTAGAAGCTTTATATGAGACACTCAAGAAATCAAATTGGAAATCCTGCCCCATTCCTGTGGGGAATTTTTCTTTGTGTGTGTGCACACCCAGTTTAGGCCCCTTGAAGGATTCCTTCCTTAGTTATTGCCTCTTCATATCTTTTCTTCATGTCTTTTCTGTCATTTTGGTGTGAGTAGGATCTCTTGCGTATAAATGGACTTGAATATTTGGGGTTTGTTTTGATACCAGGGAATTGCGGATAGTTTTATACATTTTATGCTTAGAAAATGCCTCTGCTCTCACTCAGTGATAGCAGGGAAATGTGGATAACTTTCCATATTTTGACAGGCTGTTGGCAGGATTGAATATTTGTATGTCATGGGTAATCTGTCTGCTGATTCAAAAGAGCTTGTTTGACTGTATTCCTTGGAATCTGATCTTTCTTCTGCTATGTGAGGCAGTGCAGGGAAGCAGTAGGTCTTGACCACCAAATGTTAAAATCATTTTATTAACCCAAAATCCTACCTGGTCCTTGTGATGTCCATCAGACAGGGTGCTCACTGGTTTGAAGTGCTGAGCTCAGGTTAGTTCTCCTGAACAAAGGAAGCTCTTCCTCTTCTGTGGGCTGGAAGCCAAGGCCTCTCATGGGAAATCCCAGCTATTGAAAAAGCACTTAAATATAGTGGGATGTGACACTGGACATTTGTTTTTAAGCATCTGGGATGAGCATCTGGTTAGGTCTGGTCTGGGAATGATATCACAGAGGAGGACAGTGTCTTGAGTTCTCCATGGGTGTAAATACACGTTGTCTCCTGACAGCTTTTCCATGTCGGATTGCCCTGGGATGACATTTGTAAGCTTGACTTCCCCAGTCATTTAAGTCTTGATCCTAAAGACACTGAACATCTGTGCTTCTCATTTGGGTTGAGTACTACAGGTAGTCAGCGTTCATGTTGTGCGTGTTACTCCTAAGTAATGTCTCTTAAATCAAACAATACCTATCCTTAAGGGCAAAAAGAAACAAGGTCTCCATGGCGGGGAAGGGTCTGAGGGACAGAGAGGGAATGAACTGTGCAGACAGAGCTGAAAAAATAGAACAGTGTATGAGGCTGTCATGTTAAAACATGATTTTAAAAAAATCCTTATGATTTTCTCACCAAAATAGCTTTTTACTCCAGAATGGAAGGAAATGCTCTCAGGACAAGCCTGAGTTAGGGAGGTCTTGGAAGTGTAACAGTGATGTTACTCTGTCTGGGTGGGATGAAAAGAAGCTGCTCCTTGTCAATAAGCTGAGAAACATCACTGAGATCATTAACCTTATTCCTTGAAAGTGTTCAAGACACAGCAGAAGCGGGTGAAGAACCCGCAGAATTTACAATCAGATTTGCACCTAGGAGGCCACCTGTGCACGTTCTACTGAATTTGGCTCAGGAGTGTGGTAAAATAAAACCCAAGCTGTGTTTCAGAGACATAAAAGCCTGATCCAAGTCCGCTGAAGTCAGTGGGAGCACTCAAGCTGACATTAGTGGGATGATGAGGCAGGGTTTGGATCATATGCTGCTCGAGCGGATAACTGGGTATTCAATTTATCTTTCTTCCTGTTTGTTCATTTATCATTTTTTCTGTGCACTTTTGTATGATAGAATGATGACAGCCAACCCTGAGCTTGGCAGTTACACAGCGTGGTAACGTACTCAGAGCTTTCCTATTTCATCCTCCTCTTCACACCATAGTATTTTTTAAATGACAACCCATTCACCCAGCAAGCACTTGAGATGAAAGTATTTTTGTAATTACTTCCTAACAGTGGGAAACAAGGAGTAGGAGCCTTTATCTCCCAGCTTCCTTTCAGAATTTTCATTTTCCCCAACGAACCAAAGTGCTTGTGTGTCTGATGGGGTTGCCATGGCACTCGAGTTGAGTGTCTTTGTCCCAGGTGGGAAACATGTAGGAGGAAGAAATGATTTGGGACTTGCTCCTGGTTGCCTGGGAATGAAACCCTGGAATAGAAGGTAGAAGAATGGGAAGACTATTGCCTGCTTGGGAGACCTCCCTCTGCACTTCCCCAGGCACATTAGTGGTTCTCAGGGACGTCGTCGTGCCGGAGGGTGTCTGAACTCTTTCTCAGCAGAATTTCTCATGACCTGTGTTCTCATGGAGGATATTTTTGATGCTGCACAGCCCACCACACAAGTTTATGCATCAGAACAACAGGAAAGATGGAAATGATTTCTGTGAAGACTCAGTACGTTGTGTCACATCCTCTGTTCAGTATGGGCATTCTTGTATAATCACAGAATCCCAGCATGGTCTGGGTTGGAAGGGACCTTAAGGATCATCTTGCTCCACCCCCTGCCATGGGCAGGGACACCTTCCACTAGCCCAGCTTGCTTCAAGTCCCATCCAACCTGGCCTTGGACACTTCCAGGGATGGGACAGCTTCTTTGGGCAGCCTGTGCCAGGGCCTCACCACCCTCACAGGGAAGAATTTCTTCTTGATACCTGGTCAAAAGTCTCTCTCCAGCTCTCTTGTAGTCCCCCAAGATAAGGGCCACCAATAACTTGTATTGATGGCAATAACTTGGGTTGTCTAAGGACATCCTGTTATTTATCCAGAGCTTCTGGAGCTTTTGCTTTTAATTTAGCCTTCTTCTCTTAAACTGAAACTTAAGTGGATTCTTTGAAGTTCTTCATCGAATATAGTTTGTGGGATTGGGTTTTTTCTTTCTTTTTCAGGTAACACTTTGCTTAATCAAGGAGAAGGTAATCCAATAGAACAGGAAGAGCACAGCATGGTGTAAAGGAAAAGGGGTGTTGGTGATGGATATATAGGAAGCAAAAGAAAACAAAGACTTTATAGTGAGAAAAAGCTTACGATTTTTTTTTTAAGAAGGAGAAGCTTGAGCAGGAGTGGATCAGAAGGTGCTGTGAAGTGACTGATGGGCTCTGTCTGTGTTGGGGAGGTGGTGCCTGGTGATGAGAGCAGGAACATCCATCTGCTTAAGTCGTCTTCTATTCTTGGCAATAACAAAGGAAAATGATTTTTAAATAAAACCAAGAATAAAGGCTTCATTCCAACTGCAGGCACCCAGCGCCAGAGTAGTAAAACACACAGAAAAATCTGTACGAAGGGAAAATTGAAAAAATGGAGACAGGTCAGTACATTCAGCTTGTGGCCATTCCAAGGCTCATACCGTTTTTCCAGTAAAAACTCCCTGTGCCCCCAGATTGCACAGGAAGAAGAGAACTTTCAACAAACAGTGGTGATAACAGACAGGAGAGGTTTTTAAATGTTGTGTAAGCAGCTGGTCCTACGTGAAGGAGCCTGTTTGGTTTATAGATGACATTCTCAGAGTAATCTGGGACAGAGATGACAAGGTGAGGGTCACCCTTGGGTGGTCCATGTAGGACTTGGCTTGGATGTGAAGTGGCTCATTTCTGCTCCTGGGTTTGATCAGAAAGATGCACATCAGATGGTTAAAAGTGCTCTTTATGGACCAGGACATGTGTACCAGCATGGCACTGTCTGAGAATATGGGAATGGGAAGCAGAAGAGCTGCCTTATCAGGGGGAGTTTATGTGAATTAGAGGTCAGGAACCAGAGGAAATGAATCCTCCCACAGCTTGCGGGGGCTGAGGCTTGTTCATGTGTTTCACATGCGCATCCTACAAATTTAGGACCGAAATGAGAGCACCGAGAGACTCTTTCACTGACAGCAAAGAGCCTTGTTTAATCAGTCTGTGTTCTACAGCAGGCTTTTGATGGAAAAACGAACTAAAACATAGCAGTTTGTGTCATAACATCAAAGAGTAATTTCCATACCGTAAGACTCTCTCTGGACCTTCTCCCCCTGAATTTTCTGCAGGTTTATTATTTTTCCCCACTGTGAGACACCTGGGTTTTAATGGGTTTGGTGCTCAGTAAATTTATAGGAAGATTCTAGAAACAGGTTAAGAATCCAAACTGAAGGCAATTTAATTCAGGTATATCTTTGAAAATACCAGGATGAGATGTTGGCATCCCTGGTTTGTGACAGAGAAGGAAAATGGATCTGGTGTGTTTTGAATGAGCACTTTGAATGCCATGCTCCTGCTTTTGGTGGGGTCCATGTGGGGTTACTGTGGACTAATTCTTGCTGTACCCCATGTATTACACCAAGATGTTGCAGAGCTCACTTCACCTTTCCCTTTATCCCTTCAAAACATGGTGTAGATGATGCGTAATCCAGTTTGTCTTATGTGGGATGACACAGAATTGGGCAGCTGGAGCTGACAGGAATGCGGATGGAAATGACTAATGTGAGAACATCAGCCTCGTACTTCACACTGCTCCCAGTGGACCGAGTTTCTTCAGATCCATTTCTGGGTTACACAAGTGCACAAATCTTTCCAAAATGCAGTAGTAAAACACTGCAGAGTAACAGCATGACCCAGCTGTTGTTTGCTAAGAAAACAGGGGTTTTTTTTCCAGAATACCTTGCCTAATCATTCTTTGGAGTATTCCAATAACATGGGACGAGATCAGCCAGATAATTAGGGTTCTGGAGGTTATTAAAAGTCACACAAGCCTGAGCCTGCAGGTGGAGTTGGAAAGGAGGGAATTGATGTCTCAGCGAAGCTGACTTCTCCTGCATGGTGATGGGGAGAGGCTGACCTGTGGGAAATCTGTGTTGGATTCCATCAGATACCGTGTGGTTTGGAAAGAGAACCCAGGGAGGGATGAAGAGCTCTGCTGGCTTGCACTTCAGGAGTAGCCAAGGGAGGTGTTTCGTTGGTGTGTCTTCCTTTGCAGCATTATTGGCAGGGCCTACTTCTGAACATTCCCTGGAAAAGTGTGAGGACCTATCTGTAGGAGGGATGCCCTTTTGTCTCCTTTGGCATTTTACCTCTCCCCCCAGGTAACAAGCAGGCTGCTGCCTCCCAGCAGTTAGTGACATGCCTGCAGGGAACAGGTTTGTCCTTCCCCTTGTTCCTGGCAACAGGCTCTGTCAGGTGGCTAGAAACGGTAGGATTTTCCTTCTTCTCCCATATTTCTGCATAGGATGCCTAGCAGTGGACCTAGATATCTGGAGAAAGCTGGATTCAGGCACTCACATCCTCCTTGGAGGACAGGGAATGATGGGTTGCAAGTGTTTGTGAAAACACGTGCTTGATTAGCAAGTGCTGTCTCTTTATATGAAATGACTCTCTTGTAGCCATAAATGCAAAATCTGGATCATAACGTTTGAATAACTGTTTGTTTGCCAGATAATTGTTCTGTAATTGTACAGACATCAAATAATAAATCAACACCACCTGGTTACTGCAGATTAGAATAAAAACTTCCAATTACACTGATCATCTTGTGCAAAATTCTAGTAATACCTAGAATCTTTCAGATAATAAATTTTCAGCTTCAGCGGGGTTAAACACAGTGTAAAATGAGCTTTTTTAGTCTCCTCTGGAAACAGTAACAGGTGATGCAAGGCCATCCAAGGAACTTTGTGCTTTCTTAATGGAGAGCTCTGCTCTGCCTTTCCAATTCTCCTCACTAATAGTTCCAGAGAACATAAAGTCACAATTTCCAGGAGGAACAGTAGTTGTGCTTTTCTCTCCTTGACAATAAATCTGTTAGAGGTATTAAAGTAAGAGGCAGTAGTAACTCCGTTAATTATTTACAGAAGTCAGATTGGTGGGAGAGGCAGTGATGGGTCTGTGGCTGCCCTTAAGCATCAGAATAACCTCTGGGCCTGAAGGGTTTGGATGTTTTTCCTCCCTTTCATGTCAAAGTTAATGTTGTAACAGTTTACCAGTTTAGTATATTCCCCGTTCCCTCCTGTCCAGGCTCTTCTGCACTGTTTCCAAGTGCTGTGGAATGATGCACACAGATTTGAGAAGGTCCGTGCAAGCAGACAGTGAAAGTTGGTGGGTCTGGGGATTTCTGCAGTCTGCAGTATGGACCAGCTTCACACTGCTAGAGGGCAGGGTTAAATGGGATATTGGGAGGAAATTCTCCCCTGTGGGGCTGGTGAGGCCCTGGCACAGGTTGTCCAGAGCAGCTGTGGCTGTCCCATCCCTGGAAGTGTCCAAGGCCAGGCTGGACAAGGCTTGGAGCCACCTGGGATCGTGGAGGGTGTCTGTTCCCAGGAGAAGAGGACCTGGGGGAAGAGAAGAAGCTGTTGAGGATGTTTCTTAGGAGCTCTGAATGTAGCTTGAGCAGAACCACTGGGGATGATTGCAGGCTCTGCCAAATAGTGATTTACTTTTTACTTAGGTCTTGGACTTGCTAACCAAGTTAGGGAGCTAATTAGGAACCAGGTAAATAAGTGTCTTTCTCTTCTGTTTCTGGATGTGGATTTTATTTGAGTACCTGTGATTTGATGATGAAGATTCTTCATGGGTTTTTTTTCCCTTGCTTAGGGCAGAAAGGAAGCTCAGGGCCAACCCATGCAGAAACTGCATTCTGATCTTCCATGTTGCCTCACAACATAGAGCAAATATCTCAAACTTTACTTAAAACTCATGTTGTTGAACATGAAAAATTCAGCTGGTGCTTCTAGACTGAGAGTAATTCCAAGTATGTCTCTTGCTTTCATTTCATCTGTGGCAAAACCTGTTTTGAAAATTCCTGAGAAATACCTTGGAGTGAAAGGGTAACTCATTATACTCTGTGGCTTATGAAGAAACACTAATTGATATCATCACATGTGATGTAACTAGTAACATCATAGATTTTGTTGATTTTCAGCAAAAGCCCTGTATTCCATAGATCTATGACAGCAATTAAAATCCAGTTCACAAAATAATTTATTACCTAATTGATTTATTGTTTGAATGCTCAGTTCGAACCAACAGGTAGTGAGTATCCAGAAACCATGTAATTAATTTTGGGAACTGTTTTAAATAGTTTGTTCTGAACAGTGCTTGAAAATGCACTACCCTATCCCTGGGTTCTGCTCGAGTTCTTCCATAGCAAAGTCCATGTTCTTTTTATTTCTGATCACAAGTGAATTTGCAAACAGATGCATTTGAGCCTCTGCTTTGGTATTTTAATGGTATTTTTCAATTTGCTTTTACAGGGTTGATTCTTGATTTATTTCAAACCCCTTTTCCTAATCAGAGTTTTCCCTGCCAAGAATGAGTAACAATATATTTTCATTACTTCCAGCACTTCAAAGCTTCCAAGTTTCTGATGCTGAGAACATTTACTACTAGAAGTAAAAATCAGTCTTCCTTTAGTTAACAGTGCTCTTTAATAGGGAACACAAGGGGTGATAAATCAATTAAAACTATCTGTTCTGCACAAACAGCACTGTGCCATGTTGTGGGGGTTGATTAGATACTTGGTTTAATTGGAGGAAGGCTGATAAAGTTCTAACCTCCTCAGATCTGCTTCGTTTGCTCTTTGTCAAACATGCTCTTTTTTTTTTTTGCTGGCCAGACAGAATCATCATTCATATTTCTTTTTTTACATGTGAAGTTCGTCGGGCTGCTTGGAAAAATAGGACAATGAAAGCCATCTGGGCATCCCATCCACTTCCATTTGTAAACATCTGCATCGTTATTAGGAACGTCTCACCAGCACTGCAGTGAGCAGCTGTGTTCTCTTTCCATCTCCAGGCTCACTTAGAATTTCTTATAGGGAGAGAAATTTGATAGGCACTAAACCCCAAATGCCTGTTTCTTGATCAGACCCTCTAATACCACTTATTTAGGATGTTTGTTCCGGTGTAAAGAAGAAAACTTGTGGCATTTGAGGGAGGAAGCAATGGAGAAAAGCCAGCAATGTCTCCTGCAGGTCATTCCATGTCCGTATCTGTAGGATTGCAAGCTGAGCACTTGTGTGCTTGAGCCTTTGCCACGCAGGTTGACTCACAGCTGTTCATCAGATGTAATGTTCTATGGAAATCCAGAGTCCCCTTCCTCCAGCTGCCCTGTCTCCATTCTTAAAGCCTTAAGAAATTAGGCTTTAAATTTCTTTAAAGAGAGAGAACCCCATGCATTGAATTTAACATCCCTTTTCTGAACCTCACAGGTGATGGCTCAGTATATAGGTGTTCCAGCTGCCAGTATCTCCATATAACTCCATGTTTTGTAGTCCCTGTACAAGTTTACAATGAGAGTGTTGAGGCACTGGCACAGGTAAAAGATTGTGTCTGCAGTGCCAGGGAAGCTGAGGCAGAAGCTGGAAAGCCAGGGAGAAACTGGAAGGCTGCGCTGCTGGACAGTGAGTTCCCTCAGGTGCTTTTCCATGGAAGAGCAGAACTGGACAACCAAGAGCATCTGTGAAACCTTTTAGGTGCTTGGGACATAATAAGCTGCTTTCAGCATTTTCTGTGAAGGCTTATTTGGGACGATGATCATATTTACAGCTTGAGTGGGATATTCAAAGATGATATTCTGCAGGTTATTACCCCAACTAGAAGTGGGTAAGTTGATGCCCACAGTTTGGAAGTGGCTGTTCCACAGTGGCAGAGCTTCTGTCCAAATCACACTTCCCAAATCCCAGGCAGATAGTCTTGTCTTGCTAATGACTTGGATGTTACTTTTTTTTCAGAATTTTCAGGGCAGCAGTACAGTGATCTTTCTTCTCAGTTGGGTTTTTGAAGCTGTTTGTTGTCCCAACCCAAGAGCCCCTTTGTGCAGATCATCCTGGGGTTTTGGGACACCCCCTTCCCTGTGGATGTGGTATCTGGGTAGAAAGGCCTTGTGCATATTTTTGCTGTTATCTTGGACACTCTCGTGGTCCATGGACTGTTGGGAAATAGCTTGGGCTTGGAGACATTTGTTGCTCTTGGAATGCTGACTTACGCTGCATTCATGGAAAAAAAAGCAGGAACCCGAGTTCAACAGCATTCAGTGACAGTTTATAGTTGGAGCTTTTCCTTTATATTTATGCCAGTGGAATTTTGAGAAATGGCTGAAATTCCATGTGGCGAGAAAGAGAGGCTTATTATCCGTGACTAATGCTTGGATATACTTTGTAAAATTGGAATTATTTGCTGTCATGCCTCTTCTACTCTTCTGCTATATTGGTTGATTCTGTTGTCTCCTAATTTTGAGCAGCCTTTCTCCCACCTTGGACTGCCACTCTCACATCACTCCCACTGCCATCCTCCTTTGGGAGTTCAGCCACTGCAACCACACTATCAAACTGGGATCCAGAGCTGGGATAAGCTTGCCTTTGTGTTAGTTAGGGATTGAATCCAAGATGAATGCTGCATTTTCAGATGACAGTATTGAAAATTGTACTCTTGATTGATATAGGTACGTTGGATTGTCTTTCTTGTTGCGTTTTCTGCAGCACAAATAATATTTGACTAAGCATTTCTTCTTTGTGATTCTAAGTCATTGAATTTATTAACTAGCTTAAGAGGTCCTTTTACGTGTCTAAACTGAACCCTCAGGGTGTTTCCCTCCTTTTGCAGAGGAGAACTGTCTCTTCTTGTAATATTTCTAGTCAGACCCATTGTATACTCAATGGAAAATTCTTCCTAAATCTTCTCCCCTCTCAGGTTCTTCTTCTTTTTATTATTATGCTTTTTCTCGCTGTCTCTGTTAGCTTTCCACCAGACTGGAGGGCTCATTAAAACAACACTGTGCAGGAAATGGAGAGAGGTGCAAGAATGGGACCCTGCTCGCCAAAGAGGGAAAGTTGGCAGCTCTCCTCTCACAGGAAAATTCCTTGGATTCAAGAAGCAGCTTCATTGAGAGAGTGTGCTACTGAAGGGGCATGAAGCGCTTGGTGAAGTGTCATTCCACAAATAAATGGCATTTTGGATACTCACACATTGTGGTGAGGTTCTAGCAATAATGTTCCAATCTATTTGAATTAATTTTTATACAGGAGTTGGAAATGTATGTTTTATTTGAGTGATCTTGAGTGTCGGGGGGAGAAGGTGGGTTCTGGATAGAAAGAAGTACTGGTTCCCTGGAAGGTGCTTCCAGCCAACCTCACCTCCCATGGCAGACTGCAGGGATGAACCTTGCTGAAAAACTCCCTCTCCTTAGTCACAGCTTTTTCAAGAGAAATAGTCCTGTCTTGCAGGTCAGAGTGGGAGAATTTACGATTATGACGCTGTGCTATTTTGGGTGGGATTGGGATGGGGAAAAGGAGAGGGGAATGATCAAAATATCCTGTGTGGAAACATTGCAAGTTAGATTCATAACACATCTGTGCGAGGTGCAGGCGAGGCTGGCGCGCTCGTAGGAATTTGGTGAGGTGGAAAGGGAAAAAAAAGTGCTTTGTTGGGTAAGAGTCTATACGAAAAAAGGAAAGTATAAAGGGGTGTGGGTCCATAATGAAAAATCCTGTGTCATTTTCTGAGGACTGGTGTTTGGGCCTTGCAGAAAAACTCTTCCCCACCCTGAATGGCGACAGGAAAGGGCAGGTGGGACTCTCATGTGTGCAAACCAGTTCTGTGGTGTGACAGTGAAAATCAGCCCTCCTAAGCTGCCTATTCGCTGGTTTTTTTCACTAAAAATAGTGTGATGTCAGTATGTCTGTAATGTCAGGCTGTGTGGTTTTCATAAGTGTATCACACTTAAACTGAGTAATTATAGCCAGAGCCGTGGGTAGATGGGGTTCTGCTCCGTAAGGAATTGTGAGGATTGAGAGCTGGCTTTTACTTCAGGACTGTTCTCTCCCTGTCAGCCCTTCCACTTTTAAAATCCTCCCTTCCAGGAAATGCTTGACTAGAAGACAGCAGACGCTTTGACAGACTTCATGATTTCACAAAATCTGCCTGTGTGACATTGAATACTAT
The DNA here is from genome assembly GCA_026261815.1 of Monarcha castaneiventris obscurior. Taxonomy (NCBI): domain Eukaryota; kingdom Metazoa; phylum Chordata; class Aves; order Passeriformes; family Monarchidae; genus Monarcha; species Monarcha castaneiventris. Next base: position 496,899 of record JAMPIT010000622.1, read on the forward strand.
TTTTCAATGAAGAATCAGAATTTGTTGACCCAGCACAGCTAGCTGGAACATACTTATGATCACTCACTTTGTGTATTTTTTTTTCCTCCAAAAAAATTACTCCATAATCATTAATTCAGTCAGTTCTTGTTTACAAGTTAATTTAAAAATTAAGGATTTCAGCTTGAGATGGGGTTGATTGGCAAATGAAACTCTGCAAAACTTCCGGTTTACATACCTTAACACCTAACTATTGTAATCCAATATATGTACCTAAATGTAGTGTGTGTGTATCACAGGATTGTGGAATCCTGGGATGTTTGGGGTGGGAAGGGACCTCTCCTGTATGCAGACATGGCTCTGCTGCTGCCTGGCAGTCAGCTGCAGCAGTGGAGGAGCCCTGCCTTGGACGTGGCCGGTGTCACTGCAGGTGCACAGGCTCATCAGAAGGCTGGGCTCCAAAACCCAGCTGCTGGACTTTGTCCTGTCAGAAGGTTGGAATCCACTTAGTGCCAACCGAGCAATTAAGGACAATTATGCTTTCAGCTACATTAAGGAGTAACGGGGGAGGAAGGCATTGGAAGGAAGGGAGCCGTTGTTGCACACCCAGGCACTCTGTGACTATCACTGGCAGGGCGTTTGAAGTTCTCTTTGTCTCGGTAATATGGGCTGCATAAATATTTTCCCACATTTTTTTCCAGTTTTGCACACTCAGTTATTCCTTTTATGTGAGTGATGACTGTGAATTCCATTCTCCTGTCTCCTTTAAACATTGATCTCAGCAGAAGCCATGGGATAGCTGAGTCTGCCCATGGTGTTCACACCCTTGGTTTCCACCCGCGCCAGTGCCCATGCGAGAGAATCGCACTGAGGGTGCTGAAGAATAATTTTGCCTTTTATACCTGTAAAGAAGTTCATTCAGTTTAGAATGGAACCAGGCCCAGCTATTCTTCCTGTTCTCATGTGAACATGTGAGAGGTGGAAAGAAGTGGCCAAGGAGATTCAGAAATCTCCTTTGATTTCTTTATGTGCAAAACTTTTGGCTTTGGACAGAGCTTCATCTCTTCTCTCCTCCATTTCTCATTTGGCCTTTTAGACTTCAGGTGTCAGATGGTTGGACTTGAGACTCTTAGAGGTTTTTTCCAGCCTTAACAATTCTATGATTCTGTGTTTTATTGTAACAGGCCACATGTTCACTCCGGCTAGTGACCTCTAGAGGGACTATCCAGATTCTGGAGCTCCATCACACAGACAGGCCAGGGCAGGGCTGCCAAGGCAGCAGGCAGGACCCAGATCCCAGTGTTAACTGGTCCCTAATTTGTTGTGGTAGTGGTCTGCTCTGTCTCTCAGAGGTTCAGGAGAACTTGGAGCAAGTCAGTGAGAAGTGTGTTCATGTCTCTTTCCTTGTACCGAAAAAACCATTCAAAGCACCTTTTTGCTTTTTCCACTGTTGCCACCACAGTGTCCTTCAGCATTTTTGTAGTAGCAGGTTGCTGTGCCCCACCTTGGCACCACTGGTGTTCTTCCCTTGGATTTTTACAACGTGTTTTCACTGTTGGTCATTACTCTAATGGGAAAGTTTAGCTGCCTCAGCTGCTTGTGGCTCTGCTGTGCAGCTGGACAGCAGTTCTGGCTCAGGCCAGATGGGTAATGCAGAGCCCTTCAGACAAGCTCTTCGGCTTCTCCGTAGGCAAGAGAATGCAAGTCTGCCCTGGAAAAGGGGAGAGATTCTTTCCTGAGATTTCCCCCTGCATAGATCATGGTGGGAGAGCTTTCCCCTTTGCACGGATCAGAGTGGCAGGCCTCCGAGGTGGGGATTTTACATCACTTGTGGGGCTGGTCCAGAGCACACATTTAGGATATTTAGGTGAAGTATTAAATTGTACATTGGTGGCTTGTACAAGTCCTTCCTCAGCAGGTGTCAAGCTCCGTCTCTCATCCCCAAGAGCTGGGGAGGGTGGTGTGTCTGTGCTGTGTGAGCAAGGCACTGCTCCCTGCTTGGAATAATCCCCTTCTAAGGGAGCCGGGCTCTGTCCCCATGTCCTGCTGTTGTGTCTGGACAGCGTAGCAGGCTTTGCAGACTTCCAGAGGCTTAGGGCAGATAAAGTGGTGGTCAGAGGGTAATTGCTGTTGACAGTGGGCAGTGGGCTGCTCGCTGATGAGAAGGGCTGTGGCTGGGCCTGCAGAAGATCACCGGCCAGGCTGTGTCCTCTTGCACTCTTCCTGTGGCAGTAAAGGGTCCCACATGTTTAGGAACACATTCCTTACATAGCTTTTAAAAATAAGCAGCTGCATGTAAACACAGCTCTCCCTTTATCCCAAAGAAATGAGCAACCCAAGGAGTAGTTACTGCCCTCACTGTGGAAACTGCTCCCATTTGCCCGAGTCTTTGCCACTGAAAATTCATTTACTGTCTTTTTCCAAGAAGCTGTGGCTGCCCTATCCCTGGAAGTGTCCAGCATCAAGGAGCATCCTGGTCTCGTACAACATGTTCCTGCCCATGGCCAGGAGGTGGAAGGAGATGGGCTTTAAGCTGCCTTCCAACCCGAACCATTCCATGGGTCTGTGAAATAGGAAGCTTGGCTCCCTAGCCATGCTTGCAGCCAGCTGGCAGAAGCTGGGTCAGATGCCAAGAAGTAAGGAGTGAGAGAATTTTAAGGCCTTGCTATAGTGACTTAGTTAATGAGTCCTGGAGGGATTACATCTCTGCCAAAGCAACTTCCTTGAGCATTGGAAGCTCGTAGTAGTGTTCTGGTGCTGAAAATGCCTGCTTAAAGAGTTTAGACCTGGGAATTCCTGTGAAGCCTCTTGGGATCTCAGGGAAGCTGCCCAAAAATGCAGACAGCTCAGGCCATCCAGCATTTCTTCTTCCAGTAAATTCTGAATGCAACCTGTGCTTTCAAAATGTAGTGGGTACCCCCCTTCCTGGATTGCTCTGTCTTTTTACAGTGCATTATTCCAGTTAGGAATCCGAGGACGCTTTAAGCATACTTTACTTCCTTTGTGAAGTAAAAATGATTTTTGGGTTGATGTAATGGTGCATGAAGGCTTGAGTGCTTTAAATGTTGTTAATGCAGAGCTCTCTCATGTTCCTGGGAGAGTGTCTGGCTTGGAAAGACATGGATTCGATGCTCTTAAGAGCTGGAGACTTTGGGAGTAAAGCCTGGCCACTCTGAGTTGTAAAAACCAAGCCCTCCCATACCCAAACTGGGTTTGGTTCCAGCAGCCCAGGTACCCAGGTGTGCACCTCAGCAGTGGGCCAGGCTGCACATTGTTGCTGGCTTACTTCTTCTCATCTGCAAACCAAATTTCAGAGCCTCTACAAATGGTTTTTGCCGTACTTTTGGACATTGATACAGATGATGATTTTGCAAAATGGGACTTTTTTTCCTTTTTATTTTTCACCTTTTATTGCAGTCGTGTTTAAAGGGCTCCGTTGATACTGAATTGAAGAACTTGGTGTGGTGTAAAGTGACAAAGGGATGGCTTTGCTTGGTTTATTGTGTCTAACGTGTGATCCACAGGCTTCTGACCCACATGCTCAAGTCTTCCTTGTATGTCCAAACAAATTGTGGCCTTTTCCCAACAGAATGTTCTCCTGGGATTAAAGTGGAAAAATTTAATTTATTACTATTAAAGTCTCTGAGCTACGTCTGTGAGTTGCTAAACTGAAGGAAGAGTGACAGCTTGTAATAATGTCTCGGTAAAAGACCTGGAATTGTCAAATGTCTTGGTAAAAGACCTTTTTTAAATATATTCTCATGCTTCAAAATTCAGGGTCAAAACCAGACTCCAGCCCTACCTGTAATTAAGCTTTTTGAATAATGACATGTAGTAAATATATATTTTTAACCTGTTCTAAAAAAAAAATTACACATACAAAACCAACCACCAAATCACCCATACCTTCAAAATAAAATTATGATGGGATTCTTGCTATATATAGAGAGAGAGGCAAATAATTAAAGAAATGGGGAAGGGGAGGATTTCTTGCTACTAGGCAAGCAGTAATTCCAGGAGACATGGTTTGTATTTCTAGGATAACTACCTCTTGGCTAAGTTGGCTGTTAGGGCTAAAGCCCAGCTAAAAATAAGGTGCAGAGCAGATGAGCCAGGGCAAGGCCGGGCAAGCCCCGAGGCCATGTTAAGCCAGCGCAGAGCTGTGATCTGGTATTAGTGGTGGCGAGACGTGTCTGTGGGCTGTGCAGAGAGCAGCCTCTGTGGCTTCTCCTCTGCTTGTCCAGTGCCCTCCCTCAGCTTCTGATTATTAGAGGGCAGCATCTTTACTCCAAACAAGCTCGGTTCGATCCTGAGCCCTATTCCTCTTCTTTTGATTGTATGTTAGAGTCCTGCTGCAGCATTTCTGCCAGCACCATCCTTACTTGGTTTCCACAGGTCTAAAAGTACTTCCATCGTGAATCAGGTGAGTGCAGAGCTGTTGCAGACTGCCCAGGGAGTGTGTCAGGCGTGTTCTCCAGCACTGAGAACTCTGGAACAGGCTGGCGTTGCTCTTTGCTGTTTGTTTCTGCTCATGAGGTGGAAAAAGAACAGTTAATAGTTGACCTAAATTCAGGCCTATTTAATTATAGTTTCCTTAAGTTCTGGTTTTGTTCTCTGTGTGTTTGCTGCCAGGTAAGGATAACCTGCAGTCCTAGAAAGTCTCATGCCAGAGAGGGAAGTGATGACAAGAAAATTACAGGGTAAAATTCCAGCCTTTTCTATTGGAAAAGTTTATCCTGAGTTGGCTCTAAACAAAATTCAAATACATAGAGGATTATGCATTTCTACGTGGCTCCCTGAGTGTTCTGCTGGCATCGAGCCTTGGTGTAAATGAGGGCTGAGAGCTGTTTTCGCTGATGGTGCGTGGAAGGGAAGAGCCTTCCTGTGATGTCAGAGCAAGGAATATAGTGCAGGAAACCTTAGGACCTTCCCAGAATCACCCTGCAGCTGGAACTGCTCAGGTACCAGAGAAGGGCATATTTCATGGAAGCAGTCGGCACTTCAGAATGTTTCCTTTGCTCTTTTAAGTGCAAGAACAAAATAAGATAGGGTCTGTGTTTATGGCCCATGGAGTTCATGCATTTCATGACTAATCCTGCAGCCTTGGGATTCAGACCTTCCTTTAATCCCTGTTTGTTTGTAATTCTGCCAGTCACTGTCACTCCAAAGGTCCCACTGGAAGAGAACATAAACAGAGGTAATTCTCCGAGCTTAATCATCTCAGGAGGTCTGCATATGAGGTCACAAGAACTTTTTCTCTCTTTTTTCTTCATTCCTTAGTGAAACTGTTGTGAAAATGGAGCTGTGTCTGAGCCTGGTTGCTGGCATTTTTATTTCCATTAGGAAATGCTTTAGTGTCTTTGTCCTCTGCTAACACCTCCTCTGACACCAGGACACCTTTATGGAAGGTGACACCACCACCAAACCTTATCTGCAGTGTCCCAAGCCTCACAGCTGCAGCAGCACTTCCATCCTCATGTGGTGAATGCCATCTAGCTGATGGGGGCCGGGAAGTGATGGGGTAACAGCTGGAGTCAGTGGTCAGGGGGGTCTTTTCTAACCTCAGTGACTTTGTGACTTGCAGGTTGTTCCGAGTTTTTCTGGGTTGGTTTTTGTTAATGCTGGAGTGATTCTTCCATGTGCCCTGAGGGAAGTGTTAAAGCCAATGTTCTCGTCTGTGTAACCGCGCTGTTTCTGCAGCAGCAGAGCTGGCTTGCTTTGTGTTATCAAAAGTTCATAGATAATATTTATTTATTGTGAAATATCCCAGAGAGACGCTCTGCAGGGGCTTCTGGAAGCACTTCACGGATACAGCCTTGAACATACAGTGAAACATCAAGTAAAACTGTGTATTTTTGTGGCCAACTGGCTCAGTTGGGTTCACTGCAGAGGCAAACTCTTCTCTCAGCCCCCAAAAACAAACAAGCAGACGTTTTGGCAGCAGTTGAGCAACCAAAAAGCTCTCCTACAGAGACAACTGACAATATTAAGGATCCAAATTGTGGAATCAAGACTGCAAGTCCCAGTGTCAGAGCTCCACATGGGGAGGGTGTTTGGGGCAGGGACTTCAGGACAAGACACATTCTTTTCATGCCACAAAACTGTTGTGGTAGTGGTAGAAAGTCATTGATGCTTCTGGAGTAAAAGGCAATTTCGGGCAATTCTTCAAGAAAAGATAAAGCAGAATGTGCAACTTGCCAGAATTTTTTTGTTAAAGACCTAATAAATCAAAGCACACGAGTTCCAGCACATCCCAGAACCTAATGAGAACATCCTGTCATCGTATCTTAGCCCTGACGACCGGGGTGGTTTCTGTTGCTGATCCCTCACAATTAGGCAGTACCGGCAGCGCCACAAAAATGTTGCATGTACACAATTTGTGTGGAAATCAGTAAGAGTTCTGTTGGAACTGTTTGGAATGTGCGTTTGAACGAAATGATTCTTCTTTTCTTCGCTGAGTTTTCAAAAGGCACACTTCAAACTAAGGCTCAGGAGGCGGTGACAGGATGGACTGGCCTAGTTTCTTTACTTTGAGAATAGGAGAATGGAATTTTTTAGTAGCTGCAGAACACGGCTGTCCCTGGGGAAATTTTGTACATTAACACACTCTCTGGAAAGGGGCTTAGATTGATCTCAGTTGGTTCCATACTGGTTTCTCATTAGTTTAATTTTGAATTAGGGAAGGTGTGGATCTTCCCTAGATACCTTTCCTAGCTGTATATTCAGAAAAAGGCTAAATTAGGCAATTGAACATATATGAGGAGCATGGCTGGATGGATAGATAGATAGATAGATAGATAGATAGATAGATAGATAGATAGATAGATAGATAGATAGATGGATGGATGAAAGCTGTACATACATATTTGAGGAATACTTCTATCACTAGCACAGAATTCAGCCAATGTATTTTACAATGTGAAATAAGATAGTAAGAATCTCCCATGTGAGTGATGCTGAGGGTCCTCCTTAGGTACACAGAGGGTTGGTTGATAACAGCATTGATGAAATTAGATTTGAGCAGATCGCAGCTTCATTTAATAGCAGGGAAAGAGCTGTAGTTCCATTATTTTACAGTTACACTCTAAGACAAACACATGCTGTAACCCAGAATAACCATTTCTCTTGGCACAAGAGCATGGGCTCATCTGTTCCTACAGGTAAGATCGGGATGTAAGTGATGCAGGTGACTAGCAAATTAAAAAAGGAAGAGATAACAAACCAGCTAATTCCAGAATGAGATTAGGATGGATTAGTCTGTCTAGCTCAAATCCCCGAACAGCCAGACTGGTTCTGTGTGTTTCTTCACCGTTGCCTCGTGTTGTCTTTCTCCCAAGTCACAAGTGGTCAGACTTGAGAGGAAATGGCCTCAAGATGTGCCAGGGAAGGTTGAGGTTGGACATCAGGGAAAATTTCTTACAGAAAGGATTGTCCAGCCCTGACACAGGCTGCCCAGGGCAGGGATGGATTTCCCATCCCTAGAGGAATTTAAAAGCTGTGAGGATGCAGCACTTGGGGACATGGCTTAGTGGTGGCCATGGCAGTGCTGGGGGAAGAGTTGGACTCGATGGACTTAGGTCCCACGTGTTGTGTTAAGTGCTTGGGCATGGATGCAGACTGCATCCTCTGAAACAGCAATCAGCAGTATGTGTAACCTGGGATTGAGCCTCGCTGTTTGACTCTGAAGTCACTGAAGTGCTGCATTATGGAAAACAGACAAGAGAACAGATAAACCACTCATGTGACCCGCTATTTTTTGGACAGGGCACAGCAGTTAGGAGAGGACCCAGCACCTGACTTCCCAGCAAGGTATGGGAAGTTGGCACCGTGGGCACCACAGTGTGACAGCGTTCCAGCTGGGTTTCCCTTGGATGCTGCACTTGGCAGCTTTGCCAGCTGGAGCGGTTTTTGGAATTGAAGTGGGTGTATGAGTTTCTCACTGGTGTGCTATCCCAGGGTTGGCATACTTGAGAGTGCCTGAAGACACAGGAAGGGCCAGTTTGCGGACTTGCAGCCTTGGCATTCATGAATTCCGGCACAGAGGAGAAGGGCTGGAAGTTTGCCGTCATAGGGGAAAGTGCCCTGATGGAGCGTGAGTGGAAAGCAGGACTGTTCTCTCCTCTCCATCCACTGGATGCTGGTTGCTCTAGCTGGCTTTGTAGAGCAGGGAGATCCCTGTGTGTTTTTGGGAAGAGTGGGGGAACAGGGATGCTCCTGACTGTCACAGGGACGCAGGAACCGTAGTACGCAGCTCATTGTGTGCACCATGAGATGTTCCTCACTGATGTTCATTGCTCAGAGACTGTTGGAGTACTGGTGTAGATTTGGGAAGAGCCAAGTATCCTACAACTGTGAGGTTTTACCTGTTAAAAATCCCTGGGCGTGTTTTGTTTTACTGCCATAAGTGGAAGAAACAGCTTTGGATTTTGCGTGTGGAGTAAAAACTGTGATAAATTACAGACCCATGTGGTTGAATGAATTTTTTTATTGGTTTTCTGGTGATTTCTCCCAGCCCTACACCACGAGAATAATTTATTCAGGGTTCCTGATGTATTTTATGCAGAGAAGTGGTGACTCTGCAGGTGAGGATGCTTTGTGGGAGGATGTTTCTGAAATGGAAGTGGAATTCCATTGGTCATATAATGGAATCACAGAAGGGGTTGGGTTGGAAGGGACCTTAAAGACCACCCAGTTCCAAGCCCCCTGCTACGGGCAGGGACAACTTCCACTAGACCAGGTTGCTCCAAGCTCCGTCCAACCTGGCCTTGAACACTTCCAGGGATGGGCCAGGAGTTAGCACTCCACTGATGGCAGACTGTCCTTGCAGAGTCCCTCCTCTCCGGCCTCGGAGCGCTGAGTTCCCTGCATGGCCACATTGAGCAGCAGCTGAACGAGACCCTGCGGCGCCGCCGCCACGCCGGAGACGATGACCACAACATCGAGGTGCTGCTGGGGGTGGACGACTCTGTCGTCCGATTCCACGGCAAAGAACACGTCCAAAACTACCTCCTCACCCTCATGAACATCGTGAGTATCTTACAAAGCACTGCACGGCTTGTTTGGGAGCTGGAATGGCTGCTGGGAGTTCTTGCAGGAGCACCGGCTTTGGGAAAAATAACAATGGGATCGTTTTGACTGCTGCTGGAGAAGGTTTTCTGTTTTTAAGATGTTCCTTTAATTCATCTTTTTCACAGTAGTTTCCTAGGGAACATTTGAGGGTAATTCCAATAATTTGGAAACAGCTGAAAACCAGTAAGGAAAAAATGTAAACTTGATCCGTTTCTAGTAATTCCAAGCTTCTTCCACAACACAGTGGAGATAAACTGTTTAAAGCATGAATATGTAGAGGAAAAAGTGTTCTAAACTCTCAATGGCACTCTGACAGAGCAAACCTTCTGATAATACCAGTAGATCTGTCTTAGAAACTGTGGGATCATAAGGTTTTCCAGGAAGGAAAACAATCTTTCTAAGGATGGAGGTGAGGGACTAATTATTCCCATAACGATTCCTGTTAGTAATGATTTTATGGATGTAGGAATGATTCTTGTATGTTTTATACCCTTTTTATTCCTGAAATGATTTTAAATTATTCCTTAAACTTACGGTTCATCTAAATTTGAGAATTTAGAATCTGAGAGGAAAAAAGTATTCCTGTATGAATTTAACCCAACCAATGTGATGTTTTCCAGCATCACTCAGAAGATCATTTCCTTTTTCCCACACACCTCGTGGAACATCAACATTAAATCTCCATTACACATTATCGCAGAATATTCTTTTTGATTTTAAAAACCTTTCAGTGAGCAGCGGGGTTGATCCATGCCCCAAACCACTTCCATGTTTTTCACACGCCTGCGGCTCCATCTGCTGGGAGCAGCTGTGGGGCCAAAGCCAGGGCGAGCTGACACCCTGCTGTCCAGAGCCATAGATAATGGGATAAAATGGGGGTTATGGGGAAATCTTGAAGACTTGAAGCTTTAGGTCAACTCCAGGGTCCTTTTTGTCTCCAGGCAAGTCACTCCTGTGTCTAGAAAACTGCCCTGTTTTCTGTTGGCACAGAGGAAGTTGTGAACATTTATCCTGGCCCAGCCCTTCACGGGAGCGATGCTGTTGCACTGCTGGGGAGAAAATAAGAGAGGAGTAGCTGACCTTTGGGATGATTGCTACGCAGGACAGGCAGCCTGAGCTCTGTGCTCATTCTCTGTCCCACTGCCCTGCTGACACTGCTCTCAGGTCCAGGGATTTCAGGTTTAAACCACGGGCTGAAATCCTTGTGCCAGGGCCCACAGTCTGGACAACTCCCAGTGACCTTTTTCCCTGAGGGGAAGTTCTGTTCAGCCTGACTGAAAAATAAAACAACCCTCTAACTCCTGCTCAAACCTACCAGTCTCTGAACAGGGGTGTTTATTTCTCACCAATTGCCCATAATATAATATTTATTTTGTTTTTAGGGGAATGAGGAGCTTCATTGAGGACCTGCAGATGTTTCACACTCTGGTGCCAGGACATTTCTCACCTTCCCAGACACAGGGAAGGGCCTCAAGAAGGACAACTTTGGGCTCATCTGCATAATTCTGTTTTTCTAACTTCCCTTCCACAAAGCCTCTTTTTAGTACAGAAGTGACCACAGAATTCTAACCGATCTTGAAAAAGTAGGGCAGCAGTATAAGTTGCTCCTAAAAAAAATACTCTTCAAAACAAGAAGCACTGGAAGTGTTCCAGGCCAGCTTGGACAGGGCTTAGAGTAACCTGGTCTAGTGGAAGGTGTTCCTGCCCTTGGCAGAGATGGGTGGAATGAGATGAGCTTTAAGTTGCCTGCCAGCCCAAACCAGTCTGGGATCCTGTGATTTGCAGGGTTTGTACTTGAAGTCTTTTCCCCAATCCCCTTTTCTTTGAGCCCTGATCCATTAAAAGTGAGAGGAGGTTTGACACGTGCTTCCCAAAGTTCCATGTGAAGGGGGTATGTGATGACAGGAAGTGAATCTACATTTTTCACTAAGAGGAAATGATCCAAGACTTGAATCCTCTTCTGAGGACTGTAGTGGTACAAGCACTTGAAATAACATCTCCTTGGCCTTGGAAGTTCCCTTGATATCATCAGTGGGTTTTCTTCTTCTTAATTTTTCCTCTTTTTTCCTCAGGTGAATGAAATTTACCATGATGAGTCCCTGGGCGTTCACATCAACGTCGTGTTGGTCCGAATGATCATGTTGGGGTACGCAAAGGTGAGTGAGCCACTTCTCCACCTTCATCTCCTGCGCAGAAAATCCCGATTCACCCCAGTTTGCTGCCTTCAGGAGCCACTAGGTCTAACGTGCTGCCCTCTCAGTCCATCAGCTTGATTGAAAGGGGGAACCCCTCACGCAGCCTGGAGAACGTGTGCCGCTGGGCCTATCAGCAGCAGAAGTCAGACCCCAGCCACGCCGAGCACCACGACCATGCCATCTTCTTAACCAGGCAAGATTTTGGGCCTGCTGGTATGCAAGGTAATGCAGCTGACCTGCAGCAGAGCTCTGGGCTCGGTGTTTCTTGGCTGGCATCTGCCAGAAAAGAGGAAAAATTGGGAATTGCATTGTGAGCTCCTCGTCTTGTTCCTTCCTTTTGCAAAAGCAAGGAGGCCTTGCCATGAGTCCTTGCCATTTATATCCAACTGTAGGTTGAATTTCTTTCTAGAGAGTTGTAAATAAATACTTGTTAACTCTCTTGAAACTCCTGTGTGTTCAGGGATCACTGGGAACCTCAATGCACGTGGCATTCCACTTCCCTTTATTTTATTGCATCGTTCACCATAGATTTCCATTTATAGACATCCCAGCCACTTTGACACCTGCATCCGTCCTTTGGACTCAGGGAACTAATGATAATGGGCAGGAACTCCCAGAGTTTGGGATGTGTCAGAGCAGGCACTGGTCAGGATGAGAAGCCAGGCAGGCTACCCTGGCCTTAAAGCAACGTTAGCTTTTCCTGAGGAAGTTTACTGGGGGGGTCTCATTTAAAATCCATGTGCTGAGCACAAGACTGAGCCCTGATGTCTCTCCGTAGGATATGCTCCTGTGACGGGCATGTGCCACCCAGTCCGGAGCTGCACCCTCAACCATGAGGACGGGTTTTCGTCAGCCTTTGTTGTTGCTCATGAGACTGGGCACGTGTAAGTGCAACTTTTATTATCAGGTGACACCAACATGCTGTGCTGCACTTTGTGCTTGCTCCAAGGGGGTTGGGTTTAATGGCCCTATGGAAGATGTCCTGGTTTGTTTTCCATCCCCCTGGCAGTGCAGTAGTGGTTGAAGCAATGGAGAGACAAGTGGCGGAAGAACGGAAGGGGAGGGAAGGTGAACTTGTTTTCTCTGGGGTGAGGGAAAGGTCAGGAAAGGACCTGGAAGGTCCAGGCAGTGGAGACAGGAGCTGGTTGGAGTGTCCTTCACTGCCTTCTCCCCAGCTGCCTGTGCTGGTGGGTCAGATTTGGAGCCTGTTCCATAGCTGTTTCCTTACAGTTGTTTTTGCAGTAGCTCTGAGGGGGGTTCTTTGTTCCAGGCTGGGCATGGAGCACGATGGGCAAGGGAACAGATGCGGGGACGAGACGGCGATGGGCAGTGTCATGGCCCCCTTGGTGCAGGCTGCCTTCCACCGGTACCACTGGTCCCGCTGCAGCGGCCAGGAGCTCAGGAGATACATCCAGTAAGGCCTCCCCAGGGCAGCCGGTCTCTCATCCCTCTTTTTTCAGACCCTCTTTTTCTTCACATCTCTGTTAGAAAAGCTCCAACCCATGAATGCTGTATCCTCACATGGGGCTGTTCCATAATCCATCCCCTGGGCACTGAAAGTCTGTGGAAAGACCCCTCTAACTCCAGCAGGATTTGGAATAGGCCTCAGAATCCCAGAATGGTTTGGGTTGGAAGGGACCTTAAAGCTCATCTCGTTCCAAACCCCCTGCCATGGACAGGGACATCTTCCACTAGACCAGGTTGCTCCAAGCAAGCCCCACCCAACCTGGCCTTGAACACATGCAGGGATGGGGCAGGAATTAGGAGTAGTTACCTTCTCATGGTATTTTTTCTGTGTCTCTTTCCATAGCTCTTACGACTGTCTTCTCGACGACCCTTTCGAGCATGACTGGCCCAAGCTTCCTGAGCTGCCAGGCATCAACTATTCCATGGATGAGCAGTGCCGCTTCGACTTCGGCGTGGGCTATAGGATGTGCACCGCAGTACGTCCCGGGCACGCAGGCAGAGACACAGCAGGGGGCTGTGGCCTGATGGGAGAGCTGCAGTGTCAGAATCACTGGGAGAAGTTAATGGAGTGTTTAAAGAGATCTGTAAAGGGCTGGGGGATATTTATGGGGGAAACCCAGTCCTCTGGGTCCTGTAGAATAATGGGAAAATGAGTGGCAGCATGGTCCACGTGGCACAGACTGGTGGAAGCAATCCCAAGAAAGAAAAGGAAAAAAAAAATCTCATTTTCGTCCCACTTCTGGGTGTCTTCTTTTCTCTTCTCACTAGCCCAGGGCTGGGTGATGCAGGAAATAAATACTGCCCTGAAGGCGCTGGGCTCATCGGGGTGTGTGAGATGGAATCTATGGAGTGGGTTGGATCCTTATCCAAAAAGTGTAAATAAAATAAAAGATACAAATAAAATACAAATAAAACACAAAAAGTATTTACTTACCCAAAAAGGATAAATGATTTCGTGTTCTCCATTTCATCTCGTGACTGTGGTGTGTTTCAGTTCCGAACCTTTGATCCATGCAAGCAGCTGTGGTGCAGCCATCCCGATAACCCCTACTTCTGCAAGACCAAGAAGGGACCTCCCCTCGATGGCACCGAGTGCGCCCCAGGAAAAGTGAGTCCGGGCTTTGCACTCTGCTTGTCTTGGGAATAAAACCGGCAGTTACCTCCATTTGGGTTGAAGGGCACAAAGGGAAGCGGGGAATTGCCTGGCATTCCCAGGGTGAAGTGAGAACATAGGGAAAGCAAGAGCCATGCTTTCCCAGTGGGATATTCTGGGAGCTGTACAAGGTTTGCCGTAGCACATTTTGGGCATAGAGATTCCAGCTGAGGTGCAACCTATTCTGTGACCTCTTTGTTATGTTTTTTTGGGTTCTGTCTCATCTGCAAAGCTTCCGTCAAGTGCCTTTAGGAAGCCAGAGAAGCAGATGATGCTGTTACTGTGGGACGGCTGCTCAGAACTCGTTATCCAGACACCCTGTGGCAAATGTTTGTGTGGGCTGAGGATTAGTGCCTGATTTTTCCCTTTCATATCCCCATTAGTGGGTGTCCTGCTGCCAATCCATTTTCAATTATAAAATTATATTCAAATACCTGGGTTTTCTTAGCAAATCCCCTTTATTTTGAGGTACAGGAGAGCCACTTGTAACATCAGAGTGTCCCCCAGGCAGCAGCAAAATGTTCCTGTACTGTAGCTATACACTTGATTTGGGGATTGTGTCTGTTCTCACCTGTTTTCCTGCCCCAATTCCCCCAGTGGTGCTACAAGGGTCACTGCATGTGGAAGAACACCAACCAGCTGAAGCAGGATGGACACTGGGGACCCTGGACCAAGTTTGGCTCCTGCTCACGGACCTGTGGAACTGGGGTTCGCTTCCGCACACGCCAGTGCAACAACCCAATGTAGGTGTGGCACTTGCACGCACCTGGGGGTCCTCAGAGGGGTCACTTGAAATGGAATTTCGGTTTTGGGTGGACATTCTGCTCAAGCCCCTTGAAATGGGATCATTTTTGGAGAATCCAGGAATTCCTTAGAATTACAGAATGCCAGACTGGTTTGGGTTGGAAGGGACCTTAAAGTTCATCCAGTTCCACCCGCTGCTATGGGCAAGGACACCTTCCACCATCCCAGGTTGCTCCAAGCCCTGTCCAGCCTGGCCTCGGACACTTGCAGGGATGGGGCAGCCACAGCTTCTCTGGGCAACCTGTGCCAGGCCCTCAGCACCCTCACAGGGAAGGATTTCTCCCTGTTGAGAACCTCTGCAATGTTTTCTGCTCACAGGCCCATCAATGGAGGTGACGATTGCGCCGGGGTCAATTTCGAGTTCCAGCTGTGCAGCACTGAGGAGTGTCCAAAGCACTTTGAGGACTTCAGGGCGCAGCAGTGCCAGCAGCGCAATTCCCACTTCGAGTTCCGGGGCAGCCGACACCACTGGCTGCCCTACGAGCACCCCGACCGTGCGTCCTGCTCTGGGCCTTTAGTGACACTTGAAAGGGTTTGAAGCCATTCCCCTTGGCCTGGATATCTCAGGGACAGGCCCAGAACTCCCAGAAAAGCAAATAAGTTGGTTCCCTCCCCACCCATCTGTCTGTTCTGTCTGAAAATCAATAGTTTTGCCGTAAATCCTGGATTTTGATGCCCAAATTCCCTGCTCTGACTCAAATTTTTCCATTTTACCCCCAAACTATCAATTCCCCCCCCATTTATCCCATTTATCCCATTTATCAATTATCAAAATTGACAATTTTGACCCTAAATTAGCACATTATATCTAAAAATTAGCAGGCTTGCCCTAAATCCCTGATTTTAACCCACATTTTCCCAACTCTGACCCAAATTTGCCCTTTTTACTACCGAAGTCCCAATTTTCCCCCTGAACATGCCCCTTTATCCCTAAAATTGACATTTTTGCTCCAAAGTTGCAGAATTATGTATCAAAATCACAAGTCTTGCTTTAATTTCTCCATTTTCACCCAAAATCCCCCATTTCCCCCCAAGCCGCCCAGTTTATCCCTAAAATTCACCATTATTACTTCAAATTGCTTGTCTATCCCAAAAATGGATACTTTTTGTCCAAAAATGCTACATTATATTTTAAAAACACCAGTTTTGCCCTAAATCCCTGGGTTTCTGCCCAAACTTCCCCATTTTCCCCTAAACTGCCCATTTCCCCCAAAAATTCCCCACAATCCACGTGTTCCTTCCCAGACCACCCCGTTCCACTGCTGTGCCCCCATCCTCAGCCCCAAACCTGCCTGTCGTTCCTCACTCCTCGCTCCATCAGTGAGATAGTTGTCAGGAGCACACCCCAATCAGTGCCCTCCATGCAGTCCTTTCTTTTCCCTGTCTCCACAGCTCCCAAGAGATGTCACCTGTACTGCCAGTCCAGGGAAACGGGGGATGTGGCCCACATGAAGCAGCCAGTGCACGATGGGACTCGCTGCTCCTACAAGGATCCCTACAGTATCTGTGTCCGTGGGGAATGCGTGGTGAGTGCCACTTGTCCAGGGACACTCCAGGGACAGCTCCTGGGAGCAGCTCACATGCAGAGAGACTTTGCAGATGTCTCTAAATTCCATATTTGCAGCATTGTATTCCTCCAATTCCTTGAGATTCAAATTAAATTAGAGAACAGCACAGACCCATTCCATGGAAGTGTTCTGCTTCTCTTCCACTGATTGTTTCTTATCATGGAATCCCAGACTGGTTTGGGCTGAAAGGGACCTTAAAGGTTATCAGTTCCAACCCCCTGCCATGACCTTCCACTGTCCCAGGTTGCTCCAAGCCCTGTCCAGCCTGGCCTTGGACACTTCCAGGGACAGGGCAGCCACAGCTTCCCTGGGCAACCCGTGCCAGGGCCTCAGAACCCTAATAGGAAAGAATTCCCTCCTAATATCCAGTCTTGCCCTTTTTTCTGCAGAAAGTGGGCTGTGACAAGGAAATTGGCTCCAGCAAGGCTGAGGACCAGTGCGGGGTCTGCGGTGGGGACGACTCCCACTGCCGGACGGTGAAGGGGACCTACACCCGCACTCCCAAAAAGCTTGGTAGGAATAACATCTGCCTACAGCTGGCTGGAGCTTCTGTTGGCTCGGGGGTTTATGTCACGCTCACAGACACAGGATAATGCCATCATCATTCAAGCCTTGGGAATAATGGATGTAACACCATCCCTTGAGGCCCATCTCTGAGTGTGTTCGGGATAGGCTGCTGTCCATCGGCCCCTGATTGCAGATGGATATGGAAGTGATGGAGGTGTTCAGGGAATGCTGATAGTTTTTCCCTAGCCTGGGTAATCTGGTCATTAAAAAGGCTAATTGACCTCTTTCTACAGGGAAACATGTAAGCAAGAGGTGCCAAAAAGAATTCACATTTCTAGAAAACAGTTTCTGCAAGTATCCAACTTAAAATCCTGCCCGAATTGTCCAACTTCCATGGAGTGGTCGTCTTGCCCAGATGTGTCCAAATCCACTTTAAATGCATTTGTCTATGATGTAATTTATATTTTTTGCTTGTAAAGAGCATCTGGGTGACACCCAATCAGTGGAATGACCGGACTGGGCTCTCAGGATACTAATTCCAGGTGTTCTGTTTAAGGGAAGACCAGAGGAGCTTTTCCCTTACCCAGAGGAGCTCACAGTGTTTCTCTTTCTGGGACAAAGGAGGCTAAAAACATTCTGGGTAAGTGCAATGGCTTGCAGGGAGAGAGGCATCCATGGGAATGGCAGTTCCCATCTTCCTGTTAGACACGGACAGGTAATGCCAAACCAGGCAAAAACTTGATGTTCCCTGTGCTCTAAAGGCAATGGAGGAAAAGACTGGAAATGCTGTTGGGCACAGGCACTGCTCAGCCAGGACTATGGTTTTCCCTGTTCCTGGCTCTTCTGTTCCTTCACTTGGATTTTCTCAGGAGCTGTGTATGTCAGGGGCAGGACAGACTGCCAGTAGAACCAGCAGTCCCAGAATCCAATGATTTTGCATAATTAAATGTGCAGTTGTTAAAAAGAAAATAATAGAAATATGAAAATCCTATGCACTCAGAGAACTTATGGGGCTCTTGATTAAATCTTTATAAGTACCTGTGATCGATCCCTAGAAGGGATTCTGGTCTTCCTAATGGCAGTGCTTCCTTAATTTTACACTAATTACCTGTGATTTGCAGTGGTAAATAACTGAAATTGAAACTAAGAATACTTTCCTTTGGAAACAACTTTTTAATTTCACTTCACACGTGACCATCTGATAGGGCAGTAAGTAAATTCCAATCCAACAACCTGGCTGAGGACTGATTTGGGAAAATAATGAAGAAGACTTGTGCTTGTGTCCTCATGTGCTGAGTAACACAGGAAACATCTTTTTGCCTAAATTGTTGGTAGATCCTGCTTGGAGCAGCACGGCTGTAAATATTAAACTGATCCCAGCTGGGAAGTGGCAAATCGATCTGTAACTCGTGTCTCTTCTCTCCCTGGAAGAGAAAAGCTCAGGGAGGGCCTGTCCCACGTTACAAACCGATTGGCTCCATGTCTCCTGGCCCTGCTCATCAGTTGCTGCTGGATGCCCTCTCCTGCAAGCAGAGCTGGGCCGTGCCCTGCGCTCCTGACCATGGCTGTTCCTTTCTCTTTTCCTCCCTGCTGCCTCCACTGACCCTGCACGTGCCAAAGGGTACCTTAAGATGTTTGATATCCCTCCCGGGGCTCGACATGTGTTTATCCAAGAAGACGAGGCCTCTCCTCACTTTCTTGGTAAGTGTTTCTCTGCTCAAGTTTGGTATGAGGCTTGAGAAGAAGCACAGGGTGCTCATGCCGGAGAACCTGAGGGAGGAGAGAATCCAATGACGGGGTTGGGTAAATACAGGCTTTCCAAATTGCATGGTCAGGACTTAGTCCTGCAGTCCTACAGCTCAGCAAACAAACATCTGCTCATTTGAGTTCTCCAAAATATTAAACTGACCCCAATTTGCATGTTTACTAACCAAAGATTGTGATGACTCACATGAGATTTGGCACTGCCAGGGTGAATCAAATTTAGTATCTTTTAATTATTCCTATGGTGCATTGCAAAAAGCTGTATGGAAGAAAAAATGAGAGTACATATTTTAGTGGGTGTTGGAAATGGATGATCTTTAAGGACCCTTCCAATCCAAACCATTCTATGATTCCAATTTTTAATGAATTGGATTCTAATTGAAGCATCATCACCATCTTAATCCCCCCTGTACCTGGCTGTTGAGGTGTGCTGTGGAAGCCCAAACCCAGGCAGTTCCACAGGGCTCTGATTCCTCAGCTCTTCACTTACAGATTTTAGCATCACTTACAGATTTTAGCATCACTTACAGATTTTAGCATCTGGGACACACCTGTGTGCACAGAGGAAAATAAAATGTGATGAAAATCTGTTATTTTCATAATCTGATGGAAATACCCCTCCCCGTGCCACCCCGATTGCTGCCAGTGCGGGGGAGGCACGACAGGCTCTGCTCTCACTCCTCCCAGCAATCAAGAACCAGGCTACAGGACACTATATCCTGAATGGGAAAGGGGAGGAGGCCAGATCCCGATCCTTCATCGATCTGGGCGTGCAGTGGGAGTACAGCATCGAGGACGACACGGAAACGCTGCACACGGATGGGCCCCTGCACGACGCTGTGGTGGTGCTGGTGGGTGACGTGGAGCTCTGGGAACATGGGGCTCGGCCTTGGGAGGGGCCTTAAGGACCATCCCAGAGCCAGACCTTGGTGTCTGTACTTCGCACAGGAATCAGCAACAGTGCTGGGTTTATGTTTGCTTACTCATAGATCATTCCTCGGGAGAACGACACCAGATCCAGCCTGACTTACAGATACATCATCCACGAGGATTCGGTGCCAACCATCCACAGCAACAACGTGCTGAGGGAGGACACGGACACCTTCGAGTGGGCCTTGAAGAGCTGGTCCCAGTGCTCCAAACCCTGCGGTGGAGGTGAGCAGGGGATGTGGCACCTGTAACAGGAGACAAATTACCAAAAAACTGGGGGAAGGGAATGATTTAGAATTTTTGGCTTTCCTTTTGTAACAGCGGTTTGTTACTTTAGGGCTCAAGCTTAAAATACCTGAAGTGCGTGATTGTTCCCAGGTGTCACACTTCCAGTCTAGGAAGAAAAAGGCTTCTTTAGGTGTTTCAATTCAGAGCCCAAGCCACTTTGGATGCCCAAACTCAGACATTGATGCTCCTAAGCATCCCCTGTACTCACGGTCTGTCCATGGCTCTTGAGCAAAGAATGGGGAATGCAAATACCAAAATACTTGTCCTGTAAACCCATTTAATAGGCCAGAAAACCCTATTTATACCAAACATTCTAACAAGGACCTGATGCTCCTGATTTCTCTGGCATGTTTCCCAGGGTTCCAGTACACCAAGTATGGGTGCCGTAGGAAGAGTGACAACAAGATGGTTCATCGAAGCTTCTGTGAAGGCAGCAAAAAGCCGAAGCCCATCCGTAGGATGTGCAACCTGCAGGAGTGCACAGAGCCCCTGTGAGTGTGGCTGGGCACGGAGAGCAGGGATTGCTCCTTGGGACAGGGTAGCCCCAGCCAGATTGAGTGGGATGAATGTGATGGGATGCTGACAGCTTTCCAGCCTGCAGTTCCTGAATACGGAGGGGAGTTTCTACCTGTGTAAGCATGGATACTGATCTGATTGGGTGGTCGTAGTGCATATATATATATATATATAAAAAATAAAATCACAGAATGGATTGAGTTGGAAGGGACCTTAAAGCTGACCTCATTCCGAGCCTCTGTCATGGGAAGGGAGTTCTTCCACTAGGTGAGCTTGCTCCAGGGATGAGGCAGCCACAGCAGGACAAAAAGGTTAACAGTGATGGTGTCTGACTCCGTTTCCCTTCGCAGCTGGGCAGCAGATGAGTGGGAACACTGCACCAAAACCTGTGGGAACTCTGGCTACCAGCTCCGCACAGTGCGCTGCATCCAGCCTCTTCCCGACGGCACCAACCGCTCGGTGCACGCCAAGTTCTGCAGCGGGGATCGCCCCGAGAGCCGGCGCGCCTGCAACCGGGCACCGTGCCCTGCGCCCTGGAAAGCCGGGCCCTGGTCCCAGGTGGGTGGCAGCGGATGGGGGCAGCACCGGCCCGTCCCGAAAGCCGTGGCTGGGACATGGGAATTGCTGCCAAGGGCTGTGACACGGGATGCCCTGACCCGCGCCCTCTGTGTCCGACAGTGCTCGGTGACGTGCGGGGAGGGGACGGAGAGCCGGCAGGTCCTGTGCCGCGCTGGGGACCGCTGCGAGGGGGAACGGCCGGAGTCCGTGAGGGCTTGTAAACTCGCTCCCTGTGATGGTAAGAGAACGGCTGGAATGGCTGCAGTGGGGGGAATGATTCCTGCCTGGAGAGCACCGTGCTGGCAGAGGGGTCACACACAGAGTCCAGCTTTTCTCCTGTGCTCAGTCCAGCAATCTCTGGATGTCACAGCTCCCCACGCCGGGGTCTGCCCTGTGAATGTGCTCAAACAGGGCTTAACCACATTGGCCCAAGTTCTGTTGGCACAGACGGGGCCAGAGGTGAAGGTCAATCCAAAGCAAGCCCTTCTTGACCTCTAAATCCCAGGGTAAGTTCTGTAAGCTGACCAGTGAGGGAATAGAAATACATCAGCATGGAACCAAGAGCATGAATGAGGTTCCTGGGAATCCATTACATTGTTTTCATAGAATTTTTAACAGGTTTTGAAGCTTTTTATGACAACAATGCATTTCTTCCTTTGGATTATTCACTCTGTAGGATTTGGGGTTGTAACTTCCTTATGGTGGCCCTGACACTGCTCAGGAGCTGGTAGGAAAAGCAAAGTCAGAGTTCTTTGGCAGCCAGAGGTGTTTTCCCCCAGACTGGACAGGTGTGATCTGCTTTGGCTCCTGTCTTCTGGCAGGGAAAGAATGTTTTTAGTTGATTTAGATTAGATTCTAGTAGCCTCATCTCTCAGCAGTTCCTGGGGAGCTGATCTGCTCTCCCACCCAGCCAGTGCCAACTGTGTGGAGAAGAATTTGTCCCACCAGCAGCAGCAGCAGGACACAAGCACTCACGTCCTGGGGAAGGAATGGGGGACTGCCTTGTGCAGAATTCATCTGAAGAGAGCAGAAAGGGATTACATGAGTATAAGGCTCCTTATGGAACCTGCAGGAAGTAGAGAAGCACAGCCCAAATCTCCACACTGTGGGTGCAGTTGTGGAATCTAAACCAGCACAAACAGATACCCCAAAATGAACCATGAGAGAACGGGACCAAGTAAGGGTCACTGTCACTATGGAAAGGCAGAAGGAACTGTACCTATAGCCCAGAATTCCATGCTGAATTCCTGCTGGAATGGCCTCACAGTGCCTCATGGAACACGGATATTCCCATGCAGAGCTGCTGCTTTCACACCAGGTTTGTCAGGAACCAGCAAGGGTTCTGAGGAAGCTCGGCAGGATCAGGACAAGGACAGCTTTATATTCCATAGAATTTGCTATTTATAACCCTTGTCCCCCAGCCCCACTGATGCCCCTGTGGAGGGTTTTACTGAGCTCCTTGAAACTGAGCTTGTTTTCACCCACTCTGAGGTCAGGCTCCAGTTGGTATTTTAAAGCAGGAGAAGGCGGTGGCCGGATGTGCTTTCAGCCTATGGTGAAGCAGCCCCTGTGCCCAGGTGAGGACATCTCTCCCTGCAGAAAACTGATTTTGTTTCAAAGCTTCCAGAGGAGCCTCTGGAAGTTCTTTTTCCTGAGGAAAGGGATGCACATCCCTGCCTTCAGGGCACCTCAGGTGTGACCCACTGTTCAAGCTTTCCATCAGTTCTGCAGTTCCCTGAAAAACTCCAGACTTAATCCAAACAAAACTTTATCTGACTCTAACCTTTTACTTTAAGGCATCTCTAAGGGCTATTGCTTGGGGTTTAATTTCTGTGAGGGAAGATTGCCTTGGCTTTAACGCTGCTGATGGATGATGTCCTCAGGCTGCAAGGGAAGGGATTCGGGGTGGGTAGGACATACCCAGTGTGTGTGTGGGAGCTCTGGGAGGTCGGCACTGGGAATTGCTGTCTGTGCTCCTCCAAAAACACAATGTGCCAACGTTTCCCAAGTGCCCATCAGTGGGTTCCCATCCCCAGGATGTTTGTTTTGCAGATGAGCCCTGCATGGGAGACAAATCCATATTCTGCCAGATGGAAGTGCTGGCCCGATACTGCTCCATCCCTGGCTACCACAAGCTGTGCTGCGAGTCTTGCAGCCGGCGAAGCAGCAGCTTCCCACCACCCGGAGGGGCTGGGACTGAGGGGGATGCAGCACTGGATCCGGGCAACTTGCCGAGGGCTCCGACGGTGCCCACGCCTGTGGTGCCTGCCCAGGCTCAGCTCCTGCCCAGGAGCAGCTCTCCAGGCTGGCGGCCTTTTGAAGCACAGCAGGCTGAGCAGCACCTCCCTCCATCCAGCCCCGAGCCCAGAGGCGCCAGCATTCCACACTGGAGAGCTCCTCTGGCGGGGAAGACTTCACGGCTGTTGGCTTTCCTGCACCAGTCTGCCGCCAACAGCAGCAGCCTCAGCTCTGGTAGTGCCCCAGCGCTGGCTGCAGCTCTGCCTCTGGTGCCAGCTGAGAACACGGCAGCGGGGCTTCCTGTGCCAGCCAGGACCTCTGGGAAGGACGAGGAGCGCGCTGGAAAGCGATGGCCTCCAAGGGCCGCCCCTGTGGAACGATGAGTGGGAAGGCTTGTGCAGGACAGCCATGGAAAGGGGCTGTTGGGCACTCTGTGTGTGACTCCCTGACCTCTGGACACTGCGGAGCGCGCTGCGTGCCATGGGCAGGGCACTGCAGGGCACAGGTCATCCCCTGTAAATACAAAGGACAAGAAGTGCTGGTTCACTTTCTGGTGCTCCCGGCCTCCTCCCGCCCCTCATTCCCTGGCTGGCTGGGACACACAGAGGAAACACCAAAGGAACATCCCTGGCAGCGAGTGGGAGTCACCAAGGGCTCCGTCCAGCTCTGGGCCCCAAAGTTAGCCCTAACCTCAGCACCCCGTGTGGTTTTGGGCTCTAAACACCCCCATTGTAGGAAATGCCCCACTGCAGGCAGGACCAGACATGGACACGCGATGAAACACTTGCCACAGACCGAGTGATCCCTCAGGACTCGTTTCTCCCTGGAAACAGATGTTGCACAAGCATCATTGCAGCTGTTGGGTAAATGCAGGAAATCGGCATTATTGTAAGAGTTTTGTGCTGTCCCACAACTGTTTACCTGTGTTGTTCCATTGCCGGGTGCCAGCCATCAAGTTCTGCCCTATGAGCATTCCCAGGGCTGGTGTTTAAAGCAGCGTTAGCATAAAACGTGGACTTCTGTTTGCATAGGAATTTCATTGCTGGCAAGGGTTGGGGGGTGTTTTGGGTATCGTAACGTGATGCTTCGTGCAGACCCCGTAGGTGCTGCAGGTGCTGTGCTGGTCCCAGTCCAAGCAGGCTCTGGTTCCCAGCTGCTCCCTGTCCGTGCCGACCCAGCATCCCACAGACAGAACAGGCGCCGACCAGACCCCAAACAGAGGATTTTTTCCCGACAGGAAGCGTGGATTTCGAGGTGTGAGAGGTGTTTATGTCTGCGGCGTGGATCAGCTGCAACCCTGCCCGCCCACGGCGCATCCGACTGCAATCGTTAATTTATGTCCATCCCCACCTCGGCCCGGCCCCTTGGCCTTGGCTCTGTAAAGTGCTTGTGTATAGGGGGGAGAACTGCAGGTATTTATTAAAAGTGGGGTTTGGACAGGATTTCATGTACTAAGTACTTATGCTGAGGGCAGGCAACTCTTCCTTTTGCCAAGATCAAATCAGGAGATGGGATTAGATGTGGTGTCATGTGGATAGAATGGAAACTGAAGCTGCTAAACTGCTGTAGAGAAATTGTTGGTCTTATTCTTTAAAAAAAGGTTTTTTATGCCAGGCCTCTCTCATTTCTCAGTGGTCATCAGAGTTTCACATGCAATTGCTGCTCTCCTGTACAAGGTCCCCAGGATCGAGCCATTCAATGCTGTGAAGGGATTGGGGCCCCAAGGATCCGATTCTGGCGGCATCCTGGGGGTCCCTCGGAGGAAGCGAGGGTGGCGCTGGCCCTCAGCAGAGGTTTCAGCCCTGGGGCCGCCGGACAGGACGGGCACCGTGCAGGAGCCCGCGACAGTAAAACCTTCAGCATCCCGAGGCTTTCCCTGCTTTGACTCACGGGCAGCATCTGCTTTGGGCATTTCAAAGTTTCCTCTTTCGTAGCCATTTCCGTCCCAGGCAGGACCTTCCCCAGCTGGAAATAAAGATGAAATATTTCAACGGGATTTTTAAAAACAGAAGTTTTGCCATTGGAGGGTGTGAGTTGCAGAGAAACTGAGGGAGAAGAGGGAGAGCATCAGGTTCCACCGGGCAGCTCTGTCAGAGGAGCTGCACCTTCCTGGTGGCAGGGAAGAAGTCGCTCTTTGAAATTCCCCGAGTTCCAAAGGCAGGAGGGGCAGGAAGTGCCGAAGGCAGAGCGGGCACCGGCCCGTGCTCGGACCCACGGCTCGGTCAGTGCCAGCTCCTAGGCCGGGTGTGCCCGTGGGGCTGCCCAAGGTCGGGCACGGGGGGGACAGACGGGCAGCGGCCCTGGCTCCGGAACATCGGAGGGAAACTCCGCTGGCGTCGTCTCCCGGCCCCGGCACGGCCCCGGCACGGCCCCGGGGGGGTGGTACGGCCCCAGCTCCCCGCAGCCCGAGCGGGACCGTGCCCGCAGCCCTGCCGGGGCCCCCGCCCCGCGCCCGGCTCTCCGCAGCCGGAGCAGGAGCGGCAGGGCCGGACTCGGCCCCAGCGCCCGCCCCGAGCGGCTCCTCCCGCCCGATGCCGGCCCCGATCCCGCTGCGGTCCGCCCGCCCCCCGGGGAGAGGCGGCCCCGCCCGGGACCCCCGGCAGCAGCCGCGGCCCCGGCGGGAGCAGCCCCGGGCCGGGCTCGGGCAGCGCCGGGAGAGGCCCCGAGAGACGGCCCGGGACAGCGCCTCCGAGCGGGGCGGGGCCACGGAGCGATGGGGGCGGGGCCACAGGGCGGGGGTGGGGCCTGGGGGAGTGAGGGGCGGGGCCACAGTGCGGGCTGGGGGCGGGCCCTGCACAGGTGTGAGGGGCGAGGCCAGGGGCGGGCTGGGGGCGGGGCCACAGGGCGGGGGCGGGGCCAGGGGCGGGCAGGGGGCGGGGCCTGCACAGGTGTGAGGGGCGGGCCCAGCACAGGTGCGCGGGGCCCCAGTGCGGCTGCGCGGGGCGGGGCCGAGGGCATTTAAACCCCGGAAGAAGCTCTCGGCGCCATTTTCCCCCCAGCAGCCGGTGCTGGCGGCAGCGGCGGGCCGGGCTCCGCGGCGGGGCCCAGGTGAGGCGCTTCTCTCTCCTTCTCGCTCCTTCTCTCTCCTTCTCGCTCCTTCTCTCTCCTTTTCGCTTCTTCTCTCTCCTGTCTCCTTCTGTCTCCTTCTGTCTCCTTCTCTCTCCTTCTCTCTCCTTGTCTCTCCTCTCTCCTTCTCTGTCCTCTCCTCTCTCCTTCTGTCTCATCTCTCCTTCTCTCTCTCCCCTTCTCTCTCTCTCGTTCTCTCTCCTGCACTCTCCTTCTGTCTCCTCTCTCCTGCACTTTCCTCTCTCCTTCTCTCTCCTGCACTCTCCTTCTCTTTCCTCTCTCCTCCCTTCCCCCGCTACCGCCCTTTCCCACCTCCCCCCAAACCGCCCGCTCTCTCTCTCCCCTCCTTGCCCTGCCACGCACCCCGACCACCCCCTGCTGCCTGCTCCCTCCTCATCCCACTGCCCAACCTGACTGTCCCCTCTGTTCCTCAGTTATCCCTCCTACCTTCCTCTTCCTCACCCCACTCCCCAGCCCGACCCCTGCTTCTATTCCTCCTCTATGCCTCCTGCCTGCCCCCTCCTCACCCCACTCCCCAACCTGACTCTGCCTTCTGTTCCCCTCCTACCTTCCTCTGCTCCTTCTTTCTCCCCCTCCACCGTCCCAGCCCTACCTGCCCTGGCTTCCCCCTGTCTCCCTTACGCCCCTCCTTATCCCCCCTTTATCCCCGTTCTGTCCCTCTTACGCCCCTTCTCTCTCTCCCTTATCCCACTGTGTCTCCTTTATCTCCGTTCTGTCCCCCTTAAGCCCCTATTTTCTTTCCCTTATCCCCACTCTGTTCCCTTTATCCCCGATCTGTCCCCCTTATTCCCCCCCTCTCTCTCTTTCCCTTATCCCCTCTGTTTCCCGCAGCCGCGGGGTTCGGGGCGCCGGAGAATAAAGCCCAGAGGGCCGGAGCCCGGCGCCCCTCGCTGCAGCCCCCACACGGGGCCGGGCCCGCTCGGCGGGTTCGCCCCATACAGGTCCAACACACGGCCCGACACCGCCGGGGCTCCGGCTGTCCCTACATCACACTGGGGTCACCGGGATGGGGGTCGGGGCTGGGGGTCAGGGAGGGCCCCCTCCTCTGGAGGGGGTCCCAGGGGTTGGGGGGGTTTAGGGCGGGCTCCCTCCTTAGGAGGGGGTCCGGGGGGCGGGGGGGGTTAGGGAGGGCCCCCTCCGGAGGGGGGGGTCCCGGGGAGGGGCGGGGCTGGGCCCCTCCGGAGGGGGGGTCCGGGGTGGGAGGGGTCGAGGGGGCTCCGCCCTCCCGGGCCCCTCCCGCCTCGGGGCCTCCCCTCCGGACGGGTCCGGTCCCCGCCGCTGCCCGGGACCCCCCGCTCCGGACCGGGGCCCGGGGGGAGGGAGGGAGGGGGCGGGTGGGGGGGGGGGACAGGAAGGGGGAGGCTGCTGCTGCACAGAACGATCGCTGCATTCACGGTGCGGAGTGACGTGACCCCCCCTGCTACCCGCCCCTCCCTCCCCTCCCCCCGGGCCCCGGTCCGGAGCGGGGGGTCCCGGGCAGCGGCGGGGACCGGACCCGTCCGGAGGGGAGGCCCCGAGGCGGGAGGGGCCCGGGAGGGCGGAGCCCCCTCGACCCCTCCCACCCCGGACCCCCCCTCCGGAGGGGCCCAGCCCCGCCCCTCCCCGGGACCCCCCCCTCCGGAGGGGGCCCTCCCTAACCCCCCCCGCCCCCCGGACCCCCTCCTAAGGAGGGGGCCCGCCCTAACCCACCCCCACCCCCTATCCCGGGACCCCCTCCTAAGGAGGGAGCCCACCCCAAACCCCCCAGCCCCGACCCCCATCCCGGTGACCCCAGTGTGATGTAGGGACAGCCGGAGCCCCGGCGGTGTCGGGCCGTGTGTTTGACCTGTATGGGGCGAACCCGCCGAGCGGGCCCGGCCCCGTGTGGGGGCTGCAGCGAGGGGCGCCGGGCTCCGGCCCTCTGGGCTTTATTCTCCGGCGCCCCGAACCCCGCGGCTGCGGGAAACAGGGAGGGGATAAGGGAGAGAGAGGGGGGGATAAGGGGGACAGAGCGGAGATAAAGGGAACAGAGGAGGGATAAAGGAAAGAAAGAAGGGGCTTAAGGGGGACAGAACGGAGATAAAGGGGACAGAGAGGGAATAAGGAGGGGCGTAGGGGAAAGAGGGGGAAGCCGGGGCAGGGACGGCGAAGGGGAAGAAAGAAGGAGTAGGGGAAAGTAGGAGGGACAGAACGGGAACAGAGGGGAGAGTCAGGTTGGGCAGTGGGGTGAGGAGCGGGCAGGCAGCAGGGCAGGGGGTGGTCGGGGTGCGTGGCTGGGCAGGGAGGGGAGGCGGAGGGGAGAGAGGGAGCGGGCGGCTTGGGGGGAGGCGGGGAAGGGCGGTAGAGCGGAAGGGAGGAAGGGGAGAAAAGCAGAAGGAGAGAGAAGGGAGAGAAGGACAGAGAAGGAGAAGAGAAGGAGAGGAGGAGAGAGAGGAGAGAAGGAGAGAAGAGACCGAAGGAGAGAAAGGAGAGCGAGAGAGAGAGGAGGAGAGAAAGGAGAGAGAAGGAGAGGAGAGAGAAGGAGAGAGAGAGAAGGAGAGAGGAGAGAGAAAGAGAGAGGAGAGAGAAGGAAAGAAGAAGAGAGACGGAGAGAGAAGGAGCGAGGAGACAGAAGGAGAGAGAAGGAGAGAGAAGGAGAGAGAAGCGCCTCACCTGGGCCCCGCCGCGGAGCCCGGCCCGCCGCTGCCGCCAGCACCGGCTGCTGGGGGGAAAATGGCGCCGAGAGCTTCTTCCGGGGTTTAAATGCCCTCGGCCCCGCCCCGCGCAGCCGCACTGGGGCCCCGCGCACCTGTGCTGGGCCCGCGCTGCGCATGCGGCCTGTGGCCCTGCCCGGGACAGCGCGCACCTGTGCGGGCCCCGCCCCCGCCCTGTGGCCCCGCCCCTCGCACCTGTGCCAGCCCCGCCCATCGCTCGCTCTCCGTGGCCCCGCCCCTCAGCCCGCCCCGGCCCCGCCCCCGCCCCGTGGCCCCGCCCCCATCGCTCCGTGGCCCCGCCCCATCGCTCCGTGGCCCCGCCCCGCTCGGAGGCGCTGTCCCGGGCCGTCTCTCGGGGCCTCTCCCGGCGCCGCCCGAGCCCGGCCCGGGGCTGCTCCCGCCGGGGACTGCACCGAGCCCGGGGCGCTGCGGGGAGGCTGCAACCGGGGCAGGGGGTGCGGGGCCGGGGGCTGCTGCCGGGCTCCGCCGGGGCCCCGGGCGGGGCCGCCTCTCCCCGGCAGGCGGGCGGACCGCAGCGAGATCGGGACCGGGATCGGGCCTCGGCTCGCCGCTCGGGGCCGGCGCTGGGGCCGCGTTCGCGGGGCTGTGGCGGGGCCGGGCCCGGGCGGGGCGGGGCCTCCCCTCAGTGTGGGCGCGGGGCCCCGCGGGGCGCCCCCTGGCGGACACGGAGCGCGGTGCGAGCGCGGCGCCCCCTGGCGGGCAGGGCCGGCCCCGGGGAGAGAGAGCAGCGCCCGCCGCTCCTGCTCCATTCCCGGGGAGAGAGAGCAGCGCCCGCCGCTCCTGCTCCTGCCCCGGCTCCATCCCCGGGGAGAGAGAGCAGCGCCCGCCGCTCCTGCTCCTGCCCCGGCTCCATCCCCGGGGAGAGAGAGCAGCGCCCGCCGCTCCTGCTCCATTCCCGGGGAGAGAGAGCAGCGCCCGCCGCTCCTGCTCCTGTCCCGGCTCCAGCCCCGGGGAGAGAGAGCAGCGCCCGCCGCTCCTGCTCCTGTCCCGGCTCCATTCCCGGAGAGAGAGAGCAGCGCCCGCCGCTCCTGCTCCTGTCCCGGCTCCAGCCCCGGGGAGAGAGAGTAGCGCCCGCCGCTCCTGCTCCTGCCCCGGCTCCATCCCCGGGGAGAGAGAGCAGCGCCCGCCGCTCCTGCTCCTGTCCCGGGGAGAGAGAGCAGCGCCCGCCGCTCCTGCTCCATTCCCGGGGAGAGAGAGCAGCGCCCGCCGCTCCTGCTCCTGCCCCGGCTCCAGCCCTGTGGGGCTCCAGCAGGACCTTCCCCTCCAGGTCTCCTCCTGCTGCATTTTGCCCATGCCCATTGCCTGCTGCCTGAAGGAGGTGAGACTTGTCAGACCACTGGGTTCATCTACATCCTGGCTCATCTACATCCTCGGTCCCCAGGGAGATGGATGATGACTCTGCCCACGGCACCTGCTCCAAAGCTTCCAGAGTTGACCAACAAGGAGCTGAGTGGCAAGGAGGTGGCTCTCCATGCCACCAGGCGAGTGGTAACGCCCTTGTCAGGTTACCACCCCAGAACAAAACCGTTTAGATTGTAAAAGACCCCTAAGATTGATGACGGTCAGTTCCTTCTCCCCTTGGTTACATGGTTTGGTTATCAAGGGGAGGATTTTCACTCCCAGCGGCTGTGCAAAGATGCCGAAAGCAGCCCGCAGCCCAGCGCTCCCCCAGCTGCCTTTGCCTCCACGTGCTGCCCTTTGGGCAGGCCCCCCTTTTCCAGGCGAGCTCAGAGGTGGCAGAGGTGTGCAAGCAGGGGTCCGGCGGGCAGGGACAGGGGCTGGTGGGGGTCCAGGGGACACATAGGGATGGGCACTCGTGACACTGCTGGAGCCAGAGAGGCTCCGATGGTTGCTCTTCCCCTTAGTCCTCCAATGGTTATTCATGGCCAAGGAACAAGGTCAGACAGCAAATTTGATCATGGCATGTTTCTGCCCAGCAACCAGAGGTTTTGTGGAGAAGCCCAGGCACAGAGTCCTCATCCTCACTGTGTGCAGGTGATGGGAGTCAGAGAGAGATGCTGTGCCACCCCCCAGATCCAACCACTCCCCCAGGTATCCCAAAACATGCTTCAGTGGGTCCAGCACTGGGGTGTCGGGGAGCCCCTTGTATGACCACACTGATTCTGGGATCTCGTTTCAATCAGACAAGACTTGGCCCATAATGAGGGAAAACAGACACAAACTCTCCCATAAATGCATAAAGTTACTTTATTTTCAGTATACATTTAATTTTGAAAAATATAAATGCTAAAATATCTCATCATCTTCATCTTTTGATTCCATAAAAGTCACAATAGAAAGCTTCATAAAACTGTAAAATACTATAATGTTATAAGGAATTTCATGTTTTATATTACTGGAAAAAAAATCATCACTTTAATATATTTGAAATGTTTTCTGCTTTTTTCCTTTTAGTTCCACCATCTGATCCACTTCATTTCATCCTAAGTTCTCATTCTCTCCTCCAAAGCAAACACGGACTTAGGAGAATTAACGACGATAACAGAAGTATCTGAAAGTGCAACTTGATTCAAATACAGATGCAAAGGTGTATCAGCCCAGGGGAGGGGGCAGTGCAGGCCGGGCTGGGACAGAGCTGGCCGTAGCCAGTGGCCATCACGTGTCCCATGGTGAGCTGGGACCTCGGATTTGCTGGGGGAAGGTCATTTCTGACGGCTGCCTCTGACCTTGGAGGGCTTTGGGTCAGTCTCCACACCTATTCACTGAAGCGCCCACCCAGGCTTTTCTGGCAAAATACCTAATTTAGATTGAAAGGATGTTTTAGTTATTTTCGAAGGCATACGGCGTGCAGAGAACCTTTCCTTGCCATGCTGCAGGCTCTCCCCTGCTGCTGGAGGCGGGTGTTTCTCATGGAAAGCCCCAGAGAACCCTCTGTCCTGTGGGCAGCGCTGCTCTCGGCACAACACAAAAAACACAATGCTGACAGAAGCATCTACATCAGCAGTCAGGACACTTCAAGTGCATTTAACATGGTTTGGAAGTGAAGACCTCATTTTTGGGGAGACAGGTCACCAGGCACCAGCAAGTGGGAGCTGTGCCCGTCGAACCGACCAGGAGAGCCCCTGTGATCCACCTGAGGGCACCTTTCCTCTGGGACTGCTACACATCCACGGTCTGGGCAGGACCCAAGCAGCTCCTGTGTGCTCCACAGGCAGCGTTCCAGCCTGCATCCCCACGGTGAGAGCCAGGACTGGTGTTCCCCAAGGCATGGAGAGCACTGGCCAAAGCTGGCATCACACTTTGCAAGTTACCTGTCCAGTAGCAGAAGGGATCCCAGAGCTGCTCCTCTTCAGGTCTTTCCCAAGTCTCCCCAGCATTTTCAGAGCGGGTTGCAGCCGGGTTCCTGGAATACCCAACACAGATGTCATGGAAACTGAAGGGGAGACCCCTCGAGAGCGAGCAGGGGCTGTACGGAGGTGATGGCTCCTACGTGGGAGCAGATGGTAAAATTTGGCATTTAAGGTCTCAGCACCATCAGAAAATCCTCTTGGCTTCACCAGCCCAGACTTTGGTTTCGCAAGGACCAAGTGGCAGCATGTGCCCATCCTCTGTTACGGGATTGTCTCCAATGGGGAATTTGCCTGGAGAGCCGGGGTATTTTTTCTTCTTGTTTTGTTTTTCATTTTTGGATGAAGCTTTTAGTGTGTTCCCCCATGTCCTGGTGGAGCCCAGTTTCCCAAATGCATGTTCAGGTGCACACACCAGTACAAACACATTACGGAGACAAAAACTCTCTCCCGAGGTGATGCT
Organism: Monarcha castaneiventris obscurior; assembly: GCA_026261815.1. Taxonomy (NCBI): domain Eukaryota; kingdom Metazoa; phylum Chordata; class Aves; order Passeriformes; family Monarchidae; genus Monarcha; species Monarcha castaneiventris. The sequence continues at coordinate 529,486 of JAMPIT010000622.1, forward strand.
CCCTTGCTTGGTTCCACCCCAAAATCCTGGGATGCCCATGCCTGGCCTGCTTAGTCTTGCTGCATCGCCGGGTCCGGGGCTGAGTAGCCAAGGTTTAGGGTAAATTCTGTAGTTGAGTTGACAGGTGTGGGATGCAGGAGGATGTGGATGTTTGTGATCCCAGTATCAGGATGAACATCCCAGCAGGCCACCTTCATCTTCCTCCTCGCCCGCTGTGCCTGAGCCACACCTCGGGTCTTCTCACTGCACACACACACACCCCGGTGTTCCAAGGAAATCATGGAGCCATCCCATGTCAGAAATCAACAACAGGGATACAACCAGCATCTGTCTGCAGCGTTGGAGCAACAATGCGTTTAAGACTCTTCTAAGATCACGAGAGATTTAAGTCTCCTTCACAGCAGGGATTACTCATAAAAAAACTCCAAAAAACCAACATAACCCTAAGAAAAACAGATGCTTCGGAGCAGAAGGTGTTAATTGAACTGATCCAGCTCTATGCATGTCCTGGAGATTGTGGTGTGATGTCGTGGGTTTGTTTTTTGTAAAAATCACATTATATATGGTACAATACATTTTTTACAGAAAGCCTGGCATCTAGAAATAAGAGGTAGAACTACTCATAACTATATGTTTCCTGCTGCAGGAAAAAAATTCATTTTTCTTTACAGTAATTAAAAAAAGGTTAAAAAAATTGTCAAAAAAAAAGAAGTCATAGGTTAGGCCCCCATAATTTAAACAAAATAATCTAGGAAAATAACACTCTTCCATGTACCTGACGGATTAAGTCCATTAAAGTGTTTCTTTAAAAAAAAATTGCATAGGAAAGGGACATTTCCAAACATGCTACAGCGATGGCAATGGTCTGTCTGTGCTGGGAGTGAAGTACCTTCTCTTTTATCTACAGGTGAGAGCGCATGAGGGTTAGCAGCATGTTCCAGCATCTCTGAGCAGTGGGAGCAGACATGGAATTAGCCTGGAGGTCAGCTCTGTTGTGCCAGACAGACGCCGGTTCACAGCAGGCAGTGCCTCTGGCATTGCCACAGGTCCGACGTGACATCCGTAACACTGCTGCACTCGCTGCACTCGGGAGCCGGGGAGGAGCCCGGACACACCTGGGGCCCTGGGCAGGGAGGGGCAGCGGGCTGGCTCAATTACCTTCGCCGGCGGGAGCAGGGAGCTTCTTAACATTTGGCTACTGACAAAGTGAATTTGTAAAAGATTGGACAGACAGACAAATTACAAAGTCGTTTCTGTTCCCTTGCTCCTCCAGAAGTAACCATTGTCTTCAGGCTCAAGTTCTATTCTAATTTGAGGCACAACTTTTGCTGGAGTTCGTGGAGGGCTGCGAAGAAGAAGGCAGACAAGGTCAGCGCAGAACAAACGCCGGGCTTTGGGAATACGCGGCTGGATTTAAGGTAAGGCCCACACACAGATAATCTGAATGAGCTGAACACTGCTCACAGCAGTGGGCAAAACCACCCATTCCACTGACCTAGGAGCTCCAAGTGTCCTGCACTTGTGCCTCACAGGATCCCAAAGTGCTTGGCTTGGAAGGGACCTTAAAGCTCATCCAGTTCCATGCCCTGCCATGGGCAAGGACACCTTCCACTAGACCAGGTTGCTCCAAGCCCTGTCCAAGCTGGCCTTGGACACTTCCAGGAATGGGGCATGCTGGTGCTTCACCCCAGGCTGTGACAATACCCTTCAACTGCCATTGAAATAATCCCAGCATCGTCACTGGGATGAATTTCAGCCCCTGTCTAAGACCTGTAAGTGCAGACACATCTTTGATGTTTCAGAGGAATAAACTTGCCTTGGTCCAGATCCCACTCCTAGTGCTGGGAGGCCCAAGCTGGCCCCAAGGGACTGGACTCGAGCAATTACTACTTGCTGCAATTTAAGATTATTGTTTACTCTATTTTCCACCACGGATATGGAAAAATGGGTTATTTCCCCTTGGCAGTGTCCCTCTGGACTCCTCCTGGTACCTCCACATCTTTCACCTGGCCTGATTCCCAAACCAGTCCTCAGTGCTGCAGCCAGGGTCGATCCAAGGCCACTGGAGCCTTCAGGTCTCTCACAGGCTCTTCACTCCCCATCCCAAGCACTGCCAGGGGCTGGAATAACTATGGAATCAACTTGTTCATAATCACCTTGGGAAGCAGCAACCCAGTGTAGGGAATGTTCTCCAAGTGTTTTTTAAGAATTCCCTATAGGAAACTTGCTGGGTTCTGAGGAGGAGCAGAGGTGCATTTTTCTGACTCATTCCCAAGCGCACTTCCCGGGTGCTTACCTTGGCATGGCGTGTGATTGAAGGAAGGGAATTGTATCAGCACGATGTGTGGCGTTCAAGGAATGTTGGTGATTTTTCTCCTGCGGGAAGAAAACCTCTGCTGTCACTGCTGCAGCACCCACTGCACATCAAGCCCTGCCCCAGCTCCTCCAACCCACATCTATGGGCCAAGCTCTTTTCCTGTTAGCTGCCAGATGGATTCACAGCTTGTTGAGGAAACACGCCACTCCTGTCTTTCCCCCAAAGTAAAACCCCTTGGGGTGCCAACAGGACCCATTTCCCAGGAGTTCCCCCCCTTTCAGCCTTGACACTTACCTTGGATCTACACCCCTCAGCCACCCCACACTCGCCCTGTCACACCCCAAATCCTAAGGAGAAACAGGGTGGCTTGTGGCCTGGACTAGCTTCTCTCTCCTGACCCTATGGGAAGTGTGTTCTCTGGGAATAAGAGTCCCATTCCTGCTCTTGCTGCAGGAGAGCTGATGTTAGTGGTACTATCAGGAATATACTCTGGATCACAGAGTTACATTCAAGCACAATCCCACACTGGTGCTGGATTCCGGCTTTTTTTTTATTCCAGTGGCCTGGTAAGTTTTAGTTTTTATTTTGCATTGTTTCTAATTAAAAACCAGCAAATAAAATACTGGGTTATAAAAATGTATAAACACACAAACCAACTACAGCTCAGCTCATGGGTGATTTACCCCGTTCCATCTCCAAGGGCATTCCAACAAATGGGCTGATGGCAGAATTACATTTTCCTTAACTCTTTTAGCCCTTAAGATGTTGGAAAAAAGGCATCTGATCCTAAAATCCTGAGTAACAGTATTTAAGATGCAATTTGGTTTTAGTACATCAGGAATGTACTAAAAACACGGAATGAGGAGGGTGTGTGGTTGCCCAAGGCTGATTTTGGATGATGTGCTGACATCAGCAAAACATCGAGGATATCCAAACAGCCAAGAAAATGTCTCCTTTTCAATGGTTCTGTTTTATAATCCCCATCTCTAAGTGTTCCTGTATCTAAAACCCACGGGGTAATGCTTAGCATTCCCTGAGGCCTCTGTATGCTACCAAAAGGAAAGGGACCTGGCTCCCAGCTCTTCAGCCCTATGGATAAATTAAGGATCTAAAGATCTGGGGGTTTAGGTCCTGTTCCTAGGAAGCACCAGCCTGGCATCAGCACTAATTTATTACTTTAGTTAGTATTTCTCCCCTCCCACCTCAGAAGAAAAGAGCATATGACACCCTTAGTACGTTAAAAAGTCATCCCAAAGGCAAAAACACCAAGGTCAGCTGTGATTCCTCACTTAAAAGAGGAAAATGTAAAGTGGGAATGACTGAAAATAAAGGTTAAATTCATCAATTATGGCTGTTAACATGAGAAATTAAAACCAAAAAGAAGAGCACAAATCACCTAAGAAGGGAAATATGTTAATGGCCAACTGATCTCTGCCTGTGCAGCTTAATGACACAAATAATTAATTACTCTGTTAAATGCTGATTTTTGCAACTGCTTGGCACCTAAGGGAACAAACAGTGACAGGACAGCGCTGCAAATCCAGAACACCAGGCTCAGAGGAAAAAAATGAATCCCACCATCAGCAGGTTAACACCAAGGGGGAGAGGGAGAGGAAAGGAAGAGAGAGTGGGTGGCCGGGAGACCTGTCAGGAGCTGGAGAAAAGCACTTAAACTGGAGGCACCAGAAGGAACAACACTGATTTTGTAACCAGCAAGAAAAAAAAAGCTCACAAAAGCAAAATCTGTCATAAAGCAGGGGCCTGGAAATTAAAAAGAAGAGGAAAAAAAAGAACAAGAGAAAGTACTTCTCAAGTAAAAGGAAAGATGAAAAAATAAAAAATATCACTCTAAATAGACATAGATATATTTTTGTAGTGCAAGTCAGAGTCAAGCAGGCATGCAAGAGCTTAGTTCTACTCACTGTCGGCAGGTTTGCTATCACTTAGGAAAGGTTCCTGCTCCATGATGTCCATTGGTATTTTAATACTTGGGACTTTTTCTGAGTAGGGGCAGTCAGACTGTGAAAGAAACGTGTAAAAGGTCTTAGAATATTCCCACTGCTCTCTCTCTTATCATCTCCCACACATTAAAATTATCCTCCACATAGTTCTGTAAGAACGGGGAAGAAAAAAGAAGGAAAAAGAGAAAAGCATCCTCCAGCTTAGTTGCCTGATGGATTCCACTGGTTCCCCACTGCACCCCACTTCCCTTCATCCCTCATACTCCAAAAATAAAACAGACTGAAAGAATAATCTTGTGGAATTGTAAATTGCAATAAACGTCCCCTCTTCCCACCCCATTGTCTTATGAGACACCATCCCACTCTGCCTGGAGTCGGCTGCAGGAAATAGAGATGGAAAATGCATTTGTGGGCAGACACAGCAGGGCACTGGCTGCCAGAAAAGCTCATCCAAACCCTGTATCCTGCTGGGATTCTTGTAAAGCCCTTGGTTGTTCCCAGTTGCTCTACAGGCCCCAGATATGACAGAGCAGAGGTTCCTCACATCAGACTGGCTCAGCTCTTTAATGCAAGTGGAGTCAAACCCAATCTCAGTTACATTTCTGGTTCATCAATTCCAGAGCCCTTGGAAGAATTCTGTAACCCTGGCCCAGCCAGAGAAACGGCAACCAGGTCAGAATGAGGCAAAGGGAAAAGCCGGGGTCCCCCAGAGTTGGGGTACCGGCAGGGTTTTACACCCCACTGCCCTCTGTCACCCACCTGCTCCTGCTTAATAGGAGGTGCTTGGAATTGTTCTGCTTTTTTAAAAATAAAGGGAATTCCTCACAGCCAAGGAAAGGCTGATACTGCCTAACTTGGCCAAGGAAGCAAAGTGGGATTTGCCAGAAGTGTTGGGATGTCTTTGTTCCTGAAGAGAACCAGACCCACAACACCAGGGTGGAGTGAGGAGACCTTTCAGTCAGGGCAGGAAAACACCAAGGAGGCCAGAGAATGGCTCTCCCTGGATTATTATTCTTATTTTTAATTTATTTTTTAACATAACTGATATCCAGTGCCTTATTTCACACTCCAACAGCAAGATGTTTCCTCGGGACTATTTTTATGAGGCTTGGGGACAAGCGTAACTCAAATAAAGCACAAGCAACACCCAGCAGTTCCCTTGGCTGAACTCGGATCCATATATTGCCCCCCAAATCCCACAGGATTAACTCTGGGGGTGGATATTTCTGGAAGGGAAAGCGTGAATATAATCCAACCAGTGCTGTACGTTCAGGAAGCTGATAAAATCAAGTGCTGAAAAAAAGCCAACAAGAGTTAAGAACCAGTATTTTGCATAAAATCTCTTACTCATTAGATTAATTACTGTACCTGGAATTCAGGAAAAGCCTGGGAAGAGAGGAAATATCTTAAAACATACTGGAAAGAGGGGAGCCATGGCTCAGGATAAGACGTTGCTGGATTCACACCAGTCAAGAGGAGGGGACAGAGTCAGACCTTTGCTGATTACTCAGGAGGGCCTCCTTTAATCTCATTTTGGTTTGCTCAAAGGTGCTGAAGAAAACTCTCGCCCTGGGAACTGGAGGAATGATGGGACAGGGCTGCTTGCTGTCTGAACTACAGGCCAATCCTCCGAGCTGTTTTTCCTGCTGTGCTAAAATGGGATTCTTTTCCAGCTTCAGGTGACCTTACCTCTCCCTACACCCCAGGAAAGGCCCTTCTTCATGGACATGAGCAGAAGAAGTGACGCCATGCTTAGAACTCACCACGGAGTGGGTTCAGCACTTCAATGTAAATTTAAAGGATTTGACTTAGACCTGAGCAGGAGAATATTTAAAGGCACCAGGACTACATTTCTTCTTTTTATATATACAGGAGGAAAAAGAACAGTCAAAGGCACATGGGTCTGGTCTAGCCAGGTCACTTTTCACTATTCAGGGCATGCTGCCACCTGAGGTAGGACCAGAGTGTAACTGCAGAGGGCACGGATGCTCGGGAAACTTTTAGGTGATGAGTTTTACCAACACAAAGCAGTTTTTCCTGCAATATGACAAATCACATCTATTTTGTGCTTTCCCAAAGAGCCATTACAAAAATATTAAAAAAAAAGAACCAGAAGGACCAAAGCTGCTGGTGAAAAGCATTCTCCTCCTAAACTGTAAGAGACAACAAAGGGGAGAAAGGCGTAGGAGGGAAGCTGGAGGAGGCAGGGTGATGAGAGGCATTCTAGCAAGGGGCATGACATCTCAGCAAGTACCTGGTGCTCTTGGAAAGTGTGATTTCATTCCTGGCAATGCACAAACCACCCACCACAGGCTGGAAAAGGGAAGGCAGTGTAGAAAATAAGTTTTCTTTGGGACCCATTTGCTGCAGCAACAAAAGACTGAGCTGTCAGCTCCACAAGTGGCTGGACAATGTCCAGCCCCAGCACTGGGGAGGGCACGGAACGCGCCATGGGTTAGCTACTGGAAGCTAACCCTGACAGCTACCTAGGAAGGAGGAATGTGACAAGAGCAGGAAGCTCCTTACATCATCATTGTCACTGTCCATACTGCCCTTCTTCTTTTTCTTCTTCTTCTCGTCCTCTTTCTTTTTCTTGTCCTTTTCTGGAATGACGTCGTCAAGAAAGCTTAAGTCATGCTGGGAAAAGAGGTAGTCCATGGCTTTTCTGACTGCCACCAGGGCCAAGATCTGCAAAGGCAGAGAGGGATTCCCAGTCACATTTTACCTTTCATTTGGAACACTGCATTCCTCTCAGTTCTGCTTCTAAGCCCACACTCTTGAATTCTGGCTGTAAATGAACATACAAAGAAGGTGGTGAACACCTGGGACATCTCTGTCAGCTTGAAAGGTTGTGCTGTGACTGCCTCATGTCAGAAAAAAACAGAAGCAGTGAACACAAAACAGTATCATGATCACTCAGTAATCCTGTATTACTAAATAATAAATAGAGAAAAAATGAGCACTTTCATTTACTTTTGGAGGCAGGTTCATGGGACAGCCTGAGTAATAACACCTTGGCTTACTTCTCACCACTTGCCCAGTCGAGCTTTTAAGAAATCAGACAAGTGCCAATCCATGCCCCCAGAGCTTGCAGAATGAAGTTTACTGGGATTGTGGCAGCAGGAAACTGGAGGAAAAGCTTGTTCTGAGCAAGACTGCAAGGAAAACACTGGGAAAAAGGAAGGCACATATCTGAAATGGGTCTTTACATGGATGCTGGGTCTGACACCCCCAGCAGAGGCCACTGAGATCCCACACAGGCTTTGCCAGTGGGTACATCAACAGGCTGGAAGCTGTAACCCATTCCCAACAGGCTGCCTTCAAGGAAAACTTTGTCCCAAGCCATGATGATCCACAGCACAAACAATTCCCAGGAAAAGATCTCAAGCTCTGACTTGCGTAACTGAAGACGCGGTTCCAGACGTGAGGAATTACTCAGGGGTGGAAAGATGCCATGCAGACACCCGTGATCATCCCACTATGAATTACTGTGTTGAAAATGCCTTTCCTCCAAATAAACAGGGAGCTGGCTATTGGCCAAATCCTCACAAACAGGAAGTTTGTAGTTCTTTTGCTCACGAGTGCAGAAAATGGAGCTTTTGCCATCATATCCAGCTCCATCAAAGCTGTTGGCTGTGCCTTCCCTGAGTCTGCACCATTCTAACAAACCTTGGCAGCCTTGGGTTTCACTCATATTCTAATATGGGCAAAGAGATTTTAGATTCAGCTTCCAACATCAGTGCAACACAGCCATGGAATTGTGATGGAATGCCACATCAGTGGGAATTACAAATTTTTAACATCTTTTACAGGAGCACATGTCCCAGCAGGAACACTTGGAGGATTTTTTTACTTGCATCATCTTTTCTCATTTCACCATCCTGTTCTTTATCTGGGTTCTGCCCTCCCTCCTTCTCTCCCTCAAGCACCGCAGCTCCTACCTGCCCCCACAGCTGAGATTTTACTTGTCCATAAACCTGAAATTAGGTGACCTGGGGCCACGATTTATTCAGGAGTTTCATAAAGCTTTGTCTTTGCACAAGTCTGACCCATCTCCAAGCCAGAGAGTGCCTAACTGTGTCTATAGCTCTAGTAATAATATGATTAATGACCCATTGATTGTAAACAACATTAGTGTTTTTTACCTGAGGTCAAAGAAAAGAGACATTCCCTCCCTCTGGCACCCCTCTTAGCACTGAGCCTCCTTCTCGGTTTTGTCAGTTTGTGCTATTTAAAAGTCAGGGAGACATTTTGTATCTGGTAGTTAGTGTGGACTAAAACAGGAAAACCGTGCCCCTCTCCTTGGTTCATGCAGCTCAAGGAGAAACCATGGCAAGCCTCACCTTGGCAGCCAGGAACGGTCAGCACTAACTACACCATCCTGGGAAAAAATTAACTTTCCAGGCTCGTTTTCCTCCAGACGATTGATGGAAAGGCAGCCACGGCCACACTGACCCCATGCACTCCTACATGAGTGCCATGAGTGGAGCTCTGAGCCAGAGATTCTCCAGGGAGAGGTTGGATTTACACATTTACAGGAGTGTACAAGCAGGGAAGAAGCAGGCTGTGGTGAAAGTGAGGGATGTGAAGGAGAGCATCACCTACCATGACAGGGAATATGATAGCAGCCACGGTGGATTTGAGGATCCAGAGGAGGGCCAGGCACACCACCTGCAGGAAGGTGAAGAGGTGGACCCTGCGCAGCGGGACATGGCGCAGGTAGATAAAGTCAGGCTGGTGTTTTAGAGGCATCAAGAGCAGCTTCAGACGATCCATGAACTGGAAAGGAAAATAAAGGGATGGTGAAATGAAACCCAGGATGCATGAAAAGGAGAGAAAACAAGATGAATGCCCAAACCGGGGTCAGCATCACACTCTGGGGTATTTTTACTGTCCTCCCTTCCCTGCTCCTGCCAAGGAAAGACATTCAGTCTTCAGGAGCAATGCTTTTGTTTTCCCCAAATAAATCGGGAGGAGAGGTCAACAGAGGCGAGGGCAGACACTGCATTACCAGCAAACAGAACAGCACCTCACTGAAGAGCAAGGAAGATGGGCAGCTTTCCCAGCAGTGTCCCTTTGCCCCGTGCTGGACCGGATGGACTTGGGAGTTAAACCAAAATGGGGATTTCTCATTCAGTAAAAAACACTCTTGATCCCAGTCCCCCCACCACCTGGGTCGGGGGCAGGGGAAATCCCCGACAGGAGAGCCAGCCCCGGGGCCAGCAGGACAATCCCCTCGTTGTCCCCTGCTGGAGCATGGGCTCACTGCCCGCTGCCAGGACCAGATGGATCCCGCACCAATGAATGGAAGCTGGAGCTGTTTTACAGAACACCCGAGGGAATTCTGGGGCTCACAGAACAGGCAGTCCCTTTCCCTTAGGGCACAACCCAGCACAAAAAAGAATGGCCACAATTAACAGGGTGCCAGAAAGCAACAAAACCACTTCCAGCCTCCTTGGGCCAGCTACAGGCGCTGGGCATGAGAATGGCTCCTTACGTAAGATTTCCTCAACGACAAAGAGAGGGGCTTGGCTTCCCCTCCCCGGAGAACAATGTCCCTGCTCGTTAGCATTGAGGAATAACCCCGCTGCCATAAATCATCCTCCTTGTTTGCCTTCAGTCTGTGGCAGAGGACCCAAACCGCCCTGGGAGTGAGCCTGAGCTAGGGCAGAAGCCTGTAGAATCCTGGAACGGTTTGGGTTGGAGGAGATCCTAAGGGAATCCTCTTGTTCCACCCCCTTGCCATGGGCAGGGACACCTTGCACTAGACCAAGTTGCTCCAAGCCCCATCCTATTTGCCAAAGATGGACCCAGGCCTTCACCCTGGCACCGAAAAGTGCCCACTTGGCCACTCTCCCTTGGTCTCCCATCTCAGGACACCCAGGCTGTGGCAAAGTTTGTCAACAGCTGCCAGCCTCTGTGGGTTTCTTGGGAAGGAAGAGGAGGCAGCGAAGGGGAAAGGGAAAGCTGGAGGGCTGTGGAGGAAGCCCTGTGCTGGCTGATGACTCACCTGCACGCCGTTGAGGGATGCAACTCCCATGTAGAGGAAGACACCATAGAGCACAGGCATGGGAATGAACTGTGGGAGGAAGAGCAGGAGAGACCAGGTGAACAACCTCCCTGTATGCCACGCACCGTTAACACATGGTGGGACAACATTCCCAGCCTGCCATCAATTCAAACTGCACCCATGAGTGGACAACACAGAGGAACGAAGCCATAGAAATAATAAAGCAAAATAAAGGCAAATAAACAATAAATCCTTCTGCTGTGTTTTGAGAGACACAACGTTTGTGCAATCACACTCTCTCACTTCACCAGGACTTGGACATCTTGTCAAGAATCAGAGGGAATGATGCTAGTCACTCAGCAAGTTGAGGAGCACCTGGGCAAATGTGTTTCAGTGAGCTTCAAACTGCCTTTCACCTCTGATTTGTGGTGTGACCGGAAGCAGAAGGCAGAGAAGAAGAAAAGGCAGCGTGGTCCTGTAGTTTGTGGTATACCCGGTTTTCCCAGATAACAAGTGACAGAGCAGGAGGAAACAGCCAGGGGAGGTTTACGTGGGATGTTAGGAAAAACACCTTCATAGAAAGGGTTGTCAAGCCTGGCACAGACTTTCCAGGGCAGTGCTGGGGTCACCATCTCTGGAGGAATTTAAAAGCAGGGGAAATGTAGCGCCTGGGGACATGGTTTAGTGGTGACTTTGGTACTGCTAGTGGGACTGGGTGATCTTAGAGAGCTTTTCAGTTGAAACAATCCTGTGATTCCATGTCCAGTCCAGCTCAGTAAGCCATGCAAATCCATGCAGAAAGGCTGTTCTTTGGAGTCCCACCTCAGCAACAACAGTTATGCCAAGCCAATCTCTGCCTGCTCCGTCTCTTGCACACATTAATCCACAACTACTCCCAAATACAGGACCGTGACTTCCCTTCTTCGTTGCCAGGATGTGTCCTTTCAAACATTGCTTTCTGCTCCCTCTAAGTGCCAAGTGCTGCCCGTTCCTCCACATTGGGCACATCTCCCCTCGGGAGTGAGGAAGGTGCAGGGGAACACCAGACAGGCTCCCCAGAATGAGTCTCTGTCCCTCAACACAGAAGTGGGCAGCCAGCCTGACAGGACAGGAACAGGGAGGCTTGGAACAAACCACAGGCAGGAGCTGAGTAATGGCCTTTGGGGGATTTACTGGAGCCCAGGGAGGATGGAATGAGCTCCAAAGGATAGCCCCTTGTGCAGTGCCAGGTGGCTGCCACTGAACGGCAGCCGCAGCCAGGCCACGGCGCCCACTGCTCCCAGCACTTCTGCGCTGGGAACCCTCCCCTTCCTACCTCTGCACAGAGCTCATTAAAGAGGCAAATAACAGGGCAGCTATCCAGTGTTTTAGCATATTCCCCACCACCTTATTCATCATTTCCAGCAGCCATTTCCCTGGGGGCGCATGAGCACCAAAGTCACCCGGCCACATGCTATCCAAAGCCTCCCTGCCTGCGTTTTTCCTTCCTTCCCCAGTCTCACTGCCCTTCACCTCCTGCAAGCTTCTGAATTGCTAACTCATCCTTCTCTTGGATTTACTTCCTCCTTCGAGTGAGCCGCACTGGTATTTCCCATTCGAAGGTAAATGCTTTTTCTGCAGCGTGGGGTCTGCCAACACCACTGTGGGAGGGACGGGGACCCAGTGTGTGGTTCACAAAGCTGTGGGTGACCACAGGATTCAAAGCCCTCACTGCATCTGAGGGATGAAACAAGACATGATAGTAGCTCCAGTAAGCAAGAGTTGAGCTTTCTAGCTCATTTTCACTGCTCTCTTCTCCTCCCCTTTTATTTATTTCCATGGGTTTTTTTAAAAGTAAGAAAAATGTCTGAGTATTATTTCACCATTCCATGACGATTAATCCTGTAGATCATCCCGAGGTGAAACCTCAGTACATTATCCTGCAGAGCAGCAAGCAGTGCTGTCATTTCAGAAGACTTTCTCTTGGCGAAGTACTCCCTAACCATGGGGGTATTGGCTTCGGCGCTCCGAGCAGAGCTGCTGCAGGCCAACAGGATTAAAACTGTATTTATAGGAAAGTGCCTGTCGCCCTCCTAGTAGGGCCAAGGATGTTTCTGTGGAGATCTGCCTTGGCTGAGCAGAAACACCAGCAGCTTCCAAAACCAGCACAACCACCGCAAAGCCCTCAGAAAACAAAGCTGGGATTATTCTGTGGATTGCTTGGTTTATTGAATTTGGGATTGTCAGCATTCAATTCGCCGCTGGCAGCAGAAGACTGAAATGTTCTGCAATGTCTTTAGCAGTGCAGCTCTCTCCAGCAGGACCCTGCCACTGGAATTTGCTAAAGGTCCTGAAATCCTGCCAGGTCCTTCCCGCTGGCACGTGGGCCAGGAGCGTGCTGACTTATCCTCAGGCGTCCTCCAGCAAGGATCTTCCCCACACATTGTCTTAGGGGAGGCACAGACAAATAATTAATGGCTGAAGCAATAGTAGGGGAAGTAACAGACCCCAGTGGAATAGAAGAAGAGGGATCTTGCAGGGAAAGGTCACATAAACTAAAAAACAGGATTATCACAGTCAGGCATTAAATTAAAGGCACAGAAATGCCTGTTTGTGTGGAGGTGGAAACCATTAACCAAGACACTAAAATTTGAGCTGTACAAACAACCTGAGAAATGAAGAACAGCAACACACTGGCCTGGATATCCACTGTCTCCACTCTTTCCACAGGCAGCATTGCTGCTCCCTGCCTGTCTCCTATCCTCAGGCTCACATCGCACTGTGCCTCACAGTCCCTGCAGTTCCCAAAAATGCATCTGCAGCCTCCAGAAATGCTCCTGCAGACACCCATCTGCTCCGTCCCGCAGCTACGACGCACGGTGCCACGGGTCTGACATCTTCTGCTCGTGCCATCGGCCTATGGATCCATGGATAAGGGCTCCTGCAGCTGACATCTCCTGCTGGACAGGACGTGCACGCTTGGCACCACGTCCATCACTACCCCTGGAGAAGCCAACGTTCTCCACAAGACAGGGATAAGCAGGTTTTCCAGTTTCCTCCTACAATCTGATGATCCACTAAGGATGCATTTCTCTGTGGCTACATGCCAACAAATTTCTGGTCTTGGAAAACAGCAACCTACCTAGATCCATTGGTCCATCAGCAGCACATCTGTCCAGAGCCTTGGCTAAACTCACAGGAAAAAAACGGTTCAGGAGATGAAGAAATGCCATTTAATTGCACTGCTTCCTCCAGAAACATGTTTTCCATACTCTGAGCTTTATCCACAATATGTTTTCCATAAAACACAGGCCCAGTAGAGGTATAAAAGAAATCATAAAAGAAAAGGGAACTTAACTTTATGCAAACATGGAACACAATCTCAAAATGAAAAAACCCACGGTGCCCAAGAACCCCAGCCCTGAATAGTGACCCCTGGTCACTATTCTAGCACACTACAACCATGTTGGTTTTTCCTTCCAAAAGTTTTGGATTTAAGCCTTCAAAGAACTGTGAACAGTCTTTACCTTCAGGATGGGAGCCATGAAGACAGACACCCCAGTCAGGATGAAAACGATGACTCCGGTGACTCTCTGCTCCCTGAAACAACATCACTGAGTCAGGACCACAAGAACTTGACACCAACTGAAAGCCCCAAAACCCATTATTGCAGCCACATTTTTCAGCCAACAGCATCAGGCAGATGGCTGGATCCTGACCAAGCCCAGCAGAACTCTGTTTTAAACTCCCAGATCGTTTTGTTACTCTGTTTGGGGATCAACACAGCACTGCAACTGAGCAGGGGGAGTGTGTTTACATGTTAAACATTACAAACCATCCGCCAGCACTCCCAGTTCCCCGCACAGCCGCACTCAGAGCATGCAGAGAGGCAATAAATCACCAGCCCTCCACACTGAGATCAGTAACAGGTTGTGAGCCCTGCCCAGAGCACTCCAAGAGCCAGATAAATCATTCAGACCTTCACGGGGTGCTGAACATGTGCCTTGAGCAGCACCCACAGGGCTTCCCACATCCAAAAATACCTCGGCCGGTAGTGTTTCAGAACACTGAAAGTCAGGCCACAAAATTTCTGTTTAGTTGCCTAAACAAGCAGCCTGATTTCCAGGAGTAATGCCATCGGAAGCTCTTCAGACCACTTAATTAAGGCAACCAAACACAGGAAAAAATGCTTCATTAAGTAGAGCTGGTTGCACTAGGTACAACAGATTTGTATGTTTGACCATTACATTTGCTAAAGAATGGTTAATTTCCCTAGTTAGAGAAACCTGCAGGAAATGTATTTCCTTTAACACAGGAACACTGCATCTGATGTGGCCAAATAAACCCTGGAGGAGTCACATGGGGCTTGCCCAAGGAATTTGCATTGGAAATAGGGAGAAAGCAGCACAAAATTCTTTGTACAAAAGGATTTTGTAGGCAAACAAGGTAATTCAGTCTTCCTGGTTGGACGTACCTCACTCCCAAAAACTTGGGCTGCTCTCCAGGGGCTGAAGTCTCCGTCTCCATCTTCAAGCTGTCGATGTGAGCGATGGAGATGACGGTAGCAGCCACGTACCAGGGCAGCCCCATAAAGGAGCAGACAATCATCAGAATGGCCACCCAGAACAAATCCAGATGATATCCAGCACCTTTCTGTGCAGGGAGACAAACAACCTTCAGCTTCATTATTCCACATGCCTACAGAGCAGGGCAGAGGCACACTGCACAGGCAGCATTTCCTTCTGCAACATCCAGGCCAGCAGAGCCGAACACCAGATATGCATTGGATCTTGTGAACAGCATAAGGAAGCATCTCCCTCAGGACCCAACCCCAGGCTCCTTCAGGAGTGCAACAAGAGCAGCTAAAGCCTCATTCTCTACCCAAAGGAGAAAGCTGCCCTCATTCTTGATTCCTTTTCAAACACCTCTGATCCTCTATTTTTAAAATCTTTTAATGAAATAAAACAGGAAATCCAGTGGTCACAAGTACCAAGAGAAGAAGTGAAGAAACAAAAGAGCCACCAAGAAAAGGGATTTTCAGAAAAACAGTGGACAAACCTCAAAGGTTTGCTATTTTAAAACAGATTAATCTTTTTTTAATCCCATTCAATTTGATTTTATTGGAAAAAAGAAATGATCCAGGCCTAGCATGACCCAGGAGTGAGAGCAATCCAGCTTCTCTTGAATAGTCTCCACTGTTTTCCTCACACATGCGCTGCTTACCTTGGCTGGCTGGTGGCACTGGGATGGGCACCCAGCAACACCCTGCCAACACTTCAGCAAGGGATGAGCAGAAAAAAACACCTTTTTCCTACAGCAGATCTTGCGTATGGAAGTGGTTTTTGGTGTGGAACAACAGGATGGGGCTTGTGAACCCTCAGTTCCACAAAATACCATGCTCACACCATAAAAAAGGAAGCAGGGAATACTTTTTTAATATCAAACAGTACTTTGCTGGAGTGTTTGTAACTTTGTTACTAAAAAAGTACAGCCAGTGCTGACAGCAAAACCACATTCAGTGGTTCATAAGCTGCAGAGACGAGGGGGCTCTTCTTCATGAGGGAAGAGCAGCAAATATTTTCTTACAGTGTTTAAGCAAATGCTGTGTCTGCTTCGTTAGGTGCAGGAGACAGACCTAAAATGGATCAGCCATCTCTGAGGCACATGAGCGCCCAGATATTGAATTTATCTGTCCAGATCCAGGTGGCAAACAGGGATGTTCTGAGGGGTTTCTTTAAACCAGTCATCACTGTATACAAGAAACCTTTCCCATTCCCTGGTACTTCAACTCTCTCCTCTCCAGGATGGTCTTAAATTACACATTACTTGTCTAAAGTTTACAGTGACCACATGAATTGAAACATCCTCCTCTTTTCCAAGCACAAGCTCCCTTCCCATTTCCAATAGCTCTCTGGATAACTGATGAAGCAGGTATCTAAATAATGACCCACTATTACCTCTGTTTTGAGGGAGTCAATACTCCCACAGGTCAGACCACTTGAAATGTGCCCTGTTAGCAGGAAGGGAGAGTCTTCTTTTACAGGAATTTAATATTTTTCAATAGAACTGACCATGCAGGGAAAGGAAAAAAAACCCTACAGGCATGAAAAACTGCATAGCACTGCTCTGGAAAGTTTATTTTAAAAACATGACTACATCTTAGGCTGTTACGTGTCAGCTCTTCTTTAAATAACATCCAACTGGGGCTATGCCCTTGGTATGTCCCAAATCTCTCCAGCTTATTGCTCCTATTTGACAGGACTGTGCAGCTTTGGCCACAAAGCCACTTTTCCTGCTTAGAGACAGCAGCCAGTGACAGGGAATAGGCTTGTGTCCACAAGGGAGGAAGGTGGCAGGAGGAAAAGCCCCTGCACGTGCTCCAGGCACAAGGCACACCCACCTTAAGCTTGTGCTCCTTCCTGTTGACGATGACAGCAGTGATCTGCTGGTCCATGAAGATGAGGATGGTCACCAGCAGGGCAGGGATGGCTGCTGCCAGGTACACCCACCACGGGTTCCCTCCAAAAGGTGGGATAAACCAACCCCTCTCAGGACTGGTTGGCTTTGAAGGGCAAGGAAAAGAAAGCGTGTGTTAGAGGTTCAATACAGGGGTGATAACATCCCAAAACCAGCTTTGCTTCCAGCAATGGAGCTCCAGGGAGACACTTCAGATTTGTCACAATTTCGTCCTCCCCATTAACACCAATCAAAGGTTCCAAGTATGGAGGCAGAATTCAGGAGATAAATCAGCCGACCGAAATGATGCTAACAAAAAGCATCCTAACCCTACACCCTCTGAGCAAACTGGCCCTTTCCAGACCACTGACTACATTCCCATTCTGAGGGCAAGCCATTCCATACAGGGCAGGTGGGAGGGAAAAGGAACCCCTTCCAAAGGCCAGCAAACAAGCTCACAACAACATACCTTGAATTCACTTGGCACAATTAGTTTTGGTGTGTCCACACCAACCAGGGCATCTATTCCACAGAAAATCAAAATGGACAGGATAATGGCAAAGTCACTGATGAGCTTCCGGGCCTGAAAGAGAAGGTGGTGTCATAGCCACAGGAGTTACCACCACGAAACACTGTTTCACCCATGCTTTAGTGTCTACATGAGAAACCCCCTGGCAAGACAAGCTCATTGCTCCTTCTCCCACAAAGATGCCCACCATCATGTCCAGTGCCATTTGCAACACATGCCTTGGTACTTGACTGTGTTCTCTGAAAGCCTAAATGGAAGCATGAAAACAACACGAACTTCCACAAATGAGATCCTCTGAGTGACTGGCAGAGGTTACGCTGTTTGCTGGTCAAGTAATAAATCAAACTAAGCAGACAGGAAAACAAACCAGGCTTCTCAGCTAAATCCCTAAGACTGCAGCTATCCTGAAGTCACTGGAATACAACAACTTAAAGCTGCCACTGATCGGACCCCAAAATTTAACCAGACAGGAGCCACTGTGCTAGGCTGGAACTGTGTGAGCTTTCCAGAGCTGTTGCTCCTTCCAGGTTTCCTGGGTTCACATGGTTACAGATAGATTGAGCTGCATTCCAGCCCGGCTGGAATTTGTTTCCTTTTTATTAAAAATAAGAGAGGTTCAATTGTAACACAGTGGAACAGTAAACATCCATGCAGGATAAATCCCTGTGTGTCGGAATGCCAGAAACAGGGTAGTCTCAGAGAGAAATGGCTTTGGCACACACGGGAAGCGCTGGCTCGCATGCTTGGCCTGGGAGCCTCACCAGGGGACAAAACAAGCAGATGCACCTGAGACATGCCTGCAAGCTTGGAAGGGTCACCTTCAGCACCTTTAGGATCCCTGCCACATTACCCAAACACGTTATGGCTCCTCTTGGCTCTTCTGCTGCCTGACCTGTGCCCTCCAGAACCACTGGGAGCAATCCCAGGCACACCTTTGTTAACCAGATCCAAGAACCAGTTGCACTTTTACCCCAACCAGCGCAGAGCATCCCTCCCTGTGTGTAGGGCAGCTACTCCAAAGGAAGGCTGACCTGTGCCCTCGGCAAGACTGATGAGGTGACAGGAGATACTTACAGTGGTGGGAAAGTAGCGACTGGTCTTGAATTTCTTCAGGGCCATGGAGCAAGTGTAAGTGCCAAAGAAGAGGATGAAAGACATGAGGGTGATGTCAGGGACATAGTCACAGTTGTTGCCCACAAGTTGTCCCCCATACTTCAAGCACTCCTTGGCTGTCAGAGCTGCCCAGTCAATGGTGGTGTTGTCCTGCAGAAAAAGAGGGAATGTTTCCATAAGGCTGTGTATACTCTGCCTGTGTTGGGACAGGACTGGTGACAGAATATCTGAGAGGAACAGGGAGGCATCCTGCAGAGGCTAAAAATCATGGATTGACAGAATGCTTTGGGGGAGACCATTTTCCTGCTGGTGTCTGACTAAAAGGGGTTGTTACTCTGTGTCTTAACTTCCTTTCCCCACACACAAATGTGATCTATCAAGCTCCACTTCTTTCTCCTCATCATCCAGAGCTTGCCAGCAGAGTGGCACCGCGAGACACTGCAGTCCATGTGATGCCTGCCTTCCCAAGGGGAACTCACCAGTTCAGAAGAGGGAGAGACCAACTCAAAGTCTGACAGCACCATTGTCCTGTTAAGTAATGAGCTATTAACTGCAAGAGAAAAAAAAAAAGGGAATATGGTGAGCAGGATGCAGGAAACAGTTAGGAAGGAGAGCAAATTCCAATTATTAAATAATTTATTGACTCTGTCAAGCTGTATGCCACCTCTTTGCTCAAGTCAAGTGAGTCACAAGTCTTTCAGAGAGACTCAAAAGCCTCAATCATCAATCACTCACAAAACAGAAAAAGAAAAGGTTAAGTGAAACATAACCCAAACCGAACTGGGATTATATTTTGAGTTCATGGTAAAAAAAAAAACAAACGCCACAAAAAACCAGACAGACAATGTAACATTTCATAGCTTTCCAATATTTTTCTAATGATTTCTGGATTACATTAAATACCCGCAGAACACTCCTAATGATTAATTTCAAATGCAAGCACAACGCCAAACATATCCAGAAAAGCAAAATGCATTTCAGTGTCCAGCATAAACACAGTTTTGAATTAAAAGAAAGAAAAAAGACAGCAAGCAACCGACATCAACAGGATGGGGATAATTTCTTTGAAAGAAGGGGCAGCATTCCCTGTGGCTTCTGCAGCATTAGGAATCACAGATTGGAAATTTCATTTAGAAATGCAATCCTTCCTGCAAATGGGCTTGTGGCCCCTGTCCTCACGGCTCACCGAGGTTTTGCATAAATAAACTTTTTTCACTTGGATGTCTGGAGAGCCACAAGTGTTTCAATGGGAAGTGGAGACTTCCAATTTGGCATTGACCATTCCCATCAACCTAGTTTGGAAAAGGAAACCACTCTGCCATTCCAGTGGAGGCAGAACCAGACCAGCATCCATGTGCTCGCCAAGATCCTCTGTTTAACAGGGACGGCGGGCA
Organism: Monarcha castaneiventris obscurior; assembly: GCA_026261815.1. NCBI lineage: Eukaryota > Metazoa > Chordata > Aves > Passeriformes > Monarchidae > Monarcha > Monarcha castaneiventris. The sequence goes on from JAMPIT010000622.1 coordinate 549,245, forward strand.
CCCAGCTCCCAGGGAACCGGCTCCCGACACCTGCGAGGAGCAGCCAGCAGCTTTTCCTGTTGGACAGGTGTGCTCAGATAACCTGCAGTTTACTTTGGGCACAGACCAAGTTTCTTACTCACTCCCCATTGTTTATGGGATCCTAGGAGTGGTCCCCGCTTCCCTAATGGTACAGCCAGTGTCCCTCTGTTAGGATTTGGGTTTTGTAACCCTTTGTTCCCAGAACCATAGGTACACTGGCTCTATCTGCCATGCAGCCCACGCTCCAGAGATAGGCTGCCCTGTGGATACACTTTCCTTCTGCTTAGCAAAGGAATTGTTTGTGCTTTCCCTCTCACCCAAGCAACCAGGAGGTGGGAACCACCCATGTTTGGGTAACACCTTGAATAAATCCAGCTCCTGAAACGAGGGTGACCTGAGCTCCATGGCAGCGACCTCAGCTGCGTGGCAGTGACCTGACTACCACTTCTGCCCCTTTGAGGAATTCTTGGAGGAATGCCATTTGGAACTGACAGGGACAGGGATGTACGGAGACACAGGTGCAGAAACAGCTTCTCCACTGGCCATGATGCTCTGTGGAGGAGTCCCAGGAAGGCTGGCTATACTGACATTCCACTTGGGATGTAGGGTGAAATCTACCCCTCAGCTTCCTGAGACTAAGATACGATATATGAACACAACCGATAAAGAAGGAATAATCTACCCATTATCTGGGCTGCAGTGGAAAGGAAAAGGAGAGCGAAGGCCACCTCCTACCTACAAACTGGGGAGGTAATGAACACTCCCTTACCTGGATCTAGTGGTTTACAGGCACAAGAGTAATGCGTGATATAGTCCACCTTGAACTCGGAGTTGATGGGATAATGATCTGCCAGCTTGATCATCTTCTTGAAAGCATCATAAATGAAGATGAAGCTGATGAGGGAGGAAAATCCTTCTTCGGTGAAGCGGGTGAAATACTTGACCAGGAAGCTGGCGTCGGTGGCCACGAGAATGAGACACTGGAAGGCTGACCAGAGGCCGATCCAGAGGCGGAACTCCAGGTAGTCAAAATCGTTGTCCCTGCAACAAGACAAGGGTGGCAAGAAAGGAAAACATTGGGTTAGATAAGATCAGGAAGCACAAAGCAGATGTTACATGGAATCAAGCTGAGTCAGGGGAAGTTGAGGTTGGACATAAAGGAAAGATCTTCTCCCAGAGTGTGGCTGGGCACTGGAACAGTCTCCCCAGGGAAGCCGACACAGCACCTAACTTGACGGAATTCAAGGAGCATCTGGACAGTGCTCTTAGTCATATGGTTTAGTTTTAGGTAGTCCTGCCAGGTGCAGAGAGTTGGACTAGTTGATCCTTCTGGGTCCTTTCCAACCTGGGATATTCTATGATTCTATGACAAACCCTGGTGCTGGGAATGACAGGGTATGGAGAGCCATGGAGCCAGCTGCATCATTCCCTCCTGGGAATGATGGCCCCTTGTTTGCTGCTTGAGGCTGAGGTGCTGTGCTGGAGCAGACTCCAAAGGTGGGCTTTTAGAAGTGAAAAAATGCCAAAAGGGAACACTGGAGCAGATAAGGACTTGCCAGGAAGGCCACTGCCTGCTCTGGGGAAGGGAAGCAAGAGGTGGTGGAACTGGCTCTTGCAAGCTCAGCCAGCTGTAACTCTCTGAAAGCCAGAAGCCCTGACCTGGAAGAGGGCAAGGAGCAAGTAAGAAACAAAGTGACTTAGAAAAATAGAACGGAAAGAAAAAATGCAAGACCCCAGTGACAACTCTGAAATATCCGGAGTCAGTGCCTCAGGGGGCAGGAGCTCCCATCCCTCTGAAGGCAGCTGGAAGAAACGCAGGTACACTGACTCCACACCACTGAAGAACTTCAAAAATTTTAAACTGTATTGTTTTGGCTTCTGCCCCTCAAATTCCTGCAGCGTTTCTGAAGCTGACAGAGCAGGTGGAAAAGCACCATGTCCTGTAGGATTGGTCCCCAGTGCCAGCACCACGGAGCACTTGAGACCAGACACACGGCTGGGTCCGCAAGGCGCTTTCAGGGATCTCTTCAGACACACACAGTCACACTTTAAATGAGTCAGGAGATGGGAAATTTTTCTAATTTTGCTCCTAGCAGGGAACAGCGTGTTGTGAATATGAACAACCACAAATGCATTACTGAAAAATCACAGTACTTAGTTCCAGTTTCCTTGTAAGAAAGGCCTCCTTTGAAAACTCCTGCCTTTCTGCTCTGGCAGGTTGTTAGGACAATGGCTTTTATAGCCACCACCTCCTCCTCAGGTTAAAAATAATCACCTTCTCCCTCCCAAAACAGTACAAAGTGCTTTTCCATCTTGCATTTTCCTGCTGTGTGCAGCACCTGGGCTTTTGTCATGCCCGCCAGATGCCAACAGGTGCAGCATGTCCATTCCTGACTCTATTCATTTATTCCAGATGAGGGAAGAAAAGAAAGGTGCTCCCCTCTTGCTCCGCTGCAGAACTCTCACCCTTTGGCAACTTCCAGTTTCCTTCCCTGGGATAATCTAATTTTCTAGCCCCCATGCCTCCCTACATGTAGGAACACAAGTCCTGCACAACCTGCCATGCTGAGAACATGGACTACAAGGGATTTGGGGTGTATTCTGTGTAACCTGAAACGATCTCCTTGCAAAATGCCAGCCGAAGGATCACCAGCCCCATGGGTATAATCATCCATGACACTGCTGATTTCTTTAGGGATTCCAGTGTATTTTCCTGGTATTGTCCATGTGGGAATGGTAAATGAGCACACCTAACAAAATGGGCTCTCTTTAGCTCTGGGTGTCAGCTGTCAGCAACACAGAGGGAGCAGAACCTCTTTATACCAGTTAAATGGAAAATAAACAAGTGCTCTTAAATGCAGGAAAGCTCCACCACAGAATTCTGGGGGGCTGTTTTCTACCACAGACACTTTTGCTTTCATAAATAGTAGTGATTATTTCAAATGATTACTGATGTAAGGAAAAATTTTTGGCAACCTTGAGACCCATGGGATTTTGTTACTGAAGAGCGGGATTCGTGACTTTGCTCCTATGGGAGTCAGGGAAGTAGTGACAGGGAGAAGCAGCACACTCTAACTAGAGGAAATTCCTCACGAAGGACTGAAGTGGCCAAGGTTTTTTTCCCAGGAGGCCCCACAGACACAGGCAACCACACACTGGGCAGCACCCTGGGATGGTGTGCCAGGAAAATCCCTGATGTGATTGCACTGGATCTTGACAAGGAATGAGACGTTTCATTTTGTACACTAAATCCCCTCCTTCCCCACCAGCAGGCAGCTCATTCCCTGGCTGGGGTTTCCTTCGTGTGGGACACTCCTGCCCCCCGCCCTCTCCCGCCACATACTCACTTGCTGAAATTGAAGAGGAGCCGCTCAAAGACCAGGACGGGTCCTGTGCTGCTCAAAATGGTGAGGGGCTGACCAGCCAAAAGGCAAAATACAGCGCCGGTGACAGCCGTGCCCAGGAAGCTCTCCAACACACCCTGCAAGACACAGGAGAGGGGTCACTCCTGCAGGATAACCCTCTCTACTCGAGCGGTTCTGTCGTGCTGCAAGTCTCTGCATCCACGGCCAGGGGGAGAACATCCTGTGCCTCCCCTGCAGCTCACAGCCACGTGTTGGATGGTCCCACACAATCCAGAGCACTCAGGATAACCACACAGGCTGAGCAGCCAGCAACTAATGGCACACACCAATCCTCCCTTCCACCTATGCTGCAGGGATGGGGCTGCAGCTTTCCTGACTTACCAGGAGCACGGCAAGAATTGAAATCCAGTTTTGTGCCTCTCTTCCTTGGAAAGACATGAGTTTACGCTGAGGAAAGCACAAGGCTTCTAAGGATGAGCCCAATACTCCCAAGGCAAGGAGCAGCCTTCACACGGCTGATCCCCTCCACTCCTCTTGCATTACTCATGGAGAGGGCCCTCGTGGCCAGAGCATCTGGAATCTCTTTTCCCTGCATTCTTCCATGTGTCTGTAGCTAAGAATAGTGTCTTTTCTCAGAAACAAAAAACTCAGGAGCAAGCTATGAAGGAAGCGCTGGCCGGGGCAGCTCCCGGGACAGGGAGCAGGGATGGGCCATACTCAGTGCCTGCCCCAGCAGCAGCCACATGACTGGTTACAACAAACAAGACACATGAACTGTGATGCAGTAGCCCCAAAAATGCTGTGTTTTGGAGGATTTTTTGCTCCTTGATAGTAAGTGTTCATAAGACTTTCGGCCACAAAAAAGTGATTCTCAATTTGAACTAGATTTGGAATCAAGTAACATTTCCCCTTCCTCCTCTAATTTAAAGACTGCACCTCGTGCAGAGCACACAGGTTTTGCTCTGCTACCCCATGACAGTCCAGTGTTGCTCACTGGTGGGTCCCGGAGGCCCCTCCATTCCTAACTTCCACAAGTCTCAGAAAAGGCAAACTGTTTGTACAGGAGAGAGGGGAGCTGGGCACTGCACAGGCTGCTGGATCTTACTCTAGCCCGTAATTCATCACAAGGGAGTGCACAGTTACAGATGTGTGCCCTTATTTCCTATGCTTGACTTAATTAAACCTGCATAAATTAATAATTCAGTCATTGTCATTACGAGCTTAATTATTGCTAGGAGATTTGACGTGGCTGAACTGAATCTATCTAAACACAACCTCCTACTTTTCCTATTACTCCCCTAAAGCAAAGCACCCACAGCACTGTTAACACAGAATCCCTTCTTTTTAGCCTGAGCTAAGCCATCGATGCAGCCTATCCATGGATATGTATCTGGTTCTCAACATGTGACCTCCCACTACTACAAAAGTCTTCTTTCTAAAGACCTGACATTTCTCTCCTGTATCACATCTCCTGGTTTACTCATTTTCCTATTAATTTTAGGATTTTCTTTTCACCAGAGAGGCCAAAGCCCAGGTATTATAGGAGTCAGGCAGAGGATTCGGACTTAGCAAACTTAATTGGACTAAAATGGTACAACTGACAGCAGATCAGAAGAACTTCTCTCCACAGAAGGAGCAAAGACCTTCTCTGTCTCCTGGTCCTGCTTGTAATTATCATTTAAGGGAACTGCTGTACAATCTGTCAAAGGACAGCCACAGCAGCAGAGGAAGCAGTGAAAACACAGGACACTTCCATCATTGCACCAAGAGTTCCAGCTTTGCCAGTGCCCTGGACAGCAAAAGGCAAATGCTGTATTCGCTGGTTCTGAAAGCTCTTGCTCACCTGCATGTTCTCTGTAGCATCCCCAAGCAATCCCCCAAAAGTGATGGCATTGGTGACAGTGGCCAGGTAGATGAAGAGGATGGCTGAGAGTGCCTGGATATTTAAAGCGTCGTAGAAGTCGCTGGCGAAGAACGGTGCTTTCCTCTTGATGTCTTTGATCAAGCCCCCACAGAACCTGCAAGGACAAGCAAGAGGAGACTCGTGCAAGATGTTTCACAGTGGAAGTCACCATGCTAAGTCATCAGAGACACTGCCAGCAATGATTATCTCAAAGGAGTGAGATCACCACATTACAAACAGCCTTATCACAGCTGTGGCAGTCTCAGAGAGAATGTTGGAGGGAAAGATAAAATCTCAAACACGTGATGCAGCTGGAAAGAGACAAATTGCAGGACTACGAGCAACGCTTCTGCTGAAACAGACCACTACAGTTTGCATTTCAGGAAGCTCATCTGTTGTTTTTTTTCCCCCAAATATATTAGTTGATGTAATAAAATAGATTAACTCTTGTCGAAATCCCTGCCTGAATTTCTCCACAGAGCAGACACCATGGCTGGGCGAGCCAAACAATCTGCTGCATGGAAAAATGGCTCACATTGTTAACCCGAAAAAGAACTAGAAGTAAAAACACAAGGGAAATACTCTTGGACAACAAAAGAACTCACTTGCAGACATGTTTGTCCATATGATCACAGACAAGATAGTATTTAACTCTTATAAACTCCACGTCTCTGACACTGTCAGCATGAAAAAATGTTTGTTTAGCCTCCTGTTCCCCCGCTCACAGCTCCCCACCTGTACCAGATCTGCTCAGACACTGTGGCAGACAGGCACACGCCACCTTCTGACCCCAAACCAGGACACTCCACTGCCTTGTACACATCAACATGGTGTGAACACTTTCAGACATTTCTCCTAGAATTTAGACTAGAACTAGAACTTAAAAAGAAGATCCAGAGTGGGAGGGAGAGCACAAGGCCACCATGAAGCCCTGTGCACTGACCTTGAAACACTGAGCTCACTGTTTCGTGGCCACCTGAGCTGCATTCCCACTCCAATGGATTTCTATGTGGCACAAAGCAGAGTAATAAAGCAGAGAGGAGGGCCTGGGGCCCTGTTACCTTCTCTGTTTCTATCCCATAAAAGCCTTCAGCCGTGCAATTCAACTACAACGGTAACATCCAGAAAAGGGAACATCTCTGCTTTTGGCTAGGGCACCCCTTCAGCAATCCAAATGGATTAACTGAGGCTTGTATCTGCCATGCTCATGTCCCTCACATTCACCTGACTTCACAGGCTCTCAACAGCCAGCACCTACCTGGGCCTTCTGTCCTTTTTAATGGCTTTTTATCATTCAATGAGCATCTGATTTACGGCATTTTGCAATTCACTGAAGTCGGATGACTGGAACCCTTCAGACAGCCTCACTTCAGGCACTAAAAGCCCACAGGACATGTTCTGGGGTCACACCTCAGCCTGTACAGCCAGCCCACTGGGGTGGGAAGGTTTTGGTAGGGGAAGCATCGCGGGGGTGTCACCGACCTGCCCGTCCGCTGCAGCTCCTCGCAGTCGCCGTGGCCGCCGCCGCCGTGCCCCCCGTCGTGGGGTGTGTCTCCGTTCATCTGCAGGTTCTCCCCACCAGAGTACATGTTCTTCCTAGGCAAGGACACGGCGTGAAGAGGAGGACCAAGCAGAACCCCAAAGCACAGTAAGTACCGGCTATGTTACTGTGTGCCTACAACATCACCTCATAAGGTGCAGGATTTCAGGAACATCCTCCCTCCAGCTACTAAGGAAGACCTGGAAATATCTCCAGGACTTTCTAAACAGGGGCAGGCAGGTGCAGGTCACTCCACACACCTGGAATAACCAAAACACTGGCTCTCCCCATCCCCTTTCCACACATGTCCACTGTCCCTTGCCACAGAGCCTCTCTCCTGCTATTACCTCTTATCCGAAGAAGGGAGAGACTTGGGGGGTTCTATCCTAATAGCTGGATCCCATTCCCCGGGGGGGAGCACGATGACTTCATCCAGAAACTCATCGATGCCTGCAATCAGGTCCTGACGGTCCTTGGCTTTATAGGCAATGTCATGGAATACCTGCAAGGAAAAGAGACTCCCTGTGGAAAAGGTTTGCATTTTCTGTGGCCCTTAACTTCTCCTCAGAAACCTCTGAAGAAGTATCAGGAGATGTGGTACAAGGAGATGTGACCATCAGAAAGTCCCTTGCTTTGGCTGGATAACAAGAGATTCTTTCCTTGCAGGCATATATCTAATTTTAAGCAAAACATCTATTTCTAACCTTTAAAAATGTTAGTAAAGCAATTATCTATTTCTTTAATGCAAAAAAAGTTTTCCTCTGCATAAGGACTTTCAATTATACTTGGAGAAGACACTATGACAAAGCCATCTACTTCAGTCTGTCAAATCCAGATTCATTTTCAGCCCTGTGACACAGAACTGATGACAATATTTACTCAAAAATAACAACATAAACTAGTTTTAGTGAAAGGCCCGGTATTAATCATGAAGAACAAATGAGAGAAGAGGGGGGAAAAAAAGCATTAATGCTGAATTTTATAAGAATCTTCTGGACTGTGTGGAGAGGAAGTGGATCAATGCATGTGACAGATGAGCTGGTGGCAGGAAGAGACTTGGGGGCTATGGAAAGCAGACCACTGAGTGACAGAAACCAGGAGAGCTGGGAGCAGCCGAGCTGTAATTAAGGAAGTGTAGGAGAGCGAAGCGATGCCAAGGAACAAAGCTGATGTGAACGAGCCCCGGCGCGCGGAGCCCGAGGGACGCTGCAAGAAAGAAGCAGTAAATGAATCCTGAAAGCCCAGCCATGGCAGCGAGGGGTGTGAGGAGCGAGGAGCAGCCAGCTGCTCCTGGATAACACATACACACTGCCGGTGCTCAGGATCCTGTGCCACACGCAGCACCACGGCCTGGGGAAACCAGTCCCATGGGGGCTACCTGGGTATCCCTGGCTGCAGGATACTGGCATGGTAGAATGGGACACAAGGTGCAGGCCAGGACAGAATAAATTCAGTAATTAATTCACAGTTGATACGAAAGAGTGATCGCTAGTGGGAAAATACCCACAGTGGACAAACCCCTCCTAGAGTCACACTTCTAAAAACCACAAAGCCAGAGGCAATGATTAAGTCAACAGATGGAATTCAGAGGTAACATGGATATTTCAGCTTTACATGAATGCTTCTTCCTGTTGACCAGGCTGGAGGGAAGGACATAGTTACTCGGGAGAAGCCATTTCCCAGGGGAAATACCAAAACACCTACCTCATCCGACATCAGCGTGGCAATGGCTCGGCCAATCTCATGATAGGACTTTGCTTTGCCCTTTGGTCCCAGCAGAATGAAGAGAAATCTGACAAAACCAAGAGATTGGTCCCATTCAGGATGGCAAAACAAACTGCTTATTAGTTATACAACATCTAGAAAGAAATCTGACTTTAAAAATTGTGGTCCTTGTTAGATATCCGGAGGCTGCCAGTGGCCTCAAGCTAACTTCGGAGCAGAGGTTACGCCCTGTGGCCCACCATGCCCTGTCCACCTCCATGGGGATTTGTTTCATGGAATCACAGAAAAGTTTGTGTTGGAAAGGACACTAAAGGCCATCTAGTTCCAGCCCCCTGCCATGGGCAGGGATACCTTCCACTAGCCAGGTTCCTCCAAGCCCTGTCCAACCTGGCTTTGGACACTTCATTTTTCACATGATCTCTCTGGGCAGCAATTACATCCAAGTCACTGCTGAGGAGTTTAAAAAATACCATATTATATTTGTCAGTGCAAACATACAGATGAAATAAAGTCACCAGAAGCACCTCTACCCTTCCAAGGATTGGATTAAATATTATTTTATCTCCCTAATTCAAATATGATGAGGTACTAAGTTAAATGGCTTATGAGGAGTATTATATCCAAACAAGTACTTTCTGTTTAAAAAAATCTAGAGTCCTGAAGGAAAAAAGGCAGCAAGTTAGTAGGACAGGATCCATAAATACATATTGATTGGCATTACTACATAACACTTCTCAATCGAGTTCTTCACGAGGCGTGTGAGTGTTTTACTTGAGGTTCACAGGGAGGTGAGTAAGCCACACACGCCCAGGTCATGTCCTCTGCTCTCCTCCCACCTCCTGGAACTTTCCCTGCTTTACCAGTTCTTATAAAACAACATTCAAGAAAAACTGTTCCTCAGCCAACTCTTCCCAAACTCCAGGATGTAAATTAAGCCAAACATATTAATACAAAAAAAAAAAAAAAAGAGGTTCATAACTTCAGGAGTTGCTGCTTGGCACTCTCCTGGTTTTCCAGGAGAACCAGGCACTTTTTTAACCCTCTTCTGCAATAATCCCACCAGCTGGTTCTTTTCCAGCACAGAGCAGCAGCACCTGAATGCTCCTGCACTACTAAAACACTCTTGAAAACAAGGAGTCTGTGGCATTTTCCAAATTCTTTGTCCTAATTCAGCTCAGAACTGCCTTCAGTGGGTAGAACAAGATCTTTTCATGGGCCAAACATTACAAACACAAAAACATTAATGTATTTTAGTGGCCTGAAATAGATTATGTCTGCGTAAATTTAATACCATTTAGTTATGAACATTACCATCTACAAAAGCCCTCATTCCTAGCTGTGCCATATTCCTCCTCTTCCTCTGCTGAAGGCCACTCCAGAATTCCTCCCTGCTGCACACAGCCCATGCTGAATTACCCAATGCCCATTTCTGATGCTTAACACTGCTAATAATGCTCCAAGGCAGGGAATGTGAGGTTCCACCAAGCTCAAAGTCTCTCAGAAGTAGTAACAAAATCCAAAGTTTCTCTCAATGCATTGCTAGAACAGCTAGAACAGCAACTCCGCAATGGTTAAAGGCACCTGACCAAAGGAATCTCAGCCAAGTCCTGGAGGAAAAGTGCCTTTGCAGTGAAATGCCTCAGTCGGGAGGCCAGGGAGAACCAGACTCCTGTATCTGCCCCTTGCTTCCCAGTGACCTTTGGGCAAGTTACTTCACTTCATTTGAGACCTGCAGACACCAGCCTTTCCCAGCTCTGCACACCAGACTGTGCAAGTCTGTGCAGCTTATCTCCAAAATCATCTTCTCCTGGCTCATTCCTCATCTTTCTCCCCATCTTCATTGCATTAAACAGCAGCCTTGAACACACAACCGTGCATTGCTCTGATGAAAATACAAAGCCATTCCCAAGCCAATGTTGCCAGCTCAGGGCTTCCCCAAATGAGGAGTCCCGAGCACTATGGGATTAAATTCCACGCAAGAAAATCTAATGACTTAAAGGTTTTTTTCAATCTGCCCAGTAAGAAGAAAACTCAGGAAAAGCTGGGATCTCTCTATTCCAACTGCATATTCCTCATTTTTCTGTTACTAGCCCCTGTGCTCTGGAACCAGGTGGGGAGAGCTGGGGGTGTTCAGCCTGGAGAAGAGAAGGCTCCAGGGAGACCTCAGAGCCCCTTCTAGTGCCTAAAAGGGCTACAGCAGAGCTGGACAGGGACAGGGGACAAGGACATGCAGTGACAGGACAAGGGGGAATTGCTTCTCCCTGAGAGAGGGCACGGTTACATTGGATATAAGGAAAAAGTTCTCCCCTGTGAGGGTGGGGAGGCCCTGGCACAGGCCACCCAGAGGAGCTGTGGCTGCCCCTGGATCCCTGGCAGTGTCCAAGGCCAGGCTGGACGGGGCCTGGAGCAACCTGGAACAGTGGAAGGTGTCCCTGCCCATGGCAGGGGTTTGGAACTGGATGGTCTCTTGAGCTCCTTTCCCTTCCAACCCAAACCATTCCTTGCTTCTCTATCTGCAGTTGCGTAAGAGCAGGAAATGTTCACCTACCACAGCACCCAGACAGAGGGGCTGGATTAGCCCTGAGCCAAAACCTGCATGTTTAACGCCCTCCTGCCCTACACAAAACCAACCTGCTGCTTCTACAGAGAGAGGCAGACACAGGCCACGCTGCCAGTACTGAGAGACCTGGCCCAGGCCAGTCCTGCAGCCCACAGCACCCAAACGTTGGCTCCCGCGGCATTAGGAACCCCAGGAGGCTGCGCAGTGCCCAGCTGGGACCGCGTGGCACCCGCAATGTTACCAGGGAGTCAACAATTAACCAAAATAAAAGGAGAAGCCCCACGGGACAGCAGGCTGGGCATGCCAGAGGCTCCAGCTCCAGCATCCTGCGGAGCCTGCAGGCTTTTAGCACAGGCAGGCCCACGGCAGGAATGCCGGCGGCACCGGAGATGTTCCATCACAGCTCCTAGCGGCCCTGAGGGGATTTCCTTGATCGAATTTCGTAGGATGCAGCCATGGCAAATGGCTCTTCATCACTCATGAAAGCCACCTAATGAGCCTTCCTGCTTTAATTAGGGCCAGTATTTGCTTCGGAGAACAGCAAATGGGTAATACTATTTCCTGGGAAAAATGCTGGCATGGAAGGACACACAGCCTTGATTATTGCTACTGAGTAATGAGGCTGTCCAGCAATCCTGGATCTAACTTCCTGGCTCCTACCACCACAGCAAACAAGACCTAATCTTACAACTGCTGAAAAGAACTTGGAGATACATTTAAAAAATAGTCAGTGGGATTAAGAGTTGGAAGCTGAAATATTGAAGCACACAGAGCCCAGGAATGCTGAAGAATGAATAACCTGCTACAAAATGAAGCCACATCTGGGTCCCCACACTCCTACCTGAATATCCAGCGTGTGCAGACAGTTGTGGATGTGGCTGGGAGAAACCACTTAAGCAATGCCAAGAAATACAAACACTGCTACTACCATTAAAGAGCAAAGCTAGATCCTCTTTTCCATTTGTTTGGTACACAGAAAGAGGCAAGGATTCCAACAGCCATCTAACTTCCACTCCATACAAGGGCCGTGATACTGCTATGAATTCACGCAGGGCAGCTTAGACAGGCAGGCATATTCAAGCAGTGACTTCAAATATTTAAGAACACAAGACATATTGCTATTTGTGAGACTGAGATTAATTTGCAACATGAGTCACAATAAATAAAATATTTCTCTGACATTTTTCCTTGAGCCATTACGCATTACAAAGCAACAAGCCCCAATAGACTTGGATGTCCCAGTTCACCTGACTTTTTTTTTTGCCCCAGGAGGGCCAGAATTGAATCTTTCATTTGATCTGAGCTGAAGAAGAATAATATGTGCAGCAAAAATGTGCAGAGGGGATCTGGGATCTGTACAGAAGGGGCAGGAAAAAAGCCCCAGGAGTTAAACTTAACACTGACAGCGCCCTTTACTACTCACATGTTAAGTCAGTGTGTTTGTGTAATGGTTTACTTATAACCAAACTCAGAACCTGAAAATGATGAAGCAGCTCCAGTGAGTTTTGTTACTTTACACCACCAATCCTGACGGTTCTGCATGTCACGGGATAGAGGGCAGTGAAGAACATCTTCTGGCCTGGTGTTTTCACTTTATGAGGTGGAAATGCAGGCTCCCAGTCAGGGGCCCTGCCTGGCAGGTGTCCTTACCGTGTGGGCACAGGGACCTCGGTGAGAGCTCCCAGCATGACCGCCTGCTGCAGCCGCACGAAGGCGATGAAAGGGCTCTCCAGGAAATCCACCTCCCCGACCAGCACGTTGGAGGCCTCAGCGTCACGAGGCAATTTCTTCATGAATTTGTTCTTCAGCTACAGCAGTGAAAGAGGAAGGAAAAGGAAATTAAGTTGCGCTGGGCACGTTGTTCTCACCTCTGCACCTCTGTGCTGTAACCGTGCATGCTCATGGGCTCTGCAATATGCACCCCCAGCCTGGATCCAGCCATGGAGAAGTGTTATCACCAGGGAACGGGAAAACACCGCAGCAGCAGCCGCTGAGTTCTAAAACCCAGCCTCTGTGAGACGCCTTTGTTTGAACCTCAGCAGCGGCACAATTAATTTGGAGTTGAAGGCTTTTGAAAACCCTGCCCTCAGGTGGTTCCCAATCTGTCCCCTCTCCCTGTGTGATCTCTGGAGATGCTCTGCGTGTGCCTGCTGAAGGGTGAATGGAGGGGGAGGATGTACTGCCAGGAGCACCAGCAAGGGGGGCACTGAACTGGGCTATGAATCCCTAATGAGCTGTGTCAGACAACTCAAGGAAGGAGAAAAATGGAAAAAGTCTCAGGAAAATACATGAATTGATTAAACAGGAAGAAAACTGCTGGACCTATCCTACCCCTGCATGCTTCAATGACGATTACCACCAGAAGAAATAGTAAATAAGCACCAAGGGGTTCTGCGGACGAAGTCTGGAAAAGTGCTACCAATTCTTCCACAGACAGTGTTTGAAAGCACAGTGGTGGTAAAAAAATAATGGCAAGGTGGCAAATCCACAACAAACATTTAATTTACCTCATCAGATTGGCCGTGTTGCTGAACAAGGATCACTGTGCAACACCATGGCTGGTTTGGACACCTGGCCCAAACCCAGGTGATTCTCTGAGCCAGAACTGCCCTGCAGGTTCTCCTGTGGCCACCCAGCTGCTGAGGCCAAAGGCTCCAGCCCGTTCAGCCTCCCCCCTGCCCAGCACAGCAAGCCACCATCACTAATTTTGAAGAGCTTACATTATAGTAGGGTTTTTTTATCTCCAAACGAGTTTTGCAGCACCACTCGCCACTTACTTAAATCATTTATCAGACAGGTGATCAGTGCAGTCAACACTTAAAATCCATTCTGAACCATTCCCCAAAGAAGCTTTGGAAAGATTCGACTCCTCGGCAGCATCCAGGAGCGAGGGAGGGAGGAGGGAGCTTCACTTTCCCCTGCCAAATTGAACATCATTCCAACCCAACCACTAATGTTATGTTAAAAGCCACAGGTCTCCAGCACTGTACTTGCAAAAAGGCACAGCAACCTCAAAATCACAATTTCCTCAAATGTACTGAAGCACTGATCATCAACACCACTTTGGAACAACTGGGAATGAAAGCAGCTCCTAAGTAGACACTCCTGAGTAGCACTTAAGGAAGGCTAATTCCCCCTGGAACTTGAACCTGCCTCCGTCTCTCTGTTTTCCTGTCTCTGCTCACACATAGGTTTAAGATCACTTGATCACCTTCCCACAGCTTATCCCATGAACACCTGCCTCCAGGGGTACCTTCCAAGCTCCAGGCTGCTCCACCACCCAAGGATGCTTTAGAGGATCACTGTGGATATGGGGAGAGACCAGGCAGGCAAAACTGCTCTCTCCATCAAGAATAACAGCAAAAGTAAATGAAATTCCAGTTAACTAAACTTTCTAAAAACTTTTCCTTTCCTCCAGAAGGGTAGCATTGATTGTACTGGAAGACAATCATTTTCATTGGAGCTCCATGAAGTCAAAGTAGGTCACCCAGGCTGACAGACCTCAAAATTGGGAATGTCTGCTCGCATCTGTGGAGATGAGAAGATGTTCCAACAGGAAAAGCAGGGAATCACACCCACTACCCATCACACGACTGCATTCCCAAGAATGGGATCCAGCCAGCGCCTCCCTGTCCATCGGTCCCCAGGAAAGGCAGGAGGGTTTCTCTAAACAAGGCCAATTTCTTTTTTTACTTCAGCGCTGGCTTTGGCACAGATCCCCTGTTGACATGGAAACACCGGGTTGAATACACAGTGTCTACACCACAACAAATAAGAAGGGGTTTGTGCCTCCCTCTGACTGACTGCATTCATTCAGAGCCAGGCTCGTCCCACATCCAAGCCCTCTGGAAGCACAGATAACGCCAGGTCAGGAAACTCCCCTTATATCAACATACATTCCCTTTCTATATGCTGTTGCATCAGCTCAGGAATAGCAGGTCCCTGGGAAAACAGATTTCCTTTCATGTCCCCTTTATTTTACATGTTGAGTACTGAAGGAGCCCTGGTGGTTCAGCCACCCGGAGCTGCCAAGGACATTCTAGCAGAGCACAGTCAAAGGATTTCTCACAGGAGGAGGGACTGGAGTGGGAACAGCAGCAGGAACTTCCCCAGCTTCCTATGGTCTGCTGGCACTACAGCACCAGAGGGGCTGATAAAGCATTTACTTGAGTTTTTTCAATCACTTTCCTTCATGCATAAGCTGAAATAAAAGAGTTTTAAATGCTTTTAAAATATTAAGATGTGGCTGCCCCATCCGTGAAAGTGTCCAAGGCCAGGATGAACAGGGGTTGGAGCAACGGTGGTCTAGTGGGAGGTGGCCCAATTCTGGGATTCTGTGAATATGGCACTAGAGAAAAACTTGATCCAACAACTTGACGTTCAGGAGCTGGAGGAATTCTCCAGCCACGAGAGGTTCTGGTTTTACAGACATAGCTCCAGCACCACGGATGTATCTGGCAACAGAGAGCTGTGAGCCCAGGAGAGGGCAGGAAGCCTAGATGCTCATTTATTAATTGCAATACAGAAAAGAACAATAAATTGTCCCAAAATGCCACTGCTCGTCTGTCCAGCTGCAAATGCCCAGGGCATTAACTGCAGCCAACACCTCCTAAAATAGGACAAATGAAGGCAAATCCTTTCTCTGCGCTGCTACCTCAGGAGCAGTGCTCTGCCAAAACAAACACAATGAAAGGGAATACACCTCCTCTTCCATAATTATCCTTAAAAAATGCCAAACAAGCCCAAAGCAAAAAAATTACAAAAGAGCAAACCTCAAATCCGTGGGCCGTTACTGAAGCTGTTTCTCATCGGAGCCGTTTGAGTCAGGGCCCCAGCAGCTCCTGCAGGATGCTGAGCCAGCCTCCTTGCAATCCCAATGGATCAGGCCATCATTCCCATGGCAGAGAGAGCAGGCTGATGCAAATTACCTCATTCAGTTGTCGTAAGTAACACCCTTGAGCCAGGCAGAGCTGTCTGGGTCCCTGGCAGCAGGGATGAATCTGGGAGGATTCTGACAGATCAGATCTCTGACATGCACGTGAAACCTGAATCTTACAACATTCAGAGAAAAGGAGCAGGAATGCTACAGATTAAAGGAGTATGATGGCTACAAATTCCCTAGATTATTAGTTGCACCATTCCAAATTGCACTGAAAGTTGCAGAACTGAAAATTAGGGATGTAGGAAGATGGGAAAGTTACTGAAGGTACAAAGAAGTTTCTTCCTCTAAAACACAGGCACACAATCCTCTATCTGTGTAAAATCAGGGATTGATTAAGGATGTAGGAAGGCAGTCCTGCTCCAGACAACTGCTATAAACTGACCTCACCTGTCGCAGTTCTTACATGCACACAAATGAATAAAAATTGGGATATTCTGTGTTTCCAGCAGACTCCCACCTGCCTGTATGGCCTGACTAACTGTCCAGCTTCCAGATGGGATGCCCAAATAACACCACCAGTCTCCCTGCTGCCAAGGCAAGAGAGGCTGTTCTCTGCAGCTCATGCTGCAGTAACAGGATGGATTACTGCCGTGCCTCCTGTGTGGCACACTGAGTCCTGCTCAAGGAAGTTGCCAGACACCACCACAATGCCACAAACTCAATCAAGGCAGGACATTTGAGTTGATCAGCCATGAAAACTGAGCTCTAAGGTGAGTCTCAAGGTGCAGAGGACAAGGCTCCCACCTGTGCAAAGTTCATCAGCAGGACACGGGCTAATTAACTGAGGGGATTTCTGGAACTCTACACTTAGCAAGAAATAGTTCTCACCACCAAGAGCCAGGAAGTCAAGAACTTTGGAGCATGCTCCCAGCTGCGTCTATCAACAGATTTCCCTATCAGCGCTACCAAAACATCTATTTTTATACCCAATTCTCCACAAAAGTTCATTCTCTGAATTTCCAGAGACACAGGAGGGGCAGTGGGGACTGTCTGCACTGCTCAGAGCTGCCAAGCTGCTGCAACGCTCAGCCCCAGCTTTGGGCTGGTCTAGCATTAAAACCCCAATTATAATGGGATTAAAAATATAACAAAGCACTTTGTCCAATGCCAAAAAGCTATTTTACAATCCTCCTTCTTCCGCAGGTGTGGCTGTGTATATTAAAGGAAACAGGTATTTTGGAAATACAACCAACATAGATGATACTACAACACTGCATGACACTGAGGTCAGTGCAAAACATGCTGTTCTCCCCTTCTCTTTCCATGAAAGTGTATTTATTTAGGCAAATATCTATTTCTTTTAAAAATATTTAATTACTCCAAACTCACTTGTCTACCTCAACTATGTTGCTGTGTCTCTTTCAGGATGCACTTACAGAAGATTGTGACCAGCCATTGTTGAAGGTCTGGAATCACCCTCAACTGGCCAGCAATGCTGTTACCCAAATAATTTTCCAAAGTGACTCTCATTTGCATTCAGAATCACCATGGGACTAGGGAATGCTGAAAGATGCAGACAAAAAAAGAGATTCTCCGAAAGAAACAGTCGGGCTTTGAGAATAACCCACTTTTTGAACCCCGACAAAGCTTTTTTCAAACTTGCACAGAGACCTCATTCAGACACCAGTTTTCTACGAGTTGGAATAAACTTACTGTTACCCCCCAGAACCGGCAGCCTTCGGAAAGGACGGAAACACACACAAAGACAGCCCGTACGCCACACCACAAACATTACCCTAGTCTAACAAAGAGGTCAAGTCCGTGGAGATTTGTCACTAGAGGCCAATTTTAACTTGATTACTGCATTTTGGAGCTGCTCTCCCACGTGACCTGTCAGCACAGCCACCTTCAACGTGGTGCAACGTGCAGAGGGAGGTGGCACCTTTGTTCCACCAGCTGCTGTAGCAAGGACACCTTCCCCTACGTGCTCCTGCTCTACTCCATGGTTCCTGTGAACACTCAGCCCAGGGTGCTCCTCTGTGGACCCTTGTAACCCCTGAGCAGGAAGAAGATCCAAAATCCTTCAGTCCCTGGCTATTTTCCCTCCTTTCTCATGAGGATCAGCAAGATGCCATCTATGCGGTGTTACTTGCTTCAGACCTTGTAAGAGATTAACCTGCTGTTTTCAAGGGTTGGTGCTTAAACAGTGGGAGATCCAGTCACAGAACTCAAAAATACTCACTCACCTTGTTCACCCTCTTCTTTTTCAGTGCTAATTCACAGAGAGCCCTTTCCCCAACATCCAGCTCCTCTCCAAACACATCCCCGACACAAGGCTGGACCTGGAGCTTACCTGGTCCTTCTCAGGCTTGTCCGAGATGTCGTTGAGGCTGGTGGAGGTCAGGTTTCGGTGAGCCATGGCTGGGCTGCCTGTAAGAACAACGTCGACACCAGTTAAAGCAGCTGCTGGGATCCAGACAGAACACAGAGGCTCAGGCTACAGCAACACCTTTCCTTGGGAGGCTGATGTGGGGAATTCCAGACCCTGACAAGCTGCTTTCTGTCACTTGACGTGGCACAGGGGAGATTCAAGATGCTAACGCTTTGTCACCTCTGACCCACAGCAGTCCCAGGACTCCCAGGACAGCAAAACAGACCAAGGACTTTCCAGAATTCCTGCCTGTAGAAGAAAAGCAAAGCAGCACCACACTGCTGACACTGATGGCGCCAGGTCACCCAGGACCCACCACAAACACATCCCTGCACAGGGCTGGGACCTTCCAGGGTACAAATCCCTGGCCTCAGCTCTCCTACGTGGCTGGCTTCTGCCCTCCTCAGCATCCTAGACAGTGCACACAGCTCGTGCAGAGAGGGAGAATGGCAGCTCCTGGTCCTTTGAGACAGCCCCTACTGAACGCCTCCCTCGCTCCAAGTAAGCTCATTAACTAAGCTCATGAACCTTAAGCATCTCACTGATTAAAACAACATGTGTGCCACACTGATGGGCCACAAGTCACCAATTCCTGACACCAGATTCTCCACAGAGGTGAAGAAACTCCCCAGAGACACAGCAGAATTAAATTTAAAACAACCCAAAACACAAACAAACAACAAGCCAATAGTAAACAAATACTTCTGGGATGGATACAGGACCAGAAATCATAGCAGTCAGTATGAATTGTTATAAATTATCCTGAAATGTTCCCATCCCTTCTCATTACGTTTGCAGGAACCTAAAACACAGCACCAGGAGCTTTTACCCCAGAGTTTCTGACCATGAACTTCATTGGAAAGAGAGGAAATATTAAAAAAAAAAGGCACTGAGGCACTTCCAAAGTGAGGCCGTGTCCTGAAACAATATTTATTTGATATTATTAAAAGGAATGTCCATGTTCTCAGTGTTCATCAGTTCCCAGCACAAATAAGCTCAATAATAATCAGCATCAGGAGCAAATAACCAAAGGAGTGGGAATAAAAAACTCTGGACTCCCCAGAGCTGTGTTTTCCTTACAAGGTATGTGGGGCTAGACTCAAAGTATTCCTCCTTGTGAGCCACCTGGAACCACACTGTACCTGCTGTGTGTCACTGCCACGGCCAGCAACATCAGCACAGCCAAAGCCAAGCACAACTAGATAAATCATATATTACAAAAGGGGGATCCCCAGCTTCAGCTCTTCCTGCTATTATTTAAGACACCACTTAGCTGCTATTTTTTCCAGATTACACCACTTGTTTGCTTTGTTTATTAGATTCCAAGCTGACTGTTCCCTGGGATATAATGACCCTTCTCCCAAGAGGAGGCAGCTTGTGCCTCTTCTCTCTCCCCTTGCTACCAGCCTCCTTCTCCTAGGGGGTCACACATAGCCACACAAACTCAGAGCAGCTCCAAACAAACCTTCTCCTAACGGGCTCCACACAAACTCACCACAGCTCCAAAAAACCATGTGGAGTACAAAGTTTCTGCTGCTGAGACCCCTGTCGAGGACTTCTGGCACACAACACTCACCCTTATGGTGAACAAAGGGTAATTTCCTGATCCAGGCCCAATTCCCATTCCTGTCTCTCTGGCAAAGGTGACACGAGCCTGTCCACGGCTGTGCTCAGCCAAGGACTGGTGTGGAAAGTACAGCAGGCAACCAAACCCCTCCGTGCTATTATCTCATCCTATGAATCAGCTCCATAGGAATCTGTCATGGGGAATATCCTGGAATTCAGACTTCAGTCGATGGCTGTGGCCAAGAACACCTCTCTGCCACCAGTGCCATAAGCTGTGCCTTCCTGGGAGGAGCGGTGCACTCCTCTGGGATCAGCAAGGCCCCTGCGAGTCATGGCTGACAGAGAGAATGGAAGAGGAGCAGTGCCAGAGAACTGTCAGGCTCACCCCAGAGAGATCAAGCTGGCAGACTGTTTCTGAGGTTAATTTATACAGAAATTAAAATATTTAAGCCCCTTTAACAGCCAAAGGATGCTTCAAGAGACAAAAAATATAGTGCCATCAGCCAGCTTAGATTCCGCTTGGAAGGGGAGTGTGGGCCTGACCTACCTGCTTCATCCCAGATGAAGGAAAAAAGGAAAACAGAATGAAACAGAGCAATGGAGGGGACAGTGAGGATAATACCGACAGCCAGAGCAGCACCATTCCCCATGGAACGCACCCGCACTGTTCCCACTGTTAATGCAGCAGCAAGCGTTAGGAGCCCGGCTGTGAGACTTCCCCCTTCCTCTTCCTCTCCTGGCCCCCAGACCGCCCGCCCCGAGCCCTGGCCAGCACTTACTGAGCCATCCCACGCTGGGGCTGCGCTGCACTCCCAGTTCATCGTCCAAGGTGCGTGTGGCCAGGCAGGGCACGGAGCTCTCGAGCGGGCTGCGTGCTTGTGCCAGGCAAGCAGGAGACAGGAGCAGCAGCAAAGAGCAGGAAGAGAGCAACGGGGAAAAGGTAAAAGAAAAGAAAATAAAATTATGCCAGAAAGAAAGGCCCAAGCAGTGGTACAGGGAAGCCAGGCAGGAGAGAAGGTTTGAGCTGCACAGTGTGGTCACCAAAGCCCACTCATTTAGATCCCGACATCTCCTCCACAGCTCCACCTTGCAGCGTTCACTTGGCAGGGCTGGACACAGCTTTCCATCCCCGGTGTCTGAAATTCAGGCATCTTTGAAGCAGATCTCAAGGAAGTGAGCAAGCAGCTGCAGTGCTGGTGGCACTGAGCAGTTCCAAGCTGCGGCATCATCAGTAACAACAGGTTTTTGAAAAAAAAAATCAGGTCATGCCCCAGGAACCAACTTTGAGCATACTGACGCCATCCATACATACCCAGGCACACCAATCCAGACCTGGAAATGCTCACCTCAGTCTGCAATGCTTCCAATGATGCCAATACATACATTGATAGGGGTTGTCCAAGCATTCCTTGGACAACATCTCATTTCTGACTTTGACTGGTCTCCTCTGTGCTGGTATGTTCTGGTATCATCTGATGCCACTGTTCAGCTATAAAGGCACTGAGGTCACAATTCATGGCAAAAACACTGAACTGATTAATGCTGAACCAGAGGAGCCATGGCTACCCCATCCCTGGAAGTGTCCAAGGCCAGGCTGGACAAGGCTTAGAGCAACCTGGGCTAGTGGAAGGTGTCCTGCCAGTGGCAGGGGCCTGGAACAAGATGGTCTTTCAGCTCCCTTCCAAACCGAACTCTTCCAGGATTCTAATGCAGAGTAAGACCTTTCTTCCCCCGCAGCCAGGTACCCTCCTGTCTGTGCCCCAGCCAACACCTTGCCAAAGCCTGCTATTCCCACTCAACTGTTTCCAAACCATGCTGCCAGCACAGTGTGAACAAACAGTGCTCAGGAGGTGTTTAGGCAGCACCCACGCGGTGACGGGACCGTGCCATTATTTATGGTGGTTAAACACACACACTTAAACACATCACAGTTTTCTACAGCCTCTGCCAGCTTGGGTTTAGTAGGATTTGATCCTTTCTCAGTTGCCAAAGGCTCCCGCAGGTGTTAAATTATACAAAACGCTGGCAGGCACGAAGCTCTGAAAGAAAAATGTCAAAAATGGATAGCAAATGTCATCACAGAAGGCTGGTAAATATTGATCAGTCCTCAGGCACCTGCAGAAAGGATGGGGACTGCAGATCCCATGTTTTACCACAGCAAACCCCGAGGTGTGCCAGCTAGCCCAGGTGTTATGTACTGCTCCAGGGGTGCAGGACAAGGGCTGTGCCAGGAAGGGACACAAAGAACTCTTCAAAAGCCACTCAACAAAACCACAAGCACATACAAAAAACCTGTCAAAAACCCCTGCAGGAGTCCCATCAACATGTAACATGGAAATATCCTTGCTGAACACTTCATCCAGCTCAACCTTCTACCAATAGAAGCAAGGAAAAGGGCTGTGTCTTCACAAGGTAACATGGAGAAACTGCTTAGCTCAGCTTTGTCTGCCCAGAATTTTGGCAATCATATTTTTCCTACTGAGCAGACAGCAAAGGAGTGTTGTGATTTACCCTCCTCCATCCATGGCACACAAGTAACAGTTGTCTTTTTCCCAGTTCCTTTCCCAGAGCAACGGGATTCCTGAGAAACCATCCTGGCACAGCGTGACCCACATCGACCTCTATGATGCAGCAATGAAGAGCAGGTGTCAGAGCTCCTTGGCCGTGCCTCTGCCCATCTGATCACTACCTCACCTTCAAACAGAGCACTGACATGAAAGATGGGGGCTGAGGATGACTCGCTCCCAGGGACCAGAGCCACCCCTATCCCTAGGGAGGGCTGGGAAGGGACAGAACCGCTCCAGGATCAGTCACGGCAGAGAGATTGGCAGTACATCATTCTGTCTTAGGCTCCTGAATTTCTGGATGCATCTGGGATAACTGCATGAGGCTCATTCATCTCAGAAGTTGGAAGTAAGAACATTTTGGAGCCCCTAAGACTTCAGTTGCTTAAGCGCTCTGAACTAAGCGAGACAGAGGCACCTCAGGATCTTTTTGAGCCACAGTCCAGGGTGGCTAAAAAAATTTCCAAATTTGTGATCTAACAAGCAGATCTAAGCCCTGGAAGCGTTCAAGGGCAGGTTGGCTTGGCTTGCAGAAGGTGTCCCCACTGAGCCAGTCAAGCACACACCAGCCTATAAAGCCGTTGTGCAGAGGGCAGGAGGATGCTCAGACCTGGTGGCAGCATCCATACTGGATGGACATTTCACTGACACTGAAATGAAAACAAACACCTACCTGGAAAGAAACTCTAGGGAAATGTAGGAGTGCTTTGGGCTGGCAGCACAGTCATTATGGTGATGAGCTACATTAAGAGACAGCTGCACTCCCGTTGGCCTCATAAAATTTTCATCTGTCTGAAGGACATGTGAGGCACTCACTGAATCCAAGGTATAACCTGATCAAATACGTTCTGTAGTTACTTCTTCATTAAAGTGTAAATAATAAATAACAGTAACAACTATTCATGATGTATTTCCTCCTGTATGTCAGTCTCGCCCTCCTAAAGTCTCAATGCACTTGTACTGTCA
The DNA here is from genome assembly GCA_026261815.1 of Monarcha castaneiventris obscurior. NCBI lineage: Eukaryota > Metazoa > Chordata > Aves > Passeriformes > Monarchidae > Monarcha > Monarcha castaneiventris. The sequence goes on from JAMPIT010000622.1 coordinate 572,768, forward strand.
TGGAACAGAGTGCGTTGCACATCCTCAGAAAACACCAATTTCCTAGGAGGGGGAGCAGAGACAGAACAACATAGGAGGAGTGGCTGATGGCAAGACCAGGGAAGAAGTCCTGGAGAATCAGTTCAGCTGAGCCAGGACCTGCACAGCCCCTTCAAACAAGAACTGAATGAAATTGGAATCACTCAAAAACCAAGTAAAGAAGGCCCTTTGCCATGAAAAATGAGCAGGGGCTGAGTGAGAATGTGAGGGATGCCCTTTGTCACCATCACCCTTCCTGGGATAAGCTCTGCCTAAGTGCAGGAAAGGGGTTTGCAGCCGAGAACTGAGGGCATCCCCTACACGAGGCGACTGAAATGCCCGAGCACCAACAGCTGAAGACGTGTCTGTCTGGTGCTCAGCCTCCCACACACCATGGCCACAGGCCAGTATCCTGCTCCTCACAGCAAACCTGGCCATCAAAGGCACAAAAAGGGTCGGAGCCACAGAGGTGGTATCACAAAGCAGATGCCTTCCATCCAAACCATGGGGAGCACACCACGGGAAGGCACCCAACAAGGCCAGGCTGGCTGGGGCTCGCAGCAATGCAGTCTAGCAGAAGTAGCTCCTGCCCATGGCTCCTCCAGCTTTAGGACTCATCTGGCCACGCTGAGCCCCTTCCCTAGAGCTGTAATTTCCTCGCAGTGCTCCCTGGAGTCCAGTCGCTCCCCGCTCCACGGGACTCCTGCAGGGATATTCACCTAGAACATCCCCTTGGTTCACATTACAGCACCTTCTGTTACTCCCTCAATCATCACCTTATCAAGGCACTCGTACACGACAAGGAGCCAGAGCAATAAACAGTCTCCACATGCACACACACTCCTGTTGCAAAAGCAAAGGATGATCCAAGGTAGGAAATACTAATGAAGTGTGCAAATAGGTTAGGGAGGATGTTAGGGTGAGTTTTAGAAGCCAAACACAGCAAGCTAAGAGGCCTTTGGTGGAGTAGGAAGAAAATAATTTCTTCACTTGCTTTTACTTCTGGGTATTTTAAAATGACAACTTTTAGCCCAATTTCCAGACTGCCACAGGAGACAGTTGAGAGAACTCCAAGGCATGACAAGAGGCTTAAAACTCCTCTTTTTTTTAATTGCCATGAGCAAGAAGACCCTAAATCTCCACCCAGGGGTAAGCACTGAGTTGGTGCCCAGGCCTCTGTAGCTGTCTGCATCCACACACACACATCCCCACTCACATTTAGGGACACCACTACCAACATGGCACTACCTATTACACCTTTTTTAGACAGAGGAAGAGACATATTCACAATAAACACCACAAAACTATTTTAGGACGAATAAAGCAAGATGGAAATCAGCTTTACCCCACTGGACAATGATTGTATGGCAATAAAATGCAAGCTAGATGTTACTGCCAGGTCATTTTTGATTCACGGTGCCACCGACACTGTCTGTTACAGACATGGAACGTGCAGGGAAGCTTTGTCTCTGCCCAAACGTTTCAGGTGATCAGCCTTTTAAGGTTCAGGCCCCACCAGAGTTTTTTTGCGAATCTCTCTTTGCTATCATTGCTCCTAAACCATCTCCTAGATGCCAGCTGCAAAAGCATCTCCCCGCCTTCCTGCCTGCCCCTTGAGTCCCTGTCAGTCCAGTGAAGATGCGGTTAGAGCCGTGCCACGGCCAAAGCAGCCTGCAGAGCCCCCGCTGATGTGCCATCAGCACGGTCTCACTACTCCCACGGGGGTTAGAAAAGCAGTGTCAGGGCCACGCAGTTAGTTCTGGGAGGGCAGGGCGGGCGGGTTGCTGTGACAGAGAAGGCTATAGCCAGGTAGCCTCTGCATTACCATTATCGGGGTTGGAAAACATCCTACTTGCACTGGAGACGGTCTTTCCAATGTCCGCCAGCGAGCGCAGGTTGGATTTCTTGGTCTGGTGCCGGTGCTTCCTGAGCAGTGTGTAGGTGACCTTGTCCTTCAGTTCGGATTTCAACAGCCCCGTCTCGATCTGATTGTCAACGATCATCTCTGTGGCAGGCACAGGAAGGGCGAGGGAGGAGAGAGCAAAGTCAACCACAGAGCTCAAAACTGCTTCCAGGGAGCGCAGAGAGGGAGGGGTGGATGATTTTTACCCTGCCTTTTTTAAGGCTTTCTTACCGTCTCAAAGCCAAGTTTTATTTGTATGAAAATCTCTTTCAGACATTCCTCTTGTAACAGAACGTAAGCGTTTCCAGCCAGCATGAGCCACTTACACACACCTATTGCACTGAGATTCCCTTCTGCTACTTCCTACATGCCACAGAGCCGATTTCAAATACCAGGGTACGAGAACTCTTAGCTCAGAAATTGAATCCCCTCTGAGCCTGGACTTTCGTGAAGACGCTGTAACTCTATCCCAAGTTCCATTTTGCTCCCAAAAAGCACACAGAAAAACTTCTATCAGATTCAACAAAGCCGGAGTTCACCTCGGAGGCCCCCAGTAAAACCTAATCTAAAGATAGGAAGAAGTCCTGGAGATGAGCCACTAATTAAATCATTCACTTGCAGGACTTAAGTGATGGCAACTGCAAATGGCAGAACTTGCTCCAGTTACCACAGGATGTATTATATGGTTTTACCTTTCATGGAGTCACCAGGAAAAAAGGCCCCCAGCATCCTCAATGCCTGCTCACTTCCCATCAATTCCCTCCTTTGTCCTCCCCTATCCCAGAGGAAAAAGGCAAGAAGGTGGCCAGACTTATGAAGAATGTCCCCTGTGCAGTAACTCTCGCATGAAGTTGTTCCCTTGATGACTTGAGTTCACGCGCTGTCCCCCGAGGGCAAGTGGCAGCTCGTATTTGTCTGCTGGTAACTTTTATTTGTGCTAATAATAAAAGTTATGGGAAGGGGGAGGCAGGACACGCATCACATTTGCTAACTCACTGAGTCAGAAAGTCATCCTCTACGTGCTGCCCAAGAATTAATGCCTCTTCAAATCCCTAAGGAAGAGCCTAGATCCTCCTCTCAAATTAACACAGGGTGGGTATATGCACGTAGGTACCATTACACAAAACGTTTGGCACAAGGCTGACTTTTGTGAAGTGGTATTTTAACACAAGCTTTTCTTGCTCACGGTTTTAGTTAGTGATTTTTGGAGCATTTCCTTCAGAGCCTTCATTCAAGTTCATCCTTTTCTATCTGGCACTTCCCTTCCCTGTTCCTGATAAACACAAACAACAAAGAAAGTTTTTCTTCGGATTTTTCCTTTCCTGTGTGTCACCACCAGACACCAGCCAAGTGATCATGATTAAATCACCCTGGAAATCCAGTCCTGGATATCCCTACCTGTCTGATTAGGGGTCTGGACCAGCAAAAACACCCCGCTCAGGACAGTATCACAGTGTCACAGCAACAGCAGCCACTGATGTGTAATTTAATCTCCTAGGAATTAGATTTAATTTGGGTGTTGAAGAAGGAGATTGAAGGTGACATCTCGAAGGGACTTCAAAAGAAAATTTAATGTTTGAGGGTTTAAGGTTTTGGACCATGAACATCAGCTTCTGAAGCAGGTTCAGCTTCAGCAGAAAACTTGAGAGGTTCTTGGGGGGGTTATTTTGTTAAAACTTTGCAAAACTGTGCATTTGGATACAAAGACACAAAAGCAAAGGAAGATAAATGTCACCATAAGCACTTGCAAAACTAAGTTCAAAGCTCTGTATTTAACATCAGAGGCAGCTTTTGTAATTCCAAGCCTTACTATCCAGTGTATGGGAGAATTCCATGCCAGGATAATTCTGACTTTGCTTCCTAAGATGATCATTCAAGGCACTGAGTTTTGGCAGAGGAAGTATTTAATTTTGCTCTTTAAGATCTCTTCATGTAATGGCTCCTAAACTCAGCATTTTGGTTAAATATCCCTCCACTGGATGGCTCACTTGGAAAATTTCTTTTCTGTAAGTTCTCAGAGGCCACGGGCAGCATGATCTGGCTCTCAGCAATGTCACCGAGCGTCACCCCAGGCCACAGCTATTTCCATGCCCTCCCATTCTGCAGAGCAGAGCACCAGCTGGTGCTGGGGATGTCCCCTCCCTTGCTGGGGGTGAGGGGACATCCCATCCTAAACACAGCCCCACCTGCCCTCAGCGGGCAGCTGAACGCCTCACCCAAGAGCAGATCCTGGCCTGAGTTGTCCTGCATGAAGGGTGTCTGATGGGTATCTCTGCCCCAGAGACATGGCCCTTGCACAGCACCTTTTCCATAGCAAACATAAATTAGATTGATGTTTTTACTCTTCTTCCTGCACCGAGAAGAACTCTTTTCATCTATCTGTTTATCCTTCTCAAGGTACTTTGTAGTTTTCCCTTCTTATTCCTTCTTCTTCCTTTTTTTTCCCCTCTTTTATTGAAAAAGTGGCGCTTTTTCATTAAAACCATCCATAAAACCATATCGGGGTTAATAAAAATTTGTGGGGAAGGGGTGAGAGGAAGAGTCAAAACAGGTGCACTTACCCACCACCTGTGGGAGGGAAGAGGCCTCCATATCCAGCATGATGGAGCCCTTCTCTATGCACGTCCTCAGCTCGAACAGGCTGTGCAGAGACAAGGTGGCCACGTGTGGCTTGCTCCATCGCTCCCCACCTTGTTCTACCTTCTCCTCAAACTTGATCCACCTACGACAGAGCAGAGCAACGAGATGGGGTTAAGGCTGTTGGTTCCTTGTAGGGAAATAAAACAGCATTTCTAGAAATACAGCAACTTGTCCTTCACTATCTAGGCAGTTCTGGTTTAATAGTTGGAATCCATTGTCCTAGAGGGCTTTTCCAGCCTAAATGACTCTGATTCAAATTCAGGCAATAAAATACGGAATCAGCCACTGCCAAGATGCAGGCAGCATGGAATACTGCTGTCTCATGCCCACAGGCTGGCAAAGGGGGAAAGAGAGGAGAACATCCCAGCCATGTCTGAAGGTGCTCTTAGAGAACAAGTGAGCCACCAAAGAAGGCACAATTTAAGGCACTTATTCTTTCCCTCCAGCTGCTGTTTAATGATTTAACCAAGCAGGTCTGAAAAATCCAGAAAACTTATCTCTAATGGAAGGTGAGAGCAAAGGTTAAATCCTGGTCTGTGCAAAACACTCTTTACACCCCTAAAACCACATCCCAGCAGCAGGGAAGCAGCAGGCTCCATCTCCCTGGGCTGCAGCCCATCCCCACTTCCCCCTGCAGCCTTGACCCTGCCCTTGGCTCTGCTGCTCCTGGCTCTGAGCATGCAGGAATGGGCAGCTGGGATGAAGCACACGGCTCCTGGGGGATCTCACCTGGCCCACACCTTCTTCCTTTCCCCAGCACCCAGCAACAGCTTTGGTGTTAACTGGGGGTGGAGGAAAAGGTGGCTCAATATGCCCTAATGGCAAAGCAGAAATGCTTTTTAATCCCCTCTTGAGACACCATTTTAATATATGTGGAAAATGAAAATTCCAGTGACTAATATAAAGGGATTATTAAGAAAAAACCCCAGACACACAAGGTAAGGAAGCTCATAATTTTTTTTAAAAGAATAGTATTAACGGCAAGCAAAATTGTCTTTAAATCTTGAAAAATGTATTACTTGAGGATTAATCAATTATGCTTCCCAATTGCAATAATCTCTTTCTGAGACTGTTTTTTCAAAGCTGCTTTTTAACTCAAGCTAAAAGACCAATTTTCATCTCCAACTGGTGAGGTCCTTTTAGTTCACAAAAGCTAAGTGTTCCCTAGGACACCTGAGGGACATGGGTGGATGCAAATCTGTGCACTTCAGGGGCTTTGTGTGATGTGGGACCAAGTCACACTTACTCTGCAACAGCAGGAAGTCTGCAAATTACCCATGTTTGTCCTTTCAGAGAAAGTGATTACTCACAACTATCAATATTTGCTTTTTGTTTACTTTTCTCACTACAGTCCACAATCCCAACACAATAAACCAAATATTAACTTGCAGACCTGGGTGAACTAATGCCTGCTCTATTCATGCAATCAGAGGGCGGTGTGGGTCGGGAGGGACCTCAAAGCTCACCTAGCTCCAAACTGCTGCCATGGGTAGGGACAGCTTCCACTAACCAGGCTGTACTAACACAGGAATGCCTATATTCCAGAGGCAGTCACAGGATACAGAATGAAGCAGAAAAAGGAAAAGACCTGCAGCAGCTGGAAGCCCCCAGCCTGTCGTGAGGCTCAGTGAAGTATCTTTGGGGACCAAGACACATCCAACCACGGTGTGGGGACTGTCGTTCTATAAGGAAGGGAGATGGCAGGAAGGTGATGGGATTACAGAGAAAAAGAATGACAGGACTGTGGGATGGTGGATATGGGTTTTTTAAACTTCTATTATGATCTTTTTTGTTATATGTTTTTTCTTCACCCTTTTACACCTGATAATACCAAGACAGGGGCTGTTGGGAGGGAGGTGCAGCAGACAGACAGGAGGAATGTACAGATGTCAGAACAGAGCAGAAGGGAGATGAGGAAGGTAATTTGATTGTTTGCTCTCTCAAATATGAGTGCAGCCTTTAGCCCCGCATTAGTGTGCAGGCAGTGTTGTTCTCCCCAGCTGGGAGCTGTGCAGTTCTACACTGGGGCCAGGGGAAGCATCAACCCCCCAGTGTCTCCTTTGTCCTCTCCTCTCTCCTCCACCTGCACAGCCCTGCACTTTTTGCTGTGTTCAGCACCTGCTCATGCAAGTTCCCAGTTGTGGGGGAGCTGTTCTGCAGCAGCAGATGTAAAACAACCCCAAAAAAGCCAGTGGATCCTGTGCCCACTGAAGCACAGAGCCAGCCAGCTCTGGATGCACTGGGAGATGCCCAGCAGCTCTCAGGAAGATCTGTGGTGCAAGATTAAGTAATTTCAGGAACATGCTGAAAAATCCTGAACAACAAGACACTTTGCAAGATCCCTATCCATGAAAAAGCCCGCAAGGCAGGAGGTTGGGCCAGTTTAGGAATTAAACAGCACCTCAACAGGGTGCTTTGCTACTCTGTGTAATTTATACAAAGAATCATGGATCCATTCAGCTTGGCAAATTCCTGTAAGATCATCCAATCCAAACATTAATCCAGCAAAGCCAAGGGCACCACCAACCCATGTGCCTAAGCATCACATCTACACATTTGTTACATCCCCTCGAGGGATGGGGACTCCACCACTACCCTGGGCAGACAACCCTTTGGGTGAAGAAATTTTTCCTAATATCCAAACTAAACCTCCTCTGGCACAACTTGAGGCTGTTTCCTCTCGTCCTGTGGTTCGCTGCTTGGGAGAAGAACCCCCGGAGAGAACCCCACACACAGCTCAATGCAGCACTTCTACCGAAGATGTGTAAAAACACCTAAACCCAGGATGTACTGAACTCATGGTAAGAGGGAAGAAGAGCAATAAAGGGAGAAAAGGATGAGCAACAAGTCAGAAGTTAAGAGAGTAAAAGGTGAAAAGTCATTAAATAAGCTCCCCAAGTGACTGAGAAGCAAAAATAAAGCAAGATAAGGGGTAAAGGAGTAGGTGGTGGAGCAGCTCATTAAATCAGAGGTGAAGAAGATTAAGGTGACCAAACAGGGGCTAACTTTGAACACAAGGCAGTGCCCTTAAGAGGGGGAAGGTGGGGAAAGAGCTTAGCCCAGCCTCCATAAAGGAAAAGGAAAACCCCCAGGCTCAGCGAGGGCAACTGGGAATAGGTCAGTGGTGTTCAGATATAAACTACATGTAACTTGCAGCAGACAGACCCCAAAAGCATCCCAGCTTTTTTGTCATGGCTTTTTGACCAAACTAACAGCAGCATCAAAGAACTCAACCAAGGAACTCAAAGCAAACAATCGCATCCAGCATTTAATATGCACCTTGAGCTATTTCTTCACAAGAAAATACCTTTAAGCTTTTTTTCCCTATTTAAAATGAATTCCATCAGTAACTCACTAGGACAGGGACAGGCAAAATTTGCCAGCCTGTGGTGTGAGGTGGGATCAGGCTCAAAAGCTACTTTGGGGCAACAGTACTGATGCGGTTTTGACTCAGGCAGCAACTTCTGGCAGTTCTGGCCAAGACATGCCACCCTTTGCAAAGCACTACTCAGCCCATACTTTTCTCTCCACAGGCAAACTATTCCAATCAATCTGGCACTCTATTTTTTTTCCTAGTTTTTCTTTTGGCATATTGAAACAAACCCTCAAATTCTCTCATTTATCTAAGAATGGTAATTTGAACTATACAGGCACCTCTCTGTGGCTTCCTCGTGCGATCCTGCAGCACAGGTATTACCCAGTGGAATGCTAAAATAACAATTTCCCATGGGAGCGCTGCTGGCTGCCCTTCCCTTTCAGGGCAAAGGAAAAGCAACCCACCTTGCAGTCTCCTTCCACTCCATCTCCTGTCCATCGACAGCCAGAAGCTCGTCCAGCTCGGTGAAGAGCTGCGGGGGCGCGGGGCTGTCATCTTCCTCTCCGAGGATGAAGCGGATGCGCTCGGCGGCGGGGGAGACTGCAGAGGTGAAAATACTGCGGTTAACGGCCTGCGAGATGACCAGGGACGTGCGGCTCCTCTCCTTGCCCTGCTCCCCAAGGCCATTCAGCTGTTTCTCCAGGCTGCCTTTGCCATCTGACATCCTCGTCGCTGCGGACGCAGGGGCGTGAGTGAGGGTGCCTCTATCTCCCTCTCTCCCCTTCCTTGCCTCTCACTGAACTTCTTACAAGTTCAAGCTGGGAGTAAAGTTCAGGAAAACTTGTCTCTTCCTACAGACCTTAACTACGTTACAGCAATTGCAGCCCTTGTAAAAAAAAGCACTATGGAGCTCAGAACCAATGTGCTCTGTGGTGCTGTCCGAGGACCTGCCGCTCTCTGAGCAGCCCGGATCCTTCACCCCTTTTTTATATGACCTAAAACCAGTTCCAGCCAAACCAATTGGGGGCTTGCTGGCACAGCATCCCACTGCTGGCTTTCCCCTCCCTCTGTGCCAGCCAGGTTTGGGCTGCCATTGGCCTGCAAGGCAGGCTGGAACCTCCCCAGCCCACCACTGGAAAACACAGGAATATTTAACAGGAGGGTAGTCCTGTCTATACATGAAGAATGCGACCCAATGCGTTTAGTCAGGCACCAATGCACTGAAAAAAAACAACTGGTCCTGGTTGGAAAAGACTGCCTGTTTAGGCAAAAGAACTACATTCAACACACAGCACAAGAAAAGCCTGTTTGCATTTTAAGCTCGAGAAAAAGGACAGAAACCGTTTCCTGGTTAAGGATTCAAAATTCAAACCCGAGAGCATCACTGTCCCCATCCCAAGGCCTGAGGGCATCTCCTAAAGATAACTGGAGCCCACACCACCAGAGTCACCTTGCTGGAGGGCTCCTTGGGGTCTACAGCCTTTTTCTGAGCATATCACTTTAAAACAAAGGTGTGATCATGTGAAATTTAAAGACAGGCATCCTTTCTGCTGGATGTTTATCAGCATTAGAGATACACAGCAGACTATGAACTTTGAACAGTTCTCAGTTCTGCTAAAAACTCCTTTCTTTTCAAAAGATCAGCTGGCTGTCTCTTGCAAAATAATTAAGTACACCAGGTGTCCAACCACATTGATTTTTCCAGGGTAAACAGAGTCTCAATTTGCAATGGGAAAAAAGAAACCAGTAAAAAACATGCCCTTTACTCCTTTTTCTTTTCCTTAAATAAACTTTCATTGCTTTCTTCCTAAATTACTCAGAGTGATGATGCTTCTGTAATATAGATTTCTTTTTGACTGAAAGTATATTTGTAATCATGAATGCCCTTGGAATCTCCTGGGAGCCAAGGACCTTTCCCCACTGCTACAGCAGCCTTCCCATCACGAGGCATTCAGCTTCCTGCAGCCTTCAGCAGAGCTGGAGAGGGACTTCTGACAAGGGCCTGCAGTGACAGGACAAGGGGGAATGGCTTTGCACTGACAGAGGGCAAGGTAAGATGGGATATTGGGAAGAAATCCTTCCCTGTGAGGGTGGTGAGGCCCTGGCACAGGTTGCCCAGAGAAGCTGTGGCTGCCCCTGGATCCCTGCAAGTGTCCAAGGCCAGGTTGGACAGGGCTTGGAGCAACCTGGGACGGTGGAAGGTGTCCCTGCCCGTGGCACAGGGCTGGAACAAGATGCCAGACTATCCATCCATACCATGCATGTTCCACTGTCCTCCCCCTTTATTTGCACTAATGAACCTCAATATACTTTTATAGTCAAACAGAATTCGAATATCACAGCCAAAAACCAAATAAAATACATGTCCATCCTATTGCTTCAAAAAGCAAGGCGGAGCACAGAAGTGGCTGCTGCTTGAAAGAGGGTGTAAGAGAAGGGACTGCAGAGCTACTTGAGCTATTGAAGGCTTCCACTGGAGCCAATAGGAAAAGTCTCTCTTGACTCATTCTGAAGTGGTTTTACTATATGGAAGTGTTGCCCTGATATTCCCACCCATAACACGATCATTCCACACCATTTTGCCCACGGAACCTGGGTGCCCATTGTCTGTCACCCCTCCTTTCTTGCCTTCCTCCTTTCCCTGTTGCTGATTTCCCATTATCCACACTTAGGGCCGATGATAAGGTTCACAACCCCATTAGGGCGTTTGCTGGGTCACAGGTCCCCGATGCTCGCTTGACCACATGTTCTTTATTGCGATTTTGTGGGTTAATGGGCCGTTTATGGGTTGTTTATGTGCTCTCTTTAGCAAGGAGAACATATTTTCATCCTAATCTCCGGGCGAACACTGTGTGCTCAGTGCGGGCGGCCGGCTGAGCACCAGGCTCAGGCACTGGAGAGTCATTAACCCGGGAGGTGACCCCTCAGCCCTGCCTGCCCGACCTTTGAGCACCACCTCGCCAGCCTGCCCCAGCCTTGGCCATCACCTTCGCTTCCACCTCGGTCATCCAGTTCAGGAGCTGCTCGAACCAGCACTGCTGATGCCAGGAGCAGCTCAGGCTGGTCAATACTGTTTTCCTTGCTTGTCTTATTCAAGAGAACAACCTGATGGTCAGCAGACATTTGCAGCAGAGAAAAGGCTAATCCAGAGATTTAGATGGCTGGCGTTATATTTTTCCCCTGAATGGGAGAGGAATTAAGATATTAATTGCAGAGAGTTGAATGTTCCAACACAACATGGATACAGAGGCAATGCCATCCATGGGTGACGTCTCTCACTTCTGCCTCTTCCCTTTCCTGTTCCATTCAGCCACACACGGTCCATGAGGCAGCTTATAAAATCCATAACTTGCACAAGAGCAAACACATCAGCAGTTTCTCCAAGTTCAGCTCAGGCCAATTCTGAGCACAATGTATACCCTCGGGTTCCCAAAGGCAAAAATCAATCTCCATCAAGAGAGAGGAATCTCAGGGAGTTTAGAAATAGGGAGAGACACATTCTAGCACAACAACCTCAAATCAGGCATGGCTGAGCTTCCCAGCCCTGCTCTGGCCACGGCTTTGGTGGCAGCCCTCCCTTGCTGCCCGGTGCGATGGCAGAGCCGCACACGGAAATGCCGGGGGGGGTTTGTGGCATTGGCCCCTATCCTAAAGTCACCTCCTGCTTCCGTGCCAAGGGCCTGGCTGCTGGGGGGTGGAAGGCAGTTTCAGCCTGGCTCTCTGGGTGCATGATGCTGCCTCAGGATGGAGGACAGGGAGTATCTGTCTTGATGCACGAGTTAAACAGCCTGTTCTCCACTCAGCCTACGTCCTTTTCCTCCTGCTTTTTCAGCTGGCTGTTACCAGGGACACTTCTGAAGACCCTGGGAACCTGCACCTCGGTCAACTGCTTCCTCCATCCAAGGCCAAAGGGACTATGAAACATGAAGTTCTCTGTTACTTCTAGGTGTGTTGGCAGCTACAGAAATCCCTGAGAGACCTGGTGCAAATCCCTCTCCAGAGCCTGTGGAACCAGTATCGAGGAAAGCTCTTTGTCAAACGTGCTTTCCAGGCAGGCTTATTAAAATAGGACATGATCATACTCCCGGTCCTTTCTGGGGCTGCCCCCCCTCTGCCAAAGCTCGGGTCAAACCTATCCGCAGTCAGAGCAGTGACACACTTGTGCAGACACCTGTAACAGATTTAAACTTGTTTCCTTTCCAGTTTAGCTGACCTCCCTTCCAAAATCCCCCATTACCAAAACCAATTTTAATTGTGCGTTAATGTCAACACAAGACACCAGCCAAAGGCAAACAGGGAGGCTTTGATGGCCCACAGTCCCACCAGCTTCCTTCAAAGACAAACCTGAACGGAATCCCACCTAAAACTGGGAGTCACTGAAAACAATCGCCTCGGACATCTCTGCCGGTTCCTGTACAGCATCCAACGCACTGGCCAAGGCCACAGGGTAAGACAAGGGATGCTCTCCCACTTCACCAGCAATAGTGTCCACCATTTCTGGAGCACACAGACCCTCCATGCTATTCCTGCACCTTTACAGGTTATTCCCCTTATGGAAGGGAGAATAATCACTTCAGGTAACACCTGCAGAAGAGCCCAGGTGAGAACTGATTTCCTGATTCCCCAAGTGCTCCACCAAGCACAAGCATCCCGAGCACCATCACAGAAGCCAAGTGCACATGGATTTAAACATGACACCTGCGTTTGGAAAGCCTGCACCGGGAACACTGCTCCGAGGTTGCACACTGGCCTTTTCCACGGCCCCACAGAACCACTCCTGGGTGATCCGCTCCCCAGCTAATCACTCTAAGCAAGCGTGAGAATTTCTCCTTTGCTTGTTTTGCTTCTTTGCTTATGAACGATTACTTTTTGACCCTGTGCCGGCGCGGGCTGGCTGTGAGGCAGATTAGACTTTCCACAGGCAGGACTTGGCAGCCGGGAGGGAATGCTCCCCACACTACCCAGATCCCACCCCAGGCCACTTCTTGTACGACTGTGGGGTGCAAAGAATGCTCTTCGAGGTGCTTGATCCATCTTGGAGCAAACCTACCCCATCCCTTGATCGTGCCCCTTCCCAGACATAATGAACAGCACTGCCTCTGGAATAATCCATTTTTTGCTGGACTATTGGACTGCATGATTGTACATGTTTTGCTGTAAGCTCCTCTGCAGCATGTGGCATATATTAAGTGTTTGATCTGCAAAAAATCTTCAGTATTAGACAAATTCTTACTAATACCGTGTTCTCTCAAGTGCCAGAAGAACGGTAGCATTTACGTAATGCTCCGCTGGGCATTCTCAGCTCCCGTGGTCTTTGCTGCTGTGCCTACAGATAGTTCATTAAAACATTCCTTGGAGATGCAGGGAGAGAAAAAGGACCCTTCTAATAAAAATGTTTCACATTACCTCAACTATGGATGCCATGTGAACAGTGAGTCCGGGAAGCTTCCAAACAAACCCAGCACTATCTCATGAAAATTTGGTGACCCTTATCCTAAAAGGCAATTCCTATAAAAGAAGACAGCCTGCCAATTTCATCCACATGGCTCTGATGGAGAGACCACCACATGCTATACCCCAAGTCCCATGATGAGCTTTTTCCAACATTGTTCCACTCGAGGGAGACTCTGCCTTCAAAGACTGTCTGTTTTTTCCAGCTGCAGCCAAAACCAGTAATATCTACATAACCTGCCAGAAGCAGAGGCAGCTGCAGAATCCCAAGGAAATGGAAACAGATAACCTCCCACAGACACACGATTAGCCAGCTGAGCCAAACTGAGTACTTTATGTATTAACAATGCGAGGCTCTGCCTGCTCCCATCAATGCCAGACTCCCCTGCTTCCGAGAGTGCGGAATTGGGCGTACGTGGACCATGCAATGCCCTGAGGGTATGCCACAGCTAGATCCTAATCAACAGTGACTGGCTCTCAAACTGATAGAAAAACAGGAAATTTGTCTTTCTATATCACATTTTTAAAATTTTCTAGATTCTCCAAGTGCCATTCTTAATTGCATTAAAGGCAGCAATGCCTCCGACACTTACTTTCATGAACCAACTAGTCCATAGTGACAAACCATACTGGTTATAAACCCTGATATAAACTACATCACAAGCAATTCATTACAAAATATGGATAACAAAGGTATTTTTGGACTGGTCCTGGAGGTCAACCATCTTACTTCCATTTGTGTCAAACTGCTACGGCAGCACATTTTTAAGGAGCTATTCCTGAGCAGTTGCCAAGAAGACTTTAATAAAGAAAGAGCAGCATCTAGAGAAAGCCTGGCTTTCTCCAGAGCTCTGGAACATTTCCTGCTGTCACACAGATACAGGATGCTGTCTGGCATCACACCTCCATTGGATCTGAGCAACAGTCAAGTCCCCAGTGAAACAGCAGCACAGCGGCTGCCACACAGAACTGAGTTCAAAAATCACTCTTCAATTCTCATAATTTTCCTTCTTTGGCTTTTCTCTGTTTCCCTTTTTAAAGCAGCGTGGCTTTCACATTCTCCTTCCTGGAGAGACTGGTGTTGTCCATGTCTCTGGGATCATGCTGGGTCCTGTTTTGGTACCTTAAACATTGTAAGCACACCATGATCACACACAACTCCTCCCATACCTCCATCAGTATCACTGATGCACCATGTGGCCACAAAGCAACTGCTCAGCGTAAGCACAAGGCAAAACTCCTGCTCCTCTGGTAAACAAAAAAAATAAATCCTTTTCTTTTCCGACACTGAAATGTTGCTCCCCAAAGACAGTTTTAAAGCTGTTTGATGTGCTGCAGTCCCTGTAAGCAGTGCCATTTCCTTGCATCAGCCACAAGCACTCCTACCAAACTATAACTCAGTTTACCACTGCTCATTTACCTCGTTTAAGTAACAGGGAGGGTACAGGGACACTTCTAAGGACATAACTGTAACAACTCTGGGCTCTCCTCTTGAGTTTAAGCCTCCACGCAAGGACAAGAGGAAACTTCCCTCTCTTGTGCTTCCCAACCAGCCCTCCGGCTGCAATAGCCAATTTTCTGCCTATTAAGCTCTTCTCACAAGCAGGGTTTCATCACTGTCTATTTGTCCTGTTCAATCAATCTCCACAGCAGTCCTGACTGTTTCAGCACTTCTGGAAGTCTCCTTCAGCAGGGGCTTGGCAGGACAGAACCCACCCACAGAGGGAGGAAGCTACACACATGCGGGTGAGGATTTTCCGTATTTATTCCCACAGTTTCCGTGCATGCCGAGCCCTTCGTCCCGTGTCTCCGGCTGCAGTGGAGCCCACCTCCGTTGCCAGGCACTTTTTCAAGGAGTACTGAATGTTTCTGGCATCCACACTTTCTGCTTTCAGCTCTTTTCATTCTGTCCCCTCTGTTTTCGATGTTGCCAAACGCCTCATCCATCCCGGGCACAGAGGGAAACGTGCATTATTATTCCTTACCATCCTTGCAGAGACCAACTGGTGCACGAGAGCTAAACACACACGTTGGGGGGTTCTGCAGGTTGTTATTTCTTCCTGATCACCTGTCCTGCTTCAAACTCCACGCAGGAGAGGGAAACCATGGTGTAAATATGTATTTTATAGAATCACAGAGTGATTTAGGCTGGAAGGGATTTAAAGATCATCTTGTTCCACTCCCCTGCCATGGGCAGGGACACCTGCCACCATCCCAGGTTGCTCCAAGCCCCATCCAACCTGGCCCTCGGACACTTCCAGGGAGGGGACAGCCACAGCTTCTCTGGGCAACCTGTGCCAGGGCCTCACCATCCTCACAGGGAAGAATTTCTTCCAGATATCCCATGTAACCGTGCCCCCTGTCAGGGGGGAGCCATTCCCCCTTGTCCTACACATATCTCCACATTAAAAGCACTATCACAGAATCACAGAACTGCAGGACACCAGGTTGGAGACACCTCAAGGATCATCTGGTCCAACCAGCTCAGAAGCCAGAGTTCAGCAGGCCACTTCACCTTGACTCACAGCAGGAGGAAGGTGCCAAGCTCCTTTGAGATGCTTTTGAAAAAGGCTTGTCTATTTTTCCACCACCTTCTGAAAAGCTTCATTCAGTGACAAACTGCCCTTTTGGCTCAGAACGGTTCACAGCCGCTTATCTAAAAAGCTGCGAAGCCAGCCTGAGAATCCAGACAATGCTTCCATTGACTAGGAGAGCACCAGGATTTGGCCTGACAGGGTGGTTACAAAACCAGTCGGTTTCCCATCCGGGTGCTGGTTTTCCTCACATTTCCCCGCTGCTGCAGAGCAAGCTCCATTGGGTGGATCCATCCCCACAGACCTGCCCTTTTGGGTGCCTGCATTTATTCTGTATTTTAAATCCTGATAAACGCCGCTTCCCTCTCTTGGCATCCCTGGAGATGTTACAACCATCCCGATGGAACTGTCCCCATCAGTTACCAGCGTGGCAAAGCAAAGTTTGGTGTGGATAAATCACTTCTCTGAAGGCATTTTCATTTTCTCTCTGGGTCGAGTCAAGAGAACTCAGAAAAGGGCCCTTGCAATGGCTTTTCGGGAGTAGAAAGACCCTATTGAGACAAAGACACAAGAACCAGTTTTGCCCCTGCCTTTAAAAATTAACCACCATTAACTCCGGGCTCGGCACAGCTCCAGGCTGCCAGCAGCACACTCCTTCCAAGTGGCTTCCCAGAAGCTCCCAATTCAACTTGTTCTCAAAAGCCTGGTGACATTTGGGCAGCTCCTGCTCTTCACCGGTTTCCCCTTGCAACAGCAAGTGAAGTTCAAGCTTCTGTCTCCTTTAAACTCTGAGCTTCAGAGACTCAGCCCCACCTCCTACACGAGCACCAAACCATGGAACATGACTATGGTGGAAAAAACCAGTGGATTTGCTGGGGTCTCACCCATGCTGGAAGGTAGTTTTACAGCTTTAAGCAAATTTCTGTAATTCAATCAAGGAAACATAAGTATAAAATATTTCCACTTTCAGGAAAGGGATGTGACCAAGATCTATACTAGTAAAACTGTGTGCAAGAAAAATGAAAGACCATTATCAAATGGATTTATCCAGGAAAATTAAGCACAGGTTGGCTTTCAGTAAGTGAATGCACTGTAATTAAGATCAATATACCCCAGAAAAGGCTACTGCCAAAATCGAGGAAGGAGGAAAGCAAGTTCAAACAAACCCAACTTGTTTTTTCACTGAAAAATGAGAAATCTCGTATCTAGAGACACATTTGGTGACTCCTTACGGAATGCAACATGAGCCACACAGAGAGATACTTTTACCAAAACAACAAAGAGGCTCTAAAGCAGCAGCTAAGCACGAATACACAAAATAAGGAAGCAAAGCCACACTTCACTGCACCATTTAGGAACATCTGGGTCTGACACAAGCCCAGGTCAAAGAAAAACTGCCAGAAATGAAAGATTCCACTAAAAACTGGAGGATAAGTACCTGAGGCACACACGGAAAATTAATTATTTAAGACCATTAGCAGCAGGAGCTTGAGAAGCAGTGGGTGACCTGGACCACCTTGGAGCGAGATGGCCAATTAAGGAGATTAAAAATTGTGCAGAAAAGCAAAGCAGCCTCTTTGTGTGAAACTCCAGCACACCGGTGGGTGCACAGGCACTTAGCCTCTTCCAAAGGTTAACATGGGAGGAGGCAGGTGCCTGCAGAACAAGGAAGAGAAGGTGGAAGTGAACCCAACAGCAGCGAGTGGCCAGGCCTTTGTGCTCACACCTCACCAGACCCTGTCCAGACCCAAGGTTTTAGTCAGGTCTGGAATGTTTCATGCAGCCTGAATCTGAAGAGAACAATAATCGATCCACAGAATCACCTGGCACTGGTATCCAATGGGATACCATCTACTGTATTTCCACCATTTCTTTCTAGACTCCAGGTTGTGCCCTTTGGAGGCTTTCCTTGCAGTTTCCAAAGGTGCACAAGGTTACCATGCCTTTATTTTTCTTACACAACTAAACCCACATGGAATCTAAGTTGCCCCAGCCTGCTGGGACCTACCCAGACCGGGATGGCTGCAGTTAAAAACAAAACCATTAGCAGAGTTCTCCGAAGTGCTACTTAAAACGATTTTTTCTTTCTTTCTTTTAAGCTCCTAAATGCAACTTTGGCAATTATTGGTTTATGTAATTGCCCGACATTTAATGTTTACAGCAACATTTTACAACTAATTTACATGTAGTTCAGTAAATGCTTTAGGGTTAATTGGTCTTTTGTTGTGCATTAAGCAGCTTGTTAATGATTAGACAGTTGGGAGGAAAACATAAGTAGGAGGTCGGTTTGGGGATGGCTTGAACCGAAGGGAATAGCTGGGGGGGATTTTTGCATAAGCATTGACCTTCCTGATGGTCAGGCCCCTGCCTAGCCCCAAAGGGGCAGGATAGGGTGAGAGGTGTCTTTTACAGGGTCTCATGGACCCCTTTGTTGTACATGTGAGGAGGAGGATACAAGAGGATCATCTTCTGTGTGTGAGGGGAGGATGAAACCACAGCAAGGGCGAGAGAGAAGAGGCAACTCCTTGCACTTGGCAAGAATAATGTTGTACTGCCTGTGCTTAAAGGGAGCCCCAAGTGTTCTCTGTCCTGAGCACCCAAAGGCACCAGGATGATCCCATGAGTAGGGAAAGTAACAGTGTGCCTCCTTGGGGCCCTGTGCCACTGCACTTCCATCTAAGGACAGAGCGCTCCGGACATGGTATCATAACTTAGAAACCAATGTTAATAACTTAATTACCAAGCTGGCCCTGCTTTGAGCAGAGGTTTGGACCTGCTGATGGCACCTTCCAACCTCATTTATTCCATTCCATTAGTGAGCTTCCCAGACAGATGATCTCCACTCCAGCTATCCCATCTGCTGCCCAAACACGACCACTTTGCCACGGCTTCAGAGCAACTTTTAGCAATGAAGAGAGACTGGAAACCCCATGCTGCACTTATTAATCTGCTTGGCACCTTGGTCTAGAGAATGAGAACAGAAAGGAGAGTAACAAAACACCAACTCTGTCTCAGAAGATACTGACAAGCTCTGTGGAAACACCAAGGGCTGCACCAGCACAACCACGACCAAACAGGAAAACAGCAAAACAACTCCAAAGCTGAACTGCTTCCTTTGCATTTAGGGAATCAACTGTGACCAACCCAACAGGGAGTCAAACTCTACTTTTTAAATCCTTCCCCAAGCACAAAAAACTGGCAGTGGCATCAAAAGCACTGAGCACTCAGCTGGTCGTAAACACTGTCCAGGACTGAAGAAAAAAAAAACTGGAGAAAAAAAAAGAAAAAGAGGGGAACAAATCAGCCAGGTACTAGTGGTAATCTTTTAAACAACTTAAGATGGAAAGGGCAAAGCAGAAATGAGCAGTGTTTTCCAAACTGTACTCCATCAGAACAGCATTTCCTCCAGTGTAAATCTCTTTACAAGCACTGATCTCCTTAGAGTCGTTAAATGCCATCTTTATTTCTTTTTAATTGGTCCCACTGCATTTTAAATTGCTTTTTAAAAGTATAACCTGAGTACATAAACACGATGTGTTGAAACACAGAACTGTTAAAATAGAGGAAATAAATTTGAAAAGTTTGTGGTTTCACTAGTACTCAAATTTCATTACCCAGAAATAAGGAATGTACTCATTTTAAAACAAAAAATACTTGACTATTAAGAAAGTCTCAGTGTCTGGCAAGTTTCTGCAGATGATTAATTAGTATAACTCAGCAAGGGGTGCTGCTGCTTTCCTTCTGACCTCGCATACGCTCCAGGTGGGTTTAAGAATAGCAACAGCCAAACATCACCCTTCCCCAGTTTCATTGTTTTCCTGCTCCCAGCACTTCAGCCTCCCGTTCCCCTTTCCCTATTGAGATCAGGGCTCTGGGCTTGGACTAGTCCGTTTTGCTGATTCAGCTTAGTGCACGGCCACAAAACCAGTTAGATGGCCTTGAAACCAGTTAGATGGCCTTGAAACCAGTTAGATGGCCCTGAAACCAGTTAGATGGCCATGAGGCCAGTTAGGTGGCCCTGAAACCAGTGAGATGGCCTTGAAACCAGTTAGATGGCCATGAGGCCAGTTAGATGGCCGTGAATCCAGCTAGATGGCCACGAAACTTTTTACAAAGAGGGTGGTAAAACATTGGCACAGAGAGGTGGGGGATGCCTCATCCCTGGAAACATTCTGGGCTGGGCTGGATGGAGTCCTGAGCAATGTGGTCTAGGGGAAGGAATCCCTGTCCATGGCAGGGGGCTGGAACAAGATGACTTAGAAGGTCCCTTCCAACCCAAAGCAATCTGTGACCTGTTTTGCAATTCCATGAAGGCAGTTAGATGGCTACGAAAGCAGTGAGGTGGCCACAACGGCGAGAGGGAGGTGCGAAGGCGTCAGGTGCGACAGGAGCCTCGTACAGGAGATCTGCCTCTGACAAAAAGCTCAAGTTAGGGATAACCCCTGTGTGGAGCTGTGGAGAGTTCCCAGCCCAGCAGCTGGGCCGGGCTCAGCTAATGCCGAGGAGATTCAAAGGGCCCTGTCGCGGTGCCAAGCACGCAGCTCCTATGACAAGGGTCGCTTTGTCTCCCATCCCCTCCGCCTCCCAGCACATGGGAAACTTCAGAAATTCCCTTGCTGAGGAGAACAACTAAGCTGAGTAACTTGGAATTACAGGCTTTCAAGGTTAGTTTGCTGCTGGAGCCAAGACATATTTCCAGAGCTTCTCAGGACTGAAAACAACCTCCTACTTTTAATGACTTGCCTTTTATCTTTAATAAGGGATTAGGAGCTATTTTTCCAGCTAATACCTTAAAATCCAGATAATCATAAAAGCAATCAGTAATACCCAATATATGTTAATTACTCATTTTCTTCTCGTCTCTGGCTGCCCTGCTGTCACTCAGGGCCATTAATTTGTCTATAATAAGGCTGCAAATCAAAACCAACAAAAGGCTTCAGGTCCTCTGCGGAGTCACAGGTTTGGACTTGGGGGATTAACCACAGATTATATCTGCGACAACAGCAAGGAAAACAACATTATGGCCAAAGGGGTGCTGAACTATCCCACCAGCCATTTACCTACGCCTGGACCTGCTCAATTCCCACAGCAGTCAAGCAAAGCACAAGACTGATGTAAAATAAGGTAACAAGGCACTGGACAAACTTGACAGCACTAAGGGGAGCCAAAGCTGCACTCACCAAGTTATTCCCAGTGAAATGTGACTCTAAAATAATTTGACATTTTCCACACGAAGGTACACTGGCCTTTCCAAAGGGAATTTACAGGAATAGCAGGTGTAGAAGCTTTACATTCAAGATCTGGTGCTGGAATTATGATGCTGATCAGCACATTGCTCAGACAGGTAATACCAGTGACTGCTCACAGAAGAGTTCACAGCTCCTTGGATGCCATGAATTTAAAGGATGCCTTGGATTTATCAGAGCATTATTTAGGTCATAAGGAAAAACTAAAGCAGGAGCAAGGATGGATGTACCTACTTGGAATTACATCAAGCATTTATGTTCTGCCCTCCCTGTGCAGTCATTTCTTCCATTCCCGAGTCCTGAAGAGCTCTGCACTGCCCTGAGAGGAGTTTAATCACTCATGCCTCAAACCCAAACTCTCTCTGTCACATTCCTGCGTGTTTTCCCACTACTGCATCCCTCAGTTTCAAGACTATAGCATCTGCAGCGCCGGCTCCCTCGCGAACACGCGCGTCCCGGACAGGTGATTGCCTGACACCCCGAAACACCTTCCCCGTAATCTCCGGAGACACAGTCACGTAACACCAGGAATCATCTGATTCTCAGCTCTATTAATAGAGCCTCTGCCTGCAGACAGCGCCCGTGGCCAGGGCTGCTCCCGGGTCACGTAACACCATACGCGTCTCCTCGGTCTGCAGCGTGACGTGCCCATCCCACCCTGCCCAGCCAGCGCCTGCAGCATCCCGGGAGCACACGCACCGTGCCAGCACCCACTGCTTCCCAAGAGACAACATCCAAGGCTCTCACAGCAAAGCAGCTCCACCACTGAAGCTGTGGCTGCCCCGTCCCTGCAAGGGTCCAAGGCCGGGCTGGACAGGGCTTGGAGCACCTTCGTCTAGCAGAAGGAGTCCCTGCCCATGGCAGGGGATGGAACTGGAGGGGCTTTAAGTTCCCTTCCAGCCCAGGCCACTCTGTGATGATTCTATGAATAGAGAGCAGAAAGCACATGTTTGATTCCAAAGACTTGAGCATATCAAATTGCTTAATCCAAACGAGAATCACAAACTAATAATTTCAGCTCACACTACACAAATGTGCTTATCCAGTTTTTCACAGTGGCATCTTCTATAGGGCAGAGGGAGTATTACTGCCAGTTTACATGATTGAATTATTCAGCTCATTAAAGAAATTAAATATGATGTGACAACAGAGGAGGTTGTTTATTTCTTCAGAATTCAGAACTAAAAGGAAGGGGTGGGAAGATGAGTTCCAAGGAGAAAAGGGAACTCAGCTAGCTCATTAGTTCAGACAGTGCTCCCTTAATTCCTAAAGAGATTTCAACTGGGGAGAAAACCCAAACACCAAGTAGTTGCACCAATACCAATAAGGACAGCTTTCCCCTTGGATATTTTTAATGGAATTTCCATTTCCATCCCCATGGAATTTGAAAAAGATGATCTAAAAGGAAGCCCTCTCCATCTCCAGGTGGATACCAGCATGAACACCTGGCCATCTAATGCACAAAACTTAGGATGCTGGATACCTGCACATTACAATAACAAATTACACCAAGTATTTTAAAGTGTGACTTGGCTACCAAAATGGAACAGCAGATTCAGAATGAAAGAAATACTAACAGCAAATCAAGTCCCCTTAAGGAAATAATGAAAATTATATTGCTGGATTAAATCCATTATTTAAATTGAAGTTCCTCACTTGCTGATTCAAATGAAGCACGATTTCTTTTACTATTTTTTTTAAAGGCACACATGAAGAGCAGATTAAGTGTCTTATACATTACTTTACCCACTGAGCTAAACTCTCCAGAGTGAGCTGCACATTTTCATGGCTCCAGGGAAAGAAGAACCATGATCCCAGTGAAGAAGGTATGCAGCAGTCTGGAAGCACAAGGCAGCACTGAATCCCAGAAATCCCTAGGCTGGAAAAGACCACTAAGAACTGAAAGCCGCCGTGAAGCTGCAGTATGGAAAGGAATTCCCCAAGAATGTGTAACACACAAGCCAAGGCACACATGGATCCAGGCTCAGCCATTCTGGATTGCAGAATGTTTGTGTACACGCACCAAGAAGGGATTTTTGTATTTCTTCTCAAAAGCTTGGTTTAAAGCCTATTGAACTTGGAAAAAAAAAAGACAGGTGTACTATGTTAAGAAATTCACAGGTATTTTTCAGGGAAATTAAACTCCTCAACTTCTCCCGCCTCCCAGTTCCAAGTATTTTTTTAAAGCTCTAAGTTAAACCAAGGTGCTGAACAGAGAGATCCGTCTCCTTCTTCCCCAGTCCTCCACCACAGAGCGCTGGGCAAACTTTGGCTGGGATGCAGCTGTGAGCAACAGGAACACGGGCTCCCAGAATCCCTTTCCTAGCAGCCATCGTGCTCTGCTCTGTCGTGACAGCGAAGAAGTTCTGAACAAGGAAAATGAACTTGTAAGGGGGCTCCATTTTTTCAGAGCAAGAAACTCCATCACATGGAAAAGTAACCCCAGAAGAAGCAGGCAAGGACTGTTTGCTACATAACTTCCATTAAATACATGAAAGAAAAGAAGATGTAGAAAAAAAGATTGTTTTTCCAGGTGTTTCTCAACTTTGTGGCCCTGGAGAAGCCATGGAGCAGGGAACAGCTCTTTCATATATACCTGATCCCTCAACTCCAACCCAAGTTCTTCTGCCTAATTTTGAGATGAAGTCAAACATCTTATTATTAACAATATCGCGTTGCAGATGGGAACAGTTCAATGCCCTGATTTAGATAAAATAGCTTTTCTTCAAAACACGTTTGTTTTTTATCCCCCAAAGAGACAGGAAATTGTGAGCAATAAACCTCAAGGATGTCTCTTCCAAGATTCGAAAGCTGTCCTCCAGTGGAGATTCCCATTTTAAGCACATGCTTTGCATAACTGAAAGAAAATACGTGACCTTGATAGTGAGCAAAATATTCCTTGCAAAACATTTACTCTTTTTCTTGCTGCGCAAAATCTGCCTGTTCTTCCCAAACGAAGGACACCAAACCCACATTCCTCAGAAAAATGTCACACCATATTTAATTGGAGGAGGATGTTTTTGCAACAAGTTCAGCACTGACCTTATGTTTCTGAAGCCGTTAGCTTCCAAGCAAAGAGCATTTTCCCTTCTGTATCACATGCTGCCTTGGCTGTGAGGGCTTTTCCAGAGCCAGAAGGATGTTCTTCACAGATACCACCACTTCCACATCAAGGGCATCTGATGGAGCACCAAATACCACCTAAAGCTGTCCCCAGCCCTAAAAGCATCTCAAGCACCCTTAAAATTTGTATCCAGGGTCTCTCTTCTTACAACCTTACAGCTACAGGGGGAGCAGTGTCCCCATCACAGAATCCCAAAATGGTTTGGATTGGAAAGGACCTCAAAATCCATCCCATTCCAGCCCCTGACATGGGCAGGGACATCTCCCACTAGCCCAGGTTGCTCCAAGCCCCGTCCAACCTGGCCTTGGACACTTCCAGGGATCCAGGGGCAGCCACAGCTTCTCTGGGCAACCTGTGCCAGGGCCTCACTGCCATGGGCAGGGAAGACGTTTTCCCTGATACCCCATCCAAGCCTGCCCTGTCAGTCTGAAGCCACGATGAGCCACCCTGCCAGGAGTAAGTCACCAGTGGCAGTGGCTCCCACACACGCTGTGTCTGTGCGGAGCTGACCTGGCAAAATGCTGCCTTTCCATTTCCCGCAGGCACCGAGTTCAAACACCTGCAGACAGCCCACAGCGTCATCACTGCGTCCAGACACCTCAGACAAGCAGAGGCAGCAAGAGAAGCTGCTCACAATAAATACTATGTGCCTGACCCACACAGACCAAAAAGATGTAAAATTCCAGCAGATTCCCAGAGATGGCTGCACAGGCCAGGATCACAGATGTCACAGGCTTAGACAGTCACCACTTCCAAAACTTCCCCCTGCAACCTCTTTTCCAGATGAAACCTCAGAGGAAATCCAAATCCTTATTTCCAAAAGGTGCTGAAGACCAGCAGGCTGCAGACAAAAACGAGATCAACCTGCCAAGTCTTCAAAATTCAAAGTAACCCCAGAGTAAACACTGCACTTCTTCATTTCAAGAAAATGGGTGAAAAGATACAAATGCCTTTTCTGGTAAGTCTTAGCCTCACAACCCCAAAGTTACTGTAACACAATCATCTCCAAGGGGCTGAAAATAAAGAGCATGTATCAATGGAAGCACCACACTGCATTCCTGCGATCCGTAAACACATAACCTCTCTTCCATCCCAGCCAGCAACCTTCCCTGTAGCTCCTCACACTAATATTTACTTTGCCTTTTCTCTCTATCTTCAAAGGCTTCCACAGCAGCCACATTCCCTTTTGACAACAGGAATTAACAGGTTCTCCTCCAGAGCATCACACCTTCCATTCCTCTGCCCTGCTCACGCCTGTCCCAAATTCTTTGGCAAAAATAGCTATAAACATGGGAACTTTGATCAATAGGGGTTTTTAGCACACTTGATTAAAACTGTGCAATAACCACTGTGGAGGGATGAGGCAAATGTCCCGGTATCTTCCCATTTTTAGAAAAGCACATGTTAACGACCAACAAAGCTATGAGATTAGTCACAGCACTGCAGCAAAAAGAGTCAAGTCACCAACCTTGGATTAGCTGGAGATGTAATGAAAGTGAACTAAATATTTTCCCAACCCCAAAATAACTTTCAATTGATCTTGAAGGTTATCTATGGTCTTCCAAAGTGTTTGGAATTCACCATAGAGGGAGAATTAAGTTGCCTAAAGAAAGGTCTGCTTTCAGCACAGAATGGCAGGTTTGGGAAATCTAAGGAACGGATGCACCAGACAATTTCTGACCACTTCTGATTTCCAAACAATCTATCTCCTCTTGCGCAGAAGGGCAAAGAAAAACCCCTTTCATTGTTCATAGGTATTATATCCACTTTGTGAAAGCAAAATAAAGAAGACATCCCCAGGCTCCCAAATGCTGCCAAGTTTCGGTTACAAGCCTACAGCTCCAAGTGCTGTGAAATATGGGATGCCCTGAAAGCCAAACCTTTCCACGGCTCATACCAGCTGTGAGCTGTAACAGGATGCAAGTCATCTACAGGGCTTGGCTCCTCCATAAAGAATTCACGAGGATAAGGTTTGCTAAAACCTATTTTGCTCTAATGGTTGAGGAAGGACATTAGGCAGAAGCTGGGGAACAAGACCTTCTTCATCTACAAACCTTACACAGCTGCTGTCTTTTCCAGCTTCTTAACATTGAATCCTCCTATAATTAAGAAGCGCCATAAGCATGAAAAACACTGTATTCTACAGGCACAGGTTTTGGACAAAAATCCACGTGTTACCACTCTCACACAGAAAAAATGGTATTTTGAGACTGGAAATGAAACCTGAGTGCAAAGAAAATGTTTTCTGGAGCAGGATGGACACAGCTGTCCAAGGCAGCTCCAGAAAAAAGGGTGGGCAGGATGCTGCGACCACCATCAGCAACTCTTGACAGATATTTTCCATGTGGGACAAGAGTCAGGGCCTGACCTCCCACAACAGGTGGGAAGTCTGTCTCAGCTGTGACTCAGTGAGAAGGTCCGCAACTGAATCACTGCTTCCAAGGGGAACTCCAAAGAGAACTGCTGCTCATCTCTCTAACTTTGACTTGAGAAAGACCCCAACCCAAGGGAATGATCCCTTTTTTACAAGCCCATTTTCACAACAACTAGGAGAAGCAATGAAAACACCTGGCAATCCATTTAGTGACAGCTGAGCTGGGATTAAGGCAAGTACAGATAATTGGGAAAATGAGAATATTCCTCCTAAGAGCTGCTGGGGGAAGAAAGCTCCTTTACATTATTCCACTTCCAAAGGGACGGCAGGACGAGCCATACAGAGCACACTGGCTGCTTTCCCAAGAAGACTCATCCTCCCGGGCTCAGTTTACAATAAAGCTCAGTGAGAGGGGACAGCTCCCAGCAGAGCCACGCTTTGGGAAAGCTGCACAACTCCCAAGTCAGCAAAGGCAATGGGCAGGGAACTACCAGTCCAGTTCCACTCCCGCCTGTGCTCTGATTGTCCCACTTGTGACAAAGGGAATTCCTCTTTGGTTCTAAAAGCCTGTGGTCATTAGAAAGTGAGCTAAGGAAAGGAGAAAGGACAGGGAGAAGAGATACCATGAATAGCCATCCCAGCGCAGCAAAGCAGCTGAGAGCGCTCCCTGAAATCTTGCCCGCTCCCAGGTTTCCCCACGTAGCCAGAGCAGCTCCAGTGCGGGTGACTATTTATATCAGCAATCCGCCCAGCACTTCAGCAGATGCTCAGCTTTAAATATGGCTTTAAATCTTCTTGAAAGCAGCCAGGCTAAATATATGCTTTGGGTTAAATTTGTTCCTGGTGCTGTCCTGGGTCACAGCTCTCGTTCTGCCTGCGCTGTTCCTATAGGTGCTGGCACAAGGTGTCCTGGCAGCCTGTCCCTGTCCCACCGAGGTCCCTCTCATTGTTACGCCAAAGCAGGACCAAACCCTTGGAGGAGGTGACGCTGGAATATCCAACAATCAGAAATTGCTCACACGTAACACCAAATGTGGTTTTGTCTGCAGCTGGAAGCTTCTTATTTATTGCCAAAGCCCTAAAGGAATCCACAAGACAAAGAGCAATCTCATTCCAAAGGCATACAATTCATTACAAAATACTGCCTGTTTTGCATATACCCGCATATGTATTTTAAGCAGATGAGGCAAAAGATTTGGAAATCTTCCCTCTTCACCACTGAATAAAAGTCACATTGGCACCGCTGGAACAAAAACCAGACTGAGCTCAGTACGAAGCCCCCAGCACCATTTTTTTGGGCAGATCCCAAGGCACGCTGCCCATCCCTCCACCTTCATCAGTTCCCTGTTCCCCCTTCCATATCCACACATGACATGCATCACTGGGAGCTGCAACATGCTGCAAAACTCTTGGGCCAGGCCACAGGAGAATCTCAGTAACTCCAGCATTAGTCTAAATTAGGAATTTAGAGCATGAGTTTGATATCTGAACTGTACAACTGACAAAATTTAACTCTAAAATAGCCCATGTGAATAACTGTAATCAGCATGTTCTGTGGTTCCTGAGCTGCTTCTCTTGCTTCCAACCAGCAAATAGGATTCTACAAGCTGTGACAGTCACTTATCTAAACCAGTCCATCCTCAAATAATCCCCATTTCTTGCAGCAGACATGAAACAACTGTTCTGGATGACACTACTTTCCTGTCACTAGGAATGCAGAGTATGTTTCAAGCCCAGCTTTAATGCTAAGCCTAGACTAATCCCCCCAGAGAGCTTTAGCTAGGCTTTGCCAAAGGAGCAATTGTTGCCACTAAATACGTTTATAGTGTTTGATGGTGAGCAGTTTATTCTGCAGAGTGAGCTCCCATTCCCACGATGAAATCCATGCTGGAATGAAATCACTTGACCGAATTTCTTTTTTGCTATAGACTCATCCTTCTGAAGTTTCTCATCCTTGGCAATTCACCTTGGAACAGGCTGGGACAAGAAAACCATGATATACAAAGTAGGCAGAACAAGTCCCACACAGATAAAGGGAAACCCAAATAAGAGCAAGTCCAACTCAACGGGGTCAGGCATGTTCTCTAGGAATAGCCAAAGCGCAAGGAAGAGTCCGTGCCCAGCTGAACAGCCAAGTCAGCACTCTGCCTGGGAGCAAGGAACAGGCAGCAGCCATTTCTTCAGTGTCTGCAGCCTGACAGGTTTGCAAGATGGCCCAGGAACCTTTGAGAGGCCCAAGGACCAAACACCACACACTAATTCTCCCACTGCCATGAAACTCTTTCCTAACCTCAAAGCTTCCATTGCTTTCATGGACTTGAAACCAAGCAGTTCCAGGAGACTTCTGTAAGCACATTTCCTCATCGGGACTGCCCTGATCTACCCCATCCACCACCTAACTGCTCCCAAACAACTCCCAAAACTTTGTGGATCCATCACTTGCCATGTCCCCAGTTTGTTGTTTTCACACAGCCTGTTCCACAGGCACCATGGAGTGTTTGACTCTGAAATACAACTGCTCCCACAGGCCACGGTTACCACCCTCTTCCTGGGACAGTACCTGGCACATCACATCCAGCTCATGGAATGTCAGTGAAGGTGCAGTGTCTCTGCAGTGTTTCAGTATGTCCCATCTGGAGCTCTCAGGCAGGGAATTCACAGGCCCTCATCTCTCTTGCAGAGAGACTCCCCCATCTGGACTACAGCCCATGGAATACCTTCCTTTATCTTCTCCCAGTCTGTGTGACACCCATCTCTGCCCAGATTTGGTGCAGGACACTTGCTAAGTGCCTTGATATCTAAATCTTGTGCTTATCTAAATGTTACAGTTTCAGAATAACTTCCCTGCCCTCTCTGCACCAAGCACACCAAGTTTCACTGCCTCCAGCCAGCTCTTTCTGCCTGTTCTTCCCTATGAGAGGTGCTCTTCAATCGTGTCCTTTTCTCCTGACTGCTGACTCACATCCTAAGAGCTACTTATCTGTCTGGAAGGCACCAGCAGCACTACCCCCAGCACCACAGTGCCACCAGTGCTCCCCAGCCAAGGACCGTGCTGTGGCCCCAGCACTGCCTTATTCCCTGTGTTGTGCACATAAAGCTGATCCATTATCAGTGTCAGCCATCCCCCGTCAGACCACACTTGCAGCTCCCACAGGGCCAGGCACTCTGAGCAGACTCCTGTGGATGGGTCTCCAAGGCACAACGTCCAGCCGGCTCACGTGGGGGTCAGAAGGCCCTTCCCTTCCCTCTCTTCCCTGCGCTGTGCAAATGGGATTTGACACCCACGCTTTCTGCCTCCTTCAACCTCTCGGCTCCCTTCCACTCAGCACTGCTTGAAATCAGGAAAATCGGTTGGTTCCAAGGAAGCAAAGAACAGATTTGAACTCCTGCATCACTTCAGCACGGAGGAGCTGAGTTACTGATGAGATCCTGAAGGCCAAGCCTCGTCAGTCCCATTGTAAAAAACTGCCCTCGGAGCAGGAATACAGAGGGTAACTGCTGGAGGTCTCCATGGGCCAGGATGCTCAGATCACCTCTCCTTTCCTGCCCAGCCATGCAATTCACAGGGTGTTATACACCCACAGCTCACAGCTCAACCAAACACCCCTGCTCCATCGGATGAACTCAGTTCCCATTACTATATTTAAATACCAAGGTCTCCTGGTTGGAAGCAAGACTTGAACACATCCCAATACCACATTCAGGCTGGGACTAGTCCATTCCTAGGCTTCCTTACAAAGAGCAGGAACAGCTCTGCTGACTTATGCATACTTTTATTTCCATGTAACTGCTGAGGCCTACAATGCCCTTCCAGGGGTATCCAAACCATAAGGAAAAGGCGCCACAAGGGCTCTGCCTTTCCTGAGACAGAAATGCAGCTATGCAAGTACAAACGCATCTACCCAGAACCACTCACATTTCAGTTAACATCTGCTTTCCTCTCTAGCATGCAGATGACCAAGTTCTTCCTACACGGAATTTTGATGTACTTAATATCAGTATTTTAAAGTTCACTCCGTGGGTAAAAAATCAGCAAATAAATCCAAGCAAAGACTCTCCCCTGCTTGAACAGATGTCAGATCAGGATTCAAAGCTGAGCAGAACAGCCCACAGCTCTCAAGGATTTTGTTTCGGATACCATACAGATTTCTTTTTTACAAATACACCATTTTTCGGGGAAATGGCTGACACTAACAAATTGGAAAGGAAATAATTTTCAACGATCAAGTACTAGAGCTGAGGCCTTCTCCACCCTATCTTGTTCATTCCTCAGGTTTTTGACACAGAAATCTCAACTTCCATTTCCCTTCGTGGTGGCTCTTTGGCTGCCAGTCCTTCACATCACAGCTAAAGAGCCAATTCTGGCTTATCAGGAAGTCAAAGAGATAAAAGTCAGAAGAGATAAAAGAAAGGCACCTCTTGCCTCTCGATAAGTTGCTGTTTCTTCAAGGCATGAACACAGTCAAAACACAGCATCTGCTCCAAACTTCAAAGCTAGATCACCAAAAGAACTCCATCAGAAAGAGAAACCCCTGCGTGGATCCCTGGACTCGACCCACAGCTGCAGAAGAGACAGCCTGAACACAAGTCTTGCCTCAAGAGCATTTGCAAGGGCACACTGAGGCTTGGTGTTCCTGAACAATGACAAATGTATTTATTTCAGGGTTCACACTTACACAAAGTCCATGCTGAAGCCACGTCCACAGGGGTGCAGAGAGAGCCCTTTGCTATCAGCTCAGTGTTCTGTATGGAATTGATTGATTTTTCTTCTATTTTAACACTCCCATTTGGTCATTCTAGCCGGCTGGCACTTGAGTAAAGCAGGTTTTTGGCCCTGAGATCTCTGTTTCACCCTCCAAATGTTTCTTAATCATCTAATTCCCTAAGAGCTTCCCTGTGCAATCAAAATTATCTGCACTATCGTTGTGCCAACTCGATCTGGAGGAGAAGATAAATTGGGAGTGCCAAGGGAAAAGGGAAAGGGCCCAGAAAGTACGGGCAGCAGGGAGAAGGGAGCAGCCCTGCGCTTCCACAGCCATCCCTACACCGCTCTCCACGACCCTGCTGAAACGTCAATTGATTCCACTCATTAGATCAGCAGCATCTGCTGCCACCCCAGAGCTGCCATCTGTGCACTCATTTCCCAAACCCACAATCCCAACTGGAGGTTAGTAGGTCATGGGCATAATTCTCTGCCCCTCCTGGAATGAGAGGAGACTCGGCTCCAAGCTGCAGCCCCCCCATTACCCATCCCGACGCTCTAAGACCTCTCCTGCCCCTCCCGAAGTGGCCAAGAGCCCCTTTCCAAAGCAAAAAGTGACTGGCAAACCTATCCCAGCTCTGCTGATGGGCGATTTACTGGTGAAAGAACAACAAAAAAAAAAGGACACCAGCTTCAAGAATAGCTACACCAAGGATCAACATCTGAAATGGTCCCAACAGGAGAATTTCAGTGTGGTTCACAAGAGGTAACTGAAAACACAAAGAAGGGTTCAGAGAAGAAAATCCAGGTGTTGGTTATACTGACAGTAAAAAATAAACCCTTGTTTACATACACAGAGAAATGCAGCGCTTTAGGATGGCTTGTTCCCATACTGTCCAACAGATTTGCATGGAGTTTAATCCAAAAAGGGCAGCTTTGCAGTGCCAACCATCACCTCCCCAACTCAGCCCTTCTCAGCTTGAGAAACAGCTCTGGCTTCAAATCAAAATGCTTCTAAATGAGATTTTTTTTCCCCACATGGTAAATTCCTTGGACTTTTCTGTCCCTTAGCAGTTTCACGTGAATGCAGCGAACAGAATTAGGCAAAGTATTAAGGTGGCTTAGGTAATTATAGTGGCACATGCTATCATCAGTTCAAGACACAAGATTAGCACAGCAAGCTCCAGTTAAAGCAGGTCTTCCCCATACTGGGAAAGGAACCAGCCTCTCTTTTGCTCTATCTGAAACATGAACAACCTACCATGTCAAAGTAGGAATAAAGACCCCATAAAATATTCCCAAAGGCACCTCTCCGGGTACTCAAGCACAGAGGAAGTTTCAAGCTGAAGCTGAAGAACCACTTTCAATCCACCAAGTAGATAGTTACACACCCTGTGGCTTTAAATATCATGTAAAGGTTATACTGAATTATTTTCTTCTACATCTACATGACTAATTGTGTCACCTTGGGCCAAGGCAGATTTCTAAGAGCATTGCCTGGTCAGGAAAAAAGCAGCAAAGACCATTCTTAATTAAGAAAGGCTTAGTCATAGATCTAAAAAAACATGCAGTTAATCGAGGCAGAAGGGACCAGTAAAGGAAAATACTGTGTCACTTATACCTACCCCAAAACCTAAGGATTTTGAGACTGAACTTGCTTTGCAGGACATTTTCTCTGTTCTGCCCAGACCCAATTTGTCAAATAATTCTTGCTGTTTTACCTCAAACTTTGCCACACTTAATTCAATATTAACCAGCTGGGGTTTAGGAATTTAATTCATCTCCCAAGGAGAGTTTACAGCTATAGAAGAATCTTAACTTTGACTCACCTAAAAACTATTTCTATCAGTTCTTCAAATTATAGAGAAATCTTAGAGGCGTGGCAGGAGGGTGGCAGCATTCAGGTGCCAGGGCCAAAAGGGAAGAAAGAAGTGTTTGTACTTCTTATTCAAATTCATTCTTTTACCTCAGGACTGTGGATCTTGATCACTTCAAGTTGACAACAACCTAAGTGGAATTGCTCAAGACCAGCCCTGCTGTCTATATTGGTGTTATTGCCACGGCAACTGCCGTGGTTGTTTTTTACCAACAGGAAGAGCAGAGGCAGGTTTTAAAAGCTCCCTGAAGAGCTGACATTATGCCTTTAAATGGAATACTGCCCCCAGGAATAATCCTCACCAAAAGCCCATTATCATTTTATCATTTCTCGATTTCATTCCCCTTTCCTCCCCCAGTGGCTTCTCCTTTCAGACACACCCAGACAGCTCTGAAGAATTCAGACCTGAAAAATTTCATCCTGGTCTCTGCACAGGTGGAAAATTCTCTCCTCTATAACCACAGTATTCCATGCCCAGGCACTTGAGACAGCTTTGCATGGCACACGACATGCCTTTTCTCTCCTCAGCACCACTCTGACATCACCACAGCCCAGGGAACACTGAAATCCTACGAATACAAGGCTCTTTCTAAATCCTACATGACACCTGAGGCACCCCCCAGCCTCGCCACAGCTGGAGGTGACTGACAAACACGGAGTGACACGACCGCTATTGGAAACACAATACACAAGGAATAAATCAAGCTGGAGTGCAAAATTCCAGCCTACGCTGCTGATTTCTTCTGAGGAACCACGTACCATAGCAAAGATAGGGCTGGGATGGTTCATGTGGCTGAACAGTCCCTTCCAAAGGACATTTGGTGGCACTTAGAGGCTGGGGAAGGACAGAGAAGACAGAGAATGTGGGGAACGCTGCTGCATCAGGGTGAGATGTATTTTCACTTGCACGAGGTCCCTCAGTCAGTGCACATAACTCATCCAGGGACAACTGCTTCCGTCCCCCAACCCTCACTCTCAAAAACAACTTCAGAAGTTACACTGAAGGGAAAAATCCCAACTCCCAGACCTCTCTGGGCTAGAAAAGAATTGAAGGCACTTGGCATTTGTCGTAACAACCAGATTACTTGCTGCTGTTGTGTGTGGGAGCCTCAGGACACACCTAAGGAGGGAGGAAGTTTAGCTCTACTTTTTATCACTCCTACCAGAAGCCTGGACTTTGCAAGCAAATAAAAAAATCCAAACCTGACCTCCCGTCCCAGCTGTCATATGCATGGAATGAAAGCTCCATGCTGTATGTTCTGCATTTACTTAAAGGAGGTTGATGTTCAGTGTAAGGGAAGTGCAACGGGTTTTAAACAAACAGAAGTGTTCATAACAAGCCCTGATGTGATTGGCACGTGCACAAATCAAAGTAAAAAAGAAAATTACTCAGAAGTTCAGGCAAGGGTTGTTGCACAAAGAGCAATTTTTTTAATCAGCTGTCCCAGTGAAACCCTGTACTCTTGCCAAGAAGAAAAGGAAAGCCTTTGCCTAGGGTGATAGGTCACATCTAGACCCAACCTCATACCACCATGGCCCTTCATCCTACCCGAGTGCCTCAGTGGGAACTGCGAGGCTTTGCAGTGAGGCCACAGGAACAAGCAAAATGCCATCCTGACCCTCTCCCGAAGTGAGAGCTGGAGTAATTAAGGGGTGAAGGCAGCCAGGTTTAGCTGCTGCTGGAAGTACCTCCCTCCAACACGTGTCCTGTCTGTCTCTCCCACACCTCAAGAAGTCCTTCTAAGTGCCACCACTGGCATCTTCATGGCTTCACACTGACACAGGGCAGGCTTAGACGAGACATTAGGGAGAAACTCTTCTGTGTGAGAGTGGCGAGGCCCTGGCACGGGGTGCCCAGAGACACTGCAGACACCCAACCCCTGGAAATGGCTCAAGGCCAGGTTGGACAGGACTCGGAGCAACCTGGGATAATGGAAGGCGTCCCTGCCCACGGCAGGGGCTGGGATGAGATGGGGTCTGAGGTCCCTTCCAACCCAAACCGCTCGGAGCCGGTGGCTCTCCGGCCCCTGAGCACCATGGAAGGAGGGTGGGCTGCAGGCAGCTGTATCCCAGGCAGTCAGACACCCAATGCCGGCCACCAGGCCTCTCCTGGCCTTACGCAAGCCCTCCTCGGCAGGGTGGGAACTGACCGAGCGCTGTGTCAGCAGCCAGGGCCGAGCTCCTCACCAGCGCCCTGCCCACAGCCCGCCTGCCCCAAGCACCTTCCCATGCCCTTTCCCATGGACACAGCCAGCTGCACCCTGCCAGCTGCTCCGACAGGCCCCCAGCTACGCAGAGGGCACGTCTGCAAGCCAAGCAGTAATTAATTCTGTGTTTCATTTACCTCTGCAGTTTCACTACAATGGACCTAAGCACGCTCCCTGCAGCACTGGAGGGGCAGACAAAGGCCTGTTTCAACTGACCCCAGCACCTGGGACCAGTCCACAAGCCTGCTGTGCAGTTCTCAAAGACCAAAACACCAAAATTTACTTATATTTATGGCTAAGTCTGCCTGAACACTTTCCCTATGTAAAATACCAATACAAAAACAATTAAGCTTTTGCCATCCTGCCTGGTATTTCTCAGCTACTGTCAGTGCTCTCACTGTGGTGAGCTGAAGCTAAAAGCTTTTGAAAACTCCCACCCCATGTCTTGCAAAGTCAGGAAAGAAATGGGATGGTTGAAAAATCCAGTAACATGAACAGAAAGAGAACTCTTGGCACAGCCCTGACTGTGCTGCATCTGCTCTGCTAAGCAGGTTCATTTATTTCCATCCTGTAGCTGTCTCCTGCTATTTATAGCACCTGCCTTAAGGAACTTTCAAGGTAGACACCAAGCCTGAGCCTTCCTAAATTGATGTCTAAATATCCCTGTTGAATTAATTTGATCTTTTTGTTCCAGTCAGACTGGCACTCCTCACTGGAAATCACAGAATCACAGAATGGTTTGGACTGGAAGGAACCTTAAAGATCCTCTCATTCCAACCCCCTGCCATGGGCAGGGACACCTTTCACTATCGCAGGTTGCTCCAAGCCCCATCCAACCTGGCCTTGGACACTTCCAGGGATGAGGTATCCACCACTTCTTTGGGCAACCTATCAACTGGGACATTCTCCATAATAAACTCTTCCTGCAAAGCAGGCACTCCAAGTTGGGAAGCAGTAAAAGAGATTTACCTGCCTCCAGTGCAAATCTGATCCATCCAGGCGAAACCTCACCTTCACTGGGAGAGATGCACTCCATGCAGAATGGCAGCACAAGCCTCAAACGGCACCTTAATGAAATGACTCCTCTGCAAACATGAGAAATGCTCCTCCAAACCCACATCTGAGGGCTCAAGAGAAGATTTTTACTAAAACCTTCAAGAACTACTGCTGGTGGGTGGAAGAGGAATTCTCTGAAAAAACCTTTACAAACCTTTGACGTGATCCGTCATCCTTTCCCTCTCTCTTTATATGGGTCCTCTTATACCTGCTCTTAGGTATTCCAAAATTTAGATTCTGCAGTTACATTTATCAACATGGCAACATTCTGACGTCTGACAAAAATCGGGTCTTAGTCTCTTCAGGGCTACAAGCACTAAGAGAATTCTATTCCTTGGCAGTAAGAATTTGTCAGACCCACAAGTGGTTTTAAAAAGTCAGTAAAGTATTGCAGCACTTGGGTTTGGGCCAGGGAGGTGAGCCAAAGTGACTTGGAGGGCAACCAGACAAAGAGAAAAAAGCCCTTCCCAGATCAAGCAGAGATGCATTTCCTCATGGGAAAATCTCTGCACGCCTGTAGAAAAGAATGAGGAAGAGGGAAATGGACTCAGAGAAACTTCATCTGCCTTCCTTGTTCCTCCCTTGTCTCATCCTTTACAAGCAGTAGAAAACTACACCATCCTCTCTGTGCTGACACAAGCAGCAGCTGACCTGATGAGGCAGAGCCTAAAAAGCGCTTCCTCCTTACCGGCCCTAAATGGAAGCCAGGGCTAGGCTGGTTAAAGGAGGTGCTTTTAGACGAGAGGTGCTGGGATGTTTCACCTGGAAGAGGGATTTGTCATCACCTGCAGTCCTGCCTGAGAACCAGGGTGTGAATGCCAAAGTTCCCTGAGTGCAGAGACACCCCGCAGGCCTGGAATGTCCTGAAAGGGCTCTGCAGAGGGAACATCGCCTTCCTGCCTCCTCCTCAGTCTGTCAGAGTATCCCTGTCTGGATTTGTGAAGGAGGCGTCGTTCCCAAGCAATAATTTCCTTAGGATAAAACGTATCTGTACACGTTTGATCTGCCCAGCTCTCTCCAGATGGGCGAGCTGAAGGTTGTCTATCAACTACCAGAGTTTGGCTTGTTTGGCTCAGCTGGACACAGAATAAAAAAAAATCAGGTCTGACATTTCCAGACTGCACTGATTCCAAAACACAGAGGCACAGTTAGATTGGTTTGGTACCAGAACAAAACTTTTCTAGGGAAGGTTTGCATTTCTGGATGTTTATTCTCTTGCTGGTATCCATAGACATGTTCCATCAGGTTCGGTTGCTGTGAGCAGCTTGACCTGGTGAGTCAAATGTAGATTTGGTCAAAACCTAATTGCAAAGTTTTCATCCAAGAAGCTGAGAAATCATTTTCAGGTAAGATATTCAAGCTTAGTCTTGTGGTCCTTAGGGACAGATCAAGAAATCCAAGTGATGCACCAAATCACAACTGGCTTAAGCTGTCTACTCAGGAGAAACAAAGGTCTCAATACACAGGACAATCAAGCTGTTCCCTGAACTTCTATAAATTATTTTAACAACTACATTATTAAAGATTTTGCAAGCCAAGCTCTATATACTTGTCCTTGTATCAGAAAATAAACTAAATCACCAATTATATACCCAAGCTGAACTGACAGTGTCTACACTGGTGTCTTGGGGTGACTGCAAAAATCAGTTTCCACCAAGGTGGTAACTGCAAAAATCAACAAAGAGAAGGAGCTGTATAAATGCAGGATTTCTTAAACTGAGGTAAGTTGGACCAAAACTCACAGTGTCTGAGGTTTCTGCATGTCAGATCTGATTTTGCTTGTTTTAAACCACACAGCCCTCACACATATTTCAGCTTCTGATACTCTACACTCTCTACTGACTGCCTTAAATATATGTAACATAATTCATTTCGGCTGTCTCCCAACTCCATTAAAGTTGCTGCGCAATACTTCCCAGCTCTTAGTTTCTAATATTCTTTTGAAACTGAATTTGAGCCACCAACTCCTCAATCAGTGCCTATTATGGGATGAAGATTAAAACCCCAGGGTTCTAACTGAGGTTTCTTGCCAGGATTGCCAGCACTGGACACTAGCCTAAACTGGTACACGCTGCCTGGAGAGAAATGGGCTTCTGTCGGACACACTTGTGTGACACAGCTGGTGGAGAGGGAAGAAAGGCTTCTTAGAAAGCAAGAAAAAGGGTGGGAAACACAAAATTCAGGTCAGCTCTGAAGACAAGAGTTTCAGAAGAGAAAAAACCCAGGGATATGAGGTAACTTGTAATTCAAGACTGTAATCTGAACTACCCTTCTCCTTTACAGAGTTCTAAGCTAACTGAGCCAGCTCGTAAAAAGATCTGGCCACCAGCGCAAAACAGCAGGTCCCTGCAAGGACCTGGAAAAGTATCCGGATACATGAGCTGGTGAACAACAGAGAAAGGGCCCAGTGATGGGGTATGAATGCTATTGCATGGGACACCTGGAATATTTATGTGATTCCAGATCAGAAATTTGCAACGCAAAGAGATCAGGGTGGAAAAGCGTCTGGGAAAACTGCAGATGGAGAGTGATGGCAAGCCTGTATATTTTTACATGCAGGTGTAAGGGCAGACACAAACATATTACTGAGGAGAAAAAACCCCATGAACCCCTCTTCAAATGACACAGACACAACGATAGGCAAAATGAAGGCAGGATATGAAAACCTGATGGAAGAAATGGGTTTTCAACCACAGGTACACTGAGCCCACGGAAACAATTCTCCTAGGAGATGATATGTTCAGAAGTGAAACAGGAATTTCTACAGGCCTGGTCACCTGCATGCTAAAGAACAGAAGTGTAAATATAAAAATTAAGTTTAAAATATTTCAGTTCTTCAAGACGGGTAATTATGTCTTTTGGTATATAACCAGCTCCTGGTTTCTGAGTGCTGACAAAAAGCCTTCTTTGGGACAACCAGGGAACAAGAGGTGGGAAGAGCAAATGGAATCTGTGACTTGCCTGCCTTTCCAGGTGCTGTTCTGTGAAGATGGTAAGTGACCTAAAGACATGACTGATCTGCCCTGTGCTACTGTCCCTATCTACAGCAACTATCCAGCAACACAAGTTCAAAATGAAAAAGGAATGTATTTCTTCAATCCAAGATCCAGTCATATGGATCTCTCACACAGAAAGTATTTTTCCGCTTACAAGCGAAGCTCCAACCATCTGGAATTAGCCTCAAGAATCAGAGCTGTATCACATCCTGGGCTGCTCTGCTATATTCAAGCCCTGCCAGCCTTCCCATCTCCCTCCTGCTCCTACTGAAGCAGCCATCTCCCAGATTTCCCAACAAGCTTGGGGCCAACAGAGAATACAGCAAGAGCAATGGGACCCTGTGACAGTCTCTGCACAGTGATGGCACTAGCTAAAGGTCTCTGTCCTCTGGGTAACAATTCTGCTGGGAACAGAGGCACAGGGCATCCAAAATGGACCTCACCTGCCTGTCAGGATTTAGATATTCAATCCCTACAGGTACTCAAACATACAGCAAAGCTCCATTTGATTCTTCTTTTTGCTTTCAAAACTTAAAACTGGTTAATTACCAAAGGGAAAAGAACTGTTAGCACCACAAGTTAGTGACACATGAGGCCGAAATCATGGGGTGCTGGAATTCCAGAGCGTGCGCACATCCCAGAGCCAGGGCAGAAGCTGCAATAGATCTACCTAGGCACTACTCAGTCTTTGCCCTTGCTTGCTATCTCTTTACACACAGTGTCAAATTGCCTTTTAAACATTTGGCCTGTTCCTGCCTGGCAGCCGCTCAAGGGCCAACTCAGGTGATACAGAGGGATGAAATGTCTGCTCCAGCCTGTGCCTCTTCCAAGCCACAGCAGCTATCCCACAGCAGCTGGCTAAGACTACTCCAACCCTGCAACGTGAGACGATTGTTTTCGTGGATCAAGTTTCATCCTCCGTGAGCAGATCCCTAGACAACAGACCATTGTAATGAGTGACAACTGGAACCAGTACTCACTGAGTGGTTTAAGGATGCTGCTGCTTGTCTCATCAGCGTTTTCTACATCTGATTTGTCAGAGTAGTTCTCCGAGATTTTCTCCTTTTCTTTCTTTTCTTTGTGCCCAGGTCTTCTTCTGTGACGCCTCCTCCTCCTGTAGCTCTTCGGCACATGGACCCCGATGTAAATCGTGTGGTGACCTGGGGAACACAAGCACACAAATATGAACTTCAGCACTGTGCACTTTTGGGCACCACGGGCCAGCACAGTTCATGCTGCATTTCATTGAATCCCAAAATGGTTTGGTTTGGAAGGGACCTTGAAGCTCATCTCATTCCAAACCCTTGCCGTGGGCTGGGACACCTCCACTATCCCAGGGTGCTCCAAACCCCATCCAACCTGGCCTCGGACACTTCCAGGGATGGGGCAGCCACAGCTTCTCTGGGCAACCTGTGCCAGGGCCTCCCCACTCTCACAGGAAAGAATTTCTTCCATATATCCAACCTAAACTTCCCCTCTTTCAATTTGAACTCATTACTCTTTGTCCTATCCCTGTTTCACTCCAATAGGCAAGTGAACCATCCTTCTTTGTTGGCCCAACATTTAACTAGTCCTGTTTTTTCTTGT
This sequence comes from Monarcha castaneiventris obscurior, assembly GCA_026261815.1. Lineage (NCBI taxonomy): Eukaryota > Metazoa > Chordata > Aves > Passeriformes > Monarchidae > Monarcha > Monarcha castaneiventris. The sequence goes on from JAMPIT010000622.1 coordinate 613,798, forward strand.
CTCCAGATGTGAGCTTGGAGCTCTGTAACTACCATTTGGAAAAGTATTTTTGTCCCATCATTTCTGAGAGCACATGCCAGTGCAGACTCTGATAACTGCTGTCCTTGTGACTCATTTAAATACAAAAATAAACCCCACAGAAGGCCATCATACTCATTTTGTAATATAGAACAGAGTGCTTTTCAAATACATTCTACACTCATTTTTCCATTTGTTTTACCAAATACACTGGCTGAACTTAACAACTACCTCATGCCAAGTGATTCAGCTTAATTGAAGAGCTTAGACCAACAAAGTTTACATCACTTGACTGTGCAGTCCATTGTATAACAAGTGTCAAAGTACCATTAGGTACCTTACACAGGTGCCACTATAGAGGTCCCATGCTCTGAGTACCATTAGGGTGTAATTGTAACACAGCAGAGGAGGAAGGACTACTCACAGAAGTTCCTATCAACTCCTACTTGACACTTTCTAAAATAAAAATTAACTAGTAACAGAGTAAGTGCCCAATTTCATCATACATTGGCTGTAAATCCCAAGGATGCCCCTACCCTTGCATTGAGACTTGGATTACAAACCAAAGCACTTCAGTTACATTTGCCAATTGTTGTGCCTTTTTGTGTCTGTTAAAAATGTTTTCTTTTCAGGGCTTTCTGCACTTCTGTCAACTCGGGATGAATATCCTGTGCTCACAGAAAGCACGCACATGTCTTCTCCTCTGCCCAGATCATTCAGACATCTCACTGTACAAGCAGCTCTTACAAAAGCAACTCTTGAGAAATGAGAGCTGGATTCTGTGTTTTGGACCAAGTTTGGTTTCCCCACTTCTGTCCCAGCATGGCCAAATGGAGAGTTTCAAATGAACACACAGGCAACTGAGTAAACAAATTTATCTGAATGAATGACCCACAAACTAAACACGTGTCTCTAATTCCACCTTACGATAAATCCAATCTTGGTGACCGAACAACTGAAAATTTAGGCACAAAATACTCCATTTCTGCAACAAACTAATTTGTCAATGAAAAACAACCCTGCATTTGCCATTTCAAATTCCCCACACCCCTGAGACCAGCTGTGAAACCATTATTTTGCATGTTTGAACCTATATTTTGCATGTTTGCTCATCTTGCTCCACCCCCTGCCATGGGCAGGGACACCTTCCACTACACTAGCTTGCTCCAGTCCTCATCCCACCTGGCCTTGGACACTTCCAGTGATGGCAGAAACAGGATCCTGGAGCTAATCGGGGCTCAAACTCGGGCAGTGGAACAGCGACAGAACAGGGTCCAGTGTCGGCTGCCTCTTGCCTGGCACGGCAGAATCGCCATCTCCGAGGAATGGGATCACACCACAGAGGGAAAGGGCACAGCCACAGAGACATCTGCAGCAAGACCTCCCAGACCAACACCTGAAGATCCAGTTTAGCTCTTGCGTGCCAAAGGAAACACAGAAAGCTCTTCCAGCAACTGGAAACATCAGCTTTAATGTGGCAGATGGCCTGAGAGCTGCACAGGGACAGGGAAGGGGAGACATTATCTAAGGACAAGCAGGAGCTAGAGGGTGGGGGTGACCCCAGACAGACAGAGCAGTGGTAGCCCTTCCCAAGGGATTCTCGCACCCAAAACTGTATCCAAAAGCCTGATGCAAAAGATATCTGTATTAAACAACATTGCTCTTTGAATCACTTGAATTCTGTGGTCAGCTTGATAACAGAAACACATCATAGTAAGCCTGTAGTCTTAATACTTTAATATGCTGCCAACAGAACTGGACAATCTCTTTAATCTTTGGACCACGTGTGCACAGTACAGATTTCAGTAATATGAAACTCACTTGTATATACGCAGGCAAATATCTGCATTGCTTTGCCGATTTTCCCTAGTCTGAAGGCAGAGACTTATTTAATGTTCCTTGCCATGTCCCCCCCATGCCCCCCCCAACTGTTCAGGGGGGCCATTTTCCTTTTCCATGTGCTTGAAGCGCTTGGCATCTGTTTATATTGTTCCAAATGCTGAGATAATCTTCTAGGCTCCCTTCCCAAAGCGCCTGGAAGGAAACAATTGACACATACTCTCAATGCACTGGGCTCCTGGGACATTTCCGACTCACCGGGGGAACCCAGCCTTTCCCATGAGAACCACTGCCTGAGAAGTGTAACGTGACACACAGGCACCACAAGGATCCTCGGGCTTGGGGAGGATGGGAAGCGCAGAGCTGAGTGCTGAACCTTAGGTAACCCAAGCCTGGAATTTTCTCTTGCACACCCACCACAGCTCCTCCTGAGGGGCTGCTCCTATGGCCCTCCCCAGGACACCCATTATCCTGTGCGTGCACCTCATTACACCAGTGTGTATTTCACAACAATCAAACCCCACCCATAAGATGCACTTGGAGACCTGCAGGTCCTGGTGGCACCGGTTCTCTTCTAAGTGACAGTAGTGGGCAGGGGTTTCTTTGGACTTACACCGACTGCAGCTAAAATCTTTGACTTTTGTGACCACAGAGAATCCTTACTGTGCCCCAAGATCAAAATCATTTCATCTGATTATTAATAAAGCAAGAAGTAGTCATCATCAGGGAGGTTCTCCTGGAAAAACTCAGTTGTAACCACATCTTTCGCTTTACTAAGAGCTACTGAAGAACAGCAGTTCATGATTCAGAGCCCAGATTTGGAGTTTGGGCAGAAGAGACTCCCTGAATCAGATTTACTGATGAAAACTCGCTTGTGTGTCACCCAACTGAGGTTCTATGAAACGCAGCATTCCCTCCCTGCCTGCAGCTCATCATCATCAAGGCCAGGTTGGACAGGGCTTGGAGCTTCCTGAGGTAGTGGAAGGTGTCCCTGCTCATGGCAGAGGGGTGGAATTAGATATCCTTAAGGTCCCTTTCATCCACAACCATTCTGAGACATCACTTTATTATGATCCTCTCCATTTTTAAGCACTAGCTCTTTTTTAAAAAGAGTACTGGGGAATGGCTTTTGCTCAGCAAAACCAAAACTCAGTCACTTGGACAAAGGAGCTGAAAGTTATGGGATCAAAGGATAAAGTCTGCCTGCTGCATCTAAGAAGGAATCCCTTCCACATGACTGGGTTCTTGAGACTCAGAGCTTGGTAAGATCAGCCCATAAAGAATCTCACACCACCACCTCAGAAGGAAACAAGATCACAATCTAATATTAAAAATGTATAAAGGACTGACAATAAGCTGAGCATTAGCAGTTTTTACCCAGCCCTTGTTTTTCCTTTAAAGACTCCTTCGCAAAGAACAGGGAGAGTCACATTATACCCAATCACAGTGCAACAGGCTCATGTGGTTACAGTTGGCCACAAAGCCAAAATCTTCCCCACCAGCTCTGACCAGATATTTTGGGCCACCTGAAAAATGGGCTTTGCTCAGGGTGCCCCAGCCACGTCACTTAGGGGCCTATGGCACAGGTTTGGAATGAGATGACCTTTAAGGTCCCTTCCAACCCAAACCACTCTGTGATTCCATGAAGGATGTGACCTTCTCAGCCCATTTTCACAGCCCAGCCATCAGTCTTATCCCCAGGTGGAACGGAAAGCCTCAGGCAGCCCCCCCATCTAGGATGTAGAGATGTGCTGTGCAGGCACGCCAGAGGGGCAGGGGACACAGTCTGCCACGTCCTTGGTCAGCAGAAGATGGCACGGCATGGCTTTGTGTCCAAGGAGGTGTCAGCACACAGCCGAGCCCGCAGAGAGAGGTGGCACCAGCCAGGACACTTCCAGGATCACAGCCAGGCCAGCGTGCTTTGGAGCAGCTGCTTTTCCAGCCCAGGGGTGGCAGCAGAAGGTGCTTCTCATTTTGTGTGAGAATCAAAGCAAATTAACAACATAAAAAAAGCCCACGGCTCAGAAGGACAAATAAATCAGGGGGATGATCCATTTTAAAGGGGAGATACTAAAAGTAGTGCTAAGGAAGTCCCAAACTAAGCCCCGCTTAGTTTCAAATCAGCTCAAGAAATAAGAACAAAAGGCCACCCCGTCACGTGCCAGGTGCCCTTAGCTCTACCTGGTTAGAGAGGGGTTTAGAGGAGCTGGCGGCAGCAGAGGGGCAGCTGCAGGAGCTGCACCCCAAGCAGCTCCACCTTCCAGGAGAGCAGCTGTTCTGCACTCCAGGATGGGATGCACAGCTGGCGGGACACCCCATGCCAGAGAACTGCTCACACCAGCTGAGTTCGAAACAAGGAACACAAGGATCTCCCTTAGCACTGGGCAAGAGCCAAGCGCTATTGCCATCCATGCACATGGACAGAGACACTCAATCTCCAAGGAAAACCAAAGCACAACCAGTCCTCTAGACAGGCTGCCCAGGCACAGTCCCAGGCTCACCTACCAGCCCTCACAGGGTTTTCAAAACATGCCAGTATTCAAGTGACCAGTTTTCCATGCAAGTAAAAGTCCATCGGTCAGGGAAACAGCAGGAGGATTCACTGAGCACTTTGTGGAAATCTGAACAAAACTGAATGCACTAGTTGGAGACAAACCAGATCCAAATGCCTTCTCCTATAAACAACAGTAGTATGCAATGAACCAATTCTTCCATGGTGTGGCAGTTTGCCAAGGAGAAGGGTCAGCATGAATCCACCAGGCGATGGGAACAGCAACCATAAGACTAAGCAGTAGGTTCACAGACTGATAAATGCCATCAGGAGAGGAGCCTGCCAAGAGGGAGAGACGAGAAAGGGCAAAATATAAAACAGAGGCTTCAGGAGAGACAATCCTGAGCTACTACACCATAGAAAAAGGAAAGAAGAAGGAACAAGATTAGAAACATCAGGGATCTCTTTCAGTCTGCCAGCTCCATCAGAAGAACCCCAAATTCACAGCTAAGATTCAAGTGAGGACCAGCATCAGCAAGGAAGATACAGTTTCTTAAACAAACAGGGAGTTTGTCCAAAGATCATTTTATATATTTGCATTACTGCACGTCACATCTTAACATACAGTCATTGACTGAAATGCTTATGAGGGGCAGGGAATGAGCTGTGCAGGGGAAGACAGCATGGAAATTGGAAACCTTTTTCTCTTCTTCTGGAACATCAGTCTTCTAGCACTTCGGTATCTTCAAATGATAACCCAAGATTAATCTTGGATCTAAAGCATTCCCATGTAACAAGACTACAGTTAGACAGGAGGGAAGTCTTCCTAGCCATCTGCCTAGAGCTTGCACTCCTTTGTTCTGAACAGATGATCCATGACCCAGACTGGACCTGCCAGATTCCTAACAAGATTCAGAGACCACTCCAGCAAAGCATGTGTAAAAGGTGAGTTAGATCTGAGCAACAGGATGGCTCTTAAAGACAGAGCTCACATAAATTCAAGTAAAAAATATCTAAACAGGAAAATAAAATAAAATGAAACAAGGTCTTCAACTGTCTTCCCGAAGACCCTAGAAACCCTGCTTGTGTAGATGAAGCAAAGTCAGTCAGCAGGGTGGCAGTGAATGAAGGGGTGGGCATTGTTCAGACAGAACAATGAACACATGGTGGGGGTATTCTCCCTGAGCTTTACGTAAGCCATTGTGAGACTCTTACCCACAACCCCGTAAGCTGCTTTTCTTTCTCTCTTCTTTGGAGCTGTGAGAGGTTATAAAAGCCACCAAACCTGTCGTGCTGTGATCTGATCTAATCTGGCCAGAACTGCTTGGCTTCCATGGAAAGAAAAGTTGAAGAAAACTTGAAGAATACAGGGCTCTGAGGAACAGGGCAGAGAAGGGGATGTGTGCTGGACTCTTGGATTTAGCTCTTGGGAAGCACGGTACCTTTGCATTTTCTGGCATCCTTTAAAATTATGCCCCCTTCCAAAATGCTCCAAATGACCACTCAAGAGAACCAATCCTGGCTGAAAATCTTTTCCCATTTCCATCTCATTAATCACCAAGACTGAATGAATTGGGTACCAAGCTGTACTCGATGCAGGCAGATTTTAGACCCTGCTCCAAGAGAATTAAGAACTGTGGTATGATGACTAAGGCATCCAAAGCCACCTCCATTCTCTGGGAAAACACTCAGAGCAGCCCCCTGCAAGCAACCCTTGATTCCAAGGCTGCAGTTACACTGAAACAGGTGTTTGATGGAAGGTGGCCAGAGCCGGGGTTCCTGGAAGGCCACGCTGCTGCCAGCAGGGCACCATGAAGGGACGCAAACAAAATGGTGCTTACACAAAGGTTCCCAATGCATCTCCAGCAGCACAGGCTTCCTTCAGGGAGCGCAGGAGTTCCCTGTGTCCCTTCCTAGTCTCTATTTAAGTTCACCCAGCATTGTGCAACCAGAGTAGGAACATCACCAGAAGGAAAGGAAGGGACAGAGGTCCAGGAAGGCTGGGATGATGCTCAAACCAGCAAGCTACAGTCCTAGCACCAGTCTCCAGGTTAAGCCCAGCTCCAGCAGTTCTGCTAAGAGAAGCATCAGTAGGAGAGGGAGCAACACTCCTGTGTTACCTAGCTCCAGCTCAGGCAACATGATCAGGCCTCCCCAGCACATTTTGGATTACCTTTTCATTTTAAATGTCCTAGAAAAATCCGGGAGGGCTCACCAGCACATCTGGGACTCGCATCTGACAAGTAAGCGGAGGCTATATCTGATTTTCAATCTCCATGCTGAACTGTTATATCCAGCGTTATTGTACCTTAAAAAAGAGCTGCTGGGCAGAGGAAGATGGGAGCAGACAGTCAAACAGGCCTAGACTTGAATCCTAACTGAAATGGGAGCAGCAGCTACCATCCAAGGCTGCAAGGTGCCATGTGAGGGCCACCTTCCTGTTTGGCATGGGCCCCAACAAAACTAGCTTCACTGCCTGGTCAGAGAGCTGATGATAGTTTCCAGTCAGTTGGACCTGATGATCTTAAAGCTCTGCTCCAACTTAAATGATTCTGTCATTCTAAACTGACAGGAGCTGGAAAAAAACAAGTCACTATCAGAATGGTATGGAAACACCTTCCTTCACCTCGCACTCAGTGCACATGTTGGCACAAAACTTATCACCACTGGAAAGAAACCAGCACCTTTCCTTCACCACAGGCCGACCATGCCAGCTATTGACTCAGCTGCTCTTACAACGTTTTCTCCACTTCTCCTGCCTGCTCAGCCAGCTTATCGCTGCCTTATGTAAAGTCAGTTTATCACCCTCTGAACTCAGACTGCAGCTTTTCTCACTGAGCATGGAGTAGGCGGGCATCAAAAACCTCTTCATCCTACCCAGCAACCTCAGAGCTAATGCTGACTCCTGACAGCAGAGGAAAGACAGAGGCAGTGACCAGAACGATATTCCATGCAATGACCTGCTGGATGCTGCCAAGAGCAAGCACTCTCCTGAGAAGTGCCATGGGGAATTAAAGCTGGAGAGGGAAGAATCTGAAGACCTGAAATCTTTCATCACTGTGTTTCAAAGCTGGGAAGATCCAAACCATCCGTCTTGCTTTTACTCAGCTGTGTGGAGCAGCACTGAGTCCCAACGTCTGCCTGCTGTTCCCAAGTTCACAGAATCATGGAATGGTTTGGGTCAGAAGGGACCTTGAAGTTCATCCAGTCCCAGCCCCTGCCATGGGCTGGGACACCTTCCACTACATCAGGTTGCTCCAAGCCCCATCCAACCTGGACCTGGACAATTCCAGGGATGGGGCAGTCACAGCTTCTCTGGGCAACCTGTGCCAGGGCCTCATCATCCTCACAGGGCAGTTGTGCCAGCTGCTGTATGGAAAGAGAGCACAAAGGTAGTGCCTGACTCTTCTGGGTTTTGCTTTTTCAGGAGTAAAGCCCAGTTCAGTTTTACTGAGGCAAAATACAGCCTGGTTTGTCTCTACACGTAAAGTAAAGGTACCAGAGAATATTAATGAGTACATTATGTGATCAGATTTTACCTGATTAATTTTTAAATCACATTTATTTTAGAATCAATTAAAGACTCTAATATGAAACAGGTCATCTGGTTACTTCTGAAAATGGAGGAGGGTCTGCTTACAGTCACAGATCAAAAACAGAGGGCAGGAACGAGAGGAGAAAAAGAAATCAAAGTAAATGGGCAAATACAGTTCATTTCTCCCACCATCAGCCTGCTGTTAATACAGGTAAAGATGTTCACAGTTATCTCTGCCCTTTTAACCTCTCTCCTCATTGATCTAACCATCAAGGACTAATCTTGGGCTTATGGCATCACACAGCTTTCTACCAGCAAAGTGCAAGGACACAACCGGGTCGAGAATAGAAAGCAAGGAGGAGGAAAGTGCTAAAATGGAACAAGTAGTTATGGAACATTGTTACAAAATCCCTGGGTTAGCCTCTCTGCAGAGTTAGCAGCACAACAGTAAATGCCACAATGAAAACAGGATCCAGAACAAGTTTCCCCTAACAGCATATTCTCCTGAATTCACTCCTACAGCAGTGCTGAAAGGTGCTATCAAAACCTTTACTTTGCCCATCATGTGGAAGGCAGGACAGGTGTGCTGCTCCCCATTTCCTAACGAATGGAGCTGGTGTGCTCCTCAGGCTTTGCAGTGGAGTTGTCAGACTTGAAATCCAGCATCCTCCACCCCACCACGAAGTCAGGGCAGCAGCAAGCCCGGGGGAAGTTACACTTAGAGAGCCAAGAATACCTTATCTCTCAGGATAAGGTGGAGCTTTACTTTTCCCCTCTTGCAAAATCAGTTCTTAAGTAATCTGTTTATGTCACACATACCAGCACTCCTCACAGGGGCAGCACGGCGTTACCTTCAAGGAAAGGAACATGCAGTGCTCTAAATGAATGGGAAGGGTCCTCTGGTACAGCTCAGGGCAGTGCCTCTTCCTGACTTCCCCCAAGAAAGCCAATTTGCACTTGCTTTCCCTCAGGCTCTGCCCTAGACCTGGGTAGATCCCTTTTCTCTCCGGGTCACATTTCTGGGCACCTCGAGGTCACATTTCTGGGTACTTCCAGCCAAGCAACTGCTCCTAACTAACATGCACCGAATCCATCACCTAGCCCTCTCGTGGAGACAGGCAGCAGGGAGGAGCTGGAAGGGAGTTATTTTCAAATGTCAACAGCTGATATCACAGCGACACATTCCAGTGTAGGACCAGGGTGAGGTGCCACCTGAGAGACGGACTAAACAATCCCTGGAAGCAGGCCCAAGGGACATATTTCTGTCAGGTATGTACAGTTTCTGTTAACGTTACATTTACTCACCAAGGGCACAAGGGACAATTGTCCCACCCTGAAAATGTCTCAACGCCTTCCTGACCAGAAATGCCTGTTTTTACCCTTCCTTAAAAAGCCAACTCCTTCCCTCTCCCCTGCACCACGACATAATCAAATTAGTGGGTGGCATCGTTGTGCAGAGTTGCTATCTCCATGCCACAGACATAACCTGTGGGCATGACTGACAAAGCACAGGATGTTCCTCTCTTCTCCCAAAGAACATGCCAAAGAGGGATGCTCAAAGAGACACCTTCAAAATTCTGTCTTCACCTCTTTGAACTCAAAGCAACTTACGAAGCAGCAAAAGCAGCCTGGTTCGGAGGCAAATTACAATGCTCTGCTGGAGAGTTTTCCCATTCTCTCCTGCTAACTCCTGCTGCCAGGGAAACCCTGAGTTACAATTAAAGGTTGATAAAAGTTACAACTGCCCCTCATCTCATAATAGGGAAAGAAACAATCTCCTCTCCACTCACTTTGGGTGAAATTAGTGAATGAAGAGCCTTCCTGAGAAATTTGATCAATATTGACTGCAAAAAAAAAAAAAAAACTGGGGGAAGAACAGAAAGAAGAGGCAAGAGAAGCAAAGAGCTTTAGGGCACGTATGTTGCTTCCTCATAAAAGTAGGTTAAAAATAAAAGCTATCAGAAAAATAACACACACCTGGAGGTTGCCATTCCCTCCACTGTTACCTTCTTCCCCAGAGGATGCAGTCCCTGCAAGCCTTTAAGAAAAGACAGTTGTAACCATAGCATGAAGGTGGGGAAGTAACGGAGGGCACTCTGGAGCTAAGGGCTCCAAGTCTCTTGACAGACACTCTCCTCCTTTAAAGCACCCCACTGGAAGTGCAGCAATCTAACAGGGACTTAAAAGCATCTGCACCAAGTGCCAGCCAAAGGTCTGACCTCAGTCTCCTCTTCTCAAGTCACCTCAGTCACTGCTCATTTGGCTTCCTCTCTACCCTTCACCATCTCTTAGGCCTCCTTTGGATGCTCTCCAACAAATATATGAAGGAGGATTTGCCCACTCTGGTTGGAATCCCCTTTCCCATCAGGAGTGGGACACACAGGATCGCTTGGGAGACGTGGAGGTCCATGGCATTAAATCCAGGACTGGAACTGCTGAGGGCATGATGATCTCCCTGGGGCACTGAGACGGGATGATTCCTGTGGATGGATGGATTTTTAGCTGATGTTTTAGCCCCTCCACTGGATCTTAAACTGACACAGGGCAAGGTTAGATTACATACTGGGAGGAAACTCTTCCCTGTGAGAGTGAGGAGGCCTGGGCACAGAGTGCACAGAGAAGCTGTGGCTGCCCCTTCCCTGGAAGTGTTGGACAAGGCTTGGAGCAACCTGGTCTAGTGGAAGGTGTCCCAGCCCATGGCAGGGGGCTGGAGCTGGATAGGCTTTAAGAGCAGTTCCAACCCAAACCACTCTGTGAGTGTACAGTTCATCCCTCACATGCAGACCACGACTGCACCGGGGTGCACACTGGACACACACAGGCACTAAGTGCACGGATCGCTGTGGAGAGACAGATGTAGCTGAGGACACACAGAGAATCACAGCACCACTGAGGTTGGAAACGTGGAGACAAATAAGATCTCTTCAAAGTGCCAAAGCCTTTAATGCTTACTGGCACTGCAGCAATGCCCCAGATTTGCCAGGCACGCCAAGAATTCCAGGCTGTCCCATTGCGAAGAGCGGAGAGGCTGGGAAGCGGCTCCCTGACAGACCCATCCACGCACCATACGTGCCCTGTGACCCTGACAGATGCCACAGCCTTGGATCCTTGGGTGATTTAGCCGGGCTGCTCCCAGGAGCCCAGCAGGAATCACAGAGCTGCCTTTAGCATGCCCGAGGGAATTAGCCAGCTACACAGCCCCGGGGCTCTCCGGAGGCTCAGCTGAGCAGCTCCAGCTCCAGAGGCCTGTCGTGTACAATTAGCAGCACTTGTTTCACCTCCTCTCCTCCTTCCCCCAGTGGGATGAGCTGCAACTGGTCTGTTAGCCCAACTAAACCAAATGAGGATATCCACATTGGAACAAAGGATATAAACACACCACAGCCACAAATATTACTTAAAGCAGTAACCACATGCCCTGCAGACAGTCAAAAGGACCCTCCCGTGCTCATCACCAACAACCACTTGTATTATATTCCTGGAGCATCACACGTGGCCATTGCAAATCAAAACAGTACATGGCAACATTTAAGACAATAAAACATAAAAAATATCCTCTCTCTCCCTTCTCAAAAGTTTCTGCTGTGCCAAAGTGTCAATTATTCCACAAGCAAAAGGCTAATACAAACCCGACCCTGCAGACAGCAAATAGCCTCATTAAAACCAAGATGATGATTTATAGTGGCTGAGAACAGATTACTTCATCCCAGAGAGGAAGAGAAAACAGGGTTTTTCGTGGAAAGGACTGGCTTGGTTTGCTGGAAGTGTTCTAACTCCTCTTTTTAGAGATTATTTTCTCTCCTACTGCTGGATCCTTTCCTGTCCATTACCGGTGACAATGACATGGCTGTAACCCTACACCTTTCAAAACACTTTCAATTGAAAAGCCACAGGCATTTGTTTGCAAATATAATAGTTAGAATAAAATTACATCCTGAAGTCGGGAGGGGAAGGATAGTGCTGCAAGATGAAATACTCTTCCTTCTAGGTAAAGCCCTACCCTACCCAGCTCTCCTGCTTCTCCCCCACTAGTTTATCAAGCCCACAGACAATCAATCCCCAGAAAAAAAGAGAATTTGCTGCGATTAATTCACTCCTATCACCTTCATCATTTTCCAGGAACAAACTTGAAGTAAACTTCTTTAAATTCCTTTTACTTTTGGGATTTCACAACATTTTTAGTTAGAGAGAAAACAAAAGCTCTTCCAAAGGAGTCTACTCTTTCCCTATGAAGTGAAGAAACTGTTTTGTCTGTTAAAAAGCTCTCCTGCAAGGGAAAACCCTTCTCTTTGTGCCTCCCAAGCACAAAGGATAACCCAGGCAAATGTTCACTTCCCGCCTTATGTCCACCCCAACACTTGGTACAAATTCTGCTGGTTTTTCCACTCGGCTTCTCCACCTGTCTCCGTATTTCCAGGCTCACGACCGCAGTGGGGACAGGCAAGCATTACCAAAACTCTATTCGTAGAGGAAAGCAAAGCAAACAGCTCTGGTGTTTCACAGCCATTATGCAAGGCACAGCAAACAGGACTTTGGGGGAAGTGGAAGCGTGTTGCCGGCAGCACGCAACAGTGTTCGCTCCTGAACTGAAATAGAGGATTTCTCTAAAAAGTCACTTCCACCCCGACCGAGCCTACCCATGTTTCAGTCAATTTTAGGATGAAGTACTGGGCAAACCAAAGACACCCCGTTTCTTTGCCCTCCGACTGTGCCCATCCTACATACGAACACCAAAGCAAAGGCACCCTTCCTCCCCAGCAGTCCAGGTCTCTTACCTTCCACTTCTTCTTCATCACATACATGTTTAAGGAAGGAAGCCCCTCTATCCAGTACTGCCTCGTCCTCCATCCTATAGTAATAGAAAAGAAAAAAGGAATGCTCAGACTTCTCCTGGAGTGAGCTGTTTGAACCAGCCCAAGTCCTGGGCAGGTTAACTTGCAAGCTGTTGTTCATGTTCCTGTGGGCACTCTTGTCCTCCTTCCAGTGCCTGCTGTTCCTTCATAGAGCTCTGTTCACATGGCGTTTGCTTTAAGCTGGCCTCACGTAGCTCGAATTCTGACCTTGAGAGGACATCAGGGGTGACAGGTGCAAACAAGGTAATCCCAGCTACAAGTCTTTGGGGGCTTTCCTGTTTCCTGTGTCTGGCTTTTTTTCCCCCCTTCTCTTCTTTCCAAGAAGTAGAGCCCCACGGGCAGGCGTGGGGCTGTCTATACCACAGCCGGGAGTTTGTGGGATTGCAGTTTGCCTCACAAGCTGTCCCGGGCGGCGGCAGCGGCCGAGGCGCGCGGGGAGGCGAGCGGGCACAGCCCACACGGACACGGAGCCCGGGCTCTGGCCGGCCCCTAATACCAGCACAGCACACTTGTCTGCTGGGAGCCCGGCTTTGTGTCACATGTTGGCCTTACAGAAATCTGACATATGAGGATTATCCCGAGACCGAGCTACAGTAAGTCAGATCATCACAGCAGTCATTTCTGTGTGTCACCCCTTCATTCATCCATTTGGGGAAGGGTTTTAGTACTTGCTGCCCTTCCCCTCCCCTTTTCTCTCCACCTCTGATCTGCCTCTGTGGACAGCAGAGACTCCTAATTCCACGCTTCTGCCGTCGCCGTGCTTCCGCAGAGCTGCCCAGAACTCCTGCTGCTGTGTTTCCACCACAATATCAGACCCTGCCTGCGTTCCAAGGGCACATCTGCAAATCCACTCTTGACAAGCAAATACAAAAATAATAAAATAATAATAATAAACAAAATTGGAACTGTGTTAAATAATCTCCTTAGAGGCTAAGTACACATTTGCTGCTCACTGCTGGGCAGTCGCCATGGGAGCTTTCTATCCTAATACAACTGGGACCAAGCTGGTAACCTGTTTCGTACCAAAAATCAGATATAAAACAACACCTTTTCCTTATATTCCCTCAGTGGAATAGGGACAAACTCGGTTCAGAGCGAGACAAGGCCTTCGAAACTTCTTCCCATCCATGTTGCTTCCATTCAAGATCCTCTGAGAGCAGTAGCAGCAAACACTTACAGATTACCTTAAAGGAATATTCAAATTCAGGAGGGTATAAATACTGTACAGATGAATAACAAGAAATCAGAATGCCTTAGGGTGTCTACCTTGCATGCCAATGCCTGGCTACCTAACTAGAAAATAAAAAATAAAACTCAGCCACAAAAGGAAGTACCAGAGTCCCATTTCATGAAAGCAGTACCTCAGCAGCCACTCTCCCACCTCTGCCAAGTCTTCCTCCACCTCAAGCACCTTTGCTAACCCACCACTGGCTCTAACCCACCCTTGGCTCTTAGTCCACAGCTCAACTCCCAAAACAAGTCTCAAACACACACAATGAAGAAAATAGGTCAGATTCAAACACAGTACCAAAGCATATGGAAATACACGTTTTTCATTTGCATTACTGGATGGCAGTGAAAAATAAAGCACCGTACCCAGAAACGTGTGTGAGCACTGACTCCCAAGCTTAGGTCTAGTCCAAAGCCAGCTCCTCCTTCACACAGGCTGTTTCTGCCTGAATTCCAAGAGCCAGAGGATTTGAAGCAGAAATTCCCCTGACCTAGGAAAGGTGCCATTCCCCAAGCAGCTGCTGCCGGGTGCAGAGGGGTGGGACGTGCTCCTTGCCAGCACAGCACACCAAGGCAGCACTCAGGCACACGCCAGCCTCCCCTGAAAGCTCCAGCTCTTCATTAAATTATTAAAGACTATTTACTCATCTTTTCTAAGGCAACAGAAGGGAACATATTCCATGGATACCCTTGCCTGTTTGCAATGGTTGTTGAAGGCACAACCCCGTATTTTTTAAATTATTTTTTCCTGCAAAGCAGCACAGTAGCTCCTTGCTATAAACACAACTGGAAACATCTGGAACAGATGGGACTGGATTTCCAGACCAAACACAAACCACAGGAGCTTTATTCCTCTGCGAAGTCTGTACTTATCCTGCCATTCAGCTCCATTCCCTGAGCACCCACACGCGTGCAGATGTGTAACGCACCTGTGTGTCTCACAGCCCTGTGTAAACACCGTGTCCCAAGGCCAGTTCCCACAGCCCAGGCAGCACCAGCCCAGGCATGGAGCAACTGAGAAGCAACAGTGTGGTAGAGTGGAGAACGGGAAAGGAAGGGACCAATTTCCACTGCCTGCAAGGGATATTGTGCTGAGGATTCACCGGCTGCCCTCCCCTTAGTCAAATGTCTACTCAACCTCCCCACAACAGCAGAGCATCCTCCCAAGCACGACCCCACAGCACGAGCACCCAGAGCAGTGGGAATGGCCCCCACGCTCCCAGGAACACCACCTTGCCAGCCTGGAATGGGTTTATCACATTTAACAGCCACGCTTTTTAGCTCCAGAGGGTTGGAACACTGATCAGCAAGGCTGATGCTTTCCCTGAAATGTGTATCCGAAGGAACTGGGGGGTTTAAAGAGCCAGGAATAGATCTTGGGTCGTCTTGGCACAGCGCCCCAGCTCTAATCCGCAGGAGTTTAGTGATTAGACTCCAAGCACCACCTCCCTTGATTTGGTCTTTTCTGCCCTTCTCAGATTACCACTGGATTTCTGTGGGCCAAAATCTAGCAAGAAAACATCCTTTACTAATTTGCACGGGGAAACTATTTCAGCCCCCTGGAATTTTTCAAATACCATGAAATGGGAGTTGCAGAAATTAAAAAGAAAAAAAGAAGCCACAGGAAACTACAAGAAAATCTTCCTTTGAGTCTTCAGGGGAAAACTGGCAGATTCCTGTTAGTGAAGCGCTGCAGCAAGACCACGTACTGTCACTATCCCATGGAAGACGCACATGGACTGGGGAGAAGAAAGGATGGAAATTATTTTAGGGCCTCTGAAAAGAGATGTGCCTTCAGTTAAGCCTGGTTTACCAGCTCCTTGTTGGAAGGTAAAGGGATTTTCAGGCACTTCTTGTCTAGATCCACATTCTCGTGACTGCTGCTGCAACATTTTGGAAACAAACCTAAAAAAAAAAAAATAATTAAAAAAAATATTTGGTTTCTATTTTCGGGGTCTGACAGAATCTGACAGAATATGCTCCAGTGAAAAAACATGAACTGCTTGAGTAACTGGCCTTTCTGGGCCAATGATTAGATCAGTGCCAAACATTTTTAGAAATGATGTTATGTGTCAATAGAATTTGAACAAGAGTCACACACGGCCAGCAGCAACTCTGCTCCGCCTGCAAAGCACCAGCAGATACAGCTCACAGAAATGTTCTGCCCGGCTACTCAGAAAGAACAAGACCAATTTAGTACTAGCAGGGATCCCGGACTTCCTAATGGCTGCGCTCATCCGCCAGCATCTGTTCTGCTCATCACATCATGAATTCTTGCTGCAGGTCTCCGGCTGCAGCACCAAACACTTGCACCGCACTTCCAGGTGGTGCGAAGCAGCAAGCAACCTCGGAGTTAGCAGTCCTGGTGCTACTCCAGGCAGAGGCCGGCCGCCAGCTCCCCCAGGAGATGGGAGTGCTGCCACCACCCGACTGCTCAGCTCCAGAGCTGTGAAACTCGGGAGACTGAGGAGAGAGGGAAAGTGGTGTTTGGGGTAAATAAAGAAGGACTGATGTGGCAACACGAGATGTTGCACGGAGTTACAACTCGCCGGAGTGAATAAATGC
Source organism: Monarcha castaneiventris obscurior (assembly GCA_026261815.1). Classification (NCBI taxonomy): domain Eukaryota; kingdom Metazoa; phylum Chordata; class Aves; order Passeriformes; family Monarchidae; genus Monarcha; species Monarcha castaneiventris. The sequence goes on from JAMPIT010000622.1 coordinate 630,329, forward strand.
GTAACAGAGCTGGGGAGCCAGAGGGGAGAGTTACTGCTCGCTGATAAGCTTTTACGATTCTGCCCATTTCCAACGGCTTTTGCAATCAGGAAGAAATTCCAGCAAACTCTGAACTGCACAAGGAAAAAGAAACAGAGCCAGTTCCGTAACTGAAGCAGCGTAACACAGAGCCGTGTGAAAGTCACATTAAAGAGCAACCAAACGAGCTGGGGCGTGGAGTGGGTCAAGGGCTGAGGGAGGAGGGAGAACTCCAGGTCACAGAGCAGCAGTGCTGGCAGCAGGGCTCCCGATGGATCCCTTGGAGCTGCCAGCCCATGGGTGCCTGCCCAGCCGTGCCACACGGCAGCTGCTGCACCACAGTTCTGCCAGGCAGGTGTGGGGAAGCTGTCCACTCTCCCAGCAAAGGCAAGGGAAGGAAGATCTTCCTGAGTGTGCAGAACCAACCACCCTGTCTGCTCCACGGAGCACAGCACCAGTGACCTGTCAAGACTGTTTACCTCAGAAAACTGCCACGGACAAAGGGGAGTGGGAAGGCACGGATGGGGATCTGTGGGAGAACAGACAAACCCAAGCAAACGGTGCACAGGGCATCGTGGGCTGAGCTGTTTGGCAGGTCCCAAATCCCACAGGGCTTACCCCTGAATCCACCACACACCTCCCAAACACAAAAGGGGAGACTTGTTCTGGTAGGAAACACCCACAACCCCACACTGCTCCCCACGGGTGTAACCAACACTACTTGGGACAACCAGCATCAACCAGCCTTCAACTACAGATGGACCAACCCAGACGGGAGCTGGATCTGAGCAGAGAGAAGAGCCACCAAAGGCTTCCCTGTCAGCTACACCCAGTGCCCTCACCAAGGCACCCAGGTTAGACGCCAAGTGTGCGTGGGTACGTGTATGCGCATCCCAAAAAGAACGGGTCAGCAAGCCAAACAGGCTGCTTCTGTCAGCGGGCTTCGGGGAGACAGAGATAACATTATTTCTTCTCTCTGCAACCTGTGAAGCATTCAGACACTGCAATTGTACTGGCCAAGTAAACAGGAAACCAGGAAGGAGACTTGGTCCCCGCTGATGCTCCCACAGCCCATACGCAAACGCGTGAATAAACAGACTTAATGCGACCGATTGATTCCTTTTTAGGGTCCTGATGTGTTTTGGTTTTCTCACATACTTGCATATGGGCTCTATCACAGAGAAAAAAAGGGCTTCTGACTATACTCAGCACAGCCTGCTTGATGCACTTTTGGAACATGTTGCCAAATTTATCCTGGATGCATTTTCCCCTGTCAGCTCTAAAGCAGCATTTATTTACAAGCTTTCTCAGCAAAAGGCTGTACTCACCCGGAGCAAAGCAGGACAGAACCCTCTGCTTTGCGCACAAAGAACTTGCACTGTAATATTTATAAACCAAATAAATTCCCAATTAAGTCATCTCGTTAGGTGAAATGTTTCCCTCTACAGAGGTGTTCTCAGGGATTGAAACTAAGTCCCATGACAGGATTTAAATAGGAGTCTCAGTTCTTGACTAAATCTTGTTTTCAAAAACTCTTACAGACTGGAACGTCAAGAACTCTAAATGTTTATCTCAAATCACAGGTGAAGTCTATGAGAGCACCTTCCTGAAACCAAGATGAGAATAATTTGAATTTGTGATGGCAAAATAAGTTCCATCATTTGGATTTCAATTTTGATCTCCAACAACTTCGGAAGAACTCTTGGAAGTTGGATATGTTCCAAAGATGAAGTAACTACTAGGAAAAGCAATCAGGAGTGAATGAAGTTGCAGCTCTCTTCCGCACAAACAATAAAGTAACACTATCAAAACACAGGGAAATATAAGGGGAACACTGCCACTGGATGCCGGGGCAGGTGTAACAGTTGAAGCCTTTGCTTCATTATGATTAAATGACTTACCATAAAATGTCATGACTATAAAAACTGATAAAGTCAGCTGCCTCTTTGGTTTAATTTCGTTCTCCTCAAGGAAACCATGGAGCTGAAACTGGGGACTCAGCAAGAAGAAGGCTGCATTGCCTTTGAAAATTTGAAAACTACAGGATCTCAGTGCAAGCCCCTCTTCCAGGACAGGGTGAACCTCTGCTGCTGAGCACCTGGCTCCTGACACATTCCACATCCATCTGCTATATTTCATGTAGCTGCAGCCAGGAAAAGGTACAGAGACACCCTGCAAGGAACTGGAGCTTGCATTTCCGCAGGAGCTTTGTGAGATGGAATCAAATGAGATGAATCCACAGGAAGAAGTGATTCTGGACTGCAAATATTATGAATATATCTGCTTGAGGATAACATAAACCAGACACTTTTAGAGCTTTGTTTTCTGCAACAGACGAAACAGGAATCACAAAAAAGGTTTTCTCTAGAGGCAGAGCGGCATCAGGTTTTAAACCCATAACCAGTAGTGGATTTTTCCTTAAAATTATTATTTCAAGCCAGCCTGTGGCATCTGATCTATTTTTGGCTATTTATTACCGTGACAATGTCATGTCCTGCAATATTTTTGTTACAGTTTTATGCCTTAAAGGCAGCTTCCTACTTGACCGTGTATCTATTTGAAACCAGTGCTGGTTGATACAGTAGCTGCTCCTTGCTCCAGCATCCTGTAAGAGCTCTTTTTGAGGAATCTGTGACTAAGTGTGCTGTGTCACAGGAGCAGGTACCATGGGCTAAGAAGCAACTGCAACGTTTCAAGTGTGTGTTTTACATCAGCTCAGCACACAACTTTCAAAGTACAACAGATCTGGATACACCTATAGAGAAACTTGGACAAAGAAACAGCAACTGCAGGAAATTTTTCCAGCATCTGCTGCATATTGCCCACCCAGAACCTCCAACGGCAAGGCAGGGGAAGCCTGATCCTGAGGCAGATTGCCAACTATAAATGAGGACGTTAGAGTGGGCAGCTTGGTCCTTCGTCTAAAAAGAAAAGAGTTCTCTGGCATGGGCGGTGCTGGTTTTAAGTCCATTTCCCACTGAGCAAGGAACAGGCACTGTGTACAATGAGGGGTGGGGCAGCACACCACTGGCACCACTCACCCAGGGCTGCTTTTCTCCAGGGAAAACAATCCAGCACGCTCAATCCTGGCTTCCCAGCAAGCAGCTAGCTCCCACACTCGTCCTCTCCTGTGACTGCTTTGGGGGGGGAAAGTTCTCCATAGCAGTCACACCACACAAAATGCGTGAGACCAGCTCATAGCTTAATTCACCTCTGTAATTACAGTTTGGAGCTTTTCCCTTTCCTCAGGCTTCATACCTTCAAATGCACAACTCCTAGAGCTGCACATTGTCCCACCATCAGCTTCCCAACCACCCCCAAAACACAGAAGCCCCTCTAAGAGCATCACAAAGCTCTGGACCACCGATGGTAACATGAGTACAGAGCGTGTGCTGGCTTCCTACTGCGAGAAGGACAGGTAAGACCCGATCCAGCACAATCCAGACCTGAGCTCTGGCTGGCAGAGGCAGAAAGCTTGGTTGTATAAAATATTTTGGACATATCTGAAACAGCCAAGGGAGCTAATGCACTCTCAGCACTTCCCAGAGTGCAGGCACAGCATTTCTGATCCAGTTCTTGGCATTCTGAAGCAATACGTGGATTCACAATATGCTGGTTTCAAAAACATAATCCAGCATAAAGGGTATTTTTAACATGGATGATTTTGGGAATCTGCTTAACCACTTGCATGGCGTTACACAAGCAGGAATTTCTCAAAGCATATTTATCCACAAATTCTGCAAACTTTACCTGGTTACTAGATGACAGTCTCTGTAAAATTGCAATTCTTCCATGTTGGAGCAGTTGCTTCAAAGAAAGAAGGGATGTGATACCACTTGAGTTCACCTTCAAAGGTGAATGGTCAGAGCACACAGCTGTAAAACTAAAACAGAAGGGCAAAGCCATCCAAACCAAATGCCAGCACACACACAAGACTCAGGCAGAAGAAAGAACTCCAAAAATTATAGACAAGCAAAAAAACCAGTGGGCTTTGGACCTCATCCTCACTTGAGTGCCAACTGCTCATCCAGAAGACTTTACAGTGACCATTCCCTGCGGTGATGAGACAAAATCTCTGCTGAAGAAGGTCGCTGGCACTGGTCCTGGTGCATGCATCAAATTCTAATTCAATAATAGTCACTCAAAACTAATGCAGACCTGAGAGCCAGAAATGCAAACAGCCAGATTTCAAACTAAATGCCCTTCTTGCCTTCACTGACTGCACTGAGAAGAAAAAAAAAAGAAAAATCCAAAACCCAGAAAAAACAAAAAAACCAAAACATAGAAAACCATAAAAACACCCCCAAAAACACAGAACCACAAGCCAATGGAAGTTCACTGAAGATAAAGAAACATTTCCTGACAGAAGAGGAGAGAGGGGAGTGAAATGCAAAACCAAGTTATTTTATAACTTGAGACTAAACTGAAAAAAGAAGAATTTCATCACTTCCACCAATTTAAGCTCCAGTCAGAAGAGAGTCAGGCACAGTCCAGAGCAGCACAGACCTGGGTAGCCATTCTGTCTGCCAAGAGTGCCAAGTGCTCAGCAAAACGCCGATTATGCCAGCACTAGCTACAGAGCCAGAAGGGTACAGGTCCCTCACAAGTGACACCCACGAGGATCACTAAGCAGAAACGCAACTGCAAGTGACAATTTCCTTCCACATGGCCACAGACCCTGCTCTGGGAGAGCATCTGCTGTGCCTTCTGGGGGCTGTGATCAGGCTGCTGAGACAACGTCACATATGTGTGGTCCCTGGCTATCACTAACCACAGACTTGGACCCACAGGCAGAAAAACTTCCGCTCCTCAGTATTTCACGTGGTATCAGAGGGGCAGGTTGATAGGAAACAGCTGTTCCAGAGCACCGACAGCCACCGGAATAGAACACAGCCTGGGGGAGCCACACTGCCATGGCCACCAGCCCACAGAGAGCTCAGCCACACAGCCACACGCTCGACAGTGCCTGCAGAGAAAGCAAAGGCAGATTCTGTAGGCTTCTAGGGAACAGGTCTCTGGAGCATGGAGCAAAGCACCACCTTCAGGTGCCCCTTGGCCTTCCATGCGCTCAGCTCGTGAGAGCAACGCGTGGTGGTGACCCACCTGACACCTCGACTTGGGCGCGTGATGCCAGCGAAGAGCAGGCCGAGCCCGTGATCTTTACACTCGGGCCTGCAGACCAATTAGTCATTAATAAGAGTCTGGCCCAGAGCAGGCGGGGGCACATGATTGCATTCTCACAGCATTAGTCAGCGGATGGAGCGATACAGGTTCCTTCACCAGGACACCAGCTCCAACGGGAGGAACATGATGCAGCATAAAAGCAGAGTGGTATGAGCAGACAACGCATGATCCTGCATAAAAGCAATCCACTTAGCAATGTACAACTCACCTCACCAGCAAAATGTGTTTGCTACTGGACTGGCATTTTGCTCCATGGGAGAATCAGGCTCTTAATTTAGTTCTCGGTGCCCTAAAGCTGGATTTACTGAATCCTCCAACCACAGTCAAGAGCGCAGAACCCAGCTGCTGAGCAGGCAACTCCCAAGTTTTAACAAGACTGTCCTCTACGTGACATCCATTTAAGGGCAGCTCAAAATAGACTTATTCACATCAGCCTAAAACAAGACTGCGAAGAAAACAACAACCCGAGAGCTGAAAAGTAATTTCTTGCCCGAAAGTGCTCACAGCTACTTCTTCTGAACTCCTTCCTTGTGACCTATCAATGTTGCCTGGAAGAACAACTTGTGGGACAGAACTGGTGGGAACACAGTGATGCTGATAAGCAGAGCTGTTGTAGGATGTCCTGTGTCCTCCAAAGTAACCTGAACACCAGTGTAATGACTACTGAGCTTGGACAGAAGACCAAGCAGACTTCTGCAAGAGAAGAGAAAATGAGATTTTAGCATCAGTCTTTCCTTCAGACAATGTCTGGAAAACTTCATCTGCTCTAGGAACGCACTACAAAAAAAATCCTTCTTCTGGATAGAGAAAACCTAAAAAATTAAGATCACTTGCATCTTCCTTTACCAGAGGAAGGCTACTCAGCCTCCTCTACCGCCACTTACACAAGTTTGTCACTGGAATGAGCTCCTCTCCCTGCATGGCAGTTGGTTCCTTCAGACTCCCAGATCATTAGTCCATAAACATGAACTTCCCAGGCATTCCTCAAATGTTCTCTTCATATTTCCCATGTTCCTGTACAACTCAGCCTTTTACCCATTAGGGTTTCAAGCCATAGCGTTTTAACATGAGCAAGTGCTATAAAAAATATTTTATAGGTCCCACATTCTATTTCCTCTTCTTCCAGAAATGTATAAAGCAAGAGCTGCTACTTCTGTTTTAGGAACTATAAACTCAGAGGCATCCTCAAGAACCACAGCTGATGTAACATGCCGTGCTGCTTTGTCTAGGGTACAGCTAATTTTCTTCTCAGTATCTGGTATAAGGCTAAGGTTTGGATTTGTGCTGGAAACAGTGGTGGGAATCCACGACTGTTTTAGTTACTGCTGTGGGAGTGAGCAAGCAGTGGTGCGGTGCTTGGTTGCCGGCCGAGGTTAAATCAGGCCAGCCCTTTTTGGCACCCAATATGGGGCACCAAGGGTTCAAACTAACGGCAGATTTGATTGGAATGTGCTAGGTGGAATGTATAGCTGTCACAGCTGTATGGATACCAATCAGCAGGCTCCTGTTTTGCCATGGGCACGCTTGCCTGGCCGCACGCGGTGCCTAGAGCTCGTCAGGGGCGGGTTTGCTTTCGGTGCTCACCGTGGTGCTTATCAGGCCGCTCTGCTGGGCCTGGGAAAGCTCTGATTACAGCAATGACGACGTGCCCTGGCTGGCGGGGGGCCAGGGCTACTGCGCTGCTCTCCTGGGCAGGCTGGAGCTCCAGCGGGAACTGGAGTCCATGGGCTGTGACCTGTGCATGACACCCCGAAGGGTAACTCCAGGATGGAGAAGGTACATCTCAAAGCACCTGGCCAGGCCCATGCTGCAGCAGGTGCACCTCAAAGCATCAGTGGCCGTGCATGAGGTCATGCTGGAGCACCCCACAGCTTGTGTCCATCACCCACCACCTGCTTTCATCCTCTTTTCCACACGCATGTGCCTAAAACCCTGGAGGCAGCCATTCTTTCAGAAGCAGCCTTGGGAAAACAACTTTCTGTAACAGGCCTGAAATGGTTTGCCTTGGTAATACATATTCATAAAAGCACAACAGGATAAATCAGCTTTTACACTCCTCTTTTAAGCTGTCAGGGCCACCACGGCTGAACCCAGACACGGTCATTAGTCACCCATTTCTTGGAGACACCTGTTAACAAAGAACGGCTTTATGCCCAGCACCTAATTGCAACACGGCTGTTTAAAGGTAAACGGGAAATGGGCTATGGTAATATTAAATCCCAGTTATCTGCATCCATTATCTTGCATTTTTTTATTGTTAAGCACAATGACTGGTCTGGGAACAGAGCCAGAAAAGTTGGGCTGATACCACAGTTCAAGACTTCACAGATATTTCTGAGAATTACAAGTTAAGGGTCACATCCAGAACTGAACTGACCTCTCCACAAAAACCCACAGATACCTCCACTGAGTCACAAGTTAAGCCTTTCCAGGAAAGCAGAGCTGTTGGCAACCCAAGGCATTACTGGACCAGGAGTACTTAATGCAAAGGTGTCCTATACGTAATTTAGAATTAAAAAGGCAGAAACAGGTTCGTTCAAGCAGTGGGACCTCATTCGTAGAGAAGTTATTACAGAAACTTTTAGAATTCACAGCAATCTCTACACTCCCACATTTCTGAGGATTCAGGGGACATCCAGGTTACTTGCTGGGACAGACATTTTGAGCATGATGAGCTTAAGTTGTTTTTTCAATGCTTTTTAACAAATTAAGTTGCATAGCTAATGTTCAGTCAACTGGGCTCTTCTAGCTTGATCTTTAATTTGAGTAATTATTTTAAAAGCTGGAGACACGATCTCCCTTTACTCAGTCTCTGGAGACACGATCTCCCTTTACTCAGTCTCTGGAGAGGATTCTGACACTGGAAGACACGGTCAGGGGTTTTTTCACAGGGCTGTTTTGCAGCATATTCCCTCTCAACAAAATTTATACAGTGTATTCCTGGCAAAGGGAAGAGATCCGTGATCCAAGGAAAACTTTGGAAATACGGAGGTTTTCCTTTTGCAGCAATTCCTGCCGTTTCACTGTTTTGTTCACAGGTCCCGTGTGTCCATCCCAGGTTAAGTTACAGTACAAGGACAGCAGTTACATGCCCACTCCTTCAAGCTATACTGCAAATAGGAATAAGCCGTGGAGCTGAGCAGTCAGAGCATCCTGGCTGGAGCTCCGTGCCCACAGCAGCCGAGGAAGGGCGCCTGGGCTTGCCTTGCCAACAAAGCACGGGCCTAAGCCCACGCTCGAGCCCAGGCTTGCTCACATTCCTTCCATGCTAGCAGGCTCTCAGAGCACTGCCAAGGTGGCAACACAGAACCCAGCAGACCCAAAGATCAGCGAGGTCCCACGCACAAGCCAGAACCCTCCAGAGTGCCATGGCTGGAACCGCACACCCACCTCGTCAGGCACAGTGCAAAACCTCTTTCCCAGGCGCAGGAAAGCCCAATGTACATGGAAGGCCTTCTCCAAGCTTCAATGACACGGGAGGTGTACACCACTGCCTGCCTTTACTTCTAAAGCCCAGCTTCGGTATAGAAATTGATCATACACCATTGATTAAAAGGGAGAAGAATATTCTTTTATCCCAAGTGAGAAGCATTCACACAGTTATAGGGAATCATTGCATACATCACATTCCGGTAGAAGCAGTTCTTGCTCTTAGGCAACGATAATCTCCTTTCCGTGCACATTCCAGTGGTGTGCCAATAACACAACAGAGACACAAACCCACTCTGAAACGGAGAGCATTTCAACATCTATTCAAGGTATTTTTTCCAAAAATTCAGTGATGTCATCCAACAGGTGAACTGGGACCGAAAAGACAAGCTAGGCAGGTGGACAAATGGCTGTAGGTTCGTTCCAAGTCTACTCTAAATCGATATCCTATTCTACAGCCTCTAACAGCACCCTTCGAGTGCCTATCAAAGATGCACTCAAGACTTTGCACTGGTCTTTCACTGATTTCCAACCCCACCCTGCAAGCAGCTCATGGCTGCAATCTAGACTTTGTCCCTGCACCCCTCTGGCCCCACTTGATGAATTCTCCCCACACACTGTCCTATCTGAGCACGCATTTCTTCCATTCGTGCCGGGGGAACTACTCATGCAGGACTCACCCCAGCATGGCACTTCAGCATGGCCTTAAAGGCCACGGAGTTGAATTGCCTCGAGGCCAGAAGTCACCTGTGCTGAAGTGTTTTGTGGGACTAAGGCAACAGCTCCACATTTCCAACCTTTCTCGCTGCACTGAAACTCCATCATCAGCACTACAAACACATCTGGCACTGCCTCCATGGAATGCCACACTAACAGTTCTACTGGGACAAATACTGCTGAAACCCTGTTACTGCTCACCTAAGAGATCATGAGATGTCAAACAATGGATGTGGAACACTCCCATGGCACCACACACGGGCTTGCTGTGCCATCGAGGCTCTGGAACGGAGCTTTGCTGGGGACACACGAGAACAAAGCTGCATCTCTTTTTCCCTGGGGATGATTGTTCCGGCCCAGAAGGACACACAGGCGGCTCTGTTGAACAAGGCTGCTGTCTTGAGCCGTGCTCTCTGCCTGCTGAATGCACAAAGTGTCAGCCAGGGAAGTGAGCTCAGACTAGACAAATTTAACAAGAATTTAGGTAACATCCGCTTCAAGATGACCACGTTTGCCAACTCTGAGACCTAAGCAAAATGTGCCGGTCCAGTTCCTGTGTATAAGAAATATACTTCAATTCCAGTGCAACAGACAGGTTTGATGTACTCAAATCCCACTTTTCCTTGAGCTACTGAGCAACTATCTCCCAGCTTCATTCTAAACAATCTCATATTCAGCAGCCTTGATGAAAAGACCTTTACGCTTACGTCGAAGGGCTGACAATGTGTCTGAAGTGTTATACAGTCACCAGTACAATAAAAGCAGTTAACTTTTGCAACCTTCTGTTCAAGGTTAAGAGTTGAAATTAGTTCAGTAAACCTTCAAGATGTGATTAAAATGAAGCAAAAATTGATTAAAAAAACTTAAGGGGAAAATACCATAATCTTCAAGTTGCACACACCACTGAAAAAGAGACACAAGCTCTGTTTCTGCACCTACTGTACAAAATAGAGGAAACTGAAAAATTTTAGTAAAGATGAGTAGCTGGCACACAAGACTTCAGCTGTCACCTCTGACTTCAGATTACACATCTGCATAGTCATCAAAATCAAAGCATTTGCATGTTTTGCTCAGAAAATGTAGCAGAAAAAGACAGAACACACCACGGGAATAAATCCTAAGTGAAAAAAGCCAAAATTTGTTGCACATGCAAACCCACCAGGACTTCTTGCATAATACCAGCTCATTTTGATAACTTGCAAAAGGAAGTAAAATTCAATCTCCCTTGGGGAACAATCACATCAAATATCAGCCTGTTTTCATTAACTTCTCAGATGAGCAGCAGTCACCTCACAGAGGTCAAAAGAAGAGGTACCATTCCCACCATGGTCCCATAGTTCTGTATGACTCATATATTATATATAAGTGTATTATTAATAATAATATATTACTAACTATAATTAGAATAAAATGAAATCATTTTTATAATTATCATTAATAACAGAATGAAGTGATTTGAGTAATCCTCAGTCTTAAAAGAAGTCACAGAACAATTCCCACCACCAAGTTCTTCAAGTCACTTTGGGATGCCAGAAGTATGGATCAATACTTATGGAAGGACAATTAAGGCTTATTTCAAGACAGAATTAACACAGAGTATTTAGCAATTATTTATTATATGGTAGCAAAACTGAAATATGATCCTGGTCGCCTATAAAGGTAGTTATATAATACAGCTAGGATTTGAAACACTTGGAAAATTCTCTTTCCCCACTAAAAGGATTTCCTTCGGAGTAGTAAATATATGGATCAGCCATATTCTCTCTCTCCATATATATTTATATATATAAACAATTAATCTATTTTAAATCCCCCCTAAGTCACTGTTTTACTTTGGCAGCAGAATGAGGTCTCCTAAGAGCACACTTTTCTGGAATTCAGATGCTGAAAGTTCCTCTGCGCCACAAATTCAAAGGATTCTGATATTGGCGACATGGAATCAGCTCTTCTGATTTTTCTGGTGAGAAAATCAGATAAAACCAGGGCCATTTGCAATTTCCTCTGCTGTGCTCGGAAGGCTCAGCCATACTCCAACAGCATGGATCTATATGGCTATTCAGTTTGGACAGAAATCCACTGCTCCAAATCAAACTGAACACCAAGAACTGAGATGTAGTTTCCTCTGATTTTCAAATTTCTCACAAATCTCCATGCAGCTTCACAGCGCTGACAGTCCCCGTGGCAAGTTCAAATGCGTTCCTTATGTGAAAAACTCATAACTGTGGGACAGTAATTCAAAGACATTTTTATCTCTTCAGTTAATGTAATTAGGCCATTGAAAAACAAGAGCTCTGCAGCTTTTTACTTATACCACGCACTGTTTTATCACCCAATTATGGGCGCAGTAATTGTCTCTGACACTGTCCAACAGCAATAAAAAGCATTCCTGACACAAACTGCACACAATCCTGAGCAAACTCAGGAGAAATGAGATGCTACAGTGACTCAAAGTTCAAGGGCAGGGGGGCAGAAGCTTTGCTCTGAGTGGTTGTGGGAATTCACTGCAACCTTGACCATTTTATGGCTGTATTTTCATTTCAAGCCACACAGCGAAGACCTTTCTCAACAGTGTTAAGAGAAAGACCTCTGCCTCCCCTTCCAAGCCCCTATGTTTTGAGGAATCACAAAAGAGGCGCTTTCCTTCCACCAGACACAGCACAATGACACAGAGACGGCTCCTTTATCAATATTAACCATAAACTGCTCTTACTGAGTTTTCAAAGAGCATTCCCCCCCCTTCTGAGCCTTCTAAGTGGATTTGAAGCCGGAAGCAGCTAATTGACTTGGAACGAGGAGTTATCAGAGCCCTTTTAATTTGTTCAAAGCAGGAGTTCCAATTCTAAACCTAATGCACACGGAAAATACATGCGAGGCGGATCGCTGGAGCGTGACAAGGATGCTCTGGCACTGGGGCCATGGAGGCATCTCACCAGCACTGAGGGACCCAGCGGTGCCACAGCACCGGAGCCGGAGCGCCGTCAACGCTGCTCGCAACAAGGCACCTTCAAAGCCTCCTTCCAAGTCCTCCGGTGCTCCCAGCCCGTAGGAAGGAACTGGAGTGCAAACCAGTAAAAGCCATCCTACTTTGATAAGGATGCGTGCAATGTCACGGCATAAAACCCAAAAAATTAAATTAAAGAAGAGAAATCGGGTTACTAGCAAATCTGCACTAACAGATGGCATGTACGCACACAGGAGCATCACTTGCCATACCCACAGGGCCCATTTTCAGGCACCCACCTCCCAAAACAGCACATTTCCCCCAGTATTTCCTTTCTCAAAGCAACACCTTGCCTTTGCGACTGCATCTCTCTGGCAAGGCAGCACCTCCGACTGCAAATAGCTCTTTGCACACTTACTGGCAGAAAAATAAGGACCCGTTTTCTCTTTACTCTCTCACACAGCAGTTTTCCTTCACAACCTTACCCAAAACACCTTCCAGCTCCTTATTTATTACAGCTGTCCAGGGTGGCAGCATTAGAAAACCCTCAGCCAGAGGCATACTCAGCTCCTCCACCCTCTCTGATAAGCAGGTATGTCTGAAAACAAAAGGAGTTATAGATTTTTCCTTCTCATGGGGATGTTTCTCTTTGAACAGCACTTTGTGCGTAAATTCAACCTTTTCTTATCAGTGTAAGACATCGGTAACCGAAGCATTTACCCTACACCTACTTTTTTTTAAAAGCTCCTTTTAAAAACCTGCTGCGAGTGATACCACAAGACAGCACCATATATGAGGCTGTTTCCTGGCTGCAGAGGAGTTTCAAGATCTCAAATCGTAACATGGAAGTTTAAGAGAAAAGCTTGCACAGTTCTGAGCTGCAGAAAATCCTGCCGGACCTTGCTGGGAGCACACCGGATGAGTGCAGGGTGTTACCTTGCCAGGAATGCCCTGTGCACACAAATGAAAGCTTCATCCCTCCTCCCCATAGCTGGAAAAGAAAAAAAAAAGGAAAGGGAAAAAAAAAATCCATAATTCCTTCTCACCCCACCACCACACCTTGCTCCCCACTCATCCAAGACCAGCAGTCACTGCTCTACAGTTGCCAGTCCCTTGAAATCATGGGAATGTAGCTTCCTAAAGTCCAGCCGCTGCTTTTACAAATGTGAAAATCATGCTCAGCAGGAGCAAAGGATAAGTTACACGCAAATCCCCCTATTTTTTTTTGGAACTTTACAGTCTGTGTCTCCTTCCTAGGAAGCTGAAGAAGCACCCCAGCAGATTGCACTAGCATTTGCCCTTCGAATCCCACTGACCCTCACCAGCAGGTGAAGCTGATGAGAGCTAAAATCACCAGCTGAAACCAGGCTTTGCAAAATTAACTCCTCCACCATCCAATCCAGGAGTCACCAGAAAAAGTCTTTGAGCACGGAATGGCAGTTCAGGAAAGGAAGGGCACAGACTAGGACAGATCAGCTCGTGTACATGCTCTGAGCAAGCAGAGACGCAAACAGTCCCTCTTCATCATTCAGCACAGGACTGGAAAGTCTAAAAACAAAATGAAGTCCCTCATTCAATAGTTGCTGGGGTTTGGGACCCTGAAGGTTGTTTTGGTCAGGGGGCCTCTGTACCTCGCTCTTTATGCACAATTTCCTACTGATCTCAACCAAAATAAGAACTAGGTGTATTCCTGCAGCCTATCACACCAGCACTTAGCAGCATATTCTGTCCCACACACAATATACAACTCTGCACATTTTGTTAAATCCAACTTTTCTTTTCTTTTTTTTTTTTTTTAACAGAAAATACGTACATTATAGGAACAACCAGAACAAAGCCCCTAAGCAGCTGGGAGCACACGCACACAGTCACGTTCAGATGCACAGTAAGTGCACCTCTCTGACACAAAAGGAGCCAGTACCTATATATAGTACATGGAGCAGTTCTCCGACAGAGCTGCTACTGCTTGGATCTGCCCCAGGGCCCGACCTTGGTCCTTACGCACCCAACTTTACTAAGAGGAGCGGCTTTGCGGAACGACTCCACGGAGCTCCCGCCGCGCGCTCCGATCCCCGCTCTCCTGGGAGAGCCCGGTGCCTTTTTCCACGCTGTGGGAGCTCCCTGCACATCCAAGTGCTCCTCCTGAACGCGAGTGCTAAAGGGATGAGCTCCGAACAAAAGAAAAATCCATTAATAGCTACCGTTGTAAAGAAAAAGGAACAAGCCTAAAGATGGTTAAATCCTCGTTTCCCCGTGTGCTCTCGCTCTGGATGGCAGCGCTTCACAGGAAGCGCAGAAAGGGCAAACAAACACCAAAGAGCTGGTCTTGGATAAAAAAACCACTCCATACGACCATATACCAGGTGGAAAACTGGAAACCTGGGAAAGTCGAGGCTGCCTGTTCAGCGGCTGCTAACAACTCACTGAAGATGAAATGAAACGGTAAAAAAAGTTTCCAAACACCATAAAGCGTTTTTAAAGTTGGCTCCAGCAGAGCTGGGCACCGAGAAAGACAGGGAGGAAGGAGAACCGGACCACGGCGTTTCCACCCCCGCTCCAGCTCACTCACCTCCGGGGCTCGGGCTTGCGGCGTTCCTCCAGCTTGGCGGCGGGCGGGGGCTGCGGGGCAGCCGGGGCGGCGGGCGGGCGCTGCGGACGGGCTGCGGGCGGGCTCAGTGGGGCATGGCGGCGGCCCTACACCTGCCCCTCCGCGTCCGTGTCCGTGCCCGTGTCTGTGTCCGTGCGGGTGAGCGCCCGCGGCAGCCCGAGCGAGCGGCGCGGCTGTGCTGGCGGCGCCGGCCCGGCCCGCATTTAAAGCCGCCGGCGGGCTCGGCCGTCCCCTCACCCGCTCCCATCCCGGCCCGTCCCGTCCCATCCCATCCCCGGCCGCCGCTCGGCGTCACGGGGCCCGGGGCGGGGAGCCCGGAGGAGGAGTCTGAGGGCCGGGGCTGCGGCTGCCCGCCCCAAGCTCCGAGCCCCGACGGGGCAGGTGCGGACTTCCAGGGCCGGAGCCCGAGGGCAGGGGCGGCCGCGGGAGCCACCCCCGCCGGCTGCGGGTGGCCCTGGCCGCGGGGCACCCTGTGCCTCAGGCCGGGGGATGCGTTCCCTGGCACCGGGGCGGCTGGCACCGCCGGGATGCTGCCGGGAGCCCGTCTCACTCCCACGGCAGGTTCCCTGCCACCGGAAACGCGGGACCCGGCGCGCTTCTGGGCCAAAAGCACACAGCACAGAAAAAACCCCAACCAAACAAAAACCTCAAAAAACATTAAAAATCCAACAACAACAACAAACCCAGGAAAAAATATAGAAACCATCATTTAGCCAGTTCACTATAATTTTCCAAGGAAATAGTACCTTACGTGTTGCTTCTCCTTAGCTTCGAGCATGGCAAGCTCAGCTTGCTCGCCAGCCTAGTCCTAGTTCCTCCTCTCTCTCCTACACACACACTTCTATGGACTAATCGCCCTTGCAAAGGTTCCCTCCAGAGTGATGTTGGACAAGAGAAGCAGTGCCAGTATCCCACATCTTGTTCAGTCAGCTGTAGCTCCTGCGCTCAGCTTGACTGTCCAGGCCAAGGTGACGAGATCCATAAAATATTTTGAACCACGGAGCTCTGCGAACGGCTCACAAGGAACATGGCAGAACAGCAATCCATCACGGGAAGTACACGGACTCTCAAGGGAACAAAGGAGGCTATTGTAGCTCCATAGGGGGAAAACTCCCCTTCTTCAGCAAGGTTTATGATTACCACACAGCAACTGCCCCTTCAGCTGCTCCTCAGCTACCAAGCTCCACTTTTGTCACCCATCCAAACTCTGTCCTAGGGAATAATATGCAATCCACTGGCCAGGCAAAAAAAGCAGCAGCAACAGAAATCAGAGCACTTGCAGAGCAGAGTGAGAGCACTGCAGAAGGATCTCCCTGCCAAATTCCTCCTCTCCGTTCTGCTGCTGCCACCCCTGTGCTGTCCCCAGACACTGAGAACAGACAATTGGCTTTAAGTTCCTGTCCCCTTACGCTGTTTAATGTTTCCCTGAAAGATCTCAGAGCTGCAGTCTACACATGAATGGGTCAGGACTCGGGCTCCTCCATTCCCTTTAATAAATCCAGTTCTTTAAAATCCTGTTTTTCAACAGCCAGTGAGTTTCCAATGGGCACAGCGCTGACTCCCATCGCTTACAACTATATTTAATTTCAGTTAATGGCAGTCCTTGTGTTAACAAAAGCAGAGCACCACGTGAGTTGAGAAGCTCTCTATACTTGAGTCCTAACCCTAATAACTGTACATCTTCGCTCTTCCAAAGGCTCCAAAGCAAGGACTGCTCTCTCCATGCCCTAAATCTCTAACGATGTGCCAGTTAGTCTGTACCTTCACGTCACTTTATTTTTAAATAAACTACAGAGCTCCCGAGGAGAAGACACATTGGCTACTTGAGAAAATTGCTGTTGCTTTTTGCCACTTAGATTACTCATGAGGGTTTTGGGATCCCCCCAAGCATTGTGATCCCTCAATGAAAGCACCTCACGGATGCTTCTCAGCAGCCGGCTCTTAGCCTGCTATTTCAGTAACAAACCTAAATAACTCCTGTACCAATTCCAGTTCCTCACAATTCACTGTAACTTCAAATACTGTCATTTTAAACCTGTGCATTGAATTTTCTGGCTAAAAAAAATGTTTTGTCATCAGGATGCTTGATTCCAAGTCAGTCTTTAAATATAACATTGCTGCATTCAATCATCTAAAACGCTACCAGAGCCATTTCCAGAAGTCCTTAAATCAAGAGCCAGGGCAGTTGTCTCGACCAAGTTTGAAAATGAGTACACGCTCTGTGCAGAGAAACACCCAAGTGAAGTGCACTGGTAATCCTGTCTGTCACTGTGACTGACAAAATAAAACCCGCTGGCTAGAGCCGACTTGTCTGACACATGTGTGTATGTACCTTTTGGCATTGCTTACACACCTTGGCTCGCCCATTCCCTTTCCAAACCTCCCCAGCCATTTCCAATACTTTCTCTGCTTGGTTTAATAACCGGAGAGGAGCTCGTCGCTCAGGACCACAGCCCGCTAGCTTTCCCCTCACTGCACGGGGCACAGAGAAGCAGTTGGACTCGGGAAGACTTTGGCTCTTTGAACCTGCCTTTCAAGCCCGCTGGCTTCAGCCCTGCTCGCAAAGCTTTGGTGAGGAAATGCTGCGCCAACGGCCTTCGCCAACATCCCAGCCAAGGCAATGCCTCCACGGGGCACAGGACAGGACACCACCTTCACCAAAAAGCCTGCTGCTATGCAACAATTCCTGGTCTGCCTTCTCACCCGGCGCACACACATCTTCCTCACTCAGCTAACTCGGGAACTCGTTCTCCAGCGAGGTCGCGCAAGGTATCACTGTCAGTGATAGTGTCTGACATGTGTATGGATAATGAGAACAGGCAAAGTTCTGATGGTAAAGATTAGAGAACACATACATGCGCATGCTCGGTGGAACTGGTAGGGTAAAACTTTCCCTGTGGGCAGGTTATTCCATAAATACATCTTGCAGCATTTCTGGTAGATTCCTCGGAAGCCGCTCATGCTGACCACAGCATTGTCAGTCAGAGGCAATGCTGAATGAGATGGAAACTGGCAGCTCCTGCACTTCCAGGGGTTTGTGCAGACTACCCAGTGATAAAATATTTGCGTTGGATTAAGTCAGAAGTAATTCAGCCTAAGTCAGGAAGTTTCAGAGGATAAAAAGATTTCAATGGAAGGATCTAGATGCAGAGAGACCGCAGCTGTACTTATCACAGAGGCTTTCACTATCTTTTCCTTGGGTGACAAACGTCAGTGCCAAGTCATCATGACAAAAGCGGCTCACCCTGAACACACCTGTGCACAGAGCAAATCCTTTTTACACCAACAGAATCCCTCACGCACATTTTCGGGACTGAATCCTTGATCGCAGCTATTCCTTGTGACCTTGAGGTGTCAGGGGTTTTTTGGTCTGTTTTACACAGACATGGGTATTGCAGCCGTTTTAGCTGCTGAACTCGACAAATTCCTGCACTGCATTCCTTAGTGTTACAGCTGAATTAGTACAATAGGACTGATTTCCAAGGGAACCACAAAAAGCAACTCTGTAGCTCTCAGATTTGTATTCAAGTCACCAAGAATCAGGACTTGTCTGTCCTTTCCATCCACTTCCCAAGAAATCTAGACAGAACATGGTGTCTCAGCAAGCACTCCCTGATAGCTGATTAGTAGAGGTCTAAAGTGAGCAAACCCATTGCCTTTGGAAACTTGATTAGTAGGTCCTGCCTTTTCTAACAGTCCTGCCTCAGTGTGCAATGAAAACAACATGCAATGGGGTGCTGGCTCTGTAAGAGTACCTGCTCAGCCCTGCCTGCCCACTCCCTGTGAAACCACTGCAGGGCCCTTGGAAGAAAAACTGCCAAATTCCCACTGACTTCCCCTGCCCTGGCTCACTCTTTGGGAAGAGGCAGAAACAGGAGGTGCTGAAAAACATTCAGCTGCGGTAAGACAGAGCAGAGTACTGGAGGGTTAAGGGGGTTTTTGTGAAGTGCTTGATGTGCTTCTCATGAATAATGCACCATTGAGAGCAATGAGCCATCCTGGAGCACTTGGAGAGCCACTCAGGTCACAGCAGTTCCTTCATTCAGGGCACAAGGAGGAGAGCCATGGGGATTTCATCATCTGGGGCAATTGCTTCTGGTACCTTCCAATACTTCTGCTAGCTACTGAAAGCACGGCGTGTTCACCCCAAGAGCTTAGAAAACACAAGTTGTGTTCCAGTTCTCTGGGAAGCAACACAGGTTTGGGCTTTGCAGAGACCTGTGAGCAAGACGTGCCAGTCTCCTACCAGCTTCCAGGACTGCATTCTCTAAAGTGCTTACACCTCCTTGCAAAAACACTCCTTATCTTTTCAGCAAGAGCAACTCCTCCAAGAGCACACCGAACTGCCACACCTCGCGCATCCCTCTCTGCCAGGAGCCCCGGAGCTGCTTGGGGCCCGGAGAGCGCAGGCCGGGAGCCGGCGGTGCTGCTTGGGGGCCCTCTGCTGGGAAGCACCCCTGCTTCCCGTGCTCCATCCCCCCCCCCCAGCGCCCCCAGATCCGCAGCCAGCCCCGGGTGCGGCCCCCCGAGGGGCTCGGCTGCCCGTGTGCCCTCGGCAGTGAGCTTGGGGGCGGCTCGATGCCCCAGCCCCAGGGAGCAGCAGACAAAGCAGATTTCATATGCCTCAAGTTGTGTCCTGCTCCATGCTACAGGGAACAAGGCCAAACCAGCCTTTGGTCGGAGCCAAAAACGCAGGGCTTTGCTAAAATAAAGAAACTGTGTTTGTTCCTACACCCACAATACCCACCAGACTGTAGGATGCTGAAACACACGCTTCCACCACCTCCAGCTGTTGGGACACTGGGACAACAAATACTCCCCCTCTCTGGAAGGAGAGGGCTAAGGAAGCAGCCCAGCTGACTGAAGCACTTTGTGCTCTCAAACACATCACCTGCTCTCTGCCTCAGAGCAAGTTCAGAGAAAAAGCAGGTCAGAAGGGACAGAGATCCTTTCATTTCTCAGGGTAGGAGGGAAATCCAAGGCTGAAGTCAAGCCCCTTGAGCATAAGGCTCGTTGTATCCACATAAAAATGGGGTACAGACCTGATAGGGGTGATATGGGTGGGCTGCAAATGGGACGAGCAGTATTTACATCAGGAGGATTTCTTTTCCCAGTTTCTCCCCAGCTGTCATTTTGATGAGTTTCTTTCTCTTCCTCATTCCTCAGCTACTGGCATCCTGGGCCAAAAAAAAAAGCCACCAAGAAAGCTCAGAGGGACAGGCCAACAAGCCCCTCAGCCCTATTGTAGAGCACCTGTACTGTGGTCCAGATCAATTCTTCTGAGCACCGAATCCTTACAGAGCAACAACCACCATCCTTATCACAATCCTCCTCACCTCCTGTGCACCAGCTCAGGAAGGCTTCTAATATTTTATCACTGACTGGAAGGACATGGAGGAATCTCACCCACTCTCAGTGGAAAGCCAAGTCCAACAACATGACTAGTACAGACAAAAATTACAACTCACTTGGATTTTTACTGTCAAAACACAGCAGCCCCCAACCAGCCTTCTTACCCTCTGGTTGAAGATAACTTCGCACGAGCAGATGGTGACAGGCAGCAGGGTTAGAGATGTACACTGCTTCCTGCCTCCTTCTCTAAAATTGAATCCTTACCTCTACAACTCTGAGAGCATCTGGTCTGGAGCGGCCAATATCTTGAAGGAAAGAGTAACTTGAATGGCAGGTCACTGTGATGCTCTTAATTCAAGACTACATCTTTTCCTGATGCTAAAAAATGCCATCTGGGACACCTCCACAGGGCTTTGGATATGCCAAATGCCAACTGCAGGAAATCTGAAATACACCATCAGTAACCCAGGTAAATCACCGACTTCTCTGCCTAATCCAACCATATACACATGTGAGCAGCCTTCTCAGACGATGTCTTACAATGGATACTTTGGAAAAAAGCTATAAAACTACCACCATAGGAAACTACAGAGTAAATCCACGGACATCCATATTGCTCAGCTCCAGACAACCTATCATTGATTGATTTACGGTGCCATTTAGGTTATTGTTCTTGGAACACTATTTTCCCCTCACTTTGCCAGTTTAAATAACAGATATTCATCTCAATGCTGCTTCTCTTTCTCAGTTCATCTCAGCTCTTTGCCTTTAACCATTTTCCTATTATGATAATACAGACTCTATTCCCACTGAAAAATGTGTTTCCACTGGTTAACTTCTCAAGTGTTACCTGATCTTCCCTCTGCAGGCCCTCTTTTGATATGGAGAAAAAGGCTACCCAGGAGCACCTGGTACTTACAGTACAATAATTCCATCGTATTTTCTCTTCTGTCCTCTCATTTCTAAACTCCAGATAATTTTTAAGGAGGACACAATTTGTGATGCCACACACCAAAGGTTGGCTTGGTTTGTTGTTTGGGGTTTTTTTTCTTCCTTTGGCTAGGGTTTCAGTTTATTATCCCATTGTCTATCCTGGATCATCAGAAATGTTTCCTTTCCTTTTCAAATAATTAAACAGCAGCATCATTCACTGCTTTGGATTTTCATATCTCTTGTTCTGTCTCTCATCTTTTACATCAACATTTCCTAAACAAAACACTGAAAACCAAACATTGGCAGGTCAAATTTAGCCAGAAATTTGTACTCTATAAATAAAGCTTTGAGGACTTAATGACTTTTAAATTATTTGTTAGGTAATTCCAGCAGAAACAGTGTAGTTTAGAGCAAACAACAGTTCCCTGGGAGCATATGTAACTCCAAAAGGGCTTTGCCACTTTAGGGCAGTCTGAAGAGCAAAGCATTCTAGGAAAAAAAAATTGGAGTGAAAGTGAAACTGGAGAAATGTGTTGTCCAAGCCAAAACAAGGCCAAAGAAATACGGGAAAGGCACCCCTGAGAGCTTGCTGCTCTTTCAATGTTCTTTCCAACTCTGCAGCCTCCTGCTGCAGCAGCTCCTGCAAGCACAGGCAGATGAGGAATACCCCCAGCATGTAGCCCCAGATCTCTGGGAGTCATCCCAAACAAAGGGAGAAGCAACCTGAGCTGAAACCTTCCAGAAGCCACACACTCCACTGGAAAACCTTTGGATAGATACCTGTAGGTATGAAAACCTTCCCTGTCCAGCCCTGTCAGATACCCAGCAACCTGGTCTAGTGGAAGGTGTCCCTGCCCATGGCAGGGGCTAGAATGAGATGACTTTTAAGGACCCTTCCAACCCAAACCACTCTGTGATTCCATGATATTGAGAGTTGCTCCCCACATTCAGCAATATTAAGCTGTGCATTTTATGTGAGGCAGCACCAGGAAGTTCAGAGGAGAAACCTGCCCACAAGATCTGTTGCTGAAACCACCTATTTAAATACCTCTCGTGGTTACCTCCAGCAGAAGTCCCTAGCGAAGGCTGTAGCCAACAACCCACATCCAAGCTCCTCTCCA
The DNA here is from genome assembly GCA_026261815.1 of Monarcha castaneiventris obscurior. Taxonomy (NCBI): domain Eukaryota; kingdom Metazoa; phylum Chordata; class Aves; order Passeriformes; family Monarchidae; genus Monarcha; species Monarcha castaneiventris. Next base: position 652,632 of record JAMPIT010000622.1, read on the forward strand.
CAGGAAGGAGGCAATGTGGTGAGCAGAAGTTCAAGGCCAGGGAGTGCCTGGTGCTCTGGAAGCACTGGAAAGGGCAGGCAGTGGAGCCTCAGGAGCCCTGGCCTGCAAGAACAGCCACGAGGGCCAAGCTGTCACATAGAAGAGATGAAATGTCTGTCTGGCCTCAGCTTCTCCAGCCTTCCAGCAAGCAAAATAAATCCAAGGCATATCAGCTTAAGACTAACAGAAATTAAGGCACTGTATGAAATAGAAATGTGCAGAAACAATAGCTTCTGCCTTAAAAACTAATAAACCCAGGCTTCACCTCAACATTTGTGTAGCAACAGGAGATGACTGTCCTGAGACAACATCCCGCTCTGTGTGCTTTAGGGCTCAGGCATTGACAGATATTTGGGACAGCATGTTCTGGTGGAGCGTTTTAACAAAATACGAGTGCTGTCAAAGGGCAGGCTTTCATTTTATGCTTGAACAACTCCAGAATAAAATATTGCCTTTGGAGAATCTCACATATCATTTGATTAATAGAAACACATGAGGACTATCTCCATTTCTCAAAGCCTTGAACTTTTGGCTATGTTCTCCCCCACACTCGTGGTCCCATCTCAAAGCCCCCATCTGTCCTCACCAAGGGAGGGGACATCCTCAAGGCACCTACCAGCTCGTGCTCTGAGGCCAGAGCATTCTCTTAGCAAGCTGTTATCTGCAGTGGAGCAGGCAAGAGCTGCTCTCCAGGGCACATTGTCTTCAAGTACAGCTTTGTTTGTGGTGGGAAATGCAGCCTGGGGCACTGACATCCACTGCAGCAGAGGTAGCATAATCCATGCTCAAGCAGTGGTGATATCCCTAGGCCTAATGTGTAACTATTCCAGGTGCCACCCCTGATCCCTGATAGGGACAGAGGCAGTGAGGACACCAATGCAGCAGAAGCTGGGGGACACTGTATTCCCATCCCTCAAGACAACGTCTTCTGGCCTTTTCTTTCTCCTTTCTCACCTGTCTTACTTTGTGAGGTTAAATTCCAGCTTCTCACATCAAGACTACTCACTGAGTTGATGGGGAGATTCCAAGGGATATTAATTGCTGCTTGAAATCACTTCAAAGGACCTTTTTTCCATCTCTCATTAATAGCCGGAATGAGGAAATTGGTTTGGATTTCATACTTACATCTGCTCCCTGAGTCTCTGTGCATTTCAAAACCCCATCTTAACCCAATCCTCTTGCTATTAGGGCTCCTACTCCATACAGGCACTCACACCCATCCCTTTCCACTTCCCCACAAATCTACAGCCCTGCATTCCAATTGGCAGCCAGAGGTACCAGAAATAACCACAAGAAAGGCTGCCATGAAACCTCCAGCCAAGTTTTGAAAATCTAGGCACTTGATACAAGCCTCTATGCTTAGAGGGCTTCAGCTGAAGGCAACCTGAACTCAGGCTCAAAAGGTTTTGTGTACCAGGGATCAAATATCAAAAAAATGTAAATGCAATTACTTTTTTTTTCCCCCCCATAAAAACATGCAGGATAACGTTGTTCTGCAAGGCTGTTAGTGCATACTTGTAACAGTCTGCTGCTGCTCCTGCCCCTCTGGTACTAGCTAATGGCTGGTTTTCATTCCTAAGTGGTTCCCCCAGACCCCCCCCGCCAAAGTCTATGCTACAGTGATTTTGGAAACTGGGTCAAAATGCAATTACTACATTCCCATGCTTTGGGGTGGGGAAAGAAAAGAAAAGAAAAGGAGGAAGAATGGCAAGAAGCAATGGCGTTGGCAGTGAGCCAGCATTACGCTCCCCACCCTCTCACCTGTGCCACGGCTCCGAGCGCTCCCACAGCCGCTCTTTTTTCCCAGCACAGGCTTCAGGGAAGTCCCAAGGCAGGGTCTCCTGGGCGGACCCTGGCCACCCCTGCCCTCATGGCTATGCTGGAGGTCGGGAGCAGGTGGAAGATGCAGCTGTGGATAGGGAAAAGACCCCCTGAGCCAGGCAGCAACCCCTGCAGAGGACAAGCGGTCTCTGCCCTGTGATTCTTGGGGAAAACTGTAGCATCCAGATCAACTCTCCAAAGCTCTCCCCCAGGATGTCATTCCCATCTTTTCCCTTCCTGTGGCATAAGCAATATATCCCAGTACTTCGGTTCCCCTGCTCCACTGCAGACATTTTCCACGGGAGAAGGAAAACATTTGTGTTTAGACATGCCCTTACTATTGTCACACTTGGAGCACAGTCTATCATACCTTATCAAATTGCACATCTTCAGCATGCAGATGGTTTGTGACGACACATTTAGGAGGCTTTCCAGTATGGAAAAGGAACGACTCAAAGACTTATTTATGTCACATCTTCCCAACTAGGTCTTTCTGAGAAAAGCAGAGCCCATTAGACACGTCCCCTGCCTTCCTCTGTCCCTTATCGTTCCTTGTACACACAGTCATCACAAACCAACTCCCTGTGCTGCTCCTCTCCTTGGCTTTGTTTTCCACAGTTCTCAGAATATCAGTTCCAACTCTGCAGCATTTGCTGGCTCTGCTCCCAATTAATAACTGCAGGTTAGAGTTGGGTCGTTATGGCTGCAGATTAATGCCGAAAAACATTCAACAGCTTCTGAGATACAGAGAGACACACAACCGTTCTCTTCCTAACACGGAACGTGGTTTATCTTGCTATCCCAGTGTTCCAGGGAGATGTTATACCACTTATCTAAATGATTTAAACAGATCAAAAAGTTGGCTCCGCAGCAGCACCTGCCTCTGACAACAAGCCACAAGGCTGATGTTATCCGAGAAGTAACTGTATATGCTAGCACAGGCTAGACAGATCACACATAGGATAAAAAAAAAGAATTTTCATGAAATCACTCTGTCCTCATTCACATAACAGCAATTAAGCAAGCAGGAACACACAGCAAAATGACAGGTTTCCACTGGATATCTGGATCCTTTCAGACTTCTTGCAAGGCACAGGATTGTGAAAACCCCAGAGCTGGCTTTCTGAGGACTCTCCAGTTCCTAAATTCTCTGGAAAGCTCTCCTGGTTACAATAACAGAACTGGTGCAAAAGACCTTGCACCTGAGAAGAGTCTTATACAGGTCATGACCCGTATCAACAGGAAAAACTCCGTGAAATACCAAGTCTGGCACAGAGGGAAAAGGCAGAGCTATGATTTCAGATATCATTGTACCCCTCCTGATCGAATCTGCCTCTCAGTGTCCCATCCCAAACCAGGCTGCCCAGACGTACCTCCAGTCCCTCCACAGATCCAGCTGTCCCATGGGTTCCTTGAGCAGGAGAACCAACGGCTCGCAGCAGCTCGCCTGCCACATTTGTTCCAGTTCAGAGAGGCAGAGCCCAGCAAACACTGTCCCACTTGGAGGGACACTCCAACTCCAGGCCTGTATGACATTTACTATAACCCACTTCTTCCCGCCCCCCGGCCCCCCCAGTGAAAGGGATCAAAATAGTTTCCCCCCTGTGACATTTTGCTTCCTTTGCCCGACAGGCTGTGGGAGCGTCTCGGTTAAAGCCACTGAAAGCCAAGCAAGAGCAGCAAGGCCTGAACCATCGGGGTGAGCCCCAAAGCGGGGGCCACCCCATGAACACCCAACCTTTCTGCTGCTGGCACAGAGGGCGTGGGGTCCAGGACAAACTGCTATATCCCCCTGCTACAATTTGCTCTGCAGATGCCACAGGTGTAAGGCGAGCCCTTTGCCCAGTGACGCTGTAAGTAATACGTGTTGGCTGCCTGTCTGTGGGCCAAACTGCCCATCTTGGGGCTGACCCAAGCACCTGACCCTTCGCCCCGCTCACCTCAGCCCATCCCTCCCCTCATGTGTTTTTTCTGGAAACATGGTCTCCCCACAAGCCAGCCCCATGCCCTGCTGCCGTGGGACCCCACCTCAGGGCAGCACGTGCGGACATGTGAGGACACGGCACAACCGCGATCTCCTGTTTCAGCTCCAGGCTGCCAACAAGCAGAAGTAATAACAAGAAGGGAAAGCTGCATCCAGCTCCAGACGAAGGCCAGATCACATCTGCCACCAAAAAGAAAGAGCTGGCATTGGGAGCCAGGATGTACATTTTCTTGATCTACTGAAGACATCAGAGACCTGTGGTTCAGCAATGCACTCCACAGTGTTCCTCCCTTATGTCACTTGGGTTACTCTTCATTGCACCTACTCTTGTTCTCATCCTGGTTCTGAACCCAAAAACAAGGGCTTGACTACTCGTTCAAAATGCAAGATATGCCTCCACAAAACCTGTATCTCAGGCGCTAAGATGGGTAAAATCTTCTAATTTATTAATTCTCCACAGCCAACTCCCTTGGAGCGTAGCGTACAACCTTACTTCCAATTCTACCTAAACCAATCACATACCTTACTCAGCAGTTACAAGCAAACAGAGCACTTGTCTCCCTTTTCAAGGCAAGCCTGTGAGATAAAATACCAACCCCAAAAGCCATTCCCAAGGAAATCCCTTTTCCCCTCCATCTCAGACACTGCAAGTCTCTGGAAAGGAATTAACTCGCAGCATGAATCAGCTCAGGTGACGTATGGCTGAAGCACTGTTTTTTGCCCTTCCCTTTGAAGTCCTGCGGCAGGCGTAGCTGTGGTAACGCCGGCGTCGGCTGCAGTGTTTGGCTACTCCTGCGCAGCGCTCGCCAGCACCCTGCTTTGCCCCAGAGCCTGCTGAGCTGCACAAAGAGCCTCACAGCCTCACAGCTCTGCTCCCAAATGCTTAGGATGGAAGCGGAACGGGCACATGGGGAGATGCTCTCACCTGGGATGTACAGGTACAAAGAGGAATGGACTTATTAATCTGCTATCTTGCAGCATGGAAAACACAAAACCAGTTTAACCCAACTCCAGTGCCTTCCCCATTTCCTTCTCATTCCAGTGCACCTCCAGGCAATTACTAGACTCATTACTAGTCTCCAGTTAGGCCTCAGAAAACATCTTCCTTCTGTAATTAACTCTTCACAACACTCACTTTTTCCTGCTACCTTTTAGCTAGGACTTTTGGGAAACAAGTCTGAAAACATTTTAAAACATTACTGATTTAAGCAATGGTACTAAGTAATAGAAATGAGAATGGAAATAAATTCTAGAAGTAAGATTCAGACCAGTACATTAAATGTGCAGCGCAGGAAACTTAACCTGGTTTTCACCCCCTGAGTTATCCAAGGATAATGTCCACAGGAAGATGTATTCTGATGTATGTTGGTTTAGGAAAGAGAAACATGGCAGTGTTTTCACACCTGGTCCAAATGAAGTCAGTACGGCCAAGTAACCTGAGAACACACAAGCCTGATACACCTGAACAGGGAATCACAGCCTGATAACCAGCCCGTCAGGTTATTCTGTTTTGTTGTTTTTTTCCCTTTGGAAAGCTGGGTTGCCACCCCCTTACATTAACTTGCATTTGGGAACAAAACCAAAGCAATACTGCTCCTAGTCCAAGAACACTTAATGAAGAACTGAATCCTGTTCAATTCAAAGGCACAAGGTAGAAGAAAAGGAATGAAAAAACACACAAGAAGAACACAGCAGAGTATCTAGCAGTTACGTCTCTTTTAAGGCTTAAGGATTTCAGTACATTGGAAAGAACTTACTGTGGTTGTCATTAAAACTCTGTTGGGAAGGGGCAATATTCCGAATTCAGGGTGCAGCCATTGCAGAAACCAGGAGAATTTTAAATTCTTCGGCTCCATGGAAATTAATACCAGGTAGGGGAGGGTGATTTCTAACAGATCAAGCTATTTTTAACTGCCTGTTAAAATGTACCTTTCTGGCTTCTACAGCTACTAGCACAGCTGTCCGACAAGTAACGGGTCACACTGTGGCACTGAACACTCCAGATGTGCCCTTAAAGATAAGTTGCCAAAGGAGATGCAAAGGTTAAGACAATTCCTTCTCTGGAGAGCCTGCTTCCAGCACAGGACATACAAACCTGCCCCTGCTCAGCAGGGCAGATGCCAGGTGCCAGGGAGTCGGTGCAGAGCTGCAGCAGGAATACACTCCAGAGGAGGGAAGTTGATCACCCGGACCCGAAGACCAAGCAATGCCAGACTCTACTCCTTGCTCCGTGTCCTATTCTGCACTCCTTTATCCAAGGCCCTCTTTGGAAAGAGGAGCCTGGTCCCATCCTTCAGACACTTGCACGCACTAATTAGATTCCCTCTCAGTTTGCACCACCCCGTCCTGCCAAGCCTCTAAACATCCTACCAGAAGTTTTGGATCTCTTCCACAGGAGTGACAGGCTGACAAGTCACATCCCTGGTCAGGCCAGGAATCCCTAGCTTTCACCACTTGTCTGTATGGCCCTCTAAATCCATACTAAAAACAAGAAGAAGCAGAATGGTATCTTGGAAAAGACACAGTTCAGTCCCAAACATGTTTGTTTAGAGTGTTTCAGAAAGAAAACAAATCTCTTATCTGCTGGAGTTGTTGAGGCAGCATTGAAAACCTCTTTAAAATACACTATTCCATCCATTTGTTAGAAAATTAGTAGTTTATATGGATCCTGTCCACAAGTCTGAATACTTGTACTGTGCCCTTGCTGAACATGTTTCCTTCATCTGATTTTTGGCCAGTACTGGGGGAAGGCTCTCAAGAGGATTTGTCGCCACTTGTCCAGCACTTCAGGTCTCTCTCTCTCCCCTGGGGTTCTGAGATTTAGCAATTCTGTATCTAGCACTTATTTACTGTCACTTTCTGCCTCTTGCTGATCCCCTTGTTAGTACACTGATATTTTTTTTCACTTGTGTCTACTCATATTGGTTCCTTATTGGTGGAAAGGGATTGGTTAAATCTGTACGGGGAGGCAACTCATTCCAGAGCGTTCTCCTTAGATTGTCTTAAACCAAGAGAAGCCCCAAAAAGAACACTGGTGAGGAAAGGAGGGAAAATATTTAAATAAATGGAAAGAACAAGAACAGTTTTGCTGCTGTCTGTAGAATGAGGATCCTAAAGAAAGATCCTAAAATCCTTTTAGAAGGCATTTTGAGAGCCAAGGAAGAAAGGAATTAATTTATTTCTGTCATTAACTTGCCTCTCAATTGATTTGCCAGTGGGACCAGGGTTAAAGATCCTGACTTGAATTTCGGAAAACACCACTGAGTCACCCAGAACCCTGCTTGAGTTTCTTAAACTTCTCCATGCTTTGAGTTCCACAAATGAGAAGCCAGGAGAGCTTCCTTCTCAGAGAGCCTGAAAACTGACAAGCACAACAGCCCTTGAAGTGGAGGGAGAGCACTCGCAGCCCTGCGTTTCAGCCATTTCAGAGGGAGTGCTGAGCACAGCCTTAAAGGTCCAAGTTTATTTCCTGGAAAACTTGGGTCAATTGATCCATTTACAAGTTCAAGGCTTCCAAAATGAGGGCTCATTTTAATTTTTAGAATTTACCTATTAACAACAACAAATCATCCAATTCTTTAGTTACAAAAATATTTCTTTCACCACTTCCTTGGTGGTAGAGGAAAACAGAGGAAGAAGAAACATGGGAGACTTAGAGCTAACCATATCTCCATACATCCTGTCCAACACCTGCCTCACAGGGATAACACCACTCACTCCTGTTGCTAATGCTAGACCAGGCATGGAATGGACACATTGTTTTAGCAGGTAATTTTGCGAGACCTTTTACATAACAGGTTCCTAAGAATGATTTCACATTCAGGACAAAGAGTGGATATTTAAAATGGTTCCCACTCTTGTGTCACCAGGAATTTCATCAAAAATTCCTGCTTTGTTAGCTGCTTCACCAAGTTTCCAAATACCAGTAGAATACCTACAGGTCCATGTATTCCAACACTTCTTTGTGCTTTATGGTTTGGGGCCCATACCTACATGCTGCAGAGAAATGTGTCCCTGCCCATGGCAAGGGCTTGGAACCAGATGAGTTTTAAGGTCCCTTTCAACCCAAACCATTCCAGGATTCTGTGGTTTTGGGATTTAGTTGTAAAGCAGCACTAATCTCATAGAGTGTGCATCGCTCACTTAAAATTTCTTGCAGGGGTTGCTGCAGGATCGAATTAAAAGTGATTATAATTAGCTCTGTAGTATTTCCCCTCACACTTGTGCATGAGTAATCAACTGAAGATGCCAACACTCAAAACACAAGGGGATTTATCTGGCATGCAAAGACATAAAAAAGGCTCCTTCCTCTCGGACCTGACACCCCATTGTCACATTTGTAGAACTGCCACTGGAAGCCTGTAAAATATTTCGTGCCATGAATGTCACAGGCTGAAGTAGCCCAGCCTCAGAAAATAGGGTTCATTTTTCTGAAGCCAAGGAACTTGACCACTGCTGCTTTCTGTCCTGCTGTGCATTATTAAAAGGTCACCAGAAACAAGAGCTCTGAAATGGTCTCTGCAGTTCTTTTTAACAGGATCTTTCTCCTCCTCCCTGTATTGAAAAGCAGGGAAGTTTTTAACTCAATTTAGTAAACATTACCTCCAAGTCAGAGCTGGCGCCCAGTGAAATCAGTGGGGTAATCCATTTCTCTTGACATCACTTGGAATTCTTTGCTAACTCAAAGACCAGGTTGAAAAACGTGCCAAAGCTTCTTCTTACTCATCAACCAAAGAGTTGACATTACTCCATCCTCCTTCCCTTTGAGTGGTCAGACATTTTCCATGGCCATTTAACAGCTTGCTGGAAAATCCCCCCACTTCTGCCATCCTGCCAGATTCTCTCTTTGCCAACCCTGAGAACACAGAGCAAAGCTAAACTTTTTACCAGAGCACTTTTCCTGGGTGGGATGGAGTAATGTGCCTCTGGAAGAAGAAGAATAGGCAGTTGGCCAATGTAGGAATGCTGCTGCAGGCATGAGTGGTTTATCTTCTGTTTGATCTCTTCTGCTAAGGGATGACAAGAATGGACTTAATAAATCTGCATAAACACATGAAAGAAGCACGAGTCTGGGGTGATTCGGTAAGCAAAGACAACTCTGTGTTGTCAGCCTGGATGCTCTGACATGATGGAACATTCATGTTATAAAAAGCATCATTACAAAGACAGCAGTCATTCTTTTAAGATGAAGAAGCTCCTATCTAAACAACAGGATGGAACAAAGTAAGAAAAAGAATTCAAACTTTAAAATATTTCCCATTAATTTTTTTTGTAGAAATATTTTCTGAATTCTTTGCATGGGAACAAGAAGAAATCCTTCTACGGTACCATGAGATCAGACTAAAGCACCAGGCGTGGAGTTTCCTACAAGAACTTTCACCAGTGTTTTAGCTAGGATGTCTGTTCCTTCCTGCCTACACGGCTCCAATGCTGTTGTCCAGCCTCAGCTCTCTACCCCTCCCCAAGTCTCTCCTAGTGCCACAATTACTTCCATCCCTTATCTCTACACCTTACTTGATCTCTTTGATGAGTTATGCAATGTTTATCCACCATTTGATCTTCTCCGATTGTTTCATAGCAACAGAAAACAGTTTATGGTGGATATTGTGCGAAAACTCTCCAGCAGAACGTGCCTGTGAGTCCTGCTGGTTTCTTGGATAACGTTACGCTCTTTGGAACAATAATGCTGGCCAACAAGTTATCTTAATTTTATGCTAAAATTAGAGCAGTTGAACATTATTTATTTCGAGTCCACTGGTTTTAGTGAATACCAGGAAGCAGTGAGAATGTGTCCCATGCACTGCAACCCATACAACTTCATCCATGACACTCATGCAATGGCACTTGCAAATCGGAGGAGTTGGAACAGAAAACGCTGCATGGCAACTACACCAAGGAAAACTTCAATGTGCCCACCACATTCCTTGGACTGAATACCTTTGTAAAAGGGAGACCCAGAACCTTGGGACTTGGGTTCAAAAGAGCTTCTCAGAGTCATAAAGAAAACCATGTTCAAAGACCCCTGAGGTAGTACAGGAAAACACAAAACCAAATTCTTCCAGCTAAGTCTCAAAGTGTTGCAGTTTTGGCAGCTGCTGCCTGAGCTCCCTCCTGTCCCCCACAACAGGAAGCAAGCAGAGCAATTCAGGCATTTCTTACCACATCAGGCAGGCAGGTAAAATGCTGAAGTGATGTTTAGCATCCACATTCATTTTGTGACCAAGCATTCCTGAAGTGTTAAAACAACAGCCTGTCTTTGGCTTTATATGGAGAAGTGTCTAAAAGTACAAAAGTATCCAGACTTTACAGTTTTCTAACCTTTCCAGGTAAAGCCCCATCAACTGCTACACAGCATACTCCCTCTCCCTTGGCAACTGAACCTTGTCCTTCATAATCCTTGCACGAGTCCCTGCTTACAAAAGGGTCCCAGAATCTTTCCTGCGGGCTCTAGGAGAGATCCTCAACTTTGACTCTGTAATCCAGTGTCTTTCTCACTCACTCTGTAAGGGCCTGCTAAGTCTGGCCTCTATTTATGATGTCTCTCTCTTAAGACCTTTTCCAATTTACACATCGTCAGTCATTTTCTCATGTTCAGCAAGAGAAGTGAAGGTTTTTCAATATACGACTTCACCAGTATATTCAGATTTCCTGCTGCAACTTAATTTGACTAGTTGGAATAGGTAATTGACTTCTATATTTATATTGTCCGTATTTCAAATGAAAATGCAGTGTTCTCAATTAATTTTCAAATTAGTTGCTAAGATTTTAAAACAGAAGGGTCCAAATATACAAAACAACCAGGCACAGACACGTTCACCCATTTAGTTTTTCAAAGTACACTTGGTTCACAGGGTAAGGCCGTCCAAAAGATTCCTAATTTGTTTTCTTCAATATGCATTGGCACACAAAGTAGAAAATGCACTCCTGATCATTTTACAGATAGTTTGATAGATTTCTATTCCACTGCACCATCGTGATATTTTATAATATGGAGTATCCTCCTAGATTTAGATTTTACACCACCAATATTTACAATTTAATTCCTTGCAAAGAAACAAAGGGTGAAACCATCCTTTCTGGCAACAGTATAATCTTAGATAAGGAATATCCCATTCCCCTTCTATCTTCCGTTCTAAGATCTTACGCCATCAGCACACAAAGGGGAAGGAAAGGTACGAACTGTTCAGATACATAAACTCCTTTTTATAGGAGAAGCCCTGGAGCTTCAGGCCATGTAAATAAATACCTGACTGTTATAGAAGAGCAAGGATCAGAAACAGATTCTTTGACACATTCCAAAAACAAACACGGCTGTTCCATCCCCATTATCAGACGTACCTGATCTGAGCCTCAGCAGGGGCCACTTGTCTAAGCAAGCAACATCACGTCTCAGGATGGCAGAGCTCTCGTGACCTTTATTGTTATTACTGTTATCAAGGACATCACAAAACGCTCTTCCTTGGTAGCACAGTTTGGCTCTGATTTTCTGCTGGAGGAAGGATTCAATTTTTCCTTTTAATTGTTTATTGTCAGGGATCAGTGCTTTTAAGGTGTTTCATGTTACAATTTTTTTACACAGAAATAGATGCTGACTCACTGGAAGAAGACAAAAGCTGAGGAATCTGAAAACACAGCTGTTGGTATTCCTAGCTACATCTGCACCACCACAGGCTACAGATGTGGAATTCTAAGCCCTGGAAAGACTTGTTTTTCATGTTAGGAAACCTTTCCACTTAACAGTTACCCTGACCACATTCAGTCCTTCAAACCCATAAATACAGGGAAACAAGGTGAACTTCCTTCTCTGCTGGAAAGAGGTAAAAACATGAGGGCAGAAATTTAGTTCCAGTGCTAAAGATCTGTTGGCTGCATTGTCTCTCCCAATTAGAAGGCTTCACACTAAACTCCCAAAACAACTCTTACGAGACACGGTCTCCAAACAAGAAAGCAGTTTTTACAAGGGCAGGATAGGAATGACAAGACAAGGGGGAATGGACACAGGGAAGCTTTAAATGGACACAGGGAAGGTTGAGATATTATGAAGAAACTGCCCCCTGTGAGAGTGGGGAGGCCCTGGCACAGGTTGCCCAGAGAAGCTGTGGCTGCCCCTGGATCCCTGGAAGTGTCCAAGGCCAGGTTGAACTGGGCTTGGAGCAACCTGGGACAGTGGAAGGTTGGATGGGATTTAATAGGTCTTAAATATTTATGGCCTTTGTATTTATTACAGATCTCAGACCTCCTACACAATATGTGCCAGCATCTCCATTCAACGCCAAACATTGTCAACATTCCAACAGGAAGAGTTTATATCTACCTCAAGTTAATAAATCACAATTACTATATTAACCTACAGATTTCTTTCTGGTTTAAAGGGGCTTTAGAACACGGTGCAAGGAAGAGAAATTTCCTATAGCTAAGCTGGGGAGTTCATCTACTAAAATAGAGTCAGTAAATAGCACATTAGAGAGAGGCCATTCTGGAATGCAGTTGGCCAGAAATGAAACACCACAATTAGCAGGAAATTCTGACAGTTTGGTGAGAGTGCTCTGCATCACACTTACAGAAATAGACTTCAGCCTGCATTCAAATGCCAGCCTGATTCTTAAAACCAGGCAGTGCTGATGGCTTCATCATGTAAGTAAATTCAAAGCTAACTCTGAGCAGAGTTAAAAACAGAAAGCAAAATTAGCCATTAGCATGGAAAGTCACTTTCACCGCTGTATTTTTATATTCTGTCTCTACATTTTTGGGCTGCAACTTCATATTAGAAGATACCAGCTGCTGAAAATCAAGCTTCAGCACAGCACTCTGTCCTTCCTAAGCCTATCCTGCTGCTCATTCCCTGGAGAGCTTTCTCATGCACTCTCTTCACTCTTCTTGCAGTCAAAGCTCAGCAAGCAAGCAGAAATTTGGGCAGAAGAATTTTCCTGCAGCTTACACAGCAGAAACCCCCATATTAACCTTCCCGATGACCCTCACACACACCTAGGCAGGGCACAGTTAGATTGTCAGCTATGTGATTTCTATTCACGCTTTGCCCAAGTGTTGACTAATTGGGGAGCACGAGGCCAGCACTGGCAGAAGGAGAGGAATGCCTGTTCTGGGGAGCCAGCAGGTCTGCAGACACCTGCCAGGCAAAAATCCCCGTCCCGCACGGCTGGCATCACGCCTCTTTTCTGACTTGGGATTAGCATGTCATTTGTCTGTGCAGCAGCTCTTCCCACCCAGCATCTCCAGCAGCTGTCAGAGGCTCTTCCCACCCACAAGGCAGATGGCTCTACGGCTGGGATGACTATCCGCTGCTAGGCACTGCCACTTGGCAAGTTGCTGGAATCCCTCAGCAGGACTATAATAAGCACGAGGCATGACTAAACCTGAAGTGCTGTTTACTTTTCCAGAGGCATCATGCCATAGGCATATGCCACCAAGAACTTGAAAAAAATGTGACCCACATCCTCTTTCAATTCCTTACCCCTCTACCAGTAGCATCTCATCACCCAAAGCCAGCAACCCAAGCCGTGGGAAGCTGTTTTGGAAGCAGCTCCTGCTGGGACAGGGAGGTGAGTGTGTGGTTCATGAACAGCACACAACAGGGAACTAAGCCTTGTTCTGTCCAAACAGCACCAAGCAGGTGGAACAGCTGGGAGCACACTCTAAAGAGCCTCAATAGAGTGACACCCTGCACCACGTCAGTTTTTACTTTCCGCTCTGTTTTCAGCCCTCTGACTACCACTAGCTCCTAATAACTGTCCTAATAATCTTTGCACAGACATGAATAAGGAAGGCTTTGAATAGTCAGTCAGGAGTTTTTAACGAGGAATGCCAGGACTGTGTGCTGGAAGGGCAGGGTTAGCTCTCCCCTGAATGGCAGGGGGCAAACCAGCCACATGTGACATCCTTGACAGTTTTTGCAGTAAACACTTAATTTTATTTGGAAACAAGTAATTTGCAGATATTATCCCAAACTGGTGAACAAAAATTAAAAAGGAGGCAAACTACAGTCCTTAAAGCAAGGTATTCTGACAGATGATTTTACAATTCAGAGATCCCACCAGTCCTAAACCAGTATCCTAAACCTGTGCCCAAAGTGATGATGCAATGTGCACATGCACATATGTAGGCACATACACACAGATCCAAACTCTTTTTATGAGAAAAGCAACAAAGTGAAAAGAAAGGAATTTTCCCTTTTTGAAGTCATATGCAATTTATTAAAACTGGATTTTGGAAGCATTCCAATTCTAATTCCTTCCTCTGAAAGAACTCCATGTCTTAAACATATACAGTATGTCATCAGCACTATTTCACTTGTCCTTTTAACTCCTAACCAGGCAGGCAACTAGCAATGGCCCTATTTTAAATTCATGGTAAAAGGCAGATAAAATGACATAAAATGGCCTGTTTCAGTTCAAGGAAGCCCAACAGTCAATTCCAACAACACACTTAATTTGTCTTTTTAAAAAAAAATGAACTTCAGTAGGTTTTGAAAAAGTATCCTCCCCTTTTTCATTTACAGAAAGAAGAAAAGGTGGACCCTTTAAGCTATTTCAGACTGTGTGCCTGAAAGCACTAATCATATTAAAATCCCCTCTTGACCAATGTCTTTGTCACAAAACTAGGGCAAACACCACTTGGAAATCTTTCTGCTAAAAGCACTTTCCTTCAGGACACGGCTTCAAACCATCACCTACAGCCAAATAGAACCACATGATCTTCTCTGACCCCTCGCTCCCTGCAATCCCTGCTCCCAACAGTGTCAGCCTCAGCACTTCTGAGACTCAGACTTTGCAATTTTGCTCCTCCCAGCCAACAACAGGAATGAAGTTAGACCACACATCTCCATGGAGAACAGGATCATGTTTCTCTGAAATGCTTCAGTTTTGATGTCAGTAACTACATGAGCTGCACATACATGTAGCTTTCCTTCTGGATTTATTACCCCTTACATCTGTAAAACTGTTGGTTTTCAGGTGAGCAGCTTATTTGGAACCAAAAGTGTTTGGCTCTGAAAGCTCAAAGCCACCAGTTTAGGCTAAATCCTTACCTGGCACCTTTCAGACTTGTGTTTTTCCTAAATTGGCAGTGGCCATACCTGTTTGCCCACCTCGATCAATGTGGTCTCCCAAATGCTCACAACTAATCACAGTGCTTGAACTTTTCCTTCTTGACCAGGAGGTGTGGGTTTCTCACAAAGCAATGCAGCGTTATCACAGATCACCACCACTCTGTCAGACTGGAATCCCAGCCCCTTACCTTGTTCAAAGACTGGTTTTCTAGCAGAATCCCTCACCGGTACAGGTCATGCCTCTCAGGTAACCAGTGGTGGCCAACCACAGGACAAGAGCTCCATCCAGTGGCCCCTTCTCCAGCCAACACTTTCCAGAGCCATGAATCCATTTTGAGTATGCCCCTTCCGAGACTCTCAGAAATACCAAGGTGCTTCAACTCCCTCCGTTTCCATCACGCAGGTTATTTCCCATCAGAAAGTGGGACTTTGTACCAAAGGGGATAAATCCAAACATGAATACCCAAAAGTGATGGCCATTTTTCAAATGTGAGGAGTCTCTTGTTTTCAGACAGCACTGAGATTGCTTGCCACACATATCCATTCCTTGCATATTCTCCTGAGCCCTTCAAACCATTACTTAATACAGATTGTTGTAAGCAAAAGTGCTGATGTCTTAGAGCCAGCACGCTTCCTCAGCAGCTCCAGAAACCAGAGTGGGACTGTTAAACAGCAGTGTGACTTTTGGAGCTATCATTGTTTCTACCTCACTACATGGTCTGAGGAGACCACCAGTCCTAAGTATAACCAGTCTGTTTCTGGAACCTTTTTGTTCCAAAGCCTGGACTTGAGCAGTGAGACACCTCCTCTCTCCAGAAGGCAAGTCTGCTCTGAGGTCAGCCAGTCCTCTCCCTAGTGTACCCTCACATTGCTTCTGGGAAGAAGTCATTCCAGCTTGCTTATGCTGATCCACTTGCTCTAATTTACCTGGGACAAAGGGTTATCTCTCTGATCTGTGATGTAACAACACGTTGAAGGAAGACAGTGTTAGACTGAATTCCTCCTGGGTGCCTTATAATTATAAGGCACAGTCAGAAGGCTGTGGCAATAAGAGAGATTGGCTTTAGGTAGCTGAGCCAAAAGACAATTTTAAAAAACAGCAGTTGTATAAAAAGCAGAAATAAATACTGTACACTCTTGTTATGGAAAGAACTGACATGATCTCATCTCTAAAGGGATTTAGGTGCTTAATTGCCTCTGCAACCAATTCAAACACTCAAAATTCCTAAGCCTGCGAAGGTAAGTGCAGATTTAATAATAAAATGTTCTTTACCTATAAAAAGACTGTTAAAAGCCAACTGTAATTAATTGCTGACAGGTCTCCAAGTTAAACACTTTGTGACAGCAGCACAGAGACAGCGTCCTGTTGTTAACACCACATTTCCCACTCTGCAGGGACCAGTTTTCCTTTTCTTCTGTGGCATTACTCAGGCATGGAACAACCCGAGAGTCTAATCCCACTTTCCTTTAGGTTTGCAGGACCGCAGAGGTTCTTCCCACAAGATGTTTTCCCACCAGCCCAGAGCACACTTGCTCAGCCCACGGCCCAATCCCAAAGACACTGGAGAATGTCTGTTTACTTTGACACCAGAGAACCAGTTTATATTTTTAATCTCTTCCTGTCATATAACCATAAGCTAGAAGCGCCCAACTAAAATATGAAGTCATGTGCCCTGCTGAAGCGTACACTGGGTGTGGGTCAGTCAGAAAGAAACCACAACAGCTGTAGCCATGGATTCTCCCCATTACCTGTGATGCATTTCTGCTCCTCTCTTGTGCTTCTGGAGCAAGTGCCTTTTCAGCTTCACAGCAATGCACGATGGAGGATTGGGAGAGCCTCAGATACTGCCAGCCATACCAGGAGCTGCAGGGGTGCCTAGGACAAATGAAAGAGATGATTGTCTTGTGCCCAGATGCCTCTGAAAAGGCCAGGGCCAAACTGCAACAAGAAGAGGAGTGTTAGTTGCCAGGTGAAACAGTCAGCAGTGGGGCTGGGCCAGGCTGGACCAGGCTTCAGCTTCCAACATCTCAATTAGCTGTGCAGGCCCTGGGGCTCTGCTGCAGGTGCATTCCCACCAGGACACCAGACCAGCTTGTTACTGCAGAGCAACAAGGGGTTTTTTTCTCTCTGTAGCCAAGGCAAGCAACTGTGGGACTTGAAGAAGGCACTTAGTTCATTATTGTGCCACAAGCTTTCAGCTTCTGCTCCTGTCTATCCTTGCTTATCCAGCAAACACCTCAGTTGGCCAACAAGTGAAAAAGGGAGGAACGACTCTCCAGGAGGTGGATAAAATCAGGTGGTTTGACCACTGAGGCTAAGGCTATTTTGGCCATCATTAAAGCACCAGATCAGCCAGTCCATTTCTAAACCACACTCACGGGAGAAAGGAAGAAGTCAAAGACAAGCCCTAAGGCTGCAGTAGCCAATGGGAACAAGCGAACTGCCCCACAACACACATAGACACCCAAAACTGACTTGTGGGCAAGTCTGGGAAATCCTGAAGCTGAGCACCACGGACAATTCTCAGAAGGATCAGTATATCAGTATGGGAATGATTTTCAGGAGTTAGCAATGGCCTGGGTTTAGAGCCAGGCTTTTGCCTCTCCACTGGGTACTGTAAGAACCTCCCTTCCATACGTATACAGTAAAGCTGGCCTTACATGTGCACTCTGACACCGCTGTCCCTCAGCCATCTGGGGTGGGCAGCAGCTGGCCGGGCTGTTAGACAGACAACCCTCAGAGAATCTTTCCAGAGAAGAAAGCCAAAACCAGGTCCCGGGTGCTAAGAGATTGCAGGAAAGACAACCATGAAACAGCAAAAACCAAAACCATAATGAGCTGTGATGATTACTGAGCAGTAACTGTGCTCTGTGTGGTTACAGAGCAATACTCCATGTTTGGAAGACAAACATGGACTGCAGACTGGCTAGATGCTGCAGGCACTTTTTTTCCCAGACACTACTAGACCTAGAAGCTGCTTCTAAAGCCTATGCAGGATGTGGCAAAATCTGTCAGGAATTTAGAAGCCCTGCTCCTTTGCAAATCCAAGCGTCACTGAGAAAACAGAGTGACAGTTTGCAGAGAGAGGTGTCAGGAGAGTGAGGTGACATCTCCTGATGACAGCGGGACATGGGATTAAGCCAAATCGCACACAATCCTCTAGTAAGAGTCAAGAATGATCCTGGACTGTGCCAGGTTACGTGGAGTCAGAGGGAGAAATGAAATGAAGCATGTCAACACAGGCTGCATTTTCCTTCTAAGGCAGATAAGGAAAGTGCTGGAGGGCTCTCAGCAGGGAAGGAACACAGTTGGCTTCAAAAAGTTGTGAAATCTTTGCCTACTTCCAACCAGTGCCTCAGTGATGGGAAAGAATGAGCAATCATTCCTGGACTGGGAGGAAAAAATAATTAGCTTTCCCAAATGGTTATGGAAAATAAACCCAATCGTAAGTCATACAAAAACACCATCTGCCCAACAAACCTCAAATGACACAGTAAACTTGGTGAGACTCTCATTTGCCCCTTTCTAGCTGGTACCCAAACAGCTGGTGGAGTTACTGGGAAGTCACTCAAGTCCCAGTTACACCGTTTAACCTATAAATATAATTTATTATATTTATATACAATAATTCATTATATAGATATTATTATTCTTATTTAAATGAGAAAAATCTGTTGTGAGGAAGGGTTCAGTAACTCTCTTGGCACAGTCCACACCTGGGACCATCACACCATCACTATTTAGATAGAACCCCTTCAATCCCAGAAGGCCAACTCCATGAACATGTTGAGCAAAGCCACCAAGTCATGGAACATAAGGAAAATACTGACAGAGGGCAGGTTTTGAAGATACATTGAGAAGGAATATCTTCCCTGCGAGACTGGCGAGGTCCTGGCACAAGTTGCCTAAAGAAACTGTGGCTGTCCCATCCCTGGAAGTGTCCGTAGCCAGTGTAGACAAGGCTTGGAACAATCTGGGATAGTGGAAGGTGTCCCAACCCAGGGCAGGGGCTCAAAGAAGATGACCTTTAAGGTCCCTTCCAACTCAAACCATTCCTTGACTCCATGATTCCAGAGGATGGAGTTGCAGAAAAATATTACAAAGGGTTCAGGCTGCCTTTGTAGCAAAAAAAGACAAGGAAAGTTTTAATTTCTTAGCAAATACAATTGTGTATAAATAATAAATTCTGTGGTACTAGCATGCGGAAAACTCATTCACTCGAGCCAATCTGTGATCAGCCCCAAACTCTACTAGAGACAGTTTTGATGGGGCCTCTTCTATCATAAGAAATCCACAGTTCAGCAAAGCTACTTTAAATTTCTTAAATAATCTTTTAATGACTCTCTACTGCCTCCAAACTTCTTTCAGCCACTCAAAAGACATGTATCACACATTCAGCTTTAAAAAAACGAACAGATGAACACTGATACCCAATTTAATCAGAACCTTGCTGCAAATCCCTGGAGATGAGGTTGTGCAACAGGCTGCCAGGGGCAAGGAGGGCACTGCTGTGATAAGCAATTTGTAACAGCAGTTAGGACAAGTGAAGACATCAGCAGTGGGGCTGGGGTGGGGATTTTCACCGGCCTCTAGAAAGACTCCCTGCTCTACATGAGTTATAACCAAATGCATTCATTACAAGTCATCAATGCCCTTTTCCTTATCTTAGGTACCATCTAAACATGCCCAATTCCTTACTGACAGCAGAGAAGCAAAGAACTCCAGGGTGAAATAGATCTCTAAATGCTACAGCAATGCGTACTTCACAGAGGCTGCTTTTCTCCACATTAGTTATATTTGCAGCATATTTTTCATCTTAGTAGCTCAGCAATGCTGTTTTTACATTCCTAATCTATTTTTTTTCCAAAGCAGTAAAAGCCTGCCCAATCCTACATCTCATGATGGCCCTTCCTGTCGGAGCAGAACTTGCTTGTGGGGGGAATTCAACTTTCTCACAGAGAAGAAGTTTAGACACATGCTCTTTTTGAGAAGCTGAATGGTACCTTAAACATCTCCTTTCTCCCTCTGCCATTAGTGACTTTTAAAAACTGAATACAGAGTCGTGCTCTAAGCCAGCACAATTCACATACCAAGAAGGGAAAAAGGAAGAGAAAAACCACACAACTCGTATCCAAAGCAAAATACAAGTATTTCAAATTTACGAGTGTCAGAGGAAACCACCATCCTAACCCCTTTCATTAAACATTGACAGAGAGCTCATCTGCATATCTTAATCTCAAGCAAACAAACCCAAGTTTGGAGTCAGATGTGTTTAGCTGGATTAGAGATCACTTTCCCTCTCACCCCGCCACATTTAAGGCAAGAAACGGAGATGAGAGCCTCAAAAACACCATCAGGTTTGGGACTGAAGGCTCTCTCCCAAGTCCTTTCTCAGCTGGTTTTCCTGACTGGGAGATGCTATCAAGAAAACAAACATAAAAAACACAGGTGGGTTCCTCTTTGACAATATGCTACGTGCCAGGGGGAAAAGAAAACAACAAACCTTCATTCTCTTACAACATGTGCTTAGCTAAGTCCCAGTTCAAATAAACAGCTGTGCCCAGACCTTCACTCCGAGGGCAAGCCTGCACCATGAGCTCGGTACACCTCTACCTTGCCTGATGCCAGCAAAGGGCTTGTAGGGTAAGCACAGCCTTTCCTGGTGAAAACTAACTCTTGCTGCAAGAAATTATTCCAGCTTTCCCAGGCAAAACCCGCACCGACAGAAAGAGCTTTTTAACCAAAGCAACTGTGCCAGCAGAACACAGAAGACAAAAGAGGCTGCCAAGTTTGTAATGGCCTTATTTAGTCATTAACCTGTTTATTTGGCAGAGAAAAAAATATCAGTAGATCCCCTTCAAAGCCGTTCTTATTCACGAGCTCTGTGGGGATGTAAAGGCCTGACCCAACAACCAGCACTGGAGCATCCAGCCCCTGGCAAATGCTTTTTCCTACACACACGACCCTCAAGTGGCTGCACTGCCCTGGGTCTAGACATGGAACTGATATGGCAGAGCATGACTGAAATCAGCAGGCTCACAGTAAGTCTCCTCAGCCCCATCAGCCACCATCTATGAAGAGCAAAACACCAAACACCTCCCTTGGGAAGTGGTCGGGACATAAAGACCTTCTAGAGAGAAAAGCAACAATACTAAAATCCCTTGAGGGACTTACCCTTGCCTTTGTTCTCCCACTGTTGCTCCCTCACGAGTCCAGCACGCAGGAGCCAGCACAGAGGTTTTGCTGTGTCACTGGCAAGGCAGGAACTCAGCACCCACCTGCTCTCTGAGTGCTGAAGCTTTGGCAGTGGCTCAAGGTAACAGGTTAGCAGCATGGAACATTGCTAACCTCCGCTCTGTCCCTCTTCCCTTCCATCAGATATGGGAGAGAAACTCCATACGCTGCAATAGCTCTTCAGGCATGTCTTTAGGTGACACTTCCCACCTCTTGGTACAGTTGTCAGCTGCAGAAAAACAGCTCAATTTTTATCCTTCCCTTCTTTAGAAGCAACAAAAACCCCTCACTGCTGAGCAGACCTTTCAGCATTGTACTTCCAAACCTGGAAGTAAAATTCCATCAATCAATGTATTTCTAATGTCTACAAACCTGTTTGGTCTAGTCACTGCTCACATCGTTCTCTCAGCCTGTTATGTGACGTATTCTGCTTTATTCAGGTCACTGCCTGTTCCCACCCCTCACTCATTGTCATTCCAATGAGAGACACGCTGTAGTTCAAAGCAAGAGTTCCATCCAAGCTAACTTCAAGGGCCATAGGATTTCCAAAAGCTAACAGGGAAGGCTCTCAGGAAACTAACATTGGTTCCATAAAATCATCTCACTCCTGTAAAAGTGCTCTAGAGCAACACTAAGAACTGCTAGCCCACAAATTTCAAATTTGCCAGTTAACCTGGGCCTGTAAAAAAACCTGAGAACCCTCATTCTGACCACTGAAGGACCAAAAGACCCATTCTGTGGATGGGAGTCTCCTCTCATCACCGTGCAAAGCAAAAGCACAGACAAAATGCTGCTGTTGGATGACAGGGATGTCCCCACCACACAGTGCTGCTGGCGCAGAACCGCTGTTTGTGACCCTGCTGGAGCACGGCCCTGCTAGCCCCAGCCTTCTTTCCCAAGAGTCCTGGTGGATCGTGCATGACAGAGATCTTTGTGGATTCTATTTAGCAAGAGCCTACTTCAAAGCCAGCCTGCAAATACCTCAGTCTCACCCCAGATTACAGCAGTACTGTTTCCTGTAAGGACTGAAAGCTCCTCCATCTCTGTGATCTGTTCCTTGGTTTGATTCCTGTGCAGCTATTTTGGAAATGAAGCCTCAATAATGAACACGAGCCAAAGATTCAGTCCAAGGCATCTCATTCTCTCTCATATCCTGCCAGATGAATAAAACTGTATGAGCCATATCAGAAGAGAATCAGCTCCACCATATGAGCATCTCCTCGTCCAACATCTGTCTCATTGAGAAATCTATTTCCCTTAACATCCATCTCAACCTCTCTTCTTTAAAAAACAGCAACCGGCAACTTCCCTCTAGCTCCTGCCATCCTCCCCAAACACTTCTACAGCAGTTAAAAGGTTAAAAACACAGACCAAACCTCAAGGCACACCTTGCTGTCAGCAGCACAGGTGCTACCAATGGCTCATGCTCAGAACAGCAAGATGTCCAAGACCTCACACTGTCAGGCAGTCACGACTGGAACCAAGGACGTGCAATCGCTGACAGTTTGGGCACTATTTCAGATTAAAGTTCATTTTTACAAACAGCCCACAGCCTTGAAAATAAACCCCCAGCAATAAGAAAAACTTAAACCAAACTATGTACTGTGATTTTTTTAACCAGATCAGAGACAGCACTGAAAGGTTTTGGGTGTAGCACTGCCAAAAAACAAACAAAAATCCCCAAACGAAACATCCTGAAACCAAGGGGCAGAAGTGGAAATCAGTACTTACATTAAGAGGCCGAGAATTCTGGTGTCTACATTGTATTTCAAGACTTTAAGTACTTCCTAGTGAAAGAAAAGATCATTCAAGGGACATCCTATTCCAGCCAGCAGGAAATGTCGTAGGACAGACCTAATCCCTTACAGAAATGTTTTCCAAGACCTGAAGCAACTCAGCTACCCGAGACAAGGATCAGAATGGGAGCAGCCAGTACTTCAGCCCAAATACCCAGGCTCAGAGCTGAGAAGGTGAAATGACAGCACAGTGCAGGTATCCACATCCAACATATGTGTCAGTGTAGGGAAATGAGATGCAAAGGTTCAGTCCATGGGCAGCGGTGTGACAGATCAGGAAGGAGAACTGGGTTATATTCCAGCACCAGAGACAAGCAGAGTAGAAGAGAAAAACAAAAAGCCCTCAAAGGCAGCACAACAAATGCAGAGACAGAAAATTCCAGACAAAAGTGGCTAAAAAGACAGGTGGGTTCCACAGAAGGGCTTTGAAAGATCCAGAGATCTTCAGCCTGTGCTCCACAACAAGCAAACACAATTGCTACATTTCCAGCAATGCTTTCTGACCTCCTGCCAATATGATTCCAGCTGGACTGTACCGGCGATCCCAGAAGCAAGGCTAACAGCAGTCTTTAAAGCCAACAGCGCAACTGGATGCTGGAGGTGTCCTCATCTGAGGGCAACGGGCAAGTGCAGACCGTCAATAAAACATAAAATGAAGATGCATTATCACTTTGAGTGTATCATGGGTGAGCAACCTTGGGAGAAAAGGAAATTTTCAGACAGGAAGAGCTAGTGACTCATCTCCGGCATGGACGAATTCCATCAGTCCCACTGCAGGCATAGGCTAAGTCATTTACAGATCTCAAGAAAAGCCATTATTTACATACCTAAATAACAGCAAACGTATATCACAGGAGTTAAAGCCATGACATTTGGCAAACACCATAAGAATTCCTTCCTAGAGTGTACCATGCCATAGCATCTCCAAAGCTCAGTCCCACCTATCCTAAAATGCTGAACACGAGCAGCGGAACAACCAGTGTCACACTGTCCTTCCAGGAAAAGGCCACTCCTGTGCACAAGCCGTGGCTATGTCAAAGGGGAAGAGTAAACCTCAGCAGGAAAGAGGTGAAACTGTGAGATGAGTCGGTTCTTCACAGCTGAAGGTCTAAGAATAGCAGGGGCACTCATTAGCCAAAAAAACCTGTGTGTAAGTGCACGCACAAAAGCACGAGGAATGCTGACAGTGGAGTGCCTGACGGCTCCCAGCCTCAAGGAATCTCAGGTTACTCTTCAGTACCTCAGACTGCTCAGATCCACAAACCAGAGCTATATTCCTGTGTCACAAGTCTCCCAGTCAGAAACCAGACTGGTTAAAGCAGCAGGGGCTGCACCAAAATCCCCACTGGAACAAGCTCTTCAGTCAGTTGACATAAACACACTCTCTAGACAACAACATAGCAGAGACAGCAAAGAAACTTTGGCAAGGACAAGCACACCTGGAATATCTACACGACTATGCTGGACCATTGCAGGAAACCCTCAGGAAAGCAGCAGCATTGCAGATCAGGAATAATAGCTAAACAGTTGAGCCCTGCTGTTTGTGACTGCGGGCGCTCTCCTCACGAGGCGCAGCACAGACAGGGCACAGGTGACTGACCCACAAGCCAGTCAATGACCTGAGGCCACCGTGCCAGGCTGAGGGCTCGGGGTAAAGGCCATGAGCTGCAGCGAGGACAACACCAAAGGTGCAGTGCAGGCTCAGCAGAGAGCAACAGCTGTGGTTTCAACAAACCAGCGGAGACAAATCTGAAGGGAATGATGAGAAAAGAGCACGCAGGCAGCATACATCTGTAGCTGATGCTGAAACCAGGAGGAGTTAGGGAAAGCCCCGGCAACCGGATGGGTTAACTCAGCAGAACTGCTCAGAGAAGAGGACTAGAAAACTTAAGAGAGCCAAGTGGAGCAGGGCAGAAGCCACATCCTCAAGAAGGCTGTGTCCGAGTGAAACGCTGGCTTTAACTTGTCTGTTACAGCTTGTATGAGATCACGTTTCTAGCAGTTATTAAAAGACAAGTCACAACGACTTAGAAGGAAATTGGAGAAAAAAGCACAAAATATAGGACAGGGGAAAGCACAGGATGTCCTCTGAAAGAGCTGCAGTGGCAGCATTTTTGTAAATAACTCTCAGAAACCAACAGCCTTTTTCCAAGCCAGGCAGTACTATGGGCCAGCAAACATCCATGGTGCAAGCTGGACAACCTTGACATCCTGGAAAACACACATGGAATGTCCAGCCTGCCCAGGACATTGGGAAGAGCAATCAGCAGAAATCCAAGAAATTAGCAACATCCTGCACTCTCATTTAGCATGCAGCTAGAGATGGCAGGTTATTTACGCTGCTCTCATATTCTCTATACCCTGACTGAAACTCAGACCCAAGAACAAAATTCACCTGTACACAACAGCCTCCAATTTGGACTCTGAACATTACATTATACCCACTTAAGGTAAAATAATTCCCTGCACTATTTACTCCCAGTATGGCATCCACACTCCTTGTCACTACTGGATTTCAATCAGCATTTTGGATATCCATCCCCAGTTCAGGTTAATTTGGCACATTAAGCACTGTGCATAGCCTCAGTCAGTAGAACTGCTAAGTGTTTTACTTTGCAGCAGGCTGCCAGTATCAGCACTGCTCAGGGCTGTGTCCAGGCCAAGAGCTCAGCCCTGAAGGCTGCCATGGCTTAGACACAGTGGGATTAGTGTTATCCATGTGCTAATATTCACTCACAGCACATAAACAGCTGGTGGCTGCACGGAAGACCTTCTGATGACCAAGCCCCTGCCATTAGCTCAGCCTTTTCTAGTCATTCACTTAATCCAGCAGGGTTTGCTCTGTTGCCCTCCCTCCTCCCGGAGAACAAGATTTATCTCATTCCGTACAGTATTTACGCTCTGGCCGAGCGAGGAAGTGACCTCTTCCTTCTTTCCCTTTTCCACAGCCATTCACTGCTAAAGCCCTAGAGCTCCTCTTGCAGCCAGCCCAGGGAGCGAGACACGATGACCTCCTGTGGCAGATTGCTGCATGGATTTCTCCCCGTTACCACTACGCTACAGCGACTGCAGCTGGGTTTTGCCATCAGTTTGTATTTCAAGACCGAACTTCTCCTACATTTCCTTTCCTCACACATGGTTACGGCTTTCATTTTTTTGGGTGAACCAACACAGCTGACATTGCACTGATGGCTTTTAGTATCTTTTAAAACAAATAACTAACTTCCATTGGCCATGAAACTGGGCCAGTGGCATCAAAACATCCCAGAGCAAACCCTAAAACCAGGGCTGCCTTCCTCTTCCATTACTTAACAGCACATTTCAGACCTCCAAAACAGCACATCAATATTAACTAATGCATCCTTCCCAGGCTCCTGAAGGCATGGGGAGATATCAATATTTTAAAGATGAAAAGAGTGAGGCTAAGAGTGATTTATTTACTCACAGTCACGCAGAGTCTGAACAGGAGCTGGGAAAAGCCACCTGGGAGCCCGTACACTTGGTTATGCTGAAATCTCTTGGCAAGAGCACTTGCACACTGTTTTGTCCTAAGATATACCTAGTTATTGCTACAAACATACAGACTTCTCTGGTCTATGCTTAACAGTTCACCGTCAGTTTCTCCTGGGTCATTTTTATTTCACAAAGAGATTCCTGAGTATCTAATAACTAGAAAAAGAACAGAATCAATTCAATACTTATTTTATATAAAATTCCATTATTATGAAGTCTGCTTAAATAAATAGAAAACTGTACAAGTAAGTAACTGGCACAGAATTATAGAAAATTAGATTCTACCTACAAAATTGGTTGCTGTTCTAAGAAGCATCTAGAGATGAGAAGATAAACTTAAAAGAGATGAACTTAGAAGAGAACTTAAAATCCACTATACAGAAAACAGCCACAAGGACTGAGAATAAAACGAGGCAATATTAAGACCATTGCTCACACGGATACTTGCATCACAATTTAAACACTACAAATCTGCTTTCCAACTGGGAAAAACCAGCATCTCAATTTTGTTTCCCGATCATGATGACTCTTGATTAAAGCAAGCGAGCATTCCTAGGCAGTTCCATCAGAGTACCTCTCACCCAAGGGAAGAGAAAGGGACACAACACCCAAAGGCTGAAAAACAATCCTCACCAAACAGCCGACACCAGTTCAGAAACTTTTCGCATCTCTAAAAGGCCAAAGCCAACACAACAATCCTGGTCTGAGGTAGCCTGAGAATAGATTAAAGCAAAGGAAATACTGACAGATTCGGAAGGCTGAGGTACTGTTGGAGCTGAGGCTTAAGCCGAGGCACAGGCAGACCAGTCTCAGGCCATCTCTGCTGCTGTGTCCTACATACAAATAACTGCAGCTTCGTGTGCTCCAGGCCAGCCACTTTCAGATCCCCCAGAAGCTTGGGGGCCAGTGGGGTGTGTGTTTGGGGTTTGGTATTGTTTTTTTTTTCCACAGCAATTAAAAACATTCTTATAATTGGTCATGACTTTGCTCCTTCCAACCCAAACTTGGCAGGCAGAGATTTTGTAAAGCTTTCTGGAACAGGCTGCAGATAACCTGCCACAGAATTTCTGTGTGCTCTCTGTGATGGGTTTCAAAAGAAGCCTTTATTAGAACTCAGACATGTTTACTTCCTTGCAACGAGCACTGTCATTCCAATTCCTGTAATTAAATCCACAATTTTGACAGCTGAAACTGTAGAAATAATTGCACTGTTAGTCAAAATAAGTTGTTACTGTTCAGACTCTTGCCAAGAATGCTTTAAAGGCTTGTACTATGTGTTTCAAGTAAATCTGAACTGAATCTTCATCCATTCCACCTCACTTCCTTTCTGGAGCAAAGATCTCAAAATCTTTCCTTTTACTGTGCAACCTTCAAGTCCTGCACAAGGTTTTCTGCCAGACTACTGCTACTTTCCACGACAACATAAATATTATACAACGCTCTTGTACTGAGCACTATCACACACACGATGCACTTTATGTAATGCTGTGCCTCTATCCCACATAAGTTCATTCCCCACACATGAAAAAAATCTGAAGTCAGTCAGTTTCTCAGAAATCCTGGAGAACTTTTTTACATCAAATACACCCAGAATCCATAACCTTCAAGTCATCCATTGTACCAGTATTATGCACGAGCAATCCACAATACCACTTCTTTTATGAGACAAGAAGCCAACACTCTTAAGCACTAAAAAGTCTTTCCAACCACTTTTATTTTTCAGCCAATGGTTAGAGAATGCCAGCACAATTCCAGCCACAAAGGAAAAAATCTCATCTCCAACACAAGCAGGTAGTAGAAGCACCACGGTAGACAATGAAAAGCTTTACAATAAAATTTTGCCTTCAAGAGCCAACTGTGCCCTCAGAAGTGTTTAAAGCAGAACAAAGCAGCTCATAAAACCCAGCACTTGAGATGGGTAACCTGAGAAGGTTTTTTTCTGCACCTGGAACAAGAGGCTCAGGCAGCAGCTACTCCACACAGGTCTCCCCTTCTTAGCCCAAGCAGGTGAGACAGAAAAACCTACTTCCAACAGTGCAGGATCTGGGATAAACACCCAGAAGGCCCAGTGAACACATGGAGCAGCTGGAACAAAGGCAGGAAGCCACCTCTCACATCCCTAATGCGATTATGGGATGGTTTAGCAACACGTCATTTACAGATGGAGGCTGTTTGCAAAATGCCCTTCTGCCCAGTGCAGTGCCCAGCAAGCAAACATATTCCTCTCCAGAAGAGGACTGACCAGCAGCAAAAACAGCACTGTTTTCAGAAAAGCTAAAAAAATTGGTAAAAAAAACCCCAAACATGCTAGATAACAAAACACCTTGAATATCCTCATTTGCAGTGCATAATCAAAACAGATAAAAAAATTCATTTGCTCTATACTGAATTTCAGTCACATTTGGATTTAATTCAGTGTATTCTACGAAGAACTTCTACCAAAAGCATCAGACATTTTTGTGTACCTTAAAATATAAAATTCAAGGTAATATTAAAATTTCCTCAGCAGCAAAAATGGTTTTAACCTTTTACTTCCTGGGAAAAACAAAACATCCATTACAAATCCATGTGACAAAAAAAAAAAGACACTGAAGAGATCTGAAAACCCGCTACCTTCTTGAAAATTAAATAGCACTTGGGCACAAAATAAATTTTAAAAATCTATAAAACACTCTAGAACTCATTGGTCTGATCAAAAACCAGCGTAGCATTTGGGAATGCTCAGACTCCTTCTCTCTTCAGAATTTGTGCATGTTACTTAACATAATGCTGAACAGATGTACCGATTTATTTAATAATTTCCCTATTCACAAAGTTTATTTGTTCCTCACAAGCAGATCACCAGGACTGAGTCGTGCCTCTCCAGAGGCCTCCTATAAAAGAAGGAAGAAGCTGCACTTGAGACTTTGATCGCACAGAAGTTTGGAACGGTTTGACT
Source organism: Monarcha castaneiventris obscurior (assembly GCA_026261815.1). NCBI lineage: Eukaryota > Metazoa > Chordata > Aves > Passeriformes > Monarchidae > Monarcha > Monarcha castaneiventris. Next base: position 682,023 of record JAMPIT010000622.1, read on the forward strand.
CCGCCTGCGCTTCAAAGAGGACTATAACATGGTCAAAAATTCCTTGACCTGCAAAAAGAAACAAATATTGTCAATCACACTAAGTGTTTATCAGCAGAAATAGACAGCAACCATATTTACCTCTCCTCTGCTTTATGCTTTACTACAGCCTAAAGAAACAGGGAAAAAGAAGCTCTGGCTCAGCCGTGCCATCACCTGTCCATCAATAAAGTTTCCAGACATGGTACCTGTAATTGAGCAGATGCAGGGAGAGACACGATGGAATGATGCTCGCCCCTCCCGTGGTCCTGAACTGCAGCCCTCTGCCACAAAGGAACTGCATTACAAGCAGGTGCCACCCACACAGGAGGAGGAAAATGGCCACCTCGAAAGAGCTGTCATTTGGAAACCACCGAGTCACGCCCACGGCCTGAACAGCAGCCGGATTTAATGCCAGTGAACAACCCAGTGCATCCAATCAGGACGTCCCTTGGAATCTGAGGCTGGCAAAGAAATAATAAAGCAGTACCTACCAAAACCACAGTGCTCGGAGAAAATCCAGTACTGGAGATCAGTGCCAGGCTCACAACTCCTGCCTTTAAATTTCAGGAACATCCTAGGAACTAGGCTGTGATACAGCCTGAACTGGGAGCATTTCCCTCTGTCCACTCAAGCCAGGCTACTCCATGGAAAGGAGCCGACCATTTACTAGAGGACATGGTGCTATTCTTTTGGTAAAGGGTCTCCTACACAGAGCCCATCTGTAAACGTTTTGTCCAAATTCTTGATGTCAAATGGAAACAGAGCTTGGATCACACTCTCCAACTGTGACCCTTCCCTTCCCAGGTCAGGGCTCAAGGAGGCGGGGGAATAAAGAAGAGGTCAAATCCCTTCCTGTAGAGAAGGGAACACGTAACTGTGCCAAGACCAACTTGAAAGGCACCACGAGAAAGCCACCCTCCGCTTCAGAGTAGCACCAGTAATCCTGCGTGGAGAACCCTGTCAAGATTTACACACCAGGCAATTTCAGGATGAGCATCACAACAGAGGTGAGAAGGAAGGACACGTGGTCTGGGTTTAAAGCCCAATGCACCCAGCCTCATCAAGTGTACCTCTTCCCTGGCTCCATTTAGGACATGCCAAAATTAGGGCCAACACAGGGCATAGGCTGTTCCCAGATAACCTGACAGCTACCCCAGAGTAAACTCCTCCAAAATCCATCCTAAGTTCCCCAAGCTTGGCCTTATCTCATCTTGTGCAGATGGGAAGCACGCTCCCTTCCACAGCTGCCATGTCTGGCCATTCCATCGATTAACAAGCTCGACCAGGAAGACTGGTTTTAGTCAGGTGAACACTTCCACTCTTGGGTGGATCAATGGAGATCAAAAGACAAAGCTGCTTTTCTTGTGAAGGAACAGTTTATTTCTGAAGAATGGAAAAACATGTGCAAACCATTGCTGAGGTCTGTAAGTCATTGCAGCTACTCAGATGAAAGAGAAGTTGTCCTCACTTGAATCCCATTGGGATTCAAGTACCAAACACCTGAGCAGTTAAATGATAAAGGTTTGGCCTAGCTTTAAAATATGTATTGCAGTAGGCTATAAAACTGTTCATTAACTGAATGGAACTCTGTGATTTACATATTTTAGAAGGATGATTAGACAGTGAAGTGCATTTCTAGAGCAACCTGAATCATCAGTTTGTTCTGCTTGTGAAATTTTACCTTTTCGATCATGTGATCATATCTGTCCTTTTTGCCTTTGAAGTCTTCATTAACATCAAGCGTTAAAATTGGAATTTCCTGTAGATAGTCAAAGTCTGTTCTGTATTGGGAGAGGAACAAAGCAAATATTAGTAGCTGGAAATAAAGCAGAGAGCATTCAAATCCCTGTCAGCATTTTCATTGTTAAGAACCCCACAGAAAGAACTGCAGCTATAAATTAGAGCCAGGAATTATGAATTTACAGCGTGGCTCCTGGGATACATCAGTGATTCCTGGACATTCTGCTCCCCCAGCACCTAACTGAATAACAGAACACTGCATTAAAGAGAGCTCAGCTGAAGCCTCTGCTGCTCAGAGCTCTGCGTGAAGAGAACTTGGAGCATGTCCAAGCAATAATGAATCCACATAGTGGAAAGACACAACTACTAAGGAAACACTGATAGAAATGTGCCTAAATATGTTAATTTACATATCATAAGAAAATCTGACATTTCACTGGTGGGAAAAGCACTGTGGAACATCCTCACAAAGATTTATCCATCCTCAAGGAACGATTCAACAAACCCTACCGCAGTGTCCTGTGCTGGAGCCAACTTTCATGTTTGTAGTGAAGCTTCTCCAGATATTCAATGGGGATTTCTTGTTCTTCGTCTCTTCCACGCAAGTAAATCCTATTCAAGCATTTCTAAAGGTGAAAGGTATTAAATAAACATAAATAAATTGGTGTATTGCATGCCAAGAGCACAGAAATATCCATTTGACATTCCAGATGAGCATTTCAAAATCTCACTGTATGTTTCTGGCTCTTAGGAACTGTTTTCCAATGTTTTAAATCAACTGTTCCCATCCTGAGCACACCTAAAGCCTCAGCAACACACCAAAATTGTTAAAGTGCTGCACTTTGCAATTAAAATGTATGTTCTTTTCTTACATAGAAAAACAAAAAGCCCTCAGAGTTACTCCAGCATGTTACACTCCACAGTTTTTTACAACCATAACAAAACTGAAGGCATGGAAGCTGGAAACAAGGAAATATGGAAGTGATCTGCGAGTTCATTCGAGCTCTTTTGACCTCTTGTTTTTCTCTTGTTTCAGCAGGTTTCATACTGAAAAGAGACATGATTCTGTTCTCTCCTTTTAAACAAATACTAGATGGCCCAAGATCAAAGCACGGCTCTAAGGCCTCGCATACAGGGCGGCTCAGCCCCATCTCTGCAGGTGTAGGGACTTCACAGACCATGCCCACGTCAGCTCTAACATCACTGTAAACTCCTGTATCTACTCCCTGCACAGCTTTATTCCCTATGCAACAGCTATTCCTAGAGCTATTCTGTACTTCCCTGAAGCTGCTTTATTCCAGCGGGATTTTCTGGTTTACTGTTCTCATGCATTCTGTTCATAAAATTAGGAAATCATTACCATCACAGTTGACTTTAATACACACAGTCCACATTTGCAAGAGCTTTTTTTTTTAAGTGCTTCCCGACTTAGTCACAGCTCAAGTATTGCAGCCTTCAGGGGAACAGGGCAGCCTGAGCTGAACTCTAACCATGAGGGGCACGGCCCAGAACACAGACCTGCTCTCTGTGTGGTCACATTCGTATCCCTCACCTCAGGAGTGGCTCGGAGATAAATGATCCCATCCAGCGCCAGCCTCGAGCCAAACTGTTTATTTATCCAGTCGTGCCAGTCCTGGTAAATTGTCCACTCGGTCTCGTTCATGCAATCAGACTCGTATAAATTAGCAGCAAAGATGTACCTGTGGACATTAAAGTGAGGGAAACAGAAATTCTCTTGGACACAGGAGTCACTTGGTTTGCCTTAAGTACAGTAACTAGAGAAGAAGCTGAGTGGTGACACTGCAGCATCCCAGACAAATTCTTGGAGTGAAACTAAAGAGCTGGTATTCTCCTCCTGGAGCTGTGTGCATAAGAGCACCAACAATTGCAGCTCAGGTGCACAGGAACAACCCACGGGACACAACTGGCTTGTACACTGGGCCATTGATTTACAATAAATTAAAACACATTATTATTTGCAATATATTCCGACACGGGGAACGCCTAAGGATTACGGGGTGGGATTCAGTTATCAAGTCTCACCTCCTGAATCCGCAAACGCAGGGTGAGGCATTTATTTATGCATTTTTTTTTGTTGGCCATAAACTAAAACACAAGGAGTTCCACCTGAACATGAGGAAGAGCTGCTTTCCATGAGGGTTGGCAGAGCACTGAAACAGCTGCCCAGGGAGGTCATGGAGTCTCCCCCTCTGGAGACATTCCAACCCCACCTGGATGCATTCCTGTGTCCCTGCCTTGGCTGGGGGCTTGGACTGGGTCATCTCCAGAGCTTCCCTCCAACCCCAGCTGTTCTGGGATTCTGTGATTGGACTTGGGAGAACTTTCATCTGCCCCTGATGACTCCAGCCCCACACACCTGTCGCTGTAGACAGAGCGCTCGAAGAAGACCACGGGGTTCTGCGCATCCCGCAGTTTGCCATCCAGGGAGTTGAGCTGGGCGCGGATCCTGCTGAGGCAGGCGTAGGTCTGGAAGGTGAAAGCCCACCTCTCGGGCTTCTCGTACATCATCCGCAGCACGTTCCCGCCGCTCTTCTGGGACGTGCTCAGCTCCTGGGGTCAGGGAAAACAAAGAGAGCGCTGCCTAACGCCGAAAAATGCAGCTCAGGAGAAGTCAGGAGCAGCGCGTCCCTCTTAAATTTTACAGAGTGAACCAAAACACGCCGTGCTTTTTGCCAGGTCTGAAAAACATCTCCGGTCCCCCAAAAGCCACTTGCACAGGAAGTAGCAGCCAGATTGCCAATGGAATTACAGGTAGCTGGGAAAAAACCCCACCACTAAAACCAAGTTAGCAGCAGCTCACAATTTCCTTAGACATTTCAGAGCACACTTTTCACGTGTTTAGTTCACAGTGGCTGCAAGTAACTCTTATAACTCTTTACCACTTTCAGAAATGACATCCGATGATGAATAACATGTATTCCATAATAACCCAACAAACTGGAAAAGAGGAACTCAGACGCTGTGGAAGCAATCAGCAAAAGTGTTCCTATCACACAGAGCCTGAAAAACACCCAGTCTGTGGGATACACTGGTATTCTGAAATTAGAGGAATATTTGACTTTTTTTTTCTCTTTTACCTCACAGTCGTCTCCAGAGCTTTGCTGGACATTGCACCATCTAGCTACAGGTTCAGGAACCACTTCCCACTCCTCACTGGCTTGTTTCAGAATATCCACAAAGGTGGATTTCCCAGCAGCTGTAGGAAAAACATTCAGGAACAACGTCAGTGAGACACCACCCACAGCGGTGTTATTTAACTGGTGCCCAACTCTGCCTTCCACCCCCATAAGTCAGTCTCCCACACCCATCATGTTCCACATCGATTAATGGAGCAACAGGGTATTTCTTTATCTGAATTTAAACAGGTTTGACAACGCTCCCAGGCACCCTGGTGATATTTTGAGGTGTGCTGTGCAGGGCCGGGAGTGGGATTCAGAGATCCTTGTGGATCCCTCCCAACTCGGGAGATTCCGTGATTCCGGGTGTTTTACACCACAATCAGGAAAGAGGTGGGGAAAAGCTTAACCAGGACTTCAACACCAAACAGGTGAATCAGTTAAAAACTGCAATAAAAAGCGTTTCTTTTTCGCCCTTCCAAATCTCACAATTTTTACGGCGTCAAGGTAAAGTCTCTGACATTATGAATTGGCTTGTTTGTGCCTCCTGATGGGACTAAAAGCGTTTCACCGAGGGAAACGGCCAGGAAGATCTTGTGGAAGCATCCCTGGTTGCCCCGCTCTGCCGTGGTGGGAAAAGCCCTCACACAAGGGAGAGGGCGGGGAGGGAGGATGAGGGGGGATGAGGGGGGTAGAGGGAGAAAGCGGGGAAAGCGGGGAAGGAGGAGATGAAGGGGAAAGAAGGGAGGAGGTAAGGAAGAAGAGAAGGAGAGGAAAGAAAAGAAGAAAGAAAGGAGGAAGACAGGCAAGGCAGTGAAGAGTCCGCGGAGCTGTGCCTCCCTCAGACGCAGCCGAAAGCACCGAGCGCCGCGGGAGCCACCTCTTCCCTCCAGCTCTCGCCAATTCTCTCCCCCTTCCGAGAGCAGGCGAGAGGCGCCGACTCACCGATGTTGCCCTCCACGGCGACCTTCTTGAGGCGTCCGTCGGGCCTGCAGCGCTTGGGCGGGGTGGCCATGGCGACCTGAGGGGGCGCGAGGGCGCCTGAGGGACGGGGGGGGGGGGGGGGGGGGGGGGGAGGGGGGGGGGGCGGCGCGCGAGACCCGCCTGAGGGGGCGCGAGCCCAGCCCGGCCCCGCGCGCGCGCAGCCTTCAAATTTGGCGCGCGACGGCGGCGGGGGGGGGTTGGAGGGGGGGGGCCGCCGGAGCGGCCGCTTACGTCACCGGCTCGCGCCGCCGCCGCCGAGGCAGGCGAGAGCAGCCGCGCGCCGAACGCATCGATGGTGGTCCCTGTCGCGTCCCGTCCCGTCCCATCCCGCAGGAAAATGGGAGCGGGGAAAGGAGACAAAGCCACCCCCGCCCCAGCCAGGCACCCACTGCCCCAAAAACTCCTCCAGGAATGGCTCGGCACCGGCACCGCCAGCTGGGGTCAAAGGAGACCGGCGGCACTCGAATTTAGGGAGCTGGTACTGAAAATATTTAGGAAGAAATTCTTAACTTTAGGAAGGAATCCTTCTCTGTGAGGGTGGTGAGGCCCTGGCACAGGGTGCCCAGAGAAGCTGTGGCTGCCCCTGGATTCCTGAAAATGTCCAAGGCCAGGTTGGACGGGGGTTGGAGCAACCTGAGCTAGTGGAAGGTGTCCCTGCCCATGGCACAGGGCTGGAATGGGATGGGCTTGAAGGTGCCTTCCAAACCCAACCATAGTGGGATTCTCTGAAACTCTAAAACCTGCCAGACCCCAAACCCAAGGAAGAACCAAGTAGAACAAGGAAAATCCTGAGCCAGAGGAGATGGGCACCAGCAGCGAAGCAGCTGTGACCCCAGATTTGGTGTCAAGTAGAAGTGAAAACCAGATTTTAAAGCACCTTTTCCCAAACTGCCCTCCAGCCACGTGTGAGAGGGACTTACCACAGGGCAGGGCAGGAAATCTGGAGCGCTCCAGCTGCTGGGGTCACAGGAGGCTTTTGGGAGAAAGAAAAGCCAAAAAAAGGCATCTGTGCTGCTGGGCAGGGCCAAAAGCAGAGTCTGCACCTCCTGTGGCACTGGCGACCCAAAAACATCCTTCGGTGTGTCATGCTCAGATGTTTACAATATACAGAGGGGGGAAAAAAATCTCATTTACAAGTAGGAGATCACTGAGGAGCAAGTCCAAGAAGGAAAAGAAGACAGTCATGGTCAAACATAGCTATTTATTTTCTCTTATAAACAGCCTTCAGTTTCTTATTGAAAAAAAAAAAACCCTAGGATTTAAATATTCTGCCCCATCACATACAACCATCTGTATACATTATTTACAACTCTCAAACAAACATGGTGCGGATTTTCAGACATTCAACTTATTCTTTTTTTAATCAAAAGCTGTTTTCATTTAAAACTGAAATCTCCGTCAGTGACTACAAACTGAAGCGGTATTGGCATAGTTAGCTCACAGTAAGGGTTCTCTCCTTGCCTTTTTTTACTTTACACTGCGTTTTCTCCCATCTATTTCGGGATTCCAAAGGAGGAGGAAAGGTTAGTGTCGCTTCCGGAATTTTTTTCTTTTTTTTTTTTTGCCTTCAAAAATGGCCTTTTACTGAAACCTCGTTCATTTTTACTGAAACCTCGTTCATTTTTACTGAAACCTCGTTCATTTTTATTGCATCCTTCTCTCTCTCTCCCAGTGCACATCAAGGTATGTGCCTCTACACCACGCAACCACAGCATTCCCAAGTAGTCAAACAGCCATGAAAAATAAGTGTTCCCTCCACAACACGGCTCTGAAAAATGTCCCCAAGTTGCAAACGTACAAAAATAATGAGTATAGTTTAGTGGCTATAAAAAATTAATCTCCCCTAAAAATACAATACTCTATGAACAATTTGGGGAATTGGTTCTTCCAACAAAATAAGGTAATCGGATGTCTTCCTAGGCTGCAAACTGAACCTGGCAAGGGGAAACCATAGGGAAAGCAGGGAAATAAGAAGGTTTAACACTGAAAATCACCGATGTTAGTCTCATGTTAAAAGACAGGATATCCAGGAAAAGACAACGGGCATCCATAAAACTGCCAGTGGTTTTAGGAGTGAGGGATTGAAAAAGAGACAACTGCTACCAGCAGTGAAGGAAATGAGATTCGGCGCAAAAGGGAGTATTTTGGTGGGGAAAAAAAGCTAGGAATTTCTGTTTGTGCTGCAGCTCCTTAAATAATCCAACTAAAAGGGGGGTTATGTACAGTAACAGCACTCTGGCAGGCAGGGAGGGAGGAGAGGGCAGCAAGGAAAAACACAGCTATCCAAAAAGGAGGTGTTTATAGTAAAATTGTGTCTGGTGACCCGGGAGAAAGGAAGAGGGGCGAGAAATAGAAAGGAACAATCGGGAAGATGAGTCCATAGCAGCAAATAGGTGTCCTTACCTGTTTAACTGAGGGTCAGGGACACTGGGAGAGGGTCCCAAGGACTGGGTAAGGACAGTGCTCCTCTCTATCTCCAGGGAAAAGCAGAAGTTCAAAGCTCTACGTTGCATAGTAAGCAGGAAAATAAACTGGATACTTGCAGATGGGCTGCCTGCCCCTCCAAACCTGTTTTCTCCCCTCAGCCACCAGCAGAAGGCGGTGGCTTTGTTTCCTCTTTGCATGAGTAACCTGCATCCCTGACTTGAAAGACTTGGACAACACACCCCGTATCCATCCACCTGAGCACTGCCAGCACTGCCAGTGGTGGCTGAGCCCCATGGACTCAGCCCTTTGCCCCTTCCCAGCTCGAGGGAGGTGCCCTCCCCAAACTGCCACCCCAATCCCTGACAAGATCCAACGTGCTGGTAGCAACAGACCAGCACAAACCACAGGGATTCGGGATCCTATCAGACTGAAGGCCTGAGGTGGCACTGGAAGCACAGCCTGGTGGCACCCCACTGGCACTTTCTGCTCCCGATGACCAAAGCTGGAAGGTTTTGTCTCCGAGCGCTCGTCACCCCTCAGAGTCCGTAGTGGGGGCCTGGAGCAGTGCAGAGTTTGTTTCTCTGGGGGTTATTTGGAGGGGCAGGGGGTGTGTCCCCCCCCTTTTCCTCCCATAAATGCACTATTTTATAAACACATTCACTCGATCCAGATTCCACTGAGTGGCATTTCCATGTGCCCTTACTCCGAGAGTGTAAACACACATCAACTTCTGGTCCCACAGCTTTCAGAAGCAAAACAACAATGAAAAGCTGCAAAAAGAAACAGCACGGGGATCCTAAATCCCCACCACTGCAAACACGTCCTCGATGTTATTTTCAAGTGTTGTGTAATTAAACAATGTGTTCATACAGCTGTCAGGCAAATCATGATCTCCAAGCTTTTATTACGTGCCTAGAAACTATTTGGTCAAAGACTTTCTACTGCCAGATATTGAATAAAAAAAAATGCACTATCCACCTAGGATTCATTTTTGTACTCGGTACATTCCAATTCTGAGTGGCTGAACTGCAGCAGATGCCTCTGGATTTCTAGAACTGGCTGTTAAAAAGAAAAAAACCTGCAGCAACAACAAGAACTAAAGCCCTCCTAGGGCAGAAGTGTGCCAGGAACGTGAATCACCGCACTGCTACCTCCAAGCAAATCCTCACTTGTACACATTCCTCCTTTTTGCTTCTTGCTGGTCCATGAGACCAAGCCAAGGAGTCACCCTGAAATTTAATGGGAGCCATCACCTGTTCAGCACCTCGGAGCTCCTGCCGTGCTCGCTCTGTGTCCAAAGCGTGCAGTTTGCATTTGGGAGATCAGTCCCTTCTGCACGGTCGGGTGGACGGTGGCACAGGAAAAGCCAGAAGATCAGGATGCCTCACCTGAACCCAGCAGCTCCCAAGCGAGTCATTTCTGTGCTCAGCAGAAACACGGCTCAGCTGGCTCTGTCAGTGGCCACTCACCTCCTCTGCAGGCTCCTGCCCACCATTTCCAACTTTACTCGGCGTTCTTGGCCGAGCCAAGGCGCGCAAAACAGCAGCTCACCTTCTCTGTCACATGCTCACCTTGGCTTCACCTGCTCCTGTTGCTTTTCCCAACAGCTGGAGTTCCCTGGAGATGGGCAGTGATTTTAAACAGGGGAGAACACCATCATAATAACGTAACTCCAAAGCAGCCCATGAAATTGTCTTCCCTCCAAGACACATTTCCTCACACAGCAAACACTGGCCACCAGAGCTCATCCTCAGAGCCAGGCTTTGCATTTCTAACTTAAAAAAACAACCTTTCCACTAGTTATTTTTCAAGCCAGGTCTTCCTTATTATTATCACTACTATCCCAGTGCAATTTTTCATAGGGAATATTTTCCCTAACTGTTATTTGTGCAAACTAACTGTTCATTTGGCAACTGCTAGGGGAACTTAACAGGCTGGCTGACCCAACTGATGCTTTCCTGCTAAGAAAATCAAAGCAACTATGCAAAGTCCCATGGCAGCAGCATGGAACTGCTTGCTGAGCACAAGGTCTATGTAATTTTGACACCACCTTCGCCGTTTCGCTTTAGCGACAAGAACTTCGCTTTTTCCTTTGTAAGAAATAATCTAGTTTTGAAAAATTCTATATTCATCTCTAAAAAAATAAGACAAGTATCTGTATTAAAAGCTGGAGATCATTGATTTCAGCAAGTTATGGCTTTTTTTTTTTTTTTAGTGTAAGCATAGATATATATTTTTAAAACAAGTATCAGTAAGTGTCTGGGTGTTAGTACATATTTTCTGTTTCCAGCAATGTTCAGTATTGTATGTGCTTTGCACCTCAGAAGTGAGTCTGCCAAGGCACTTAGAGAATGTAAGCAAGTCTTCCAGGGACTTCATGAGAATGGGCTACCACTGACACAACACAAGAACCCATCCACCAGCAGAGTCAATCCCCCAACCAAGCACGTTTCCTTTATAAACACTCAGCACCTGCTAGAAATTCCACAATGAATAACAACAATAAAATAATAATTAAAAAAAAAAGCTATTTACCACATGTCACTAACAGAGAAAAAGACTTCCCCTAATAAAAGCACAGAAAGTAGATCTCAGCTGTCACTGGTAACAGCACAGGGGGGTTGTTTTGTTTTTTTTTTTTAAAAAAAAAACAAATTAACAAAAAACAAATACCACACGCTCGCTTAAAGAAACAAGTGACTTCAAGAAGTCCTCTTCCTCTTATCTGTCCTTCGAGGTGAGTTTTTCAATCAGTTCTTGAAGTGGTGCAAGTTCTCTTCTATCAATAAGGTTGAATTCCTGTAACGGGGATGAGGAGAAAGAGACACATACAGAGTTTTGTAGGTACAGCTCAGGCAAGAAGCCTTATTTAGCCAGAATTCATTTGGCAGGCAGCTCTCCAAGCCCAGGCTGAGCCACTACAGCCTCCCCTGCCCGTCTGCCACTCAGTGTTCCACTGCCTGAAGCTTCTTCCCCCACTCAAAGGAAAGGAACTCAAGCAGATGCCGATTTTTTCCACAGGGGAAGGGCGGTAACACAGCTTTGGAGCGAGCACGCTGTTTGCAGTGTCCTTACCTGAACAAAAAATATAAAGTGCTTGAAAGAAGTATTAAGGTGTGCCTCTTCCTGCAGCTGGATCACCGGGTCAAAGTGCTGGTGGTAGATGTGAGCGTAAACTCTGAAGAGACGCTTGAGAATTGTCTTGGCCACTGACATGAAATTCTTTGGGAATGGTACGCCTGGAAAGAAGAAATCAGATGGCTCATTCTTCAACTCCCAACTTCAGCTCTGTTTTGAAAGCCACTACAACCCAGGACAGGTGAAATCAGTTTCAACAGCAGATCTTTGTCACTGCAGAGGTCTTATTAAAATTGGCTGGGAAACAGCAACCAGCTACCAGGAGCGATGAACTCTTGAGTTGTCACTTTCCCAGGCTAAAAAAAGATACGTATGAACCACCTAAAAAGAGGAAACCTGTCTAGCTTCTCCTCACCTACCAGTCTCCCCAGTCAGCTTAGCTCTTCTGCAGCTTTTCCAAGTGCTCAGCTGCTCTGTCTGAAGGCCAGAGGGCCAGGCTCTGGCTGCTCTGAGGCCAGTCAGGACTTCACCAACGCTTTCAGGTCCCACCAATAATGTTTTCATGCTCCTGCTTCAGCCTACCCTGCACACATGTACATCACCTTTCCTCCTCTGGCTGCTGCAGCACATGGGAAATTCATATTTAGCTGGTTAGTTTGTGGCCTCTGAGTCTCTCTCTGAAGGCACGGTTTCTCTGAAGAAGCTTAATGAAAATTTATCAAAAGCTTCAGAAACTACTCACAAAATTAGAGCAACTAAGACATCTTGAGATCTCCCCTGGCATCTTTTCCAAACTGTTGGCTGGTCATTATTTCCCTCCTGCTTTTCTGATAGAAACCTCTTTAAAACGTCTATTTTTCATCTTCACTTGAAAAGAAACAAGCAAAAAAAAAAAATCATTAACTTAAGATCAAAGCTGCAATTCAGCTTCTTTGGAGATAAGGCCTCAAAGTTCCTCGTGACACCTAAACATCTCTTCTGGGACAAAAAGCTGCCAGTTCCTGGTTGTAAGGGTCTGAGACCCTCTGCTTTATTTCTGAAGAAACAACTAACTGTTCAAAATGAATGAAACACCAGACTCGATGAACAGAGCCAGTTATCAGATAGAAATGGTACTTCCTGCATCCAGAATTGTGACAGGTGTTTATTAGGAGTATTAACACATGGATCGGAGTTCACGTATTACGACAGACCTTAAAAGATAAGTGTGTTTAGATAGATAATGTAACCTTCTGAACTTGCCCTACACATCAATCACTAAGGGGACCTTTCAATGCTCGAGGACTGGAGTGTTGCTGTACAAGTGTAACCCAAGTGCCCTGTTCAGCTGCAGTTATTCACTCACCTATTTTAGAAGGAAATAGCGTTTCGTCATCCAGCTGGTCCTGGACCCAGGTCATCAGGTAATCGATGTACTTGGGTGCAGAGCACTTGATGGGTTTCTTTATGTTTGTGCCATCTGCCCAGTGGTACTCGTACCTGGGGTGGGACATTTAGCACCAGTGAATCACTCCTGATAGGCCTGGAAGGCTGCTCTTCCTGCTCCCACGCCCTCCCACTGCCCTTCCTCGGAACCAGGAGTGCTCCACGTCACCATCGCCTGCTCCTCACCCGGCCTCCCCACTGCAATCCTGCTCCACTGCCTCCCTGCAGGCCTTCCCAAACTTCAGCCACGCTGCCACAGCAACCAGAAACACTTGACATCTGCAGCAGCTGCCAGCCACACACACATCAGACCCTCCAATTTAGGCAATTTCTTCACATTTGGAAATATCCTTACAAAATTTTGCACAGCTGAAAACCAAACAAGGTTAGCTCTCGCCAGAGATCCCAAATTCTGGCTGTTCTATGGACACAGGGAGGTTCCTAGGAATGCTATTACAACATTGGAAACTGATCCCAAGTGTCTTTCAGCTAAAAGAAGAGGTTTGGAGCAATCTGGTCAGGTGGAAGGTGTCCCTGCCCATGGCAGGGGGTTGGAATGAGATGAGCCTTAAGGTCCCTTCCAACCCAGACCAGTCTGGGATTCTGATTCTATGGTTAAGGAAACTTCTAGACTACGTACACAACCAGGCAAAAACAAGTCCTCGTGAAATTCAGAATGGAACAGGTATTTTGCCTGGCTTGGAGAATGCAGCTGACACCAGTCCAGATGGTGGATAATTTTGGAAAGATATCGCTTAAAAACCCCAAGCACACCTGTGCTGGTTTGGACAACACCTAACACAGGGAGTCTGACAATACCAGCTCCCAGGTGAACCATGGGGTTTGTGTGTTACAGATCACACACGTGGTTTCATGCAAAGCTTAGTTGCATCTGATAAATCTGTCTTCTCGATTTGTTTAGCAAATTCAGTTTTTTCTGAACAACTACTGGGAGAACATTTGCACCATAGAAAAATTTGATGAGGGATTACAAAGGTGCTGCTCACAACGGGACCAAAAAATCCCATTTTATTAACAGCAACAAATCAGAGGGCCTGAAAGCATTTTAAAATTGTATCTAAGAAACACAATTGTATCTAAGAAACACAAAATCCCAGACACACCAAATGGACCATGTGTCTGGATTTATGAAAAATCAGGGTTTCTCACCACCCAGTACTGCCCTAGTACCAAGATTTAAGTGCTATTCACGTAGGACAAATATCAACACTTAGCTGAGGTGCCAGGATCAGTCCAAAGCCAGACCAAAACAACAAACTGAATTAGAGTGCAGGAAAAAGCACAAACACTGGATGTCTCAACAAAAGCATAAGCAAGATTCCAAGAAGGGCACAGCATAGGGGATTCTTACCCAGATATCTACTATTTCTACAGTATCTACAAGGAAGATTTTGGTAAGCCCTAATGGAATGCCTGCATATAAAAAACTTTAAATCTTCATTTAAGAAGCCCTCATTAATGTTTCAGAAAAAAAAAAAAAGAAGGGGGAAAAATAATTTTGATAATAAATTTACTTCCCAGGTTAAAGGAAAAGAATAAACAAACACCAAACGAATACAAACACAGGCCAAAAAAAACTAACTTTCTATTCCCCCTCCCCTTAACAGAAGTTCAAATCCTTCTTCTCTTTCACATCCTTTCCACCCAACTCTGGCGCTCATCTCAGCTAGTCTCAAGCTTTTAAATGACAAATCATCTCAAAAACTGCACCTGGTTAACAGCGTGTACAAACATGCTCTTACTTGGGGCCAGCAGACATCACGGGGCAGCTCTCCTCTGTGCAGAAGTCCGTGATGGTTCCATAGAGCATATTGATCTGGTTGAAGAAGTCCACGGCTGAAAAGCACAGAAACCACCCATTAGCACTCTGCAGCACAAGATTCCTACAGCCCTGACTGTAAGGCATGGGCTCTGGAATGGTTTTTGGGAAAAAACTTCATTGCTGCTGCTTTTTTAAGATCCATTATAAAGGAGATGCAGAATGCAACCACCAACTTTCTGGAACAGCCTCCAGCAAGAACTATTTAATTGTTCACTGCAGCAAAATCTTCAGTTGGAAGAAGAAAAAGGAAAGAAAAAGCCTAGTTATTTCCTTTTCTGAAAGTTTGGTGCATTTTATTACAATCCCAAATTCTACTGGCAAGTGTGGAATAAAAGAAAGATTTTCAGCGTAAACTTTTCAACTAGAGAGAGCAGGTACTCGTTAGGTGACAGTGGCTTCCCTCAGGCTTTGTATTCCAAAGGCCCACCTTTCCCAAGAACATTTCATAGAATCCCAGACGGCTTCGGTGGGAAGGGAATTTAAAGCCCATCCAGTTCCAGCCCCTGTGCCATGGGCAGGGACACCTCCCACTATCCCAGGGTGCTCCAAGCCCCCTCCAACGTGGCCTTGGACACTTCCAGGGATCCAGGGGCAGCCACAGCTTCTCTGGGCAACCTGTGCCAGGGCCTGCCCACCCTCACAGGGAACAATTTCTTCCTAATACCCCATCTAGTGCTATAGTTACTCTTTTAGTTTATTACTCCAAGCTCATTGAAAAAAAGATTATTTTTCAATAAGTAACAGCAGGTTCTGTCACGAGGAACTATGGTCACTGCAATCAGTTGATAAAATCCACTTTATCTGCAGCTATCTTTCAGAGAATAAACAGCCAAGATTAGACAAATGTCACGGCAGCGAGTCACAGCTCCTGGTCAGCAGATGCAGGACACCAGCCCTCGCTGCTCCAGTGCCCTCAAGAGCTGTTAGTTAAGTTTCCATTCCCTGCTCCCAGCAGAAACCACAGCCCGCTGTTTGCTTCAAGGCAGGCATGTTCAGAAAACCCACACAGGCTCTGACAAAATGACTGATTATGGCAAATCCCACACTTGGAAGTCTCAAAATTCACAGGCACATCAAGTCAGGCTGAGAGCTGAGCAAGAAGCAGCAGGGCAGAGCACGTTTGGCTTTGTGTTCTCAGGTCAAGAAGGGTAAAAGCAATGACTTGAAGTCTCACATTTTGTCTCCTCGTGAGACCTCTCAGCGAGCAGAAGGGGCTCACAGCTACCACTGGTGCTCGGTGTGGTGCAAGGATGCTCAGGGAAGGGAGCACGTCATCAGCTCACCCTTTAATTACACAGCTACAATTTCATTACAGCTAATTCAGCAGTTAAAGTCATTTGGGAAGGGAAAAACTGCTGCCACGCAAGAAAGCAGAGACACGGAGTGAAGGAACCACCAAAAGGGAAGGACGCCAGCAACACATGAAGCATCTTTAGCAATGCTTACTCACACAAGCGGGCTGGCTTTTTCTCTAGTCAGTTTTGCAATGCAGTGTGAATTAACTTTTGCAAAGGATGGTGTCAGCAATTCCAGCCTGCCCTGGCAGCAGCGGCAAGTGGAGCAGCAGGGCATTGCGTGGCTGGTTGGGAACAGGAAGGTGGAAGTCAGTGTGATGGTTTCACTTCCCAAACACGTCAAAGAGCGAGAAGAAAAAAGGCAGAACCACAGAAACTATTAGAGAACATTTAGCTCAAGCGTAATTTCTACTGCAGTGCACAATCAACCCTGTACCACCACCGGAGCACATCAGGCCTAAGAGGCAAAAGATGAGGAAACACCCAGACAGGACACAGAGCTTGTGGCAGCCAAAACTGCACAGGCTACGGAGTGCAATGGGAGAATCCATTCTTTGGGAGAAGAGGGCAAAATTCATGCAGCAGGGAGAGGAAGGATGAGGAAACAAGGTCAAGCAATCAGAAAACGCTAATTTAGGCATCATTGTTTGGCCTGACAGCAGAGAGTTTGGACAAACAGCTTTAGAGGAAGTTAAAAGAATGACATCAGAGACTTACCAGAGAAAAGGCTCAAAACTTGATAGGAACAAGAGGAACTAACTTTAGGAAAATTACAAACCCTATTAGAGTCACAGAATCATTTCGGATGGAAAAAACCTCTGTGAGATCATCAAGCCCAACCTGTGGCTGATCCCTACCTTCTCACCCAGACCAGAGTACTGAGTGCCACATCCAGTTGCTCTCTGGACATCTCCAGGGAGGGGTACTCCAACACCTCCAATGCTTGACAACATTTGCCATGAAGGCATTCTTCCTGATGTCCAGCCTGAACCCTGAGGCTGTTTCCAGTCACCCTGTCCCTGTTCCCTGGGAGCAAAGCCTGACCCCCACCCAGCTGCACCCTCCTGTCATGGAGTTGTAGAGAGCCAAGTCTCCCGAACCCCCTTCTCTCCAGGGATAGAAAGAGACACACAGTTGTCCTCCCACAAGCGTCAGCCCACTTTCAGCACCCCCATGATGAAGAAAAGGCCAGCGACTCACTGTTAACTGCAACCCACTCATTCAAGTCTTCCCCCTCTGGAAGCATCACAGCCATCCGGAGATTGCCGCTTCCCAGCGTGGCCTCGGCATGTTTTAGCAGCTCGTACTGGTGAGACCCCTCAGGAATGTTCTTCTTTGGTTTGAAGGTTTTGGAAGAGCGACTACCACTGCAAAGGAGAGAGGAAATATTTAGAGACCTTTTGGTACAGGAAGTAAAAATGAAACAAGCAGACCAGTCCCAGGTAAGGACAAGATCAACATTAAATACTTTACCCACTCATGTATTTTCACATTGCAACAGGGTATTTACCAAAAACTGAGATGCTAAAGGAACTGGTATTCTGACTTGTTTCTTAAACCATTTTCTGACCTAATCACTTTCTTACCTATAATTTTGTTTGGAAAAATGTGGACTGGCTTAGAAAAAAACGTTTAGACATTTGAATTTTAAACCACAGCAGCGAGCCTGGATGGCACATGAATCCCTAACATGTCAAAAACATGACATGTGGAATTAAATATTTGCAGAGGAGTGTCAAATGAGCCAATATTTGTGAGTATTTTAGTGTATGAGCTGAGAAAAGCCTTCTATCAGAACAGGCAAACTGAGCTGTGAATTCCAACGCAAGTGGAAAGATGTGAAACCCAGACAGCACAATTTTCACTACAAATATTATCCAGATCTCGTTTCTTTATATGAAGACTTGGCCAATGTTTCACCATTTCGCTAAGGACCAAACAGAATTTTTTGTTGGTGGGGTGCATGGGTTGTCTCCCTTTAATCTAGGAAGAAATCCTTTACTTAGGAAGACATTCTTCCCTGTGAGGGTGGGGAGGCCCTGGCCAGGCTGCCCAGAGCAGCTGCGGCTGCCCCTGGATCCCTGGAAGTGTCCAAGGCCAGGCTGGACAGGGCTTGGAGCAACCTGGAAAAGTGAAAGGTGTTCCTGCCCATGGCAGGGAGTTGGAACCAGCTGAGCTTTGAGGTCATTTCTAACAGAAACCATCCTGGGACTCTGTGATTCTGTTCTACGGTGCCAGAGCTGCTCCAACCCTCCCGGGCTCAGAAGGAGCAGCAGCATCCTCTCCTGAATAAAATAATTGCCTCCCACTGGGAGTGAGAAGCTTCTGCAGCTCAGGGAGTTGCCGTCACCTTCCATCCCTCCAGCCACCTGCATCTGGTGCCAGGCTAGAGCTCAAACCAGCTCTGAAGAAAGAAGAAACTGAAAAAAACCCAACAAACAAAAACCCCGAACCTCCTGACTGACTACTTTACTTAAACCCAATTGTTTTCTTTTCAGGAACACAGCCACTTTAGAGGCACTTTGCCAACACAGGGAGTGAAAATACAACCTAAAACATTTGGAGAGCAGAACAGACTGGGATCATTATCTTTCCATGTGTCAGTGTAAGCAGAAGGAACCCAGAACAAGCTAAACACAACCTGGGAAAAGGTTATGAAATAACTAACACAAGAAACTGTTTGTATTTTAGCACAAAGAGTAAGCCCAACAAAGGGACGAGGGTTTGGGAACAGGGCATGAGGAAAGCAATGCAAAGGAGTTCCCTAAATAAGTAGTTTATTCTGAGAAACCCTGGATAGGAATTCACCGTACCCACCCCAGCTCACGAGTTTGCCACACAACAAACCAAGTCACTGCAGATCTGCTGAATACCCTGCACAGACCCATGCTCAAGGAAGCAGAAAATTCAATGTGTTGGAAAAAGCTTCAGGTAGCATTTAATTCCTGTTCTGCCCTTCACAGAAACAGGGGCTTTCTTCTCTTAAGCTGCCAAAAGCTGTAAAAACAGAATGATCTACTACTCTAAATAAGCCATTCCATCTTTGCCTCCAACACCTTTCTGATCCCTGCTTCTCAAATGCAGCACAGCCACCCTAAGACAGCGGGAAACAGTCTCAACACAAAAGGCAGGCAGGCATTCAAAAGAAAAAGTAATTAGGATAAATGCAACCTGGTAGCTGTCACGTGCTATGGAAATACCTGCAATTTTGGCAATAAATTATCAGAATTCCATGCATTTATGCAGTTCACCAAAGCCAGTTAACACACTCCTTGAGACACAGCTCAGAGATAGCCTAATGCAGCCTCTCTAAGCCAAAAATCTATATAGGATGTGGTTTTTCTTGGAAAGTCTGGTTATAAATATCGCATTAATAAACATTATTCCAATTACCTTATTAGTTCAGAAGCTTTCCTATTATTTAAGCAAATAAATGATTTTTTTTTCCTATTATGCCAATGTGTTTCCTATGACAGATTCAGAAAATTGTCTTGTTCCAGGTCTATTTCCTCAACTCCTTCAGCAGTCAGAGAAAAAAAGTAACTTCAAAGAGCTCTGCCTGGTGGCCAGCAACACACACCATCATCTATGTCTGGGTCAAGTACATTTCACTTTCAGCTACATTCCATAATGGAATCAGCCATTTCTGTCGAGGTTTTAAAATGCTCCAAGCCAGCAGGCAGCACCTGCCTTTTCCTGCTAAGAGTCTCTGAGGTCTCCTCTATATTAATGCAGAAGTGAGAGGGGACAGAGAAACCAATGAAGACCCCATTTTCCTTGGACATAAAAAGGCCATGAAATGGGGAGCACGCTGCATCACCCCCACTGTTTGCCACAACCGATTCGCAGCCTTTCAAGGAGAGCTGCCTTCTCAAGAAATTCCTGCGATTCCAAGGACGCTTCGCTCCCTTCCCTCCCACACCCGACGCTGCTAGCAAACGATGCCCTTCTACTTTTGCGGGGAGCTGCAGCCCCAGCAGTGCCAGCTGCAGCCCGGCCCAGCACTAAACGAGGAGCTGTGTCTGAGGCAGCCGGCTCCCGAGCAGGGCTGTGTGCGGAAGCGGGGCTCGGGAGCCTCGGCAGGCCCTTCCCACCACCACGAGCCCACGCGGCCACGTCACAGCTCGCTCGCCAAATTTCCTCCAAAGCTGTCGTTTCAGCCGCTCATCTGCCGGCAGAGCGTGGGTTTGGTGATGCAGGTTCTGCAGGCTGTTGCTGTCTCAGGCTGGCGAGAGGATGTTTCCAGAAGAAAGGGAAAACTTGAGGTGTTTCTGCTTACCCCACGCTGCCTCAAGAGCTCAGCTCAGCTCCAAACACGGCACTGGCAGATGTTCTGCACACAAAGCAGCTTAAATATCCAGCCTCAGCTCTTGATAAACTTCCCAGTAACTGCTCCCAGGAGAATTCCTTGGGCTGCCCTGGCTTAGACCTCCTCACCCCCAACCATTTGTCCACAGAGCCTTTCAGCAGAGATTTTTATCTATTTCCACCAAGTCTGCTGAAGATCTGGGGAAACCTGAATTAAACCAGGTGAATTTAGGCTTCTTATCCATAAAAGTGAACCCTTCACAGCTTGTTCTCACCACACAACTAACACCAGGCTCTCACCTGCTGTGCAGTGGCAGCGTTTTCCCCATACACCTGCCACCTACATTCCTCTAACTGCTCCGTAATGCTGAGGCCCCTTTCCTTGGGGTAAGGAGTGAGTAACTCACTCCTGGAGGTACAGCTGCACCACTCAGTGTCTCCCCAAAGCCATCACCACCATGGCCAGACTGAAATAAGCCCCGCAAAATATTTGGAAACGCTCAAGAGGTTCTCAAAAAGCTGAACTCAAGACAGCGCACAGAACATTTACCGAGGACATGGAAACTTGTGTTAACTCCTGCTTTTTCATCTTCAAACCCCTTTATAAGCATTAATTAATCCTCACGAAGTATCTTTAAGGTAGGGATCATTAGTGTCTCATTACAGAGGGAAACTGAGGCAGCAACTCACTGCCACAGGCCAATGAGTGAGTTTACCACAGAAGCCCCCACTTCTTTGTCTCCCTTCTCCTCCTGTGCCTCTTTTTAAACACAGGAACACTCTAAGACAAGACCCAAATTCCAGAAAAGCAAACATTTCCAGCCTTTAAACAATAATACAGGCCTTCAAATGATAACATCCTGCTAAGAATAGAAACATCAGAGTAAGATCAGGTTTGTTTCCACCCGCCAACACGTCAACATAGAAATGAAAATAAAAGCTCAAGCTACTTTTTGGCAATGAAATCAATAGCTGCAGCCTTTAAACAGGCTTTCCCTGTGACAACTGCAGCATCAGAAGGACAACAGATAAAACTAAGCTGAACATGTTCAAAATCTGCACTGAGGAGACCGAACTTGAGCATTTCTATTTATAAAACTGAATAGTCACAACATTTCTGTTCTGAAGAGAGTGTGAGAGCAAAGCATTGCTTCCTTCAGCTCCTACAGCACCAAAAAGTCAACTTTTTCCAATCCAATTCCTGTTTATTGAAGTAAGGCTGTCTCAGTCCAGTCACTTCAATCTGCAGGTAACAAAAGCAAGGGAAGAATTCAGGATGCACTCCATGCAGCAGATCTGGGAAGCAGTTACGAACTGCCAGCTCCTCACACAACACAGTTGCTCTCCCAGAAGGTAAGGCAACAGCTAGAAAGCAATTCCAGGCCTAGAGCTTTTCTTTTGGCTTGTTTAAGGAGTAATCAATGGCACTGACTTGAAAAATCTCCCCAGACACATGGTCATTCCTATAGGAACAGAATACATGGGGCTTATTGTTTGTTAGCTATACCACAGAGTAACTTAAATTCTCTGTAGGCTTTTGAACCTGGAGATGCTTCTCAAGGGGTATGGTGACCATTATCATCATAACTGATTTGAAATGGTGCCTCCTCCCACTGGAGTGCTGACAGAGAAATCAGTGTTTCTGTGAGGTTTTTCATTCCCTACCTATCAAGGTGGGGACTGAAATCTGGATTCCCCTTGCAGGTAAAAATGCTGTCTTCACAGACTGAAGTTGCCTACAGGATGGCAGATGAAAAAGGCACAAACAGCTCTTAAAAAGCACAGGTCCCATTACACACAAGACTCGACATGTTAAAAGAACAGACGTTTATCAGATGATTCACATCCAGGAAAGAGAAAGTTATTTAAGGTAGCCTTAAGGAACGGTTTTGCTTTTGCTTGCCCCAGCCACCACCCCTCAGTGTCAAAGCTGACATAACCTGTACACATCCGCATTCTTAAAATGCCTTTTTTTTCCCTATACATACACAGTTTAGAGTCAGCGACTTGGAGCCAGTGTGGGATCGGTCCAGCACAGCCCCTATGTGCACCAGAACACACCTGAAGGGAAACCTTTGCTGGCTGAGCTCTGAACAGGGCACAAGTGTCTGGTGTTTGGAGAGCGGCCGCTTCCCTGTTCCCTCACTCCCCCTGCAGCGGCACACGGTGCCAAATCCACACGGATGGTAGGTGGCCGCAGCCTGGTTTCCAGCCAAGCCAGGCACCTACGCTTCCCTCTGCCTCTGTTTTCCAGTCTGCAGGCTGAGAAAGCGCCTGTAAACAAGGGGGAGGTGTTATGCTACAGCACTCGTGTCTGCTACAACCCCACCCAATGGTGTTCCTGCTGTTTACCCACTTGGACGCAACCCTCCTGCCAAGTAATCGCAATTCCCACTGCAAGGAACAAGCAAGCATCCAGAACCCCATCCCATGACCGGGAAATCATCATCGGTTTGCTATGCTCACAACCAAAATAAATTCCCTTGTTTCGTTTAATACACTTTCATCTCCTGGAAAATCCTCAAAATAAACAAGGCAAGTCACAGTTGCCCTCACTGGATACTACCAGAGCCCTGTCTGTGCACTCCAAACACAATGAAACTACTCCCAAGGCAGCCAACGGGTGCGGAAGTGACTCAACCTCTCCCGCCTTGCTCCCTGCAGGACTAACAGAGAGGGGCAGGCCAGAGCCACAAACAGCAGTACACAGCAGTATCCACCACAGAAAAGCGTGGATCCAAGTCTTCCAGGCAAATCGTGCCCTCTTGACTTGCAGAGACAGGCAGGCAGACACGGGGACAGCACAGGAACTGGGACACGTCCGTGGCACAAAACCTGCAGCCTCCCAAAAGGCTCGCTGTCTGTGCTTCATGGATGGCGCTGCACTGCTGCCCCCAGGTTTCTCAGACTTTTTCTGACAGCCTTAAGACCACCGAACTTGAAACACGTTTTCACTCTGATTAGCAACAAAGAAGCAGAGACCCGTGGACCTCCGCATGTTCTCCTCTTCCTGACATCCACCTGAAATCCTGTTACATGAGAGGAATCAAGATTATCCCAAACATTTTGTTGCACACTCCCAGGAATCCACTGACTGCTCTGAGGCAAACACAACGTTCTCTTCACCCACAAAATTTCAAGCTTACTACCAACAGACTTGATCTTTTTAAGAAACGTGAGCACTAGTCTTGGCTGTTCTGTTGGGTCCTTTCAATCAGACCCAGGTTCCTCGACTATTTCAATGTTAACATTTACGGGGTACATACAAACACACACCTCATGGAACTGAAGGAATAATCGAAACCAGATTTATTTCTTCTAACATCCTAACAGTCACGTAGTACTTCTTTAGAAGGGTGGGCTACTGGAGCTTTGAAGAAGGTAAATGCAAAGTATTCCTTCTTTTCCAACGGCTTTGTTTTTTCCTGCGAGATGGAGTTCACTGTTTTGAACATTTCAGTCCCTAATTAAGCTCCCTGCAAGCTGAACAGCACTATTTCCTCACTAATGTTCCCCTCTTTTCCCAGGAAACCCTTATTTCTGTCAATTAGCATCAGCTCGCTCAAAAGGGAGGGCACAGCATGAACTCCGACTCAAGTCAGAACTTCACCCAGTTACGTTCCCAAGTTCAGTTTCCACAAAGGTTCAAACCTCTTTGCCGCAGGAAACACACCATTCAGTGGACACAACTGCACCTTTTTTTTTGTAAAACCTACCCTTTCCCATATATAAAACTGAGGCAATAAAAAAAGAAATATAAGGAAATATATAAAGCTCCAAGTCTGGGTCACTCCGTTCAGTGACACACCGGACGGTGTTCCAAAAAAAACGACCCTGGAAGTGTTCACAAAGAAAGAAGGTTTACTAAACCATTTAAGTAGGCATGAAGGAGTTCAAGATCTTTCCCCATGTAACTGAGAATATCCTGAAGTGGCCTGGAGAGCTCCAGCCTGCCTCAGGCAGCCTCACATGCTGGCAGTCCCATAAAGCATCCCCCGGATGCTGGGGCAGGAGGAAAAGGGGGAGCGTGTCCAAGAAATAAAGCAGGTGATGAACAGTGTTTGCCAACCCTTGATCCCTTTACTCCAGCACTTCTTCCATGTGATAAACACGGACAAGTGTCCCACACAAAAGGTGTCCGCTGCTTCCCACAGCAAACTGCTCCTCCTGCCACGCAGATTTCCCTACATTCAGCTGAATTCTCTGTCTGCACATGACTAATGCCCTCTGCATCCCAAACTGCTGCTAACAGTCACACCCTGTAAATACATTTACAAGTAGGAAGCAGAGCTTTGCAGAAAGCCATCTACAACCCGCTGAGGGTGATAAATTGCAGTAATAAAAGCTTGGCTCTAGCATCAAATTAGATCCTTACTTGTACACCAAATATAGTGCTTGGAGAACATGCCTCAGAGCATGGATGGCTTCCCAAAATGCTGATCAGTGCTTTTGGAAACCGATGCTTAATGAATGACTAAAGCAAATCTAGTCATACAACCTAAGAAATCGCATCAGGGCATTTCTAAAGGAAGAAAAAGAAGACTTAACTGAAGAGTTTAAGACAGTCTTCAGTCGTTTTAAACACAATAAAAAGAACCATCTCTTAACGTGCTTAGGGAACAGGCAGTTAAATGAGAAATTTAACTAAATTTTCATGGGGAAAGAGTAATTCAGCACTTTATAAAAGGTTGCCCTTTACTGTAACCCCCACACAAAACAGGCTGAGGATACGAACGTGGCAGAGGACAAATACTCAGCAACTTCCCAACAGAGAATCTCAAACAGGACAGAAGATAACACTTACACTTGGATTAATAGGCAAAACGGGGTCTGGATCCAGGAACCAACCATCATTAGAGGCAAGAAATTGCACAGAGAACAACAGGAAGAAGGAATGGACAGGAGGCAGCAATGAATAATCTAACAGCTTTCCAAAAATACACTGCATTATCTCATCCCCAAGTATTTCTTACACATCCCCCACATTTAATAAAATCCCGTACGAGCCATGTGTAACTATCTCCAGGAAAATTTGCTTATCTCTTCCAAAGTATCTCACCAGGAAAACCCACCTGCCTGAAGCATCTCAGAGGGAACAACTGCTCCTACATACACAGGAGCACGTTTCTTTTGAAATTACTTAAACTTGACCATTTGACACTTGAGTCCAAAGTCAGTTAAACTGTTCTATGAATTTAAAGATACAGGCTTTTCTTTTGTTTTTTCCACTCCTATTGCAGCAAGAAATTTTAAGAAGAGCTGTTAACCACAAAAGGTGATAATAGGACATTAGAGATGCTGTTTTCCCTAAAAGGTACACCTCAGCTTTTGAAAAAGCAGTATTTTGTGGCCATAAAGTAAATGACAAAGTAATGCCATTTTGATTCCTGGATCGAGAACACTGAGCAAGTCCCTAAAACAATTAATCCATTCAAGCAAAACCAGGACTGTGCTACTGAAGTGGGTAAAAACACAATTAAAGCACCAGCTACCAAAACAAAATAAGGGTTATTTCGTTAACGTAAACATAGTGAACCCACCCAATCTTTATTTAGGTTGAAATTATTTCTGTATCAAAAATCAGTTGTCTCAATTCTTAGCAAAAGAGGAATTTACCAAAGCTTACTTAAGCTCATTTGTGCTCTTTCTCATAAAGAAAGGAATTAGACTTGTGATAAAGACAACAAATCCAGGCATTATGAGTCCTTATCTGCAAGTTCCTCTCCTTCAGTGAGGAAGGGATTAAGATTTTCTACGTCAGTATCTCGAGGACACAAGCAATTAATTAACTCCAGAGGCAAATGACCACACTGAAAGATGAAGTGGTGCAAGGACAGACAACAACAACAACAAAAAAAACCCAAACCAAGCAACAAACAAACAAACAAACGCAAGCAATCCTCAACTAAAACTCAAGTGAAATATGGGCTGGATCTCCTAAGGTATGTAAGAACACCAAAAGGAATGGATTCCTGTCAAGGATCAGCTGTGAACTGCAGAAGGAAGAGAAAGAACAGAGGGTGAACAAGGTAGAAGTGTCTTCACACACCAAAAAGCCAGAAGGAAAGTTGGGACAAGAAGCTAGGGTCACAGTTGGATTTCAGAGGGGGAAAACGACACAAGAAGAGTGAGTGAATTCGCTTCCATGGAATGCTTTTAAAAGTATCAAAATACATTTGCAAGGCAAAAACTACTATTACCTTCATGAATTCACAGGGTGGGACTGGCACACAGAATTACCATCTCCTCCACGTGAACAGACTGACTGCTGACTCAGGCTAAGGATTTGAAATGCGAAGCAAAGCCTTGAATCAAACAGAACAGGCCTGAGATGCACCACGCTTTGTATCTAAGCTCACTAAGAAATTAGAAGTTATTTCAAACTTAAGTCTCCAGTGACCAATTTAAGCTACATGGATACATGCGAATTCCTGGCTCTCATTCCCTTCTTTCACATCCCCTCCCCAAAATACCGACCCAAGCAGCAGTGCCCTGGGAAAGCATCTGAGAGATCCCTACACACGGATGACAAAGCAAAGCACTGGATCCTCACAATCCCACCTCATCAAACGTGAAGGCTAGAGAAATTCTTCCAAGTCTGAGAAAAGTAATAGTTATACTCTGTTCTAGCTGAAAACAGATTTTATTGCAGCTGAATTTATAACGCGCAGTCTCCCTGTCTATTTAAAAGGAGGAAAAAACAAAAACAAAGAACAAAAGCCAAACAGCAAGTCCATTGTAGCTCAGCTCTAATAGGAAGTGGCTTAGTTTACAAATGCTAAAAGCATGGCAAAGCATGTCCTGTGGTTTAGGTTGATTTGTGGGTCAGAGGCTTATTGATAGCTCTGGCAGCAAGATCTGCCTTATTGCTTACGAGGGAAGACTTTAAGTGGCCAAATTTAATGCAGTTATTTACTTCTCAAAGAAAATCAAGCAGCTTCACTCTGTCAGCCTCTTGCAACCCTCCAGCCACTGCCTGATGGACAAATGCTGCTAATATTTTATCCTTTTTCAAGCAAGATAAAAAAGACTGCACATCTCTCAGGACAGCATGAGATTGAACTGTGACCCCATGGCTGTTGCCAGGAAGAGGCCCTAAATCCAAAGACCTGCCTGAAAATTAAAAGGTGACAAAGGCATTTGATAAAGATGAAAATCCCAGACACTCTCCAGTGAACAAATCCCCCCCAAAAGTGATCCACGTTCCACCACTCCTCCCTGCAAACAGCTAATGGCATTGGCTCGCTTACACGGCAAACACAGAGGGAAGGACAAACAAGGGAAAACAATCGTGGCATAAAAGCAAACAATTAGGAAGCAATTAAGACCGGACATCACTGCGATGTAGTAAACACAACTTTCACACTGAACAATGCCTTTCTTCCTATGCTTTTTTTTCCGTTCCAAACGAATGTTTCTATCTGAGAAGGAGCTATCTAATAACATTTAGAAGAGACAATCACTCACTTCACATACTTCGTGTTCCCAAAACACAGTAGTAGGGGTAGAAGTTGTTTTTTCAAGTGCCAGGCCGACTGCAGACATCTCACAGCCTGAACTAGTCTGCACAGCTCTGTGACTCCGAGGCAGACTCATTCTTGCAGAAATAAAAAGCCAGGCAGCAACTTCCTTGCTCTCTACCTCCAACCTCACTGATAAGGCAGCAGCACTTCATTATCTGACACCCTAAACCTCACATTTTACTTCTCTCCAAGTTCACTGTCAGAGGTGATTCCATTTCAACCCCACCGCTACGGAATACTTCTGCTTTCCTCAAAACTCGAAATGACAGTTACCAAGGCTTAAAAAAAACTCTTCAGGAAGCTGGTAATAGCTTTACAGTTCTCTCTCCAATTTACTTATGGAAAAACTCGAGAGACTTCTCAGTCCTTGTACTTCAATTAAAAAAAAAAAAAGGGGGGGGGGAAAGTAATGCCCCACTATGCCTTCTGCACATATATTAAGAATGATTTCAAATAAAAAAAACCCAAAACAAACAAACAAAAAAAACCCCAGCAAACCATGTGGAGCATCAGAAGCAGCTGCCAGGCTCCACTGTGCTGTAGAAGAAGGCAGAGAAGGAAGAGTCCATCATGCCCCAGTTTAGCTTACAAGATAACTTGGCCTTCAGTCACAAAACATACATGCCCCCAACAACAGCCACTCTCCCTCGCTCCCCTCCAGCAGCTCCTCGTCCTTCCAAGACTGATCAGGCAACAACTACTTAAATCAATCTCATTTTTAAAAAATCCTGTGCTGGAATCTTCGGAGAGGGATTCACTAATCCTAAGATAGGGGTTCTGAGGGGTTTTTTTAAAGAGAAAACAATGTCAGAACTTCAATAATAAAACTGAATCTTCTCCTTTTATAAATAAAAGGTTTCCATCTAGCTTCTTTTTTATGCAAGTTTTGCCAGCAGAGGGTAACACAAGCATGTTACCATATGGCACGCCCACCAGAACTATCTTTAATTATTTTCCTTGGAGATGTAAGCTAAAGTACCTGCAACTATGCTGTAATTTCCTTTTAGAGAGAACTTACCAAGCAGTGTTTTTTTGGAACCGGAGATATTTTCTAGTCCAATTCCCATTTTTAAATCCTTTTTAAAGATCTGGGATAACCTATTCAACCATTGGAGAGGTTTACAAAGTCTTTTCAGAAAGGAAGAGACAGACCAGAAAGAGAAAACCGCGGTGCTGAAAATAACAATTGCTGTCAAAACCGAGTTGTATTAATTCAGTGACTCGCCTCACAAGACAGTCTTTTTATAGTGTTCCCCATAAGCACAGAAGACAATGGTTCCCCTTGATTTTATTCCCCCCCCCATGTAGCTTTATATGTCACTGGCCCTAGCAACAGGGAAGAATAGCCACGGATTTGTCAGCGGACAAGGCCGGCGCAAGGGGGCCCCGCACACCCTGTGTTATCCAAGCACAACCCCCCTGTTATTTGACAGCAAGGAAGCCTGCAGGAGAGCCCCGCTTTCGGCACCACCGTGCTGGGTGCCAGACTGCCAAGCTGCAGCCCAGTCCCTGACGATAAACCTGTGCGACAGGTTCGGGTTCGCTGCCGCGCAGGAAACCTTCCCGGTGCGCAAGGACAATGCTCCTCGGCGAGCCCCAAACTCTGAGTCAGCTCACACAAGGACAGCACTGGCACTGAGGCAGGGAAAGCAGCACGGACACACGCCCCTGGCACCTCCACACCCGCGGAGCGCAGCGACAAAGGGGTGAAAAAAGGACTGTCAAAGACTGTGTTACAAGTGCTGCGAAAACATGGGGGGGGTTTGCAGCTCAAAATGCGAGTTTCCCTTATTAAACCTGCAGATATCCAAGCACTGTCTTGGAATAACTCTTACCAAGCCAAAATTCAACTCTGACAAAAGGCGATGCTAACTTTCTGGATCCCTAAAAAAAAGGTAAACAACCAAAAAAACCACCAGAACTCCATGTCAGCAACACAGAAAGTTTCCCTGGTCTCCTCAAGGCCTAGCGGGCATATTGTCAATTTTTTTTTTAAACTCATTTCTAGACTGCAGATGAGCAAATCAGGTGCCATCTACAGCACTCTGCCAACAACAGCTGAGGCAGCTTTGTTGTGCACTAACTGCAGTTTCCATTTCTATATTTCATCCGGAAGGATCACTTGGAACAACAGAGGTGGGGGTAAAGGTTTGCTTTCCTAGGTTTCAGAAGGGTCTGGAAAAAGAAACAAGCATCTCATTATTGCCTGTGACAGAGGGTGGAGGGTTTCATGCTTTTCCATTCCCGGCTAGCCAAATGCCATGGAGAGGGAGGCTCTCTAATTTGCAAACCAGACTCCCAGGACACTAGAAATCCTGTCCCCCGTTCTCCACCGTGGCAGCTGAGAATTACGAAGGAGGGGGACAGCTGGGCTTCTCATTAGGAGCACCGCGCCTCCGTCCACGGACGATCATCCGCACCCACCTCCCGTTCGCAGCTGAGAGGTGCCTCTCGGAATCCCTCTGGGGCCACGGAGCACGGCGGGCAAGCGGGCTGGGCACGGCAGAGTTAAACCATAAATGCAAGGGAGGGACTGAGGAGGAAGCCAGCGCCAGGGTTATTTGTCTCCATGAGAACACAACTTACTAGAACGCTCCAGCTCGGAGATAAAAGTCTCTTCTCTAAACCCAGGCTACGTTTACATCTGCTGGTTATCAAGGCAAGCCTCTAAGAGCTGTCAGATATTCCGGCAGCAGTCCCACGAGCTGCTCGCACGGAACCCGGAGTGTGCGGGAGCACTCAGCGGGGACAAGGCCTTAATGGAGCTGGGCTCTTCCAGGGTGCCTTTTTCGGCTGCCTTGATCGCCCTTCTTTCCCTAGAGCGCATCTTCGCCTTAATTAATAGGTCACTGAACCGGTTTATGTTAATTGTCACAAGTACCTCGTCTTTGTTTCCAAGGGGAGGGACCAAAGTTCATTCGGTTCTTGCCCACGAAGCAAAATTTGAAGAAGTGGGGTTCTGCGCGCACCTGAATCGCCACCGACTCCTGAGGGAGCTTTTTCCTGCGGCAGTAAAGCCTGGCCGGGAGCTCGGCGGGGCCCCGGCAGCCGGGGAGCCCCAGCTGCCCCATCACCTGCACCGGGATTCACTCCCACAGGCCAGCTCCTAACTCAGCTGGGGCACACAACGCTACGACACCAGCCAGAAATGAGAAACCCGCATGAAAATATCATAAAAGCCCGGGAAGCCCCCGCGGGTGGGTGTCTGACCCCGACCCCGCTCTCGCCTACCCAGCGACACCTCTTCGCCGGGCAGCACGGCGCTCAGCGGGGAGGTCCCCCGGGCTGACGATCCGTGGCTGTTTCCAAACTCGTGTCCGTGAGGGGAAGCCGTGCGGGAAGGAAGCCCGGCTCGCCCGCCCTCCAAACGCCCTCACGGCGCGGCGGCGGCGGCCCCGCCGCTCCCTGCTGGCGGAGAGGAGCGGGGCGGCTGCTCCCGGGGCCGCCGGGGGGCCGGGGCACAAAGGGAGAGAGCGGAGAGCGGACGGAGCGGGCGCCAGGCCGGCGGGGAGCGGCGGGCAGCGGGCGGGCGGCGGCCGCTCGGCGGGCTGTGCTGCCCTGCCCGGCGGGACGGCGCAGAGCAAGAGCAAAGGACCCCCCCACGCCCCGCGGGTACTCACAACAAGAAGCTCATGGCGATGGCGGAGGAGCGGGACCGGCGGCTGCCTGGGCTGGGCGCAGCACGGCTCCCAATGGCAGCAGCGGCGGCGGAGGGCGGGCGGGTGCGGGGAGAGCGCCGCGGGGCGGGGACACGGCCCGCCCGGCCGCCATCGCCCCCAGCGGCCCCCGCGCCGCCGCCGCCGCCTCCCTCACAGCTGCGGGGCTCCCCCAGCGCCCGCCTCCCCTCACGGCCATGGGGCTCCCGCTCACGCCTCCCCTCACGGCCATGGGGCTCCCCCTCACGCCTCCCCTCACGGCCCCGGGCACGGCCATCCCACTCAGGCGTCTCCTCAGAGATCTCCGTGTGAGTGCCCCCCCCCCAAAAACCTCCATGGAAACGGGGATCTCCTGCCCCTCCAAAGCTCCCTTTTTCTTCAGAGACCCCCATGAATCTTTCCCCCCTCCCTCAGACGCTTCTCTGGAAACGGGCACCCCCTGCCCCCCCTCCAGAGCCCCCCTTCTCCCCTCAGCCCTCAGGACAAAGGGGGTCAGGTGCCAGCCCACAGGTCACCACCACCGCCAGAAAAAGAAGAGAAAGATGTTAACTGGCGCTTTCTGCCCTCCTCACTGGACCCTTTTTTAATGAAACGTGACAAAATTGATTCTAATATTTCTTAATATTTGATTTGTGAGCGATTTTTAACTGGTGAGGGGAAGTGGTCTGCAAAGGAGGGGCGCACCCCTCAGGTGACACTATGGGCAGCTGAGGTAAATAAAAACTAAATTGCTGAGGTAAAAACCCTGCAGTTTTGCTAAGAAACCCTGGGCAGGCAGATATAGACACATCCCAGCGCTCTTTAGGGCAGAAATTGCAATCCCAGGGTAAAATTTTCACACGAAAATGTGGCTCTGTTTAGGTCAGTGAGAAGCCAGACTTTGGAGAGGGCACAGGACAGGCAACATGACTCCCCAAGGATTCCCTCCTGGCGCACGGGGATTCGGCCATCCCAAAAACCTCACACTGATGCAGGTAAGCCAGAGGAAAATCTGATGACTTCCAGATTTATCAGGCAAATTCAGCACATCAAAACAGGCTACAGTTCCACACAACACTACGTTCCTATACGGCACATCAGGGGTTTCAGCTGTAACGCCTTAAGTGCCCACACTGACAGTCATCTGCTTCCCTCACATTTTTAAATGCTGAAACTGCATTTTCCACTTTCTGTCCTTCAGACTAAGTCAGAATGCCAGGTCAGTGCATTTCTAAGTAAATTAAAATTACGCTGCTGTTTTTAGGACACCTTTAAAATGCAGTGTTTTACTGGGCAGCAAAGGTGTAATTAAAAAGCATTTCCTGACGTTTGCAGTTCTCCTTTCGGCTGTATTAACCAAAGCATGGAATGGGTCTTGGGGCACTTGGTAACAGATGCTGTCAGACTAAGCTGGCTATGTAAATCAAAAATAAATCACTGATCTTTCTGGCACATTCCTGTCGGGACACGAATAACCTCCCATTCCCTGCTCCCACCCATACACTTCCTTCTGCCCACAGAACGTTTTATTTTAGCGGCAAGTTAAAATGAAGCATTGGTTGCTGCAGTAGGAAATACTTGGCCAGGAGAGACGCTTATGTAACGTGCAGGCTTTATGTCTCACACGGAGATGGGGCTGTTTGGGATGGCTGAGGGTCACATGAAGGGCTCTCCTCCGCCGCCGCCGGCCCGAGGGGCTGGCAGGGAGCTGCAGCCTTACGTAAGGGCCGACCCGCTCCGCTGTGGCCTCGCCTCTGTCATCTCCCTTTATCCAGCGCACTGCAGAGCCGAAGGAATTCCTCTGGAAGGGCCCTCCAGCTGACAAAGTGCTTCGGTCCTGAGCTGAAGTTCTCGGCTTCTCAGCACGGCTCGGTAAACACAGAACATTCCAGCTGAAAGCAGCACGGAAACTGAGATCACAAAACTCAACGTGTGTATAGGATGGGGAATACAAAAAAGGGAAACAACGTTTTGTTTTGAAAAGTAACACAGCGTATAAATAATTTTGGAAAATGCCACAAGAGAAGAGAAGGTCAATTTTTCTTGACAGCAGATTACACAGAGGGATAAGGAATGTTTCCCAGTATAAAATAAGCACTTGTTTTAGTAACACATCTGATGATTTTCTGATCATCATTTTTAGTCTGATCAAACTAAAGAATAGCTGATATCGATAATTCTTAACAACAACCTGTTTAGCATTATTAATGAAAAAGGTGTCCTCCCAGGTAGATAAATTTTCCAAGGCAGATAAATTCTTGCTCCACAGCAGTGTGGAGGCATCTCCTGGGATTTTCTATTTTTACAGAGGCAGATTCCCTCTCCTAAGCCGACTTCATTCAGCAGCAGTTCTGTCGAGTGAAGAAATGCAAATTCTCTTGTCCTGGGATGACCTTTATATTCCACCATAGGTGCGGAGGCTCTGATCCGTCATGTAACTAAGGAAGCTCTGAGATTCCATGGAAACTTTCAGTGCCAGCAGTTGCCCAACAACATGGTGCCCTCTAAAGGTAACTCTCACAAACCTGACAAGCTGCCAGACAAGCAGGAGTGGGCGTTTTTTCTTGTACTTGTAAAGAAAGCAAATCGAAGGAAAAATGGGGTGGAAGATGTGCATCCCTTCAAGAGACTCTTCCTTGCACCCTGCTTGGGTCACAAGAGAAGAATGCACCTAACATTCCTTAAGATTTAGGGATCTGCTTATTCAACTGAAAGCACAAAAGCCAGTCTAGATACAGATAAGCACTCAAGATTAATTCCTACAGTTATCTTAATTTTTTTTTTTTCTCCTTTAGCATTTGGTTGCTTATTTAAAGAAGGTTTTGAAGAGAAACCTGGCAAGTAGGCTATGAAAAACTGGAATGTTTTGAGCACCGAGGTCAACATTCCTTTGAAAATGTGCACAATACATGATTTACCTTCAAAACGCAGAGGGGTTGGGAGTGCTGTTGTCAGGAGGCCGTGCTGTTCTCAGGGTTATAGTCTGTCACGTGAAAGTTTGTTACAAGGAATAGTTTACAGAAGCAGCAGCCAGCAACAAGAGGGTGACATAAAGTAGCTTGTTCACATTTTCAAAATGGTGATAAGAAACGTTCAAGGCTTCTGATAAATGAGTGGGTTGGCAGCACAGCAAGATGAAAGACTTGTGCTGAAAGACCCAAGATTGTATTCTGGGTTTGATAGTTTGCAATGGCTTGAAATTGCAACTCTTACTTGGCGATCCCCAGGCTGCCACTGCACGGTGCTGGAAAACAGAGGAGTCTCTTGGCTGTCATGGCTCTCATCATCTTCCTGCTGCTGGGGTGCTGCTTGGCCTGGCACATCCTCCTTCTGACCAGCTGCTTGGACACCTGCCTGAATACCCTGCATCTGAGCCTCCACAGCCCCTCCTTGGGGTCCTCCACTGTTGTGCTTTGGGATTTTGGCTTGCCTTTTCCTACTCGTGTTGTTTCATCCTAAAAAATTTTTTCTGGGCTCAGCATGACCTACCTTCCCCATGTGTGCACTTAGAAGCCGGTGCCAGCTCTTTCTCTCTTATCTCTCTTGGATGCAGCAATGACAGCAGGACTGTCTTCCCAGACCACCTGGAAGGGGGAATGTTCTTCACCAACAGGTTCAGGCAGTGCTGCCTCTGAGACCTTCAAGCAGGGATGGGAGTGAGGGGGAGAAAATCATCTCTCTTGGAAAATTGGTCTCCAGGGAAGGGGTGTAAAAGGCTTGTCAGTGATGAAGCCCAACTTGAAACTTGGTATTGCAGGAAACCATCCGTGTCTTGGGCTCATCCCCACAGCGTGGGCAGCAGGGAAGGGAGGAATTCCTCCCCTCTGCCCTGCTCAGGTGAGACCCTACCTGCAATGGTGCATCCAGCTCTGGGGTCCCCGGCACTGGAAGGACATGGACCCATTGGAGGGAGTCCAGAGGAGCCACCAAGGTTATCAGAGGGAGGGAGCACCTCTGCTATGAGGAAAAGCTAGGAGAATTAGGATTTTTTCAGCCTGGAAAAGAAAAGCTTCGGGGTGACCCAATTGCAGCCTTCCAGCGCCTGAAGGGAGCCTGCAAGAAGGATGGAGACTACTTACAAGGGCCTGGAATGACAGGACAAGGGGGAATGGCTTCCCACTGACAGGAGGCACGGTTAGATGGGATACTGGGAATAAATTCTTCCCTGTGAGGCCCTGGCACCGGGTTGCCCAGAAAAACTGTGGCTGCCCGATCCCTGGAAGTATTAATGTCCAGGCTGGACAGGGCTTGGAGCAACCCGGTGTGGTGGAAGTTGTCCCTGCCCATGGCAGGGGGTGGAGCGGGATGATCTTTAAGCTCCGTTCCAGCTCAGGCCATTCAGAGACACAGCTCCGCGGCAGGAAAAGCCAGCAGTGACAGCGGCGAGCGCCGGCCCCATCCCCAGGAGCCGCAGCCGCAGCCCGGGCAGAGCCCCGGGGGCAGCGCGGCAGTGCCCGGGAAG
The DNA here is from genome assembly GCA_026261815.1 of Monarcha castaneiventris obscurior. NCBI lineage: Eukaryota > Metazoa > Chordata > Aves > Passeriformes > Monarchidae > Monarcha > Monarcha castaneiventris. The sequence goes on from JAMPIT010000622.1 coordinate 717,901, forward strand.
CGCTTCCCGTGCAGCGCCTGCCGGGAAGGAAGCAAGGAAGGAAGGTCGCGGAGGCGGAGCCGCGATCCCCGGCATGGCCGTGGCCGCCGCCGCCCGCCGCGCTCTGTCCGCGCTGCTGCTGGGCCGGGGCCCGGCGCTGCCGCCCGCGCTCCGCCTGTCTCGGCCCGCCCCGGCCCCGGCCCCGGTCCCGGTCCCGGCCCCGTTCAGCGCCGCTCTCCGCGCACACAGCCAGGTACGGCCGCGCGAAAATGGCGGGCACCGACCCCTGCGGGAAACTGCGGCCTCCTGCTCCTCACCCTGGGGCTTTTCTCCCGTGTCCGTGACAGGTCACAGATGCTCCGTCCCAGGAAGGTCGCCTCTCCGAGCAGGAGCCCGCCTCACCCAAGGCGGAAAGCGACAATGTTTACCTCGTCAGGGCACAAGGATTCCCGTTCTCGTGCACCGAGGAAGATGTCCTTACCTTCTTTGACAGTATGGGTGTTCGTTTGTCTGCCTAGCTGTTCTGCATGCTGGTGTTGAGCCCATCAGTTCATGACTGCTTAACAGAAGGAAAGTTTAGAGATCGTTAGCCAGAGAAAGATGAGGTCTTACTATTGATGCAAAAAGTATTCACAATTGACACATATGAAGGGAGTAATCAGCTTCCACACTGCTGGACACTGACTGGAAGCTTATCCTTATGGTCTCCTAAATTTAGTTGGATGAGTCTTTCCCTTCTTAATCAGTGTCTCCACAGCAAAGGCAATCCAATTCAGAGTGATGCTCTTACAGACCACTATGGCTGGCCCAAACTCCTCTCTTTTCAAGAAACTGGAGGGTTTTATTGATTCAAGTGGGGTGTTGTTTTCTGATTCTAATTCACAGTTTTACATACCTTTGTAGGGCTGATCCTCCCTACTATGCTGCATCCTCCCAGATGCCAGATGCAAGTTTTTAAATTACTTGCTAACCTGCCAAACTAAAGCAAGTCGGTTTGACGTTAGACTTCACGTTGGAAAGACAAGTGTTCTACGCTTTGTTCTGCAGTGCTGAGGGGATAAGCCCTGTGCACTGCAGAGCCCCGTGTTTGATGCAGCCCTGTCTGTTCCTGTGTTGTGTGTCCCTTGGCTTCCAGGCTGTAGAATTCGAAACGGTGAGAACGGGATACACTTCCTCTTAAACAGGGATGGGAGGCGCAGAGGGGATGCCTTGATTGAGCTGGAGTCCAAAGCAGACGTCCAGAGAGCCCTGGAAAAGAACCTGAGATACATGGGCCCGCGCTACGTGAAAGGTGCGTTTGGAGCAGCACGAGTTACATGGCAATGCAACTCCTCAGGGAGAGAGAACTCCTTGATTACTGAAGTGGGCTGGTGTGCAGGGCTGGAACCGAGCAGCAGATCAGCCAGCAGGGCACCACTGAGCCAGAATTCCCTAGGCTGGCCAGGGAAAGCAGAGGGGCAGGACCACAGAGCTTGGGGTGGGGAAGGAAATAGGATGGAGCTTTGTAGGGGGTGAAAGCTGCCTTAGGAGCGTGCCTGCTGCCAGTGCCATGTGGGAAAACGCTCCACGCCCGTGTTCCTTGCAGTTTTTGAAGTCCACGACAGCGATGTGGAGGGCTTGCTGCGGAGCCTGCGGGACGAGTCACAGGCCATGAACGACGGAGTTGTGCTGCTCCGAGGCCTCCCCTTCACCTCCACCGAGGAGGACATTGCAGATTTCTTCTCAGGTAACTCAGCCTGGGCCACGCTCTTCCTTTACCAGGCATTCGCTTCCTTAGGCTGATGCTGTTGTTCCTCAAGGAACACGGCAAAGCGCGTGCAGCCTTGAACACCTTAAACACCTCAAGGAGTTCCTGTTCCCCAGAAGTCACTCAGGCTTTCAGAGTTTCCCTGCACCTCTGACCTTTTGCAGGTCTAACCCAGGATTAGTACTTTCAGCCCTCCGATTTGGGGCCAGGGGAAGCAAAGGAAGGGGACCAGATGCTGTGATTTGCAGTTGGATTGCTACCAGTGCGTAATTTGGCAAACTGGAGAAGGAAGAAGGCTTGTGTGATAGTTACAGCCCAGGTGATGCAGTGTGGGTGTGCCCAGCTCTGACATCAGGATGGGCAGGTCACATAGGCCACTTGAATCTTTGTCCCATCCTCAGTGCTGGAGCAGTCTGGGTCCTGGCTCCCTGAGATGATATTCTACAGCACAAAAAGTGAAATGCACTGACTCTGACCTGAGTTTTAAAAAACACAGGAAGAAAAGTACCATAATAAGAGAAAATTCCAAGAACATTTGTGCTCTTGTTGTCTGGAATTTGGATTCACTTACTTGAAGCCTCGAGTTGATTCCTTTCTTAATTAAGGCTTCTGTGAAAACTGCCCTAAAGCAAACAAATCAGAGTTTATAAAAGGTACTTAGGCCAGCATGAGCAGTTGTTTCAGAACTATTTAGCTGCCCAAATAGCTTGTCAAAAACCAGAAGAATAAGGGAAAAAATAAAAAAAAAAAAAAAGTCTTTCTGAACTGTAGCACAAGTTTTTGCTACAGTCAATGCCTCTTTCTCCCCTGCCATCTCTAGGTTTGAAAATAACAGACATAGCTTTTATTTACCGGGGAGACAGAAGAACAGGAGAAGCTTTCGTGCAGTTTGCAGCTCCTCAAATGGCGGCTAAAGCCCTGCACCGGCACAGAGAATACATGGGAAATAGGTAGGTACTTCCCTGGAGTTCAGGGGGTAGGAGAACCTGGTATGAAGCACCTGTGGGACTTGGAGTCACTTCCTGACAGGTGAAACAGCTCACCTCACACTCACAGTGCAATTAAGGAGGGCAGAGGCACCTGCAGAACTCATAGTGTGCGGGAATTTGGGGCCTCTCAGAAAGTCTCCTGGTTTTTTAGGTGTTCCTGGAGACATTCTCATCCCAATGAAAAGGGGTGACAGCCTCCAGAGTGGGCAGCACTAGACAGACAGAGTCTGCCCAGGCCTCAGTGCACGGGGGTCCTGCGCCTCCTTCAGACGTTGTGATCCTGCCAAATTTCCGCCAGGTTCCTCCATGATTTGGGCAATTTTGGCAGCCATCCCCTGCCCTTTGGCCCAGTGCCGGGCACAGCCAGTGTTTCCTCTCAAGGAGTCCCTGTTTGAAGCGCAGCTTACCTGGCTTGAGTCCATCCCCAGCCGTGACTGGCAGTGACCATCTCCCACCTCTTTGGTGACTGCATCCCCCCAGGGAATTTAACCATTTCATTCTAGAGCACTGAGCCCTGTGCCACACAGTTACCTCGCAAGAGCCTCTCTCCGCCCAAACGGAAGCACAGGCCACCTTTTCCCAGAATCATAACATCATTTAGGTTGGAAAAGGCCTGTAAGATCATTGTGTCCAGCTATTACCCTAAACACTGCCCAGCCCATCCCCAAACCCTGTCCGTAAGCACCACATCTACACAGCTTTTAAATACCTCCAGAGCTGTGCTCAGAAAGGAAAACCCAAACAACCACGGCTTCTTTTCCCTGCTGAATTATCTGACTTCAATAATCTGTAAAACTTTATCTGCACCCCACATAATAAAAGATTTTTCCAAACCTTACCTCTCCTCCTGCACACCCACTTCATTTCCTTACTTTCTATTCCCAGGCTGCATTTCCTTGTGTTTGTCACCTTCCCCACTCTTATTAAAAGCAAACAGCTGCTCCATAGGCAGAATTTGATTAATTAATTAATTGAATTAATAGGACGACCCTCCTCTCAAGTAGAGATTAATACCAAATCTATTGTTAATTTTTTTTGTCAGAACAAGAGCTGACCTGACTCGCCCACCTGAGCTCACACACCTCCCTTTCCATGTCATTAGCAAAGAAATTGAGGGGTTTTCAAAATTGCTGGCAGCTTGCTCCCATTGGTTCTTCCTGGATGTATCCATACCTGGCCTCCAGCAGTGCCCAGTGCTGACTGGGTACTCAGGGGGCCTGAGCTGTCAGCTCTGTCAGCCTGTACACAAGGTTACTTCCCCTACTCTGGCTGCTCCCTTCAGGAAAGGAGAAGGGCCCCCTCCATTGGATGTCCATATTTCCTTTTCATCACACTGTTCCTTCAGTGCTCTGGAAACTGTCTGATTTAACGCTGCTAGTGAAATCCCATCAATTTCATAGGCATATGGAAAACCTTAGGTCTCCACTGAAGTATCTCCTGTGACCCTGTGCTTCTGTGATTCTGCCTGTTCTGGGACCTGTTTTGGGGCTGGGTAGGGTGTTAAATTTGGGGTTTGCAGAAATGCATGGAGGGGAAAACAGCCTCAGTTAAAGAGAGCTGTGCCAATGAAATGAATTACTGATTGAGCACCTTGGTGTGCCCCGACAGGGCTCTCACCCCCAGTACCCAGGCAGAGCCAAGGCAGGACACATCAGGAAGGTGCTTTCTCCAAGCCCCGAGTGCCAGGTGTGCCATGTGCTCTTTCCCTTTGGATTCCAGGTATATAGAAGTGTATGTGAGCAGAAAGCACCAGATGCAGAGGCACATGCCCTACAGCAAGCAGGTGATGGCCTACTCCAAAGCAAGAAGAGAGTATGAGCCCATCTCTGAAGGAAGGGGCTGGAGAGACCCTGGAGGCTCCGATGCTGAAGGAGAAATTAGTGAGTCCCTCCCTGTCATAGATGTTCCTCGAGGTCCATTCATATCACCCCATGGGCCCACAGCTCTCGCATGAGGGAGGGGGGCACTGCAAGCACTAGTGATGGTTTTTCCCTCTATTCCACAGAACTGTCCAGGGAAGGAACAGAAAGCTCCGGGAACGTTTTAGAGCCTGAGAGCACCTCATCACCGCCACAACATTTTGTCCACATGAGGGGTTTTCCTTCCCAAGCTAGTGCCCAGGACATAATAAATGTGAGTAACAGCGAGGCTACAGATGAAGTGTGGTTATGTCGTTACCAGTGCAAACCCTCAGTTAATTGTTACAGCTGCAGCAATCGCAGTCTTTTAATCAATTAGTGTCTGTTAGTCCTCAGTGCCGTGTGGCTTTGGACAGCTGTGGCCTCAGGGGCACAGCAGGGATCTGCTCCTCTCCATGAATAAAAAGGAATTAAGGCTTGCTGGGATGTGTTAATATCCATCACTAGGCCTGAGGAGCCGTTGAGAATCTAAAGCAAGATTGGTGACAGTGCACATGGACCTGCGCTGCTGCGTACAGAACGCGGGTGCCGTGTGAGGATTTTTGTTCCTGGCAGGAGCTCCTGTGCCAGGAGCTCACAGGGGGTGACGGGTGACTGGGGAGTGCCTCAGCTTCATGCAGATGAATCAGGGAGCCTTTTGCTACTCAGGAGCTCAGACTCCCCCCACAGGTTGGCGGGTTTTGGGAGTAAAACCATTGAGTTTCTGGGGAATAGGGTGTATTACTGTTGTTTCTTTCTCCCCTGACTCTCTTACTTTCCTCCTTGTCAGTTTTTTGCTCCGCTGAGGCCCACACGGATCTTGGTGGAATATAACTCCCATGGAGATGCCACAGGAGAGGCAGATGTGCACTTCAAGAGCCACAAGGATGCAGTCGCAGCAATGGCCAAGGAGGGGTCACAGATGGGTAAGTCAGAAAAAGAGAGGGGATCCTACAGTCCTGGGACTGAGACCTCAGAGGGTTTGGCACAGCTCATCCAGCTGCTGTTACACCCGGTGCAGAGGGATCACTTGAGTGTAGCTTTCCAAGCTGTAATGTGCCATGGGCTTTGCAGAGAGAAAAAAAAATACAATGTGACCCCAGCCCAGCTCTCTTCTGTTCCCCAGAGTGCTGTGCCATTGAATTGTTCCTGAACGAACATCCAAAGGGAGAGGAGAGCTGCTAGTGACAGCAGCACAGGCGTGGGTTTGGTAAGCACGTCCGTCTGTCCGTCCTGCTGTGTTTGTGCCAACGGGAACATGTGCCTCACGCTCACAGTCCCTGGGATCCAACCAGCCCAAAGGGTAAAACATAGCGGAGCTGAAGGGAACACCAGGTGTCCAACCTGGATCCCACAGCCTGCACCTCCAGATTCTGCAGGTGCCAGTCCCATAGCCCAGAGGCAGCATGAAAAGCTCTGATGGAGTTACATTCTCTGGCAAGAAGAGGAACCGTGGCTAAACATTTCCCACAGATGTGGCTTCATAGTAACTGGTCTTTTGGATGGGGTGGGGTTTGATGTGACCATGGAAGGTGGTGGACAGTTTGTTCCATTAATTCTCCTCAGAAGGTGGGGGATGGTGGTCACTGCTCCCCAAGCCCTGGCCCCTGCGGCAGGGAGCGCAGCCCACCCATCCTGGGTTTGTAATCCAGGTCAGGGCTAAGTCCTTGGGGCAGGTTCAGGATGTGCACTCCCACCCCTTACCTGCATCCCACGCTTCCTTGGCAGCTCCTGCCTGTTGGTGCCTGTGCTGGGGGAATTAAACACCCCCCTGCCCTGTGCCTGTGCTGTGGCCCCATCTGAGCATGTCCCACCTGCAGTCTGTGGTATTTTACTACTGTCAAACTGTACTATTTCATTCTAATAGAGTATTAACTGGGAATAAAATGCAGTGGGCATTGGGGAAAAAAAACGAAAGCAGTAAGCCACAGTGAGGGAGTGATTTTTATTTTTCCTCTCCCTTGTTTTTAGGCCAGGTGACCACAGTCTGTGGGTACGAGCATGAAGATCAGGTCCAGGTGTCACCACTCAAGGAGGATGAGCTAAGACTGGTTCAGCCTTGTGTAAGAGCTTGTAATAAACGTGATGGGCTGTGGGGAGCTGCACCAGCAGCAGCTGCAGTGGGAACAGCCAAGGCTGCAGGGTGGAGCAGTCCTGGGCTCCAGGTGCATCAGGGTGTGTTAATAAAACACCAGGATTGCCAATTAACAGCTGAGTGATCTAAGTCCTCACACAGGTGCACACTGGTGCTCTGAATCCTTGCATACCTCCAGCCCAAGGGGGATGGGATGGAAAGAGCACTCAGGAGGCAGGATATAGATGATCAAGTTTTTTTATTGATGTGGAACAAAATTAACATCAGAAAACCTGCGCCCCCTTTCCCAAGGTCCAGGTGTCAGCCCAGCCTGGCATCACACAGAGTACCTGAGCACAGAGGGAGCTGGCAGCCAGCATGGTCCCGCTCCCACCTTCCGAAATGCCAGTCCTGTGGCAGCCACCAGTGCTCTGCTCTGAAGGGGGCTCAGCCACCTCCCTGCTCCATGGAGTTTAATCCTCCATTTCCAGTTTAATGCGACCTCTGCATTGCCTGGGTGTTATTTTCTCCTCAGGGGATGGGTCACACTGGGGTTGGGTGCAGGAATTCACACTGTTGGACGTGTACAGTAGGTACTCAAAACTACTGACACTAAATTCAGTGTTTCCTCCATCCATCTCCAGTGTCTCCCCCCTTCAGAGAACTCAGGAATTCACCTGAATTCCAGGCTTTTGGTATTTCAACACTTTTTACAACTCCTGCCATACTTTAAGGGATAGCAGGAAGCTACCCCAGGGGGCAAAAGAGCAGAAAAGAGTAGAAGTTGGGTGGCTGAACATGCCAAGTCCTAGAAGGATCTAGGAGAGATGATTCCTGGTACAAACAGCACCAACCGTGTCAGTACCTCAGCTCCAAGAGGCTTTTTCATGTGGTTCTAGCCAATCTAAGGACTAGAAAATCCCCTCCAAGGAATTAACCACTATCCCCTAACAACATCTGTACAAACCCCAGTGCATTTGTCACACCAATGCATCCATTTTCTATGAACTACAGGACATTCTGTGGTCTCAGAGACTGCAGGAGGTGCCACTAGGAAAAGGAGCAAGCACTCCTGTGACATGAGAAAGCCACCACTGCTTTCTGGACTAACAAAATTCCTTGAGGGAACAGTAACAAAGAACGATATGGCACAAACCAGGAAATCTCTCTGAACTGTATTTGCAATTAAAATTTCTAACAGGTGAAGAGTGTTCCCATTTAGATTTGATCCAACAAAAAGTGAAACGCCAGGTTTACTGTAACAACATTTCCATGTGCGCAAGGTGGAGAGGTGGATCCAAGTGACCCTAAATCTGTGTCTGATGGGGATTGGGCCCAGCCTGTAAAGCACAGAGGGGGAACAACATTCACAGCTTGGTTTGGGGTATCCCTGTGCAGACTAAGCCCCTGGTCAGAGCCCTGAGCCAAGGAAATGCAGGGAGGTTCACTGGTGTCCCACCTGCCCTGCTCACACCATCCACCAGCGTTCCCAGGATAAGCCAGCCTGTCCAGGGCAAACGGAAAAGGGCAAAGGGGATTTCAAGTGCAGCCAGACGTGAGGAATACCAACACTCCTGTTGGGTTTTGGGGAGCCTTTGCTCAGCAGCAGCAGCACACACCCACACCGCACACGTGAGGGCGAGAACACTCCCGACTTCCACATGCAGACAACAGCTCTGGTTTGGGCAGGGGCTCCCAGAGTCCTGAGACTGCTCAGGCACGCCTTGGGGCTGCTCCATGTGACATTCCCAATGCAATTCTCCACAGCACAAGCAGATTTTGGTACAGGGAAGGGCTCAGACTGTTGTTCTAGTAACAGGAGATTCTAAACACCAAGAAGCTGCTTCCCTTCCGACCTCCAAAGCCCATGGACAAGTGTCTTCACATTCCCCCTGAACAACTCCAGAAACAGCATCAGCTACAGCCGTTGTTTGTCCCCTCCGTGCCCCCCGTTCCCTACAAGGGGCTGCTGGAATACTGCTGGATGAGCCGCTGGTGGCAGGGGTTGCAGACGCGCTCGGGGTTGATGCTGGACGGGAGGGGCAGCTCGTGCACCGAGCAGGCTTCACAGAAGGTGCCCCCACAGTTCTTGCAGATGTTCTGGAATGCAGGAAAAGGACAGCGAAGTCAAGGCGAGGTTCAGGTCTTGGCAGATCGACTCGGGGGAAAACAAACACTGAGTGAAAGAAGGGAAGAAGCTGCCAAGGGGGAGGGAGAACAAAGCACTGAACAGGGCGGAGCAGGGAACCATCACCCCCTCAGCATTTAACAAAGTTACGTTAAGGGCAGAGGGGCCTGCAAGGGCCCATTTCTTGGTACAAGTCACCAGCAGGAATTTGTGATTCCACAGCAAAAACCAGAGGGAACTCTCAGTCCTGGGCTGTGGGAGATGCCAGTACAAGTGCAGGAGTTACCTTCCTTTGGCCCCGGCTGTCCTCCTCCTGGCACAGCTGGCAGAGCTCGGCGTGTCCAGGGCCCGACAGCTGCTCCTAAAGCCCAAGGCAAAACCAAGACATTCTGCTTTACACGGCTGCTGTGGCAGAGCTCTGCAGCAACAGGAGGGGAACTAAACATCATTTTCACTGGAAACGAGCTGACAGAGCAGAAATTCCCAGTGGACAAGACAGCACAAGGCATCCCAGTGGCACTCTGGGAGTCTGGCTGTGCCTTGCCAGGTGCATGGAGGAGGAGGAGTGGATTTTGGTCCAGCTGATTTACAGGAAAAGAGCAAAACAACCAAGGAGAATCACCCACCTGTTCTTCCTGCACGCTGCTGGGTGACCTACAAGGGAACAACAGTGTCACTTGGAGCAGGCCTTCCATCACCAGAGCCTTTAAATAAAACATCTGTGCTACCAGGGAATTCCCTCATCCTGTTTTTAAACCCTCCCCAGATTTTTGAGTAGCACTCCTGCTTCAATGGGAAGAGCAGAATAAAAAATTGCAAAATGCCTTCAGGAGAGCAGAGGAGAGGGAGCATGGACAAAGGAAAGACTGTTGAGGTGCTAGAGCAAAACAGTTCTAAACTGGCTTTAAACGTAGGCCTGCAGGTTTGATCCCTCCCCCTGCTGTCAAAGGCAGCAATAAAGCACCACAAGACCTGTAAACCATCAACCTGACCCTTACTCGCTTAAACACTCCAGGTGAAACAGTGGTAAAAAGCATCTCAGGCCTGGAAGGTTTTTAATATCTTGCAAAGCAGATTTGGACTGCTTTAGGCTATTTTTAAGAGGATACTTTCCCGATTAACTCATTGATTAACTCAAGAGTGCCTCTCCACTGGCACTTGAGACACTGCAGTGGAGCCCTGACAGTCAGAGCACTTCCAATGGGCTGTTCCATTCCCGAGCCAAAGCCTCAGCACTGAGCTGTGCCCAGGGGCTTTGAAAACACCTTTTCACTTCTAAATCCAAATACTAAAATCCTGCAACAAGAATCCTCCTCTGAAATAATTCAGCTGGGAAACAAGTGACCTGAACCACAATTTTACACAGCCATCTTCTTAAAAATCTCACTTCAAGTTCTCTTTCCCCTTCTCTTTTCCCTCACCAAATGTACTTTGGACATGAGTTCCAAAGGTCTTGCATTTGGCCTACCAAGGATTCTTGAGTCAGAGAAATTAGTAAACAGCAGATTTAGATAGAGAAAAAAATTCAAAGGTAAATGGGAGAGACACAGAGCTTTTCCCATCTGAAAGCACGGATGGTGAACAACAGAACCTCCGCCTTGCCTTCGAGAGCTATGGAAAAGCAGCAGAGAACTCAACAAAGGGCACGAGGTTGGAAATCTTTCTTAAAAAGGGAAGTTGGACTATTCTAAACTCCCTGTTGGCAGGGAAATTTGAGAAGGGGAAAGCAGGACTTTGGAAAGGAGAGGCAGAAACGAGATTTGTTTCCTTCCCTACCTGTGTGGCAGGACACTGTTCTCCCTCAGCGGCTGCTTCAGTTTAGCATTTTCTTCCTGGATTCTGAGCTTCCCGTCCTGCCAAAAGGAAACACTCACCCATCAGCTGCACCAGAGGAAAACTCCAGTTTCACTCCTGCCACACTGCAAGGGGAGAACTGACACTGCTGTTCTGGGGTACTGCTCTGCCCCTCCTTGGCACAGAGGAGTATCTGGCCCCAGTCTCCCCTGGCAGCAGCTCTCCATGCTTTCCTTCAGCAGGGTACAGAGGGGACTGCACCTCTCAGAGATGGGCAGGGGTCCCATGACCTCCTGTTACCAGAAACAGTCTCCAGTTCTTATCTGCAGAGCAGAGGCTGAGAACGAGGATGGGCTGAAGAGGCTTTGTAAAAGCTGACCAGAGACAAACTTTCCCAGCCAGGAAGGAAAAGAATCCTCCCATTCTCCCTAGCTGAGATGTGGGTCACAGCTGAGCCATGAGGCCTAAAGCACTTCACTGAAATTGTGCAATATTGGTCAAATAAGATAAAACACCATTCAAGCAGGACAGGGAGAAACAAAGAACTGCAGAAGCCATCTCTGTTACTGCACAGTTCTCATTGTTACAACTCAAAACTGCCTGGTCAGAGTGTGTACAAATCTTCCCAAAGCTCCTCTGGTTGTGGCACATGAACGACAACCATTTATTGCCTGAGAAAGCTCAGGAAAAGCAAACGAGCCAAGTGAAACTGTACCTCAAACCCGAGCCAAAAAACCCCAAGTCACGTTACCTGTCTGAGCCAATTCTTTGGGCCTTTTTTGCTTTCTTGGCTGCGCTGGTGACTCTGAGACCATCTGTCTCTCTCCCGCCTTAGCTCCAGCTCTAGGTGGCTCCTGGAATACCAGGTGGAATTGTGAATAAAGGATGGTTTTGGGACACTTGGCATTGACAACTGATGAACTGTTTGACCCTCTTCACACCACTAACTCGTGAGCTAAAACTGCCTCTTGGAACCCAAAGTTGTCTCGCAGTGTGTTAAGCCATAATGTGTCAGGGTGAAAAATCTACACATGCTTCATCTAATTCTGGTACAATTCAGCATCCAACTGGTGCAAAACCAGACTCATTTGCCCACGTCCTCCTAAGCTCACCCATGCACACCCAGGACCTCACACCAATTGCTGACCAAAGCCATCTTCTGGTTGTTTGAGCACTTTTTTGAAAAAGGAAACAAAAAGCTGGACCAGGACAGGAAGAGGGGAAAAAACTCTCCATGCAGCCAGCAATGCTCCCAAAGAATTCATCCCAGTGACCTTACAACAAGCCACACATGCGTCAAGGCTGCAGGAGATGCTCTTCTATTTTAAGGAAAAGAGATTTGTCTGTGTCCCTGACACTGCTCAAGTGATGACGCTGCAGGGGGAAATGTGATGGCTTTTGACAAGCTCTCTGTTTGGCTTCCAGCAAAACTAAGAGCAGTTCCAATGAGGAAAAAATCCACATCACAGTACTGTGTGGCAGGTAAGACAACCAAAATCACTGCCCTTGCTCCAGACCCTTCAGTGTTTGCTCCAGGCAGACTTGGCTGCTCAATCCCTGCCCAGGAGCAGCAAATGGTTACTGTTAGCTTTGAATCCCCAATTATCAAGGAATCACAGAAGGTTTCAGTTGGAAAGGATCTTACAGTCTGTCTTGTTCCACCCTGTGCCATGGGCAGGGACGCCTTCCACTGGATCAGATTGCTCCAAGCCCTGTCCAACCTGGCCTTGAACACATCCAGGGATAGGGCAGCCACAGCTATTCTGGACAGCCTGTGCCAGTGTCCAAGTGATGCCGTTACCAAGGATTTCTCTCCCTGGAGTGACACCTCGTGGCATCTAACACACAACTTGCCTCACTCCCTCTCCATCCCCTGCTTCCCTCTGCCATCACCCTGCCTGCTCTCCCCTAGACACAGCAACAACAGCCCAGAAAAGAGGGTGGAAAAGGGTCTCTTCACCGCTGCCTGGAGAGCTCTTCCACTTCCAGCTGGAGGCTGTTGATTTTGTCCCCAAACTCCTGCTTGAAGAGCCGGTTGTCCTGCTGGGCCAGCTGCCGCTCCTTCTCTGCCTGTCGCAATCTGGATTTGAGCCACATGAACTTGTGATAAAAAACAAAAGCCATGGTGGGGAGGAAGACCGAGTTTAACCAACAAATAAAAAACCCAGTGAAAAGGTAAAGCCAAAATAAGAGAATGGTAAAAACAATGGAAAGGAGGAAAATAGTTCAAAGCAAAGCAAAATGTAGGTGAACCAGGCAGAAGCTCTCATTTTCAATAGTTTTTATTCTATCACTACAGTTTACAGCCATTAGATGAGAAACAGAAAACATCACTTTTATCCAGATTCGAAGCAAACCTCAAGTACACAGAATTTTAAGTCCAATTGGGGTTTAATGTACGTTACATTTCAGCTTTGCACAGGTAACTGGAACTTGCAACATAGGTTGTAGCTACTCTATTGAGAATTAGTGCATGTTCCTGGTCTCTCCCATGGATGGACACTTTGGCTCAAGCCCCAGGCATCAGTACACCAACCCATTCCCACTCGGGGCCTGATATCAGAGGCAGCCAGATGCTTAAATCTGTCTGATTTCAGCACAGACCTAACCATCCAACCCGCTGTTCCTACAGCAGAGCTGTGCGAAGGGGCAGGGGGTTCCCTGTCCTAACCAGCTGTTCGGACACCTTGATCAAAGCTTCCACGTTTCCCTTAGGACTATTTCTTCTCCAGGGAGTTAGGATGAGTTTCTAGTAGCAGGTTACTGAGGGGGGAGTTTATAGGTTCAAGCATGCGGCTCGGGCACAGCAGGGAGGTTCCCAGCAGGGCTGCGCTGGGAGCCCAGGGAACAAGCCCCACAGTGGCCCATGATCCCATCCACGGGGACCAGGCTGAGCCCCGTGGATTTTGAAACACACCAAGGTGTTCCCTCCTGTGTTTGTCACATTTGCCACCCACTGCCCCAAGGAGCACCATCCCACAGGTCAAGGGGAGAACTGGCGCCAAAGAATTACTACAGGTGTCTCACCAGAGCAAAAAACCCCTTATTCCACACAGAAACTCCCCAGATCCGACCTTCCAAACGTAAGAAGTATCTCGAGCAGCAGTTACAAACCTAAAGCCTGCGAGAGGCCAGCACAGGGACTTCTGTGATCAGAGAATGTTAGTTTACAATAGTTCAAGCTACAGTTACTTCACTTTTTGCACCAGGGTGTTAAACTGGCAATTATTTTTCCTACTGAGAGGCGTTTCCAAGCTTTAGCTCTTGTTCCATTAGCAAATTCCATTTGTTTTGAGCAAGGCAAACTCAGAAGAAAATGAAGTGTAAAAGGCAACTCTTTCCAACCACCAACTACTCGGACAAGAAAAGGGCAAGGACCAAATTTCCATCTCCACTCCCCACTGCTGCACACTGGGCTCCTTCTCCTTTTTTTAATGTGTTTTTGTTTCCTTTAAACAAAGATCAGATTATTTTTTATAAAACCTGTAACTTCCCTTTCTGGGAAGGGGAGAGACCTCCCAAAACACCTCTCCTCCGCTTCCTTGGGTCAGGAAGGACCACAGGGTGTGTCTGGAGGGACTCCTGGCAGAGGTAGAAGCGATGCAAAGAGAAGGAGGTTTCCACTGAACTTACCACTCTACCGTGTTACTCTAAGACACCTATAGCTACTAATTCTGGACACATGAAGTTTAAAGGAATAAGGATAAGTCCCCACCCTCCCCCCAAGTCCCTAAGGCAGAATCCAGGCAGGCTGGTTACGGGAGGGCCGCTCTTCCCGGTGACGGGCCAGCGTCGCGCCCGCTCGGCTCGGACTCGGGGCTCAACCCACAGAACACAAGAGGACGGGGAACGGCTTGGGCTACGCACACAACTACTGTCAACAACGTCCAGGGATGCATTTCTCGTCTACTTCACAAAAAGGGCAATACAGAAAAGGAGCTGACTGTCCCGAGCTGGCCACGGCCCCGGCTGAGCCGCGCACGCGCCGAGGGCTGTGCTGCTGCACGCGGTGACACCCGCGGCTGGGCACAGCCACCTCGCCCACTGCTGGCTGACGCCTTCCCGGGGTGCTCAGTGGCCAACTCGTTGGTACTTGAACACGGTTTAAATGGCAGGGCTGGGGATTTTTATACCCGACTAAATCTCGGCAGAAAAACTCACTGATTTTAAAAACTCGGCAAATTCCAAACCAACTTTAGGTGACAATTAACATTTTAACAGTTGCTTTTAGCAATTCTCAAGTTCTCCCCTCATAAATGAGTTCTGATGTCAGAGCTGTGAGGTGGCCAGACATAAAAATGTCTAATGATGCTTCTGGATCAGTTTGTTTGCTGCACTATTTAAGGTTTTTGCCTGTTTCACCAAATCCTTTTCACTGTGTAAGTAAGTCAGAATGAGGATGATGAGAAAACAGAAAAAAATAACAACAGCGAGAGAAAAAAGAACACAGGAATTAGCTCAGTAGGTATCATGAAACATTTTCAAACACAAACTTGTTACAAAGAAAACCACCTTGTTTACCAAGAACCATTCCCAACAGACACCCTAAAATGAGAGCGCCAATGGAGTGCAATGCACTACTCATTAACCAAGTCCCAGACCCACTGCTCCCACTGCTCCTCATGCAGCTCTGTCCAGCACAGCACTGGGACTTTCCCCTGGCCCATTCTGGATCCAGGGGACACTACACTAAAGGACACACCAGTGGATCATGGTTCAAGTTTCCTGTCTTACCTTTGTTCCAGCTGTTTGATGGTGGCAGCCATCTGATTTGTTTTTTCTTCCAAGCGGCTGTTTAATTCACTCTTCTGTTTGACTCCCATGTCTGAACTCTGGGAAAAGGAGCAGTGGGGGTTTGTGTAAGGAGCAGTAAATCCTAAATAAACCCCCATAAATTATTTGGTACATGAAACAACAGGGCAGCAGGCAAAGAGGCAGGAAAAGAGGCAGAAAAAGCAAACGCCAGGTCAGTATTGCAAGGACAAATGTCTTGCCATAGAGGTGCAGGCTCCACCTGGATCCCACAACAGAGCAATGCCACCATCCATGAAGATTCCTGGATATGGGAAATGTATAATGCAGCGCTTGCTAATAGTTAATACCTTAGTATCATTCAGCTATTTTGAACAAAGCCATTGGCCCAAGGAGAGCAAAAGCAACTCTGCTGTTGTCAAGTTGATTTTAGGATTTATTCTGAGCATCGTGTTGCTGTTTGGGGAGCCTGCTCGTGTCACCACACAGGAGACACCAGGTGCCCTCCACACCAGACCGTGATGGAGCACAAGCTCCCACAGCTCTTTTCACACCACAAAACCACTCAAGATGCTTTCCCCTGTCTCACACGCACATTTCTGGACCATGATGAATTTTTGTTCAGAAGAAATTGCCTTTACCCTCCACCACGTTCCAGTGTTCTCACAGCAGGACAGAAGTGTGCTGCACAGCCTGTGTGCCCCTTCCACACCCAGCACCTTTCCAATAGGCAGGAGGAATAAATGCACAGAAGCTCTCACTTTTATCTGGAATTCCCTGCATTTCCTTAGCTCCCTACCTGCAGCTTGAAAGACAGTTCATGCTTTAGAGCCCTGAGATCGTCCAGCTGCTGTCTGAGTGCCACCAGCGCATCCTGCTTTTCACAGACATCCTTCTCCAGCATCTTCATGGCCAGCTCCATCTCCTGCCGCATCCCAATCTGCGCCTCCAGCTCCTTCTCCACATCCTGGAACACAAGGAGCCCTCAGCATTTCCAGGAGCTCCCCTCATCACGCAGGGGGTAACCACCCTTCCCTTCTGCCCGTGCACCGCCTGCCCATGAGCTTGCTGCACTGCTGCAGCTTCAGAGTCACACATCTGACACATCCCTTAAGGAGAATAACTCCACAATTTCCAGTCCAGTATCAGAGCCAGGTGTGCAGCATGGCTAGCAGAGAGTCAGGGAATTCTACACGGGCTGTCTTTGGGATGGAGGGGTCTAAGGAAAGATTTTATTTCCGAAATACTATCAGGTCAGGCATTTTTCTCCCCACACAAGTACTGAACAAGGGCTCAGCGTGGCAGTGACCCTTTGCAGCCCCGTGGGGTGAGCCCCGAGCCCCCCAGTCCTCACCAGGCGCAGCTGAGTCTCCTCCTTCAGCTGCTTCCGTGCCTCAGTCAGCGCCTGCCCGTCAGCAGTTCTGTCCTTGGTGGCCTGAGGTAACAGACACAGTTCACTTGGCATTGTGTACTGCCAGCCCTCACATGGCCTCATTATTGGCTTTTCCCCAACACTTGGAGTTCTGCAACAATTCAGGACAAACCAGCACAACTCCTGTATCCCGATGTGCCTGCCCCCCCTCAGCAAGCCCCGCTCCCTTCTGTCCCCTGACACCTTGCCCAGCGAGCCGTAAGCTGTGGGAGCTGCCGGCTCCGAGCACGCTCCCTGCTCCACCCCCATGGCCAGGCAGGATTCCCTGCGGCCAGGGCCCATCTGTTCCCTCTGCACAGGGCCTACTGCCGTTCCTCCAATCCAGTGTGGGGTTTGTGTGAGACACACAAGCAAATAAACTCTGTTCCAAACAAGGCATTCGGGCTGGGCCTGCCCCAGGGCTCAGCCATCATCCCCCCCCCACACAAACACACCAACCTTACGACTGGACTCCAGGATGTAGGAGCTTTCTTCCTTAACCCGCTCCATCTCTTCCTGCAGTGTAATGATCCTGTTGTTGGCAACTGCAAGCTGGGAAGAAGACACAACTAGAATGCATCAAAAACATACTTCAGTGGTTTTTTTCTCTCTTGACCCCACCAGATCAGGAAGATTAGGCTGGAAACAGAGGAGGAGCAGCACGCAGCACCCTTAGGGACAGGACACCTGGCTCAGAGGAATTCCCAGGGATGCCAGCACTGCAGACTAACAGATTAATGTAAGTGTATGGTCAAAGGCAAAAGTAACTTCAGAAACTCTCTGTGGCTTTGTAACTCACAACTTACATAAGGGCCACACACAGGAGCTGCTCAGAGACATTCCAGGGGATCAGCCTTGCTAACCTGTGACAAACCCATACAGAACTCCCGGATGCAAGTGTGAGTCCTCGGCAGAGCTCAGGCCCGACACACACATGTGGCTGTGATGTGTGACACAGCTCATTACCTACAGCCCAGCTGGCACCTAAAGCGTGCCGCTGTCACTGCAGCCTCATCCACACTCTGCAGGCTTCCCTTGGCAGCTTCATTATCAAACCCCAAAAGTACTGCAGGCACCTTTGCAATTCATCTCCTGGTACCACGTCACTACGCAGGTAAAACACCTAAAGCGACTCATTCCAGCAGGTAAGACCTCCTGTCACCCATTTGTCAGGGAACTGACCCCAAAACATTTTATGACATTTATGCCATCACTAATGAGCTGCAGACAGCATCTCATTAGTTAAAACATAGACTGCACCTATGCTTCACATATCCGCTGTTTCTCATGCTCAGGCTGGACATTTTACTTATATTGACCTTTTTTCCTTTACTTTTTGCAAACTTATATAAACATACAGTTGATTTTCCAACTTGTGCTCAGTAGTGACAGCCAGTGAAATTCCTTGGCAGGTCAGCTATTCCAGTTCCATCATTAAACACCCTTCATTCTGTACACCAGACATCTGAAAGGAACTCCTCCCTCCCTGGTTAATCCCTAATTCCCAAAGGCCAAAGCACCAGGTGGTTTTCCATGATACTTACCTCCTCGGTCAGCTTTGTGTTGGATTTCTCCAAGGCATCCACCTTGGCCTGCAGGTTGTTTACTGTAGCACTGTTGAAGAGAAAAAACCTTACAGTAATCCCTTCACTTTTTAAACTTCCGTTTTCTCTTTTGTTCTACAAGATAATAAAGAGCCAAGAGATCACGTTTTACCTTAGATGTCTGTTGAGTTCTTCTACATAGTTCTTCTGGTCCAAAATGGCAGTTATCTGACCATCTCTGGAAAAAAGAAACAGGGCAGCCTGGAACATTTGAATACACATTCCCAAGAGAGCAGCAGCAGAACAACTGTGTGTGCACCTACCCTTCGCTGCCTTTCGTGCTGTTCCCATCTTTCAAATACATGGAGAAATCAATAACTCCCACCTGGAGAAGAAAAAAATTGCCTTTTACACTAAACACTTGGTTTCTAAGACCAACCCACTGTTCCCAGGTGTGGAAGTTTAGAGTTAGGACATCAGCATCTGCTGTACTTCAGCAAGGGTTCATTACATCAGCAAGCTATGCAAAATTAATGAATTTTCCAATTTAAATGAGCAGAACAAACCCATTAACTGAATACCCAGTACCTGGGAGTCCAGGTCCTCCCCCTTCATGCAGAAGTTGGCATCGATGACGTTCAGACCTACGAGAAGGCCAGCAATGATGGCACCTTCCTCTTCCATCATCAGTGCATTGGGCTCGTAAAATTCACTGCAGGATGCAGGGCAAGAGACACAGAGGAGTGAGATGGGAAAGATGATCAAGATCTTACAAGAGAGCAGAAGTGAACCTAACTGAGCATGAGTCCAGCACTCACCTGAGAAGATCTTTTCTGTTAATCAAGGCTTTCATGTACTCTGAAAGTTTCTTCTGCATCAGAGCCAGGCGAAGCCAAGCTCTTCCTCGGCCCACAGGTGTCCTGCAAAGGCCAAAACAAACATTTCCAGACACCCTGCAAGGCAGTCACCAACAGCTCGAATAACCCCATGCTACCTCAAATTTTTGCACTTCCAAGACAGAGGTGGCACTGGTGCAAACAGAGAAATACAAGGTATGTGAGCACAAACAGGTTCAGACCGATAAAGCCATCACTGTTTCTCTCATAACTCGTGGTTTTGCTGCCCTACTAAAAAGACTTTCCTGACTTTATCCCTGCTGGATGCTGCCAGACAGATCAGCTGCTTCAGCTCATCACCTTCTGAGTCACAACCAGCTCTGCCCAAGTCACAGGAACACACACTCCCCAGCACAGCTGCCCAACACCACTCCTTGGGGTGGGTCAGGCTGGATGGGAATCCAGCCAGACAGCTCAGAAGCAACTCAGTGCTGTTCTCCTGGGTGCTTTGCTCCTGAACACCCTCACAGGATGCCATGGGCTCGAGTGCCAGCCCTTCCCCTCCTTTCTCCTGGCCACCGGGAGCACGTGGCTCTCACATGCTGACCTGCATGTCTGACCTCAGCTGGTCTGAGCAGCAGCAGCTCAAGGAAGCCATGGCCAGTACTGCCCACTCCTGACTCGCTAACAGCACCTGGCTCTTCCTAAGGGTCACTAGCAACAGAAGGTTAACAAACGTACTCCAGAACTGTTCTTAACTTCCATTCACTCCCTACTGCAGTGCTCTACAACAGGAAGAGGTACCAGGAGCCCTGGCACAGCACTGGCCCTGTCAGCTGCTGCAGGAGTCCTGCACTGATCTGCAGTAAAAGCACTCATCCATCGGTACATCACTAAATACTAACCCAAAAGCAATTTATTGAATTTATCCATCTGTTCTTTCAGCAAAGATGACTCGAGCCTTAGTCCTGTTGCTCATACAAAAGCTTCCTTACCCATTTCTTCTATTCCAAGCTGAAAGCTTCTTACAGTTTCTTTTACCATGAAATAGGCAAGCCTGAATGTGATGTCTGAAATTCCTATGAAACTTTTACTAGTAATATAGGTTTCTTGTGGCTTTTTGTCTCCCCTCTTCAACACAAACTACTATCTTCTCTAGCTTGGTGCCTAAGCTTCCCTCTCACATAAACTTTAAATGAATTTATTCAAAAGAAGCATTATGTACATCAGCCTCAAAACTGTTTATTTAAACTGTTATAATCTTCCTGTTATTTCCCTTCCTCTTGAGTCTGACTTTGCAAATGCTCAATAAAGGCTGTTCCCATGCCTGAGGCACATCACCACGCCTTAAGTGCTAACAGTAAATGCACTGCTGTCCATAAGTTGCCATGCTCTAAACACAGCAAGAATATATCCTGTGCTCTCCTGCTGCTGATCCTTGATGAAGAGTAAGAGACCAATGATCCGTTTTTATCTGCAGAAGGTGACAGATGTATTCCTGAAGGCTCTGTTTGCTCTTCCTTCTCTTCTTCAGGATCCTTCTCACAGTAAAACTTATATTATGTACTCATGCAATAAAGGAGTGTACTTACTTCAGCCCTGGGAGATCCTTAACACTTGCTGTAATCTCTGCAGCCTCAGGAACGAGTTTTTCTACTAATTCTAGAGGTCCCCAAAATGACTTATTTTGCCCAAGAAAAGTCTTTTTGGCTAAAAAACAAAAAGAAATAAAAAATGAGCCTGTTAAATCCATGCTGATATAATGCCTTCTCAAACAAGTGAACAAAAAGTAGCCAAAACCTGACAGAATGGTTCCTCTGGGGCTGCTGCTGGGCAGGCACTTGGTATCCTGGAATCCCAGGATGGTTTGGGTGGGAAGGGCCCTAAGGACCACCTGTTTCCACACCTCTCTGCTTTCCACCTCCAGCTGCTACCACAGAAGGGCAGCACCTAAATGAGTGTCCATACTTGGCCATTTGAGCAGTGACTCAGGATTTCAGGGTCAAACGCATTTTAACAGCAGCTTCAAGCCATGAGCTGCACACAGCCCAAACCCTCAGTTTAGAAAGAGCTATTGAGAAAGGAGCTCCAGGGTTGCAGTTCCTCTTCCTGCAAGGGGATGCATTCCTAAAGCACAAAGAAGTGCAGAAAAAGGAGTCACGAGCTTGCCAAAAGCCAATTTAGTCCCCCCAATCACTGACTTACACCCGGGACTACTGAAACACTGCTTTAAATATGGCAAGCACCTGCAACGCCTCAACTTTCCACCTCCAGCAGGTTTCTGTGCCTTCCTTTGGCCTGCCCAGCCCACTGTGGCTGCTGAGCCTCTCCCTGGTGTGGTGCAGGCTGCAGAGCTCTGGTTTCACCCCACGCCGCTGCTCCCCGCTGCAGGCCGTGCCCTGCAGTGCGCAGGGCTCGTGCCCAGGCTCGGAGTTACCTTTGAGGCCGTGCTTGAGGCAGTGCTCCATCACCACGAAGAACTGCTGCAGGGGGGCGTAGTCCGAGTCCAGCGTGCGGCCCAGGTTCAGCGCCGACTCGATCAGCCCCTTGATGCTCAGCTTGGCCATGTTCATCAGGTTCATACGTTCGTTAGCCATGAGGTAATTGGGGTCTGCAACAAAGGAAGGAAAATGCTGCTGAACAACAAAAGCTGGTTTTATTACAGTAAACACCCCACCTTGCTCTATTTGTTCCTCAGCTTAGAAGGCATTTTTGGGGCAGTGAGTTTCACAGGAGGCACTCTGCAGGCCTTTTGTGGAGAAAAATCAACATCAACTAGCATTTCAGGGCCAAAGCCACAACAGCATGGGAATAGACAATGTATCATATTGAGGGTGCCTTAATACTTCAAATAACTACGGGAGTTCCCTATTTTCAAGAATGACATTTAGAGCCTGGCATTCATCCTGTGCTTTGCACCTTGACAACGTGTCTCTGACCGGCATGGCCACCACTTGTTCCAACTCACATCCCCTGCTACAAACCGGTAACAATCCTCCACTTGTGATTTGTTCTTCCATCTAAAGATCACCATGGACCCCCTCACACTTACTCCAGCAACATGTGTCTCTATGCCAACTTGCATCTCTCTTCCTCAAGATTTTTCTTTAAGCTTAGCTCTAACATGGAGCCAACTCCCACTTATCTCTCTTGGTTTCAACACTGCCACTGGTTTTCACCAGTGAGAAGGAGCTGATCTTCATGGCTCCTGACAGGTCACAGTAAATCCCCAAACTCACAGATCTCCCAGGACTATATTCTTCCTCTACCATATTATAAACATCCAGACCTTTACACCCGCTACTCACACCCAATTTTTGAGCTCCAGTTCTCAGCTGCAGGTAGTTTCATCCCCATAAGACCCATTTATCCAGGGCTGCTGCCAACAACCAGGGACCCTCAAACCAACCTGCCACCTTCACAAGTGAATTAACTATTCCTGGGAGCAGAGATGTGAGCAGAGGACACCTCAGATTGCAGATCTAAGCAAGAGGCACCCTATCAGCACCCACCAGCCAAGAAGAGAGCCAAGAGCACAGCTAATACACCCACACCCAAGTGCATGTCACTGTGGGCTGGGAAAAATCCACAGCACAGGGAAGAGCCGGGGCAGTGCCGCCATCCAAACCTGACACATGGCTCATTTGTTCAGTCTCTCAAAAAGCAGCTCAGGACAGAGCTTCTCTCATCCCCCTTCTTCTTCAGAGTGAAGCAGCACCAGAAGCCTCTTTCTCTAAATTTATTTCCATAGTTTAGAGAACTTCCAAGTACTCATTTAGGAGTGCAGTGCTCAGAGCAGCACTGGACTGCAGAAAGACTGAACTTTGTGAGGAGTTTTTATTGCCTTTCAGGACTACTGCTGTCTGAAGGTGATGGGTCTGGCTGATCTGGAGATACCCTGAGCACATGGCCTGCTCCAGATTTCCAATTCATTTTATGAGCTGCAGTGTAGCTAACAGTCACCATCATTGGGAATGAAGACTCAGGAAAAAGGTCAGGCACAGTATTGCCAAGATACAGAGACCTCCTCCTCATCCTCTCTCAGCACATTTCCTCACTGGCCAAGGCCACTGATCTGATGGGGTAGCAAAGCATCCACAATGACTCTGCTTGGGTAGCAAACCAATCCCTAATGCAGAAATAAAGGAAGTTTACAACAGAGCACCAAGGAAAATGCTCTTTTGGCTGTGGTTATTAGCTAATTTCAACAGAAAAATATTTTCACCATATCACACTAATCAAAGGTTTCTGCTTCCTTAGTCTGCTGTGAGCAATCGTGCTCTGCTTATCCAAGATTCTCATCTTGCAAACCCATTTGCTTATATAGCATGAAACTAGATAAAATCCCTAAGGTTTAGTCCAAAAATTAAATGCTAAGTAATTGATACTCTTGTTCTAAGCACTGGACCACGCACACCTTTAAAGAAGGCAGGGTAGGCAGGCAAGGCTGACTTTCACACAGCAGAACTGTCAGGCTGGCTGGAAGCTGGGACGAGTCTGGTCCTGGTGTGGACCTGCCATGCTCCATCTGAGCCGGTACCTTCTCCAATCTCCTCCTGCCTCTAACTGCAAAACCTCGGACTGGGCTTTCCTACACATCCCATGTCATAAAGCTTAAAAAGTAAAAACCCCAGCCCTCCAACTTTGCCTTTCCACAGGGTTTGGGTTTCAAATGAAGGAATCAAATTCTCAGGACACTTTGTTATTTAAATGTTGCAGCTTCTACAGAACAGACATGTTTTCTAACCAGCTGCTTCCATGAAGTTGTTTCCCCAAAAGCATCTGAGAATCCTGTTACTTGTTTAAAAGGTACAATCTGTACCCAGGAACCCGAAAGTCAAGGAAAGAGTCAATACAATACAGGGTCTCAAAGGGTTAAGCTGTGACTGGTCTTGGTACTTCTTATTCGGTGACAATAAATTTTATCACTCCTCATATTCTAAAACAAGGAAGAAGCAACTAAAATGAAGCTAAAACTTGGATCAAAGGCAGGGAATGATGAGACACTGGAGAAGTGAACAAACCCACTAAAAGCAATGCCAATTCATTAGCATTTCATCAAGGTTCTCCATCTTACATCAAGAACACCAACTTAAAGTAACCTGAAATTCAGCACGGCTACTTCCGTGTGGCAGAGAAACATCTCTCACCTGAAAAAATAAATGCAAAACAACTTACACAGTATTTTATGAAAAAAAGAAGTCTCAACCCCTTTTTTTTCCTTAAAGCCTGCCCTGGAAAATGCCCTTCTCTGGGAAGCAGCAGGGGCTGTTTTGCCAGGAGAGGAGGACATGGCCTGTGGCTGAGGAGGCTGCAGGCAGCGACCAGGCACAGAACCAGCACAGCAGTTAAAGGCACCATCATGGAAGATGAGCAGCAAGGATCAGTGTGCTCAGTGCATGAGAACACCAGCCTTTTGTGCTGCAAACACTTGAATCCCAAGCAGGAGCAGTTGTATTTAATCATCAAAGTACCAATCTGCTTGAGCCCTTGCTGCATTGGGGATTCAACTATTTCACATCTGCACCGTTTTTTAAAAATCAACAAAGAAGCACTATAAATGAGTTTCTCATTTAGTACTTCACAAGTTCCAACAAAAATTTGGTATATAAGTTGTAGGGATTTTAGAATCATTTTTGCTAAGCCTTGGCAAATACTGCCAGAAAATCTGAACAATCTAGTCAGAAATACTGCAGAAAATCTTAAGCTTCACGGTGATTTCTGAAATACTTTTTAAAATTCAGCTTCCATATGTTGCTGCAACCTTTTAAGCTGTGCTTCTGCCAGGCTCAGGAAACTACTGCCTCTGAAAGCATTTAGAAGAAGGTAAATAGCCCTTGTTGATTCACTTCTTATACCTCCACTTCAAGTCAAAATAGTAAAAAAACCCCACACATTTATTGAAGCAACATCAAGAAAATGCAAGAAAGCCACAGCTACTGGCACTGGAAAGGAAAACTAACTGCATTTTGCACTCAGGCTCAAAACAATAGCGCAGAAGCCAACAATTAGCACAAACAAGAGCTGTGAGATGTGGGTGTGGAACGCACCTTCGGAATCATCGCGCAATTGCTCCACCACATCTGTCAAATCCTCCCAAGAGTCTTTGCAAACAGCAAAAGGAAAGGAAAAGAAAGAAAAACGTCATGCAAGCCGTGATCTAAAGGAAAGATTCAAAATCAAGATATAAGAAAAGCATAACTGAAAGGGAGATTTGCATCATACAAGACTTAATTCATAGTGGCAAAAGATCTGCAAGTCAAAAGGGTTTATTAGTCTGCACAAAGCAATAGAGCAAAGCATTTTTCTCTCAGAGTCAGACCAGGGCAGGCTTCAGTAAAGCTGCAGAAGCTTTGTTTCTGCATTAACACAAGCAACACTTTTGTAAAGCACATCCCAAAAAGAAAAGCAACAAAAGCATTCCTTTATTTGTAAGATAAAAGCACTAAACTTGTGATATTTATGCAATGTCAGCTTTTGCTTCAATTTCCTCATATCCAAGAAGAACTGCTGGCAGGGAAACAGCCACACGTGGGAAGCAGGCACATTCAGGGAAAAGACACACTGAGGGCATTTTAAGGTTCAACAGAGCTTAAACACTGTTATGACCATACCAAACGACAAATCCCGCAGAGGTGACCCAGCTGAGCCCTACAGGGGTCACAGGCTGCCGATGATCCGCTAAGGACTCAGCCAGGGAAGCACCTCTCTCCTCGGCGGGACAAGGGAGGTATCCTGGGCCAGGAGCAGGCAGGACAAGGAGAACTGGTTTCAGCACACCCACTAGGTCCCTGTTCCAAAGCCAGCGAGCCAAGGCAGACAAATGTCCCGAACCCTGGGCATTTCTCACTCCCTACTTACGCACCCGCGCTGCCCAGCGTTAATCCGCGATCGGCGGAACAGCCAGAGCACGGCAAAGGCTCCGTGCCCCCTTCCCGAGCCAACCGTGCCGAAGTCCCGAGCAAAGTCCAGAGGCTGCCGGGCCCTCCTCCCTCCCACACACAGCCAGCGCCAGCCTCCCTCCCGGCCCGGGAGCCAGCCCTGGCCCGCAAACTGCTCAACAGGCCCCTCAGCCTGACACTGGGCTATGCACAGCACTCATTTTTAACCCTTTTCCTCCACAGCAGAGACTTTCACCAATTCCCCTGTGGCCGAGCACTAGGGCAGGAGCAACAAGGAGTTTCCCTGGAGGAAATCCCTGTTGTTGCAAACCCCCCCCCCGGTGATACCCTCCCGACGTGCAGCACTGATGGCTTTTGGTCTCTCCTGACAGGCGCTGCAGTTTCCCAAGGGCCAGGAGACTCAACCTCACCGTGGTGGACGGACCTGTCCCTGACACTTCCCGGAACCCTGCTGCACAAACGGGACACTGTGACTCAGATCCAGATGCTGATCGTCCCAGAATCCCTGCCTGCACACAGTAAGGGAAGCCACACACCACCACTGAAAGGTCTTCTATTTCATACTGAGGGGTTGGATTTTTTCCTTAATCCAAAGCATAAACGGGGAAGAACATAAAACCAAAACCAGATTTAACAGGGACAGAGGGAACTGACAGGCTTCATTTCATCTTTCTCATTTATTTTGAACCCTTAGCAAGTAACCCACGTAAAGCTCCCAGAGAAATATCCGAAGGAGTCACAAATATTTTCTTCTCTTCTGCCCTACAAGCCATAATCCCATCTTCCTACTAGCAAGAACTGCAAGAATTTAAACTGGTACTGTGGCATTTGCATAGATTTAGAGGCAAAAGCACACATTTAATTAGCACTTTCTTTCCTATTTTCATTCATTCTCCATGCATCCAACTGCACTTTGCAAAGAGTTCCTTTCTTCTTTTACCTTGTACATTTTCCCACTTGTCTGGAAATTCCACCAAGCAACAGTGGGGGGAAAAAATCTTCACACAGAAGAATCACAAAGACCTGAAACTCTGTCGTTTCCATGGTCCTTATGGTGTGTGAAAAACTCAATACTTCCAATTATGACGGAAATTATTTAATTCTGCACCAAGTTTAGAAAACGGGATGACCAAGACTTTTAAGTCTCCATAAAACTATTAACTCATTCCAACCAGATTCCCAGGAAGATTAGTATTATGGAACTCAATACCCCACTGGAATGAACACTCAAGCCAGTTCTTCAGGAGGGGACTGGAGACCTTGTCTCTAAAATATTCATCACGGAAATCCCATCTGTTATTTGGACAACGGAGGGGTTTGCAGTCACTCCCTTCGCTGACACAGCAGCAGCATCTCACTGAAGGAGCAGGGATTCACCTTCCCAAGCCAAAAAATGCTTTTATGAGTAAACCCTGGGAGAAAGGGACAGCATCAAAATTATTTCACACTGCTGCTCAATCTTTGTTTTTAAAGGTTGAAGTTATTAGGCTAAAATAGAGTTGAGTCAAAACCTTTCTGAACCAATGAGCATCACCTCACACATAGCATCTTGATATGAGAATCAAGTTCCTCCAAAGACAGATGAAATAGAATCACAGAATCACAGACTGCCTTGGGTTGGAAGGAACTTTGAAATTCACCCCATTCAGCCCCCTGCCATGGGCAGGGACACCTTCCACTAGCCCAGGTTCCTCCAAGCCCCATATCCAACCTGGCCTTGGACACTTGCAGGGATCCAGGGGCAGCCACAGCTCCTCTGGTCAACCTGTGCCAGGGCCTCACCATCCTCACAGGGAAGAGCTTGTTCCATCAGGAAGAAAAGGTCCCAAGTTCTTGAATAGGTCAGAATTTTAAAAATTATTTCAAAGTACAGAAATTTTAAACAAACTCGTAAGGAGAAGCTGAGCCGTCAGTAAGATAACCTAAAAAACCCCAAGGCGTCAGTTTCGGGAAGTGAAAACTGAGCTCGATATAGAAAGTCCTGAGCAATGGTGCCATGTCAGTCCTGCTGCTGGGACTGCTGGGAAAGGCTTGGCCCAAATCTGAAAAAACATTCCTTTGTTAAGAAATGGGAACCTCTGGTCGCATTACTACACTTAAATTGCATTCTGATATTCGTTACGTTAGGAATACATTTAATAGCAAATGAAGCGGTCAAGGAAGAAAATCAGGTGGATGGTGTTAATGTTACGGGAGGTACATAAGTAATTCTTTCAGGTTAGGTTTACCAACAAGATGGATCACCAATTGTTGACAAAGAAAAGGGATTAACAAAGGGTTTCAGCATCATGTTCAAACACCCTGCAAGCCCAAAATCAGGGTAGCCACCAGGCAGTCTGCAGCCTGGAACACCAGGAACCATCTACTCAGGACAAAGTAGCTTAAAAAACCACTTATTTTAAAACCCACCACATAAAAATTCCGTCTCTAAATATACACATATACAGAGAGCCTTGCATACAGAAGAAAAGAGCAGCCAAAGATCTGCAACAAACCAGAAGGAAATGAAAAAAGAAATAAAGAAGTACAGACAACTTGGAAATTCCAAGCCCACTCTCCATTACACGTATGGGACAAATAAACAGCCAGCGTACACCACACACAGGCACAGTATAATCCCATCCTAAGTCTTATTCCCCTCTCCACATGACTACCATAAAATAATCACCCCATTTTTCTATGTTGCAACTGTGTGCAGTTACATGGAACGTTTCTGCACAACCAGCCTGTTTTCAGAGGGAAACATATGACTAACTGCTATGAGAAATTTCTCATCCTATTTTGGCCCTTGACAGTTTACACCAAGAAAATAAAAACCCAAACCCTTGGGGTTTTTTCCCCATCTTTCACTTCCCAGTTCAGTTGACACCCAAGTGGTTTCTCTGAAGCACTTTTGACTCACCACCTCCGAGGGATATAAAGCTGCCCTGAGTTTCCCAGGTCTGACTTCACTTAGACTGACACAGCTTAGAAGAGCAAAGAAAACAACTCTTAAGAGTAATTTCTGATTTGAAGTCTGGATTACATGATCTAACTGCTGTTCCCAAGATTTATGACCATGAACACACTGTAATTCATTTAACTTGCATTTACATCGACTTCACATTTCTTCTATTAGATCTGGTCTCCAGCTCCTTCAAACTCATCATCTATTTAGGGGTTTCTGTCACCAGGTGTGTTTTAAGAGGCTTTTTCCAGCTACAGAGTCATCTCATGCAGGTTTTTGTCCACACCTGAAAGGTCCTTGCCACTCACAGTACAATTCAGATTTGTTTTGTAATGGGAAAGGCCCAATCCACTGAAAAATCCCACCTCTCCCACGACTTTACTGTTCCTATTCCACACTACTAGAGAAACCCTAAACCCAAGTTAACAGTTGCCAGTTTGCAAAACAAAAATATAACCAATAAGGTTATGCTGCTTCCCTAAACCATTTTGAAGTACACAAAGAAACATGGAAAAACATGGAAAGAAAAGATAAAATCTGAAGGATGATTCAATAACCAGTGCAAGAGCTTAATGGGCAAGAAGTTTTAAGAACATTTCATTTTCCTGAAGACGTCTACAACTCCATGTCAGGACATTTTACACAAGCACATGTCAGAAACTAAAACTTTTAAATGACTGGTCAAAAAAAAAAAAAAAAAATTCTGACCTTAGTTTCTGCCCCATAGAAAAGATAATTTCATCTTCACATGCTATAAATTCTAATTCCAATTGCTCCTTTTAGTGCAAATAGAAGAGGATTAATAAAAAGAAGAATACTGTAGTTCTTGAAAGCTCCAAGTAAACTCGAGTTATCACATGTATTCTTCTGGTCTCTACTACAAAGTGATCCCATGAGGACAAAAATTTCCACAGCTCTGTTGTGAAGCTCCTCACGATTATTCAAAAAAGAAATTTAACATCTAGTAAAACAGCCTAAAAAAAAGGCCATTTTGTGTAACTTCTCCCCAGAGCTGAGACCAGTGTTCCGTGCCATCCATACACACTCTTCAACGTTCAACAGAACGTGCTCTCCAGAAACCACAAGAGCTGAGGGGCAGAAAAAGGAAGGCTTCAAATCTTTATTCCAACAAGCTGTTGGATTTGGTACTTACTGCAATATACATTTTACATCTCTTAATTTGTAAGGAAAAAACTATCCCCCTTTGTTATACCTTTAGCAGAATTCCACAGCTCTTTTTTTTTCCTTCTCCATAATGCCTAGCTCTGTACATCAGTTTTATGGACACACTCCCAGGGACACGAGCCCACGCTCCTGTGCCCCCGGCCTGTGCACACCCTGCAGACACAGCAGCAGTGCTGATGCAGTAGCAGCAGACCCAACAGTGGGATACAGCTGTGTCAGCTTTCCTATTGTCAACACTCTTCCTGACCTTCTCTGTTGAAAATATGACTTGGATTCAAATACAACCCCCCTCAAACAACCAAAAAGCAACCTTAATTTATGCATGCATATACATCTCCAGGAAGGTCATTATGGTACTGCTCTTTCTGCATTTGTTTTTGACATATGAATTAAATAATATGGCAAAGGAGTGAGCAAATGCTGTTTTCTAATGCCTTCTGGTGCACACCACAGAGTGACTGTAATTACACCTTGAAAAACACTGGAGTAGGACCAAGAAAGGTCTTAATGACACACATAAGAACATAGGAATTGGAAGACAACTGAATTCCTGCTCACCCTGTACTCACCTCCCTGAACCCCTGGGATATGCTTCAGAGGGAATGTTAAGTTTCTCCTTGTGAAACCCCTGTCTGGTATCCCACTGCGTGACTAAGTACTTGGCAAGCCAAGTCTTAACCCAAGGGCTACCGTCACTGAAAGCAGCTGTCAAATGGAAATTAAATTATCCCTTGGAAATTTATTTTAAAGCTTAAATCCCCACCACAATTTCACTTGTCTCATTCAGGAAGACATTGCTGACTTAACCAGACAGCATCAAACGGGTCAAGCGAAACTGCTTGGTGGAGTGACATTTCAGGAGTTACTGGAAAAGGGTCAGGCATGAGAAGCTGGAGCCTCCTTGCTCTAAAACCAAAAGGTGCATGTAGCAAGGGCACTCACAACCTCAGCACCTGCAGAAACTCATCACCTCTCCTTCTTCCCCACTTGTTTATTGGCAGAGTACTGTGTAGATGTCCACTCATGCTTTTAGTACTCAGAGCATTCAATCCTCGTCCTGGTATTAAACTGTTTACCAACCCACATGACAAATCCTTTTTCCAGAGGAAAGCAAGATGTGCTACATCTCCACGTTTCAGGCTTCCAAGCCATTATAAACAGCAGCACGCTCATCAGAGGCGAGCTGGGGCACTGTGATGGCATCGTCACCTGACAGTGGGCATCGCTGCGTAATCGCTGGGGCTTTCCAAAAACTCCCCACGACCGGGCACATGCTGGGGTGCTGCCGCTGTGCTCCCCTGGTACCAGATGGCAGCTCACTAACAGAGCTATCAGCCCTGGTTTAAGGGCAAAACCATGATTAAATGTTCTCACTGAGCACACATCACGGTTTTCTTCCTTCCTGAGATACACCAACCTGATACAGCTAAAAAGACAATTCCTCACTCCCAGCCTTAAAGGGCTGGGTTACACATTCTGAGGGCGACCTGAAGCAGCAATTCGGCTTTCTGATCTGCCCCCGGCTGTCCAGGCTCCGCAGGCAGGACACGAGCACCTGGTCCTGGAGACGCCCCCTCCCAACTCGTGCAGCGGCGGAACAATGCGCGGGCCCGGGGCTCCCGGGGCGCAGCCGGACCGTACCTTCGTGGGTAGGCTCGGGGTCGGGTGTCAGCGAGATGTCATCCAGCTCGCGCAAGCACAGCCACTCTCCATCCATCGACACGCGGAATTTGCAAAGATAGATGGTCTCCATGGCAGCCTGAGTGATCTTGTCTGTGGTGGGGGTTGGCATGTCGCTTTGAGGCGTCAGAGCAGACATGATGACTCAGCTGGTACAACAACAACGGGGGCAAAATAAGGACTAAAAACAAAAGCTTTCTCAAGAAGAAAATCAGAAATACCTTGCGAATAAAGGACAGATCGCTCAGGATCACAGAGGCTGCTCTGGCCTTTTCATAGATCAAGCAAGGTAAAAACGCTGTTCCTTCCCGCTCAGCTCTGCCTCCCTCCTTTCCACCGACTGCCGTCGTCTTCAGCTATGCTAGAGGCTACTGATCCTCA
Source organism: Monarcha castaneiventris obscurior (assembly GCA_026261815.1). NCBI lineage: Eukaryota > Metazoa > Chordata > Aves > Passeriformes > Monarchidae > Monarcha > Monarcha castaneiventris. Next base: position 750,148 of record JAMPIT010000622.1, read on the forward strand.
GCATCCACAGAAAACCTGGCTCCTGCGCCAAAGGCAGCAGGGAAAAAAACAGGTAAAAAAACAAAAAAAGAAAAACCAAGAGGCAGCAGAAGCAAAAAGAATGTCTTCCTCTGGTGGTGACCCCAGAAAGAAAAAAACCAAAGGAGGAGCGGAGAGGCAGCGTCCCGGCGTGCCGAGATCCGAGCGCTGGTCCCCTCTCCCGGCGCAGCCCGGGCAGCGAGTGCCGCCGGGATTGGCTGTGCGCAGGGAGCAGGGTGGCGACCAAAATGGCTGACTAATGAACTGAGCTGGAAATCCAGGCTCATGTGATCGCCTGCGATTCCCAGGATGCTGCCGAGACGCTGCTGATGCGGGGCCGGCAGTCAGGCGCTCCTCGGCACAGCACCTCCTGTGCCAGCCCGTTTGGGAGCGAGCAAACACCGCCGCACCCCCCGTCCATCGCCCCCGGAATACAAAGGAGCAGCGCCAGCAATACAAAGCCGCATTTGTATTCCGCTCGCATCCCTGGATGCCACTACAGGAATTCAATCGACACCTTTGTTTTCAGAAGAGGTGTGCGACTTGCAATTGGGGTTTTATTCGCTGTGCCACCTTCTCAGGGGGCACCTTGGAGCTAAAATTTCCCATGTACAAAAAAAAGTTAGGATGGATTTTTTGTCTCAGGGAAACGGGAAGGAAAAAACGATCTGGGTCTAAGCACTTCAGTGACTGAGGACGAAGCTTTTTCATCAAGGCACGTGCACATGGAAGGACAATAAGGAAGAACACTACAAACACTGTGACCCAATCTTATATGTTAAAAATCTCCCCTGAAAATTGTCCTGCTCACCTGAGGCTCACCAAGAAACATTGTCTCTCAGAAGGAAGAGAAACCGGCTTTCAACCCCTCAACAATAATATAATAATATTATTTTATAATAGCAGCACTGCATTCCCTGTCCCTTCTTGGCTGGCTGAACCTCGCCTGTGTCCCCAACCCACACAGCTGTGGTGCTGGGGCACAAGAGGTCCCAGATCACCAGACACACTTCTCATTCCCAAGGTCGCTATAGTGTCACCACCCACTTCAACAATGATATCAGGCACCAATAAATTAGCTTCTCTGACTTCATTCCTGTGTGGCACCAATATATTTGAGGAGAGCAGATGTATAACATCCATCTGAAATGGCTGGACAGTCACCCTTGGAGAAGGCTGCCACCAGAACACCACATGGATAAGAACATGTGCCCAAGTGTATGGGACCTTGATTACTCTCCCTTTCTGTTCCCCAAAGAAACACTCAAAAGGATGTACATCTGTTTCTTAGGGATGTGAAATGCCAAAACAGATTGCTGGATACAGAATTCAGCATGCCAATACATATAGCTTTTGGAAAAAAATGGCACCCATCACGTAAAAGCCTCATAGAACTGGGAAAAAGGATGAAGAGCTGCTATTTCTGACTGGCAAGAGGAAGTAGCTGCTTTCGGTGAAAACTTCCTGCTTAGTGCAGCACATTTTGACTCAGCAACTCTTTCCCCATTCGGCCAAACCCAGCCAAGCACCACGCAGCCTGTTCTGACAGCGATGCAAAGGGCAATTATTTCACAGAAAACAAGAATTACTATTGTTTCTTCTATTCAAGAGAACAGAGTTTATAAATCGTGCTGACAGCATCTTAACTCGTATATTTATAAAGCCTTTCAGCAATGACAGCCTCTAGTTGCAGCATCCACATCGCACCCCCCCAGATTCTAAACCCAGTGGAAGTGGCCATGTACCAACTGCTACGGAACAGCTGCTGGCCCTGGCTAACCCTTGGACAGGGTCTAAACAAACAGCACATGGTCACAACAAACCCTTTAGAATCAACAAAGCACCATAAGCTATTGCTCAAGCTATTATCCGACAGATCTCATTACCAGACAGTTTAATTTCTTTGTTTTGAAGCAATTAGAAATGCCAACAGCACTGGGTGTAACCCTGCAGATCCCATTTCACAACATGGGTCTTCAGCTGAACTCAGCACTGGCAAGTGCCCTGCACATCAGGATCACAGGGAAGGTCTGCTAAAAAATTGGGAACTGTTCAACTTCCATTGGTTTGCTTTTAACGTGAAGAAATAACAGAAGTCAGTCTTCCACTTCCAGCTGAGTTCTATTTTCAGGCTCCTTTATGCAATGATCCTGCTGCAAATACTCCACAGGGATATTTAAAGTAGTTGGAAAACGTTCTTTAACTTTGACTTATTTCCAAAACTGAAAAAAATAACCACAAAAAACCCCAAACAGGAACTGTTTGACTTACAGACTTGTGACCTTTCAATCACCACCTGAAAACCACAAGACAAACTTTCCCCTATCCCCATTCTGTGCCCCAAAGCATCTTATGAAGAAACAAAAGAAAGGTCTCGAATATTTGTGTTTTCATAAAACCTTTCATACAACTACCAGGCAACTCAAGGGCACCTGATAAGGCTCCATCAGGGCTCCAGGATGGTCATGGACACAGGAAAACCCAAATCACGGATAAATGTAGAGGAGGTTGTGCAGGATGAACCACTTTCTCCATCTCAAACCAGTCAGACAGCCTTGACGGGTCCTACAAACCTTCCTGTGAGCTACGCTTTGGCACAAGCCCTTAGAGGCTTTGGCCAGATTACAAAACATAGCAGGGTTCTGCCAAAACATTTTTAAGATGAAAGAATCACAAACTGACGGCACTGGAATTTTAAGACCAACCACCTGAACACCGAGCACTCCGTCAGCCACCGGTATTTGGGAGCTCAGCTGTACTCCAAAGTATTTTGAGTTTCAAACCTGAATAAATCAGAATAATCTAAGCAAAGAAACCCAAACAAATTTCCAAACCAGCCTTAGGACTCCAGGGAGCATCTCTGGGTGTACTTTTATTTTCAGAGCCTGTGAGAAACCTGTGTTTCCATCATTAAGAGAAAGTTTTCCCCCTCGCTGTGTAGAGACTGCAAAGGAAAAAGGACAAAGCCATCTCTGACATGGAATGTAATCTAAAAAGATAAAATTAGCATTTACATGGCAAAGTCTGCTTCTGACTCCTCTGCCAGCACAGATACTCACCTTACCTCAAATACCAGCTACTCGGAACCCTGCAAGCTCAAACAGGAATGGGCAAAAGAAGTTTGACAACCCAAAAATCAGTAACTATTTCTTAATTAAGAGATGACAAACAAGTTTGTCTTTATCTACTGTGAAACAGAGATATTATTTAAGGATGGAAGTAACTCTCATAATTGAAGGTACAACTAAGAAGGGGGAAGGAGAAGTCTATTTCAAGTATAGTGGCATTGGACAGGCTTTCAGTTAAAGCAAGGAAAGGTTCAGGGTTTGGTTTAGGGTTTTGTGTTTTTTTACGGACAGCCTAATCAAGTTGCTTTTAACTGTTTTAAGGTTTTGCTGCAGGTCAGCACGTTTAAGTACATCATCCTGTTCCTTCTGTCTAGAACCATCGGTAACAAGTAAGCAGGTGCTGCTGCTATGAAGAGCTTTTGCAGGCTCCTTCCCTAAGCAACTCTGGCCTTCACCTGATGTTTGCAATCAGGTGAGAATACAACAGAATAGTGCAATGATTGTGTTGTAGCAGGAAAAAATAAAAAAAGACTTGAAATAAACCTCAAAAACACTGTGAAATACTGACTTTTTGGTGTAGTGGCCAGTGCCTCCCTGTAAAACCTAAGACTTTGCAGCAGAACTGCATTGCTCCTGCTGCTCTGTGGGAACAAATGCAAGATGCTTTTAGAGATGTGAGAACTGGAAAAAACCACAACAAGAAAAAAGAGATGATGGAAAAAAGTGATTTACTGACAGAGTTTGCCCCAGGAGAAACAGAGTCCAAGACACCATGCAAATAGATGCTAATTCCTGTTCCCTCCAGACACTGCTATCACTGCATCAGTCAGTCCCTGAGCGGGCTGTGACACATGATACTGCACAGGCAGCTGTCACCTCCACGGCTCAGAAGAACAAGGGAACTTTTATATGCATCTTATAAAGGTTTTTCACCAAGCTTACATGAACAACCACTGCAGAATAAGGCTGACACGGGATAAAGCATTGCTCAACCACTGAGCTTCTCCATTAAGTCCTTGTGCACAAATCTGCTCAACTCAATGCTTCAGTTTCTCCACATCCAGATAAGAGCTTCTCCCAAAGTTTCAACAGCTAAGATTAAATATTTTTCTTAAAGTCTTCGTTTCTGTCAGAAGTAGCTAAACCCCCTTGCATGCACATCACAGGGTTTACTATGGGTGAAGACCTCTTCATTAGGGAAAGTAAAACAGAAGTTTTGACAGGGGCCTGTCGTTTTAAACAATAGTTTAGCAGGGAGGGACTTTGGACATAAATTGGCAGTCACAGACAGTCCTTCACAGAGCTCAGAGCAAAGTCAGAGCATTTCACCTCCTCCTGGCATTACAGACATGGACTTCTTACCTCACTGGTTATAGCTCTGCTGAGTAATGCCTTCAAGTACATCAGCTTCCAAAGGAGAAAAAAACAGATACCCGCTCCAAACAAATCAGCTCCTGTGTGAATGAATGCTCACCTGGGATAGGAGGTGACAAAGCAAAGGCCAAAAGCTCAGTCACACACACTCTGGCACCAGCCCAGGGGATGAAGCTGCTGGTTATTTTTAGGATGGATAGAAAAAAGAAGATCTCTTCTACATGCACCCACACGTGTACTTTTTATTTGATTTTAAAACACACCCAAGTACTTCAGAGTACTCCAGCTTCCCCAAATACACCACAAGAACATCAGAACGAATCTTACAAAAGAGAACCCAATTTGTCACCCAACACGCCCCACACAGCAATGCACTTCAGCCTCTTCAGGTCTCCAGCGTGCAGTGCCCTCGCCTGGGATTTGTTCTCCGCACCAGCACCAGGAGGAAGCCCGAGCAGGGGTTCCCCAGCCCCTAAACTACACCCCGCGTCCACGACAGCCCGTTGTATTTGCAAGGGCGGCACCGATTCTCCTCAAAGGGCTCTCTGTGGGGCTGCTCTCGCTGAGCCGCTGGGCCAGCACGGCTCACACACACCCCGGCCCGAGCCGCCTCCTCGTGAGCCGCCGCTGCCCTTCCGCCGCCGGGGAGCACCCGCGTCCCCCCCGGAGCCCCGCGGGGCAGGGGCAGCTCCGGGCCGAGCGCTCCGAGCCCGGGCGCGCCCGTGGCTGCGAGAGCCGCGCCCCCCGCCCGGAGCGCTCGGGGCAGGAGCAGCCCCGGGAGCGGAGCGGCGCCCAGGGACCCCGGCCCGCCGCCCACCCGGCCTCGAGGGAGGCTCCCGGCCCGGGAGCGGCCCCGCCGTACTCACGGGCTCCGTCCGGCCCCGGGTAGCTCAGCACCAGCACGGGCAACGCGGCCCCGCCGCGGGGCTCAGGGGGTCTCCACAGCCCGGGCGGCGCGGCCGCGGCGCCGCCTCCATGGCCGGGGTAGAGGAGGAAGAACGGCGGCGAGGCAGGGCGCGCCTCCTCCTCCTCCTCCGCCGCTGCCGCCGCCGCCTCCCCGGGCTCGGGCCGCCGCTCCATGCCGGGGGACAGCTCCGCTTCGGCCCCGTCCCGGGAACTTTCCGCCGGCGGCGGCAGCGCTGCCCGCTCCGCCTCCGCCATCGCCGCCCCGGCCCCCGCCCCGCCCCGCCCCGGCCGGGAAGCGCCGCGGCCGCCCCAGCCTCCGCCCCCGGGGCTCCCCCCGCGCCGCCGGCAGCGGCTCTTCCCGGCCCGGGGCCGCCCCGGCAGGTGACAGCCGCCCCATAGCCGCCCTCGGAGCGTGCAGGGCTCTTACCCGTAAAGCGAAGCCGGGGCACCATCCCCTGCCTCCCCTTGGCTTTCCCCGGAGTGAGAGCTCATGGACAGCGGCGTTTAGGGATCCTGGGACAAAAGGCGACAAAGTCCAAGTATATTAAAACTGCCAAATATAGCGTACTACTGGGAATTTCACTTGGGAGATTCTTTCAGAAGACAAGGCAATTAATGTGGACTGTGGTGTTGTCAGCAGGCAGGAAGCACATAAATCTGCCAGTTTTTATAGAACACCCTGCCTTCCATGCACTTGGGTTAAGCTGAAACACATTGCTGCTTTCTTTTTAAATCTCACATTAAAATTGCAAAAGCAAAGCTGTAAAGGCTACTGATTTCCGGAGACTGATTTTTCCAGTGCTGCCCCAAGTCACGCAACATGTTGCAACTAATTGAACAGATGCTTTAATTCACTTTACAAATCTCACAGCTGAATGTCTGAATTTCTACTTGCTAACAAGAGTAGAGCAGTGCCCAGACTGCATGCGATAGAATATTATGGAACACAGCTAGGAAAACCTTGACAAAATCTAAGGCAGCAGCAGATGTATTTCCATGAGTTAGTTATTCAATATATTTTCCTTGCCCTGTATAAATACAATTTTCAGGCTGTGATGCAAAAAGCATTGTCTCCCTCTCTGCCACTGTACTTTTCTGCCCAAGCTTCCAAAGGCAGCCGGGCTTACTCCGGATGCTCATCACACCCTGAGGATTATGTCTTCTGGGTGCAGAAGAACACAATAATAGCTGATACCTTAGAGCTTTCTACGCTTTGCCTATGTCAGTTTAAACAGGAATCATTTATGTGCAGGTGCAGGCAGCACTGACAATCCCTTGGATCACCGTGCTCCAGGTGAGCAGACAGAAAGGATCCAGAGCAGGTACTTCCATGGCTGTGAGGGTGATGGAGGTGAGACAAAGCTGTTACTGAGGTGAATTCCCACCTGGCTTTAGGTGCTGCTGAGGCTGCCAGCCCTCTCCAAGCAGGACGCTGGCAAGGACAAGTGCCATCTCATGGCTGAAGCATTCCTTGGCAGTGTCAGCACCTTCTCCAGAAGCAGTACTGGAAAAGGAAAAAAGCAGCATTAACCAGGACTTTGATCCACTCCTTGCTTCTTTTCCTAATCACCTGTGGTTCTTGCTTGATTTCATGTGTCCATTTTCATAGGGATTTTCAAAACCTGTTCACCACTAGAACTTCCCTTCAGCACAAAACATTACTGCAAGTATTTCTTAGAGACACTGTAGTGTCCCCCCTCCCACAGCATTAATAATCACAGCCTTCCCGTGACCACCCACACATAGAAGCCTACGGGAATGATGTTTATGGCTTTGTCCCATCTCTGAAGTAACCAAGTAGACATAATGCCCAGTTAATCTTCATTAACCCAGGAGCTGTGCTGTGCCATCTGCCGGCAGGCAGGGGTGGGCCGCTGACACACAGTGCTCTCTACGGCCTTCAGCCTTAATCCCAGTGTTTCTGGGAATGTCTGTAAGGGCACACCAATTGCTTATTTCCGTTATTTACTGCTCAGATGCAAGTCGCCAGAATTTTGCTTGCCAGCTGCCCAGAGCTTTCCAAGGAAGCACAAAGCCAGATCCACGAAAGACCGTTAGCCCTTCAGTTTTGCATCGAGTGTGAAACGTGCACAAGCAGGTTCTGTAGTAATGAGATCAGGCACCATCTCTGCTGGGTATTTTCCACATCCCATGCAATGCCTGTTACACAACACCATCCCCCCCCAGAAAAAGCACCTAAGCTGCTTTTTTGCCCAGCATCTTACCTCTTACTGACCTCTTGGCAGAGCCTCCGGAGCACGGCTCAGCATTATCAGTGGCAGCCTCCAACCATGATCCCTGTGGGGAGTTAAAGGTGGGAAAATTCTACTTCCCTCCTCAGCAAGGCCGGGACCCTTCTCCCTGGGAAGAAGGAGCACCCAACACTGTTGCTCACAGTAAGGCCAGGTGAGTAAGCACAGCTCTAAGGAGAAGACCTGTTTGGCGCATCTGAGACAGAAAAGGCCTGTTCCCATCTGTCCAGCTTAAGCTTATTGTATTTCTACCTCTCCCTTCAACAAACAGCCTGGAAAATTACCAAAATATTCTCCAGCCAGCAGTGAACAGCACGTTCCTGGCAGAAACAGGCCGGGGGTGTCAAGGTTTACACAGGAACCCCATCAAAGCACAGGTCACTTGCAGAGCACAAACTGAGCACCTGCATATTTGAATTACAGAACCTGGCCTGTCACAGGATCAAGAGCACACACTTGTATCTTGGCTTCCCCCAAGACCACCACATACACAAAACCCCACCGTGATACGCAATCACATTACTAGGTAAAGCAATTATTCCCCTGAAATAATTTCGTATGGAAAACTAATACCTTTCCGATGGTATGGTACACAAACCAAGGCATGGGCTCACTGAAACCTGTCCCAGACAAGTCCAGGTTTTACCCAAGACAGTTTTTGTTAAACTTCAGAAAAATTATCACTCATTCTTTTTTTATAGCCCATATTGGAACTGGCCACTCAGAGCCAGCTCCTGGCAAGCATTTCAATGCAGGATTAACATGCATTTACCCACCAGAAGGCATGGAAATAATCACAACATCCTCAAAGTTTACCTGACCACTGAAGACATAAACCTTGCCCATCTGTAAGGTGGTCTTGTAGCAAGGCTACTCAGTCCTGTAGCAGCAGACAACATTTAACATTTATCATAGGGGAAGTTAATGTTTATCACACACATGGTTATAAATTCCAGAGAAGTCCTTGCTTTGCTTCTCACTGAATTCAGGAAAGGAAACAGTATTTCAGACCACATGGGACTAATTTAAGACAGCCTAAAAGTAGTGCCCATACATTTAAGAGCTAACAAAGGAGTTAATCAGAACAAAAATTAACTATTAACCACATCTCTGCAGCTCATCAACACAGGAACGGGATGGACCAGAACAAGACAGCAAAACAGAGAAGGCAAGTGACAGCTGCTGAACCCTTTCTCAACCCACCCTCAAGAGGTCCATCCCGTCCCATCCAATCCCGTATCCCCATCAGTCCCACAAGGCCCCTTTGCCTGATACATCCCTTGCAATCTCTCAAGGCTTCCTGCTTATGGAAGGAAACATGACAGCACCACAACAGAGGAAAACACCTTCAGACATGGGCGAGGTACGGAAAGGGCCCTGTGCCACTCAGAGGTGGCACCTTCTAGAAAGCATCCTCCGAAAAACAACCCACCCCACCCTCAGTATCCTTAAGAACAAAGCCCACGGTATCGTGTATAAAATTTTTATTGGATTCAGTACTGCTACTCGCAGCTCTTACAAGCAGATAACCATCACTTGAGCTTCCTGCTTTTCTTAACCCCGGCCCGAATGCCAGACAGTTCCCCGGCGTATCTGTGCAGCTCCCTCCGGACCTCACGGACCTGGCCCTTTCGGCGGATTTTGGCTCGCCGGAACTTCTCCCGGTGCTTCACCCGGGGGTTGCGATCGATCTTCCTCCTCTTGGGCGTGAGGCCTTTGTTCTTGATCATCTGATAGGTCACCCCTCTCTTTTTACTGGGATCCTCTGCTTCCAATCCCGCTTCTTCTTCAAGCACATCTTCGTCTCCAGCTCGCTTCCTCTTGAGTGCCAGCTTCTCCTCCATCATCTTATAGTATTTTAGGGCAGCCTCCTCATCCAGCTCCGATTCATCCGACGATTCAGCAGCAGCAGCAGCCTGGCCATTAACAGCTGCAGAAGCGTGTTTTGGTTTGTTTTTCTTGCCACCCATGGTGAGAAACACTGAAAACTTGTTTTCCTTCTGTGGCTTCTCTTCCTTCTTGTCATAGTAGTTCCTCAGAAGCACACGGACCTGTGGGGAAAGCTTTTGGTCTATAACAGCGAGGTCATTGATGATATTTCTGTACGCCACCAGCCGTTCGATGACTGGGTGACTGTGAACCGGCATCCTCTTGGACTTCAAAACCAGATAGAAACTGATATTGGCACAGTAGTTCAGGTAGAGATGATACTTGGTCTGCAAATAGCGACTGCCCTTCCCCTGGGGGATGGTGCCGTCTCTGACCATTTGCAGCAGCGGATGCAACTCATCCTTGATCTCCATGAGCTTCACCTCAAAGTCCTCCATCAGCTGCAGGAGCTCCGGGGACTCCTGCTTCAGCAGCTTCAGCTGCTCCTTCTTGGAAAGGGCCTGCAGATCCTTATCAATCTTCTGCCCCTTGCTATCCTGGGTTTTCTGCTGCTCAGCCACGTAGCCCTGGATCATGTCCAGACCATAATCATCCTCCCCCAAATCCCGCACCAACCGTCTCTGGATGACTTGAGCCTCCTGCTCCTCTTCCTCCTCCTCAGCATCGATTTCTTGCTGGCTCCGCTTGCCCTTGGCCTGGGCATCAGTCCCATAGTCCGTGTCATAGTAGAGCTGCTTGCGCTGGCCCCAGGAGAGCTCATGGGGGAGCTTGGCTTCCGGATGCCGCTCCTCCAAGTCGCTTTCCATGGAAAGGTCCCCCTCTTCATCCTCAGCATCATTTTCATCTTCCTCACCTTCTTCGTCTTCCTCACCTTCTTCATCTTCCTCACCTTCTTCATCTTCTCCATTCTCATCCTCCTCTGCGCTGTACTCCACAAAGGGATTCCGATCCTGCGTATCCTCATCATCCTCCTCCTCCTCCTCGCTGTCCTCAGGCAGCTGCAGCCCCAGTACCTCCTCCTCTTCCTCCTCCTCACTGTCCCCGGCCTCATCGCCGCTGTCCAGGGCGGCCATCACGGCGCGGAACTGCTCCTCGTGGAAGCGCTCCACATCGTCCGCCAGCTCCTCGGGGCCGGCGCGGCCGCCGGGCACCTCGGCGGGGTCATCGGCGGGCTCGGCGGGCTCGGCCCGCGGCCGCAGGACGGTGCCGCGCCGGGTCCGCATGGCTCCCACCGCCGCCTCGGCCGCGCTTCCCCTTCCGCTGCGTCCCTTCCGCTGGCTCCCCAGCCCTTCCTGTTCCAGGGCCGGAGCGCGTTCACGCCCCCGGGAGATGGGGGATGCCCCGGGGAGCCCGCGGGGAGGAGGGGCTTCAGCAGCGGCAGCTCTCAGCGAGTGAGAATGCCACGTGGAAAAATTTTAAAAAAGCCTTTTGTGTCCTCCTCAGCGTTTTTTCTTCATCTAGAAGTCCAGGCACGTACAGCTGCTGTCTGTGCGGTCATCTTACAGCAGCGAGGAAAAAAACAGATGGAAAACACACCTGACACCTATGCCCTTGTAACCAAGACTTGGTACTCGCTTCCCTACGACCAGATCAAACTCGGAGAGAAGCAGAAGTATTTGCGAACCTCCCTGGACACTTCCGAGGTGTACACGTGAACTCTCCCCAATCTTTCCCGTCACCAAATCGCACTTTATGGGATACAGGCAGCTGCGGCAAGAGCCGGGCCCGTTCCTGGGGAATGCGGGGCAGCTTCGGGCTGCACAGCTCAGCAGCTGCTGCTTCATCACCTCGGCACTCCTTGAAACCTTCCCCTTGTGCCAAGACATCCATGTGTCCCAGAAAAGAAGCAATTCTGATTTTTCAACACCTTGGGACCCCCTCACTAGGAGGGTTTTTAATGCAATCTTTACTTACTCGCTTCTGTATTCTCATCCTGTGTTTTCGTGTGTCTGTCAGCCATGACGGAGCACCAGCCCACCCTCCCACCCTTCCCAAGCGAAAATGACATTAATACTGAGCCGCAGGGAAGAGCTGCAGGCAGCCCTGCCGCAAGAGCGGAGTAATTAGACACAGGAGTCAGTGTAGTCCAAAGTGAGAAACGCGGAGCCCGATAAATTAGGCACGCACACGTCCCGGCAAGAGCAGCTCTGCCTGCAAATGCAGGTGCTTTCTTCTCACCACAGAACAGGTGCGGGTCTATTTATAAATGCTCCTGTCCACCTTTTTGTGGAAAAAAACAGGTCAAGCAAATATTCAAATTAGCTGAAACAGGGTGGGATGCACAGCTTTACTCACTGTTTTGGATTCTGATCGATCTGGTGGCAGACAGGTCTCAGTTTTGACTTTCTGACGCACTCGGCCTCTTCACATGGTCACCTCTGGGTCAAAACTTCCTTGAACAAAGACAGGTTTTGCCTCAGACCCGTTTTCCAAATCTGTGCCTGCCAGTTTTCAGCTATTACCTCCATGGATACAGGCCTATAGAAGAAAGAGCAACAAGAATAACTTGGGTCTGGAGACACCCACCATCCATTACATGTGTTAGCTATACCTTGGTGGAAGTCCTCACTCGATACTTGGCCACTAAATACAGCTGTCCCTGGTGATCAGGCTTTGTCATCTGGCTGCTCAATCCTGCTGGCTTGTTGTGTGAATCCATGCAGAGACATCTGCAGACAGTTCCTGCCAGGGTGAAATTCCAGATAACTTTTGTAGCTGTGACTTAGAGAAACCCAGGCCTTCCTCATGTCCCTGACCTTGATAGTTTCCATCTTACGTGTCCTAATTTCTTTCAAGTCTGCCCTGTTAAAAGTTAGCATACTAACTTCCATTTGGACTCTCTTGGATTTAAATGGAATTGACATGTCTCCCAATCCAAAGTTAATTTCCAAGAGCAGGAAACAATCTGTGTCTATTCAAACCTTCTCCAGGACTTAGTGAAAACATCATCTGCTTCTGATGAAGCTGGAGATGATCTCCAGCATGAGTTAGTTGATCCAGTTTACCAGGAGCTGCTCAAGCCAAAGCAGTTTGCTGTAAGCATCATGGAATCACTGCTACCACGACAGCAATCAGGGAATGCTACTGGTCCCTTTAGATGCACCATTCTCTTGGCTTCCCAGTGAGAAAGGAGGAGCAAAGAGAAGCACAGAGCAGACTGCCCGTGGATGGTGTGTTATGTGGAGAGGCCCTGTGCCTTGGTGTTATCCTACTCACCCAGCACAGCAAGGACACACAACAACTATTTTGCCTCGCTTCACTCAGGCACCTGCCCAGCTCCTTACCTGGAAAATCCTAGTTCAGCATGTCCAAGGCCAGCTGGAAGCACAGGACATGTGAATGGCGACTGAAACCACAGGGCTGGTTCCCATTTTTTTTCCAATTCTCAATTATTCCATCTCTAGCCTCTACCCTGCAGGGAGGTTGGGAGTCCAGCTCCCCACTCAGCCTCTTGCCAAACACCTGCTCACCCAGATAAAATTCCAGAAATCATCCAGTAAAACAGGAGTAATCCATAAAAATAACTGTCCATAGCACAAACCTTCCTCTCAAGAGCTCAAAATCTTGCTAGAAATCCCCAGAGACATGCAGGTGGCTGAAGGGACTGAAAATAGCTCTCGTGTCATCATATCCAGACCAAGGGACTGTACACACACGTGTAGATTTAGCAACCGAAATCCAGATATGCTGAGCACCAGCAGCCAGGGAAAACCACCAAAGTGAACAGAAAGACACAGATATAATTCTGCTCAGCCTTTGCCTTGACATTTGAAAATACTCTCCTTGCATTTTCCCAGTGCCATATTTTTATTAGTGCAGCGTGGCAAAATAGATCAGAGCCAGCCTCCCTTGCATGTGCTCTATCCTGGTGCTGGCATCCTCCCTTCTTGCATAATTCTAGCAAAATTCTTACAGAAAAGGGTGACTGGAACAAACAGTACTTTAGACAGACATCCCTATCAACCCAGGTGAGCCAGTTTTATTTTTTACCTTTTGCCAAAAATGGGGCACAGGGAGCATCTTGCACCTGTCTCAGAGAGAGGAGTGCATGAAAGCATTAGCAATGCTTTCTGGGATGGGGAAAGGAAACACCCCCAAATTTTTTCTCTGCTAAAGACGGATCCCTAAGGAGAACACGAGGTTTGTAAAGATCTGTGGCAGAACCCAAAGACCTGCAAGGAGCTGGGCTGTGACCCATCATCCCCCCCTCCACGTCCCAAGCTCCCCTTGCACATGAGCGCTGCTGATGTAACCTGAAAGCTCCTTGCATCATGCAGCTGCAGGGTGAGGGGTTTGTGCTTGGGGGAAAACCTCAGGGCACACAACCAGGGGGCTTGGAACAGTTCTGGGCTTAGGGAGCCAGCCAGCAGGGTCTAGAAAAAGGAACGACAGCCTGCAAGGTGACAGGAACCAGGATGCCTGGCAGCATTGCCAAAAGAGTTCAGCCTCTTGAAGGCTGGCAAGAGCAACCAGGCCCTTGCTAAGCCTGGGCTTCCCTTAAAAAGTGGCTTTTTCTGTAGGAGACACATGCAAATGCTACAGAGACAGCTCTGGCCATTATAGGCTACATTGCAACATTTACTCTTCAGAAGTTACACAAATGATCCCAAGTCTGGGACAAAAAAAAAAAAAAAAAAATCCCAGGCCCTCTCCAGTACTGTCCTCCATCAGGAAAATCTGCATGCCCAGTACCCCAGGGTTTCCTTGGGACCTGACTCAGGACCTCTCATAAACACAAATCCCATGGAGTCCCCTTTCCATTCACAAGAAAATGAACTCCTCAATGCAGGAGCTGCAGTTGCTGTGCCTCTTTCAGCCCTCCCCTGTCACCTTTCCTGCTTTGTCTGCAGGCTCTCTGGGGGCAGGTCCAGCCCTGGTTTGCACACAGCTGGTCCAAACAGGATTCTGATTTTGAAGCCTAAAGGGTTTTTTTAATAGGACTCAAGGGATTTTTAAGTCTGATTTCTCAAAATTAGGAGCCAGAGCTGTGGGCCTTGGACTTACGTACCTTCCACCAGCCCTGATGGCAAGGTGTCCCCTAAGGGCTTGGGTGGTTTTGTACCTCTTTGTACGCAGCAGCTCTGTTGCCTGTTGGTGAAGAACAGAAAAAAGCACAATAAAAATGCAACCCCCTGCACCCTTCGCCCCCGAAAGCCAGAGGTCTTGATGCATTAACACACCTGGTTTCAGTCCCCAGCCACATTTTCCAGTGTTGGCTGGGCTGTTTATTTTAGGAAACCAATTTGCACACACCCTTATAGGCAGAGTCAGGCTCTCCACTCACATTCTTCAAAAGAAGGGAAGGCAAGATGAAGAGCTCTTTGTCGCTGTGCGTGGCCTTGGCCGTCTCCTTGGGGATCGTCCTTGTGGCAGGTAGGTGAGCAAGGAAGAGATGGAAAACTGGGATTAAGACATCAGTGGCAGGTTTTGTGTAATTTAGCCTGAATTATTCTAACAGTCAGAGGTCAAACCTCAAAGCCTGCTCAAGCAGCCGTGCTTCAGTGGTGCTTGGACACCTCAGGGTGTTTCTGCATCAGAGCTGGGTGGTTTTAATTGCTGCCTGGAGGATAAAGTGATGACTAGCTCCAAATTCGAGACTTGATAATTAGCCATTTTTTAATCAGGTTCCTGAAGCAATAAACTGCAGACGTGCATACTTGCTTTTTTGCAGTCCTAGGGAGCTTGAAGACTCTCTCTCACCTGCTAGATCTAAAGGCTTCCAAAATCTTCTGGTAATCCTGTTTACGGCTGCAGTCAATTTGTTCTGATTAAACTGTAGCTTATTATGTAACTCCACTGAATTTCTTGGAAGCTCTTGATTTCAACGGAGCTCAGCCTGTCCTCCCAGCACACTGCTTAGTGTGGGTCTCATGTCTCTGCACAGTCTGAGTCCATCCTGCTACATATGGTGGATCTGGTCTGCAGGATTGAACCGGTGCTCAGGGATAACCATCCCAACAGCACGGACTGCTGCATCCCTGCATTTCCTGCAGCTCTTGGAAGAGGGCATCTTATTGCTTACCCCAGGCAATTCTGTTGGGCTTCACGGTGTATCACAGGACAATGCAATACTGGAAGATGAGAAGTTTTATCCAAAACACTGCCACGTCAGTATTGAGGAAGGAGGGAACAGCTTAGGGCAGTAACTCAGGCACCAGGAAATCCAACCTGCAGACATTTAGAACAGCATTAGCAAATTTTGCATTTAAATACCTTCTCCCCAAGGGGACTTTACTGGGTGACACATGGAGATACTGCCGATAAAATCACTTTTTTTGAGCCTTGTAATCTTAAATGAAAAACTGATGGAACACCAGTAATTTTAACAGTGAAGCCAAGAGCATAACACAAGGAATTAAATCAGGGCAGTATTTTTAGAGCAGTCAGAAAAACCTGCATATGCATAAGATTGTGTTAATCTAATTTTAGAATTAAAGCCTGCTCTCAGAGGTTTTGGGACAACTCAAAAGCCAACAGGATCTGACTTGAACAGGCTTTGGATGAAGGGTTTGGGAAGAACTGCACACAATGTTATGTGCGGAGGAAGAGCTGTGTGATGGACAAGAAGCCAGAGACTTCCCTTGAGCCAAAAGAAAGGCCAAGACAAGGAGCCAGAGACTAGAGAGGCTTTTCTGGGAGGCTTCCGCATCAGAGGGAAGAGCTCATGTGGAATGATGAGTTGGCAGAGAAGAAGCTTGGAAAACAAGCTAGGAGAGTGATTCCCTTCCCAAGCTAGAAACTCCATAGAGAATCTTATCCAGCAGGTATACTGCTGCCAAAGGTCACAGACAGCACTTGTAACCAGCAGGCCAACTCTAGGGTCACTGAGGCATCATTTTACACAATATTGGTACCTTTTTCACAATTATGGTGCCTGTAACAATCTCAGAAAACCTGGAATAGAAGCAGATGAAACTTGTATATTATAGGGGAATGAAGGACCAAAGCTTTTAAGTCCAAGTGACTCCAAAATCCTTTATAGACATGATTAACACAGATGTTCTCAGCCTGTTTCTTTTTTCTCTCTATGATTAAACCAAGGGACAAGCAGAGCAGGCAAGCCCCCAGAACTGAGATCCATCTGAGCCCAATACAAACTGTCCCCATATGACAAAAATCACTGGGTCTGGAATTCTAAGCAGGCTGAAGGAGCTTAGCAAGAATGATGCTGCAAAATGATGGCTGTAAACTCGATTTCAGCAGCACTCAGAAATACAGAGGGAGGTAAAAACAACACATAAAAGCATGGCTGGCTTGTTATGGGTGAAGAGACCAGAGGGTCTGGGTTGGGGAAAACAAACCAGCAAAGAACAAACTGTTTCAAATCCATCTACTCACAGTAAGGCAGCATTGCACTACATCAGGAAAATCCCAAAAGCCTCTGGGTGACACCTGGCATGTTTTAGCCTGCTTTGACTGAGTTTCATGTGGAGTAGCATGCCAGAAGCAGCAGTTTGGAGAGGTAAATCAGGACTGGAGTTTTCCCTGCAAACCACAAGCATCATCAGGGCCACCTGCCTTTCCCTGCCAGGTCAGGGGGCGGTCTCCTTGCTGGGTCCTGCTATGCTTTTTGGCATCTGTTCCCCCAGGAACCTGAAGGACAAGATACCACTCAAGAAAAACCAACACATCTGCCACATTGGCAAGGTCAGAGACACCTATTTAGCAGTCAGATCCAAACTCGGGTTTGGACTGCTGGAATAGTCTTGGGGCATGACAGAGGAATTGCATGGTAAAAGAGCACTTCAGTCACCAGATGTGGCTAAAAATCCCATTTTACAAGCAATTCCTGCATGTTTGTCCCTCGCCAACCACAGCGTCCAGGTTCCTAATCTTGTCCTTCCCAGTCCCACCACCTCCACATACAGCAGCACACTGGGCTGAGCAGGAAGACAGCTGGACTCATCTTTGCTAAGAGACTCACTCGTACCTGCTGCAACCTGGACTTTAATCAATTCAGGAGCCATAATGGTGCATTCCTGGCATTTTCATCGTTTGGCTTTCTACTAGGGCAGCTTTCAAGGATTTTGTTCTTGATTCTGGGATTGTATATCCTGTGCTTGCAGGTTATCCAGTGGGCCCCCATGATGAGGAGTACGTGCTGGTCAATAACAAGTGTCAGTGTGTAACAGTGACCTCAAAGTTTGTCCCCTCCAAAGACAATCCTGATGAAGAAGTCCTGGAAAGAAACATCCGCATCATGTAAGTGGCAGCCAAGTATTTAATGGAGATGGTGAGCAGGGGATGCAGTGTTTTTTGAGTTTTCTTTGCATTGTTTCTTATGTCCCGGTACAAATGAAGTGAACAGCTTGTCACATGGGCTGCTTTCTGTGGTATCCTGAGTATTTCCCTTTGCTTAGTGCTTTTCTACCTCACACGAACCTCTCTGGTGTTTGTCCCTTCAGATACAAAAAGCATCTCCATGTTTTAAGCAGACCAGTAGTAACTTCTCAAAATAGGTTAGGGGAAGCAGAGTATGACCTGTTAAAAGTTGATCTAACCTGAAACCAAATGGGGCCCATGACACTGGATTGACTTCCTGACCTGATGGAAAGCCTGGGAAAATAGTGCCTAAACTATCAGTTTAGGTCTAAACTGGTGAACTATCAGTTAATGCCTAAACTATCTGTCTCCCATGAGACAGATCTCAGTTCAAGAGTAGGACTTTGTCCTGTCCTCTCCACTCACACAAACCCAACAGAAGTGTGTGTGTCTCTGGGAAACAAGGACCAGCTTAAGCCCAGAGCTGCAGGAGTGGTGGCAGAGCTCACAAGAGGAGAACCACTAATTAAACATTGCTGTCCATTAGTCTCAGGCATCTGCCAGCTCAGAGTTTAACAAATGTTAACACTATCAACCTCATCACCTTGCAAGTAGCACTTACATCAATTGCTACAGTCCTCTTGGGGAGGGTTGTTGCCTTTGAGGGTGCAGAGGACCAAGATCTCCTGTTCCTGGGATTTGTTTCAGAGAAGGGTCAGAATGAAAGTACCCTGAGGAAGATGATGAGAGTTTAGAATTGCTCACAACAGAGCAGACTCTGTTTAATAAGCAGTTCTCATGAGAGTGATTCTCTTCCCATCTTTGCAGAGTGCCCCTGAAGGCTCGGGAGAACATCTCCGACCCCTTGTCCCCGCTCAGGACCACTTTTGTCTACCGCTTGAGTGAACTGTAAGTAGTTTTATTTCCTAACTTCACTTCCCAAGACTTAACCCGCAGCGGCTCTAACAGATGCTCGAGGGCCAGATGCTCCCCTGGAACACCTAGGAAGGGCACAGCACTCTCCTGGCTCTGCCTGCAGATGAGCAAGGACGATTTGGGGTTCAGCAGGGGCATGTTTTCATCTAACTCCTCACACTTGTTCTATTTTCCATCTCTTCCAGCTGCAAAAATTGTGACCCAATAGAAATTGACCTGGGCGGGGCAATCCACCAGGCCCAGCAGGGCAACTCCTGCGAGGAACCGCAGACGTGCTACACTTACGACAGGAACCAGTGCTACAGCTCCCCTGTGCCCCTGCTGTACCACGGGGAGGTGAGGCAGGTCCCAGCAGCTCTGACACCGGCCTCCTGCTTCGCCGAGTAGCTCGGCTCTCTGCTGTGCTAGAGCCTTGGTGCCCTGCTGTTCCTCTCCAAAGTGTATGTACAGCCCCACAGTACCTGGATGACAGCGCCCAAATGCTGGCTCCTACAGTAACCCAACTTGTCTCTTCCCGTTTCCAACCTCGGACTCGCGCCATCTCCCCAGAGCAGCTCCTGGTTGTCAGACTCCCTTCCCATGTCCCTGGCACGTACCTGCAATGCCATTTTGTATCTCAGACCACACAGAGCAGATCCCCAGCAGATATACAAGGCAGTCATTCCCTTGAAGTCAAGAAAACTACACTGATATGCAGCTCTGGAGAACCTGTCCTTTTCAGACCCCCGTGTGTCTCCCCCCAGTAAGGCTGCTACAGACATCAGCAGGAGTGTCTGTGCCCTTCCCTCCCTGAGCAATCTAAAGCAACCTCTGCACAATCTTCATAAAAGGCCTTTGATGACATTAGCAGCATTTATGCCCTCAGAAGAGAGTTGTAAAACCATCTTTGGGAGAGAAGATGAGGGACCCTTCTAGCACTTGGGCATCTGCAAGCTTCCAGTTCTCACAGATTCAGAGAAGATCAAAAGATGTCGCTACCCTGAAGTGTTTTGCAAAGCTGCCAAGCCCTCAGCTGTGCCAGGAATACTCAACTCTTCTGGGAGATGTTGGCATTTCACTTTCTCCGCTGCTTTACTGATACTGCTGCCTTCTTCTACCCCTGCTCCTGGTTCAAGTGGGGAAAAAAAAAATCAAGTTAGCTCAAATTTGTTTTCTTGTTCCTCATTTTGCATTTAAAACCTCAAAAAATTCTGTGAAGGGGACGTAAATTGCTGGAGCGGGACCCTAGTTCCGGGCTCAGAATTAGAGTAATGAAACAGCAAAAACCTTATTCCCATAGTTGTAGCTTTGCTAGTGAAACATTCAATAAACTCTTTTCTGCATCAGTCTGTGTGTTCTATTTCAATTCAATGAGAAGGCATGAAAAGAAGCCAAACCTATAATCATATTCTTTTCTCTTTCACAACGAATCAAACTCTCCCTAAATAACTGCTTATATTTACAGGCAAAGCCTCCCAAAATACCAGAATAGAAATATTTCCATGCACTTGCAGAACCTCTGACAGATTGAGGCTGAACTGGTTTATCATTTTAGGATCAGCTCTGCATCACTGAGCTGCTTTGAGGCCCTAGGAATCAGTGCAGGGTCAGCGTCCCAAAATCCAAACATCACCTAAATTAATTCTTAAAACTGCAATCCACAGATCAGTAGTTTTCATCACCTCTGAATAAAGTACTTTTAAGACAGGTAATCTGGGGGTTATTCTTTCACATGAAAGGTATCTGTCCTAAAGAAAAGATCTTGTGGGGCCAAATTTTGAAGAGCAAAGGGGTAAAAAAGGATTGACACAAATTATTCTGATGTTATATCAGAGTTATGAAAAATTAATTTGTAAATATACCATTTTTCCCCTCCTTCATGTAAAAATAAGCCAATTCAAGTAAATGCCAAGGAGCAAAGAGCCTCTTGGCAGACTAAGTACTGCAGTGGGCAGATAAAACTCACCAAAATTTGTCTCAAAGACGTTTTCATCTTCAAAATCCTGGTCTTCCCTGGACTCAGAATGCTGTGACCTTACAAGTTATTAGGTTACAGCTATGAAGTAAAGTCTGAGAGGGAGAAATTAGAGTTTTTCATATCACCTCTTTAATCCTCATAAGACATGTAAAGGTATTAATTCAAAACTAATATTTTGGGGGTACTCAAGCAGCCTTTAGAAAGCCAGTTTGTCATTTCAAACAAACCTTTGCTATTCAGTTACTACTAAGCACATGCTGGGTATAACCTTTAAAAAATGATTTGCAGCAAGTTCTTCCCCTCAGAGGAAGAAACATTTGTGCTTCAGGCAAATGAATGCCACAGCAAGCAAGACTGAAAGTCCTCTGGTTCCACACAAACACCTCACATCAGCACCATCAGCTGGACTGTTCTTCTCCCCTTGGAGCTGCAAGTGACTGTGCAGTTTCTCAAGCCATTCCTGTAACATAGCCCTGCTCCCTTGAACAAAACAACACAATTCCTACGTCTCAAGCCTGCAAATAATTTATGAGTCATGACCCAGAAATAAATATTTCTGTTGGACTTAAAGACTTAACTATTTTTTTTTTTAAAGAGCAATGACCATGTTCTCAGTTAGAAATTTACAAGTATTAAGTCCAGGAAGACAAACTCCCTACAGCAATTAAGGGCCAGGAACTAACACAGAGTTTAAATGAAGTGTTGGCAATCAAACACATTAAATGTGTTCAAGTAAAACCTCCTGGACATAGTAAAAACTGGAACTCTACAGCTCTTGATAGAACATGAAGCCAGGGGCTGATTGCAGCAAGAGCAAAAGAGAGCCAAGAGCTGCCCATCTCCAAATTCCCAACCTAACATCGAGTGCAATTCTACCCCATCCATGAACTCTGCAGCCCCAAATACTGCTTAACTCACTGAAAAAAAATCAGAAATACAGTGCAGAGAAACATCTTAGTACCCTAACAACAACTTTAGTAACAGTTTTCGCTTTTTTTGGTGTCTAATGGAGCCTAACTGACTTTAAGAACAAAACTCATTCTTTCAAGTTTCAGCGTTTTGGTTCTCTGTTTTGCTTCTTTTAGCGCACGTTTAATTAATGTACCAACAAAGCAACAAAGAGAAAACCTTCCAATATTACTGTCATACAAGAAGTCCCTACAAGAGGTAATCATTCCATACTGGAAAACAATTAATTAAAAATGAAGGAGACACCTCTAACCTGTTCCCTATAATCCCAACAACAGACACAACCATGTTTAGAAGCTTTGAATAGAAACAAAAAAAAAATGCCTTAAAGAAGAAAACCAGCTCTTCTTTTTTAATTAAATAAAATGTAAAAAAAGCCTGTCAGCTTCTTATCCTCAAAAATAGAAAAATTAAAGCCTAATAAACACACATGGAGCTCAAAAAACTATGCAAGCAAAAAAAAAAATTACCACTTATTCCATACCCCAAGCATCAGTACTTTCTATAAATTCCTTAATTAAGCAAAAGTACATAAAATGTGCTAGTTAGCTCACAAAGCCACATAAGAAGTCAAACTAACAGCTTTTTCCTTAATATCAGCAATTAGCCTTACTATCACAATCTCACCATCCCCAAACAAGAAGCAGCTGGTCTTTTCCAGGTGCATTTAAGCATTCCTGGCCTAATAAGCACATGGAAATCAGACCAATCAGTGTGCAGGATATAGCAGACTTGGGGTATAAATGCTCACACCGGGAGCCAGGTTATTTTTTTGGTGGAGTAATGAAAGTTTGGTATGGTGACAATTGTTTGTTTGCTTGCTTTTGCTTTTTTTTTAGTGCTGGTTAAAAGTCAGATGAATTATAAAGGCTAATTCCACAAGTCCTTTTAGTGCAGGTATTTGATACTAATTTTTATGGTAATCTGGTTTTTGTGGCTTCCCAAGTGAAAACTTTGATAAAAGACCTGTAAAGTTACATTTTTTTCTCATTAAAGGCCCTATAGGGAATATTCTATTATGCGCTAGTTGCTTAAGCATGCATATTTTAGTGTTAAATGAGTACAAACTGTTTAGGAAGTAGGTTTTTGTTTATGCTTTATTTGTATGTAATGAAAGTGACTGGGTTTGCTTGTGTAACCTTGTTAATAGCCTTTGTAGAAATCAAAGTAATAGCTCTGTTTCTGCTGATATAATAGGTATTTAGTGGTTTGCTCCTGAGTATGGATAAGGCTGTTTTGCTCTATGCTTTTCTTAAGTAGAGTGGCTACTTCTCACTTTAACTGCAAATGTTATGCATTAGTTAGTCAGTGACTTGTGTTGGAGTAGTTTAGTGTGAGGCTTAGCTCTTTCTTTGACTGTTAGGTTGAAAAAGGCCTGTGTATTGGTATTTTGGTTTTGCAAACCTTTGAGCTGAGGCTGCTGAGGTAAGAATGGACCACTGAGGGGGCAGGATCAAGTGAGTTCCTTGGCTGGGTCATTTAGGGGCTATGCTGGAGTGTTCATTAAAGTAAAGCTGCCTGAAAGCATAGGCTAAGTAGGTTCAGATGCTAATAAACCAAATTAATAGCTGGTAAGGTAAAGATATCAAATATTTGTTCTTTTGGCGATGGCCTGCTTTTGTTTTATGCACTTGGTAACAATTTTTTCTCTTGCTTTTGCAGTCATTTTGCTCTCCAAGTGGTGCTAAAGCTGTGTTGTTGTGAGCTGTATACGTACATAGAAGAGGGTGTGCTCTTCTTGCTTTAATAGGTACAGGAAAGCCCAAACTCAGGGGAGGTGGTATGTTCAGGTTGCCACTGGCAGCCCACTAGCAGGTATGTGCTTAGGGGTTTGCAGCTGGCTGTGAGATCCTTACCAATGCAGTAAAAGCGTTTCAGTGAGAGAAATGGTGGTGGCTTAAATGTGAAGTTCTATTAATGCTTTTGGACTGTGCCCTGTTTAAGCCTTGATGCTATTCTGACACTTCTTGTGTGGCTGAACGTAACAGCGTTTGTTGGACCGGAATTATTTATTACTGTTTGCTAAGTATGCTGTATCAAGGAATAACGATTTCTTTCTATTGGGTAAATAAGCGGTGGCCTAAAGGAAGCATAAGTTATACAAATGAAGGTATCAGCTTTCGATTATCATGATGAAAAGCTAAACCTTAAAAAGACTAAACGGGGATGAATCTTGTTTTGTCACTGAGGATTCGGTTCTATAGCGATTATTTGAGACGTACTGAGAAGAGCCTTCGCTCTAAGCAGCTGGGAAGGGAGGAGAACGCGCGGTGTGCTGGGGCGGCGGGGCCGAAGGGCTGCGGAGGCGGCAGCCCCGCTCCGTGCCCTGCGTGCCGCTGTGTTTGCCCCCTTGGGGCTGCCCCAGCCTTTATCCCGAGGGAAGCGATGCCCGTCAGGAGCCGCTTTCCTTGCTGGCACCCCCCACCGCCGGGGGGCGCTGTGCGCGGCGCGCCTCCCGCCGAGGTTTGTCCCTCGGCGGCGGCCGTCGGGGGCGGGCCGAGATGGCGGCGGCCAGGTGAGCGCTCGCTCGCACGCGTGGTGCGCTCCCGGTGCCGGTGCCCGCAGCCATGTCGGGCCGCCAGGGTAACAAACTGCCCAGCAACCTGCCCCAGCTGCAGAACCTCATCAAGCGCGACCCCACCTCCTACACCGAGGAGGTGCGGAGCGGGGCAGCGGCGGGGGGTGGGTGATGGGGGAGGCCGGGGCGGTCCGGGGTTGCTCATGTGCCGCTGTTGCCTGTGTGTGTGCGCAGTTCCTGCAGCAGTACCACCACTACCAGTCCCATGTGGAGATCTTCACCTTCCAGCCCGACAAGCCCAGTAAGGACCTGGCTGAGCTGCTCATGTTCCTGGCGCAGGTGAGCCCCCAGCCCTGCGGCAGCCTGTGCGCGGTACCGGCTTCAGTAGTTATTACTGCTGCACAAACAATTAAACTTTACTGGCTGCGTACACCTCGCGAGGCAGCCCCAGGCGTGCTCCGGAGCGCTCACTTGCCCTGTCCGTTCCAGGTTGCCCACTGCTACCCCGAGCACATGGCCAGCTTCCCGCAGCAGCTGAAGGAGCTGCTCTCCTACCACCACACGGTCCTGGACCCCGACCTGCGCATGGTGAGACCCGCGGCTTGGGCTCGCCCTGCCCTTTGTGTGAGCTGAGAGCTTGCGGTTTGTCAATAAAGAGGAGCTGGAGAGGAACGTGAAATTTGGCTTCTCTTACAGACCTTCTGTAAGGCTCTGATCCTGCTGAGAAACAAGAACCTGATAAATCCCACGAGTTTGTTGGAGCTCTTCTTTCAACTGCTGCGGTGTCATGATAAACTGCTACGAAAGGTAAGGTGTGCTGACAAAAATCTTCATTTCCAGTGGGTTTTCGCCAACTTGCCCGAGGTAAGGCCAGAATAGGCAGCTGTTTTTTGTTTGGTTATGAAATTCCAGTTTAAAGTAGCTCAGCTGTTTCAGCAGTCAGTGCTGGAGGCAGGGCTGTAGCTGTGTGTTGGATTAATAGCTGAGTTCTGCTGCTGTGAACACCTTGCTGTTGCAGGTTCTTAGCCTGTCCTGTTTGGGATTGAGCTGTTTGGGTGTGTCTGCAGGTGACAAACCTGGCTGTCAGAACAGGCCTCAGGGAAGCAGGGGTAGGACTTGAAGCACTATTTGATGCTGTTCATTGTCCTGCCCTGCTGTACTGTAAATTCAGTATGATTTTCAAATATGTGAGTCTTCACAGAATAATTGCCTGGTTTTTGCTGCTGTAACTCAAGTGATTTTCTCAGTGGTGATTACCTGGCTGTCATGTCAGTGTTTGGGCACAACTTTGTGTGTTACTCCCTGTCACCTCTCCACCTGCAGACGTTGTACACTCACATTGTGACTGACATCAAGAACGTCAATGCTAAACACAAGAACAACAAAGTGAACACGGTGAGTGCTCTGGCTTTCATTTGTACTTTGAACTGACCTGCTACTGTGGAAGACCTCTAAAAACGTGTTTCCAACTTCTTTTTTAGGCACTGCAGAACTTCATGTATACAATGTTGAGAGACAGCAATCCCACTGCTGCCAAGATATCTCTGGATGTGATGATAGAGCTTTACAGAAGGAATATTTGGTGGGTCTGGCAGGCTTGTGTTGATTTGCCATTTATTGTGGGGCACATAGACATTGTTTGTGGCCCATAGTCCAAAATGTAATGGAGGAGACAGTGACTTAAATAGATTTCTTAATTGTAGCCCAGTGGGGCTGTAACTTGTGCCAAGGAATTTAGCTGAGAAGAAATACTGTCCTGTGTGAAATGAGTTGCTTAAATATTTGGTGACTGATTTTCTGAGAATAATGTGAAATTGCCAGACTTGAAATAAAAGATGTGGTTTGTTTTTTTTCAGGAATGATGCCAAAACAGTCAATGTCATCACAACTGCCTGCTTTTCCAAAGTGACCAAGGTGAGAACAGAAATCACTTGATACACTGGGTGTTACCTTGGCTGCCTTTTTCATGTGGATGTAACTTAATATGTTGGTATTGCAGACAAACTTCACTGATTTGTCCGTTGGTTGTTTTAATTTTCAAAATACTACTCATGGTAGGAGGTGGAGCTCGGCAGCTTATTTTGTAACAAGTGTAGACTGGTGTGGGGAATGTGGATGCACTTTTCACTGCTATTCAGAAGACTGTCAGGATATCACCTCCTTAATATCAGCACTGTGAACCTGTGATTAAATGATGAGAGCAGCTGTCCTGCCTGGGATCTGACTGAATATTGGGCCTTCTGTGTTGGCTCTTGAGGCTTGTCCCACGTGAACTCACTTTACTTCTCAGGTATTAGTTGCTGGTTTGAAGTTCTTCCTTGGGAAAGATGAAGATGAGAAACAAGACAGCGAGTCAGAGTCTGAGGTGGGTGTTGTGACCAGATATTCCTTTATCTGTTCTTCAGAGCCCTTATTCTGTCATCTTGGTGATTCTTGCCCTGCTAGCCTGTCTACCTTTGTGCTGTCTGGTCTAGTTTTCTCCAGGTGTTTCTGTGCTTCACGAACAATTTCTGTGTCTGACAGCTGGCCCCAGCTGATGGCAGGATGTCTTTGCTGTCTGTTAAAAGATAAATGGCAAGAGCTCTTTTGGTTTTCTATTTAAATGCTGGTACTTATGTGTTCTGACGCTTAAGAAGGGGGGAGACTTTTCAGAATAGGTGGTCTTGAAAAATACTGGTAGTTTGTTTCTGTGTTTGCCGTTTGAAGCCTGGGT
The DNA here is from genome assembly GCA_026261815.1 of Monarcha castaneiventris obscurior. Taxonomy (NCBI): domain Eukaryota; kingdom Metazoa; phylum Chordata; class Aves; order Passeriformes; family Monarchidae; genus Monarcha; species Monarcha castaneiventris. Next base: position 777,011 of record JAMPIT010000622.1, read on the forward strand.
TAGCTGAGTGTTGTGTTCCTTCCCCAAGGATGATGGCCCCACAGCCAGAGACCTGATGATGCGCTATGCGACTAACAAGAAAACCACCAAGCGCAAGAAGAAACTGGAGAAAGCCATGAAGGTCCTCAAGGTGAGGAGAGGCATGTCTGACTTCCCCTCATCTTGGCTTAATCCTTCTAGTACTGAAGTCCTGCTGTTGCCTGGCTTGTTTAGCTACATGTGGCATGTAATCCTGTGTGGTTCAAAATAGGGATAGTTTTTAAAATTCAGGGCTAGCTTTTAAAATGGTTTTGAAGAGGCAGCAATCTTTTGAAACTGAAGCACTTTACTCATAGAAAGAGAAAAATGTCTCTTACTCCTGTTTCCATGCAGAAGCAGAAAAAGAAGAGCAAGCCAGAGGTGTTCAACTTCTCTGCCATTCACTTGATTCATGATCCCCAAGGTGAGCATGCAGTGAATTCTCTTAGTGCAATTCATGCTAATCCCACATAGGGAAGCCTGGACGGAGCTGTGCCAGGAGAACCCAAGTGACAACTAGGTGCAGATGTGACACTTGGAATGTGTTTTTACTCCTTGGAGTAAAAACTCCTTGGAGTAAAAACTCGGAGAGATCAGTCCTGTTGTGCTTGTTGTAGTGGAGCACATGTAGGCAGGGAGACAAGGAAGGAGGAACCTTACAACATCTGCTTTGGGTTTCTGCAGGTCAGGATGTGCCTCTGCCTCCCTTGTGTGTGTGAAGGCAGTAAAGGAGTGAGCCCAGGGTAGCTGATCTACTATAACTGCTCTGGCTTAGTCCCTGCTAAAATGTACTTGTTTAACAGCACTTGATTTGGTTTTTGTCTGGTCTCGTGACCCTCTGGGGATTTCATTTTCTCAGATCAACCCGAAATGTATGTAAAAATTTAGTTTTCAGTGCTTACCCTGCACTTATGATGTTGGGGAATGTCTGCTAAACCTGTGTACAGTAGGCCTTTTAGGCATATGAGAAGTAAAATAACCCATTGGAATAAGTGATTTAGTCACCTTTAATTTCTTGTGTGAAAGAGCACTGGGGCTTAAAAATAAGAACCAATCAAACTGCTGATTTTGACCCTAATCCCATTTGAGTTCTGTGCTGTGCTCTTTCAGTCTACTGCAAATCCATTTTTGCTTCTAGACTTTGCTGAGAAACTGCTGAAGCAGCTGGAGAACTGCAAGGAGCGATTTGAAGTGAAGATGATGCTCATGGACCTAATATCTAGGCTGGTTGGAATACACGAGGTATGTAGTTGGATAATTTATGGTGGTCTGTTGGTAGCTAGCCTGGTTTGGATTTGGGCATGTTCTGGCCTTGTGCCTCAGGAAAATGAGGTTTAATTTCTCTGTATGTCGAAAAGTGCACAGGGATGGTCAGGGAGTTAGCAGTGGGCCGCATGGAATGGCACAGTGGGACAGACTTGCTGTGGTACTGAGTGAGCTCTGACAGAGAAAGGCGTTGGTCTGGAATACCTGAGCTGTCCCTAAAGAATAGAGGAGAGCTTGATGCTTCCAAGACCTTCCTAGGAAGCCGCTCATGCTGACCACAGAGTTGTCAGTCAGGTGGTGCTGAACAAGAGGGAAACTGGCAGCTCCTGCACTTGGAGGGTTTTGTGCAGACTACCCAGCGATAAAATATTTGCGCTGGATTAAGTAAAGAGTAATCCAGTCCAAGTTGGGAAGTTTCAGAGGATATAAGGATTTCCATGGCAAGGACTGGCTGCAGAGAGGCTGCAGCTGTGTTGATCTTGGTACAATTAATTTTTGTCCCACAGATATCAAACTCAACACAGGAGACAATATTATGCTGTAAAATCTGAGGCATTTGGAGAGCACATACAGAATGAGATGGTTTTACAATCTGTCAGCTTGTGAAGGCGATCTCAAGTTCAAGGACAAAAAGATAATATGTTACAATTTGTCTTGCAGCTTTTCCTTTTTAATTTCTATCCCTTTGTTCAGAGGTTCCTTCAGCCCCATCAGAGGGGTAAGTCACTACTCTAGGTACTGCTGATCTCTCATGTCTCATGTACAGGCATTGCATGAAAGTGGTAATGAAAATGGACAAGTAGCAGTGGATTGGTGGGAAGCAGAAGTAGTCCAGAGTGCGGACAAAGGAATGATAAGTCCCTGACTGCCAGAAGTGCCAAGTGCTTTGACTTCTGTGGAGGCTGTGTGCACTCAGGGCTCCTTACCTGAGGATTTGAGAAGCTCCAGCAAAGGAATAAAAGAAATGAGTCCCTAATCCTGACTAGCTGAGCATGATTGCCTTGTGCTGCTTCCTTTTACTGGTTTTTGACTCCAGTTCTGGAGCATTTCTTTTTGCTTTGGCTGGCTATTGCTGCTTGGTGGAGGCCAGAGGGGCTCCTAATGCTTGGTGGGAGAGGAGAAACAGTTGTCCCAAAGAACTTCAGGCTAAATGGCTTTGGGACTGACCGAGCAGCTTCTTGAGTTTTAAGGGATGTGTTTATTGGCTGGAGCAAGCTGTGCCAATATATTTTGGCATCTTTCTGCTTTTCTTCCAGAAGTGACAAAGATTCTTCTGTTTGCTGCACAGGCTTCACATCAGCTGGTACCACCTGAGGTCAGTGTTCACCTGTGTTTGATGTTAAATGGGCAGCAGGTCAGCATGGGAATGCTATGTGTGTGTGGGGAGGGGGAAAGCCAATTGGTCAGATTGTTTGGAAAAGCTTATGGTCATTTCAGCTATTTTTGCAAGTTCCAAGGGATTGTTTCATAAAAGGGGGGGAAAAAAAGGTGTTGGTCTTATTTTCTGTAAGAAAACCTGTGTTTAGAAATATTTGTGGGCTCTACTGGCATGTCCTGATGTGTCTTTCTGTGAGAAAGGATTTGTCTGTTAATAACATCTAAGTGTATTAAGTTTTTATTAAATATGTATTCTTTTTTTCTTATTTTCAGATTATCCAGTCAGTGTTGATGACCATTGCCAACAACTTTGTCACAGACAAGAATTCTGGAGAGGTCATGACTGTAGGGTGGGTACAGAATTGTATGAGTGATGTCAAATTCGAAATGTGGTAAAATAGGTCTTTTTTTAAACCACTTGCAACTTATTCCTGTCAGTTGTACTATGTTTTTGAGAAGCTGCTTGAGTAAAAAGTTAGGACAGTATCTCAGCTTCAACTTTATGTATTTTTGTTGGGAGTGTTTTACTTTTACACCAAATGTTATATAAATGCTGTATAAGGTTCTTCAAGTTTCAGGTAATTCAGTCTATAAGTGTCACTTTCTCCTAACTGGTGTTGAGAAAATAATTCATTTTCTATTTTTTTAGAATCAATGCAATAAAAGAAATCTGTGCGAGATGTCCCTTAGCCATGACTGAAGATCTGCTCCAAGACCTTGTTCAGTACAAGACACATAAAAATAAAAGTAAGTATTATATGGATATGACTTTAAACTCCGTTTTTTCCCTCCCTGTATTATGTGGTCTTCAGTTATAGCCTTTATGGTAGTGCTGTCCTAATTGGTTTTTATGGGCTGAGATGATTTTCAGTGTTTGGGTTACTTCTGTCTATTTGGAGTGTGTATCCATGGGAGACAAAACAGTCCAGGGTAGTTGTGGCAGGGGCATTAATTGACAAAAATAAAGCGAGGAGAAAGGATTAAGAAGAGTCAGCCCTAAGGAAGTGCTGTGTTCTATACCAGAGCAATCAGAGGGAGCCATAACCTCAGAGAAGACATGAGCAGGCTGTGAATACTGGTGATCTGTGTGGGCTTTTGGTTTGCTCAGAGCTCTGCTTCTTTTCCTGACTCTCTCATTTCCTGGGCAGATGTGATGATGTCTGCAAGAACTCTGATACACCTGTTCCGCTCTCTGAATCCAGAGATGCTGCAGAAGAAGTTCAGGGTAAGTGTTTCGTGTGTCTTGCAGTCACTAAAAACTGATATGCTCAAAAATTGAGAACTGGTCTCAGTACCCTCTTCAGAAGGTGGAGTCAAGCCCGTATTCTTCCTCTGCGTGCTGCCTTTGGGTATGGTATGCTATTATTTCCACATTTCCTTAGTCCAAACTAATCTAACTCCTGGTTAGATCATGCTCCTGAAGCTCAACTGTTTTCTGAGATGCATTCAACTTGAGTAATTAAACTCTGCCTCATGAAATGAGGAAAGGTCTTTGGACCCACACCCTCCTGTTCCCCCAGACATTTTCTTGGATTGGCGGGCATTAAAACAGCCTGCTTAATGTGTGTTATGTTCATGTACAGGGTAAACCTACTGAGGCCTCAGTGGAAGCCAGGATTCATGAGTACGGAGAACTGGATGCCAAAGATTACATTCCAGGAGCAGAAGTACTGGAGGTTGAGGATCAAAAGGAAAAGGGAGGAGCCCAAGAGGAAGGTTGGCCTTTTTTCTTTAAAAATTCTGTTTTGGGCATCACTGTCACTAAGATTTTATGTGGATGTGGAACCTGGTGTTTGTCCATTTCACTTCCTGCTGTCTTGTGCCTTGGCTTGCACGTCTATCCTTGAGTAAGTGCAGTTTGTCAGTGGGGTTTGCTGCTGTGTTGCTTTTTATGATACAGACTGAGAGGGGGAAGCAGAGGGACAGACAGTACAGCTGCAAACTTTGTGTTCAGCTTTCCCTAAGTAAAACCTTTTGAATGTTATTGAACACCAAAATAGTAGTTGGGTGTAATATTTGGCTTAGTTAATTCACTTCCTGTGTTAAATGCTTTACACACCCTGGAACCCCTGCCTGAGTTGGGGAAAAGAGATGGAGATCTTTAAAAGCAAAGCAGAGTTTGGCAAATGAAGTCTGAAGTGCCTTGGAGATGCTGCAGGAGCTGTGCTGGAGGAATGAATGCCCTGCTGGGACATGCTATGCAGTGATCACTCTGACACTGTGCTTGGTTGCTGAAGCTGGCAACTTCAGCACATCAGCCAGCACAGCAGTGAAGAGCAATGCTTAGACTGTTGTAACTAGCCCAGCTATAAATCACAGTACTTCTCTTCTGGATTTAGGTGGCTGGGAGTGGGGAGCACTGTGACTGAGGAGTGTAATTAGTGTCTGTAAACTCCTGGGGTGCTTCAGGCTGTCCCAAATGCACTTTGTTTTCAGGATCTTGATCTGGAGCTCTTGCACAGAGCTTTGCAGAGCATAGCACGGATCATGTCCCTGGGCAAAAGGCAGTTAGGAGATGGGTGAAATAAATAGAAGGCAGCAAGAGTAGGTGATCCAAGCACGAGTTATTGCCAATCCAGGTAGTTGAGACAAGTTTGCATTAAGAGCTCTGTACTTGTTCCCTGAGCAGATGGCTGGGAAAGCGCTAGTCTGAGTGAAGAGGAGGACAATGAAGATGGAGAATGGATTGATGTGCATCACTCCTCAGATGAAGAGCAGCAACAAGTAGTGAGTTCCAAGTCTCTTCTATGCCAAATACAAATGAGTCTTGTTAATCACAGAGCAGGTCCTCTTGCTCTTCACCTTCCTGTGGCTACTCTTAAATACCTACCCAGGCCTTCAGAGTGAGCTATCCTGAAGCAGTGAGGCTGAAGTGCTGGTTAGCACTGCTGCTGAAGTACATATGGCGTTAGGGTGGGAGGGGAGAAGGGGGAATTCTCTCTCAGGGCTGAATGCTTTCAGAGCTGTGATAGTCAGCTGAGCGGTTTTTCTCCCAAAATCTGGTATGCATGTACTTTATTCAGACACTAGATGTTGGATATGAGACAAGGAAAAATCCTGACACCTGGTTGTAGCGTTTTCCAACAATATTGCTGTTTCATAATGTGTATTTGGGAGGCAAGGACTGTGGATTGTGGCACAGGAGTGGTTTGAGAAGCTGTGAATGATTCTACTGTACCTTTTTGTTTTCCAAAGGCAGAAAAAGTGAAAAGCATGCCCATGGAGGAACGAAAAGCCAAAGCTGCAGCAGTCAGTACAAGCAGGCTGCTAACTCAGGAAGACTTCAAGAAAATACGCCTTGCCCAGCTTTCCAAAGAACTTAATTCTGCACCTGGTAAAGCTGCAAAGCGGAAATATATTGAAATAGATGATGAAGATGAGGAGGAGGGCAGGTAGGATATGGACTGTGGAGTGCTTTTTCTTACCTATTCTCTAGCAATGCAGCTCTTCATTGCAGCAGGGCACAGAGCTCTGCTGTTTATCAGTGTTTGCTGACGGCAGCCAGAGCTTAGAATGGATCCTGGGCTGGGGGTTTGCTTACACCCGGGAGAAAAGGCATGAGGAGCCTGTGGAAGGTCTGAGACTATTTAACTTTTTCAGGCCAAGAGGCACGAGAGGGGTTTTTTTGTAGCAGTAGCTGCATGGTTGTATCTCCAGTGTTTGTTAAACTTTGTGCAGAAAGCGGGACTTGAAAAATAAAAATGGGTGGCTTTTGTAATGGATGTCCCACACATGAGGAACAGCCTGAAGGGAACAAGAAGCATTTGTGTCTAAATTCGTGGTAGGACAGTGGCCTAAGATGGGTGGGAGACAAAGGGTGAAGAGAGCATCTTGTTTTCCTTGCCAGATGAAGTTTTGTGTGTTGACATTTTACTGAATTTGTGTGTAGGGGGGAGTTGCTTTCACTCAGAGATATTGAACATCTGCACAAGAAGCCCAAGTCGGACAAGGAGACCAGATTGGCAACTGCAAAGGTGAGGAACTGGCATGTTCTGTCTCCTGTCCTTCGGGGTTTGGGTTTGTCTTGTGCAGCAGGAAATGCTGGGGTTGCATGTCTAAGGTGGATGCCTAGCTGCCATGTAGGTTTTGAGAGATTATTTGTTTGGTTCTTGGCTGTAACAAATAAACAGCCTCTTTCTGGTCACAGGTGGCCATGGAAATGCAAACAGACAGTTGTCACTGTGACTTAATAAATATAGCCAGTGTGGGAGAAGCCATGTATGGACACAGTCATCCTGAATCCAGATTTGTTGTTACTGCCATAGAATGTGTTACTATCAGGCAGGTGATGTTGATGGTAGGGGAAGGAAAATGACCCCCTGTTCCTCTATTGCACTGTCTATTCTAGGCTGGAAAAACAGACAGAAAAGAATTTGTGAAAAAGAAAACCAGAATTAACCCATTTGCCAGCTCTTCCAACAAAGAAAAGCAAAAGAACAAGAACTTCATGATGATGAGATACAGCCACAGTGTCCGGACCAAGAACAAGCGTTCCTTTAGGGAGAAACAGGTAATGTTTCATGCTGGAGATGGATGGGGCAGTGTGAGCAGAAACTCCTAATACAGGTGTGCTGCTGCCTGTCCTCTGGCCTGAGGTGTTGCTGTGGTAACTCAGAGAAAGAATCTACTTTGCAGATTGTGGTTCACTCTCCATAGTTTGTGACCTCTCTTTTGTTACTGCTGTGTTACAGACTCATCTGTCCTGGCCTACAGGTCATCTAGTAGCTTGTCACAAATGTTTCTGAGAAACAGATGCAAATGCTATTTATTAGCTACCTGAAAGTGTGGTTTAGAAAAAAATCAGTTTAACAGTAGTTCCACACTGCTGCTCTCAGTAGTGAAGCCTCTGCCAGTTGAGGGTTTTATAAGGGTTTCTTAAAATCAGCTCATCCAAACGTTCTAAGAAACTTGTAGAATGATCCCGTGGTCTAGTCGTTTTTTCTTCCCAGATCTTGTTTCATGCAAGTGTTTACATGCTTCTTGAACAAATTTTGAGTTGTTTCTAGGATCATGTACCTTATCCAAATGATACTTGTCTGCAATTTCTTGCCTTAGGAAGGGTAAGACAGGAATTATTTGTAGACTCAGTAGAGAGTATCTGAAGTTTTTCAGATTGAGCAGGAGGATGTGGACTAGTAGCCTCTGTAGATGTTTATTTGGCATCATTCTGCCTCACCTCAGTTAAGGCTGACAACATGAAACCAGCTCTCAGAACACACCAAATAGGCTGCACATGAACAATACAGGCACTTTAAGGAAGCTGCTGTTTACAGTTACACTTGGCTCAGTTATTTTAAAAAAAATCTTGAAGCGTTTTGTCCTTACTAATGTTCTAAATTCACCTGTAACTGCTGAACAGCATTTATTCATACTTTTTTCCCCATGGAAGTTAGGCTACAGCACCAGTCTGTTAGCCATAAATTGAAAGTAAGTGTTTTGAGTGGGCTGGAGGATCACAGTTGTATGGTGCTGCATTCTGCTGCACATTCCAGTGGTAAGGTAAAATGACCTGCTTGCTATAGTCCAGAACTAGCTCCTTTATTAGCTAAAACATGTTTGAAGCACAACAATATCTCTTTAGGGTGATAATGGCACTTGTAAAAATTCTTCCTTCCCCTTGAAAAGGAAGTTGTGTAATGCTCCTTCACAAAACACCCTTTTCACTTACCTCTCAGCTGAACTGAAACTGTCTTGATCTCTTCTGATTGAAATGAGTCAGTAGAAGAAGAGTTGGTTCTCATCTTCTTCTGTATAGGCTCTGGTAGTTTTCAGCTCTTTAGCTATACTGTACCCATGACACCCAGCCCAGGTCAACCTGCTACAGGAGTCTAGGTAAATAACCCTAGTGTTTCTGCCACTGGAATTGTTAGCATTTGCATTGCTGCTCCCAGTCTGAGCTGATGAGCTCTTAGTGTTTTCTGTCAGAGGTTAAAGGAATTGAAAAGGCTTGTTTATGTGGTAGTGGTATTGCCTCAGTTCTTATGCTCCTTACCTGAATATTGCCCTCTTGTTTTGTTTTGAAGCTCGCTCTTCGAGATGCACTTCTGAAAAAGAGAAAACAGCTGCTAAAATAAATGCTGGAGAGAACTTCATCACCCTTGAAGAAATAGCCCTGGAGATGCTTATTTCCACCACCATCACCCTGAGGAAAAGGACTGTGGTGCCTTATGGATTTAGCTCTGGTCCATTCAGAAATGCAAATGGAACTCTTGCAAGCTGATGGATACTGCATCTATAGGACAGAGGCCTTAATCCTTGGACGATTTAAATTTGGTTTTAAAGCATTCTAGGGAAGAAGACAGTTATATTTTTATTTAATGTAATTTACTTACAGTGGGTTTTGTATGTGTAAGTATTAAAATACACAACCATATGGTAAAAGTTCTACTTGAGGCAGTTAATGACTAAGCAACAGAAATTGGGGTATGGGGGGGTTTTATTGCTGTTTAAATACAAAAATAGCATCACGTGCCAAAGAAAAAAGGAATGTTTTCCTGTAGTGGTGTGCTTTCTGGTGGGACTTGCTGGTGTCCTGGCAAGTACATGCAAGAACCACGTAGATATCTGGATTCTTTGTTACAGGTTTAGACAAACCTCGAGGTTTAATGTGTGCTTCAGCCTTGAGCTCTGCTGGGACCATTAATGGGTTCTTTGCACCTTCCCTGGCCACCTGTTTTAATGGAGTTGATAAATTATTTATAACTTGAGGGAGTTACTTATACTGTCCTTTGTCAAAGACTGTTAGAAATGGATTTCTTTGTGGTGCTGAAACGGGTGCCACATGCACAGTGTAATGGAAATGCATTTGATGGGGTGCTTTTTCCTTTCTTTTTAGGAAGCCAGGTTAATGCTTATGGGAATTAATTGCCATATGGGAATTCAATTAGCTTAGCTATTTGTTGAATATCTATTTGTAATAACTTCTTTCTTGTACTGATTTTGTGTTGTTTTGTTGTCATGTTGCTTCCTAGAGCAAAAAAAACCTTAGGCTTTAGGGAGAGAAGGACAAAGTAGGAAATTTTTTTTTACAACTTGCAATGTTGTATTCAAATTGTATGTTCCTGCTGCTGAGGGAAGGGCAGGGATTGGTACTTGGCTAGGAGGAGCAGTGAGCTCTCAGGTGGAGGGGCTTGTGTAGCTGGGAGCTGGAGTGCTGTGGGGATGGAGTGTGGAGCCCGGGCTGGAGACAAAGGTGTAGGGGAGGAGGGGGAAAGTACAGTCTGTAAGCCCCTCTTGTACTGGTTGGGGGCGTTTTTTCTGCTGAACAGCTGAGCAGTTTCCCTTCTTGTGTATGTGTCCCGAAACTAATAACCTCTGACACTGGAAGGGGGAGTGGTAATTTTTTGTCCCCGGGGTTGAGGACAAGTGTCTAGTCTCCTCTCTTCCTGTTTCCCCTCCTGTTTACAGCCTTGCTGTGTCAGCCGGCATGCTGACAGCTCTGCCAAGCGTGGGTTTCTCCCCTGTGCCCTAGTTGTGGAAGCGGCAGTGCTGGAGCGGCTTTCATGGGTTTGGCCCGGCAGCAGCGCCGGGGCAGTACGCGTTAGCCGGTCCCGTGTACCTGCCGCTGCGGTGGTCGTGTCCCGTGTCTCGCGGCACGGAGCGGGCTCCGGGCGGGCCGGCGGTGACGCCCCGGGGCGGGCAGGGCCGGGGCGGGCCCTGCGGCGCGGGGAAGGGGCGGGCTGGCCCCGGGGCGCCGCGGCCGCTCCATCCTGCGCCATGGGCTGCGGGCCGTGGGTGCTGCTGGCGCTGCTGTGCGGGGCGGCGGGGGCGGCGGCCCCGCTGCGCTGCAACGTGAGCCTGGACAGCCCGGCCGAGCAGCGCTGGCTGCCCGTGCTGCGGCGCTTCGAGCCCGCCTTCCTGCGCGCCGCCGTCCAGCGGATCATCGAGTGCGTGCGGCCGGGCAGCCGGGACGGGGGCGGCCGCGGGGATGGGGACGAGCCGGCAGGGGCTGGTGGCGCAGCGCAGGGGGGCCGGGTGGGAGCTGCAAAGCCGCCCGCTCGCTCTCGGCTAACCCCCCGCCCGTGTCTTGCAGCGAGAGCGTACCGAAATGGGTGCACCAAGTCATCCAGCCCATAGCAGCCGAGCTGGAGCTGTTCATGCCGCAGCCCTTCGCGGGGGAGATTGCGGGCATGTGCAAAGCCCTGGGAGTAAGTCTTGGAGATGGAATCCTGCTCAACTTCGCCTACGAATCCACTGCGTAAGTGTCGGGTACTCACACGGTCTCGTACAGGCGGGTGCAGAGCTTTAGTTCAGCGTGGGGGGAAGGCACGTGGCGGGTGACTTGCACGCTCCGTTCTGGGACCACTTCATCGGTTCAGCCGGAACGTTTCATTCTCGTCTGGCTGTTTGGATGCTGAATGGAACGAGAAACAATTATGTTTTCTGTTGTGGAGTACAAGTGGTGTCTATCTGTCATGGTTTTGTGTACATACATATATCTATACAGATGTGTTAAAATCCAAAAATCTTTTTGGTGGTAAGGTATGTCTATTCTAAAGCAGTTGACATCATTTATCTTTGTAGATGATGTAATGTTCTGTCACTTTAAACTTGCCAAAAAGGGGGCTAGAAGAATTAGTTGCCTTCTCAGTTGTCTGAGATAAAGTTACTGCTGAACAATTTTTGGGATGAAAGTTCATAACAGCTGCATTAATATCACTTCCTGATTTGAACAGTGGAAAACGACTGCAGTATACTTATGGCAGCAAACAAAATTTCTGTGAAAAAAGATGCTCAGTTTCACTGTCTCTTTTTGCCCTAGAAACGTGGCATAGGAGAATAATCAATACTTGGTGTTGCCTCTGGGTATGCTAAAATATTTCTCCATATATATCTTAGCAAATATCAAGGCATGTGGTCCCTTGTTTGCATTTGGGGTTTTTTTTTTCTTAATGTGTGGTACTCAGTCAGAAAGGATCATTTTTTTTAGTAAGGACTAATATTGGCTATGATACATTTAAATGCCAGCTGTTTTAGTGTTTTCACAGAGGATACTTACCACACTTAGCCCTGCTAATGTCCCTGAAATTCAGTTTCTTGGCTGGGATACTAGAAACCCCCATCAACTGGGAATAGCCTACTTGTGTGAAGATTTTTTTACCTCTGTATTTTTGAGAGGCAGGGTTATGCATCACTGAAATGACCAACTCTTTACTACAGAGAAAATAAATTAATTCCCTGCTAATGCAATATGCTCCACCAAAAAGCGTGTTTTAATGAAACTGAACTTGTTACACGAGGAGTTTTAGCACACTTTCTGTTCTAGAGAATAGTCTGTTATTGAAATGGCTGATACTTGAACAACCAATGCTTTTCAGTTTCATTGACAGGACTTAACTTGAACTTATCTACTTGGGATTAAAATTATGAAGATTCCAAATGGAAATGAAATCATCAAAATTAAATACAGAAAGTGCGACACTTTATGGATGCTTTCAGATGTCCGCTTTTCATTATGACTTAGAGAAGTGAAATGAAATAATGACACTTTTCCTGAGTGGAAGTTCTGCTTTTTGCCTGCCCTGTAGTTTTTGACCTGCTGTGGGTTGTGGTGTGGTATTGGACTCCTCTTTGTGTGGTTGCATTAATGAAACACTTAACAGAGCATCAGCTCAATTACTCGTGAAAGGCTGAGCTCCTTCAGCTAGAATATTGCAAGCAGTGTCATAGCTGTGCCTTCAGTCATTGCTTGCCCTGTTCTGTTTGCAGGTTCTGTACAAGCATTGTTGCTCAGGATGACAAAGGAAACATTTACCACGGTCGGAACCTGGATTATGCTTTTGTTGATATATTGAGCAAGATCACGCTTGATGTGCAGTTTATAAAGGGTGGGCAGGTATGATCCGGGGTTGGTGTGGCTGGGTGATGTTCCGTGAAGAATGGGACAGCTGTATAGCTGCTTAGATGGGGGATTTAATGTAGGAATGTGTTTCCCATCCCAAATATACTGGGTTGTTAGAGCAACACAGTTATGCTCCTGGAGTCTGAGGTGAATGCTGATTGTCTTTGCTTTCTGGACATCCAGTTTATGGTGATGGACTGGAAAAAATTGAACAGCTTAATCTAGTATTGAAGATCATTATTTCTAAGCGATGTTGAAAAAAGGAAATGTACCAATTCTAAGGCTTTTTTTTTTTTAGACCTTGTGAATTTTTGTGACCAGTAACTGTGTTTTTTAGATGCAGATTTCCAAAACTTAAGTAGTTGCTAGTGTGGTTTGGTTACTCTGATTTTTTTATTTTTTTTTTTTTAATGTTCATGAGTCCATTTTGTAAATGGAAAAGTTGCTGTTTGCTGCTTGGCAGCTTAACTTGAGCAAAAGTCTTGTAGCAGTCGATCACAAACGAAATGCAGTGAATTTGAGGCCTCAGAGTCCCTTTATAATTTATTTGGCTTGTTTTACTGTAACTGCAGGCACAGTGTTTTACAGTAACGTAGGTATGAGAGGTATAGAAAGAAGTATGGGCTGCAGGTTCTGGCAGTGTTCTGTTCTGGAATGCTGAACTGCTCTCTTTCCTGGTTTCAGGTAGCATACCAAGGCACCACATTTCTTGGTTATGTAGGCTTATGGACTGGGCAAAGTCCACACAAGTTCACAATCTCCGGAGATGAACGAGGTAAAGGAAATGTCTTCCCCAGTAGATCTTGTGTGTTGGTTTTGTTGATTGTTGCCTGCCCTGGTCTTTTTCTCTTAGAGAGAGCAATGAGGTTAAGGTTGCCAGGAAGGATCTGAGGTGGAATGCCTTGCCTTCTTAGGGAGTGAAAGCACACATGCCTGGTTTTGGGTGCTGTGTGGGAAAAGGTATTTGTCAGCAGTGTCACCTGAGCTGAAAGAGTCAAATGATGAGGAAAGCCTTGGGAAAGCTCTAAACGATGTGGTCTGGTCAAGAGACACCATTGGAGGTGGCAGAGTAGGGCCTGAGATAACAAGATGCAGTTTGGACAGCAAAGAAAAGGCTCCTTTCCTGATTCTGCTGTATTCTCTTGTTGTCTGGGCTCATAAGGCAGTTGGAAAGAGAGGAGGGGATGAGAAGCAAAAGACAGATCTAGGGGAAAGGCAGAAGGGCTTGAGGGAATGCCTGGAGACACTGGAAAGGCAATTGAGCGACATCAGTAGTAGAGCAGAGTTGAGAGATGTCACTACTAAGAACTAAAACTTGTAGCAGTGGGGAAGGCAGGGAAAGGTCATCGTCTTTTTCATCAGGACTTCAGTTTCACAAATAATGACAGTTATGTCCAGCTCAAAGCTTGGGAAGTTATCTCCTCTGTTTCTTTCCCCTTTGATTCCTTTTAAGAAGCTGATACCTTGTTGTTCTTTATTAGGTGATTGTTAGAACTGGCCATAATGTATTCTCAGAACCAACATCTAAAACGTTTATTTTTCCCTTGTGATGGTGAGAAACTCTTTTCTTTTTAATCTTGAAACAATCTGTTCTTCAACTCTTCAGCTATGCAAACAATATTCACTGAATGTGTTCCACCCCTACATTATCTGTGAGTAGGGGTTCTGCTATGGAGCACTTGCACCTCTTGCTTCCTGTGTGCTTTGTTAATGTTGCCTTGTTGGATTCACTGAATTCTTTCCACAGTTTACATGCACACTGCTTCTGATTCCAGAGTAGTTAGTTAATCTTTTCAAAACTGGAGTGTCCAGGGGCAAACTGCTTTTAGTTCAGCTTAAAGACAAGTGTTGTTTCTGGTGTCTGTGCCAAGGCCTGATTGAGGAAATCTTGTGTACCAAAGTCCTATGTCTCTCCATGTCCTATGTTCACTCCCCACATGCTGCAGTCCTGTCCATGGGCTGCTGCTGACTGCTTGCTGATTTATCTGAAGTGAAAGCTGGTTTCAGTTCTTTCCAATTGAACTACAAATTGAGGGAAAGGAGCATGTGTGCACTATGGTTGGGAGGCAGGATGACTAAATCAGGGTAAAGGTCTATCAAGTGACAAGCAGATTGATTTTCTTTTTTTTCTTTTTTGTGGTTTGCGAAGGGTGAGTGTATAAATAATAAACTTGGCCTTCTGGTTTTTGCACTTCTTACTTTTCTCAGTAATACAAACACTATCCCTAACTCTTTTTTAGCTGTTTTATTTTTTCTGTGGAGTTATTCCTGTTTTAATATATCAGTAAGATGAGCAATGAGGTGATTATTATCACTCCTGTCATGGCAGGTCTGAGATGCCTTCTGGAAAGCAGGGGTGTTAATCCAGCTGCTGTGGCTGTCAGTTGGAATTATGTTGTCTATCTATATTTCACCTGAATGTTGTGCTCCTTGTTGATATTTCTCCCGTTAAATGTTGATATTTTGTGCTGATAGGCACCTACCCTGTCTCACTGTATATAAATTACATGTATAGCAATTTATTTTTTTCTCCCCAGATGGTGGTAGATGGTGGGAAAATGCTATAGCTGCTTTCCTCAATAGGAATTACCCTGTCAGCTGGCTTGTCCGAGATGTAAGTGCAGAGTTGTTCTTACGTTTCACGCATGTGGCATTTGTCCTTAAACATCCAGTAAATTAGAATCAGTTGCACAGAAACTTTACCAACTTGATAAGTAAATGGATTTTTCAGGAGAAAGTAAATGTTGACCCTGTGCTGCCAGTAATGATGCACTTCTGGTCCTTCTGGAGGGCAACCTCCAATGCCCAAAGGGTCCTGGAGAGGCTGTGCCAAGACTTCCTTCCTAGGGAGTGATTCAGCTAGACGTGACTTGTGTCGTAACCAGTTAAGACAGCTGTACTCCTAGATGGTGCATATCTGTGCCAGGGGTTATTTTATACTGTTTGATATATCTCTATATTAATATTTTCACATAGCACTTCAGAGTCCATTACCATTTTCAGAAAAGCTGTACCTTTGTTCTTCTGAAGATGTCCCAGTGCCTGTTTTTGTGCTTAACCTCACTGTCATCTCCGTTTGGTGCTAGACCCTGAGTGAAGCACAGGACTTCCAGGCCGCTGTTCTCAGACTGGCTGGCATTCCCATCATTGCTGAAGTTTACTATATTGTGGGAGGCGTCTCACCCAAAGAAGGCATGGTCATAACGAGGAACAGAAGAGGGCCAGCAGATCTCTGGCCTCTTGATCCCTTAGGTGGAGCGTAAGTAGGAAAAAACTATTTCATTTTTGCTTCTCCCGTTCCCTTCTGAGCGATTGGCTTAGTGGCACAACTTCCTTGAGAGCTCTGGGGCACCTCTTGGTCATGGCTTACAGCAGGAGATCAAAGGTCACCCACCCCATTCCTGTGTTCCACAGTTCATGGTGAATGCTGTTATGTCTACCAACACGGGGTCCTTGGGCCTGCAGCAGGTGGAGGGAGTTGACTTTTGAGGGAGTTTTTTCCTTTTGGCAGTACAGGGATGCTGGTTGTTGGACTTGATAAATTACCTAATGATTCAGCTTTTGTTTGCTTATGTGCTTGTTACAGGTGGTTTCGTGTTGAGACAAACTATGATCATTGGACTACCCCTCCTCCTTTTGATGATCGCAGGTAAATTGATGGGAAGGTCTGTGGGGAGGGAACACTTATTTTCAAAGAGGTTAGAGGTATGGGCAGGTGTTTTCTCCTTGAGCAGGCAGCTCATTCAGTTCTTGTAATGCCACTCTGAAGGGAGCACATAAGGTGTAGAGCAATGTTCACAGATGCCAGAGGAAAGGCTGTGAGGCAGTGATTAGCACAAATAATGAGAAATTGCAAGGATAAGGCATAGCCAAAGAGGTGCTTAGAAAGCAAAATTTGGTACAAGGTAAATGACTCGGGTTTACAGTGCCAAAGTATTGGATAGCACTACAAAGGTACTCAAATGTGATTTTTAGGCTGTGTAGTGCACAAAAAGAGATTGGAAAGTTCCTTCTTGGTATGTACTCAATGGAGTAGTAACAGGAACTTCAACAGTGTGAGATGAGATCCAGTCCCAACTTGGGGTTCTTTTAGACCAAAGCAAGCATTTCAACATAAGGCCTTCAGTAAGAAGTTGTTTGTGTTGGTGCTTTGTAGCCTTTGGAACAGACGAGTGTGTTTAATTGGTAATATGTTGCTTTCCCACAGAACTGCAGCTATCAAAGCTCTCAATGCTACTGGACAGCACAATATCAATTTTGATACACTCTTTAAGGTATTTCTCAAATTCTGCATTGTGATTTGCTCTTCAAGTTCTTTAACAAAGCAGAAGTGCTCTTTCATCAGGGATTGAAAAGCTGTGCTGTTTTTGTGGGGAACAAGGTTTACTGTGCAGCTGTCTCTAGGGGGGCATTGAAGACTGAAAGTTGTTTAAAATTCTTCTGGACTCCTATGTAGGCATTTTTTATCAGTCCACCAATTCAGGTGGAAAGTGCAGGAGGTGAATGCCATCATCTTTGTGCAGTTTTTTATCTCAAGCACAAGCACATAATGTTAGACATGGTGAGCTTTGGGAATTGGGATGTCTTTCAGAGGGCTCTTTTGAAAGTACGTCTGTAAAATTGTCTGATGTTAAAAAAAGCAACAAGTCCTTGACTTTGTATTAGTCCTTTCATAACTTCATCCTACTGCTCTTTCTAAATAGCCATTTATTTCCCTCTTTATCTACCCAAATGACAACTCTTCAAACTTTCTGTACAGGTGTTGTCAGTGAAGCCAGTCTTAAACAAGTAAGTATTAGATTGAGAGATGTTGATCTGTGCCTCCTGCTGTGCCTCAAGCCACTTGAAAGTAAACCACAAACTTTCTGAGGATTTTCCTTATGTGTCTGAGTCTTGGGGTTTCCCAGCTGAGATTTTGGGTTGTGCTCATGACCCTCTGTTTTCACTTCCACCACACCCTTCCTCTTGGGAGGTACCACTTCAGTCAGGGAACTGCACTTGTTTGGGCTCAGTCTGGTAATGGGAAATTGCTTTGGAGTTGTGAAACAAAAGACTCCTTTGGAGGAGCAGCTGGATGTCACACTGAGTCCTTTGCCCACTTGTGGAACTTTTGGGTCAGTGTTAACACTGACAGTAGCTTTTTCTGCATGTTCTGATATAGCTCTGATTAATGTGTAATAAAGTAAGTGGGATAAAGCTTTTATGTACCGTTTACTGGGTTTCCAAGAGATTTCTTTCAGTATACCATGCTTCTGTACTGTTCCAGAAACTGCAAGTTTTGCAGGTTGTGTTTTGGTTTACTTTTACATGGAGCTTGGTATATCCTCTGCATCAGTCATTCTCACTGGAGCTTGGCAATGGCTTCCTCAGTGCCAGGACCTCTCCTCTGCCTTGTCAGTGTGAGGAAATGGGGAAAGGAAGAGGTCTATCTCAGCTGTAACATAGATAAAGTACCAATTGTTCAATACCATGATGAAAAGGATGTGGAAATGCAGTTCCTCTATTGTGCTGAGTGGGGGAAAGAACACTAAAAATTAGTGCCAACAGTCTGTAATTTGATCAATCTTTTTTCCTAATCCTTCTGTACCTAAGCAGAACATTTGTTTCAGCAAAAATCTGTCCTGCTGCTTTGCTAGCTGAATTCCCCTTGCTGCCTTTGGAATGTCACTCACTCTGTTGCTCTTTTGCTGCCAGTAACACAGTGTACACCACAGTCATGAGTGCTGCGGTACCAGACCGGTACCAGACGTGGATGAGAACCGAGGAGTGAAGAGCTGTAAGTGGCATCTGTACTTACACAACTATTTCAGCTGCAGAGTCACTGAGGGACAAAGCATTGCAGTGGCACTCCAGTGACCCAGTCTGAATTCCTGCTTCTGCTTGTTTACTGCCCTTGGATTAGTACCTTCCGTTGTTGTTTTAGTGGGAGTTAAATATTGACTCTCCTAGTGAAGCCCTTGGAGATATCTTAGGAATGAGTTTTGATCAGAGAGGAAGGGGTGGATGTTGCAACCTGAAGGTGGAGGTTCCCTCTGGGAATGTTTTGGCTGTTTTTCCCACTCCCCTCTACTGCACTTGCTTGTCTCCAGGTGGATGATAACAGGAAGCCCTGCCAGAGGGAACTGAATCTCAGCAGGAGGGGATGATGCACTTAGCATCAAGAAAAATCAAGCATTGTTTGTAATGGCTGCTCACCAGTAACTGAATGTGAGCAGCATCCTTCGGGGGCTTTGTCCTGTCAATGTGCAGAATAAGGTCAAGTTCTTGAGTTCACAAGGTGCCTCATGGGACAGCTTCAGAGAGATATGATAACTTCTATGCCAAGAAACTGGTTGCATGGCCTTGACAAGAGCACAAGAAGCTGTATTCCAGTTTAAAGAGCTTTTTAAAAAATATTATTGCTATTATATTTGTAGCAGTTCTGTCAAATCTGATTTCAGCAACAGTAATTATTTCTAGAGGTGGTGTAGAATTTGTTTTCTATGTAACTCTGGACAAACCTGTGCTCTCTTACCTATTTTTCTAGTTCAACACACTGAGTGAGAAGCTGAAGATGTGCAAGACTAACATATGCTTTTAAAATCACTCCTGGGAGCAATACAGTGGCTTTGGTTCATTAATGATGTGAACCATTCAGGAAATAGTGATTTGTTAACTCCTTGAAGTGAGGTGATCCTGTTAATGACTTGCAATGGAAGTTTGAAATTTATTGTAGTTAAATTGATGCTCTAGTAGATATTGATGGGTAAAACACGGCTTGTACTATTTTTGGTAAGAGTTGTACATCTGCAATGTACTTCTGTGCTAATAAATACATTTTGTAATTTACATGGCCTGTAGGTCTGAATATAATTAAATAAAAATATTCAGCTGATAGCTTGATTTATGAAAGCTTGTGGGGTTACTTTGATGTCATCATCCTTTTCCCTCATCCATGAGGAGTTGTTGATCCTGGGCCTAGCAGGGGCAGATGCAGCAGTCAGCAGCATGCACAGCTGTAGACTATAGTTATTTTATTGATCAGAAATCGGGAGCTGTTTCAGGAATTGTGGTAATGCACTTTTCCTCCTTGGTAGATAAGAGGAGGTTGCATTGGGTAGCAGTGAGGTTAAAAAGGGTTGTAGTTGTTTTTTGTGCATTCAGATCAAGTTGCCTGCAGTAAAAGTGAACAACTTGTTTTACACTGCAGAGCGGTGGGGTTTTTGTCAGGTTGTGCTGTGACTGTATATTGAGTTTGGGCACTTTGGTGTACTCCAGAAATACTGAGCAATTTGAAGAGCCAAGACCAGTGGCTACCTTCAAGTAAAGCTGCAAGGTGCCCTTCTTCACTGGATAAAATGTCACCTGTGTGAAGGTGTGGCCAGAGCACCACTCCCAGCTGCATGCTGTGCTGGCTGCAGTGAGTGTGCACTGGTTATGCAAACTGCTCTGAGAGCACCTTCTGGAGCTGAGGGCCCTTCATCTCCTTGTGCTGAGTCTCATAACCTACTTACCTGCATCCTCTCCTCCTGCCTGGATAAAAGTGCTGCAAGCTTTGCCTTGACCCAGTTTAGACAGTCATGTACAGCAGTCCGATGCCAGGTGATAAATTTGAAGAAGAGTTCCTGGAGGAAGATTTAAAAATGCTCACTGTCTTTGAGATTCCAGAATGCCATTGCTTTAATTCACAGCAGGCATTGATTTGTGATCCCACCAGGTTTTCTTAAAATAACAGCTACCCACAACAACAGAATCCTTACAGGTGTAGTCATCCTGACCTCTGCAGCATTAGGCTGATTATCCTCTGGCAGGGGTGTGCCCAGATGCTCACTGGTATATAAATTTACCCAAATGTATTTGTTTCAATGTGTACCAACACTCTGGAATGTGTAAGTTGTTAGTGTCTATGAATATTCAGGAAACAATTTGCTTCTGCTGTTGTGTTTGTGGCTTGGCAGCTGTTTGGGGTTATGAGGTTTAAACATGTAAGCAAGGTAAATTTTTGTTTCCATTATAAATTATTTTCTTGAAAGCCTTGTGTTTTCTGTGGTAACAAACACTCCAAGATGCTGACTGCCAACAAAATAAAGTCTTTCTGCCACCTTGAATGCTTTTTTGCTAACCAAAAGGATACATAACTTCCTGGTCTTAGCTTAATGAGAAGCTAAAAATACAAGTACTAATGAAGTGGTAAATAATATATCTTACAAATTAGCGAATTTTAATGTGTGAGTAGCTAAGGTACTTGTGATAAGAATTGATGTTTGATAAAAATGCAGAGATGGGATTGTTAATACTTTAATAAAGCCATCTTAATGCTAGAAACATTAAAATGTAGCCCTTTTTTTTTTTTTTTGTGGGTAGGTTTGGGTGTTTTGTGGGAATTTTTGCCAAGAAAGGCTGGACCAAAAGATCCTGAAGGTATTTCTCTAGCCTGGCATTCTATGATTTTATCATAATCGCTGTTCTTTTAAAAAAAGGGAGGATCATTTATAGCTATTTGAATGGCTCGTTGATCATGTTTCTGTTTGAGATTTCATCTGCTTTTTGTGTACACTGCTTAAAGATTGAAAAGTAGAGTGATTTTCCTGCTTTCTCAAACCCTGGAGTTGTGAAGTAATAAAACAGAAGTACGCTAAATTATCCTTGCTTTTTTTCACATCCCTTTCTTTCTCTGCTAGAGATTACCCAGCTCCAAAGCCCCAAATATGTTTTCAGCACAATGCAAGGGGTGAAACCTTGAATTATTTTTCCTCCAGAAGCTTGCATTTGGCAGAAGGTGGCTTGAAAGTGTGTAAGAGCTGACTCCTAGGATAAGAGAGGCCAACATGCTGTGTTTCTCATTCATAATCCCTTCAGTAATCCTAATCCAGTTGAGCTCTGTAGCCTTTATTAAGCATCACATGGTAGAGGATTCTTAAGGCTGCTCATAACTGGGCAGTAAATAAAGTCTCTGCACCAGTTCTGGGTGGCACGTGCACAGAGACATGGCCTGTCCTGCTACCTGCCCAACGAAACACCTTACTTTATTATTTGGATTCTGACAAGGACGTTTTGCATCTGTAATTAAACAAATAGTGTCAGAAATCATTGATCATTTGGGTACTGAATACAACCAAAATTTATCAAGTGGAGAGCTTCTGCGGCAAGTGGAGCAAGTGGAGAGTTGTGTTTATCTCAACAAATCCATAAATTAGGACCTGCCAAGGTAAGCTGCATTTTTCTTTTTAATTCTCTGCAACAAGGTTTTGTGTTCAGAAATAGCTTATAGTTTTAAGTGAAATACCCTTTTTGTATGCCAAGGTGTATAAAACTGCATTTGGGAGTTTTGTATCTGGAATTCTCCTTTTTGGCACTGCAGTAATTGTGTGGGTGCATGTTTGAAATACGAACTTCACCATCTTGCTTGCAGCTATGAGCGGTGCTGAGTCCGATGTGCACGTGGGCCATAGATGGGTATTTACTCTCAGGGACAAGATAGGATCATCACTTTCCCTAGTGCCAGCTAGTGTTTTTATCCTTGGGAGACGTATTTAATTATATTTTAAATTAATCTGTAGCTCTTAAACTCTTGATGTTTTCCTTTTTAGCAGAACTTAAAATTTGTTTCCCTCCAACATCTCTTTTAGGTTTTTCGCTAGTAAACTTTCTAGTCTGTTATGTCCTCCCATTGCCTTCCATGTTCTGCTCATCTGTTCCCTCCATTGCTGGAACGTCTATAAAACTGTCAGGTTAGTGGGTATCCTGTTCATGATACATGAAATGTCACCTTTCCTAGGAGTAGGATTCACATTACCTCTGGTGTTTCTGGCAGGTCCTGTGGGTCGAGCACCATGTTCTGCATAGATCTATGATGTGCACAACCTCACAGAGTATATAGGATTTGGTTCAGAATGCTGTCCCTTGCTTTGATTTTGGAGAAGTTAGAAAAATTAGGCTAAGCCATGAAATTTACCTAGGCTTTTGTTGTTTGTGTTTTGGGGTGATTGACTCAAATGGATTTGTGCAAGGTTTCCTTTCCTGAATTTGATGGGGTACTAGATGGTGTTATTGATCAAGTCATATGCTTGTGTTTGAAGAGTTGCAAGAAGCATGTTTTCCAATGGCTCAAGAAGTGCATGGAGTCTGGCTGTTACGTCTTTTTCCTGCCTGTGGAACATTACCTCTGGTGATCGAGGAATGTGCATCTTCTTTTATGTGTGTGTGGCCTTCCCCCGAGACCCTGAACTTGGTGTTCCACTGGCTGTCTGCGTCCACGTGGAGCTCTTGAGTCCGTGACTTGTTAGTTCTGCCCTGGTTTAAGCACAGGCAGTGGCTTTTCTCACCTGGCTTTACAGAGTGTGGGTGTTTGCTGGCAGGTGCTCTGTGCTGTGGTGTGTACCAGCACAGCCTCGTGAGGAAATCCTGTTCCAGAGGTCTCCTAATTGCACCAGAGAGAACGTGTGGCGGCCAAGAGCAGAATGAGGAAGGAGCTGTTGGTAGCTGGCTGTTGCCTGGATGGATCATGTTTCTCACCTGATTGTTTAATACAACCTGTACCTCAAGTGATGCTGCTGCTCAGTTCATCCCCTCTTTGAGGCTGTGCCTTGATGGGTCCCTGTTCCTCTCCTGTTTCTTAGGTACAGGAATTTAGGAAGGGAAGAGCGCATGTCACTGTTGGGTGGATGAGGAAGGATCCGAGGTGCTGAGCAGTGGGACTGGTTCCATTTCTTCCTCACTCCTTCCAGCATTGAAACAGGTTTGGTTCCATTGGAGCTTGATTTATTCCTGTGTGCTCCTTTGCTCAGGTTGTGCCCGTCACAAAAATCTGAGGGCAACAAAGTGAAAAAGCTCACGGCTCCAGGAGCTGCTTGGGAGGGACCTGTTGTTGTTGATACAGGTTGTGTTGATAAGCCTATACAATACAATAAATAGGGCACACTAATACTAGGCCGTCCCTCGCTATGGATGGCTGAAATTTGGTTGAAGTAGGGCTGCCCAAATAATAAATGCCTGCTTGTTTTGTAGGGAGAGAAGGAAATAAGAAAAAAATTGTTGCTAAAGGTGACCTCAAATCCAAGGTCACATTTTATCAAAGCAGGCAGGTGGTATCCCTGAACGCATCCTCAGCGTACTTGATTTGTTATCCATTGTTTTAAAAGTAACCTAGAAGTGTTCTAGCACCTGGAAAAGGGGCTGATGCAGAGTGACTCACTCCTATCATTGCTTCTATGGAAAACTAAAACTTGCTGAAATCCTCAGATCTGTGTCCTTAAAAGGAAATTTTTGTTAGGATAGGCCAGATGGGGGTTACAGGTCTATGTTCAAAAGTTCTGAACTTGAAAACTTCTTTTCTGAGCTGTGATTTGCCTCGTACAGGAGGTTACGAACGAGTTATAAGTGGTGAGTTTTGTGTGCAATTGTCCCTTGGAGCAGTTGATAATCTGGAAAGCTGTCAGAGTACCCTGCAATATTTGAGCACAAAGAAGGTAAAGTCCCAGGTAAAATTGGGTGTAATTAAGCAGTGATTTCAGGCCATTTGTGACATTGATATGAAATTATGTTGTTGTTTCATTGATATGAAATTATGTTGTAAACAAGAGTGTAGGTGTTTTGCTGAGAGCATTGTGGTGTATATATCCAGTTGTGTCACCCACTCGTGGCATTTTGAGGATGCCATTGTACAGCTGTGCATCCTGGGCAGGGGAGTGAGAGTTCCAGCCTTTCCTCCGCTTTAGAACCTCCCTGTGCTGCAGTGCTGCTGAGCAGAGCTCACCTTCCTGAGCAAACATGGAACGCTCACCTTACACGACACCGGACGTGCTCCTTCAATTAGCATTTGTGCGGATCGGAGCTATTTTGAGAGGAAAGACATGGGTTAGGTGGAAAGAGATTGAAAGAGGCAAAAGGACTGCAGGAAGTGAGGAAAGGAGGAGGGCTTTTCCTTCTCCTGGGCAGAAGTGCCTCTGTAGTTACTCGCTCCTGACCCTGCAAAATACTTTGAGCTGCGTTCTGCTGCAAACACCAGTCTTAACGTTTTTACAGGTGTTTATTTCCTTCCCTCCATTTCTCAGCTTTCTCCTCCCTGAATTTCAGGTGAGAATAAAAATGTGTTGAGCTCTTCAGCAATACAGCCTGGGGCTGCTTTGGCAGTGGTGTGTGAATAGGCTTTTTTCCAGAGGAAAGATGTCTGACTGAATGACATTCCGGTTATCCTCAAAGTGAGAGACTTCAGAGTTTGACCCAATCTTGCCTTAGGTTCTGTTGCCCTGACCAGAGCTTCCACAGCAGTGAGCTTACCAAAGTCTGGCAGTCTGTCCTTTTATGCTGGCAATTGATGGAACAATACACTCCCATGCTCGAGCAGATGCACGAGATGGAGAAAAGCAGTGTTTAACAAAGCTGGTTATTTTCTTCTGACAGCTAATTGTTATTTTGGACTTATCTTTCTGCTAGCTGTGGTTAGATTAAATATAGTGTGTGTTCATCCGTCATAATGAGTTATCCTTTACAGGGGACTACATGCATGAATATTGTCTGCACATCCTGCTTCTTAATGACTTTTTTGTAGTTCTTGATCAGTATCGAAAAGCTTCTCTTATGTTTGCCAAACAATCACAGTACAGTTATTTTTATGCAAGTAGGAAAGGTGCTGAACTGTTCCTGTTTATATAGCTCACTTGAAATTTGAAGCAGTGACACAGAAATCCTCACCTGATTGTCTAGGAGCAGCTGGAGAAACCTGGTAGTGGAAAATGTACTTGGGCACAAGAGAGGCCATCTGATAGTTGATATTAACTGTTAATATATTTAATTGTAGATTGTTAGCACTGTGGGACATGTTGCAGCTGTTTCGATTCTGACCAAATGGTCTTCCCTGCATCTCTTTTGTGCTTTTGGTGACACTGGAGCAGTCTGCAACACTGGAGCATTTGTTGGAGAACATGGGATCTGGTAGTTCTGTAAAAGTCAAGTACAAGTACTCCCTGCAGAAGTCTGAAAATGGTAAGTGATTCTTAGAAAAGTCATCTTTTCCTGTTTTCTCCTGTATGTGCTGTTGGGAGGTTGCATTGAATGTGTTTCTCTTCTGGGTTACCTGGTTTTCTTCATAGCACTCAAGTGAGGTTCTGTCTTTCTGTTATCCTGTTACAAGGATTCTCAGGTGTTAAGGCAGAAGACAAGAGGCTTGAGGAAATAACAGCGATTTAGACCAGGAGTAGGTTAAATCCACCCGAGCCTAACCAGAAATGAAACAAGTTGGAACTAATGCCTGCTGGATTAATCACTTGCTGGGTAATGCAGGTGTTGTGTCTCTGCTGACAGTGAGACAGATGTCACCCTGCTGCTTCTCTTGGATTATTTTCCAAGCCTCTTACTGGTGCAGGACTAGTTAAGCAGAAGTGTTAGTAAAGCCAAAATAAATCTGGTTACAAAGAATGTGAAACGGTGTGGCTATGAAAAGCAAAGTGTGCTTTTTTTCTAATTACATCAGCACAATGCTCTTCATCTCTGCTAATAATCTAGACTTGTTTATGGATCTCAAAGCTGTAATGATTCATTTTTACGAAGCCCTCTGTAATGGTATCAGTTTTGTGGGTGTGTGCCTATGTCTGAACAAAGGGAGTTGATGAGACCTTAGACATAAGGAAGTGTTAAAAAGTAAACAGTCCTTTGTTTGTTGTTTGTATTATGCAGTCGTCAACACTGGCAGAACAGCAGGATGGGGCAAACTGTTTGCAAGTGCTCGGATAAGAAAATAAGGATTGCAAGTGAGGATAAGGTTGTGACTCAGACTTTTGTTACTGCCCACTGTTGAAAAACTCCACTGTCACCCTTACCACCAGAGGCTCATGGACTGTCCAAACAAGTTCAGGGTTATTTTAAGATGATAGAGTGTAACACAAAACTAGTTGCTTATTTGAAACCTTGTATTACATCTGATACCTCAGCCACAGTTTGCCACGCAGTAAAAGCTCTCTCAGTTTCTAGCCTTAGGTTCTCAACACCCTTCAGATTTGGCCATCTGCAGTGGGGCAGCTGCTTAGGACTTTCTACCCAAATGCAGTGTGCCAGATGTCACCCCTGTCCCACCTGTACAAGGGCTGAAGGCTGTTCCCAATGGAGAATGTAGGAGCAGAGCTGTTAAAGGCCCTCCCTTGGAGTGAAGTCTGGTTTGAGTGCTGCCACTTTGGTGTGCTTTAAGCAGCTTGTATGATCATACATGGTTTGCATCATCATAAAATGTGTATAAATCTTTGTCTTCTTTGTTGATTTTTTTTTTCCCCCGAAACTGATACAAACACTGCCAGGTATAACTCACCCAAGTAAGCTGCTAAATAAGAATACCTGGCTTTTTCAGTTGCAGAGTCAGTCTCCCTAAAAGCAGGATAAAAACTAGTACCTTGCCCATCTGGGGCTTAAATGCTGTGGATGGTGGTATTTATGTTAACTGTGCACTTGATAATATGTGTTTCATAGGTTTAATTTTTACTGGTTCAAAGGGTCTGGTTTTCATTGGTATGTGTGGAGTCATCACAAGGAATTTTTTCAAAGCCCAGCAGACCAGTAAGCATTTGCTCAGCAAGAGAAAAGGCAAAGAATGCAGAAGTTATTCCTGAATTGAGGCTTGCCAAATCTTACCTTCTTGCCCACGACTTCAGGGTGTCTCAGCTCCCTGCTGAACAGCCGTTGTAGATCTTCCTTTTTTGTGCTCTGCAATTCCCAGCGCTGAAACAGAACCATAATTTAAAAGGATTATTATTTTCAATACATAAGCCATTGAGATACAGTCTTTAGGGGAAGGTCACTGTTTCCTGCTGAAGTA
This sequence comes from Monarcha castaneiventris obscurior, assembly GCA_026261815.1. Classification (NCBI taxonomy): domain Eukaryota; kingdom Metazoa; phylum Chordata; class Aves; order Passeriformes; family Monarchidae; genus Monarcha; species Monarcha castaneiventris. Next base: position 804,295 of record JAMPIT010000622.1, read on the forward strand.
TCTGGAGGGCGGTTTGTTACATAATTAATGCAAGCTGATTGAATTAATATGATCTCTTTGTCTCTTGCGAGTGTATAGCAACTTTGGGGAGGGGCGAGGGATTTTCCTCTTTTTAATGAAGATTTTCCCACACACCTGCCATCGCTCTCCCTGCTTTGGTGAATGTGGCAAGGGAATATACCTTCTGCAGCAGGCCGAGTTTCCTAACTCGGTTGCTTCCCTTGGATTTTGAAGCCAGCCTGTGGATACAGCAGTCATCCCTTTCCCCCCTCAGCTAAAGATGACAGAGAAGCAGTGTTAGAAGATGTTTTAAGTATAGGGCTCAAGGGTAGGGCTCCAGAAAGGAACAAGAAGGGGATGCAGCATAATCCAAAGAGACATGCCAAGCAGCAGAGCTGGTCCAAGTGGGATCAAGGCCCGGTAAGGAGGATGAGAGATTCTAGAGGCATGAAAAGTTCTGTGGCAGAACTTGAAAAAGGAAATGTGAAACTGCACCAATATACTTCACTTGAAATATGCACACACCCCATCTGAAATAATCTTTCAAGGGAACATCCTGGAATTGGGAGAATACACAGGATATATTTTAAAGATCACAGGGCAGATAGCCATAATTTGGTGGGAAGCACCTGGTGTCAGTGCTGGCTGTGGATTGGACCTCAAACAGGCACCTGGAAATTGTGGCATCTCATTCATTCTGTCATTAAATGGCGAAAGTTCTGCCTCCCTTTTTTCACTGTGGGTGTAGTTTTGTCTCTTTGTTATTGTAAGGTAATGGTATGTTGACATTTATGCTGCGATAGAGTCCTTCTGAAGTTCCTCCACAACTGCAAAAGCTGAGGTACTTATTTGGCATAAAGAGAGGTAGAAAACCCTCATAGGAGGAAACTTGGTATCCTGTCTTCTCCCAGTTCTTTGTGTGGCCTCAGCTAAATTTCTGGTTTCCTGAAGCCCCAGCACCCAGAGATGGTAAGATGGACATAAAAATGATCAAGGTAGGTAGGAAAGGGAGAATATTGTCTAATAATACTGAAGAACATGTTAGAACTTTCAGGCCCTAATAATTTGTTGTTAATGCTGGTGCTGAGGAGCCAGCAGCAATGTTTAAAACTGTTTCTGAGGTTTCTGGTCAGGCAGGGTCAGGTCAACCTCTTGCAAAAAGAAGGCAAAAAGAAGCTGATTTTTTTTTTTTGCCCTTAGGCATGAGAATACAATTCCTGGAAATTTCCTCTAAAAAGGCAAGGTTCCTCTTCAATGTGCACGGGTGGGGAAGGAGCTGTTGCAGGTACCTCAGCTGCGGCCAGTGCTGCTCAGCAGATTGGTTCTGTTCTTGCCCCCCAGCTTTCAAGGCAGCTGTCTTGATCCAGCAGTGGTATCGGCGCTACGTGGCTCGGCTGGAAATGCGGCGCCGCTGCACCTGGAGAATCTTTCAATCCATTGAGTATGCCTGTGAGCAGGATCAGATCAAGGTATGGTGCCAAGGAACAGAGCAGGTAGGAAAACACACAGGAAGGTCGTTTCTGTGCCAGACTCACTCAGTTCTGGCTGCTGGCTGGTAACCCTCTAAGCGCTTCAGTGGGCCAGGGACTGCGTTTCCTGCCCCTTTTTAGCCTATTGACTCCCTGCCTGCTTGTGTTGCATAAAACACAAAGTAATGAACCTCAAAAGCAAGCTGTAAGAGCCATTTAACCGTTTTTCTGGAGTCTGAACACCGTAGGCAAGTCTAGTTGGTTTGTTATGCTTTAACTTTGAATAAAATTCTCTTACATGGCTGCCATGCTCTCAGGGAGAGGAAGGGCTCATAGTGTACTTCTGCCTGTGGCTGAAGGTAAAGCCACTGTTTTGACTTCATTTCAAGATAGTCAAAACTTAAATTGGTACAATGGGAGTTGCTGTACATACCAGACAGCATGAGAAGGGCAGAGGTAATATTTCCAGAAAGAAGATCGTGATAAGTTGCCACTCTGTCGAATTTGATTCTGGGGTGACTGATGGGCTCTCCCTCTTCTTGCAGCTTCACAACTTCTTCAGTTACCTCATGGACCAGTTCACACCAAGCAGCAGCAAAGAGAGTAAGTTTGCATGCTGTTTGAGGATGTGGCACCAGCAGCTCCAAAGGCTGCACCCTGTATTATTCATTCCCCAGCGTCGGGCAATCTTCAGTATGGCAAAGGTGGCCAAGAGTCTAAAGTGCGATGGCATCAGGAATAGGGAATGAATTGTCTGGAGACTCTGAGCTGTGCAAAGGATGTGGGGCAATTCCTGCTCTTAGGAGCTGGAAGGAGGCATAAAAGTTCCATTTGTTTTCATAGAATCACAGAATGTTGCACACTGCACGTGGAGATTTGTCTCTGCAGCCTTTCCCCCACTGTAAGTTTTGTAGCAGTGCCAAGCTTGAACCCAGCATCTGTGGCTGCCGTTGCTCCTGAGTGCCAGCCTAATCAAATAGCTTTTCTTTAGAAAAGTACTAAAATGGTACCTGCAGCCAATTAACTTCTTCTTTGTCTGTTTCTCTTTTTAAAAAAAAATCAACCACACTCATCTGCTGTCCAGGGGATTTTATCAGTCGCATGTTCATAAGTGGCGAAAGTTACAAAGAGGCAGAGCTGGAAAAATGCTGTGACTATGAATCCATAGAGGTGCCAGACTCCTACACTGGACCCCATCTCTCTTTCCCACTTCTCCCTGACCATGCCACGGCCTTGCTGGAAGCTTTCCAACAGAAACAAGTAAGGATCCCAAAAGGTATCACGCTTTCCCCTTGCCTGCACAGGGGTGTAGGATAGATAATTTGGCCCTAGCCTTCCTAACAAGCTCAGCTGACTGGAGTGTAACAAGCTGGCCAGCTGTTAAACAAAAGGGTGTTAGAAATCAGATGGTATTTCCTAATTCCATAGGAATGTTTCTCTTTCTGAAAATGCACTCCTGACAAAACTGAACACTTTACATAGGGGTGTACCAATATTAACCTGAATTTCATTTTTGAAGGGAAAAATCAACAACAGCTCATGTTGAAATGTTTCATCATTTTGTTCAAATTCCTCAATTTGAAAATAAGTATAGGATGGCCCAGAGGGAAACAGCCAATTAAAATGTTTTGTGCCATGCAACTTGGACTCTGATTTAAAATGTAAATTGTGACATTTTTGATGAGGAAGTTGAGTACCACTCCAGCACTAACAAGACAAGCCTTCATACAACTGCAGTGTTCTGCTGCCATCCCTCAGTGGGTGTGCTGAACTGCAAAATAGGCCAAAACATCCCTTCTCCAAAGAGAACTTCTAAACCCAAGGTGTCTCATGTCCTGACTGTATTAAGTGCCTACGCCCTGGCTTTGAGTGTGTGTATCACTGCAGGACATGTGGAAACTCATGGACTGGTTCAATGTGGAAAAGCTAAGAAAGATCTAGAGGAACAACTTCTTACCTGTGATATTGAGCTGGAATTTCTGCTGCTCCTGGAGGTGGTGTGGCCTAGTGGGTATAGCCTTGTCCACAAGCTGCTGGGGCTTTAGGGTTGCCTTGCCAGCCCTGTCAGTGCTGAGGCTGGGCTGCCCTCAGCAAGTCTCTTCCATCCTGCTGTTACCCAGTATTTGCCTCGTCCTGTTTGCAAGCCCATAGGTCAGCACAGTGTGCTATCCTAGGGAGAGTTTCTGCTGTCCAGGCTATCCTGGTGGAGTCTTTGCAGCCAGAGTGGTGCTGCTCAGAGACCACGGATTTCCTGCTTTAATCCCTTGACTTTCTCCTAGTAGCAGCTCCATGCTCGCTATGTCTTAAACCTCCTGCATGAGACCAGGAAGCACCTCAAGCAGTTGCCAAACATCAGCCACGTCTCCACCTGCTACAGTGAGGAGGTCACCGTGTGCGGTGCGTCCCTTGCAGCCTCTGGGGTTGAATGCTCATATGGGAGGGTGGGGCAGAGAGAAAATGATAGTGAGGGCACAATGCCTCCCTCTGTACTGAAAGTGGAACACAAATGCTCTCTGTAGGCAAAATGTGTGATGCATTGAGAGGCAGCTGGGTCTGTCTGAAATACCTGGGTGGTCTTTTTTCTCTCACCCCAAACTTGGAGCTGTTTTACTAAACCACAGAAACCACACCCAGCTGAGGACTGGGCAGTGTTCTGATCTGTTCTCCGGTCTGGGATTATTTAAACAACAAAATCCTGGAGCTGTTCTGGATAAGCAGCAGCACATCCATGCACGCAGATCCAGAATGCTAACACATCTTTGCAATTTGAGGCAAAACTTTTCACTGTTTTCCTACGCTGACTAATGTTAAAATGTTGAGATATTTCTGAAAAATACATACTTAGCACAGACTTCTGCATGCAGTCAGCTTCTGGAAATCAAACCTCTCTCTTCAATATCATGTTAAATGAGAATTGGACTGTCATCTTGAATGCAAAACTTTCTCCCATGTAATGATAGTCTTATGCCATGTTGTGCCATTACAAGACATAAATGAATAAAGCTTCTAATCAGTCTTCAGCAGATGGTGTAGGGTTTTTTACTGTTTTTCTCAGACTTCAGCGCAAGCCTTACATTGTGTCCTTTTCCTCTAAGCTTGCATTTCCAGAAGTATTTCAGTGGTCATTAGTTTATAAAGGATGTAGTACATAGGAAGTTATGTATTGGTGTTTTTAAGTTAAAGGTAACATACTGAGATTACTCTCTTTGTGCCTGTTAGGAGACTTGCACGGCCAGCTGGATGACTTGTTCCTCATCTTTTACAAGGTAGGCACCAAATTTGGAGAAGGAGGCTGTCCAGGCATTGCAACGGGTATCCCATGGGTCATGTTGAGTAGTGTTTGCAAAATTGGGCCACTCATGTGCAGTTCTCCAAGTCAATTTGATTGGTTTTAAATGGCTTCACAAATCAGTAGCTTATTTCCTTGCTGACTTGGAAATCTGACATCCATGTCCATTTTAGAAGCACCAGTGGGTATTTTTCTAGTGCTGGTACTAATGACAACCCCCTGTGGCTGCCAGCTTTCACTGCTGGGGCCCACAGGATGAAGACGAGCGAGGATCTGTTGTAACCTGGGACAGGCGTGAGAGACTGTGCAGCTCTGGGGGAGGCATATGGAGACCATGGGGAGACCTCTCTGGTAACATCCGCCTGTTCCTTGCTTTTACAGAATGGCCTTCCTTCCCCTTCCAAGTCCTACGTGTTCAATGGGGACTTTGTAGACAGAGGCAAGCAGTCCCTTGAGATCCTTGTTATCCTCTTTACCTTCCTCCTGATCTATCCCAAGGAGGTTCATCTCAACCGCGGGAACCACGAGGACCACATGGTGAACTTACGGTACGGCTTCTGTGTGGGGCTGAGCACGATGTTGAGGGCGTTGTGCAACATCCCACTGAGCTTCCTTTCTCCTGTTCCTTTAGCTATGGTTTCACCAAGGAAGTGATGCAGAAATACAAGGTGGGTCTACGTTTGTGTCTCCTTTACCAGATGTGCTTTTAGAAGACTCGATGCTTTATCTCTTTTCTGACCTGTCCTCTTAGGTGCATGGGAAGAAAATCTTGAGGATGTTTCAGAATGTCTTCTGCTGGCTACCCCTGGCCACCCTGATTGATCAGAAAGTCCTCATTATTCACGGGGGCATCTCTGACACCACTGACCTGAACATGCTTGAGAAAATTCAAAGGGACAAAGTAGGTTTTATTTCCCAGTTATTGCAAGAGACAGCAGTGTTGCTGATTCGTGGTGAGGAGCTCTTTTCTACACGTCAGCTTAGCTGTTGACAAGACAAATCTAACAGATGGTCTTCCTAGACAAACTCGTGTTTAGGTATAGGCTGTGGCTTGTTCGTGTGTGTGTGTGAGCTGTGAAAGGATGAAGCACTGCTGGTTTCTGGAGTATGTGCTGGTGCTGAAGTTAAAACAAAGTGATGATGAGACATTGTGCCACAGTTCCTTATCCTGTTTTTACCCCCTAGATTTCCAGGAGGATTTTGATGAATCATTTAACTTGTCTCTGCCTCACTCGCTAGTTGGGAAATACCACTTTCCAAGTATAACGACAACTCTTGCACTAGTCATTAATGCTTCCTTTGCTCTGCTGCATAGGTCCCATTGCAGGTTAAATCTGTCTGCATGAAGTCAATGAGGAAGAGTGAGATGTGATGGATGTGGGGCCCAGCTGTAAACCCAGGATGGCATGATTGAGAGTATGGTAGTAATAGTCCCCCACAGTTAATCAGCAGTTGAAGGCAGAAGGGAATGGGGGCTTGGAGGCTTGGATCACTTGAAGTCTGCCAGTGGAAGATGTTAGAGCTGGAGATCTGGGTTTTCATGCTGTGTTATCAGCTCCATTTCTCTCATATCTTTCAGTTTATTTCTGTATTAAGGATGAAGAAAAGGAAGGAGTCGAGTAGAAAACCAGAAATACAGGCCATAAATGGGGAGAGCAAATCAGACAGCGATGCAGCAGGGAATGAGGCAGCTCCCAGGTTATCTCTGCAGCCCCAGTCAGCCCAGGCTCCCAGCACAGCCAACAGGCTGGAGTTCTCCAGGTGGCTCCGGCAGACGGTGCAGGAGCAAATGGACTCGTGCCGCCGGCTGGTGGACATCAGCGAGTCAGAGCCAGAGGAGCTCACCTATTCCAGCGTGGTCTCCTTGAAGGATGTGGATGAGCCATGCTGGACTCGCCAGGAGGAGTGGAAGCAGGTGAGGAGTCCAAGTGGGGTCCTGAGCTGGGTGTGCTGTGGGTGCCTCCTGCAGCAGTTGGTCCTTCTGTGGTAGGTGGCTGGGAAGGGCTGTTTTGTGAGGCCTTGGGGATGTTTCCTTAGGTACCTTTGTTAACTCCTGGGAGGAGCAGCTGGGGACTTCCTTTCCTTCGTTTTCCAGCCTGTCTGTGAGTCTCTTCTGTGCGCTCTAAAACCACGGTGACTTAGTTCACATTGCATATGCCCTTCCAGTGCTGCACACCTTATCACTAGAGAGCTATATATTGAGGTCAGGGTTAAAGAGATTAAGCTTTAATCCAAACAGCGGTTCCTGAGTCAGCATTTGTATTTCTGGAGGCTGCAGAATGTCCTGGCTAGAGAACAAAGGAGTTCAATATTAAGCCTGCTAATGGCCTGAGGATCTGCTGGTTGTTCTTGCCCCTTGTGTTTTGGGATGGAGGAAGACAGGCAAGGCTCTTGGACATCTTAATGCTAACAAAGGCAAAGCTTGTATCAGGCCTGACTTATGCACATCCCTCTTTCCCCAGGCACTTTGGATGTGCCTGTAGCTCCAGGCCAACAATACTGCCACTTCTGAGGTGGCCCAGGTCTGTGACAGTCTTCAGCTGGAATGCAGGAAACATGTCTGTTCCCCTGCACTATGGTTATAGCAGCAGTCTAGGGAGGGATTCAGAGACTGAGCTGTATTTGCTTAGTGAACTTTTCCAATCCTTTCAGATGTTAGACATCCTCTGGAGCGACCCCATGCCTCAGGAGGGCTGCAGAGAAAATAAGGTGCGAGGTGGTGGCTGCTACTTTGGGCCTGATGTGACAGAGAAGTTCCTTGCGAAGTACGGCTTGCAGTTCCTGATCCGCTCTCACGAGTGCAAGCAAGAGGGCTACGAGTTCTGTCACAACCGCAAGGTCAGTCGGAGTGGTGTGAAGGGTACTTGGGTTTCCCTCCTGCCAGGGTGGGCTTTCTAGGGAGGGTAGCTTGTCTCAGTTCTGCATTTCTCCCAATGGCGTATTAAGCACACACAAAATCCTTGAACAGCCTTATTGGGAGTTACTGAAGTGTATTTCCAGCTGAGGTCTTAGGGCAGGGTAATCTGGAGCTGCCTGCTCTGTTGGGGACATGGCTGTGCAGGCAAACCCTGTCCTTGTGTGTGGTGGTTGAGAAAAGATCTGAACCCACTTGTGCCATGGTCCCCACGTAGTGCAGCTGTTCCTGCAGATGAGCTACACAAGGGTGTTACTGAGCTGCTGCAGCCAGATTCTGCTCTCAGAAGATTCACAGTCACGTCAGTGGCTTTGCCAGGGCACTTGGACTCTGGAGAGCAGAATTGTTGGGGGAGAGAACACAAATTGTAGAAGCCTAGCATGTGGCCAGATCCACGTGTGACCAGTGCCACCCACGAAGAACTCACACTTGCAAGGCTTTCAGTCCAGCTGCCACCTCAGTCTCCCTTTTCTCAGTAAAACATGGAGCTTTCACAGTCTGTGGGCTCTGGAGGGGATCAGGTGTCTTGTTTACACATATATTAAATATTACAGGATGTACATACTGACCGTAAATGCCTCTTTTTTTTGGGATTAGGTGCTGACCATCTTTTCAGCCTCAAACTACTATGAGATTGGCAGCAACAGGGGAGCCTATGTGAAGCTGGGACCAGACCTCATCCCCCACTTTGTTCAGTACCAAGCAAACAAGACAGCCCATACGCTCACTATGACCCAAAGGCAAGGCATTCCACTTGCTCTGTGTTCACCAAGTCAAAATTCCCAAAGGGAAAACTTTGTGAGCTTTAAGGAAGTTTGACTCTGGAGATGAACTTTCACAGCTTGGTTTTCTAAATAATAGCCCTAAAGGAGGGTTCAAGCTTTGTACTTGAAGTTACTGAGGAAGGCTCAAGGGTTGAAAAGGGAATGTTGACAAAATTCCAAGGGGATTTTTTTAGAGGTGATTGTTCAGCTTCTTTTTTCAATGTCAGGTTTTAACTTTTGACCTTTGCTGAGGTTTCCTTTTGCTTTGTTACTTCACAAATGAATGCAGGGACTTGTGGCATCAGCTGCAGGGGTCTGCGCCCTGGGCATGCAGTGCCTTGTCACAAGCACCGAGATGCAGCTGTAGCTGTGCAGAGCAGTTGTGTGAGGGTCTGGGCAATCCACAGACAAGCCAGATAGAGGACTGGGAGGGAAGGTGCAGATTTTCTTGTGATTCATGGCAAGTCCTTAAAGTGCCTCTCTCTGTTCTGCATCCTCCAGAATCAGCAGAGTAGAGGAGTCAGCCTTTCGAGCCTTGCGGGAAAAGCTGTTTGCTCACACCTCAGCCCTCATCAGTGCCTTCAAGGCCTACGACGTGGACAATACAGGTAACTCAGAGCTGAGGGACGTGTGCGCTGGTTGGATAGGGCTGAAGTGACTAAGTTGAGTTTGTGGCTGGCTGGGAGGCTGCTCACTGTCACCAACTGCGATGGGGAGGCTGTATCAGACCTTGCCAGAGGTCATTTGCTGTTACTCAGTCTCTGTGAATGCCTCTGAGAGACACCATAAAGAGGGGGTGCTGGAAAAGCAGGACGTCATTAGCCCAATGTATAGCAATTTAGGCTGGTACTAGAAAAACTCTTTGCAGCTGGAGTACTGGTGAAGCATTGGAAAAGCTGACCTGGACCGTGTCTGTTGTGTCACTTGAGAAGGGCTGGGTAGTCTCTGGAGCCCCTTCATCCCTGGAGGCTAAAATCACTGGGAAGAGGAAAGGGAGGGATGTCTTCCATGGCAGTTGCCTCTGTCAGAGCCTTAAAGAAGGAGCTAGGAGTTCTTACTTCTCTGGCTGACAGAAGTGCTGTGTTGCTGAGAACTGTCAGTTGGCAGGCTGGGGAAGAAAAGTGTTATGGTGGCTGGCAGAACTGCTCATGGGGAGAACTGCTTTCTTGCTTTCTTCCCTGGCAGTAAAACTGTTCATAGGAATCCAGCTCAGTTGCTACAGCAGCTGCTAAAATGGGCAGTGAGCTACAAATTTCTAATGAAATACCCAACGTTAGTGTCTTGCCTTTGTTCAGATGTTTGCAGCCTCCTAGCCTTGATTTGTTGCAATGATGAAAAGCTTGGAGGGGGAAGTGTGCTTGTGCCTGCAGTGCAAAATAATGCTGTACTGTCAGCAGCACCTAGAGTGTGTATGTGTCACTACTTTAAGCTTTTTCTTTGCCTTTCTATGCTTTTCTGTATCCCAGAGGTGTCTCCCTTTTCCCTACAGGAAGGATCACTCTGAGCAACTGGGCGACAGCAGTGGAGTCAGTGCTGCGGCTGGGACTGCCCTGGCGAATGCTGAGGCCGCAGCTGGTGGGCAGCACTGAGGATGGCATGCTGGAATACAAATCCTGGCTGGACGACCTGGCCAGGGAGCAGAGGAGCCAAGAGGTAAGCGCTCACCCCCTTCCATCAAAGCATGACCTGAAGCAGCTGCTCACCCCATCCCCAGCATGTGCAAATCAATTATGGTACAAAAGGACAGTGGACGGTTCCTGCATGGTCCAAAACCACACTGAAGTTGATAGCCATTCTTGCCTGAGCTCAAATAGTCCTGAGGCATCCATCCAGTCCATTTTAGAAATAGATGATGGATGTGAAATCAAAATTTAGAGGTAGTTTTGGATGCAGGCTTTTGAGTAGGAAAACTGTATTCCACTCTCCATGTAGCAGTTTCTTAATGACGCCCAGCAAATGCAGCTCTGCAGTGGTTATAAAATGTAGCCCAGTGACTGTCAGTGCAAAAAAGCGCTGTTGGGAAAGGACAGGTTGTTGATGGTTTGTTCTGCAGCTGCACAGAGGGTCTGATCATCACATACCTGCTTGATACGGCACTGCTGGCATGTTCTTGAGAGCAAAAAATACTCTTATTTGTGAAGACATCTGCAGTAACGAGTCAGAGAAAGCAAAGGTGTCAGAAGGATAAAACAAGTGTGATTATGTCTTTCAGCACATCCAGTCGAGCTTGCTGGAAGTCATTTATCGAAACAGATCGAACTTGGAGACCATATTTAGGATCATAGACAGAGACCATTCAGGTAAGCACGTGTGCAGGGGGTATTGATCACTGCCTTGTGTTCCCTTCTACTTTGGATCTTCCTTTAGTATGTATAGAGGTGTTTTTATTTAACTGTCTAGGGCTTGGGTCTTCCTAGTCCCTCCCAAGTTTCTGCAATGTCCATTTGTATTATGCCTCTTTGCTGCTTTGTGTTTTAGTCAGTGTTCTCCACATTAGGAGACGTAGTTGCAGCATGTCAAATGCTCCTCCATAGGTCTCATCTCCTTTGAGGAATTCCAGCAAACCTGGAAGCTGTTCAGCTCACACATGAACATTGCACTCACGGACGATGGCATTAACGACTTGGTTCGCAGCATTGATTTCAACAAGGATGGGAACATTGACTTCAATGAGTTCCTGGAAGCCTTCCGCCTTGTCAAACAGTGCCCGTCGTGAGAGCCTGCCGAGGGCTGCCATGTCCAATGCCTTGCTTTCTACAGAGCCAGGACTGTCCAACCTCACCTAGAGTGTGCAGATGCCAAGTAGGGAAAGGGAAGGCAGGTGCTTAAAACAGACATCGCTGTAGGCAACAGCTGTGACCCGTCTGGGGAAGGTGACAGGTGAAATAGATGAGCTGCACTTCAACTGACTTTTTTAAAGAAGCTGTATTTTAGAGTTTCCTGCTCAAAGGGAAGATGCAACTTAGCTTCTCTTGTCAATGTGATGAAATGTTACAGGTATATTCAGGAGCAGTAGAAGTGGAAGTAAAGGTATTACTTGTAGGCAGTGTTCTAAGGAGGTAGCACCTGTTCGACCACAGCTTTCCTTTCAATAAACCATTTTTTTCTAGATTGCTGTTTCTTGTTTGTTCCTTTCTTCTCTAGTCAACTCTGGGAGCAGCAGTGCTGTTCCAGTGCTGATACCTACTTCCCTGCTGGTGTTCCTCTGCTGTGGTAAGGTTGTGCTGTAATTTTGGAGCTACTAAGTACATGTAGTAGAGCAGTATGTTGGGGAACAAGAAATGCCTCAAATGTGCAACACTGTCTCTAGCACGGGCACTTAAGTTAGACATCTAGTGAGATAATTTCATTTTCAAAGCCCAGGGAAGTAGATCAAGTAGCCCCCTGCTAGGGAGCCTATGCTGCATGTTGAAGTTATTTTCAAAGCATGGTAGGACTGCAGCTTATTAAGTGAAGTTGGGGTGGGGTGTGAAGTTTACAAAACAAGAAACAATATATTTCTCAAATACATGCAGCAGAGTCTAGCAGGGGTGCCATGGCAGAAGACTCCACTTAAGACTGCTACCCCAGCCCCCAAAAGAAAGTTCTAGTCTCACTGAATTTCTTACAGAACCTATTACCCAGTGCAGACAGTTGATTAACTGGAACTGTGCTTTCAAAAGGAAATGAATTCTTTTCTCCCTCAACTAGAGTTCCACAAGTACATTTTCAATTGTAATGGAATCATGCTTCCACAAACACCCTCAAATGCACAATACAGGTCCCAGCACATTACAGCTGTATTTCTATTTTTGCATCCTTCAAATTTTATGAATGGAATTAATTTTGATGGCTAATGAACAAAATGATTCTTCCTCCTCCATGTTTGTTTCTGCTGTACTAACTCCTACTGCAGGGAGTGCTGTTTTTTTGTTTCAGTTTTTTTCAGTGAATTTCATACCGAGGGGAAAAGCAAGTCTCTCTCCACAGCATGGAGTGAGTAGGCAGCTGCTCTGCAGTGCCTGCTACCAGGAAGGATCTTAGGGTCATGTCCCTCATTTTGGTTTGGGGACTGAGGCTGCCAAGCAGCTCTGTGGCACTGGGTTTGACAGCCTGGTACCTGCACTTACCTGGCGTTGTGAGCAGCGTCACTACTTTGCTGATGTCACTGAGAGCCAACACCACACACCACTTATTACAAAGTCAGACCGAATTTATTACTCTTGAACAATTTAAAAAAAGGCAGAAGACAATGTCCAGACATTCTGTAACTTAGAAGGGAAGCAAAGCTTTGTATAACTCACATATGTAAAGAGATCAAAACATAACCTTCAGATCCTTGCAGTCCAAAGGAAGGATAGAAACTGGAAACACAAACTTTCTGCAGCTTGCCCCAGTCAACTACTGGTATTGCAGAGAACAACAGTTACAGCAACAGACATCTCTGTAATGATTGAAACTGGCTGTTTACACAATGCTGTTACTTGAGTGTTGTGATAGAAACACAAAAGTGGGCTGAGCTTTCCACAAACCGAGTCATTAGTGAAACAATCCCCGCAGCACTGCATTTGTAGGACAATGCTGTTGTAAAAAAAAGGAGAAGGAAAAAAAGAAAAAATGTACAATAGTACATATAGTTTTATAGTAATATGGTATCTGAACAGATTCAGTTTTCCTTCTTTTGTTAAAGCATATACAGCTTTATAAAATAGAAACCTTCCAAAGGTCAATTTGAAAAGCTTAGAAGAGGCTTTGCTAATTCTAAAAGTAACAGCCAAAATACCGTTTTCTCCCTACAAGATACGTGTTTTATTTTACCTCAACAGTTTTAGCCTTGGAAGGTGAGCCATGAACTCGACTACCATGCTCTGTGTAAACCTCCACCAGTCAACTGAAGACTCCTCCTCTGCTCTCATTCAGCCCATGTTCTATTAGTTTGATGTCCTCCAAGTCATCCTTGATGATGCTGATTAGGTGACTCAGCCCTTCTTGCTGCTGCTTTAGGTGCTGCAAATAGTTCAGAAACCAGCGTGAGTATTGTTCAGCTTCACACACTTGAGTAATATTTCTCCAAGGTGTCATGACTGGTGGCCTTGGCACCTTGAAAAGCCCGACATAATTTCTTTGGAGGAAGGAATAACAGCAGTTTTCTGTACTAACAGCCTATCTCCACAGAGTGGCTTTGTACAATAGCTTGGTGCACTGTCACTGAGACCAACTACAAGGATGATTTCATCAAACAATGCAAGAACATGACATTCTAGATACAGTCAGTGTGTGTCTGGCTTAAATGATGAAGTTCAAAGAGTATGCCAGGATTCTACCCAGTAATACTTACTTGTTTGATTTCCCTTAAGAGGTCTGCATCTATGTAATAGCGCTCTTCAGCCCGCACTGCTCCAAAGTGGTTCTGCATCCTGATTTGGGACATGAGCTCATTCAGTCTGCCCTGAGAAGAGAAACAGGCTTAAATCAAACACAACTCATTTACAGCTGGCAGAGCTCCAGCACCTATGATTCCTTGAGTCTCCAGGGCTGGAAGCATTGCTGTTCATTCCATTTTTACATGTTCTAGAACATAGGCAAAGGGCAAGCGACTCCAGTATTTCCAAGAACTCAAAACTACTGCCCTATATTGGTCAAACTAACCTACTGGTTATGCAGCAGAGAGCATGACGCTACAACCTACTAACACTGCCGGATAGAAAGCTTTCCACAACCGGTATTTATACCTCGTTTGGTAAAACTGACACGTTTTCAGTGAGGAAACCCCAGAGTTGCTAGCCAGGCTCTATCAGCCACTCACCTTGAACTGTGTTGGTGCATTAAGTTCACACTGAATTGTATCCAACTGTACACGAAGCTGCTCCTCGTCTGCTTGAATGGCATAACCGCTTTTCCTTTGGATCTCCTGCTTTATTAACACCTACAAAAGATGCCTTTGACGTTCATTAGAGCACACTTGGCCCATCCCTTTCCCCACCAGCCCATCTTTCTGGCCTTCCTTCAGCCTGTTCCTCAGTAGATTTGTTGTGTCATTTAGTCTGCTGCTCTAAGACCTCAGGGCAGTCCTGTGGCTTCTGAGTAAGTGAGAGAGAAGGTTTCCAAGTACTACACCCTGAAGCTTTCTGCCTGGTGCTTAAATGAACACTTGCTGGCTGAAGTCAGAATAATTTTCAGCATTGGCCTGCACAAAATGGCACAGGTTCTCCTTTCCTCTGAGACTGCTTCTGGCACTAGGCTGTGTCAAAGGAGTTATTTAGATTATCCCTGTTACCTGCAAAGTTCTGTGAGAAAGCGCCATCAGTTTTCTTTTGTACTGTGCAATTTTTGCCATAGTTGTAGTTTGGTTTTTCTGCAGCTCGCTGATATCTTCTGATATTATCTGCAGAGGAGATGGGAGTCAATTGGAAGTCAGACAAGTTTTTGCTAACAGAACATGTTAGTCCTGATTTAAAACTGTGAGTTTCATGACACTACACAGCCCAGCAACTCTCGTGTCCTTGACCCGGATGATGTTAGAAAGCTTTCTTCTACCTCTACTGCTCTCCTTTGTGTTTATTTTCATATGCAACTGGGATTTTCAGAAAGCCAATTTTGGAAAACTGGTTGCCCAAATTTAAAAGTCCATGCCAATACAACTTAAATTGAGCTGGTGTGGATTAGCCTGTAACAGTAAGCTTGAACCTGAAACAATTAGAAGCCAAACCACACTGCTCAGTTTTTGGGTAAAAGATCTATTTAAGGAATACATTAAGAACATGGTTCCCATTTCAGTTTTGAACACAGAGGGGAGGTGCATTCACTAGCACATCCTTTGTCAACAGCAACTCACGACAAAGATAAGCAACCTTACGTCTAATCGAGTTTGATGCTGTTTGGTCATCTGATCCTGGACCTTCAATCTTCTCAACAGTTCCTTGAAACCCACCATTGGCACAGGAATAAGCCTATCAGAAAACAAATATTTCTTACAACATGTTTTATAGTGGAGATGTGGTAAGGATTAATAATTACGAATAGAATCTAATATAAAGTTACAGATCATGCTGGCCTTTCATAAATCAATACATAACCATATCTTCTTTTGCTAAGCTCTGGAGTCCTCACTATTCCCAACAACTGTTCCTTTTTCACAAAGAAATCAGCCCAAATTATCTGTAACCACCGGAGGGTACAAAGGTGCATCACCTTCAGCAATGAAGAGAAAAAACCATAATGGTTGCAAAAAATAAGTCACAATAACTAATCCAGGTAATGGAGGACACAACACCTCCAAGTAATGCAAGTAAGACTCTTTATCCTGACAGCTCCTAAGCACCTAAATGGGTAAAGGGATTAAGACAGGCACTTCCAGTAATCTTCACTGCTTTCAAGGAGATCAGCACTTGGCCAAGCTGTACTCGAGTAAGTTTCTTGCAAGTTACCTGAAGGGTTCTATGCAATTATTATCTCTTTCTCCCCTTTCCAAGCCTTGTTGCAATACTTGGACAGACTATTGGACTTACTTATCAGGATCCGGATTATCAACTTTGGCTTGTTCCCATATAATAGGATCAACACCTAAAAAAAAAAAAAAAGGATTTTTAGTATGGGTATCTGAATAGATAGATGTTACAGCTGTTAACCAGGAAAAAATGCTGTGAAATACAAAAACCCTATGAACTGTGCTGACCCGAATGACTGTCACACAAAGTAAGGTTAATTAAACTAGGGTAGTTCTTTAAAAGTCCTGGTCCTGAGCAGGGGCAGTAAATTCAGACCCAAAGGCTGTCAAGCACTCCTGCCACTTTGAAAGCAGGGGAAAGGAATAACCCATAGGTGCTCCCATTGGACAATCCATACTTTAACGGGAGAAATTCCTACTGCTCCCACTATATGCCACACTTGGGTCATCTGTCCTTTTAAAGTTGCTCATTGCGTAAAACAAAAAAATATTTAAAAATCAGTAATTAAGTGATCAAACTACCAAACCGGTTGGCAAAATAATTCCAATGGGAGTTAGCTCTGACTTTTCTGCAAGACTAGGCCCAGCTCCTTTTGCAATCCAGACTTCAAAACCTTTTATATCCTAAACACAGAAATATATAAAAGCTATAGACATAAAGGTAAGTCACCTTATGAAATGGCACAAACAGCCCTTAACTACTCTAAAACAAAGCTATATGTGCACTGTCTGTGGCCACACACACAGGCTAAGAGACCCACCTGAAAACTAGCAAGTGAGTACAGGACATGATTATTGTGATTTTTAACTTTTTTTTTTGTACTTTTCACAGGCGTTTTCCAGCAGGGTGACACCTGTGTTTTCCCCAGAGAGCCCAAAAGGCCCAGCCCACGCACCGGCAGGAGGGTTCTGCAGGAGCTGCTTGACTTGTGCTGGGGACAGCTCCGTCCTGGCCATGCACAGGCTGACCCCCAGCTGCTGCAAGGATGATTTGATGTTGGCTTGCTCAAAGTGGGCGTAGAGGGTCGTTGCAGGAACTCTCCTCGAGGTGCCGTTGGGCGAGCGCTCCACAACGTAAATGATCACTTCTGTCCTGAGCGAGGCAAAACGCGGAACGTCGGGAAAAGGCCGGCAGCACGCAGCAGCTAACACAATACAGAACCACCCAAAGGCCAAGCTACCACTTCTCCCAGCTGACTTTTAAATTCTTTTAGCTAAGTGAGATGCAAAGCACCAGTAACTGCAAGGTTCAACACAGCAAGGGAGAGAGAGAAAAGCTGTAAATACCATTACATTCTCTGCTCCCCACAGTTTTAACCACCATATTCTATGGTGATACTAGTACCACATTAAGAATAACCTAAAATCTCTGGAAAGGTACTGGACTTAATGCCTTAAGAAAAACTACATGAAGGAATAAGAGACAAAAATTAAACTCTGGATGAACAGATCTAGAATCAAGGAGAAGGGGAGACAGCAGACTTAGGCACCAACCCTTTCTAACATACAATATAAACGGGCAACACTGTGGGAAGGTCACGTACTGGTCATCTGGCATCGTTTTAACACCTTCAACATTGACAGTGAGGGTCTGGTTTCCTCCCAAAATTTTGTGTAGTGATTCTACGAGCTGCTGCTGCTGGCTTCGAATATCTGCTTCTTTTCTGTTAAACACCAAGACCACGAGGCCATCTTCATCTTTGTTGTTGGGCATTAAACTGTAACCCACAGCCTGCCAAGGAACAAATGAAAAATGAAGGTACGTTACTTCGCAAAAGCATATCCTTGTGGCATGAAGGGGAGGGATCAAATCCCTCCATTTTTACAGCAACTGGTTCAATATTGAACTGACAATGTATTCAGAGCTGCAGAAACATAAAATCAATCCCCTTTTAAATCATTCTCTCACACGGTCATCAGTAGAGCAGCTTTTGAAACAGTCTGGAGTTTTACAAAAAGTTCTTAAGTATCCTTTCCCTATCGGGGGAGTTGCCAACCCAGCAGAGCTAACAGCAACCAGGAACATTTTACAAATGGACCCTTTTTCCAAATTGCAAATGGAACCAGAGGATCAGACTTTATTATAAGCAAAAGCAGAGCAAAAGCAGAGCGACTCCTTTTGCCAGGAGCTGTCACCCCAACATAGCACTGGTGACAGCAGGGGCTTTGTGAGGCCCTGACACTGCATGTGGGTGGATGACCTGCACCCTTCCTCTTGCACAAGTTCAGCTGAAGAGAGAAATGAGTGGGAGATGTGCCAAGGAGCCCGGTTTTGTCAGCAGAGAGTAATCCCCTGCCATGGTGAGCCTTGCAGAATAAGCCATCCTGTCATGGAGCACAACAGCGATAGCTAAGGAAGAATTAGTTTCTAAGCACAGGACACCTCTGGTATTTCTGTTTTAAATAAGTAACTCTTCCATGATCTCTTTATGCAACATAGGATTTTCAAACTAGAACAGATTTTCTTTTCTTCGCTGTGGTCCTTCAAACAACACCCTGTAACATTGACCTTAGCAGCACACGTTTCTTGGTCGGGAGCTGCATGCTTCTCACGTGTCCTAGAGCGGGAACCGTGGGCAAGTGGATTCCTGTGGAACCCTTCAGGTAATGTGTCATTGTTATCAGATGCCTGATGCTTGCAGAGGCAATAACCAAACCAGCTTATGATGCTTTGTTCCCATCCCTGTGCCACCTTCTCCCCTATTTTTCGCACAGATGGGACTTGTCACTATATCACTTAAGGCAAGTGAATTCATGGCATTGGAAACGGTCCAGTGGCAGGGAAAAAAGTACACCTAGTATCTAGCATTGTCTAACCTGAAAACTCTTTTTTTTGGTAAATGCAACTCTAAAATAACCGATTTTGCATCATACAACTTACAGTGGGCAATTTCTCAAAGCCCAGAAACAGTGAAAGCAATTTCAGACAACAACTTAGAAGAAAATAGGCTTTCAGGTGCATTGCCAACAAAATGTTCAAGGTAAATCCTCAAGGTAACACTGAAAAAGGTGATGCAACAAAACCCAACGTTTGTTAGGCAGGCACAGCTGCTGAGAAAATTTTACAGAAGACTCATAATGTGCATAATCGACACTAGACTTAATTAAGTATTAACCTACATTCAGGTCACAAAGTTTGCACTCCAAAGAATCAGCTCAGGGAAGGAGGGTATCACCACGCCTGCCCCAAATCCCCTTACAAGCCTGAGGCTTAGCAAGACAGTCAGCAGGTGTGGGATTTGCAAAGGATGAAGAGCCACAAATTCTTTGTCAACATGAGAAGCAAGATCTGGAACCGCTGACGATTCCGTACAAGGAATGGAGTCAGCATGAGCACTGGCAAGGATAAAGGCACAAGAAGGCTGAAGGCAGGTGGATTTTAAACCTGGCACAGGCCAGGTTCATAGAGGGTTATTTTAATCTAGACAAAGCAACGAAGAAATACCCTGAAGTTCTTATTCCAAATGTTCACAGTTTCTTTCAGACAAGATTATTTTAAATAGTTTCTGTCATACTGTAAGATACACAGATACACATTAAAATGAATTTCCATAGATCTGTTCCACATACACACACACTAACCTGAATGCTAGCCCATGAAAATGTTACTTTCATGATCCACATCTGGGCTCATTATCTAGTCCCTCCACACCACCCAGATTTCCACCATCTTCGAACCTTTTAATGAGTGTGCATCAGAACTGTGCAGATTACCTGGAAAAATACTGTTTCAGAATACTCTTACGAGTGATAAAATCTGATTTAACACCCATGAGATGCTCAGACTCAGCAGAGTAAGGGTGTCAGTGCCCTCTGTGGGCAGCTGAACAACGCCATACCTTAAACCTGCAGAAGGGGTTTTCCTGCGTGAACTCCACCGGAGCAATGTTGTTGTTGAAGTATCCTTTGCCTGTGCCCCAGAAGGCCTGGAGCTGGTTCCATTTGGCCAGAATGGCATCCCTCTCATCTCCCAGGAGTGTTGGGGCCGAGAGGGCGCTGGCTGTATTGATGAGCTGGTTGGACTGAGCAGGTGTCTGGGCAGGCTGGTTGAACAACCCGCCACCTAATGCTGAGTGGGATGAAGAGAAGCAAATGAACTCCTTGACCAACCATGACCATGCTATCACCTACATCTGCCTATCACTGGGATCACTTCTTATCATATTCTGAGAAGCAAAGAAAAACCACCGAGTGAATAAATTAACTTAAATCAGACCGTGTTTTTCACGTCTTTTTACAGCCAATCTTCATCTACAATAGAAGTTCCTGAATGCTACATTAGAAGAATATAAATATTTTTTTTAATCGAGACATCTGTATTGATCCATGACATCATCTGGCCCTCTCAATATCCAAATCTGAGGGGCAGGTTGGCTGTTACAAACTCAGCAGACTCAGAGCTTGCAGCTGCTTATTATCCAACTCCCATTTAAATTAACCTCAATGCCTTTTTCCTCCCCCTTCTAGTAATGCTGTGACTGCAATACCAATTCTCTAACTGCAATTTCTACCAGTGCTAAACTGAAGGGGTAAATATTGTTGGAAGCTCAAGGGTGAAGCTCAGGGACTTGCTTGAGCTCTAGTTTAAGAGTTTAACAGCCTCCTGTTACAATACACTTCTGTCCCACTGCCTGAGCAACTGAAGGTGGCAGTCTTATGCTTTCACTGCTAAGGAATAGGTAAATCCAGAGGCCATACTCACTGGTCTGCTGCTGCTGCTGCTGCTGGGTTCCAAAGCCTCCAAAGCCTAGCCCAGTCCCCAACCCACTACCCAAGCCAGTTCCAGTTCCTGTGCCAAAACTGGTACCAAATCCAAAGCCTTTGTTCTGGGTAGCACCAAAGAGTCCTGGGGAAACAAGCAAATGGTTGTTGAGACAAAGAGCATAGCAGCCACGCAACCCAAAGCACTCCTGGGTTTGTTCCAAAGCCAGTCCTGCAGTCCCTTACCGGTGGTGCCGGTATTGGTGGGAGCAGAGAAGCTGAACGCTGGTGCCGCAGTGGTGGTGGTTGTCCCGAAGCCTCCGAAGGCACCTGCCAAACACAGACTGCAGTCAGGCAGCGGCACACGGCCCCTGGAGCTGGGCACAACACAACCAACCGCACGCCTCGGGTGCTATGAGAACGGGTGCTGACAGATGGATGTCACATGGCACAAGCATGTAGCTCACACTGATCATGGGCACTGAGTTCATTGTCCAAGAACACGGGGGAGAAAACATGGACCACAAAGCCAGAACTTGTATGGTGTGTCAAGAAAGCAAACAAAAAGGCAGCAGTCAACTGACATCTTGCTCCTGTACCAGAGGGATGTGCTTTCCCCAGTGAGAGACACAACTAACAGTACTATGCCTTAATTCATTCCCAGGAATACTTCTGGCCAATGTCACTGCTAAATGTTTAATAAGCAACCTGAGGTTTTGTGAACTTTACAAACAGTCCTAACCTCTGGAAACAAATCAAAGCCTGAGGCCAGGGTACACACAGTCACTGTGCTTACAGGCAAAATTTACAGGTAAAATTCTACCGGCTTCTTTTTCTTTAAAGCCTTGTTTCCCATTGATCCTCCCCATTACATCTCATTTGGAGGTTCAACCACTAGTATAGGAAGATGGATGCAAAAGCAGTCAGCCTTCCCCGAATTTTCAGGAAAAGCAGTCACTGACCAGCAGGAGAGGATCTGTGTGAGCACCTGAGCTCCCGCAGTGCCAACAGCGCTGGCCCAAGATGCAGCCTGTGGAGTGCTGACCAGCCTGGGAAACCAAGGTCTCCATGTTTCATGCCGCTTTTACATGTGTTCAAGTGAAGATAAGTCTGCTACAAAGGATTTGTCAAAAAGATGCTGCCTCTCTTAATTCACATGTCAGTAGCAAAAAAAAAAAAAAGGTTATTTAGGTCTATTACAGTCCTCCTGTCCACGAACAAAATGAAAAGCATAAACCAAAACTGACATGCAATTGCATTTTATTTCCATTCAGCAAACACCCCTATGTGAGTGGGCACAAGAAGTTGCTCCCTGTAACACCCATGTTTCGGTCCTGCCAGCAAGTGGGACACCCTGGCAGCAGCACCAGCAGGTGACACCATTTTTAGGTACCTTTGTACTCACAGCAAATTTAGTCAGCCTTTCTTGAAAAGGGACCCAAGAGTAGAAATTAAGTACCAAATTAAATATTGAATTGACACTGCACGGTCTCTTCTGGAGCAGCTCAAATGAAGCTAAAGAAACGCAACCCAAGAGTATTCACAGCAAATAAACCCCAATGAGATCCCTGGGGTGCACAAAACAGATGAGAGGCGCTGACACAGAGAGCGATGACACTGTGGGATGCATGGAATTCCTATACGAGCAGCGGCAACGGGACCCCCTGGGCTAATCCACACCAACAACAAAAGCATTAGAAATCCATCCAGTCCAGTGTTTTCATACAGAATGGGAACGATTTAAGGTGACATTACATCAGCTGATCGCTCAGATCTGATGGATCTCCATGGGGCCACAAAAGGCTTTCTTACCCACCCTCAGTGCACCCATCCCACGCAGGGCCCTCCCTGGAGCACTGAGGGTCTCTGGACAGCCAGGGCAGGGTGGCCTCGGGATGCACAGCGGCGTTTGGGGAGCAGCTCACAGCCGGGCTCCAACTTTGTGCCGGTCGTATATAATTTGTTTCTCCACAGAAACTACTGAGGTGTGGTGCATTCATGACAGCCAACGCAAGGCCAATGAGGAGACACGGGGGAAGATGAAAACATGACTGCAGTAGTCCAAGAATCTCATGTCAGGAAATGCGGCACAGGGACCAGCCCTGGGATTGCTCGGGATGGCCTGGATTCATTCCCATTTCGGAGACTTTTGGCTACAGGGTTATTTTTCCTCAAAAGCTATTCCTTGAGAATTTAACAGGCAAAACCCCCACAAGCCTATGGCTCTCAAACCCATTCCACTTCCAGAGCTTTTATCGCCAGTCTTCGCTGGACATGAAGACCAGTAGTGGACACAGATTCCCAGTTAGGGATGTAATTCTTGGACCCCTGCTGGTAACACTGAGCACGGAACACATATTTACGCGTTATCTACCTGCGCTTGCCAGACTGTTACCAAAATTGAATGGTGGAGTTGAGGTAGTGGAAACACCGAAATTCCCAATATTAAAATTCACCGCGGGATTAGCAGTTAATCCGAAACCCCCAAAATTAAACCCACTGGCAGTGGAGTTTGCAGTTTCAAGCCCACCAAATCCTGACAAGCGGGAAGCAGAAAAAGAGCAAGGCAACATTAGTTCTGAGTGAAAGGCAGGTCCAGGAAAGAAAAGTTGAAGCATTTTTCCAACCCCATGGGCAAGACAAGCATAGTTAGAAACAAGAGGAAAAGGTATTAACTGGCATTAAACAATATTTATTGGACACAAGGAGGACAGTTAAAAGCTCCACACATTGCTGCTGTAAGGACGTTATTTTTCAATTATACTGTGCATAAAGCAGCAGCATTTCCCCCCCTTATTTCAAAGCCCTACATGAAACCATCTCTGTGGTTCAATATTCACATTAAGAGTAATTTCAACAGCCTAAGACGCTCCATACAGCTGCATCTGTGTTAAGTGTAGCATATAATAGCAACATTAATTCATAAGCTATCAGGAAAGCAAGAGTAAGTTATCTTCATACAAATAATACACTCAGAGACATGACAGCAGAATAACCACAGAACTCAACTCCAGCAGCTGAGGCACCACACAAACCTCAGCTACTCCAGGGCGGACTTATCCAAGTTCTATTGCCAAAATCTGCCCACCTCAGCCTTGCTGGACATACTGATGCATAAAGCACCCTTGGGATGCAGTTGAAACAGGATCATCATGCTGGACAGACAATCGGAAATCCTGAGGTGTGATCCCAGATTTCCCTCTG
This sequence comes from Monarcha castaneiventris obscurior, assembly GCA_026261815.1. Lineage (NCBI taxonomy): Eukaryota > Metazoa > Chordata > Aves > Passeriformes > Monarchidae > Monarcha > Monarcha castaneiventris. Next base: position 828,062 of record JAMPIT010000622.1, read on the forward strand.
ATATTGGTCTGAGAGTGTCATAAAACGTGCCACTGTATACAGGTAACACAAGGTGATTTTTTACTTTCAGATGGGGCCAGAAAGAGCGTGTGTAAGCACACTCTTCCAAAGTGGAAGAAACAGTAAAATTCAGGTTAACTACAATAAAGCTGAATCCTGTTCAAAGGACTTGCTCAGATGCTCTCCTAGGAGCCAAAAAGGAATTATTTAACTAAATGAGGGTAAGGAAAGCTCTGTCTTACACTTCACCATGACTGACAGTGACAAGAAGGGAAAAGGTCTTCCTTTACCAGTTAACCACTGTTTTCTACCTTGCTTAGAAGTGAACTTCCAAGGGCATCTCGTCCCAACGAGGACTTTATTGCAAGCGAAAGGCTGATCCGAAGGACCTGCCCCACTCATCACAAACGCCTGAAGAGCGGCTCTCGGGCCGGGCGGGGCGCGGGACGGCGCCTCTGAGGCGGCCGCGGCTCCCATTGGCCGGGGGGCACGCGCTGCCGGGCCACCGCCGCTCCCATTGGCCGCCGGGCGCGCGCGGGCCGCCGCCGCCGTTCTCATTGGCGGGGGGGGGGGGGCGCGCGCGCGGGTCCCTGAGGGGACCGCGGTTCCCATTGGCGGGGGGGCGCGCGCGCGCTGCCGTCTGCTCGGCTCCCCCCGCCCCTCCCCTCCCCTCCGCGCTCCGCTCCCCCAGCACTCACCGGTCGGGTTGGCGGCCCCGGCTCCCGCCGTGGCGCCGAAGTTGAAGGCCATGGGGCCGGGTCGCGGGGCGGCGGGGCGGAGGCCCCCGGGGCGGGTCCGGCCGCCTACAAAACCGGCCGCACGAGCCGCTCGTTCCGCTGCCGCCGCCGCCAAAGCGCTTCCGGGTGGCGTAGGGGACACGCGCAGTGACGCAATCGGCGCGCGCCAGCGGGCTCTACCACCGCGGGCAGCGGGGGGGGGCGGACTGTCCCACGGGACACGGGGAAATAAAAGGGTAATAAAGCCAAACAGCTCTTCCCCGATTATCGGCGTGGGGGGATAAAAAAAAGACTCGCGTGGGGGAAAATAGTCTCAGCTCCAGGTCGCTGAGAGGTCAGCCTGAGGAGCTTGGGCTCACCGCAGCGTGGGGTTTCCCCGTCCCTGCATCCCCTGGCGGGGCATGAGGGAAGAGCTGCTTTCCATGAGGGTGCCCCAGCGCTGGAACAGCTGCCCAAGGGAGCCCGTGGAGCCTCCCTCTCTGGAGACATTCCAAACCCACCCCCGGACACGTTCCTGTGGCACCTGCACCCAGAGGATCCCAGGATGCTGGGAAAAGCAGCAACACCTGGGGAAAAGCAGAGCAAAGCCCGTCCCCGAAGTGTTTTCCCAGGGTTGTTCCCAGAAAGCTGCCCAGAAAACAGCAGTTGGGGGGTTAACAGGGAGAAGGGATGACAGTGCTATCACAGAATCCCTGGAGGGACTGGAAGGGACCTTCAACCCCATCCCATTCCAGCCCTGTGCCATGGGCAGGGACACCTTCCACTAGCCCAGGTTGCTCCAAGCCCCGTCCAACCTGGCCTTGGACACTTGCAGGGATCCAGGGGCAGCCACAGCTCCTCTGGGAATCCATTCCAGGGCCTCACCACCCTCCCAGGGAGGAAACCGAAGCACCAGCCAAGACAAAGACCCCAAACCAAGCCCAAATAAAGCAAACGCCAGTGCTCCTCTTTAGAAGACAACGACACATTTTAAAAATGTATTTCACTATCTACGGAAACATTCCTCGATGAGAATACTCTTTTAATCAGAGAGGGTGGGGGAAACCTTTGTGACTTTTAACACAAGTTTCTGTTTGACAAGTAAAAAAAAAACGGTGTCAGGAGTTCTCAGGACCCTGTCCATAACACGGAGGGGTTCTCTCATCCCAAACACGCCAAGTCTGCATTCCCAGCAAACCCCCACACCACCACCCACCAGCTTTGCCCCCTGCACCCCAAGAACAACGCCGAGCTGTGGCGCCCTAAGCTGCAGAGCAAACCCCACACCTGAAGGACAGAAGCCTGGCTACCAAGCAGAGTGGGAGCAGTTAGGTGGCTGGCATGGAAAAGCACTTGCAGCCGCCGGCTCGGCTCCCCTGGAGCTGCAGCCGCCACACAAAGCTTCGCTCTGGGGTGGGTTAGCTGTGCCCGTGTGCTGTGACAGGACCAGGGACACGAGGGACAAACGCTCGGTGCACACCGCAGTGAGCACACGCCACACGTTATGGACGGGACACCAGCCGGCCCACAGCCAATCTGTCCCTGTCCCAGGGCCATCCAGGAGCCTGCTGCATTCCCAGGAAGCCATCCACACTGCCAAGGCCCTTGGCAAACACCACCTGGGTCGCTCCTGCAGGGAATCAGGCCGGCTTGTGGTCGCCCATCCAGTGGTTATCATCCTCTGTGGCTGCCAGGGCGGGCACAAACAGAGGGCAGGGTTGAGAAAAGCAGGGTCTGGAGCAGTTTTAAAATGGAGTTTTAAGGTTGTAACATAGCAGGCGAGAAAAAAGTCTCCTCCCTGGCTGACAGTGCAGATTCTCCTCCACCTCTGTCCCACAAAAAGTGACGCTGGACACGACCGTGCCTCCACAGGGGACAGCTGGTGTTGGGTCAGCTCTAATCGTTTGTTCTCCAGGCTCACAGGGTAAAGAAAATCTACTAAGACGTCCTGATGAGTGGGGACCTCTCTTCTTCAGTGCTCTGCAAGAACAAATCACAGCAAGTTAAACGTGGCCATGAGAGAGAGAGAGACCTTCCACCACGGCAAGCTGGGCTGCCCACACTCCAAGCAGGGAAGGGGAAAGCTCCTAAGGAGAATTCCCTCTAAGAGAGCCAGGGCTGCACTAGGAAAGCCCCCGAGGGTGGGTGGCAGCTGGGGCAGGGAGCTGCTGAGGCACCTGACCCAGGAGGGAAGGCCAGAACCACCCAGGGATCACAACAAGAGCTGTGAACTGCTGGATTACCTCAGTTTGCAGGAAAAGCAACACAAGCAGAGTAGGAAAAGCATGGGATGCAGGTGTCCGTCACTCTGACCCCTGGGGAGTGTTCCAGCACATCCAAGAGAGCTGGTTTGAAGCTGTGCATGTAGGGTGGGGCAGGAATTCCTGGGACAGGCCTTGGGCAGTGGGACAGACGGACATCCTGGATGAGCTGCTGATAACAGGGATGGGATGGGATGGGATGGGATGGGATGGGATGGGAAGGGAAGGGAAGGGAAGGGAAGGGAAGGGAAGGGAAGGGAAGGGAAGGGAAGGGAAGGGAAGGGAAGGGAAGGGAAGGGAAGGGAAGGGAAGGGAAGGGAAGGGCAGGGAAGGGAAGGGAAGGGAAGGGAAGGGAAGGGAAGGGAAGGGAAGGGAAGGGAAGGGAAGGGAAGGGAAGGGAAAGGGAAGGGAAGGGAAGGGAAGGGAAGGGAAGGGAAGGGAAGGGAAGGGAAGGGAAGGGAAGGGAAGGGAAGGGGTCTGTCCTACATAGGACCCTGAAGTACAGTCCCATGGGGATGTGAGGCAGTGGGGCCCAGTGATCCAGAAGGGTCCCCCAGGCATGGAGGGAAGTTGTAAGACAGCATTTAGGGAACACCAAACACGAGACCACAGTAAGCCCACAGCAACTACGAGGAGAAAACAGCCTCCTAGAGAACCCAGGCTATTCTCCTAACCAAAGGCTCCACACTTGGTGTCATCTGAACCCTGTTAAGGTGAAATGTTGGCGTCAGCTTTCAGCCTGACAAGCACCTTAATGCCAGCGTGTCATGTGGGACAGAACTGCTCATAAACAGATTTACAAGCTGGCTTGCAAACAGAGAATACTGGAGAACAGTTTCTGCTGCTGCTGCCTGTGCAATTCATCTCTTCTTTGGCCACAAATTCGCATTATGATTCTGGAAAATAATCCACTGGCACAACACAGTTCTGCTGAGAGCACTGACACCAACTAAATCTGTCTTCAAATACGGTGGAGTTTTTGCATCTTGTCCTTCAGGGTCCTCTAGACAGGCTGATTTATTTCGCTACTGCTGGCAAGGGAATTGGGCACAGGGACAGGACCTGCCTTACCAGGCTTCTCAGATTAACTCCGCTCCTTTGCTTTGGCGCGTTTATTCTGAGTCTATTAAAGCTTCCCCTCCCTAGAAAGGTCATTTCCAACAAAAACAAAATAAAAACACGTGCAGAAAGGCACCAAAAGGCAAAATTAACCACAAAAAAATCAAATGCAGGCAGATGTACAGCAAGAAAAGTCAAATCTGAGTGCTGCTTACCTCTTCACTTATCCCCCGGGACCTGCACACCAGCACAGTGAAAACAATCCCAAAAACAATCCCCAGAGCCATGATTACAAAGGGGATCCCAGTCACAACACTGGCTTCCAGCAGGACGTGCCTGAGTTTGCTGGCAGATGCTTCATCAATCAGAACGCTCTGGAGCGGAGAGAGACGAAGAGGGGGGGAAAAAAAAGGTTTATTTATTTCTGTGCTTTCTTTAAGATAATTTCTGTGAAGGACAGGGAAACAACACTCCTGCAACTCTCAACCACTGCTTCACTGCTTCCTGGCGTACCTCCCCCACTAAAAATTCCTCCAGGGGCCAGAAGGATCACCTAGTCTGTATTTCAAAGGAAAATAGGGATTTTTAACTTTTGGTTTAGGAATGGACTAATACAAGCCTGGAATAACAGTGTGTGTCATCAAAACTAGTCCCCCCTGCATCCAATTAATTAGTGATCCAACTACAGCACAGGAATATTGACAACAGATGACTCAAAAAAAGGTGTGATCTCCTCAAGTCCTGCCTCTGTCTGAGCACCCCTTTTCCTCATGGCCAGCTCCTTTGAGTTTAAAAGGAGGGTCTGACTGAGAGTGTTTGGCAGGACTGAACTCAACCCTACAACAAGCAGCAGGAGGGTGCTAGCTAAGGAACAGCAACAGCTTCCTACCTATCACCGTACAAAACAACAGGAAAATCAGCATTTTCTTTTCTGGCTAGCTCAGAGGGTATTTTTGCAAGCATTAACTGCCACAGTGCTGGAAAGACATGACAAAATTGTTTACCTCATTTATATACATCACTGGGAAAATCAGCGTTCGGATGTTGCCTGTTTCACTGTGTGAAAAAAAAACAGTAATAAAAAATTACGGGTTTGGAACTTTTCAACCTGAGAGTTGTGAAGACAGATTATACAAGAACAATGAACACGGAAAGTGTCCCTAAAAAACGTCTGGGCTGTTCCTCTCTGCTGTGGATTTTCACCTCTCTGCTGGAGTAAGACAATCTCGACCTCCAAGATGGATAAATTCTGGTTTGGGAGCAGGGCCTGTTTTGGGACTTGGTGGGCAGTGAAAGACAGGGATCCATCTGGGGCTCGTTCGTAACTGAGTGACAGATTTGTGCCAGGCAGCAGGATTTGAGCTAAGCTGATGTTGAAGGTTACTCCTGTTTGTAAAACAGAGGAACTATTGTCCAAGCAACACGGGCACAGCAGCAAAAATCCCCCAACATTTGGCACATGTGGAATCTCAGCTCAGGCAGGAGTTGTGTTACTGTGACGGCTCCTGGGCGCTGAGAAACAAGCCTGAAGGAATACCACTGGCTCTCCCAAGGGGACTGGGCAGATAAAATACTTCTGTTTTAGCTATTACAGCCAAGCTGTGCCAATAAACAAACATCAGCTGTGCAGCTGAGCAGGAGGAGTAGCTACCATACAGCATTCTTTCCTCTGCAGGTGGAACTACAGAGTCTGCTTGATCTGTGAGAGGAGAGAATACTGCCCCTTCAAACTGAGATTGGAGTGGACTTCTCTCTCTCACACTTCCTCTCTCCAACACCTATTCCATCAGAACACTGCAAAAAAAATTCATTTTGAGTATCAGCTGAGACCTGAAACGCCCACCCAGCAGCAGAGAACACTCACAAAAATTCAGGTAACTTTCGGACGTGAACGTTGACCTGCATCCGCTTGGCTGCCCGCAGGACCAGCCCTGTCAGCTGGGGAATAAAGGAGATCAGTGTTAAACAAACCAGCAAACATGAAAGAATGAGAACTGTGAGAATGCAGGAAGAACCTGGTCCACACCACACAGCAGGATCTGCACTGGACCTTAAGGAGAGGAGCTGTGGAATTTCCTCCCGCTTTAGCTGCACATAACAGCCCGGTGAGTCACAGCACTGTTTCTGTAAACCAGGCAGCCCCGTGATTGTGCTCTTTTCCTTGACCCACATTTGGATGTGGGGGTGTAGAGATCACTGCTGTACTGGTTTTAGCTGGGAGAGAATGAATTTTCTCCACAGTAGCTGGTATCAGGCTGTGTTTTGGAACTGCGATGAAAACAGCGTGGGTAACACACGGATGTTCCAGTGATTGCTGAGCAGCGCCTGCACAGCCTCCAGGCCCTCTCTGTTTCCCACACTGCCCTGCCAGTGAGTGGGTGGGTGGGGTGTGTGGGAAAGTGGGAGGGGACAGGGAGAGGACAGCTGACCCAAAGGGATCTCCCATTCCATCCAGCATCCTGGAACTAGTACAGATTCCTTGAGGTGAATGGGACTACACCAGTTCACACCATCCAAGGTGACCTAAACGCACGTGCTTGGATCCATTCACCTACAGAACCCTTGGAAAAAGGCTGCACTTACAGGGTTGATGTCCAGAAATGTCTCATGGTATTCTTTTCTGGGATGCATGCCCTCTATGTCCTCTACAAACTTTGGATCTGCCTGGTAAAAATGTGGAGCCGACAGAAATATTGGAGCACCTGGAATGCAAAAGCACCGAGTCACCACCTAAAAAAAAGTCCGAGCAGGATTTGGGGGAAGCCTGTGAGGACCTCCCAGCTCTGAGCCACGGACAGAGAAGGGAAGGGCCCCTTGTGGAGCCACAAAGCCCCGGTGTCTCTCTCGTGGCCCTGCACTCGGCCGTACCCTGCTTGCAGACGCTGACGTTGAGCACGCCGGTGCCGGGGCAGTTCCCGGCGGGCACGCAGAAGCCGGCGTTGGCGGGGTTCACCGAGGTGTTGGCAAACACCATGGAGGAGGGCACGAAGCGGAACGTGGGCACCCCGGCCACGGCTCCCGAGCTGTCGTACACCAGGAACAGGGACCTGCAGGGAAGCAGAGCCAGGCGGGTCAGGCTGCGGCACACACCGACCCCAGCTGCGCCTGTCTCCCTGCTGATGCCCCCTGTCTGCCGCGGTTTGCATTCCCACCACCTTCTGTATGGAACTTAACAGGCTCTGATCAGCAACCACACATCTCATCATCCTGCTGCTGCAGTAAACAGACGGTCCCCGTGCCACTGCTGCATGTTGTGAGTGCTGGTACCTCTGCTGAGAGGGACCAGGAAAAGAACACGGTCGTGGAAGACAGAACAATCTGGCACGTCCTGAATTTAGCTTAACACACATCTGGATTGATTTAAATAATCTCAGATCGGTTTTGTTCTTCACACACCAGGAAATCAGCAAGAGGGGAGACAAGGTGTTACATAAGGAAGGAAACGCCAAGATTTTCTTGGTACATTGCAGACAGCATCATGTAAAGTCAGGAATCCCTGAAGAGGGCAACCTGGGTTCTCTAAAAAAGCACAGCACAGAGAAAGACTTCGGAGGCAAGAAGCTTAAGCAAAGTTCATATAAATCCTTCCATTCCCCTCATTACTAGCCTTGCAGTCCAGTCTGTCCTTCCAGTTTTCTTCCAGATTCTTCCCCTCTCAAATCTTCATTTTGAAATAACACATCCTTAACTTGCTGCAGACTGGGAGGTCTTTTTTCTGTAACTCTCATCCTTCCCACCATGAATGAATGCAGAACACTGCTACTGTTAAATGAAATCACAGGAGGAGAGCTGCTGCCGAATCCAAACGGGACAGGGAGCCAGGACAGACGCTCCCTGAGCCTTTTTATTATTGTATCAGTCTCATATACAGAGTTGAGACATCAGAGGTGATACAAGCTCGTGCTGTGCAGGCAACCCGAGACTTCCTGCTTACAGAGCATTCCTGAAAGCTTTACAGCCAATAGTGTATTTTTAAAAATTACAGACAACTGTGTTAACCAATCTTCAGAAGGGCATGTACATCTGCTATACACAATGCTTGCTTGTTTATACCTCATATAACAATACACAATATTCCATTATTAAGCTTAACTTTATCTATTTCGCTGAGCATATTTTTTGCAACTCTAAAAGCTATCTCAGCCAAACCTAGAAACTCTAACCACTGTTTAAATGTCCTTGCTTGTTGTTTAACTGTATCTTCTTCAAGTTTTCACAGCCAAAGCTAATCCCTAAATTCTTCTGCTTTGTTTCTGAAACTTGCTTTTATTTCTCACTCTTAAGAGCCTTTCTGCCTTTTTTGTGTTTCCACAGAGGACCACCAGCCTAACATGACACCTCAAGAGGAATGCACATAAACGCTCTGCTTTAAAGTCTGAGCAACATTGTTGTCTCTTTACCTGCAGAAATCAGAAGAGAAGATGTAAATGTGCTCATCTTTGCTGATCAGCGGGTGAAAGGATGTCCCATCTGTGCCATTGATCATGTTACACGTCTCTGTTGTCCACCAGCTCAAGGACCTGAAGAAAGGGAAGCAAAGAGAGCAAGGGCTGAAAGATCTCCAAGCAGCAGTCAGGCAATGCCAGCTCCTGACCTAAGCAAATGGGAATCAGACCTGTACAGTGCTAATTCCTCCTGCCTCAGCTCTGCTAACAAGAAAAGGGACTGAAATGGGTTTAAACTGCACCTACAGTCTCTTTAAACTGGCACCAGGCAAGCAAGGGGCAGATTCTGACAGAGGCAACAGTCCCTCTGAAAAACTTACTCTTTTCCTTTCCACTCCACAATCCTGGAGAAGTTCAGGTAGCTCGTTTCCCCGCTCAGGAAAACATATTCTCCATCATCAGTTCCGTTCATCTGCAAACAGATACAGTTTTCAGTGGCTCCACTCATTCTGTGGCACCCGGCTGGTCACTGCAGTGGGGTGGCAGGAGCTGAAGTTGTCACCACTCCAATTCCACCCCAGGAGTGATGGACTGCCCCCGAGATCTGTGCAGCTCATTGAACTCCACCTTGTACAGGAACGAGGTGGAAGTGACCAGGCAAGATCCTTACACCTCCCAGGTGCAGGAAATACAACCCCATGTGAGCCTTTTCTCCCTTTGAGAGCTGCCCCTGAATAAAGAGCCCTCAGGAAGAAAATAACCCCACAGAAATAACCTCAGCACTGCAGACATCTCCCAGAACCAAGGATTCCCCACAGCCCAAAATGACCAGAAACACTGTGGAAGCCAGGAATGGCTGCAGCACAGAAATAACATCCAATATCAGTCAATTACTAAGGAAATCAGGGCGTTTTTCTAGGAGTTTGCACAAGCAGCCCCACAAAGCCCATGCTATTCAAGCAAACACCCACAACAGTGGAGGGGGTTGTCCTTGGAAAGCTTATCCATACCTCCCATCCAGTGCCTGGATGCAGGCAAACTGAAGAGGGAGCACGCCTCTGCTATCCCCACCTCCTGGCTCAGTCCAGGCACAGCCCTCTCACAGCTCAGAGCCCGCAGCAGCGCCACCACTCCCCAGGGAAAGCAGCAGCGGGCGTGGCCGTGCAGTTACCTTGCTGAAGAGCCCGAAGACGGGGTCGATCTCGGGATGCAGGACGTGGATGGTGGACAGCAGCCTGTCCTTGTAGCCCCACAGCAGCTCATGGACGCTGCGGACCGTGAACAGGGACTCCTGATACAGAAGCAGCAGCACTTCCGTGGCAAACTGCAGAGGGGTTGACCTGGTCCACTCCATGGCAGTCTGCCAGGGCATTGCAACGAGGGAGCGATGGTCAGGTTTAATGGGGAATAAATAAATGATCAGCTGCATCCAGACACGGCCACTTTTCACCACTGCACATTCATTTCCCCAAAATGCAAACAGTAGTAATGTTTATTTGCTTTCTAGCTGACAAGTGGGTTTACAATGTGAATTTAAAGAGGTGATAACAAAAGAAGGGCATTTCTTTGGGCTAACCGAGCTGTGGTTCTTCTCATACTGCCTGTTACAGTACATGACAGCCAAAAATCTGAAGGAGAGATAATCCTTACCACCACGAGATGCCTGGGAGGAATTGAAAATACAGTGTGTGTATTGTCTGCAACTTTCAGTAAGCTGAGTCCTATCTACTACTACATACAGGGCATTTCTGTACTCATTCATAAAATCAGGCATTTTTGGAAACACCATGGAAAAAGTTGAAATGCATGTACTCTGCAATTGAAATTAAACCAGGATGGAGAGGAAAGGCTGAGTCACACTCCCAAGTGCTGGAGTATAGCCTGATTGCCTCTGGAAGCTGTGACACCTTTGGATCTGCTTGTTCTCGTGCTGTCCCTGTATGAGACCAAAATAATGGCCTGCCTGTCATCACCACAATGAGACTCCTTCTCCTAGAAGAGTCTGGGGGTGCATTTCTAACTTTAATTCTACTCTGAGAGGTCCCTTTCATTCAACTCCATCTGATACTGCTCTGCTGTAGTCTCTTTCTGGTTTGAGAAGCAGACTTGGAGGCAGCTTCTCCAATTCTGACAAAATAACCCCAAGCATTCCTAACTTCCTCACACAGAAGCCAGAGTTCCTCCCAGGCATTTGACATCAATAATTGCCTGGTTTCATTGACTCTTGGAAGCTCAGTAAGCCTGATTTCTCCTCGTCCCTGTAGAGCGTGTGATCTCTTACACCAGAGGAAGGCACTAACACTGCAGAGGTGTGAGGAGAGGGAGGAACAAAATAAACCCCCCCAACAGTGCAGCCCCAAACTGAGACCAGCATCTGCCCAGGACATGAGCTGCCTCTCTCATTCTTCCATCACATTTATCTACTACAAAGGAAGAGTCAGGATGAAGCAACACGCCACTTGTGCTGAAGCATGTCAGGATGAATTCCAAGCAGGAATGAAAGAGAACTCACCACTGCAGGAATATTTATTGTCCTGATCAGGTCCACTTCAGGGTCTCCCACTGACTTCTGAGGTTCAAATACATAAGTCTTTGGGTTTAGAGCAGACACTTTGGTTCCATTGTCCAAAAACTGGATGTGCACTCTCGGCCTGTATTCCCTGAAAGACAAGAGTTTGTTCTCTAATCAAGTTAAACTAAGTACACACAGCATTAATTGCAATTAACTTATGGCTGTTCTACTGCTTTAAGCACATAAAGGGTGGGATTTTCAGTTCTTTGGAAGTAGATGCTGTCACTGACACGAACTCCTCACTGTGTCAGTGTGAGCTGAGTCAGACCTCATGGGGGGTTTCCAAAAATGCCACCCCAAGTGTTAATTGAACTTCATATTTTTGCCTCGTCTTTAAGAACCTCAAAGGAAGGACAACAATTTCAGACAGCTCAGAAGGATTTAGAGGCACCATATATGAGACTGCCCTTGAAGTCCAGTTTGAAAATGAAACTTTTGCCTCTGCTGCAGGCAAAATTCACCCCCAGAAAGATGCAGGCTGCATGCATCTCATTGAGCTAAGAACCCACCAGAATCCTTCTGCTGGCTACAGAGCACTTGGCACTGGGGCTTACATGTGACATGATCACAGAACAAGCCTCATTTTAGCTCTTCTCCTTTAATTCTCAAGCAGGAATCCTGGGCACGACAGAAATTCAACTGAAGTTTTGCTGTGCACTACCCATGGCCTGGCAGGTTGCTGCTGTTCCTGTCTAAGCACTCAGACAGCAGGACAAAACTCAGGATTGCTGACAAACCAGTCCAATTGGCAAGGAACATCAAATGCTGCCTGCTGGCCCGACGAGAAAGTCAGATCTTAATTACCCTGAAACACATGCAAGGAGCAGCACTCAATTTTCATGACCATTAGCACTTTACAGACCAGGGTTATGCAGTTGTGCAGAACAGGCCGACACACACGTGTCTCCAGCAAACCCCAAAGGGGAAATGGCAGGCAGGCTGCTCACCACCTGGCACACACGAGGTGAAGTTCCCCCCATTTCCTCAGCCTGCAGTTACTCAGAAGGCTGTTGACTTTGACATTTGCCTGGGCAGATTTCAAGTCACAAGACGTGAGGCAGAATTGTTCTGCCAGATGCTGTGCTCTGATGTCCTGCATTCAGCTCAGATTGAGTTTCTCTCCTGGCTGCCCTGGATCCCTCAGTGCAGCTTCACAACATTATGCTGGTTCAGCTTTCAAATCTAAAGCAAATTTGAAAGGCCTGTGAAACTACTGTTATTAGAAACCAGCCACTTCCCACCTTCCTTACCCAAACAGTATCTCTATCTCTACCACTCCAGCATCCCTGCCACCCGGGAACATTTTAGTCTGACAACACTTCCAGCTTGACTTGGCAAGAGCCTCTTGGACAGCAATCTGTTTTATACCCCAGGGATGGAACTGAGGGGATGGAAATGGACAGCTGTGAAATGCCTTCCTAAAATAGGCCAGGAGTAACCCGAGACACCTCTCCAGCTCTGCAGAGGAAAATAATACTCCCTGATGAGGGATACGAGTAGGAGGCTCTAAGATGTTAAAGTTAAAAAGCTGTAACTGTGTGCAAGACCAGACAATATTCCAGTGTTCTTTGGGACTCAGCAGGCTTGGGCAGATAAGCAGCTTGCACTTTGTAATTACTTACTTTACATGCTACCAGTTCAACTTCCAGGATTTAAAAACACCAGCACTATGTTTTTGTTACAGAATCTGCCTCAAGTGCTTTACAATGTATGCTGGTGAAAACTCTGAGCTGCAGGAAGAGACTCTCTTGAGCCCTCCCACCTCCTCCCTGTCACTGACTGGATTTTTTTCCTCTGCTTCTCGGGCCCAGTTCACTCCCAGCCTTTCCCCAATTGATGCCTTAGGTTTTAACTTTCATATTTTCAAATCCTGTACTGCTTAGAGTGTAACTCTGCAGTTCCTTGTAGCCTGTAATTCCCGCTCTCTTGTACTAGGTAGACATAACAAAGCCTCTCCAGGCTTTGCCTTCAAGGACAGCCAGGCTCTTCTAGGCCCAAAATGTGTAACCCAAAGCCTCTAATGGGGGAGCAAGCTGAGGGGAATTACATCATTGACCTGGGGCTTTAACTGGAGAATTAACCGTGGTATGCAAATGAACCAAACCTATAAAGGTGTGAAGAACTCGTGACCTGGGGTCCATCTTGGGGTCCATTTTTGGAGGCAGCCTCTGGCTCCCCCAGGGTGTGCCTTGAAGGCCCTTCAGATAAATACCGACCTTTATTCCCTTACTCTTGTCTAGTCTCTGTTTCTGGGAGGCCTCTTAAGGCAACACAAACACACTGTTTTATAAAAGCACAGAGCCATGCGTTTCCTGTGAGGGCATTTTAGGTGTTCTGTCACATGCTGAAGCCCAATGAGTCCTCAGTGCTTTGCTGCACAGGGCCTGTGAAACCAACTGGACGTTTCCTCCCTGGCTGGAGCATGCAGTATGGCTGGAACATCCCTTCCTGCTCCCTGTGCTCCCACAGCCTCCTCTGCCCCCCACCCATGCTGTCAGCCTGCTGCAGGCACAGCCAGGCAAGGCTTATGGAACCTGCTGGAAGAGAGCTCTCCCCATCCTAACTTTTCCTCCTTCCTCTATCAGACAGAGCAGAGCACAGGGGAATCCTGTCCAGACATGCCAGAATCAGGCTAAGCAAACAAGCCAGAAGCAACTGGGATGTGCAGCCTCCTTCCTTCCCTCCCTGTCACCACCAAGAACACTGCAGGGAGGGCCGGCGTCGGGGACCCGCTCGCAGCCAGCCTGTGGCGTGGGATGCAGGGAAGGGCTCTCCCAGCAAACCAGCAGCTCGGGCTGGGCCTCCCCTGGGGCAGGGACCAACCCAGCCCCAACCACCCTGCTGAGCTCCTTCATGGACAAGGCGCAGCTTCCCAAACCAGGCTATGTGTGACACCCAGGAGAGACTCAGAGCTAAGGAGAGGGAAAAGAAGAAGCTGGCGAAGAGGACTGAATACCAGCCTGTGTGGCTCCCTGCAGCTCTGTGAACCCTGGAGGTGATCCTATTTATCTTCCTGACACAGAACTGACTGAACACACTCCTGACTAATGACCAGAGTTATGCTGCACACACCTGAAGGAAAGCTTGGGAACCTGAGAGCTTGTGGATCTTTTCTCCAGCTCTACTTGCTCATGTAATAGCAGGGATTTTGCCAAAGTACCACATGGAGTTTGCCAGGGCTAAACAGACACAGGATTAGAATGCAGAGGAGGCAGGGGAAGGGATTGTTGGCAGAGGGAGAAGCAAAGCTGAGGTGTGGGAGGAAGGAAACTGAGAGGCAAGAGATAATGCAGAAACCAAGGCTCCCACAAAGGCTCCTGCTTTCATCCCAGCATTTTTTCAAATACCAACAGATTCTGATAATTTTGCAGCTTAGGCAAAGACAGTTCCTTCTGGCACTGAGCCAGTGCCTGGCCTGGATGAGCCTGCGTGACCACAAGTGAGGCTGACAGTGAGGAATCCACCTTTTTGCCATGGTGATAGAGTTCCTCATAACACCAGGACTCCCAAGACCACAACCCTTCCTGCCACAGGCCTGCTCCTGGTTTACAGGGCTGCAGACAGCTGGGCAGAACACAGCTCCAAAGGAAAACTCGTTCGTAAGGTGGCTCTAAAATCTCTCCATGCCACACAACAGAGCTCTAGGGGCTGGACAATACCTAATGCTGCATGTGGCCTTAGTAAATCCATCAGTAAAAATGAGAGATAGGTCTAAAAGCTAATCAGCTTTTTCAGAGAGGGTTGGTTCAGGAAGACCCTTTTAGTACCGCTCTAACTGGTTTTCTGGCCACATTTTACCCATGTGGATTGTGCAACTGCAGCTAGGAATCAATTCCTGAGCGAGCACGAGTCACACTTTTGTGCAACACTTCTCTCTCTCCCCAGCCTCCCAAACATCACCCAACTCACAAGACAGCAGGCCAGGATGCAACAGCTTCCTCTGTGTTCAGCAGCTGAGGAACAGCAGCACACCACCACAACTTTGCCCAAAATCTGACAGAACTCGCTGGCTTCATCTGAAACCAGTTGCAAGTGTCAGTGCTGTCTGTGTGGGCTGTGACTGTGCTCCCCTGGATAAACCTTCCCTCACACATTAACACCTAGATTTTCTCCTAGAATGGGATCCCAAATGTTCTGGATCCCACACGTTGGCTTCCTCACACACCACAGATTTTGTGAAGTGTGGAACTCCTGAAAGGCTCCTACCTGTAGGTGTATGGTCCTATTTCCTCTACAAGAGGAGTAGAGCCTTGGAGCACTTCCAAAGGATTTGTCACATTAAAGAAGTAGAACTGCATGTAGACTGGGGGGGGAGGGTCCTCCCAGGCCTCAAAGGTTTCCGTGCCATTCTTCAATACTGTTCCCTGAAACAAGAGAAAGGCAGATCAGCTGCTGATGCTATGATGCTGCATGACACTGACAGGAAAGAGAGGAGTTCCGTGCCTTGGGAGCAAGCAGAGGCAGTAAGACTCAAGACCACAATTCTAGATCTGCTTCACTTTGAAGCAGCTCACTCAATATCAACCAGCTCAGGCATCTGCTCTCCTGGCCACAGGCCAGGGGCAGCGTTGGCTGGTTTGTAGTTCCACTTCTCCCCACAGACAATTCTGCCTGACATTTTTCAGAATGGAGACTGATGAGCTATTACTCAGCAATCCTGTCTCCTTTCCTGCATCAGTAAAAACCTCCACCAGGTGCAAGACACCACAAAACGTGCCAATGTTACAGATAAAAGTGGAACTCAACAGTGGGAGGCCAAGAGAGTCCTGGCCTTTATGATTTCTTTGCCCGAGAATGTCAGATTCCAACAGAGCTGTGAGATTCTGTCTCCAAAGCAACTGGACTTTGATTTTCAGTGCCTGTGAGAAAAACTGCGAGTGACAAATTTCTCTCACATGGGCAATGTCAGCCCATGCCTCTCCAGACTGATGGTCTGTCAGCCTATTTTGTAACCAAGCTATAAATCATTATTTTATAGCAGAAGCACTTAAGAAGTGAAACAGTGCTTCCCTTACCTCAGTGATACCCCTTATCAGTATACACAGGTTATATGGAAAGTCACAACCACAGCTATCACGTGGAGCTCCATAATGGAGGTCTCAATCTCTCACTTTATTACTATCCCATTTTAGGTAAAATTCACTCCACCTATAAAGCATCCCCACTGCCAAAGTCAAGGCTTTTCATCTAGTTATAACACTGGAACTGCTTCAGTGGTCACAAAGAGAAATCTGGCTCGCAGAGTGTATTTCCATGAATAAACACAAAGAAAACTCTGTCTTTGAAAACCACATCACCTGTAGGTGGAAGAAAGGGAGGAGGGGAATGATTTGCAATTAAATGGGTCTCACCAACACTCATTCTTTTTATTCTCCTGAGCAAACAAGTCAAATACTGTGAGTGGAAGCTCAGAATCAGGGCAGGCTGGACAGCTGCCAGCTCGTGGTTGATGTTTATGGGGTCTTATCAGCCACAGTTGCCTCAGGACTCATTCCTGGCCTTGCCACTTAAGGAGCCGTTTTCTCTCCATGTAGCCTTTAATTTTGAAGGATGAGATAAAGAGAAGACTGTTTCAGAGACAAACTTACTGGCAGGAGCTTGGCATGGCAGGAGTAATGCTGAGTGGCAGCGAGAGCCAGCCCAGCTGGTGGCACTTTGCACTTGCAGCCTGCTTTCCCCATAGGACTAAAACCCATGTATTCTGTGCACAGCTCAAAAATTAATGCGTTTCAGACACGCTTGAGGAGTTTGGAGCATTTCTCTGGAACTACCAACACCTCGTATGTACAATTTCCTACACAGCTGGATGCTCTTGATCCTGTTTTCTTATGATGTATGCCAAGGAGACTCATCCCTGTATTCACGAGTATTCCCTGGTAATACTCATTCTTGGATCTGCATAGCATAATTTGGATCTCCCACAGAAATTAAGTGCCTATTTATAGCTCTGTACGGTGACAGCAAACCAAGATTCACAAACTTCTGAGCTGGATTCAGAGAGACTCCCAAAAACTGTCAAATAATGAAACATGGTAAGCTCTTTTCTTCTGATTTTCACCAAACGTTACCAGGGATATTTCAGTCTATCACATGATATTACAAGGACATCAGGGCTTCTCCTTTCCAGGTGGAGTCCACGCTCATTTCCAGTGTTCCAAAGCATCCTTCCTGCTGTCTGTGTTTATCAGCCAGCCCTGAACTTGCAGCTCTCTCATTTGCTGCTGCTTCCTTGCCTTGACTGTGCTTTATACACAGGAAATAAAAAGGGAGCTTTCCCTCCCAAATATAACTGTTACTGGCAGTGATGGTGGGAGTGGGAAATGGTACTGAACGTTTCTGAAACCTACACGGAAAATTTAACTCTTTTTTTTTTCCCCTGGAACTCCTAAACGTTCTCATTCCAAGATGTACTTTTATGTGTTCATCTGTGACAAGAGTTTAACTGCAACTTGTTAAGGGGATGGGGTAAAGGTTCAGACCAGCATGAACAGACTACTCCTGCACCTTGGGAATGCCCTGACACAAAGGAGCATGCCAATGGATCCTTCAGCTAGGCCTTCATACTAAACCCTGCTGAGAGCTCCAGTATTTTGCATTAAACAACAGCAGCAAAAAAGGAAAACGATCAATACGTCAAAGGAGAAAACATCTTCCTTGTCCTTCTGGGCCTCAAACACTCCAACCAGCTCAGCTCAACAGATGGCTGGCGACAAGCCCAGTGGAATTTCAAGGGGTTTGAAGACTTAAGTGTTTTCTAAAATTATCAGCATAAGGGATGTGGCATGAAGGAAACACCTAGGCCAAAGGACTGACTGACTTCCAAGTTTGAAATTAGGAGCATAGCTCAAAGATCGATTATATATATACAAAAACAAAATATTAGGTTATATTCATCGACTGCACACCTATGGCAATAAAAATGCAAGCATCTACTCATCAGAGAGCACAAGCACTGGCAGCTGGGAAGGCCTTTCTCCTGGGGGAAATTCATCCTTGTTCATTTATAAGTCTTTTCCCATGACTCTCCGGAGTTTCAGGTGCTAGGCCCTGGTAGCAAACAGGTTTTTGCCATCTGATTGGGATGGCATGTTTAGTTCACAAAAATACAATAAAATGGCAAATAAAGAGTAAGTTGATGAGATTTGAATGCCTTCTGGGAAAAATGCTGCCACTGCTCCTGTCACAACACATCTGCCCACTGATTTTCAAGGGGATGTGAAGTCTGACAGCAGGTTGGATTTCCCACTCTTCCCACACTCTCTCTGTATCCCAGATCCTGCCTTTGGCTGGAAAGGCTGCTGCACACAACCCCCTGTGAAAACACAGCCATCCTCACTGGTTCGCAGGTGCTGGGTTTGGAGACACAGGTGCCTCAGCTGCTCCAAAATACAGCTTTCCACTCCAGCTGCACTTGAGACTGCAAGGACAGCCCTTCTCTGTGAGGCAGCTCCCTTTCAGGAGGGCTGGAAAGCCCTCAAAGGTACAGGAACTCCTTGCAAAAGCTCGGGTCTTGCCCCATGTCAAAGGCAAATTGACATTAGTCTATTTGCACAAGATTCTCTAAGCTACACACGGTTACACAAGAGACAGCAGCTTTCTAGACTACACACAAGTGAGGGAAAGCTCCTGTGGGGTAAAGCAAATGTGGAAAGAAGCCAGATCAGCAGAGTGACTGGGAGCACCCTGCTTTGGGGCTGAAAGCTGTGCTTCCCCAGTCTGGGGGTGTGTGGCTCCTGGGGAAGGCCAGCAGGGAGTTGGCAGCTCTTGCGGGGAGCCGGATGCCTCATTCCCTGCAATCCAGATGTGTGCCAGCACGAGCAAGAAAAAACTGAGCTCTGGAAACTTTATCCTGCATTACAGAAAGCCCTGCTGAGCGAATACCAACTTGCTCTTACATAAGGCAGCGTGGTGGGGAAGGAGCAGGCAGCCAGGAGATAATGCGCGTAAGGAGGATCACGCCTAATTCCCGCCAGTCCTGCTCCAAACCACTGCTTTCACCCCACTGCTCCGGCAACAACAGCACACTTGCAAGTGGAACTTCTGGGATGCAGAGAATGGCAAACTCCTTCCCAAGGACAGCCAAGATGAGGGGCATGGAGCTGCCCTTCCAAGTGCCACGACCGGCTGTAAGCTCACTCCCAACCTAAAATCACGCTTGCCAAACCAAACTGATTTAAGTTAAGAGAATGCAGTTTCCACTGTAGGAAATGCTCCCTGCCAACAGCCCAGGGAAAGAACAGTAGGTTAGAGATCACAGGTGATCTGGTCACCAGTCAGACAACAGCACTGGTCAAATCCCTTCATTGGTTAGCATTCCTGGTTTCTCTGTCAGAATAAGAACGAAGATGATATTCCTCAGATAGACAAATAACTGTTCATTTACAAAGGAATTCCAAAGGAGTTACTAACAAGTTGATCCTTCTCACTGGACCACTGGATAAATGCACAGAGCCACTCTGCGAGAGAAACAAAAGCTTAGGCAGAGCAGGAACAGTGCAGGCCTCTGCACCCACAGCAATGCCAGGATGGGTGTCCCCAAGTGTGGAACAACAGGGTGAAATGCCTCGCTGCCACCACCCAGCCTGGGGAACTGGGAGACACCACGTGTTCCAGCCCACAGCACCTCTGGCTGTGCTCCAGGGGCAGCAGTAAATGGAGCAGCAGAACAAGTATGAAAGCTGCAAGCAATTTAGGACAGAGATGGCAAAAAGAAAGGGTGCTTTAGGTGTCCACTGCTCCCTTCAGCTGCTGCTGCTCTGGAGAGGGCTCCTCGCTACAGCTGCTGCCCCATAGACAGCAAAGCTGCCTCAAGAGGAGGCATTTTTACCCATCCTCACCCAGTTTTTACCCAGCGCAGGGACCAGTGCAGCCTGAGCTCCATTCTGAGCCCCAGCCCAGCCGGGTGGTGCTGGGCAGGGGGGGGGTTCACTGGGCAGGGGGGGGTTCACAGCCCAGGGATGCTCTGCCCACCCACCCACAGCTGCTGCAAGCAGGGAGCCAGCTCCCTCCCTCCCTCCCTCGGCTATTTTCAGAGAGAATAAACCAGTAAACAAGCACCGGGACGGGAAGGCGGCAATGCTTTTACCTGCTTCACCTGCAGATCCACCACCGTCTGGAAGACGTGCGCGACCAGCAGGGAGATGCTGGCGATGAGCAGCGTCATGGCAAGGACCCCCACGGTGACGAGGCACAGCGACTTCATGGCTGCTGCTGTCGCTGCCGAGCAGGGACCGCCGGGGCTCCGCCGGGCTCGGGCTGCGGGGGCGGGCGCTCTGCGGGCCCCGCCCGCCCGCACCGGGAGGAGCCGCCGCCGCCGCCGCCCCTCGGCACCGCAGCTCTCCCGGGGGATGCTGTCCCGGCTCGCTGGGGTCCGGGACTAGGCATCCCGAAGTAACGGGGGGTGGTTCCTGCCCGCAGGGATGCCTGGCACGGCCGGCATCCTCCTGCCCGCTGGGGATGGCGCTGCTGCAGCGCCTCGCTCGCTGCAGCGGGCAGCGCCAAAGGGCGTTCTGGAAAACAAGCCGAGGGATTCCGCAGCAAGATTATTGGGGGGAAGCCTGCAGGGGGAAACCTGCAGGGGGAAATCTGCAGGAAACCCGCCTCTAAGACTGAATTAAGCATCGCGGGGAGCGGATTCTGCCACAGTCCAGTGCGGTTCAGCTGCCACTAACACAGTTAAGCCGCTCCTGAAAAACAAATCAAATCAATGGACCCGCTCTTTTAAAAGCCAGTGGGATGCACCGCTTCTCTTTGCCACCCATCACTGCCAGCAGGAGGGAAAGACACCCGCAACAGAGCCTTTCCCAGCGATGGATGTGAGGCCAATCCATTTCACCACGGCCTCCTATGGCACAAGGGGAAGGAAAGCCCTGAGACACGGGGCTCCCATCCCACGTCCCATCAGCAGGCTGCCAGCAGCACCAGTATTTCCCAAGTCACGAGTCAGTTCCCTCTCCAAACCACGAGAACGGCAGCTTGCCAGCAGCAGCCTGATCCAAGTAATGCCTTCCTGAGCAGGAGGGCAAGTGGCCCATCAGGTGCATTTCCTGCTAAGATGGACTGAAGCGTCTTCCCTTATAAACACTTCTTCCTGTAATGGTGATTGCAGCAACAGTGTTATGTTATTGTGTGCCCTTTCGGATATTTTTGCTTATGAAAGGTTCTGAGGTCACAGTTGTTTGGAAAACCAGGATTTTTGTGGTTCCACCCAGGCAGTAAAAAAAAAAAAGGAAAACAAAAGAAAAAAAAGAAAAAAACCAGTTGTTCTGGCATCTTGCTTTCCTTTAGATTCCCATTCCAGAGTGGTGTTCTTAGCCCTGTTTCATCACCATCTCTCCAAAAACCAGAACCAGAGTACATAACTAGAATCTGGTTTTGAAGGCTAATTTAATTACAGCAATAGAACCCTCCCCTTAGAAAGGCTCTCCCATGGGATTTCTCTCTCTGAAACCATAAACCTTCCCTTCCACTGTAAAATGTTTTAGCTGAACCCTGCCACAAATATTTATAGATCAAGCAAAGATTCCTGCAGAATTCTGTGTTTGCTTAATTCACCTTTTTGGTTTTATTTTTCCATAAAAATCTACCCATGTAATGCATAGAACCACATTGTTTCTCCATGCAGATTTTCTAGATTCCCAGTGTGAATTATTTTCTTTATTTTGGCAAATTATTTTACCTTTGGAAGCCAAGGAAGTGCTCCCCAGCCATGATACCGTGCAAACACTCCAGTGAGGAGTGGCTCCACCTCTGAGTGCAGCCTGGGAATGCAGTGGGTGCACTGCTGGCTCGAGGCACAATCCTGTGTCATAATTACAGATCCCTGAAACAAGCAGAGGCACATCTTCCCTTTCCAGCATCATGATGATGTTACTGAGAGAAGAGGCACACAAGGCCCACATTCTGGAAAGCATGGACATGGTGAAATTGTCGTGTCCCATGCACTGGGAATATCTTTAATTAATATAAAAAGCCAGACTTACTGTGGTTGTGATGTGGCTCCTTCAGTTGGTACAACACCAGGTGCTTGGCTCCTTGGGGTCTATGTAAGGCAGGAAAAGCTTGTCAGGGAAGGAGTTAGGAAATCACACAGCACAGTATCAGCCAAATCAGAACAGATCCCAGAAATCCTTAATCCTACTCCCGTGGCTTAGTAACTATCAGACATTTCTTCAGTGAGTGTTTAATGCTGCCCACAACAGAGGGCTGAAACAGCACACAGGAGGGTGGGGTATTGTTCCTTGTCTCTGTGTGCATCCATAGCACTTCATGGATCTCTGGACTTTGACACCCAGGATAGGAATCATGCTTGCTCTTACTTAATCATCTGCCACTGCTGACAGACCTGTTCACACCATGTCTGACTGGATCCAGGCCTTGCACTGCTTCCTTCAGGAGCTGTGACCTCAGGGCAGACAGAGACATCTAACAGCCTCTCCAGGACCAAGTGTAGTTTCATCTCAACGCTGAAAATGCAGCTGTAACTAGAAAAGTGCTGTACTTAATAACCACTCCACCAGTTTCTGTCTTATCTACAATTTGGGTAGGCTTGTCACTCGTCTCCTGCTGCTGCATGATGTTTGCAGTCTGCTTCCCTCTGTGGATCTGTGGTACCTGGCTGCCCAGCTCATCCACACGACATCAAACACGTGACAGGGAACCTGCAGGTCCTTCCCATTCCCAGTGTCCTGACAAAGAGCCTGTGCTGGCTCTTTGTCCACAGCACAGCAGCACAAGCCTTACATGCAGAGAACACCCCCAGCTCTTGGGGAACACCCAAGTGCATCAGTAACACACAAGGAAAAGGTTTCCAGAGGCTTTGCCCTTCTGCTTTCCCTGCACAGCTCACACACATCCTTGTCACCAGAGAATGCCCACACACTGTGGGTTTCTAGCACTCTATGCTTAATTAATAAAATCATAACCTAATTAAAAGATCCTGATTTCAGCTGAGAGTTCAGACATTTCTGAAAGGTTTGTAAGTGGGTAGTGATCACATTTCACTGTCTCAAGCTTTAATTTATTCTTATAGAGGCAAATTAACTGCTGGCAGGAAAGCAGTTCACTGTAGGGCAGAGCTACACTGCAATTCCTGGGTCCATCAGCAGCCTTGGAGAGAGCTGGGAGTAGAGTTGGTGCTTTTGTAAGAGGAGCCTTTGCTCTTGGGTTAGAACACTGCTGGACTTCCAGATTTGGGACAGTGACATCTCAGCAGATGGGACATTTGCCTACAATAGCATTCAATTTTGCTTCTGAGGAAATTAAATACTTTTAACTGTTATGAGATTAGCAGCAAAAATGCTCTTCCTTCTGAACTTTGGGCCTGACTCATGGTTTTGACACTCCCCAGGTAAATAACCGCAGTCCTTGTGGATTGTAAGGCCCTCACACACACATGCATGTCGGAATTGTGATACAGGCCATGTGGCACATCTTAGAATCACACACACACGACCATATTCCTCGTAACTTGAGCGACACCAAAATTAGCAAGTGCAGCCACTCACACCCATCAGCTGCTGCTGGCTGGGTTTGCTGCTCCCCTGACTCATCTGCCTGTGCAGCAAGAGCCTCATGACTCAGGAGTGCCAAGCTGTGCTGCCTGCGTGGGACTGAGCGTCGCTCCAGGCCACCTTTTCCTCACGGTCCTTTTCACCAGGATTTCTCCCCTCACACTAACCTGAACCCCTCATTCAAAACACCTCCTTTCCAGCACTGGCACAGAGCAGGGCTACAGCCCTCCCTGCTGAACCAGGAAATACCTTCTGGGGAGGGAGAATGCCACCAGTGGCTGTGAAACGGAGACCTTGCTGGGAAAGGAAGGCAAGCAAGCTGCAGGGCATGTGCTGGGATGGACGGGAGGCTCTGGCAAGTGGCACTGTCTGGGTAACTTACACAGGTTTGCTGAGGGCCTGGCTTGCAGTGCCAAGCCCATCTCATCAGTGAAGCTCCTCCCATCAGAGTTTTACTGCCTTAATTCTGGTTTTAGTTTCTGCAATGCAGATTGCAAGAGGAAGAATGATGTCTCTTCGAGTGCTTGACCTGATACTCTCGTACATTGCCCACAGAGAGTGACACGGTTTTCCAAGCCCTCAGTTTCCTATACAGCCCTTGAGGCAGCCCCAGGATGAACCAGGTTTACTTGTTCCGCTGCTGCTGAGCACTGCAAACAGCCCTGGACTACTGGGAACACCCTCTGCACGCCAAGGGATAAGCCCAAGTATGGAAGCAGCCAGGGAGGAGAACCAAAACCACAGCTGATATGAGCCCATGCTGTTCCCAGCAGCAGAGCAAAGGAGAACCTGGCAAAAAAAAAAAGTCTGGAGAAATGCAAAACCAGACCAGGATTTTGTTCACTCTTGCCTTACAAACAAGGAGACAAGAAAGCCTGAATCACCATAAAAATGTGTCTCTGATGTTACTCTAGGGAAAGCTATAGGGAACGGGCAGGTTTCTGACACACATAGCTAACAGAGTCAAGTTAGTCATGCAGGTCAGGTATTTTATCAGTGACACACTTCCCCATCAGTATCTGACACTGCAGAGCAGAGACTTTACCCTCCAGCCTTAAAAGCCTCTCCTGCTGACCCTGGACATGACAGGGGCTTGGACTGAGTTTCAACCTATACCTAGTTTTAAGTGAACTGCACTAGGGAGGGCACATTTAAAATGAGCAAACCAATGGCACATGTTTCCCTCACCTGAGAGTGTTGTTCCACATAAATGCCACTCTGACATACAAAGGGGAGGGATGCTCCATAGGAGAGAGTCGAGGAGTCTCATTTCGATCTTTTTGTAGCCCATTCTCAACTGCTTTCGAGTTCAAGAGCAGACTGTGGCCCTTAGAATGTCTGCTGCTGCATTGAAGCCCAGATGCACACAGTTCTCAACAAATTTTACTGAGGAAACGTGGAGGTCTTGCAAAGAGAGATAGAGACAGGGATTTTCACAGTCTCCACTGACTGCATTTGGAAGAGGCTGCAAACCTACAATCAGCGTCTGCTTTGTTCTGAGACTGTCTCATATCACAGCCTGACATCTTCCCCCGTTCCTGAAGTAAACATAGGGATTGAAGGCTGCAATTAGATGATCTCGCCAGCCTACATCACATTATGATTTACTCAGGTGATCAACTAACTCTAATTAAAATTGTGCAGTGTAAGTATCTTCTAGCAGGCAGCACCAGTGGCTCCAGAGCAACACAGCCGAGCTCTCTGGAGCCTTCCCCTGCACAAAACCTGGGGTGTCCATCCTTAAAGTGCACCAAACTCGCTGCCACAGATGAGGAAAGACCAAAAAGGCTCACGCTGGAAGCCTCTCCCTGATTGCCAGTGTCCACTGCACTTAAATGCACTCTTGGCAGGCC
Source organism: Monarcha castaneiventris obscurior (assembly GCA_026261815.1). Classification (NCBI taxonomy): domain Eukaryota; kingdom Metazoa; phylum Chordata; class Aves; order Passeriformes; family Monarchidae; genus Monarcha; species Monarcha castaneiventris. The sequence continues at coordinate 853,420 of JAMPIT010000622.1, forward strand.
CAGAATGAGTCATCCTTATCCCCGGCTGGCCAATGGCAGCCGCTGGAAAACAAATGCTTTCTGTGTCAGCCTGGATACAAACAGCTCCTGTGCCAGCTCAGACAACGAGGCTGTGTGTGGGACAGCCCTCAGCTCCCATCCCGGGCCGGGGCTGCACTGCCTGAGGGCATGACAGCCACCAGCTTCCCTGGAATCGTGCCAGAGGTGGTGGTCTCAAGTGACCAGGTCGGGAGAAGGGTGAGGGAAATGATTTGCAAAGGGTTAAAGGAACGAAGGCTATCCTAGGGGTCTAATCCTGGTAGGAAGGATATGGAATCTCCTACCTTAGGATCTGTTTTCCCTGTATCTCCCAGCCCCCGAGGGCGGTGCAGAGCCAGGCTCTGCAGCAAGTCGTGGCTCCGAATTCCTGCCGAAGGCAAAGCTTTGGCCCCACGATGTGCCGGCACCGGTGCGTAGCAGGGTTTTGTCCCAGCTCAGTAAACAAAATCCCGGGACTGTTTGGCTGGGCAGGACGCCGGGCTCCCTCCAGGACAGCTGCTCACGGCTGCTGACAGCAACGCTGCCTTCAGCTCTTTGTATCGTCTGCTCAGCACAGAAGAGGCACTGAGGAAAAAACACTGAGGGGGAAAGGGAAGGAAAGTGGGGCCTGACAACAAAGCCAAGCAACCCAGCACTCTTTGGCTATTTCTAGGTCCGTGCTTCTTCCAGAAGCCAGCTCCTCTGTCCCCATTCCTTGCCAGTTCCCAGGCTCCGGCCCCAGTGCCATGTTCCACTTGGGTGCCTGCCAGACTCAATTCTCACTATTTAATATCTTAAATATAGGCCAAAAGCAGAGCTGGGCGCTAGGATGGGAGCCATTAGGCTTCAGCACAGTCTGCAATACCTCATGTAGGTCAGCTGTGTCCTGTGGCACCAAAGGGAACACTTTGGGGAAGCAAAAAAGAGCAAAAAAACCCCCCATGTTTTTTTTTCTAGCATGTGACTGGGGCCTCAGGACGGAGCCACTGCATGGGGTGCTGGGTCAGGGCTCACCCTGCCCTCTGACAAGACTGTGTGGGAAAGGATTTGATGCTTTCTCCTGTCATCAGACCCAAGCAGCACATGACTAAGTGAGCAGTGACATCCCCCCTCACACACTTAACCCAGGAAAGAGGAACTTGGGGGAACAGATTCAGAACAGGACTCACAGATTTGATGGCAGCAAAACTGCACTTCAAGGCACACACAAGATTCCTGAGAATCCTGCTGCTGCTTTATTTTATATCCCTGGCTTTTTATTTCAGGGAGGAAAAATCTGTACCACCAGTGATGACACCTCCCTGCAACTCTGTGATGCCAGATGTGTAATCAAACTTCAGGTCATGAAGACAAGCACTACCATCAGAGCTTACAGACCATTTGGGAGAATCCTTTCCCAAAAGTCTCCACATAGTAAAGAGCCAGGCAACACAGAAAACAACACTCCCCCCCCCCCCCCCCCCCCCAAATTTTGAATTAAATCATGTGATTTATAAAACAATACCATTTTCTTGCAGCTTTTAGGAAAGCAGCATCTAAAATATGGGGGCATCAACACACATACTCAGAATTTCTAAAAAGGTTTGGCCTAAGCCAAAGGTTTGGCCTAAGCCAAAGAAAGAGTGTGAAATTATACCACACTTCCCCTGTCTTTTATTCTGCATTTTCCTATGAGCCTGGCAATGTAAAGAATCCACATGGAAGTCAAAGCATGATGTCTCCAAGGTGTGAGACAACCAAGAGAGGCTGTCAGCAGAATTTTGCTGGAAAATCTCATTTATGGTTCAATTTCTAAGAGCTGCTGAGTACCACAACTTCAGTGAAGTCTGAGGTGAGCTTGAGACAATTTAGCCAAATATATTATACTTTGGTTTATGCCTGGGAGGAGGTAAAAAGCACCAACCATGGAAGGGCACCTGGAATGCAGCTGTACCAGCTGGGGAAATGGAGAACGAAGAACAACAAAATAGAAAGTGTGACTCGCACAGTGACTAATAAACTGAAAAAGCTGGCAAATAGTGACCCATGGGAAACAAATCTAGGAGGAAAAGGGATGTAGGGAAAGCTGTCATTGACACTACTGTCACAGTACAGAAGTCCAGAGAAAGCGCAGGAAATGCAATAAGAGAGTGGCAGGGCAAGCAATAAACTCTAACCTCAAACCCAAGAAGGAATTCCAAGTCAGATGACTATGGGTAGGTAGGAAAGAATGGCATTAGACCTCTTAGATGTTTTGGGTCAGCTAAGCAAGGATGAAATGCATTCTAACATGGAAAAACAGCAGAGCAAACTCAGAATCACAACCCGTGTCCTTAAAAATACATGGAAAGCCTGTGTGCCCTGTGCTTCTCAGCCTGGGTAAGACCTTGGGAGGTAACATCTCTGTCCAGGCTGGGTCACTGTTCTTAAAGAAGAACAACACCAGGCCTCAAGTGGATTCTCCTGAGGTCCCTTTTAGCTGCCTTCCAGATTTTAATGGCTGATAATGGAAAGCAGGTGTGGCTCTGGGGTGTCCTCATTACCAACCAACCACTCTTCAAGAACTTAATAGCAGCTGAGAGTAAGCATCTCCTCTCTGTTCGGGAGGGAAGAGCTTTCTCTGCCTGCTGTACTCCTCCTGTGCCACCTGCTGACTGCTGTGCAATGTTGCACGAGAGTGTCCAGTGTTCACAGCTGAGATACTCCAAATGTCATGGGAGAGGGATGGGGCAGAATGCCACTCAGGGTCACAGTTTCCTCCAAAGTGCATGAACACTTTGCCCTTCCCATTTTTCTATCTGCTTGGGTGGGGATCCAACAGAAAATGTCAAACAAATGCCTGGAAAATCTCCAGGGCATCAGAGTCTTAAATTTTAGATTTTAAGCTGGCTCCTAGGGAAGCTACTTTAGCCAAAGCTCTGTGGGTCAGGGATAAGATGGGAAAAGGGGATGTGACATTGTTTCTTTTCCCATCTCGTTTTAACACCTGACCATTTCCAGTTAAACTAGAATAGGAATTCTTTACACTGAAAGGATCAGTGATGCTGAACATGGTTATACCTTGCAGCTACTGCAAGGGGTAACTCCCAAAGCACACTGCTGCAGCACCAGCACTTGCCATCTGTTCCAGCAATGGAGCTGCTTGTGGCACTTCCAGCTTCCCCAACAGCACATCCACAGGGAGACACAGGGCTCCCGGGTTTGTATTTCTTTCTTGCTTACTCACGTTTCCATTTTGTTCTGTCGCAGAGCTGCAGGAAGCACCGTACACACACAAGGCTTTAAAAGCATTCTCTCCCCGGGATCAGACAGTGGCCAGGCTCACAGGAGCTCCCTAAACACACCCCCAGCTGCCTCTGTCAGAGCCAGGAGAGCAGGAAAGAAGCACACGGGCTGTGCTGAGCAGGGCATCGCTCACTGGAGATTCCCCATCACCACACTAGATGGCACAGCTGACGGAATAACAGAGTTCCTCTGAAACACTGCCCGTGGGCCAGCCCTTCCCAACAACAGCTCTGGCTGCTGCCCTGCTCACAGAGCTGGGAGAGTAAATATCTGCCCTCCTGTTTTGGTTTTGGTTCTGAAATGTGGAAAGGCGTCGGGCGTCAGGCTCCTGATCCTGGGCCAGCTAGCTGGGAATTCCGCAAAGTCACGTGTGGCTTTTCCAAATACTCTCCCACTTTTCCAGTGCTCTCCCACTTGCTGAGCAAACAATGGTGCAATGGAGCCTTGCTCACAGAACACTGCTCTCCAAACTAATGCCACATCAGGAATGACTGCAAGAACAAAAGGAAGTCTTGAACTAATTAGAAACAGAATTGTGTCCCTGAGACTTTAAGAATTTGTTTCCTTGTCCCTTTATCGTAAAGACACCTTGTTTAGTTCCAATAAAAGCTTTAAAAAAAAAATCTCAGTTACAGTTTGGAGCATTTCTGTTTATCTGTTTTGGAAATCCTCTTAGGAGACAAAGGTCTCCAAGGTCTACAGGATGTGAGCACTTCAAGAACTCCTAGAGGAGAAGGGACGAAAGCCTCTAAAGGGATGTCACTGTCTGCAATGGTCCATGCATGTGCTTCAGAACAGGAACTGCAGCCCTCAGTGACCCTTCTCAGTTCTCCCCTGTGCAGCATCTGTGCTTCTAACACTCAGTAAGTGATTGGCAATTCAGGAGTTTCGCCTTAGTATTCACCCAGACCCTTGCTTTAAAAAAACAGGAGATAGATAGCAAATAAATTCCAGGCATCCTAAGAGGAGTTGCAAAGCAAACAAGTTGGCTGCTGCCTGCACAGGCAATCAATCACTGTTACAGGCACGAGCACAACTCATTACAGCCACATAAATCCACGCTGCCTCTGAAAGGGAAAGGTCCTCTGGGGACTGTGCAGGACTCACCTGGGAATGTGGCTTACTGAGCTGCCTTTCCCTGCCCGGCTGTGCAGCAGCAAGCTTGTGTCTGTCACAAACTTTGACTCCTTCTTTTTCTAATGATCCAAATACATTTGTGGTGACAACCATTACCCTGAGCACTCAAAGCAATCGGGCTGCTTTGCTTTAGTTTTTTCTGCAGGTACTGGGTGAAAAAGTCTGGCACCAGAAGAGGCCTGAATGAGCATGGAGATGAATAGAAACAAGGGAGACTTTTGCTCTACTTTTTAAAGCAGCACCCTGCCTTTCATGCTGTGCACTTCTGTATCTTCAAAATAAACTCTTCCTTAAGGATTCGTGCTATAGTCTCTGCTAGGCTGTGTTTGCTTGATGTCTCTTCCTTCCTAAGCTGTTTTATCAAATATGCTTAAGGAAAGAAATGTGGGGTTAACAGCTCGGAACACTACCCCCTTCATCTGTGCTGAGGGCAGGCAGAAGGATGCCCTTTTAGTGTAATGCTACAAAAATTAATGGGTTGTGTCTGCTCAGCTCCAGGGAGTGACTGAGGAGTTTAAATTGCAGTGCACACGTAGTACTTACAGAACAACAGTGCCCTAACTGGCAATCCCAGCTCAGCAAGGTGGTGCACAGACACAGAGGAGGGAACTGGCTCTGTTGTGAAGGCTAGGAAAAGAGGAATGTAAGTAAACAGCAAAAATACCACCTACTCTGCGAAGTTTCAGTAGTTAGCACAGCTCATTACAGCCAAGGGTCTGTTTTAAGCAGCAAGGCTGAGCTGCACCTCGAAGCACCGACAGTGGTAAAAGAGAGTGCACCCAAGCCCTCAGCCACGGAGACAGTGCCCAGGCACATCCTGCCTCCTCAGCTCTTTCCTTCCCCTGTGTCACTGAGCAGGAGATGTGAGCAGTGCACGTTTAGCTCATGCCAGGACACATCCCAGACAGCCAAGTACCAAAATAGACATTTTGACTTAAGCACCAGCTCAGCACTTTGCTGGAGGAGATGGTTCCTCAGCTACTGTGGTAAGCAAAGAAAGGGAAGATATTTAGATTATGAATTCTGTGTCTCTGCACTGGCACCCTCCTCCATGTCAGCCAGGGAGCTGCCCCATAGAGGCTGCACACTTGTGCTTCTATAAATTCGACTGACATTTACTGTCCCGTTAAGCTGAGGGAGAGCTGCTCTGACACTGGAAGATTAAGAAGTTCGCACACTGGAAATAGACTTATTGGGACATCCACTTAGCCATTCTCTTTTCTAATGAGATAGTGGGCAAAATCTCATCAGTGGGCTTTAGAGATCCAGTCGTGACCACACCTTTGGTCAGATAAAGTGAATGGATTAAAAAAAGGCAGCCATCAGAACCGAGTGGAACTGCCTGCCCTCGCTCCTTCCCTGGTGTTAATCTTCGGTGTTATAAACATTTTCACAGTTTGTCACTCCAGAACTGCCAATTCAAAATACAAAGCCCCAATGTGCATTTACTAAATTTCTCGGGTTTCTAATAGGATTTACCTGTATAACCTCTCAGTTCTGAAATAAGGTTTGACATCATCACTTCAAGAGTAGTAAAATGAAGGTAAATGTAAATAAACATCAAATATCCTCTGCACTAATGGACTCTGAAGTCCTGGTAGTCCAAAAAGCTTCCTGAGCATAATATAGCCAGGAAAGCAGGGCCATGTTAAGGAATCCAGCTGTAGCCATTAGAGTACGATGAAGAGGTTACAAAATCAGTAGTGAATTCAGGACGAGATTTTCACCAGCAGAAGCATCAAAATTACCAGCAAATCCGTCCCTGTCAGCACACCCCTGCTGAAACATCTAAGCCCACCAGCCCTGCTAGAATTAAACCTGCGCTGGGTGACCCTGCCTTGGCAGGGGGCTTGGACTAGATGATCTCCAGAAGTCCCTTGCAACCCTAACAATTCTGAGAGAAGGCACAAAAGGTGTGCGGGTGCGTGAACACTCGAAACTTTCTCCGCCCTGACTCGGGGAGTTTTTTTCCGACCTACCCTTCCACCGCCGCCCCGTCGCGGCTCAGCCCAGCCCAGCCCCGCCCGGCCCGGGGCGGCTCCTCCCCCGATCGGGAGCCCGGCTAAAAGCGGCGCCGGGGGGGCGGCTCCGGCGGGGTCCCGCTGCTGCAGCGCCCGGCCATGGCCCGCGACCGCGGCCCGCCCGTGCTGCGGCCGCCCGGCGCCGCCGCGCTGCCCGCCGAGCCCCGCGGCTGGGGCTGGCCGGGCGCGGGGCTGTGGCCGGCGCTGCTCGTGGGGCTGCTGGCCGCCCTCGTCGCCTGGCTCTGGTACGGCGGCAGCGACGGCCGCGGGCGGGCGGGCGGCGAGGAGGCGGCGGCCGGCAGAGAGGGGCCCCGGCGGGGGAGCGCGGCGGCCGCAGGTACCGGGATGGGGAGGCGGTGCTCGGGGTGGCTCGGGGCTGCCCGAGGCTGCGAGGAGCGGGGTTTGCCGGCGCTCAGCTTAACCCGTTGCCGTTCTCCCTAAATGTCCCTTGCAGAGGATGCTGCGGCGGGCGGGGAGCCGGTGCGGAGGGAGGTGGCGGCTGCTGCCCCGGCCGGCCCTCCGAAGCCAGGAGAGGATCTGGCGGCTATTTCAAGGGAAGAGCTTAACCACGTGCCGAGCGGTGCAGTTTCGGGCGAACCTGTGGAGCTGGAGCAGCTGAACCCGAAGCAGGGTGTCACGGACTCAGGGGAGCATCCAGCTGGTGTGGCCGGCAGCCAGGCAGGCGAACTGGTAGCCCAGGTGGGACAGGCAAGTGACGGATGGTGCATGATGAACTTGGCAGGAGCCTCTGACGGTGACTGTAAGGACAAAAGTGAGGAGCAGCCATGTCAGCCGGCTGAGAGTAGGGACTTGGACCAGGAAGAGTGGGAAGTTGTTTCTGAGCACCTGGTCGAAGGGGAGGATGGCAAGGATGGCAGCATGGAAGACTCCGACAGCAAGGAATGGGAACAAGGAGACTGCTGTGACGGGGACTCGAAAGCAAAGAGAGTTGCAGCCGTGCCCCCCATGTTCCAGAACATCCACGTGGCTTTCCGTGTGCACTACATCACCCACTCCGAGGCGCAGCTCATCGGTGTCACGGGGGACCACGAGTGTCTGGGCCAGTGGCACAGCTACGTGCCCCTCAAGTGCGACAAGGACGGCTTCTGGTCCGAGTCCATCAGCCTGCCCGTGGACACCAGAGTGGAGTGGAAATTTATCTTGGTGGAGAACGGGAAGGTCAGACGCTGGGAAGAGTGCGGTAACAGGACCCTAGTGACTGAACACGAAGATCAAATTGTTCATCAGTGGTGGGGATACCATTAATGGGAAGGTGGAAGCTGCTGATCTAATGGCAGACCTGCCTAGGTGAATCATCGAGCCCCTAAACCTTAGGGGGGGCTCCCCTTCTTCTCTAGGAGACCCTCTCAAGTGCAGAGCTCTGGAAATCCCATATCGAACCACATGAGCAGCAGATCTCTGCCCTCCCCTTTAGGAAATCTTTTGGCAACCTGAAAAACCAGCTTCGAGTGGATGCTGAAGAGACACAAGGTAGGCTAAGAAGGCACGAGCAGCATTCCAAGCACCTGCCTGTCCAGGTGGATCTGGACCCTGGACTTGAGTTAGTGTTACTTTGAGTAGGGTTATGGGATGCATCGTGGTAGCGACTGCTTGGGCTTGGGAAGCGTGCTGGGAGGTGTGGCTACCAACACTGTAACAGGAACTTAAGTGTTTTAATTTATGTAATGTGTTAAGTAAACAATAAACATTTTCAGATTGACAGTTCATTACCAGTTGACCAATGACCTCACTCATTTTGGTAACTTTGATCCAAGTGAGCCGCTTGACCTGAAATCTTAGTGCTAAGGAACTGCTGAGAAGTGGCCCTCACTCTTGGGAGTAACAAAAGGTTGAACCCCAAAATAGTTCATTCGCTACCCCCTACTGTCCAGCAATCATCTCGGCTCAAATGAAAGGCTTGGCAGGCAGCTCCTCTCCTGCTGAGGGGAGAGCAAAGGTCAGAAAGGACTGTCTCAGCTTAATGAATTACTTTGTCAGGGTGGGAGCAGGCTTTAAAAAAAACCTGGAATGCTGTGATGGCTAGGGAATAGAGTTCTGGCTGAAACAGAGTCAGGTGGCATATTCTGCCTACTGAGGAATAATACCAGAGTATTGTTAGCAAATACTTAGCTTAAACTTGTAATTATTGTTTTAGACCAGGCTCTTCAGCTTGAATTTATTTTAAGTTGTGGCCTTCTAGTAAGCCAGATGAAGTAGAATACTTGCAGCTTCAGCTGGTTGGTATCTTTATATGATAGAAACAGAAAGCTGCTCTGCTTCTCCTGCTTTTTATGTTTTTGGGTACAAATACATGCTGCCACTTGAGCAAGCTTTTCTTTCCATAATGCTGAACCAAGCTCTGGCCTGCAAATAGCCCTTCCCTAGAATGAGCAGAGTTTTGTAGGAGACCTGCGAGTATACGAATTAGCACTTTGATTTGGAAGATTTACCTCAAAAAACACATCACTGATCTAAATGCCTTTGCTAATTCCTTCCTGCTCTGTGTGGTGGAGCAGTCTGAATGTGTGAAATAGAATGGCTTTGGTGAAAGACTGGAAGATGAGGTTCGGAGGCTGACCTCATGCATCTGGTGGGTTAATGGGCATCCAGCTGGTGGCACAACACTAGAGCTGCTGGGAAGAACAAGCGTAGAAGATGTTCTTACTGGGACTTTGATACCAGCTGTTCAATGAGAGTGGGTTGTGCTGCCTGCTCCTGCAGACCTAGCCACAAAATAGCTCAGGGAAGTCCTGGTGGGGGGATATTGAGGGGAAGGTGAAGAGGGAAAGAGACTAAGGCCAAGGAACAACTGCATGGGCAAGTTGGAACTTTGATTTTTATCAAGTAAAACAACTTCAGTCGCATTCTTTGCACTTGTCTTTTCTAACAAAAAGCTGAAGGGGACGCTATACCTAATATACAGCTACAATAGAAGGTGAACTTCAGAAATCCCTGAAGTCAAAGCAAAACATTTCATTTCAAGGTGATTACAAATCTCTTCCCCTCTAATGCAAACTCTTCAAACAGCGAGATACTTTCAACTTAAAAAGCGCTTGTCGCGCAGCCGCTGCCGCCTGAGCGTATTTATACACATGTTTGAGGCTTGGATGAGGAGATTAACTGTGCTATTAGATTAAGTTATTCACCACAAAGCTACTTAACCTATGCTAGAATAGGTTCTCTAATGCAATGGTGGACATAGCAAACAGACCAACCCTGAGAAGCCTTTCAAATTGAGAACAATTCATTTTTTTAATTAAACACCCTGCGCTTTGATCCCACAGTCCTCATGATTGTATCATCTTGCTGAATTATCAGCTGCACCAAACTTTTGCTACAGCCTCTAAATTATTATGCCACTCACATCACTGCTTGCCCAGCAGGACCTGTGCTATGTAAATTAAATGGTTCGGGTATGGTCAAAGAAAGAAATCTGGATTTCAGTTTTCCTGGAGGAACCTATCGGTATTTTCTCCGGGTTCACAGGGGTGTTTTCTCATTATTGAACAATCTATTTGCTCTAAGGTGAGGGTAGATTTAAACAAAGTTGCCTTGCTCCATAAAAAAGATGCTGCTGGAACAGCTGATGGCTGTCTAATACAAGGTCCTGGCTGTGAGACCAGTGGAGCAAAATGTGAGAAACAACTTATGTTGACATTCCTGCCTGGATCTAACAGCCAGTGGCTCAGGAGATCTCCAAGCAAACAACAAACTATCTCACTCACAGCTCGGCAAAGCCTGCAACCACAGAGCTACCTCTAAAGTTCACCTGCTCATACCCCTGACAACAAACTTATGACAAATTAGACAATTTGATTACTTTTAGGTGAAACACAAACTTCCTTTTTGCGAAGCAGTTTGGTGCACAAATGCTGAATGCTGCAGGTGGATGGTGAGCTATGCAAGCAGCCTGAGGGGCCTGGGCATAAACCATTGTAAAGTCTCCTACAAAAACCTTCACTGCAGCTTGTTTGTTTCACAAAACCCATGCCCATCCCACATTGTCTCTGGGAGTCGAACTTACCTTTCAGAGTCTCTTCACATACTAGCCTGGTATTAGGTTTTCTCTCTGGGGGGTTGGTTGCCATCTGTGGTGTCCTTGCTGTGGGCAAGCTTGGCCTAACAGCCCTCCTGGGCCATCCACCTGCATGATGTGGAATAACAAGTGCTGTCAGGGCTGCAGAGGCCAGGATGTATTCAGCTGCTTTAAAGTTCATGTGTCTATGAGCCTGTTCCTTGCCTGCTGCTGGTGGCAGGGGGGAAGCCCAGACCTGTTCCCACTTCTGCTGGATTCCAGCAAAAGGATGTTAAGCTGCTGTTTTGGATTGGCAGATGTCCCTCCCTTCCCTCTGGCTCTCTGACCCCTCCACCTGCTCCCTGCCCTTAGCACAGGGCTGCAGCTTCAGAAATCCTGTTTAGCTTTGCTCCTTGAACACAGCTGGGAGCACACTTACCAGGGACCTATCCCAGGGGCCCTTAGTCTCCACACCTGACTCTCCCCTTAAGAAAATTTTGGTAGATTTGTCCAATATGTGTGGCAAGTCCAAACTGTGATACCTGAACCATCTAAACCAATCCTTTCATTTTCAATGCAACTGATTCCTAGGAAAGGGGAGATGCTTTTATTAATATGTCGACTGAGCTTGCAACACTGTTGCAAAAACTATCAGAAACTGAGGAAAAAATTATTAGGAAATCTAAAAAAAATTCCTTGAATTAAAATACTCTTGGCAATAATAATAGCAGTAACTCAGTAATTTCTTCTCCCTACACAAGACTCGAACTAAAGTTTGATGAGCCCATTCTGCTCAAATGAATCACGGTACAGTACAGAATTCAAACTTGAAGAGGAAGAATTTAGCTTAGATATAGGCAGAAATTCTTCTCTGTGAGGGTGGTGAGGCCCTGGCACAGGCTGCCCAGAGAAGCTGCGGCTGCCCCTGGATCCCTGGAAGTGTCCAAGGCCAAGCTGGACAGGGCTTGGAGCAACCTGGGGTAGTGGAAGGTGTCCCTGCCTGTGGCAGGGGGTGGGACTGGATGATTTTTAAGGTCCCTTTCTACTCCTCTGTACTTCCTGCTCGTTTAAAATAAGGGCTAAAAACAAGCGTTTAAAAAATTGTAAGGGCCTTTATTATTAATCTTTAAAAACATAAGGTATTTTAAACACAATGTACCTACATGAAAGCAATCACTAACGCATACAGCGCCTTCACTTGGACAGCTTTCTCTCCTTTTCCTTGGATTTCTTTGTCTTCACCTCCTGGGTTCTGATCATTGGTGACATGGCTGAAAATAGCAGAAGAACAGATTAGCTGAACACCACCTTATGTTCAAAACGTTGAGGCCTAAGGTGCAGACACCTGAAGCTTCGTAAAGTCCTCCCATAACAAGTTAGGCTGTACCTACCAAGCCCTTACAGACGCAGCTTTAGTTTGCAATTCTTTATGTGAATATAGAAAAACCACTGAGGATATTAATGGTGGCAAAGAACAAAAATGAGAATGCTTACCTTTGACTTATTTATATAAATAACTTCATTAGTTTTACCTACATCAGGTCACTTGTATGTCCCTGACACAAATGCACTGTGTGATGAAGGGAAATAATAATTTCCCAAATCTGTGCAATGAGACTTAAAGGGGCAAAGGGGAACAAACTGGAACATGCAATAAAAAAAAGTGCAGAGAAAAGAAATCCCATCTCATTTGGCATCCTGCCATCCTAGGAGCTCATGCAACCAAAGTTTTGGAAATCTTGCAGTTTCCATGAAAGCGTCATCGGCTTGTTAAAAATTCCCTATAATTGGCCGTGACAGCACACGAGGACACCCCTGAGCAGCTGCCATGTTTGACATATTAAGGATCTTGAAGCTTATTAGAGTTAAGGAGCATTGTGGAGTTAATCTAATTACCCTCCCAGGAGCAGGATAATGGAGAAGTGGGTACTGCTAGTACAACTAGTGTGTGCTAGTAAAAGCACACTGTACCTGCCGTGCTTTGGCAGGTACCAAGAACAGTTTCTGGAGAGTGTGTGTTTTTTCAATAAAACAGGAATACTTTTAGTAAATTCGGGCACCTTGTTTTTTCATCTGTAATGATTCCACCACGTTTTGCAGCCTTTCCATCTTGTTCTGTAGACTCTTTGGTGTGGGTTCACTAGTTTCCCTGGACTGAGAAGCTAGGGAAAAAGTAATAATATCATCACCAACAATAATAAAAAAGGCCATTATAAATTATCTAAACATTCCCTTTAAATTGAAGTTCTAAGAAAATAAAATCTACACCAACATTTTCGGTAAACCCCAGAACTTTACTTCATGTGTTACAGGAACCACAACAGCTATTACAAATACTTGTTACTGCAAATATTGATGTCAAGAATCCTTAGAGTCTCTCAACCTCAACAAGGCAATTGACCAGGCCTTAAAATTAGCTGTGCGTGGAATTTATCTTCTCACTGCACACTACATTAATTAGCTGCTACACTTCACTCACAATTCATTTATCACAGAATAAACCTTCTGCCTGAACAGAACTGGGGCAGGGTGAAGGCACCGGCTGGGAAGAGACCCAGCCAAGCGTTTTGGACCAGGAAATGGGACTGGACACACCTATTTGTGGGGCTGTGGCTGCTCCCTCCAGAGAGCCAACCTTCCCTGAGGCTGGGCTGTGCTCTGGTGAGGCAGCAGGGCCAGCTGCAAGGTCATCAGGTGGAGTGGTTAAGAGCAAGTGTACTGGAGATCTTGCTCTGTCTCTGCCCTCCTGAGAGACTCGCTTGCAGGAGGATGTGTAACCAGGTGCTGCTGAGCAGATGGGTCAGGTTCCTAGGAGATGCAAAGAGTAGTGAGCACACACTTGAGGAGGGATCCCCAGGCAAGCAGGAGACTAAAGCCTCCTCACCAAACATGCTTGTTGCTACTGAAGTCATTGGCATGTGGAAATGGCTTTTATTCTCTTCTCTGTTCCACGTTTACTTCCCAAACAGGGAACATCCCAACCCAAGACTCCCCGTCCATTACAAACCCCCCATGCTCAACTACTTCCAGTCTTCTATGTAAAAAAAACCCTACTTGCAGCTGTTTTGGATACTAGGAAAATCCCTGGATGCTGCAGTTGGTTTGCTAGAAGGCTGATTTTCTCTAATACTCACAAGTACAAAAAGAGTACCCAGAGTAGTTACTCCTCACAATAAACAGAGCCTATCTCTGAAGCACGGTGGCTTAAATTCTAAATAGAGAACACTATCAGTGTCTGCAGGCAATTTTCACAGAATGGATAATCTATGGGCAAGAAAAGAAAAGGTGGTGAAGATGAGTATCTTCAAACTCTGCTTCTCAAAGCCACATCCTTATATTTCTGTTTAGATGACAAAATTCCTGTCACCACAGTTTAAAAGGTACTGACCCATCCAGTACTTGGAATGAAACCAACAGCATTTGTCAATTCCTCTCAAAAGCACATCCATATCTAAATAAAGAACTAAATTAGTATCTAAATAAAGCCTAAATTTAGGCTCCAAAAATGTGACAATGCTATTCATGCTAATTACACAAGTAACATGGAAGTTATCCATTTTGGGAGTGCTGTTACCAGCCTCCAGGGAGCTGCTTTGCAACAAGATACAGATTTTGTACCAAGTGCAATAGAGACTTTGTAATAGCACCTGCTAAGAGATATTTGAGTAAATTCCTAGGAAAAGATACTGTATTGGGACCATATTTTTTGTAATATTCTGTAATGTTCCAGTTTGACATCAGTGCTGCCAGTGAAAACTTACCAAGGGATGCAAGGAGCAGGGAAACATCTTGGGACTGAAGATCTGCAGGATGTGAGTGGGCAGGACCCCTGAAAGCAAAATGGGGGCAAAACCTGCATTCTGGAAGGATTATGCTAAAGTTTGGTTATGCTAGCCAGCATCCACAGTGAGAATGGAAAGCTCTCATATGGAGTCTCCAGGTCTTACACATGCAAATTAAAAGCAAACAATGCAAATATGTTTCAGAGCTCTTAGAGGGATGAAAGGAACATGACAGCTTTGTTTTAGAACTCCCAGGAAGCTCTTAGCATTATGAATAAAACAATACAAACAAGCTCAGGACTGGGCTGCATTAAAAAAGCCTTAGAAACTGAACCTCAAATGAGTACTGCAAGAAACAGGCTACTCAGGTAAGTGAAAGCACTTCTCACTGTCCTAAAATGTGCTTTTCCACCATGATTGCAGTAGCAGCCTCTCCAGCTGCAGTTTTGATTTAATCCTAATCAAAATTAATGAATTACATTTTCCTTTATGAAGTATCCTTAAATTCTGGATTAGAAACATCAGAATTTTGCTGCATTGAATTTTTCAACTTCATGTACCACTGTCATTATCACATGTTTGGCAAAAAACATAATTTCCTGTCTTTGGATATCTACATATGGCAGGAAAAGAACAAAGGAGTTCTGAACAAAAATAAAAGCAAGCACTAAAGGCAAATGGTGTGGTCACCTTCTATTTGCCTACCACCTAAAGCATCTGAGGAACCTGGCAAACAACAGAAGCTTTGGAAGCTTCCAGATTATCTCAAGCTTACATGTAAACCCAACCTTCTTGCAAAACCACATCCCACTCTGCTCCTGGAGCACATCAAGAGCCAGATCCCAGTTTCAGAGGGCACTGTAAGTACACAGCACACAACAGACAAATGTATTATTCTTACACTGCATTCCTCGTGGTTGTTACAGGTCATTGTCTCCCACCATTGCTGCTGAGATCCACAGAGGGAATGTCACTGTCTGAGCTTGTTAATTTTTGAAGAATCCTCTTTAGATCCTGCAATGGTTCTTCCTTCAAAACGTCCTTGGAAGGCATCTGAAATTAAATAATTCAGTTAAAAAGTATTTACAAAGGCACTCTATTGTCAGTTCTTACCTCAACTCATCCAAATGCACATACTTTTTCCCCCTATACTCTTGTTTTCTCCTTTTTAACCCGTGACCCCAGGTATTGCTGTAGAGGGCACAGACACAGAGCTGAAGGGAGACACAGGAGCACCTGGGGATGTTTTCCAGGCACTCATTCCTGTAGCAGTTGAGCTGTCTGCAGATACAGACCCCTTTATTGCCACAGCCATCTCAGAGATGAAGTGCAATATTATTCTCATTTGACTGCTCAGGACTTGAGGCAAAGGCCCGGTTCAAAGAACCCTTTCTTTCAGTGAAACTGGATTTTTCACTGCTTAAAACCGGATTTTTCAGCATTTCACATGTTCAAAGCACTGCTCCCACTGACCTTTGCTCCATCTGGGGATGGAACTGGTTGGAAACACTTTGCTACCCCATTTTCATTGAAAAGAAAAGGTAATTTTCAATGGCAACACAGTGGTTTCAGCAGGGCTTATATGGGGAACAAATCCTCAGCTTCATAATGGGTCAAAGTGATACTGAGTCAGACCAAATCCTCCTTTCCCACATTCCAGCTAGGAAACCAGACTATCACCCAGGTACAGTCTGTCTCAAGTGTTGGAGCTACTTCATTTTGTACAATAACTAATGATGCAGGAACGAAGAAGATGAAAGTACACTTTGATTCAAGTGCTCCTGCAACCTTTTGGTACTAAATGAACTGTGGTACTAAATGAAAAATCAGTCCTTTCTCCTTCTTTATCTTCAGAGGTATAAATTGATTAACTCAAAGAAAAGAGAATGGGAGTGCCTGATGCTGCAGAGATTTCACAGAAGTAACTATGCTTTGTTCCTTGATGTAAATGTTTGCCACTGCATCAGGAAGTAAACCAGAAAATACTCCTGAAAAATGCCTGCACTAACTTGTAACTTCCTACAGATTTTGAGGTTGAAAGCAATGAAAATACCTGGGACATACATCAGGTCACTTCTGGAGATTTATACAAAACCTATAAAGAAAACAGCTAAAGACTTTTTTTTTTTTTTTTAAGAGATTAGAGATGTTTTCTTTCATGAAAAATCACAACAACACTAGAATTTTATTTAACTCTAAATGTAGATGTACAAAACCAAAGGGAAGAACAATGATGTGGATAAAACTGATCAAAATCAATGAAGGCCAGCTTGGAGAAAGATCCAAATATCAAGCAGATGATTAAATGTATCAAGAACTACATACAAATCTATTTTCACTGTCAAATGCGATTTACAGAAAAAAAAAAGAGTGAAAACCAAACTGCTTACAGATCAAATTTATAAATGTTTATAAATGTTATTGGTGGTAGAGGTAAAATAAACTCTTAGCACAATCTACAGAATTTTTTAGTTGTCCCATTGTTTTTTTACACACACAAAAGAAATCTGAAAGGCCACAGCACATGTGAAGCTACAGAAAATAATTTCATCTTTGGTATAAGGAATTAGCTCTTGGGCACTCTGAGCAGATGCTCTCCCATGTAGGAGCTCCATGTTATTTTTACTGCTCGGGACATGCTGGTTTCCCATGCTGAGGCAGGCACTCACCTGAGGGGCAGAGCTGGGCAGGTGCAGGGCAGGGGGCTGGAAAGCCCAGTGCAGGTGGGACAGAGGCACAAGGTGCTGCAGCTTCCCTGAAGCAGAAGCTGAGGAGTAGCCTGGGCCCTGCAGCTCCTGAGGAAAAACAATAAAAGTTCCCCACCTTGGTCATTCTTTCTTCTGAAGCACTTTTTGTATTGATTATGTAGATTTGTATTTTGAATATAGCACTTTGCTCCTCTTTCAAAGCAAGCAGCTGGGGTGGGTCACTAAAATTAAGGATATTTTCTTATGATAAAACTGCTGTTCCCAAGGTACCATTCATTTAGAGCAGTAGCCTCACTGCAGCCTGAATAGCCCATGGTTATCAATAAGGCAAAAGTTAAAAACATCCTCTATTCATCTCAATAGTAAAGGCAGGGATTGGACTCAATCTATTATTTTGTTGTACTCAGTGTACATAGCACTTCAAAAACCTGGAATTATGGACACGTGCAGCAGTGAGGAATTCCACACAGCAAAGGGCTTCAGAACACAGACTTTTGAGAGTTTTTTTTCACTAAAGCATGTTAAACCTGAAGTCAGGCCCCAAAGCAAAGGCACCTAAGGTTAGGCCCAGGCTTCCCGGGAAAGGACTCACTCTCACATCCAAGGTGTGCTGCAGCCTGCAGCGCATCGCTTCCTGCTCCTGGCACTGGATGATGCACTGGCACTCTGCAAACTGCAGGGATGCCTGCAACAGAGCACAGAAGGGGCATGGCTGAGCTGTGATCACTTGCTGTGCCTCGCACTCTTGGCTGTCCTCTCTCTGATGAGGAAACGAGGTGCACACAGGGATGATGTGTTTATCTCCTGCTATCAGCACAAAAATACTGCAGCATGCCTTTGCTGACAGGCTCACAAAAGCAGCTGGCTATACAACCCATAACATGCACACTAGAACATCCCAGAAGGGATAATATCCTTCCAGGGCCAGTCCCAGACCTACTGAACACCTCTGGGATTAGAAGATTCAACTGAAGCAGAACTAGACTTTTTCTTCCTTACTTTGAAAAGGGATGAGAATATCTATATGCTACAAGAAAGGTAAGCTTCCAGTGACAAGCATTTAAAGTCAGAAATGCCACACTTGGCAGGAGGTATGGCAATTCTTTTGTAATTTTTAGAAGAAATTTGAGAATGACAACTTGCATAGAAATTGACATCCTGCAAAGTTAGAACCCTGAGAGGACTCTTCCTTCTGGAACAGCAGAAGCTTACCTGCAGGGCACCTGGGATTTCTGTGCCAGTCAGACCAGACCTAACCTTAGGGGTCAGGTATGCCAGCATCAGAAACCTCACCTGAAAAAGCTGAAAGGCAAATGAAACAACACCACGCTCTTTAAAAATTCCCTCATATAGAAGAATAAAGAAAGCAGCTGTGCCCAGAGTCAGTGGAACGCTCTACAGCCTGTACAATACATTTACCTTAAACTCCCTGTAGTTTAGATTTCCCAGAGCTACTAAGGAATAAATCAAGAACTCTCTCAATGAAAATAGAAGCCTTTTACCAACAAAAAACTCTTCAGGTGAGGATCTTACAGTACATGTGAAAAGAACATATTAAATCCAACCCTTCTCTTCTCAGGTGACTGTAGAGGAACTGAGAGTTTCCTTAAATTACCTTATCAAGGGCTGTCTCCATCTTAGATAATTTTTCTTTCAGCCGTTTGTCTTGTGCTCTCAGGATCTCCAGGTCCCCAGCAATCCTGATATTTTCTGCTCTAATACAGCTCAACTTTTTACTTAGTTTACTATTTTCTTCTCTGAGTTAATGCTTCTCCTGAATTTAAGATGAGGACATAGTATGAGTCAAAAATTTATAAATTATAGACATTTGTCTTCTGTAATTTTTTTTTAATCTTTGAAATATCTGAACCAACCCTTTGAGAAGCTTAGATATTGCATCTTGCACAAAGATGAGGTTTTGACAAGGAAAAGTGCAACTGGACTGGTCTCATTGAAACAACAGCTCAGATTTTTGATTCATTTTTGAACTGGAATTTTAAGCCTCAGCATCCACTGGATCCAAAGTCAGCGAGGAAGCAGGATAGGTTATACTGAACAGACGTAAGTGTTCAGCAAACTACAGCTGTTGGTAACTGAGTGATTTGTCACAGAAAGTGAAAAAGGACTCCTTGTGATAGACAGACCCTGACAGAGAGAGTTTACATCCACAACTGCCTCAGAACCCAGAGGGAAAGCACTGGGGACCAGAGTCAGAAGGATACAGAATGTGTAAGCTGACATTTTTAGGAAGAACTGGTATGTAAGAGCCTGATTCTCATGGCAACTACTCTCACGCGTCCAAGAGGAACAAACATAAATTAAGACCTGTCTCTGTGCAGAAGGCTGATTCCCATGGACACCAAGCAAAACTATTTTTGGTCCTTCATGGGGTGACTGTGCTTTTGCCCATGCATTTCTCCCAGGACAAATCTCTCTATATGCAGTGAAATACTTTTACGTGGAGCTCTTGTGACCTTAGCTGCGTTTGCCATTGCCTCTTCCAAGAATTTAATCTTGCTCTGTAGTGCATCTATCTGTCCTCTCTTGGCTGTGACCTGCTTCTGCATTCTCACTGCAGCTTCCAGAGCTGGAAAACACAAGGTAAATTCCCAATGAACAACAAGGATTATGACTGCAACGCTTACAAAAATTCTCTTGTTGATGAGACAAATGTGTGTGATTTTCGGGAAGTTCAATCCATAGTTACCATTGCCATCAGATCCCTCCACAGTCTTTAGAGCAGTCCTGGCCTGTTTCAGTTCAGCCTGGGCCAATTTCAACTGCATTTCCAGTCTATTGGCACTATTTTCCATCTCCTTCATTTCACCCTGGTAATTCCTCTTCAAATCTTCAAATGCCTCTGGTGAGAGTAAGTGAAGATTGAAGTTAGAGTGACAAAAAAATTTCATTCTTCTAGACTGAGATTACTGATCTACTGCCAATTTGTGATAAAGGAAGTGGTCCCAAGGGGTACTTTCTGAGGGGTACAGGGGTGTGCAGAGAGCAAAGCATGTGACCAGCAGCATCTGCCCAGCTGCTGTACAAATTTAACCGAGAATATCCTTGAACTTTGGTGGTTGCTTTGGATCCAGATCCTGCTTTTTATAAATTTTAAATAATATATTCATATTTATATACTTTAAAGGTATTTTAATTTTTATAATTTTATACATCTGTATATATTTTTTAATAATGTATCTTGATGGGGTTTCCCACACACTAGTTGTGAAAACATCGAAGTTGAAGCATCAACTTTTAATAACATTGTAGCAAATTTACAACAAAACTAAGCTTGCACTGTAATTTGACCACAGATGGTTAATGGGATCCACTACTGCTCTTACATATCACTCTTGGAAAAAAGGATAAAGTTGCTATTCTGTGATTGACTAGATGTGCATTTTTCATCTCCTGACTCAGGCATTTTTAAGTATTTTTTGCTCCTAGTGAGATGGGCAGTAAAGACTGTGTTCCCCCCTTCAGGGCCAGAATCCCACACCATGACCCAGCTCCCTGGAACAATCTGACCATCCTGTGCTGGCAGGAACCTCGTGCTGTACCAGAAGCCATATTTGGATTCAGCCAGCAGGCTGCTCTTTTATTTTTAACATGAGCCCAAATTAGCAGCTGTGGGAGCTGAGCTGAGGCTCCCTACCTGCAAGGCCAGCTAGCTCCCTCTGGCCAGCCTGGAGCTCCTGCAGGAGCTCATCTTTTTCCAGTTTTGCATCATTCAGTGCCTGGAGCTTCTTGGTGCATGTGTTAGCCAGCTGAAACTTTTCCAGCTCCAGCTCGCTCAGCCTGGCCTCCATTTCACGTATTCGGGCTTCTTTCTCATCCTTTGCACTCTGCTTACATAAAAAACAATTACGTGTAATATACATAATTACATAAAATTAGCACAAAGATGTGTGGATACCACTATTTAAAATCTCAGTTTGGGGCAAGAAAGAAAACCAGAGTAAAACAGACCGATTACTTGTGTGAAAATTGCTAATCCAGGCAAAGAGGGTACAGCAGAATTGGAGCTGAGTGCTTTAAAGAATAATTAACCTTACCAGGTGTAGGATATGAACATAATTTCCATCCTCTTGTAGCAGCCCCCCCCCCATCTGCACTCAAATGCCTTCTCACAAAAGAGGATGAAATTCCCTGTCTGGAGTGGCTTTTCTTCTGAAGATGCTGATCTGCATAAGGCTACCATATCCTGTATTTCTTGTCTGAGAAATAACCAGTGTCCTCAGAGTGCTGCCTGTCTGCTGCTTCTCAGTTACACTCGGTATTTCTGGTTCTGTTCTGGTGTTCACACTCATCTCACCGAGGTCATTCCAGCTCTCACCAGCCTTTTGGCAGCTGCTTTTCACCAGAGAATTACTCATTTTTTGCGGTAATGTTACAATATTATCCTCCTCTGCCCACTAACTGAGTGCTGTTAGAATTCCAGGGGCATTGCCTAACCTTCAAAACCACAGTATCAGCACATTAAGGCAGAGATTTAAAACCAGAAAACATTTATTGTCATAAAGAGACAAATGCAGCATTGTTTGCACACCTTAAGCTCTTCTGCTTTGAGTTTCCAGTCATTTATTTCTTTTCTCAGCTGGGATTTCTCCACTTCCATTGCTCCAGCAGTTCGGCCGTGCTGGCCCATGATCTGGGTCATGTTATCAATTTGCTTTTGGACGATCTCAATGATCCTTTCCTTCTCCAACACACGCAGTTTCAGCGTCTCACACTCCGACTGCACCTTGTGTAAGCAGCCCTCTTCACTCCTCACAGGCTGGACCTCCTGCATCCTGCTGCCAAGCTGGGAACATAGATCCCTGATTTCTTGGCTGGAAGCCCCAAGGGCTCTCTCCTTCTCCTGCAGACAGGCCATCAGATCTGACACTGTTTGCTCAGCAGCCTCCAAATCCCTCTGTTTGGCTGCAAGATCTTCCATGACTTTGCCAAGTGCTTCCTCAGTCATCTCCAGCTGCACAGCCAAAGAGGACATTCTTCCAATGCTTTCATTTTTTTCCTCAATTGCAGCCATCTGAAGAAAAACAGTACAAGGATCAACCAAGAAATTTGTTTATTCCTACCTTTACAATGGCCTGGCACATTTCTGGTTTTCTGTAGTACATCTTCAACACCTGAGCTGTACAGAAAAATAAGGTCAGGATGCTCCGGCTCCTCTCTCTCCATTTTAATACCCAAGTAGAATATTTAAACACAGGAAATGAAAAATATTACACTGATGTAAAAAAAAATTTAATCAACTGGCAACGTTAGTACAAAATTTGAATCACTTAAGGCTAAAGAACTTCAAGTGATAAAACTCAACCGTCTGCACTGTAAAGTTGGGGAAAAAATAATTACATGAATAATTTATTATTGATTTCATTTCTGCAAGCAGCAATATGCACCATTTAAAACACAAAGACCCGCGGTTCAGAGTGAACTTCCTGGTGGAAGGATTTTTAACAAAAAATAATGGATTGAGAAAACGTGGAACGATGTGTGACTTAGCTCAAGCCTATGGTGTGGTAGAAAAGAAAGGAATCAACTGGATCTTTATTCATAATGCAAAGAAGGTTATCTAATTACAGCTCACTTTTGAGGGGTCAAAGTTAGGAAGAAAGGGGAATGTAAAGGCAGTGTCTGCTTTGTCAGAAGGAATTCTGACATAGCACTCACAGGTTTATAAACACAAATGTTCATTATGTTTTCATTAAATACTGCATAGAGTAAAGCATTATGAAGGCCATTAATTTAATAACCACTCTTACAGACATGCTCACTGCTGAAAATGCCACATTCTACAATTTGTTTGGTAGATCTGGTAGCATTAAACTTTCTGGAAATGTACAAAAAGTCATGTTGGAGGTTTATAGTCAAAATCACCAACCTGGCACTCCATTTGCCTGCGACACTCCATCCTCATTTCCTTCAGTGCCCTTTCCATGCTCTGCAGCTGCATGTTTCTTTTGTGCAGCTGCCTCCTGAGCTGGTCCATGGTGATGCTGTTGTCTGTGCTCTGATCCCAAAATCGCTTGTTCTGCTCTTTTTCTAGGCTTAGTTCTATCTCTTTTTTATGGAGTTCAGTCTACGAGAAATTAAAGTCATCTCCCTCCTGAATAAATAAATTCAGGACTTTTTGTTCTCTTAATGATAATTTAAAATGTAAATAACGTTAAAAGCGCTAACATACACATTTCAGAGCTACTACTTTCAACAATATCAATTTCAAAGTGTGGCCCAAACTGAATTACCAAAGGGCATTACTGCTAATCATAACTTTTGCTGTTGTTTACCGCTTGAATATTGGATAAATCTTGCAAAATACATGTTAAGGGACCAAGGTTCCTCAACAAAGGGATATAAACTATGAGGTTAAAGTGGAGATAGCTCAGCATTTTTATACGATTTGCATAGGTTTCCGCAGCTTTAAATTTATGACGAAGTTGAGTCTTAATTCTGAATGTCCCTCATTGTTATTGGCAAAGGCCCTTGGGCCTTTCACAGCTAACTCAAATTTCTAGTTACAAATAATCCTCAAAGATAACTAAAACAAGCAAGGCGCAAATCTGAACACCATCAGTAAGGAGAAGCTTTCAGAAAGCAAGAGTTTTTTCAATACTGTCACTTGTTTTTACCAGCAGTTGATGAATCTGGTCATTTAGATTTCCAGATTCTTGGCCATGTTGTGCCTGGTCTGTCTGAGCTTCTGCTGCCTCAGAACGAGCTCGGTGCAACTGCTGCTTAAGGTCTTTGACCTAGAAAAAGGCAAATATTCATGAAGAATTATCTTAAAGCATTCTATTTTAAACAGCACATTGGATTTCTTCTAGTTTTCTTCTAGGTTCTACTTGAAAGAAGTAAAAATATTATCTTTTGCCCCAGCAGAGTTATTCCCTGGGTGTACTCATAATTGTGTTGTCTTCTTTTAGTTATTAAGCTCAGTTTCATTTCAGAGTTAATTGAGGTTCTGGAGAGTAATTTGGCTTCCATCCTGATCCAGAGCTCTTCAGAAGTCCCTTACCTACACCATAAAAACTGACTGGAATGGCAAAACAAGACTTTGGTAAAAAAAAAAAAAAAAAAAAAAAGACCTTTTTTCACAGAGGAATATTCCTTCACCGTGGCTACATTCAGAAATTTCTAGGCAAACATGTTTCGTACCAAGTTGTGTTCACTTTCTCTGAAAGGAGGCAACTTCTGCCAGTGTGTGAGATGATGGACCAGTCTACAAGGCTATTTAATAAAGATACTCTTATGTGCAAAGTTTAAGATAATATATCTTATTGTCCACAGAGTTTTTCTGAAGCAATCCCTCATCAAAAGACTTTCCTCCTGTCTCTGGAACATTTCAGCTCTTCACATACTCATTTTCACTGGCACCAGTGCTAACAGGCAAATCCATACACACCTTGTTTTCATAGATCCTCTTCGTTTCTCCTGACTTGGAACGGAGCTGACAAACTGTGGATTCCAGGTGACAGACTTGACGTGGATGCACTGAATTTGGGATTCTTGCTTGTTCTCTATGGAAAGTTTGAGGTGGAGAAATCAGAAAAACTGTAAGACCAATCAAAGAAGAAGCAGCAGCCTGCCTAAGACATGGATGTTTTGTCTCTCCTCTATATCGTGTGGTTTTGTGGGGTTTTTGTTTTTTTCCCTATTTCTCTTCATTTCACAGTCTGTGCAACAAGTGCTTCATTTAAACAAAAGCACTGAGAAACCAAAAGAATAGGGCAGACAGTGAAGTGTAGGAGCAGCATAAGCTTTCTCTCAAATTAAGGTTACTCTTAACATTTTCTACACTAGAATCAAAACCCAGACTTAATGATGTCTCCCCATTGGGCTTTGGATGCTACTTCCAAGCTGCGGGCACTGTCAAGCTTTACGAGGCAGTGCTGCCACCTCCTGCTCATGCTCATTTCTTGGCTGCTCAATCCTCTTCCCAAAAGAAAACACTGGTTACAATTTCATCTCGGCAAATAGTAACGTCTTTCACTTGTCAGAAATGTAATAATTTCCATATTCTGTTATTAAGTATCGAGATAAAAATAGCTTTATCTTGAAAGGCTTAATGTGTAACTCAAGTGGACTGCGTGACAAAAATTAGGACGTCTCAAACAAGGACGGACAAAACTCCTAGTGAAACCAGCAAGAAAAAGCTGATTTAACCACCAAAATTACTTTCAATCTTTTCTTTTCGTGGTGGAACTGGTGTCCCAACAAATTCCACATGTCCACTTAAGGTGCAGCAATTCTTCCAAAATAGAATTTTTGGTAAATAAACCAGGAAATTGTCAGCATGGGAGGAAAAAGCAGCAGAAAATCATGAGCAAATAAACATCTCAATGGAACAATTATTGAAGTCCTCAAAAACATTGAGGACTTGCTAGCCCCTAGTCACCCCACCCCAAATACCATCATCATCATCAAGGAATTCTCTGCGGAGCACGTGAAAAGTGTCTGGTTATGCTTTATAAACAAAAACCCACAGGACAGGTACCTAATTTGATGTTGCTGAAGCAGAAGTTCTTTTCGGGTGGGTGAATCTTTTGTCAGTGACTGAAGTTCTCCTTCCACCTATTGTGAAGAGATGGCAGTGCAAACCCCTGAAGAAAAGGCAGTCTGGAGAGCAGATTCTAAAGTGTCATTTCCTCCCTTTTGGTTCCACCGTGAGCTGTGGAAAGGTGGTAAATGCCAGCAGTAAACCCAGTCCCGAGGTGGGACCAGTGTAAAAGGCTGGAGGGCCAGCACCTGCCACCTCCACTGCAAAGTGCCATTTGCACCTCTTTATTCCGTAATCCTTTCCCTAGGACAGCTTAGAAGGGGCTTCATGGAGTTTTCCAACATACTTCCTTAAAAACCAGAACACAGAGCATCAAAAGGAAAATCAGGACTTTGCCCACATACCAGGACCACCTTTTCTTTGAGGTGTGACACCTCTGAGCCCAAATCCCGCAAGACATCCCAAAATGCTGTGCTCAGGCTGTGGATGAGCAGGCTGGTCACGTCCTCATGCTCCCAGCGCTTCCTGCCCATGCTGTCTTTGCAGTCCATTAGGATGCCACGTGACTCCAGAAGTAATTCCTCAAGGCTGTGAACCACCTTTGTCAGGTGCTCATTTTGGCTGCCAGCCTCCCTCAGCACCTCGTCCCGCTGCTGGCTGGCAGCTTCCAGCTCTCCAGGAGTATTTTTTAACTGTATTTTTACATTCTCTTGGCTCTGAGATTCCTTTTGTCTGAATTAGGAAACAAAAATAAAATAATTTAGAGAATGGGATTCACATGGAGTTTTATCCTCATAGGTGTAATACTTGAGTTGATTAACTGCTGGTTTTTACAACTAAATAATGAGTTGTTCTCTAAACCAGGAGTGCTAGTGTTACTCCTGGAGGGAAGCTTTTCTCTGAGGAAGCTTGCTGTGCCTCTCAAAGCTCACTCTCCATGCTACATCTGTCTTGGCCTTCATACCTGCTCTCCTGAAGTGCATCTCTTTCCAACTGCATTTCCATCAGTTTGCTCTGCCAGTCAGGCTTAAATGGATTCCCTGCTGCTCACATAGCTCAGAGGTCTCAAGGAGAAAAAACAAACACATGAAACCAACCAAAATACTCAAGACATGAGCTAAAAAAAAAAGAGGCTGCTCAAAATAGTGCTGGTGAAACTGTCAAAAGACTCAGCAGTGACAAGGACCCAGCTAAATTTAAGAAGCTGCCCCAAATTTCAACTCACTTCATGCAGCCTCTTCTGCACACCTCCACCTTTCTGAGAGAAATTGTAGAATAAGAGGAGAGCTTGGTTATATAAAACATTGAGCACAGAAGGAAGGAAAGCTGAGCCAATCCACACTTATTTTACTGGAATTGGTCAGGCAATGGATTATTTGCTCCATTCCTGAGGGGGTGGTGTTAGTTTGAATCACCAGTCTGAGGGAATCAGTAAATTAAATCTTCGTTTGCCATCAGTTTTCAAACTTATGAATGATCCTTCTGTGGGAGAAACTTTCAAATATTAGATATACAAAAAGAGAAGAAAAAAGACAAAAACTCAGGGGCAGTTTTAAACCAGATAGTACTGATAGATTTAGGTTATTTGGCAAGCCCAAGAAGCAGCTCCAGCCAGTACCTTCCATGCCTGGATAATTTAAACCCCTCCAACAAACCCTCCGCCTGGCACAGCCGCCGCGGGGGTGCTTCCTGTGGGCACATAAGGGAGAAAAGCGGAGCCCAACCCTGAAGGACCAGAAAGGCGAGAAGAAAAACCCCTCAGCATTTCTTCCCTCGCAGGCACCGGGGGTCCGAGGCGCCGCTGGGACCCGTCCCTTTGCCGCCATCCCTCTGCTTCCCGCCGCGGGCAGCGAGGGACGCTCCGTCCCCTCAGCGCTCAGTGACACCGCGCTCCTGCGGCTTCCAGCTCCGCAGGGCGCTGCTGCCGCCCCGCCCCGCCCCGGGGAGAGCCGCCAGGCTGCTCCCGCCTGCTCCCCTGCGGGAAGGAGCCATCCCGAGCCGCCAGCTGCTCCTGCAAGATCCGCTCGCTGCACCGGGAATTGCGGCGCCGAGCCCCTCAGCCCCAACATGGCCGCCGCCCCCTCACGCCGTGGGCACCATTTTGTGGTCGGGGGTCCCAGGTGGCTTAGCGATGCCGTGCTTGAGGCTGGAGATAAAAATCCTCTCGCAGGGGGGTAGGAAAAGGCCTGGATCGTTTTCCATGTGGTATTTGGCTAGTAAGGTGGCACTTTTGGGGGGGGGGGGGGGGTGAGCGTGAGCTGACTGAAGGTAGAAGTCGGGGTGAGGGGACTTCCTCCCGCCAGAGAAAAACCCAGAGGGACAAAAGTACCTTGCCCTAAATCCAGTTCAGTAAAAAAAAAAAAACAAACCCTGGAATATTTATAATTTTACACCAGTCTTGTCAGAGAGGGCAAGCTGCTGTGCTCCCCGGTATTTTAAGGGTGAGAGAGAGGGTGCAGAGTCAAGAGGCAATTCTTTCACTTCAGCAAAGGAAATGACATGTCTGACTGTCCCATTTTGGATCTCGGTTTCAGGAATGAATGTACAGGTGTCATTAGGCTATCCCTCTTTTCGGGCTATCCAAAAGACCACAGTGATACAAGTTTCCAGGAACAGGTGTATGAACTGGGCCCAAAACAAAATCCTCAGAGAGCTGGAGAGATTAAGTCTGAGAGAACTCAAGAGACAGACAGGTATGTTGATTTATTTGAATATCTAGCTAAGATGAAAAACACATAACCATTCCTCAAGGGTACCACATAGTTTTCATCTACAAGAGAAAAAAAAAACATCCTCCTAGTGCTGAAAGACACACAAAAAGAGAAAACTGGTTTTACGTGGATGACTACAGCAAAGTAAGAATTAACCAGCTGAAAGCAAACCTCAGGTCTCCATTCTCCTTGCTGCACTGCAATCCCAGGGGGAAAACAGCTCGAGGAAAGGACTTTTATTGCACCACCCAGAAGAGACAACAGCAAAAACTTTTCTTATCCATAGGGATAAGAGGCAAATGAGTGTTTAGGTAAATACAATATCCAACAATATCCTGAAGCTCTACGATATCCTGAAGCGAGATTTAGTCCTCCAACAGTCTCAGGTGTTAACAAAGTACGAAAACTCACCTGGGAGGGGGCCAGCACCTACCTGTAGCAGGTAGTGCTGGGCTTTGTTTCTCCTGGATTTTGGATAGGGCACTGAGGTTTTGCTCCTTACTGTGAGGCTGGGAAAGGGAGGGGATACTCCTCGCCCCGCATTCGCTCCTGATTTTTCCGTGCTGCGGGCTAACAATCCAACTTCCCAAGCCCTGCTAGGAGCCACCTGCTCCTTATTCCAGCCCCTCTGCCTGACTCGGTAGCCTTGGGAACAAGCTCCTCCCTCTGGAGCCGATCATGTGCATGAGGGAGAGCCAATAAACGCCGCATCCAGGGTTTGTTTTCTCCCGCAAAGGTCATTCACTGCCTGGTTTCAGCGGGAAACTTGATATCTTTTCCACATCGGGATCCTGGCAAGGTGCTTTTCGCAGAGCACCACCTGTCCTGGCTGCAAATGCCTTTTTTTGTCGCTTGTCTCCTGGCAGTCCAGGTCTGGAGCACTCAGCAGCTCCTGTCATTCCTGAAACAGTAGTTTCCTAGGGACAGAATAACTCCCTTAGGATCGAATTCCTGAGTAACTTTCCTGCTATTTGGGAATAACTCTGAGAAGGTAGCAAGATGCAAATATAAATTGCTCGTGTTTAAAATGATCCGTTCCTCACAGAAGATGGTGAGCTGTGCAGGGGGGATAGAGCTTCAGAGGAAGGGATTGGAGGGATTTATGCCAGCAGAGACTCTACTCAAATACCTGGGCCATACCCACCAGCCACTTCAGAGTTGGTTAAAGGCTCTAATAGTGGCTGGAACTGTTTAGTAATTAGTCTTATTTGGGGTGGGAACATTGTGAGGTTGTGATGTTGCATGGTGATGACTCTTTTGAGTCCTGGTTCCTGATTCAAAACCTGTTTTCAGCAGGGTGGTGACATCAGATAGATGAAAATTCAGATGCGGAGGGAAAACCTGCAGTTCTGAGGTCAAATGCCCTGAATTCACGTTCCTCAGCTGTGGCAGCACTTGTGCTCTCCTTAGAGAGATGGATCTGTTCCTCACCTTGGCTTGTTGCTTTTCAGTTTGCTGTGAGGAACTGAGCAACCCAGAGCAGTTCTGTGCTGGAGGCAATATTAAATGGAGAGTCTCTTTCATGTTCTCCAAAGAAAATTCTTTCTTTTCAGACTTCAAACACAAGTGCCTTTTCCAACACCAAAAGGATGTGGATTCATTGATTTCACAGGTTACTTCTGTTTCTCAGCTTTGTTCTTCCCTTTCACTCTCAGATCTCTGTCTTCCCCTTTCTCTGTCTGATTTTTCACATTTTTGCCTCAGGCCTATCCAGGAAAACAAGCTTATTCTGTGGTTTGGAAGGAAGATAAATCCAACTGGCAACCTGAGTGGAGGTTCCCTGTGTAGCCCTAGGAGTTTTTCTCTAGAAACACCTTTTGAACATTAGTTGATGATTGCAATCCTTGTGGTGCCATGCAGAGCCTCAACATGTGTTCCTTCCTGTTATTGTTTGTTTTAGATGCCAGACTGACATTTTCCAGAGCTAAGGAGACGGATATGCTACAGTCAGCCCAAGCTGATTTGGGGTAAGTACAGGAAAGCCATATTTTTTATGTATTTGTACCTGATTTTTTTTAATATAATAAATCTTCAGGGGAACTGGTACCCCGAGAGGGAATGATTCATTTCTGAAGGGGTCCTGAGCTGATCCAGGAGAGCTGTGTCTTTTGACATTTGTGTTTTGTTCCATCCTACTGCAGATTTAGGTGAATGGCTTCAGGCCTCCTGGGGAGAGGAAGAAGCTGGGCCCACTGGTGCCTGAAGGATGTCTATTATTTAAAATTCCTGACGCTCCTCAGCTTACACAGTGCCCTGTCTGAAAGAAAAAGAGAAGTTCTTTGGTGATAAAACCAGGGACCAAGGGAAAAGAAGCACTTCTTTCCTTTTTCAGCTTTTCCACGCTTTCTGTATGGCCATCAGCAAGTCACCCGTTGGGTCTCTTTGTGAAAGGTAGGAGGGCCCATATTATTTGACAAAACTTCTCTTTAGAGACAAATTATGAATCTGCTTCCTCTGAACTTACAGGATAGAGCTAAGCAGCAGGTAGATTTAAACTAAGTCTAGTGTTTAATTCTCCTGCCAAAAGGGCAGTAACAGGGTTACTGTTGTGTTGTTGTTGTGTTACTGATGTGTACAAAATTTAGGAGCTGAATTTCCTGTCTTTGATTTCTAGGTTTACCTTTAATCTGACCTAGTGACTTGCCAGCTCAGGGATCCAGGTAAGATCAGTAACGCCACTCTGAACACTCAGGAAAGATTCTGCTTCATTTTTTGAGAGGGAAAAGCATATAGTAAATGCCTATTAACTAAGGAAATGCTTGCACTTCAATCGATCAGCTTAAACTGTGACAATTTCTTGTTTCATCAGATGGGGGCAGTGTTGCTCTGATGAATTTGGTTTGCAAAAGAAACCTGGGATATTTGAAGGAATTTGGGGAAAGAGCAGTTGCCAGCTGCCTTGATTGATGATAAGTACAGGGTTTGATTGTGAACTCTGAAAAGTGAAATCAGTGGTACTTTTTTCCTGCTTTAGCAGTGCAGTGCTCGATGAGGGAAAGGGTTCTGACATGACTGTTCCAAATTTATTTTCTCTTACACTGAGACTGTGCAAAACTTCAAATATGTTATTCTGTGTGGAAAGCACTTTTCTGAGCCCGAGTCTCTTTTGTTGCATCCCAGCAAAGAGTATCCCAGCTCTGTCCTGAGAGGAGCTCCTGTGTGGAACAAGAGCCCACTGTGGAAATAGCACGGGATGTGGCAGCCCTTTTTGGGTGATTGATCAGACCTTTTCCTTAGCTGGTTGTGAGTCTCCAATACATGGAAGCACCTGTACGTGGCCTTTTTAGAGCTGGATTAACAGGATGAAAAAATAGCAAACAGGGAGGTGGTAAGAGGAGAAAATTCTGTGCTTGCAATGGTGACAAATTTGATGGCATTTTTGGCACAAATGGTGCTGGATTCAGCACTGGAAATGAACCACAGCTCTAGAGGAGAAATAAAACTGTCTCTCACAAATATGTTGGTAACTTTCAATCATCAGATGCAGCAGGCACCGTGAGAAATACAGCTCTCACTGGAAATCTGGTGTCCACAGACAGGTGTGGTGACAAACGTTTTGTAAAGGAGGTGGATGTAATCCAAAGAGCAGCCTCGGCTTGTTAACAGGCTGGTGTGTCCTTACACAGCCTTAACTAGTCCTGCTGGCTATGGATAGGAGGAGGCATGGCCCCGGGAGAGCTCCCGGAGCCTTTGCCTGTCCCTGCAAGGGCTGTGCAGAGGATGGAAATGAATTGCTCTTTGTGGTGCCTCGCAGTGAGGGTTTTTACACTGAAACATTAGGAGTGTAAAACCTCAGAAATCTGATTTGAGTCACTGAAAGGGTGAGTTCTGGATAATAGCAGTCCGTGAGCCTGACCAGGATGTGAGGCTAATGAAAACTCAGCCCCTGGGAGGGAAGCTGAGGGGGCAAAGCTCAGTATAAGCAAGGATTGAGGAATCATCTCCCATGAAAAATAAAGCTAGGGGCCTCTTTTCTGCATTTCTCTCCATGGCTGTTGGGAATGAGACCTGGGACATATGGGGCAAGTAGAAGGCTCTGGGAACCTGTAACATCCTAAAGGGAATGGAATGGGAATGGGGTGGCATGGACAAATGCATGGATTCCTGGGTTTAGAATACCAACTCCAAAGCTTTTTCCCCACAGTTCGTTATGGTTTTGTTAACATAAGGTCCTGACAGCTTGCAAAACCCGAGGAAGAAGTAATGCACATCCCAGGCATCGCAAGATCAAAAGCTGGGAGTGTCTTAGAGGCAGAGACATCACTATGTGTTTCCTCAGCTATGCCAACAGGAAGGGCAGTGGGCTCTGGTCTCCTCTCTCTGTTGTCCCGTTTGAGATCCAGTTAAAAATGAGGAAAGGTTTTGCACACCTTCAGTGACACACGCTGTCATATATGTTAAGTGATGAGCCGAGTCCCTAAGCCTACATGCACATATGGAAGAGCAGATGCACCCACATCCACATGTTCTACAGCAGGCAACTACCAACATTAATAAAAGTATCCTAAGGTTTTGGTGTTATTTCTTATTCCATGTATTTGGAAAGCATTGGCCTTTTCTGGCAATGTAAATGGGGAAAAGAAATATGTCCAGGGAAACTGGTAGGCTTCGTGCAGAGGAAAGGCACTTTATGAGAGCAGAATTATTAGCAGTGCTCCGCTGAGCTGATTTGGAACAGGTCCATTGTGTTTTCAGCAACTGGCAGTTTGGATTGTTACAATTCCTTGGCAAGGACAATAGAAAGATGGTGGTTTCCGGGGGCATAATAAAAGGGTGAGCCCCAGCTTTTGCACACTGCATTTTATAATTGCATGCTTGATGTGCACAATTGGGCAGCACTGCCTTACTTGCCTTAATCCATCTCTCTCTCTCTCTCTCTCTCTCTCTCTCCCCCTCACTTCCTCACCCTCCCTCAGAGCAGCAGTAGCTGCTGCAGCTCTGGCAGCTCATCGGGGAGAGCACCGAAAATGAAAAGAGTTCAGTTATCGCCTTAACGTTTTTCCCAGAGGATTCATTTCACCTGCTTCTCCGGTTTTCCCAATAGCTTTTTTTTTTCACTTTTTAATCCAATAAGTATGGAGTTATTTCACATTTTAAACCCCTCTAAAGGGTTTTAGGAATGGACTTTCTCTCTTCTCCTCCCCCAGCCTTTTTTTTTTTTTTTTTTTGACAAGTCAGAAAATTGTGAAGTAAGCGAACAGAGTAACTGAGAGCTGGGAGGGAGAAGACGCTTCCATTCTTTTAGTGCAGTGGGCTGAGGCAAAAAGGCCATTGTAATGGTAAATCACATGCAGAAAGGAAGAAAAGACTGATAATCAATCACAAATGAAGCATTCGTTTGGATTTTGGCAATTTGCTGGCCAGGGGCTTTTAAATCCATAAACTTTTCTTTTCTTCTTCTTTTTTTTTTTTTTCCCTTTCTTTGGCCCCATCTTTAAAAGCACAGTTTTGATCTGCCGAAGACCGGAAGAGAAATCTTTACCAAGCTCTCATGCCCAGAGTACCTGGGAATGGGAAGCACTCTGTGCTGAAACGCCAGTGAAATCCTGACGGAGAAGCAGCATGGTGAAATGTTGATGGGGCTGTTTTTAAACCATCACCTTGGACTCTGGCTCTGAAGAAGAACTTTCCGCCTCGGGCTCTTCTTGTTGCTCATATTCAGGGATGACTTGTGGCGGGCTTCTGGGGACTTTGCTTTCCGACCTGGTCGCTCTGTGACTGCCTGCGTGGGTTTTGTGTTCGCCTGAGTATGTGATTAGGACAGATGAGGATGTTAGACAACATTAACACGAGCATATCACCTTCGGAGTGCAGCATCACCCACAAGGGAAGATACATCTACCTGGAGGCACTGCTGCACGGAGGTGCTCCATGGGGATTCACGCTGAAGGGCGGGCTGGAGCATGGAGAGCCATTAATCATCTCAAAGGTACTTCTCTCATTTTCTATGCCATGCAAGCAACATGGGAGTGGTGCCCAACTCAAAGGGCAAGTGTCGTAGAAGTAGCACTGAAATGTTATAATTGACGTTGTGTTTGGCTTGGGTTTCAAGTGTCGAGCACCTGTTCAAGTCAGCGGGTTTGCTCAGGAGCTGCATATTTGAGAAACACAGGGGAGCTCTCGGAATTGTTTAACTATCCAGGTGCAGGTTTTGTCCCACAGGAAGTATTGTGGCTTGCAGAAACCGGCTGTATTTATTTCACTGCTATGAATGGGAGGGAGCAGGGGACTCTCATGAAGTGATCTTGTGTCATGAAGTCGTGGCAAATCTGAGCATGGTCAGTAATCCATCCCCGCCACTCCTGAGGTGAGAACAAAGTGAGTGCTTTCAGTCACACAGTGGAATGTTGGCTAATTAGAAGTGTGTGTGTGCAATAAATACTTGCATCTCTTTGGTAAGTGTATATATTGTGCTATGTTAGTGGTTTGCTCACCCTGTGTACTCTCTAATTACTAAAAATCTGTTAAGTACGGTGCGCCTCTTAGATTTTTATTATTTAATGATTGGGTACTCTCAACAGGCAACTAGTAGCATAGCTCACAAGGATGTTTTGAGGGGAAAAATGGGAGAAGGAATTCCTCATTCTCATCAGAACCAGTCTCTTACAAGTACCTGGGTACCTCAAGGTGCAGGTGCTGAAGACAACGGATTTTCAAAAGCATCACCTGTGAATATCTAAAATAGGTTTGACCTGTGGCCCTAAAACTGTTCTGAAAATAGGATATAGGTAATTCTGAAATTTTACCTCTAGCGGGTCCGAACCATTTTGTCTCGTGTCATCAGTCTGGTGCATTCTGTGTGTTTATAGCATGTGTGTCAAGCTACCGGGTGCACAGAGGGATATATGTCCAGTCTTACTCCCTCCTGCAAACTGGGGTGTGTGTGGGGAATTCAATGGATCAGAACCAGCAGCAGCTAAAAGAAAATGCTGATACTCAGAATCAATGTTGTTCAAATCCTTTCCATTTTCAAATCCCGTTGCAACTCCCTGTGCCAACACATTGACATGAAGACTGTTAGTCACTGAAGTAAATTAGTTGTGATTAGTGCATTTACATGTTGAAAGTAAAAAAATGGGGGGAGTCCCATAGAAGTCCTTTCATAATAAAGGGGTTTTAGAAATTTCACACAATCATCTTTCTTGCAGGACCTTCTTGGAGACAGTTTGGCATAGCCACAGACAGCAAAAGTAGCCTCACTGAAACAGTGTTATAATTTTTCTTTTATAAACATTTGGGACTAACACAAGCTGTTCACTGTTCCTGACAGCGTTCTGCAGTTGTGAGGAAAGAGTTTCTTTTTCCTTTGACATTCTTCTGTGATGTAAAAATCACCCCCCCACCCCGGCCTTTTTTTTCTTCTCCTTTTTTCTCTCTTTTTTTTTTTTTTGTTTTTTTTTTTTAATTGGGGGCAGGGAGACAGAGAGGATGGGAGATGGCTCTGGCTGCTGAACATTAATTAATCTATGGGATTTGGTTTCCACAACAACCAGGCCCCTTAATGTCAAACATGCCTGGAGTGTGCGTAGTGCCACTGGGAGCTGTATGAGTTGTGCCTGCCTTTCCTGAAACAACACCGCAAAAATGTGCTGGGTTTTATTTTTGGTTGGGTTTTGCCTTTTTTCTCCTTGTAGTCCCTGCTTGGTTTGTGCTATCAGCGTCAGCATTGTAGTGTTTTGCTCATGCATGGGTGATGCAGAGCTGGAGAATGGCTACATGTGAAAGCTCTGCTTTCTGGAATTCAGGCAGCTCCTGTTTCCTGGTTTCCAGTTTCAACTGAGAAATTCCTCTTGTGCTTCAAATCACTATGTGCTCTTCAGAATTAATTGCATATTAGTCATTTAGCTAATTCAGTATTCCTCGCCTGATTGTATTGTGAAGTAACAAGGAACTGTGGGGAAATGATGAATTATATTGCAGGTTTAATTCTGTACAAGAGTGCTTGGAGAGTCATAGAAAGTTTTGGGTTGAAAGGAGCTATTAAAGATGCAGGCATGCACTGGGAGTTACCCGACAACAGTTCTAAATAATACTACACATAAATACTAGAAAATGTGGATGTCAGCTTTTAATTTCAGATTTTTCATAATTAAGAAATTTTATTTCTGTTTTGGCTCCCTGTTCTGTTGGCAAATAATTGTATTTATGTCTGCTTACCTGTCTGTTTGCACTGACTGAGTGGTGTTAAATGGCCTCAGAGTAAATAAAAGTGGACATTTCAGCAAATATCTAAGCTGGTGCCCATGACAGCTTGCAATGTGACAAAGTAACACTGATGTATTGTTATGGAATAGTAGAGAGATGAGAGGTAACAGATCTGTGTGAATACAATAGCTCTTTCTAGCCATCAGGAACTGCTGGGGGCCCAGGGTACTGGTGTGTCTCAGCTTCAGACCAAAGGCTGTAATGGAAGTTCAAAACCAAGAGGAGTGAATTTACAGAAGGCCCATGTGCACAAAAACTGCTTCTCACAGCCCTGGGCAGCCCTTGGGAAAGACACGTTTCTCTACCAATAACATGCTAGGAATTTACCCAAAAGTGAGGGAAGCAACAGTTGGGAGTGGAAGTGCAAAAAGCAGACCTGTATTCTCAGCTGCTACAAAGTGTTGGTTTGGAGAGCCAATTACCAGAGGTTTAGTATCCTTTTAGTGTATTTTTTTAGTATTGCCTTCAAAATAAGAACAAATACGAATTTGCTGCCTTTCAGTGAGATTCCCTTTGCTGTACAGACCCGTTGCTGCTCTCTGTGCAGCAGGACAGGCTGATTCGGAGGGGGTGGTGGTGGTTGAGTGCACAGATGGGCAAACTTCCAGTTAAAAGCAGTAGTAAAGCTTTGCTGACTCAGCCACGGTGCTCAGCACATCATGCAACCCAGCCTAACTCAGCTTGTCAGAAATGTTGGGTGTGCAGTGAGTTTGCAAAGCCAAAACGCACTGATTCTTTATGCTAATGCTGCTCTTTTTTCCCCTGTGGAAAGACAGCCCTATATCGGAACAGTTTCATGGCAGCTGATTCAAAGTGCTCAAGGCAGGTCTGTTCAGAATTTATTTTGCTGGAGGTGAGAGCAGACCATAAATTTGTTACATCTGACTCACATTTTTCCCTGAGGGAAGCCTGAGAATAAAGCTTTGTGGAATCCTCCCAGCATCTGTTTTTGTTGTACCAGCAGGAAGGGAATGGTAGGATGGGCAAAAGGTAGTCAGTTGCATGTTCCTTTTCTGCTGCACCTCAAGGAAATGTCCAAAGCTCAACACTTAAAGAAGCACCAGAATGTCCCTGGGTAGCAGCAGTGGGACGGTGCCCAAATAGAGGCAAACTAACACCGTCTATTTTCCCTTTTGTATTGATTCTGTGGTATGAGACGTTGTCAAATAGTGCTTTGGCAAGAAGATTCTCAAGTTTTTAATTGCTTCCCTTTTTTTAAAAAAAGGGACAGTTGCTTGTTTTGTTTTCAGTGTTTAAACACGTTTGTGCTTAAAAAGTAATTCAGTGTCCTCGATGTGTCACTAGGGCTTCAAAATGAGTAGAAGTCAGATTCCCTGAAGTGACATCCACTCCTCTGTTTCCAGACCCTGGGTCATACAGTTGAATTTCTGATTTTTTGTTATACCTGTTTGGTAATTTAGAACCCTGTAATTTTGGCCCAGATTTGGGGATATTTGCTCACAGTGGAAATTTCATTAAACAAGGGGTTTCTTCACCTGGAAACAGAACTTCAATGACAAATGCCAAAGTCATTGCAGGTGATACCAGATGTTTAATTAGAATCCAATATCCTGTGGCCTCAAAATCATGATAATACCCTGAAGTAAACCCAGATTTCTATTTCCAAATTACTTTCTTGGCTCACCCTTAGCTGTAAGATCAAAAATGTAAAAATGAAAGCCCTGGCTGTTCTGAGCAGTAAAGGCATACTGGTAACAGAAGGGTTCATTCCCTCTCAATTTTCTCTAAGAATTTTTAACCTAAGGTAATTAATGTTAATCAATCTCAACCATTTTGGAGCCAGGAGAGGTATTTCTGTGGTGTGTTTCTCCTTGCTACACAAACCTTTGGAACAGTTCTGGCTGTTGTAGGCCTCTGAAATGCCCTTTTATTTTGAGCTCCGTGTTGACGATACTAACAAAGGAGTTGTTTCTCTTGCCTAGGAATTAAAGCATCCAAAGCTTTCTCCCTTGGACAGTGGCTGTGTGGGAACACTTTTCACATGCTGTGCTGGAGTTCATGGGTTCCCTTCACTCAAAAGGGCAGGTCGCTTGCAGGGACCTCATGCCAAAAGCATGACACAAACTCTGAGATTTACCTCTCAGCAGGGATGTAGGAAGCAATAAAAGTTTAATAATAATGGGAGTAGTTTGGGAGAGAGCCTGAGAAATAATCCAGAATTCTTGTAAGGTGTTTAAACCTTGTCTGGAGCCTGATCCAAATTCTGATGCAATGAACAGCAGTCAGTGCTTGCAAGAGCTGGACCCAGCTGCCTTCACAAGGCTCCCCTGCCTGTGCTACTTCTCTGGTATTTTTGGTTGAGAGAGCTCATAGAGCACTTAGTGATGTGCAATGAGAGTTGTTCCACCATTCTTGACAAAACAAAACTCAGAAGGCTGTTCTGTACCCAGCTGGTCCACAGACACTTATCCCTGTCTCTGATCCAAGCACTGGGAATCCCAGTACCAGGAGCTTTCCCCGCTTGAATGCCCGGAGTCCCTATAAACAAAATAAAATTATCTTACGCACTGACAGGCAAAGTTTCTTTGCATCTGTTCCTTGTATCCCTTGGTGCGACAAGTGGCACTTCAGGAACCCATGGCCAGTGCTCACATTAGGGAGGCTTCTCTGAAGTTGGCAGAGTCATGAGAGACTTGTTGGCCCGGGCACTAGGACATGAAACTGAGCCAGAGGCACAGTGACCTCTTCTGTGATTTTTTTTTAAAAAAAATTTATTTCTTTATTTGGACATTTCCACCCTTGTTCTTGTCTATATGGACTTGATTTTTCTCCTTGCTGCTGAAGAATAGCTTGGGGCCTGTGTTGTTAACATTTAAAAAAACCACCCCTTCTCAACCTTTTTCTTCCAATATTCTGCAGGTGGGCTGGTGATGGTAAGGGGTTCATGGTGCAAAATCATCTGCTGGCACATCTGACTCCTGTTGCAGGACTGCAGCAGTGCACAAAGCAGATGCCTGATCCCAGGTATCAAGGAAATCTGGATGCTGCAGACTGGCAACTGGCACTGCAATTGCTTCAGGGAGCAGGAGGCAGTCCCTCACCACTCTTCCTGGTTTCTCAGGGCTCACACTAGGGGCTTTCCAAAGACTGCTGATGCCAGCACAAGGGACAGGATTGCCTACCTTTTCTTAAAGCGAGGGAGCTGCTGCATGAAAAGGCTTCTATTGTCAGCCCCTCCATTAGGCTGCTGAGCGTTCTCCAGTACAAAAAGACTTCTGTTCACTTCCACAGCATTGAATTAGCAACCACAGGCAAACCCAGCGTGCCTGACGTGAGCAGGGCCTGGTGGGCGCTGCTGCTGCTCCAGCAGGGTCGGGGCAGCCCTTCAGACTGCTGAAGGGGCAGTGCCAGCTGTGCTGTGATGCATCACAGGGAGGCTGGCTACCGGGAATTCCTTGCTTGTCCCAAGCTATGAATTCCAAGAGGCACAGGCAACTCCATTATAAACGTGCCTGCAGAAGGAAATGATGAAAAAAAATGTCTCTCTCTGCTGAGAAGGGGTGGGGATGGTGTGTGCCAGGTGTGGGTGTCCAGCTGACCAGTCATGCTTTAGAGTTTCTTCCTTAGCAGAGGTCAGCCCAAGCAGTGAGGTTTTGGCCCAAATCCCCAGAAACAGCTGCTCTGAAAGGTCAGGTCTCCACCCCCCATTGCAGCCACGTGAGTTATGGAGTGTCATATCCTTCAAAGTCACAGAAAGGTATAAGAGAAGAAATATTTTCTTCTCAGGACAGAGAGAAATCCTGTGTGATTAAACACAACATGTAATCCTTAGGGTCACAAAATGAAACCTTCGTAAATCCTGCCCTGGCTTTAGCTTACATGTAAGATTAGACAGAAAAATGCTGCATATCCTTGTCCACTTGGCTGTAGTAGATATAGCCACAGCTGAGGTTTACACTGATCCTAAAATGAGATCCAGGGAATGCACTCTTTAACTCAGTGTTTGTACACAATACATGTTTGCTTGTGAAAGGGTCCACTACTTTCAACTTTTCCCACACTCCTTGGGAGCCCAAGGCACGGAAAGAAAACCCATCATCAATAATAGATCTGGAGCTGAGCTAATCTCATCTCAAATGTCACTGGTGTTTGCCTTCAGTGACAAGACCCAGGGGAACAGCTGGAGCTGTGTCAGAAGATGTTGGGCTGAATATTAGGAAAAGGTTCTTCAGCCAGGGGGTGATGGGCACTGAACAGGCTTCCCAGGGCAGTGGTCATGGCCCCCAAACCTGCCAGAGCATACAGGGTGCTTGGAAAATGCTTTCAGGCACGTGGTGGGATTCTTAGAGTGGTCCTGTGCAGAGGCACGAGTTGGACTTCATGATCCTCATGAATCCTTTCCAACTCAGGGTATTTTGTGAGCTAGACAGAATTGGAAGGGGTCTTTGAAAGTGAAAATTAGGTGAACTCTAATTTGCTTTCCAACAAATACTGGTAGTCAAAAGAACAATGTTCAGAGACCTTTTAAAATAGACTGCTAAGGCAGATGATTTCTGTCGTTCATTTGTGTACTTCCAAAGCCTCGAATGAATCCCCATCCGGTGGCAGCAGGGAGAGCATCCAAGGCCCTGCCAGGAAACCCTGAAAGATGTTGGCACCCATCAGCACCTGAGAGGTGGAAAAAAGCTTTCCAAATGTTGTTTGTTTCAAGTAAGAGAAAGTTGGTGACCACTCAT
Source organism: Monarcha castaneiventris obscurior (assembly GCA_026261815.1). Taxonomy (NCBI): domain Eukaryota; kingdom Metazoa; phylum Chordata; class Aves; order Passeriformes; family Monarchidae; genus Monarcha; species Monarcha castaneiventris. Next base: position 894,481 of record JAMPIT010000622.1, read on the forward strand.
TCTCAATGCTGAACTGGAAATAGAGTTCTTGTCTTTCTGTTTTTAACCAGCCACTGCCTAAATCATAAAAAAACCCTCAACCAATAAGTGATTCCAGGTTTCTTGGTCAACTGAAATTAGGAAAAGAACAACAGGAGCAGAACAAGAGCAGCTTATCCAGGACACAGCTTGTTAACATCCTAACTGGTATTCAAGCATAATATTAATTTTTCACACTTGTATTAAAAAAACCCACCAAAAAAAAATCAGACCCCAGTGAAGAATGATTCCTGCTGATAAGAAAATCACTGTGCTTAAATTCATTACTAGAATAGCCTGTGGGATACATTTCAAAGCACGGGGTGAGAAATAAGCTCCCAAATCCCATTAAGAAATAACAGGATTTATGTGCATTCCTCCCATATATTAACTTTCCCCTCTGGAAACGTCTTGTGCTGAGCTGGTGCCATTTTTCAGGCAGGTGCAGCGTTTTGCAGTTCCCACAGACTCACCGGATAATCTGCCAGCCTGAAAGCCATTCCCCATTCTCCACCAAGAATGGGGATTTTCCGAGGCACGGCTGAATGAGGAGTTTGGCTGACAAATGCCGTGGCTGGGCGTTGTAGCAGGGTTCAGTCACACATTCTGCAGCGATGCCGTAAGCAGCTCTGGCCCGGCCGCATCCGCCGCTCCGATGTTTGCAACTGCGGCCAGCAGAGATCCAGCAGATACCGGGGCTTAGCAGCCACTGGCGGGAGCGGGGCATTTTCTAAACATGACATGCAGAGGTGCCATCTCGGAGCTCAAGTCTTCAGCGAGCTGGTCTGTAGCATCAGCAGGGTCCGAAAATTTCCCAGTACCTGTGGAGAACTGACTCCCTGAGAAGGAGCATCCACTGTAGCTTGGAAGTTTTTACCTTGGTTTTCTCTTGAGCTTGTGAGCGGTATTTATTTTCTCTATCATGGTAGTGGCAGCAGGATAAAGTTAAAAGCTACAACCCCTTTAATGCTGTTTATGAGTGTAATAAAGGAATCCTCTCCCAGGTGGTTGGAATTTATAGTTGTGATACAGTCACGAGATGAAAGTATAAAACCCCAAATGTGGGGATGGGTGCAGAGTGAAGCAGGAGAGTCTGCAAACGCACCAGGGAGTTTACTACCTCATACAAGGATGATGTTGCTTGAGATTTATGCATCATTTAATATTGGATTTTAAAATGTTTACAGTGGCATATAATTGCTGGAATAATCGTGTCCTTGAAAACTCGCAGTAGTGCCGGATCCATTATTTCTGGGTTTTGGGGTTTTTTTCTGTAAAAATATGTGTTCTTTAAAGGAATGCTTCATTTAGAAAAGTGGATTGGTCCCCAGTGTCAGACCTCATGTTTTCATACATTGATTGATGACCAGTCTTGCCAGTGTACTGAGAGAGACCCACATTTCTCAAATGCAGTCTCATAGAAACTGGGAAATGAGCTGATGGAATCCAGACCGAAGATCTGGCTGTTTTCCAGGGGCAAATACACGGCAAGACACATTTCCAGTTTCAAGAGAGGGGCTTGAAATGGAGAAAGAAATGTGAAACATTTGGACAGGGAGGGGTGGGGTCGTGGGGGGAATCTTCATTTTTCAATGGTCCCTCTTCCCTCCCTCCTGCCCTGCTCCGTTTGGTGTTTGCTTAAAAGCAGTTGCCAGTGTTTGTTGAATAGTGTCAGCACAGAAGGGATGCAGTCGCTGACCTGACTAAAAGGCAGCAGCAAAAGGTTAGTAGAATTAGTCTTGTACTGAAGACTTGTATTAATAGTTGTATTGTGGGGTTGTTGGCACAAACTCTGCAATTAAATAAGTTGTTGGCACTCTTCCCTAGGTTAAATTACTATGGCTGTTCCCCCTGCTTGCAAGTCAATGAATACAACACTTTTGGGGAGGCAAGTTCAAGCATTTTTGTTCTTTGGGGATTCTGCACATTTCTGGTCTCAAGCTAAGAGGTTTCTGCTGGCTTTCCAAGCAGACCTCTGTTGTTGTTCTGTCCCTGCAAACAGCCCGTGCAAACTAATGCTGGAATAACCAAGCAGGGAAGGAGTTGGGTGAGAGGGAAAGACACCACAAAAGACCGATGGAGAAACAAATGCCCTTAGAAGAGGTCCTTGCTTTCTCTCCTGCCCAGATCCATGGATGTTTCTTAGCACTGGGCTATTGTTGAAGAGGATTAGTTTTCCATCACAGCTTCATCAGGGGCAACTTACCCTTTTTGTTGGGCCAAAAACATAGCCACAGACATGGGAGGGGAGGGACTCCCTGCATATCCTTGCCCATAAGTGCAGAGCAGCCCTGTTTTTCCAGCCTGAGGCCCTCTTCCCACTCCTGCTTCAGTCAATGGCAGCTGGGTTTGTTCCAGGGGTCCCCACACTCCTCTGTGCCGTTCTGCAGGGGCCACTCTCAGCAATACACATCCACAGCTGGAAAAACTTAGGATTTCCAATTTATTATCAGTTCCTTCTACTTTGGGAAAAGAAGTCCTTGCGCTTCTTTCTGAGTCTGTCTCTAATGTAGCAACACATTGACCTGCCAGCAGGACCTGTGTCCTCACCTGTTCACTAAGGGGTACCTCCAAAAATCACTCCTCCCTCCATGTAGTCCAGTCCTTTGGAGTAGCAACTTGTAAACTTCAGGCACAAGAACTGTAGGTGCTTCAGTATCTCTTTTTTCCTGTGACTAGTGTGGAAAGGCAGCAAGACTGTGGGGAGACTGTGCTCTGTACAGTCTGAGCTGAGAAACCTGTACAGAGAACATCCAAGATTCCTATTAAACTGGTGCTATGCAAAAAAAATGTCAAGGCCCAGCCTTCATCTGTGCTTCCCTTAAGATGGGCTGTTGTTTAACCAAGTGTTGGACATTAAGTATGAACTGCAGTCAGAGGTTTCCCTGCCCACCAGGGACAGGGGCTCTTTATGGTTTATATCAATGTTTGATGGAGACTGATGGAGAGTGAGCCATGGACACACCAACAGAAGCTGGAGGTTTGGAGGAAAGAGTAAGCAGAAACAAAAGTAAGTGTGCTTGAGAGACTCAGTGTCTCTGCGACTTGTTATGTATCTCATCAGCTGCTGAAACAAAAGGTTCCTGTGCTGGTTGGAGCTGAAGAGAACCAGGGTGAGCATCCATTGTTCTTTATGTTTTATTCTTCTCGGGCTGGGATCTTGTCAGCTCTCATTAGCTTAACAGGTTGGACTGTGTCACTCCTTGGATGGGAGACTTTGCAAGGCAAAGAGAAATGATACAAAGTGGTTCAGTCTGTGGTCCTGCTCCCGCTGAGTCAGTGCTGAATCACTGACCCCTCGGGGTTTGGGGGAGAGGGTGTGATAGCGCTGCTCTGTGAGACCTTCTGCCTTTGGTGATGAGATATTATGGAAGCTCAGGCAGTGGCATATTGTACTAGGGAAAAAATGTGATGCCCCAAGCTAAATTCTGTTCAGGATAAATCACATGCCAACAACAGCATTATCATCTTGATTATTCCTGAGTCACATTTAGTCCTCTTTGTAATTCACAGGGGGTTGTAGTCTGTCCCTGTACTTTTGGTGACCAGTTGTAGACCAAGCACAATCCTCAGTCAAATGTCTTTGGTTAGTTGCTGATTCTTCAGCACTCCAGAGTGAGTCTGCTTCTCTTTAGGGTAATATGAAAATGGGGGTAGCATCCTGCCATTTCCAATAAAAGCATTATCTTCCATTGTGCCTGTGGCCTTGACATTCCCCAATGACTGGAAGGGAGCAAATGAATCCAGTAGCAATTGGATTTGTGTTGGCTCCCTGCATCTGTGTGGGATGTCACTGGCCAGCTTCACAGCAATACCTAGAAATCTGCAAGGTAAGTTTATTGTGCCAGAGTATGGCTTTGAAGTACTTCCTACCAAGGTAGTTCAAGGCAATTATCTCTGTATCTGCTAAAAGTTGGGAATGTGGGAGCTAGGTAAGGAAGCCGAAACATTTCTGCTTAGGAGAGATGAGAGACTGGGCCTTTCCAAGCTCTGTAGCTATCCCTGCAAATTCCCTGGCCAAAAAAAAAAAAAAATAGAAAAAGAAAAAGAAAAAAGAAAAAAGAAAAAGAAAAAGAAAAAGAAAAAGAAAAAGAAAAAGAAAAAGAAAAAGAAAAAGAAAAAGAAAAAGAAAAAGAAAAAGAAAAAGAGAAGATGGATAAAAGGAAAGTGTGGTTGTCTCATAGCTGCTCAACAGGCAACCCTGAGATCCCTCTGGCAAGAGCAACTGAAGCTGAATTTGTCATTGTTTGGCTTGTGTCACCCAGCTGGTCGGGTCAGAGAGCTTCTCTGACCTGAGTCCACGAGTGATGGACAGGTCTGTAGCGGGCATTATCACAACATAATCACACGGAGTGAAAGGAAAACCCTGTGTGCCTTTCTTAACTTTTTTCTCTCCCTGTTCTCCAAATCTTTAGGATAATACATCTTTTCTTATTTTCTTCTGAATCCGTTAATGCTCCTGTTGTGTAATAAGGTTTTCACAGCAAAATATGGCCTGGAGAGTAGTAAATGGAATTCTTCCAAGGATCCCCAAAGATCTGCAAAGATTCTGTACCACTGCTAAAGGAAGCATTAATCATGGTCAGAAGTATTTCCTGCTGGGTTGTAGTGTGCTTTCTGATTTCCTCTGTCCCTCAGGCACTAGTGGAAATTCCAGCTGATAAGAAGGTGTGTGGGGTATTTTTGCTGGTTTAAGTTAGCTAAATTGGTTTTGGAATGGAACAGAGGGTCTGTAACTTCTTAGTGGTATTACTGCTCTTGCCAAAACTAACAGCGGCCAGGAAGAAAAATGCTGGAAACCCAAAGACCCTGGTCAGGAGGAGAACAGAGGAAGAATTTTGTTGGCCTGGGGGCTTACGAAATTCCTTTTCTCTTTCTGTATATCTGGATAGATGTGTGTTGCTGGCTTAGGGGGCAGTGTAGGAGGAGATGTGCATTCGGAGCAGGCAGTGTCAGGAGTTTGGTTGTTCACTTGGATTTACAGTTTCCATTTACTCACAGCATATTGACCATGGCATGAATACTAACTTTCAATACATTCCAAAGAACATAGAATTATGTAATATTCTTGGTTTGGTGGCCTCTATAAAGAGGCTGGTTCTTGTGGACCCTGAACCAAAATCATGGCAAGATGGAAAGAATAGAAAAAAACGAGGGACTTGTGCTGAACTGACAGGTTTTGTTTGACCCTGTATAATAAATGCAGGTGAACTTTGAAATGAAAACAATCACCAGGACCAAACCTGAAGTATTCAGCTTAAAAATATCAAGCTTAAAAGTTTCAACCCGTTAGAGTTATTCCTTCTTCCCTGCCTTTTAGGGATCAGCACCCCTTACTGCATTTAAGCTGCATGTGGAAGCAGCCCTGTTCTTGCCAGTGGAATCACTGTCGCTTAATAAGGATGCCCTGCTCTTATCTTTTAAACTAAAGCTCGGCTTGAATGTGGAGCAATTTAGCCCTCATCCCACCTATGAATGACATTCCTTGTTATCTTTGGGGCTTATTTTGACCTTTTGTCTTCTGGTGAAATGGAGCTGAACCTTGCCCTTTTAAGACCTTTGCTTAATAGTAGAAGGGATATCTTAAGCTCCTGGGAAAACTTAGGTAAAAACTAAGGCAGAATTTTCATAAAGGAATGGATGTGATGACATCACTGGATATTATTCCTGTGCATGTCATATTTCTAAGGGAGAAAGATATTTTGCTTTCTTTATTATTATTGCTAACTGGAGATGAGTGAAAAATGGATTTTCAGGTCATTGGATGTTAAAAAATTATTTGCACTTGATCCAGATGATTTGTTTCAATAACATTTTTAGTTTCGACAATCCCCAGGGATAGCTTCAACTACTAAAATCAAATCAAAAAATGACATGCTAATTTAAATAGAAAAATGGTAGCTTTTTGTTTCAAAAATAGTGACCTTCAGGCTGTTTTCTTTTTCGTGAATACCTTATCAGAATCAGTGTGTGTTGGGAAGTGTTTCCACTATTAACATGACACCAGTTGGATTTAATGACCTAAGTCACATCAGCATTAGAAAAGTTGATGAGCAGTCTTTAAAGCAAAGTAGACGAGAACTGGATTTGCAGGAACACTCAGTGTCCAGGGAAGTGCCCCTGGTCCTTATTTGAATACTCATAAAAAATCTGGCTTTCTCGCTGAAGTTTCCTGTTGGCAACTGCTCTTATTTATTCATATCCAGAGCTGTCACCTGTGGTGTCTTTCCACCCAGAGTGGATCCCGTGGCCCTTTGCCTATGAATGCTGCAGTGCAGAGAGGCAGGGAAAGAGATCCCATGATGACCATCATCCCCAGGTCTGTCAGGAGGACCGGAGTTCCCTCTGCCTGAGCTAAAAAGCTCTGCTCTAAGCAGAAGTTTGTGCAGAGCTGGATAAGGCCGGGAAGGAGGCACCGTTTGCTCAGCATTTGTGCCCCCACACAGCCCTGGCTGCCCAACCCTTGTTATTTCAACTACCCCAAATAACTTGTGAGATTTGTCTCTAAGTCTAGGGATAGCACTAATCCAGGCAAAGAGGTTTTGGTAGTGTAAGGCCTTGTCAGTGGAACAACTTGTGAGAGTGAAGCAGCTTTTCTGAAAGTTGGTCCTTGTACTTGTGTACTATTTGAGCCATTGGCTTTGTGCATCCTGGAAGTGTCCAAGGCCGGGCTGGAAAGGGCTTGGAGCAACCTGGGATAGTGGAAAATGTCCGTGCCCATGGCAGGGGTTGGAACTACATGGTCTTTAGGGCCCTTTCCAACCCAAACGACTCGGTGATTCTAAGATAGATACAGCCCTGTGGGCTCCATTTGCATTGGTGCCATAGGATTGGGTTACAGTGACCCAGCCAGCCAAATGTGCCTGTAGCTCACCACACCTTGCTGGACTGTATTGGCCTGGTGAAGCACAGGGATAGCTCCCATCTGGGTGCTAGTGCAGCAGAGCCCTTGAGCAGCAGTGTCAGCTGGAAGGTCACGAGATTTGGTGTTTGTGCCCAGCCTTGTTCTCAGTGCAGCGCTGCTCCGGCTGTAATTCCCAGCACGTGAGTTCTCGCCCTCAGGAGCTGCCTCACTCGCAGGACTCGCCTTGGCTGAGGAGCCGCGGTGGCTCTGCCCCGCCCGGCGCAGCCCCGGGGTTAACTGAGGACAGCGGCTGCAGGAGGGTGCTGGCTCCGTGCAGCCTCACGCGTCCCCTCCCCACGGCACATGGGAACGGCCAGCACGGTGCTCGAGGGAGGCTGCGATGGGTGCGTGTGTGCGCTAATGAGGCCCAGAGGTGCTGCCAGCCAGCCCTCTGCGAGGGCACTTTGCACATGAGTGCACCAAGAATGCACCAGCTATTCAGCGGTAATAAGTTTTTATAAGCACACGTTTCTGACCATGTCAAATTTTGTACCCATTCAGCTGCTAAAATCCATGGAATTTGACACTGGGGAAACAATCACATTTGAGAAGAGCTTGTACAAAGGGGAACTCACATTGCTTCCCAGCTAGAGCCTGAGCAGTTGATTGGCTTTTCTAACACAATATCACACATTTATTCCTTAAGCAAGATTAAAACTTTAGAAGAAGAAAGATTAGTCAGCAAGATTAGAATAGAAAACATTCTTAGAGAGTTATATTAACCATAAAGAATCATCTGCTCTCCACAGCTGCAAAAGTAAAAGGACTTTTTTTCTCCCACAATTTTGGATAGGAGAGGTCTACAAACACACAAATGGGGTCTGGTCCATTCTCAGCTCAGAAATCCCATTATTTTCTCATAATTAATATTACCTATGTGGGTAAAGTAAAACACACTCAAGGGTGTGAATACAATGAGCAAACAGGAAAGAATAATCTTCCTAGAGGTCTTGGTGTCCCAATACCCAGACAACAGCAGCAGATGCTGATGTGCCCAAGGGGTTTTCACACTGAAATGGGGGTTCTGCGGTATCTTCTCCATTAGAAAAAAACACAGAATCTAACCCATGGGAAATCACTGGTTTGAGAAAGACCCAGTAAGCATCAAGGAGTGACAGGCATCACCACTGCAGTAGCAACAAGGTGTCATCCTTGTTAAAGAGAAAGAAGGCTCTTAGGTTGGCTCTCATTGCCTTCCTGGATGAAGTGCTGAAGTACAGGAGATGAAATCGTATTTCCCACACTGCTGGTCTGATATCAGTTTACCACAATAACTGCTCTCTGGAAAAATAAACATTAGCTCAGCAGAAGGCAAACTGCAAAACACAAAGAGATGGAATATTAAGGAAATGGTGAGCAGTTGCTTGAGCTTGTACAGGAGCACTTAACTTTCTCACCCCAAGGGCTCAAGCGAGGTGAGAGGAGTTCCTGGGACTCATTAACCACAGATCCATTGTTCATTGGAAGCTTTTGCTGTGGGGTGATCGATACTTCAAAACCTGCATGGGAACTGATGGGAGATTAGGAACAAATAATAAAAGTGAAACCAGCTTACAGGCCTGATCCTTTCTGCACCGTGACTTTGGGCAGTTTAATTCCTGGGCAGTGAGGACAGCAGTGTGGTTCAAGAGAAGGAGCCCTGCAGCAGGACCAAGGAGCTGCTGCTTATAATCCAGTTCTACCTCGGGCCCTCACTTGTACCCTCTTTTAGCTAACTTCTGTTTTGGGGCCATTTGAGGTCTTCCTGCTGGCACACAGGAGATGCAAGGCAAGAGCAGACACAACACAGTCTCAGTTGCAGGTGATGGGCCATGTGACTAACATGGACACAGAGGGCTTTTTGGGGTGTTGCACAACAAAGGCTTCGAAGTAATACCCTTGAGTGCCTCTGTGAGGGGTGTGATGAATCATCAAGGTGGGAATCTGCTCTTGGAATTGTCCTGTGGTAAACCTGGAAAGAGTGAGGGAGATGGCAGCAGTGTTTCTTCTGCTGCGCCCTGAGGAAACTGAGGCAGAATTTGGTTCTGGCTATTTAAGTGTGATGGATGAGCGTTATTATCTGCCTGGAGAAACTGAGACACGACAGCAAAGTCATCCAAGGACAGCCCTTGGGAGTTGGCCAATATCCCAAATCTGCACTATGGCATCAAAGAACAGTATTTTTTATCTGGGCTGCTTGTCTCCCAGCAGCAGGGGAAATAACCTCTCTCCTGCCTGATAATCCTTTGCTTCACACCTCCCCTGCTTTTTCCAGGCCACAGCTGGACTTGGAATTAACTATTGATGGGAGAAAGAGAAGTGACTGCTGTGCCTGATCTATGGAGAGGGGACTTTTCATAGGACAGAGTGGCCAGGCCTTAGGAAATAAATTATGATGGCCTTTTTCCTTTGAGTTCTGAAGAAAAACTTGTTGAATAGCCATGGGACCTTTTTGTAGATCCTGGGTTAATACCGCCTGCTCCATCATTCCCAAGAAAGCTCCCTGATTCATCAAAATCACCAGATATAATGCATGGAGCAATGATTTCCAGAGGCCGGTGCTTTAGCTGATGTAAATAAACACATTTGTCACCCCAGGACAGTCATACTGGAACAACACCAGGATCTTGGCTGAGAAATTGCCCTGTGTTTTTCTATCACTGGAGAGAATAATGTGTCCCTAAGGTACAAAACTGATTACTTAGGGATATTGCTCTGCCACAAGGAAAAGACTCAGGAATGCAGGTAGGCAGTGTTGGGCATAAAGCTCAGGCACAGTATTCAGCGTTTTGGAACAGAATTTCATGTACTGCTTCAGCAGGACATTCAACCTCTGAACCAACCCTTCAAAGAGGAGGAGACAGGAAAAAAATGCAGAGAAACTTAAAAAATGCATCAGGTTATTCAGTTCTTGTGCTGCCCAAATAGTGAGCCACACAGGTTTTGTTCAGAGCATACCCTTTCCTCAGGAAAGCACGAAGAACACTTCTCATCATCCTCCCAAAAGAGAAAGAAGAAATATCTGCTGGCTGACATTTGCTTCAAGACCAGCCACTTCCATGTTTGCTTGTGAAGATTGGAAGGGATCACAGAAGAGTTTGATTAAGCAGCAGGGTGGATACTTGCAATGTTGGAAAAATAATTTAAAAATGGAAAGTTTCTTAAACTCTGCTATGGATGTATTTCCACAATACGAAAATCTGTGTAATGAAGGGTATTAGACAAGAATATTTTGGGGAGCTTAACTCTATATATTTCATGGCCTTCGTTCCCTGCACTCAGGGAACCATCAGCATTCAGTGAATCCTGTGCCCAGCTTCTAAACCTTCTGCTGAGGTAATGGAGCTAGACAATGCCAGACCACTGGATATTAAAACTTGGTCTGTGTTTTGGACTGATAAGGTAAATGTTGTATAAACTAGTTTAGTGCATTTTCCTATCACATTAAGTTATTTGTATGTATTTATTTTTCATTGTCAATCAAATAGTCAAATTCTGGTTTTAATTCTGTTCCTACAATATTTTAAAATCTGCAAGGAATTGTATTTACGTGTCATGCTTCGGTGCTTAACTCCAAAAGGTTTTCACCTATGTGCATTTGGGGACCTGGACCTTTATACACTGATTTCTTCTCTGTACTTCCTGAATGAAAGAAGCTTTTATGAGACTATGAGGTACAAGCCGACACCTAAACATATTGTGAGCATTTCAGCAAAAGCTCTTGTTTTAAACAATAGTTTTCAAACCAAAGCATAGGGCTGCAGCTTTGCCAGCGTCTTACTTTTTTTATTGGGCCAGGGAAAAGCCATATTTGGAGTTGCACCAAACCTGCAGGTTCTCTGGCTGTGTTTCAGTCTGCCTTCCAGTCAAACTGGCATTTGTCTCCCAGTTCCAGAAATGTTACTGTGATGATGATGTGTGAAATGGAAACAAGACAATTAGCGTTTCAGACACGCCAAGCTGGCACTGGAACCAACTTACTTGAACTCCAAGGGAACAAATCTGACGTGGAGCCCATTCAGTGTAAACAGCAGTCTCAAAAGAGCAGCACGCCTTTATTTTCTGATCACGGTGGGTTAACGACTGCTTGTTAGTCCCAAGGTGTTCTCTCCTTCCTCACGTCCATTCCTTTGGAAAAAGGAACGGGGTTTGCTCTTATTACTCAGATTAAGAGTTTTGACCATGAAGTGATGAAGCATATGCTGTGAGCTATTACAGCTTCATTGGCAAGTGGCGGGGCAAAATTGTTCAGGGACCGTGAGCACAGGAATGGATGATAAGAGCCTTTTCATTTATTAATCACTTTAATTCACATCTAAAACTCAGCCAGCTGAAAAATAACCAGCTCTGGAGAATGGGCATATAGAGCACAACACGGTCAGCTCATAGCTCGGTCGTGACATCCGTGTTTTACTACTTGTACTTTGGGAGGCTGTGCCAGGATTAATGACTCTGGACAATGCTGAGAAATTGTTCATTATATGTGAAAGTTTATTAGATTAACTGACTAGGAGACATTTTGTGGAGATCTTCACTGGGATGCTGCCAATCCCATGTTTTAAATGCAATATTAAGTGTTTTCAGTTTAACTACGAAAAATACATCACCAGTAGTCAGATGTTGCAGGGAAAAGATTAAACTGAAGGTGGGATTTTTATTTTTAATTATTTTTTCCCCAAAAGAAAAGTTTCACACTGCTTTATGCAGGAATTAATTACTCATGAACCTGTGTCATGATGCCGAATGTTCACACATTTAACACGTTTTTAGCTGTATTCTAGAAGTCTTCCAAGACTTAGATCCCTGCAGTCCACGAAGACAGAGGTGGCAATAGGTACCTTGGATAGATGGGATGGCTGATGCTGGGAAGCTTGTAAACTCCCATAGCCTTGGAGGAGGAGAATGCTCACGGTTACAGACACCCATCGGCCACGTACAGCTGTCCTTGCACCAGGGTTGCCCTTGCTGCTACTTGGAGTGGAGGGAGAAGGAGAGGATTTAAAACATTTTCGTTCATTAAAGTATGACAAAAGACCTTATTCTGCCCAGGCATGCAGCCCACAAAGCTGTTTAGGGACTGAAAGGATCAATTGAGGCGATCCAGCGGCAGCAGGACAAAAGACCTCGGGCAGTGTAATTAGCTAAGTACTGCATGCTGCTCCTCCAGCCCCCACTCAGTTAATCAATCAGGACAGGGATGGCTGAGTGGAAAACATCGCTGAGATCATGCACTGGCCACAGACACCTGGGCTCCTCTGAAAGCCACGGCTGGCTTCTGAGGTTTATGGATTTTATCAATGATTGAAACCAGCTTCCCCACAGATGGACATCCAGACTGAAGGCAGTTCTTGTGACAAATGGTGACAACACTAGTGGCAAGTACAGAGGAGAGACTCCATCGCTGCGTTGCACACTGTTTAGCTCTGAAGACAAACACCAGCACACAGTTGCATCTGCAATGTTCACAGGGATCTCTAGGATCCCACAGGAACGGTCAAGAGGCCATCACTATCACTGTGCTGTTTTTATACTCTGTATTTTGGGTCTCCATGCAATGAAGGCATTAATCCTGACCTCAGTAATGGCCAGAATGCAGGAGAGAATCAAACTGCTCAGGCTTTGTTCAAATCTGGGGGTCTGTCCTGTCAGCAGAAGGGAGATTCTACTGAAAGAGTCAGCTGGCTCTGCTCCTAATTCAGCTTGAGGAAGAGATGCTGGGATTTTACTGGAACTGGTGCTCTGTGCAGCTTTTCAAAGGGCCAGCACTGTACATTTTTAATTATTGTGTTGGCAAGGGTGAGAGCAAACAGCAGCAGTTCAATATTAGTGTTCCCAAAAGTCTCTCCTGGGACAGCTGGAAACTCACACTTGCAGCCTTAAGGTTTTTTGTCCCGTTTCCCTGTGGTTTTGCTCTTCTCCTGCCAGGCTCTTTGAACATGAGCTGGCCTTCAAACCTCATCCAAGCTTTTCACAAGTTCAGTACAGTCTGCTTTGATACAGACAAGGCACTGCCTGGTTTTCACCAACTCACTTAAAGACACTTCCTGGAGAGAAACGGTATCTTTAAAAATTTGGAAGCCTGGAGGAAGGGTTGCTACTGGCCATCTGTAGCCATAGCAAAGGAAATAACCATTCCAAGCCCTCTTACAGAGGGACTTTTTCCCTGAAAAATCCTTCTGTATAGGCTTCATCCAAACCCCATGGAATGGAAAAGGCATATTCTGAATTTAGCAATGCGTGGTCAAGTCCCTGGAAGGATATTAATTAAACTAATTCCAAACAGAGCAGTGTCTGCCACAGTATTTCTGCTTTGAGGTTTCCAGCGTACTTTTTGTTCTTTCCTCTTGGAACTTTTACGCGATCTTCAATTTTCTGCAGCTTGTTTGTCTCAAAGCTGTTGTTGCAAAATTGTTTGCCAGAAAGGACATTGCCATCATTCACAGGAGCTATTTTTAAATTCTGCCAAGATTCCTTAAGTGAGAATGTTATCCCAGAGAACTGCACATCCCAGGGATGCTGTGGAGACACTTGGAGCGGAAGCAACTGACCACATTCACTGAGGTGGCGGGGACACCATAGGGAAACAGTGTAGTTACCTTCACTGGAATTTGGCCAGCATCCCAGCTACCACTAATGCCTCTGCTCTTACAGGAATGTCCTGGGATTTTCATTAATGCATAATTCAGCTTATAAAAACATGTGCCTGCTGCCTTATCCCCTGGAGCTACGGCCATTAAAGAAATGCTGTTTTGCCTCTGTGTAGTGTCTGGCTTTAGCAGGCACATTCCCTTCCTTTGCAGTTATTCCTGCTCCTCTCCTTCCTCCTCCCACCGTGGGATGCAAGGATAAAGTTTCCAGTGCACTGTGTAAACAGCGTGAAGCAGGAATATGATTTTTCAATGCTTAAGGTTGAAGCTAAGAAGACAGAAAAGGTCATGCAGTATTTGGATATGAAGGGCTCCTTGTACCCAGATTCACCATCACTTTGTGTCTGTATCAATACCTCTAGAACCTGGCACTACATCAAGAAGAGAGGAGAGCAGCGAGCTAAAAGGCCTTGTCGTGATGCAGGACTTAGGGTTCATTTTGTGTCCTGCTCTAGTTCAGATACTTAAACTGGAATATGGAATCTCTGTAATCCAATTCCTTCCTGAGATCAAGGGCCTTTTGCAGCCGAGAGCCGAACATGTAATTTCACATCGACCTTGTTAGTGGGAATCTCAGAGTTGTTTGTCCTGTCAGTTTATTTTTAATGACATTTTTGGTAACAGAAGAGCAGAAAAAAAAAATTTAAAAAATTGAGAGAACTGTGAGAAACCAGGAAATGGGGCCAAGTGGAGGAGAAGGCAGGAAGGGAATGCATGTGTTCAGTTTGTGTTTGCAATGCTTATGTGGGACTTGTCACTGGCACAATAGGGTAAAATAATTTGAAACCCTTCCTCTAGAAAGGCATTTACATGTCATCCTGGAGATGCAGCCCAAGGTGTAAATCCAAAGCACACAGGAAGGAGGAAGACAGCGGGCAGCGTGCCTGTTGTTTTTACAGGTATGTTTACCTCATCCATCTCCGTGGCACCTGACAGCTCTGGAAACTTGGACCTGCCTCAACGTGAACTGCAGCTGAATTCATTTGTGTGTCTACTGCAGCTAAAAATAGTTTGGCCAAAAAGTGTTTGGCTTGGTAAATGAATAAGCTTGGAAATGCAAGTATAAATTCCCCTCCCTAAAATGTCTGGATAAGACAGTTCCAAGCAGGATGTGGCTGCTTCAGAGGATTCAGGCAAGGAGAGGAATAGGTGTGTGACCGTGAGAGTGGCTTTAGGGAGCACCTTTCCCTGTCACTCACATCTGAAGGGATTTTTTTAAGGCAGAAGAGAACAAACGTCTTTCCTCTCACACCCTGATAGTTTTTGCACTATTAATGTCCGTATCTACAGTATGGAATTAAAAGAAAGTACCCAGAATGCTATGAAATGCCTTGTTAATCACTAGCTAAGCCTGCTCTTAACATGTTAGTTTCCAAATTGCTCCAGCATTCTCCTGAGCTGGTGAAAAACCCTGCCATGCAGATTGAAGACATTTTTGGCTGACACGCGGGCAGGGAATTTCAGGGTTTTTTGGCCTCGTGGGCAGTAAAGAATTGAGACAGAGCATGAACAAAATAAATTCAGTGCCTATAAACTTGAATGTTAAATATTTTTTAGCAGCATAAGGTACTTTCAGGACAAAATGATAGGGAATGTGTTGTGAACCACCAGGTGAAGGATACTATCAGGAAAAAGAGGCCTCAGAGATCATGTCCGGCAGAGTGGGAAGTATTGAAAGGCAGCTGCCAGACAAACTTAAAGGGTCAGGATGCCTTTCCTCTCATTTTGTACTTAGACAGAGGACTGCAGCATTTCCTGATGAGCCTGCCTGGGTTTTCAGTATTTAAATTGAGGAATAAGGTAAATACCACTCTTAAACAGTTTATCCTTGCTTTCCCACACAGTAAAATTTATTCAAGCATCTGCCTTTGAACCTTTCAGATATTTTCTGTGGCTTAAGTGCAGCACTGCTCTGTTTTCACAACAGCAGTAATAATTGAAAAATTATTTCCATTGAAAAATGAGTTCCCTGAAAAAGCAGTTGTCCCCTGAATGTCGAGCAGCCGCGGGATGGCAGCAGAGGACAGAGATAGTGACTGCAGGGACAAACCGAACAGGGCTGGGTATCTCCCTCGTAGGGTTTATTGCTCCGTCTCTCCCGGCAGACTGGGAAGGACTTCAAGACATCCACACAGCCAGAGCAAGAACAGGCGCTTCAGTTCCCGTGCTCTTTTCCATTTGGATAGCCTGGTGCACAGAAATGCCCATTTTATAAAACTAGATGCTGCACGTGGATCTCTGGAGCTGACCATCCCTGAGGATCTCAGAGGAAGTCTTTCTTGGAGACAAAAGAAACTGGGAAGAAGGCAGCAGGGAGGAGGGGTGACAAGCTGATCTGTAGGCAAGGAAAAATAATCTCCCGGGCTGTGAGCCTGGCATCTTTCATGGGCACTAAATTCACTTGAGAAGACTTTTTAATAATTACAGAAGGCTGGGGGAATAAAGAAGGGGTTTGCCAAGAGTGATGTGATGACAATGGCTTGGACCGTGAAATTCCTCTTTTGTCCCAGCACCGTCACTCTGAGCCGTGCTATTGCCATCCATTCTCTGGTCTGAGGGGAGCTCTGGCTGTGGCATTGTGCAGGGTGTGTGACCTGGCACTGAGTCAAGATGCTGGGGTGAGCCGGCCCAGCTCCTTCTGGAAAGTCCGTTAGCTCTTCCTTCTCATCCCTAGGGATGCCAGCGGTACTCTCCTGCCCTGAAGGACACCCCTCTGAATGTTCAACTGAGTTTTATTTGCTCTCGGCTGCTTTAAGCTTTGATCTTCAAAGAGTGCCTAAAATTTTTGATGTCTGATTCTCATTAAAATGAGAGAGAAGTGCATACCCAAATCCCTCCAGCAGCTATTGAGTCCTGGCAAGAGCTCCGGTTGGTTCATCAAGCACAGCCCTGCTGCATCATCTGTTTTTAGTTCCTCTCAGATGTAGACTGTTGAGTGGTTAATCGTTTGTATTACTGGGCCCAGGGAGCAAGAAGAGCGTGATAAAGAAGGGCAAAAGGTAGAAAGGGAAATGATAGCATCATGAGGGAGAGGACAGTCTCAGCAAACAGAGGAGAATTAAAGCTGTGGAGACAAGTGGGAAACCAGAAATAATGACGGGAGGACATCCAGGAGCAGCTCCTCATGGCTGTAGGAAAGGGAGCATTGCTGTGAGCGAAAATGCCCCGGTGCTGGGCGCGTGGGTGGAATATTAGAGGTGGGGAGTCTGGCTTGGCATCAGTGCAGTGTGACCTCAGTCAGAGCAGGGAGTGCGGCTCCAGCGCTGCTGTGTGGTGCTTTCTGTGACCCTGGAAAAGTTACATAAACATGGCTCCTGTTTTGATTCCTCTCTAATTTAGGAACAATACTTCCTGCTGTCTCCCAATGGTGTTGAAAGGTCAAATTATCTAATGGAAGGAAAGTTCTTGAGGACGATTACTGCTGTTTTCATTACTATCATTATTGCTATTTATAATAGGTATAATGGAAGTGTTAATATTGGGGAAGGGAAATAAGGGATAGAGAAGTGGCAAACATCAAAAGCAGTAACTGGCCATGCTGGGGCCAAGAATCTGTCTACAGGAAAGGTAAGTACTACCTGTTCCAGTAGCCAGAAAATTCCGTAGCTTTAGATTCACATAATGTATGGAATTAACTGATTGCAGGGTGAATTTTCTTGACATTTCTGCTTTGAATTCATGTGAGCAATATGCCAAGGCAGGAAGTTCACTGCCTAATCATGTGATGAAAAAAACCCTCGACAGCTGTACTTTGAGAGCTGCTGATTGTCTCCTTTCCACTCCAAACTAATCCCAGGTGTGTACATCTCAGCCGTTTTTCTTACCTGGGAATATATTCCAGTTACCCCAAAATGGAACAATCCAAAGAAAGTCTCTTGCCAGGTGGTCACCCTTTCAAGCCTCAGGGGGTTAAGGCAATGTAGCATAAAAGCAAGTATAAAAAAGTAATACAAAAGTCTGGGGAAACTTGTTAAACATCCTGTAGAGAAGGACACGTTGCCATTTGCGCCTTGATTTTAGAACAGCCAGGAGATTAAAGCAGTGACTGAATTTCCTTCTATGGCTGTTCCTGTGACGCTAGGGTTGGCTTTCCCCAGCCTTGAAAAGTTGTCCTTGGAGTAGGGAACAAATACAATTTTGCAGACACATCTCCAACTGCTCTGCTTTCCTAGATGGCAGGGATGGGCAGAGGGTGGGGGCAGCAGGTACAGAAGGTCATGCAGTGCACAGCAAAAGAATCTGCCAACGGCAAGATATAATAACACATTCCTGCACTGATCCATCTGCACTCAATGCCAAAGGTGGCATTTTTGAGGTGGGCCAATTCTTGCACCTTTTACCTTTTTGTGAGCAAATGCTAGTCCATGAGATCCCACAGTTTGAGGGATACACTGCAACTACCAGGAAGGGCTGTTTGGAGACGGTGTGTGGGCTCTGTACAGGTGCCTGTGGGAAGGATTAGGGGACAGCTAATGCCACTGACTGTATATCCCAAGGTTTGTAGGGTTCAGGCAGTCCCTGAGCAGCACCTTACCTCAGTTTTAGTAATTACAGCTGTTTCCACAGGCCCATCTCCATTTTTGAGGGATGAGTGGCACTGGATGAGGATCACTGAGTGCCACGGACTCCATAGCTGTGAGGCAGTGCTCTCTCCTGTGCTGGGTGGCCACATTTGAAGCCCCTTACCTAGGCTTTAATGGGCTTACTGTCAAAATGTCATAGAAACTGGGCTTTTAAATTACTGAAACCTTGTGAGAAATGTGAGGAAGGACTGTAAGGTTGGAAGCAGGGTGGCAAAGCAGGGTGAAAGAAAGGAGTCCTTGGGTGTGTTTGGGGCAGAGCAGAAGACCTTTCCAGCAGACTCTTTGGCAAACAGCTATTTTTAACTCTCCCTTTGCAAAGCAAATATTAACTCTCAGCCATGTGCAACCACTGGCTTTGTGTTCTCTGGAGAGGGGCGAGCTGTATCAGCTCCAGCAGAGGAACAGGGAATGAGTTCTTGTAGCCCCTTGAGCTGATATCGGCCGATAATCACCGCAGACCAAACAGGATCGAGTTAACATGCTCCAGGCCCCAATATTTGTGTCACCTGGTGCTATACCCTCTGTGGCATGCTTGGAATGGATTGTTTGCAAAAACCAAACAGTGAGCAGAGAAGTAAGGCTCTCTGATTCCCAGGAGCACGCGCAGGGTGTGTTCTGCAGGCTGGGATTGGAGCTGGAAGCAGGAAGCAGAGGAAGAGCAGGACAAAGTGGTCCCTCAAAGGGCAAGCACTGCTCTGCACCTGCACTGCCATTGCTGTTCTGTAGCTGCCCCGGGTGCACCTCGGTCCTTCTTTGCCTGGCCTGGTTGCTCTGGGCTTGTGCGCAACAGGAGGGAAAGGCAGGAAAAGGCATTGGTGATGGGTTTATGCTGGCTGAGAACCAGCTGGTTTTGCCTTGTCCTGCAGCTGCTCTTCTCCCTGCCCAGAGGTTTGGTCCATATGTTGCCAATGTGTAGCTGAGAGCTGATTTTGGTGCTGTCTCTCTGCTTGCTCATCACAGCTTTTCCACATCTGTTTCCCGTCCCTCTGTTTGTCAAACCTGCCCGTTGATCCTGGAGGGATCAGGAGGGCAGGAATTGTCCATGATGAGGTGTTTGTACCATGCCTCTAAAAGTGGGACCTGATATGGCTCGAGGCGTTACCCACAGCAAACACAGATTAGTTCCTTGTCTTGTATATACGAAGAGGGGTGGAGAAAATGCATTGTTGGTTTTGCCTCTTGTTACAGAAAAGATCCTGGAGGCTTCTTGAAGGCCTGAATCAAAGCTGCATCACAGGCCCATCTTTCTTTGTGCATTAGTTGAAAGAAGACTTGATTTTCCCTGCCCCTTCCTCTTTTAAATGTAAAAATCTCTGTGGGAGCCTAACAGTTTTGTGCTTAAGAAGGTGGAAAATTATCTTAAGAGCTAAGCCTTCTTTCCTCCACTGGCTTAGGAATTTGGAGTGACCAAGAGGAGTCAGACGCAAACTCATCCAGGCATGTCTCCTTATCTCTTGGAGCCGAAGGCAGCAATCTGTTTTCCATTCACTTCTTGCCACTTTTTGCTGAGGGGCTGGCTGCTGAGATTAACCTTGTTCCCAGGACAGGAAACAATCATGCAGGAAATGGAAAGGTGTGGAAGTGTTGCAGCCTGCAGGGTAGTCCTAGGAATGACCTTGAATCCTTGCCACTTGTCAGTAACTCCCTCCTGCATGGATCCCACTGGCATATCTGCAGCTGGATTGCAGCTTTGGTGCCCACAGTCACTGTACCATCTGTACCACTTTCACTCTCATCCTGGATGGTCATTAACATGTTCAGGCTGGGTGTGGGAGAAAATGCCTTGTTTTGCCTGTGTTAAAGAACAGATTTACTTTAAAGTCTTGAAAAGGTTTCAGAGCACTGCTAACCCTTCAAAACTGTGGACTTTAACTTGTTCTTTCACTGAATAAAGTTCAGCCTCTCAAGGTGAGGTCATTCAATATGAACCTTGCATGATTACCTGGAATAAATTAGTCTGTCCACTACTATGCTTTGTACTTGGGAGCAGAAATGTTGCTGTAGAACAATGCAGAACACTATGAGAAAAAAATGCCTTCCTAGCTTCCCTGCAGCATAAAACAGTAACTAATTTGGAAACTCTTTCCTTAGCTTGGAGTAAATGTCAACAGCTGAATTCTCTCGAGATGCATGTATGCACCAGGGATGGGGAAATCCAGCAGAGACATGGCTCCAGGGAGAGACCTTTGACTTAACTATTTCTTGATTGAATTGTCTTAACTGCTCTGTCACGCTGACACAGAGGCTGGGGACAATGGGGAGGAATTTCTGTCTGCTGCATGTCACTGCCCCCAAATTGTGACACGGCATGAAGGTTGAACGAGGGGAGCAGCATATTCTCTGGAGACATTCAGCAGCTCTGCAACTTTGTTTTTAGGTTTGAGAACCATCTCTGAACTCCACAGGGGATTAAAAATCTCCAACACAAAGCCCAGATCAGTTCAGCAACTCAACGAGTTTTCTGAACGAGCCAAAATATGTGTGCCCTGCTCTGTACTGGGTGCAATGCACGACTGGTCTGGTGTGGCTGTGCTGCACCTCATAGTGGACAGGTAAATTAAACATCCCAGTCTTCCCAGTTTGAAGTTCCAGTCTGGGCAGTGAAAAGTGATTAAAACCTTGGCTGTTGAATTTGCAATGGGTACAGTCAGATTTTCTGGTTTAACCCTTTCTCTCACATTGCACTGGTGCTAATGACCTTGTGAAGAGATGAACCTCAGATTCAATGGAAATGCATCTTTCCACTGGAAAGAATGGAAGTGGTTCCAGTAAAGTGTTTGGAAACAAGAGGTCTAAAGCAGAGAACATTTTTCTGTAATGCTGCTCCTGGGAAAGTCAGGGACTCCTTGCATCAGTGAAAGCTCCCTCTCTCTATTCCTTCATGGGGCAAAACTTCTTCTTCTTTCACCCTGTCGGTTCCTATAAAATCTTTTTCAGCAGCTCAGGAATTCTGAACAGCCACCTCCAGCAGTTCATTTGTGATGCTTCTCTTCCCATCATTATAATATCTGACACGAAAAGGGCAGTAGTTTGCCATTGCAATTGCTGCTGCTTCTGTCAACACCCTGCTCTGCTGGCTTGTTGTTTTTTCCAGGGCATCTCCACGCGTCCCTCAGGAACTGTCCTAATCTGCTGCGTGGCTCTGCTCTCACCTGTGCAACTGCATACAGTGTGCACACATCTTTGCTTGATTGCTCCTCTTTTTTGTTGAGAAACTTGAGCAAATAAGTTTGCAGCTTAGGAATCGCACGTACCATTCATCACAGAAAGGACACAAAGATGGAATAATCCATCTTAAGAGCCGCAGAGAATTTGTTGTTACAAAAGCTCCTAGAAGAAAGGGAAGAGAGGAATAAATGAAGAAAACTTCTTTAAAATAATCAAGAAAGGCTTTCAGTTAGCCAGTGTTCTCCAAACCTACAGTAACCATAGTGAGCTAAACAAAAGGCAGTAGTAGTAAGTCTTATGTATCCTTGGTGATCTGCTTAAGCAACTTCTTGCTTTTACAGTAAGCCAAAAAAAGGGGGAACACATGGGTTTGAAGTCTCCTGCAGGATCTATTGAATGACAAGAAGCCTCCTCTAATGCAAGAAAATGGTCTGGAATGTTCATGCAAAGCAGGACCAGGGGTGGCCTTTGGGATTTTCAGCAAAAGGCAGTGGGCATGGAAGGCTTTACTGCAGAAAAGACAACGGAAGGACTGGAGTTTGCATGAGGCTAAGGAGACTGTGGAAGCTTTTTGAAGTGGGTATATTTCAGGAGAGGCCAGCTTGGCAGGGAGCTCCTTGTCCTTTCCTTCCAAAGGAACCTGACAGAATGGGCCAGATGAGTTTGTGGCAAATAGGAGAAAGAAAGAGGTGTGTGGAAGATGCTGGAGTCATGGAAGTTCGATGAGATTTGACAAAAAGTAGGATCCATCCTGTCGATGGGTGGTGGAACACCCTCTGGAAAGGGCTACTTTGCTGTTGCAGGGTTCTAATTGGCATGGACTCTCCCCAGGGTCAGGGCCTGTGAGCTAGGGATTTGCAGAGACATCTCCTGGAATAAGAGCCAAGATTTGGATCATCATCACCCACAGAGTGGTCACACATTAATTACATAGGACAGAGCAAGGTGGAACAATTGTGTCCGTTTCCGTGTGGGAAATTGAGGCATGGAAAACATGAGTCTTTATGCTATTGATGTGTTTTGCTGTGCAGATGCTCCTGCTGATTCCAAGCAGAGGGGTTGTCCTCCCCTCCTGACACTGCCTGGACTCTGTTCACAGCACCTGCAGTAAGACCAGCCATGGAATCCAGCCCCAAAGGTTCAAAGCCAGACTGATTTTCAGGTATTCCTCCACTCCATGCTTGCTAAAGTCACCTCTTCTAACTTGACTTGGCAGAGCAGTTGGCCTGATCCAGCCAAAAGGAAAAAAACTTCAGTCCCTGGCTGGCTCCCGCTGGCTCCTCCTGCTCTTGATGGATGAGTGACAATCATTACACCCACGACGTTTGCTGGCTGCATTTCACCTTGTTTTTCTCAGCTTAAATAAGCCATAAGAGGTCTTCCTGGCTATTGATAGATCCCTTGCACTAGCTCCTGTAGCTTATGGCCATCACATTTTTACCACAAGTGATTATTGAGGGTGATTTTGGCAATGCTGTGGCTTCTCAAACTACTCCACTTGCACACAGAAAACAACAGACTGCATTGCTGGTTCTGCCCTGGCTGACTGACAGCACTGAGATCCACTGGGGATTTAGGGAGCAGTGGAAAACTGGCCTTCCCATTTCCTCTCACTCGGGATCTGGTGCACAGGGTGAGTCAGGCTGTTCAGAGCAGGAAACCACAGGCAGAAGGGGTCCCCACCTGGTGTTACTTGGCTGCTGTGGCCTGCATGGTGTGCACACATGGCTCATCCTGACTCTGTGCCTCCAGCACGTCCCATCCTGGACTCTGTGCACCCCCGTGCAGTGAAGCAGGTGTTCATTTAAATAAGTTACCTGCATGTTGAGGTTTGTTTGCTTTGTTGATAATTGTTACACTGTGATAGAGCTTTGTGTTTATAGTGCAGCTTGTTTTGTTTGAATCACTCAAACAAATATTCCCATGAAATATCACCACTCCTTCAACACAAATATTTTCAGAGGCATACAAAGAGGAAGAATGGACATGGAGCATCTGAGCCTTGCTTTGGGAGACAAGGCCTTGTTTCTGGACTTTTGACAGAACCTTATGAGTCTTTTTGCCTTTTTTCTTCTGTGAGCAATAGTACCAGGTCACAGGCCTGTTGTGAATGTTTTCATCCAGGGACTCTCAGGAATTTGTATTCAGGTAACCCCCGCTGGATAGATGACAGATGAGAAGGCTTACAGGCTAGTAATAGATGAGAGAACTGTGTCAACAATAAAATACAAGTCCACATCTCCATTTATATTCTCTCTACGTCTGTAAGTAATATGGTTTTGATGCTGCCATCAAAAGCTTCCAAAGGCACAATGTGGGTCTGGTTTTAGGTCTTGCTCGTGGACAGTTTAAGTACACAGCAGCAAAGAAATTCACTTTCAGCCTCTGGAGCTACTTGCAGATGACTCTACTCATGCTGACAACCTTTCCTTAAAGGCATCCTTTACTCTGGTCCTGTGGTTGGCTGCTTGGCTTCGCAGGCTGCAGTTTAAGAGCCCTTGGTGTAGGGATAAGCTGGAATGCATCAGGATTTGAAGAAAGATTTCTTTCAGAGCAGTTAATAAGGCTATCAGCCTTATCAGAAGTATTTCTGGGTTTAGTCTTCCCTGAAAGTGTTTGATTTCACATTATTTATAAAGGTGAATCTGGAAGAATCCGAATGTCCATTTTCACTGAAAAAAGGAGAAAAAGAAAGGTCTAGCCGACGTGGTTGTAAAGAGAACCTTAAAACAGTGTTCCTGTGAAGTGAAAAATCTCAAACATATTAATGCAGTTGGAATTATTAGATGATAAAGAACAGATCATGATTCTTTTGATTTTTTTAAGGTTAGGGTTCATCAAGGCACAAGTTAATACAAATGCTTGTGATGAGTATCATGGCCTTTGAAGTAGCTGGTGTTTGTTACAGAGATATTTTTCCAAGCAGGACTTTTCTCCGCTGTACGTGCTGTAACATAAAACAAAAACAAACAGAAAATCTCTTCTGTTGACTATATCACAAGTTAATCTAACCCCTAGTACCCCACTATTGTATTTCATTGAAATGATACCCACCTGTTCTGCTTTACAGCAGCAATAAACTGCAGCAATACTGCATTTTTCGTTTGTTATTTATTTATACTGGCAGCAAGGGCTAATATTTCATCTCTTACCCTTCCTGGTAATTGTGATACAAGGCTCTTTATGGGAAGGCTCATTCCTGTGGTTTTATCCATTCTTAAGAAGAAAAGAAAAAACTCATTCTTCAGTGGAATGACTTCCTGGTAAGATGAATGACAAGGATTTTTACCTACCTTTGTAGGGGGTTTGGAGAATTTATTGGCTGCTGTTTGGGGAAGTCAGATTTTACATTTTAGAAGGTACCTGCGCTGGAATTCCTAGGTTTAGAGGAACAGACCGGCTTTGACTGTGAGAAAGCACCATTCAACACCGAAACTAATGCCCTGGTAAAAACCTGGGCAGTGTGTCTGCATGTGCTGAGTTACATGTCTGGGGCATGGCTCAATTACACGCTGCTTGGAGTGACTTGAAATAAAAGCAACTTCCAGAAGTATGCGTGCAATTTCACTGCTCTGAAAATAGCAGCCCTTCCTGCCTGGATCCGAGGCTGAATCCAATCCAGACACATCTCTTTGTCTCACTAGGATGTCTGGGAAGGTGAGCGCCTGAAGGAAGAGGTTATACTTCTGCTGTGCCAGGAGATGTTACACAAAAGTGTGGGTCCTGTGACATGTGCTGACACAGGTCACAGCCTCCGTTGAGCAGGGACTGCTGGGTGCTTTGAATAGCACATTTTGTGGTGGCAAGTTTCGCAATCAAAGTAATTATCAGTTGCACTTGGAGCCAGTAGCACTCCCGAGTCTCCTGAAACTCAAGATTTGCAGTGCCTAACCTGGCCCCCTGCTCTGCTAGTGTATGCCTTTGCAGAGAGAGTGCATTAGTGCACAAGGCTGGGATTTAGTGATCCTGGGCCAAATGTTCTTGTCCTCTGCCTTGTCACCGACTTCTTTCCAGACTTGGTGTATTTTTGCTGGCCCCCGGATGGGGAGTCACTATGCCGTGTACATGATGGGCTGTACAAAGCAGAGGGAAGTGCTCTAGGAGTCTCCTTCTAGCCTTGCCTCTACATGGCCTTGAGCAGGCTGTTTACTTTCTCATAAAATCCAAATAATTGTCTACTTTCTTTATATCCTTAGCTGAAAAATCCTACAGCGATGCTGCACATCATGAACTACCTACACCAGAGTGTTCCTGCTTTGCTGCTGGCCAGTAAGAAAGAAGCTGTTGTTCATCAGGCATCTGGATCATGAAGGGGAGCTTGAACAACAAAAACAAATCACATCCAAGATCTTCTGCTCCTGGCTTTGTCCTTGGGCTGGTGCCTGGGTGCTCTTATCAAGAGGCATTCTATGGCCGTTTTGCAGGCCTTTACTGCTTCCAAATACTAAAATCTTTTCCGGCTTATTCTAAACAGTGCTTCTTGGCAGAACTCATCTGGCTGCTGATTCCAAACTCCCATCTATATGAAATGTAGGGGTGGCAAGCACAGACCTCTGTATGAGCTGGCTAACAAAGGGAGATCAGGATTTTTTAATCCAGGAGCAGAGTTTGCGGCTGGTAGATGAATTCCTTCAACAGAAACACACGCTCAGCTCTGCAGGTGAAAGCCAAACTGTGTCAGGCATGTCTCACTTTTGCCTTCTCCCCTCTCTCCTGTGCAGATCGAAGAGGGAGGGAAGGTGGACTCCCTGCCCTCCAAGCTGCAGGCTGGTGATGAAGTGGTGAACATCAACGAGGTGGAGCTGAGCAGCTCCAGGAGAGAGGCCATCTCCCTAGTGAAAGGCTCCTACAAGAAGCTGAAGCTCGTCGTCCGCAGGTAGGCAAGAGCCACACTCGTTCCCTGCCTTCCTCCTGCCCCACAGGCCACCCAGCCATTCCCCTCACTTCTCCAGCTGGAAGCCTATGGCTTGGCCTAATCTTAGCACAAGCTTTGTTTTGAGCACACAGACATGAGCCCAAGGGCAAATGCTTGTTCTTTTCAGCCAATATTTCTAAGACTCCTTTGTCACTGATATGTCCAAGCAAGTGAAACACCCAATTCTCTTGTACTGCTCCCCTGCCACATGACACTCCAGAATCCCTGTTCTGTGGTGTACAAGCAGTCCCATCTTCCTCCCAAGTGCCCAGGGCTCCCTGGGAAAGGGTGACTGTTCTGTACATAGCTCTTGCCTTGTTTGCTGCATGTTGTCACTGTTGCTGTGACGGCAGAAAGATTTCCACTGGCCTCAGCAGGATTTGGAGCTGTTTGGTGTTCTGCAGGTGAGTGATAGAGGATTTTGAATCAGAGATGTTTGGGTCTGGAATTTGTGCTTTCTGGTTTTTTAAAATCTTAATAGAAATGCTACCTCTATGTCTTTTGCTGTGGCCATGTCCAGTTTCTTGCTGTGGCCATGTCCAGTTTCTTTCTGTGCCAGTTAAGTGATAGCTGGTATCACTTTATGGAGTGCTCTGTCCTCAATTTCCACACTTACCCAAGAAGGAATCTAGGTAAGGATCAGCACAGCTGGAGAGCTGTCATGAGTCAAACAAAAGGTGTCGTTTTGGGTCACTGAATTGGAACAACCAAGGGGTGATGCGTGAGCCGGGCAGGTATGACCAGCTCAGACACCCTCTCTGGGCTGTACTTGGTGCTTTTGCTGACTCTATTTTGTTGTTTAACTAAAGCATCTTTAGGTAACCTTACAGCAAATTCTGAATATTCATATACAGAACTGCTATATGGTTTGTGCACCCATTGGGAGAGGATTTGCAAAAGGAGTTTGTTTCAATTTGAGTGTTTTCCAAAAATACATGGTTTTTACTTTAGGCCCACGTAGACTGTAATCCAACTGTACTGACTGAACAAAATGTTTTATTCAAACTAACTTAGCAAAACTGTGGAAATGGAACCTTTTTGTTTTGTAATGTAACAGTTGCTCTGCATTTTTTCACATTCCCAAGACCTTTTCACCTTTTTTTTCCTCTTTAATGAGTATTCAAGGGATTTTGATGTTTTTCTGGTTTACATTACTATAGTGAACATGAAGAAAAATTGGTTGGGAGTCTTTCATGGCTTCCTTTCATCACCACTAGAAGGATCAAGCACGTACACCGCTAGAGGTATTACATTCACATACCATCCCCTTGCCAAGGTACTTTGAGTCCTTCATGCACATTTAAAGCTCAGTGATAAATCCATAAATTTAAAACTGGAAAATTGCAATTAAGACCTAAGAGCCCAGCCTTCAGGTAATTTGACCCATTCCAAGTTGACCCTGCAGTGGTGGCACGAAGGCAGCAAAAACCAAAAAATGTGAGGTCCTGACTGCTCTGTGGGCAGTGGGACACAAGTTTCTCTAAATACTCTCCATCACCAGGCTGGCCAGACTCAGCACACTGGCCAGGGTAGAAGAAGAGAGTTTGTCTCCAGCTCTAGAGAGTAGGAAGGGATAAAATAAGGATTCCAGAGGAGAATGGTGAGAAAAGAGGAAAGAGGTGCAGATTACCTTGACCCCAGACAGAATGAGTTTAGCCATTAAGCCTGGTAAAGGCAGCACTAACCTGCTTCCCACCTGGGGTCGGGTTTGGTTGGTTGGACAAGATGATGCTTTGCAGTACTACATCATCTGAAAATAAATTATTTTTGGAATGCTCGTGATGCTGATTTTTGTAAATTTGCCATAATGATTGAATTGAAATGAATTAGGGTTGCTTGCTACAAGTACCAGCAGTCTGAAAACTTCCTGACCTGTCATTTGTGACCTGAATTTTTGGTCAGTGTGTTCAGTATTCACAGAAACTCTTCCTTATGGAGTAACACCAACTCCCACAGACATGGACTTTACTCCTTAAAAGTCATATACAAACAACAGCAAAGTCTGCTTGGTGTATGTGGTTCTGGCTCTTTACAGAGCATATTCCAGCTCAGCATGTTTTTGAAGGTTTAGTTGTTTGTTTTTCAAATTAAAACCTCAGAAGTTCTCTGTAATGGTGTGGTGGTGACATCACCCATCACACACATTTTTTTAATCAGATTTATTTTGTCATAGTCCACATAGCATACTCACATTGATATTTAATCTTTGTTTTTAGTTCAGGACAAAGGTAAGCCTTTAATACTTAAAGGGTGAACCTTCCCATGTGTTACTAAGCAAAAATAGATGTTACAACACCTTGCAGGTCTTCAGCCTGGCTGATGCAATGATGTGGTATTTCCCTTGGAATGTCAGAACTGATGTGTCATCATCAGTCTTCATCAGCTCAAGTTTGATTGATCAGTGTAATGGAGGGGAAAAGTGGGAATAGTTTCAATGAAGGGAATGTGAAGGCAAAATCAGGGAAAATTCAGGGTGAAAGGCTAAAAGGCTAAAATAAATAAAGTTAAAAATTAGCTGTCTCACAAGGATATTTAATATTAATAAATACCAGTGGTTTAAATTAAGTGACCTGCACCAGAGCAATTAGTACATGAGGGCCATAGTCTGCCTCTCTCTCCTGTGCAAATGTCCTGCTGTCCTCAGGGAGGAACTTGCAGGAGGAGAGACATGAAGCTGTGAATTTATCCACTTTTTGCTTCCTTGCTCTCAGACTTATAGCACGGCCAAGGCAGAGAATGACCTAATGAGCCCTAGTGTTAAGTAAATCCTGTGCCTATTCCCTAAGAGGATCCTTATTTTGGAGATAACTGCTGAATAATTTTCATGGATGCTCTCTAGCTGCATTTTGTTTGTCTCGCCCCCAGCTCAGAAGCCCTCAGTGACAGTTTTCAAATGTTCATTTTTCTCTTCTTTAATACAGCTACTCACATCTCCCTTGTTTCAAGGGCGGTTCCTAAAGCCAGGCCGTGCCTCTCTGCCCATTCCTCGCTGGCTCCCTGTGCTTGCTTTGCCCATTCATTTCCAGGACAATGGACTCAGATATGTGTGTGTTTGCTCATTCCTGTACACCTCAGGCCTGCAGCTGGCGTGCTCTGAGGGACCTTGCAGACACCCACACTCCATTGTGCTGAGGCCAGAGCCAGCTGGAGTAGGAGCTGCTTTGCAGCCCAGGGAGTGACTCAGTGTGTCTGTATCACTGCTGGCGACAAGTGTCTCTCACCCTGGGTATGAACAGAACCAGTTTCATCAGGCCTGAGGAATTCACACAGGCTGATGCTGGGGAGATGGCTTTGCTCAGGGTTTGCCCATTTGGAGCAGTTGGTGTGAATCACAATGGGAAACTGGAGAGACCAGTTTGTTGGATTTCATAGAGGGAGGCTGGCCTACTGTCCTCAGCAAACTGCCTCACAGAGGTTTTGATACTCAGTTGATCTTTAACCAGGTGGAGAAAAGGTTTGAAAGCCACAGCTACAAAAGAAATAAGGCTTAGCTGGTTTGTTGTGAAACACACATCATTTTTTCCAACCTGTTTTTTTACCGTTGCTTCCTCTCCAACTGCAGTATCCAAGCAGATGCAATTTAAAAAATACCCTTTTCAGTGGTATCAGTCTGATCTAATTGTGTTGTGCATGCCTGGATCAGCTGAAGATAAGGCTCAAACCGTGGGCATGGCCTTGTGTGCTTTACAGCCCCCACAGTGGCCTGGAGCAGTTGCCAAAAATAGGCTTTTGCACAGGTCAGTAGGCAGGAATGGCTGCGGGAGCGTCCCACTGTTTACATGGCCGGACATGCAGCGTGTCCGTAACAGCAGCAATCAGGGCAGCCAGGCGTGGTGGCACACGGAGCTGTGCCCCCGAGGGGACCCACGGCCTCGGGGACAAGTCCCACACGCCCTTTCCAGCACAAACTCCGCCTCAGCCAAGGCCTCCCTCAGGCCACTCCTCAGCCACTGCGGGTGCAGGGAGGGCAGAGGGCACAGCTCATGAAGTCACTCTCGTTGAGGGGACAGCGCACTGTGGAGGCATCCAGCCTCAGGCGTGGCTAATTAATGTAAAGCTCTATTAAAATTTGCTGGTGGAACAGCAAGGAAAAATATTGTGCAGAGAATTAGCAGGGTTTTAAGCCCTTGCTCTGCCCATGCCAACGTGCAAGGGCCCTGCAGATCTCTTCCAGGGTGATGTTTTCAGGACTCAGGCCAGCACAGTGAGGGGCTCTGATGGTGACACTTGTGTTTGCAGAGCCAGTGAGACTGGACAAAGCATGAATCTCAAACAAGCTGTGATTTACAGCTAAACTGCTTACTCCAAGATGCACATGCATGCTTTTAGCATATATCCAATCATTCTGATACCAGTGACAGCAAGAAGCCTGTTCAAGTATTATTTATGTGGTATATACAATATTCTAGTGAAGATTGGTATTCAAGGGGGTTGATTTTCTGTTTGCAGTGGTAGTGGTTTGTGTCTGTCTCAGGCTTAGCAGTGCCTGCAATTCTGTTCCTCCTCAAAGAGCCTTAGACTAAAAATACAAGTCAAATAAAGGAGGAGTGGGGATAGAAAACATTATCCTCTTTTTCCTGTTGTGCTAAAAACTGTACAAAAAGGAAGGATTAAGCTTGTCCTTGGCTATGACCATAATCTCTATGTTCGTTTTCACGCTTCCCTATAAATTCCCTGCATCACTTGGGTTATTTGGGTTATTCTCTTGATACATCCCTGTCCCTGGGCCCCCTTGCCTGAACGATGAGACCTGGGGGAGATGCTGGGAGAAGCGTGCTGCAACCCTGAGACTGGGAGCATCAGAGGGAAGCTGGCTTATGCAGGCACTGAACAGCCTGAGAGTGCACCCAGGGATACACCCCCTGCAAACACCAGTCCCGTGGCCCAGGAAAACCTGATGCTGGGCACCAGGGGCTGTGTCACACTTACACACTGCAAACTGCTGGGGCTGGAGCACACTGGGCATGTGGGCGTATTTGTTCTGCTCTTATCCTCCTCCTGACACGGCTGCTTCCAGGTGCTGGCAGCGAGAAGGTGCTGGGCTGTGTGGGCCTCCCAGGGCCAGTGCTGTGTTTTCAGACAGATCTGGTTCTAATCAACTCGTTTAAACACCTTGGTGGCAAGATCAGGAATTAAACCCAGACATCCTGAATACTTGCACTTATCCGTAGCTACAGAGTTATTCTTTGTTTGGCAGCAAATTGCTATAGCTAAGGCTTTAGGAAAAAATGAAGGGAAAAAAAGTCTTCCGCTCCACCTGATAAATGACCCTGTGGAAGTGTCGAAGGGTGGGAGGAAGATGTCAGTAAAACTGACATCTGTGGCTCAGAGCTGATTCAAGCCCATGGAAATCGGTGGAAAGATTCCCACAGACTCCTAAAGGCTTTGGCTCAGACCCTCACTGAGCAGTGACTTCCCTCATTGACCAGGAGAAAATGGGCTATTCCTGGAGAGAGGGGAAGCTGCTGGCATTTTTACAAAAAGACAAGTGCCAACACAATCCTTCAAAGAAGTCTGTCGACTAATCCTTTCCTCTTATGACACTAATGTAATTTTGTACCGTATTTGACAGTGTGCCAAAAAATTGCATCGAATAAATGCAAGTTTTGTGAATGAAATTAATGAGAATTGGCGCTGGCCCACACCCGGCTCCGCAGCAGTGCAGGAGCGCCTTCCCAAAGAGCTGCTCTGCGGTGCCCTTGGGTTTTGTTCTGTGGTGATGACTGGGGCAAAGGCAGAAAGGAAGGCTTCATGCTCATGGAATGTTTGAGACTGACAGCTTAGGGGCCAAAGCTGGCATTCGAGGGCTGGCAGGGTGGTCTGTGTCTAGTACTGTTTTATGTTTGTTGTGAACTCCTCCTCAGCTTTTCAGCATGGCCCTGCTCATGTCTTCTTGTGTTTCAGCTCTTTTAAAGTGCATCTTTTTAACACCAAAAAAATGAGCCTTTGCTTGGAGCCTGCAGCTCCTCATGTGATGCCAATGGGTGTGACCAGCCAAAGCTTATTAGGGGCCTCACCCACTGTTTGGATGGGATTTCCAAGGCCTGTACACTCTGTGCCTAGGTAAGGAAAGGCTTTGAAATTTCCTTGTGTCTTGGATAAAACTGGTCAGTCTGTAATATCTCAAGTACCAGTATTTTCATAGAGGAGTTTTCCATGCATTCATCAAAATGTTTGCAGTTCCTGTCTCATTAGGAAAGGACAGACAGCTGAGAGGTGAACAGAATTTAATTTTTAAATCACTGGCAAATCCTTACTGTCTAGGATTTAATTAGCTACAGCTCAGGACTGACAGGCTTTTAGGAAATTAACCACAGGGAGTAATAAATGTGAGGAAGATCTCCTCACAATTCCTGAATAAAAGAAAGTTTTAGGCCACTGATAGGGACAGTGGGAAAATGCCTCGGAAAAAAATAAATGCCAGCTACCATGATGTGTTACTGTCTCTGGGATGTTACAGACTGACCCCTCACCTGAAGCTGCATTAGGAACCCAGGAATTTCCAGCCACTGCCATTCCAATTAGCTGCTCCTCTCACCCAGTGCCTGTGGATTAGTTTGCCTTCTTCAGGCAATAATCAACCTGGGGTTGGATTTGACAGCAAGTGACTCTGGAAGAGCTGGGAAATCTCTGCCAGCACCGTACAAAGTACTTTTTACAGCGTGAGTCTCCTTCTTTTGGAATTTCCCGAGGATTAGGTTGGAGCTGGATCAGATCACAATAGTATGAAAACTCAGACAAAAAAAGCATGTGTTCTCCCAGCCCTCTGTGTGTCATTCACTATCTGGGATGGTGTCCGGGGTGACCTTTAGTCCAGAGGGCAAATACTTGGACTGGAGAGGGGTTCTGGTTACCTGTCCAGGTGCAGAGGGATGCAGGGTGACACCTTCACTGGGCAGCTGCAGGGGAAGCTGAGAATAGCTGCATTTCATCGTCCCTGCTGTGAGGAGCTGCAGTTGCATGGCTTTAATGCCAGGAGCTGACTATAAATATAGATTTATAAGGGGTTTCTTGGTTGGGTGGCACTGATGTGTACAGACGTCTATGTGTACACAGCCAGAGCCAGCTTAAATATTTAGTTGCTCAGCTACTAATATAAAATCATTTCACAAAATCTTTTCCTTGCTTTTCCTGCTTGATCCAAGGTTTCCTCTGAAAGGGAGGTGAGGTCAGGAGAGGTTAATGAACACTGATGTAATCCTACTGATATAAACTGTGTTTGCCCGGATTTACTTCAGCAAAACAGATGTTAGGGTGTAGTGATTACTGTAACTCCTTTACGTTTTTTATGAATGGGCTTGTACAGGTCATCCAAATCCCTTGGTATCGTTTCTCCCTTATGGCTGGATACATGGAATATCTCAGGCAAAAGAACAATGAAGAGCAGACACTGCACAGACAGTATCAAATGGTCTTTTATATGCACAACTCTTCCTGTGTGTAGCGCAGGGCAGCCTGACTAACTCACCCAAACACAGATGGACAAAGAATACAGAACCTTGTTTTTCCAATCCCCCTTTCTTCAGCTTCCTGCCTGTTTAACTTCGGCATTAGAAGGGAGGCAGGGCTGATTTCTGATTTTCAGTGCATGTATGTAAAACATTTTTAGGTAGGTTATACCTGCAAAATACACCGTAACTTTTTTTTTCCTATTCAGAATGCGTAAGGAAATTAAAATCAGAAATAGTGGTGAAAAATACATCTTTGGGAAGCTGAAAAGAGACAGTCAGCTCAGAGTTACCACTTGGGCTTTTATGTTTACCAGGCTTTTAAAAATGATTAGTCTTGTCAGGTGAAATGTCAGGGGGTGGGTGGAGGCATTCCAGGTAACTGCATGGAAGAGGATGATGTATTCCCTTTACTTGAAGTCAAGGGGACATTGGAGTAGAGAAAATGTGGTGATAAGTATGGGTGAGATAGTGAACGTTTTGACTTTACAGCCGGGCTGGAAAAGAGAACTAGTTAGGGTTAAATGGAAATGTGATTGTATGTTCTGTTTGGCCTGAAATGAACCATTTTGCTTCCGGTAGGAAAAGCATGTTAATTTAAAATATGTAATGTCTATTTAACTTATGTTTTCAGCTTTCTCTTGGGTGTGAAGGCAGCCTGGTTGGGTAGAGAGCACCTGAACCTCCCTGGCTGCATTAGGCTGACTTCCTCTGTAGCAGGATGGGTCCATTGGGTTGAGGACCATGTGCTTTTCTGGGATTATTTCCATGGACTTCGTCCAGTGTCCACAGCCTTCTCCTGTGGCATCTTTTTCAGCCCTGCAGTCCATTGTTGAGCCCCACCTTAGGGGCCAGTGAGCAACAGGGACCCTGCTACACCTTTCTTCCACCGTTTTTTTTTTCCCAATTGCATTTTTCAATTGCGATTTGAGGGGTGAACTTTGAGAGAAAAAAATAGATCATTCCTGGCTGGCTGCAAACACTGCTTCTTTCTTGGATATAGTTTCTCTTCCCCTCTCTCCCCGCAAAGACCGGTGTTAATTATAAGAGGGACCAAGCCCAAACCTGCGGGGAGCCGGGACAGAGCTGACGGGCACTTTCACTCAGCACATTCCCCCTTTCCTCACGGTCCCTGCTCCTGTCTGTCAGGCCTGCTGACGACTGCTGGGTAGGAGGGCGGTAATCTGAGCCGCCTGTGCTGAGCGAACCTCCTGCTTTTTACGGCGGCTTTAGGGCCGAGGTGCCTCTTTGCAGAGCACCTGTATCCGCAGCTCTTTACCGCGGTCGCTGCGGCCGCGGCTCCGCGCTCCGAAGCGCTGCTGCCGCTCCGCGCTGCCAGCGCCGCGCTCCCCGCGGGCGGGCTGCGAGGATGGGAATACCTGAGGCCGGCTCCGGTGGCTCCCGAGGTAAGCGGCCTCTCCCCAGCCAGCCCGGCGCGCCTTCGTGCCGGGGGCGGCAGCTGCGCCGCGCCGCGGGGCTGCGGGACACGGAGGGCGCGAGTTTTGAGGGCTCTCTCGGTCCCAAACGTCACGAGCATCGTAAACTTCAGAGCGAATGAGCGTTCATGCAGTGCCGGGGGGGATTTTTGTGTTTCGAACGAGCTCGCAGCAAACGGGGAGCCGGTGCTGTGCCGGCGCTCGGGGTCTGTCACTGGGAAGCTGTTGGGCAATGTAAGCGAATCTCTCAGACTTGAGGCTAGAAAAGTGCCAGAAGCTCACAGGAGACGTGAACTTGGGAGAGCCACCAGAGCTGTACAGCATGTTTAGGGCCATCCCCGCCCTCGGTGTCCAAGGGTAATAATAATGCCATGCACTTGGGACGCTGAGTCTTCGTGAGCAGGGGATCTGACTCACGTCCACACCATGATTTTGTAGGGTGCAGTTTGCAGTTTTATAGTCTGAAAGAGTCTGTGCTCAAGTTCGTGGCACTCTTTTTGGCCTTCACCTTTTATAAGTTGAGAGTCATTTAAAGTGGGTGTCAAACCAGGCTAACGCTTTACGTCACTGTTCAACAGAGATGGACCAGCCCCATAATCTGGGATGTGCTCTTGTTTGATCAATATGGCAAGATTGCAGAGAGCAGAAAGAGAATGTGAAAGAGGCTGGTTCATGAGAGATGGCGATTAGTACAGCTCCACTGCTGGCAATCAGTGTAGCTCCAGTTGGACCTGCACAAATTTACATTCCTTGAAGGCCTTTCATATGTTGTACACACACCTATCCGCCCTTTTAGATAGGTTGTGAATCATAAAACTAAGCTCACTGAACTTTGATTTTGATTATTTTCTGACACATGAACTCCTTTAGTAAACCCATTAACTAATCTTTAAACTCATTAGCTGCTTCATTGCTATTAGGATATTTTTAACTTGAAGTTTGTTTGGGGTTGTTTTATCTTTGACTGTGGGCCAGAGCTTTAGCTGTGCACTTCAAGGGAAATTGTAACTGGTTTTTCTTCTAAACTGTGGTGATCCAGTCTGGTTAGGGAAAGTTGTTCGTGCGGGTCAAAGGAAGTTGTGGTGCTAGTGGAATACTGGGGCCAAACTAGTGGGCATGGGAGTATCCCTAAGGATTCCTGAGGCAGCAGAGCTGACCAGGATCCAGAGCATGAAGGAAGAGGTTGTTTTACCCTGCAGCCTGGCCTGATGCCTACAGGGGTGAGCATATTCCCAGGCTGCAGCAGTGAGAGGAACCTCCCATCTGAAATCTGAAGAGATGCTAAAGAGATGAACTAAAGAGATTCGGTGGTTGCCCCCTTCATGCAAATTGAAAAATTCATCTTGGGCTGATGCTACTGTTTTCTCTGGTGTGCTTTATATTCTGTTAAAGAGAAGTGTTTTGGATGCCTTCAAAGGGCTGAAGGCAATACCTCATAGAAACCCAAGTGGCTGAAGAATTACCAGATATTAGCATTTACCTCAGTTGCCAAAGCTTGGACGTTTCTTTCTGCCTTTCATAAATTACAGCCTGCAGGGACCATTTAGTAATAAATCGTAGCAACTTGGCTGTTAGAGGGCAACCCATGTACAGAGGCACTTCAGGTCTGTGCCAGCATCTCCTTTGTTCAATAAAAGTAACAGCAGGAATTTGATTAAAGACTGATAGAAAAGACAGGGAGGGAGGAACATAGAAAAGATTAAAGAAAGAAAGAGCCACCTGGAAACTTCATTCCTCCTTTATTTCTAACTTAAGCTCATAAATACCAAATCTAAACCATTGTGTGTGTGAGAGGGAGGGAAAATTTCCTGCATGCCTGCACAGAAGAGACTGCACATGCAGCCACCCAAATGACTTTTAGCAAAAGTCGGATTCCTTCCTCCAACTTAAGGCTTCCTCCATGTCTGCATTGGAAATAAAACAAACTAGAAAACAGCATTATCCCCCCGGTGCTTTGGGAGAATGGCATTTGGGAGGGTCAGGCGAGTCCCATCCCTAAAGGAGAGCGGCGCTGGGTTTGGGCTGAGCCTGCCTGGGAGCGGGGAGCGCATTTCCCAGGCTGCCTCGGAGCAGCCCTGCGGCTCAGCACAATGCGATGGCCAGCTGCACACGGCCAGCCCACAGCATCTGCTCCTTTGTCTCCATCATCCTTGCCGTAACACCCCCCCCCAAAAAAGGAAAACCCGGTGACTCCAGCAGCCAAATGCAAATAAGCCCCCAAGAGCCCCGTTCTGTGTGATCGGCAAGCGACAGGCAAATCACATTCAAATTCCTCGCTGCAGAGGCAGCCCGGCTGTTGTTTGGGTGTAGGAGACCAGAACGCTGCCATTAAGTGTCCAACGGGAGCGAGGGTGGATCGCCTTTTCCTTTGCCTGGCTGTGCCCTGGGAGCTCGGAGCGCTCTGCTGGCATTCAGAGGCACGCTCTGGTTCCCAGGCAGGATTTCTAGGGCACAGAGAGGAAGTCTGGGACCATGAACTCCCCAGGAATGGAGAGTTCAACCCTCATTCAAGGTTTTGCATATTCTGGGGGCTCCTGCAGGTATTCTTGCCCTACTCCAGCCTAGATGGAGCAGCAAGGCAGAATCCTGTACCTGAAGTCTTTGGCTGCTGCATTTGCTGTCCCTTTTCTATACACCTGGACACCTGTGCTGCTTAAATTGTGCTTTTCCCCACCTGCCACTTCCCTTAGTCCATCTTTACAGTGTTTTTTCTCTGCTCACTTTCTCTCACACTTTTCAGCTGTTTGTAACACCCGTTGGGCAGTGAATCATTTTTGGCCGTGGCCTTGGCTCTGAACTGTGTTTAGGATGCGGTGACATCTTTGCAGCAAAGAGGCTGTCTCTGCCCCGGTTCAGGCTTCCCCACTTCAAGCCCCTGTCCTGAAGGCTGCTGCCTCCTCCATCCAGGGAGCAGGAAGATGCACAGCCCTGGTCTGGATCAGGCCTCGCGGGGCTGTTTTCTCACTCACGTTCAGACCACTACAAGGACGCAAAAACGGGCAGCGTCCGGGACTGAGCCTCCGGTTAGCAAACCACATTCTCCCGGTCATTCAAACTCTCCGAAGAGAAAGGAGCGAAATCCCGTATCCCGGCAGGGTTTGTCGTCCCGCTGCTCCTCACATCGCGGGCACCTCGGGGACAGGAGAGGGCGGCGCGGTGTCCCGGGGACCGGCCGCCCTGCGCCGGGGCCGCGTCCCGGCGGAATGCGGGGAATGCGAATGGCATGCTTGAGTGGACAGCTTCAGAGCCGGGCGAAGGGATGGCTCTCCTGCCATCTGTTGTGAGCCCCGCGGGCCCATAGCAACAGTGGCTCAGGAATGGGGCCGCTGCTTTTTTTTTTTTCCGTGAAGAAATTCTTCCCGGCCCTCTTCCCCGCTCCTGCATGCGCACACTCATGAATAAGCGGGAACGGAGCTGGGATTCCTGCTCCAGAGTGATGCGTGCTGAAGGAGAAAGGGTCTTTTAGAGTCCAGCTTGTGTTTGGTTTGGGGGGGCGTTTTCTTTTCTGCACTGGGACATGAGCCCATGTGTGTAATTCATTGTTAATTGCCAAAATCTTGTTCTATTCAAATCAAGTGTGAGCCTATATTTTCCACGAGGTCAGTAAAGTCTCCAGTGGATGTGCAGCCACTTGATTGTCCTCAATAAAACAGAGACCCCTTCTGCTGCTTTATTACGAATCCCAAGGTTGTAACAGGTGTAAATAATCCCAGTGCACTGATTTGTTGTGTCCATCAATTTCTTCCAGCCCCGGAGCTCTTCTATTGTGGCTTAGGGGCTTTGCTGCATCATGAAGTGGTGGGACCGGATTCTCTAAGGTTACAGGTAGCTCAGCATCACTGATGCTACTGAGAGGTGCCAATGTTTATTCCAGGGAAGATTTTGCCTCTTAAGAACTCTGTCTCCTAAGGACGCCAGTGTGAGGCAGCATGCCACAGGGAAGGGTTAGTGCTGAAAGAACCTTTATTCAGTCAGCAGGATCAGGGACAGACTGTCTGTCAGTCTGTCCGAATGGTTTCGCTCCTTTCTTTCCCCGTGGAAATTCCCTTCTGAAATGCAGATTTCTCTTCTCCCCACACCTTCACCTTTTTTTTTCCTGCTGTCAAGCAACTGAGGCCTCATTCCTGCAAATTGCTCAACCTCTTGCTGTGACTCAGCAAAGTGAATTGTTTTTAAGTATTCTAATTGCCTTAAGATGAGGAATTGTAAGTTGTAAATTTAC
The DNA here is from genome assembly GCA_026261815.1 of Monarcha castaneiventris obscurior. Taxonomy (NCBI): domain Eukaryota; kingdom Metazoa; phylum Chordata; class Aves; order Passeriformes; family Monarchidae; genus Monarcha; species Monarcha castaneiventris. Next base: position 933,801 of record JAMPIT010000622.1, read on the forward strand.
ATGAGAGTTTCAAGAAGTTTGACATGAGACATTCAGAAGTTAAGGGTATTTAACTTTCCCAAACAGTATATTGGTTTCTTTAGTATTTTTTAGTATTTCGTTTCTGTGCCTAACAGCATGCAGTAAATACCGAAATTTGCAGAGAAGCCCCCATGGACAAGAGGGAATCAGGGAACTGGAAAGGTTTCATGCCCTTTGCAAAGAGATGTCATGAAGGAGGAGAGGGGAGGAAACCCAGCAGTTTACCCCCAGTGCTCAGAGCTGTGTTTGAAGCTGGGCACACCGCTACAGTGGCTTGATCACAAGGAGCAGGGTATGATTTCAGTGAAAGCTGATATGTACAGGGAGGAGGGATAAAACTCTCCCTATTACAGGTATTTATTATCACTTGACAGCTGTCAGTTTGCAGTAGGGGATTTGCCTTCCTGTCAGCTCTCTGAGAACCAGGTATATTTGTCTACGGTTGTAGGGAAGGGTAGAAATCCTGCTTTCAAGCACAGGTATCATTTAACCGTGATAAGAAGGCAGGTAAAGCATTTCTTCTGAAAGACGGCTGTGGAGAACAGGGGAGTAAAGTCTTTCTGGCTCTACCCAGATGGGAAAAAACAAGTCATTAAAATCTGATACCTACCTGCTTTTAATGAGAGAAATGTTGTTCGAAGAAATAATCTCAGTCCTATCACCACCAAACTATTTTCAGGAGCCATTAGCCTTTCACCTCCTCATATGTTTTATCTCTTACTTTTGATCTCATTCAGGGAAAACGGCAATGCTGCTGCAACCAGAGATTTGGGCTTTAATCAGGAGCTTACTCAGTCATAACCGTGCTCTTTGCAGCCATCCTTCCCAGTAAATGACCCCCCAAAAACCGTGGGGACTGGGGTGGGGAAAACAGCAATTAAAATCAAGCACTTGGTGTCTTTAGTCACGTTTAGTTCTTTGGTGAGCCAGTATGGGTATTCTTATGGGTTCTGCAATGCTCCCTTCATCTTTCGCCTCTTCTCCCTCCCCAGGAACTCTTGCACAGCTGCTGGGGACAGGGGACTGTGAGTTGCCAGCCTGAACTACAGTCACGAGGCAGTTGGTTTTTGGGCTGGAAAAAGCAAAGAGCAAGAGACACCTGTGGATGGATGTTCTGAGCTTCACTGAGCAGACACAAACTCTAGCTCAAGTTAACTGTACCTTAGCATCAGTTTGTATCTTTGCTGTATTGTCTACCTGAAAGCTGTTGTAATGTAGAATACGATCCTTGATCCAGGCACGGTTGCTCCCACAATCCCGCCGCTGGAAGGGAAAGAAGCTGAGTTGGATTGCTTTGGTTTTGGACAGTGGGATCAGCAAAGGAAGGGTGTACATGGCTGAGGGCTGTTGAGGTTCAGTCTCATTCTCTCTTCAGTGTTTATCACGAGTTTTGTTCTTTGTACCATTCAGAATAACATTTTAAAACAAAACTAGGAATGCAGACTTGAGTCTGCTCAGACAGTCTGAGTCCTCTGGCTCATCCCGCCCAGGAGCCCACTTCTCCCTATGAAATGTAGCTGCTGTTGTTGCTGTTCCTACACTGCAACAGGTCTCCACTATCATCAGTGTTCTTCAGTATTTTCTGACTCAGCTCCAACATGTTGCATTGGATGGTTTCGGATGCTGATTTTTTCCTTGCATCTGTTTAATTCAGACTGGGATCCATTTTAATGCCAACCCAGTTTTATTTCAAAAGTTACCCATTATCAGCATGTGAGGATAAACAGAAATAAGTGAAAAAAGAATGTGAATTATAAATAAGACATAATATATACACATTTATTTCAGTGCTGCTTGTCCATATTTATTTCTTTTTCTTCCCTTTATCTATGGATATCAAAAGCACAAAAAAATGCCAGGAATGCCACACCCCATTGAAGTTCTCCTGACGGGACATTGAGAGCAATCCACGGCAACAGCTGTACTGCCTATTTATCCCGAAGCAGAAAATCGTACATGGGCCGGGACAATGCCCGGCGTCACCGACCGACACGGGGGCCACGTCTCTGTCACGGTGGGAACTGTCCCTGCGCTCCCCTGGGCTGTTTGTGTGCACAAGAATCGTGCTTATCATATTGCTGTAACACAGCACTTTGCATCTAATTTAAGCAATACTGGGGCTTTTGTTTGTCTCACGAGGTCTAACCCGGAGACAAAAGCCGTGGTCCAGCCTGAAGGTTATGAGACGTTACCAGACATTCATGTTCACACATACACGCTCCGTCAGAGGAATTTATGGCCATTACCATGTTCTCTAATGAGTACAAAATGAGACCATTACATATTCACATAATTAGTTTGACAGATTTTCATTTAAATATAAAAAGACTTCTAGTCTTTAGAGAACAAAAGGAGGGGTTTGTTTCCAGGGCAGTTTTTGACTCTGCTTTGCTGGAGCAGGAGGTTGGGAGTGACAACTGAAGGGAGACGTTTTAGTGTGAATAATTCTCAGCTTTTGATTTCATGTTGCCATTTCTTTGCTGCTTTTCCAGTTCCCCTGGAGCACCTTGAGGAGAGCTGTGTGATGGGGCTTTTCAGGTGCAGCCAGGAAAGCCCAAGTGTCATTTTTGTTTCTTGGATATTTTGGCATCAGAGGAAAAGATGTGGGGTTTTTTATTAATTTAGTTAGAGTGATTTCTCTTTGGAAAGGTTAGCAACAGCTCACCAGCTTGCTCTGTACCTTTTCCCATGCCTTTTTCACACCTCTTTTACCTGTGGTCACTTGTCCTTCCGGTTATTTGTCTTTCTGTATTTCGAATGCTCTGTTGGCATCACTTCAGCTGTAGTTTTCCTGAACTGGTTGGGATATGCAGCTTCTTCAGGCATTCATAGAGGAGCATTTGCTTAGTTTCACGTCTGGGTTATAGAGGCCACATGTTGGCCTGGTCACCTCATCACGATGAGCACTAAACATGACACATTCCAGGAATTCTTAAAAGTTAACATGAGGTGTCCTCCAGAGACCCATGCATGCACCCAGTGTATTCAGACCAAAACTCCTTGAATTATGGTAGATTTGGATTGCTTTAGGCTTGGATGATCCACTGATATACCAGAGTAATGCCCTTAAACCATGTGAAGTTCCTTTGGTTCATAGCATGTGTCTGTGGGGCCACTCACCTTTGTGTAACCAGCCTGTGTCCTTATCGGAGCTGACAACATTTGTTCCTACACAGGGGTTACATGCTGGGAGCCAGGACTAAGTGCACAGCTCCTTTATTTACACATCTAAGTGCCTCTTGGATGATGCTGGTAAATTCCAGGACGCTTGAGGTTCCCTGTGACATTTTAAAAAACAGCTTTTGGGCGAGAAGACCTTGCGCAAAACCCACACAGGCTTGGTTGTAACACTTCCCAGCCCTCCCTTTGACGGGATAAAGCTCAGGGCCCACTTGTCCTTTGGTTTACTATGAATGTCCCATGCCAGGATGTGCCTCCCATGTATTGTTTCCAGCTGAGAGTAGGAAAAGTTTTATTCATGGGTCAGACATAACCCCACTGTGGACATAGAGCTGTGAGCTCGTAGAGAGCACAAGGCATTTTGCCATTTCCACATGCTAAATCCCCAGAAGGGTTGATGTTCATCCTCAGCTGTGAGCACACCTGAGAAATCCCCTGCCTTGTTCTTCTGGAGACTGCTGGGTAAGAAGTGACCTTTTCCCTGACCAAGTGCAAATGTAGCACATTTGTGCTTCATTTAGGATCCAAGCACTTTTATTCCGTGTTTTTTAGCTCTGTCTTCCTTGTCTGGCATAGGCTTTTTAAAATGATGTCATGGAAAGGCGTTTGGGCTAAATGATGAATTAGTGCTATTGGAATTTGAACTGCTCTTGTTTTTCAAGTTATTCTTATCAGAGAGGCCTTGTTTCTGGAAGGGGGACAGCGGCGGCTCCATTTAGTAAAGCTGACAAAGCAGGAAATGATCACCAGCCCTTCACAAAATCCTAACTGAACATTTACTTAGAGCCGCAGTGGGAGAGACCCAGACCCATAAATCAACCTATTAAACCTTCAGACATGAGTTTTTGGAACCTCCCAGGCATTTATTTTTCCTGCTGCTCTTAAGAAGTCTTTTAAAGGCACAAGCTTCATGATGTCATTAAGGACATGAGCAAGTGATGTTGCTCCAGGCCTGGAATCAAGGCAGTGAGTGACCTTGCCCCTCTATAAACAAATCCTGGCAACTTCAGCCCTGGGTATTTATTAGACGTAAGCACAAGCTGAAGTGAGGTGCCAGTTTATCAGGCAGGAGAGGTGGTCATGTCTGTGTAGGAAGGGTAGAATTCCCTGGATTGTTTTAAGAAGGTCTGTGCTGCCTTTTATGGCAGGGTGTGTAGGTTAAGCCTAGCCTGAGTGGGTGGCTGAGGGGAAGCATCTATCGTGATCCATCTATCCAGAGCCAAGCTATCATCTTTTTGCAGTCCAGTTCTGCACAATGGAGGACAAGAGGCATTTTGGTGTGTCTGAAACGGAGCCCTTCAATAAGACTTGTGTACAGTGTTAGTACGTGGGAGTACCTTGTGCTCTGCAGAGACACAACAACCCCTCAGGGGAATGTTTAGGGGCAAAGAAAAATACAAACTGTCAGCACTCAACATTTAAATTTGGGGGTAAGGCAGCTAGTATTATTCCTCACTGTTTAATCCCCTTGGAAGATTAAGGAAAGGATAATTAATATCTGCTGTTAAAAAATCAACAGTGTGCTTCTTTCCTCATAGACAACATTAAAATAAAGACCTGTAGTTACATGTGTAAAGCCTGATTAGTAGGTGTGCAACTATTAGAGGGCCAGGATGCCTGGGTTTCATTTCTGCCTGTGCCACATCCTCACTGTGGGATGAGAGGCAAGGTGTTTACTGCTGTGTGTTTCCATTTCTCTGTCCTGGCAGTACGTGTGACAGCCCTTCCTAAGGTGAGGGATGTTGTAAGGCTTAATTGTCATGTGCGGGGCACTTTGCAAAATACACTGCACAGCTGAAGGTATGAAATGGCAATTAAAAGTAAAATATAAGGTCTTTCTCTCTAATTTTCCGAGGAATGTCTTTGTACTTTTGGTTGCTGTAACCGCAGTGCAGATTTTCCTGCTAAGTAGATGGTGAGAACTGCTTCTTGGAAAAGAAAATATCGCCTTCCTCAGCCACAGTCACCCAAGAATGAGCCTTTGGCAGCCAAAAAGAGGAACAGATTCTTCATCATTGTCCCTCCCATGCAGGGCTCAGAAGACAAGGCTCTGTTTACAGGACCAGAGTATTCCTTCATCTTCCTGCTTTGCTTTTGCCTCAGTGGCTGAGTGGTTGTTCTCTCTTTGGGATGGGGCTGGCACCATGAGCACTACAAATGTGGCTCATAATCCCAGTGCCTCTGAAAGGATGGATAATAGAGACCCCAGGTGCCTGTAGCTCTCCCTAAGTGTGAGAATATATAGGACAGTGGTCTGCTCCTGTCATCCCATTGGTTGAAAGTTTTGCTGCTTAACGTGGGATCTTTGATGAAGATCACTTTTAGTTCCAGCATTTCGCTGTTCCTGAGGATTCTGCAGCACTTCTGAGTGCAGCTCTCGTGAGGTTCCCCAGGAATAAAGAACACGTGACAAAGAACCATAAAGGAGGTACCATAAAGCAGTTCTGCTGCAGAGAAGAACCCAGAGAAACTCAGCCTTATACCTTCCTTTATATCTTTCTTTGCAGTTGAAGATAAATCATAAGCCAAGGGGCTGGAAGCTATTTCACAGCTCCTGGTGTGGGAATGGGTGCGGGTGGGTGTGGGCACAGATATTGCTTCAGAGTAAACCAAAAGGGAGCTGTGCTGGGACAAAACCAGTGAGGACCAATGTGGAGTTGGGTTTTTCTCTGCAGACTGTCCATTTGTCTCCTGGGGTGTTTTGTTCATTATATGATTTACATACACAAGGCCAGCAAGTCACTAAAAGCAAGTTTCATCTCAGACATGTCTGTCGACAGAAGTAGGGAAGCAAGAGCCTCTTCTCCTCTCTGTGTTGTTTAGGAAGGCAGCAGGAAGTGCTGGACAGACCCTGTGAGTGGTGGTGCAGCTCGAACAGAACTGAACAGCCAGAGCCTGGGCATCAGGAATAATTTCTTCCCTGAAAGGGTTGTTAAGCATTGGAATGGGCTGCCCAGGGAAGTAGTGGAGTCAAGAAGCAACTGGATGTGACACTCAGTGCTATGGATTAGTTGACAAGGGGGTGATCAGTCAGAGGTTGGACTTGATGATCTTGGAGGTCTTTTCCAACTTACATGATTCTGTGATGACATTGCTACACAGCACATCTAGCCTGTGATGTGTGTGGGCCATCAGGAAACCTTTCCAAGGGCTTTTGCCTCTCTGGCAAGATCAAATACAAGAGGAAAAGAAAGGAAAAACAAAGGGATGGACTGGGAAATGTGGCAAAGTCCCACCAGGAGAATTGGCTGATAAAATGCCCCTGTGCATGTCTCAGCACAGTTTCCATGGCTAAGGGCTCTTCTCCTGCCTCTGCAGGATTACATGGACACTCCCTCCCTCACGGCTGCAGTGGGACTCATCAGACAGTAAAAGTCCTGAGTAAAGCTTGCAGGCCTGAGCTGCCTGCCAAGTGCTGCCCACACTCCTTTTTGTTCTTCCCAGCATTGATCTGGGAGATGAGCAGAGCACTATTTTCCAGGGCCCTGAACCTTTTAGCAGCAGACAAAATGTTAATTTGAGCTGTGTCTTATGACCTTGTGACCCACAACATGCTCTGGGGTGAAAGGTTCTTTGTTCCTTGTCCCAGTTTTGTCAGAGCCTCTGAGGGACGGGCAGTCAGATAATGGACACTGGTCCAGCAGTGTCAGCTGTGCTTGGCATTAATGAGTGATCCCAAATTTCGGTTTTAGCAGGTGGCGGGCTGGAGCAACTCCTTTGCAATGTCCTAAATCTTTTTTTACAAACAGCTTGGTCAACTTTGTGAGCTGGTTCCTGTCCCGTGGATGCTTTGGATCAGGTCTAGTCCTGCAGTGCTGGAGTGAGGGGATTAAGACCAAACATTTTACAAGTAACCCAAACAATGCCCTGCAGAGGGGTGTGATGAATGCAGGAATCAGGACTCTGGCTTAGAATTATTGCTCATTGTTGTCTGTGTGGTTGTACCTCATACAAACAGGTGGGTTAGGAGCCAGCAGTGCTTGCTGCCATAAAAGCAGAGCAAAAGCCAAGCCAGGCCTTCAGGCAGCAGGAATCTCCACGTATGGCATCAGGCAGTCGGCATCAGCCCAGAGGGCATTACGGTAATCTTCAGGGCTGATTCAGCAGGTCATTGTTTACTGCTGACAGAGTGTATTGCCTGTGAACATTTATTTTATTAGTGATATTTGGTATGAGACCAGTTCTGAAAACTGGCGTTCTGCTGAGTGTGCTGGTGGGTGACAAACACCAGGAGCTCCAGTTCTGTGCTGGTCAGAGGTGGTGTCACTGACCCTTGCAGCCTTCCTCTGCAGTAGTCCAGAGATGGGAGATCCCAGTGCACTCCCAGCTCTGCACTCACCTCCAGGGTGGCACTGGAGTTGTGCTTCGCCTTTGCCTAAAGAAAAGGCCTAAGAGCTGAGCGTTACTTTTTCACAGTTAAGGTGTATGTAAGAGGATCTTGCCTTAATTTCAAAGTCATTACCGTATTTTCTGTCATGGAGCTTAACAGGTAGGCATCTTTCATCTGGCTCACCCCTCTGTGTGGGGGGTGAATGACAGTTTGTAACAAATGGCTTTTTAAAAGAATGAATAAGGGTTCCTAGCTACCATAAGCTGCCTAAGAATTCTGAAGGATCTTATCTTTTTAATGAAAATGATTCTGGTTTAAATCTTCTGGCATCTTGGAGTTCATGCTGTCACATTTCAGGTTCCTTGCCCACCTTTGCTCTTAGGGGCTAGCATTCCAAGCTGAATTCACTAAGGATCAAATTTGCTTGTTGCGAAGATTTTTTTTTTTCAGCGTCGCTGCCATTCCAGCTTTCCCCCAGGGAAATGAAGAGCGCAGTGTAACAGCTGCTGGGATTGCATGCTGGCAAACAGGGCAGTCACAGTTCATGCTGGAGGGACATGGTATGTGGTGATGCTTCCGTAAGGCAGGAATGAGTGAAGTTTACAACAGTATTCCAGGAAAGGAACACGCTCGTTACCTTTAGGGAGATTTCACTGAGTTGATGTGCCGCTGTGCTGCTCTTCCCAGTTCCTGAGCTCAGCCCCTGGTTCTTCTCCTTCTCCTTTAGGCAGATACCCAACATTTTGCTAATTCCTTCTTCTAGAGAAAGAGAGGGGAATGGGGTAGAGACTGGAAAGAGGATTCTTGGGAACTGTCCCCACATCTTACACCCATGCATTAAAAAAAAACAAAAAAAAAAAGGCCTTGACTTGTCTGCTAACCTGTATGTTTTAAAGTTAAGCCAACCAGGATTCCTGATCAGGGCCTGATCTCTAACAGTACTGGTCACCTGCCTTTATCACCTGACAGAAGGACAGGACAGGAAGGTAGTGGGGACATGCGTTCCCTAAAAGAAGGGGCAGGATTTCTTCCCGAGGTCAAGGGACCAGCTTGCCTCTTTGCCAGATTGGAAGCACAACCTTTCCAACCAGTTTGTCAGCTCAGCTGTTTAGCAACTTGCTTTGTTGGTGCTATAAAACCTGGCTCCTGCGTTCAATGTCGATTGCCAGAGGGCACAGGAACAACGGAGTGAGCTGCTTTAAATCCTGTGCTTAAACTCCATCAGGCCTTAGAGATGTAAAGAGAAGGTTTCTCTCTAGCTGATAGATTTATTCTCAGTCACATTCCTGTGTCCCCAGCGGAGGAAACAGCCTGAGCAAATGGGGTGGAATACAGCTCCTGGGATGCAGCTGAAATAGCCAGAGCTCCGGGGCAAAGACCCAAATACATCCTACACCACTGGGGATTAAAGTCAGGCTGTCAGTAGGGCTTTAACTCCCTGCAGATCTTTCACCTGACATTGTCTTTAAACCCTTTTGGGCTCTAACAGAAACAAAGGTGAATTAGAAGGAGATTTTCCTTGAAACCTGAGCTACAGAGTTTTGAGGATGTCAACGCTCACCTTGGGCTCAGACCTACAACATTCTGTGATGAGTCCCCAGCAGTTCATTGAGCTGCTCCAGGCCTGGGGCTTGGGAGGTTTCCTTTACTCACAAGTACTGATATAGCCAAAGGCAAGCCAAAAATTCATGATTTACGCTTCAGTCTAGCTCTGATCTGTCCTGAAGTCTGGCCATTGCTCCCCTCATGGTTTCATTGCATTTATCTCTTACTGGGGGTGTTTGCTGGGCTGCTCAAGCAAAAGGGCTCATAGAACATGATTCACCAAAAGAAGTGGTTCCCAAATTACCCAGTGCCAAATATTCTGGTTTGATCCAGCAAAGCTTTTCAGGTCATGATCAGCTTTAAGAGTGTGAGTAGTTGCACTGAAATGCTCTGGATTACCCTGGTGCTGGTGTGGGGACAGCGGGCGCAGCCTTGCACGATCAAGCCCTTGGATAGAGGCGCGAGAGGCCATGTGCTGGAGGAAGGGAGAGGGGTCACTGCCAGCAGTCCTGTCACAGAGTAGCACCCTGGAATTTAGGGCAAAAGCACATTGGACTTTTTTGTTTAATGCCAGTCTGCCTGAAGTCCTCAAACTGTGCAAGCCAAGATCAACAAAGGAGGCTAAAACCTCTAACGCCAGTTTCTCTTCTTTGCTGACAGCGATGTCAAGCACAAAATCAAATTCTTTCTGAGTGTCAGGTAAGTCAAAGACTGCAGAGTGCCCCAGAAGGGGATTCTTGGGGATTTATGTTCCATCGGCAAGACAAATGATAATTAAAGCCTGAATATTTCTGCTAAGCTGGGAAACAAAAAAGAACCGTCTTAATTCCTTAAATTCCTCATGCCAGGCTGTAAAATATATTCCATTCATGCCTGTGTCTTGCTGCTTGTTCTCTCTGTGTGTCTTTCTTTAGCATTCAGCCACCTGTTTGTAAGCAGTGTCCTGCAGGTTCTCAGGGCGCTTTCCTCCCCGCTCTCCCTGCCCTTGGACGTGCTGCTTTGACACTGAGGCCTCCTTGTCTACGGGAGACAGTCCATCAGAGCTCCCTGGCCTGCCCCGCTCCCATAACTTCATTCTTGGAAAGTTTCTGAGTTTCCCGGGTGATAAAACATGAGCAACATTTGCTCTGACCTGAATCATTTCTGAAGGCACTGAGCCCTGTTTTGTTATGAGGGTTACTCAGGGTGGGTGGTGGGGCATGAGAATTCCCAGTGATGGCAATTCCTGACAAGTGTCAGAAAGTCGCTGCCTGCACCTTTCATGCTGCAGGAGTGTTTTGATTAGTTTTTTAGTGCGTGCTGTAAAGTACATGTGACAAGCTGAGGGTGAGACACGCCAGCAGAACAAATCGGCACGTTACAAGATTGTCTGCCATGGCTTGCCCCCCAGCTCTCACCAAAAGGGGGGAAAAAAAAAAAGAGGAAAGGAAAAAAATCCAAGCCCCAGCTCTGTATATACAGCAGCTATCAAACTGTCACAGATCACCGCTGCTACAGCTGGGGTTAAAATAATATAATAGCGGAGTGTTTGCTGGTCTTGTAAAACCTCCTGTTATTCACTGGAGACCAAACTAATGAATCAAGGGGACAGTGTTTAAAACTGTTAAAAAAACTGTAAAATGACAAAAAACCCCACACAGTAAATAGCTCTGGAATGTTGTGGGTTGACTGCATGGGATTTTTTTTCTTTGCTCTGCATTATTTATCCCCTTAAAATTAATACCGTCTGCATGATGGGTGGCTTGGGGCTTGGAGAGACTTACAGAGCAAGTTCACTACCAGTTCTCAATTACTGTGGAGTCTGATTCTGTTCTCATTTACTCTCGAGTACATGGGATATGATTGTGTTTCCCTTGATACAGTATATGCAGGGAGCAATAAAACCTTCACTGTCTGGCCTTTGCAAAGAGAGACCCGGGCCACTCCAAATACTCTCAGTCAATTTATTTAGTTTTTACTACATTTCTCGTGGTGGCGACATGCTGCATCTCTGCTACCGGCCCAGCTCACAAGACCAGCATCACTTCTGGCAGAAATCAAAAAGTTTCAGATTTGAACTTTGGAAATATTCAGTCACATGTCCAAGCTTTAATAAAAAAGCCCAACACCATTTCCATCCTGAGGGGTCTTGCCTGACCAAACCTGGTAACTGAGCTACCTGCACAGGATGCTGTGGTGTCAATTCCCAGATCCATGGCAGAGGTTGGGTGGCACTGGCATTCGTCATGAAAATAATCATAATTTTCTGCTCAAAACAAAGCATGTACTTTTTAGCTTGACATTTCATTTCCTGTTAGAAACATGAGAGCTTTAGAATGGGATTATTTAGCAGCCAGACCCCCATCATAGACACTGACTTGGCCTTTCCTGAACCTTCCCAGCCCACTGCTAACTCCTGCCAGCATGGCTGAAGGTTGTTCTGCAGCATCTCTGCCATGAGGAAACAGGAAGGTCATAGCTAATACTATGCCAAATTCACAGACAGGGTTTTAATTGAACACCAGTTATGTGTGAATACTTGCATAAGGAATCCCGGGCCTGCTTTAAGCAAGGCCCCTGGGCGTGCACTTCAGGCTAACCTAAGTACAAGCGCTTCCTTGTGTTGTGTCTTAGAAGTGATGAATACCAAGTTGCCTTCATGCCCTCTTTTTAGAAATCAATTTGCCTTCAAAGAATGGGAATTTTACTGTGCTGCTGGTGGAAGGAGGTGGAATGTTAGACGGGAACCTTAATGCCCTTTCACAACATGAAAGGAAGGGAAAATACGGTTTTTCATCGGAGTAAACGACTTTGCATGTAGGTTGAGTGAGAAGTTGTATTATAAAGATGTTAATTTTTCTTTAGCAATATGGAGAGCCCATCCAGCAAAGCATCTTGTGAAGTATTAACAAGGTCATGGTTGGCATCCACAAGGATCTTTAATCCAGGCTGTAGCTGCTTTCAGCATTAGCAGCTTCCGAGATGTATTCGGGGAGGAGGGAAAAACCATACCAGGCTAATTGGAGAGAGCAGCTGGTTACCTGGAAGTCTAGGGACCATGTGTAATTAAAAACATTCCTGTCTCCAGCACAAGGCTTACAGATCTGTCCTGGCTGCCTGTAATTAGAGATGTGGACTGAATATATTGGTTTGGGAGTGGGATTATTTGTGCTTTCCTTGTTTCTGGTCGTCCTGTTTGATGGCGACGTTCTCTGGGACATGTGGAGGAGTTCAACATCCAAAGTGATCCCGGAAGAAGCAGGTTGAAGATCAAAGAGGGAGCACTGCCCTGCTGCCTGTGTTCTGTTTAAAGAAAACATGTTGGATTTCGGCACATGGTTAATGAAGCGCTGGAGGTAGTCTGATCTCCTGTTACTGATACAGTGAGGAGGCACAGCCTCCTTGCATGGGGATGGGAAAATAACCATAAATTCAGCAAGCACACACTGTACCAGGGCAGTGGAGCTGAGCCTGGGATGTGCCTTCACTTTGCTTAACCTTGTTTCCCTTCCCAGCCCTGATTCACAAGCTTTTCATCAAAAGGGATCCTTATCTTTTTTCACCCTTTTCCAAAACTGTGTGAATGGCTGAGACACTCTTTGAAGTCAGTGGGGGCTGCAAACTGCTCTGTGCTTTGGAAACTCAGACCATTAATTTTGGCACCTGCTTTTTAAAGATCTTTATCTATAAATTTAGCAGTGCTTCAGCTTCACTATCTGTATGGCAGGTCAAGTAATTCCTGCTTCCTCCAGGATCGGAAATGAGGAGTGGGGCAAAAATGCCCTTATTTAACTTAATGTGGATGGGTGCAAGATATGTCTAACTGAGGCATTATCTTTCAGAGTATAGTAAGTATGAAATAATTTTAAACAATGCTTTAATGTACCTTCTATGAGACAGTTAGTGGTTAAATTGATAGAATGGCACCAAATATGCTCAGAAAGGTTATCCTATGTGATTCTGTTAGGTGACCTTTTCTCTACGGATTTGCTTGTCTGCCTTTCTCTGCATTTCTTTGTGGTTTCTCTCATTTCTTTTGGGGTTTCCGTATTAATTTCATCCTACTGCTCCTTTTTCATCCCTTTTCCCCTGGGGCAGAGGAGAAGCAGCAGCAGAGGAGGAGGAGAGGGATGCATGTGACATCAGCTTTTCCCCAGTCAGCCCTGCAGTATCACTCCATAGCAGGAAGCACAGGACTTTCCCAGGACTGGTTCTCGCTGGAGGAGGAGAGGCAGTGTCTGAAGAGGCAGTGTCTGAGCCAGGAGAGATTAGGCTGTTACCCAACCACGGTTCTGACGTAAGGGCTGGGCTGAGAGCACCCCTAGGTGTGGTTGTGAAACTGGCAATAAAATTTGTTTCTGAGCTCTGTTCATGGGTCTTGAAGATCACACAGGGAACTGATCGAAAGCAGGAATGAAGGGAAAACCTCTGGCATTGCCTCGGCTTCTTTTTATTGTAATTTCCCAAGGAGCTGTGACTCAACTGTGACACTGGAATAGGAGCTTTTACAGTTCTAAGAACATGTGAGGCTCTGGAATAAGTGTCAGATGAGGCTGGGCTAAGCCATCACTCCTTTGTGCGAGCCTTTGAGGCAGCGCTGGTGTGTTTGAGCTCAGACAATTCAGGATCACTAAAACATGGGGTCCCACCTTAGCTTCAGAGTGATGGCAGTGCTTTTCTGGGGGGTAACAACAAGGCACCTTCTCCCTCCTCTATGTCTTCTGCTGTTCCTGCCCTGGTTTAGTCACCTGGCTCTGCTGTGTTCTTGTCTCATCAGCTCGGTGCCTGCAGCAAGGGCAATTACTCCAAAGCCATGGCTGGCTGGCTGCTGGCGAGCGCAGCTCTGTCATTATTCCTGCCTGCCTGTTAAAAGGGTGAGTGGGGCTGGCTCCTTCCCCTTCCTGGCCCTGGCCTGGCTCCCCATGCACTGCCTCACCTTGCCCGGCACAAGCTGCAGCGCTGCTGCTGAAGGCTGGGAGCGGGCTCCCGGCAGCGCTCCCCATGCAGCCCCACCTGCACAGCCTGAGGAAGATCCTGGCCCTCTGGAGCGCATCCCAACGGTGCGTACCCGGCTCCGCGGGGTCGGGGACATCGGTGTGGCACTGCATACCCCACCTGGGCACCTGGGCCTTTTGCTTCCTCCCCTGCTGGGAAAACTTCAGCTCCCTTTGGTGGCAGTCGGAAGCAATTCACTGCTGCTTGTTTTGTCTGCCTGCTTTGGTGAGGGATGGGATGTTCGGAGATTCGGTGAGCTGGGACGTTGCACTTTGCTGTCACCTCTCGTTCTGTCTGGTGTCATTTGCTTGTTCCTTTAGGCATGAACCTGTATGGTGAGCACAGCTGGGTCTGTTGTGCTGACACAGCCAGCTGGGCACAGGAGATGGCATTTGGCTGGGAGGCTGTGCCATCCTGCCCCAGCCTGGGCATGCTGCTGTCATCGGGCTGCTCTGCTGGCTGCTTTGCACTCTGTGTGGGCTCCATATTGTGAGAATCTGTGTTTCTGATGTTTAAATGATGACAAGCTGATCAGAACGACATCATATCACCTGGGAGCTTAATCACAGGTGGCACTGCGGCACTCAGACAAATCCTGCCTTCACTTGGTTTGTGTTTGGTCACCATCCCTATCAAGTGCATGATGTTTGCTCCTTTTCTGCTGGTGTGTTTATCCAGGGGCTGGGGGTGAGATTCAGGAGTTAGTTGAAGTACTGGAGACTGCAGAGAGATCTGTTTTCCAGACCCAATACTGAGTTTTCAATCCTTGTGATCCAATTCTAGAAAACAACTTCTTTGCCTTTGCACGGGTGCAGAGAGAGCCGTGGTGGCGCTGTGGATTTTCACCCAACAGGAGCTAGGGCCTAATGATACCAGGTGTGGAGCAGCCTTGTTTTATAGCAACAGAGCATCTTATAATTTAATCTTGACCTTATAAAATTACAGGACACCTTCCTTTTCTGCCAGGGCACTGTGCCCACCAGTGGCACCATACTTAGTGCAAACTGCTCCAGGGTTTTGGCGGGGTGGACTCTCTCCTTTAGAGCAGATTGAGGGCACGGGCTTGTTTTCAGCCACTAAATGATGCCTCTCTTAGAGGTCTGTTGTCACGTAGCCTTGAATTACTGGGCAATACTGAAAACATCACTGTTCAAGTGATTACTTTCCTTGCAGTCCACATGTTTGGGAATTAAGATATACCTGGCTTGGCTTTTCAGAAATACTTACTATCCATGACAATCCCAAGGAAATTATCATGAGCTGCAGTACAGACATACTTATATTGAGGCATTTTAATTAAGATGTCTAAGATTTTAGTTTTTACCTGTTTCAGCCAACTCTAGGTTATGTCATTCTCTACCACTTAGAGAGTCAAGTGTTTCTCTTTTGCTATTTACTCAGTAAGTGTTAAGTGCAAATTCCTCTAGTTGGCCTCTTCCAATGTAAATAAACCAGAATTTGTTTTAGTGATGGAAGCTAACAAGGGTTTAATTGACGTCAGTACAGGGTGAGCAACATTACGGTATCACAGATCAGAATTCCGATGTTCAGTGGCTCCCTGGGCTTTTCCCTCTGCCACAGTTGTCACACCACGAGGCTGGATACCAGGTGGGAAATGGCCAGTTCCAAAAGTGCCATTGCAAAACTTCTGGAAAAAGTGGATGGAACTGCTGCATGTAAGCAGGGAGGAAGGTTTCTGAGACCAGTTGACTTGCAGGTAGTGACTTGCTTCCTACAGGGGAAGCAAAACTTTATCCAACTGTAAAAGCGAATGCAGGCACTTAAACATTTAATCTGCAGGTTTTGAAAGTTAAAAAAAATAAAGGTTAATTTAAGTGTGCCTTTACACCTCTGGTAGGTGCAGCTCTCATTGCAGGAAGGCTTTGGTGAGATGTCTCTTAGAGGGCTAATGACAGGGCAGAGCAGACGGAGCCGTGGTTGTGTGGAACAGCCCCGTGTCCTCAGAGCAGGCACAAACAGTAACTACAGCTGTGCCTGACACAGGCTTTACCACAGGCTCCTTCCTGGGTGGTGCAGTCAGGCAACTCACAGGCTTCTGCTTCTTGGGAGAGACTTCAGCGAGCTCAGCATGTTCTGAGACAGGGCTCGGAGATCTTCCTAAGGGATCTCATAGGATAACAAATTCATTTCTTTCATTAGCATCTTGACAGTGTCCCAGGCTGAGTTCCTTGCTTGGTGGGAGCAGTGTGGTCCAGTGGTTCTGTGTAGCTCCCAGTGCTAAATGATTGGCATTTGAGCTTCCTTTTTTGGCTTTATTGGTTTGCATAGTGGCTACTTGCTAAACAGCATGCGCAAGAAATGGAATTATTCTTCTTACCAACACTTTGGGATAACTACACTTACCCCAAGTGTATTTTAGATCCAAATACATTAAATTTGGGCTGCCCTCAGGCATTTTCTTTCCCAGTTGATCAAATAATATTCTTCCTTCCAGGAAACAAGTTCCAGTTGCCTTGAGCTCTTGTCACAGAGGCGGAGTCCATGTATGTGAGGGACAGTTCCCACATTTTGACAGAACTAAACCAGGGTCAGAAGCTTCACACTCCTCTTATCTTTTGAAGCATTTTTCTTCATTTTCCCTCACAGCATTCAAAACTTTTATCTCCACTTTTGGGCCATATTTCCTGTGCTCTGGTGACCCTGCCTTTCTCTCCTGGTTTCCCTGAGCTGTGTCAGTAATTCAGTGTAAACTACCCCTCATTGCAACAGCGATTCTCAAGTGGCAGCACCTCTCATGAGATGTTGAGCTGCTGCCTGGCACACAGGAGTGCAACCAAAACCTCCACTTGTTTCTTAAACCTTTATCAACCCATTAAAGCAGGAGTGAGCACTGACCTAGAAATGCAGCAGCTGCAGCTCTGGCCATGGCTGAAAGAGCCTCCTGGTGACCTACTTTGTCCCAGCCTGGAGCATCCTGCTGCACAAGGGTGGCTCCTTCCCAGGAAACTCATCAACAAACTCTTTTGGCTGCTGAGGTTCGGGGGAGGCTGCAAATGAAGGGCTTAAATGGCAGGGACCGTGAGGTTCCTTTTTAGGAACCTTCCTGAAGCCCTCCTTTTTTACACCCAGCTGTTAGCCTGACCTTATCTCTGTAGTTACAGTGGGATACCTTGGACATGCACTTAGGAAGCCCCTGAAGGAATTGCCCAATGTAACCAGCACACACCAGGTTAGAGAACTCTCTCCTGTAACTTTGTTTTGGTTTAATTATTTTTCTTTGCTTTCCCATTTTGGTTTGTGTAGAGCAACAGTGACATCCCTTGGCTTATTAAGTGAATCCAGAGTACTGTACACACGCCATGTGTTTACTCAAGGTGGAGGGCTGGACCAGAGTGTGTCTGACACATTATAAAATGCTGAATTCTCGGAATAATTGTTAGCACTCCAGGTAGGAAAAAGAGCAAATTTGCTTCAGCTTATTCACTCATCGTAATGTCTAAAATTTAAATTCCTACAATAAAAGTCTGTTTTATTTTAAAAATGCATCCTTTCTTGAAGATAAGAGGGCTTAGAAAAAGAATAAAATTAGCAGAGGTTGTGGGGGAGGAACTGACAGCCAGAGGGTTGTAAAAAAACACAGTGAATGAAAGACTGAAAGTCTGAAATAGAGGATTCAGTGATGAAAAAAAAAAAAGAAAAACAAAACAAATCATTCATGTGAGAGGCTGATCTGGAGGATTCTCATTTCATTCCAAAAAACCTGAAAACAGTTCAATTTATTTTTAACCATATGAGTGAATCAGTAGATGCTTCCTGCAGGTATTTCATTGAACAGAACCAGTGTCTCCAGTAAATTTTTGACCAGCTGTAGTTACAATCCCACTCCAAGGTCCAATGCCTTGACCTGGCAGGGAGTCCCTGTGAGAAGGAGAATTGAACTCTGAGCCCATTGGTCCATTTCTGTTGCCCCATAGCCCAGTGCAGCTCTTGGGGGTTGTGTCTGCAGCCAGGTGCAGCTCTTCCTTGTGGCTGGGACACCTGGCACTTGCAAGAACAGCATAGGGATTTTCTCTTCCAGCACCACCAGAGACAGAGGAAAAAGGGAGTTATGCTGATTGATGCCATCTGATTCGGAGTCTGGTTCATGGCTCTTAATTAGAAATGAAATTGTAAGTGCTGTGCAGAGCAGTCATAACTGAGGGGAGCTACAGGTGCTCAGCATAAGGTTTTCCATTCCATTCTGCAGCTTTGGAGCAGGCATCATGTCCACAGCAACTAGAGGGATTTTCCCCTTTATCTAGATTTTCATTTCCAGTGGGAGAGCCCAGGAAACATTCCCAGCTGATGCTCTATGGGGAGTACTGGGGAATTTCAGACTGCCTTTTGTGGATATGTGCACAAGAGAGCAGGGGGGAAGTTCATGAAGAAGTTTGCCTCCTATCCCTCCAGACTCCAACATGCTGGAAATGCTTTCATCGAGTTTACGTGATTTTAGCCCTTAGAGTCTCTCTGCTTTATCTTCATATCCCATTGCTTTGGATGGCTCACGGCTTGCAAATGTTTCTTCTGGGTATTTCAGACACTGCCATCTCAGTCCAGCCAGGAGTATCCCTTTGGAGACCCTCTTTTCTCCCTGCCTGCTTTGGGGACTCCTCTGTGGAGTTTTGTTGGTGCATTCCTTGCTTTCCCTCCTGCCTGTGAAGTGCTTCCATGCCTCTCCACGGCTGCATGTCTGCAGCTAATGCCTGTTGCTGTGCTTTCATGGACTGAGAGAAGAGCACATAATTTCTTTTTTTCATCTCTCATAGACATTCTCTGGCTAATCTCTCTCTTTCTCTCCCAGCTGCTTTGCAGGTCAGCTCCACACAGCATTTGGGTTTGCAGGGGCCGATCTTCCCAAGCCGTTACCAAACACTGGAATTTCCCTGGGTGTTGACTTTTTGGTGCCTGGTGAGCTCCTTTTCTCATTGCTGCAGTATGTGGTTTCACGGGGAGTGGCTGGCTGCCGGCTCAGGTTCCTTTGGCTATCCTGTGTATACATTTTCCATGATCAGAGAGGGAGGCCGGCGGATAAAATCCTGCTGTTTGTGGATAACAACGGATAACATTGCTGTGCTAACAGACGTTTGCATGGGAGATATGAAAACAGCCCCATTCATACCCTCCCGTGGCAGTGCTGAGTCTTACAACTGCTTTGAAATTTGAGGTGAGCTGTTGCTCCATTGCAGAAGGCACCGGCTCGGCCATGGCTTCCCACAGGTGCACTGGGCTTACCTACCCCTGGTCAGCCTGCCAGCAGCAGGAGGGGTAAGCACAGCCTTCCTGCAAAGCTCCCAGCATCCTGGGGGAAGTTACAGACTGCTCGTGGGTGCCTTGTCTGCAGATTTCCAAAGATGGAAGGGAAAATACTGTATTTGCACTCCGGAGCAGGCTTAGCCCTGTTCTTACCCATACAGTAGGGATAATTCAGCAAAACACCACAAACATCTGAATTCCTTTTGGTAAGGAAAAAGCCAAAAAGGTGGGCTTCTTTCCAGAGGAAATCCTGACATTTCACTGCAAACCAGAATCCCCCCAAAGTGCAGCTGCATGTCCGGAGCCTGCACCGACCAGTTTGTACCTGCCAGGCCGGCGTTCAGTCAGCCTTTCCGGCGAAGACAAACAGGGTTATCTCCTCGAGTGTGCTTGGGGCTGCCATGAAAGGGAGGCTTTCTTCCCCATTTCCGAGAGGAACCAGGCTTGATGCTCTCCTATCACATAGGGACCTTGTTCTGCCTGTTTGTCCCCAGTTAATGATATCCGGTGCTGATTACTGGTGTCACAGTAGCTTCCAGCACTGCCCACTCTGATACTTGACTTTCCTTGTGCTGCTATACCAGATTGCCAAAATGCAGTAGATTTGAGGCAGGCTTTAGTTAGGAAAATTCAGCCTGACCTGGGAGCTACTCAAAGACTTGCCCAGGTGTCTGAGGTGGCACGATGTGGCCCATTTCTCTGCCCTGCCTGGCTTATGGTGGGGCCAAGTCCCTGCCGTTGGCTTTCGTGGCTCCGCTGTGGCAAAGGAGAACGGCTCGTAGTGTTCCCTTGCTCTCACACGCTGGAGCTGTTTGCACATTTAGAGCAAATAATGCTTTATTACTGTTTACATGAAAGGAGGAAGGCAAAATAAATTCAAAAAAAGGGGAGTGAGAACATCTTGTGAACCTGCTGTTCTCAGATCTCTCCGATAAGGACAGTTCCAAGTGCGTGAGAAGTTTCCTACTCCAAGATTTATTTACTTCTGAAAGAAAAGCCACCTTCATCTCATTATTTTATTTTCAATACAGGTTTTAATTTGGTGAGAAAATATCTTCCCCTTAAAGAACCTATTCTGCCTCATTAACTCCTATAAAAAGCACCCCCCCCAAGCTTGAAATGTTAAAAGAAGCATAAATTAAGGCTAAGTTTGTTGTTTGCCGCTTTAATCAACAAACATCCTTAAAAAGGACTCACAAAAGGTTCTGTAAACTAAATTTATTAGTGAGCAGGAAAACAGGCCCTCAGCTGCAGCCTCCTCCCCTTCCCAGCCCCTTGGATTTGGCAGGGGTGGGTTTTTGGAGTGACTGGTTTTGTTTACAGTGTCCTATTCTCTTGGGCAGGTTGTTGTGGTCCCATGGATCTCTGTCAGACTTTTGTGATGCAGCTGAACTGAAGTGACTTGGGACAGTCTGTTAATTAGGTCTTCAAAGCCTTCTCCCTTTTTTCTTCACTGTACAAATGCCCTTTTTTCCCCTCTTCTTTTCCCTAAATCTTTTTGTCAGTAGCTCAGAAGCAAAGAGGGTTTTTTTCACTGCAAGAGAAAACTGCCGTTCTCTCTGCCTTCCTTTCACCTCTCTGGGATGCTGGAGGAAAAATGGATTCACATCTATTTTCTGCACTTTTCCTCTCCTTGAAATGTTTAAGAAGCCTTCCACAATTTCCTCTTTATGCTATCATCATGATTTATTTCTCTCTTAGGAATATCTCCAGGCACAGAGTGGTGCTCACAGTGACTGCGGTACCAAGAACCAAGGGACAACTTAGGGACATAGTCTAGAAAGTTTCAGTGCAGAAGACAGGATAGTTGGACAAAACCATTAGAAATTAACTCCCCTGAGTCGGCACGTGTGAATATATTATTTCTTTCCAAATTCCCCTTAGAATTCCCCTCGTAACAGTGAACTTCCTTAGAATCCTCTTGCATCCAGACTCAGTTCAATCTTGAACTGATTTTTCATTGGGTTTATTTGGGTGAAGTCTTCATGAGGAAATTCAATAATGGGTTTTATTCATTGCTGCAGGATTTGGACTTCCTCACTTCTTAATTTTTTTCACAGCTATCTTAAGTTCAGTCTGAGATATGCAGTGTAAGAGAGATCCAATAAAAATCCCTTTTGTTCACTAGAAAAAATGGCCTTGACCCATTAGAGAGCGATTTGATACTTATCTGAACACCTCCTCACCTTCCAGGAGTTAATTTGACTTGGAGATGAGCCAAGACAGGGAGTTTTCTCTAAACTTCCCCCAGCTTTACAGGCTTGGATTCAAAGAGAGAGCTCTGAACAACTCGTGGTTCAGGTTTTCCAAACCAAAAGGCGACTGGGCACGTTTTGGAAAACCGGAGCCTCCCTGGGAGTTCTGTTGCCCCCTGATTGATGGCCCTGGCTCCAGCCCCTCCATGCTCTCACTCTTCATGGTCTGTGGGTAGGTCAGCACTGCAAACACTCCTCAAAGGAAATCATCCTTCTTCAGTGCAGCCCATGGCTTATCTCAAAACCCTATTTCCTCTGTCCATCCCACGCCTTCCCTTCCTCCCCCAGCAGACGTGACAAGGGTCTCGCATTTCACACCAGCTGCCTGAGCAAATGCAGGGTGGGCCCCACTGTGCTGCAGCCTGGCATCTGCAGTGCCCAGTGGGCCAGGGGCACGAGGAACAGCCCCAGGACAGGTTCCTTTGGGGCTGTTTCACATTGTCTTTTCATACATCAAATAAGAGCCTTTTTCCATCTCTGTGAACCAGCTGTATCCCAGCCCTGTGTCCAGCAGCTCACGTTGCCAGAAACATGAGGCTGGGAGAACAGGGAAGTGTGGCATGAGGGGGAGCATGGGCATCTAGGGCCGCTCCTCTAGTGCCATCACTGTGGGCATGCAGTGCTGTCCCACCTCATAGCTTTATTTAAACAGGAAGAAGGAAGCTTCCTTGGTTATCCCATGCCCCTGGCAGCACGCTGTTCCCTGGGCATGGCAGTACCAGGCATCCAGCTGCCAGGGAGCCAGGCAGGAGGAGAACAGAAACACTGGAGGCTTTTTTTGTGGTGAATAATAAAAAACAAAAGAGAAAAGACTCCTGGATGAATGCCTGAGTCCTTTGGTTCCCCACAGCAGAGATACTCCTGTCATCTCTGGGAATGGATGGGATGTGGCAGTCCTAGGGCGTCTTCATCTACTCCCAAAGGCAAACAAAGGCAGTGCCCATCATGGTGGTGTGTACACAGGGGGTTTTAGGCCCTCTCTCCCTGCTCCAGCCCAGGTGACAGGCTCTGGAGCTGATGGCAGCAGTGTGTACCCTGCCTGTTCGCTGTGACGTGGGAGCTGAAGTGAAACTACCTGCTTGCTTCTGTCCAGGTGGGAAAGGGCAGGGAGATGGGCAAGGGATCCCCTGGACCTTCCAGGCACCAACTCCTATCTGTCTCTGCCATAGTTCACTTCGCTTCCAAGGCAGCTTACTACAGCTGGGAGACACAGGTCAGAATCTGTCTGGGCACTGCAGGGTCCAGCTCTGATTTCTTCAGGTTTTCTGTAAGTCAAAGGACAGACGTTTTCAAAGCAGTGAGAACACCAGCAGGACAGAGGAAAACTTACAAAGACCCATGATTGTTGAGGGAGATTATATGACCTCTGCTCTTGTGCTTAAATAGGATTAAACTGCCATCGGAAGCAAACACTGAGTAAGAAACCAAAATCCGGCAAAAAATATTAAAAACAGCCCTCTGAGTCCTCCCCCTGGTTCTTACCCCCTGCAGGATATAATGTTTGATACTGGTGTCACAGGAGTCAGCCAGTGGAGAAATCCTGCTGGAAGAAGTCCTGGAGGTAGTTCAGTGGGAGCTGAGCTGTAGCGTGACATACAGGACATGCTATCCAGGGCTGCTCCAACTGAGCAGGGAACAAACACTTTTCTGTTGAAGCAGGATCAGGAGGGAATTGCACAAAGGCCAGGGTGTGACTGGGATGGGTTTAGCTGTGTAGGACCAGTGAGACATTCCAGCCAGGACACTGGCTCGAGGTGAGCTGTGGACACTGGGCACCTCCAAGCTGTGGCTGCCACTAGCCAGAGCTCCCCACAGTACCTCAGCTCCGTGATGTGGGTGTTTGGAGCCACGCTGGATCAGCCTAGAAGGGAAGCTGTGCTCGCTGTTCCAGGGCAGCACGGATGGAAGCTGTGCGGGAGGTTTCGTTTTGTCAGCAGTGTGTGCTTGTTGTGATCCCTCACTGTGAATTCCCACTTGGATTAGCTGCCTGTCATCTGCCTCAGGGCGAGTCCCTGTGCTATCGTAAGTGCTATCATGCTTCAGTAATTAGTCCAAGGTTGTGGGGAGCCTCAGGTTTATGCTACAGGTGCTAGTGCTTTTGTTGTTGTTTTTATCACAGAAGGACAAACGTTCATGGGTTTTTATGATCACACCCCAAAACCGGACTTTGTTTCATTGCCTGGGCAACGTCTGTGACCCTGTTTGCTGCTCGGTATCTTGCCAAATGCCTGGCCAAGATGCAAAGTACACTTAAAGTGTTTAAAATACCAATAAAACCATCTGGGATCATTTCACAGAGCAAATTATCATGGGTCCATCTGGCTCATGATGGAATAATCCTGAGCAGATGACACGCTGCACATGGCGGTGTGGGAATATACCGTGTTCCATGTAGCTTTCTAGTCAGAGAGGGGACAAATCATGCCACTGGGAGGGGTGATAGCAAAAGCCATGCCTCCAGTGGGTGACATCTGCACAGGAGAGCTCTGCTGGCAGCAGCGTCACCCTGGCTGGTGGCTGCAGACACTGCCTCTCGAGCTGGGAGATGGGTGTGCTCAGCTTGGATAAGAAAGGGCCTCTTGCCATGAAAGGGGTTGGGAAGGCAGGCACCACCTGAGTCATCCCTACTTCCAGGCTGTTGAATCCTGCTTCCCAAACCTGCCCTTCTGTGTCACAAGACAGTGATCTAGAGCTGTTGAAATTATTAACCCATCCTGAAGACGCGTCCCCTTAGGCACGTGCACGGGAAGAGTGTGTTGTTGTCCCTGGTACAAATCCAGCTGTGAGAGCTCAAAGCCATCACAAACCAGGTGTGTCACAGAGCCCCAGGTTTTATACAGACCAAATCCTCTCCCTAGGAAGCACAAGTGAAAAAAATGTGGGAAATGGCACTTAATCTGCTGAGAGAGGTGCCACCTCATGATGGGTTTCATTATTAGGACTCAGATGTAGTGCTCACTGCCTTTGTAACCTCACCTCAGGTGTTTTTTCTGCATCTCCCATGCTGGTTTATCACTATGATTTCTGCAGCTGATGAAGTATTCAACATTTCAGGCTGCTGATTATGAGTTTGCAGATTGGGAGAGAGATGTCAGTATGAAAAGTAGCACTAGCTGAGCATAATTTCACCTGATACAGATGCACCCATTCAATATTTTCGTTCAAATGAGACCAACAGGAACCAGAATAAGTTACTTATAAACAGAAATAAAATTATCTATGTAACATGTTGTGATAACAGTGGGTGAACAAATGGCTTCAGGGAGGCCAGTGCCTCTTGTGAAGAGCATGTTGGGAGTGGGATTCTTTCCTGCTTAGATTAAGATCTCATCCCTTTTCCTCACTCTATAAAATATCAGTCTCTTTCTTTATAAAATAGGGATATTTTTGGATTTGGATATTCCTGGATAAAAGATCCATTATGGGCCACATACTCATGCTGTGAAGAGCAACTTTTCCAGCATCTCCTTCAGTCACATCTTTGGGTTCAAAAGGTATTTTCTTTTCTTTCCATTCCCCCGCTTGCCATCTTCCTTCTGCATGGCTCTCTGGTGCTGCCAGCAGCTTGCAGAGGAGTTTGAGTTCAGAGGTTATTAAAGGAGCAGGCGCTGTATTCACATCCACGTGCAAATCCAAAAAACAGGGGTGAACATGGAGCCACCCCTTGAGAGGAAACAGCCATCAGATAAAAAACCAGGAGTCTTAAAGGAGGGTACAGAGCAAAAAGGGAGAGGCAGATGTTTGGCATCAGAAGGGCAGGAAGGAGGATGGCAAGTGGCAGGGTAGGAAAGCAGAAACTGACTTCATTTCACCTGCAAAATCTGTCACCACTGGGAACAGGAAAATTAAATCCTGCAGTCTTCAGTCAGGAAGACTTCCACACCACCAGGTCTGGCCACTTGAGTTCCTAGGCACAAACCAGCTCAGCTCCCTAATAGCACCGTGCTTGTTTCATGCCAGCCAAAAGCAGGGCATTAGAAGTACGAATTCTTACTTGAACCTTGAACTCCTTCCCCTGTAACGCAAATCATTGTGCGGCATGAAGGGTTTTCTTTAGTGTTTCACAGCAATACAAGAAATGGAAAGGGGTTTTTTATCTTGTCTCTTCCTTCACCTCCCTTTGTGAGATGCAACAGTTCAGCTTCACGTAGTTTTAAAACTAATTTAATGTACCTCATTTGCTGGTTAAATGTCCTGTATGAAACGAACCCAGCAGGTGACAGCAGACGCTGTTAAAGCCACCGCAGCAGTAACGTGGCTTTGCAGTGGCCCGTGACCCTCGCTCCCGAGGCAGGACCTCAGCGGGCAGTCGGAAGCACCGCGAAGGCCTCTGACTTAGGGGAAGGTGTGACTGGCGTTCTGCAGGCACAGGGGAAGAACGGCATGGCTCTGGAGGGAGCCCCGCTCTCCGAGGTCTGCGCCCGGCCGGGAGCTCAGGCGGCCGGCGCTGCTGGTGCGGGGATGGAGATGCGGCGGCGGGGCAGTGGCGGGATGGGGGAGCTCGCAGGGGGCTCGGGGCTGCAGCCGCCGTGCCGGGGGGGCTCCCCCGGTGCGGGGCGGTGCCGGGGGCGGGCTGCCCGTCGCGGCACCTGCCGGGGGCGGCCGGAGGCGCCCTCGCCCGGCGCGGCTCCGAGCGCCGAGCCGTCCGCGCCCCGGGGCACGGTGAGTGCGGCCGCTGCGGGAGGGCCGGGAGCGGGGAAAGCGCGGGCAGCGGGAATGCGCGGGCAGCGGGAATGCGCGGAGAACGGGGATGTGCGGGAGCGAGGGATGCGCGGGGAGCGGGCACTGGAGGCGGCGGGGTGGAAGAGAGCCGGCGTGCGGGGGCTGCCCGGGCTGCGGGGCAGGAGCGCTGCTTCTCCACGGGCTGGGCAGGGCGGGCTAACAAAAGGCGGCGGCCCCGCAGCCCGGCCGGCACCGGCGGAGTCTCCCGGAGAAGGGCGCCCGCCCCCTCCCCTTCCAGCTGCTGTTTCTTGTTCGGTGTTTTCGGAGCCTCGGGATGCTGGGAAGAAGCAGTCGGGGAGGGAAGGGGCGTAGGATCAGACCTCGCCGTGCCGCGCTTGCCCCGGTCCGTACGTGAAACTCGTTACTCGGAGGGGTTCTCCAGGTGCGAGATAGACGCCGTCCTTGTGCTGTGTTTGCACGGACACGTCCCGGACTGCAGCATCCCGCTGTCCGGGCTGCAGTTGGGCAAGAGCTTCGGGGCTTGAGGGTCCCTTTAATGCTCTTTCTCTGGAGGCAGTTGCCGGGCATCAGAGCAGCGGGCGGTTTCGTGTGCACTCTCACTGTGTTACATGTTTTAGTAAGCAGTGTAGTGTTCCTGCAGGCAGTTCTGCTGGCAGGCACCTTGCAACGAGATACTGGGACAGAAGCTGAGAAGTTTTATCACCTGGTTGGAATGACCCACAGACTCCTTTAAACGGCTGAGAAGAGAATTATATTCAAATGTAACATTATCAGCCAGCATTTTTCTTTGTAAATTTGGGAGGAATGTGACCCACAGACCTCATTTGCCTTCACTCCAACTTTCACCCCTACTTCTTCTGCCCATGACGTCCAGAGGTCTGCTTTTCTCATTCCCAGTTGTAATGCATTTTAAACTCTGATCTCTGTATGTTCTTCTGCCTAAAAAACCCAGCCTTAAATTTAAGTGACAGTAGGTGCCACCAGCAGCACCCATTGAAACACGTGCATTTCTCATCCCCAGCCTGAGCCCTCTTTAGCCCAGGCAGCAGTGGGGTGAAGCTCAGCAGCCCACTGTGTTTCCTCAGCCGTGGGGCCTGACTCTGGTCCTGCAAGGTGCTTGTCCAGATTTTCCTCGACACCAGCAGAAACAACAGTAGGGAAAAATCAATGCCCTAAAACTCCTTTGACTGAGAGAGGTGAAGTCCAGGCCAGCCTACAACTGGGAGAGGGAGGGGTGCTCTGCAGGTCCATAATATGGGGATTTAGAGGATTGAGAGCTTGTTGGCCCATATTAAATGGTGCTTGGCACCTCTGGTTCTTAAATCGAAGAGGGAAGTTCAGTTCAACTGAAATCAGGATTACTGTAAATTTTAAGGGAAAGTTCGTTTAATAATCACAGAAGCTTATCTTGCAGAGGTCAGCAGGCCAGAAGTTTAACTGTAAAACATTGCTCAAAAGGCAATAAGGACATACAAGGCCAGCTGCAGCCTACTTGGCATTGCTCTGCAGAGAGGGCTGCTGCCGTGGCACGTGGGAGCCCTGCCTCTGGGAGACAGGCAGACTGGGGTCCTGCAGCAGCCAGAGGCCACCACAAGTGCCCCTGTGTTCAGTAGGCCTGAAGAGATTTTTTATGAGAATAAAAGCAGGGTAATGTAGAGCCCTTCTCCCTCTACAGAATATCCTAGCTCTTGGCAGCAGTGGGAGAAAAGCTGAGCTCTAGCAGGGGGATGCAGCTGGCATCAGTGACCAGATGGACTCGGGAAGGCTGCTGAGGGAGCAGCAGTGATGGGGAAAACATCCTTCCTGCATTTGTTTAGCTAGGGTGGACCCTGCTTTAATGGTCATCCCTCTGGGTGAGCAGTCGTCCTTCACTTGGTGTGTGCACAGCAGCTGGCATGGTGGGGCCTGGTCCATCCCATCCCTGGGCTTCTTCACCCCAGCAGCAGTGTAAGTAAATAAATCAGGAGGATATGACATCAAACAGGGTGTTTTATAATGCCCTGTGTGATTCCCACTTGGCTAACATTTGTTCAGGCCTGGAATGACTGTGGCTGGCACTGGCAAGCTGCTGGACTTTAATGGATGTGGGAGTAGAGAATGGCTTATGGTCCACAGGGTCAGGCTGTAGCCACACTACTCAGAGAGTACCAGAGAGTCACTGGGAAAGAAAACCTGTGTGTTTGAAACCATGATTTAGGGGGTTGTTCCCAAGTTTAACCAGAATGAAATGCTTGGCTACCCTTGGTGTGCTGCATTGCTGCATGCTTGCCTGTGTTCAGATGAGAGCCACTTCTCTAATCCTTTACATTCAAGTTGCACCAGGGCTCAAATTAGTGGCAATGTCCTTTGGGTTTAAAGAAGCATGAGGAATTTCAGTCTTCAGTTGTTCATGAGGGAAGGGGTTTGGGTGAGTTTTTGATGTAGCAGTAGCTGCTGTATTGGCTCAGTTCTAGAGGTTGGGATCAGAAGGGTAAATTTATGCCTTTGAAAGAGGAATCTGATGGAAATTAAACCAGCCCACTTCACCCTGATTAGATTTCATCATGTTTTGCCTTCAAAATGCCTTCAGCATCCTGGCAACAAGGGCAGAGATTTGAGAAACGTCCAAAAGTTAAAAGGACACAGTTCCTATGGATTATCAGTGTGTCTTTCATTTTAAAAAAAATCTCATCTTTACTATTCTTTCAGCAACTCAAAACGGTGTTGAAGAAAAGTATTCAGGGAGACAATAAAAATAGGCAGGCCAAGTGCTCTCCAGCAGCGACCTGATCCCATCTCGTGTGCTGCGGAGGCTACAGATTCCTTTGCAGTTACAGCCGGGCTCCGGGCTGGAGACAGACTCCATTTCAGCCTAATTTAAGCCAAGTACGTGATGAGAACTGGTGGCCAGTACAGTTATAGTGGGGACAGGGCCCCTGTGCACCATGGCTGCATCCTCGTCGTGCTATGGCAGCTTAAATTTCCCTGCATAGATGGGAGCAAATATGTGCTATAGTAAGGCATAGCTCTAAAAGCTCAGCTACAGCCCTGATGGAAATACCAAGCCTGGAGTGTGTTTGTCTTAATACCGTATTTTCCCATCCAGGCTAGGGAGAAGTAAATGGCTTATACCACCCCCCAGGGGCAGGGATGATCCACAGGGAGAAGGAGAAGCTGGGATATTTGGAGTGACTCTTGCATCCAAGGAGTTTGCCTTGTGAAATCATGCTTTGATTTGTTTGTCTTCCTGTACAGACATTGTTTGCCTGGGAGCCCCCTTGCTCCATGCTGGCTAGAGTGCTTAATTCCCTGCAGGCCAGACCTCGGGACAGATCTGCTCTGTGTGGGGAAGGGAGTGGTTAAGCCAGACCAGAGAGAGGTGTGTGTTGAGAGGTGGATTGAAAGGAAAGGTTTTATGGGGCCCGGTGTGAAGGATGCCAAACCTCCAGGCTGGAAAGTGGGGGCTGTCACTGTCGAAGCAAAAAGGGAGCTTAGTTTCTAAGTGGCTGCTGAGTTTACTGCCTTGTTTCTGTCAAGGGGTTTGCAGGGGTGATGCTGATTAATGTAATGTCCTTTCCCCGAGTCTGTCTATTCCCTTCCTCTTCCATCTCACCAGGCTCAGTCTGACACTTCATTAGGCCGCTTGTCCCTGATTTGTGAGGAATAAATATTGACACTGATGGCTCCTTAATAGGATTTGGGTTTGCTGCTTTCTCTCTGAAAGGGTTTGGCACTTGTGACTCAATTTGTGTTTGGGACTGGCTCCACCAAGGCTTCTTTTTGGGAGGGGTGTTGGTAATGACGATGGCACAGCGTGTTCTGTGTACGAGGAGAGGCTGGGAGTGGGGTTATGTTTTGCTCCCCTTTTTCCTGTTGACATGCAGAGATTTCCAGGCTGTGACTCCAAATCACTGCATGTCCCTAGCGAGGGTGTGGCTTCCTTTGAGAGGGTGCTGCTGTTCCCACTGGGGAAGAAGAGTTTTCGATGTCTTGTTAACCTGTAACTGCTGTGAAGGCCTCAGGTCAGACTGCCACTTGGCACTGCTGTGGGTGCTCCTCTCCTCCACGCTTCCTTAATGTGCTTGGGGGTGGCCACTCCAAGGAAATGCAGCTCACGCTGTTTCAGAGTGTTTTGGGTGGATTTTTAAGATGTGTCTGAAGTGAGGAAAGTCCCATTAAAAGGTGATAGGCATTTAGGCTAAGTGGGGTTTTCTGGGTTTCCCAAGAGCTGTGAAAGATTTCACATCTACAGAGCAGCACCTTCATGCTCCTGGAAACCCAGGAGGACCTGAGACTTCTCCCTGGAAGTCAAAGCCGTACGCTAACCCACAGTGGAATTTCTCTCAACTCTTTCTGGGGACTTTTTACCTTACTGGTACTGGAGGGCAGCATCGGAAGCCCCCTGACCTCATCCAGGTGAGCTTCCCACAGCCTCTGCAGGTGCTAATCCAGCTCTGCAGCGCTTGCAGAGAACATCCCAAGACCCACCTTCAGATCTTGCTTCGAGCCCAAGGAATGATTTGGGTCTAGGCTCAGGATCATCAGTCCAAAACACAGTAGACGGGGTGATGGGGAAGAGTTTTCCTGCTGGCAGGGTGCATGGAAGAGATCCCAGGAAAGCTGCTTGTGGTATCTACTCAGCATAAATGACTCCTAATGCTCTTAAAGTGTCTCCCTGCTGGGGGGGAGTGGAGTCAGGAAGACCATTTGCCCCTTTGGGGTAGTTTGTGTGAGAATAATGGGGATGCACTGAGGTGTAGGACCAGGCAAGAAGGGCCAAGGGTTTCTCTCTCATCTCATGTTCCTTGTCGTGGTTGCAGCCCTCATCCTTTTCCAAGCTCATCTCTGCCAGACTGGCAGATGCTAAAAATATTTTGAGTGACAAACAGATATTTATTTGCTCAGCAGCCAGCATTTCTGTCACTTGCCTTGGGCTCTGTCATTCAGCCGGCCAAGTCCTCAATCTATCCTCATTTCTTAGTTGGGCAAATCTCCTGCTGAAATCCCCAGGAAGTGAATGGAATGCTGTGTTGAGTAAGGTGTTCAGGAATTTGTCCAGGAAGAGTCGATGTGGCGTGTGGGATGGAGAAGCAGCTCATAAGGAATAGCTCATATTCTGGGGATTAGGCATTGCAACACCTGTAAAGGTGATTTAGACCTGTACACTCCACCCCTCTAGTTACTGCAATTAAAATCTGGAATACCAGGAAGCACTGCAAATAATCAGGTTAGAGAGAGCTGAGAGGCTGTTCAGCTGCAGACTTGAGTTCTTGGTGCTGTGTCCACCGTGCCTGTGACAAACATGAGTATGAGGCTTTCTTCTGTCCCCTCTGAAGAGATGCTCAGTTTGTCACTCCATTAGTGCAAATCACCAAGACCAGTTTTCCAAAACGCAGTTGAGCCACTGTTGCAGCACTTTGGTAACATCCATATTTCCATAGGAGAGCTGCTGGGCTAAAATTTCAGGGTGTGTTCCTTAAAGTGCAAGGTGTCGCCAGTGCAGGCAAGGAAGAGATCCAGCTGTGCTGGCGGAAGAGATTAACGCCCCACTTGCTCATAGTGCCAGAAACCTCGTCCATCCGCCACTGGAACAGCTCCTGTAAGCGCTCCCTTAATCTTTAGCTTTAAACCATTTAAATTGTTGGTCTGATCTGACCTCGTTTGGTTTGTATGGAGCATATTAGGAGCTGCACTAGCAGATCCAGCCTGGTCCCAGCTCCACGCTGCTGGTGGAAAAGTTTCCAAGTGAGGACTGGGCTTGCCTTTCAGGTCTCAGGTCTGCACCCTGTGGCCAGGTCCCAGGTAGGATATGTCTTGCCTGATGTTCAAACCCCCTCCAGGATGGCCCTTTTGTAGCTGGAAAAATCGCTGTTCTGAAGGGTGAGTGTAAAAAGAGTAATTGTGGGGAAATACCTTCTGCTTATTGCATCTCTTGCTGTGAGCATAACTATTCTTTCAGCATGGAGGGCTTGCAGGCTTTTCCTGTGGAATCATTATAATTCCCAAATCCTAAAATGGAAACTAATCCTTTTAAGTACGGCTTTTCCTTCCTCCTTGTGGCTGCTTTTCTCTGTAGGAGCTGTAGTTACATTTTTTGTTTCATTTACACTTGTCCTTCAGAGCCAGCTTGTGCTTTGGTGTGTGTAATGTAAGAGAAGTTAAATGTTATCATTGATACAGAAGGACACTAGATCCACAGCATTCAGTGTGGGGATACCCCAGAGGCTATCAGGATGCTGATTTACCTGTGTGGTGTCCCTGGTCCTTCCAGGGACAGGTGTGTTAAGGATCCTGCTCCTGGGTATGAGCGCTGCCATGCATCAGCTTCATCTGAGGCACCTCTGCCCAACATATCTGATGCACCACAGAGAGAGCTGATCCCAGTCTTCTATGGCCAGCTCTGAAGGATTGTTCCTCACAGCCTCCTGGTCCTGAACAGCCCATGAGGAGAGGGGATGCTCTGATTCCCCAAGCTGATCCCATAGTGTCCCCAGAGGCATCTCTGAAAAACCTTGAGAGATGCTTAGTAATGGTCAAGAGCAAGTCTATAAGATAGTCCTGTTAGTCGTGGGGTAGAAAAGAATGAAAACGTCATTTCTCTGTGGTTTACTCCTGTCTTCACAAAAT
The DNA here is from genome assembly GCA_026261815.1 of Monarcha castaneiventris obscurior. Lineage (NCBI taxonomy): Eukaryota > Metazoa > Chordata > Aves > Passeriformes > Monarchidae > Monarcha > Monarcha castaneiventris. The sequence goes on from JAMPIT010000622.1 coordinate 966,651, forward strand.
AAGTAGGTAGATCTGTTTTCTGAAGTGGGTTAAAGGTGCAGGAAAGCATTTCACTTGCAGGTAGAGCTGGGTGCAGGATGGATCACACGCCACTTTTTTTGACAGATCAGGACAGTTGTCACCTCTCAATTGTCTCCTCCTGAGAAGGTGAGATCTCCCCTGAGCAGGCAAAGTGCTGCTCAGGTCAGTACTGATTTAGAGCCCTTTGCTTCCATTGAACTTCATCCCGAATTAGAACTTTAGAGAATTAAGCCACAGCCCTAGAAAGATTTTGGGCCAGAGCTGCACAGAGCAAGCGCACTTTGGGAACAGTCTCTCTGGGTGGTACTGGGGCACAAGCAGCAAGCTGTGATAGAGTATAACCGTAAACCTCTATTACAGAAAGCCAGGAATTCACTAGGGATAAAAGCTAAAGTCTGAGCCCTACAGGTTCTTCCTTCCAGCCAGGATCCGGGTCGTTTTGGCAGGGCCATGCAGGGAGCTGTGCTCCGACGCCGGCTGGGCAGCACAAGAAAGGACTGGGCTGTGGGGCTGCGTGCCCAGCTGCCTCCGAGGGCCAACTGCTCATGCAAAGCAGGGAAGGCCCCCAATTCAGAAAGCGTGGATTTAGGGTGCCTTTAAAAGGGTGGCAGTCTCCGGGTCGAGGTCTGGGTGCAGCGGAATGCCTATTGTCAAAGCTAAAGACCAAAAGGAACGCTGCATATTGTGGGCCCAAATGCAGCTGGCACGGACCAAAAATGTGCATGTGAGTGCCTTTCTAAGTACCCAGTAATCCTCCAGGGCAAAACGGGGATTAGGGCTCTCTCCCAGACAAAGAGGGAGTTCATTTTCTCAAAGATCCCTTGGCCAATGAAGTGAGGAACCCAAATGAATGCCAGGGCTCCTTTCAGCTCTCTGCTTGCAAACAGGTACGGCGCCGGAGCAGCTGGTTTGTGTGGGGCTGTGCAAACAGAGCGCGGCCAGATTGTGGGATTGAGGTCAGGTCAACTAAAACCCATCCAATCCCAGAGAAAAGGGGAAGCCAGAAAAATGCTGGACAAGTAGGACTAGACAGTGCTGCACAGGGAAAACGTGGTCTCCTTTCTCCAGATTTTTTCTCAGTGGACCTGAAGGTCAGTGCTCATTGAGGTTGTTTAAGTTGGAGTCGCCTGAGTGAAGAGCCCTCCGAGAAGGAAAACTGTGAGTCTGGATTAATTCCAGGTGACTTCTCAGCCTCTGTTGCTTTGCCCTGAAATTCTGCGTGCTCGGAATCGCCATGTAGGAGCCGTTAGACTGAAAGTGATGGGTGCCTGAATGGGGGATGTATTCATCTAAAATTCGCCATCCCGTGATTTCTTTAATTTGCCTTCGAGGAATGGCCTGTGCAGGTAGAAAAGCACAAGGCCCTTCTGGAAAAATTCTTCTTTTCCCTTTTGGTGATTGGCTTATGGCACAAAGATCAGCTCTGGTAATCCTGTCTTACCAGGTATCAGGGTGGATGTGCCTGTGATGTGTACAGAAAATGTGCATTAAGTAGTCCTGTTTCTTAGAAGCAGCAGCCAGCAGCACTGTGAATGGGTTTGGGTTGCGTGGGGCTTTTTTACCCTGAGCTTTACTGACCCATCTGCATCCCAGACATGGATATTATTGTTTCTACTTGACACTTGGATCTCGCTGCAGGTCTCTGGAAAGAATGCTTAATTCAGTCCCAAGATTCATATGCTCAATGGAGCCTTATTGAGATTTCAAACTCTGTCTTGCTCTGCTTAGGATGTAAATGTGCTTCCAGGAGTTATACAGGTGGAGCCTGTTGTGTTTTGGATCCATGAACCAGCCTTGAATTCCTCATTTGCCTTATTTAAACTGTGGAGTTAAACCTGGCTGTTTCCCATCTCAGGTGAATGTCCTGAGTCGCAAGCAGGAGGTTTTACCCAGGGACTGAGACTTTCTCCGATAAATGTTTTAGAGGTTATTAGAGTGAGAAGTTTCAGTGCAATTTATAAATGTTTTTTCATTAAGAAGTTGTTTTGTCCACGTGTTTGCAGCTGGTCTTGGCTCTTGGTGTGGCTTGGGGGTCCTGTGAGCACAGAGTAACAAACCTGTGCAGGCCTTGCTGCTACCAGGAGACCACCTGGGTCTTTGTGCTCTGACACGCAGGGCGCTTCCAGTGCAGCTAAAGGAGATTCTGGGAGCGTGACAGAGATGTGGATTACGGGCTATTTCTGGACCAGCCACAGGAGGTAACAAAATAAGAAATACGTAAGCAATCCAGTCTTTTCACTTCAGGCGGAGCAGGAGGATCTGCCAAGCAGGATGGCCACAGGCAAGGTCGGTGCCTGGGATGAGTGTGGTCTCTCCCTCCCTCTGCATCCCTCTCCCTGACAGCATGGAGGAGACAGGAGGGCTTGCTGTTTGCCAGGAGGTGGGGGACTGCCGTGGAGGTGGTGTTTGCATTCCCAAGGAGACGTAATTCCGGCTCATCAGCTGCTGAGAGCTTGCCTGCAGGATGAGGATAGCCAGAGGTGAAGCTGCCCAGCTCTCCTTATGTCACTGGGCTGAGCTGGGGATCTCAGGCTGCCCTGTGACATTGTGTAATGTGGGGTGCTATGAGGATAAACCAGCAGCTTTAACTCCTCCGGCTCCTTCCTGCCTGTCAGAGCCCAGTTCGGCTTTGTTGCTGCTTCTCTGTATTTTTGTGTCTGTGATGTGCTGTTGGCTGTTTCTGTAGTGGAGGGGAGTTTCCTCTTAGGTTCTGATTTAAGACAAAGGGGAAAATATCAAGAAATGCCTACAAATAGTTGTAGAAGTTGGAAGAAGAGTTCCTTGCTTTAATCTCAGTTTCAGAAGCCTCATTGTGTGAGCCCCTGGTTTTCTAGGATAGCTTTTAATTCTGACAGTGGTTACAAATACTCCTGTTGATCCCAAATTATTTAAAAATGAGAATTTAATCTCCATACTCTCTGCTAGAACAACACTGGATTTAGAGGTAACAAGATATTAAAAATTACTAAACCTGTTAACATTGTATTAGTTTAAACTCAGTGATTATGGCTTCAAGAGGTGGGTCCATCAAGAAATAATTGTTCTGAAAAATTTCGAGACAAGGTAATTTTTAGACATAGTTCCAGGTGCTGTTTATGGCTGATCTCAGGCATATCCTAGACTCATCCCTGGAACTACAGGCAGCTAAGCAAAGAAGCAGCGTACAGCATGGTAGTGCAGCCAGAAGAACTGGAAGGCTGTTGTGCTGGAAGAGAAATGCTATGAGCAGGCAAAACTTCTGAAGTTGGGTTTGTGCCTCTTCCCTGTGCAAAATCTGTCTCCTCTTTGGGAATCACAGACAGGCAGCTGAGCTCACACTGCATCATTTCCTCAGTGAGAGCAGTGATTTATGCTACTGCCATTACTTAGGTAACTATTGTTATGAAACGTGGAGTTTAATTAATTAAGAATATGATCTCTGCAGACTCAGATAATTGCTGGGAGAGCTGCTGGGCAGAGGCACCCACCCACGCTTTCTGTCCAGGCTGGCTTTAGAAAGCCAGTCTGTGTTGGAATGTGAAGGTTGTAAATAAGGATAAGGAAGACCGAAGAAAGTGAGGAAGAAGAGCCAGGAGCCCAAAAGGTTAAGACAAGTGCTGTGAAACGTTCCAAGCACGCAGGTAATGGGAGGTCAGCCCAGGAGGCAGATAAGGTGCCCAGAGGAGCTCAGAGTCAGCCCTGCTCAGAGGCAAAGGATCTCCCTGAAACAGCAGCTGAATTCTGGAGGGACTGACAGCTCGGGAAGGCCATGAGACATCAGATGGCAGCAACTGGCAAACCAGTCTTATAGGGAGTTGATTAATGTAAAATAAGGCCACCCATGCGTTCTTGAAGAGCTCTGAAGAAGGTGGTGAAAAGTAGGGAGGGTTCCACAGATGCCTGCTGTGGAAGGGCTGTGCTGGCTGTGTGGGGAGAGATGGATGTGGGGTCAGGAGGTGCTGCCTTTCTTCTGGAGGGGGCACTGAAACTTCTGAGGGAGGCTTTCCTTGAAAAAAGCCGTAAATCTCTAGCACTGTATTCTTTCACTGTCAGGCAATCAGCAAGAAAAATATCCAAGCAGGCCGTATTTTTAGATGAGGGAAAAGCTGAGCAGAGTGTACTCATGGACATGTGTGGTATTAAATAGCAAAGGCACCATGGAAGCGGCAAGTATAAATAACAATTCATAATTAAACACGAACTTTGCAGAAAAATTTCAGAGGCAGCTGCCAGCCTCAGGTGGGAGGTAAAGGAGTTTTAAATAGACTCTATGTGCTGGGTTTCCTGTCTCCCACTTGAGAGCTTTAGAAACAACACGATAACAAAAGGAACAACTGCAGGCCCCTCCTTGCCAGGGATACTTTTTAGCTCTGGAATTGTGAGGCCCTTTGCAGCATACCGAAATAAAATGCAGCCCCAGGCTTTAAGAGCATCCCATTGGGGTGGGTGCTGCCACAAGGAGCTGGAGAGCTGTCCAGGGGCAGCTGGAGCTTTTGGAGAAGGGCCACTCTAAGGAGAAGGTGTGAAGACAGCCGAGAGGAAAGGTAGGCCCTCAGCACCTTTGCACAAGAGTGGCTGTCGCCATGTTACGGTGAAAGAAACGTCTTAATAGGGATTAACACCCTCCTGGTTGTTAGACTGAGCTGCCTTAGTTAGACATGCTGCAGAAAATGTTCTGGTATAAGTATGGATGCTGAAAAGCAGCCAGGTAAGGCAGAAGGCTGCAAGGGGAGGACAGGTGCTGGGCTTGGGGTCCTGTTTGGGGAGGTGTCCAGCCCTGCAGCCCTAGCTGGCCTCAGCTCTTCTCCCTGCCCTGCCAGCCGTGCTCTCACAGGGGACATCCTTGTCCCTCTGGCTATGCTCATCCCTGAGGAGGGTGTGCTTCCTGGGTGGAAGGGTCCTCATCCCTTGTGTTCCCCACTGGGCCTGATTAATGTTGTTATTTCTAGACTGGCTGATTAGTTTTCATTCTCTTATTGAGCCTGCCATGCCACACGGAGCTCTGCAATGAGAGTTTTTCAAGAGGCTCAAGAAAAACTGCGTTGCATTTCCTTGTTCCCCCCAACAGCACCTCCAGCGCCCATGGAGACAACGATTATCGTGTCTCTGTGAGGTAAAGCCCAGAGTTATGCACGCTGGCAAGCACGGGTTGCTCCTGTGAGGGGGAACACCCAAGCTGCTTATCCTCCCTCCCTCCCTCTGCTTGGGGCTGGCCATGGAGGGTCAGCCTGTGTGGGTCCATGTGGGAATGCTTGGAAGGGACATACTCAGAAGGCTCTGCTCAGAGAAGAGTGTAGTCTCTGTGTTGTCTTGTGCTTTCTTAACATGTTTCAAGCTGGTTTTTCTTAAAAAAGAAAAAAAAAAGAGCCTAAGTGCTGAAAGATCACTGGGCTGTGGTGCCTGGGGAGCTATAGGCACTTACTACTCCTTTATATCACTTCCTCGGGCTGTTGATTACTCTTTTCTTGGCACAGGGGCAGTTTCCCAGCCCTAAATATTGTCACTGGCTCCCTCAGAGACAGCTGGCCGGAGAGAAGGCATGAGCAGCTTTCCCCACTGCAGGAGTACAGCTGTGGCGTGGCCTGGCAGAGCCAAACGCTGCTCTTTAGGAAACCAGCAGGGAAGCACTGGGCTTTGTCCTCCTGACGCTGAAGCTGTCAATATATTTTGCTCACAAAATTGTAGACCTGTTTGTATAGATAAATTGTTGAGATGCAATATTTCAAATAGTCATCTGTCACAGGCCTTCTGTCCGTTCTGTGTTGTGTAGTGAAATCTTCTCTGGAAATCGATAATTTTTCATGGTAAACTTGGTGAGCAAAGAGAATTGAAGCATTTAAGGGCGTTGGCACTTCCCAGGGCTGCAATAAAGGAGATTGTACTCCTGGTGTACAGCAAGGCTGGAGTGGGAACAGGGAAGGGAACCTTTTGAGTTTGATCAGGGGCTTGACATCATCCCAGAGGAGAGGAGTGGCAGAGACAAAGCAGGACGGGATTTGGCACATGGAAAGAAGGCAGCCAAGGCAGGATTTGGGGTAAAAATTGGATGAAGATAAGCAGGGCGAGCAAAAAAAGGCCGTTCCGGACCAGTCGCTTTCCCTAATCTAGGTGAAAGTGCTGCTGCGCTTCCCTGCTGTATCTCATCCGCAATGTGAGGCTTAACATTCCTGCCTGGCACGTGGGGGCGCGGGGAGGGAGCGCGGGGGAGGACCCAGCCGGACACAAAGACGGCCGGTCTCTCACCGGAATGGCATCCAAGCCATCTCAGCTATCCAAAGCCCCAGATGCCGGCATGTGGGCTCAGCACACAACAAGAGGCGGTTCCAGCTTATCCCGGGCCAGGCCCGCCGCGGGCAGGGAGAGGCGCGGGGGGCCTTTCAGCCCCGCTTTTATTCAGCGTGGGGGTTCCTCGAGCAAGCCGGAATTTCACATCTCTTCCGAGCTTCAGGGCTAAAAGTGGGAGCGGGTGGGAATACTGGAGTGTTCCGGGGGGAAGGAAGGAGCTGAAGCGATAGTTACACTGTGTTTGTGTGACTTGGAACAGGGTAAATATGTGTTTGCTGACTTTGTGGAAAAATCAGTGCAGGGGGTAGGACAGGTTTCTCTTTCTCCCTCTCACTGCGTGGACCTTTCTCTTGGCATTTCTCTTGCGTGTTCAGAGCATTCCCTGAGCTCTCATAAGGTGGTTGGTTACATGTGGTAAAAGCATATCCCACAGTGGAAGCACGCACTTGAGGATTTAAGGTCCCCAAATGCAGCTGCAGGATAATGAGTTTTGTGCCGTGGCTGCTGGAGCTGATCTCGCTCCTGTGTGCCATGGGATTGTGCAGCTCCTCCAAAACAGTCATGAGGGACACTCGCAGAGCTGAGCACTGCCCGGGTTGGAGAAAAACAAGGATAGACATGGCTTTCTGTGACATGTACTTCACACTTTGTGAAAACTAGCCTGATGCCCCTGCCTTGCCCTCTGGGTCTGTGCATTGCCCTCTTTCCTAAAATCCCGATGAAGCGTTGGCTAAAAGGGCTGAAGTTCTGCGTGGTGGTGTTTACATGTCCTTGCTTTCCTCTGACAGGGACACCCATGCAGCACAGGGATGCACAGAGCTGTCTCCCAGCCCGCTCAGCCCGGACGGCGTGACCACTAATTTCCAGCCCAGCAAAGCCACGTGGGCAGCAGGAGTCAAGTTACGGCTGAAGACCAGGTGAGAATGTGTTTGTCTGTGTCCCTGCAACATCTGCAAAGGTGGAAAAGAGTTACTGCTTTGGCTGCCAGTGTGCCTGAGAGGCACTCATGGAGAAGGAGTGCTGAAATTCCTCCTCTAAAGCTTTTGTCAGTGCTGGTAAAGGTCATCAGAAATGCTGAACCAAAATATCTCCACAGAAGTGGTGTAAGTCTTCTCTGACTCCCCAGCTTCAGGTGCCTGGCATTCCAAAATCACCTAGCTTCTTCCAAGTCTGGGAGTTTCAGTGGGAGTTTGGCATTCATGACTGTTGAGTACCTGTCTGCATTTTTGAATGATTAAATGTGTTCAGAAATCAGTTCCGTGAACCGCTCTGGATTGGATGGTGGGGTGGCACAGCCTGATTCTCTTCCTTTGTCCACGCAGTTTAGGACCAAATCCTACAGCATTTACTCAGGCAGAGCTTTTGCTGGCATCAGAAGAGCCTCTTACATCAGTCAGATGTAATCTGGGTGACCTCATAGATTTTTGTGTCTCAGTCTTCTGAGATTTGTACCATGAAGTCGAAGCAGTGGCTTTATTGGCGACACTGCCTTTGGGCCAGACCTTGACTTATTTGAAGTCAAGGAGCTATGTTGATTTCCTGGAGCTGAAGGAAATGTGGCCCAGTGCCTGTGAGTGAGCAGCTGAGAAGGGAATTCCACATTCTGATCTTACCAGCAAGGATGCAGCTCTGGGGCAACCTCCCTGACCTTAGTGGAGATGCTCCAGCTTCTGGCCACTGCAGGCAGTCATGGATGCTGACCCTACCCGGCCTCAGATAGAGCAGATTTTAGAGGCTGGAGTATCTCCTCGAGCTGATTTTATCAAGGAGAAATTTATCTCTGGCTGAGGAGTGGGACTCTGCAGTTCCCCAGGTATGTGACCCGCAGCGAATTTGGGAGAGGAGTTTCCCTACATCTACTACCTCCCTACAGCAATGAGTGGTTCACCATATGCCCTCTGTAAAGCCTTCATGCCCGTCAATTTAGTAGCAGACGTTCACAGAAGCTCCAGAGTTGAGTGTTTCACTTGGATGAACTTGCCTTTGGGTGCAGAGCCAATGTTTTGCTTTACTTTTCCGGCAGTGTCGGAGGCTGTGTCTGCACATCTCAGTTTAACCCGGGCTGGAGCTTTAGTTACGAACAGGAAGCTGCTCTAATGTGTAAGAATGTGCCTGTGGGAGGGTGTTTCAGACTCAGCAGCCTTTGCTTTCACCCAGGCAGGGGGTGCAGTTCCCTGGCTAGTTTGACTCACCCTGTTACCCCACCAAATGTGTGCAAGTACCTCCACATATCCTCCTAAAGACTCTGCTGCTTCTGTCCCGTTTCTCACTCCTACATGAGCACTTGGATGTGGAGCTCACGAGTGTTGCCTGTGATTTGTAGCCCTGTAGCTCAGGAGAGAGCCCAGCTACTGCCTGAAGCCATGCCCTGTGGATCCCCTTGGTTACCTGCCGTGCCTCATTGTCCATGTTCCATTTGGATAATCGGGCTCACGGGGCAGTGTTCCTGCTGCCAGTCACCCAGTTCCTCCTAAGCACTGAACAAGGCTAGGAAAACACATTCCTTCCATTGTTTCCAAGTCTCTCCTGTTGCAAGTTGCTGTGTGTTGGATATCGGGGTGTGAAAGAATCTAAGCTATGCTTGATTTCTGTCTTTTTAACTAATTTACTGACTAGAGAAGAATGAGAAAAAATTATTTGAATTGAGCCCGTGGGGCCGGTTCATCAGTCTGGATAAATCAGTGCAGCTCTGCAGAGCCACGGGCAGGGAAGCCACTGCAGGCTCTGGCTGCTAGGATTTTCTGCCTGTGCTCTGGGAGATGATGTGAATCCCTGGAGAAGACAGGGAATAATAGGGTCCTTCTCGAAGACTGTAAGTCAGTTAGCTGCTTTTTTTCCATGTCTTTTCTTTCTTCCCCTTTTTCCAGCAAAGGAAACAGTAAAATTACAGAAAGAAGAGGAAAGTTGCAGAGAGTCTTTAATCCCGTGCTCCCCAGCTCCTCATTGTAACCTACGCATGGTCTAAGTACCAGGCTGAAGGCTCTCTTGGCTTCTCCATGTCCAAGCTGCAGTCCTGTGGGAACAGCAGAGATGGACTGTCCTGGTGGCAAGCACTTCTCAAAATAGAGATTTGAAATACTCCTTTTTTTTCTTGCAATTTAAATCACACTTATCGTGTTGCTTGATAATGCTGTCTTCAAAATAGAAAGCTGTCAGAAGATCCCCCTAGGACAAAGTCCTTGAACCCAGTAATCAAGAAGAGTGAAGTTTGTATACATCACCTCTGTTCCTGTCGAAGCCCGTGTCTGGTTAGTGTCAGGGAATGCCAGTGGGACCCTTTCTTTGTGTAGGGAAAAGTCCTCAATCTAAATATTGCCTGTCAGCCCTGCGCTGGGGTGAAGGGAAGACAGAGCCACAGTGCACAGCCCGGCTCCGAGCCCTGTTTCCTTTGCTGGACACTGGATAAATACCTCTTTCTTGGATTAGATAGCCTGGGGGTTCCCAGAGATAATGTGCTAACACAGAGGTGTGACTTGCAGGACCAATAATCATTAATTACAATGTTTGACTGTTCCTAAGTTCAGTGAAGGAGCGCCCCTTGCTCACAGCTGCCATCACCTCTGGGCGATCCCAGCACTTCCATCTGCAGCCTGTGGCTGAACACACTTCTGTCAGGAAAAGCTGGTAGAAAAAATCTGTCTCTAGATCCACATACATGGTCATCATCTCTGCTTCCACACAGGGGTTTTCTTCCCAGTGGTATGGTGGAGAGATTTTTCCAAAGAGTTTGTGATGGTAATGGTAGGAATTCTGAGCAGAAACTTCTGATTCTCTTCTTCCTCATCCCAGAGAGACTTCAGGGAGATAGGTACTTGTCTCCCAATTCCCAGATGGCACTCGGGGCCCAGTCTGATGCAACCCAGACATCCCCAGTGATGCTTATCAAAGGGGAAAAACAGATGATGTCTGACGTGTCAGCTGGAAGCACTACACAGGCACAACGCCTGCCTCTGCCTCTGGGAAAGGAGCTGGAGAGAACAGTGAGGCTGGACCGGTCTGGGACAGAGCCCTGAACTGTTCAGAGGCCTGAAGGGTTTTGCTTAAGGGATTTTTTTTTTTTTTTTTTTTTTTGTTTTTGTTTTTGTTTTTGTTTAAGACTGAGACTGCTAAAAACTGTGAGATAATCCACAGGGATTCGCTGGGTGGGGAGTTGTCCTCTAGGAGCTGCAAAATGAACGTGTGGTGGAAAAGCAGGTTGTGTCCTGGTATGAGAATATTGAGAATATTGACACACTTCACCCAAGTGTTCTCAAGTGAAGGGTTTTTCAGTGTGTTTTTTACTTAGGGAAAGTTGTCATCTAGGCATTGAGGGGTGGGGGGTGTGGGCATGATTCTCCCTTTCCCCTGCAGATGAGGAGACACTGTTGGCCAAGATCCATGATGTGAAATACCATTTCATAGACTTCAGGTCTTTCTAATGAGTCAAAATTGTGAAGGGACAGAGCTCACTCCAGATCCCTCCTGCCCCAGAATTTACCAGAAGGGCTCTGTGAGCCTAAAAAGAGATTTAGTGAAAGACACATCAAGCTGACGCCATTCTGGTCCGACTCCTTTCTAATTGGCCTCGTCTGTTCTGCTTATTTTTAGAACCATGACTGAACCTTAATTAAGAGCGACGTTGCTTTGAGTAGATTGTGGCCTCGCTCTGTCAAAATCCTAATAGGCTTCTGAGTGCTTTACTTTTTCCTTCATCTCCTGCCTAATAGCTGGGCAGAGAGGCTGCAGCCGCGCGTTTGGATGTCTGGAAAACATCTCCTTGCTGTACTTCTGCTCCTTTAGATGTGTCCATCTTGGAGACAGGTCTGTCCCGGTGGGAATTCAGATGGTTGTTGCTGCTTCCTGTTGGTGCAGGTGCACACTCACCCTGGAAGGAGGGCACAAGTGAATTGCTGGGATCAGGATCTCTCCATGTACAAAGATCCTGCTGCTGCACGCAGCGAGATGTGGCTCAGGACAGAGTGCCCCTGCCACGTGGGTTTTATTAGGTTAGAATTATCACCAGCTTGTAATCTTGACTGCTGTGAGGATGACGTGGTAAGGATGGGCAGCTGCCCTCTTGGCTTTCTCTCTTGTGACTCAGTGCCTGGGATCACATCCAGGAGGCACAAGCTTTGCACTTGCATCCAAATCTTTCATTTCTCCTGTAGCAGGAGGGTCTCTGCTGCAGGGCCCCCATCCCTTCCCACCTCCCCACATGATGGACTAGGCCATGGCTATCCCTTCCAGCTCCAGCAACCTCCCACACAGCCACCCAGCTGCACAGCTGCTGGGGCAAAGCACATCCACAGGGACTGTGGTTGTGAGTGATGGCAGACTGACCCTCTGGACTTAGTTCTCTTCTCTGCCCCATCCCATCCTCCTTGGACATATTAACACCAGCTGCTCATCAGAGCCGTCCCCTCAGGTCATTGGAGATGTGTCCTGGTGACCACTGCTCCTGCCTGGATCTGCAAGTGGATTCTGCTTTCCTTGGAAGGTTTCGCTGCCTTCATCTTCAGCGTTCCTTGTCTCTCCTGAGGAGGGGTTTGAAGCTTGTGGGGGCAGAGAAAAATGAGCACGAGGTCAGTGGTACAAGAAGAATTGTTCACAGTTCTCTTTTCAGCCACCTGGATGGGATTTCTGACGGACGTGAGAATGATGAAAAAAACTCCCTGCGAGCTCTGAGGGAGTAGAAAAAGATTACTTTATTGGGACATTGATGACTCTGAACGGTTGGTTAATCAGCCACAACATCCCTCTCTGGCTTTCAGTCTTTAGCTTGCAAGGATGTGGAAAAAATGCAGATGGCAATTTGAAGAAGCTGGGTTGTTTGCTGTGGTTGAAGATGGGCCTTTCACACTGAAGGACTTGTGCTCCTGAAGGATGCTGGGCTTGAGGTACTTTTGAACTTGCAGAGCACTCAGGTTGGGTGTGTACTCCAGAACTGGCAAGGAGCAGTATGTGAAGAATGGGAATCAGACTGAATACACTTTTCTGGAAGTTTTTGGTTTGTAACCTTGAGAAAAAGATAACTCAACCTTTCAGTCATACTGTGAAGAAAGCCTCAAATGCTCATTCATTTGTGGAGTTAGTGCCAAAGTGTCTTTGTAAAGTTCCAATCCTGTTTTGCATACAATATAAAAATAATCCCCAGAGATTACAGAGAAGAGCACTTTCAGCTCTTCCTAATAAGAGAGAGCTGCAGAGCTGTTCCTGGCGAAGGGCCTCAGAGATGTGAACGTGGTCCCTGGAGCCCAGACTGCTCTCAGACTGTGGCAGGCTGCCACCGAGGAGCCTCTGCTGAACCGGGCACGTTTCCATCCACAAACACTGGGACCTGCATAGCAACGGGGAGCACCCAGGTAATGGCAGCTGGAGAATATTAAAGACTATCCCTTTGCCTTGGGTTTTCCAGTCTTCAGTGTGAGCTGGCAGTGTCTGGTCTGTAGCCTGTGTTACAGCTGCCATTTACAAGCCAGCCTTGCATCGCATCTCGCTGACTTCTCCACGTGTCTTCACTCCCAGGCATTTGTTGTGATGCCAGCCTGACCCGGATGCCCAGGTTATCCGATCACTGGAGGTGTCCGTGGGGAACCAGGAGTGTCTTTTTCCAGCCTTGGCATTTACAACACAGGGATCACTTTGTCCGTTATCTGAAGTGGAGAATTTTTCAGTAAGAAGGTTGTCCCGGCACCTTCACAAGTACAGTACAGAATATATAAAAGATAAGGTGATGAGATTGGTTTGTTATTGTTGTTATTACAGTTATGCATTTTTAAATCCTACAGCCTCGTGAGGCAGTGTCAGCTGTTGCTCCTGGTTTTGTTGAAGGCAACTTAGCTACACCAAAGTAACACCAGTTAAAGATCTAGTGATTTATTTGTCTTCACTCAAGTCAGGCATTAGCTGCTGCATTTGCAGGTTTTATCACTCAGCAAGTTTGTCTGGGATGAATCAGGATCTGCCACATTTCCAAGACTGGGCAGGTGTGGAAATAGTGCAAGGTTGTCCCACACAGAGCTGGTAAGCTGGTACCGTGTGTCTTCTGACTGAAATCCAGAGCTGTCCATGTGTTGTATCAGTACAAGGATATCAAACAAAAGGGTTTAAAATACCTGTGGCTCAGATGATTGGCTACACAGCTCCCTCATGGTTTTTACTGATCAAACCAAGGATAGCATGCTTGGTATGGGATCATTCATTTTCCCAAGCCAAAAACTGATGCTGAAGGCTTGTACTCTACCAAAGGACTTAAAGTCTTTGAATGTCTGCAGTGGAAAAGGCAACAATGTGGGTTATTCTTAATAAACTTTTTTGTCAACTTCCCACCTGGCAGCGTCCAGGTTCCTTGTTTTCTGGGCAAGGAGCTTAACAGAAGAGCTCTGTCTTAAACACACCTACACATGTAAAGGTGAAATGGTGTTGGGTTCAGCTTGCCCGTTGCAGACCTCCAATCCAGTTTGCCTTACGACAATCCTGCCACAACAGATGTTAAAGGGAAAAGCATGTCCCTTTTTCTTCCTTCTTTTAGCAGACGATGAGAAAGTAACCAGCACTTCCGCAATATGTATTGAAAAAATGCTGGAGAAATGGCTCTGCCTCTCACTCTCTGCCTGTGCTTTTCCATGCTGTAGAACATCAGTGGGTGCTGATGTTAACTGGTACTAGGAAAGGACCTGACCCTAAAAAGCATTTTTAGCTTTTTGCAGTTTCTCATACCATTTCTTTTCCCAGTCCTAGGCAGTACTGGGAGAATCCTCTCTCAGTGTCTGTGTTACGTCTGCCAAGGGCATTTTAATCTATGTACTGATGTGTTCAGGACATGCTGTACTGGGAATTTTTCAGGGAGAGAAAGACTTGTGAGGTGTCATATCCTCTTCTTGCATTTATTTAGTCAGAATTGTCCTGCAGACTGTCACATTTCAGTAGGACACAGGTCCAGTGCTGCTCCTTGTTCTCCCAGGGAGAGAGCGAGAAACTGTGGGAATGAGTGCTAGAGCAGGGGAGAGATCCCTTATGGAAAGCAGCAGGAGGATTAAGGACAAGCCCAAAGGCTGGGGCAAAGGAGAGTCTGTGTGGCCTCTTCAGGGGACTCAATCACTAATCCCCTGCTTTGACTTTCCATTGCACCACTCTGTGCTTTAAATAAAGTGTCAGTGGGTTTTTTCCCTCAGGGCTGACAGACACAGGCCTTGGTGCTGGTGACTGAAGGCACCGAAGGGCAGCCGTGCCGTGCCACGCCTGGGGACACACCCTGGGGACAGCTGTCTGGCTGGGTGGGATGCAAGGGACACACATTGCCAGCCCTTGGCTGTCACGTCTCATCCTGCATTTTTAGCAGCACCGAGGAGAGATCAAAAGTCCCTTTGCAGGCTTCCACCTCCTCTTGGCATTCAGTGATCTACTTGTGCCAATCCAAGAGGGAGCGTGATGTGGGAATGTCAGGGATATTCACACATGATTACTGCGGGATTTGCTTGGAATGGATTAAAAAGTAGCAGTGCAACACAAATGAGCACGAGCACTTTTAAATGTTGGTGTTAAATGCACATCCATCTTCCTGGGGAGAGCTGGCCTGTTGCTGATGTGCAAACTCCTGCTTTCACCCAGGCGGAGTGAAACTCCAGGCCGACCTCACTCCTGGCATTCAACCAAACTCGCGGAGAACCAACCCGATCCCAGCATGATGCAAATATCTCAGGGTACGCTTGGCATCCCCTGGCATCAGTCCTACCACTCCAGGTAAGCACCACACGGCTGTGGAGGGAAGGGAGGGGGCAAAGGTGTGGTGGGAAAATGGTACCAGTTGCCTCCATACGGCTGGACAGGTTTGCAAACAGCCAGGGTTTGGATTAGAGTTAGGAAGGCCTCAGTTCCTGTTTGGTTTCCCTGATAAAGTGGCTGTGTTTTCCTCCCTGAGGTGATTAGCAGCTAGGAAATTAATTGCTTTAAAAATCCCCCTTGCTACAAAGATGGGAGCCCACTGTCAGGATGCTGATAGAACTTTCTGTGGATTCCCCCATACAGAAACACAGCATGGTTGGTTTCCCAGCAAAGGAAAAGAAATCCAAAGTCTACATTAGCCTGTTGAAAAAAAAGGGAAGAAAAGGGTGTAGGTAGCAGAGCCTGTCAGCATAACGGAGCAGCCAACAGCGCATCAGCGACAGCGCTCCCAGGGTGAGGAGTTCAGGGAGGGATTTCCTGGTTTGGCAGTGGCTTTCTGCAGGAGTCAGCTCTATCATAGCTGAACGTGCAGGGCAGCTTGAGGAGGGACAAGTTTAAATTCTGCCCTTGAAAGATTTTCCCTGGAAAGGCAGAAGGGTTTCAAGCTCTCCATTATAGCCTCTGGGATTGAAACATCACTTTCTTCTACAGGCAAGACTGATCCTTGGCAGAGGAGAGGAAAGAAAAAAAAGAGCATTAAAGAAAGTGAGGAGATGGTTGCAGAAAATAAAGTGTGTTGGTTGTGGCCTCAGCACAGCTCATGCTGGAGTGTACTCCTTTCCCACCAAGGGGCTTTGCTTCCCAGGCAGTTCCTGGCAGAGCCTTTGGCAGCATGGCTCTGTCTCCCGGGTGCTTGAGGAGGTGCACGGGGAACATCTAGTGGCCAGCTGGCTAGGGCTGTGCTAGGCATTGCCAGGGAGATGGTTATTTGAATCCAAAACAGAGTGGTGCATTTAAATGAGTAAACCAGCTTTGTCCTGAGATTTGCCATATCTCTTCCTGCCTGTGTTCCTCTGCATCTCTCTGCAGAGCTGCTGTGAGCAGGCTTCCTTGTGCCTTTCCTCATCCTTAGCAGCCTTCTTCCCTGGGTCTGTCCCTTGTCTGGGATGTGATCTGGAGCCGGCTTCCAGCTCTGTGCCTTGCCCTGCCACAGCACATCCCTTCCTGCTGCTTCCCTGTGGCTCTGCCAGGACAGCACACGTAGTTGCACAGGGAACTAGAGAAAGTGGTACCTGAGGAAGGGAAGATGGGAATAGAGGGAAGAAGAGTGAAATCTTCAGGCTACACTCTCCAGTCCTCAGTGTATTTGCTTGAATCTGGAAGGGGAAATTAGCCAGGGCGAACGCCGCAGACATTTTTGATGTCCCCTTGTGAGATGTGTAAAAGGGGCTGTGACTGGCACAAAGACCTCCCTTCCCAAGGATAGAAAGATCTCTGAATACCCTTTTTTGATCACTTCTCTGGTGGCTGTGAGTCCTCTTTGGACACCTTAGAGGAAGTGCCAAGCTGTACCTGCACCTGCTGAGCTACATGAGGAGGTGGCAGTGCAGACTTCCTGGGAATTCTCAGACTGTTTCTATGGTTGCACCCCACTTTCCTCCAGGCACAGGCACATGCATCTCTCCTCTTCTTGTCAGCTTAGTTTTCTCGCAGCAAACAAACTATCCTTGGGACAGCTGAATTTCCAGGAAGGCTGCCAGGGCATAGCCTTCATCTCCATAAAAAGGAATGAAATGGGGAAAAAAAGAAAGAGATTAGATTCCCCCCAGAATGCCCTTCGTGCTCCTCTCCTCCTCCTTGGTGGCATCGGTGCTCATTCAGCTTTCCAAGGGCTTTGGATGGGTTTGCTGGGTGGGGTTGATCCTCCCTGGCTCCAGAGATGCACTGTCTTTCTGTCTGTATTTCCCTCCCACCCTTCTGTGGTAAGTAAGAGCCATGTGTTGCAATGTCAAGCAGTTCCTCTTTGTGAACTGGGATGACTCCAAACAGGGGATGGAGCAAGGCCCAAATATGGGTTTTCATCTCAAAACTAAACATCTTGCTTCTGAGCTCACTTATAAGTTGTTGTGCCTCTCCTCTGCTGGTTTTCACTCTTCTCTCGCTGTCCCCCAGCTCCTCCACCAGCGATCTCTCTGCATACGAGCATGGCTATCTGAGGAGGAGCCCCGATCAGTACAGCTCCCGGGGCAGCATGGAGAGCTTGGACCACTCCTCCCCTGCCTACCACCCTTGCCACCTGTCCCCGGCCAAATCCACCAACAGCATCGACCAGCTCTCCCACCTCCACAGCAAGAGAGACTCTGCCTACAGCTCCTTCTCCACCAACTCCAGCATCCCTGAGTACCCCGCGGCCCCGCTGGGCAAGGAGCACTCGTGCTCCCCGGAGGGCGCGCAGTCCCGCGGGGGGCCTGCGGAGGGGATGAGGCAGGCGGACATCCGCTACGTCCGGACGGTGTACGACGCCCAGCAGCGCGTCTCCCAGGAGTACGAGGTGAAGCCCTCGGCCCTGCTTCCTGCCAGCGACGCCCGGGCCTCCCTGGACGGCCGCAGCCACGGCAGGCTCCAGGCCTTCAGCCGGCACAACGCGGCCTCCTCCTGGGCGCAGCCAGCCCAGGGCCCCTCGGACAGCAAGAGCCAGCCTCCCAAGGGACCCCCCCTGCCTCCCGCTCGCAGCGACAGCTACGCAGCCATCAGGCACCACGAGAGGCCCGGCTCAGGCGCCGGCCTCGAGCCGAACAAGCCCGGCCGGACCCAGCCGAAAGGGACCTGGGCACCTCTCATCGGCTCCCTGTCCCAGGGGCTGCTGCTGAAACCGCCCTTTGGAGAAGGGCACCTGCACACCGTGGTGGAGAAGAGCCCGGAGAGCAGCCCCACCATGAAGCCCAAGCAGAGCTATTCCCAGGCAGCCCAGCCAGGACAGCCCCTGCTGCCCACCGGTGTCTACGCCGTTCCCTCCCCAGAGCCGCACTACGCCCAGGTGCCCCGGCCTTCCGCCAGCAGCACCGGGACGCTTTACCCAGCTCTGGCCAAAGAAAGTGGGTACTCCCCAGCCCTCCCGGTCTCTTACGACAAGGCCGTAGCCGGCAGCACCCTGGGCTTGGATGAGAATGGAAACCAAAGCACTACAAACAGGTCGACCATCTTCTACCAGCCCCCTGCCACTGAGAGAAAGCATGAAGCCAAACTCGTCCAGCAGAAGCCTCCCAGCGCAGCAGGCCCAGAGCTCTGCCTGGCTGCGTCGCAAAAGGAGGAGCTGTTACCCCTTTACAAGGCAGCACACAGCCACCGGGAGACCCCGGGTAGCACACAGGCCTCCAAGCCCATTTTCCAGGCTCCACAACCCCATCTGAGGGATGCTAGTGAGAGGAAAACCCATTACCAGCCCAAAGAGGACTGGACACCTGGATCCCAGGAGGACAGAAATGGCAACACGCAGGTAAACGAGAGAGATGCTGCTGCTCCCCACCCATGGGGTCACAGCAAGGCCAAGCAGTATGGCTTCTCTTCCTTGCAGAACATCCCAGAGAGCTCCAGGAGGCAAAGCAGCTCTGAGCTAAGGGAGATGCAACCAGGCGAGGGTTATTCCAGCACCAAACTGTCCTTCCTGAACAGCAGCAGCAGAGAGGAGAAGGATCACAGGGAACAGGGGCACAGACAGTGGAGCGATGTGGACCCACAGGCCTTCACGAGGCAGGAGGAGGAGGGCACAAGCGTGGCTCTGTTCCATGCTGCTGAGCCAAAGTGCAAAGAGCCCCCCTCTCCGCAGCTCCCGAAGACCTTGGATTTTGGGAGGAGCCGGCTCAGCTCTAGCAGCACCCAAAGCTTTCTCTACAGCAAACCAGAGGCTGGCAAGCCCCGCTGCTCGGTGCTGGAGAAGGTCAACAAGTTTGAGCAGCGGGAGCAGAGCACTCCCCGGCCCCAGAGCGCTGGCGTTCCCAGCTTTGGCCAGCACTATGGGCCGAGCAGGACGAGCCAGCCCTCCAGCACGAGGTGCTCTGTGCACAGCCCAGAGGACCTGAGGAGCAAGCTGCCCAGTGAGCCAGGCAGGGGCTCCAGCCCTTTTGTCAGGAACGGGAAGCTGGAAGAGGCTGACTGGCGCCCCGTAGAGCTGCAGATGGTGGCTTCGGTGAAGCAGGCAAGACCCGGTGAGTACTACAGCCTGTGTCCTGAAAATGAGGTGCAAATAAGGGCAGCTCAGCTACCGCGGAGTAAAAGCACATTCCAGCTGGGAGGCGAGCCTGAGAAGGAGCTCCTCTGGAAGGATAACACCCAGGATGCGCACGGGTCGCAGCTGGACACGTCGTTTAACAGGGCCTACAGGAACAGCATTAAAGATGCCCAGTCCCGGGTGCTGAGGGCCACTTCCTTCCGTCGCATCAGCCCCCCGTTCGGGAGCACGCCCAAGAGGCTGCCCCAGAGGCCTGCCTCGGCCCACGTGGGCCTCAGGAGCACGGCGGCATCCCCGCACACGCCCAAGGAGAGGCACAGCATCACGCCCACGGAAGGCGGCTTCTCCAGCCTGGACTGTGCCAGGACGCAGCACGTGCTGCGCATCGGGGGCCGGAAGCGGCTGACAGCGGAGCAGAAGAAGCGCTCCTACTCGGAGCCCGAGAAGATGAATGAGGTGGGCATCTCAGACGGGGAGCCTTCGCCTTTCTCCTTCCAGAAGAAGAGCATCCATTTTGTCTTCCCGGAGAACACGGTGGCCGACCGGCGCAAGATCTTCGAGAGGGACGGCAAAGCTTCCTCCACAGCCAACTTGTCCAAGCCGGAGCTCAAGCAGCTCCAGCAGAACGCCCTGGCCGACTACATTGAGCGCAAAACAGGGCGACGGCCGTCCTCGCAGGACATCGGGCTGCTCCGGGAGCGCTCCCACAGCTCCTACCTGCAGCTGGCTGGCCCTGACAGCCAGAGCCTCTCCTCCGCCTCCAGCATGAATTCCCTGCAGGACCAGAACCTCTACCGCCGCAGAGAGTCCATAGAGCGGATATCCAGGACAGGACGGATGTCTTCCACCCTTCCTCCTGGGCTGATGGACTACTTGGACACGAGTGGAGATGAGAAGGTGCCAGGGCACCAGGACAGCCTGGTCACCAGCCGGCCCAAACGAGAGAGGTGCTGGGATTACAGACCCAGATCAGATCTCACCAAAGGCACTCAGACAGACCCGCTGGGCATGCAGGGCCAGCCTCGCTACAGGAAGCAGGAGCAGGTCTTTGAAACACCCTCCGCCACCAGGAAATCCGGGAAATCGGTGTCTGTGGAAGACTTGCTTGATAGATACGACAATCAGCCAGTCCCTGTGCATGTACGTTCCAGGTCGTCTCCCACGGCAGATAAGAAACACCAGGTACGTGGCAACGGGATCCTGTGTGCCCCCAAGTGGGACACTCAGAACCAGGGAATGTGGGGGGATGTTGGAAAACAGGCTGCTGTCCAGTCATGGCTAGGACTCCAGTGATTAGAGACAGGTTCAGCACATGCTGAGGCAGTTCAGTGCACTTAATTAAAAGATTGCTGGTGGGGTTCAGCCCTCTCCCTGCTGGGCTGTGTCAGGAGTGTCAGGGATGCTGGGATTTCAGTGCATGTGCTGGTGTGTTCTTGCTGCTCTGGACAGCCCATCTGAGGTGTCCTGTCCTTACCTGCCAGCAGCACTGGAGAAACACTGAGCACCTTTCTGGTGGAGTGTTCCGCTAAGGTGGTGATTTGCTGTTCTGCCTCAGCCCATTTTCCCAGTGCAAAGTAGAGAGGATTAGAGGCTGCTTGGAATTGCCCTGGCTCCCACTGTGCCTGACAGTGCTGGGAAGTGCTCAGCAGAGGCACTGCCAAATAACCATTATGTTTAGCCTCCAGCCCTGGAGGGAAACATCACAGAGAAAACTGAACAGAGACCCTGGCCCTTCCATGTCTCCTGCTTGGTGGTTGGGAACATCGCACTGATGTCACAAATGGAGAATTCAGCTGACTCCGATGCTGGTAAACAGTAGAACCAGGCTAAATTCTTAAAGAACAACTGCCCAGGCCAGCTCTTCAGCTGGCTGAAATCTGTTCAGACCTATTTAGGCAACTGCAGCTGGTCAAGCCGCATGGATTTACAGCAGTGCTGGGTCTGCTGCCCCATCCCTGTTTCCATGCCAGGCTCCATTCATCACAGAGAGAGGGAGCAAACAACCAAAATGTGTAGACAGGCTCCTAGCCCCAAACAGGCTGAGTGGAGAGGCTCCCATACTTACAGGGCAGCTGAGATCCAGGACATCTCCTTCTACTCCTGCACTCACTTCTGGCCCAGAACAGATTATCCATGAGCAATAAAGTGGCCCTGAGTCAAGTGACAGAGGAGGCTCTGGGCAGCATCTCACAAACGGCCCAAACTCGGGTGGGGGGAAGAAGCTGCCCTCCCAAACTCATTGTGTGCTTCAGTCTACACATCCTCCCTCGGCAGCCCTCAGCTCCCACACCACGTCTTTAAATAGAATGAATTTAAAAAGCAGCTTGTGAATATCAAGTGACTGGAATGCACTTCCAGAACCACCCCATCTCATCCCACCATCAGTATTTTTCCACCCCAGCCAGGCACCAGGCCCATCTGTGCCATTTTGTCACTCTTGCCCATCAGAGCAGCAACAAAACCAGACATCCAGAAAGAGAAAAATCACCAAAGTGTACTTTTCAGTGACAGGTTGGATGACAAGCAGCCCCAATTCATTTTTCCTTGCCCAACTCTCTCAGGCAGGAGGTACAGGGCAGTTCTTGAGATCTTTATTTCCCCCTCTGGGCTCATTTCTAATTGTTCATACATTGAGCAGCCAAACCAGAGTTTCTGCCTGTTGGAAGCCAAGTTGAGGAAGAGGGTGAACAACACTGCAGACCTGCTCACAGAGTCTTAATTGTGGTGCTGAAGAGGGATGAGCCCTTATGGCTGTTTCCCAGAGGGATTTGGCTGTAACCACCTGTGGAACAAGGATTAGTTCCATAGGCAGCAAGGCACTTGTGAAAATCCTGTTCTTAAATTCTAATTTGACTTCCAGCATATACACCAATCCATAGGGTCTGTTTGAAAGGGAAGTGTATGTTGAAGTGCTTTCTTCATTAGGTTTGTTTCTGATCCATCTCCAGTGCAAACCCACAGCTATAAACATGGGGGACAAAGCCAACCCAACAGGGTGGGGTTTTTTTTATTATTATTTATTAGATTTCTTTTGGCCTTTTCAGATTTTTTTGTGGGAAATGTTTATTTCCAGTTTAGCAGCAGACTCCTCTGCCTCACTCACTGTTCATTTTTCAGGGCCTTGTGTACAGTGCTTAGTGTTCCTTTCAGGCTGCGTACAAATCACGTTGCACTGTCACTGCAGGAATTTGTTTAGAGATAGGAGTTGATAGCCATGGGGAATGACTTGCTCTTAGGCTTTGGAAGGCATTCTCATCCATGTTTTGGTATTTTGTTTTGCTTTCTGCTCGCTGCTGACACTGTTGGTACCCCAGGAGCTGCTGAGAAGGGAGAGCAGTGAATTCGGCCCCGTGGTGAGGGATCCCTTCTATGTGGTCAGCGCAGGAGCCAGGTGGGTGCATGTCCATGTCCCCTTTGTCACTGCAGGGCCAGCTCTGGCCATGCCCCTGCCAGCAGCAGTTGTCACGGGTTGTCTAGAGCTGAGACCTGCACAAATGCAGTTCCAGGTGTGCTGTGCCCGGCAGACTTAGGAGGAGTTGCTACAAGCTTTTTCTTTCATTACAGCCATTGATTTACTGTCTTTTCATGTAATCTTGGAGCACGTTCATGCAGCAAATTTCCACTTACATAACTTCTGGAATGTGTTTGATGTGCTGTTGGAACTCACATTGGATGCTATCACAAGTGAAGGATCCTAAAGGAAAAAATACGTAGATGTTGCACGCTGACTGGTTTTATCCACCCCAGGATGCTGCCTCCCCAAAAGCAAGGGATGAAACCCAGAATATTTCCTTGATCATGCTCAGCTGGGAGCTGGCCTTTGGGCTGCTTCCCTTCATGCAAGCAGGATGTATTGCTCAGCAACAGGGGAGAGAGAAATGTTTTTAAAAATAGGAAAGTGTAAGCACAAAACTCGGCATCTTAGGACTTACGTAAGTCTCTACTTAGCCCTGGATTGTTTTGAAGTTAACGAGAACTGAAGTTGATCGTGCTGTATTTACATTTAAATAATAAATAGATGTTTGCCCTAAGCCCGAGTGCCCAAACAGCTAACTCCCATTACAGTAAAAGCCATCAAGAGGGACTAAAAGCATTGTTCACAAAGGAGCTCTGTTCCTCACAAACTTGCAGTAAATGCCAGCTCTCTCTGTGGTCACAGTGGGAGTTAACACTGCTGTCTCCAAAGGTTTCTCCATGCAGCTCTGGGTCAGGGAGTGACAGCTGGAAGCAGAGAAAGGCTCCTATTCTGGCTGATTTTACTTCTGGCCATTTTTGCCCCTAAGAACACATAAATGTTGTTTTAAAGAGGCTCAATCTGCCTTCAGGCACATCCTTGTAGGATTATTTAAAACGCCCATTTACTTTGATTTGGAATAACTTTTTCCATGTTTTTTCCTAAGAGAGCAATGCAGCTGTTTCAGTTCTTCCTGCCTCCCTTCTCTCCTAGAGATGGCATTTCATCCTGCTGCTCAATCACTACTTGTGGCTTCCTTTTATTTTTTTCTTTCCCCAACCTATTTTCCAAGTAATGGGATTGAGCACCCGGACTGAAAACAAGTTTATTGGGGCACGAAATGCAGGTTTCTCATTTTCATGCTTCACTGCACAAAGATTATTGGTTACTAACAGTTTTATGATGTTTGTGCAGCATAGGCATCCCCCATGCTTCGCAAGCACATTTCTTCTGGGAGATGGGAGCTTTCTCTTCTTGCTCGGATTTCCCAAAAGATAAAACAAAAGGATAGGAGAAGTGTTTGCCATGCATGGGCCCTTCGAGGAGGCAAGGCAGGCAGTAGGAATTACGTTTCCTGGTTTCCTTGGGGGACAGCTGCCCATGTGCTGGGGAGGAGATGGGACCATCCCTACCACCTCTCATGCTCCAGGAGGAAAATGGTCAGATAGTTAAGTTAGGAAAACCTTGGTCAGCAGTCACTTGGTCCAGTCATACATGCTCTTCCTCTGCTCCCCAGGTGTCACACAACGTTGGGAACTGCTCCACCAGTTTTAGAATCCACAGTTGCTTCCACAACAGGAGAGATCTCTGAATTAGAGAATCACCATGTGGCATTCCCGACAAACACTGAGCCTCTGAAAAGAATACACACTGCTACTGTCCAGGAACCACAGTCAGTACCAAGAGCAGCCTGTCTGGGAAGTTTCCCCACTCCCAGGCACAGGCTGCCAAATTCTGTTCTCAGTCACACCAGAATAAAGCCAGAACGACCCATGTCTTTGACAGAGTTATTCTTAATTTGTACCAGTACATCTGAGAACAAATTTGGGGCCCAAGTCCCCAGCATCACAGATTGGCAGTGTGGGGATTATTTGACAACGCATCTCAGGAACAGAAAATGCACTGGCAGTGTAGCTTTATTGTGTTTTACTGGTTTATGGTATGGCCTCGTGGTTCCAGGCCACCTTCTCTTGCATCTGCCAGTGCCATTATTACTGCTCAGTTTGTTTTCCAGCTAAATAGCCAGACAGGCAAATAGGTTTGGGTCTGGATTCCAAGCAGGATCCTCACTCCAAAGGCCAGACACTGTTTCCCAGGCTCACATGAGAACTTCCTAAAAGACCTGGAAGGAATAATTCCATCTGCTGGCTTTGCAGCCTTAACATCCGCTTGCAGTTGGAATGTGTTGGCTTTGGTGTTTGTCACACCTGCCTGTCTGAGGGAGCTCTTTCTTCTAACAGGATTCCAAGGCTGCAAGAGCTTTTTTTAATTTTCTCAGTAGTCAAAATAGTGCATTTTTGGCCTTGCTTTGTTCTTGGAGACAGTTGAATCATTTTAATGGCACATTTCCAAAAGGAGCAGATAACATTATGGGAGTATTTGGCCCATAGAGCTGAAATTCTTAAGATTACAAGCAATTGAGAATGGAGTTTGGTGGTAGATAATGCCAAATGGTGCATCTTAAAACAGTTGCTACTGGCCCCATCTGTAACAAACAAACTTGAAAGCAGAGCAGGAAAGGAAGCCAGGCATTAGGTTTTCCTGATAATTTTCTCACTGAGTTACTGCTGTGGTGCTTGCTACACTTGTGTGTGATGTAGCACACACTGAAAATGATGTGAGATGGTAAGAGGGAGTGGATCTGGCTCAGGATTTCACTTCCAGTTTCAGAGCACAGCTGTAGCTCAGCTAGACCAGCAGGCCGTGACGCTGGCTTCTGATAGGGTTGATATTAAGGAGGTGCACAATAAATTTTCCTGCTTGTTGATTAGTTATTAATCTTACCGTGGTCTGTCTCTTGGTATTCAGGTCTTACAGCAAGAAAGAAAGAAGCCACTCAGAGAAAATGGCGTTCCCAAGTTACTATCCCCATCCCCTCTGCAGCACCGAGGCTGTTGCCGGGCCCACCACGCCGGCTGAAAACCACAAGCTCTCAGAACTTTCCAGGCCAGATAGCAGGACTTCTGCATTTTTCCCAGCCCCAACAGAGGCAAGGAGTCACTATCCTGAGCAAAAGCAAGGCTTTAAACCCTTGTTCCTTAACCTTTCTCCTTCTGGGTCTGGCCACTCTTCCCCTAATATACCCACCCAGGCTCCCTCAGACTTCCAAAACACAGGTGACAGCCAGGCTCCGAGACAGCAGCATGCCAAACAAGAGGCTGTTCCCCCTGAGGGCAGCGGGAACGCTCAGGCACAGCCTTTGGATGCTGTCCAGGATAGATCCCCCGAGACTCCCACGGAAGAGATGATGTGGAGGAGGAAAGCCGGGCTGCTGCACAGGTCCCTCCCGCCCAAAGTAGCGTGGGCTCATTCGGTCAAAGACAGCAGCTACGCAAGGGCCGTGGTGTCTCCTCCGGCAGCCGGGCCGAAGCCCTCCCAGAGGTGGCAGTCCTTGCCCACACAGAGCAGCACTTCCTCCGACCCAGAGACTCCTTCTCCCCAGGGCGTGACCCAGCTCCGGATCTCGGAGTCGGGGCTGCAGCTCACGCCCCCGCCATCGCTGCAGGACGAGGAGGACGATGAGGTGTTCGTCGCGCCCGCCCAGCCGCCCTTCTCCCCGCCGCCGCCGCCATCCCGTCCTCTTCCCGAGCTGAGCTCTTGCACTTCTGCCAACGGCACAGAGGAATTCCCACCTCCTCCCCCACCCATTGAGGGGAATGGGGCAGCTGGAGACAAATCCCCCCGGCTCCCAGAGGAGGCCAGCGTGAGGTAAGGGCGGGCTGGAGCGCGGGCAGTGCAGGGCCATATACAGTAAGATATGCGGGGCTGGGACAGACGGGGCTGATCCCACGTGCCATGAGACCCCAGCTGCCCATGCCTGCACGTTGTCAGGGGACAGGGACACAGGGACAGACAGACAGACTCGCTGCCCGTCAGCCAAGAGCAGCCTCAAATGATGTGGCCAGAGCAGGGTCCGCCGGCAGGTGCGCTGACAGGTGCTCCCCAAAAGCCCAGGACAGGGGACTATGGGGAAACCCCTGGGCTGGTTCTCCCTGCAGATTTCAGTGCAGTTGCTTCTGACTCTCTCCAGCACAGAGCTGGAATGGCTGCTGGCTCCTTCCAGTTACTGGATTTTGAGAGACAGCTGTGAAAATCCATGATGGGTTTTTCCAAACAGTCAGTATTTCTCAGAATATATTTTGGACCTGGCACAAAATAATGCTGTTATGAAACAGTGACCATCTGCCAAGAAATGACAATGCAAATATGTCACAAGCAGGCTGTATAGGGAAATTGTCCTGAAGGATAGGACTTTGGGCTAAATGCCCAGGTGGTTTAACTCAGCACAGCTTCCCTCACTCCCAGGGAGCTGCTCTGATACCCATCTGGGAAGAATCTGGCCAGGGCTGTAGTAGTGATTGGCTTTTCCAACATGGCAAGGACAAATGGGTAGAGGCTGCTCAGGATGGCACTCTCAGGTGGGGAGGTGCAATGTCCCCAGTCTGCCAGTGGAAAACAAAGTGACTCAGTGTTGACTAGTTCTTTCTGTGTTGGAAGGACAATCCAGCAGTGTCCAGGCTGAAGGGACAAAACAATTCTGCTGCCAGTGGCTTCACAGTATAGGCCCTGGAATGAGAAGCAAGACACAAAAAGAAGCGAGAGAGAAGGAAAACTCATTTCTTGTAGGCCTTTACTTTGTGTTCACAGTGGTCCTGGGTGGTAAATTTCTCTTCATCTCACAGAATGTTTCTGTCCGTAGCAGCTTCAAAAGCTTTCCCAAAGCCCTGGCCGAGAGGGAGATAACAGGGTTGGGCACCAGCACCGGTGAAAATAACTGGCCCCTCTTGCCAACCCCATCAAAGAGGACTGGCTCTCCATCTGCTGTGGATCAGCAGCACCAGTCCCCTGCTTCTTCTGAAGGACCTCAGAGCACTGACAGACAGCCCATAACTCAGCCTGAAGGTAACCCCAGAGAGCCAACATTGGAAAATGCCAGCCCAGACTCCGGGATAACCAGCACAGCACCCCCAGTGAAGGCAAAGAAAAAGACCCCAGAGGATATTAAGTCAGAGGCTCTAGCAAAAGAAATTGTCCATAAAGACAAGTCTCTGGCTGATATCCTGGATCCAGATTCCAAAATGAAGACAACCATGGACTTGATGGAAGGAATTTTCCCCAGTGGAACCAGCTTGCTGAAGGAGAACAACATGAAGAGGAAGATGTCGCAGACACAAGCCAGCAGGACGGCAGTGGCCGATGACATGTAAGCACTGCTGGGCTGGGGCGAGGGCTGGCAAAGCTCCCTGCTCCCTTGCTTCTAAGGGCAACCTGTGCCAAATTTTTCTGCATCTCTGTGGGTGAGAGTGACTTTTGCAGTTCAGAGGTGTGAGGCCTGGCAAGGCATTTCCAAGCAGCCTTTCCCATGAGCTGGGCTCCGTGTTTGGGCTCTGAGCTCACCTCTCTGGGCTGTGTAGAAAACGATGGTGAGCTTGGGAATAGAGCAGGAAATGAAACATCCCTGGAGATACAACAGGATTTTGCTATCTGAACCTCAGTAATCTGAAGCAGTTCGGTCCAAAGCACAGGAACAGAGATATGAAAGTAAAATCGTGATGAAAATAATGGCAGGCACAGGGATAACAAGGGGCCAAATTCTGGAAGGAGGGATGAGGGGAACTACTTATTACAAGATCAGCCTAAGTCCCCCAGTGTGGGTTTTTTAAGACAGAGACTTCCAAGTGGCAGCTGGAGAACTGTCTAGGAGTCAGTTGTACTGCATGATGCCAGGTAAGAGGGTCAGTCTGGCCACCTCCAGCCAAGCTGTGCTGGCTGACCTTCAGCAAGGTAAATCCTGTGCAGAGCTGTGTCCAGTCACCTTTAAACCCAGCAGCTGTGCTGTGCTGTGCTGTGCTGGGACAGCAGCTGACACGCACCCCCTGATGGCAGGAATCCGCCTTGTCCTGCTGGGTAATTACACTGGGAAGGTACCAAAGAGGGAGTCCTGGAAAACCACGGATCTAAGCACCGGGAAAAGTCAGGCTCAGACTGAGTTCTTCCTTTTTCTTCACTGTGGTGTAGGAGAGTGGAAAAGGAAGCTCCTGTCACTCTGGTCACCTGTCCTGCTTACTACAGCGTTTCAGCACCCAAAGCAGAACTGCTGAATAAAATCAAGGACTTGCCAGAAGAAGTAGGTGAGGAAGAGGAGCTGCTGGACATCAATGAGAAAAAGGTAAATTCAGCACACAGCACTGTTTGCTGCTCACATTCCTGAAATAATAATAAGCCCTAAAGTGAAGTGCATTTCTATTTGATGTCAGCTTTTGGCAGCACCCAAAATTGCGTGGGAGTGATTAGGCTGCCTGTGAAGCTTCGTTAGAGTGACCCAAATTGTATAAGAGAGTTAATCTGAATTACTCACTGCAAATTGAGTACCAATCTTGCACCACCCTGAGGCGGGCCTGGATCATGCCAAATGCTGGGTGTACAGACTGTCAGGAGCAGTCCCTGTTCTGCAGCAAGGAAGGAAAAGGGAGAGGTGAAGCAATTCATGCAAGGCCAGCTTCGGTTGGAAACAAGAACAGAGTCCAGCTAGTGACTGCACTGAGTGCAGGAAGTTTTTTCCCAGGATTGTCCTCTTCAGTGAAGTCAATTTACCCATTTCACTTGC
The DNA here is from genome assembly GCA_026261815.1 of Monarcha castaneiventris obscurior. Lineage (NCBI taxonomy): Eukaryota > Metazoa > Chordata > Aves > Passeriformes > Monarchidae > Monarcha > Monarcha castaneiventris. Next base: position 995,868 of record JAMPIT010000622.1, read on the forward strand.
TGTCTGCACTCAGTGCTTCCAAAGAAACACTGGCTACTCTTTTTTCCCCCACACATTACTGTTTCTCTGATCCACTGAAAGCCCCATGCACCTCAGCGGCTCAGCACAATTTCCATGTGATGGCTTGGAAGGGACGAGAGCAGGCAGGAGGGAAGGACACATTTTCCTCTCTTACTGAGGCTACATTTCACTGCAGAATGGCCCCTGCCGCTCTTGCTGGAGGCTTCCATGCTCTGCTTCCAGGGCTTTTGCAGGGCCTTCTAATTTGCCCCTGTGATTGTCTCACATTGGTTACCTGGTAATTACAGGCATGCTGCTTAGCTCCCAGATCCTAGGGGGCCACAGGCAAGTGTTTGTGGCCTGTCTGTGCCTCCCTTACACACCTCCTGCCTTCCTGTCGAAAGCAGCTGTGCCTGCCTGGAAGTCTAAACCATCCCACGCTGCCATGGACTGAGTAGCACAGCCCAGGTTCCATTTTCTGGTCACCACCTCTTCTTCCTGTGGCCCTACAGAGATTCGGGGTCTCAAATACACAGGTGGATCACTAATCAAAAGCATTTGCCCAAGGTCTTTGCATTCTGCTTTCATCATCTGGCCCAAGCCACTGGTTGTGGAGCACTCAGCTCCAAAGAGATTGGCAGCTCCTGCCACGTCCATAGCATTCCTTGGAGGGCAGGTCCCAGGCCTCACAGGTTACGTTTGCATGGAAAGACAGAAATAGATGGGAGTGATTAGGCCCAGACAGCACGATCTGGCCTGTTTGCTCATGGTCTGTGTGCAGGAACATTTGCACAGGGGTTACCTGAGAAGGCAGCTCCTCTGGGAGGTCATTTGGATAAGCCTCATTTCCAGTGTAAGTGTGCAAAGGAGCTCTGTTGGCTGGCGTTTGGGATCACAGGAGAGTCACTGATTAATGAACACAAATGTAAGTCCCAGGCCCCTCCAGCTCCCAGGCCTTCAGAACAAAGGTACCTCACTCCCAGGAACCCTGTAGCCTCCTGCCACAGCTGGAGGGCAAATCTCCTGAAGCAGGGAGCTGCCAGTTCCCAGCAGCTCCATCTGCCTGAAAACTTGCTAAGGTTAATGCCAGACTTTTGAGACCACCCCATGGAGTCCTGCCATAGAGATTTCCCCACAGCACTGTAATCATTGAACATGGATCCTTCCTTTTGCTCCTCAGGATTTGGTCCAGCAATCAACTGGTGAGGATTTTCTTTGGAAGGGGGCATTAGCATCGTAGCCCCAGGGAAGAGCAAAGGTTGGGTTTTGTCTCTGGGACTACTGAGGGAAGAATGCCCATAAAGGAGTTTTGGTTGACCCCTAGAAGGTGGGATTTAGTGCCACCTTTGCTCCCTCTCCCCCTGAACTACTCTGCTAGCCAATGGAGGTCATTCCAGAGAGCAGATGTTTATTTTCAGGGAGTATTACTGGCCTTTTGCTCAGCCTTTGCAATGTGTGTGGCAGCTGAGAGCAGGCTGTAGTGCAGCCACAGAACAATGCACGCCAAGTGTTCCCTCTAGTGGTGCCTGGCCATACAGTGCCAAGTGCTCCCTGCTGCCAAAGCAGCCTGGGAACCCCACTGCCAGGCCGCCCTGGGCATCAGGGCCAGCTCAGTGACCCCAGCCTGACAGGTGTTTGAAAATCCTTCCTCCTCTGAAGCAGACCACCTGCTGCCTGGAATGACACTCAGTTGTGATGTAAAGAGGACTTTGAGAGAATATTTTCAGGCCACCTTCTGAGTGACTTGTTTCATCCTGTGGTGTTTGTGTGCAGAGGAGATGAACACACAGGTGTTTGTCCCTCAGCAGTGCATGAATTGGAGACACTGAAAATCCCCACCCCTTGTATGGAGAGCTTCTCCTTCTTGCTGTGCTCTCAGTTCCACGTAAATGGAAGCAAGAATTGCAAGCCCCAGGCCAGAGAGTTGTTTTTGCATATGTCTTTCCACTAAATCCTAACAGAAATTAGGATCTCCGGCACATGTGTAGCACTGCTGTTCTTGAAGTAACTGAACCCCGGGGCCTCCTTTTCTTTGGCAGGGAAATAGGTGTCAGTGTTTTTTGCAAAACGGGTGTGTGCTTTGTGTTCAGACACTGAGTAAATCCAGAGCATCTTTGGTGTAGACTCTTCCTTGATGCCTCTGTGTGCGAGGCACTTGTTTGGTGCAGTTCAAGGCATTTCAGGCTGGGGCAGGGCATGGGGAACACATTGGGGATGTGGCTGCAGCTCTTCTCACTCAGAGGTTTTGAAAAACATTCATCTGTAGGTAGCTGGGTATCAGAATATGGTACACCAAATTAAAGATCTCTTTTATAAACGTTCTCTGAACAAATACATCCTCATGCAACCTGATGGGCTACTCGGGTTATCTCCGAGGTGGGGAATTTCAGCATTTTCTCTGTTTCCTCCCTAATGTCTTCTTTGTCAGCCATTGCTGACCTGACCCTGCTCCTCAGGAACTGCAGCCATATCCTCTTGTTGTCATCACTGATATGAGCAGGGTGGTGCCGCTAACAACCAGTGTGGCAATACTTCCCCTCCAACAGGCTGAGCTCATCGGGAGCTTGACCCACAAACTGGAAATCCTGAAGGAAGCCAAGGAGGGCCTGCTCGCAGACATTAAGATGAATAACGCTCTCGGAGAGGAAGTGGAGCTGTTGATCAGCACGCTGTGCAAACCCAACGAGTTTGACAAGTACAAGATGTTCATTGGTGATCTGGATAAAGTGGTGAACCTCCTGCTCTCCCTCTCGGGACGCCTGGCCCGCGTGGAGAACGTCCTGAGCAGCCTGGGGGACAATGCCAACAGCGAGGAGCGGGTACGTATTGGCACAGCCCTGGCCTGCTCAGGGTGTGGGGCAGGAGCCACCACCACCACGGCCTTACAGCGACCTCCAGGGGCTGCCAGGAGGGCAGCATAGGGCTCTTGGTGCTTATGTAGGAGCGGTACGTTGTCCCTGGGAATCTTGATCCCCATTTGTATAAATGGCTGAGATCCTGCAGCTTTTGTCTGGACTGTGTTGGGGACAGCCACATTGTAGCGATCTTGGGGTGGTTTTGAAACCAGATTTTCCTGGTAGTTGTTGCTGTCAGGCGAGGTTTCCTGACTTTATTGGAGCACTTTCTGCCTCCCATTGGCAAGGATGTTCAGAGTCCAGTTCAGTGGGGTTCATATTCACTCCGTAATGAGGAATTCATCCTCCTCTCCCAGGCCTTTGACTGCACATCTGGGAGCTTAGCAGCTATCTCCAGAGGTGGCGGGCATGGCGCTGGGAGGAAAGAAAGGGGGGATCAGGAGTGTGGTGCTGCTGGTACTGAAGGGCTCTCTCTGGTGTGCAGAGTTCACTGAACGAGAAGCGGAAGCTGCTGGCTGGCCAGCACGAAGACGCCCGGGAGCTAAAGGAAAACCTTGACCGTCGGGAACGCGTGGTCTTGGACATCCTGGGCAACTACCTCTCTGAGGAGCAGCTCCAGGACTACCAGCACTTTGTGAAGATGAAGTCAGCGCTCCTCATAGAGCAGCGAGAGCTCGATGACAAAATCAAACTGGGCCAGGAGCAGCTCAAGTGCCTGATGGAAAGTCTCCCCACGGACTTCACGCCCAGGGATGCAGCAGCAGCAGCTGCCCTGGCTGCAGCACTTGCTACCTCCTCCGGAGTCGGTGGTAAAACACCTCCAGCAGCCTCTTCCTCACTCTAACCTGTCCCAGGTGGAGCTGGGATCCAGCCCTGCCCGAGTCCCTTTTAATCCGAGTACTTGGCAGATGGTTCTCTTCAAAGACAATGGACAGAGACAGGTCTAAACTAAGATTTTAATGAAGGAAAAAAAATAGCTATAATAAAGGTTTTATTTTCCTTTCCTTCCACCTCTGCTTCCATCTAAATCAATGTGGACAGAAATCTCCTCCTGCCAGAGATGAGGAAGAATCTCACAGGAATTAAATACATGACCTTTAATAAAAAACATGACCTCTTCTCTTCCCTCCCTTTTCTGCCTACCTGGCACCTCATTAAATAATGAAGGATCTAAGAATGAAGCCTTAAAAATAAAACCAACCCATTTTACTGAACATTATTGATATTTATATTTTTTAAAGAACAAGACAGAATGTGTAAGTTTTTGTACATACTCTAATCAGTTATTTGATTCTACTTTGTTCTGTATGTAGAAAAGACATTTAATTTTGTATTTTGTGAAGACCTTAACAAAAAGAGGGAACCCCAAAGATAGTCATGCAGTAGCTTGAAACATCTCATCGTGGTTTCGTTGCTGTTGTTGTGGTTGTTTTTTGATATAATAAAGGGCTACAAGAAGCAGCTTCACCCTGTTTCAACACATGCTGAAGATACCATTAAGTGGCCTTACTAAGGAGATTTTGGCCACGAAAATACAATTTTTTCCTCTTCTGGATCCTGCGATACTCTGAGTCTGCAGTTCAAAGATCTTTTATGGAAACCTGCATCTCAGGAGTCCAAGCTAGCATGAAGCAAGGAATTCACTGCAGGAATGTGGGGGAGATTCTGTCTTTATTTTGGATACTCATAACTGTGGTCTATGTTTCTGTTGCAGCCTGAAAGATTTTCCTGAGGTGTGACAGGGATCTCTACTGACATGATTTATAGGCCTGGGTTTGAGTAGAGTTTCAGGGAAACAGCGGGGGGAGCTGTTTCAATCCAATCAACACATTTCATTTGCCCTGAAAAAAAAAATCCTGCCTGCTGCTGCAACTTAGTTTATTAGATTTAAAAACAGTTTTAATTCAGATCTTTTTTTTTTTTTTTTTTTTTTTTTTTTTTTTTTTAACCACCGTTCCATCTTACACTTACTGAAACAGTTCACAAAGACGTGGTAGATCTGGGAGGTGTTTGTGCATTTTCCATTTAGTGAGTTCTTTCCTGAAAAATACAAGTCCTGCAGTTTATCCCCAGGTCAGGAAGAGGCTCCATCCAAACAGGATCTGCCTGTTTGCTCCAGGAACCCAGATGGCTTCAGGGGGAGCACCTCCAGCAAGTTTGGGGTGGATGAGGCAAGTCCTGTTTGTGCTCCCACAGTACACAAAAACATCAGCTAATGAGGCAGGTGATAGTCACTGATGTTTTTATAACAGCTTATATTTTCAGGTGAGAAATTAGTTAAAGCCAGTATTTGTGTGAAAAGTGCAGAAGAACTCTTTGCACAGTTTTGTTCAAAAATCGCCCTCCTAACTGCAAGGTTTACTGAGTTTGGTAGAAGCACACCTTGATGTGTATTTAAAGGTGATTAAACATCAGCCAAGCCTGAAGATAGACCTCTCAGGCAAAAAGATTTACTTCTTTTACCTCCGGCAAAAAGGGGAGTGCATTCATTGCTCTTTATCCCATTGCTCTTTATCTCTTCTCTTGTGGCTATGAAACTAGAGGATAATGGAAACCCAGAATTTCCCAGGCTGATTACATGATTTCGTGGGACAGGAATACCAGGGATAGAATTTTACCCTTATTGTCCAGTCCTTGTAAACCTTCTGACACAAATCTGCATTTTGGTTCTGGCTACATCAGATTTTTAGATCTGAACCTATATTGCAGTGGCTGCAGTGGAGAAAGTCAATACACTAGATAAAGTGAGCACCATCTGCTGTGCTACCCCTTCACCAAAATGCATCTCACAGAAGGTGTTTTCAGCAGCCTGGCAATTTTTGCTAAAAATGAGCCTTATTTTTATAACAGAAACATCTGTTTGGGATATTGAATGGAATGCCCTACATCCCACCCTGCCACAGTGATGCCAGCACAGCCTGTTTGCCAGCCTGGGTGTCCTCTGTCTGTAGGTGACATCAGGTGGGACTCCTTCCCAAGTCAGTTATGGTACCTGGGTCAAGCACCTTCTCCAGAGCTGCCTCCAGGTAAGTCATGGAGTGTTGAAGGATCATGTGACATCCACCTTCAGCTGGCTACAGGCACAGTGGGAAAGCATGGATCTCCCTCTGGTAGCTTGAGGAAAACCCTGGTAAGGACAAAGCAGTTACACTTCTGACAGGTGGTGCCAGTTGCAAGTAAAATCTCCTTGTACAAAAACAATTCCATTACGTTACATTTGCACGTTAGTTAGGAATAGCTGTTTTCCTGGGTCAGCATCCCTTAAATTATTATTTCCAGTCAAAGCAGGCCAGCTCTCAGTAAGGCCTCACGTGCTTTTAGCAACATGCATGTGATATAAGCGCCAGGAAAATCTAGTCATCCAACTTAAAATTGGCCTTTTTTTATCAGAGCCCTTGGGCGATTGACTGTCACAAGAAATTCACATCAGATGCTTTCCTCAAGAATAAATCTAGTAAAGAGTGTTTACATACCAGGGTGTGTTGCTTGTAAGTTTGCACACAAGATCTTTTATGAAGGTTACCTATAAAATCAGTCAAACCCAGAGCACCACAAGAGTTTATGTGTTAGTTTATCCATCACCTTTACAACTCAGCTGGTGTCGTGATTGTTTAGGCTGGTAATTAAGAGAAGCGAGTAAAGCAAACTGGATAGCATTCCATACTCACTCCACATAAATCCTGTCCTTTGCAAAACAGGGAACAGAGCGAGCTTTTCATCAGAGAGCCCCTGCTTTAAATGAACGTGAGCCAACTGAGGCACACTTAGAGACCCCATCGCAGGTTTCTCCATGCCTCATTCAACCATCCTCCAAGCCAGTGTTTACCTAAGAGCTGTTTATCCCTTTATACCTCTCCAGAGGGGATGTGTCCCGACCATGGCACAGTGTTATGGCTTGGCTGTGTTCCCATTGCTCGTGCCTTCACACACGAACCAAGTATCGTGCAGCTCTGCTGTGTTACTGGGTTTTTCTATCCATGTGTTACTGAACAATCAGCCTTTGTGTTGAACAACTGGATGTGTGTCTGTGGCCAGCCTTTGTGCAGCTTGGTGTGCGTGAGTGCCAAAAATCATTGCAAAAATCTGCTTTCTTCTTGCCTGTTTCAAGATGTCAGGAGGATGGAGCCAGCCAGGCTGAGCACCCTCAGACAAGCTTAAGAAGGGTGTCAGTGTGGCTCTGCCTGCTTTGGGATTAGGAAAAAGGGCTTGTTTTCCCCTACACCGTATAGGAAATAGAGTACAAGTGAGCCAGGCAGCTTTTTCCTCTGTGGTTTGCAGCCTGAGGCCATGGCCTTCAGCTAGGGCTGCACGGAGAAGCAGGGGGACTTCAAATTAAAAAATCCAGCCATACTTTTAAAATTCTTGTTCCTTTTAGCACTAAATGAACTTAGAGAACTGAAATGCAAAAGGAAAAAAAAAAAAAAAAACAAACCAGGGACATAATTCAGCTGGGGAGGGTAAGAGCTGGTGAAAGTATGATGGAATACTGGGGAAACTGTTCATGAGGTGCTTGTGCTTTTACTGAGGTAAATTAAACTGTGATTTAAAAAAGAAAAAAAAAACACACACAAGAAAAGAAACAAGACTCAGGGCAGCTCAGAAAGGATTAAATTGGAATATGAGAAGCCATGACAGGAGGTTTTGGGAGAGAAAGGCAGCCCTGAGCAGAAGTTTCTCGTGGCTCTTCCCGCCAAAAACTTGGCGGGAACCATTTTACCTCACAAAGGGCCGCCCGCCGCCATCTTAGGGAGCGGCTGAGGGGAGCTCTGTTGGTGAGGGGCTCTGGACACCCAGCCCTCACCAGCACCTCCAAAAACCCCCAAAAACTACAGCAGGGCTCACTGCCCGCCCCTCCTGCTGTGTTTTTATGGCAAACACCTGTGAGGCAATCAGGGCTAATGAGGGACAGCTGGGCTGGGGGCAGCCCGACAGGAGTCCACACCTGAGGCAGTGCAGGAGGACGAACACCTCAGCCTGAAGCCTGCTGAGAAAAGGTGAGTAAAGCTTTATTTTTATGCATTTTTTTATCTTCATGGGGCAGATTGGCAGCACATAGCTGGGTTGGGGGTTTAAGGGGGGGAAAACATCCCAGTTTGTTGGAAAGCAGGAGTGTGAAGTGTTTGGTTTCCAAAAGGAGGGAGCGTGCTAGCCTGTGGGGATGGGAGGGTGCCTACAGCATGGGGGTCTCAGTGTGGCAGGACTTATCCCTCAGCTCCTGCCCACAGCCTGGACAGGACAGGTACAGGCTCTGTACTCATCTGACCCCAAGGATATCCCACCCCAGCAGCATCATGTGCCCAGACTTCAATCACACCCTGGCAAAGGGGAATGGTGTGGTTATGGTTTCCTCCGTGCTGCCCCAGAACAGTTATGAGGTAACACAGCACAAGGTTTGAGGCTGACTTTCTGAAGTGAGTGGTAAAGTTCCCTTTGGTATATAAATGTTGGAAATGAGGTTGAGGGAATGGGAGGTGAGGACACAAGGGAGGAACATGGCAGTCACCTCTCGCAGTGTTAACCTCATCATTTTGTACTCGGGTTGTTGATTAATTTCATATGTGTATCGCTTGGAAGAAATTGTCCAGCAAGGTTTTGCTTGAAAATTCCATGGGAAGTGACCCTGCTGGCTTCTCATGCCTCACCAGAACCTGGGCTGCCCCTCAGCTTCCCTAGCACACAGTTCCTGGCTGCACAGTGTCCTCTGACTGTCTTTTGAGGCTGTGACAATCAGTGTCATACACAGGCTCGTGTAGCCACAGTCACTGGGATGGCCTATTTCTGTCGAGTGAAGTTAATGTGAACTGCTCAGGGAGAGGTTATTTTCTGAGAAGACAAAGCTGCTGGTCTGTCTTAGCCCTCACTGCTCTTCTAAGTCCTGCATGAGATCTTAATTCCTGTCCAATCTATTGCTTCCAAACTCATCTTTTTTTACAATTGGTTATTTGTCCTCATTTTCCACGGTGTGAGGTGAAAGCACACATCACTTAGTCTGTGTTGATAAAATAATTTAGGGTACAGAAGACCCTTAAGGTGAAATGCAGCTGTTAACCTAACACTACTAAAGCCACCAGTGTGCTCCCAATGCCACATCTCCACCTTTTCTAAATACCTGCAGGGATGGTGATTCTACCACTTTCCCTGAGCAACCTGTTCAACTGAAGAAATTTCTCCTCACACCCAATTAAGTGTCCATACCACAGCCTCAGAGCTGTTTTGTAGGGGGTTTTGAGGTCCCATTTCCCCTCGCTGTGATGCTGTAAAGAAATAAAATGGTGATTGCCCCCTGCGCAGGATTTAAATTCAAAAAAGAAAGAAAACCTGCACCCTTCGGCCATGTTGTGGTGCTTTCTGCTCCTCCCCACAGCAAGCAGGGCTCAGGGTTCTCCCAGGAATCTTGACATGAGTTCCCTGTGTGGTTCAGGAGAGCATGCTTGGCAGGGACAAGCATCACTTTCTCATTCACTGTGACCCCCTCCTCTGTAGCAGGCCATGGAGTTCCAGCTTTCCCGATGGCTCTAGCAGGAGACAAAGCCTTGTCACCGCTCCAGGAGCCAGCCAGGGCACTCTGCATTTACTGGTGTCACTTAGAGGAACAGCATTATTTATAGTTCTTGGACATGGGAGAAAAGACTCGAGCAGCAGGAAATGCTGGCAAAGGGATGCTTCCTTCCTACCCTTTCTCCTGTTTTATGGTCTCCTGAATGGTAACTGCCAGCGCTAAAAAGCAGGATAAAGCTAATTTGTTCTTGTGGAAAGTCCAGGAGGGGGATAGCCCCCGGGAAGGTGCTGGTTGTACCCTGAGCACCGCAGTCAGGAACACTTGTGGCTAACCTACCTAGCAATCAGGACTGCCAGCTTAAGGGCAAAAAAAATGGGATTAGCTTTATTCTTGTCAGTTCTGAGACACACAGACCTCACCTGACCAGGGCAGCCTGGAACAGACACACACAGAGAGCTGTAAGCTCACCTGCGTCCCTGCTACATCAGGGCCTTGTACTTTTTCAGTGTCACACACCTGACTGAACTTACCTTCAGCCAGGTAATGTGACAGAGGGGGAAAACAAGACAAAAAGTGTTCTGTTTTCCCCAACTCCCCACCCCAAATACCCTGCAAAACACACAAATCCCAAGGCTTACTTGACAAGGCAAAGCACCAGCAAGAGTTGCCTCATCCTTTCCCTTAGGAACACACCCGAGCCTCTAAACACTTAGCCTCCTGTCCCGCAAATGACGCAGTAGATGCAGGACAGGAATGAAACCCTCCATTATCCGTGCCCCTCTCCTGCAGCACGGCCAGGCTCCGGCTGTCCCCCCTGGAGGTGCCCAGCTCCGAGCAGCCGCTGGACAGGGCGGGACAGTGGTGCTGACATGAAGGCAGCCTGTCAACCTCTCCATAAAAAGCCTGGCATGGCTGAAATGCTCCACAGAGTGGTATTGCCCTACCCAAGCAGCTGGGAAGCTGTTTGCTCCTTGAACAGCTGCTCAAGGAGCAGCCGTGCCTAGATTAGCCAACAGGGATCACATTCCAGCACCGGAGCAGCATTTGGCTATAAGAAGGCCTCACCTGCCCAGGCTGTTACTGACTGAGCCACAGCAGGCAGCAGAGTCACACAGCCGCAGAGCCAATCTGTCCAGGCTCCCAGTTCCTCACAGCATGCAGGACTTCCTTACTTTCCATCAGGTCCTCAAATGCCACAGCAGTCCCTGCTCCAACCCTGTCTTGGGTCAGCATGACCAGCAGGCTGTGGGGAAAGAGCAGTAGCAGACACACTCCAATGCATTGCATGAGCAGAGAGGTTGCAAGCAGAAGAGACTCTTCACTAAGCTTTTTTTCCTTCTTTGTCTGCCTAACTGCACTTAGTTGTGTTCAGTGCACTGAGGATTAAATGTCCCTGGTAACTTTGTTGGATACAGCCCTTTAGCAGGGAAGCATTCCAGACACTGTCCCACAGGTTGCCACAGGGTTTGTCACCCGTACCTGAGGTGTTGCTCAGCCCTTGACTTCGTGGTACCTCATCCTCTGTCTCTGGCCATGTCAACACCTCAAGCCATGAGCAGCAGGGACAGCCTGGGTTCTCTCAAGATTTCCCTCCGAAGCTGTCAGGCTTCACCTTTCCCTTCACATCTTTTCCCCAGCAAGTGCAGGTAGCCCAACCTGCCTGCTCTTCCCTGCTCCTCAGGTACACCAGTGCCAGCCTGCAACGCACACAACTGCTGAGCACGTTGTGGGAAAGCAAAGCTCTTGGCAAGAGCACAAGCCATGCCCTGTGTTCCCTGTCAGTTCCCCATCCCCAGCAGGGTGCAGCATTTCGTGGTCAGAGATGGCACAATGAACACCCACCATCCGCTTGTTCCTGGCTCAGGGTAGTCCTACACTTTAGAAACCAGACAGGGACCACTCACTGCAGCCAGCAGGGTGAATGGAGCAACTCCTGCTAAGGCAGCTCGCTCAGTCATGCTTTGCCTGGCTCGTGTCTAACGCAGCACCAGCTGCAAGGCTGCAGTGGAAGGAGGAAAATGGCTGGATGCACATCCCCTCCTTGCCCACCCCCCACAGCACACACAGGAGCAAGCAGATTAGAGCAGGAAACAGCAGAGGAAGCAGCCATTGCAAGTTTGGGTTTATTTCACTACACGGGGGGCAGAAAACAAAACAAACCAAGCTATAGCTGTTAGCTGAACTTAATGGCTTTGACTTTGAAGTCACCCTCCACAGACAGGTATTCAATTTTGTCCATGCCCAGCCGATTCGGGAACTTGAACTCTGCCTCGGGCAGCTTCACCGTTGCCTCAGTTTCATCGAAGGAGAAGCACATCTGTAGAGAGCCACAAGAAGGAGGGAAGGAATGAAGGGGGACACATCACAGCTCCCAGGCTTTGCTCACTCCCCACCACCTCTAGTCTGGGTGCAGGACAGGCGAGGCGGCTGCTGTTGTCAATGCCGTGCTCAGCAGCTCAGCCTCCTCCCTGCCCAGCAGAGGCATGGAAGGGAAGAAGCTTTTGCAACTGTGGGATGAGACAGACCCAGTCTGAGTCTCGCCTCAGTGCTGTTACTGCTCCAAGGTGCTCGGCTTCCAACAGGAGGCCGGAGCAGGGCACTCAACACATCCGAGCTGCTGGGCACGGACTTGTCTTTAGCTGCCAGACTCTTCCCCTGTGGCTCATCCCCCTTTCCATGCCTGCTCCTTCTGCACCGCAGAGGCACAGGGCAGCATTAAAAAGTTGTGCCCTTGGCCCCTCAGTGCCAGGGCTTTGTACACACCCGTGGGGCCTCACCTCAATCTTGTCACCATGCTGGAAGGGAAAGTCAGCCTTCCTGTCCTCCTCCCCCCACATGCCATCCTCCTTGGAATTGCACACAATGGTGTTGACATCCCCATGACAGTCAAAGCGAGGGTTGAAATGCAGCAGGAGGGTGTTGCTGTCCTTCCCGATGTTCACAGCAAACCTGGGGAAACAGAGCCAGTGCAAAGGGGGTGCCTGTGCAGCAGCTCCAGCTGCCAGTGCTGACAAGCTGAACACAGCAGGAGCCCTGGCTTCCCCCAGTGCCACAACAATCCATTCGCCACCTCACTCACCCTCTGGCATCAGACTGGATCTTCCCTTTGACCTTGATGCAGTCACCAGGCTCAACATCCAGCTGAGTTACAACCAGTCCCTGCAGGGCCAAACCACAGGAGTTAGTCTATCCCAAGGCAAGGCTTCCAGTCCTGCTTGGGCCAGGGCAGAGCGCAGCTCTGGGAGACCCAAATATGAGCTCTGTGCTGGAGGAAGGGTTGAGTCAGGCCAGCTGCCTGTCCCAGCGCCCACTGGGGTCTCCCACTGCCCTAAGCAGCATAAGGTGACAAGGAAGTGTGGTGGGTTGGCCCTGGCTGGATGCCAGGTACCCACCAAAGCCACTCTGTCACAACTGGATGGGGAAGAGAAAATATAACAGAAGGCTCATGAGTTGAAACAAAGACAGGGAGAGGTCACTCACTGATCACTGTCACAGGCAAAACAAAGTCAGCTTGGGGAAATTAATTGAATTTATTACCAATTAAAATCAGAGCAAGATAATGAGAAGTAAAATAAGCTTTAAAAATGCCTTCCCCTCGCACCCTCCCTCCTCCCCAGGCCCTACCTCCTCCCCCTCAGTGGTGCAAGGGGACAGGGAATGGGGGTTATGGTCAGTTCATCAAAGGGTGTTTTCTGCCACTGCTGAAGGAGAGGAGTCTTGCCCTGCTCAGTGTGGGTTCCCTCCTATGTGAGTCCTCCATGTGAGCTACAGCCCTTCGCTACCTGCTCCAACATGGATCCCTTTCCAAGGGCTCACAGCCTTCTTCGGGCATCCTCCTGCTCCAGTACAGGGTCCTCCATGGGCTACAAGTGGATTTCTGCATCCCCGCTGACATCCGTGGGCTGCAGAGGGACAGCTGCCGCACCATGGCCTTCAGCGCAGGCTGCAGGGTGTTACCACAGAGGCATTCCTGCCATCAGTGATGGGCTCAGCCTTGGCCAGCACTGTGTCCATCCTGGAGCCTGCTGGCTTTGAACATGGGGGAAGCTTCCGGCAGCCTCTCTCAGAGGCCGCCCTGGTAGGCCCCTCTGCTGCCAAAACCTGGCCACACAGCCCCAGTGCAGGAGGCGATTCCCCAGCTGCTACAGGAGCAGGGTAACTGAGCCCTACTGAGCCGTGTGCCGGGTCAGGGAGGGAGGCCAGCTGCAGATTCGTTTGCTTGGGCATTGCCCCCCAGCCCCTTGATGCTGTCCTTGCCCTCGTGCCTGCTCTGCCCACACACAGACTGCCGAGGTCAGGGTTCCTCGAGTCACTAAACTGCTCATCTCCACGGCACTAACTCCGGCTCTGGAATGCAGCCTCTGCGCCTGGGGGGGTCTTTCGAGGAAAGGAAAGGAAAGCTGCGGGGGCAGGGGTGGGTTAGAGTACACTTCCCGCCTGCTTTCCTCTCCTGTTGCTTCAAGAGTTAACCCACTCCTGCACCCAAAAGGGGTTTTTCCAGAAGAAAAATACACAGCTTCAGGGAAAAAAAAGTATAAAGGGTCTTGAAACTGTAGAGTTACAAATGGACCCAAACCTTTAGAGTACTTGAGAATATAAACATTCGTCAGCTTCCCCACTTAGATAACATGCTAAAGACGACGAGAAGAAATACGGCTGGTCAGCCCTAACTATTCCTCCCACGGCCATCTATCAGCCTTGCATTTCCTCCCAGCTAATCCTTTTCTCCTCCTACCTCTGGCACCCCGCCCAAAACCCACAGGCAGCCCAGCCTCAGTCCCAGTCCTGCTTGGCACAGCACCCCGGCTCGCAGGCGGCACTCACTTTCTCCATGCTGCAGACACCAGCCCCAGCAGGCAGAGCACCCCCGAGCCCCTTCTCCACAGCACGGAGTGACGCAGCGCTGAGCTCCAGCAGCTGAACTCACTCGGGCAGGACCATCACATGACTCGAGGGGAGGGCGAAGAAGGGCATTGATCAATCGCAGCTGTTGGGGCCGGGGATTCCCGGCAATTTACAGGGGGCAGCGGGAGATCTCTATTGATACTGTTCTTTGCGGGCAGTCTGTGTATGATTTTAAGAAATAGTGATTGTTTGCTTTGCGTGATCCTAGAAATCCTTACTGTAAGCTCTCCGAGCTGCTATGCAGCGTCTGTTGGCTCCGATCCCAGGAGCCAGTGTGGCTCTGTGCTAGGAGCGAGGTGGCTGCTTTTTGTTCGGCGATCTCTGTCTAAAATCAGGGTTGGGAGTCCTCGTGTTCCTGCTGCAAAGGGGTTGCCTCTGTGGATAGGGGTGTTTGTGCTCGCCCGGCCCAGCCTCGTACCTGCAAGGAGCCTGGACTGGCGGGAGCCCCTGGCTACAAATCCTCGCTCCTTGCAGTTAAATGAAAGGCAAGGGTTTGGTACAGCCCATGTCAGCATTTGAAAAGTTCCTAAAAGGTTAAGGTTGGTGATGTCGGGTTCTAAGTAGATGTGAGAATTCAGGCTGCGGCTTTTGAAAAGTAGCACGATCTCGCTGGTTCCATTCCAGTTACAAAAGGCTCCGGAGGGAAAAGAGAAATGCTTAGGGTAGGAAGAGGCCGGGCAGGGCTGTGTGCAGCCGGCAAGGACGGGAGAGGAGGCTGCTATCCCAGAGAGTGCCCAGCGCCGGCTATTCCCCTTCCCTGTGCCCCCGGAAGAGCGTGAGTGAGAGCATGAGTGCCCCGAGGGTCTTCGCAGGGCAGGGAGGTGAAGGTGGAGCGGCTGCAGTGCTTTGCGGGGCTGTGTCACTGGATCGGCTTGAACCTTTGCATGGGCTTTAGCAGGGTCCTCGGGCCTCTGCGCCTCAGTTTCCCTCATGCCTGAAGTGACACTAGTGACACGCAGCTTCCCAATCCTGCCTGGAAACCCGCGGTGAGAGCTGCTAGATAAGCGCAGTGTGCTACTTGCTGGCTGAGCCGTGACCAGCCTGCGAGGTACCTGTCTGCAGGTCACTTTTGGAAGGGCTGCTCCGGGCATCTCACAACGCACTGCAGGAATTTATGGCTGGATTGTGGTGGGAAACACGCTGCCCTGCAGGAGGCTGCTGGAACTTCATTAGAGCTGTTACAGGAACAGCATCCTGACTCCTGACGCCATCCTTTGCCCCAGATATCCCCCGCACCCATTTCAGAACATTCCCGTGGCATTTCAGCAAAGCTGAGCTGAGTTTGAACTAAAAAGTCACAAGCTTGGATGGCAGCCCTGTGACTGGGGTGCATAAAAAGAGGGCAAAATGCTGACTGAAAGCGCTGCAGGGAAAATCCCGCACAGGCTCTCACCTCCAGCTAACTCCCTGGCCATCCCATGCACACACAAGGGCCATACTGAAGCCAGGAGCTGACTGTGGGAGCAGAGTTGGTGCAGGTAGCAAATGCCACTGAGAGCAGGCCCCCTCCACGGAGAGTTTGGAAAAATCCCAGCTAATTCCACCTTAAGTTAGCCCCGTTCCCCAGGGATGTTAGCCGGGATCACGTGTTAGAGACAGGCTTTAGGCGCCTGCTCTCCGCGCCTGGGTTAGTGTGCAGTTGTTCCCCTGGTCGCTGGCACGTGTGAGGGGTTGAGCAAATTCTGTTTGGCCGGCTGGGTTTGTGTATTTGTTTTCCATTCAGGTCTGTGAAATCCCTGGAGACTTCTCTCCTCCTTTCCGTGCTGGGCCCTCTGACTCCCGAAATGCACGTTTCGTGTGATTTGCTCTTCTGGCCTGAAGTTTCCTCCTCTGACCCTTCAGACAGTGAATTACCTTTCTAATAACACACAGAGACTGCACTGTTTGTTTTCCTTGAGTGCTCTGCACTGGCAGCCTGGTTGGTTTAGCAGCAAACCCTTTGGTCTTCAGATTTAAAGCACTCCTTGTTGTGAGCCCTATGAAATCAGCGAGGTGTTTATTCTGAGGCTACAATGCTGAGTTGCCCCACTGTCCTGCATTTTTCCTAAGGGGTTAAGTGGGAGAAAAGTAGGGGACGAAGTGGGCGTCCTCCCCTTTCAGAGGGCTGGTACAGGAAGGCAGGCTGCAAAGCAAGGCCACACGGGCCAATCCCACCCCCTCAGGGGTGATCCCAGCCTCCCTGCACAACGTGAGGCAAAGTAGACCTTGCACCTCCCGCAGGGAGCGACTCGGTGCACTCACAGCAGGCAGGCAGAGGATTAGGGTGTGTTTCAAAGGTCCGGGGGAGGAAGGGAGAGGCACTGCCCTATGCAAACCACTCTCACACCCCAGGTCCAGCAGGGGATGTGCTGAGAAGAAGCCCTGGGAGAGGAGCCCAAGTGAGCCTTACCTGGATTGTTCCAAGGGACTGCACTAAGTACAGGCCCTGAGAGGGAGTAGCTGGGACACACACAGTGCCAGTGTTCCCATTTCAGGTGTTACAGCTCTCTACATGCTTTTGGAGAAGAGTGTTGCACCCACTGGCAGCTCTGGCCAAAGCAGGGAGAGAAGAGTCATCTCCTGCTCGTCCAGAGGTGATACACAGAGGAATTTTCGCCTATGGGGAAAATTAGGCTGGCCTCCCAGTGCTTGGACTCGCAGGCTTGCTTGTGGAGACAGGGTCCTGCCCGGCACCAGGTCCTCAGCCCAAACTCTTCATTCACCTCTTGGTTTGCACAGGCTGAAGGCAGACAACTGGCCAGTCTGATTTTCTTGTCACTCCCTAGAAACATCCCAGATTTGCTTCGGAAGCAAAGGGTGCAGCCTGCTGAGTGTTACTCTTTTTAATATCCTGCGAGGAAAAATACACCCTGGCCACTGGCAAAGTCATATCCCTGGCTAATCTATGCTGTCATTAGAAATGGCTTTCCCCTGGTTCGGGAAGGTCTGAGGACACACCCTGCTGCTGGCTAACTCAGGGATCAGGGTACACCGTGCCCTGTGTGACACAGGGTGCGGAGGCCAGAGGCTCTGCTGTCCCTGTGCCTGCTTTGTCTCACACTGAACCCACACATGCTGCTGGTTGTTGGTGCTGCACGTCTCGAGTCGCTCATGGCTGCAGCTCAGAAAGAGGCCCCCCTTCTTGCAGAAAGAGTGAGTAGAAGGTTTCTCCTCCTTCGGAGAAAGCATCCAGCCCCAGGGCTGGCACAACAGTTCTGTGCATGTGCCACCCTGGGAGGGCACCACTGC
Organism: Monarcha castaneiventris obscurior; assembly: GCA_026261815.1. Lineage (NCBI taxonomy): Eukaryota > Metazoa > Chordata > Aves > Passeriformes > Monarchidae > Monarcha > Monarcha castaneiventris. The sequence continues at coordinate 1,013,355 of JAMPIT010000622.1, forward strand.
TTCAGCCATTGCCCCTCAGTCACATACACTGACCGAGCAGGGAGAAGAACTGCTCCAGTCCAAGGATTGTACTGGTACAATGATGACAAGAAAAACCCCTCACCCTTTCCTAGTGTGAGACAAGGCTTACAGTTTGCTTTAAGTTAGGGTTTGTTTTTTCACTTTCTTTAGGGAAGATTTGTTCTTGTCTCTGTAAGTTCATTCTCAGTTCATCAGGCAAAGGCTGCATCTTTCTCTCACGCCATCTTTAGGGAATATTCGTGTCAATACTGTCTGGATGGGATTCTGTTCCCAAGCAATAGCCCCTGGTTACTCTTACAACCTAAATATTATTCTGTTACAGCATAATAGATATATACATTGTATTTCTATATACACTCACGGGCTGTTTTCTTTCTCTTGGAATATCTGGGGACTTTAACTCAAGCAATCCCCTGCTTCTGCTGTTGAAGTGTCTGGTTCTCTGTGCTGCTACCAGAGCACATTAGTTTGTCTCATCTGAGAAATGTCTGCCTTTTTGCTTGGGTAGCCATGACCCCTTGAAGAGTTTAGTTGCACACAGTTTCCCTGGGCCCTTCTGCAAAGCTGGCTAAAACAATGCTCTCACGACAATACTAGTATCTTCCAGCCTGCTCCCTGTGGGGGAAGCTCTAGGGCTCGGCTGGATACCATGGAGGAATAGAGCCAGACTCCCAGGAAGAAACTTCAGCCTGCTCTTGTCTTGAAAGACAAAGTGACTCAGGAGCCACAGTCCGCTGTGGCAGGAGGGTGAGAGGCTTCCCCAGAGCCTGCCAGCGCTCAGGCTCCCAAAGCACTGCCTCAGAGGGAAGTTTGTGCCAGGAAGGTCCAGTCTGCGCTGGATACCAGCTGGGGTTGCGTGGCCACATGTCACTACAGCGTTTTTATCCCTGAGGGCTTCCTGATTTCAGCTTTCCCTACATTAAAAGGGAAGCATCTCTATTCCAGGTTAATTATAAATGAAGTTAATTATAAAGAACTTCTTGCACTATCTCAAAGTGATGAAAGGAGTTTGCTGATTGTGTCACTGGAATTTAAAGTATGTCTCCTCACTTTATTTCCCTCATTACCACTGACCCAAGCTGATAATCCATGTGTGTTTCTCTCATCTCTCAGTGGATTAGATTTAACTAGAGCAAATTGTTAACTACCCAGGAGAACTAGGCCTTTGTTTTGTTGGACTCACTTCACTTTGGCACCTCCCTCCTTAACCTTTTAAGTTTTCAGGTGGCAAACACATCACCTCAGAGTTTACTGCCTCATCTCCAAGGAGTTGTTTGCATTTGTTCCTCAGTGGATGTCCCTGCTACTCTAAAATTAAGAATCCAAGTCCATCTTTCCCTCCTCTTTGCAGGTCACCAGAGATCTTAGTCAAGCAGCTGTTGCAGTGGGAGCTCCTAGCAGAGACCATGGGTTACTGACCCTTAAAGTTTCCTCGAGGTCTGTCGACTCTGGCAGCTTTAAGTACTCGTTTTTCTTAGCAGCACAGTTGTTTACTTTACATCTATGACCGCACTGCAAACTGCTGCAACAGGGAACAGACCCTGGAACACTTTTCACCGGGATATAGCAGCAGGAAAGCAGCACTTCCCAAGCCTTATATATTCCTGCGGTCTAGCCCCAGACAATCTGGGTTTGATTTGCACCTCCTGATCAGCTGCAAGGGGACTTGTGTGGGGGCTGAAGATGGGGACCTATGGATTTTCCTATCCCTAATCCACTGAATAAAACCTGCACAGGCCTTGAAGGTGTCCACATGGTGGACAGGAGGTGAGGAAAGGTAAAAGGGAGTGCACCTGCATTTCCCTTCACAGGGTAACTCTAGCAGGTGGTTAGCTGGGTCTGGAACCCATGTGAGTGTAACAAGGTCTCAGTGAAAAAGGATCATCGCTGGAGCAAGCCTTCTGGACAGCTTTCGTCTTGAACTGGGGCATTTGCACCAGGCTGGGGTTCTAGCCTTTGTTTTGTTTCCTCTTCATAAATCAGCTTTTATCGTATCGTGCCATCCATAAAGTTAAAGCTCCTGGGGTTTTGCCAAGTAACCTGGGATGCTCTTCTGAAAGATTTGCCCCATTCCAGGCCACAGGACTGGATCTGTGTAGTCACAGTAGACACATCTAGGACACAGTAGACACATCTGCTGATCCTTTTATATTATCTCCTTAGAACTGTAAGGCTTGATTTTCCTTATGTCACTCTAATTCTGCAAAACCTGCAAGGCAGAGGTTTCCTTTGTACTGAAAGACTGTGAAGCAGTTTCTTGTTTTGGGGCTTTGATCTAATCCGTGGAGGAAAACCCCTCTCAGTGGCTTTGGACAGGGTGGGACCAGTGTCCACAAAAGCATTGCAGCAACCTTAGGCTGATTTAGAAGAGCTCTCTTCTAGCCTGACATAGCACATACAGCATGCCAGGATGCCTTAGAAACTCAAGCCATCTGGAGTTCTTTCCCGCAAAAACATGTGTGTGCCAGAATTGGTCTCCTTTGAGCCACCCACAGTGAAAAGGGATTGTATTTAAGCTGGCTCAAGTTTCTTGAATTCAATTTTAGGCAAGAGAAAATTGTCGGCAAGTATTTGGAAAATGCCTTGGAAAGAACACGCTGATCAAGAATGTAATAATCTTCGAAGGAACATTAACAATGTCCATTCGGAGCCACAAGACACTGAAGAGCCATCAAAATGATTCGTGGGGTGAAGTGCCTTCCCCTTCCTGCCACCTTCTTCCCCCAGTGATTTGTCAGCCAGATTTAGGGCTTACCCAAAATGAGTCATGAGTCAGGAGGACTCCCTTAGTTCACAAAATACCTCTGAACTTCTCTGGCTGTTGAGGTGCAACAAACAAAGAGACATTCAGGTTTAAGACTGAAGTGCTTTTATGCAGCAGCTGTAAAAAACTGTCAAGCACAGGCAGGTCATCCGATTGTCTCCCATTATTCATGACAGGCCATTTCACAGGGCGGCATCTCATCTGATAGGTGAAGAGGAAAGACCCAGTTAGAAATACTCACATGGACACACAAATTTGAAAATACATTTAAACGTGGCAGATCAGTACGTTATGCTGGAAAGCAAGAGCACCATTCCCAAGCACCGTGGGCAGATCAGAAACCCTGCTCCTAAACCCCCTGAAGGCTGTGGTGATCCTGGCTGGATTCATAAAAGGATTCCGGCCCCAGTGTGGTGAAACGAGGCAGTGGTTCCGAGCCCTGCGCACTGCAGGATGCAAGGGAAAGGGAGGGCAGAGAGGATTTGTCACCATGACAGAAAGGGTCGGGAGAGTGTGAGTGGTGGTTAAAGCCTCAGCCACGCCTCAGGCCTCAGGCACCCTCAGTCCCACGGAGAGCACAGCCCCGAGTGGCTGCCCTGATGCAGCCACAGCAGCCAGCAGAGGTGGCAGTGCACTGAGACTCTGCCCTCCCACGGCAAAGGAGAGTCTGCCCCAGGGCGTGCCCGGCCCCAGAGAAGGAACAGCCTGGCAGCTGGGCTGCACGGAATCCCACGGCGCCTGGGGAGGAGATCTCAGCCCAAGGACAGGTGAGGAGCACAGCACGCCTGCCAAAGTCTGCAAGATGCCAAAATCCAAGGGAAGCGCCACTGCATCCGCCCTCCCCTTTGGCCGCAGGCAGGAGTAGGACTTTCCGGATGGACATACAGATCCGTGGCTGACTGCTGCTCGTCTCCAGCACAGACCATCCAGCAGCTAAAAGGTCACCCCACGTTAAATCAACAGGCAACCACTATGAGGAACAGCAACCTTGGGCTTCTTGTGAGGCAGCAACGAGAAACTGTGGAGAGGGCAGAGTTGCAAGATCTTTGCTTAAATCATCTACTCAGTACTTATAAAGCAAAGAGACGAAGACTCCAAATCTCATGCAAATAACTGCCAAACTCAAGCATCTGCATTTCCCTAGAGCATGCCACTCAGCCTATGACTAAACCAGTTCTAGTGTTTATGCAAAGAAAAATGTGCAACTTCCCTTGACTATGCCCATCTGTGCATCTTAACCTGCAGGCAAGACTGCCAGGCTTAGTGACCTCCTGGAGATGGTATTTATTAAAGCCGCTTGCCTGGAAGCCTCCCTGCCTTGGCAAGAGCATTTCATTCCTCTTTTTTTTCCCTCTAAAACACTCACGCCACATCTAGTCAATGCGATGTACAACTCTCTCTGGTGCCATGCAATGGCTCATCTTTTTGTGGAAGCAGATGTGTTTTGATATATACATACCCTGTGTTGTGAAACAGTGTTGCTCATGCCCCCTCTCCAGGAGCCAGTCTTTATGTGTAGGGGTTTCTGATGGGTTATTATCAGCTTTTTGTGCTTGCTGTGAGCTCACATCTCCTTGCCTTTGCCTGTGGACCGTAGTGACCAGGATGTGGGAGAACGGTAGTGACTCGGATGCGGAGAACCCATACAAGTTAAAAGCCTCGTGGCTTATAAACCTCCAGCAAAAAGTATGTTAAAGCAAGAGTCAGGCTTTACATTCTTTGTCACTGATGATATGACTCAAGCAGAGCTGGAAACTCAGGTTAAGTATTTTAATACAAGGAAGGAAAAGAGCAGGATTATTTCTTAATGCATTGGACTGTTTTATACAGGTTTTCTTACGTAAGAGTTAATCCCCTTCCAGTGTTTGCATTTTACACTCTTCAGTAATATTCAGCATGTGCCCAGCAGAGGTCTTCCTGCCTTCGGGGTGACTTGATGCCACTTGGCACGAGCACAGACACTGGTAAGGGACCCAGCCTGGCTCAGACACAGGAGGCAGTGCAACTTTGGGGTCAAAGCAGGGTCACAGCACAGAGTCCCACCTTGGTTACGCAGCCTGTGTACATGGGCTGAACCAGGGGCACTGGCATGGCCGGGCAGGGATAGGAAGCAATCCACAGTGACAGGCAGGCTTTTCCTTGGCTAAAGCCACAGGGAGGCCAGAGCTGCAGGAGTGGAAGCCTGCGATGGTGCAGGGGAGGGACTGCTGCTGTCCCCAAGCTCGGCACAGCCTGCAAAGCCCTGTAGGCTGCAAGTGAGCAGCAGTGTTTGCTTCTCTCTTGGCCCCACTCTCTTCCCCGGCCACTAGCAGGCTGGCAAACAGCCTGGCTCTGACGACAAACCCTGCCCTCATCCTTATCAGCTCCCCTCCTTATCAGCTCCCTGTTTTGCTCTAGGGTCACTTTAGATACCATCACCAGGCAGTGTGAGAACCACTGGGGAGATAAGGAGGGTGCAGTGTTTGTGGATGGAGGGAGCACAGCTCTTCGTCCCTGTGGCAACAACACTCCCCATTAAGGCCTGGGAGGTACTTCCTGTCCTCTCTGGAAGTGAGACTCAGGACCTTCCCATTTCCCTTAAACATTCTCTGCTATTTACCAGTGGCATGCTACTCCCAGGCGGACCTTGGACAACCCGCACTAACACCTGCCCTGTGCTTGGCTGTGCAAGGCTCTTTGTTCCCTACGGAATTACTATGGAACTCCAGGTCTGACACACAGACCAACTCAAATTCTTCTAATTCCCACTTCCACTGAAATATTCTGGACTTCATTAAAGTCTGTAAAACACCTCTTCTGGTATCAAATTCATCAGAATGTTCCTTCGCTCTAGAGCTGTGACTCAGGAAGGCCAAAAGAAAATATTTAAACCAAGAACTCTCTTTACAGAGGCCCCGCAGCAAGGGGGAAGAAGGATTTTCGTCCTTGCTTGCCATGGCAGCATTAGAAATGCAAAGTGAGGCCAGTCCACACAGACTGACCTGCTTGTGTGGAGGACCTTGCCAATAGTTTTGATGGGTGTTTCCTTCACAACAGAAACTAGGACTTCTTAAACAATTAATTTTAAATACCTTGTGGCTTTCAAGCTCATGGAGCATGGCTGCCTGTGAAACACTATCACATAGCAACGAAAGCACCCAAAATCTTTATCAGACCCATCTGCCGTGAGCAGTTTTGTGCTCTCCTCCAGTAGCATCAGAGCTAAAAAACCTTAAGAGCAGTGTAAAGATATATTTCGCAAACAGATTTGGGGTTGCTTATATTTTATGACAGGCTGTACACTAAGGAAGTCCTGATAGGTATGAGGAGCTTACCTGCCTTTGCTGAAATCCAATCCAGATATAAAGTACCATGAACTTTAGGCTTATTTAAACCATCCAAAAAGTAGTTTGCTCTACCAGCTCAAATTAACAGCTCTAAAGGAGAAAACAACCTATACAAGATCACCCATCTGTGTCCCCACAGACAAGCTATTGCACTATGTGCTCAGTTAGGTATTTAACACAACAGTGCCTCTGTACCAAGCTTTTCCTAAAATATATTTCTTTTGGTAATGGTAAAACATATCTTCTGTGCTTAAACAAACTCATGATGGGGATGAGAGGTATTAATTTGACTGAACTAAGAATTCTACTCTTAGTGCTTTCCAGCGTGACTGAGTTTCCAAAGACAATATTTGTTTTTCCCTGAAAGGCTAACAGTTCTCATTTACTCAGGAAATTTAGGTTGTTCTGTTAATTGGGGGGTTTCTTATTCTAAACCCCACTCTGTTAACCTGCCGTGTGGTGCTGCTTGTAGTAAATGTAGTCATGAGAAATTCTACCTTTAACAAGATTTAGTAGCAACTGGGATTGTCTTGCTACTTGCTAAAAGTGTGCAACTTTCTTCTCACTGTGGAGTTGTATACAAACTATTTAATTCAAATGGCATTTGTCACAGTAGGGAAAAAAGTGCATTTTGTGCGATGGACTCTTCAAAGTTTTTTTTTTAATTCTACAAGTTCTATTTGTCTCTGCTTCATAAAGTGCTGTGATATAAAGGGTGCCCTGACCATTAGCTTGGGTTTGCAATGCTCTGTGCTCTTGCTCACCTGCTTTGCCCAAGAACACTTTTTTAATTGCACAAAAGCCTCTTGGGTTGTTTGAGCTGGGCTCCCACCATTGCTCTAGCCTTCAGTCCATGTCCAGAGGTGTGAATCCAGATGAACATCCAGCTCTGTTGTGTCCCTTTAGCCATCAGGTGAGTGGGTGTGTGCCCCAGGAGCAGGGAGGGGGTGATGAGGGGTTACCTTTGCAGGGCTTTGTAAGGCTCTCAGTGCTCAGGTTTGACAATCCGTGCTGGGCAAAGGCCAACCCGTGGAAACACACCCACCTCTGCAGGACATGGGCTTTGGAGTACAAAGCAGCTGGTCAGAGATAAGCATGACAGAGCAGAGGGGTGGACTTTATCAGCAACAGCCGCCAAGTGGGAGGTGTGTTTTGAATGCAATGAGAGGAGAGGGCAGAGTCCTGCTGTGCATTAATCCATGGCACGTCCTGTGTTTCAGGGCGGTGCCAAGTCAGATGCCTGGACTGGGTGTGAGGCCAGGAGCCACGTCCAGCTGCAATGAGGAAACAGCAGCGTGCACAGGTGTGGAAGGGGCCAGGCAGGCTGACAAGTAAGCAGTAAGGAGATCAGGAGAATGTGGAAACAGAGATGCTCAGGCTGCACGTGTGTCTACCCAGTGATGGATTGCGCCTGGCTGACTGGGTCTGTGATGCACCAGGGCAGCAGTGTGATTCCTCCAGGAATGGCTGAGGGAAGATCTGGCCCTGCCTCCCACAATGGGCTGGAGATGGGTTTCACCCTGTCCATTGCTTATTTCACCAGCAGAAAACTTGTGAGGATGAGGCTTTCTGTGAGTTAAAAGACTGGTTATTCCCCCGAGCAGTGACTGACTGCTTTTAGATAGTGTGGTGTAGGAGCCGTGCACTGTTAGCAGTATAAGCAGTCCTAATACCACTAAGGTGATAAACCAGAGTGCATGCACGCTGAATCCAGTATGGAAAGTTTTGAGCTTCCTAACAGTTGCTCTGTAATTTAAAAATTGGAGAAAGCGGCTTATCTGTGTCATCTCAATAGGCAAGCAAACAGTGATCACAAAATTAGGTCACAACTTATTTAGTTCAGCGGTCTGACAACACTGCCAGGGAGAGAAAAGGGCTCTTAAAAAGATGACAGGCAAGGTCTGAAACACTGTGCAGGAAAAAAAAAGTGCCACTTAGGTTTGCGTCATGGAGAAAGGTCAGGGAAAGGCTGTAAAATGAGAATCCCAAGGTAGCACTCTCTTAGCAGCATGGAAGATAGAAAGAGGAAAACCTTGTCCTTTGGAAGCTGTCTTTGGAGAAAAAAATACGCTCCCCCCAGACAGCTTTAGTCTGCTCACAAACTCCTTTCATTTGGGGCTCCTTCTGTGAAGCTCCCTGTACAGGAAGGCTCTGGTGGCATCCCTGATATCTATCCCCTGTCAACAGGTTGCTTTTAGGAGCTTGTAGCCAAGGCTTGTGGAAGGCTTTAGGGAGCCCTTTCCCAAGGGAGCCTGGTGCATGAATAGTGGCAATGGCTCCAATTGTGCTGGAAAAGGCTTCATTGTTTTAGCAGGCAGCAGCCACTTTGTGTGTTGGTGCTGACCTGGACTGTAAAGCCCAGCTGGATTGAAGAGGAAGGGAGATACACAGGATTCCTCCTGCTGCTGGGCGAAGTCCCGGAGGGCCCTCAGGTTCTCATGCCAGTGGCTCAGAGGCCACTTCACAGTTGAATTTCTTATGAGTTCAAGTTTGTGTTGTTGTCTCAGAGAGGAATGATCATTGCCAGGACACTTCCTTGGTTTACTGAACTCCTTCCCCTGTAAAAGGAGAAAACCAGGCTGGGAAAAGGCCACAAGCTTTTGTGGCCTGAGAGTTGGGCAGAGTAGCTTCCTTCTTCAGGAAAGAGTTCCTCCCTCAAATAAACCCCAAGCAAAGCGGAGACCTCAATTAGTGCTTGAGCAAGGACTCGAGGCATTCCCTGGCACGCGTGTTATGCAAGGGTCAGGTTCTGCTGCCCTCGTTCCCGTTCCTCCCCGAAACTGCAGGCATTCACACACATGCCTCAAATGCATGAGCAGTCCCACCTACTGCTCTGGTCTGCCCCAAAGCCTCCCACTGAGGCTGAGCCAGCAGTCCCAGTTCCACTGGTCCTACACCTGGGGTCACCCAGCAGCAGGAGCATCAACCTGGCAGCGATGCATCCCTGTCTCACGTATCTTAGCTCTCTTCCTGCCTCCATAGAGGACCTATAGGAGACACGGATTAGGTGCAAGATTGACTTGTAATTTTTGACACTTTAGAAGCTCATTGATGCTAAACCAGAGAGCAGAGTACATTATAGGACCCACAAAATCCAGTGAGATTCCTAAAGATGGTTTGTTTTTTGTAAACTCTGAGGAATTACTCCACTGGACTCTCTTGACTGCACGTGGCCCCCCAATCCCACCTCTCCCCATCACATAAACACCTAACAGGCAGTTCAGGGCTGGGGTCTCTGGGAAAACGCAGCTCTGGTTATGAAATAGCCTTCCGTCTGCAAGGTTGGGATCCGTACTACAGCACAGCTCCTTTTCTGCCCAGCACAGAATCCTGCTGCAATGCTTTCTGTCCCAAGGCGTGGGAACAGGGCTGTAGCCACAGCACGGGCACCACTTCCTAATCCTGTGGTGTGAGGAGAGCATCTGGAGGTGCAGGAATGAGGGAGCAGCAGGGATGCTGCTGGGCAGCCCCAGGCAGCTGTGGAGGGCTGTGGTGCTGCCCTGCATTCCTTTCAGCATGGGCTGGTGGGCAAGGTGGCCTGGGAAACACCCTTCCCTACTGGGGCTCTCCCATTGCCGCCCTCTGCTGCAGTCAGTCACTCTCTGAGGACTCTTGCTGGAAGGCTGGGTCTTGATCAGCTACATTTTTAAAAGAGGGACTCATCCTTAATCTGCTGGGATTTAAAAAGGGATGTAGTTTTACTACTCCCCGGAATTTAGGTGGTGTAAACAAGTGTTTTGCAAACCCCATGACCAATAACAATCTGTCACCGTCAGCAAAAACAAGTGCTCTACTCGGATTGGGGCCAGACTTGAGCCTCACCCCAAAGCCATGGTCCCACTACTGCTGGTGATCGTGGCTGCACCCAGCAGGTGGTACCAGCCCTGTGGGCTGCAGAGGACTTGCCTCCCGAGGGTTCTGCCTGCTTCCAGCAGAGTTGCTGCATCCTTCCCCTGGTAGAAAAGCAAGAAATGGGAGGGAGGGCAGAGAGGGTCAGACACCAGTTCATTGGAATAATTTAAAAGTACATTCTTCAATAGGTTCAGTCTGTTTCACAGCTTTTGTTCTGCCTGCATGGCTTCCTCTCGCAGAGTGGTCACCAAGGTCCCATCTCCGCCGGCAGGGAATGCCAGGGAGCTGTCTCAGTCACTGTCGCTGCCGGATTGGTGGGACAGTGCCCCACGGCCGAGCTGCACCCTGAGGCAGGCAGGCAGTGCTGCCCTGCCAGCGGACGGCGAGACCTTGCTGACAGAGGACACGCTGCGGGCCAGGGGCTGCGTGGGGAACATGATTGTGCCCCGCGGCGCCTCCAGGAGCTGCCAGATCTCCCCCGAGGTGGAGCTGCCCAGGTATTCCCAAGGCCGGCGGCCGCTGCCGTCCCGCACCTGCACCTGGCACCCCAGCTGCAGCACCAGCACCTTGATGACAAGCTGGTGGCCGTGTATGGCAGCCAGGTGCAGCGGCGTGTACCCGCAGCCCGAGCGGGCGTCCACGTCCAGGGCCAGCCCGACCTGCCGCGCCGCCGCTGCCAGCTCCTGCAGGCCCGGCCCGTCGCCGTGCTTGGCCAGCCAGTGAAGGACCGTGAAGCCCGATATGAAGTCCCTCTGCAGGGCCAGCTCAGGCTCTTCCAGAAAGAGCCCCCGCACCTGAGCCCAGCGGCCGGCTGACATGGCCACCAGCCAGGCGTGCTCCCGCTGTCCCAGCGGCACCAGCGGCCCCCGGCTCGCGGCATTCCTAAGGGAGCTCTTGGCCAGCCCGGAGCGGGGCTGCCGCCCACAGTCATCGTGCAGGGATGGGGGGGTGCCCTGCACCTCCGACAAAGCGAGCTGGCACCTGATGCTCCGGAAAACAGGCAGCGGTGCTGGGGGCTGGCTCTCGGGGGCTTGGGGCACTGCGGGGCCCTGGGCTGGCAGCAAGGACTGGGATGGGGGTGACCTGGCAAGGGGTGGCTGCAGGCAGCGGGATGGGGATGGCAGAATTGGGGACTGTGGCAGGGATTGTGGAGGGGGTGGCCTGGTGGAGGGCAGGATCCCAGGACCTGTCGGCAGCGTCAGGCTTTGGCATGGATACAGCCGCAGGACTTGAGGTTGGGTTGGTCCCTTGGGGGTCAGCCCCCTGGATCCCCTCGGCAAGTCCGGGGATGGCCTGGTGGGGAGCTGCTGCAGGGACCTGGACTGCGATGGGGGCAGCCTGGTGGAGGAGAGCACCTCGGGACCTGATAAAAGCAGTGGGGATGAGGAGGGGCTGGCAGGGAGTGCCTGCAGGGACCGGGACAGGGGCAGCACCTCCGGGGCGGACAGCAACGGCAAGGATCGGGACGGGGGCAGGTCGGTGCGGGACAACAAGGGCAGGGACCGGGATGGCGGCAGCTCGGGGGGCGTCAGCGCCTTGGGGCCCGATGACAGCAGCGGGGCCTGGACGGGTCCGGCGGGGGGTCGCCTCCCCGGGCTTGCTGAGGGCGGTGGGGCCTTCAGTGAGGGCATCCCGGTCGCGGGCTGCGGCGGAGGTCGGGGCTGAGGCAACCTGTAGGGAGGCGGCATCTCCGGGCCCAGTGGCAGCGGTGGCGTCCGGGACCGGGACGCTCTGGCCGAGGGCAGCCCGGCGGCAGGCGGCGGCGGTGACAGGGACCGGGGCGGCACGGCGGGGCACAGCGCCCCGGGACCCGAGGGCAGCGCCGGGGGCCGGGGGCGCGCTGTGCCGCCGGGGCCAAGCGCCCAGGGGCCCGAGGAGAGCGGCTGGGTCCGGTACGGGGGGGGCTGCGGCGGGGGGGCGCGGCGGGGAGCGGGCGCGGCGGCCGGGGGGCGGGCGGTGTCCCGGGGCTCGGCGCGGGCACGGCGGCCGGCGGCGGCAGCGCGGCGCGCCCGGCGGCACTCGCAGCACGGCCCGCCGCGGCCCCGGGCGGCGCAGCCCCCCGCCCCGCCGGGCCGCCCCTGCTCCGCCGCCTGCCCGCGGGGGCCGCGCCGCCCCTCGGGGTCGCGTCGGGGCGGCGGCGGCGGCTCCGGCTCCTTCTTTTCCTCCTCCTGCTCCCGCTGTTCCTGTGGCAGCTCCTCATCGAGGAGGTCGCGGTACCTGCGGCGGAGGACGATGTCCTTGGAGGCGCCGGGGGCGGCGGCGGGGTGGACGGTGGCCAGGGAGTTGACGAGGCTCTTGAAGTACTCGCGGCGCTCCCGCCGCTGCTGGTCCGTCAGTGCCGGGTCGCGGAGGAACCGCTGGAAGTGGCGGAGCAGCGCCGTATTGGGGGCTCGGCCCCCGGCCGCCCAGAGGAAGTCCAGCACAGCCTCCTGGCTCAGCTCCCGCGCCATGCTCCGGGCGGCCGGCCGGCGTTCGGTGCTCGGTGCTGTGCCTCGGTGCTCGGCGCTGCTCCCAGGTGCGGCGGGCAAACCCGCCTCCTGCCGCGCCGGGCCTCTCCGCCTCCTCCTCCTCCTCCGCAGCCCGGCCGCCACCCCACGGTCGCCTTTGCCCGGGGTGGCGGCCCGTGGAGGTGCGAGCTGGGGTGACAGCGCTGAGGAGAGGTGACAGCGAAGGAAAGGAGCAGGGTAGCGGGGCGGGAGGAGCTGAGAAGTGCGAAGGTCCTTTGCTGGCGGGCAGTGAGACCAAAGAGCTGTTTGTCAGTCATTGTATCAGTGAACAGACAGGAGATGATAGGCACAAATTGAAATGCAGGAAATTCCATTTGTGTGAGGAAAAATTATTTTACAGTAAGGGTGGTCAGCTACGGGAACAGGTTGGCTGGAGAGAGTAGGTCTCCATCCTCAGGGACATTCAATGCTCCATGAGATGCCTGAGCATCAGAGATGCCTCCTAACCTGAACTGCCCTGTGATTCAATTGCTTAGGAAAACTGGCAATAAAGATCCTCAAATGTGCTGTGGTTTGGGGTAGATGTAATTACAAGTGTGTGGGATTGTACCCATGTACGAGAACCACACACAAGCACCAAGAGTGTCTGCAGTCAAATTATATCTCATCTCATCTCATCTCATCTCATCTCATCTCATCTCATCTCATCTCATCTCATCTCATCTCATCTCATCTCATCTCATCTCATCTCATCTCATCTCTGTATTTGCTGTGTGGCTGAGAGAGGTTGGACACACGTTGTACTGTTGTGGGGATCTCACTTTGTTCTGTACTGCTCATGATGTTACCACAAGTGTGTACATAAAGCTGAGAGGGACGAGTAAGATCGGTGCCCCTGTAGGCACCAAACAAATGACAGCCCCTGCCCCAAGCAGTTTGGGGACTGAATAGTGGGTAGAAAGTGTGGGAGAGAGGGTGTGCTGGATTTTCTGTCTTGCAGTCAGAGAACAGAGGGACTGAGCTCAGTGTAGGCTCCCTGGCTTTAAAGAGGTCTGGGTCAGGCCCTAAGTCACACTTCAGAAGCCATCTCTGCTGCAGGCTCCCAAGTTTTATGGCTATCCATAAATATTTTTAGCTGCCCGTCATGTAAGCAGCTGGAGTATCCTCCAGCCTGCTGCAAACCCAGAAGTGTGTGCAGCCCTCAGCCAACCGCAGACAGATTGCAATAGATGCTGTGTACAAGCTACATCCCATCGGCGGTGCTCATCTGGATAGGGCACAGGTGCTGGGGAGAGGGTAGGGCTCATGTTAACATTTCATCATTTTGCGCATTCCTTTGGTGCCGTTCTCCAAGGCACTAATGCATTTCTCCCTCCTCTTCTGATGAGCCCTGGATTACAGTCACAACAGCATTTGTTAGCAGCGTGCTCTCAGCGGAAGTGGCCGAGATGAAATGAATGGAGCATAATGGTTGTAATTGTGATCACAAATAAGAAAGGAGGGTAGATTGTGAAGATAAAAAATCCAAATAAACAACAGTGGCAAATGACAACACTACTATGAAAGTGTTGCTTTGGCTTAATGAACTAAGGCTTGAGCAGGAGGCTTTCTGTGATACCTCGTTGGCTGTGGCCCATTTGGTTGTGACAATCTGTTGATGCCCTTTGTAGGCATGTGCCAAAGTCTGTGGAGAGGGTAGCTCCCTTTGATTCAGGGGCAGACTCCCCTTACAGCCTGAGCTGAAAAACATGTTTTGGGTTTAAGGGGGGAGTAATGCTGCAGGCAGGCAAGGAAATGTATAGCCCTGCTACCTGGACTTGCTTCATCACCCACTTCATGCTAAGAGGTTTAAAGAGACTCTTGTTTCCCCTTATGATCCAGGATATACCCTGTCTGCAAGTTGGTCACTTTTGATTGTGGGCAGGACTCTTCAGAATGGCTGAATTTACCCTGGTCTCACCCTCTTTGAGGGTTTTGGACACAGCAAGTCTTTTGATTCTTTGGGTGAAATTTGAGTGAGCTCTGAGTAGAACTAATCACAACATGGAGGCAGGATCAAGCACTGCTTCAACATTAAAGGAAAACGAAAAAGCCCACCACAGCCTTGTGGCTTTCTGTTGTTGTGCCAGAAGATGTTGCCTTTAGGGAGCTATGTACCCATGTTTGTCTTTAAACGGGGGGGAAGTTACCAAATTTCTGTCTGCTTGTGTATCTTCTCATCCCGTCTAACTGACAAATTGCCCTGCAATGACACCAAAGGGCATTAAAGCCCCCTTTTTTGCTCTGTCTGCAAAAAGCCGAACAGCTTTGGAAACATTGAAACTGTTCCTGGGGGGGTCTCTAGGATGAGGGGCTGGCTGGCAACTCCCTTTGCCCGGGTACTGATTTGTTAGCAGCAGGTATGAAACTTCAAGGAGCCAGGGGTCTGCTTCTTCCTGCTGAACGCTAGGAATGCAAAGAACTGCACTAGCTGAGATCTGGGGAGATTGCAGAACATTTCTTTGTGCTGATGTTTTTCTCCCCCTGCTCTTTAAGCACGACTGGCCATACTCAGGAAGGTGTACGTGCATGAGTATCGTGGAGGAAACTCGGCCACAGCTCTCCCAGCTCCGGGCCAAGGAAGGACACGGTGAATCACAGCAAGGTTTTGTGAGCGCAGGAGGTTTTCATGTTGGTTAAATTATGCTGATGCAGGAGTATCATGCATGCCTCTAATCCAGACGAGGGGAAGCTCTGTCTGCCTCACCCACAGGTGCAACGAGGGCAACTCTTCAGATAGGATCTTCAGGTTTCCACTAGAGGCTGCACTGGTCCGGGAGCATTTCCCGGCACAGGCACGCTCAGCACCTCCTCACCTGGAGCTGCGTGTGCAGGAGGAATTTGCTACAAGAGCAGTAACGAGTCTAATACTGAAGCCTCCCTCGGATATTAGCATGAACGCCTAACATGTTAGGGTGATAAAAGCACTGCATCAGCTACGCTTGCAAAATGTTCCTGGTAAACACCCTTGGATGTCTGTTGGTGTCCAAGCTTTGCTGGTGATGGGCACTGCCCAGCTGAGGGCACTGCCCAGGTACAGATCCTCAGCCGCTGGTGGGGAGCAGGGTCAGGTAGCGCACTTCCATTGGTTCTGCTCCAGGCTGGGGGTGCAGGAGCTGCTGTGGGTGGCTAGTGTCCAAGATCAGCTCCTGAGTTCTTCAGAACACAATCATAAAAGCTGCAGGAAGGAGATACCTGGACTCTGTAGCCCTCTTCAAACAGCCATGTGTTACTACATAGCCGTACAGAAATGGCTTTTGGAGGGGAAAGGTACAAGCTTGACATCAAAGGAACTACAAATGGTAAGTGTACTGCGGAGCTCTGCTTACCACTACCCTGGGTTATTTACTTGTGCTTTTAGCTTTTATTCTGCTGGCTTTTTTCTTTTGATTCTGTGGATGTTCACATATGGGGGTAGCTCTAGTGTGTCCATAATTCAGTGTATCCTTCATGTGTGCAGCAAACAGGGTCTCTGTGTTCTGTAGCCCTTTGGGGTTTTACGTCTCACAAAGCAATGCAGGGCCCTTTCTTCATCACTACCTCTGCTGAAGATTTGCAAGCAGATATGTTGAGCTTGGCCCTAAGACTCCCACCTTTGCAGGTAAAGGGATATGCTTAACACCAGGATGTTAAGTATTTGTCAGCTGGAGCAGCAAGGAGCCAGCTGTGCTTCTCTTCATCCCTGGAAATCATTTAGTGGAGCGGGAGAGCAACTGGCCACCGTGGCTGCTGTTTGGTATACCAAGTTTGTTGAAAAACAGCGTGTGTGTGTTTGACAGAAGAGAAGAGACGGGGAGAAACAAGAGAAATGAGGTGGCAGGTTTTGTACTCTGTGCTGTTATACAAGGGAGTTGAGGGCTCCTGTGTGCCTCCCTGTTAGAAATACCCCTTTGCCGAATCCCTGTGCTCCTTCTTCACCTAACTGCTGGTAGGAGAGCCTTGCTGATCGCTTGCTTGGCCATCTCTTCGCAAGGGTCTCTGGAGCAGACGTGCCTGTACTTTGAGCTGTGGGGCTGCCAAGGTGGGCGAGAGTGACCCTTCGGGGTGAAGGGGACGGGTACCCGCTGCCCGGCGCGGGGGGCGTGGGCAGGAGAAGGGATTAGTGCGGCTACCGCTGGGCTCTGAGTGCAGCCCCCCGGGGCTCCCGCTGCCTTTCGGGGCTCTCCGAGCGGCGGGGCGGCGCCGCCCTCCCGCCCGCGCTGCCCGGCGGCCCCGGGGGAGGGCCGGGGGGGTCCCGCCTCGCCGCCCGGCCCCTTTGCATTGCGCATGGGCCCTCCCCGCCGGGTGGCCATGTTGCAGTGCTAGCAGGCAGCGCAGAGGCGGCGGGCGGCAGCGCAGCGCAGAGCACCGCACCGCACCGCGATGGCCGTGGCCGTGGGCAGACCGGCGGTGCGCGGGGCCGGGGGGCGGCGGGGGCAGCGCGGGGCCGGGGCCGGGGCCGGGCAGCCCGAGCGCGGCGGCGGGCGCTGCCGGGGATGCCGTGCCGGGGGTGGTAGGGGTGCGGTGCCCGCGGGGGGCTGCGGGGGCTCGATGCCGGAGGGCACGGCGGGCTGGCCGGGGCGCGCCGCCTCTGCCCCTTTCCCGGGCCGGGGGGGGCCCGCGTAAAACTTTTTTGGCCCCGTTTTGGGGCCGCGGCTCGTGGCGGCGGCGGGGCCGTGGCGGCGGCGGGCAGCTCCTCCCGGAGCCCCGCGCTCCGAGCCGGGCGGGCACGGGGAGGCGGCGGGGGTGGTCCCGGGGGCTGTGCCCGCCGCCGCGGAGGTGTCGGTGCCTCGCCGCTGCCCGTGGGTGGGAAAAGCTGGGAGCGGGAAGGGCTGTGCCCCGTGCCGAGTGGGCAGCCGGCGGGCGGGACGTGCCCGCCGTCCCCGGGAGGCTGCGGCGGGCAAGGCTCGGCGGTCCCGGCGTGGAAATCTTCCCAGGAGCACGCGTGTCCTGCGTTTTCCAGCGTGACCGTTTTTCTGGGAATGTGGTGGCCAGGAGGGTTTTTACGTTCGTGTTGAGAAAGACAAAAGATTTCCTCTTCATAGGGAGAAAGTTAAAAAAAACCCCGAACCTACAAAAGCTATAAGGTGTCGAAAAAGAAAAGCAAGTCTCTCTCGTATCCAGCTTGCAGAAACGTGAATGAAACTCCACCGTGACCAGACTGAATGCACTTTTGTGCATCGGCGGCCGGGGGAGGGAGAGACTTCATCGACTTCCCGGTAACTTTTTCAGTGCTTGGGAGTAACAGATATTGCCCACGAGTGGAGGACTTGAATGTGACTCCCTCTCAACATAAGAAAATGGTCTGGGTTCAAGATGTGACCAGGATGAGACAAGTTTCTTTTAGCGTTTATTACTTGCTTATGGGTCTGCGGGGCGGTATGGTTCCTCTGATGTGGCAAAGCAAATGTATGGAGATGGGGTTAATGGTGTTACTGGAGGTGGGGAAGTTATGCTACTAAGCAAAATAAGAGCTGATGTTTCTTAACACAATACCTATAAATTATACCAGCCATTTGTAAAGCTTCTTCTGAAATGTTTCCTTGATCTTAAGGTCTAAAAGCATGCTTGGAAATTGAAGTTTGTCTTTCAGTGTGAGAATATGCATTGAAATCACGGCTGCAGATGGTTTTTTAGGGCAAGCTGAAGGGTATTGCCAAGCAGAGCCTTTTGGCTTTGTGTGGAGCAGTAACTTTGCAGCATGAATAGGCTCAGGAACGTGGTTTATTGCAAGACGTGGTTGCTAATTGTTCTTCTGGGTGTGTTTGGCGCTTTTTTTTTGGGGGGGGGTAGGGGTGTTACTGTGTTAAACTGGTGCTGCTACTGACCCTCTTGGGTTTTTTTTGGTTAATCCAAGTCCCTGAGCCATCCCAGAATTAAATCCACAAAGGGTTTTGCGCCAGTTAAACCAAATTTTTGTCCTCGGACTGCTGAGTCCAGTCCAGTGGGACTGACTGCAGGATAAAGCATCCTTCAGCATGAGAAACGTGTGTGTGGGAGAGGGAAGGAGGAGGGTGCTCGGCTTCCTCGCAAGCAGCTGGTGGGCAGACCCTCCATCCTCCGGAATCGGACAAGGGAGTTGTTTTATCTTGGGCTGATAAGAGAAGAAAGGACAGCAGGCTGGCATTCAAGAGATGTTGGGGATGTTCTGTCTTGTGTACCTCGTTATCTAATCCTCTCTGCTCCCACTTTGCATGCTGCTGTTGTGTTGCTGGGAGGGTGGCAGGGAGTTGGCAGAAATAGTTAATTATATGTTAGAGCAAGGCAAGAATGGTGAATGTTTGCTTTTCCAACTTTCTTACCAAATATTATTAAGTTGAGCTGTGAGTGGCATGCATCTTGTTGGAGGGAAAATTAAAGGAAGGGGGAAAGAAAAAGGAAAGGAATGAAACCAAAAGCAAGTCAGTTAGGGTTAAAACGATGATAACATTCCTGAGTCACAACCTTTTACATCCTGGCAGGATATGACATTATGTTAATTGTAAAAGTATGCATAAAAAATAACTTCAGCAAACTGCTCTGAAGTGTCTGTGTTTAATTGTAGCCGAGCAGGGCGTGTTTTGGTAGGATGGGCGGCTTTCTTTTTAAGGCCCTGATCCCACAGATGTGAAGGCACATGTGTAATATGCTGCCTGTAATTTCATTTGACTTAATGGAGACTGATCTCGGCATGCAAATGTAAAGGCATGCATAAGCAACGTTTTGGCAGGATTGGTGCCGGGAGCTGCCGTGGGAGCTCTCAGCTGATGAAAGCCATGCCTGTGCTTAAACATGCACCAGGCTGGGAGGATGCTGTGGTCATCTGGGATCAGTGTGAGATAAGCCACTTCCAGTCTGGAAACTGTTGAGATGTGCTGGATAGGGGACACTTTTCTCCCTCTTGGATTAATTTGCAGCAGCTTGATGGGTGTCGGATGGTTTCTTAGTAGATCAGAGTGTGGAAGAGGGCTCTGGCCTACCTACCCTTTTCTTATATGCTTATCCTAAATGTTTACAGAACCACAGCTTGGTTGTGTTACGAGAGTGAGACTCGTGTTCACTCAAGAGTATACATTGGTGTACCCCCTTCTCCAAGTCTAACAATAACTGAGGGAAAATGAAGCTGGAATGCTGATTTTACATGGGAACCATAGAAAACATTATCTGAGAGATTAAAACAGCACAGTGTATTCTTCAATCTGTTTTAAAAATACTTGGTAATGAGAGACTGCTGGTTTCCATGGAGGGGAGGGAGGAGAGTGAGATGGGAAGGTAGAGCGGGGCTGAAGCCTCTGTGCTTTGTCTTTGAGCAGCAGGTTTGCTGACACCCACTGGGGTCAGCAGCAGCTGGGGGCAGCACCTTTGGAGAGCCACATCCCTGGGTGCTGCTGGGTGCTGCAAGGCCACCATGACCACTGGCTTGGGATAAGAGCTGCGTGCCAGGGAAGGGGGATACCCCGTGCTTCTGCATCGGGGGTGGCTGCAGGCTCTCCTCACTATGATTGTGGTGATGGGTGGCACTGCTGGGGCTAATGAGGTGGCCAGGGCACGGGGTTTGGTGTCCTTGCCTGCTGCTGCCAAGTGGGGCTTTTGGGCCTGGCCTGGCTCAGCTGTCCGC
This sequence comes from Monarcha castaneiventris obscurior, assembly GCA_026261815.1. Taxonomy (NCBI): domain Eukaryota; kingdom Metazoa; phylum Chordata; class Aves; order Passeriformes; family Monarchidae; genus Monarcha; species Monarcha castaneiventris. Next base: position 1,033,380 of record JAMPIT010000622.1, read on the forward strand.
ACCAAGGAAGCGGCCCTGGGTGGTGCACACAGGACTGTGTTTTAGTTTGTGACCTTTTTGTTTCCTTTATGCACCTCGGTGCCTTGTTTGCAGTAGGAAATTCTTTCAGACAATTCTTGATGCTCCTGTTGATGTTAACAATGGTGGGAACCTGCCTCCTCCTTGCTTTCATTTCAGCACGGCCTCGGCCGCAGGGCAGGTTGTGTGTCCAGCCCACCACGTGCTCAGGACCTCTAGCTTTTCCAGCGTGAATGAGCTGAGCTGGAGTCAGGATCTGGTGGAGATACTTGGAAAGTCCTCACTTTGGGTAGGTGAGATGATGGGGAAGCAATTTTAGTGCCTGAGTAAGATCCCTAAAATAATGATGGGGATTGATTAAGTAAGCAGCATGAATCTGAGAAATAAAAATAGTTACTCAGAGCTGAGGCATGTTTCGTATGTCCCCTTCCCACCCTTGTAGCCCCTGAGAGAGAGCTTCCCTGGCTGGCTGTCCACTCTGAAGCCATGTGAGGGTTGTTGCTTCTCTTGTGGCCTTTCTATGGCTCTTCTTTTTGAGGTGATTCTGGGAGCACGGGCGTGAGGCTGCTCAGTGCTTGCTTGGCAGGAGAGATGCCAAGGGCACAGGGTTTTCTGTTGGCTTGGAAAATGCTGCAGTCTCATCCAGCCTTGCCCTTGGCGTGGTTTGGCTCTAGCCTCAGTCCTATGAGCTACAGGGGCTCTTCCAGGAAAAGATACTGAGGCAGCTTCAGCGTAGAACAGTTGGATGCAACCAGGTGATGTAAAAATAAACAAGAAAAGCCTCCCAATAGTACTCGAAGCTTTTTTTAGGTACGCTGTGTAGCTGCCTTCGCTTCCAGCTCTGTGAGCAGCTCTCCAGCCTACTGGAGTAAGTGATGCGTAATAATGGTTCAGACAAACACCACGGCATGGGGAGAGTTCAGCGCTGCTGCTGCTGCTGGAGGAGGCTCTGGAGCAGAGACGCAGAACAAACTTTGGGGTCTTGCTCTCTTAGCTAGCAGCAGTGTTAACAAAAAATTTACCCCAGATGTTGTTCTTGCTCCATAGAGTGTAAGTACTTGTTTGCATGCACTGTGCAGTGGGAATAAGAGGTGCTCCTTCTTGGCTGCTTCATCCCATCTGGATGCCTTTCCCCATCCTTTGCACCATGGTGCCTGGTTTAGATGGATGTGGGCCAGGATTTGTGTTGCCAGAGCTGTCGTCGTCCGCAGCTCAGGCAGGTGTGATGAGTGTGGGCGTAGGCAAGGTGCACTTGGCCATGCGTGAGGTGCTGAAGGAAGGGCCACAAGAAGGAAGAACAGCTCCCTGTGGTTTTCCTTTAGCAGTAGCCAGCCCTTCTGGAAGCTTTCTCCCTCTCTGGGGTGCTCTGCTCCTCTCATCCCATGTAAGTGGTGCTCTGCTGGCACAAGCTGTAGTCCAAAGGCCATTACTGCCTTTGCCTGGTACTACAGTTATTTTGCTGGGCTCTGGGATTTATGAGTCTTGAGCTATCTTTGGGACTCCTTACTTGAAAATACAGGCTGTGCCCGTGTTGCTGGTGACATAGGATCTGAAATAGCAATTAGAGCTCTTGAAGTGTCTGAAAATAGGAAGAAGCTGCATCTTTTCTTGCAGACTTAAGGTTTTTGTTTTCTGTGGTAGCATCCCACATAAGGTGCTGTCAAAGAGCAGACTGCTACTGTATTTGGGGAGTTGGTGCTTTCTTCCATCTGAGCTTACAGCTCCTTTAGATGTTTCTATTGTCTAATTGGATTTTCTGTTTCTGAATTTATTTTCGGATGGGATCTAGCTGCTGGAAATATGTTATTGAAGTACTGTAATTGTGGGTTATTTCTTTACCAGATCTGCTCATGAATACTTGGCACAAGCTAATAAAAAAGCACTTGGTTTAAAAACACTTGGGTTTTGCCACAGTTGTTGCCCGCTTTGCCAGCGGCTCCTGAGACCCGATTCCTGTGCACAGCAGCAGTTCTAATATAAATTGTTCCTGGAAATCTGCATGCCTCTCATGTCTTTCATTTGGGAATTACATTAACCTCTCTCACGTGATGGGTGTGGAAGCGAGGAACTGTTTTGACTCCTGAGCAGGATCTTTGTAAATGTCTTGCTGGGTTCTTTGGGGCTGTCTGTGGATCTGAAGATGTCCTGCCAAGTCTGGGTGTTTCACTGGTGGCTTCACTGGGTGCAAAGTGAGGTACAACGTCCTGTGTAAGCAAGAGACTTGACAGAACTTACTTGCCAGGTGTGTTGAATGTACCAAGCATGCAAGGTGCTTTGTAAGCGCATGAACTTGGCTTGAATTAAGTTTCTGGCAGTCTGGTGGTGGCAGCTCTGTTTTTGTCTGTAGAGGTAGTGAAAGGATCAAGTTGGGTAGATGGCTTGCTTGGTGACCCCATGAGCTTGTGGCTCCCTCTTCTGCAGGGTAGCACGGAGAGTGGTTCCCGGGGAATACAAGAGTGCAAGCTGCAGGAGAGGTGGAATTGCAGGGCTGCTTTTAGCCTTCCAGGTAGAGGTTCCCGCCTGTAGCCACAGACACATCTTTGCATTTGGAAGCACACAAATCGTCTCCTTTCAGCCCCCATGTAAACCCTTCTCCTCTGATCTGAGTCACCCTGGAAGCTTTTGGCAGCTTTCGGATGAGTGAACAATGTCACGCTGATGGTCCTGGCTTAATTTTTCTAGGACAAAATTTGGCAGGCAACCGACTTGCTTGGAAATGAGAAACTTGCAACCTGGAAAGGTGAAGGTACCAGGTTATGACTGGCACTCATTCCTGGCATCTCCCTGCAGGAACATGGATTTCCCCACATCGCCTGGATGTGTCTAGGAAATGTACAGGGTTGCCAGTAAAGAGGTTGTGCGTAAATGTGGTTGGATTTTCCTTTTCTTGTTTCGTCTATGGTTAAAGATTTTTCTTTTCTCTGTTATCTCCTTTAGTTTTAATTGGTAGGATTACATTTCTTGGGTGTCTGTGGAATGAACATAAAAACAGTATGGCTAATGTGATTTCAACAGTCTTTGTTGTTGTTTTGTTCCTAGTTTGAGGTGTCAAGGCTGGTGTTGTCAGAAACTGTTGAATTAAGTAGTTGGAAGCAGTGCTCATTTATTCTGAGCTTTTACAGGGAAAAGATTAGGTTGTCATACTGCGAGCAGGTATTGCTGGCTGGAAATGCTGGGAGTGATTATAAGGCTTAACACAGCCATCTGGGACTGAACATATGCACAGTCCTCAAATCTTCATGTCAAGACCCCAAGAGGAGCGGGGATTTTGCGATATCGTCTGGTGACAAATCACGCCACTTCACCACACACCACATCTATTGGCTGCTGCTTTTTCCTCCTTCAAATCTGTTCCGTGTCCAGGTTGGCCTATGGCAGGCCTCGTTATGCCCTTGCTTTTTTGGCCAGTCAGAGTTCTGAGCTCTGAGATTTTTTTTGCCTGAGTGTAAGCACATGAGTATGGACACTGGTTGTTGGGTGGGGGGAGAAAAAAAAGTAATTTTTCAAATCCTGTTTCAGCAGTTTATCCAAAGCTTCCCATAATTCTGGCCAGGTAACTCATCTTGCTGCTACTGTGGTTTTTTTTTAGCAGAAGAAACAACCAATCAACCATTATGCCTTTGTTAGCCTATAGAATCAGAAGATTAAGATTTTAAATTGCATTTAGAAAGGGTTTTGTTGGTTTCCTGTATCTTGTATGTAATTTCCAAGCCAAGAAAAATCCTTAGTGCTTTTAAATGAATGCTTTTCTGCCACAAGCTGTCTTTTATCACAGTAAATGCCAGCCTAGTCTCATTCTGTTTCATCTGCCTCATTAATATTAAATACATGGCACTTTTAATGTGGCAGTCGGAGCAAAGCAGGGAATTTCAGCTAATATCTGACAAGGGCAAGCTGAGATTAAATGATATCAGAGTGCTATCGCTATGTATAAAGGAATCAGCATTTTTCAGGAGCATTTGACCTAATTTATGTCAGTTCTTTTCTCCCCCTGCTCCCTTAAATCTTTCCATCTTCAACGGAGCCCTTGCATGCTCCTGCCTTTTTCACAGGCCTGGCTCAGCCTTGTGGGAAAGGGAAGGGTTTGGTGATTGCAGCACAAGTCCGTGGTGTCCAGCAGAGGCAGAAAGTGGCACCAGATCCGAGAGCTGTTTGGTGCTGGGGAGAGCCTTCATGGAAGAAGTGTGTGCTTGGCCTCCGGGGCAGCTCTTCAGCGAAGCTGTGCTAAACTCTCCCGATTCTCTGAATTACAAGGAACCCGGCTGAAAGTAAAAAAATAAACAACTTTTCAGAGAAATGCCTCCCCTTCTGGGACGCACAGTTGATGGTCACTGAACAATTGGAACGATTCACGTCGGTTTCTGATACGTGATTGAGTAGTACTGTCAGGGGACCTCGAGCTGTGTGTTTCCAGGTAGCTGAATATTCACCGGGCTGGAAAGCACTCCTGCTAGTCAGCATTTGGAGTTGAGCAATTATTAATTATTAGAGCAGTAATTACAAGAGCCACTTGGGGGTTAGGGCTTGTGTGGCTGACATGCTGCGAGTGTTTCGTTCTCTGATTTGGTGTGTGGTCTTGGGCAAATGCCCTTGTCGTGGTGTGCCTTTGTTTTCTGCGTTCATAAAGCAGGAGATAATTCCCTCCCTTGTTTTGTGAGGTGCCAAGCTGTGATCAGTGAATTAACAGCACACCGTAGCCACCTTTGCAGACCTCGCCCTGTTGCACCAAATGGAGTGAACTCTTGTGGCACAGAGGCATTGCCAGATTAATGCTTTTAATTAAAACTGCCTTCAAGAAAATAACTATTCAAATAGGGTAATATGCAAGCTGTGTTTTCAAGGAGATCTAACAATTAGGAGGAAGGGTTTAAAGGTGAGCAGTGTGAGTAACTCTGACCTTGTTTCTCTGGGTTTATGTGAATGCAGTTGAGGGCAATTTTCACATAGAGCATTCCTAAGAGATACTTAATTTCTCTGGTGTAGGCCAGAACCGTTTAAACACAAAGCCAGAGGTGTTTTGTTACTTAAACAAAACATTATTTGAAATTGTGGGTTGCCATATGACTCCTGTCTGTTACTGAACACAGCTACATTTCCTCTAGGTTTGGCCTTGCCAGGAATGGAGCTCAGAAAAGCATTTTTTCCAGTGGGATGTGCTTTACAAGATTTTGATATAACCTGAGGAAAGCAGTATTTTTTCATAGCCTAACCAAGTTACCTGATGATTTCTTCCAGTGGGTTGAGCCAGAAAGCCAGAAGTATAAATCCAGGCTAGCTGTGATAGAGTTTACGTGCTGTCCTGGTTTCAGTTTGAAGGGAACTATAAAGTTCACACAGGCTAGGAAACGTTTCTGGCATGAAGTAGGTGGTTGGTCCCTCTGTAAAATGCACAGTAAGGAGTCCCAGGGGAACAGCGTGTGGATGTTGTCAGTATCCACACTGTGGTAAATGTATCTTTTTCTGAGCTGTGTGTGCTGAAACGTCTTGGCAATTGGAAGCTGCTCGGGGCTGGAGCCTCATATTCCCGTTTTGGTGCAGTGCCTTGCAGAGGAGGATTGTGGCCCGGCGTCTAGAGTTCAGTGGTGCTGGATGGAAGGAAGGAGGATGGAGATGGCTGGATGTGTGCCATCCTCCTGGGTACTGTGTAAGTAGGAAGGTTGTGCAATCCAGCTCTTGAGGTTTATGCTTCAGTTTGCACCCTCAGGGGCTACTGCATGACCTGAGAAAATGTGAATTAAGACATCAAGTGCCTGAGGAAGGGCTGCTCCAGCCTGAGCTGACTCTCCTGGGGTCGGCATGCGCTGGTGGCCAGACGCAGGCTCTTGAGCCTCTGATGTGGGAGCCCTCATGCTGCATGTGCAGACCCAGGTCCTTCTCCTGGACAGCCGTGGGAGGAAGAGCTGGGCATTAGTCTTCCTTTCTGAAGGCTTCCCAAGTTCCTCAGCAGGTATTTATCTGTCAGACCCCAGCTGCTCTGTGATATGAGCAACCCAGGCAGGGCTGCTTGTGGCTTCGTGCATCACCTCCTGCTTTGAGCAACGTGGAGGTGGAGACTGCAATCTTAATAAAGAATATGCAGCAGCAGATCCCTCGCTTTGGTATCTCATTAAATAACTCGAGCCAAGGGCAAAAACGTGCACCGCACATGGGAATTGTCTCCCAGTTTTGGGATAGGCGGGTCTGCAGCACTTGGAGTTACAGAGCATGTCAGAGCAAGAAGCTCCTTCATGTGAACTAATCTTCCCTAGACCTCTGCAGGAAGCGCTTGCTTGGAGCAGGCCTAATTTGCCTCTGGGTGTGTTTGTCTTCCCGAATCCTTAGGTTTGGCTCCATAAATTGGCGACAGGATTTACCTGCTCTGTCAGGTCTTCACAGCCCGGCTGCTGCAGGAGCTGAGCCCAGTGCAGCAGAGCCTGCTCATCTGTCAGAGTCGTTCTGGCTCCACGCGGGACTCACTCGTGCTCAGCTGCTGTGTGCTGTGCGCTGGCACAGCGGCTTGGCCAGGCTGAACAGCCCAGGGCTTTGCTGATGGAGGGATACCTGACGTGTCCTACTGCCTGTCCTGGTGCTTCCAGGGAAAAAGGGGCTGAGAAATCCGAGTACTGCGAGCATAAAAAGCTACAGTGTAAAGTAACTGCGGGAGGTGCAAGCTAATGGCAAATCCTCATGCTTACTGTTGTTATTCAGAGAAACGGCCTTGTAAAATGTTCCGTTCCAGAAGCTGTCCTTGAGCTATGGATTTCAACCAGGAGCACTGCAGTATGTATCATCTGTACTCATAAGGTTGCAAGAATTTGGATTGTGTTTACCTTGACTGCTCTGGAGAAATCCGAGCAGCTGGACTGTCCAGGGGTGTAGTACTCCAGAGAATTCAGTCTGTTTGCTTTTGGGGTGTATGGGAGAGTAAGTGTGGGGTTTTGTTTAACGCTGCTCTGTTACAAGCAGTGGCATGGGTTGCTACAGCACAAGTCTTGACAGGAGGGCAGAAATTAAAATTAAATCTGAATCCAGCTGCTTCTCCTTTCCCTTCGAAGTGCAAACATGACTGGGGTGGACAGTCGAAGCAGAATGTGGTGGCCAACATTAATTAATCTGTGGGGGTGGATGCTGGCTCCAGTTTAACCTTCTAGCAGGACTCCTCCAACAGCTAATGGATGTTGCAGCAGCCTGCGTATGGAATAATTTATGAATTTGGAAGGACACAATTCCAGAGAATGTGGGTGAATGCCAGTGGTTTGCAAATCTCTGCCAACGGTCTTGTGAGTGGCGGGCTGCTGTGGGAAAAATAACATTGGATTAGCGCAGGGTAATGTTTGGAAGTGTCCCACTTAGTTCCTAAAGCCTGGCCCTTGTGCAGAGCTGCACTGGGCTCTCGGCAGGACACGCCGAAGTAGCAGAAATGCATTAAGTATGTGTCTGCTGCATGCACCAAACAAGAAGTGGGCAGCAGCACAGGGAGGTGTTTTTAGCTACAGGCTTTTCCCAGAGAGCCTTAGCAGCATATTTGTTGTTTGGGAGCACAGTTTCCTTGTTCCAGGTAATTGGACTGTCTGGGCACATGCCAGATCACTTGATCTTGCAGCTCCAGGGCAGCTTGGTCCCACTGCAGACCTGTTCCCTGGCTCAGGAGCCGGTGTTGGGGCGCTTTTCCTGCAGCCGAAGGAATGGACGCCTTTCCTCGGCACCAGGCTCCAGAGCTGGATGGGAACCCAGCAGCACTCCTGGCCTCTTTCCAGCTTTTCAGGCTCCTGCTTTTAATTAAACTGTCGCGACACTGCAGCTGGGGCATGACTGAGATACCAAAAGCCAAAGGTCCGTCTCACAAAGGTGTTTGGGAGCTTTGGAATGCGGATGGGAAGCCTTTGACAGCGCATCGGACAGGATCCGTGCCTGCCTCCCACTAATTGTGCTTTATTTGCTCTCTGCTCATCCATCTGCTCTGTGGCAGGGCTGAAAACATCTCTGAAGTCTGGCTTTAATAACAAAGTGTGTCCTCACAGCTGAGGGGAACCTCAGACGATAGCTACCCCTTTGCAAGCCTCCACTCTACAGAAGTTGATGTGCGCCACTTACCTGTGAGGATCTTTGTGGATTTGAGATAATTACAGAAGGCTCCAAGGAGATTTGCTGTACTTGATCTGTGTTACCTGGCATTTCTTTGCACTTTATGTCTCTAGGTTTGGTCACACGATAGAGCAGTGCTTGCCTCTGAGCAGCTGCCTGCCTGCTGGATAACTTGTTCTCCTCATGGAGCTTATCCCTTTGCCGGCCGTGAAAACATCTTCCCTCACACTTCATGGCCAAGTGTTGCTTCTGCTGTGTGTGTAAATGACTGCTTGCTGCCTCTCTTGTAACAAATGCCCGTTGTTCCAGTGGACAGGTTGAAATGCAACCTAATCCTAATGTTCTGGAGATTTGGCACATACCATGAGCTCAGTGAACATGCAGCTCTGTCAGAGACTTTGTTGGGATGGAGAACTTGGGAAGAAGTAGCAGCTACGGGAAGTCCGGTTCTGGAACTAATGTGGGGGTAACATAATAAACACAAAGCTGATAGTAGGTTTTGGATCAAGTCTTTGGAATTATTTGTAAGTTCGAAGAGAATTTTATTGTTACAGGATGCATTTAATTAGTATCTGGAATGTAGCCACTAATGTAGGTTTGTGTATAGAAAGAGTGCTAGTACTTTCCTTTCGAAATTGTTGCTTTCTACATGTAGATGTTCAAATAATAGTGTTAATAAAACTTAGCAACAGCCAAAAGGAAAATATTTTTCCCTTGCCTATTTCCTTGCGCTGTACATTTAGACACTGTTCCCATTGTTGGGGTTTTTTGGGTTTTTTTGTTTGTTTGGGCTATGTATGTCCCATTTTCTGGAGCAGAAAGGAAAATTGTTCACCAACAAAAGCTAAGCTTGTGGAAACATACCAGTTGGCTGAAGGTTCAGGGGCTGGAAGCATCTGAACCTACTGACACGAGGGGAAGTGTGGGAGTGTGACTTGGGGGTGTCACTGGAACCTCCAAAGCTCTTGCTGTGAGGAAGGAGGAAAAAGGTGACTGTATGGGCTTGTGCTTTAGTAACAGACATTGATGAAGGGAGGGCATGGGGAGGTTTTTCCATACGTGGCGACTTATGCCAGTTTTGCCTCTGACTTTATTTGCATTATTAGGATTACACTAATAAATCTGCTGTAAACCTGCTTGAAATCCCTGATGCTGTGACATTGCCGTTTGCCAGTGCTGTGCACGCTGCCTCTTGCTGGGATCCAGCCCTGGGGTGGAAGCTGTGCTCACACAGCTCGGAGCCTGCTGCATCTGCTCAGCTGTGGCCTCATTGCCTTTACAATAAAATCCCCCTTGCACCAATGACATTTTTTATTTTCTTCCCCAGGAATTCCTGCCTCAGTAATAGAAGTGTTTGGAAAAGAGGCCTCTGCAAAAGAACCTTGTCGGGCAAGGCTGATGTTGGGTGTGATTGCCTGTAATCGAGGGGAAGATCCTTCCCCACTGCACGGGAGCTCCCAGGCTCATCTCCTGTGGAAAAACCCTTTTCTTGTAGCGTGATGTTGCTGCCTGAGCCGTCTTTGGAGGCCACCATGGGCTTTGGATTTCCTTGCTGGGGTGTGTTTGCAGGGGAGGCTGAGGATGTGTTTTGGAAAGGACAGAGGCGTTCAGCTGCCAGAGGGAGTTCGGCTGTGCTGCGTCAGAGACCTTGGTGGCCTGTGCTGTGGTGGGGACTTGTTCTCTCACGTCCTTCAGCACTGTGTTACTTTGTCGCCAGCAGCTGGAATGCAGGGAAAGCCTTACCCCTTTTCGGGGGTGGGGAGGAATAAGATAAACTCCAGAACATAGGCGTGGGGCAGCGTGGGACTCTTGATGCTTCTGGGAGTTGGTTTAAATATCTGGAATGAAAGGTTTATCTCTGCTACAACTCAAAAACTGGCGCTGTAAAGCTAATCCTTGGATTCCTTGTGAGCAGAGAGTTAATCCTTTCTTCTGGTGCTGTAAATGTTTATTTAGCTGTGCATTTATGGAGTCCAGGCAGTTTGGAGTGTATGTTGGGCAGCTGCTGGTGTCCTGTCCAGGGACTCTTTATGACTTGAAGCATCACCAGGATTGTGGTGGCCATCACACACTTTTGTGGTCCTGCCCCTTAGCAAGTGATGGATGCAGAGAGGACTGTGGGAACATTCCTGTCTGTGGTCTGCATGTGAGAAATATGTTTTGTCTTGCACTCTCTGTCGGCTCCAGAAATGTTAGGTTTCTGTAGCAGTTATCAGTGCAGCAAAACACAAGGAGGAAAAGAAACCTGATGTAGGGTGGTCTTCTAGTCCCATCTCCTCCTAAGAATCCCAGTGTTACAGCCGTGCTGCAGACCTAGATCGGATGTCCTTTCCTCTGGAGCAACTCTGACAATGAAGCTTTTTGGAAAGACAAAACATAGTCTTTCAAGGTAACCACAAAAATTTAGAATTAGTGAGGTGGAGGGAAGGAAGTAGTTCAGTTGAAATATGGAATTGCTCCTATTCGTAAAAATTTTAGTATTGGCTTTCCCTGTTTATGGCAGGAAAACCAGGACTTGCTGAAGGCAAGTGGGGAACTTTATTGCTTTGAGTCAGTTGAGAGCTCAAAGTCTATGGACTAGTATTTCCAAAACTGTCAGCCAAATAATCGAGTAAACCTTCACCCTTTCGTCTGCATGCAGGTTCAGTCCAATTTAATTCCACTTTCATTCTTGCTGAAGATGAAAAACTGTGTGCTAAGGCAAACAGTATTTGTAGTTTTCAATATTTATTGATTGCTGACCTTTTCTTACTCGTGTTGAAGGACTTCTGTGGCGCCCTGGAAGAGCTCTGTGTGCCATAAGGGGCTCTGTGTGTTCTGTTTCCCTTTCTGAAGCAGATGTGAGGGCTGTGACTCAACATTCAGCATATTATTCAGCCATCATGCCATGAACTCATTCAAAGCTGGTTCTCTTGCTCTGTTGTTGTCTGGTTACTTGGTCGGAATCACACTCAAGTGTACCCGTTGCTGGTTGGCTAAACCCAAGATGTTTTCTCTGGCCTTTTACTTAACGACCTTAGTGCTGTATATGCATGTGCACGTTGCAAATGAATTTTAGAAGAGCTGGTCTGAGCCACCTCTTTCAATCCAGTTGAAACTGGATTGACACTTGCTTGGTAATGCTGGACCAGTGAAGTCTCCCTGGGGAATTCCTGTGTATCTAGCACTCATTTGGACTCTAAAAGCCCTGGTAGGGATTTTTCAAGGAGCTGGGCGATGGCTGGTTTGAAGTTAGGGCTCGTTTATACTCACTGCTGTGGTACCTGGGCATGGGATAAGCCATGTGTGTATGTACGTCTGTGTTACCTCAGGATTTAGGTGTGAAGGCAGCTACTGTGATAAATCTGGACTTTTTAGTCCATAATCCAGAGAACTAATAAATAAATGATTTAAAGCTCTGTGCTTTGATAGACACAGCTCTGGTGCCCTGCTTGGGAATTGGGTCTGTGCAGACCCTGGCAGCGTGTCCTTGTGCTGGGCAGCCACAGTGTCCCCCACCTGCCTCTGAGCAAGCCAGGGGGGCACAGTATTAACGTGAATCCTGCTTGTGAGTCCCAGGGATAATTAATTGTCCAGAGTGCGATCTGGAGCACCTTCCAGTCCTGGAGCTTGTTGAATAGGAGCTGACAAAACGTGCCCTTGATGAGCAGCTGCAGCTTTTCAGGAAGGAACATGTGGAGTTAGGCAACTGCGAGGCAGCCCTGCTGGGCTGTGCCTTTGCCACTTCAAGGAAAGCTGCTGCTTTTTGTGTCCCAGTGGCCCTTAATTTGAGTCAGGTATTGGAACAGTGCTGCCTTGTTACAGCTTCGTAAGCAAGCCCTTTGGGCTGCTTTCCTTTCTCAAAATCCGTCTTTTGCTCTGGTTATGTTCACAACCCAAACTAGACTGGAGCTGGTGGAAGATTGAGGAAGGTTGGAGGAAAACCTGGTAATGGGGTCAGATGTTCTGTTGCCAGGTTTGTCTTAATTCTACCTTTCTGTGCCTAGGGGCAGTGTCCCAAAGAGCTCCCTGCAAATGTTCTCCCTGTGGGTATAACTGGGATCTTGCCAAGTTCATGTATCACCCTTCCCTCTGCGTCGGGTCCCCTATCGGTCTGTGCCTCCAGCTTTTGGCAAAGTGTAGATCCAATGACTTAACGGCCCGTGGTGCAGCTGTTTCAAGGCTATTTTAAGTGCATGACAGTGAAATACAGAAGGAAATGGCTGTTGGGTTTTTCCTCTCTGCTGCCTTGCTGGACTGTGTCAGTATCTGTGGTGGTGTGGGACTGTGCAGCCAGAAGGGCTGGAACAGGGCAAAGAACTGAAAGAGAGAGAGGTATTTCTAATGGCCATAGAGCAACATGCCTTCCTGCTGTCTCCCAGCTGGCTTCTGTCCTTCTGATGGGAGTTGTGTTTAACTCCTAAGGTGACATGTTCTCAAGTCTAGCAAAGACTGGGCCTTCTCCAGTGCTCGCGGGTGTGGGCTGTGCTGGAGTCACAGCCTGACTTGGGTGTCAGGGCCCACGTGAGGGAACCTCCGGCTCTCTCCCACTGCCTGGCTGAGGGGATGGCTGGGGATGCTGAAGGGGGTGGGTTTGCCCTTCCCTGCGTGTGGCACTGCAGAAAAGAAAGGGCAGGGGAATCGTGATAAACCACGCGCTGTCTCTGAAGCAGGAGGAGTGGAGCGGGTTGGTGTGGGGAGCTGGCACTGAGCAGCAGCTCCCATTTTATTCCCTCAGTCTCACACAGGCGGTCAGAGAGGCAGTTGCACGTCGTCCTCCTGTCAGGAGAGAGATTGGCCAGAGAAGCAGAGAGCATCTGGTTCTCATTGGGCTCTGCCTTTGGATGGTCTTCATTCTTGTTTGTCACATTATGTCTTTTTTTTTTTTCCCCTTCCTTCCTCTCTCCTTTTTTCTTTCTTTTCCCTTCAGTGAGTTTACAAGCCTTGCTGGAATGCACATATGGTCCTTATCATCCCTGAAGTCCAGCTTTTTTTTCTTTCGCTGGTTAGCAGTTTGTGACATCAGGGGCTGTTAGAAGCATTAGTCACTTTTACTCCAAATAGAAAGGGCCGTGGTTTTTGGAAACCTATGGAGGAAAATGTCTTTTATGTCAGTTCTTGGCATACATGGAGCTGTGAGTGCTCCGAGCTTGTGCTGACCTTTAGCCAAACTTTTTGCCTGAAGACAAATGCTCGTTCCCACTCTCTGCAGCCACTCCTGAATTGTCAGATTTTGCTGACTTCCCTCTTTCCAGAAGAATGCAACTGTATCCTTTTTCCTCCGTGCTCCTGCCGAGCTCCTGCGCCTTGCCAATGTAAGCAGCTCCCCTCGCTTCCCCATCGGCGTGCCCCGGCGGCGCGGGAGCAGCGGCGGCTTGAGGGACTGCGGGAAGCGTGTCCTTGCCGTGCGGCAGGGGCTAACACTCGCAGTGGCAACCACTGGAAACCAGGATATTTGGTGCTGCATGTCCAGGAGGTGGGCCGTGTGCTTCCCATCCCCTGTGGCATCCGTGCTGCGGGAGCTGGCATTGGAACACGTTGGCTTTTCCTTTGGCAGGCTCGGTGTGTGTGGGCTGAGCAGGGGCCAGCTTGTGATGCCTGCTTGCTGTTGCCTCTGTCATCCTGCCCTTCACTTAGGGAGCCAGCCCTGGAGAGAGCGTCACTCCTGTGTGTTACTGCCTGTGCCAGTGGAAGTGTGTCCAGCATCACCAAGTCTCTGGGGGCATCTCCTCGGGGGAGCCCCTTGCTTGGTCTCACTGGCAGCCTCCCTTGGCTGGTGATTCCCCAGATCCGTGAGATTTTATCTGTAGAGCAGTATTTTCTGCAAGGCGGGGGCAGCACAAGTCCCACACCTGCCCTTCTCCATCTGCTGCTGCCCAGTGCTTTGTTGGTCAAGTTGCTTCCAGCCTTCCTCCCACAAAATAACCTTTCCTGCTGCCCTGATTCCTGGGGGTTAAAAGGAAAACCCAGAACATTCAGGGAGAGCCTTTCTGTGTTCCTGTGTCCTCCCTGTTTAATGAGCAAGGGAGCCAACTGTGGCATAACCGTGCTGACAGTGTTCCCTGTTCCTGGGAGTAGAGACCTGGTTCCTTGCTGTCGTTGTAGAGGTTGCTGGAGGGCTGGGGTAGGGCACTAGTGAGGAGCTGTGTGTCCCTGAGCAGCTGCAGCTGGTGCCAGCTTTTGTCCAGGAAGATCAAGATGGTTTCCTGCAGTCCATCCCTCAGGGACAATAGCTGCAGCAGTGAGTCACTGGTGGGTCCGTGGCGGGGAGGGAGGGAGGCACAGATCTTCATGGTTTGATTGACGCATTAATGTACAGAATGAGAACATGCCTTCCACAGGGGTCTGCTCTCCCTGTTGAGAGAAAAGGGGGAAAAAAGAAAGGAGGGGGGAAGAAAAACAGCGACGGACCTCCCAGACTTGAGTAGCTTGTGCAGACATCTGCCCGAGCCTGCAGCCAGCCAGCAGCAGCATGGAGACAGGAACTCCCCCTCCTCTGCTGGTGACACTGATGGTTATCTTACCCTGAAACAACAGCCAAGAAGCCCTTCCTCTCTTTATGAACTGATTAACTGATTGATTGCTATCAGCCCTTTTCTTCTGGCATCCCTGCATGCCAAGGTGGGGAAGGGAGTTGTTCTTGTTTTCCATGTTCTCCCCATACTATTCATAAATTTGTCTGTCCAGCAGTTAAGGGTTTGACCATCCCTTAACCCTGTATAGGGAAGGGAAGCGGAATTATGGGTGCTGTTTCAAGGAACAGAGAGCTTGGCTCTGGCATAGACACTGGGAATACTTGGTGCCCTGCTGGCAGGGACACCAGCTCTCAGGTTTAACTCTGGGAGGGAGATAGATCTGTCTCTTGCTGACTGCTTTTTGCTTCTGTGCTCGCCGCTCTTGCCTGAGCTGCTTTTTTATCTGAGCAGACTAAACTATCCCTGAGGTCCCTGGCTTTGGATGCAGCATCTAAGATGGTGTGACCTACTAATGGGTCAAAAATGTTGCTGGTCTGAGCTGCTGACAACAGTAAAAGCTTTTAGAATTTCTTAAAGGTGCCTCCTAAGTCGTGTGGCCTCAAATAACTAAACGGTTGCTTCATATTTGGGGTTGAGCTCAATATTTTGCATACCAGCCTTTTTCCCCTCTTGAATTTGAGGCTCGTTTTTGTTTTCTTTAACTCTTGGGAGGCCGTGTGAAGCTGACCCCCAGCCGCCAGCAGCAGTGGGCCAGGAGGGGCCCAAGGGGAGTGTTTTGCCAGCAGCCTTAAAGCAAAAGGGGCTCAGCCAGGAGCTTGCTTGGATTGGGGAATAGCTGCTATCATGGTTTTGGTCCTGAGCAGGGAGAGCAAACTGGACACTGGGACAATGAATGGAGGTGTCCTTCTGGAACTCTCCTTGGCCCTTTGGGAGCGGGGCTTTTTTCCTGCCTGGGAGAGGAGCAACTTTGCTTTATCTCCAGTTAGCTGCCAGACACTTCTGGAAGCATAAGGACACAGCTCTGCTTTGTGCTGGCTCTGGAGGAGTGACTTGGGACCCACCTTTATCTCCAACTCCCCGTCCATACACGGGCATACTGTTCCTGACTCCAGCGAGGAGAAGAACTTTCCCTTTATTCCTGCTGGCTCTGCCAAGCTGTTGTGGCTTGGGAGGAATGAGCTGACTCTCCTTGCACGTGCCTCATCAGCTGAATTGTTTTATACAGCTTCACTGATTCCCATCCAGGCAAACCCACTGTTTGCCACAGAGCATCCATTACAGCGTTGCTTGACCTGTGAAACCATTGCCACCAATGTGTGAAGAAAAACAGATCTAAAAGAGCCTTGACGGGGTTCTGAGACTGCAAAGTTCCTTGTCTTTTGCAAGGCGTTTTTTCCACCCTTAAAATGAAGAGTGCTGGGACGTGGGTTCCTGACAATCAATCTCTTTGTAGTGATGGTAGGTAGTAGATGCTGTGCCTCTGGGGGCCTGTCTCTGCTTAACTTACCCCTTCCCTTCCCCTGCTGCAGTGTGACCAGCAGCTGTGATAACAGCAGCTCAAAGATTGTTGTTGATCCAAGAAATATTGACTGTGGGATGCCTCACAGGGCTCTCTGTGAAGAGAAGTCAAGCCATCAGCATCTTTCCCAAGAAACAAGCATTTATTTGTTCGTGTTACTCCACAGCTTTTGTAGGGGTTAGCACACAGCTCTGGACGTTCAGAATCACTTCCTGCTCATGGATGGTATGGGAAGAGGGAGGGAAGCGATGCCCTGTAGTGCGGAGTTCAGTAAAGGAGGCATGACTGTCGTAAGGAAGAATTTAAAAATACAGGCTGCTTTTGGGATGTCTTAAGCTCTCTGACATGTGAGAACATCCAGACACCCAAGTCTAGCAGCGCATCTGGTGCAAACTGGCTGATCTCTCCAGGAGTCTGCGGGGCTGCCGTTTTACCCATGCTGATCTTGTCCATGGATCCTGAAGCTGGGAGCAAGGAGAGGTGCTTGCCAAGCAGTTACTCCTTTAGTGTGCTTGTAAGAGGTCAGTACTTCAGACACTGCCACTTGTCTGGGGTTACCGAGGCATCTCCTAGCACTGTGTTTCTGTGAGTGACTCCTGAGAAGTTGTTTTAGTCCAGCAGGATGTTTAGGTGCAGTGCTGGGGAAAGGGAGGAGTTGTGCTGAGCTCTCTTCATCTTCTGAGGGGAAATGAGGGATGTGCTTGGGAAGAAGGCAGTGAGGCAGGAGGATGAGATGCCTTTCCACTTGGGCTGAAGCACCTGAGCAGCACCACTCACTTCCTCTGGAAGAGGAGGGAGCCATGGGGCAGGAGGAATAAATCAATGCTCATAGCATTCCCGGGGCTTGTTGGTGCACACAGGGGCTCTGGGGTGGAGCAGGAGCCGTGTCAGCCTTTGACTGCTCCTCAGCTGGAGGTGCCCAGTTCTCAGTGGGATGACTCAGCTGGGATCAAACCCAGCCCACTGACTGTGCCCAGTGGGCAATTCACAGCCGGAGGGCCATCTGACTTAGCGTCCCCTTGTTGTTACAATACTTCTGTTCTGCCAGAAAGCGTGAATCACTTGCCTGCTTGGTTACTGATACCCTGAGCAATCAGGCTGGTTGCTATCCAGCGGAGGCTTCCTTTCCTCGTGGATAAAGCTATCCCCTTGAAGAGGTGAAAGCAAGAGCAGAGGCCTGGCTGCAATGCTAAGTGGTTATGCAGTGTGTGCACCTCTTTCCTCTGGAGAGAAGCAGCCTGCAGCTCCCCCAAAAATGTGTCAGTTTTCCAAGGCCATCTGCGTGCTGCAGAACTGGCTTTGTTTGTGTGTGGAGGAGAGATTTAGAAATCAACTTCCTTTGGCTCTCCTGCCTCCTCCAAAATGTGTATCTGTGATCCTTGTGCAGAACTGCACCTATTTTCTGTGTCTGCTCTACTCAGGGACATGCGCTGCATCCTGGGAGCACTGGGGGAGGTGGATGCTTGGGTTTGTGTTTCATCTCTGCCTGTGCCTCAGGCCTCTGATCTTTTCACGTGTGTTTTGATGTTTTGAGCAGATATCAGGCTGCTCTTGTCTCCTGTTGCACAGCACAGCCTATGAAAAATACTTGGCATTGGGAAGTGCAGAGATAGTTTTTGTTTATTCCACTGTTGATGTTTGCCACTTGCAGGAAAATAAAGCAAGGGGAGGGAGATAAACCAGAGAAGGTCTGCAGCAAAAATAACTGACACAGATGCAAGAGATGAGTCTAACTCCTGTTCCTGCTGAGCAACTAATGATGAGGCAGTACTTGCTTTCCCAAAATATATCAGGGAAAGAGATACTGGTGCTGTGCTGAGAGATGTTCAGCACCCACCAGTTCGTGTGAAGCCTATGAGTCATGGGCACTTACTGCTTTCTGGGATCTGCTCTGAGCTCCCTTCACTTGATCATGAACCCAAGCCCACCATGTTTTAAAAAATACTAATGTTACAAATATTTCATTTAACCCATTCACATAATTCATCAATCCCGGGGCCTTTTCCAGGGAAATCCCTGTTGTGGGTGATGGTCTTTCTGTGTGGTTTTTCTTTATCCAGCCTGAGTGAAGGAGGTGGCATCTCTTAATCACCTTAAGCTTCTGTGGTGTGGTACTGGTGTGTAGCTCCCAGTACACAGAGGGATGGAGGTGAACAGGCTGGGAAATTGGCATTTACCTACGGACAATCCTGGTTTAGATGCTAAGAGAGGTCTCAGGTATGTAGCACAGATGCCAGGCTCTGTGTGTCAGCATGGCAGAAAGGAGCCCTTTGCCCAGAGTCCTGGCACAGACTGAGACACTATCGCTTGGAGATGTTGCTTTTCTCAGGGAATTTTTGTATTTCCTTTAGGTCTGAGTCTATTTGCATCATCACTCAGCCCAGATGTAACTCGTTTCTCCCTGCAATTGGTGACTGGTCTGTTACGTTTTGAGGAGGGAAGTGGAGCTGCTCAGCAGTTGTGCAGAGAGTGGGGAGTCCTCCTCTGCTTCTGATTCTCACTTTGACTACCAAAGAGTTGTCTATGTCTGGTGAAAAGCCCACTGGTTCTGTGGAAAGAAGCTGGTGCTTTCAGCACCTTTAAATCAGGCTGAGGCTGCCCACGACTGTGATTTATTGTGGCCTTAGTGGAGTGACTCCATTGGAAGTGTTTGGGTTTGGAAAAAAGGTTAGTATCTTCCAAGTTAAGGACAACAAACTTTAGGAGAAAAATGTTGTGAAATAACAGCAGAGCCACTCTAGGTCTGCCAGGTTTGGGGGGAGTTTTTGTTTGCTTGTTTTACTGTGCTCAGGACCTTGGCATAACTGCGACTTGCCAGGGAAGAGGTGACTAGGCCAGCTTCTCTGTGGATTGCCATACAGCTGCTGTGGGAGAGTCCCAAATACAGTCTGGGGGTTGTTTCAAACCTCCTTTCTGCCAGGTCTGTGCTGCTCCCTTGCCCTCCCCAGAGCAGCTTTGGGGTGTTGGATGTTGTCAGCTCGAGCCCCCGAGCAGCCGAGGAGGAGCGCGGGTCACGAGGGGTGACTGGCACCTCTGGGCGGCCTGGCCTGGCTTCTTTTCCTGCTGAGGACATGCAGAGGCAGCACCAGGGGCTTTGTAGGTCACACGGGAAACGCTGGGAATGGTGCCCTGCTTCCTCACCTCGTGTCAGATGAGGTTATTTGTAAACCAAGGCATGGCAGAGCAGCGTGCTCGCTTTAGTCCCTTCCTGTCAAAGCCTGGAAAAGCTGGAAGGAGTTTTAGCTGGCTCTAGAGACACTGTTGCTGTCGGAGCTGTGTCCTGCTGTGGCCGTGCCGAAGGGTTGCAGGAGAAGGGCAAGAGTGCTGGCATTTCCCTTGTAGTCCTGGGAGGATAGAGCAAGTCTGAGAGCTGCTCCTTCCCTGTGGCACACTGAGCCAAGGAGAGCCCCACCTTGGCTCTCTGCTCACCTAAACACGGGTGTCTTGTCAGGCATAGCCTTTGGAGTTGCAGGCAGGGCCATAGCACAACCTCTGTCATTCCTCAGCGTGCCTCTTGAGAGAGCCAGCCTCACCGGGAATTTTGGGGAATTTCCCATGCCGCTGGGGAAGTTCTGAGGTGGGAGGTTGGCTGGTTTCTGCTGTGTAACTGTGCAGTGGACACGGAGGAGGCGGCCTCAGCGGCTTCAACAACTAAACAGGAACTGGTCAGCTCACAGCTCTGACCGTGTTCTGCTCTTTTCCAGGTGTCTGCCTAAATAATAGGCTAACCCTAGGGATACGGGATTCTGGGGCCCCAGAAACAGCATTTGGGTGTTGCAGATGGGTAAAGAATCATGGTTTATTGGTGACAGGCATGGAGAACCAGTGTGGTGGTGTTTGCCTCCCTTGGAGCTGGGGATGTTTTAGCTCCTGAGCCCCACAAGCAGAGATGGATAGAAGGAAAAGGAGAGTGCATTTGGGACGAAAACCCAAGACGCAGGTCCTGCGTCCCAAAGGCCTCTGTGTCCTTAACGCAGTTCTGACAGGACTTCTTCCCTGACAGGGGTGTTGCAGCCCTGTTCAATGCTTTTCTTCTGGGTCTTACAGAATGATGACCTCAGGAACCTGTCCCTGTCTGGCCACGTGGGCTTCGACAGCCTCCCGGACCAGCTGGTCAACAAGTCAACGTCGCAGGGCTTCTGCTTCAACATCCTCTGCGTGGGTAGGTCACCCTGCTGGGCCCTCAGGGGGCACGGCCCTGCACTGACACCTTCTCCCTCTGCCCAGGGCAGGGCTGAGCTGCTGCAGACCATACGGGCAGGGAAGTGACAGTTCTCTTCCCAGCGTTGCTCCGCAGTGAAATCTGGTATTCCTCTTTCCCCTTTCTCTACCCTGTCCCCCGAGTCAAAGCATGGAAATTTCTAGCTGTTAAAATCTATCCCTTTGATCATGCAGTGGTTCTGCTTTCCCCAAAGGCTGCCCTTAAGGAAACTGAATGAACTTGGGAACTAAATGTATTCTTGAAAGGATGTTAACTTAAATCTGCTGTTCTCTAGGCTGGGTGTGGAGGCTGTTTCTCACCACATTGCATTCCTTCCCTTCCAAGCTTTGCCTGTCTCCTTACATTCTTAGTTTCTCCACTTGGAAACGATGCCATTTTTAGTTTCCAAATGATGTACTGGAGAACAAAGCCTGTCACCTGTCCTCTGCTGTTATTTAATCTGCAAGTTAGTTTTATAACTTTTCCCAAATTGTTCAGGGGGTGAAATATGAGGAGGCAACATCTTCTCTTGGCTGTAGGGAGGTAGCTGCTGTCTTGGTACTCTGTGAATACTCCACAGTTGGAAATCCATTGCTCAGCCCCAGGGAGCTGTGAGCCAAGCCAGCTTTGGCTTGTCAGTGAACCCAGAATCTGGTTCTGTAAATGGATAAAACTGCCGGGTTTTTTTCTTAGCTTGGCAGTGCAGGCAGCAAACATCATCTTTCTGTTCATTGTTCATTTAAGCCTCCAAGAGGGGAGTATTGTCCCTTCTAATTAGTTACATTAATTAGCTGGAAAAACCCCACAACCCTCTGACTGTGATTTTTCTACAGCAAATTGAGAATTTCTGTGAGCTGACTGAAAAGCAATCTGGCAAACTCGACTCCTCTCCACAGCTTTGTGTGTGAAAGGAGGAGATAAGAGAAGAGTTGCACTTCTGCACACTCAAGCTCCCAACCCTCACGTGACTCTCGTAGCAGCATGAAACCATTTCAATCCAGCAGGGAACAGCCCGATTAGCAGGCAGCTCTTTGATCAAAATGGCATAAATTAATTGCCTTTCTCTCTTGCAGTAAATATGCCTTTCTTAGCGTGACTTAATATGTCTCCATTAGCAATTTGATCCACCTCTTTTTTTCTTGTGAAATGTGCCTGTCCACTGATTTTCACCCCATATTAAAGTTTCACACAAACTGCTGCAATTGGCCAAGGAACAGAAATCTCACTCTTGAAAAAAATTATTGTTTAAAATTGTTATTTGACAGAGGACATGATTAACTTCAGTGTTGTAATGTGAGACTTCTCATTGGGATGTGAAATGCTGCAGAGCCTATCTGGCACAGAACGCAGCAGTTCTCATCAGGAGCTCCCTAAAATTCACAGCTTCAGCCATGGGCAGTCTGTGCCATCAGTTTAGGACTTGGCTTTCCGTGTGAGTTGCCTCAGCCCACCCCTGCTCACAGCATGGGTAGCAATAGCTGTTTGAGAGTATAATTGCTAAACAAACTTCTGACTGAAAAATGGGATTTAGGCTAATGCTTTCATCTGTGTTATTAGTTGCACTGGGGATTAGTAAAACTGTAATACTTTAAAAAGTTGGTATTTAAGCAGTGTGCTTGTTTTTTTTTTTTTTTTAAGAATTTATATATTTCTCTGTCTCAGATTTTTGTTGTCTTAAGTTGCACTTCAGGTTTTGGATGATCTTCTTGAAACAAAAAAGCTGCCTTAAAAAGGCTGAAACAAAGTAAAATCAGGGAATCAGATGTGGAGTTAAGAGAATTTACAACTTGCTTCCATAAAGAAAGTTCCTGGGTCAGTCCTGGGGCACTGGTAAAGATGGGGACTGTCTCCAAAGACATCTGTTCCCGCATGGATTGTCTTGCTTAGCACTGTGCATGTAGCCTAATTCCGCTGCTACCCAAGTGGAATAACTCCTTAACCTGGTGAAGGTGCCAGAGAAAGAGCTAAGGGAGAGCAGTGGCACCATCCTGACGCCTCTCCGTCTGCTCAGGGGAAACTGGCATCGGCAAGTCGACGCTGATGGACACTCTGTTCAACACCAAGTTTGAGAGCGAGCCCGCCACGCACAACGAGCCCGGCGTGAGGTTGAAAGCCCGGAGCTACGAGCTCCAGGAGAGCAACGTCCGCCTGAAGCTGACCATTGTGGACACGGTGGGGTTCGGCGATCAGATCAACAAGGATGACAGGTAAACCCAGCTCTGCCGGGAGAGGAATCCTGGCACCGATGCCCTCCAAGGTCACCGGGGTCTCACTCTGCGCAGCAGGTCCCTCGCTGTTCCGGGGGTGTTTCCCAGTCCCTGAAGTGATGCTGCTCCAGCCTAACCCTGTGGAGGGAAGGGCAGGCCCAGGGCAGCAGGGCTCAGGGGGAGCTTTCGTTCTCCTGCTGTGTCCTGGCACATATGGCCGTGGTGGGTGGGATTTGCTCTGTGCTCCAGTTTGAGGCTTCCCAGTCCTCCTTTACTCCACTTTTATTATGGGGGTTTGTCTAATATGTGAGGCCTTACTGCTTTCTTTGCACATATCTCTGAGGTTTTCGGGGTCTCATGGTCAGAGACAGAATTTCCATACACCAAGAAACCAGAGCAGCAGTCATGTTACAGGCCCACCTAGTGATATCCATGAAGCTGCCCTTGATGGGGGGAAACACATGGAACGGTTTTCTTTGCAGAAGCACAAGCAGTTAATCACATCAGGGCATGTTTCACTGCATGAGCACTTTTTTCTCCAGCAAAATGGTCCCACCAAAGCCCACAAAGGGTGCACTTGTCTCCTGAGCTTGGCTCACAGGCTTCCATTCCTGAGAAGTCCTCCTTATGTTGTGACTCTCCCTTCCCTCTTTTAAGATGATGAGATTTTGGACAAGCTAGGGGGTAGGTCATGATTTCACGTTTAAATTTTTTTGTGTTAGATGATTTTCAGTGAGATTGGCAGAGCAGCAGCTCAGACTTCAGTTGGAGAGACTGCCAAATAGGTTGTTTTTCAGGGTAGCAGTCTTGTGTGGTTTCCATGCACCTAAAATCCAGGGTCGTCGTGTCTGTTACGCTTTGCCTGTGCACCAAGTGGAAAACTCACCCTTGTGAAGGAGGGACTCTAGGTTGGTGGGACAGGTCCTGTACCACACGGAGCACCCCTGAAGCTTCCTGAGTGTCCATCAGTGGCCCGTGTGGTCCCAGCAGCCAATCCCCTGGTTTTCTCTGTGCCTTCCCTCTCCAGCTACAAGCCTATAGTGGAATACATCGACGCACAGTTCGAAGCCTACCTGCAGGAAGAGCTGAAGATCAAGCGATCCCTGTTCAACTACCACGACACGCGGATCCACGCCTGCCTGTATTTCATCGCTCCCACCGGACACTCGCTCAAGTCCCTGGACTTGGTCACCATGAAGAAGCTCGACAGTAAGGTACTTGCTGCCTGTGGCACCCTGTAGTGCTTCCATTGGCCTTGCCATCTGCTCAGGGAAATAATGTCTGGGTTTAGTAGTGGAGAATTGCAGACAGAAAGTGTGAGCAGTGGTACCTCGGGGGAGCTGCTGCAATGGGTCATCATTCTGCTCCACACGTGCAGAGATTTATTGAGAGTTTGGGCTCCTACTCTTTTCCAGCTCTGCCTCAGGTAGGGAACTTGGCCATGTGCTCCCCAGCTCATCTTTGAAGTCAATAAAGGCAGTTCAGGTTGTCTTTCTAATCAGTGAAAAACAAATGGAAGTGCTGTGTCTGCTTGCTCTGACCACATCCAGCTAGACAAAAACAGTGATTTGATCTGCTATGGCAAATGTGGTGGTGTTCTAGCTGTAATGTCATAAACAAGAATCTGAATAAATATGTTACTTGGCATCTGCTTTTCCAGGTACCCTTGGTTTAAAACGTGGTTTAAAGGAGATTTCACCCCTTCTAGGAAAAATAACTGAGGTACAAATGTAGAGCCTGAGTAGCTAAACTGGGCCTTCTCTGTGCTCCCTTCCATCATGATTAAGCAATTTAAATCTGTGCGCTGTGCACGTTTGGCTTATTGGATCCTGATTCTGCAGGACATCAGTGATGACAGTGGTTCTTTGTTTCCTAGAGAGGCCAATCGATGGGGGTTTATGTGGTGATGGAGGAGGTTCCTTGCCCTCTTCAACTGAAAATAAGGTTATGGAGATTTATCTCAAGTGAGCTAATTGGCATTCCTGTTCTGTCTTTTGGCCAAGGGGGATTTAATAGCTCCAAACAGAATTATGTGATGTAATAGAAGAGGATTTTCAAGTACTGTAGTAGAAATCCCTCCATATAGGTCAATATCACTGTTATCCTCAGTACGATTTCTGTCTGCTGTGGCAGGGAGAAGCAAATCCTGCAAGATCAAAAGTAGAAACTGTCCCTCTGGAGGGAGGAGGAAGGGAAAGAAGGCAGGATCTTTATCCTTGCCAGCAGCCTGTCTAGGAAGAGAGTCAGTAACTCATCTTTCATCTCAGAGCTGTGCAGGGAGGAGTGACCCTTGGTCCTGCTGTGCAGCGGTGTCCGGGGGCACGTGAGGGCACACAGGTGGGGGAAAGCATGCCTGTGATACTTCCAGCCCATCCCGTGTGTCCCAGGGCTGGGCAGGGACCGTCTGCTTCCATCTTCCATGGGGTGGCAGCAGCTCTGCTGCCCCTCCAGTGTCCCTGGTGACACCGCCCGAGCCAGGGCCTGTGACAGGCTCTTGTCTGAGCGTGGCTCCTGCAGTGACCCAGCCCGCTGAGGCGCATGGGGATGTGCAGAGATGGTCATTTCCTTTCTTATTTTTTGGAGCAGCTCGTAATAATATATGACAGCACTTCCTGTCCAGCCAGTTTGGATGAGGAGGGGAACACAAGAGGACAGGAAATAGCATGTTGCCAAATTGCATTTGACTTCTTTCTAAGGCCATCACCACTGCTGCCTGGAAATCCTGTCTGAGGTGATGTTGCTGGCAGCAGCAGCCCCAGGGATGTTCATCTGCTGGGGGTGCTGGCTGGTGGCACTTTAGGACTGTCACTGCACGTCCTGCTCTGTCCTCTCCTGGCGACACAACCTGTGCAGTCCTGTATGTGGAGGTGCTGTCCTGTCTTGCAGGTGAACATCATCCCCATCATTGCCAAGGCTGACACCATTGCGAAAAACGAGTTGCACAAGTTCAAGAGTAAAATCATGAGCGAGCTGGTCAGCAACGGCGTCCAGATCTACCAGTTCCCGACCGACGAGGAGACGGTGGCCGAGATCAATGCCACCATGAGTGTACGTTGTCCGGGGGGGTCGCTGCCCTTGCTTTGCCTGGGCCTGTCCCTGATGGCCATGCCGTGTCTTACTTGGCTTTAAAACTGCAATCTAAGCACAGACATCAGCCTGGCCAGAAGGTTTTGGGGGCTAGAGGTACCTGCTCTGATGCGTTTCATTGTCTGACAAATTCTTCTCCCCTGCTGCAGTTTTCATATCCTTCCCCTGCTGTAGTATTCCCATCTCGGGAAAGGAAGAGGGTGGGAGGCAGGGCCCCGATGCGGTCAGGGCAGGGAGCTGAGGTTTGGCTTTCCTGTCCCAAACGACCACTTGTTGGTTAGTGGGGGTGATTCACTGCCGCCTTTGTTTCGGTTTCCGGTGGGAGCGGGGCACCGGCACTGATCTTCCAGCTCTCCGCAGGGCCCGTGGCCATCAGCAGCTCTGGCTTCCACCTCCTCTGCTTCCTCTAGCAACGGGGTGGGATTTGAGGGCACTCAGGGCTAGACTAGACTGAATGTTTTAGTGGGGGTTACCAAGGGAAGCAGCTGTTTGCCATGGGCCTGACTCAGGGTGCAAAGGGAAGGACTTGAGCTCAGGGTTGCTGGCAGTGATGTGTTGATTGGCCCCAAGAGGATGTGCCAGTCCTAAAGCAAGTGCATTCAGATTAAGCTATTTCCTTGCTACTTGAAGGCTGTTGTGGGTTTTCCTGCTCAACAGCTTGTAGATGGGCAATTACCTCATCCAGCTGGATGTTAGACCCTCTCCAAAGTTCCCTATTGCCTCTGTTCTCTATCTGTGTTGTTCTGAACACACAGAGAAGCTGGCAGAGAGAAGGGATGTGGCTCTACCAGGGTGCATTGTGTGCAGTGTTCTGCGTTTCTCAGGTGCAGTCCGGCTGCTGGGAAACCCCTTTGCCAGATAATCCCATCTCCTCTGCCCTGGCATCTTCCCCTCCCACCCAGCCTGTGACCAGAGCTTGGCTGACACAGCTCCTGCTCCCAAAGTTTGCCCCCAGCCCCTTTGGATGCTGTTAGGGCAGGGAGAGTTCCACGGGGCTGGGATGGCAGCTGAGGCGAGCTCCCTCCTGGCAGCAGCCACACTTCTGGGAGTAGATCCCAGATTGTCGCCACCACACCCATGGAGAGACCTGGACAGAGCAGAGCTCCATGACTCAGACGTGTCAGCCCAGGGCTGGGTCAGCTCTGCTCTTCCCCTTGCTCACAGCTTTGCCCTTTTTAAGAGGAAGCATTAGCAGTTCTTCATAGCAGCAGAATCCCCCTGAATTTTTAGCTTACCTTCCTTCAGAGGATGTACTTTATTTTCTTTTTTTGTTGTTTCACGGTTCTTTTTTCTCAGTGTTCAAACTCAATTCCAGTTTGTAAGACTTGTTCTGTGCTTAAGACACTTGTTCCATGGTTTGTAATTAAATGGAAAATATGTACATATCTTGTATTTTTAGGACTTCAGAATTTTGGGCTTTAAGTCTGATCGGGTTTCTCATCCAGATTGTCCTGTTGCTCTTCCTAAACCACCAGACGAATTGCAAAGGCATTTAAACAACTTAAATCTAGCAGAGCTGCCACAGTAAGCAGCTTCCTTGGGAAACAATCCCTGGCAAGGCAGCAAAGGAAATCCCCGACCTCACTGTCCCTTTCCTTTTGTAGGTTCACCTTCCTTTTGCCGTGGTTGGCAGCACCGAAGAAGTGAAGATTGGCAATAAGATGGCAAAAGCCAGGCAGTACCCCTGGGGTGTCGTGCAGGGTACGTTACCAAAGGAACAAACAGGGCCTTCTCATCCTGTCCCGTTCTGATCCAAGATACTTTGTTCTCTGGGTGGCCCTTACCAAAATCTGGCTTGAGAAAGCACAGCTTAGATCCGAACATCTTACTGAACTGATCTTACTGAAGCTGCCAGAAATACAGAGCTGATCCTTACTTTTCAGCCAGCACTGAGAAGTACAGGATTGAGATGGTGATGGTCTCCTAGTGGCTTCAGTTGTGTATCCCACTGGAGAATGGCCCAGGAAGCTGCAGGGGAGCATTCACAGTGCAATTCTGCAACATTCCTGGCTTCTCAATACCAGCTGACCCTGAAGCCGTTTCAGAGACTTCAGCTGTATACATCAGATGATACTACTGGGAAAAACAGTTAGGAAAGAAGTTGTTGTGTTTGGGAAGTCTTGGACTCGACCTGTATCCTGCTGGGTTCTTGCTGTTCCCAGGAAACTAGGACCAGATAGTTTTGAGATTTAGTTTAGACTGCCTGTGTGAGCCCCTGTGAGTGCAAGGATTTCGAGTGGGTTTGAGTGGGAAGTGAAATCCTGTGTGCAAACAGATCATCACCTTGCTGGTGTGAAAATGGATGGGGAGACGGGGGCTCTGTGACAGGTGGGCAACACAGAGATCTTGCAAATCCAGTGCAGGTCTTGAACTCGAGCCCATGCTGGCCTGGGGTGGCTTCAGCCCCAGTCCAGCAAGGCATTTTGGTGCAGGCTGACTTGGAGTTCTGCTTGTGTGCCCAAAGAGCTCTGAGTTTTGCTACACTGGGGCCCAAATCCAGGGAAAGCGGGGGGGCCCAGCTCCTGGGTTTAGTGTTCCCTCTGTGGATATTGTGTTGTTCTTGCAGTTGAAAACGAAAACCACTGTGACTTTGTGAAGCTGCGGGAGATGCTGATCCGAGTGAACATGGAGGACTTGAGAGAGCAGACGCACACCCGGCACTACGAGCTGTACAGGCGCTGCAAGCTGGAGGAGATGGGATTCAAGGACACGGATCCGGACAGCAAACCTTTCAGGTAGGGACGTGCAGCTCGGGCACTGCCGTGCTTTGCCACCAGCTTGCTCTGCTGCTGCTCGGGGCTGCCTGCAATTCATGGGCAGGAGAAGTACAGCTGTGTCCGTGTGAGAGGAACGTGGCCCGAGCACTGAGTTTCCAAAGGGGGCATCCTGAGGTAAATGTTCTTTTGACCCTCCTAGAGCTCTTCACGGCTGCTCCAAGGTGAGCTGTGAAGAAGGTGCCACGGTCTCATGCCTGAGGTTTGGCTGATTCCTGAACACATCGTTCATTCTGTCAGACAGCTTTATTGGTCTGAAGCCCAAGCCGTCAGCCAGGGACAACAGCTGTGTGGGAATTTGGGAGGGAGTGTTTGTTTTCTCCTTTCATTTCCTGTTTCCCATTCCTCCCCAACCTTTCCCCAATAATTGCACCCCCTGCCTCACAGCATCCCATGCTCCTCTCTACCCCTGGGGAAGGCAGTCAGAATTTCAGTGCATGGGTGGGGCTTTGCCCCTGAAACACATGTGAGTGTCAGGGGTTGGCTTTGGTTTGGGGTCTTATTTCTGACTTGCTGAGTTGATGCAGCTGCACTTCTTCTGCAGCACAGAAACGCTGCTGGAATCAGTCAAGCCCAGTTCTGTTACTAAGCCCAAGTGTGAAGCTTTATTGGATTTCCTTTCTGGAGAGCAATGGCTTAAGATGGGCTCAGCCCTTCCTTTGGAGGAATCTGAGGAATTTCCATTGCTTCCTGTACACGAGGCCTCTTTTGACCGAGCTATAAGTAGAAAGGAAATGAAAATGTACAGAATTTCTCCATCTGGTACGTGCTAGTTCGGAGCAGTTCACTCTGGGTGCCTCTTCCCTCCAATAAACAAACAAAACCTATGATCCCAAGCTGTTTGGCCGAGGCTGATGTATATCTGAAATGAGGGAGACATTCTCTCTGAGCTCAGGGATCAAAAGGATGCTTTTCCCTGCATCCTGGCCCTGGGAACCATTGGAGCAGCTGCTCTTCAGGCAGCTTGCTTCAGCCAGGAGGAGGGAGCCTTTGGCACATCTCAGGGGGAGCAGGGCAGGAGGTCCCAGCAAACTATTGGTGCTGTGTAGGGGCTTGTGTGAGGTGTGGAAAAGGGGGACTGGTGATGTCCGAGACCCCCACTTTGCTTGGCCAGGCTGCAGGAGGTCAGGAGGGAGCACCAGGATCCCAACAGGCATCAGCTCCATGAAATGGGGTCCTCTGCACAGAGACCCTTCTGCTGTCCTGTGTCTGTTGTGGGCTGGATTCTCTGCTGCTCTGGTGAAGCTTTTCAAAATAGTCGTTTTTCAGATAATATTATTTGCCAGGGCATCCTTCAGTGTGTGGGGGCGTGTTGGGAAATCGAGTTACTCTTGTAATTTAGGTTCATATGTTTGCGTACTTAAAAGCCAATTCCCTTGTCATCTTTGCCTGTGAGAAGCTGCAGGGATCCCAGTTGGTTTGGACTGTTATTCCTTAGGGCTGTAATTGTTTTTTTTCACATACAGCCTGGGAGTTGCCAGGCCAGTTTCTCTGAGAACTTGGCTCCTCTGGAAGTCAGAGTCACTGCGGCAGAGAATTCAGCTTTGAACCTTGGACAGTTTAACAGGAAGCCCCTGCCCCTCTCACTCCTGCCAGGCTTTTCCTGCTTGCCCATCACCCGGCATTGTGTTTTTGGAACTGAGCTTTGGAAGAAGTGGTTTGCAATCCAGGATCCGATCCGTGAGGTTCTGCTGCTCCCTAGGACAGCGTGTCACTAACTGCAGATTCATTTCGTGCTCACTGAGCAGCAGAGGCTCACCTACCCTCAGGCTCTGCCAGATCCTTCAGAAGGGCTTAGGAATTTACGTTTCAGTGTGCACAGTCAGAGGGTTAAATCCAAGACTGAATTTCAGGGAGATTTTGTTTTGAGTCTCCCAAAGTCTGTCTGCTATGAGAGCTCTGGTTCTGCATTTAACTAAGAATCCAAAGATGGCTCTTGGCCGGCTCTCCCACAAAAGGATTTTTGTCATTTTTAGAATCAGTATTTTTGCTTCCATGTGTAGGAAGCTGGTGTGGTCATGTGGAATGGTGTGATTTCTCCGGGGCGGCCAGTGCTGTGCCAGAACAGCTCTGGGCATCCTGTCTGGAGAATATTTTAGGAAGTAACTGAAGTGCCCATTAATTAGCAGAGTTAAATACAAGACTTGGGATAATCTGACAAGTTGTATTCCCCAGCTCAATACTGCATCCCCTAAAAAAAACCCCAACCAACAAAACAGCCACCAAAACCCCCCACACTGCCAGGAAAAGCAAAAGATTGACTTTATTGGGATTAGGATGACCGACTGGCCCAATGGTTAATGTGTTCCTTAGGCACATGAATGCAACGTGTCTGTGTGACTTCAGTGGAGTTTTCATTTAAAAAATGCATTTTCAGAAAAGCCTCTTGGGGGAAATAGTTATCATTCCCACACTATCATTATGGCTAGGCTATCCAAATCCATTTAAGGAATAAAACAAAAGAGGAATTTGACGTCCAGAGTTCCTAAGAGGCTTTAAAAATCTCAGAGGTACGTGAGCAACATATTTCATGTCCCAAATCTTCCCTGCCCTATCTCAGTGCTGGGGAAATAAAGGAATGCCAAGGAGTAAAGGCGGAATGAAGGAATCCAGTAATGTGGTTATTTGGAGGAAGAAGGCTGCTGATCGTTTGGAAAGGCCAAAGGAGAAAGGGAGGACTCCCAGGGTGGCTTTATCTAAACCAAGCCCCTGATCTGAATCTATTAGCAACTAGTAGTGAAAATGAGTTTTGCTCTGGGTCAGTGTCGTGCTTAATAAACTACACGGAGGCAGATTTCACCCTGGGTGTGCTGCACAAATCTTGCACTTGGAATGAAGAGACTCGGGACAAACAGAGGGAGAAGGGAGGAGGTGTGACTCTGCGGGATCACAAGCCCTGTGGGCATCGGGGATTGCTGCAGGCACTTACGTAGTGGCTGCTTCTTTTCGAAGACTGTCATCCTGCCTGCTGAGTGATGTACGGGATCCTGGGCAGGGAGCTCGGCTTTTCCTTTTCCATTCGCCTCCCACTGCTGCCACCTAGCAAGCGGGGACGGGTTTCACCGAGGTGATCGTGCCTCTGGTGTAGTCGGGGGCCTCTGACTGTGTTTTGTGACAAGACAGCCTAAGTGCTAAGGTCTGCAAAGGCTGGAAGCTCATGACTGCGCTTGAAACACTGCTCTGACTGGATTTTGTGTGTTTTTAACAGTCTCCAAGAGACTTACGAAGCAAAGAGGAATGAATTCCTGGGCGAACTCCAGAAGAAGGAGGACGAAATGAGGCAGATGTTTGTCATGCGAGTGAAGGAGAAGGAAGCAGAATTAAAGGAAGCAGAGAAGGATGTGAGTATATTGTAACTCTGTGAGAGTTTGGGGCAGGGCTGTTCCAGGAAATGTCCTGTTAGGGCAGGAAGCTGTTCCTCAGGCCTCCTGGAGGAGCATGTGCTGCTGCAGGGGTGCAGAGCAGAGCACAGCCCTCAGTGCCCATGTTTCCTTGCTTTGCACGAGCATGATAGAGTCCACTAGGTACAAACACTGAGGGACGGAATGTGGGGGGTGTGGAAGTGTCCAGAGACCTGTGGGATTCCTACAGCAACAGAAATTCCCACACTTTCTGTGTGCCAGTGAATGTTAACTGCAGGGCTTTTCTCACTGGGTCAGGCAGGCTGGGGCCAGGCTGATGGTGTGCAGTCACTGCAGGGAGGCCTCAGTGCCAGCAGGAGCACTTGGGGCATCGTTACCAGGAAATTGGGGTGAGGCATTCTTCTCTTCCCATCCAACTCTCACTGTCTCTGTCCCGGCAGCTTCATGAAAAGTTTGACCATCTAAAGAGGACTCACCAAGAAGAGAAGAAAAAGGTGGAAGACAAAAAGAAGGAACTTGAGGAAGAGCTGAACAACTTTCAAAAGAAGAAGGCAGCAGCTCAGCTATTACAATCACAGGCTCAGCAGGCAGGTTCTCAACAAACCAAGAAAGACAAGGACAAGAAAAAGTAAGCGGATGTCACCCACATCCTTTGTAGGGTTTGTTACAAGTTTTGGGAGGTTGTTTTTTTCTTTCTTGCTGCATGTCTGTATTTGCTTTTCCCCATTACCAGACTGGAAACAGGCCTTTTCTCAGCCTGATCAAATAAAATATTTTTTTTTCTAAAGGGTGGGCCAGGGACATGATCTTAATTTTTCTCTAGAAGAGTACGTTCAAGTTTTATGTTCAAGTCTCACTGGTGTGGGAGAGCAATTGGATGGTGGAGATTTGATTTGTGATCTGTCCAGCATCTTCTGGAGTTATGGGATGTTCTGGACTCGGATTCATCTGCCTGAGCCAGAATTATTAAGGGAGTTGCTACCTGTCCTTTCTTTCACTGGTAGGCTCCAGTTCCCATTCCTTAAGGTTATAGTTTTAAGTAGAAGTAAATTAGAAACCAAAACCACCATGTTATTTTTACATGGGGAATGCTAGTGCCAAAAGTGATTACTTGGAAGCTTGCTTTAAAGACAAGAAGCTTTGGTTTTGTATTTTTTTAGAAAAACAAACTGCTATGGTACCGTAATTGCAGTTAAATAGCATTTGTGGTTGTGTCGAGTTGACATAATAAGCTAAGAAACCCTTACCTTTTGTCTTGGTTTGAAAGGCAGGTGTCTGTCAAGGAAGGCAGGAGCCTCCCCTGAAATGGAAAATACAACCCCCTTCCCTCCAAATTATTACAGTTTTGAAATTAAGGGGCTTTCAGGCAATTATATGAGAAATAGGAATAACAGTTCTTTATTAGTATATATATATTACAAAGCAATAATACAGAAATACTGATTTAACCTGACAGAGTCAGGAATATGACCTGACACCCTGCCGGGCAGGGTGGTGGCTGCAGTCCTCTTCTCATCATCACTACTATCAGTTCCTAGGTTGGTATCAGCATCTAGATTATTCTTTTTCTTAGAGGGCTTCACTCTTTGTCTTTCTGATGGGCATTTGTTCCTTTCGTTGGGTGCATCCTGTCGGGTTTTTCTTCCTTTATCCTGGCTTCACGGAAGCTGCATTTAGGCATCTTTTCTTCCCCCATGCTCTGGTTTAAAAGATGTCTGTAAAATCCACTGAGATCCCTCTGTTTGGTCACATCCAGGTATGCCTCAAGAGCTGATTCTCTTCTTTCTCTCTCCTCCTCCTCAGCTCTTTCTTGCAGCTTCCTCTTATACACTGAAGTCACAAAAGCCTCTTTGTGTGCAAACTGCCCTCCTTCCACTTCATGCTCTTTCTGAATTTTTCTTTCCATTCGTCTTTCTTGTTCCTTCTTTCTAGTCTTGGCTGCTTTGAGGATATTGTGGATGTATCTGGGCTTTTTGTCATCCTTTCCAGCTAACATTTTGGCACTGCTTTCTTTCTTCTTCTCCTGCATTTCATCATAAATACTGTCATATTCATACACTGTATCATCATCTTCTAAAGCCTTCTGAATCTCCAGTTTAGTCCGTTTCATTGCTTGCTTTTTCAATGCTTCTCTTTGAAGACTTTCCCCAACAGTTGGCTCTTCATCTGACTCATCTGCAAACACTGAGAGCTTCTTTGAAACCAGATTTTTCTGTGGCAGCTCTTTGGGCATAATAAATCCACATTGCTTGCCCACCGCCGCCATCTTGTCCTCTGGGAATCCAGTAGGTAAGGCTGCTTGTGCTGTTCCAAACCCCGGATTATATCCAGGTGGGAATGCTTGGTTCCTCCTCCTGGGCGGAGCATCTCACAATGGGATGCTGTAGTTCTATGAGTCATGCAGTGGGTCCTGGATTGCCCATTAAACAGAGATAGGCCCCCCGGAGTGATCTGTAGTTATCTTTATCTGATAGTTATCAGGGATGAGTCATGGTAGGAGATAAGGAGCCCCACCTGCTTTAACAGCTTGTGAAGGTGATAATAGAATACGTGCTTTTCTTGTATTGTAACCTAGGACACTATTTTACATTCGTATCCTAGGAGTGTAATCCTTTACCCTCCACTGGCTTTTTCTGTTCCTAGTAAGAGGGTGCTCGTGCAAGTCCTTTGTGGGTCACCTGTGCTAAGGGTGCTTAGTTGGTACCTGCCACTGGGAAAGCTGTTGAGCTGGGGATGCAGCAAATCTCAGTGGAAAACACTTGGTTAACCCACACACAAAAATGACGGCCCCACACTGCTTTCACTGCCCGAGAGAGAAGGGGGGTGTTCCTTAGAGTAACCGGAGTGATTAATGCCCAGCTGTTACCCCTGGAAGAGCCAAGTGCCAGTAGGGATGTGCCTCAGACACTTGTGTCTCCCGTGCTAGCCTGGGAGCTCCAGCCTGGGCTGAGCTGTGTGGCAGCAGTTGTACTGCAGACGTCCTGGGGTTTTACAGCTTTTACACTCGCTGCGTGGGCCTTGTCTCTGCTGCTGGTTCGGTGCCTGACACTGGTCCCTTCTGCCCAGGGAAGGTGGGGAGGGCCTCGGGCTGCTTCCTCGGCTGATGTAAATTGATGTAGCTCCTATGGAGCCGTGCTGCTCGATGCTGGCTGAGGACGTGGCTGTGGGCTCCTGCTGGAATCTGTGGAGTGCTGTGTGCTGCATGCTGTGCTCGGGGAGAAATCATGTACCAGAGTCATGTACCAGACCCATGGGCGTTGGGCTGAGCACTGGAACCAGCAAGTGCCCAGGCATGCTGAAACACCCTTCTGCAGATAGGCTGGAACACTTGTCTTCTCTCACTGAGAACTCAGACATGGTGATGTATTCCCTAAAAGGAATAGCAGGTTCTGAAGACCCTTTTCCTTATCTCTCAGAGTTGGTAGCCTAATATTTTTAAGAACTGTGCAGTCAGATTTTTTCATCTCTTAGCTGTAGGAGCAGCGCAGTACAGAATGGTCTGGGGAGTTTTGTCCCTTTGGGTAGTCAGTGTGAGCTGCTGTTTGGTTCCAGCATCGTGGGTGAGACAGGGGCGCTCCCAGCGACTGTGGCAAGCACAGGTTCTGCTGTGCTGCTGCCTTCACAGAAATCCAGCCTCGAGGAACATGCCGGTGTTTTAGTGTGTCCTTCGTGTCGCTCCACGCCAGGTGCTGTACCTGCTGCAGTTGTTCTCTGGTGTCAGAGTTACTAACAGAGGCTTTCAAGGGAAATGCTGGTGCTCCTGCCTTGTAGCACACCTTGGTTTTCTAAAGGCTCTTAGTTTCTCCCTGCACTCTAATGTAAAGCTGCAGTTTTGTGTAGTTAAGGCTTCCCACCTCTCTCTCTGCTGCCATGGCCTGTGGTGCTTCTTGTGCAGTTGCCAGAGGAAATCCTTGCCATGCCTGACCCTTGCAGCCTCCCCACAAAGTAATTCACGGGAATGCTTTCTTTTCTCAAGGTGGGATCAGATTTCTCCAATTTGGACAACAGAGACTTTCCACTGTGCTGTGCATGCCGGAGGGAAGGCTCAGGGTGAAATCTGCTGCTGGCCTGACTCCATGAGGGAGAGCTTGGCCTTCTTGATTTCCAGACCATTCCTCCGGGAATTCTCTAGCTTATGCTCTTTTTTTATCTAAAATGTCTGGGGACAGCACACCTCTGTACCTATGTACCTCAGGCACTGAAGAGGTGGCTGCAGAGCAGACTCACACACTCGCCTGAGCGTGGGGCTGAGCACACTGACCGAGCCCCGGCTGTAGTTTTGGGATGGGACTGTGCTTCCAACCCAACCAGTCTGGAGAGAGTTCCTGGCAGCAGACCCAGTGGGAGCAGCAAGCAGCCTTCTGGTGCTTGCCTGCTGCTGGGTAGATGGCCACATGCCTCAACATGTGCCGTTGTGTCGCTGCTCATCTGCAGCCCCCCAGGAGCTGGGACCATCTGTTTGGGTTCTGTCTCAGTTTATTTAAAGCTTCTTCTGAAAGCCAAGTGTAAAACTTGGGTTTTTTTCGGTTTTCTTTCCACGTAAGTTTGCAGTCCAACGTGCCTGGTCTGGCCATCGGGGGCTGTGCTCGGTCCCAAAGCAGTCCCTGAGCTGCAACACCCATGTTAGGGCCTGGCCCAACACCCTGTAAAAAGAGGGGTTTGTTGATGCCTGAAGGATCTGACCTGGGTCTGAAAGCTGAAGTGCTTGGAGACGTCCTGGTGTCCCAGTGTGAGATATCTGAGTTACCTTCTGCAAGGATGCCCATGGGGAGTAACCCAAGCTGGACACCTGCATCCATGTCCCAGCTGGGAACAAAATGAACCCTAAAGCCACCGAGTGCTGCGGTGACAGGCTGTAACCTGGACCAGCTTACGTGGTTGGTTGGTTGGTTGGTTGGTCAGTAGTTCTGTCCCCCCAGTTTTTCTTTTTACTTTTGCTTGTCATAGGCTGGAGTAGAGCCCGGCCTTGAGGTTGAGTTTCTTTGTAATTCCATAAGCCATCTGCATGCCCATCCACTGGAGCGTGTTGCTGGTGTCGGCTCTCCTGGCTTTCTTTATTTTTTTTGCATTTTGAGTTCAATTAGTGCTAACTTTTTTGTTTTTTGTTCTTTTTTTTTAACTTGCAGTGCAAGCTTCACATAAAGCCTGTCGAGCCAAGGATGTTCCTGCATTCACCTGCTTTTGCAGTAATGTGTCTCTGCCATCTGTTTTCTTTTTATATTTTTTTTTTCCATTTTTTAACATGAATAACTATTAACTCATCTAATAACATAGTGGGAACAAGAAGGAAGAGGGATTAGTTACAGGACTGTATGCAAGTGGAAGGTCAGGGGTGGGTGGAGGGATGAGGTAATGATGATACCATGTATTTTTCTCACCAAAACCATCAGCATTAAATTATTTTTGGCCCCCAGTTTGAACTGAGAGTCAGAGCTGGATGTCAGCAGCTCAGGTATTGACCAGCTCAGGTGTCCTCAGTGCTGCTGGCTGCGGGAGCCCCTGGATTCACCAGCCCCAGGGAATGAGTGCAGTAGGAATGCCCCAGCCAGCCCAGCCCAGCCCAGCCCACAGCATGGCTAAACCTGGAGCTGAGCCTGACCCGCATTCCTTCAGGAGCTGGTGCGTTGCAGCAGCCCCAGTCCTGCTGCGGGGGAGAGGGAGGGGGGTGTGTGTGTAGATAACCAAGTGTAACTGACCTTGCATGCCGTGACATTTGCATGATAATTTGTGTTAGTTCCTGTTCTGTGCTGTCTGCCCTGACCGTGGCTGGGTTTGCTGGCCTGTGCTGGCCTGGTTTCCCAGCCTCCCTTCCAGCTCAGCGGAGCAGCTGCGGCTGCCTCAGGGAAGGGCCATTCCCAGCACCGCTCTCCCTGCACTACTGCCCTCAAGCCTTTGGAACCTCCCTTAAAATCCTCCCTGGTTTCCAACAGGCGGGACCTTAGCAAGGCTTAGCACCCCTTACGGAATCAAATGCCTGGGCAGGGGGGAGATGGAGCCTTCAGCATCCTCTTGGATCTTCCAGGAGCGTTCCTGCACAAACTTAAATACAGACTTGCAAGGCTGTGGGGTCCAGAATTCCAGGTCAGGGGAGAGAATGTGCTTGGACACACAGTCACTGCGCTGCCCCCATCCCTCCTGCAGCAGGAATAATGTCCCGTTCAGGTGTCCCTAGAACACACCAAGGAGATGTAGGATAAGCCAGGCCCCGCTGGCTGGCCAGTGCACAGTGGAAGTGGGTCTGTTTAATGTGTGTTTTCCACACCATTGCTTTCGGACAGAGTCTTTCCCTTCCTTCCCAAGGAGTGGCGAGCCGTGCTTACCCTAGGACTCCTGGATTTCTTCCTCTGCCAATGCACAGCCAGCACTTCTCTGCTCCTAGCTAGGCAGTCTCCTGTTGCCTTCTTTGAAGCATTCTTACACAAAACTCTTCCCACCTGAGTCTCCCACTACAGCTGTTTGCTTGCTTCTGGATGAAATTCCTCTGGGGAAAAAAGAAAAGGCAGAAATATCCCTTTTTTAATCACTTTTTCCTCAGGTGTTGGATTGGGAAGTGCTTGGGGGTTAGCTTATGGGTTGTCTTGCTTTTTAACCCTCACTGCTTAAACATGGCTTTAGGAAGAGGGTATCGAAATACCATGTCTTGGACAGACAGCAAAAATGGATAAATAAGCTGGAAATAAAATAGTTGACCTTTTTATCCTTTTTTTGGTGGTTTTTTTTTAAATTTTTGTTTGTTTGTTTGATTTGGTTTTTTAAATTTTTTTTTAATTTTTTTTCCCTCCTGGACTTGCCAACTATGCACTTTCTGTCAGGTTATATAGGTTTGCTGCAGGGTTGTTTGGAAAAATGAAATTCTGGTTCTTGTGGCTTCTGGCAAAGCCAGCTTTAAAATCTTGAGTTATGAAGGAAGAAGTTTGAGCTGTTTGCATGAGTTTTTTACAGTCACATCACATGCCCATCACTGAGTGCTCGTGGCAATATGCTTTGCTTCAGCTGTCTCTGTGCATGTCCTCTTTTTAATTACCAGTGTTTTGTGCCAAGTAGAAAACTTAATTTTAACATTTATTTCTCCTGCTTCATTTAGCAGCCCTTCAAGGGATGTTTAGCAGGGGAAATCAGCCGAGTTGAGCTTTTCCTTTTTGACAGAAAGCTGTGGTCAAGTGCATTAGTGTCTTTTTGGTTGAGTTTTTCTCCAGCAGAAAACAAGCTGTGTTGGAGAAACTGGGAATAAACCACAAACTTGAAGATGTCAAAGGTACTGTTTTGCTTTTTTGCCAAAGGAGATGGTAATGACTTTTTTTCCCATCTTGAACCCCTGGGCCATGTTTAGCTCGTTCCTGCTGCACTTGTTGCTTTTCTTTCCCCGTGCCTTTTTTCACAGTAGCCCCTGATGTGCATGGAGTGAATGATACACTCGGGTCTGGCTGGATGTGCTTTCACCTTTGCATGTAAGTACAGCAGTAAGAGACTGACCCTTCCTGCCTCGCTCCTGACAGGACACCAGCTGTGCTTTTCTGGGAGATTCTCCAAGTCCGCTTACTTGCACGTGGGGTGGTTAAGACTCCTCTGAAACTGCATGTTCCTGACAAGGTGGATTTCAGTCCTTAGGCTAATACAAAGGAGCAGGAAAGCACACTGAAACGTGCCTTTTCTGGGATGCTGATGTTCCCAGGGCATGAAGCAAACCCCCAGAATGGAAAAGCAAAGACAGTCCAGGTCTCTGCGAGGGGCTGCGGCTGCTCTGTAGAGGGGTGCACACGTGGGTCTGGCAGGCAGTGGGAAAAGAGGAGATGGGTAAGGGTTTGCTCCCCCAGAACCTTCTGGGGGTCACACACTTCCTTTCTGGGAGGGCAGTGAGTAGGAAGGTGCCCTTGGAGCTCGTGGTCGTGAAATGCATCATCTTGAAATGCATCTCCTGTGGCAGCCCAGGAGCAGGGAAAGCAGGCACTGGCACCCACCCCGGGCTCCTCTCCAGCTGGAGAGCTGCCACTCCCGTCACCCCCTCCGTGTGCTTCTGACAGCTTGAAATCCCATCAGGGAGATTCGTGTCTCCCTGGAAGTACGTCCATGTTAAACAGGACCGATGTTTCTGCAGGCAGCTCTCGTTCTGCTTCTCCCAAACCGTCTGAGCTCGGATGGAAATGTCTTTTTGTGTGTGTGACCACATCAGAGGTGTCCATTTGACTCCAGGCCCTTCTGTGTCCCTTCTCCGAGGGCCCAGGTTGCGTGTGCAGGGTGTGATAGCTGTGGCGCTCTCGCCAGCGTGTGCCAGCACGGAGCTCTACAAATATGAAGGGTTTTTTTAATTACCAGAAAACAAAGCTGTGAACAGCGGTAGAAATCTTGTATTTGTATACATTTTTAATATCCTGATTGCCTTAAACCATAGATGTAGGACTTATTACCTTGCTATTGGAAAATAACCCATGTTTGTAACTAAACAATTGTGTAACCTACATACAGTGTTAATGCAAATGATATGTATGCATCTGTTAGATATTGTCACTTTATTTGATGTTAAAATATTTCAGTTTTTGAATTACAGATGGAATAATAACCTTATAGCATAAGCTCAGTTATTTCTTGTATATGCTTCAGGTTACAGATCCAAATAGTGCCAGCACTTGAAGTGGGGAGAGGAAATATATTTTTACCCAAAGCTTTGGTCTTTGCGTGGCCTTTTTGAAGTTTGCTGTTACTGTTCTGTAGTGGGGTGACAGGGGGGTCACCTGTCAGCTTCTGCTTTCCCAGCAGGTTGTTCTGTGCCTTGGAGGTGCCTCTGTAGGTTTGTGCTGCTGTTTGTCAGTCGTTTCTTGTGGTGGTCACGAGCTTGTTCCCCACCTCAGCTGGCGTCCTGGGGAGCTCAAGCCTCTCCGACGAAGTTGGTGTGTGTGACACCTCCCCAGTGCACTCCTTCCTTCATGACTTACTTGAAAATGTTGTTCCTCTTTTGTTCCCCCCCCACCACCCTCCCTTTTTCATTTCAATTCTGAACCTCTGTTTCTTTTCTCTTCTGTTTTTCTCTTTTTCTGTAGCTTCTTCTTTATGTAACCGTCACCTTGCCAAAGCCCCACACCCCCTCTCCCAGTGGGCCGCAGGGCACTGGAAGAGCTGCGGATCCGGGCAGGAGAAGAGCCATCTCATTCCTCCATCACGTCTGCCCTCCTCTCCTTCCCCCTTGTTCCCACCCGTGCGTCTGAGGGTGTGCTGTGCTGTGTGTCTGGGCGGGATCTGCCCGCTCCCGGCGCGGCTCTCACAGCCTCCGGGCTTCCAGCACTGCCAGAGGGAGCGGCTGCCGGAGGGAGCTCGGACACAATGTGACGTCTGGGTTACTTGGAGTTTTTGCCTCCCTCCCCATTCCTTTTGCCATACCGTGCACACGCTGCTGGTGACACATAGAACGACAGACTGAGGGTGTGCATAGCTGGAGGATTTAATTTCTGCCTCAAGCCCGGCTGCTTTGGATACCACAGCTTCATCTCAAGGGCGTCCTGTGCTCCTCTGGCATGGCTGGAAATCTCTCTGTAGACCTGGTGATGTTCTCAGTGTGTCGCTGTGTGAAGGTGGATGTCGCATCCTGTGGCACTGATGGAGCCTGTCCTGGACAGTCAAGGCCTTACTTTCTGGCTGATATGCCTCACTGTGAGCAAAGCAGGATTCTGGTTTTGTACAGCTGAGCTGCACTGGCTCCTGCTTAGATTGAGGGCTTCGTTTTGTTTTCATGAAGCCTAATTAGTGATTATTTTTTTAACAGTCCTGAATGTGGGCAAGTTCTTAAAATTTCTGCCTGGTTTATTTTGGAAATGAACTCCATCTAAAAGCTTGAGAAGTGCCAAAGGATTGCTTGAAGGTAAAAACAAAACCTGTAAATGTGTGTAGTGACCTCCAGCTGGTTTGGGATGGATGGAAGGAGGCAGCCTGAGCCTCTTGGGATCTTGTTTTTGTGTAGAGTGATGCACTTTTATTTTTAACCGAATACTAGTGATTTATTCTTTGCATCTGTGAACCTTAATCAAGGAATTCCCTTCCTTTAACCTGCTGTGGAAAAGGTACCATGAGGTGGTCTAGGTTTGGCCTCTGGCAAGCCCTCTGTGATGTGCCAGCTGCTGAGGGGCTCTGCTGAAATCTGCTGGGGTTTTTTCAGAAGCACAATATTTTGCAGCACTCTTCAGTGACAAGGGTCAGCTCCCTCCAGGCAGGTGGAAGGAAAACTGCTTGTCCTGGAAACCTTTGCAACCAAAGAAGGGACTTCATAGATACACTCAGAAAGGTTATTGAATGTTGGCCTCACATGTGCTGTACCCGTTTGCCTGGTATGTAGCTGGACTTGCTGACTGTTGCCCAGCCTGAAGGGCTTTGAATATTTGCACAAGTGTAGCTTAGGACAGCATTTGCAGTGATACCAAAACCAGAGCCTGCCCTGCTCTCGAGGCTGCAGGGCCCTCAGGTGGTACTCAGTGCCTCCCACCAGATGACCAGGCCTAAAACCTGTTCAGTTCAGCCTTCTGAGCACAAAGCAGGGTTGAGGCCATTGCTGGATTAAACCTTGGCTGTGTCCATCCCTCTCTGGCTCTGCAGAACTCTGTGGGTGTTTGTCTTAACTGGGAACCACCACTTGCAGGATGGAATCCCTGTGTGCCCCAGGGCCACCCATCCCTACCAAAAAGCCATGGCCTGAGCTGCACATTTTCAGAAAAAATAGTGATTGACCATGCAGCCTGAAAATAGTGATTTGACCTTGCAGCCAAGGGCTGCTGGGGCTCAGGGCATGCTGGTGCTCGAGCCACCCCTGTGCCTCATGCAGGCCTGGGCTTCTCTGCACACCAAGGTGGTCACTGTTGACTGAGATCATGCCTTGCCCATTAAATGCCCAGTTTAGTGTATCTTTTCTTCCAGTGGTGGCACCTGTGCCAGTCTGCAGCGTCAGTGACCACTGCTGGGGGCCCGAGGGCCTCGCTGTGGGCT
This sequence comes from Monarcha castaneiventris obscurior, assembly GCA_026261815.1. Taxonomy (NCBI): domain Eukaryota; kingdom Metazoa; phylum Chordata; class Aves; order Passeriformes; family Monarchidae; genus Monarcha; species Monarcha castaneiventris. The sequence goes on from JAMPIT010000622.1 coordinate 1,076,032, forward strand.
GTGCAGCCCGGTAGCCTGCAGCTTGCCCAGGTACCCTGCTGGCTACTTGCCCAGCAGCCACCCCAGCTGCTGGATGGCTCCTTCTGTGAGACTGTTTCAGGGAGGGGGTCCTCTCCTTATGCTTCTCTCAGTCCTTGCACTTTTTTGTCGTTGTTACTTTGAAACTCCAAATGGAAATCTTTTTAAAAGCTTAATATAAAGAGAAGCAGATGGGCACGGCCCAAAGCCAACACTCATGCGGACTGCCTTTATTTTGCAGCTCTGTAGAGTTTTGCTGTGCTGGTGCCTTGAGTCCTGCTTGCAGCTCTGGACTTCGTGTCTCCAGAAGGACATAGCGGAGTTAGAGAAGGGCACTAATGGTAAATGGGATGGAGCAGCAGCCTGCCAGGTGAGGTGGCTCCGCTGGGAGAGGGGAAGGCCGAGGTGAGTGAGGGAGGAGGCAGCCCTCCTGTGAGCAGGAGGTGGCAGCACATGTCCTCTAGAGGTCCCCTGCAGCCCGGATTTATTTGGGACTGAAAGCTCGGTGGCGGTGCGTGCCGAGCTGCCAGTCACCAAATCGTCACAGCTAGGCTCAGCGGGCACTTAGCTCGAAGGGGATGGGCTCAAAACATGCAGTAGCTTTCTTTACAGAGCAGGTACTAAGCCTCCGGACCTTGTTGTCCCAGGTTGGTGAGGTAGACAGTACCAGCAGAAGGTTTTGCGGTTGGTTTGGGTTTTTTTTTTAAAGGTAAATTCAGGGAGAACAGCTCAATACGGAAAACAATCACAATCCGTTGGTGGTGGATGCGGGGCGGAGAGAAGGGAGAGAAGGCACGGACAACACCAGCGGTGTCTGTGGAAGGAGGGCGGAGCTGCCAGAGGCCAGTGGGGGCTTTCCCACACCCCAGGGGCTTGGAGAAGGTTTGACGACGTGACCTTCAGCTGCTTCCTGCATGGCTGCAGCTGTTGGGGAAGAGCTGTCAGCGTGGGGAGGGGGCAGCTCAGAGAGGTTATTTGTCACCAGGAGTCCCCAGCAGAGCTGGGAAAGCCACTTCATCCCCTCCCAGTTGAAAAGTCATGCTGTGGGCTTAACCCTTGTGTGGCTGCTGCAGGCGGTCTGTGCTCTCATGTCTGGAGAGCCAGCCCTGGAGGGGCTCAGGGAGGGCGGGTGCTGCAGGAGCAGCACAGTGTGTGAGGGTGAGCTGGGATTACAGCTAAAGGCTTGGAAACAAGCAGCGGTGCTCTGCTGGGAGGTGGCTGCTGTGCCCTGGGAAGCTCCCTGGGCTTGGGGCATTGAGCAGGAGCACGACTGAGTTTGTGAATGCAGTGGTTTTATCCCAGTGCTCCCGAGGGAGATGCTGGGCTCCTGGCCTTCACTACTCTGGGGCCCACAGGAGCACAGACCCTGTGTTGTCATCTTGGGCAGGTCTGTGATGTGAAGCACTGGGGTGCTGTGAAGTTTGTGGGAAGGTTACATGAATGTGAGGAGTCAAGGGCATCAGGGAATCTTTTCCTGTGGGAAACAAGAAGCCCTGGCAGCGCTCCAGTATGGCCCTGTTTTCCAACAGTGGGAGCAGCACAGAAGTCAGCCTGCTGCTGAAGGTGATGGGAGCCATGCAGGGTGGGGCGAGAGGGGGCAGCTGCTGCACTTGCTTCCAGGGAAGAGCAAAAACAACGGGATGCTGTCAGGTGCCACAGCCAGAGAGGTGCCCACAAGTGTCCAGGGCCTATGCCAGGACAGCCAGACAGCAGGACGCTGCAGGGGTGTCTCACCTGGACCAGGGACAAGCTTTGTGTCTGAGCCTTGTTGAGCTGGAGTTCCCTGGCACAAGGGAATTGAGGTGGGTTTGTGCACAGTAGCAAGGAAATAAAACGTGTCTGTCTCCCTCTGCAGCCCCCCGGGGCTGGGGCATGGCTGTGTTTGGGAGTGGGGAGCAGGAAAGCTGCCTTGCAGTGAGGGAGACTGAGTCCTGTCCCTACAGGCGTTTGCTTCCCGGGGCTTGCCGAGTCAGCACTGCGGCTTGGCCAGCTCCAGGCAGCACAAGGAGGCCAGGAACGGTTCTGGGCAATTTTGGGAGAGCCACGGTGATGCTGTTAATGGGGTTCATTTTGGAAGGCAGAGCTCTCCCCCAAAGGCTGGCACGAGCCGGGGCTGTGCCCAGTGTGGGGCAGTGCAGGACCTGCTCCTGTCCTGTGGCTTTGGGGAGTGGGAAACGGAGACAAGGACACAGTTACCTTCCCAGAGCAATGCAGTCATGGCTGCAGCACACCTGGGACAGCAAACTGCCCCAGCGGTACCTAAATCTCTCCTGAGGCCCAGCTCCCTTCCCTGCTGTGCCAGCCAGGCCCCTGCCAGCTGGCACAGGCTCCCAGTTCCCATCCCTGTGCCAACTCCTCTCCTTGTGTGCGTCTGTGAGGGGAACAGGCTGTGATCCTTACGAGTGCCGGTGCTGCAGGGAAGCAGGGAAGAGGAACTGTGCCCTTAAACCTGGGGGGGAAGGAGCATGGGGAGGGGGAGAAGGCAGTGTCATTTTAACTGGAAAAGATGTGTAACATGCCATGGGCTGGAAGCAGTGAGCCCCAGAACTGGGGATATCCTGCAGCAGCAGGCTGCTTTGCTGGGGGCGTGCTAGTGACACCCTGAGCCTGCTCAGCAGCCTGGCTTTGGAAAACTGAGCCATGGGATGAGAAGGTCAGGGACTGTAAATACTCTGAGGATGGCAGGAAGGGCTGGAAGGGAAAGAAGACACACACCCTACTGAGAAATGTGGTCTTGAGGGGGACTTTTTGAGCCATGACAGGGAGAAGCTGGAACCCAAGAGAAGGCTGTTGTGGTGGACTGCTGCAATAGGATGGCACCTTGGAAGACGCAGGGCAGGAGGGGGGCTCCAGGACAGGGGACATGGAGCAGTGTCCCAGCCAGACACTCAGCCTGGAAGGGCAACAGCCCAGAGCAAGGAGCACCAGAGTTGGGGCTAAAGCTGGAACTGCTGCAGAGGCAGGTGAGTTCATGTTGGGTGACTCCCCTGGTTGCCCAGTGCCTCTCATGTCACCTTTCCAAGGGTCTGGCACAGGGCAGCTCCCTGGCAGCCTCCGGCTAAAACCGATCCAGGTCTCGGGTGAAAAGCACAACACCAGACTGGGAATCCAGGACAACTTTCTTTATTGCTACCAGAAGGCTTTCATCAGTACAATGGCTCTGGATACGATACCTTCCTCAGGGCTGTGGAGAGAGCTTACAGTCGGGACAGGGTGTTCTGAGAACAGGGTGTCACATGGAGGAGACGCGTTAAAGGTCTGACTCTTGGTTAGAAGTTACATGAACACAAAACTCGGGGGTCGGGGGTGTTTTGTTTTGGTTCTGTGGCTGATAATGACACATTCCAAACCTCAGGCGTCTGCAGCCACCCCAGCACCTCACCCAGCAGTGCTGGGAAACGTGCAGGGAAAACCAGGCTCTGCACAATTGAAGGGTGACACTTGATGGAGAGAACCAAGCCTTGGTGAGAATCCACACTGAGTGCAACACAGCAAGAAAAAAATAGCCTCAGTTCTAGTGATACAAAACCCAGGAAGTGCTTTCTATGTTGGGAAAGGCAAACTGGTGTAACTGGGAGAAGTCTCTGTGCAAGGCACAGAGCACCTTCACACTCCTGTGGGAATTACTCAAGTGTGGAGCAGCTTGCAAGCATTGGTTTGGGTTTTTTTCCTGCCTAATCTTGTTTAAATCCAGTTTTTCAATATTATCACATTTAAACACCCAAGTATTAACAAAAGGGGTTTTCTGTTTAGAAGGGCAAAAGAAAGCTGTGGTGGAGGTGGGGCAGGACAGAACGTCATGCACGAGACTGGCTGAGAACTAAAAGAGGAGGAAGCAGAGAGGGAGCAAGGAGCAGGTGGGAATGGGATCAGAGAGGCATTGGTTGGCTGGGAAACCCGGAACAGCTCTGCAGGGCTGATGTGAGCTCTTGGATGTGGAGAATGGGTTACAACACACAGGAGCAGAAAAACAGTGGAACCGACAACACTAGAGGAACAGGTTTTTGCTACTTTTTTTGTTTGGTTTTTGGGTCTTTTTTAGATTTTTATACTTTTTTGTGTTTTTAAGTGCTTAAATAGTGGAACTATAATTAGCCGCACAAGAAATAAAATTCAGAAAAGGGCTGGGATTTTTTTTTTTTTTCCTGGTTTTCTTTTGGCTCCCTTCAGTTCAGCCTGACAAGGTACGGCCCCTCCTCGCCCCGCTGAGGCCACGGGCTGCCAGGTCCCGTGGTGGCAGTCGCAGCTACATGACAGACACCGGCTGCAGCGGCGGGCAAGGGGACACGCTGCCCTCCTGCCGCGAGACGTCGGCGCCGCAAACAGAGCCCATGTTCTCTAGGGCCACTGCCTCCGGAGCCAGGTCTTCGTTGTAGAGGCGCTTGATGCCGTCGTAGAAGTCGTCCACTTCCATCTCTTCCACCTTGCGCTTGGCGGAGCCTGGCTTGCAGCCGCTGGCGGGGGCGGGCAGGCGCGGGTAGAGCGCGGCTGTACCTGTGACGGGCGCTTCTGGCCGGCCGTTGTCCTTGGAGAAACCCGGCCCTGGGACAGAGGAGGGCTGGCGGTGGAACGCTCCTCTGTTACAGGTCACCAGGGTCTGCTGGAGGGGACTGTAGACATATACAGAGTTGGGCAGCAGAGAAGGCTGCAGAGTGGAAAGGTGATGTGCCACGAGCTCCCGGCAGTGGATCAGCTGCGAGCTGTCCATCTGGAGTGGGAAGACAAGCAGAGGGACCGCTGTTGTGGGATCACTGGTGTGGCAGGGTGAGCACAGGGCACGGGCTCCCAACGCCCCAGCCACCTGTGTGCCACACTTGCCAACAACACGCTGGACACAGGACCCCTACCACAGTGACTTCCTAAGATACACCCCCTGCTCCTTCCTGCACCTCATGGGGGGAAGGAGGCGGAACTGTGAGGTGTGAAAGGATTTCACTGCCTGTTTTTAGCAGCCGGAGTGTGCTGCCAGTACCTGCGAGGCTCCCTGTATGCTGGAATGAATAGCAGAGCCGCTAACGAGTTTTTCCCTGGTGTGTTTTCTCCCTGGTGCAGCAAGGGCCTGTGCACATCGCGGCACACAGCTCCTCCCCATCACCCAGTGGATGTGGTCAGGACTGAGAGCTGGCAGCACTGTCCTACTGCTGTCCCTCCAGGCTGAGACCCAGCCATCCCCACACAGGCAGAACAGCAGGCAGCCATCGGCAGCAAGGAATCCCAAAGCCCCGGCTGGCCTGGATGGCTGGAGCACCGAGCAGGATGCGGCCCCGGTCCCTCCCCGCTCCGTGTGCGCTGCCCTGCTCACCTGTGCCTTCTGGAGCAGCTCGATGATGAGAGCCAGCCAGTCGGGGAGCAGCTTCTCCAGCTCCAAGCTGACGATGGCCAGCGCCAGCATGGAGCCCTTGAACTGCAGCAGCTGGAAACAGGCCATGCAGTGCAGCAGCTGCTTGGTGAGCGCCGCCACATGCTGCGAGGGGCTCGGCGTGGGCAGCAGGGCCGGGAGCTGCGGCCTGCTGGACACCGCCACGGCGTGGAACTGCGGGACACAAGCACAGGAGGCAGCTGCTGGCGCCGGCCAGGCCGTGGCGCACCTTCCTAACAGCTCGGGCACACAAGGCTCCTGCAGCCCCACCTTGGAGGCAACTTCCGCCCCATGGGGAAAAACCTGCCGTCTTAAACCCAGCAGCCTTTCCGCTGGGACCTGCCTGGGCATCGGGCTCTAGGGCTCTGGAAAAGGCCTTCCCATCCACCCTTCTCTCTCCAGCGCACATGTGGTGTGCAGGGGTCCTAGACAAACTCCTCAGGCAAGGAGCGAGGATAAAATTCCAGAGAGAACCTCAGGACGCTCCCTTGGTCTCCTCTCATGCATGGATCTGGCTCTTGGCTGTGCAGGTCTGCAGCAGGCATGGATCCACATTCGCAGCCCACCCTTCGGTCTTTCTCCATGGCTGCACTCCGTGTTTCCCTGCTGCCTGGCATTTAGGTTTGAGGAAAACCAGTGGCAGTGAAGAGTTATGGGCATGATTTTCAGGAGCTGTGAGTCTGTGGCTTAACACACCCCAGACTAGGCCAAAGGATCAGGGGGCAGAGCCATGTTTTGGATATTACACTCCCAGAGTGACAGGTGTCCTCTGAAATTCTATGGCAAGGTCTTTCCTTTCAGAAACTGCAGGTACAGAGGAATTACAAATACATTCCAAAGTCTTTGCTCCCCTACAGGTGGAATTTTTGTCTCGGTGCTTCTTGACACATTTGCACTGACAGACACCAGAAGAACATCAGTAGCCCCTTACTTACAATATGAAGGAAATCCAGTGGCGTTGCCATGTGAAGATCCCAGTTCAGTTTATCCAGGATGATCTTCTCCATTCTGCGAATTTCAGCTGGAGAACAACCACAAAAGCTATCCCGAGCCAACACTTTCAGTACTGGAATCCTCTGCAAAAGCCAAGGCAAAAAAGGAAACGAGAGAACAGATCATTAGAGAAATCAGACCAAATGCTTTGTTCCTGTCCTGGCAAGCGTCAGCCACCAGGAGCGAGCAAAGGTAGGGCTGGAAGGGCAGATATTCTGACAATGCTAAGGGAGGAAGAACTGAGTTACCTCATCTTCCTCAATGGTCTTTGCAGCAAGGAAGAAGCAGCTGATTGCAATACAGTTCAGGTACTTCGGACGGGCCTGCGGGACAGGAGAGCAGAGAGGGCTCTGTGTCAGTGTGATGCAGCAGCGATGCCCTGATCCTTCTGTTGGGGCATCCCGAGCCCCAGGGTCTCAGTCTGGATGTGCAGGCTGACCTCTGACTGCGCCCTGCCAGTGGCAAGCCATGCCAAGCACAAATCCCTGCTCCGTGACGTCAGGCAGGGCATGGATCTGCCAGCCCTGTGATCAGAGTGGGCAGCATTGGACTGGAAAGAGCTCGGGTTTAGGCACTGCAGCAGAAATGGGAAAGGGAAAATCCTAAGGGGAGCTCATCCCCTCTCAGAAAAGCCACTTCACCTGCTGCAGCAGAGCTCTGTTCTGAGTGCTGCTGCGGGCCTGAGACGGAATGGGAAGGGAAATGGGAACTGAAAATTGGAAAAGACTGTCTTTGCCTGGGGGATTGTAACTCAGAAAAACTTTTTAAAAAACCCTTGTGAAATTACTACTTGTAATTTCACACTACAGTTCCCAAAAATGTGGCCCAAGGATTAGTGGGGGAGAGCTGGTCCCTTCCACAGGGAGATGGTTTTTAGGCAAGGTAAGTGGAATTTGGAGGGTAAAAGGGGGTTTTTTGTGAGATTTGTACATGTGACCACCTTGACAAGGGGCTTCCCTTCCACTACCAGTGTAACAACCAATGGCCATGGGCAGCTCTTCCAGAGTGGCTGGGGCTGGGAAAGGCAGAGGCTGTTCCTAAATCCTGGCACAGCTGCAGAGCCATGAACAGCGCCTGGCAGCTGGGCCTCCTGCCCACGGTCAGAGATGGTGAAGGCAAAGGGAAGAGCAAATCCTGCGCCGATCCTGAATTCCACTCACAGCCTGCACTTGTGCATTCAGGTGTCCAAGGGAATGAATTCCCTTAGGGCAGGACTGGGACTGGCCCCTGCTGAGAGCAGTGAGATACACCAACACTGCTGGCTCCGGGTAACAGCCAGTCCTAGCGATCCCAAAGTCTGCTCCAGGGGAAGGGACTGGTGGTGTTCATAGCAAAATCCCACAGAGGAGCCCCTGGTGAAAAAACAGGAGTTCAGCTGCATCAGAGGAATGAGCTTTATGGGAGAGGAACACTGGGGAGGGAGCACAAAACCTCAGTGCTCACCCAGGCAAAGCCCCTTTCCCCCTTCCCGCTCACTGTCCAAAGCACGCAGTGGGCTCTGGACTCGTATTCCTGTGCTTTCAGTACAGACTCCCTGGCTGCTCCAACTTGCTGAAAGAAAACCTGCACTTGAGGGCATTGGCTGCTGAGGGGTCTAAATCTTTGCCATCTCAGCATTTCAGTCAGTCAGCTGCTTTGGGTTCTTAGTAACTTCCATGGCTTGCATGAAAACATGATCAATATTTATTAATTTTTAAGGGGGAGTTAATGAATGATGCCACTTGTGTTCTACCACTCTCTCTCACACGGGAAAGCAAGGGCACAGGCTGGGATATTGCTTACCCAACACGCTGGTGGTGGGGTGAGACACGTGCAGATGAGAGCATGGATTGCTGAGGACAGAACGTAACTGAGCAAATGTGGTAAGAGACGAACTTCCAAAGCCTGACTTCACAGCTCCAGGCCAGGCATTCCAGGCTGGAGCACAGCTTGTTTATTTACTTGGCAGGTGCAAAGCATGGCCCAGCTAACAGGGCCAGAGAGGCAGCAGGTCCTACTTGCAGGGAGCCCAAAATGTTTTCCCCCCTTTTTTAAGCACCTTCTATGGAGGAACAGCCTTAAACCCAAAGGGGCTCGTCTATTCCGGCTGGGTTCAGCACAGCAGGAGGGTGCAGCTGTCACATGGACAGCCTCCACCTGTGTCTGCTTTCCTTTCTCCTTCCCACCTCTTGCACATCAGCCCAAGATGGAGTCCAATCAGGCTGTAGAGCAGCTTGGTAGGGAACTACTCCCCCAGAAGTCGTTGCCTGTGCCTCAGTCTTCTTCACCCATTTTTTTTCCCATTTCCCTGCACCAGCCCCCTTGCCAGGCCCAAACATCTCCTCGCTTTTTTTTCCAGCAGGTTTCCTGCTAGCAGGTGCCCCAGCAATTCAGGGTGGTACAAACGGGAGGAAGGCAGCCATGGAGGTGAGCAGGGCCCTTGCCTCGTGCTGGTGTCGCAGGGCTGGGCTGGGGCTGCAGCCAGGGCTTGTGGGCACTGCCTTTGCCTTCCTGAGGAGCCCAGGGACTGGTGTCTGTGTGCCCATCCCTCCCCGCCCCCGGATGGGGCTGTGGAGCAGAGCAGGTGCTGCCCACACACGTGTGAGCAGGGCAGGGGCGAGGGCCGGGGGAAGGAAGCGCTTCCGTCCAGCCACAGCGCTCGGACTGCGCACACCAACAGCGCGGCACGGCCAGGAATCTGTTCCTGCTGTGGAGCTGCAAATATTTACCTTCACTGCCGCTAAAAACCTGTCCAAGAGGCTGATGGCCAGGGCGAGCGTTTCTGGGTAAAGGTGGAACTGGTACTTGAGCTTGGCCAGCCACTGGATGACCTCATCCCTCTGCCTTGGAGAAATGGCTACATCCTGAGGGAGAGAAAAACAGACTCTGCTTACACACAGGCTGAGAAAGTCCCGAAGGACCAAAGGTTTTACCTCCACAGGAGTCACTCAGCATGGAAACAAAACTTCCTTTGGAAAGGGGGAGCCTGGAGCCAGCCCCAGTCACCACTTCGTCCCTGCAGCTGCTTATCCCATCCCAAAAACATGCCCTGGAAAAGACAACTTTCCTTACAGCAATCTCAAACCTCACTCCAGTGTCACTGTACGGTGGGGAAAAGAGGATGGGTCACTTTAGTTTGTCAAGCACTGTCAGGCTTAGCTCTAGAGCAGTTCCCAGAAAGTTACTTATTTAGTTACTGTTTTTTATTATATTTTTAACCTCCTCAGAACCATACGGATACACAGAAATTCCCAGCTGGAACAAAACCCCCCTTGCCAACAGCAGTGTGGAGGGACCCTGCTGGGGTTTTGTGAGGAAAGGTTTATTTTTTCTTCAGATTATGAGGATTTTTTTAGCTCAGTACCAGTTAAAGAAAATTGCAGACAGCTGACACAAAGCTCTCAGTGAACTGGGAGCAGGGGTCCAGCAGCTAAGCTTCACCTGCAGTCTGGGTTTGGTGTTTGATGTAGGCGTTTGGCCCGTGTCTCCCTCATCGATCTGTTTGGACAACAGCTGAAGTTCAGCCACATGCACAGCTCAGTCATTGACATAAAATCCTTTCCTGTGACCCAGTTCAGAAATACCTCCAGCTCTTCTAGAGCCTTGCACGCCAACCAAGGAACTGTCTGGTCTGGCTCCAAAGGGGATTTTTGGGCATGATCAGCAAGGATGCCTCCAGAAGCATGAAAAGCTGGGCTGTAACTGCCCCCAGCAACACCATGAGGGCAAAGCAGCAGGAGTTTAGAATAAAACCAACCCCCAACTGATACAAAATAAATACTTCAGGCTGCCTCCACCCCCGAAACACACACGGTACCTTCCACGGACAGTAACAGTGCCCGTGTTCTGCCCTGAGCCCCAGCAGTGCCCCGGTGTCACGGACACTGTCTGCTGCTCCCATGGGCCTCTCTGTTCTCAGCTGCTGCTCAGCTACAGCCTGGCTCTTGAATAAAAACTACCTGCTCTTTTCTCCACTCCAAGAAACACTGGTTCTTTCTCAAATCATCCATGCAACTGCAGGCTGAAATGTGTGCCCCCCTGGGGGCAGGACGCCCCAGGAGCACAATGAACACACCACACACCAGGAGAGGTTGTTGAATGCTCTGCTCAAGGTGTTCCGGACAGTGGGGCTGCACCCAGGTGGAAAAAAGGGGAATGCTCGGGGAGGGGGTGCAGATGGCACGTGTGGTGCTCCTGCTGGGGTGGGAGGGCTCTGCCTCAGCAGCACGGGAGGATTTCAACACCACCCCCCCCCCCCCCGCCATTCCATCCCTGGCAAAGCCCATTCCTGCTCAATCCCACCGAAAGAGGCGGCAGCTTCCACAGCTCCCGGTGGTGTCTGTCCTTGCTGGGCTCCGTTTCCCTGTGCCTGCCAAGGCAAAAGGTGAGGCCTTCTCCTCAAAACAGCATGGCTGGGAAGGGTAAGACTCTGCCTCTCTGTGCTGCCTCTCCTCCCCAGCCCTCCCGAGAGCTGTCCTTGGATCTTCCAGCCCTTTGTGGGCAGCCAACAGGCACCGTTTCAGACTCGGGGTGAGCTTTACCAGCAGGTTGGAACACAAGGAGCAGCAGCTGCACACGCAGTGCCTGCAGGGCCTGTCTTGGCCGCGTGAAGGGAAAGGGTGTTTGACCCAAACCCACAGCGCAGCTGGGATGTGAAATTAAACCAACCCCCGCCCCACAGTGCCTGTGGGATGAAGGAGCAACTGCAAAACACCCTCAGCTCGGTGCATGTGCAGCACAAGGAAGGCTCCAATATAAGACTGGCTCCTTAAAACTACCTGGGGAAGCAAAGGAAAGAAGGGGAGTCTCCAGCTCTTTTTGGCACCCTACAAAAAGGGTGTACACTCCAGACCCTAGCTGCAAATAAAGGAGCAGGAGGGTGGGGGCAGGATCCCCTCACACACACAGACAGGTGAGTTTAAACACCAGGAAAGGTTGTGACAGCCAGGTTTAGGAGAGAGGCAGCCGAGTAAGAACTGGTCCCCCTGCCCCCACAATCCCTGCTGCTGCTCCACGCAGGTCAAAGAGCTTCCCACGCAAACACCAGGCTTTATCCCTCTCCCTCAGAGGTGTCCCTGTGTCACCCTCAGAACACAAATAACAAAACGCAGCACAGTAAAATTAATTAAGCAGCGAGGTCACTGATCCTTAGTTAATTGAAACTAAAAGCAAAACTGAGACACTCTGGTGGCTGAAAGCGAGAAAGTCCCTTTGGGTGGAAAGCAAAGGGGCAGAGATACTTTCTGTCTATCATCCCTGCTCCAAGCAGGAAAACCAGAGGCAATGACTTGGGTGCTCCAGACTGCAAGCACAGAGCAAATAATCTCTAGGGATGCTGAGCTCTCTCATACCTTGAGACTTTGGGAATATGCAGGCTAAAATAAATACTGTGAACTCAAACATGACTCTGGTTTATTGCTGCCTAATCTAGAGAAAACGCCTCAGCTGATAATCTTTTCCTTAACGTCTGCTGTCCCAGACAGGTGTTCTGCTCTTTCCCCGTCTGCTGCTGCCTGGGCCCTGTGGGCTCCTGGGCAGTGAGCAGGTGACCTTCGTTAGGCCTGGAAATAAACTGAGCTCTCCCAATTCCTCACGACATACAGAGAACAAGTGGGGAGACAGAGTGAGCCAGAACAGCAAAGAAAGGAGACATGACACAAGTGACACTCTCTCTCTATAAAAATAAACCCAAAACTCTTGGCTCATGCCCCTCTCAGCCACAAAGTTACTTGGTAACATGCAAAAATCAACCTTTGACCAGTCTTTAGGCCTCCATTTCTCCAGCCTTAATCCCAAGGAAACTTCTGAATGTCACCTGCATCTCATATAACCCATGGGGGGACGGGGAACCCAGAGGGGAGAAAAATCCATTCAGAAGCAGGAGGAGGTTCCAGACTCAGGCCACCTGTTTTTTCAGGCTGAAAAGCCTTTGTGAGATCTGGCTTTGGTGTGCTGCACATACCCAGAATACTGGCCTGCATTTAAAGGAGGGAAATGGGAGTTTTTAGACAAAAAGTACAAACAAAACAGAACAGTCACGTACATTAAATCACCAGGAATGAAGTCCCCAACACAATCTGCACCCCATCCTAAAAATGAAAAGTCTTCCTGCTTCTGTAACTCTGGGTTTCTTTCTTCCTGTCCAAGACCTCAACTGACACATATTTAGAAACTGAGTTTGTTCCGGTTTTAAACACCAGAACTAAAAATGTCTCCTCAAGAGTCAAAACAGAAAGTTTACTCCCTAAAAATGCCTCCCTAGTGTCTCCAGTCGGATCATTTGATTTCTGCAGACGCACTCAACACTGTCAGTGGCAAAGCAGGTGGGTTCATTAAAGCTCTGTGCAGCCAGTCCACCCTTGGAGAAGGGAACTGAAGTTCCACACGCTTCGGGCTGCCAGATCTGATCCACAGAAGGACGCAGATTTCCCGACTGCCATGGGAAAGAAATAAACACCAGTGTCGTGCAAGGGAGGTTTTAGGCTGCTGCAGCTGTTTTCAGAAGGCAGTGGGTATCAGGGAATCTGATGTTATCTTCTCCCAGTTATTACAGAAAATAGGGTAATTCACACTGAATGTCCATGCCTGCACCATCACCAAAGTGAACGTTGGGGAGACATGGGACAGTTGGACAAGTTGGGTGTCATGAACTGTAGGAACAGAGGGAAATGTGTCATTACAGACAGGGGTGTTCTCAGCTGCTCCATGGCCTCCCAAGTCCGGATTTCCCCTGAGCAGGCAGCTGTGTTTATGCTCTCCTCTCCATCTGACCTTCCTACATCTCACACTCACACAGCTTCCACTCCCAGTCAGTGATTCCTTACATTTAGTAAGCACTAACATAACATTTAGTAGCACAGCACTGATAATGTCAGTGCGTGAGCTGACATGGAGGAAAATAGAAAGAAAACGGCTACACCAAGACGAGCGTTTTGGGGGTGGAAATTCCAGGAGCAAGGACAAGCACAGAGAAGGGATTGCTGGGAATTCTGCCTGAGGCAGGTGGTGGTTTCTGAGCCACCAGAACCAACTTCACCAAGGCAGAAAGGCAAGTGCCTCATCCCTGTGAAACCTTCACCCATGAATCTGGTTTGGTTACACTCGAGTCCCTACCCCATCTTGTTATCCTGTAATCTTATCTCCCTACATTATAATCACCCCAGGAGTACTGCCAGCAGGGAATGACAGGCTGGTTTACCATAAGCCAGAATCTTAAGCTGTACGTGCCTCAAGACAGCCACAGCTACAACACACTCCACACCTCTGACAGCCAAATCACTCCTTCGGAAACTGAAATGTGGATTAGCAAAACTAATACTGAGGCCCCTAAAAATATTTGCTCCTGTCCCACAGCAGCAGCTTCTTGTTTGCCAGACAGAGAAAACAAACACGCCAGGGATTAGCGCTGACAGCAGCTGACTTACCTGTGTGAACGTTTCACGTGGTGCAACAACAGCAAGCCTGGATCCGAGCCCTCAGTGTGGTTATTTCAGCCCAACCCGGCAACAAAGGGCCAGAAATTCTGCGACAACGCCCTCACGTTTCACATTTTGTTTCAGACAGAACTTTGTGGAGGGCACAGGTGTTTGTGAGGGCTCAGGTGAGACAGAGCCTCCCCCAAAGAGCACAAACCCACTTCAGGCTGTGCGAGGCCATGAGCAGCCTGCTCCAACCTCCCTGCAGCACAAGCCAAGGGGGGCCTGGACTGCAGAGCTCCTGTGGGCTCTTCCACTCTGAGTCTTCCTCCAGTCCTGTGAGAACATTCCTCACTGGAACAGGCCAGTGCCTGGCTCTGCTTCCCTTGACACAGGCTTGCACCCTGCTCCATAAATAGTCCTGCTAGAGTCAGTGGGGTTCTTCCTGGAGCAGGCATCAGGTCAGTGCTGCCATTAGTGAATTACTCCAAGAAAATGAAACTACTTTTAAGAACTGCTGCGGGGTCGGTGCCCAGCAGAAACAGGCGCTAATAATCCACACAATTTGTAAAATCAATTTAATCAAGACTGTGTATGTGTGTGCTTTCACAAGCCCAGCAGAGATCTAAGCCCGTGTGCTGTGCAGTGTGTTCTGCGCCCCTGGGGGGAGGTGTGTCCCTCAGATAAAGAGGGCATCACTTCCTTCAGAGGCTGATTCCCCACGCCTCAGGAAAGGTAACTGCTCCTGCTGCTCCCATACCGAGCCCCCTGCCAGACCAGACGGTCTCCTGCCTCTGCTAGGACGGAGGATGTGAAAGACAGACATTACCTGATTGGGCTGAATTTTCGGCACATGTGCTTTCCACATTTGAGCTTCCCTAGAGATTGCCATCTCCAGAAGGAGAGACAACCTCTGGCTCTCCAGGGGTCCTGAAAACTTCATGGTAACCCTTGGATCCACCTGCCACCCAGCTGGATACAGCTACCTGCAAAACCAAAGACAGCTTGGTGAGACACTGAGCTGTGCCTGTCCAGGCAAAAGGCAGCGCAGAGGGGACTAAAGCTGCAGGAAATGGAACTGTTCCCCCGGCCCTGGCCCAGCCTCACTCGGCAGTAACAGCCTGTCCAAAACCTTGTCCATTACAAATGGAAAACAAAGCAGACAAGGTTCTTATTTTTTATTTCTTTAAAGACGAAGGGTTCCACCACCTGCTCTCAAATGGAGAAGATGATCTGATGGAAAAGGTTATTTAGGTAGTTCTAAGACTGCCTACCATGACTCTGGCTGCAGATTTTTGACAGTTACATAAGGAAAACAATTCAGCCCTGAAAGGTAAATCCATGGGAAAGTTATTGAAACTTCAGTTCTTTGCATGAGGTCTTGTGCAATCCCCAAAAGGTGGATATGGGCCAAACACTAACCAGGCATTTTCACGTGAATACAACAGTCCAGGCTGTATTTACAGGAAATAAACAAGGTGCCGACTCCAAGAAAATAAACAGAATTCCCAGGGAAAACAATCCGTTTTTATAAATAATAACAAAAGCAGCTCTGAGCAAATGAAGATTCAAGGTGCTTTCCCAGAGCTAAAGGAAACCTTAAAGATCAGTACTGATAGAGAAGAAATACTATTCTTTATTCACACAACCTGCACCAGGTATAAAACCACACTCCAGTCTCACTTAGAGCCCAGAATGTTTTAAGTGGCAAATAAACGTCAGGGCCCTCTGTCCTGAACAGGAAACCCTTCTGTATTAGATTTTTATAAAACAAATGCTGCTCCATGAACAAGGGACAGCCTGTACTGGCTTGGCATATCCCTGTACAAGATTTCCAGACGTCACTGAACAGACCGAACACCTTGACCAGGAGTCCCCAACAGGACTCCTAAAGCTCTGGGGTTTGTCTCTTCCCACCAGCTCCCGAATGGCCACTGTGGGCTGAAAAATCCCTACTAGAAGTTCCTCACTTGCCCACAGGGAGACTCTGCCTGGGGAAATGAAACTCCAGAACCTCCAACCGCAGCTTATTTACGTGCATTTACTCGATTTTGCATTTCTTTTTTAAACCTGGGGCTGATCCTGAGGACACTCACTGTAAATGGGGCTGAAGGGGAAACAGGGATGCACATTCACAGCCTCCCCTCCAGCTCCTTCCCTTAGGGGCTTCATTAGCATCTCATGATCCTCCCATCAGACGCCACAGTTTTCCCTGTGGCTGGACTGGTTCCCAAAGGCTGGATCCCTCACTGTCTCAGACCACAGCTGGAGAAGATGGCAAAGGTGGCCTGAGCACTGCACCAGGTGGAATTTGGCAGGGGTAGGATCACACCCACGGCAGAGGCTGAAGCTGGGACCAGTGCTGAGAGCTGGGGGACCGGGAGCAGCTCGCTCCACACTCGTCAGGAAAACAGCAGGAGCTATATTTAGCCTGACCATGTCTCCTAATATGAAATATTGATGGTCCTTCCTTGGTTTTGCAGGAAAGAGAGAGTAATTAGCCAACCCCCAAATCACTGCAGACAACACAGGGAAAAACTCCAGGCCATTTTCTTCTGTTGTGACTGATAAACATTCCCACCATGTTTATGACACAAATGCGTTTCACAGGCCTCTGGAACCAGAAAAGAGCTTTTAGTTACCCTGCTCCCCTCTGAGGTTGTCCCTGTGCTGCCTGGGCTGCTCAGCGGCCCCAGCAGAGAGCTCGGGGTGTCCCTGGAGCCCCCTGACATACCCAGGGCCCTGCAAGGGCCATTTTCAGTGAGCACTGCTGCCAACTCCTCTCCAGTTGCCAAGGGCAAAAGAGAGGGGAAAATAACCTTTCCTTTGTAAACTAGGGACGTAATTCAATTGAGGGCTGAGGCACAATAACCTTTATAAGGGAAAAAAGAAGAGGAATGACGCGCTTCAAAGTTTCCCTTGGAGCAACAGTGGTGCACAGTTTTCCAGCACAGAGAGCACAGCCAGGCGACTGGCCAAGCACCCCGGGGCTGAATCCAGTCTGCATCTACATTTACATAGCTCCCCATCAGATAAATGCGTGCCACTGGAGAAAAACGCCAGCAGGACCGTGTGCAGCCTTCCCAAAACACAAGGCAGCCGGGGCACAGCGGGCTCTGAGAGGTTGAAGAGCAGGAGGGCTGGCACAGCTTCCCAAAATCCAGCACAGGGAGGCCCATGGACTCTTCTCTCTGCCCAGATCAGGATGGTAACACCTGAGCAGCCCAGAAAGTGAGCCCCCATGCCAAACACTTGCTCCAGCCAAAAACTTCCCCCGTTTTTCTGCAACCGAGCCCGAGTCACCCACGGATGGAGGCCCAAGTCAGGATAGTCACCATGAACTAACTCACCCCAGCTTTCTGCTTCTTTCCCTGATTTAAAACTGAACTTTAGCTCCAGGGTGCTGTCTTTTTGGGTTTGGGTTATTTCTCCCCTGTGGTTACTTAGGGAGTTTTTCAACCAGTGTTCAAACAGTTCCTAAAGTTCCTAATCTTCACTGGAAGGTCAACTGGCTGCACTGAAACCTCTTAAAGAACAGATGGGGAGTTAATAAAGGAGAAGTGATCCCAGTCGAGGCACTGGCTTTGACATCTCCTGTGAGGAGCTGCAAGTCAGATCTCGCTCTGAAATTAGAGTGGAAACCTTAGTGCAAGGTTTTCACTTGTGAGAGGCATTAAAGATCACCTGCTTACCCATGGTAAACACCCTGAGCTGATCCATAAAATAAAGACCTCTCATCTCATAAAGATCTCTCTTTGGTCCAAGTTTATGGCTACCTTGACTCAAAGAAATACTTTTCAGTTTCCCTGGAGAGACTTTAGGCTGTGAAGGGCTGCAGGCTACAGTTTCCAAAAGCAGTTTCTGCAGGAACTGGGGCAGACGACTCCCTGGCCAGAAACACTTAATGGTTTGGGGGGTGCATTCGTGTAGGATGCAAAATAGAGGAGCTGGTTCTTTTTCAAGCTTTGTAATCACTTGCAGTGACTATAAATGCACACAAAAGATGCTGTTCCAGGAATGTACTATCCACTAGCAGGACAAGCTCCGAACACAGCTCCTGATTTTCCTGCCTCCAGTTGCAATTTCACTGTCCCGAGACAACTGCACTACCAACAGGATCACTGAAATAATTCAGGGCAGTAACAAAAACATCTTTGGTTTTGATTGTGACTTGTTTTCTGTTTGCTATAGGGGGTTTGTTTGCTTTTTTAACACAGCTCATTTTGTAAACAATTAACGAGATTTCTAGGACTAGAGACAGCCCAAACCCCGCTTTGTTTTTCACAACAAACCAGGTGGGTATTCTGAACAAGGGAGGTAATTCCAGTAGAGCTGAACCACCACACCAATTTCTGCAGACCTCGTTAAGTATTATCAGGGATCAGCAGCCAGGTCTGCCTCAGCTTCAGCAAGCAATAATAAAACCTCACAGATGACCTGCAAACAGATTCTTCTGGGCAGTGGGGGGAAGGCAAAGCAGAAGGAAGAGAGGAGGAGACTGAATTCCTCGCAGCTCCAGCCAGCCATCTGTGATTTCAAAGGATCTAAGCCTACTGCTAGCAGGAATGTCTAACTGCAAGTTGTGATTAGAAATTTCAAAGCTGTGGGCGGGCGCTGGGATGGATGTTAATTTTAGTACCTGGGGCTTTCTCTCAGCTTAACTCTTTCCTCACCCCCCAGCAGAGAAGCAGTCTGGAACTCTGTGCTGGGCAGAGGGAAATCCCAAAGCACGGCCTGATGTGACAGCAATAAATGAGCAGATGACCAGTGTGGGTCCCAAGCACCTGGTTTGGGTTGTAAAAAATAAATGGCCAGTGGAAATAGCTTGACAGTGTTACTGTGAGACAATAAAAATTTTTCAAGCTAAATGGCTGGGAAGAGTATGTTTGGGAATATAATTTGAAATGGTAACACCTACGTAAGCAAGTCTGTTTGAAGCAGATACAAACACAACAAGAATACAAAGTATGGTCAAATACAAAGCCCAGTAAGGAATTTTCCCCATGAGAAGCGCGTTAGTGCCAGACCGAAGGGGCTGCGGGTGATGTCACACCTTTAACCAGCAGCACGTTTGAGCTGTGGCTAAGCCCGAATTGGGAAGGAGGCAATTTTCTGGAGGCTGGGAGAGGAAGAGGGCCCTTGCCACTTGTCTGTGACTCACCCCGAGCTGCCTCCCACAACCTGCCACAAAGGCAAGTCTGTGAGGTATTCTGGCAGCGTCCTTCAGGCGGGCTCATCACACGCGCGCCACTTCTTTTCCTCCAACCAGATTCTTCCTGGGAGCGCAAATAAAGCTGACCTCATTTTGGTGCCGGTTTTCCAAACAGATGAATTTTTCCAAACATTTTAAAGGAACCTGCCAGCTAAAACCACGGGTCGAAAAGGGAATGCAGAGCAGCGTTTTGATGGGAGGGAAGGGAGGAGTCTTTATGTCTGTTTTGAAACAGAAATCCCAGGGTCCATTTAGCAGCTAGGAAGGAGGAGCTCTCCGGAAAAGGGCTGCTCCATAAACTGGACCAGTTCTAAGAGATCTCTGCTATCCTTCATTCCCCCAGCCTTGTGACTGACACCAGGGGTCTGCTGTTCACAGGAAACTTAAATGATATTTTGCAAAGTAGGGACTTTTAAAAAACAAGGTAGAAGATGAACTCCTGACTGAACTTTCAGACAATGTCACCATTCTTCCCTCCTGGCGAGATGGGCGTGCTTCCAGTCCCATGCCCGCCCCACTCCCTGTTCTAGTGGCTCTGGTAGGAACTGCCAGAAGAGGAGGAGGAGGAGGTGGAGGTTTGCATTTCCTTTTTGTCTGGCAACTGCCAAGATGAGTCCGCTCAAGCAGCCTTTGCCCAGAAAGGCCTTTGGTCAGTAACGGCTTAAATATTCCATGCCACGGCTTCCGAGTGATGCAAACAGGCTGTTTTAATCACAGCTCCTTTCCCTGCTGGGGCAGCAACAGACCAAGCAAACTGTGGATAAAAGGGAAATTCAGGATTCAGCCCTAGGAGAACAGCTCCAGCTGCAGAACGTATGTGTTGATACAAAGAGGAGATGAAACTCAATATATTTTCATGAGTTCTGCTCCGAGGTTTTGGTTTATTTGAACCTAAAAATTAGTGGAGGATGTAAATTCCTCAAAACGTTTATAAAAATCAGCCACGGGATGGATTTCAGCTGGAATGGGCTCTGCTATTGTTTGGCAGCAGATCTCAAGGCTCAGGCACAGGTCAGGAATGTGAGCCTTTATCGTGTGCACTGGGGTGTCACGTCAAGGACAGTCAGCCCTGGCCTGGGACGATCACAGTGGTCACATGACAAAAAGATGGTGCCATCTTCTCGGTCAGAACTGAAGCACCCGACAGAATAAAGCAGAGAAACGAGCGTTTGCTGAAACAGCCCCCATGGTTTTTATGCTTTTCCCAATGTAAATGACAGATAAATCCAAGGCAGCAATGGCTGAGCCCTGTACAAATTCCCAGTACACCACTAGCAAAGGGACGAGCAGCTCCCAGAAACAACTGACCAAGGTTTGCATGGCAGCCTCTCGGCTCCACTTTGGGACTCCCTGGGTCTTTTGGGGTCAAGGTCCAGGACTACTGAGGAACAGCTCTGAGGAAGCTGAGGGTGCTGCTGTTGCTGAGCCACCAAGCCAGGGGGCTGAGGGAACCCCAGGAAAACATCACCAGCTGCCCCTCGACTTAGGGAGAGCCAAGCACCCACTCAGCAGCACCTGGGCCAAGTCTATATAAGAGGCAGCTGAGGCAGCAACACCTTCTGCCGGAGCTGATGTGGAACTGAGCTGCTGTGAAGGGCGATTCTGGCAGCCCTGATCCAGTATAACCAGTCTCAGGCATGGTGGTGGCACACTATGGGGCCATTTCTCCTGCAGGGAGTGCCCAGGGCCTTGGGCCTGCAGAAGGTTTGGGTGTCTTGGAGGAGCTGCAGTGCTGAGTGAAGGAGTTTTAGGAGGAACTCAGCAGGCTGCACAACATCAGAGTTTTATGGCAGGTGGACAGGATTTTCTCTGGGACTCCTCAGCTTGGAGAGCCTCAGCCCCATCTGCAACAAAGAAGCAGGCAGTGCTCACCTCCACCATCAGGGTAAGTGAAGTGTCTGGGGAGAAGGGGAAGGGTGGAAGCAGGTGCCTCCTGGCACTAAAAGGAAAGCTTCTGCCCCACCTCAGGGTTTGTAACTACAGAATAAGTTTCAAAGGATGTGCGGTGAGAAGACAGGAAGGTATCAAAAAGATAGCAACAAATGAAACCTAAGCACTTTCAGCATTTGCATGTAAGCATGGACACATGTATGAGGTTCCATTATAGAGAAATCCCCCACACCCTTTCTGGTAGATAAGCACGTTGGGGTGCTTCCCTGATGAACACAGTGTGGGGAGGTAGCATGGAGAGGTGTGTGCAGGTGAAAGGATACAGAGATGTGGTGTGACGGCTCCCATGAGCTGGGAGTGCTGCACTGGAGGGAAACAGGCTCCATTGGAAAGAGGAGATGCTGCTGCCTTGGTCCCCGTGGGGGGCTCCCAAGGACTGTGACATGTGCAGGCAGAACAATGTGGCAGAGCATAGGGAACACCTGGAGGATCCGGGACAGAGGGGTTCCACTGGACCTCACACCCTCCTACCAGCAGGGGCTTGTTGGGACGTGTGAGTGTCAGAGGCTGCCCTGGCTGCAGTGACTATGGCAGAGTGGAGGCAGCTGGGGATGAGGTTAGACAAAAGCCAAAGCCCAGCTGGAATTGCCTCTGGCAAGCTATGGGAGAGACCAAAGGGGCTTGAATACTTGGGTAGCAAGAGGAAGGCCAAGGACCATCTGGGCAGACTCCTGGCTGGAAGTAGGGTCTGGATAAGCAGTGAGGTGGATTGAAAAGTGGCTGAATGACTGTGTCCAGAGGGCGGTAATCAGTGACATTTCTGTACTGGGAGGGTGACAGAGCTTTGGCCGGGCTGTTCAGAGAGGCTGTGGAGTTTCCACCCCTGGAGACACTGGAAAGGCTCCATGTTTGGACATGGTACAGAGCAACTGGTCTTGGGTGGCCCTGCTTGAGCAGGGGCCTCAGACAAGGTGACCTTCACAGGTACTTCCCAGCCTCAAGCACTCTGGGATCCGAAGGGCTAAAGGCTCAAAGCAGCCCAGATCTAAGGGCCCAGAGCAGCTTGTCTGTTCTTCAGGCAGCAGGAAGGCTTTAAAATGAAAAAGGGGCAAACCAAACCTGGCATTATGTAATGTCTCACTGGTAGTCTTCTAAAAGCAACACATGCAGAGCATGATTCACTTCTCCCACCACCAATGTAACTTGGTATAAATCAACGGTAACTTGAAGGAAGTCACTCCAAGGAAAACCAAGCTCACAAAGTATGAGGGAGAGCAGTAATTTCATGAAAGAGGGCCACAGGCTTTCAAGCTCATGAAAACTAACTCTCTACAGGCAAGGGCCAACAGGCATTCGGAATTTGAAGCATCATGCAGCACCTTTTGAGTAATATAATCCCCCGAAAGCAAATAAATACAATGCCTCTGTGGGCAAAAACAGAGAGACAGGATTCAGCAGTACCTCTTTTTGTCTTTCGGCAGTAGTCAGTCATTAACATCAATGAACAGCAATAAAACCAAACAAGTTTATACCCAGTTCAACACCCACATCCAAAAAATGTCTGACTACAATGGCTTGATTCCTCCTGACAACAACAAAAGAGAATTTTGTCTGAAAGCCTAAGTGCTCACCAAGGCCAATATTTTGCTTTGTAGATTCGGATTGGCTTCAGGATAAATTAGTGATTACAGTTAATATCAGGATACAGTGTGAGGCAGTAAAAAGAGACAATTACGAGGAAATGAGGAATTATCTGCTGTTGAAACAATAGATCAATTATGAGGTACAGCACAGTAGCTGCAGAGCAGCATTCTTGTGCTCTGAGGGTACTGCCTCTTCTTTCTCATCAACCAAAGAGAACCCACAGTTATAAAGCTTAATTATCCTCCAGGAGCTCGAGCTTGCTGACTAATTAGCCTCTTGTTGAGACAATACAGAAAAGGATGTAATTCCAATTGTCCGCAAAAACAGCACGGTGCAGGCACAGTCCTGGCTCTTCCCTGTGCCTTCATCTCGCCTGTCCTACGACAGTCTTGATATACCCACAGCTCTGGACAACCTAAAACCAGTCCCAAGCCTAGAATAAAATAAACCCAGACATGGGAGCTCTGAGGGGGGGGGGTACAGATAAAGGGGAAGGAAGCAGAGTGTCTGAGGCAGTCGGTAACAGCAGCGGGAGTGCTCCTGCTGCTGCTTCCACCGCTGAGTTGGGTGAATCCCCCTTTGCTCCTGTCACTGCGTGCATGGACACACTTGCAGGGCTCTCACAAATGGGAGACTGAGCTCAGTTTGATGGTTCAGCTGCATGGCTGCAGTTAGGAGCATGCCAACACCCCCAAGATTTACAGTCAAAATTATTAAAAAGGGTAAAGGTTGAAGTTTTTAAGAGCCAGGTTCTTGTCCAACAGACCACTGTAGTCAAGTCCCCCTGGCCAAAAAACAGGGTCTTGCTGTGTGCAGTGAAAAATCACCAGAAAGGTACAAAATCCTCTGGCAGGTGGATTGATCCAGCAGCTCCCATCACCCTGGTAAAGATGTTTGGTGTCTGGGCTGATGAGCAATATGGAGTATCTGCAGTAACATGTTATTTATGAGTGAGCTTTTAGAGTTTATGGCACAGCAAGTGCAAATACCCACTGCGGTTAATAAATGAGTGTTGATAATATTTGCAGTCAGCAAACACACAGGAAGGGAAAATGTCAGACCACATCTGCTTCGTACAGAGACTGCAGGCACCTGAGATTTCCTTTCATCTCAATGACTTCACTGTGCTTTTCTGGCTTTGGAAAATAGCTATTATTGTGCTGTGTTCTCAAACAAACTGTTCTCAGTGAAGTAGAACTCCCCTTGAAATCCACCTCCTTGATGAGCAGCCTGGCTTTCCTGCTGCCTCACTGGAGTGTGCTGGTGACCGGTTTTTGGTCAGCACCTCCTCGGGCCCCACAAAGCCACGGGAGCAAAGGAAAAAAAGTGTACACAGGCAGGTCCCTGGGCAAGTTAGTTCTGGGCACACATTGTACCTATTGCAGGGCAGGAATTCAGATCCCACAGCCGTGTTTCACTCCATCTGGAGATACAGGTCTTCTTCACTCACAGTTTGGTGCACGCTCAGGTAATCGAGTCCTAAGGGTTACCATTTGGCTGTCAAAATACCACGTCTAGTTTTCCTGAGGCCACTGGTCCTGCCTGACTTTAATTAAAGTCTCTCGGTGTGAAATAAACTGCAGATGTTTTATCTATTCCCCTCCATCACCCAGTTCAAATGGATCATTTACATCAGCGTGATGCTGAACCTTATTTCCTAAATATAAAATGTGCCTCGTAAAAACACAAAGATTAGACCTGTGAATATAAATGTTCCCAAAAAGCCAGTTCAGCATGAGGTCAAGACTAATTACTGCTTTAACCACTGGATGGCTGCAGGTGTGCAAGGGAAAGCATCTTCCAGCAGACCCTGAGGGAAGGCAGCTTCCACCACAGGGACACTGCTGGAGGTCTCATTTCAGTCCGTGCATGAGGAGCGCTAAGAGGCAGGTGAGCACGGAAAGGCTGAAAATGCAAAATGAAAGAGACTGTAATTACAGGGAGATGCTCAGAGCTTTAAAAACCTCTCAACACTTGGTCCACCAAAAAGCTTCTCCCAAGGCAGTGACACGAGCAAAGACAGTGGCATTGAACAGCGTCATGCTTGGATTGGCCCCTGATTAAACTGATAAATGTATGTCCATATTACGGGAATCATCTGAAAACAGGAAAACAACTAATTTACCCACAAATGTTGACGGCATAAAAGGGTTACTGGAAGTTGGAAGACAGGTGTGGAGACAGGGAAACACAGCTCCCAAGACCTGACCAGAGGAAGGCCCTGCAGTTCCTGCTTCTTACGGGCTCTCACCAGCACGGGCTGCAGCCCTGTGACACCCCAAACATGGAACAGCAGGAAAGCCTGGCCCTGGCTGGCATCCAGC
The DNA here is from genome assembly GCA_026261815.1 of Monarcha castaneiventris obscurior. NCBI lineage: Eukaryota > Metazoa > Chordata > Aves > Passeriformes > Monarchidae > Monarcha > Monarcha castaneiventris. The sequence continues at coordinate 1,100,866 of JAMPIT010000622.1, forward strand.
AAGGAGAACCTTTTGTGGACAGGATCTCGACAGAGCAAGGCTCTCATTAGAGGCAATACCAGTATTTTTAAGTAGGGACCCAGACCAAACAAAGTGCAGGACTTGAGAATACAGAACAGACACAGTAAAAGCAGCAGCTACAATCGGTTCTGCCACATCAAACTGTACCTAAGTTCTACACGGGGGTGAAGGATAATTAAAAGTGTGTGTGTGTGTGTGTGTGTGTGTATATACACACCCCCCCCCCGCCATGTGAAAGTTCAGTTCCTACTGGGGAAAAGCCAAAAATCAGCTTCCCACATCCCACGCCAAGGTCTGTGTAGGCACTGCTGAGAACGAGCCCTCCCCCTGCCCTACAAGCCAGCCAAACTACTTGATAACCAAATCTGAATCACTTGCAGGGATCCAAAATCCAACCCTCGAGACAAGGAAAAGATGCCATGATTTGCTTTTTGAGAGACACCCTCACCTTGCCTGACCTAGGCTCCAGGAGCACCTGCAGTGGGGCAGAGGTGGGGGGCACAGCTGCCACCCCTGCAGGCAAAGGGGAGATGCTCCCCTTTCCCAAGTGTGTCGTGCACCACTCACATCTTGCTCAGTTTAAACATTTAATTTTAAAAAAAATCTCACCCTTCTGTCTTAAAAAGGGGTTTGTGCCATGTATGTGCTGTTGCAGAAAGATATGTCTGGGAGCAGACAAAGGCTGATGCTGAAATAATTTTTAAATTCAAGCTTGAATCAGTTTGCTGTCTAACACCCTTACTTTTAAGAGTGGTAAAATGAGGGATTGCTCCTTTTTCCCTCCTTCACCGGGTCAAAAGGGGAGGATAGGAGAGTAGGTTTTTCTCTGGTCAATGGACACGTTTTCAGGAGGATTTTTTTTGTCACTCTGCTTTCTGTTGTAGGCACAAAAACCCATGGCCATCTCACTCCTTTCAGTTCAGCCCTCTGGAGATGGATTTAGAGAACACAATGCTGCTCTTCCTTCAAGGAAACTTCTTCCATCACAGACGGGAGAGGTAAGAGGGAAGGGGGAGAGAGTATAGCCCATCTCTGCAAATGAAATACACGAAGACAAGGGAACAAAACCCAAAACCAGGAGGCCTGCAGGGAAGCTGGAGAGAGACTCTTCTTCAGGTACTGTAGTGATAGGCCAAGGAGTAAGGGGTACAAATTGTAAGAGGGGAGGTTTAAGCCAGCTATTCGGAAGAAATTCTTTACTATGAGGGTGGTGAGACACTAGAACAAGTTGCCCAAGGGAGGCTGTGGATGCCCCAACCCTGAAAGTGTTCCAAGCCAGGCTGGATGATGCTTGGAAGAACCTGGTCACCTGGAGGTATCCTGCCCGTGGCACAGGGATTGCGACTAGGTGATTTTAAGGTGCACTACAACCCCTTAGCATTCTGTGATTGTAAATCCCGTGCGTCGCGCTTTGACCAGAGTCACAGCCAGGGCACAGATGCGCTGCTGAGCCCCTGCACGGGGCAGGGGGTCACGGCCGAGGGGCGGGATAGGAACCCGCATCCGCACGGGCACACAAAGCACCGCTCGCAGGATGCTCTGCGCGCGTTCACGTCGCGCGTGTGTAATTAACAGCGCTTGTAATCACAGCACCGCGCCGCGCACGCCCCCCGCAGCCCCGATCCCCCCGTCCCCTGCCGGCTCTCACCTCCCCTGCGCGGCGGCGGGGTGCCCGGCGGGGCCCGGCCATCAGCACCCCATGGCGGGGCGGCGGCGCCGGGGCTCCTCCGCGGCGCTTCAGCACCGTGCGGGGCCCATGCCCGGGGCGGCGGCGGCGGCGGTGGCCGGCGGGCTCCTCATGTCGCCATGACGGGGGAAGGAAGGGTGAGGGGGAATCTTGTGGGGCGGGGGGGGGTGGAAGAAGGGTAGGCGGGCCGCCGCCGCCGCCGCGCGGGAGGGAGGGAGGGGGGTTAAATTAAAATAAAAGAAAATAAAATAAAAAATGAAAAGGGAGGGGAGGGGAGCGAGAGGCAGCCCGCAGCCAGCCGCTTCCCGGGGGGATCGGGGAGGGGAAGGGGGGGGAAGAAAGAAGCGCCGGCGAGGCGGCGCGAGCGCCCCTCAGCGCGGAACCGCCTCGCCTCAGCGCCGCCGGCTGGGGACAAAGCCCCGCGTCAGGGATACGGACGGCCGGCGGCGGCTGGAGGCGGCCCCCCCTTCCCGGTTCTTCCCTCCCGGTTCTTCCCCCGGCCCGGTGGCTGTGAGGGGGAGCGGGAGGGCTGGGGGGAGGGGAGGTGGTGGGGAACGGGGACTCTTTTTCCTGGCGGAAGCATCGCGCAGCAGTGTCGAAGGGGCGGAGGGATCTGAGGCGCGTGCGCGGCTCTGTGAGGGCGCTGGGGGGGGCTCCGGGTAGGGCTGGGGGACAATTGTTAAAGTTGCGTTTAAAACACTCGCGAAGCGATAGATAAAGGTGTTTGCTTGTAAATTCATTGTCAATGAGCCCCGAGTTGTTCCGATCCTCGGCAAAAGCGTGATGTTCTCGCCTGTTCCGTGCACATCCCGTGTTTCCCAGCCTGTGTGTGCTGGAACTGAGCTGCCTGTGTTATCCCTGGTGATCCCTTATTTACTGCCCTGCAAAATGTAAACAGGGATTTGTCCTGGACTTTATTTACTTCCCTAGGCCTTTCCCCGGCACAAAGGCCTGGAGCACCGTCCTTTTCCTTGTTTCCAGGCTGTGTCTGGCATTCCCACTGACAGCACAGGATGCCTGAAGTGCCATGGAAGCTGAGCTGTTGTCTCACAGCTCCGTTTATTCCTTGAGAACTGGACAAGCTTTTGAGTGTTTTAAATTCTTTTGTAACCTAAGACTTTTTTTTTTTAATGGATTTAGGGCTGTGTTACAATACTGTACAGCAAAGACCAGGAAAAGAATAAATACTTAGCATGCAAATCCTGGCACGGTGATGAGTGTCAGAATCTTGCCGCACCACCAGAGGTTGAAATTAAGAGATAAAAGCAAGAAGTTCAGAGCAAAGGCAAATTGTTTCCTTTAAACTCCTTCCAGTGTCTGTAGTTATTGGCTGTTCAGGCAGCACACAAAGGAGGATTTCCTCCGGAGATAATAAGCACAGTGACATAAATCATCGAGAGAGAACATAGATTTATTTTTTTTTCTATTCATTTTCCAGCAAATTAACTCTGAATCAGTTTGCTAAAAATTCATCCACCTCAAGCTTTTTTTAACCCTTTCCCTAGTAACATGTAAGACTGAAATGAAAGGCTGTTTTTGCTGCAGCAACTCCTTTCTGCACAGGGTGAACTGTTCTTCAAATCCAAGCCTGCCTTGTGCTGCTCCCTTCCATTTTTATTCATTTTTATCTTGAAACAGAATATGACTCTGCGAAGGGGCAGAGAAGGGCAAGTCCTGCTGGAATTTTATCTCATTTTCACAATTCCATTCTAATTCTTCTGGGTCTTGTTGCCTAAGAGTCAGTGTTTCAGAAGTCTGTAAAGCTGTGGCGGTTTTCCAAAATCCCACTGGTAGTTTGTGGCAGTGACCACAACCAAGGGATTTGGGGGCACTGCTGGGAAGGAGATGGAGGCAGCCAGCAAGAGCTCTGTGTGTCTGGGCCTGTTCTTCAGGGGGAGATGGAGATATGGCTTCGTGCTGACAAGAAAGGGAAGGGTTAGATGGGATTTTAGAAAAAATTCTTCCCTGTGAGGGTGGTGAGGCCCTGGCACAGGCTGCCCAGAGAAGCTGCGGCTGCACCATCCCTGGAAGTGTCCAAGGCCAGGCTGGACGAGGCTTGGAGCAACCTGGGATGGTGGAAGGTGTCCCTGCCCATGTCAGGGAGTAGAACTGGAATGATCTTTAAGGTCCCTTCCAACCCAAATCACTCTATGATTCCATGTATCCTTCCAGCAGACATTTCTATCTGTGTTGTTTAAAAATCCTTCAGTGGAAAAACCAGATGGCCTCGTGGTTTTGGCTCTGTGGTGCTTTGGAGACCCGAGTGCTGCTCCCTGCGTGACTTTTGGCCAGTCAGTTAAACCCGTGGATGCAAAGGTTAATGGCAACTTTCATACCCACCCAACTTAGGAGCACTCAAAGTTCAGCACGGGCATGCAAAGCTTGGGGAGTTCAAATCCATGTGCACACAGCAGCTTCAGAGCAAGGGTAAATTCACCTCTGTGTCAGGCAGGCTGCGAGGCTACATGAGAATAGTTTGTAAAGCATTTGAATATCCCAAGGGGCTGGAAACATGCAAGCTTATAAAAATAACTGCTGTTTGGGTTCAGCTGGTCAAGTTCCCTCTGTGACAGAGCAAGTCCAGTTATCCCTAGTTATCACTGTGTTTGTGCTTTGACTCCAACCATTACATAACTAATCTACATTTATTGCTAACCTGTGATCCTGGAAGTAGCAAGCAGGCTTTGATCAGCCCACAGGAGACAATATTGATGTTGGTTTAAAAAACAAAACCTTAAGAAAAAAAAAAGGAAACAGACCAGACTCTCAGGAATCCTCGATTTTCCAGAAGCTGAAAAGAAAGTTAAACTCAGTTTTCTTTGTGAGTTTAAAAATGCACAATGTTGGGGAAAGCAGCAGAAGGAAAGACAGAGAATCCTAAAAACATGGTTTGTGGTGAAATTACCTGACAAGGCTTTGCTCAGCTTCCAGGGAGTAAGTGCTTGTCAAGGAAGAATCAGCACAAAGGAACTCTCCCAGAGGAATGAAAAGGGTTTGAGCACTGAACTGTCTCGTCTCTGTGAAAACAGAACTATCCAAAATCACTAGTTGTTTTTGAAAAACCTTACCTTTTTTTTGTGCAATGAATCAATCGATGGAATGCTGATTTTCTGAGTGAGTGGAAATCTGTATATACAAATTATTAGGCTGTTCTACCTTATGAATACATCAGCTGTGCTTGTTCCTACAGGCAATAATTAGCTGCCCTTTGAAAACAAAAAAAAATAACCCAGTATTCCTGAAGAATGTGGCAAAGGAAAAAAGGAAACTAGAAACTAAACCGCTTCATTTCTTGGAGCTTAAATGTAGCTTTCCACTGCAGCTGTCAAAGAAGGCTGTCGACCTTAGAAACCACCATCAGTGGAATCACAGGAGTGTCAGCTCGAGTGGAACATCTCCACGGCCTCTCAGGACTTTGTGTAGCTCTTCCCACCCTGCTCTTCCTACCAGCAGGAATTTAAATCATTTACTAGGAAAACAAACCCTTCTCTTTGAGCTGCACAAGATTCTCTCCCTATCTGTTCCCAGCATGGAGCTTCTCAAAACACCAGGACACAGTTCTGCTTTCATCCAGAACAGTGAAATACGTGCTCACATTTAGCAAATGAAGCACCTCTTTCACCTCACTCAGTGATTATTTCAGAGAGGGGAACTGCAGACACTAAATTAACCTTTTTACCTGATTTATTTTTCCTAAATAAACAACCCCATAATATAATTTTCCCAAGGAGAACTGCTATTTTCTGCTGTTTGCTTTGCTATTTGGAGCGTGTTCTGTTCCAGCTCTATTTCATTTAACTTGGTGACAGTAATATCTTCAGACTGTGTCCCTCACCCTAGGGATCCCACCAGTAAATCCATCATTCTTCCCAGAAAATAGATTGTTAGTTGGAAATGCATGTCACAACATGCAAGAACACCAACAGCAGACATTAATGTGCCTCCTCCTCAGCAGCATTCCCAGTTTTACCTTTTTAGGATTGGCAGAGGGGTGTCATTGAATAGAAGTTTTCTTCCATTTTTCCCTTCCAAAGCATCAAAATTCCTTTCTTTTCTCCACATTTTTAAAAGGCAGTTCATGTTAATTACCTGACAGTGGCTGTACTTTATTGTAAACATCAATATTTATAATTGGATATTTTGTGTCCTGAGGAGTTGATATCAGCACTGTAGGAATTTATAACCTTGCAAAATGTACAGTCTTGCTGTGATGGTTGTAGGTGTGCCTTTTCCAATGGATAGTTTGCCATTTTCTGCGTGCATCAGGATCACGTTTGCTGCCGGTGCATCTGAGAAAGTCCATCTGAATTACTTCTTCTGGCAAGTAGTAAGAGTGTGTGAGTGAAACGTGCCTGGATGCAGTATCCTAAGATAGAACTATGCTGGAAATGTTCTTGCAGCTGTTCCTTGGGAAACATCTGTGGTGCTGGGTGTGGAAATTTGTGCATCTCTGTTCACACTGGCACAGAGCGATTTGTCTCGTGAAACAGAAGTATAAATTATTGGGAAATAAGAGGAGGGCATTAAGCACCAGTGGATGTGAAATTACTAAAGGTAGTAATTTGGAAAGCAAGGGGGATACTGCAGTGTTCCTTACTGGCACAGGGATAAGGTCAGCAGACTCCACAAGACTTCCAGAATTCCAACTGCTAGTTATTTCAGTAGGAATAACCCATCCACTAGACTGAAATTTTTCCCACTTAGAGCTGGAAAAAACCTTCTGTCAGTGATAGTCTGTTTGTATTGTCTGATAAAGAGAAGAATATACAGGCTGATATGATCTCATAATTAGTGATTATCCCTATACATAAAAAAATAAATATAAAAGATTATATAGTATGTAAAGTATAGAAGACTGTCCCAAGATCTCAATTTTAGCGAAAGACATACAAGAATTTAAGACAGCCTGGGAAAGGAGAGAAAGGAGTATTTTGTTAGATAATTAAGGGACTTCTCATATTTTATGGAAAATGGAATGCTGAATTGCAAAATAAGTGTAAAATCGTAAAATAAATTTACAATATCCATTCCCAGACCTTGTCACTAAATGCTTCCTAGCAAATCATTTTACTCAGCAGTTGCCTAGTTTTACAGGCAGGAAGGTGACTGCCTTTCTTTTTTTGTTGTTCTTGGTTTAACTTTTAATGACTAATTTAAATTCCATTTACGCAGAATCCCTGTGATTTTGAAAACGCCTCCTGAAATTATGCACAACTGCCTTTCTAAAAAAAAAACAACAAAACTTTCCAAAGCCTTAAGTACAACACTGCCTAGAATTATCCTGTCAATTAAATAAAAGAACCCACTTAAAATAAGTGACAAAAATATACAGTGAATTAAACGCACCTTCCAGTAACAAACGGTTATTACAGGAGGCCTCTGAGCAAACTGCTGGTTCTGTGGTCATGCTTCGACAAGCACGAGGCTATTGAAACACACAGCTGCCTTTCAGACAATTTAACTTGCACTGAAGGCAAATTATTGCCATTTGATGTCACTCTCTTGGCTCCTGGAAGATTCCCTGTGCCACACAGCAGCGGCAGTGGGAGCAGAGCTGGGGCTGCACCACCAGCTGCTGTTCAGATCCTGCCTGCAATGGCTGCCTGCAGAAAGTGGCAATGATTAGCTAAAAAAGGCAGGAAGTGATATTTTATTATCCCTGAAGATGCAGCATAGATTTCTGACAGGAGCTGGAGTGGGAACCAGCGAGGACTAAGACAAAGGGTACCTGAATCCACTCCTCACCGAAATCATGAATAATATTTGTAGTCATGGGGCAAGTTCTGAAATGTGTCACGGATTTGGAGTCTTTCCTGCTTCCTTCCTTTTTCTCAGTGACCAGGGAGTGAAGTTTGAACAAGGTGGGGCAACTGTAACCCATGAGCAACAAAACTGCAGATATTCTTGCTGTGGCCCTGGTGAAGTCACCGGGAGTGCCTTCCTTCGTGCTGTCTGTACGTGAGGGTTTGCACTGGGGGTAAGGCTCCTCCTTCCTCTTCTCATGACAGAGCCACTTCCAAACCCTCCAAAACGAGATTTGATGACACTAAAAAAATAGCTTGCACTGGACTCTTGCTGTTTGCTCCTGAGCGCTTTCCAGACCTTTCCAGCTCTGTGTGTGGAGAGAGGCCTCCATGACAACACAGGCAGAACATCGGGTTCAGCACAGAGCCAGCTCAGCCTGCAGCCTTTTCCTCATGCTCTGTATCAGGGATCATGGAATTCTGTGGTTCCCAAAATGCTGTACACGGGCTCGCTCAGAGCCGTGAAATAATAGGCAGGGGCCTGTCCTTGGTGTTATTTCTGGAACAGAATCCTTTTGTGTCAGTGAAAATTCTCACTGAAGACTTGGAATTTCCTGCAAGAATCGGGGTTTTAGCACTGCATGCAATTTAATTTTTAGCTGTGTTTTACAAGTTTTATGCCAGCTGCTGGGAAGAAGAACGTTTCCTAAGAAAAAAACTGTTTCCTAGTAGATTTTTTTAATTTCTCTCTTTCAGTGAACTCATTTTGGGAGTCTTGTCCCAGGACTGTGATGCAGCTGTGCTGATATAGGGGTTCTTACTTATATAAAGCAGCTTTTATTTTCAGTAAGCGAAGTATGTGGTATCAGTATGGCAGATTTATTTAAATTAAAATATAGATTCTGTCCTAAACTTAATTAATTTTCCATTGGTTTGTGTTTGGGTCTTGTCAGCTCAAAATGCTTTCTTGCTCTGAGTTTCCTGAGCAAACTCGCTGAGTTTCTTTTCCCTGCCCCCTCCCTTCTTATCCCAGCAGCTGTTTGGAACTCGGGGTGTGGTCTCTGGGAGACAGACACACTGTCACTGCTGCTCTCTGGATTTGTCCAGTGAATCTCTTCCCCAACTCCAAACTCCATTTAATCTCTTAGCAGGATGCCTTGTTCTCCTTTGGTCTCATAGGCAGCAAGTGATAAATCTGAATAAATTCATTCATTTATGAATGCTGAAGTCGACTTCCAGGAGCGCCAGGTGAGAGGTGTGGAATTACACTCCTCTGGGCAGACAGGAGCTGTACCAGTGGGGACATTGCTCCCATGGCTACTGGAGGATCAAATGCCACTTTCCTTCAGGGGCTGCTGTCTGGGGAACACGGTTTAAACTCTGACTGATTTATGAATCATTTCGTCTCCTAGACTTGTGCCTTCCCAAAGGGCCTGGTGAGGGGAAGCCCATGCCAAGGTTTTGATAGCTTTCTTTCCCGAGGCACTGATCCCATTGCTGTTAAAGCAACAGGATCTGTGAGTTATTTCTCAGTGTGCATATGTGTTTTCTAATATGTGTGTTTTGTATAAAAATGCAGCTCTGTGACTTCTGCCTTCCAGTTGTCAACACTGCTGCTGTCCTCCATACCCGAATAATAGGCCAGCAGTGGATTAATTAGTGGCTGTAAATCGTGTGGAGCTCTTGGGTTAAGTGGTTCAAGGGAGCTGTTGTTGCAAGTGACCCCTGTTTTCCTTCCGTGGGTGTCCCGAGTGGGCAGACCGCTTGTGTCTAGAGCGTTAATTACTCTGTGTCCCTTAATCACGACAGGTCGTAATCCGATTTCCGTGTGGCAATCCGCATGCCACAAGGCCCAATCAACACCTCTGCTATCATCCCCTGCCAGTCAATACACAGCTATTAGCCATCCACAGCCATTCCCGAGGAACTGCTCTGCAGGCATGCCTGGACAAGTTTTGCCAGGCCACACTGGAAAGTAGTTTAGCAAGGCTGGTTAAAATAATCCCCGTTTAATGGGACGTGCATCTTTGGGTTCCCAAAGAATGTCAGGAAGGAATTGCTGCTCTGTAAAGCACAGCATGTTACAGAAGAGATAAATTGTGTTTCCTGAGAATGCTGGAAACACTCCTCATTCTCCCCCCACATTCACACTTCCCCGAATCCCAAATAAATGCCACATTGAAAGAAAATTATTCCTTGCATAAGGGAAAAAATAGAAAACAACAACAGATTCTGTTCCCTGACCTCACCATGACTCCTCTTTTGCCCACAACACTCCATTGTTCTGCCAGGTCCAGACAGCACAGGGAACTGACTAATTTTCCCTGTTTTTAATCCCAAAGCTGCAGTCCATCACCTATACTAAGGATCCTTGGGGTTTGGTGGGGTTTTTTTTTCTTCATCACTGTTTTCAGCAAGTGAGTTAATACTGGGGAACAAAAATGGGGCAGGGATCCCTCTCTCCTAACCTGGGAAATGAGCCACACTTTGATAAGAGATTTCCCCCCCCCTCAGGCTACATGAGATATGAAGGATAATTTTTCAGAGTGCTCTGTTAGGTTTAATAAAGGGAAAGGAATGTATGTGTTCAAGCAGGCATCTGAATTGATACTTTCGGAGCTGTCATGCTCCGTGCTTACAACATGAACCTTTTTTGTCCCTTTAGGTAAACTGGGACATTGTTCCACCATGTGCTTTCCTAAAGCAGCTGGAGGAGGAAGAACATCCATACTCCATCTCTGTGATGGCAAGATACGCTTCAGAACGTGGGGAAGAAAAGAAGGGATCAGCTGCTAAGGGGATTTGAATACCAGAGACTGGAGCTGGGAGGCTCATCCAGTAAACATTACCTGAATGATGTCACTGCATGGAGCTGGTTTGAAGTCGGTTCTGTTAACAGCAATTCTTCAAAGTGGAGCAGATCCACGTCTAAAACAGCTTTTATCCTCCCCAAAAATCAGTCAACGTGCCAATTCGTTCGCCGTGTGGTGGGAGGGATGCTCAGGTGTATCTGATGGTACCTACAGGAACTCTGGCCCACATCAGGAATACCCTGAGGAAAAATCGTGCATGTTTATGGCAATCTCGGAGGCCTTGGCATCAAAATAAACTTGAGGGAAGTGTTGGCCGTCATCACTGGCACTGCAGACAGGGACTGTGCCTTGAAATAGAGCTTGGCAGAGCTCAGCACTGATGATGGCTCGGTGGAGAAGGCGGATTTGCTTTTCCAGCCTGTGACATTTCATAAACATTTTCTGTTTGTTGGAGCTGTGGAACCTCACCAGATCAAACCCTGTGCTAATCTGCCGCAGTTGCCTCCCCAGACTTTTGTCTCCAATGTGTACACACATCTGATTGCTGCAGTTTGGGTTTGTCCTGGCACATTTATCCCTTTGTGTTTGCCCACGAGCACGTGGGAACAGCCTCACAAATTCTCCAGACGATGATTTCTTTTGTTTTATCTGGTCCTGAGGACTTCATTAAGCTGAGAAGTCCTTTGATGCAGCCTTTGACTTAGGGGGTTGATCCACCACCTCCTTCCTGACACATTGGGCCTTGGATTCATTCCACGGGAAGGGAAGCTTGGAAGTGCACATCCCAAACCAGTGCAGCACCAGGCTGTACAGAAATCTCTGGCTCTGAAGCAGGACACGGAGGGGTTGTAAATCCAGAGGGGTGTTTGGAACCCTCAAGGAACAACATGAGGAGAGTCCTACAGAGATCCCACAGAGAGTTTGACCCGCAGGGGCTGAGCATCCTCAGGCTGCTCCAGCCAGGTCAGCGTGATTTATTGCGTTCATCTTTCTCCTGTATCGGGACACGGGAGCGCTGTGGGGCGGCCGTGTGGGGGGGCACGGTAGCACTGCGGGTCGGGGGTTGTGGGGACGCGGGAGCGCTGTGGGGCGGGGTGCTGGCACTCGGACACGCTGTGGGACGAGGGTATCGGGACACGGGGGAGCTGTGGGACGAACGTATCGGGACACGGGAACGCTGTGGGACAGAGGGTGTCCATGGCCCCCCCCATCGCCTCAGGGCGCGCGCGCGCGGGCTCGCCACGGTTGCCAGGGCCCGGAGCAGTGGGCGGGGCGGAGGCAGAGCCCCTCTGGCCAATCAGGACAGACCCTGCCTCGGTCGGCGGCCAATCGCCGCTGGTAAACAACACGCCCCCCGCGAGGCGGGGAAAGGGGCGGGGCGAGAGCCGCCGCCGGCCAATCAGGGGCCGGGAAGCGCGGGCCAATCCGAGCGCGGGAGGGTTTGGGCGGTCTTTTCAAAACGGGTGAGGCGCCGCTGGCGGCCCTTTAAAGGAGTGATGCGTCCCGCTCCGTCTCCCTCCGCGCGGCCTCGCCGTCCCGCCGCAGCAGCGCCGTGCCGCCCCGCTGCCCGCTGAGCTGGAGCGCTGCGGGCCGGCCGCGCCCTGCCCGGACCTTGGGGACCACTCGGGGCACCGCCGGGCCGCGGGGATGGGGATGGACTATTTTACTTCCGTGTGCCACCTCACCGGCGAGGATCGCTCCGCGCGTGACAACAAAAGCCGTGGGCGGGGACGCGCCGCCGCCATCTTGGAGCGGAACCGGGGCTGGGGCGGAGGCGGCCGGGGATGGTGCTCTGATGCTGCCGTGACTCCCCGCGGGGGTCCAGGCCGCCCTGCCTGGATGCGGGGTCAGCGGCCGAGCCCACCCCCGTCCGCGCGGTGACGGGAGCCGGGCTCGCCTCCCCCTCCCCGAGCGCTGAGGGCCGCGGGGGGAGCCCGGTGTCCCCTCGCCCCCGGCTTGCGGGGCCCCTTTGTTTCCCTGCTGCGGAGGGGAAGGAGGCGGAGGAAAGGGAAGATGAGCAGCGAGGCGCTGTGGCTTTTCAAGCAGCTGAACCTCCATCTGGAGCTGGAGGGGCGGTTCCAGCCCCGTGAGAAGGGGCTCAGCCTCATCGAGGGCGCCGCCGAGGTGGGTGAGGGCCTCGGGGGGCTCCTCAGAGCAGAAAGAAAATTCAAAATTTCATAGAAAATTCCGGCTAATGGGGGACGTGCGTTAACTGCAAAAAGTTAATTCTTTTCTCTCTATGTGCCGCTTGTCTTTTGTTTTGTTTTTGTCTTGCTCTGTAGGTATTAGCGTTACGTTATCCAAGCGCTGCGATCTGCAGGGCAAGCAAAATATCTAGGCGTTTAGTATTTATTATTTAAATGTAGAGTGAGCACAGAAGCGAGAGGTTGTGTATTGTTTCCGTCGGGGGAGCTTCCTGCCCCTGCAGGAGACGTGGGATGTCAGGCAGGCACGTAGCAAACAGGGGAACCAGCAGCTTCTCATTGGCGAGGGGTGGGGAAATGAACCCAGAACCGCTCAGTGCTGAGCAGCAAAATGTAAATTGACCATGAACAAATCCACGTTAACGACCATAGTTCCTTGCTGAGTTCAGGGCAGGCTTGTTTTGTTCCTTTGTGTGCTTCTGAGTTCTTTGGGAAGGGCCTTAATGTTTAATCAAAAAAAAAAATCCCTGAGATGAGTCTGCTTGTTTGTTGTGAAAGCAGAGCTGTTGTTGCTTAAATGCTGATATGCAAGGCAGAGACCTGTGTTGTCATCTCTAAGGTCAGGAGTCACTGTGTTTGCCTGCACTTGGTAACTTAAATAAGTTCTAAACGTGTCTTAAAATAAGCAAGTGGAGAGTTGGAAATGTGGTTGTGCTGGCTGTTGCACCAGTGAGACTCAGGACCTGGCTGTAATCTCTGAACTGTGGGTGTGATTCGAGTCCTAAGAGTCTAAATTTATTTGCATTTTAAGTTAATTAGAATTAAATATTTAAGGAAAAAAAAACCATGCTTCTGTTAGATCTAAATAAAAGATGATTTAGGGAGTGAGTCACAGTGATTGCTGCTGCCACGGAGTAATTCTGACTTTGTCTCTCTTGCCGTAGAATGAAAACACTCTGTGTCCAAGACAAAGGAATGCCAAGGTGGAAGATCTTTGGAGTCTGACCAACTTCTTTGGATTTGCAACTGAAACGTTTGTTTTGGCTGTCAACATTCTGGACAGATTTTTGGCTCTTATGAAGGTACAAGTGTGGCTGTTGATTCATTCTGTGCATTCAGCAGCAGCTCTGAGGTCTCCTTTGTGAACCTGGAGTTGAGTGCAGTTCCTTTTTCCTCTAAAGACAAGTAGCAGCTTGATTTATTTCCTCCAATAGATCTGTAACCATCACCATGTAGATGCCTAAGAAAGGAGGAATTAAGGAAAACAAACCCATTAGTGTTACAGACTATCTCTGGGTACTGTGCTAAAGCTTAGCTTAGCCTTGGGACTGATACCAAGTGATCATTTTCTGGTGGTTTTTATCGTGTTTGTGCTGCTTTAAGGCAGCAAGCTTGGACCTAAACCAGTTCTTCATTATTAGATCAGCAGAAGAAAACAAGTTGCATCAGTTCTCTGGTCTGGCTGTCCCTGGAGTGGCACAAAATGCTACGGTGGTAGATGGGGGAGAAGAGCAGGAGCAGGAACAAGCTGTGGAGCGATGGGGCTGCCTGGAACAGGCTCAGACTGGATTTGTGTGGGCTGTAAGCAAGGGTGGGCGAGCACTGCCGCTTGGAGGAGGAGGGAATTGCAGTTCCCACGGCGATTTATTTGTGTAGTCCTGGGGAACAACCTGAGGAGAGGCTGAACTTCGCTTCCACAGCCCCAGCGGATCGGTGCTGCCTTGTGGGCTCTGCCAGCTGGGGTTTGCTCCAGCTGAAGTGATGGAGCTGGTTGTGGCTGGGGGAGGTGTAGGAGGTGGCTGACCCCAGGTTTAGTGGAGATCAGCAAGTCTTGGGCTGTTGAGCTGTGGGTTTCCCAAACACAGTTGCTGTTGAAGCACAGTGTAGGTGTGGGGAGAAGTGCTCATGGTGCTCGCTGTGGTTTTCAGGTGAAACCGAAGCATTTGTCTTGCATTGGAGTTTGCTGCATCCAGCTGGCCGCCCGCGTCGTGGAGGAGGAATGCAACATCCCATCTGCTCATGAGATCATCCGGATCAGCCAATGTAAATGCACTGTGTCCGACCTGAAACGGATGGAAAAGATAATTTCAGAAAAGTTGCACTTTGAATTTAAAGCTACTACTGCCTTAACCTTCTTGCACTTGTACCATACTATTGTACTCTGTCATACCTCAGAAAGGTGAGTTGGTGGTGTTTTCTGAGCCCTTTTTAATTCCCTCCTCAATGATTGCAGCCTTGGCCCTAGAGGAGGCAGCTCCTCAGTTGTTGCTTCCTGGCGAGGGAAAGCTTGTTTATCCAGAGCCTCCTTCTCTTGTGTGTCTCACAGGAAAGAAGTATTGAATCTGGACAAGTTGGAAGCACAGCTGAAAGCTTGCAACTGCCGTCTAGTCTTCTCTAAAGCAAAAGTGAGTAGAAGCAGTTGTTGGTAGCCTCTGAGCAGGTTTGTGATTGCTGGAGTGCTGAGTGCTGTTTTCTTGCCCTTTTAGCCATCGGTCCTGGCCTTGTGCCTTCTCACTCTGGAAGTTCAGACGTTGAAATCTGTTGAGCTATTGGAGATCCTTCTGCGTGTTCAAAAGCATTCAAAGGTGACTGTTTCCAGTGGATTGTTTTTCCAGTTGTTTGGACTGAAACTGTTAATGATGGGTGATGTTACTTTTAGGGGAGCCCTTAAATGGGTCCCTAATGTGTCTTTACAGGGTCTGTTTGGCATCAGCTGAAAGAAGCCATTAAAAAAATGTATAAAATCAGAGGAATGGCTGACCTAGTGTGTATACAATGCACGCTTAAACAGGCAGGTGACTGAACTCATACAGCTCTGGCTGTGTGTTCTGGAGAAACTTCCAGTCTGTTCTCTGGCTGCTGGGCTGGTTATTCCTTTTGCCTGAATAATTGGACCTGAGGGAGTGGCTGGAGCTGTGTCAGGGGAGGGTTAGGCTGGATATCAGGAAAAGGTTCTTCCCCCAGATGGAGGTCAGGCACTGAACAAGCTCCCCTGGGAATGGGCACAGCACCGAGCCTGACACAGCTTAAGGAGCATTTGGCCAACGCCCTCAGACACAGGGTGGGATCATTGGGATTGTCCTGTGCAGGGCCAGGAGCTGAACTCCATGATGCTTGTGGGTCCTTTCCAGCTCAGGATATCCTATGAACTAAAATAGGATTCATGGCCTCTGGCTGCATGCTGCCTCCATTGATGGCCTAGAAGAAGCTTTTCACTCTTGCTGTCAGATTGAACAACCCCAGTTTCTTAAGGGATGGAAGTAGCTCCTCAAAGTACAATATTATTTGATTTTTAAATGGTGGTTTAAATTTTTTTCTTCATATTAAAGTAGTTTTAAAAATTTCAATTCCAGTTGAAAATGGAATTTTAAAAGCTTTTCATTCCATTTTAAAATGGAACAACCTTTGTTTCATTTTTCCTTTGGAAGTTATAATGCAAATGTTAACAAGGACTGACAGGCAAACTGTCAACCTAACTCCACCTTGAACAGGTTCTTGCCTGGGAGCTGTGTAGGAGTTGGTAGTTCACCTTCAAAAGCAACTTTGACAAAGGTACCACAGTTATGACTCACTTCTGTCTTGACAGATATTTTTTCCAGGTCTTTTCCAAGAAAGTAAAATAGAGGGAGGAGTTATCCTTTGAGCCTCTGTGTAACAGACTAAATAATTTCTGGGGTTTTTTTTCTTTTCAGATAAGTGATAGTGACCTACTTTACTGGAGGGAGCTGGTCTCTAAATGCCTGGCAGATTATTCTTCTCCTGAATGCTGCAAGCCTGATCACAAAAAACTTGTTTGGATTGTTTCGAGGCGTACAGCCCAAAACCTACAAAACAGTTACTACAGTGTTCCCGAGTTGCCAACAATCCCAGAGGGTGGATGTTTCAATGGAAGCGAGAGGTTGGTAACACTTACCTGCTTCATTTGTTGGGAATTCTCCTTTTCCTCCAGTGGTCATGGCAACTCCATATAACTATGGCTTAATCACTGCCACTTGGAAGGGGGGGGCGGAAAACGTGCTAGCTCAGAGAATATCAATGGGCTTGGAATACATCTTCAGCACATGGAGAGAGGGGGGAGCTGTCATTGTGGTGTTCAGAGGTACTTGGCAGGGTGGTGGGGAGGCACTGCTGGTTTTAAGGCAGGAAGGCTTGCAAAGGTTTTCAGTTTCCTGAAGGGATTCATGCTGGGTGTCTGGAACACTGGCTTCTTGACTGGTAGGATGTTGTTGGCATCAGGAATCTCGTGCTTTGTTAGGATTTCAGCTTTAGGAGGCTTAAGGAGCTTTAAGTGGAGGAGCATTTAGATGTGGGATGTTGCTCCTAGGAACAGAAGAGTGTGCAAGAAACCCCAGGATTGAGGAGCACTTTGCCACTTTGAAGGGGTTTTGCTTTGTTAAAATTACCTTTCCCACTGTTCCTTCTAGTGAAGACTCCTGTGAAGACATGAGCAGCGGGGAAGAAAGCCTTAGCAGTTCTCCTCCGAGTGATCTGGAAGGCACCTTCTTCTTTGAACTCAAACCTAAACCCAAGTGGCAAACTCTCAGCTGTCGGTTTTAGCACTGAGTCTGGATTGTATTAGGTTGAAGTTTTGAATGCACCATAGAGTCTTTTGGCAATAATAAATGAGGTGGTAATCTGTAAACTGTATTAAGGCAAAACTTGCTGTGGTATATCAATGCTTTGAATGCCTGCCTTGGTTTTTTTTGTTGTTGTAATTTTAAGGAATTAAAAAAAAAAAAAAACCAACATTCTTTCAGGTCCCCAGATCAGCAAAAAAAAAAAAAAAGAGTTGTATAGTTCTTTTGTCAACGGCCATGAATGTAGTTCTTTACCTGGTGATCCAAAACCCTCAGCAGCTCAACACCTGGGTTGATTTCAGGGTCTTGCCTGAGAAGCATGGAGCAAGAGTGAGAAGCTTTCCTGAGATTGTACAGGGAGCTCGTGGTTAATGGAAGAAGTTTGCTCCATGGGGTCCGTCAAGCAAGGAAGAGGCCCAAGAGGAGCTGTGCAGTTGTCCTGGGATGTTCTGATGATTCAACGTGACAGAACCCCAGGCTTGGCTTGATTTCAGTGTTGACCCTGCTCTGAGCAGGTGATTGGACTGCAGTCTCTCTCGAGGGCACCTCCACTCCTTAGTATTTTGGGATTAGATCCAAGTGGCTGCGTGGGTTATGTGGAACGGTGCATGTACGTAGTGCCAGGCTGGAATGGTTTACTCTCCAATGGGCCGAACACTGAAACTGCTTTTCCTTTTCAGCAGGGTCTTGAGTTGTGTACTCCAAGTAGCAATTTTTGAAGCTTGGCTTTTATAAACTTCAGGGATCCCTATTTCACACCAGGAGTATGTGTGGTAAGCAGGAGGTTTCTAGCCAATATAGTTTTCACTTTGAGATAGTATAAATTGTGTGGCCGGGAGTAATTCCATGTTTTCTTTAGTACAGATGTTTTTACACTGAAATTCACCTCGTATACTTCAGTGTGTTTCAAATCTTAACGTGTCAATCCATGCTGTTAGCTTAGACCTCTTAACATGGTAAACCTTGCTAAGTCTACATTCCTTTGAATATTTAACCCTTGTAGTTGTTTTTCAGTATATTCATGTTATTGATTGAGTCATAATCAGACTTGTTTGCATGCTGATGTAAAGCAGTTAGTGCAGGAGAAGTTGAAATTATGCAGTAAAATATCAGGTAAATGTGATGGTGTAATAGTTAATGTAATGGTTTTTCTTCTGAACTTTGTTATCAAAGCACAAATTCCAGTCTAATTGTGTTTCTCCCTGGTGAGGACACGGCTAAAGCAGACTAAAACTAGCTCAGAGTAACGGTGTGAGGTGTGGTGGTGCCAAAGTAGAAATGAAGGAGCAAACAAGCTAAAAGCTGTTTTTTTGTAGGTGCAAGCGTTGCTTTAGAAAGGTAAGAGTGATGCTGTAAGTCCATAACTGTTATGTGATTTCAGTTTTCTAAAAACACACAAAAAGTTTACAAAAAATGTATATGAAAATGTAAATTAAAAAAATGTACAGAAAAAAATTTAAAACAAAAAAACGAACAGAAAATACTGTATTTTTTTACATTGTATGTAACTTTTTGTAGGTCTGTGGCATGTAGATATAATTTATTGTGTACTCTGTATGATAAAAATACTGTACCTCTGAAGACTTCTTGCTGCAAGTCTCTGCTCACTTCAGGAGTCCTTGGGTAAGGAACCTACTGAGTCTTGTTTCAGTTGAGAACAAAAATAAACCAAGTGCTGTATTTGTTACCTGCTGTGAGTGGCGGTCAGTTCCTTGAAGCTTCTGGCTTCCATTTTTTCATGCCGTGCAGGGTGTGTGATCCCACAGCTGCATTCCAGCTTTCCCAGGAGTTGTGGCAAGAAAGAGGAGAGGCTGCACAGTACTGGGTGGGAATCTCACCTCAGCTTTGCTCCTGCCAGTTTTAGAAGCTGGGGCGAGGTATCCTGTGCTTATCCGTGAGCGTTGTGGTTGGCACGTTTGCAAATCCACAGCTCCTGTTAGGGGTGAAGGGTCGTTCCAGCTCAATTCCTCTGGGTTCTGCAGGAATTGTCCTTGCTGCTGGTCTCGGGATGCGCCTGCACCTGCAGGAGCTCATCCAAGGGGCACACCTTGAGCTCATGTCCTGTGTGCAAATCCCTTCCGGCTGGTAACTCACACGTACCCCTGGACTGGGGTGCTCCTCCTGCCAGGGCCTGGCTCCGAGCTGGCAGAGCAGAGGCTGCCTGCCGTAACTGCTGCCAGTGCTTTGATCATGGAACACACTTCCAGCTTCCATTTCAAAGGTGCCTGCTGGGCTCCCCTCAGCGCAGCACCCACCTGCCTCGGGAATCAGCCGGAGCGTGCGCCCTGCCTGGGTGTGCTTGGGGAGAAAGGTGGGAAGCCGTGGGCCGTGTCCTGGGCTCGCACAGCGTGGGAGACTTGATGAGGCTTGAGGTGTGCCACGCAGCCCCTTTCAAGTTCATCCCACGGAAATAAATCGGCGTGGGGAGAGCGTTGCAGGGCTCACTTCTGTGGTTGGAATGGTGTCGGCTCAACTTTGATTTTGCCAGGTCAGATAGGTGCAGATCCCCCTGAGGAGGTTTGCCTGGCTTCCCCCAAAGAATGGGGATTTTGGTGGTTGGCTTGTTTGTAATAGCAGAGGTGTGCGTGGCTTTTTAATGCTGTTTGGGGCTTGCCTGTACCACGTGGTGCAACTTGGAAGGCTTGCGGTCTCAGGAGTTTAAATGTGTGCTCATTTTCATAACTGCTCTGTCAGTAAGACTGGTTTGGGTGGGGGTGAGGGGGCTGAAAGGGAATGTTTTTGTGGGGAAGCCATCTCCTGAAACAACTCCTAGCTGTGTCCAGTTTCTGGGATGTGACTCCCTATGCTGCTCAACCTAGTGGAAGCGTAGTGCTGAAGGTTCACACAGGTTTCTGAGAGGATCCTGGGATGTTGTCCTACTGCTCTCCCATGGCTGGACTGGGCCACAAGGGATCTGTAGTGGAAGCACTTCTGTTCCTGGTGAGTTGTCATTCCATAATAAAATAATTATAATAATGGCCTTTTAAACAGGAAACTTAACTTCCCCACTACTTGATGACGTATGACAAGTGACTCGCAGCAATAAATCATTCAGAATAAATCAGTCAGTGTGTTCAGACCCTGGTCTTAAACAGCTCCCCCTTTTCTTCTGATGGAGTAAGAAGGATGTTCCTGTCAGTCAGAGTTTGGAGCACTCAGTGCACTTAGAGTACTGTACAGTAAAGGAGAGAGTAGAACTGAACGGTCTCAGGCCATTTGTTTGTTTGAACTAACAGGTGAATGAGTTATTCTTGTGATCCCACTTGGCTGTCAGGGCTTTGAAGCTCAGCATAATGGGAATCGGTAAATACTTAGCACATATGTAGTATTATTTATCTTAAAATATATGTTGCAGCTGTGGGGTGTCACATGGCTGTGCTTCATGGTGTAAGCCTGTGGCTGGTGTAGTACATCTCCTGAAAGCAGGAAGTTGCCATAACAACTGAATGAAATCAATTAGAGTAATAAGCAATTAAAATCTCATCCTTAGTGTTGCATAAACATAGCATTTTGCTCATGAATTATTAGCGATCTTGCCTCTAGACCTGTACGTTCTGGTTCTGATTTGCAATCTCAACCATTTTTGAATTAATGAAGCATTTAATTTCTCCTTCAAAGAGTGCTGGTGGGGTTTTTTTTGGCCGTGGCAAGTAGGTTCTTCATCAGAGACGTGAACACTGTTAAGCATCTAAATGGAGGAAACGTTTGTGATGGGATTTCCAGAGCGCCCGGCACTGGCTTTGTTTCCACCCAGTGAAGTCAAGGAGAAGAGTAGCCTGTGGTCTAGGGAAATTTTGTCCTGGGCCTAGAAAGGCAAAGGCAGCTCTTTCCTCTGTCACACACTTCCTGCTTGACCTTCTGTGTATTCCTGAGCATCTTGCTTTCTTTGTTCCCCTTCGGTAGAGCAAAGCCAGGAATAGCTCCTTGCTGTAGTGCTTGGTTGTCAAGGATAAATCAGCTCAAACCAGGGAATGGCAAAGCTGTTGTGGAAAGGTGGGATGTGTGAGGGCCCGTGGGGAAGCAGGGTTTGCAGACTGTTGGCTTTGCAAGGGCCTGTAGGCTTGTTCTTCAAGGGTTTTGTGTGGCTGTGGGTCAAATGTTTCAAAGGCCAGGGTGCACTTTATCATCCCAAGTCTCCAAGGAACTTTGGAAAACATGTCTGCGGTCCAAGTAGCGGTCTTGTCATGTACAGTGGCTGAGTCAGGGATTTAGGAAGCCTTTGGCATCCAGAGCTCAATTATTAACTCTGGTAGGGAGCAAAAGGACTGGAGGTGATCCCTGGCTTTGTCCTGGCAGGAAGACAGCAGCCAAGGCCGCCGGTGGTCTGAGGGTTTGTGCCGCAGATGATCCGAAGCTGGGTGTGGTGTCTGTGCCAGCTCTTTGCCCGAGATATCGGCACAGTGCGCCCACAGGTTATCTGTGTGGTGCCTGGTGCTTTCCTAAGCTTTTATTGTTCCATTAAATGTAATCCTGCCACCTTTATCCTGCCGGGGCAATCAGCAGAAGGCACACAGTCAGTGCTGTAAATGCAGCGTGAGCTGTGTGTATCAGTTGGGAAATAAAACGTGCCTCCTTTGAAGGAATTGGGGTTCGTTCTGTTCCCAGGGTGTGCACTTGGATTGGTTCCCTCCACAGCCTCCCACTGCCGTTGGAGTAGCTGTTGGAGTATTCTTACAAGCCCAAGTTGGGGGTTCCCTCTTGGCTGTCTAATTCCCTGTTAGTTCTCAGGGTGTTTTCTTTAACACCAGGCAGGTGATGATGTGTTCTCCTCTGATCCATGTGCAGGGACACTGTGTGGCTCTTAGTGCCTGTGAAAACATGGATTTCTGCTCCAGTGGGAAAAACCTGTGCACTTTATCATGCCTGGCAATGAGGAAGACAGAGTCAGTCATGCAACGTGTCGAGTGCTTTTCCATAGTTTGCTGAGTGCTGGACAGCTGTTGCAGCTGTACCTAGTGTGTAATTCTCAATATAAAAGATGAGGATGGCTTTGGATTTCTGTGGGAAGCAGCTGAAGGCTTGCTTGACTGTTAAATAAAGTCCTATTTACTCTGTATTGATGTACGTTTTAACGGTGTTCATCTGGAAATTTTCAGTACTGCCACACTTGTTGGAGAGAGACTTTGTGCAATGGAGAATTCACTAACTCTCCTACTCTATGTAACAGGCTTTGCCCGCAGTTGCCATGGAAGCCTTGCCTTTGGCATGCCCTTGGGATTCATCCCTGAACAAAAGGTGCACCTGGAGTCACAGGGCTGCACTCTTCCTATACAGCTTTGTGTCCTCAGAGGGTTAAAGCCCTGCTGGCTCTGGTCATAAATCATTTTCTGCTTCACTGGGGTCAAAGCTTTCATGTTACTCTTTCTTTAGATCCTTCCAGGCCCATCTTTCAGGTGCTGCAGCATGTGGAGCATTTCAGTCTGCACTGGCCATCGCTCGATATTGCTGCTCTGGGATCAGTTTATATCTTTTGGCATCACTTCTCAAACTGGGAGCAGGGAATATCTTATTTTAACAAGCACTAGTAGGTGACAGTGCTCTGTCACCCCTCAGCTGATGCCCTGTGTGCCTTGTTACATAAAAGGCAAATAAAATGCTTTGTGAAATGTCTTGCTCCTCAGAGGTGTTGGGTTGTCAGCCCTGGAGATCAAAGTCCTTTTTCAAGCGGCTGACATCAGCACACACTTTTGTGTCCTTCCTCTTGTCCCTGCCTCAAACCCAGCCTCAAGAGGCTGTGTTTGGAGAAGTGTGTCTGTGCTATGGAAATTTACCCAGCTCAGTAAAGCTGCTTTCCCACCAGCTTGGAAAACCCCTCGCATCCGTGTGCTAGCTTGGGCCTGGCCGTTTGTCAGGCTCAGTCTTGTGCTGTCACCTTGGCTACGGAGCAGTGAAAGGGCTGGATTAGTCCTTATGGTGTTGTGTCACTCAGGGATACCAGGACTCACTTTTTCTGGAGGAGCTGAAGCAGGGAGCTACACAGGCTGGCTTTTGCCACAGATCTTTGAACACATTCCCAATAAATCTTTAGTCTGGACCACATCCAGTCTGTGCTGCAGCTGCCTCGTGGGATGCTGGAAGCACCTCATGCAGGCTGGCAGGTCACCTGTCACCTCCACCAGTAACCTGGGCTGGGGTCCAATTGTCTGGTTGGCTGTTGGAGCAGGGATTCCTCCTTCAACAAGATGCATGCAGGTATGGAATTCCTTGAAAAGTACTGCTCAAGTAGGACTGATCCAGTTCCCAGCAGAGGGGGTAATTTAGGGAGGTTATTTGGATTGCCAGACAGGAGCAGCATTTTTCCTCCTATGTGCAGAGAGGGTGATTTTTCCAGTTGCTGCACACCTCCATCTGCCTCTACTTTCTGAAGAGATTTACGAGCTCCAAAACTCAGGTCTTGTACATTTTAGGGTTATCCCAAAGGGAAAACTTTGGATGTAAAATACCTAATCAACACCTGGGTTTTGCAAATGTTAGCTTGAGCAAGTTCTTCTCTTTAGTAACAGGTTTTTGGAAACAAACAAGCAAAGTTGTCCTGCCTTCCTGGGGGCTAAATGAAAACGAAGTCAGAATGCTCCTGAGCTTCAGGAAGTCTGAAATTCAAATCTGCACTTGGAGCCTGGGCCAGTCTCTTGATTTCCGTTTCAGAAGTGGAAATACCCAGCTGTAGATTGAGCCAGGAGTTATTGGCCAGACCTTGTGTCTTAACAGAAAGTTTTGAGCAGACAGATAGAAGGAAAGATCACGAAGTGTGAGATGGAGAATCTCTGACCATTTTATCTCTAGTCACAAGCATTTTTAGAGCTGACTGGCAGTGCTGGTTGTACGTGCAGGGAGGAGGATCTGGGCTAGAGCATGATTTCCAGGGAATGCAGGTCTAGGAGAAGCCATTTCCTACGCCTTAGCAAAGCCAGAGGAAGAAAGTCAGATTCTCTGGATGTAAGATTTTATCATTAAAGGCCTGAAAATAAACTATTCCGAACACATTTGGAAAGGTACCTGAGTGTGATGGCTTATTTGAACCTCGTGATACCATTTCCATGCCCTTCTGGGGAAAAGGAACCTCCCTGACAGATAAATCACCTGGGACAGAGGTTTTCAAGTGCAGCCTGCAGGGCGCTGGAGGCTTGACAAGCCTCTACGTGCAGCCTGTCAGGGGATTTCTTTTAAACCAGGGCACTGTGTTTATCTGGGGTATTTATTGCACTGTGGATGAAGGAGACGTGGCCCAGGCCTGGCAGCCCCCTGATGGGACTAATCCTATGGGAGGGCTTTTCCTAGCAAGAACCTGTTACTGCTTTCTTTAGGTGTGAATAAAGGCAGTTTGAATATTTTTCAGTGGCTACTGATGGTTTTAATGACTTTTCTGAGCTCTGTTTCTGGCTGCCTCTGTCCTGGGTAACCTGCCACAAAGCATCTGAAATAGTGAGAAACCACCTCTTTTGCAGTGTGTGTCCTCTTTATCATGGTGAGGGAAAAACAAGCTCAGAGCAGCATTTGTGTGGAAATATGAACAAGTTGGAGAAGTCTGGCTGCAGAGCCCCTTCAGCCCTCAGGGCTGCATGAAATGGGTCACTGGAATTGTGTAAGCAGAATGAAAGGAAAGAGGAGAGCCTGTTAATCCTGGGGTTTTTGGCTCCTTGGGCACGCATTTAATGTTAAACTACTTTTCTGACTTCAGGGATTGGCACGTGCTAAAAAGCTCTGCTACAAAGAGGGGAGAGAGCAGCAGGGCATTAATGAAAGGGTACTCCTATGCCTCTGAAAGCAGCAGTGAGTTAGTGATTTTACTGAAACATCTGAGAAGGGATGGCAGAAGCCTCTAGGTGAGGACTCAGAGGGTAAAATGTCAGTAACTCGTCGTCTTCTCATTAGCTCAACTCATTTCCACCTGCTGCCCATCACCGGGTAGCTGAGGAAGGCAGGGAAAGACACTTCCCCACTGGCTCACCTCCTCAGGTGGGAATGCTTTGCAAGGAATTGGGCAGCATGGCAGTTCCCACATGAGCCCAGGTGCAGAGGCTGCCCTTGCAGCGAGCTTCCTGCTCCTTGTGGGAGACCCCGGGACCACCTTTCTCAGCAGAGAGGCCTGAGAAGCATAGAGGTGTCAAGGCTCTCACTTTGCTGCTGCTTTCACAGTCACTGATAGCAGTCACACTTCCACGTGTAAGTACACACAGTTTTTCTAATTGTTCTGCTGTAGTTTATTCTGGTGGCTCCTGTTGAATTGCAACAGAAGCTTGTTTATTCACTGAAAAATGCCTTGGCCTCACCTTGTTTCGGGGGCAAGCAGAAGTCTCTGTTTGCACAGTGTTTCTCTTGGGCAGGTGTTGTCTGGCAGTACTTTGAAGAACACAGGTTGGTTGGTGTCAGTGCAGCTTGTCAGGGAAGCAGTTGAGTTGAAATTGACTCTTTGTTAGAGTTCTGTGCCAACAGCAGTGTTCTAAATGGTTGAAAAGATGGTCTTAAGGGAAGAGTTGGTTTTTGCTAATGAAGTTGGAATGTAGACAGCAGCTGTTAGCCTGTTGTGAACCTGTAACAACAGCCTTTTGGGTTTTTTGTGTCTTGTTTCTTCTGGTTTGTTCTTTCTGAGGAGATGTGTAAGATTTTGTGTGCCTGACCAGTCTTGTCATGCTGGAAGTAGAAGGATAATGAGAGAATGAGTGGATGAAGGAGCTAAGCCAGGATTCTGTTTTTTCCACACAAACTTTCTCATGGTGTCTTTGAACCAGCCTTTGTCAGTGAAACACTGTCTACAGAGCAGAGGTTTGGGATTAGGCCAGCATTTTTACTTCAATTTTAAATACTTGTAACTTGAAGCTGTGGCTGCCCCGTCCCTGGAAGTGTCCAAGGCCAGGTTGGACAGGGCTTGGAGCAACCTGGGCTAGTGGAAGGTGGAACTGGGTGATGTTTAAGTGCCTTCCAACACAAACCAGTCTGTGATTCTGTGTGCAAGTGGGCCTCTGTTGTGACCCTGAAATGCGAGAACTTAACTCTGGTTACGTGCACCTCAAAAGAAGGTTTTTTCTGTAGGTGTGGTAGAAACGTGGGCTTGAGGTTGGGCAGGAGGGTGACTAACCTTAGGAGAGGCTGGGGAGGGAAGGTGTGAGTGTGCTGCTGTTTATGCAAGCACCCTGATAGCTCGAGTACTTCAGAAAATAGCGTAGAAAAGGAGGAAATGTCACCAGGAAATATCAGCTGGGCAGGGCAAATAGCTGTGGCGTTACCTGTGAGGAGGTGGGACTGTGATGGCTCAGGAGGCTGACACAGAGGTGTGATTGGGTTTGCACCTTCACCTGGATTGCCCTGGTCTGAAGGAGAGAGGGAGGTGGGTAGGGCTGAGAGGATGTGTCAGGAGGAGCCTGGCACGGAGGTGATGCAGGGTCGGTGATGGGCAGCACCTCTGCCTCCCCTCGGAGCACAGGTGTGCCACCTTGGAGCTGTGGGAGAGCAGGGATGGGGAGTGGGTGACCTCCTGCACATCATCCCGTGTCTGATGGCATCAAGGCAGGATGCAGTGCCCTTCCTCTCCTTGCCTGCAGCAGTGCAGGCACAATCCTGGGGCTGGTACAGCCGGAGTAGCAAAAATATCTCAATGGCATTTAGCAGCGTGACCTTTCAACGCTTCCACAGGCTGACCCAACAGCACAGAAAACACTTTGGGTGAGGCAGGGCTCGATGGAAATGTGCTGTGAATCACACTCGTGTTGCTGCTGGTCTCTCAGTCCCAGGCATGTGAGTTTGGGACAGATAAACATAATTTCCTTTAGTATGATGACTTCAGCTGGGGAGGGCCCATTGCAGTTGCCTCTGAAGGCTGGATGAGTGTTGAAGCAGTGGGATAGACTTAAAGCTTTGGTTTGCATTGGCTGTAATTTCCCAAGTATTAAAATTCCCAGCTTTTGAAGACGTTTGGCATGGAAGTGCATTTTGTCCACGCTCCCTGCAAAGCTCTGCGTTCTCTGGGGAGCAGCTGAATGCCCTCCAGTCCCATGGGGTGGCTTTCCCAGTATCACTCCCCTCCAGCTGGAATGATAACCAGTCACACCAGACAGGAAAAACCAGGCTCAGGGTGGCTCGCACATAACTGTCAGACAGGCTGGTTGTATCTGCCAGTCTCCAGGGCTGGATGCTTCCTGGGAGGCAGCTTCCATGAACCCTGGGGAAAATGCTGCCCTTTTCCACAGGCTCTCTGTCCTTCATCTTTCCCCTCTGCAGAAGTCTGACACTGTAGGCTGGCACCTGTGTTACCTTTTAGCAAATTAGCATCCAGCAGTGTCTCGGGGGAAGCGTGTCTGCAGGATGCAAGACCCAGGAGAAGTTAGGAAAGGGGTTTTCCCTGAGCTCTGCTAAACTTGGATGCTGTTGTCGCTCCTCTTTGGGATTCCCAACTGTGTGCTCTCCCGGGATTTAACCATGAACAGGGTGGGATCACACACACAAGTGATACCAGTGGGCAGCCTGTGCTCTGCTTGTCCATCAGCTCCCAGTGGGAAGCCTCAGCCATTGTGTTCCTGGACTTGTGTGACACTTAACAGCTTCCAGCTTTTCCCAGGTGTGCAGCTGAACGGTCTCGGGTTCCTTTCTCAGCTTAGGACTGCTTAACCTGCCAGCTTTCCACCTGGGAATAGAGCCAGGGCACACATGCTGGAAAGGCATGGCACATCTTCATGCCTCTGGCAAAACTCTAGGTATGCCAACAACACGTCTCTGGCATTGGGGGGACGGGAGTGATGGAGATTTTGTCCAGTCCCCCAGCCATGCAGGGGAAAGAAGGCAGCTCTCTGTCCTCCTGAACTTCGAGGGTGATCCGTGCAGCAATCTTCCTCCAGGTCCCTTTACATTGCTGCAGGGTCTGCGGGGTCTAACCTGCATTTCTGGATTTCCAGGATGCCTCCATGCCTTTCCCCACCCATAAACCTCCCCTAAACTCTGCTTTGTGCAGAACATCAAGACAAGCCAGTTCTGCTACTGCTCTTGCCTGGGAATTGAGCAAAGAGCACCAACCTCAGTGTTTTGGGAGAGGAGGAAGCCCTTCTTTGATTTCAGCTCTTACCTCCTCTGTCCTTCCCCAGGTCTGAGTTCTGGTGGTTCAGAAATGCTTCTGAAAGCTGCCTTTCAGGGGAAAAAAGCCCCTCTGTGATGAGAGCAGGCACGTGTAGCACCTACAAAGACGTTAATTCCTTTTTTCTGTACAGTCAATTAGCTTGGATTGTGATCCTCTGCCTGCGATCTGGGTGCTTGGGCAGATCCAGATTTTCCTTGCTAGTCTGCTGTCCGTGGCAGTGGTGTGTGCTGCTCTCTAGTGGTCCCAGCTCCGAGCCTGCATGCACTGCAAAATGAGAACCTAGGTGGTGCTTTTTGATGTGTATTTATATATATATATGTGTGTGTGTGTGTGTTTTAAATTTATTTTTACACAGCTCCCTCGTACCACGGCAAGTCTAAACCTTGTCCCTACACAATCCCAGCATTTAGGCTGCCCACGTGCCCCCAGCCCCAACTTGGAGGCAAGAGCAAAGTCCCTCATTTTGTTGTGCTTAGGTTATGTTGGGAAACATCTTTCCAAAGTGCCTTCCTCGTACTCTACTTGGCCAGAACGGCCAGGTGAAATGCTCACTCCTGGCTGCCCCAAACAAGATGGGAATGTGGGGTATGGAAGGGAGGGGAGATAGCCAAACAGCTTCAGGAATGTTCTGGATCCAACCAAGGCTGTGCCCTGCGACAGATTTAAGTCTTGAGGCCTTATTAGTTTTCAGGGTGTGTGTGGTAAGTGACAGGCGAGATAAAAGCTGAGGAAAGATCAAAGCGGGTTTCATGGTTTTTATGGCTTTGTGCTTCTTGGTTTCACTT
Source organism: Monarcha castaneiventris obscurior (assembly GCA_026261815.1). NCBI lineage: Eukaryota > Metazoa > Chordata > Aves > Passeriformes > Monarchidae > Monarcha > Monarcha castaneiventris. The sequence continues at coordinate 1,129,702 of JAMPIT010000622.1, forward strand.
TCATGTGTCTCCCGGAGCCTTTTTTCTCTCCCTGTGCACTGCCCTTTCATCTCCTTCCATGTTTCCACCTGGCAGGAGGCAGCTTGGTGACCTCGCAGCCTGGGGCACGACTTGTGCACTCGACCCACCTTTCTTTCACCCCCCCAAATCCGAGCAATGCTGGATTGTTTTAGGCCAGGACACCTCCTTTCAGTATCGATTCTTCCAGCTGCTGAGATGTACGTCCTTTGCAGAAGTTGGGCTGGAGTTTTGCTGTCTCTTCTGGGAGCATCTCCGGGTGTGAGGCACTGATGTCCAGAGTGCTGATTCAGGGGTGCTGGTTCCAAGAGAAAAGGGGCTTTCCAAGGGGAGGGCTGCTCATTTCATTGGTACTGCAGCTTCCTTCTCAGTAGTGATGACCTGGATTTCCCCTCCTTACCATGTGCACTTCTACTTGCTGCTGGAGAACAGTTGCTCTTGGCTTGGGTTTTTTTCTTTTAACGTAAAAGACTCTACTCCTGTGGTGGATTGTGGGTGAAATGTGGAGAGAGCATCTTCCCCAAGGGAAAAAAGTGGGGAGACACTTTGCAAGAAGAGGAGGGGCCTCAAAGCATGAAGTGGACATTAATGAAAATAATGACTCTGGGTGTAAGCCTGAGAGCGATGGTTGAGTTTGGGTCCATTCCTGGTGTGTTTTTGCCCTTGTGTGTGGCTGAGGAGAGGCACGGTTTTTCCATGGATGACCTACTGTCTTCTGACTTAACCAGCAGCAAACAGGTCAAGGCAATGTTAAGCTCTACCAGAAATAGTAGTTATGGGTTATTCTGCAAGTAACGTGGAGACAGCTTAATTATGGGCTCAACTAAAATGGAAACCACAAATAACTGGAAAAATAGAAAATGTTTAACCAGACTCTAACCAAACTTGTAGTTGCATTTATCAGGATGTCAAACTCCAAGGGGAAGGGGAGGAGACTTTGCCATAACACTCCTGGAGCGGTTGGTGCCAGGACTGTTGACAGGTGTTTGCCTGAATGTGCTGCTCAAATAGGAGTAACTCAGCTCCAGCAGTTACAGCCTTTGACTTCAGCAGAAACTTCCCAGCTTGTGAAGCAGGGGCTGCGGATTTGGCTGGAGGAGTTTCAAGGAGCATGTTTTGGTTTTGTGAATGGACCTGGAGGGCTTCTTCACTAGCCCCAGAAGGAAGTGCTCAAAGCCAGAGACCTTCCTCCCAGCCGGCAGGGATGTGTAGAACATCAGGTTGAAACGGGGGCAGCAAGGCCAAGTTGACAGGCACAGCTCCTGCCCCCAGCCAGCTGCTGTCCATTGGCTCCCTCCTGCTGCAGGATGATGGTTTCCCTCCTCATCCCGTTGCTCCATGGCTGGGGATTGAGCTGTCACTGTCACACACTCCCCAATGCAAATGGCCAACGGCGCCCACAGCCTCGGTGGCACCTGCTGTGGCGTCTAGACCGGTTCCTGTGCCCACATGCAAATGTGTGGGGAGGGAGCCGGCCCCACGGCCCCACTGACACTTTCTGGGAAAGCCCTTGCGTCCCATCCCTGCTTCACGTCCTCCGTGCCAGGCAGAAGTGCCATTGAGGAATAACGCTGGGTTCGTTTCGGAGTAACTCAGGCTCGAAATTAGTCGTGAGCTCGAGGGGGTGCTGGGGTGTTCTCCACGGTGCTTTTCTAGCAGCAAGGACAAGCTGGCACAGCGGTCTGGGGGTTTTCTCCTGCGCTTGCTTGGGGCCATTTGCATCTCTGGGGTGGCTGGGACATCCCAGAAACTGTCCCTGCTCTGGGGTTGGGTGGCGACAATGTCTGCTATTGCTGTCCCTTCAGCAGAAAGCTGCTCCACAGAGGTCCTTACGGCTCAGGATGGGCTGGGGAGGCAGGAATGTTGGATTTGCATTTTCTTTAGTTTCTCTTGTTCTTGCTCCCAGCCCTTCTCCATCTTCCTTATCCCATCTGTTTCGAAGCTCACTCTTACCACATTCCCTTCTTTAGCCCTCAGCACACCAAATACTTCTAAAGATGCCAGAGCAGGTTTCTCACCTGCCTGCAGAGGTGTCATCACATCACTCTGCTGTCTCCAAAAAGGAGCCAAAACCACAATTTTGTCCCCTTGCATCACCAGCAAGTCGTGCATCTTCACTTAAAGGCAGCAAGCAACAGTGAGCTCAATGTGTTGTTCACCCAACCTAATTTTGGACTGATTTCGTTACGTTTTGGCTAATTCTGGTGCTCTCGTGTTGACACTGAAATATGTGTGGGCTTCAGGTTTCTCGGGTTTCAGCAGGAGCCATCTTTATCTCTGAAGCAGGTGATGGACCACAAGCCACAGCGGTGAAGATTCACTGCAGTTGGGGTTTTTGGGGGATAATTTAAAAAAAAAAAAAAACCAGGTTTTTTTTTTCCTCCTGCAAGGAGCCCTGAGTGAGTTGTGGGGAAAGCAGGGGTGAGCTGAAAAATCACTTTCTCCCAAAACAATGGTTTCAGCGAGGCTGAGAGGTTTGTTTGCTGCAGATGTGTGTGATGCAGCCTCTTGTGAATCCTCCCTGAAGAGCTGGCATCTCCATGGCATTGACGTCACGGTTGGACTTCTGCCCATCCTAGTAAACATGAAAAAGGTTTTCCATGTGGCCTTGAGGTGCTACTTGCACCACTTTTTTTGGAGGTTTCTGATTTAGGTACCATGGGCAGGATTCAGCAGGTGTAAAAAAATATTGCAAAAGTCCAAATAAAATTAGATAAAAAATTAATTAAATCAAAATCTTGGCTGTACAGGGGCAGCTGCTGCAGAAAATAGAGAAGCTGTGAGGGTGCTTTGTATGTGTTTCAGTTGATGGTGGCCTGGATGAGGCCACACATCCCTATGTGAGGGCCACTCTTCCGAATTCCTGGCATCCAGGAAGCAGTCAGCTTACAGTCATGGGTCACATCCTCACCCTGCTTCTCCCTTTGCAAAATCACCACTCGTTGTGCAGAAATGCTGGCCACCGCCACGACTGTGGTTTTTCCTTCTGAGAAAACACCACAGTGTTCATCAATTGCACGTTACTCATCCATCAAAATGCCGTGGCTGCTGCCAAGCCCATTCACAGACCCCCTCAAAATCCATCCAGCTGATGCTTCTGTAGCTTCTGCTTCTTTCCAGGGAAGGCAGGAGGTGGACACCTGCCCTGTGGCCACAGATCAGGGGCATGATCTGGCTCATCTTGGTCTGTCCATTGCATGTGTCCAGGGATAATTTTCTTGTACCAATTTCGTTAAGCACTGCCAGCAATGCTGTTGGATTCCCCAATCCTGGAAGAGCACCAGCTGAATGCTCCAGCTCCATCTTTTCCACTGTGCAGCTCTGGGGAAAGTTGCTTTCATTTCTATTGTTTTTTCCCAGCTCTAAAAAGCAGGATCATTTTAAAGTCAGGAACTTCAGAAAGATTTTCAGATGTCTTTTATGCTTCCATAGCAGTTTGCATAGGTGACCAGTCATCTCTCCTGATAAATTGCTCCCTTTCCCACCATTTTTTCCAAGAGACTCCCACCATAACCCCACAAAACCAGTCCTTGGTTAGGTTCTTCCTAACAACTCTCTGCAAGGAAATTGAAAACTCTGAAAGGATTGAAAAAAAAACAGTTTTAAGGCCATCTCCTCTTTCACTGCTGTGACAGCAAGGCACTCATTCTTTCTGTAGGACTTTGGGAATAGCTCATAGCAGTTGTCCCTGGCCTCTCTGTGACCCTGGTGTACAGGGAGTTAAACTCCTTAATTGTCCCTTGGACAAGCACTTCACAAGACTTTTGGACCTATGTCAGAGGAAAAACTGAGATTTTCAAAGAGGGATGCGCAGCTTGAGTGGAAGACTTTTTTTTTTTTTTAAATTTACCGTTTTGTTGCTATATAAAATGCTGATGTGATTTGAGAGCTCTAAATTACAACATTATCACACAACCACATCTCTTTTCTTCTGTCCTCTTCCTTCCTCCTCGCCTCACCACATGTCCCGTTCCCCTTTTGCTTCCCGACTGGTGACTTTGCCAACTTCATTTAGGGCAAAGCAACCGTCCCACCAACACCCGAGGGCACAGGGTGCTCCTGTGGCCATCCTGGCTGTGTTACTCGCCTGGCCAAGCGTGGAATTGCAAAGATCTGAGTGGAAACATAGAGCAGAGAGATAGTGATTATTTTTCCACGGCACGGCGTGAGGCGTTTTCGCTGACGAGAGAGGCAGCAAAAATAGCATGGGGAAAATATAGCCCCAAGAAAGAAATATGTAAATGTCTGAGTGCACTAAAAACCCCCTGCTTAGTCAGGGGCTTGTGCTCTGCTTTTATTCTGGGCTGATTTTTGTGGCTGAGGGGGAATGAGGGGTGATGTAGGTAGAAACCCACAAGAAACAAGGCGTGGGGGAGATTGTGTGGGGAATCCAAACGTTGCACTCCGTCCTAATGGCTGGTTTTAATTAATAATATTGGCAATTGAGCTTCTGGGCTGGCTGTGGGGAGCATCAGAGAAATGACATCACCTCTCTCCGTGCTCCGCCGGCCGGGTGTGACTGCTGAGGTGTGAATTTCGTGTCTGTGCCGGAGCGTGACCCTCCCCAATAAATAGGGGTGTTTGTGCGCCCGGCTCCTCAGAGCATCTCCGGGGCTGAGCCTTCCTTGAGGATGGGAACACCGGCTGGGGTGGGGACGGGAGCCCCCCTGCTCCCATGGCTGCTGCTGCTGCTGCTGGTGATGTCCCACTCTGCCCATGCAGGTGAGCTCCAGGTGGCTTTGCTGGCATCACCCACATCCTGCACCCTGAGGGACTGGGGGAGCTTGGGATCTTCCTGCCTGTTCAGCCAAGGGCTTGCCTTGTAGCCGTGTTGGGAAGAAGCACGACCATCCTTTGCAGGGGTTCGGTTTAGCTTTTGGGAGCAGTGTGGGAGCAGGGAACTGAGGTAGAGGTGCAGGTGGCAGCATCTCACCGTGATCCCTGCAGTGCTGGCAGGGAAAACACGGGAAAGGAGACTTCCTTTGGCTCCCGGAGTTGCTGCATCCCTAATGGCGCTGTCTGTGCCTGTAAGTTGCCACCTTCTCTCTCTCTCAGCCATCCTGGAGGTGAATGGGAACCTGAGCTGTAGGTGTGCCAAGACAACCTCGGAGTACATCAGTCCCAAGAAATACGAGAGCATCGAGATAAGGCCTGTGGGCAGCAGCTGCAGGCGCATGGAGATCATGTAAGTGCCGTGGGCTCTGCTGCTGCCACCACCTCCATTCTCCACTGCCTTGCTAGAAATGAAACCTTTCCAAAAATGCCACCAGCTCACTTGGTGAGAAACATCAGGTGCAGAAACACAGGTCCCCAGGGCCCAAAGGAATCTTTCCGGCAGGGGAAAATGTACTTTGCTCATGCTGGAGCAGGGGGTGTTTGCAGCTTGGAGGAAGCACTTCCTCAGACACTGAGTCAGCATGAGCCGTAACGAATCTTCCCAGATTTTTATAGCTGCTCGGTGTTGATAGATTTGTAAAGCTCCAGAAAAAGTTGTCTTTGAGAAATGTTCTGGGCTTCAAGTTTCTGCTCCGCGTGGGAATGTCTTGCATCTCGCTTGTTCCCGGCTGTGTTGTGGCTTCCTCTGTCTCTGGCGGCTTTCTACAATCTCTGGCGCTGTGAGCGAAAGCTGAGTCTTCCCTGTCAGCTCTGGCTGCTTGAATCCTTGCCTTTGGAGGGGGCAGGAATGCTCAGGAGCTCTCCTTGTGTTTCAGAATTAAATTAAGGACCTCAGGGAAGGTGTGTGTGAATCCCGAAGCCCCTTGGGTGAAGAAGCTGCTGAAGCGCATTGCCAGCACGTAAGTTGTTCGACAGAAACCCCTTTGGCTCACGTGGCCCAGGACAGCATCCCAGCACATCCATGGTTCTAGGAAGCTCTCATGGGCCCAGGAGCTCCCGGAGGGGCTGCTGCTGTCCAAAGGACCCACTTCCAAAGCGATGAGGGGCAGCTCTTTGCTGTGAAAGCAGTGTTCAGACCAACACCGCCTATTTGTGGGTCTCCCTGGTTTATGCACAGTGCTGTGCTTCCAACCCATTTTGGGGGGAAAAACATGAGGGGAGCAGTGGCAGCAGCATGGTTTGCTGGTGGCAGATGCAATAGCGTGGTGATGCTGGGCTGGGAAAGCTGCCCTCCTTCGTTGTGCCTGTGCTGGGCTTGTGGCCATCCCGGCGAGCGATGCCCGCCCCGGGGAAGCGGCAGCGACTTCCCTCGGCTGGGGCAGCAGCTTCCTCTCCCGGACCCACTTTTCTCTGCCTTCACATGTTTCTCCTCCTTCTGCTTTTCACAGGAAGAAAAGATAAGTTTCCTGTTCAGGAAGTCGCTGCCCAGAGCCCCGAGGCGGGCTGGCGGATGATGCCCAGGTGTGCAGACCTGGCTGCTCCTCACTTTGGCCTCGCTTCCTCCCCTTCCCGAAAGCCCCACATCTGGCTCTGGTGGCAGTGGCAGTGGGGAGGGTGGCTCACTGCTGGCTCCAGCCCCATGGCAAGTTTGTGGGGGTGTTTTCCCCTGCTCTTGGTCCCTGGATCAGTGTGAATATAGATCCTTCATTTATTTAGTTGCCTGTGGACTGTGAAGTCGTTCCCTGTCAGGGGCTGTTCCTGCTTCTTTAGGAATGACTTTGTGACTCTTTCCACGTGAAGTGCTCAGTGACAGAGTGTGTGTCTGGGGGTTGTGTGGCGCAGCATGGCATGTCCTGTCCCGAGAGCTGAAGCCAATAAAATTCAGGATTTTTCCTTCTGTTGTATTTTCCCTGGATCTCCTAGCTTTGAAGCAGTGTATGACATAGAATCATAGGACAGCTTGGGTTAGAAGTGACTTCAAAGCCCATCCAGTCCCAGCCCCTGCTACGGGCAGCGACACCTTCCAGTGTCCCAGGTTGTTTCAAGCTCCATCCAACCTGGCCTTGGACACTTCTAGGAATGGGGCAGCCACAGCTTCTCTGGGCACTCTGTGCCAGTGCCTCACCACCCTCACAGGGAAGAATTTCCTCCCAGTATCCCATCTAACCCTGCCCTCTGGCAGTGTGAAGCCATTCCCCCTTGTCAGGGGTCCTTCCTGTTATCTCCCTTGGTGGTGATTTGAGGGCACAATGTTGCTGGTAGGGAGATGGGACAATCCAGCCAAAGTGCCCCACATCCAAGTGATGGAGCTGGGATTTACAGGTGGCTGTAAGGCTTTAAAAGCCAGTCCAGGCCAATAAAGAAATATATTGGGAATGGATGTGAGGTCACTTAGCAGAGTTTTGGGGTAAAAAAAATCAAAAGCAAATGTCGCCAGAGCACTGCTGGTCTGTGCCTTGCGGGGGGACAACGTGGTTGTAGGAGAAATGAGTAAGAGCTGATCGTGCAGGACAGAAAATCACCCCAGCAAACCTCCGGGCTCGTGGGGCTGTGTGCGCTAAGAACGAAGTTGGAGGAAACAAAAAAAGAAAGGAAGGGGAGAGCAGAGCCGGTTTCGGGAAGCCGGCCCCCCCCTGCCAAGCCCCAAGCCACATTTTTATCGGCAGCGTTGCGCCGTCAGCAGGGAGCGGGGTCGGGCAAAACCACCGCGACCCCGGGGCCGCCCGCCAGTGCCGCCTCACTTCTCCTATTTCCCGGCTCAAATAGGGGGATGCAGCCGGGGCTGAGGCCGGGGCCGGCATGGCTGTGCGGGTGGCCCTGCTGCTGGGGGTGCTGCTGGCCACCCACCACCCTGGGGACACGGGTGAGGCTCCCCTTGGGTGGGCTCGGGGCGTGCTGGGGGCAGTGGGGCTTTCAGGGTTTAAAGTGGGTGATCCTGGTGGGAAGTGGTGAGAGGTGCATTGCTCAGAGACGGTTTTGGGGTTGGCAGCGGGGTTTGGGGTGGTGCGTGAGCCGTGGCTGTGTGCCCCTCCAGCACTCCTGGAAGCCAACAGCAACCTGAGCTGCCGCTGCCTGAAGAGCACCCGAGCCTTCATCCCCCCGGAGCAATACAGCAGCGTCGAGGTCTGGCCCGTGGGGAGCAGCTGCCGGCGCCTCGAGGTGGTGTAAGTGGCTCCCGGGGCTCCGCGGCCTCTGCTCCCCCCGTGTCCCCCGAATTGCTTCAGTTTCATGCTCGTTTTCTTTGTGAGAAGGGTGGGAGGCTCAGCTGTCTGCGGGAGGGAAGTGACGTTGCTGAAAGCCTGCGTGTTTTCTAGGATTAAGCTGAAGAACCTGAAGAGGGTCTGTGTGGATCCTGACACCCCTTGGGTGAAGAAGCTCTTGCAGGACCTCCCTCACCTGTAAGTTCCCCCTTCCCCCTGAACACCACGAGCTCCCAGCAGGACCAGGGGCATCCCGTGGGAACCTGTCTTCACACGTTCGTCCCCCTTCTGCTTTTGGCAGGAGGAAGAAAAAGGCTCCCCGCTGAGGAAGCTGCTACCAGAGGCACGGCCAGATGCGCTGGGCTCAAAACTGCCTCCCTTCCCCATCCTACTGTTGCCTTACCCCAGTCCAGAAGGGAGCATGCTGCTGCCTGAGCCCCTTTTTATGCCTTTAAACCCCTAAAAATGCCCGTCCCTGCTTCCAGCCTCTCCCATCCCATAACCATGTGCTGGGTGTCCCTTTTGAGCATGACCCAGCAGGCCCAATAAAGGCAGCAGGCCTCTGTCACTGTCCCTTGCCTTCCTTCCTGTGGCATGCTGGGGGCTTGGGATGCATGGGGTGGGAGGCGTGGGGAGCACCAGCCTTTGGCCAAAATCACAGGAAGTTTGAAGATGTGGCTGCAGCAGCTTCCACCTTTTTTTGGCGGGGAGGCAGCACGGGCCACGTGCAGTGGGGGGAAGCGAGGGCAGGGAAGTTGAGGTGGGGGGCAGCCCCTTTTTCCTCCCCCTCCGGCTCTTCCCAGCCTGTGAAATCCCCCTGGGGCGGGGTCCGGGCTATAAAACAGCCCTGGCGTGGCTCGGGGTGGGTGGCGAGGATGCGGCTGCTGCCGGCGGCGCTGGCCCTGCCCCTGCTCCTGCTCCTGAGCAGCTCGGTGCCGGCGGGCGGTGAGTGGCTTTGGGTGTCCGTCCGTGTTCCCTTCCAAACGCCTCGGCAGTGGCATTGGCTGTCCCAGATGGGGCTGAGCGTGGGCTCTGCTAAGCTTTCGGATTTGTTTCTTGCCTGTCTTTGAGCTTGAGTTTGTCTGTTAAACCCTGTGGCTGAGCCGGAGCGGGATACTGGGGCTGGAGAGGGGTTTTGCCTTGTGAGTTTGAGATGCTTCTCTTCCAGACCCCATAAAACTTAAGTGCTTGGTGGGTGGGCAATGGGTTTAATTCATAAAATGTTGTCTAAGTTTTCCAACCCTGCAGCTAAACCCCCTCCATATACAGGAAAAGAAGCTTTGAGGCTGTGCTGGGAGGGATTAGCCTCATTACAAACCCCATTAAGAGCAGCCCATGGGTGTCAGGGAGGAGATGGGAGAGTGGGGAGGGGGGATGTCCCCATCTGCCTCCCCCACTGGGGGCCGAGACCTGGTGTGGGCTGCCCTGGGGCACAGGTCTGTCGCTGGAGAGCCTGCTGACCAACATGAGGTGCAAGTGCATCAAATCCACCGCCCACGTCATCAACCTGGGGCTGATCCTCACCATCGATGTTACCCCTCCGGGCATTCACTGCAGGAGGAAGGAGATCATGTAAGTGGGAAGCCTGGAGACCAATTCCTGCGAGTTGCTTGTTTATGCACTGGTGCAAGAGGACATGGGGGGGGGGGAAGCCCCCAAATGCTGGGGTGACCCTTGCTTCCTGATTTAAAGGGGGTTCCTCCCAGCGTGGCTCATTGTGCTAAGGTAAAGGCCCCAAAGTTCCATGTCTCTGCTGCCCAGGGCTCGTATCTGTGCCTAGGGAGCAGAGGGGTTTTCTCTGTGGGTTAGAAAAGCTTTGGGGAAGGGGTGTGCGTGGGGCTGAGGGGTCTCGTGGCCTTACAGCCTCACCCTGAAGAAGAACAGGCGGGTGTGCGTGACCCCCGAGGCGCCCTGGATCCAGCTGCTCATCCACAAGCTGACGCAGAGGTACGTGATGCCCAGTGATTGGAGAGCACCCAGCATCTCCACCGCCTTGGCAGGACTATCTCTTCCCCCTGACTCCCATTTTCCTTTCTTTCCTCCCACAAAATCTGCAGGAATGACGTCAAAAAGGCATTGCCGCGTCCGCGGCGGGAAGCACCGTGCTGCCAGACCCCTCGGAGACCTCCCACCCCATCCCTCCCACTGTCCATGTCCAAGGAGCCCACGGTTACGAATTCCTCGTGGGACAGCAATGACACAACCCCCCTGCCCTGAGATACACTGGGTTTAGTGGCACAATGCTGGAGCTTCCTCCGCTCTCTGGATTTTGGCGGGGCCAGGAGCCTTTCCCTGCTTCCCCCAACAAAGGCTTTTCCCTCAGGCACCCGCTGTCTCCCTCCGTTTCAGGTGCCTGCGTTGTTCCCGCATGCAACCACAGCCCAGCCCGGCTGCCACCAATAAAAGGATGAATGTGCTTCCCCCCTTGGCTGTGGCAGCTCTTTCTGCCCGGATTTGTGTAAAAATGGGGAATTTTGGGGTGGGGTTTTAAGCCAGACTGTGGCACCGTGAAGCCTTTGGCTGCTTTGCCAAGGACGTTTTCCAGTGCGCTGCCTTTCCTCTGCTCCAGGATTTGGTGCCTTTTTCTGACAGCTCCTGGCAGGAGCCTGTAATTGCAGGAGTTGGATAGGGTCTGGTGCTGGCTCCTGGCTGTGGAAACACGGAAGTGGGAAATTTCCCAGTGAATGGAGCCCCATTTTCCTGGGATGGAGAACCCGGCCTGGCACAGGAATGTGCCTTGGCCAAACGGACTGAGGTGACACAGGTGTGACTTGTGACCCTGTGCAGGATTATCCCTGTTTACAATCTGGCTTGGTCATTCTGGGAGGAGGTGTTCAAGGTCTGTAGGAATCAAATTTGTGTTGCCCACCCACCCCTGCTGGATGCCAAAAATGTGTCCCTGGGCAGTGACAAGCTGGGAATTCTCTGTATCCCTCTCCTTCCTGCCCTGTGCTCCTCAGGAACAACAGCAGGGGCAAGAATGGTTGCAAAAGGGCTATTTGTTCATTCCAGAAGGACATGGAAGTACACGGGTGGGAAGAAACCAGTGGATGTTTAGACCTATCCATCGTGGGTGAGCAATATCCCACATCCACGGTGATTAAATTTTTTAAAAAGTAATTTTCAAAGGGAGGAAAAATGTAGCAATTCAGGGGTTGGTGACCTCCCTTTCCCCAGCTGCCTGAAGGTCTAGGCCAAGCAACATTTCCTCATGCCAGAGCTTGGCACGCTCTCAAATTTAAAGCAAAGCAGCTATTCCCATGAACCCGGGCGTAAATCCCCCTAAAACTGTAGCGTAAGCATGGCCGGGAGTGACACTGCAGCTGCCCCTGCTCCACGTGCACTTCCATCTTTTCTGGGACGGGACCTCCCGGGTGCAAAGGCAACACAAGAAAGAAATCTGACTTAAAAATCTCCTGAGCTCTCAAAGTAACCACTGAGATGGCGTGGGAACCTCCAAAAAGGATGGATGAACCCTGGCACCAGGATCACTCTCACCTTCACCATTACCACAGGGAGGGGTTGTGCCATACCTGGATCTAGAGGCTCATGATCTCCACCTAAAATTGCTTCTAATTAAAAATGAGTTCTTGGCTGATGCTTGACAGAGAGGATTAAGGTGTGAGTGGTTCCCACAAGGTTCTCTTGGGATCTGTGTCACCTTGGAACACCGGAGGGTGAAAGGGAGGGAGTGTGACCAAACTTGTGTAAGGTTCAGGCTCTGTACAGTGAAAGAAGGAAGCAAAAATATTCAGCTACATTGTACAAAATTCTCTTTTTTATATATATATATATGTATATATATATACACACACAAAACCCCGTATCGGACAGATTCACCAGATTGAGTTTTAAAAAGTTGCTTGTAGAAGGGTGTTGGATTTTGTTTTCTCTGCTGGCTTTAGGCAGTGCTGTCGCTTGGGAGTGGACACCAGGCACCGTGTTTTGGAAAGTAAACGGAGGCAGTGAGGAGCAGGGAAGGGCTTGGAGCCTTTTTTCCAGGTGTTGCCTGCAACGTGCTGGGACCTGAGGCTGGGAAAAAAAGCACCATCCCCTCACTGCTCCTGCTGGGAGGGGAAAACCAGGAGGAGAACAGGAGGAGCCGCACAGGAGAGGCAGGTAAGCATGTGCATCGACTGAAACATAAACAAGACTGGTTTTTTTTTGTGCAATGTCTGTTAAAATAACATTTTTGTGTTAAAAACCGCACGGTGTGACGAGCATTGGGCAGTGCAGCAGAGAAAATCCAATGGAACACCTTCCATCGCTAGAAACCAAAGGGAAGTCCAGCTGGAGCAGCTTACAACGTGTGCCAGGGTTTGGCTTTTCCCATCCCCATCCTCTCCCACCCCCAGATTACAAAACGGTGGTGCTGGGTTTTTCTTTTTATTACTAAATGGGCTCCTCTGCAGTTCATAGACAATCACGGGTGAATTGGAAATTCCATTTTATACAAACAGCTCAAAAAATATTGGGAGTGAAGTATGGTTAGGAAACACTGCTCACGTTGGGATCACCGTGCGGGGAGGAACAGGAGGAGCAGGTCAGAGCACGCCTCTGGAGCGGAGCGTCCCCCCTCCCCAAAAAACATACAGCAGCTGAATACAGAAAGGTAATGTCCACAAAATTAAGTTTTTCATGCTATTCTACTTTCCAGTGCTCTCCAATCTGTGTGCCATGGCCAGGTGGGGAACGCTGAGGAATATTCCAGCAGAGATACCTGCACCCAGAGGAAAATCCATCTCTGGAAGGGCTTTTTTATTTCCCCGTTTTGTTTTGTTTTGTTTTTGCACAAAGCAAGTGCTGCACAGGAATTTCCCCCAGCTCCCATCGCTTCCAATTGATCCCAGACCACAGATGACACCCCCATTTTTTTAGGCACTTCTTTTCCAAGGGAGTTGTCACTTTGCTGAACCCATTTTTGCATTCTGGCCCACTCCACCCCCTCCCTGGCCCCCAGTCAGAGTCAGGGAATAGTTTCTCCTCTAAGTCCAATTGATTTTTTTTTTCCCCCCCATGGAAAATTTCCTATGTATAAAATGACAAAGGAAATGTTTAATTAAAGAGGAACAGCCTGACTTGGCAGTTTTGTAAGACAGAAGATGGCTCTTTAGTATTTAAAACTAATTTCACAATTCAAATTGGACTTTTTTTGAAGTATACGAAGGAGACATAAATATAGGCTTATCAATCTGCTTAAAAATTTCATTCACATCATGGAAAATGTTTTTCATTTATTAAAAATATCACATTTGGAGACTAGAAACAGTAAAGTGCATGAAAAGTTTCAAATAGAAATTCAAGAAAATCTTATAGCAGCAAAAAAGCAGAATAAAGAAAAACTTAAAAACACAGACACGACCTTTTCCTATCACTGTGCCTTTTTTTTTTAGACATTAAGCAGCCAAACAGGGTTTTTTTTTCAGAAAATTGCATCATGTTTAATGCCTCTTGAGGCACAAGGTTTTGAACTGGCCACCCAGAGCATTAAAAGGAAAGAAAACAAGGATTTCCAACACATCCAAAGAGCATTAACATTTGGGAAGGAACCAGCAGCTTTTTACTTCAGCCCTGACGGACAACAGCTCCGAAACAAATTGGAATTGGGAGGGTTTAGAGCTCGAATTTGATCACAGATATTTGGTTATCTTTGGTTTTCTGATAGTACTGAGATGAGGGGCAGGGCCACGCTGCCAATCATTTATAGTCAGGTATTAAGTGCTTTGCTAATGTGCAAAATTTATGTTGGATGCAGAGTTCAGTCTCCATTTTGGATTCAAACAAACAGTACATCTAATATTCTTCCTACAAAACAAGCATCTCTAGTTTTGTTTTTCTTTCTCCTAAAAGGTTGGCTCAATTTGCCACGTTCTGGAAAAAAGCATTACCTTGAAATACGTTAAATGCAAGTTTTTAAATCTCTTTTGTCCATTTAGAAGTGCAGCTTCCTACTGAAAAGAAAAAGCCAGTTTAAAATAAAAAAACAAACAAACAAAAAAAAAAACCCAACAAAACAAAAACCAACCAAGAATTAAATTAAAAACCTGGAAAGGGGAATAATACTTTGGTTCCAGCCCTAGTGCCAAATGATACCAATATGCACCAAAAATGTGCAAAAATCTCATCTCGAACACGTAAAGGAAAGGAGCTCGAAGAAGCAGCTGGAGGTTGGCCATACTTCACTCCTCTACAGTGGGATTTACAAGTGTACAGGTCCGTGGGAGCAGGCGGGAGCCTGCCCGAGGGGGCTGCACTACCTGCGGGAGGGCAGGTGCACCCCGTTCACCAGGGGCAGCAGCGGCGGCTGCAGCTCCAGCTGCGTCAGCAGCGAGAAGTGGTCGGAGGGGATGTGCGGGTGCGGGCACCCCGTGATGTTGTTGTCCACCAGCCACTGAGGGTCCAAAGGCCCCAGGACTCCCAGCACGTTCATGTGAGTGTTGGAGTAGAAAATGTAGTCAATCACACCCTGCGGAGAGAGGGGAGAGACAGCGCCGTGAGGGCAGGCACCGCGCCGGGGTCGAGCTAGGGGTGCACCCTGCATCAATCCTCATTAAACCCGGGGCAGCCAAGGGCAGGGAATTAAGGCAGCGGTGCCTGCCGTGTCCCAGAGAGTGGTGCTTACTTTGAAGTCAAAAGTGTAATTGGTGTAAGGCATCAGGTTGTTCTCGTAGGCGCTCTTGAGCTGGAAGCCGTGCGTGATCCTGCCCTCCGAGGCTCCGTTCTTCCCGTTGCCGCTGAAGTTCATGAGACACTCGTTGTAGCGCAGCTCCTTGAAGTCCTTGTGGTTGTCAGCTACTATGCCATTGCTCAGGTATTCCACCACACCTGTTGGCAAGAGGAAGGGCTGAGGGAGTTGCTCTGAAAGGCAGCTTTGGCCTGGGAATGTTAGAAACCTCAATGCCACAAAGACACGCCACGAGATCAGAGTTAGCAAAGCAGCCCCCTCTCCTTAGAAAGTCTTCATCAGGAACTCACATCTTTCCTACTTCTTATTGCTGTTTCAGGCATGGGTATTTATTTAATGGTTTATTTAAAATCTAATTGTGCTTTTCTACACTTTTGTAGGTGCAACCAGCTCTCATGGAGTGTCCAGCTGAGCATGAAAAGCAGGCAACTCAACCAGAGGACTCACAGTCTCTTCAGCCAGATTTCCAAAGGCAGCTGCTCCTAGGAAAGTTTTCATCTGTACCTGCCCTGGGTAGGCAAAACAACCCCATCGCCTTCAGAGGAAAAAGTGGACTCAAACGGTCTAAGAAGGTAAGTTAAAAATTAAGCCAAAAGCAGCCTTACCTGAATCAGGCAGTGAGTTGAGATCCGCACACAGCACCAGAGGGATAGAGTTGGGATCTGCTGTTGGGCTACTGGGCCTGCTCGAGGCTTTCTCCAGGATGTTTTTCAGCTCCGAGACAAACATCATGGTCTGGATGAGTTTTACATCTGAGTATTCGGGGTCCCAGTGCATGTGGGCATTGGCCACGATGAGCAGCTGTTTGTCCACGTGAAGCGATTTCATACCTGGACAAACAATTTCAGCAGTGAAAGGTTCTGTGAGCACAGCGGGTTCCCGCTTGTTCATACCCAGGGTGTAGCTCCTCAGGGCTCAGGGTCAGACACACCAGCAGATGGGTGTGTATTCATTGCTTAAACCTGCTGAAATGCCTACAGAATGGCCCAGGAAGCTCCTTCCAGCCCTGGAATTTCTCCTTCTCTGAAGCCATCAGAACCCCAAGCATGCAGACAGAGCAGGGTGGCAACTTCACCTGTGCTGGAATTGTCTGCTGCATCTGATCAAACTTAATGAAAATGTGACAGTCACTCAATCAAGAGGCAGGAAAAGATACCTGATAATCTCCCTCTTCCACATCAGTACGTTAGCACTGACATCTAATCACTGCGGGAGGATGGAAGGACTCAATCGAGGGGAGGAGAAGAGTTGAAAATAGAAGTTGAGCATTTTTGAAAACTACTGGAAAGAACAAATGCGTGTAAACACAGTGACCTTGGGAAAGCTGAGCTGCTCGAGCAGAATCTAACAGAGTAAGCAAGCAGGGATAAAATCTTGAAAGGAGAACAGGAAATGCTGGGCATCTTGCTGTGAGCAAAACCAGACCAGGAAATCATGTCCTCTGTGCCTGTCTCAGCCACCGACGGGCTGGATTTGGCTGCCCCACCAACAGGAACAGCATGGATTACCTAGGAATAACTCGTGCCTTTCCGTGGAGCTGAGTATCAGTGACGACACCACGGCTGTACTCACTTGCTCCAAATAATTCCTTGTGCACCTCCAGCACCACGGCGACTCCGATGTTGTCCTTGGTCATCACTCTGTTCAGCATGGCTTCCGAGCCCTCCGAGTTGGCCATGGCCACCTGGTTGAACTCCACCGTGTGCTTCTGCACCAGCGTGAACCTGGGGCAACGGGGGGAGAACCACAGTGAGCAGCTGTGACCCATGGCCCCCCTGGCAGTGTCCCCATCTGGAAATCAGCATCCCTGTCTGCTCCCACAGGCAACCCTCTCTTCCAAACCACTCGAGCTGCTTCTAGACACGACCTGAGAGCTACATTTTCGTTTCTGGAAGCAGTGAAAACTCCGAGAGGCAGCTCAGGCTTTGGGAAACTTCCCCCTGATTACTGGAAGCTGTTCTGAGGTTCCAGTGTAATTTTAAAAGCTGCTGCTGCCCCTTACTTTTCCGTTTTGAAGAATATGGCGCAGCCGTCCACATGCTTTTTCTCCTGCTCGGACATGATTTTGGCACGTGACTTTGGAGAAAAGAATCCGTCGTATCCCCGTTCTTTCAAGGCTGGCAGGAAAAGGGTGAAGTATTGCTCCGTTTCCACTTCCTGGAATGGAACACAAACACCTCAGGCTAAAGCAGTGAAGGAAACCTGTCCTTGTGCCTGCCCTGGCCTGCAGTCAGAAAAGCTGCTGTCTGCCCAACCCGTGGCACTTCCTAGACCTAGATGGCCTGCTGGGAACTGATGTGCATTTCTGGATTTCCTGGAATCCCTCCCAAAGGCAAAGTGACAGGTGTATTTTGAATAGCAGTAGACTCCACCTGGTATTTTTGCCACTGGAATATGGATACACAGCTTGTATTGGGAAGACCTGGAGTTTGCTATTGAGCAGGTGACTGTGGGTTCCCAAGGGAACACTTAACCCTAGAGGTGGAGGTTCATACTTTCTGTTTCTGACGGAAAATGCAGTTATTTTTAATTACCTGAAGACTAATGATATCTGCATCACAGTTGACGATCTCTTCCATGATTCCCTTTTTCCTGTACTCCCAATTGAGTGCCCAAGATGGGCAGTAGCCATAGAGCTGCCGGGTGGCGTATTTATCACACAACACATTGTAACACATAACTGTAAATGAAGCTGCAAGGACAGAGACAAAGGGAAAGCACATCAGCCTCTGGATACTCTGACTCAGGTGAAGAGTGGCTCAAAGAACTACAACAAAGCCCAACACGGAAAAGAAATGCCCAGCATCCCGTTCAAATGACAAAAAATGGTGTTTACAGCTCAGCCATATGTTAATTTTTCTAGTGCAAATTAACACAAATTGCTATTTTCACTCTGGTCCAGGAAAATGAAGCCCAAGACAAGTTTGCCACTTTGTCATATTGTGAACACAGGGAAAAGAACCACAGATTTACCTGAGGGCAGAATTTGGTCTCGTTCTTTTAAAGTAATCCATGGCCTTGGAGGCAGCTGCTCTGGATGAACTACAAAAAAATTAAACCAGTGATTAATTCAGGGCTTCTGTTCATATGTTACAATTTCTAAGTCAAAGTGATGACTGAACAATAATGTATTTTGCATCCCCAGCTCCCTGAGTCTTCAGAGGAGGCAAAAATCATTTAAAGGAGTAGCTCTAGTAAAGGAAAAATTGTGATTTGTGAGATTCATGACTGTTTTTGTCTCTTGTTTTCAGATTTAGAAGCACCACCAAACTACTCCTGCACATTGAACAATCTGCTGAAGAAGGAGGGGTAAATCCTGGCATGGTTCAGCCATCCCTTCTCCAAGAACCTCGCCCCGTATCCATCATTCCTGCAGTGCCTTAACTTGGGAGACATGGAGTGGCAAAGCAGAAGGCTCAGTTACAGAGCCACAAAGCAGGACTGGAGTCAGGTACTGGCTGTTCTTAATGGCTTTGGTGTTTCTCGAGCTAAATTTGACATTCTGCTTGCATTCCAGTGATTATTTCTGGTGGGGAGAACCAAAATGGCTTCAGCAAGGCAGACGTTGCCCTTGGCTGGTAACTGAAGGGTTTCAAACAGAACAGAGAGAACATCTGGCTGTAACATGGGAAAAGCTTAGACGGTACACATCAGCCTCCTCCACTGTGTGTGAGGGTGTTTTTTGGGATATGAGTGCAGCCCCCTGACAAAAGCACTAAAGCAGTGAGGAAATACTCTCCCTCCAGTGGTTCAGACTCCTGTTTTAGCAGCAAATCCTACTTTTAACCCCGTTTTGCCCACTAGATCCGTAGGGCTGTACCTGCTAGATTGTCAAGCATGTAGTTCAGTAGCTTTCGGGTTCCGTCTGGATCCTGGTAGAGGCTGAGAATATCTTGGGATAAAGGATTGCCTGCCAACAGCACAAAACAACAGCAGGGGGATCAGCTGCCTGCCTTTCTTGAGGCTTTCCACCCAAAGAAAATCTCCCAGCATGAGAAGAAACAAATTAACTCAGCAGGTTAAAGGGTTTATTTCCCTCTGTGCAGATTTGAAACGGGCTCCTAAGGAAGTTTAGCAGCGTTAAGAATGACAAGCATTGTTTTCCCGACTGCCTGGTCATTTTTGCTACAAACTTAATGCTTAAAATAACCTGTAAGAAAACTTTGAGGTAATAGGTTTTGAGCCCAGCCCCCCTCAGGATTCCAGAGAACTCGTAGGAATATAGAACTGGAAAGAGCTCACCTTTCAAACCCAGGGTTTGCAGCTGGAAGAGCCGTCCAAGTTCATAAGGCAAAACCCGTAACAGATTGTTATTTAAAAGCAATTCCCTGCAGCAAATACAAAAACACCCTGGGTGAGTATCACTGCAGAAGGAAACTCCTAAGGTGCTGTACACTGCTCATCCTCAAAGAGAACACTTCTCAGCCTGAATTTTATTATGGCAAGATATGCCATCTCTTCCTATGTCAAAGCACGACTGAAATACATTTATTAGGGGGGAAAAAAGCCACAAAACCCAAGATGAAACCAGGGATGAAAACAGCGATATATCAATGATCAGAAAAAAAGCCCAGTGAACCCAGAAGTAATTACTATAACTGAAGCTCTCCACCAACCTGGAATTTTTCACAATTATTTGAAATACAAGCACAGAAATCAACCTGAAACTCTCGGTCCCGATCCCACGATAGAGGTTTTTTGGGAAGTTAACCAGAATAATTCCCCTCACCTGAGAGACACCATGTTTCCTAGTTCTGCTGGTAAACTTCTGAGTTTGTTGGATGACAGATCCAGGTAAACCAGATTGTGAAGCTTGGCAATATCAGGTGGAATGCGAGTAAGGTTGTTGTCATTGAGGTGCAGAGCAGTCAGGTGCGTCAGCGACCACAGCGACGTACTTAAGCTCCGCACTCTCCCTGAAAAGAGGGAGGCAAGGAAACACCTCTTCACTCTGGAACCACTGAACACTGGATCTGGAATGGTCTGGGGCACCAACTACGGGAATTTAAACCCCAACCAACTCACCCGAGATCTCTAATTCAGCCCAGTGCGACTTCTTCCCATTGGCCACCTCTTCCGCTGACATGATGGTGTAAATTCTGCGAGGATCCGGAGGATCATATTTTTCCTTTGGCATCCCTGTTAGTCTGGAAGACCATCACAACTGTTACTCCACAGCATTCCTTCGTTTCCATCCCGCCATGAGCTCACCTACCCCAGGAACACTCCGCAACGACGCGTCCCAGAGTTTGTGCACAATAAATATCGGGCTGCCATCAGCCCACTGAGCCAGGCAGGTGCTCACACCCGGGCAGAATTCCGGGATGGAAAAGAGCATTTCTTCCCAGGAAGTTGGGGTTTCTGCAGTCACCTGCTGGTTTCCCAGTTCACCCCCCATAACCTACGGAGGTGCTCGCTGTGTGCTTGCTGCTGCAGAACCTGTAGACAAGATCACAGCACTCCGCTGTTCCCAGTCAAAGTGCACGGATTGCTCCCTCCTGTAGCTTGCACAAGGAACCAAGGATTGAAGGGAAGGCTCTTATTTTCAACACACAAAGTCCGACTTCTCCACTCCGCTTATACAAGGCTTGAAATTGCAGTCTGAGGGGGAATTAGCTCCATTTTCCCACTAACTATCCAGCTTTTGTGTTTTGTGCTTTTTCATGCTCGGGATCAGTCAAGCCCTTTGTAGTCCTAATGGCCTAGGAGCCATAAAAAGAGCTCAGGTAAAATTCCCATTTAGCTGTTCTGGGGCACAAAGGGCTCCAGCCCAGAGCAAAATGTGAATTTCAGATGCCTAAGGATGAGCCTGAGCACACCAAATTCATCCAATTGTCCTGACTGTCAGAAGGGAGCTCTGATGTCCCATTCAAAAGCCATCCACCTTCCAGGGGACACAGGGAGCAGCAATTTTATTCCGTGTCTCCCTCGGCTGTTGTGCTGAGCAGGACTGTGTGTGATTTAAGAACACGAGGTTAGCCCAGTTTGCTGTTTGCTGGTCTTTTCCTCCCCAGACACACAACATCCACGAGCCTTGATTTTATACAAATCCACAGCTGCTCCACAGGATGCAGCTCTTCCCCCACACAGCCGTCTCTCCTGCAGCTGGCTGCAGTAGCTGGGAAGCTCTTCAAACAACCAGAACTCGAATTCAAGGTAACAAACTGAGGGTTTTCTTCAGCAAGCCCAACTAACCAAAGAGTCCTCTTTCCCTTTGTGAGGGTCAGGTCCTGCAGCGTTTTCCAGCTGACGCCAACAGCCAGACCAGCGTTCCGGCACGGCACAGGAGCTGTCAGGGCTGGCCCCTGCCAAGGGTCTCAGTTACAGGGCTGCTGCTTCCTTCCCTGCCGAACGCTCAAGGAAATTCCAGGGGCAAATGCGAGCCCCACAGCTAATTATAGCCCCCTGTTATTTCCAGGTGAAGTCACACGGCGAGCAGAGCTACAGCGTAAGAGGATTCTGCGCTCACACTGCCTGGCACGGGGCCATGAAGGAAACCAGTTACTTAAGGACAAGGGATTAGACCTGAAATCCTTCCATCCTCATTCCAGAACCCCAAAATCAGGAACGGGCTTTCCCCCACACACAAACAGGCTGTGCTTTGGGAGTGCCAAATCTCTGGGGCTTGGGTTTTGCTAGATTTATCTCCGCTCTTCAGGTGCCTGTGTGAAAGTGGGGAGCACTGGAACAGACTCCTCACAGCCCCTGCCAGGCCACAGGAGCCCTATTCCACCTGCCCTTGCTGTTTCATCTGTTTTATCTTAAACTGATCCATACCTCCACCACACGTGGACCCAAGACACAGCAAACTTGGCTGTCCAAAACCCAGGACTTGGGTGAGTGCTCTGTGATGAAGTCCTTAAAACCACGGTGGTGAGACCACCTGAGCCATGCCCTACCCATCTGCACCAGCCCACAGATGACCACTGACCCCCTGACACCACCTGAACGCTCCAGGATTGCTCCTCGGCAGGGCACCCAATTAAATGATGCTGAAAGATGGCTCGTGAAGGGAAGTGCTCTGCCAATGTAGAGCCATGTGTGGCCGTCAGGGGCCTTCCAGAGAAGTGAGCCCTGAGCTGGGAGGCGAAGGACGCGCGCATTTTTCAGCTGTTAGTCACTTTAATATTGCTTTGAAATAGTGGTGAGTCAAACAGGCAGCAGTGTCATTGCCACAGTTACAGAAAGGGGAAAACAAACCTAAATCAAATGCACTTTTTTTTTTTCTCCTTCTGCATCACAGCAACATTGAGCAAGACTTGAAAGTCACCGTGTATAATTCTTTTCTTAGGCAAAAAATGAATTCTGCCTGGGTTCCTAACTCCTTCCGTTCCCATCTCCCACTCTGCTTCTCCTGGAACCAAAACAATATCCAGAAATCTTCAACCTGTTTTTGCTCAGTCTTCAAGGAGCTACACTGAGTTCCCTGAATCCATTAACCCCAAAACTAGATGTACATCAGTGCAAATTTTTGCAGGCTTTTCTCCTAAAGACTTCCCTTGGAAAACTTCTGAAGCTACTAAAACTTGCTCTCTGCTACAGATCCAATTCTGTAAACTTAAATAGTGTGACCCTGATTTTGTGTCAATTAAACACAAAATTTCTTCCCCATTTTGTGTAAATTAAAGAAAACCTGGAGATGAGGACATCAGTGCATTAGTAAGAACAATATTTAAGCTCTGGGGGTTCCTAAAGTCCATCCCAAAAAACCCAGAGATGCCTGGCAGAGCAGGCTTACTCAGCTGGAACCCTAAGTGTGGTCCTGGGTGAGCCTAAGCAGCTCTCTGAGGTGGATATAAAAAGGGCCAGGGACAGGTAGTGTATTTCCAGCAGTAGGTCTGCGTGTCTGCCTTTTCCTTGGACTTTTGGGTTTTTGTGCTGTTACATTTGCTGGGGTTTTTTGTGTATGGGGCATGCTGACTATCATTTAAAGCCTGCAGGGAAAAAAAGGAATAATGGAACACTACTGAAGGTGTGAGGAGTGTCAAAGAGGAAAGGTTGAGCTATTGGGTTGCAGCAGAGGCTTTTAATATGAAGAAATGTTTTTTGGGCAACAAACAACAGGAACTTCTGGGGTTTAGACACACAGTCCCTTCCCCGAGGAGTGCAGAAGATGCGTTTCTTAAATTACAGTGCCCATAACATGTTTTGTTTAAGTTCTTTCATACCTCAATGCATAAATCAGTTGTCTAATGAGGGGGCAAATGGAGAAGAGCTCTGCCTGCATCCTGCTGCAGCCCTGTGTTCATGGATGTTTGGCACAGCTCCAAACCCTTGCCTCCAGCCCAGTGACATTCTTTGTGATTCTTTTTTTTTTTTTTTTCCACTCCCCAGCCTCTGTATAGGGATGAGTCAAACTGCCAAAGCATTTTGGAAACAATCCAGCAGGCAGCCCTGAGTCGCTCCTCCTTCCTCTGAGCACAGCTGACTGCCCATCCCCTTCCATATGGAGATCCCTCCCAGGAATTAGCGATCCTGCTGGCTGATGGGGCGTGCGCGTGTGTACACACACGTTGCCAAACGCTGGCAAGTTGGGCTCAAAGCTGGAAAACGGCACCGTTTTTATCTGTTTATCTAAATGTCTATCTATGTGTTTTGTAATCGGGCCCGAGTGGCTGCAAAGGGGGGAGAGGAAGGCTGCTCCTCCGCACTGCTCTGCTTTCAGGAGAGTGTGACAAAAGTCTCCCCATTTCAGCCTCCCCAAGGAGAACAGAAGCACAGCCAATACCCACAAATACAAAAACGGGCTTGGAGTACTCTGGGGGAGGAAAATCAGGTGATTGTTCAAGGGTGTAGGTTAAGAGGATTTAAAGAAACCTGCCAGTACTGGGGTATGTAGAGATGTGTTAGCTGAAGGTAAACTACTTGCTACATCCCTACATACAGTATCTAGTGTGTATATCCTAGCAGGAAAATATTGGAGAATGGGGAATTTTGATGGTCTTTGGTGTGGATCTGAGCTTTTTTCAGGGTGCTTTCCTGCAGGAATATGTACAACCACCTCTGTGTACAGTGCCTCTCCCAAGAATTCAACGAGCACCCCGAGTCTGCCATCCCAGGTACTGTCTCTTTCCAGATTCTTATTCCAAGTACCCTGACTGGGGATAGAGATTAGCAGAGAATCAAATATAAATGCCTCATCGTGTGTTTTCTATTAAAAAAACCCCAAACAATTAAAAAACAACGTTTGAGGAGATTTGAAACAATCCCTGAGGAAAGGCCGACACAGAGCGCAAGGAAATTCAAGTTGGGAATAGGGAAAGGTAAGAGGTAACCATTTACCTGCAGTAAATTCAGTGGTGCTGGGATCCCAGGGGGCTCCACGTTATCTCTTCAACAGAGATTACAAAAGCCCAGAGAAGCACAGACAAGTCATAGAAGCAAACAGCAAAAGCCAAGGGGAGGAGTGGGAAGGGAGGGAACGAGCTGTATTTGATTAATTCCAGAGCCAACTGGCAGTCACTTGATGGAAATGCTAATTGTCCCACTGACATACACCCACTAGTTATTCCCCCCATTCCCTCATCTCCTCTAAATGAAGCAGCCTTTTCTTAAATCACAGGTAACACAAGAATATCCAGGTTTCCACCCTTCCTCTTCCTCCATGTCACGCCCCCACTAACGAGACCAGCTGAACTGTGTACTGCATGGAAATGCTACACAGCATTACATAGCTGCTTTTTATTGCTCTGCTTGGTTAAGAGCCAGTCTTCACTCCAAAAGAACAGTTCCTGCCCTGCTGGAAGCAGCCTGTTACCTCTCGGTGAGTGCGTGACAACTCCTGAATATCCACATCAGGCCGCTGAGTGATACCTGCCTTTGTCTGCAGGTGCCTTTTACACTTTCTGCTTCCAGAGCTGCTCTTGGGGCTGCTTTCCATGCAAGCACAGGGCAGGCTGCTCCCCAAAAGTAAGGCTCTGCTTACCAGAAATGCATGCAAGGGGCTGCTGTAGGGCAAGAAGTGTTTCCAGCAGCCAGCCTGTAAATAAATCTCATCAGAAGCCCCCAAAGGGCTGGTTTAAACAGCGTACTTATTTATTTACACAAGTATCTTGCACTGTTTCAGAGAAATGACCCATTTGCAATGCTGCTCCATCCCCTGGAGAGTGCTGGGCTTCTAATGAGATCCAGGACAGAGTGGCTTAAAGGATTAGGGACTGAAGTCACTGGGAGTCTGGGGAAGGAAGAAGCCAGCGCTGGATCAAGACAAAACATTGTCCTGGGCTGTGGGCATGGAAGAGAAGCAGCCATGTACGGCTGCAACTTCAAGCAGGAGGCTTTCCTCGGACTGCTTTGGCAGCCACGGGACTGGGGAGACAGAAAACTCCCAAGAGCATGAACAGAGTGAGCCTGCAGTGCCGAGGTGTGCCAGTGCCCCTCGGAGCCGGGAGGGGAGAGCTGCTGCACTGACAAGGCTGATCTGACACCCATTCACTCACGCCTGAGAAATGAGAAAGACCCTGCTCAGGCTGCTGCTGTGAGCCAACACCGTGTCTCATCCAACTCCTCAGGATCAATACCTGGACAGAAGTCAGCTATTGACCTGTTCTTTGAGCAAAACTACATCGGAATTATGAATCCGTGCACACTGCAGGAACTCCAGAGAGGTCTTCTCAATGAACCTTAAGATACAGTTGGAATCATGAATACCCTTTCATCCTTCAAAGCAAAGTTTGTGCTAGGAGAAAAGAAATGAGATTATTTCCACGGCCACGGTATCATCTTCCCTTTGCAGTGGGAGACTGCCAGCACTTCCACAAAATAAGCAAAGCCCAGCCACACTTCAGTTACTCTCCCTCTACAATCCAAAGAAATCTGCCACTGTAAAACTTAATTCAAACAGCTTTAGAGTTACAAGGCTTGCCTTGTTCAACTACAGGTAAGTTTGGATGAGTCAAAGCTCAAGATTTTAAAAGAAAGGGAAAAAAAAGCCAAAGGAAAAAGTACACACCGATAGTGGAAACTGTTTTGCAATCACTGGCACAATAAATGAGCCTTTTCAGTTTGAACAGGCCACAGGATGCTGCACTACTGCTCAAAGTAGCTGGGCTTGTATGCTCAGGAGAAGAGAGAAGGGATCTGTTAAAAACCCCCCAGTTTATAGGAATAAACCCTGTTCTCCAGAGGATGTGTTTAAATGTACTTTGCATTTTAATCTTGGAAGAAGAAAGGTTTGCCTAATAGCCTGAGCAAAGCATATTATTTGAATATTGAAAGATACTTCAGCTGCTTCTGTATCTGATTATCCTGGTCTTTCCCATGAGCATTTACACCATACTAAAACTTCCAAACAGAATCCCAGACTGCTTTGGGTTGGAAGGCACCTTAAAGCCTGTCCAGTTCCACCTCCCTGCCATGGGCAGGGACACCTTCCACTGGTTACTCCAAGCCCTATCCAGCCTGGCCTTGGCTCTTAGAGTAATCCAGGGACAGCCACAGCTTCTCTGGGCACCCTGCTCCAGAAGAGAGGCTGAACTTGTGTGGGTTCCTCTGTTGAGCCACCTGAAGGGATTTCAGCTAAAGCCAGGGAATGCCTTTGGCAAGTTTTGCTGTAGTTTTTCAAACAGGTTGGTTTTCTGGTATTTCTTAACATCCTGGCATGTGAGAAGTTAATTAGGGAGTTCTCTGAAAGGAAGTTAAAGAAGACAAATGCAGTCCAAAGCCCTGGTGCTACCTCCTCTGCTGTACAGAAATGGAGAGTAAAGGAAGAACACAGACACAGTGGGTAGGTGCAAGAGGCAGGTATGGATTCAGGAATGCTGAAGCCTTGTTGACAGCCTGAGGTTTTCAACCACCTAATTTTCCAAGCAGAAAATACTTGTGAGTTATACTCATCCCCTCCACGTCCAGGGTTGTTTTGTTCAGACCTGCAGCTGCCATGAAATAAATGGCCAATGACTTAAAACTGAATTATTCCCCCTTCACCTGCGGGGGAAGCACCCAGAGGTTCCTAGAGCAGGCAGAAAACCACCTTGCAGTTCAGCACAGGCCTAGTCTCCAACCTCCCGGTCTATTCCCAGGTCTCAAAATACTTTACAGATGTGCTTCTCTTATCCACTCAAACCATTCCTGGTTTCTCTGGTGCACACTGCTCCTTCCCAGTCTCTCGCTCCAGACTACACAGGAGAAGGAAGAGGCTCTTTGCACAGGTACAAACGTGTTCCTGGAGATTGACCTGCTCCCACTGGCAAGATGTGACTTGGATGGAGGAAAAAAAACCGTGAGCCCAGCTCCTCCTGGCACCTGGAACTGTTCTGGTATGTGAGAAGTCATCTGGCCCTGCTTTCCTTTTGCTTTCTTAACCTTCCAGAACAAAAAGGGATTAGAGGAAAGGCGTTCACAAGTGGAAATTTTGGCTGGGCAGCCATTCATCCTGTGCTAGCTCTTTCCCACTGCCAGGGCTAGTTGTCAATTAATGTAACACAGGAAGTAGAAATTGAATTTTGAGCTATAGGGGAAGAGAGAAGAGCAAAGGATGTTCTCCACATGTCAAGGCTGACTCAGGATAAAGGACATTTTTATGTGGGACATACACCCCCCTTGTGATCTCACACAGGATGGAGATATCCAGCAAAGCATACAAAGTATGTTTTCTGATTTCCCCATTTCTCAGCTTTCCTAGGAGTATCCCGTAGAAAAAAAGCTACAAATCTTCAGAAGGAGGTCTTCAGCACTCTCTTTAGATGGTGCTTAAACCCAGAGCCTTTTCAGAGGGCCTTTAGATTGATTTCTTAGGAAGAAAAAAAACCCAAACCAAACTAATTTGTGATTAGAAGGCACAAAGATGTTCACTCAGATGGAAGCATTCCTGAAAAGCGAGGGGAAAACTACCCGAGCAATTCATTCAGCTGCCCTAAAGGGTAAACAGCAAACTTGAGCACCATCCACAAACCCTGATTATTAATGTTATTATTATTATTAACAGCTTGACCAAAAGCTTACAGGTTTTGTACTTTTCCTTGTACTCCTGGAATCCGATGAACTAAAAAAATGTGTTTGCCACCAAAGCAAGGAGGAGGGGCCCTCTGCAGCAACACAAGGCTAAACATTCCTCCCTCTCCTGCAGCCTGCGGAGCTGCCTGAGCCCAGGAATATTTTTTGCCTTTCAAAAAAGCACATAAGGTGTTTAATTGTGTCTTTCCTTACAGGCAGCTGCAAGCAGCAGTGTGGGGAGCTGTTGACCTGCAGCAGTAATTGTGGAAGGACTGGTGGCCAGGATAAAGAGCACTTACTCGGGAGCTTTGCTTCGCATTCCCGTTCCCAGCACAGCCTCCGGAGACTGCAGGTGGGTGTGTAACTTGGGAAGGGGAAAGGCCCACGGGAGCAGAGCTGCCTCTGGTGGTTTCCCAGCCATAAAAATTCCTGCTGCTCCGAGCTGAGGGCACAAGAGGTTTCCCTTGGTGCTTTGTTTAGGGTAAGGAATAATCCAGATTCACATCAGCAGGGATGATGGCAGGGTGCTCTGAAGGATTTGTCTCTTCATGTCTAAAATTTCCCAACCCTCAAGCTGCTGTTTGGGGGGAACCCAAAACTAAACTCTGCTGAAGGGTTAATTTTAATTTAGAATATGCACTTACACCCCAGCCTCTGTATCCTGGAAATCTGCATTTGGAGTCCCACAGCCCTTTTATTCACATTTTTTCTATGTTTCTCAGAGAAACCACCAAGCTCCTCCCCAGGCAAGCAGAATGGGGAAGACAATACACCACACGTAGGTAAATGCTGAGCACAAATGGTGCTGTGCAGCCATAAACACCACTAATGATTCCCACCAGGAAACGCCAGAGTAGGGCTGAGCACACACGACCGTATCTGCTCTGTGTCTGCACACGCAGGTTACAAGCTGTAGTTAAATTTACTCGTGTGCAAGACACCCAACAGCCCACCTGGTTTCTCTTCTGTTCCCTGGCCTGGTGCAGCTCCCAAAATCCCTGTGCTCGCTGACTGCACCCAGCTTGTAGCTACAATTGCTTGGAGCTGCTTTTTGTTCATCTTGGAGCATTTTTCTCAGCGCTGTTTTAACATCTCCCCCTGAAAGGGATAATAAAAAGTGTTCCTTGTAGAACACCACACAGTGCATTTCTGCCTATCTTTAATTCTGTTTTCTGTGACCACCTGTCAAATTGCTTTCTGGTGGTAACTCCTAAAGTTACACCTCTGTAGGGACATGCCCAAGAGACTGCTCCTTCTAAACAGGATTCCAGGAAGGTTTTCTTCCAGTGCTCTCTTTTATTTAGAGTAACTTCACTTTGGTGTTTGTTTTTTGTTTAGGGGGGAGTGTGGATTTTTTTTTTCTCATTTTCAACTCAGGAGAGGGATTTTCTCCCACATCACAGCACCCAAGTCAGGCTCAGCACCTCGCCACCGGAGGTAAGTGTCACGTAGCCCTTTTGTGAGTTTATTAAGCTGCCAGCAGAGCCAGTCAGCACGTTCAGCTAAAGGCCTTCCCCAGTGCTCTCTGCATCCAGCTCCAAGATCTGAAGGCACAAATGGATCCAGCAAATCCTGTGCATTTTAAGTTCTTTCTGCCATTTCCTGCCACCCACTGCAGTTTACTTTCAAGTGATCTTTTTGGGGTGCTCTTGTGGCGGGAAGTTTGATGACAGCCCCGAGGTGCACACAAGACAGGGAAGGAGAGCAGCAGAATTCCAGAAATGTTGTTACCACCTAAGGATCTCGATAAAGAAACCTCTCTTTTTTTTTTTTTAATCATTACAGGTGAGATGGAGAAGCTGCACAGACAAATCGCTGGAACCCAAAGAATTAATCAGAAGGTGAAGTTACACCACACTGTCACTGTAACAAGCACCCAAGCCTTGATTACAGCCTGCCATCAAGAGAACCACAGAATCTGGACAAAAAAAAAATATTACAAGAGGCTTAGCATTTAATGCTCTAAAGCACTAAATCCACAGCAAATCCTCCTGAATCTAAATATGCCTAAGATATATTTTAACTTATTTTTTTAAAAAGTTTTCACAAATGCCATCTTATGCTCCCAAAAAATTAAGCTCCACTGTTACTTTTGCTTTCTCAGTAGTCTGCAAATCAGGTTACATCCCATGCCTAGAGTGCCCTTTTGGCACCCCAAAAGCTCTTTCCAATAAACTGTAAGGAAGTAAGCACTTTTTTGGTTTTATCTCCTCTGTTAAACCCAAGTAACCCAAAAGTGTCCTGCAGATTACAGCTGATAGAAGCAGAACTTTTTGGGGGTGGTTCAAGAAAGTTTGCTTGGAAATTGTGCACGTTGCTGATGCCTAATTTTATCACTTAAAACCCCAGGGAAGGTTTTAATAAGAAAAAAGAAATACACTCCCCCATTTCTGCACATTGACTCGAACAAAAAAAAGGCAGTGGCTGCTGTGATTTACCTAACTGTAAGTTTTAATTCTTGGTGGTTTAGATTTCAATTAAGTAGAGACTTAACCAATGTGGAAATTAATTAATTTTTCTCCACTGGTGCCTTTTCATTCTCCTAACAGAGTCCACACACACACCCTGGGATCACTTTCTGGCTTATTTCTCCTAGGACTGGTGTGAAAGCTAAACTTGGTCAAAAGCCTGCCTGGCTTTTTGCAAAACCAAGGTTGTTAATGGAAAACAACAATATAATCCCAGTTTATCCCAAGAAATGGAAGTTTTATCAACACCTTACAGTGGAAAGAGAACAGCCATAATGCCACTTACTTCCACAAGAGGATTCCCACTGCAAATGTGATGGAGCTCCTACAGATTCTGGATGGGAAGAGGAAAGCCCCACACAGCAAACACACCCGGAGCAGCCGTCCCTTCCCTTCCCAGCCAGGCAAATAAATGCCTGAGCAGGCTACATCCCTGGAAAGCGGCGCTGCTACCAGGGACGGGGCAAAAAACACCCTTTAGAAAACGAAAACAGGCTCTATCAGTAAAAGTGCACTTCTGCAGATAACTGCTCCTGCAGCTGGGACTTCTGCTGGCACAGCTCTGTCAGTCACGGGTCATGCTCCGTCACAGACAGAGCTGTGCCAGCAGAAGTTCGCCGTGCAGACCTGGTGGGAAACTCCGCAGCCACTGACAGGGAGCTGCAAAGCTGTGCTTTTTCTGTGCTGCAACCGAGGTTCAGTTTTTCCAGCAGTCTGGTGATGGGGAGTCTCACCCCTGACACGTTAGGATCCGGCCTTGCAAGGATAGGAGGAAACTAAACTTCGCACAGGATCACCTATGGGCTATTTACACTGAGTTTTATCCTTCAATTAAATACACAAACTAAACGAGAAAGAGCCCCCGTAGGAAGAAAAGATAAAAGGGAATAAATTAAATGGTGCTGTACTTGAGCACTCGGAGCAGCCCCCGCTTTTAATAGTAAGAAGAGAACAAAACTGAAAGTGTTTAACAGGATTTGTTCAGCAGACAGCAGCGCACTGCAGAATTTCCACTGTTCCGTGAAACCCAGAAGGCACGCTGCAACGGGGCTTTTGGCACCCTCAGCCACCTCTGGAGGAGATTTAATGCCTGGGTTGGAGCTCAAACACAAGTTCTGTTTGGGTGAAGCGACACGATCCTGCAGGCTGGTGATGTGGATCATTATTATTCCAGAGCACAGAGCAGTGAGGTGTCAGCAGTGCACGCTGCCCGCCTGCTCCGGAGCAAACTTCTGAGATCAGGCTGGAAATGCCACACTCAGTGGGGAGGGAAGCAAGGAGGGAGCAGGGCTCCGTCCAGGACGTCAGCTCAGGCTGCTCGGTGTCCCGCCAGCCTGGATCTGCTGGGAGGCACTGCCAGCACGTGGCCGTGCCCATGGCTGCTGCCTTCCGGGACAGGGATGTTTGGCAGGGCCAATTTCCCTATTTTTCACAGGGAGAACACAGAAATAAAAATCACAGGCAGTGCCGTCTGTGTAAAGGCCGTGCTCTGCCTTCACGACAGCTCTGTGGCCCTCCAGACTGGGATCCAGCTTCTAGGAATTCCCTGGGTTGTGTCACGTTGTAGTCAGGAATAATGTGCTATTTTTTCCTTTTTAAAAATAAACACGTTTACCACCACTTTCATTATCAGCCATGTCTACACACCACGAACGACTTCTGGGTGGGTGTTTGCCCCTCTAGGTTAGCTTTGGGTTGTGAGGGAGTGTCACAGAGAGGGGAGGGCACTGCTATGGATTTAATTGTAAAAAATTCTCTGCCTAACCAAGGCCATCTAAAATCCTTATCAGCACGGCAGCTCAGGAGAAGTTGTACCTCCCCAAAACAAATACTCAGCCTATTCAAAGTTTCCAAAATGGCCCGATAAAAGCCACTGGTCTAAAGATTTCCAGAAGGTCAGATGAAACGTGGTGTGGCTGGGAGCAACGGAGCCCTCCGCCGCATTTACCAGGAGCGCTTCAGTTTAAAAAGCGAGCCCCAGACTGTAACAAAAACTCGGTGTTTAGGTGTGTGCTTTCATTTGCAAGCACCACTGCCTGGGCTGGCAGCCCAGGTTTTATGGCAGGTGACACTCCTGTCATCCTCCTCCTACGGAACTGCTGCGGACCACTGGTAAACCACCGGGAAAAGGGTGGAGACCGGTGTCTCCCCAAAACATCCCAACCCCGAAAGCACCCTCACCCCAAACACACCCTCACCAACGCTCTGGGGGTCACCCACAGCGCCAGGCCAAGGTCCCATCCCGAGCCGTGAAGGGGACTGGGGACAAGCCTTCGCCCCGTGGCCAGGACTCGCCCCGTGGCCAAGTATCCCCCTACAGCCACGGCTCACCTCATGGCTGCCATTAGTCCCGCGGCTGAGATTCACCCCAAGGCTGGGATTTGCCCCACGACCGGGCTTCACCCCACAACCAAGATTCACCCCAGGGCCGGGGTTCACCCTGTGGCCAGGACCTGCCCCGCTACAGGGATTTGCCCCTGGACTGGGGCTCGTCCCACGGCTGAGGCTCACCTCGCGGCCGGGGTTCACCCCAGGGCCCGCCTTCACCCCACGGCCGGGATTCGCCCCACGGCCACGGTTCACGCCACGGCCGGCATTCCTCCCACGGCCGATCTTCCCCCCACGGCCGGAACCGGCCCCACGAGCACGGCTCGCCCCACGGCCGCCACCCGCGGCTCCCAGGCGAGCGCGGCATCCCCTCGGGCAGCTCCGGCTCCGGCCGCCGCGGCCTGCGGGGCTGCCCCGCGGGGCCGATGGCCGCCTGCCCGCGGCGGGGGCTCTGCCCGCAGCCCCCGCACACGCGGCCCGGCCGCGGCGCTGCCGGCGGGGCCCGACATGGCGGCGGGGCCGCTCCCGCCCGCTCTCACCTGCATGCGGCGCGGCGGGGCGGCGGGGCCGGCGGCGGCGCGGCGGGGCGGGCGCACACGACATGCGGGCGGCGGCCCGCGGGCAGCGGGGACGGAGCCGCGGGGCCCGGGCGGCGGCGGCGACAGCGGCGGCGAGCAGGAGGAGGAGGAGGAGGAAGAGGAGGAGGAGGAGGAGCGGCGGCCGGGGCGCGCAGGGCGGAGGAGACGGGGACGGGGGCGGGCGCGGGGAGGTGGCGGCGGGCGGTGCCGGGGCCGGGGCCGCGCCGGGGGGAGCGCGGGCACTCGCGGGGCCGTGGCAGCGCTCACGGACGGGCTTCTGCCGGCAGCAGCGGCTGGGGCCCGAGAGAACCCCTCCGGTTTTACCCCCGCGGTTTTACCCCTCCTTTTCCCCTCCCCGGTTTTACAGCCGAGGACGCGGCTGTCATCGCGCTGCGGCGGGAGAATGGAGAGTCCGCCTGGGAAGCCCGGGTGCCCCGCGTTCAGCGAGGATTTGAGTGTGCGGGCATCTCGCCGGTGTCAGACACCTTTGTTTCTCCTCCTCTAGGTAATGGGGAGTTTTTTTCGGCGCCCAGGTGTCAGTGGCACGGATCCTTGTGGGCAGCAGGTAAATGCGGCTCTGGTGCTAAAGTCCATCGCCCACCAGACACACCAAGCATCCCTTTGGTGGCCGACTAGGATGAACGTGAGGGAAAGGTGGATTGAAAAATAAAATACGAGCAGCAGCCAGGCGCGGGGAGGGATGTGGGTGCCCAGGTGGGAAAACGGTGCTGGAAATAAAAGAGCATCAGGGAGATGTAGGTGAGTGTCTGAGGAAGCAACAGGTAGCTGGGGGGGGAACAAAGCATGAGAAGACATCATGCCCTAGGGCTTTTAATTGGAATTTGCTTTCTACTGCAGCTGCCTGAGCTCATGCTGGACCCAAACAGTTCATTGATGCCCGGAGAGCGGGAAGTGCCTCAGCGATGGAGCAAGAGGTGTTGGTAGGAAATGGGCTTTGGAGCTAGTGAGGTATTGGGAATGGGTGTGCATTAACTGCAAGCCCGTGTTTCTCCCAAAATCCATGGTCCACAGCAGAGACCTTGTGTGTAAAAAGCCAGAGGCTCACAGAGGGTTGCGGGAAGATGGTGAAGGATCCAGGTTACCTGACCACAGGTGGACATTGAACATTGTCCTCTCACATCCACCACATCTGCAGGGGTCACACATGCCGAGTGCCCATCCAAAATAGTTTCATTCCCCCCCACTGTGAGTTTTAAACAAATGTTTGTCACTCCTCAGCTGAGGCGTTTTTAACCAAGGAGGGTTCCTTTCCCTCCCATCGCCCTCACACCTCCCCATCTCCATCCTTTCCCTGGACACTGAGCCAAGAGTTGGATTGGGTGAACACGGTTTTGTTACAACTTGTTCTACACAGCCACCCGTGTGTGATTTAAAAGTTCTCGGATGCGGATCCATTGGGGAATTTTAGGTAGCCACATATGCCTGATTTAATAACTCTTGGACATGATTTGATTGGGAAAGACTGGGAGATTGGAATGTTTGTAGTCAAAAGCACATCAGTGTGGAATAAAAGCCCCCTTTGACCATTATAGTTTCTGGTGTGAATCTGAAAAGCTCAGGAGATGGTTAAACAAAGTGTTTTTAAGTGGATGCTGCTCCAGGAGAGTGGATTGGGGAGCTCTTTTCCCAAGCCATGCGCAAGGGAACAGGGGTGAGATGGCAGCCAGAAAATCTCTTTTTGGAATTACATGCGGCTTAGAGGAGACAATATTAAGCATTAAACGGGCAATGTTCTCCCAAAGAGACGTGGCTGGGCAGGTGTAAATGCCCGGTGTCTCAGGGCCGCGGCTCTGGCTGCCCTCAGGAGTCGCCGCCATGTTGGTTCGGGGGGAGGGGACCAGTTTGGCTCGTAGTGCTACGAGACACCCCCGGCCTTGCCCTGAGGCCCTTCTCAGGCTGGTGAAGAAGCGAGCTGGAGGCTTTTAACCAGTCTCCGGCAATGGGTCGCCTCTCCCCGGGCAGCGGGCACAGGCCGGGAGTGGGTAGCCGCGCTCCCGCGGAACGGTGGGGCCGGGCGCCGCGGGCGGGGGGACGGCGCTAGGGAGGACACCGCTGAAGCGGGCGGGCCCGCCGGCCGCCGGAACGCTTCTGCTTGGCCGCGGGGAGCGAGTTCCGCGGGGAACCCTTCTGACGGCGCACCCGGGCGGCGCGACAAGATGGCGGCGCCCAGCGCCCGCTGCCTGTGGCGAGGTGACGGGGCCGCCCTGAGGGACCCGCGGGCACTGCGCCCGCCGCCGCCTCTCCGCCGCCACCCGCCGCTCGGACGGGCAGCAGGGGGGCCTGCGGGGGTGCGGGAGGCCGCGGCGCTTGTCTGAGGCGATGTTTGCTCTTTCCCCGCAGCCCTGGCCCCGCGGTGCCGGTGGGTCCTTCCCGGGCTGGAGCAGCGCCTCGCCGTCCCCGCCGTGGTGAGCCCCGCGACCGCCCGGCCCTACGCGGCGGCAGCCAAGTGAGTGCAGGTCCGGCATCCCAGGAGGCTGCCTTGGCCGTGGAGGTGGTGTTGGGGGTGGGTGTGTGGAGGGTTTGGTGTCCGCAGTGCTGGTTCAACAGCTGACTATCCCAAGGGGCATCCCCCATGTCCCGGAGAGCAGCCCGGACTCGCAGGGAGTGTTTTCTGTGATAACGTCACAGGGAAAGGTTGATGCGGTGCTTTTGAGCTGTGCTTTTGCTGGGTATAGCAGGGTTACGTGTCAGCATGAAAGCTGGTGAGCTCCCGCAGTCGGCCTCAAACCCTTCCTGTCCTTCAACCGGCTTTTTATTGTTTAGTTTGTCATCTCTGTAATAATACAGCGTGGCTGGGAGAAGCAGAAGCAGTCTCTGTGTACAGCAGCATGAAGGGTTTTGAAGTGCTGCAGACTCTTTTTACCCTGTTTAGAGAGGAATGGAGTATCCAGTCATTGCTTTAACATTCTTTTTCCTCGGCTGGAGGCCCTCTGAAAACAGGGAGGAGAATGGGAATTGGGGCTGGTGTTTGACTGCGTGCAAACTGCCCCGGGAAAGGGAAGAGAAACCTTTGGTTACGAGGTCAGACTGCCACGATCTGCCATGATAAGATAGGCCAGGCTCTTCAGCCCGTGACCTCACAACGTGTTTGGGGTTTTTTGGTCTCAGAACTGCCAAAAAAGATGCCAAGAGGGGCAGGCAGGAGAAGGCCAAGGACAAAACCCCCCCTCGGAGGCGGCCGCTGATGAGCAAGCCCGTGGACGACGTGTACCTGACGTGGCTCTACAGGAGACCCTGCCACGAGCCAGAGCAGGCCGTGGCCATGCTGAAGAGGTTCCAGGAGCTGGACTTCACCTACCCCAAGCAGTTTGTCTACATCAATGTGTTCCTGGACATGGCTCTGCAGAAGAAGGTGGGTGGGAAGGGGGTGGGGGAGCTCAGGCACTTTCTAAGGCTTTGAGTCTTTTCAGGCTTGGTGGTTGTCACAAGCTGAGGTTCCTCACCTCGTTTGCATTTTCTTTTCTTTCATATTTAAGGGACCAGCTCCCTGTGATTATGTCATTCACCCTGTAGTCATGATTTCTTCTTGTTTGTTTTAATGTTTGGGGTTTTTTTTTGTTCACTTGCCAGAAAAAAGTGGATCCCTTTTCCAGCAGTGTCACTCTTCCCCATCGCTTTACGGATGAAGTGAACAAGGTTTTGGTGTTCACAGAGGTGGGTGAGCCAGGATTCCTTTGTTTTCATGGCGGTTTTGTGTTCAGCAAACTCTTGCAGCTAATTAATCATTTTATCTGTGTGAGATGATCCCAGAGAGCTGCCATGGGACTTAATTGTTTCAAATTCTCTCCCTGAGCTCAGCTGAGAGCAGACCAAGAGCCTGACTGGTGGTGCAGCTGCTCATCATTGCTTTTTTCTCTCACCAGAACGAGCAAGAAGCTGAAATAGCTCGAGAGCATGGAGCTGCCATCGTGGGAGGAGTTGAATTAATCAAATGGGTACGTATTTTTTGAAAGAATTGTATAAATACCCTGATTTAACCAGTACTGGGGCCTGGGGAGGGGAAGAAGACAGGATGAAGAGTAAGAGATGGGTTTCTGTGCTTGGGCACTTTCAGAGGCCAACTTAAATCCTATTGAACCGTGTTTGCTGCAGATCCTGGAGGATGAGATCCGAGCTGATTTCTACGTGGCTGTCCCTGCCATAGTACCCAAGCTGATTCCCCTGAGGAACAAACTGAAGAGGAAGTACCCGAGCACCCGCAAAAGTGAGGAGCAATTCTCTGCTGCAGCTCCCAGTCCCTGAAGGAGGTGCAACCCCAGGGGTGCCACTGAGGTGTTCTCTGAGGAGGATGTAGAGTCACGTTCAGTATTAGACTTGTCTTACCTAGAGGGAACTTTAGGAATCCATTTTTTTTGTCCTACAGCAGGCAAATCTGGGATTAGAATCCAGATAGATTTGCCTGCTAGCTGCCCCTGTGCCTATTAATCCTGATGAACGGAGAAGGAGGGAACATGGGAACTTTTTATAATCTGAGTGAGGACACCATTGTCTTGTTTGTGAAACTGCACTTTGGAGTGGAGTTCACTTGCCTTAATTAACAGTTTAAATTACCTCTTTAGTGATAGCACACCCATCTGTGCTAATAAGCATTACTCAGATAACTTTTTTGCCTGTTTCTTTTGTTGTTAATAGATTCCCTGGGCACTGACATTCCCAAAATGCTGCAGTTCTTCAGAGAATGTCACGAGTACACAGTAGAAGATGAGAATATCATCAAGACAAGAATAGCCAGAGTAAGTTGTATAGAGAGCTCTTAAATTTTCTGTCCTGAGCAGAACTGAAGTTAGTATTCAAAGAGGGGAGAAACATGTTTTCAGTCTGTTCCATGGGATTTTTGACCATTTCCTTTAACTGAGCTGTGAAGGAAATGGAACTCTTTGTTGTGTGGCATCTTTAGCTGGTTTTAAACCCTTTTTTTTTTTCATTTTTTGTAAGTAAATAAGCTATGGGTTTGTAAATCTGTGGTCGATGTGCACAAGAGAGTAGAAAAAAAAAAAATCTTTGCTTTAACCAAATAATTAAAGATGTCTCATTTTGACAACTACCATTCTGGACTGGAGCAGAAAGAAGCACTGTTTGTGTTACACCTGAAACAGAACATTAATTTTGGCTTGGTTATTTATTCTCTCTGCCCCAAACTGGTTTTTTTTGTTTTCCTTCTGGTTTGTCTCTTTGTAATCCTGCATGAGGATTAGCTTTCCTCTAAATGATGGTGGCACAGGCAGGAAGGGTAGGAAATGCCTGAAGCTTTGCCTGGCAGTGTTGGAGACAAACGAGTTTATTAATTCTGATGAGCTGCTCTGAGCTGTGCATGGGAATTCCAAGAGCTTCCTTGTCTGTATGATTCCCAACTTGATAGAATTTCATAGCTTGAGGAGACAAAAGGTACCTGCTTGGAAAACAGAGCTATGAACCTGTTTCTCATTCCCTGCTTTGCATTTGACTGAAACAGAAGTACCTGTGTTTTTGTGTGTAGTTGGAATTCTGGATCTTGCTGTTGGAGGAGTCAAACTTATTTAAAAAACAAAAAGGGAACGATTAACTTCCCTGAACCCTTTTTACAGCCCCTTGCACTGCTCTGCAGAGAAGTGTTCAAAACTTTAAACAGCAAGATAAGTGAGCATCCACAAGGATTTACTGTGGAAAGCTGGTTTGGAAGCTGGGATATTCCTTTGGATGTGGGAGCTCTTTTGAAGTGCTTGGAATCCTCTGAGTATTACCTGACTTCATTATGGAGCTGATGAGTTGATTCTTTTGATTGCTTTCATTCTGTTGAAGCTCTTAACGCCTTCAGTTTTAGCTGTTGATGTTTCTGGAGTTGATCCATGTCGTGGCCTTCGACAGCTGCTTCTTGAAGCTTCGTTCCCCAAATCCTTAATTTTAATGAGGTTTTTGCAAAACCACTCGTGCATATATTGATTTTTAAAGACTTTTCACCCCCTTAAGGCTACACGTTGTTACAGAGCCCTGGGAATTTCATGTCCT
This sequence comes from Monarcha castaneiventris obscurior, assembly GCA_026261815.1. Taxonomy (NCBI): domain Eukaryota; kingdom Metazoa; phylum Chordata; class Aves; order Passeriformes; family Monarchidae; genus Monarcha; species Monarcha castaneiventris. Next base: position 1,168,754 of record JAMPIT010000622.1, read on the forward strand.
GAGTGGAATTACGGAGAACAGTGAGTGTCTCACCACGTACAAAATACTTCTTTTCTCTGAGTCACTTGGATACGGCTCTTAATGGGATTTGTAACTCCTTCACAGGGACAAAGGAGATCTATCCAAGTGTAGAATAAACATAAACACCAGTGCTTTCAGATTTATTCATCTGGGCTCCAGGCATCACCGTAACTAACTTGGCATTATCCCTTTGCAGCTGGATATGCCTGCTGAGCACATAATTGCCAATCTGAAAACAATTATCCACGACATCTGCACCTTCAAGCCATCAAATTACGGTAAGCAGTCGTTCTAGAGTGGGGTTGTTCAGGTTACAGCAAACAGAAGTGGGAGAGGGCTGTTCCTCACTGGATTGTCATTAAATTACCTCTCTGTTCCCAAGGTATCTCTGAAATTTTTGCTCCTCTAAGGGAAAAGCTTTTTTTAATTTTTTTTTTTGTTTGTTTGTTTTTTTACTTCCTTAGCAAAAGGAGTTACAAAGGAATAACGAAGTCAGCTTTGAGCAAAGGGCATCTGCTTAGCTGGAGAGGAAATGGGTGGTTCATGAAATAATTTTAGGGAAGGAGCTTTGTGTAAGCTAAAACCCCATTTTTTAATGTTAATACTTGCTGAGTGTCTGCCAGAAGAATGATCTTGCCTCTCTCCCAGTGATGCTGTTAATAGTAGCTGCAGAGACCAGAGCACAAAAAGCCAAGTACACATGCCTTGAGAAGCCCAAATAAAAACTATAAGGGGTTGCTTGACTTGAAATATAATAAGTAGATGCAGAAAGGGGTGGTAATTTTTTTTTCTTAATGAGTTTAAATGCGAATTACACCAGCCCAGTTTAGTAAGAATTAGCTCTCCTGGTCTTAGTAGTTTTTCTGCTGATTTGGAGTGTCAGGCTTGGTTCTTGTGGCTTTCTTTTACTGTCTGGATGAAGAGCATTTGCTGAGAGCAGTCAGCCTGGAAAAGGCTGGAGTGACCAGTCTGGCAGTGCCCTTTGTCTCCTAGATCCCATTGTGAGGAGGTTGGTTATCAGATCTGCAACCAGCGAAGGTTTGCTGCTGAACCTCGATGGAATCCTGCCTGAGGTGCAGAAAGTGGAAGAAAAAGAAGAAAAACATGAAGTTGATGAGGATCAGCAAAAACCTGTGCAAGAACCCGTTAGTACCTGATGTCTTGTCCTTGTAGATCTGATGGTGGAGCTGGGGAAGTGAGTGGTGTCATTCAAATCATGCTCTGTGAGAACGAAAAATAAATGGAACTTGTGGATTTCATGTACAAATTCAGTGTAACGTTGTCACAAACAGGAGCTTGTTGTCAGAACCAAACAAATGTGTTTTTTCTAAGGAAGAATTGGATGTGTTTTGTGGGGGGATTGAACATACACCTTGCTCTGCTGTATTTTCCTCACCTTGTTTTCTGGAATGTAAGCTGGAGACCCGGCTCTTTCCCGGTGTTTTCCGCCTTCTTTCCAGGAGATGGCGCTCCTGCCCTTCCCGCCTTTGTAGGTGTTGGAAAAAGAAATTTCTCCTTGGGTGTTTTTTTGGGGGGGCTCTGTTGCTAAACACACGTTCCTAAAGCTGCACCCCGAAATGTAAAATGGTCCCAGAAAGGATTGGCCATTTACGACAGGGGTGAGCTGGTCCAAATCTGGAAAGGTTTGTGGCTTTAAATCATTCCTATTATTGGAGGTAGGCCTCGTTTTTCCAAGAGGTTCTTGGGATCTGTCTGCATGAGAATTCTTTTAGCTCCCATCTGAAGTATTTGGCTGCTGTCAGTCAGGGTGACTAATTCCTGCCAGGCCACGCTGATTATTTTTGGTTATGTGGGGTGCTTTGCTCAGAGTTTGATCAAAAAATTCTCTTCAGGTGTGTAAAGGAAAGTTTCACACTGACTTAACAGACTTTCCAGGTTGTAAGTGAAAAAAAGCAATGCCAGTGCACTTGAATATCTGCATTACTATGGAATTACACATGTAAGGAATATTATGAGGTATTCCAATGGTTGTGTGTTGTTTGTGACCCAAAAGGAGCACCTTGAAGGTAAGTTACCTGTCAGTGTAGAAGAGCAAAGCCTGTGGTGGCATCTGCATAGGTTTCTCTGCCTTTTCTCTGCTCTCTTGGCTTATTTCCAAGACTTCACTACCCCATTTTGGAAAAAGATAGGCCTGCCCTCTTTGATGGGTGGATTTAAAATAAAAAAGTGATGCTTAAGCATAAATGTCCAGGTGAGCTTAAATCAGAAGCTCTCAGACTGCTGAGTGCGCTCTCAGAGAATGAAAGCACGGAATAACAAACGTTCCTGCAGGAATCTGTACTTGGAAAATCTGAGTACTGTGGGGGCACAGTGAATCTGCACCTCTGGAGGTCAGGTGAGCAGGAGGAGTAGCTCACGGGCTCAGCAAGTTTTCGGGTGTGGTTTTGAACTCGTGTTGCTGTGCCTACTGATTGCCAAAGGAACAGTGCCCCTGGCCTGTGCCGTGCTGAATCAGTGTTGTACAAGCTGTTGAGTGCATTGTGACTTCTCTTTATCTTGCAGTGCTCGATTGGCACAGGGGGAGAGATGAAAGGGAGGAAGACAACAAGATTATTCCTCTTTAATGAGCTTAGTCCCCAAACATGCAGAGTGGGACTTGTACGTGTGGTTCTTGGGCCAGCGTGCCTTAGAAATCACTTTTAATTGTCACACTAAGCATGACTGAAATGGCATTGCTGGCTTCTGGAAATCACTGTGGGAGAGAGGGAGTGCTGCAGCACCTTTGGTAATGCAGATGATGTATGATGGCTTTGAGATTTGTTTTATCTGGACCTGCTGTTAGTTGAACTAAGGAGAAGAGCCGGGATTCACGGTCAGAGCACACAGAAACATTTGCCCAAACAAGGAAGAAGTTGTCCTAGGACAGCTGTGTGAGTTGTGGGGAATGCAGGTTTAGACTGACACTCAGCCTCAACCTGGACTTGTAGGGGAGTTCGTGGCACTCCAAAAAACCTGGAATCTGTGTGGGTCAGACTGAGTTCACGAGGCTTTTGCTCCGAGTTCTGCTATGGTTAGAGGAGCAGGGCAGGGATGTTCCAAATGCCACCGGGGTGACAGGTTTTTAGTGCTGAGATGGGTGTTCTGAAAGATTAAATGAGATGGGGGTGTTCTGAAAGATTAAATATGATTACATCCATGTTCTGCAGTACCACTGGTCTTGGCAGCCTCCAAACTCTGGGAGAGGCTAATGCCGTAGCTGAAAATCTACCTGTGTGGGAAAACTTGGATTGACTGAAATAGGACAGAGGGGGGGAAAAAAAACCTCTTAAGGCTGACTAAAAACACTGTTAGGGATAAACATAATTCTTTTCCAACCAGTTATTTCTGTCAGTACTTCAGCTTGCAGGCTTCATCCCACCAGGACATGAAGGGAGACCTGTCAGTGTGTCACCTCCAAGACTGCTTGGAAAACAAGAGGAAAATGCCAGTCTTCCCAAATTGCCAGGTACTGGGAGATGCTGGGTTAAGTTCACATATTACTGCACGTGGTGACACTGCAATGCCACATTGTTGTCATGGACTAATCTCATTGATTTTGAAAATGCTTATCCAAAAAAAAAATCATTTAAAACCCATTTAAAACCTGGAAGAATATGTAACTGTCAGGCATTCTGGAAGTGGGGAATTCACATAAAAGTGCAATCACTTGCCAGAGATGGGTCCTTCTCAGAACCATGTTTCTCCAGCTATTCTGAGGAAGTCTGTGCCAGCACATACCCAGCTTTCCTGGAACACAAGTTGTGTCTGGCTCCAATCTCTTCAGCCAGGGATTTGCCAAGTGGAGGAGCAGATCCTTTGCACCAACTTGCAGAAAACTGACATCTGCCTGGAGGTTTGACAAAAGAGAGGCTAAAAATGGTTTATTTCTACAACCCCAGTGACTTTGTGTGCTGGTGTTTCTAAGATCCATGGCAGCAGCTGACAGCTGGGTCATTGCTTTGAAAGTTGCACCCTTCAAGCTTTCAGCCTTAGAACAATCTCATATTTCTCTAGAGAGAGTTTGAAGCTGATTTTGTGATTTTATTTGCTGCTAACCTGTAAACAGACTCAAAACAGAAATGCTGCTTTTGTGTTAAACAGGATGAGAAGGACAAAACTTTACCAAACTTTGAATTTCTGAAAATTTAAAGTCTTTTGCACCAAGTGAAAAACTTGAGAAATGTTTGAAATGGGTTTTTTCTAGAGGAAAAAGCTCTTCCTTCATGGCTAAATCTGCAAAATGATGTAAATTGTGGATTTTGAGTTTTTCTGACTTTCAGCAGCACCTTTGGAGCAGTGTTCTCAGAACATCAGGCAGGAAGGTAGGAGAAATAGGGAGGGGGAGGCTGTAGAAGGGGTAGGAAAACAAGTTGTAAAAGTCCAAAGAACAGCAGCAGGAAGATGAACAGCACACATGATTACAAGATGGTCTTTACACATTTGTATTGAGTTACTGAAACCTCTTTGTGCTTGGCTTTTATTATTTCCACCTGTTCTTCCTTGCTGGTGCTTGTTTGAGTTTGGTAAAGTTGTCCTGAGTTTCACCTGAGGAATCTGAAGGGAATTGGGGCCTGGGTATTTCTTCATCATTTATACAATATTTGACAAGACCCTGAAGTATTTCTTTGCTTAGTGCTGGTGTGTGCAGAGGTAGTTGTTGTGTCTCCCTGGCTCCCGTTTTTATAAAAAACGACCCTCTGCTAATGGCTAATGAGTATTAACTGGGTAGAGCACAGAGAAACTCATCCTGCAAATCACTGTTTGGATCTTGGAGCTGTGCCACGCTGTACATTTTGCTTCTCACGCTTGTTGCTGGAGTTCCAGCACAGTGATTAAAGGCACACAGTCCTGGGGAGGAAAAAAAAAAAAGAAAAATCTGACCTCCAACTCGGAGTTCAAGATGGTAGTGTTCATTAGGAAGTGAATCAAAACTGAACAGATGGAATTACCACGAGGAATTATTATCAAATTGAGCTGCCATCGTTGCATTTAATCAGGCAAGCAGGAGATGAAGGCAGCAGCAGTCCAGCCCTGTGCAACCAACTGCTGTGTGGGAACTGGGATACTGCTCTGAAGCAGGAACACTGAAATTAGCAGGAAAAAAAGCCCATTTCGTTCGTAGACTAGTAAAAATAAACTCACTTTCCTAGTTCATTTTAATTTGAGGCTCTGGCTCGTAGCACTTTTAATGGCTGTAACTTCAAATTTGGGGCTGTTTTTCTTTATCCTGTGACTTGTAGGAGCCGAATTTCCATTTGGAAACGTTGGCTTCGGGATCTGTTGAGTGTGCAGTGCTGGAGGAGTGAGATGGGAAGCTTATATTGAGTGGACATAGTGGACATATATTGAGAGTGTGTGTGGAAGTGCTTAAAGCAAGAGAACACCGTGAGGGCAACAGTTTGACGTGGGCTTCGATTGTTCATTTTTTGGTTCGAATGCTTTGTGATTGCTAATGTTTGAGTCTTTACTTCTTACTTGGATTTGCTCTAGCAAGGAAGAGCAAAGGAGCGCAGCCATGGCAGGAATAAATGGAAATGGCAACAGCCCCTGCCCCTTTGATACTTCTTGTTACAACGCTACAACCCAAACTGACACCCAAACCACAACAAATTAAAAGCTTCCAACCCCGGCGAAGAGGGTGACCTCTCCCTTCCCAGCCACCGGGATGGATAAAGTCAGTGGGGTCACATCCAACACAAACACGTTTGCTTTGCCTAATCCCCTCACGGCTGCGGCTGGGACGGGCTGCGGGATTTCACCGGCGGCTGCTCCATCCCCAGGTAGCGGCCGGAGAGGAGGAGAAGCCAGGATCCTCTGCCCCGCCGCCGCAAGGTGCCGGGCAGGAGGAGGAGGAGGAGGAGGAGGAGGAGAAGGAGGAGGAGGAGGAGGAGAGGCTCCGGGTGCCGGGAGGAAGGAGGGCGCAGCGCTGCCCGGGGCGGGGCGGGGGGCGGGCGGGCTGCGGCGCGGAGCTGCCCCTTTGTCTGCGGGCAAACTTTGGCGGCGGGGCGGGGGCCGAGGCGCTGCCCCGGCACCTGCCGCGGGGCCGGCGGGCACTCCCGGCTCGCTGCTGTGGCCGCCCGCGGCCATGGGCGCTCCGAGCGCCGCCGGGGCCCCGCTGCTGCTGCCGCTGCTGCTGCTCCGCGCCGCGCTGGCCGCCGCCGCTGCCGCCTCAGGTGAGTCGCCGCGCCGGGCGCGTCCCCGTCCCGCGGGCGGTGGGGTCCCTGAGGAGAAAGCCGGCTCCGAGCCCCCTCTTTCCCGCGGGGTTCGGGACGGCTCTGCCTCGCTGCCTCCCTTCTCGCTCTGCCCGGCCCGGGCGGGGGTCCGCCTCCGCCCCCCGCCATTTTGGCGGCTTCTCCACAGGCGAGGTGAGGGGGACTGGGGCGAAGCCGTGCCCGGCGCTTCCCGCCGGCGGCTGCCCGGGAGCGGCCGCCGAGTGCCGGCGATGGAGGAACGCGTGTCCCGCTCCGGGCATCGCCGGGCTGCCCCTCACGCTGGGCGGGAAGGCAGCCCCGGCACTTGTGCCTGCCCAGGTGCGGGGGTGCTGCCCCGAAAGGGCCTCTGTGGGGATTTAGTTGTGCGACCCCCTCAGCAAACAGCCCGTGGCCGCGCTGAGGGGCCGGGGCGCGGCGGGCAGAGCCTGCCCGCAGCCCTCACACAGCCCACGGGTGGTGGTGGCCGTGGGGAGGGCTGGGGAATGCGGCGGTGGGAGCTGGGCAGTGCCCGGGCAGCGTGAGGGGAGCTGCGGGGAGCAGGCAGCAGCCGTCCCTCCCCTCCGTGTGTCAGGAGAAGGCGCCTGGGTTCAACTGTGCCCGGTGTGGGTGTCGCTGTGAGAGCGCTGGGGGAGACACCAAGGCGCTGGGTTTTCTCTTGGTGTGCTGGACACACAGTTGTGGCCAGCGCAAGGTTGTGCGATGCTTGCCAGGCAGCCGCGCTGCTGATATTTGGAGTTTGGGAGTGCGGATTGGCTGCGTTCGTACTCTTAGGTTGTTCTCCAGCTTGTCCTTTGGCTGTAGGTTGTTGGTTTCCAAAGTGGCACCGACTCCCCAAATCCTGCTCCCACCGTGATTCCCGTTTGGCATGGTTGTCTGAGTGAATGACAGCAGTTAAAAACAGCGGTGTGTGTGCGAGCTGGGGAGCTGCTAGATGTGGATTTGGGGTATTAATTCGCTGGATGGCATTCTGAGAGACTTCATTTTTACAAAAAAAGCCCCTCTCAAACAGGAAAACTACTCTATCAACCACCCACATCCAAGATGCCCCCCCCCCCCCCCAAAATACCACAGCAAGAAGTTTGGGGGTTTGGGGGTCTGAGGTGCTCCAGCATGTGAAAGGCGAAATTATAATTTGCAGAACGCTTTTCAGGTGTGCCTTGTAACAGGTGTTGATCACACCTGGGGCTTGGAGTTGCATGGAAAATCAGGGCACTGTTGCACAGCAACCTTAATTAGTGTGTGTGTGTGTAGTATCTTTGGCTCGCTCATAATTGGGAATAAAAGTGAAATGTATTTGTAACTAAGGATTTCCCAAGTCCTGCAAAGCTGGGTTGTATCTTAGTATCCCTCGTGGTAACTTGTAAAGGAGGGAGATATGTCTTTGCCCTCTTTGGGGAAGAAGGATCAGACTTTTTGAGTTTGCTTTCTAATCCTACGTGGTCCGTGTTCCCTGCTCTGGCCCCAGAGGGGATGAGCACACTCGTATTTTAAGGAACTATAGCTGTCAGTGAGTTAAAAGAAAAGGCAGCCAGCCCTGGAGGGGTAAAACAGATGGGTTGTGCTGGTCTTAACTAACTGATATTAAGTTTTTGGAGTTTTTTTTTCTCCCCCATGCCTTCCAACAATGTGTGACCTTGCGTTTTGCGCCGAATTTTGAGGTGGAGCTGGATGATGAACCTTGAAATTATATTCTTTTGCCAAAAGAACAGCTATTTGCTGAATTTGAGAGAAGTGTGACTGGGCTCCTGTGGCTCATCTTCTTGGCAAGGGAAAATAATTCCCGATGGTGCCTCTACAGCTTCTTGCAGCTGAGCTGAAGATGAGCTCGAAGGAGGAGCTTTTGATTCCAAGCAGTGGAGCTCCCAGGTTTTCTGTACAGATTTGTCTAATCTGCATTTCTCGGGAAACTCCACTCTTTGACAAGGAAATTCTGACTTTTCTGGGTGGTCCCTCGAGGCAGCCTTTTCCCGCGGTCTCTTTCCTTTTCATCTTGGAGTTCCTTGGGTTGTTTTTGATTGCACATTCCTGTCACGCTTTCGGGAGACAAGCAACGTGTAGTTGCTCCAGAACGACCATTTCCCAGAAAATTGATGGAAAAGCTGTCATTCAGCTTATTTGTGGTTTTATTTCCTAACCTTTTATTTGATTGTTGGGGTGGAATGTGTCAAGTGTGCTTGGATGTGCTCCTGCCTCTGTCCCTGGCTTGGAGAACCTCGCTCCCAGCCAGCAGTGCCAGTGGTGAGGACCAGGAAAGCTGAAGCAGGAGGAGCCCTGTGAGCCTGTCCTGCTGTCCATGCAGGAGTGATTTAGGAGTGGGAATCCACACTGGCTCTTCTCACCGTTGTTTTGGCAGGTCTCCCCTTTTGTTTCTGCCTTGTTGGTGCCTCTTTTGAGCCCGACTAGGCCAGAAGTCTTGTCACTTACCCAGAGGTTGCCCAGCTGCCCCAAAACTGCCTTTTTTTTTTTTGTGGCTGGCCAGAGGTGGCTGCCCAGTGCTGCTGGAGGATGTGCTGCTGCTGTTACTCGCTTCTAACCTGGTTTGTTTTTGTTTTGGTCCCTCAGGTGCCTGTGTCTACCACGGCTTCTTATTTGAGGTAGGTGAGCCTGAATGTGCTTTGCTGGGGAAGGGTTTGAGAAGGTGCTGTTGAACTTGACTCTGGTTCCTGCTTTTTGTCACCCCTGCGACTGGGGTGCAGGTCACAGGTCTGTCAGCCTCCAGGCCGCTGGAAAACACCTCTCTCCTTGGAGAGGTTAGGAATTCCCCCTGGGCCTTTGGACCCAGCCGGTCTAACTGGGGCTTCTTTGGTCAGCGTGGGAGAAGATGTGAGGGACTTCCAGGGTGTTGGAAGGCACAAATGTGCAGCCCCAGGCGACGGAGGTGATGCTTTGTAAGATGTCAGTGCAGTGCCAGGATATGTTCTGGGTTTATTTCCCTGAATTAATGAGGTGTCGATGACAACAGCTTAACACCTTTTCCCCTCAGCTGAGCACGGAGAGTCCTGTGTACCCTGACTCGTCTTTATAAGCCCAACATATTTTCTTTTCTAGTGTCTCTAGAAATGTAATCCATGAGTGACTTGGTACAAGAATCACAGCTTTTAAGAATTCATGAACAATGTTGTGCTTGGTAACACTTGCCTGCCTTGCTCCGCTACTCTGGGCTAAAAGGAGGTGGCTGAGCTACTTTGTGTCTCTGGAATGCTTCTGGACCTGCTTCCAGTCCCACAGCAGGCTGGCTCAGGGATTTGTTAGGCAGGGCTGGGAGGCAGCAGCTGTTGGGGGTTTTGTTTCTCCTGGAGCAGAACTGGATTTGTGCACTGCCTGTGTGACACTTGGCCACTGTGGAAACAACTGGTGGCAGGTGGCTCCTTTGGCTTTCCAAGGTGGACTCGAGGTCCAGGAAGTTTTTCTGCTCCAAGAAGGGCATGTAGTGGAATTGCTGGAGGTGACTGACTTTGGTGGGTGGCTTGGGAGGGAGTTGAGGCCGACTAAATGTGTTTGTTCCTCTTAATGATGCACTGTGGAGGGTTCTGACAGCCTCCAAGAGAAACCTGGAGCAACTTTTCATTGTGTTTTAAACACAATGCTTGGAAACACTGTTTCCTTTCAGTGTCTCCTGTTAGTCGGGATTTTTCTCCGCTTTTGGTGCAGGGGAGGCCAAGATGATTAGAGGGATGGAGCACCTCTTCCATGAGGAGAGGCTGAGACAATTGGGATTGTCCAGCCTGGAGAAGAGAAGCCTTGGGGTGACATGATTGTGGCCTCCCAGTATCTGAAGGGAGCATTAAAGAAAGATGGAGAGGGACTGGAGTGATAGGATGAGGGGGAATGGATTCAAACCAACAGAGGGTAGGTTTAGATTAGATATTAGAAAGAAATTCTTGGCTGTGAGGGTGGTGAGGCCCAGGCACAGGGTACCCAGAGAAGCTGTGGCTGCCCCTGGATCCCTGGAGGTGTCCAAGGCCAGGCTGGACGGTGGAAGGTGTCCCTGCCCGTGGCAGGGGGTGGGACTGGATGAGCTTTAAGGTGCCTTCCAAGCCGTCCTGTGCTTCCATGTGGAAGTGGCTGTAGGTGAGCTGCTCCTGGGTTGTTGCAGGAATGCCATTTGCTGCAGAAGTCCCGGAAGTCACTTGGAAAACCCTTGGTGCGTGAATCAAGCACTTAAGTGTAGCGATGCAGGCACTGCAGGCTTGCTGGGATTGTTAACGCTGCAGCAGTTCTGCCTCCTGCTTGGCTGGCTGAGCTCCTTGTAAACCCGGGGTCAGCTTGTGTTCGTGGCTTTCCTCTGAGGGAAAGCACCTCTGTGCCTGTGATTTCCAGCTGTGCGGAGGCGCTTGGTGCTCCTCCCTCTGGCTTCTCCTGTCAGGGAGCTTTCAGATCCACACAGCCAGCACAGCCGCTCCCTTTACTTAGAAAGAGGAAGACACACATTATATCTTTTTTAGCTCTAGGGCAGGAGACATTCGTGCCACTCTGAAAGCCTGGGTGTGTGGGAGGTGTTGAGCAAATCCACACCGGCGTCTTTCTGCCAGCTGGCTCGTGCCAAGATGAGTTTTCAGCCCTGGGAAAAGGGGAGGGGAAGGACAGGGCTGTGCCTTGAGGTGGTTTGAATGGTGAGTGTGACTTGAAAAATGACTTTGTGTCCGGTAGATGCTGCAGCACAGGAGGACATGTCCAGCTGAGCAACATCCAGGACATTTTTATTTTGTCTCCTGTCTTGTCCCCAGCTGCTGGTAGTGCACCTAAGGATGGGTTTCTGGACTGACAGATTGTTTTGGAAATCTCCTGGGCCACAAAATCACTAAAGAAGCATTTTTTTTGGAAGGAAAATGTTTTTAATCTTTGGGTTGAAAATTGCGGACAGAATGAAAAGCCCTGACTTAATTCACAGTAAATGGTACTGTACTTGTGCTTCTACCAAAAATTTTGCTTCCCTGCTTCCTTTTGAAACATGTGTGTGCATTTTGTTGTCAGAAGTTTAAAGAAGTCCTGATTTTATGCTTTTAAAGTCAGATTTCTGTTTCCATCAGTAGTTTGTGCTGGATAGAAATTAGAGTGGAAAGGTAATAAATAAAAAATGCTGGATTTTGGGTTTTTTTTCCCCCAATTTTAAATCTCCCATTCCAGATAGCTTCTACTCCGAATAAATTTAGTGACTTTTAAAATAAATGTTAGCAAGTGCAGAGCACTTCTGTTTAGGGAATATTCCAAATTAGCAGTGGAAAACGAGCTTCATTTTAATTTCATTAGAAGGATCAGAAGTTACTACTGAAAAATGAGATCAGAATTGAATATTTCAGTTGAAAGGTTTGCTTGTTAACTATTTCAATGGTCAAGATAATTTTGTTTTTAAATAATGTGATTTAAATGCCACTATTTAGCCTGGGGCTGCATCCTCTTGATATACACGAATGTTTTGCAGTTAAGATTTATTAATACAGTAATGCAATGCCACTCATGGAGCAAATCTCATCTGCTTGCGGGTTTCAGAAAGCTGGGATCAACTGAGGATCAAAAATAAAAGTGATTTTTTGAATCAAGCGTGTGCTGCATGTGTGTTCCTTCTTTGTTTTCTTTGAAAACAGCAGTAAAATATAGAGGAATGGGGATAGGCTCTTTATTTCCTGGCACCAGGTAAAAGAACCTTAGATGTAAGACTTTTCTCCTGAGGATGGAGTGAATTCTTGTCCCTTCATCAGCAAATGGAGGGGACAGAGGCACACATTGTGATACGAAATAATTTTTCTTTTTTATCTTAGTAGTTCTAAATGTCCCCTTCTGGTCCAGGAAAACGAGGCCTCGTGCAGAAGCAGCATCTCTCAATTCCCCCTGAGCCTGGAGCTGGGCAGGAGTTCAGACCCACAGCCCCAGTGTGTGGGAGCAGCAAGTGGCACCAGCAGGGAACGCTCCTGGGTAGCCAAGTCCCTTTCCACGATGGCTCCAAGCAGGGATGGGGCAGACTTTCCTGCACCAAGCACATTTGCCCTGCTGCTGCTGAAGCACGAAGCCAGTGGCTCTGCTTACCCTGAGGTGATTTATCTCACCAGGTATTTCCCAGCTCGCTCCACAGTGGGCTGCAAATGCATGGAATTTATCATCCCCTTCCCTCCTCTTCAACCCTTCCGTGCATATGGACGTGTCTGTGTTCTTGCACAGTACACCTGCTGCTCAGAAATGGTTCTTCTTCCCTCTTTTCTTTCTTTTTGGATCTCATGTTCCAGCAGCCTAGAGCCCAGCAATGAAGTCGTGCCCCTCTGCAGTTGTCCGTGCGTGTTTAAGAGCAGCCTTTGGCCCTGTGTTGGAATCCATGGGGAGCCCTTCCTAAACAGTCAGGCACACGTGGGGATTTTTGGCAACAAGGGATTTTGAAACAACTCCTCTTTGCTTTGGATAGGAGAAATTAATAAACTACAAGAGACAATTCTGGGAGTTGTGGGGCTTTTGAGCTTTAATCTGAGACTCTGGGCTGTCCATAAGGACTTTTCCTCGGAGCTGTGAGTGTCTCCTGACTGTAGTGTTCTGCTCCAGAGGTCCTTCTTCTCCATCCTGGCTGGTGAAAGGCTCACTTTAATCTTCACTGTGTTGTGGGAGGTCATCTGGCGTCAGCTTTATTTGGAGATCAGGGTCTTTACAAGAGCTGCCCTGTTCCACGTTTTCCATCCCAGTGAGCTCCCTGGATGGGAGCTCTTGGTCCACGAGCACTGACTTAAGTAGATGATTAACATTTAATAACACAGTTATAGGAGCTATATGCCAGAGCCTTGGCAGGAGATAGCGGCTTTCTCATGGATTCATTCACCAGGACAGGATTTTCACAATTGCCCAGCATTTAGAAATTTTCCGAGTCATTGTGCCTTCCATCTTCCAGGATGCATTTGAAGCGAGCTCTGTTTAGGAAATCATACCTTACAATTCATCATCACTTCTTCTTTTTTAGTCCCCACCATGCAAAATGCCTTTTTCCTTTGCTAGGTCACTTCCTCGTTCCTTCCCTCTCCTCAACCCTTTCAAAACCTTGGCCAGGATTCCCATTTGCATTTTCTCTTTAGAGGAGGGGTTGCCACGTCTAATTAATTGGTAAGAGAAATGTTAGAACTTTGCTGTATATTTTCAGTGGCATTCAAAGAACTTATAAATTTTTTAAGGTAACTGAGGAAAGTGGATCCCCACTTTGCTGGCAATTTGAACACTTTCCTCTGTACTAGTGCTGCCACATTTGCCAGCCCAGGGTGCGTTTGAGACCTTGTTCTTCACCCTCAGAACATCTGGGGTGAAAAAGTTAAGAGGAACTGAATGTCTTCGCAGGTTTTTGAAATAGATTGTTAGTATTTTAATCCATTGTTAGGCAGAATTGGACTACTGTGTCTGGACAGTGGTCCCATGTGGAATTTCTTATCACTAGGGTGATTTTGTTATGTTTCTTTTTCCCTTTTTTTTTTCCCCTCGAATAATCCCCATCAAAAATGCCGTTGTAGTTATATTAATTGATTCAGCGTTGTCCAGGATCAATCATTCCCTGGGCCTTTTCAGCAAACATTAGCTCTGCAGTTGTTGCTGTCTTAAGCGCTGAATTCACCCAAGATACTCCTTGGCGCTTCCAGGAAGACAAAAACTCCCAGATCTGAAGCTCTTCCCGGATAGGTGCACGGATTTTATGTCACTGCTCGGATCTGTCAGCCTTGGGAGGGGCTGTCAGGAGCTGTGTGATGCTCTGAAGTTTATGATGCTGGGATGCCAGTATTTCTGCCATGCATATTAAACAGCTTCCAGTGGGAATGCCGGCAACAGACATCCCTGGGAAGGCTGCTGTAATTCTGCTTGTGCTGTGGTTTATTGTTGAGCCGTAGATTAAGGAGACCCATTAGGATAAAATACTCAATTTTGTAATCATTGTGTCTGCTTGGGAATCATTCTGTAATGAATCCTCTAACTAACCCCGGGAGCTCAGCATCCAAAGGATCTTTATATTGCCAGCTGCCATGCTGCAGCTGGAGGAGAGTCCCAGGCTCTGTGTTTCTGAGGATCAGGCAGGGGAAAAAAATCCTCTCCCTCCTCCCCCAAAAGATAAATCCTGAACGTGACTTCTTCCCGGATTAATTTGAATAATTTTAAGCCAGCTGTTTCGTTGCTCAAAAAGAAGTTAGTTTCCTAACCTGCTTTGCATGTGTTTTATGGAGATCAGAATGAAAGTCCTTGCAGGCTGTAGACTGGGAAATTTTAATTTAAGTATAATAAATTTTTGGAGACATCGACAGGAGCTGAAAGTGGGGGTCTTGCAGCGAGATGGCAAAGAGAAGAAACTTTGAACCCTTTGTTTATCAAACCAGAGATCTTGTTTCTAATGGGAATGTAGGCTTCCTGAAAATATTAACCTTTCTCCTTTCCTGGGAATTCACCTGTTGTCCTGCATGAATAGATTTGGTCGTGGTCGTGTGGGATTAATTCCTTTTGGGTGCGTAGCCAGCTCGAGACTAATATGCTGTACATCAGGTGGTGGGGTTCATGGCTGTCTGTATTTTCAGAGGAAACACAGGGTTGGTTGTTTCATGATGAAAAACCTACACTGGTGGAGACACAGTTGTCATTACTGACATGCCAAGAGCCAGTTCTGAGTTAGTGGATGCAGTAAATCCTTTTATGAATCGAGCCTGGAAAAGTGGTTTCAGGGGAAAACATGAGCAAACTTGTTAGCAATTTCTTTCCCACATTTTTTTTTTGCAGCTTTATAGATTCTTCTATACATGTAAAAAGCCTGATTGTCTTGAGTGCCTAAGGAATTCTCAGTATTGCGGAGTAAAAGTAACTTGCTACGCTTTCATTCCAGTGGGTTAATTTTTTCTTGTTATTTTAAGAATCAGAATTCTAAAAGTGTTCCATTTTGAGAACCTGGGTTTGGTTTTAAATTGGATGCTCTTAAAAATTGCATCTACTCCTTTCTGTCTCAATTTCTCAGTGAAACTGCGAGATCATTGCAGTTATGGAAAGGGAACCCTAAAAGTGCCTCAATCTGCTGTTAAATGGAAATCTTCCAAACCAAAAATGAATTATGTGCTTCCACTGAGTGACACAAAGAGTAATTCTTAGGCCTCTTTTCCATGTTTTATTTAAAACAAAGATTCCCACAATGAAACAATAAACTTAATGAAAACCTGTTTAAATTTTCATGAAATCCTCAGGACAAAGCAAGGTCGAATATGTTACTTCCAAAGACATTTGGAGACTTTGTATTAGCTAAATGGAACCAATTGAGATACAGTAGATTAAAAATTGAGGAGAATTTGTCCCAGAATCGAGCCTTTAAACCCTGTTACCTAAGAGCAGTGCATCCTGCAACTCCCGAAGTCTGGCCGTGACTGCAGGGCAGTGTTTTGCAGTATTTTTGATTTTTTTCCTGTTGTAATTTTATTTCCTAAGAGGTTTTTGGATGCTTGAATGCAATCCAGGGAGGGATCCTATGTACGTGGTGCGTGATTAACAGGTGTATCTGTGATGACACAGGATAGCTGAGACCCATCAGCATGGTAAAAACAGAACTGTTTTTAAAGTAATTTTCCTCTGTAATGTTGGGGGTTTCTTTTCTGTCTGGTCCCTTAATACTTTGATTCTTCTGAGCAGACTTAATTCAACACTGGCCCTGCTGTTTCTTTTGGATGATGATGTGGCTTTAACAACCCTGTGTACGTCCTGCTGTGCACCATAGAGGTTCTCTACTCACAGGATCCTTTCCAGGGGCTTTCAGAAGGATTTGCTGGCTTTAGAGGAGCGGTAAGGCTTCATGCTTCGGAGAGGAGTGTGCTGGAGTTACCACAGATCCCTCCTTCTCCTCTGACCTCATTTTGTGGGGGAAGATCTAAGCTCACCAGATGTAAGGCTGTCATTTCTTCTTGCTTCGGGCAGAGAAATATCTATGAGATCAGAGGCAAGCCTCTTGAAAGCCCCAGGAAAAGGCATCATCCGTGATATTTTGCAGCCTAGGACGGAGCTGTGCAGTACAGCTGCTTTTCCTGCTGTGATCAGCATCCTGTGTGTTGTCCAGTTATCCCTTGGATGGCATTTCTGTCTGGTAAGAGCTGGCTATGGGCACCTGGTGTGTCCAGGCTGCCAGAAGCACTGATTTGTGACATGAAGCCCTCTCATCACCAGTTTTTGAGTTATTGTGGTGATGCTGATTTCCCTTGTTAAAATAAGAAGTATTAGTATCAAAAATAAACTGGGAATGATGCTCTCTATGCAAAATATTTTTGCTGGGCTTTTACTGCTTATCAGCAAGGTATCAGTAAGCAGTGCTTGATGCTTTTGAGCCTGGGGCTTTGTTAAGGAAATGCAGGACTTAAATCTAGCACAGGGAACCAGCAGTTTGTTCATGTGTGATCCTTTGCCTCCTTTTAGTCTAGCATGGAAATAGGTATTTTGTTCTGCTGGTACCTGATCTGATCTTCAAGGTCAAATCTTTTCCTCAGCATCCTGTTTATACAGATGCCTTCATTAGCCTCTGCAAATAGCTGCTAAATCCACATGTTCAGACTGAGGAGATGGTAATTCCTCATCTGGCAGCTTCACTAAGTAACCTCCCTGTTAAAATCAGCAGTAGTGCTATGTAAGAGGTGGAGTGAGGTCTCTATGCTTAATATTTTTAGTGCATTCTCTATGGTGCCAGAGTGTTTCTAACCTTACTGAAGTCATTTCATGCTCCTGTAATTCATTGGGTTTTTAGTGTATTTATAGATGCTATTTTATCAAGCACTGCAGTAGAAATGATGAGAGCATCTGGTTAAATCCATCACATCTTGTACAACAACCTCTGAAAAAATAACCTTGGTAATCGAGCCTTTCCCCCTTTAGATGGTTGCACCAATATTTTAAAGGCTTTAGATATTAAATATCTTTGGAGTGCCGTAAGTGTCACTGCTGTGCTTTTCTGTGGTGGAAACCACATCAGTCAGCAATGGCACCTGGAACAACAGAGCCACATTCCAGCTCGCACCCAGACCCTCGGCTGTGACGATGTGGAAGCGAGAAGGCTGTGATTTGTTGGGATTCATATTTGGAAACCTCCCTGAGGTGGTGTTGACAGCAGCATCTGTGTGGAGTGGCAGAGTGGGGTTGTGCGAGGGGTGTTGGGCAGGCCAGAAAAATGGGAAGTATCTGCCCATTCTGGCAGGGAGAGCTGTTCCCGTGCTTAATCTTTCAGTCTCTGGGAAGTGGTGCTGGAGTGATTTAGGTGGGGTTTGCAGCCCTGCCAGCGTGCAGCCTTGCAGAGAAACTGTAGGTGAGGCTTATGGAACCATGAGCAGCACTTTTCCATTTGGGGAGCCCACATTCCTGCGCTGCCGAGTCCCGAGCTACTGTAAGTGCTGGAGCTGCTTTGATGTCAGCAGAGCCGGGCAGTTTCCCAGCTGAGCACTTGACCCTGGCGCTGGCACTCAGCCTTCCTGCCACTGAGCTCATTTAATGAACGGGGCTGCAGGCTGGCAACCGCTTTGCCAGTTGGTGTTTTCCAGAGAGAGCCTGGATTTACCTTCTCACTTCCCTCGCAAGGGATTTGCAGCAAGCCCAGCCGCTGCCCTGTCTCTTTTTCTTACCTCATCTTGGCCCTACACGCCAAGTTTTGGCTCTTGTGAGCCAAACTCCCACCTACACACATAAAGAAATGGTTTGGCATTGGATCTGGGAGTTTGCAGAGGAAGCTGGCTTTGGGGAATGTGTTAAAGGTGGGATGGAGATTCCCTTCGCTTGGCTGCCTTTAGACACCCTAATCCTCAGCCTCCCCAGCTGGGAATGCAGTTCCCTGTGTTATTCTTGTGCTTATGAACCACTTTGTGAGGGGCAGCATGCTCTGACATCCAGGCTGGAATACCAAAGGTGTTGGGGGATTGGCAGTGTCTCTCCTTCCCCCATTCCGGTGTCCTCAGCATGGGCACAGTTCATGTCCTGGTGCTGTTCTCGTGACTGAATTGGACAGGAAGGGTTGTGTTTTGTGCTCTGTGCGTGTTCCTGCAGCCGTTTCAGCAGGATTACTCTTGCTCCAATCAAACATGATTATCCTTGCCTTCCCAGGCACTTGGAGTGTTGGAAATCCATCCGTGCCTTGCCTCTGGCTTCCCTGGGAGCAGCTCCCGGCTGTGCTTTGTGTTCGTGTCTCTGTTTCCTGGCAAGGCAGTTGCTGTGACTGCTGAGAAGTCAAATGAGGTCCTTGACTGGGGTTTATTTTTCTCTTTGCACAGTCAGTTTGGTCCCTAGGAAGGTGATGATCCCTATGTGTCTGAAGGAATTGGAAAATGGTATTTTAGGAATCCAAAGAAAACTGCATTTCTCTCTCGCCTCCCCTTATTTCCCCTTTCTCTTAATCACCATTTTATAGAGACTTCCAGAGGATTTTTTGATGAGCTTTTGGCCTCCTTGTGTTCCTTGTGTTCCAATTGCTACTTTATGGACCGTGTTGTCCATATGGGGACCTCGAAATGAAAGCAGTGCAGTGGGACTGGGGTGCAGGAGCCTTTTGTTATCCTTTACACAGAGAGTAAATTTTATCAGTGACAAGGGTTTTTTCTATAGGGAAGTTCCTTCTCCCATTCTCTTTCTCCTAGTGTTTTCTCTCTGGCATTTTAATGTGAGCATGCATATAAATAAATAAAAGTTCCTGCAGGCATCAATTTTTTTTTTTTTCAATTTTTTTTTGCATTTTTTGCAGTACTTTTAAATAGCTGTGCTTACGGGAGACTTCCCAATTTCATCTGATTTTTTAGAGACCTAGGGAAAGAAAAAGCCTTTCCTGTGGACTTTATACACTCAGTAGACGGCAGAGATTAAGTCCTGGAGGGGAAAATCAGCAAAGGGCACCTACCCTGACCCTTTGAAGTGCTATAAGAAGGTATTCACCTCCTGCATCAAGTCTTTGGGAAAGGTGTGTGTACCCTTTTGAAAAAAAATCCAACTTGGAAGCTGATCTAAACAGTGGTTGATTGTGTTTCTGTGCCCTCAGGTTTGCTGGAGGTTTGTTTTCTGCCAGGTGTTCTGCTGTTCATTTCGTGCACACCAAATCTGAAGAGAGGTTGTTGGTAAAGGCAGTATTTTGGGTAGTTCCTTGGAACGGCATTTAAAGAAGAAACCTACAGAAAGGTCCTGCAGAATTTATCAAACAGGAGAGGCTGTGCATCAAGGGGTTTGTTTGTTTTCAAAATATGTTTTTTTGAAAGTTTCTGATTCAGGATTTAGGCCAGCTCTGATAAAGCTGTCGCCTTTGCTGGGGTTGTAGATGAAGGTATTTGGGAGAGGTGCAAGCCCTTCTGATGTGTGTTGGATCTGTCACTGACACCCATGTTAATTTCCTCAGAGCAGGACATGTCCCAGCCCCAAGGAGAGGAAATCTCATTTGTTTAACCTCTATGGAGAGGTTCAGAAGCTCAGGGCTTGCTCCTTGTTGTCTGTCTCGAGCTGATTTGTGCACAAGACAAATACAAAGCTGGCTTTGCTTTGGAAAGCAGTGATTTATGGTGTGGAGTCACTAAACATGTTTGCACACGAGTCCTTTGGGCATGCATAACAGCTTAGCTTGGGAATCTACCACCAAAGCATTCATTCCATCTTATCTTGCCCCAGAGGCCAGGGCCAGTTGTGTTTTTGTTTCTGTTCCCAAAGAACTGGCTTCAGGCAGGGATGAATTAGAGGGGGACTTCAGGACTTCTGAAGGGGGGAAAAAAAAGATACACTTCAGGATTATTTCCAACCCTTCCCCTCCCCTGCTTAAGATATAATACATCTGAATTCAGGATACAAACTTGCTGGCTTTTATTGGAAAGAATGTGGCCACCAGGACCAGGGCAGTGACTGTCCCTCTGTGCTTGGCACTGCCAAGGCCCCACCTCGCATCCTGGGGACAACCTTGGGCTCCTCATTCTAAGGAAGACCCTGAGGTGCTGGAGCATGTCCAGGGAAGGGGTCTGGAGCACAAGTCTGATGGGGAGCGGCTGAGGGGGCTCAGCCTGGAAAAAAGGAGGCTCAGGGGGGACCTTATTGGTTCCTGCAACTCCCTGACAGGAGGTCAGAGTGATGTGGGGATCAGTCCTTTCTCTGAGGTGACAGGTGACAGGACAAGAGTAAACGGCCTCGAGTTGTACCAGGGGATGTTTGTTTTAGGGGAAATTTCTTCAGTGAAATGGTGGCCAGTCATGGAAACAGCCTGGGGTGCAGTGGTGGAGTCCCCATCCCTGGAGGGATTTAAAAGCCCTGTGGATGTGGCACCTGGCAACGTGGTTTAGTGGTGGCCTTGGCAGTGCTCGGTTAATGGTTGGACTCCATCATCTTGAAGGTCTTTTCCAGCCTAAAGGATTCCATGGTTCTGTGATTCTGTAAAAGCTTTTGGGGGCTCCTGGTGTGTTAACACTTGAGTGTTAAGGCGTGATATAATTCCTCTGTGAGTATTAGAGGCTTACAATTCAGGAGGAGCAGGGTTACATTAACTGGGTACTTGGCATCGCTGTTACAGCTGGAGGAACATTAACCTGAATTTTGACTGCTCATTTGTGGTGAGATGTGGGGGGGGATGCACAGGGATGGAGGGGATCCGGAAGAGAGTCGTGATTCCTCATTACAAAGGACTTGAGCTCTGTCTGCATCAGTTCTCAAAGGGAAAGTTAAGGGGTAATTTGTAGAATGCTACAGAGGGAGCAGAAATTATTATAAATAAACCTCTTCTACCCATAAGAAAATGGAGTAGCCAGAAAATAAAAGGTAGATAAATTCAGCTTAGGAACTAGTTAGACTTTTACTGTGAAGACTGGAAATCGTTGGAACAGTTTCCTGATGTGTGCTACGAATTATTCTGTATCACTAGAAATCTTTAAATCACGGTTGGCTTTCTTTCCCCCTGGAAGTTGTGCTTCAGTTCAATCACAGCTTTTGGACCAGAATCAGGAATTCATTTATTCAGCAGAGTCAACTAGCACAGGCCCCCTTGCATTACAAACCAGGCAGGCTCCAGATTGGGGTGGAATGCATGGCAGTACTGTGGCACATCGTGGGAAAGGTGTAGTGTTCATCTCATCTGCCTTTTCATGTCACACCGAAGGGGAGGCTGAGGGAATTTTTTGCCTTGTTCCACCAATACTCCTGCGTGTGAGTGAGAGGAAGGCAAACCCCACCCCTGGCCCAGCACTGAAGGCTGGGTCTTGCTGGCACGTAACTCTTGCTCAATGAGAGCAATATACACAGAAATGGCCCAATCATTGTGTGCTGCTTTATTCCTTGCTCTGGGAAAAGGGAGAGGAAGGAGGGAAAGGACTCCTTCCCACCTGCTGGTAACATCCAGCTGATTTACACCCTCTCCCCGTGGGTCTTGTTCTCCACTGGCTGGGGTGAGTGGCCAAATGAATGTCGAGGAGTTATGATGGCATAAAACTGATGGGAGACCAGAATTATGGAGGTCATAAGCTTGTTCCACATTAGAAACCCAGCTTGCAGGAACAAGCTGTGCAGCGTCCTGGCTCCTGGGAGGATTAATTACAGATGGTGGCTGTGGCAGCTAAATCAAGTACCTCTAATGTTGTGTAAACTTCATTAAACAAACGCCGTAGCAGGGCTGTAATCTATGAGAAATGGGATAGGATGACGAGGGTAGAAAAGGAAAATACTCTGTAGGAAGTTAAAGAAAAGAATCCTCAGTGTCTAAATCCACTGAAGCAATTTCTTCTACCTCTTGTGCTTTAATGGTAGAATTTTAAACCACAAGCTTTCCAACTTATTATCTGGTAAAGCCTTGGTTGCCTGAATTAATAACAAATTTCTTCTAATGCCTTGCTGAATTCCTCTTAGTCAGCAAATCCTGGTTTATCTGATTTGCTCAGTCCTTCCTGTGCATTTGGCCATTTCTTTTTTACTTGTGGAAATGGCAGAGGAAGAAGCGCCGACGATCAGCTTGATTGTGGCCACTGTGGTTGATTGACTGAGGTGGTGCAGGGTTTATAGGAGGCCCTGGTTCTAACTTTGGCTGCAGGTTGTGTTTTAATGTGAAAGTTAAGCACTTCTCTATGTTAATACAATATCCCAAGCAATGTTATCTAAAGTCCAAGAAATGCAAGTTCATCCAGCTGTCATTGGTAATGTGAGGGTGTCATTTCATTCTGCTCCTAATCGTAGGCACCCGTGTGCTGCTGCAGAAAGGGGTGCTCACATTTCCCCCTGCCTCCCTCAGAGGAGGCAGAAGCCTGAATCAGGGAAAAGTGAATAAATCTCTGCTGACTTAGCAAGTTAAATCTGCTCAGCGGAGAGTCCCGTGAATGGCAGGGCTGGGGCTGGGAATCAGGGCATGAAGGAGGACTGGTCTGGGGGGAAGAGTTCATGACAGGGGCCACGGTGGGATTAATTCATCTGCAACTTGCAATTTCACCCTTAGCAACTCAGTTATTGACGTGGCAAGGAATTGAAAGGCCAGTTAAATTAACTGAGCTTTTCCAGACAGGGAGAGTTAACTGAAGAGGAAAAGCCAAGTGTCTACTTTAAAGCACTTCTTGGTGGCCAGTGCAGACGTTTGTGTGCCGTTTAGTTCAGTTGTCTGTTTGGAATGGGAAAGTTGGGGTTGTGTTAGGCATTTCTGACTTCAGACACTCTCGTTGTGACCCTTTGCCTGGCTGAAGAATAAAGTGGACAGTAGCTTGTCCTTAAAGAAGCTACAGGAGATGTAATACCCAAGGGAGTGCTTTTTTAAATTATTATTTTCTCTCAAGATAATATTTTAAAAATTATTTTCCCTGCTGTCTCTCCATCCTCTCCCAAATCCTTGTCTATGGACAGATGCTTTAAGGTGACTTGTGTAGCTCTTTCAAGATCAGGAGCCTAAAGTTAAGCTGTGGATTTAGGGATCCTGACTGTGGGTTGATTTCTTTCCTCTGCTATTTTAGCTATTTGGTGGCTCCACAAGACTTGTCAATGGTCAGCTGAACATGGGATTTTTGGAGGGTAACACTGAACACTTCAGTGCATAAATTTAGGCTCGGGAGCTTGACTTCACTCACCTGTTTTGGAAAATGTCGTCTTTTGAAAAAAAATAAAACTGCATCTTTCTCTTGCAGTTTAAGAGGGCTTAGAAGAGAAACTGGTCTTGCCCAGTGTCTCTTTTTGATGAATGAAGCAAGTGAAAAAGTTATACCATTTAAATAAGGGTAACTTTCAAGCAGCGAAAATATTTCAGCTTTTATATTTGCATTAAGTCAGTTTTGATTTTGAAATTCATTTTTAAGTCTTCTTTGAGGAATCCAGGACTAGTAGCCTGGCCCTGCACTGCTCTGTGGGTGAGTGCTCAGAGGAATTACTTTTGGTTCCCCGTGGTTTAGATGCAGCTGAAGAGAAATATTTTGGCCTTTGGGCTTCATCAGATAACACGGCACAGCCTCTGTGTTCAGTGGGTACAGCACATGTTCTTAGGGGAAGTGCTGGAATTTTTATAATTTGTCATAAAATGCTGCAAAATTCCTTTTTCTTTTCCTTTCAAAGCTGTTCTGCTAAAGGGAATCCTCAGTCCTTCTCTAAAAATGTTTATTGCAGTGGGAAACACAACAACCGAACGCTGCCTGTTCTTCCCTCCCTTGCTCCCTTCTCCTCAGGAGCAGCTCGGGAAGTACACGTGTGTTTTGTGCTCTGTGTATGATTAATCCTGAGGAGTTGTACAGGGCTGATGAGTGGAGTATCAATGGGATCTCTGTTAGCTCGTTTTTCAGGAGGGAGGGACGTGGCTTTCCTCAAACTGGGAGTTGGGCAAGCAGCCAGTCAGGTACCAAAAATAGTAAAATCATGCAGGTCCAGACTCAGCCAAATTGCAAATGGCTTTGAATGGGCCTGCCTATGAAATCCTGGAGCCATAATGATGGAAAGGTCTTAACTGCATTTTTTTTTAAGAAGCATGTCCTTCTGTTCATGTGTAATTTTAAGTTTTGTTTTAGGAAACAGACTTGTAAAGAAACGGAGCTGGTGAAAGGTGGAGTGGTAAAACTACAGGAAGGATGGATCCAGTTCTGGCAGTCCAGAAGTCCACGTGGACAGGGAGGGAGCAAAGACTGATAGATTCATATGTGCGAACATTTAGTGTCCTGCATTTCTTTTTTGTATGCTTTATACCTAAAATGAGGGGAAAATAGAACTAAAAGCTAGTTTAAAGACAGGTGACACCTGTACATTTCCATTTACCAAGGTGTTTGTGTGTGAGATCCGTGTCAAGCCCAGGAAATACTTTCCTGTAGATGCCTTGAAAAGGAACATTCCTGAAGTAACCTTGGGTTTATGATCATCTGTTTAACACCATTTCCTTCCTGTTATTTGGATTTATCTGTATCACTGTGAGCTGTGCTTGCTCAGGAAAGGTGTTTTCCAAGAAGAGCATTTTCATGTGTTGAGTGTAATTAATTAGTTTGTTTCTTCTTGAGGCCTCTGTTAAATATATATATTTTTAATAATTATATTTTTAGTCTTCTTAGCCCTGTTGTGGTGCACTGCTGGGAACTGTAAAAAAACCCTATAAAGCATGGATTCTTTGGGAGGATTTCCAAAAAATCTCATGTCAGGACAGTTGTGTGCTTTGGAGCCAGGTCTTTTTTTCTCCCTTTAAGAAGACTAAAATAGGTTTTCTGGCCTTCTGGGTAAACCTTGTCCTAATTTGCATCCCTCCTACCTGCCTTGGTCTACGTGAAGCTCCAAAATGTCTCTAATTAGGGAAAACATCGAAATGAAAAGCAATTAAAAAAGAGTGGTTTCTAATGAGGTTTTGACACCAGTGCTCGTGCTGAGGGCGAACTTCCAGGAAGGGGGAAGTGCACGTGTGCCTCACGGGGTGGAATGACTGGCAGGGTTTGATGGATCTGGTTAGCCACTGGAACACATTTTGCTGCTTTGGGCAACGTTGAAATTACTGTTGGCTCTATCTTATTTTTTCCCAGCTCTGCCTGGAGGGAGGTAACAAGCCATAGCTGCTGCACATGAATGCAGGAGAAAGCAGCCTCGGAGTGCTGGGAATTGGTGCTTGGCTTGGGATAAAGTACTTGCTGCAGAGCAAACCACTTCTCTGGAGATAACTCCTCAGCCATGACCACAGGATTTGTGGGGAGAAGAGAAGCCAGGTTGCTCTGAGGACTTGGCAGGCAGCTGGGTGGAAGCGTTGGGCACTGTTCAGTCAGTAGGGGATGGTGCTGCCAGGAACCTTATGGATCCCATCTGTGCTGTGTGTCTGGCCACACCGAGCCGTGCCTGGCCGTGGAATCCATTGCTGAGCACTGTCTCAGCTGGAATTCCAGGTGCCCGTTTCAGCACTGACAGACAAGGCTGGTAATGAATGTTCCAGCTCATGCAGCACTGCCTGACGCGGGGCTCTTAATTGCGAGTTCCTACAAGTAAATGACTGTTGGGTATCGTGTAAAAGAATTAAATCCTAATGGCCTGAGCAGATGATACAAAGGCCTGTGACAACTGGATGAATGGTAATGGTTCCCTCAGTCATTGGAGATGTAAACAGGCACTTCACACACCATTTTCCCTGCAACTGCGCTTTAACTCTGCTAGTAATAGAAGGATTGGTTGCCTTGAATTTAAGTAGGTATGAAGTGGCAACGAGAGAAAGAGGGGAGAGGAAGCCTGTACTTGCTCATGTGTCTGTAAAATGCTGAACACACAAAGATGGAGTAATTGAGACAAGCCAAATGTTTATACAAGGGCATTTCTAGTGCCCCCATCCTTAGCAGGACCAGAGTTCAACTTGCCTGGGGGAGAGGATGAAATGAGAGCACTGCAGACCAGAGACTTGCTTTATTTTGTTTATCTGCAGGAGAATCAAAGCAGGGCAAGGTACAGCTTTGATGCAGGGTCAGATGTGGGTTTTGTTAAGTGCAGGGCTTGGTTTTGATTCATTAGCCAGATGCAGAGGGAGGAGACCTTGCCTGGATGAACACCAGCAGGAATAATTGTTTTGCTGGGAGAAGAAGAAAATCTAGCAGTGGAGCAAGGGTATGTTTCTGCTGACTTTGTTGGACTGCAGTGTTTGAGCAGTGAGGAGCGATGGCTTTATTTCTGGATTGCCCGTTGGCAATGTTAAAATGGACTTCAGAAGGGCAGCTGTCTGCCTTTAGCTAGTCCCTTCTAAAGAATTCATTGTGGTGCACCTCCTCTTATTCCTCTTTACAGTCTTGCCCAAATGTTTCTTTTCTACAGGGACATAATTCCCTTCAGATGAGGAAGGTGGTTTTGCTCACTGTTACACATTTCCTCCGAACTAACAGCTCTTGGATGAGTTTCAGTGTGGCACCCTGCTTGTGCAGGGAACAGCCAGGGTTCTAAAGTTGCCTGCAAATATTCCTGGCTCCTACAGGCAGAAATTTTGGAGAGATCAAGCAAGTTGCGTTATACCACACTAGCAAATCATTGGTGCTGAATACTTGTCTTTAAAAAATTGCTAACAAAGGGCATATCACAGCCAAAACTTCCACAGGTTTTGGCTGCTCCTGGCTTGTCTGATCAAAGTGCTTTGTGGAGATCAAAGGTCACTCCACCCTCTTAAGATTTCATTGGGGTTTGTCTCTTGTGCTGGAATTGCCGTTTGAGGGGACATTTGCTTCCCGATGTGATTTAGACCTGTGACCGTGCAGGGGTAAAGCTGACACTGCCAGCTCGTTTTATGAAGGTCACCAAGCAGGAGTGGCCATCATTCATGACCAGCTTGCTGAAACAGAAGTGGGCAGCTCTGCTTTTCTGCCAGTTTCCTGAGAGTTTCCCTGCTCTCTCCTTCCTCGGAATTTGTGCAATTTGCTGTTACTTTGTAGCAGTGGACAAAGTACGAGTATTGTGTGTGACAGGCTGCCCCTCCTAGGACTTCCATCTTGCATAAATCACTTCTCTTATGGCTCTCTATAAAATTTAAATGACATCTGGAAGGAAGGGACTTGGCAGACCCATCCATCTGAAATATTCAGGTTGTTTTACATTACATTGGCATTGCTCAAATCAAAATCTCAGCCTTTGGGATGGGACTTGTGACCAGCTAAAAATTAGAACACAGCATCCACAGGAGACATTTTGGAGAGAAAATATGATATTATTTCTTAGCCGAAGCATGTGTGAGCTTTTGATTTTCTTCTAGTGTCACACTGGCTGCTGTGACTCTTCATTGAGAGCAATAATTGCTTGCAGTCCTTGGGTTTTGGGTCAGCAAAACTGGCAGGCTTGGGTCTACTTTACATTCTGGTCCATGAAGAAATTGCCCATTGTCTGAAGTGATTTTCCTTTGAACTGTTAGGTCTTAGAAACAAACGTTTTCGCGAGGCAAGGTGGTTCACTGGAATACTTCACCCCGTTTTTCCTCAGAGGTATTTCAAAGCAGCAATAAAATGTCATCTCCTTTCAGAGTCTCTTTATGTTCTGGGAAAGTTTAAAAACTTAAGTATTGAAAGATAAATTGGCTCTGTAATCTGAAAATTGTGAAGAGATTTGAATAATGAGGTGGCACCATGATGGCAAAATTTGGATTTTCCTTCTGTCATCTGTGACATCCCACAGCTGGCGAAGTTTTGGAAAGTTACAGCAATTAGCAGAGCCAACCCTCAAAACAAGTAGGGAAAGGTAAATGATGTAAAATGGGCTGAATATTAACAACTTAATGAATGACGTCTGTAAGAAATGGAAAAATATCAGGGAGAAGAAGGGAGAAATGACAGGAAAGAAGAACATTCTGAGAAGATGTGGAGAATACTTCCCTCCCCCCGAGTGAAAGCACTTTGAAGTAACTCCTGACATGATGGATTTTCTGAAGGTGCTTTGTGTTTTCCCAAGGCAGCCCCTTGCCAGGCGTGGGGATTTCAGTTCGCTGCCCTGAGTGCACGTTAGCAGGGCTGCTCGGGGTCACGGCAGGAGGCTGGATTAACATTCCCAGTGGGCTCTGGGGTTTGGATGGTCTGTGTGATCTTTTCTTATCCCCTGCAATGTGGTGGGAGCCGTGTGCTGATGATTCCGAGCAGGTGATGTCGCTGGAGGAGGTTATTGGAAGTACAAGTCCCTTTTCTTTCCCCTGGCCATGGCTTGGAGGTCCAGCAAGGAGCCTGGGAACCTGTCTACTGTCCTTCTGCCCCAGGTTTTCCTCCTTTTTTGCTCTTGGAGATATGTGCCCTTTAGCACGGCAACATGAGTCAAACCCCATCCTTTTCCTGGCATCCTGCACGGCGTTTTCCTTACACTTGCAGAGCCAAGGTGGAAATGCAGCTGTGATAACGTCTGGGTAAGCCTGCTACAAAAGTTAAAGCGGGGTAGCTAATCCTCTACCTGGAGAGGAGGACTCCCTTGTGCTATAAACCTCTATTTTTCCACTGCAAATGGTGGGGTGGGGAGGGTGGGGTGGACACGATAGGACTTGTGCACGTAGCTCATGGGCACTTCACTCTTGGTGTGCTGTGTCTGCAGACATGGGAGTGGTGCCCAGGTTAATCATCCAGGGAAGGGTAGGAAAAAATCCATGTGTTGGCTTGTTTTCAAGTCAAGTGTGCTCCGAGCTAGGCTCCAAAATTCTGCCTCTCTCTGTTCCTCATTGTGTGGTGGGAAAGTTCTGTGGATTAATAAGGGGTTAAGCAATTTTTTCTGCCTTTGTACATCCTCATTTCCAAGATCAGTGTGTCTTGGCTGTCTCAATATCTCAGCCCAGTGGGAGCTGGTGTGGGCTGGGGAATTTGGGATTTCCCTGGAGCAATCTGCTTTTGCAGGGAGAGCCCTGGCTGTCTCAAGGCTTTAATCAAGCATCTTTCATAGGCCTCTTGAAGGTGAGGGAAAGCTGGAGGATTTTTAGCGTGCTGTGTTAAAAAGAATTTTCCAGGCTTGCTTTCCTCTTTGTTTTTCGGAGTCTCTCCTCAATCTGAAGCTGTCTGGTGCGTGTTTTGAGGAGAGCATGTTGGATGGCTGCAATTCCCACTGGGTTTAGCTGCTATTTTAGCACGTTTGTCCTGGAAGGTGATAATGCAGCCGCTTCCCACTCGTCTGTCACTGCACATCCTCTGTTCAACATTTCCTTGTGCAAGGACAGTTGTGTATTCCTAGAAATAGGAGACAGTCAGAAATGACCTTAAAGCTCAGCCAGTTCCAGCCCTCTGCCATGGGCAGGGACACCTTCCACTATCCCAGGTTGCTCCAAGCCTCATCCAGCCTGGCTTTGAACACTTCCAGGGGTGGAGCAGGCACAGCTCAGCTGTATTTCAGGTCCCAGAACCTGAAGGTTGGACTCCTAGCAGGACTTAAACAGCTGTCAGGTGGATTTAAAGTGCAATATTTACTGCACTATAAAAAAGAGCACTGAAATACTTCATGTTCCCAAGCTCCTGAAAAATGGGCTGTCTCACCAGGACTGCACATTATGGCAGTTTCTTTCCAGAGCCTGAAGCAACATTCCTCATGGCCCTGAGTGGGAAACATCAGGCACAAGGTGAAGGCTGTGATTTGGGGTGTGCTCTCCTCTGCATTAGTGCAGGCTAGAAGCTGTGGCTGATCCAGGCACCGCTGAAGCAGGGAGTCACGGTTGCTTCCCTGCAGGCAGGAAGGGAGGGAGCCTGGCTGCCAGCTTCACTCTGGTGACCCACATTACTTTCCTTTTTTTTCCTTTTAAGATAAAAGTAACTAAAGATGCAGGGAATGTGGCCTCTGGAGGTCAAATCAAATGATGGATGCAGGTGTTTGGAAAACCCAACCATCCACACTGTTGTGTGTAGACCTCTGGGAAGTGTGCCAGTGCAGAGGAGTGGAAGAGCCATGCAGGAAAGAAAGGGAATTCAGTAGTCTTGAATCTCCCAGCTCAGTTTTTTATTTTGCTGAGGGGGAAAAAAAAGGGAAAGGAGAGGAAGGAAAAACACAACAGAGTATTTTTCTAAATCCCCTTCCCTTTTTTATTATCAGGTTGTGCTTTATTTGCATGCTGCTGGTTTTGAAAGCACAGGGAGTAACAGATAAAGAGACACCTAAAAGTATTGGAAGCAGCAAGACTTAGCTGCTGGGAATTCCCATTACCAAGATCTTCAGGAGAGATGGGTGTACTGAAACAAGGCTCCTGATTGGAGCTGCTCTAGGCACTTGCTGCTCTGGGAATGTTCCTTTTGCTGCAGCCTTTTTAGGAATAAGTCTTGTGCAGCAAAGGAGATGAACCTGCTTTTCCTTTGGAGGGCTTCTTCCTTCGAACTGACTTCATCCCTGCAATCAGATAAGTCCCATCCATACCTGGTGTGGGATTTCTATAAGCTCTAGGAAGGTGGCAGGCTGGTGATTGCATCAGCTACGTTCATGGCACAGTGGGAATGAAGGTGGGGAAAGGAGTGTGGAATAATCTCTCAAGTTTTACAGCTGTGTTATGGGGGAACCTCTCCCTCTCCATCCTGGACTTTTCATTCCTAACCCATTTAGCAGAGAGGACAGTTCCCTCAAGAGTGTTTCCTGTGTCACTTTTCCTAAATCTCTTCATTCTTCAGGGAAGCTGTGAATTGTTCAGGGCACAGACAAGTGGGGCTCTTCTGCTCTGAGACCTTCTCAGACACAGATGCAGATGAAGAAAAACTAAAAACCTTAGGATCCTGCAGGAACCTGGAGTTAAAAGCATTGTGAGATGTTTCTTAAGCTGTGTAGAAACCACATGAATCTTGGAAAATGGGATTTCCTTCTTTAAGGAGAAAAAAAATTTGAAAGTACCTGGGCTGCATTGCGGTTAATCTGTTTCACATCTTCTTCAAGAAGGAAGAGAAGGAGATGGCAAGGAAGAGTTCTGCCATATCACAGTGTCATTATTAAATTTGTAACAAGGCAGCAATTATTTCTAACCAAGCGTGAAGCAGCCTGACAGGAATTAGCTCCCACCATGTCAGCGAGCTGTATCTTCAGCCTGGCAAATATCCATGGCATGGAGAGGGATGTGAGGAAAGCTCTGTGTTACTCCTCTCACCGAATCCCTGCGGACATGGATGCCTGAGGCTTTTTGTACCCCAGAGATGTGCTTTGAAAAACACATTAACAAGCACTCATTCAAGCTTATTGAAGAAGAAGAATTAAACAAAATTAACAAAAAGCACGTTCTCAGGTGTTACTTACTGTAATATCCAGCCCATTCTTGCTGCCTGAGGATGGAGGGAAGATGCATTTTCTTCCTCAGCCTGAACTTAAGGGATGCGTATGTTTTGCCTCTGCTAAATATTTCATGGAGCAGCTTCTGTAGATTAAGACATCACTACAGTGAAGGAGCCAAGTGCTTTGATATAAAACCGTCCCTTTTTTAAAATGATGAGCATTGGAGAGATTTAGGAACACCCCAGTCTGTTTTCAAGAGTCTAAATAAGTGCTTTTGCATGTGCTCCCTCTTACCCTTGCTGCTCCAGCCCCCATTATGGGCTTGCTACGTAAACTGTTCTGAGCTTTTACTGCAGATTTATTCTGAGTGAGATGTTAAGTACTGAGAAGGGGGTGAGAGACAAAAATTCATGTGCAGGAGTTGTAGAGGTTATGGTAATCTTTGTCCCTGAGCTTGCTTCTCCTGTGGACTGTCAAATTTTGTAAAATCGGTTTTTTCTATGGAAGAGGAACTGTGGTAAAGGGAGCAAATGGGAGAGATGTTCTGAGTATGAATCATGGTTATTTTCAGAGCAACTCCTGACATCTCCCTGGCATTGTATTGGAAATCAGGTCACAGAATCATGGTGTTATGCATCGAAAAAATAAATATACTTTAGATAGGATTACAGGGCTTTAATTTTAAATAAATATTTTTTTTGCCATGACCTTTCACACAGTGCTTCTGAATAATGAAAGCAAAATGAACTGTTCCAGCATGTGCTCAAAGACGTGTGGAGTTTGTTTCCTGTCAAATGCTGCCACTTACCAGTGGATAATATGATTTATTTCTGACTGATGGCCACTCATGCTAATTAATAGACTGGTACTTCTCCTGCTGAGGCCGACCCCATGCCCTGTTTCTCTGTTTATCTTTTATCTGCCTCATGGGAGGGAGTTTAAATGAGTCACACAACTGTTTCTTACGCCTTCCTCCCTGAAAAGCAAAGGTTTGTGATTCATCTAACCACCCTTTCCCACCCTGGAGGTACTTTTTTCTCCACCGCACTTTCTGGCCAGGGCTGCTCCCCTGATGGTGTTATTCCACAGGTTTTGCCTCTTCTGCCTCGGTCTGCTCACTGTTCTTGAACAGGATAATCTTTTGTACCCATGGCATTCCTTCTTTTGTAGAGCTAGAGGTAATTAGCCGTAGTTCTCCTCAGTTGTTTGGGGTGATTTTGTTGTCACTGAAAAAAAATCATCATTTTCAAAGCATGTGTGACCCAGCAAATGCCAAGGACTGTGCTGCTCAACTCAGCTGCTTCTTCTCTCCTTCCACCCATGCTGTCACTCTTGATCCCAATGAACTTGATCACACTTTTCCCAACATTGAAGCACACAAATATATATATCATCCTTGCCCTTTTCGGGATATTTTGAGCCTTATTTTGTTTTTGAACCTGTAGTTTCTGTGTGCCAGAGTCAATTAATTGACTCATTTGTAACAGAAGGCAGCAAGGAGCCTGTGTCTTTGAGTCAAGCACTGAGCTGTCACCCACCTTTTGCTGCCATTATTTCGATTTGGTTGTCACCTTGTTCAATCTCAACAGCTCCCAGAGAACCAGAGGCTCTGGAAACAATACTGGAGGACATGAGGACAGGCTGCACATTTCCTTATTCTACAGGCTTTTCTTCATCATTTTTGCTCAGTAATGAAGCCTTTGTTCTCCAAGATTAATGACCGTGCAGGGGTCCTCTTTCCCTTTGGAAGGGAGGACAGAACCAGTTTATTAATCTGCTGCACAGGGAGCTGAGATGGAAGATAAGGACGTAAAGGGTTGTATTTTCTGGGAGCTGTACGGGAGATTACTGAGCTTGGACCCACAGTGACAATAGTAGGATTCGAGGTGTGTAATTCCTCCCTTTGAAAGGATACTTCCTAAATATCCAGCCTGGAATTGGAGATAGCTCTGTATTTGCTGACATGGCTTGCAAAATTGCTCTGGAGTGGATTGTTGCCTTCAAGAAGTAGAAGTAGAGTTACGTTTCACCTGGTGCAGAGCTTCCGAGGGCCCATGACTGATACTGAAGGAAATTTCCTTTCTCTGCTGAATCAGCTGCAAGGATTTTCATGGCCTGATGGGTTTTTTTTGTTGTTGTTGTTAGAAATGGGATAAAAGGCTTAGTCTGTCTTGATCTCTCTGCCCCAGCTTAGAT
This sequence comes from Monarcha castaneiventris obscurior, assembly GCA_026261815.1. Taxonomy (NCBI): domain Eukaryota; kingdom Metazoa; phylum Chordata; class Aves; order Passeriformes; family Monarchidae; genus Monarcha; species Monarcha castaneiventris. The sequence continues at coordinate 1,202,239 of JAMPIT010000622.1, forward strand.
GCAGTTAATGCAGAAGCATTTGGCCCACCATAATCTGCATTTTTAATTGAAATCCCACATCCTGCTGGCAGTCTCACTTCATCATTTGACACATCTTTGCTGGGATACACTTGCTGTTGTCCTGCACACTTCTGGTGTCCTGCACACTTCTGGTGTCCTGGTGGCTCTGCCAGGTTCAATTTTTGAACAAGCAGCATCATTTGAAAGGGGTAGAACCTCACCTCCTTGGTGCTTTGCCATGGGTACACCTGCATCCAGACCATCACACAGCAGATGGGCATTCCTGCTGCTCCAGAAATAGCCACTATGTTGTAATAAGTGCTATCATTAAAGATGTGATCAAGTTTAGATTAAATTAATCCCTTACCTCCCTTCTTTTCCACAGCTGTTCAATCAAGCTTTCCGGGTCTGACACCCCTTAACAGTTTGATATCCATTCAGGAGTCATTTTGGGGGAGGATGTTTGAAATTTGCCAGTTGGCACGTTAGGAACTATTTGGGTAAAGGGGAGAAAAACCAGCAGGAGGACCCCAAATGTTATTCCTGGATGCTGAGAAGAATTGCTGGTGTGTGCGATTCGTCAAACTCAACACACAATTGGGCATGGAAAAAATCTGCAGCATAGGAAAATGGGAGAAAATAGCCATTGTTTTTGCTATCAGTCATTCTCCGTGTCCATTTATAGATGGATTTAATGTGAGAAGAAAGTTTGCAAACAGGCTGCAAGTTGCTTTGGGTGACTCAAATAGTGACAAACCAAAAGGCATTAACCTTTCTAAAGGAACACTGCTGCTCCCAAAATATTGACCTGTTGGTCTGAACAAAGATCTCTGCATGCTGATTTAAGTCCTGGTTAGACCCAATGATTTTAAACCATAGTTTTACTCCTTCTGCCATGTTTTCTGAGTGCACTTGGCTCATTTGGGCCCTTTCCTGGTGACTGCTTCTGTGTCTGTCTGAAAGATAGTATAAAGATTACAATAGCACCTAAGTATTTGAAGTATATTTTGGAATATCATATCCCTGAAATATATTAGGACTACTGGGAAATGTTATTTTTAGACTCGGTTTTTACAAGGCTGGTACAACTGGTGAAAGACTTTAACAGTTGGAAATGTAGCAGCAGACTGTTGAACTGTGAAAACAGTACCTTGTTTTACTTAATGTAACTTGTTAATTCCGTGACTGGAAGAAGGGGAGAACTAGTTCCCAATTCCTGAAACAGTGTGTTTGTGTTGCTGTGTTGTTCTTCAAGCCCTGTGCTTTGCCTTAACTGCTCTGTACTCTCCCAGGACTGTAGGAATAAAGCTGTTTCCATTGAGAGGAGCTGGATTTCCGTTTGATTTCCGAGCCCAGTCGTTCCTGTGTTGTTCTCTGATTGTGGGCATGCAGGAATGAGCCCATTAAAACCCCCTTGTCAAGGAGTTTCTATTATATACGAGCAAATACCAGATCTGAGAACACACTCAGCAGAGCAACAGCTCCCCATTGCCGAAGATAAAACATCAAATCCAAACCCGAATGGACACTGGGAATCCTTTATGTGTCTCTGAATGACTTTCATCTCCTCATCTCTCCATTAATAGGTATCCCCACACACCGTGCAGTGCTCTCTCCACTTCCCCTTCGTTCTGGCTTCTCCTGCCAATTGCCTGGCATTGTCAGGTAATTGGAGTGGAAATGACAAATGAAAGCGGGGCTGCGGCGCTGCCAAGGCTCCTCACTTGCCAAGGCAGCCGGTGGGCAATGCTGGTAATTGTTACCAAAGTGTAATTGCTCCGGGCTCTGCCTGCGATTTCAACAAAGCAGCCTGGAATTCCTCCTCTGAGACACCCGATCCCTGCCTTTTCTCACTCGTCTCTGGCACAGGAACGACTTGGGAGGTAAATCCGACCTGGGCACTCAGACTTGGAGCTGCCTTGGGGCATCTCCCCTTTGGAGAGTTAATCATAGAATCCCAGAATAGCTGGGGTTGGAGGGAAGCTCTGGAGATCACCCAGTCCAAGCCCCCAGCAAGGCAGGGTCACCCAGAGCAGGTGACACAGGAATGCATCCAGGTGGGGTTGGAATGTCTCCAGAGGGGGAGACTCCATGACCTCCCTGGGCAGCTGTTCCAGTGCTCTGCCACCCCCATGGAAAGCAGCTCTTCCTCATGTTCAGGTGGAACTTCTTGTGTTTTAGTTTATGGCTGTTACTCCTTGTCCTGTCACTGGGCACACCAAAAAGTCTGGCATGATCCTGTTGACACACCTTGGAGATATTTGTGTGGATCGATGAGATTCCCTCTCAGTCTTCTCCAGACTGAGCAGGCCCAGCTCCCGCAGTCTCTCCTCCTGAGAGAGGTGCTCCAGACCCCTCACCATCATCAGGTAATTAGTGGGGTACATGATGAGCAAGAACCCCCTCATTTTTGCATGACACTACAACTCTGCAGCTCGACCCCTGGCTGACACGAAGGCTGCAGCTCTGCTCTGCTGGCTTCACCCTGCTTAGCAATTGCAGCAATGCCACCACCCCAGTGACCAGCTCTACAGGTCCTGCGTGCTGCAGGAGACACCCCAGCATCCAGTGACATTTTAGGGATGGACTGGATATTTTCAGGAAGCCATAAGAGCTGGAAAGGGGACACAAACCAGCTGTTGTATGCTTCTTATTTCCCCAGTCACTGTACCAGAATAGCACACGGACTGTTATCTGGTGTGATGATATCCCATTCTAAATGGCACCTGATTAAATTACTGAGGCTTTTCACATATTAATAGCAGACTCTGATTATTTTTGATTTGTTGGGTGTTGTTTTTTTTTTGCTGAGGTAGAAGAGGGACAGGTGCAGCTGTCTGAAGCTATGATAGCCAGTTGAAAAAGCTGTGGTCCAAGAGATTTAGGTCTTTCTATGCTCTGGTTAATGTGACAGGGTGACAGCAGCAAGCCAGGAGCACTCACAGCTGCTCTGGGCTCCCTCCGTGCTGCCTCTTTGTCTCTTTAACTTTTTCTTTGCTTTTACTGCTGGTTGTGTTCTTGCCTCCTTCTTTTAGCCTTTTCTCCCCTGCCTTTCTCTAAATCCTCATCAGTATTCTCCAAACCTGTCACATGCTCATGCTGTGTTCCTGTGTCTCCAGTTTTATTTCATTTCATCTTGGTCTGGGTGTCTGCAGGCTCAAAAGGTTTGTGAGCATTTCTTGCTCTTTTGGCCCCTGTTCTGCCAAGCTGGCCCAAGTAATGTAGATGTATCTCTTCTTGCAGCGGGGTGTTTTAAAATTCAGTTGAATTAGCTATCATTTCTTCTTTTGATGTAGGAAAATCCAGGGAATAAATAAATTATAATGGCACTACTTGGTGCTTAAGGAGTGCTTTCTGTCTTCAAAGTGCTCTCTGCATGGTATTTCATTATTTATACTGTTAATTATATTAGTACTTCTAAGGAAAAAGCCCCTTAAATTGTCATTGATAAAAGTACACTCTCAACAGGCTTGGAGTCCAGCACTTAGATTGCAGCAGATAATTTGTCCACTGAGGTACAGGGCCGTGGAGAAGACGTCAGGCGGATTTCCAGCAGTTCTTTAGGTGTCCACTGAGAAGTCTCACTTTATGTTTAAAGCTGTATTGTGTGGGAGCTTGGAAGTGTCCTTGTAGGTGCTGGGTGAACACTTACAAAGCCTCACAGCAGGACAGATAGGTGGGACCCAGACTCTCCAAACTGGACTTTAGGTCTGTTGCCAGGAATCTTTAGCTAAATGTTGAATTGTCCGGAGACCTGGACGCTGAGACCCGTGAAGTGCTTGGAAGATTCTCATATCCCAGCAAATCAGGTGGTGGTTTCCTGACTACTAACTAGATAATGAATTTTTAAAACTCTGCAGAGAATTGTCGGTTTTGATCTGGTACCTGGCAAAAGGAATTTAGAAGCAGCTGATTTGAGCCCACAGTTAGGAACCAGCCTGCTTGGGCTGTGATAGAAAACATGTGTTAGAAAACATCTTCTAGAGGAGGAAAAAGACCAAAGAGGGGGTTTCTTACCACAAACCTGAGCATTTAAGTCTCAAAATGTGAGTAAGTGTGGCTCTGTCCTGACCTTTTGCCATATGAGTCCTTTGATTATTATTCCACCGTGGAAATTCTTTTTCTTTCTTTTTTTTTTAATTTTAATAAGCACGAGAGGCCGGAGATGAAGGTTTAGGAGAACCCCGAGATGAGGCACTAAGTGTGCCCCCTCCCTTCCCACTCCTGGTTACCCCGTGGCTGGCTCCCCTGCAGGGAGCTGCCAGGTTTCAGACACAGAGCGCTGCTGAAGCCAGCGGGATGAGTTAACTCCGATGTCTGTGTTAGCTAAAGCTTGGCACGCACATCACTGAACCTTCATTTTTTTCTCTCACTGCACCATAAATCTGCTGGCAGAGACGATGCCAGGGTTTCTGTTCTGCAGCCACAGCCGTGTGAGAGTGAGAGGAGAACCAGCGGGGTTCCTGAGCAGGAATTACCATCCCTCTTTGCCTTGTTGGTGCCTTACCCCGAGGGGCTGTGCGCCTTCTAAGGTCAGCATTGCCACCATCATTCCATTAAGAGAAAATCTCCCTAAATTTCTGATGCTGATGGAGTGTTTGCAACCTGTGCATGACCTTTACCACGGGAGGAGGAGCACAGTCTGATGTGGGAGAAATGCTTTTGGAAAGCAGGGGAGAGACCCAAGCATTTTTTTTGTAGTGTTTTTGGCTGTCCCACTCTTTGCAGATTGACACTCTTGATCCAGCACCCGACAGAAGTGCCTGAGCAAGTGGCCAGGTTTTTCAGGATTTTTTTTTTCTCTCATTAAGCGGCCTAATGGGCCTTTGAGGCACATTTCAGTATTTTATCATTATGCTTAACAGTTTTAGTAGTTAGCTGTAAATGTGCTCGTAGCAGTCAACTGTTAATCATCCTTCCGGAGCTTAATTTGCCTGAGTCGTACTTTGCCCTGCGAGTAAATTGAAGCAAATCACTACATCGTGTAAATGAGCAGCAAGGTCTGGTCTCCTTGCAAATCCCTGAAAAACGAGGCTCTCTGCCTGGGATAGGAGCTGTCCGTCCTACGCAGGAAAACACCCTGTGTGGTGTGAGTTCAGCCCAGTGTTTGTCTGTACAACAGGGACAGGGATTGTCTGGCAGAAAAGAGTGTTTCAGATGAGGAACTGATCCTGCTCTTCCCATTTTCTTGTGGAGGCAGCGTGGGATCACGACCTCAGCATGGAGGGAATGGAAGGGGGGTCAAGCACGGGTGGTGACGACCCTTGTGAATTAGCTGTGGGTGTTCCAGTTGGGTGCACTGATCGAGCAGTGACGACAGCTGTTTCCAGATCTGTCTGCTGGGCCGGAGTCTCCTTCATGGTGTTTTGGAATAAACGTGCCCAGGTAAAACCTGTTCATACCTGGCCACATGTCCAGGAGCAGGCTTGCCTCAAAGCTACCTGTGCTGCCTCGGCACAACCTCGGATCAGCCTGCAGTGTGGACAGTCTGAACTTGATTACAGGGAAGTCTTCCAGAGATGTTGTAATCACCTGGAGTTCTTGAAGGTTGGGTTATCTTGCCGTTGCAGCTGATTATTGGCCATGCATGGCCTTGTCTTTCAGCTGCTTGTTGGATGTTGTTGAGTGAGAAGCGCCAACCTGGGCCTGATAAGCGTGCAGGAGGGAGGGGGGCTCTGTTCCAGTCTGTCTCTGTGGCGTTGTTTGAGACATGTTGTTAAAACAGGACATGCCTTGTGCTGCGTGGGTCTCATTTCCAACTTCATTTGCAGAATAACACATTCTGGAAGCCGGATTCTTGCCAAGACTGCCGTTGCCGGAGCAGTGTTGTCACCTGTGAGCCTACGGTCTGCAAAGCCCCTCAGTGTGACTTCCAGAAGGTAAGGGGTGAGTGTGTGTGGCTGCCCAGAGCCAGGCACAGGCTCTGTGTCCTTCCACTCCTCCTTGGAGTGAAAACACGTGGTGTGTGAAGCCTTTGTCCCCTTTGCCGCGCTCCAGCCAGAGGCCGGGTGTTGGAGCAGCTTGATCCCAAAGGAAGCCCCTGAACTGGGCTCGAACCTCCCAGCATGAGCCCCGCTTCCAGTCCCCCTTTGTTGGAAGGTGGGGCTGGGGCTCCCTCGAAGATGCAGATGGGCACTTTCCACTCTGCTGAGCAACAACAGAGCTGAGATTGTCTGTCTTCCAGCTTCTTCTTCCTCGTGATGGTCGCTGAGCTTTCGTTGTCTCCTGCTTGTCTTTGTCTGGGTCTTCATTAATTGGCCATGGGGTTGGTCTTGCATTAACATCTGGATTGCTGGGGTAGAGTGCACAAATAGCAGTGAAAATGAGTGTTTAAAAGAGGCTCTGTCAGTATAATTATATGGCTTTGTGAAGCAGGTTAAAATGTTTCCCAATATGACAGCACTAATGAGGAGATAATTTTGATTCTTACTGGTTTTCCCCATTATTATCGCTGTGTATTGATTAAAGCTAGACTGAACTATTAGCAATTCTTGTGCTAAAGAGGAGGGAAATAAAGTGCTGTCATGGCACACCTAATAATGAGTGCACTAGATAAAATGATGAAAATCAGATAAATGAAAAGGTGGCAACTTTAAAGCTCATGAAGGGAAATAGGTTTATAGTGTGAAATGAATCTGTGTGACTTCTTGACATGGGCAATCTTCAAGACAAAATGTTTAAGTGTTCCAAAAGCATCTGATCATTTAAACATTGAAAAGGCTTACCAAGGATCTCCGAAGAAAGATATCCTTTCATGCTTCAAGGCTAAAGCATCCATTGAGGAGCAAGGTCAGAAATCACCATCCTCTTCCACGGTTTGTTTCTTATCTACTCATTACGAGATTTATGCAAATGTTGCATTAATAATGATCTTGTTTCAGCAACAGCTGTCCCATGTTTCTCAGTGGCCTTTCAGTGAAGAATCTCGAGTTTTGTCTTGGACTGATTTGGCTGAGGAATTCCTAGTTGTTCTGTTAGGGTATAAATTCTGCTGCTATTTTGAGGGTAAAATGTCAAATACACAAAGTGAGGTGCCACCTCTGTCAGCAAGGGGATGTGGTGTAGCAGCAATCTGTATTTCACTTGAAACCTTTCCTGTCTGAACTGAGAGCACCAGATCCAGCAAGGCCTCATGGCTTCACCTTCATGTTAAAGTCCCTGTTTGATGTCAGCTGCTTATTGGAATCCTGTCTCTTTTTAGGGAGAAGTGCTCCAGATAGCCTCCAACAAGTGCTGCCCCGAGTGTGCCTCCCGAGCCGAAGGATTCTGCCAGCACGAAGGGCAGATCCACAGCGTGAGTGCCCTGTCCAGTTCCTCAGCTGGGACAATCCCTACCTGTTTTTAGCTGCCTGTTTGGTTCAGCCAGTGGAGGATGCTGAGCTGGTGTGCAGGGGAAGGATGGATCATTGCATTTATATCCTGTCGCTGTCAGATACTGGAATTTAGCAGGAGTTTGGTCAGCAGGGTTTGCAGAAAGGGAACGTGTCGCTGAGTAGTTGTGTGTCCTGCGTGGCTTAATGGGAGAAATTTCCCCACTTGTTCCTTCCCTTTGCTGTTTCTGTGGATGGCTGAGACAGTGCAGTAACATCAGGAGGGGAGCACAGCACAGTGAACTTGACATATTAGCTGTCCTCAGAGAAGGCTTTTCTCTCAGCAGCCATCTATGCTGCTGGAGATTGATTGCTGCTCTGCGACCTGGGTTCTGTATTCTGTAATCCTGAATTATTCAAGAAGCAGGTTCTGGGATGTGGTTTCACCTAGGGGGGCTGAAAGGCCAAAACAATCAGAATAAGTGTCTGGAGATAAGAAAAAATCAAGATTCATGGGTAGTAGTTAATGAATCATGTCAAACAACTGGCAAATGTAGAAAAATGGCTTAACAGCCAACTCAAGTCCTATGTGTAGTCTTTTACAGACTTTTCTGTTTGACAAGAGGCAAGTCAGGTCCAAATCTCAAGAAATATGCTAAAATGCCCAGACATTTGCATACGTGGACTGTACTGTCTACACCTGAGGTGGAGCTTGTAACCCTCTGTTTCAGCACGAGGCGTGGCCAGCATGAAGCTGGTACAAGCTAAACAAAAACAGAAGGGGTAGCACACCCATCCTCTTCTCTTATTTCTTTGTGCCTGTGAGTTGGTGGTGCTGTGTTTTATCATAATACATGACATTTCTTCTTGTGCTATTGCTGCATTTTCCTGTGCTGTTCTCTTGCTGCAGCTTTTGTCTTTTGGCTCTTTTTGAGCCTGTCCTTTGGGTAGGCATCCCCACAAAGATATGGACACATTTGTACCTAAAATCACATTTCACATCCCAATTCCACTGCCAGCTGGTCAGAAAGCAACTTTTTGTCAGTGCCAAGTCTCATCCTTGAGAGGGGAGGGACTTGAAAGGGGACAAGACTTATTTCCAGGTCTCACTGTGCTTTCTGTGCCTTTGGTTGTGTTGTGTGCAGCACGGCACGCAGTGGGCCAGCTCGGAATGTGTCCAGTGCTCCTGTGCCCATGGCAAGGTGACCTGCAGCCCCAGGACCTGCCCAGCCCTCACCTGTGGACAAGGGGAGCTGCAGGACACTGCCCAGGGCTCCTGCTGTCCCAAATGTGTGGGCCGTGGTGGTGAGTACTGCATGTGGACTGTCTGGTTCCATTGATCTGGGCTCAGAACATCGTTTTACTCCCAAATCTGGGAAGCTTTCCTTTTCTTGTTCATTTTTGTTGGGAAGACTCTGGAGTCAGGCACGTCTCTTAATTCCCTTTCTGTCCTGCCGCCATATTTACATTTTTAGTGGCTTCACCCATGGGCCAAGAGGTGGGGACAAGCTTTAAGCAGTGAGCAGATGTGCCTAATATGTCCTCATTTTGGAGATTAAAATCAGGAAAAAGACCTCAGGTGTTTCCTATGCACTTGGACTGCAAGTTCCAAGAATGCTTCAGCTGTTGGATGCCTCTACTTGTAGAATCCCAGTAGGAGAAGTGCATCCAGAGCTCTTAATTCACAAGCCCCTTGGAAACTGATGGAATTGTTACTCTCTTTTACCTGCCTTGACAAACTGCAGTTCTGAATTCTGAGATGCACAAAAGCTGTGCTTTTAATTGTGGGCTGCAGAAAGGGATTAAAGGGTGCTGGAAAAGAAACTTCCCCCTTGTTTTCCTGTCCCTCAGAGCCTTGCTCCTTTGACGGCCGCGTGTTCCAGGATGGCGAGGGCTGGAGCCTGGGTCGGTGCTCCAGATGCGTCTGCAGGGATGGTGCAACTCAGTGCTCCACAGCTTCCTGCCAGCCTCTGCTCTGCAGCCAGGTCAGGACCCTCCAGCCTTCTAGGAATGTTCCTCAGCGCCTCCTTTTCCATGGGCAACGTGCATTTCTCATGCTGGGGTCCAAATGAGCAGGCAAAGCTTCTGGGTGACAAGTGGGAGGTTTGGGGAAGTGGTGTTTGACCTGCAGAAATGGTGTGGAGTGATGGTGAAGCCCGTGTGTCTCTTCCCTAATATTTCCTTTCCCCACCATTTTATTTTTCTCGTCCCTTTGCTGGCTAATTAAGCACAAATTCTGAAGAAACTGTGCTTTTTTTCTACTAAAAATGCAATGTAGAGTTGATCAGGAAATGTTTTTATTTCTGTTGACAAGATTTATAATGGGGTTTATCTTCACAAATTTCAGTGTTTGGTTTGCAGCTGGAAAGTTTGATTTGCAGGTCCTGTAAATTTTTTTTTTTTTACAAGAACTCTAAAAGTGCATTTGAGAGTAGTTCAAACGTGGATGAAATTCCCCTTTTGACTTGAGGAGTTCAGAAATACAAGGCAACTTGAGCTGAAAGAAGGTTTCAGGGCAGTGTGTTTGTGTCTAGAAAACAGCAAAACTGGGAAGAGGACCTAGGCAAGCCCATGGTTTTAGTCCAGTTAGGAGAACAATGACATTCCTGTTTCCAAGGTCTTTGCTGTGGACAAGTGATGAGTTTTTAGCATTTAGGCAGGAATCAACCCAGCCAAAACCCTACAGGATTCTACAACATGGGTTAGTAAAGGCAGCAAACTATACCCAGTACTCCAAACTGTGGGCAAATCACTCAATTTTTACAATTCTTGTTGTTAGATTGAAAGTGCTGAAGGGTGTGACTGTGCTCTTTGGATCCTTTTCGTTGGGCCCATTGTACCTATTTTTTGAGCCCCCTGGTGTCCTCCTTTCCAACAGCGTGCCTGGAACTGGCTCCCTGGGAATCCTTGTCTCTGACCTTGACTTTATGTTTTAGGGACTGCCATTTTCCAATTATTTCTAAATCTATTACCGCTCTCCAGTGATTAATCCAGAAGCTCCCTGACTGAGAACTCTTCACTGAGAAAACCAAAAGCAGTACTCATAAATTTTATTCCATGTTGACGCTTTCCCAGCTTTCTGTTACTGGACCAGATGTTTGGACAATTAACACTTTTTTTTGGATAGAAGAAAGCCCACCTGTCTCTGTGCGTGTGTGCTAATTGTGTTTTGCTTTGTCCTGAGATATTCCATTAATATTCATTTACTAAGTACTCTGCATTAAAACAAATTTATGCCTGCTTTAGATCCCTCCTTTCCCACTCCAAGTGGACTGGCGTTACCTGCTGAGCCATCGTGCTAATGTTTAATCAGCTAATCATTAGGATCTAATTTATGGAAACAGGAATGACTGTTGTTGATGTGATGTATTTGAGAGTAATTGGCTGGCAGCATCCAAGTCAATGCAGCAGAAAGCCAATTCTGATGGTGTTCCAGATATTTCCTACCAAGGACATTTCCCCGTGGAAGGGACATTAGCAGGATGTGCAAGGAACCTGTTCTGATCTCAATCAAACCTAGAATTTTCTTGCATGGGTGTTTATCTCTGTCCCTTCCTTCGTTCTCCACTCGATCAAAAGCCAAGACAAAAATTCTCCCAGGATTAAACTCTCAGCTTCCATCTTTCAGATAACTTTGCTCTTCCCTAATTACTGAAGGAAAAGAATGCCAAAAATTCCTGTTACATGCCACCAAAATACATGAAAAAGTTCTTTCAACTTTGCTGGGAAATCTATCCTTGGTAACTTTTGTATAAAGTCTTCCACTCTTTCTTTGAAAGCCCGGGATCTGACTAATGAAGAAGATGAGGTGGTGGTGCTTGGCATTCCTACTCTAATTCCAGACCACCAGTCTGTCTCTGATCATCCTGGTATGGCTGGAGGGAGGTGCTGATGAACAGTGCTGTTCCAAAACATTGGATGTACGTGGACTGGGAGCAGTGGAATTAGACACATTTTGGATGGTTGGAGTTGAGGCATGCAGGAAAAGTTACATTGGTGTGAAGTGCCAGCCTTTTCCAATGTGATTTAAATCCATCATAAAAAAATTGAAATTAGAAAAATCCAGTTTTAAGCATAATTTAACATCTGTACAGACAGTCTGGATGGATTTAACTAAAACAGCGCAGATGCCTGAGAGGTGGTGAGTGTAAATCACACCTTCAAAACCTCAAAATGTGGCCATTCCAGAAAAAAACTCCTCTCATCCATCTCCAGCTTTATTGTGCTTCCCTGCATAGCTGTATATTTATTTTTTCCCTCTGTATATCTGTATGCCTGAATATGAGCACTTTATGTCATGTGAATGAATTTGTCTGCATCTCTCCATGTGTTCAGACCTCAGCTGCCATCTAAATAAGCCCAGAAAATGAGGAGGAGAAAACATCATCCAAGCCTTTTACTCTGCTCTTGTGCTGCTTTTTGGGCCAGAACGAAGCCTTGAGTGGCAGTGGGTTATCCCAGGGATGCTAAATGCCTGGAATTCCAAGCACTGGTGCTGACCCCCACGTTAACTGTTCTTGCTTTCTTTTCCTTGTCTCTGCCTTCTGTTTAGGATGAAGTGATGGTTCTGCCTCCTGGAAAATGCTGCCCAGAATGTGTCCCAAAGCCCTGCTCGGTGTCAGGAAGAACATTCCAGGTGACTTCTGACAAACCACACCAAAACCACTCACAATTTTTTGGCACATCACTCTTTCCCTTCTCTCCAACATCTGACTTTCTGCCAGCACTGATAGCTTAGTACAAACACTGCTTTTTTCCCTTCTGGAAAGGCAGGAGAGTTGAAAGAAATCAGGCCTAGATAAGAATTTGCTGCCCAGCAGAAAGGAAGTTTGCAGGGTGAAGCAGATGAGGCACTGTCTTTTCACACTTGTTTTGAAGGAGGAAAGCAGAAAGCACCAGTGGTCAATGTATTTATAGCTTTCATTGTGTCATCTGGAATTAGTTTAATGCTTTATTTAATGGAAGTATCTATGTGGGATTTTCTGTCAATGATTTTTTTGGCTAATAATAGTAGTTCAGGCCTCCTCAATGCCATGAGCTTGCAATTAATGAGAAATACACACCCACGGTGTCATCTAGACCTCATCCCTCTTCTTCCTGTTTGCTGATCATGTAGAGATCAGTATTTTCTAAGAGAAGTTTATTCTCCGATGGAGACATGCAGGAGGAGCCGTCATATTCCATAAGCAGCTCAGGTTTCTGGGAGGAATTTGGTTATTTTCCAAGAGTGTTAAACAACTGTATCCATCTTCCTTTCCAACAGCACGGGGAGCAGTGGAAGAAAAATGCCTGCACTGTGTGTGCATGTCAGAGAGGGGAAGTCAGATGTCTGAGGGAGACCTGTGGCTCTGTCACCTGTGAGAAGGTACTGAAAAACCACCCACCTCTGATACCTCAGCTGCACCTTCTGCTGTGCCAAGGGCTCCAGACAGCCCTGCTCACTGCTGGCTGATGTTTCCAGGGGGAGAGCAAGGTGCAGCGCCCCGGGAAGTGCTGTGAGGAGTGTGTGTCTTCCAAAGGGAGCTGCTTGGATGGTGGCACCCTCAGGTACCACGGAGAGATGTGGAACAGCACCCGCTGTGACTTCTGCCTGTGCCAGGAGGGGCAAGTCACCTGCCAGGGAGCTGAGTGTGCCAAAGTGGAGTGTGCCAAGGTGAGAAAGGATGGATGTGCCAAGTCTCGGGATTTGTTTTTCCCTTTTTCTTTTTCTTTTTTCTTGACTCAAGACACTCCAAGAACCGGCCCTTGTTTTGTGTGACCCCCTCAAAAACATTTCACAGGGAAGGAGAGCAAACCTGGAGTTGCCTGTGCAAGTTTGCACCGTGGGCTTTGATTATGAAGCAAACCAGTGTGAATCAGTGACTAATTTAACTTGGATTCCCTCCCATGCTGTGTCTGCCTGCTGTAGTGGAGGGTCAGACATGCCGAGGGTTCAGTGGTGATCACTGGATTTACCAGGAGCTGAACATGGGGAAAATGTCCAGGTCAGAGATAGTTAAAAGCTTAAGAAATGTTCCTTTTATGCTCATTCTGTGTGCTACAGTGGCCTTCAGTAAGGTAGCTGGATATGGAAGTCAGTGTTCTACTTTTCTTCATTTTTTCCATGTCACTCTTAGCATGGAAGTGAAGCTGGCAAGGTATTTTATTCCCAGTGCTGTTTACTCCAAAACTAATACCCTCCCTGCCAGGTTATGTTATATTTGCTCTGCAGAGGATGTGCAAAATGCATTAGATAGGGTTAAATGCTTCACCCACACACGTACAAATATTCTTTGAATTGGGTTTTTTTGCAGTGGGATAAGACTTCTGTGTTGTTTGTCACTGCAAAGGCTGAGAGGATTGGGATTGCTCAGCCTAGAGACGAGAAGGCTTTGGGGAGACCTAATTGTGGCCTTCCAGTACCTGAAGGGGCTCCAAGAAAGATGGAGAGACTATTTACAAGGGCCTGGAGTGACATGATAAGAGGGAATGGCTTCACAGTGACAGAAAGTAGGCTTAGATTAGCTGTTAGGAAGGAATTGTTCCCTGTGAGGGAGCTGAGGCCCTGGCACAGGTTGCCCAGAGAAGCTGTGGCTGCCCCATCCCTGGAAGTGTCCAAGGCCACTTGTCCCTTCCAACCCAAACATTTTCTGTGATTCTATGATCTGTTTTAATTGGTGGGCTCTTACCTGTTTCATACCTACCATTCCAGAGTGTCAGTGAGGAAAAGGGAAGGAATTGTAGCCCTCTGGGTTTTCTGTCTCAGTGATGATGCTTTTCTGGTGACTCTGCCTGTGTGTGCTAAATCTTGAGCAGCAGCACCGTTGTGGTGTGTCTGAAGTCCAGCCAAAGCCTGGACATAATGGTTTGACTGGATTAGGTTGTTTTAATGAGTGTTCAAAGGAGTGAAAATCCACACATGGGCTCCCAAATGGTGCCAAAAAGGGCGTATCAAGGTATAAAAGCATTTGTTCACCTGTGACTCTGCCTCTGAAACAGCCAAAATGCACTGAGCGTGGGACCCAAAGTCACCCCTGCCGTGGTGCTGCTGCTGATCACCCGACCTGAAACTGCACAGAGAGATTTTGTTGGATGAAAAGTCGTGGTTGTCATAAAATCTTGTGTGCTTGCAGCTGTTGGAGCGAGCTGCCTGCGTGCTCCTGGCTGTAAATTGGATCATTTACACTAATGATGATGGCGTGCTGTCATGGCTCAGTGGGGAGGATTAGTTAATATTCATGCTCACATGTTGGGTACTGACAAAAAAAATCCATTATTCAGAAAAGCCAGGGGTGTTTTCCAGAACAATAGCTCGAGATGTTAACGTGTAGGGTTCAAAACTCCTCAAGTCATGTTTGGTCGTAGTTTGCCTCAATAGTGCAAGACGTGCATTAATTAATTATAGGAATATGTTCACTCAAAAAGCAAATGCCATGTTTTCTTTTTCCTTTGTATTTTCCTTCTGAAGTTGCAGGTCTGTTTATTTAGGCACCTGCCTGAATAAAGCAGAGCCAACGTGAAGCCAGGAGTGCTTGGATTGCTCTCTTCATGAGGCACTGTTAATTTTCTGGTCACATCGTCCTCCTCAAAGTGTAATAATGAGGCCAGAGATAGGAACTTCAAGAGGTTTAGCTCCAAACCCTTTCAAACAAACTTGTCCAGCAAAGTGTCCGTGGTGATTCTGACCTAATCCTCAAAAAGCCATTTTCAGCAGACTGTCAGCTGGGAATACACGTTCTCAACCTGGAATATGATCAATCTCTCTGCAGCAAAGCCACAAGTTATCTCCCACAGCCTCTCCCTTTTCTGCGCCTTGGCAGAGCAGCTTAGCTGCATTTTTTTGGGCTAGGCAAGCCATGTTCCATGGATAGTTGCTCCCAGTTTTCCTATAGCCTGCGTTTATGCACGTGGGTGGGGATGGGAGAGTTTACAGTACACAGTAGTGACATGAGATCCAAACCCTGCCAAAGGCATTTTGGAGTAATTGAAGAGCAAAAATGTATAGAGGCAGCAGACAGAGATTTAGGCCGTGTGTGGTCCTCGGTGACTGAGAACCAGATGGTTCCTCCTCTGCTCAGGAATGCACCAGGGATGCCAGAGCATGGCCTGGCTTAGGTGTTCTCCCTTGGTGAACCCAACAGTGACCAGTGCTACTGTTGCCTTGTCTGTGTCTTTAATAATTCCCACACAAAAATAGAGTGTGCCAGTGTGGCACAGGGAAAATCATCCCGGAACAGACACCCGGTTGGCATAAATCAGGAAAAACTATTTGGTAATCTTGGAAATTGAAGCTCTTTTTTGTGAGCTGTGTCCTGGTTCCCTAGGACAAAGTGTCTGTCTTTTCTAAATATTCAGCTTCCACTCGGGCACAAAGAGTTGTGGTGAATTGGGGCACTTTATTCCTTTCTCCTGCTGCTAAATTCTTATCTTCAAACCGAAGTTATTTAAGTGGAATCTGCGGAGTTGTACAGTTGTGACAAAGAACAGGCTTTTTCCATCTGGGATAAATAGAGCATGTGCTTTGAAATTCTCCTGGGGAAATAAAAGTAGCACATTCAAAATGAAGGTAAGCTTCTATGCATTGAAATCTTGAGGTTGGTCCGGTGCAATCCTAGTGATCCACAGTAAAAAAGGGGAGTATTTCTCTGTGGGATTTAGGGATGAAGTAATGGCTTTATCGCTGAATTCCGAGGCCTTTTCTGAGGTGTGTTCTGCAACTGCAGTATTCACTAAGCACATTTTTCAAACTATACCTACAGAGATGAAGTGGGATAGAGAGAAGATAAGGTGAAATTAGATATTGGAGATTGCATTCCAGGGCAAGAGCTGTTCTGCCTCGGCATTCCACAGTGGTTTTGGCGATGTTGATTCCGTTTGCATTGCTGGAACCTTTCTCTTCTTCACAGGGTGAAGAATTAATTCACTTAGAGGGGAAGTGCTGTCCTGAATGTATCTCCAGTCATAGTTACTGTGTTTACAAAGAACATACCAAAGCTGTGAGTATCCTTGTACTTCGGAGCAGGGAAGAGTGGGTGCTGCTCACAAAGGTTTGGAGGGGTTGGCTCTCCCTCTCCGGTTCTGAGAAGGATATTATTTGCAAGTGTAGCAGAAAAATAATCCATTAATATTGCCTGCAGATTGCTTTTGCAATTTGCAGAAACACTTGTGTGCATCTGCTGCAGAATTTCCTCGGTCTCCTTTGTGCAGTTCAATCAATCATTCCCCTTTAATATTTCATATCCCTACTCATAGGTTTCCTGCACATTTCATAAAGATAGTTGATTTTAATCCTATAAAGTAGAAGCTGGGGCAGTGTGGAGCTTTCTGTGAATGTATCCCACTGATTATCATCTTTACTGCAACAGGAGCCCATTATTAATATTTTCAAGGAACTTCCCTCTGAAGTTAAAGAGAAAGGAAACATTGATTATCTTGGTTTAAATATACCAGTAGTGGACTTTTCATTGCTCTCACAGATGAGGACTGGAGTTGATAGCTGCTCTTTGCCAACAGATGTGGGAAATGGGAAGTTTAATTAATTGCTTGGGGTTTTTTTTTTTTTAGATGCTGAGCCTTTCTTTGCTCAGACCCCTTTTTCTGCCCCAGGCGAGGTAAAACACTAAGGTGTCAGGGTTTTTCCAGCTTGGTGCTTTGTCCTTACTGGGAGAGGAACTGGCAGAAAAGCTTTGTGATCATTTAAAATGCCTGCTGTCTCTTTTGTGTCGACCCCTTCATCCCCGTGCTGCTTCCCCCGGAGATCTCCATGCCTGGCACTCGGTGCCAGAGCTCTCCTTGGCTCCTGAAGCCGTGTTTCTCCTGCAGAACGGGGAGCGCTGGGCAGAAGGGCCGTGCCGGGAATGCGAGTGCCGGGCCGCCGAGGTGACCTGCTTCCAGCGCTCCTGCCCGCCCTGCCCGCGGGGCAGCCGGCCTCTGCAGGGGAAGGGAGACTGCTGTCCACGCTGCCAGCCAGGTACAGAGCCAGGGCACTCCTTGTCTTCTTCTGGGATCCCCGCTCCCGCAGCACCTGTCTGATCCCCGCATGGAATCTTATCTTGTCTCCTCTTTTCAGTTGCTAATTAACTGGTTTCCGTGCAATTTCGTTCTTAGGTAAGTTTGAGGCTCCCAGCGACTTCCCCTGGTTTAAATGACAGCTTTCTTTAGGCAAAAGAAGGTCTCCTTAGGATTGGTGTTTTGGAAGTGTTATGTCTTTTTCTTTTTTTCTTCCACCTCTCCTTTCTGAATCCTAGCGTGAGTTTTGGAGTTTATGGGCTCCTGATTATTTCTTGGGAGTGGGAACAAGAAAGAATGTGCTTACACTGCTGTGCCACAAGCTCACCTGAGGCTGAATGGCTGCCAGTTAATAATTGTTTGAAAAGACTAGGATAGCCTTGGTAATATGGTAATTCTGCCCATAAATTCCTTTTTCTCCAGGATATTGTCATTCCCCTGGATTTACCTTTCATAGTTGGGAGGCTTTAGCTGTGGGTTGCTAGGTTTTTTTGTAGCTCTTCTTGTTGCATTCGTATAACTTTGGTTTTATCAGGGTGCTCCAGTTAATGCTTTAGCTCAGTAAAAAGAAAATAGCTTCACAGTTTAATTGTGCTGGAGTGCCCAGGCACATTTGCCGTCTTCTTGTTTTAAAGCTTGTTATTTCCTGCATGCTAATGGAAATACAAAGCACTACAGACAGAAAAGTGAGGAAAATGGGGTTTGGACAGTTCTGATGGAATTGTCCTGGATTTTTGAGAGGGAACAGCATCTGCACAGGCTGCTGAGGAGGGGACAGATAAAAGTGTTCTCAGCACCTCTCCCTTATACTTACCAAGAAGTGCCTCTGTCTGCTGGTTATCCTTGAAAATCTGGCCATTTAGCTTCCATCGTGGTAGCATTTTGGAAAACCCAGGCTTTGGAGTCATGGTATTGGACATACGGAGCCAAACTTGCATTTTTTGTGTCCTAAAACTGGCGATGTCCCTTACCCAAACCTGTCGTTTTCCCTCTGTGTTTTTCTGTCTTGCAGTGGTGGGGGTGAGAAACAAATGCAAAATGCAGCTTGCAGCAGTTCAATCTGTGAGCCCAGAACAGCAGCCCCTGCTGCATCTGCTTCCATAAAGCCAGCAAAAACTGATGGCTGCTTCTCAGAGATGTGCTGGGGGAAGCTGGCAGAGAGAACCCATTCCTTCTCAGCCAGGGGAAAGCAAAAAGCCCCTGGGCGCTGCTGTATTTATGTTAAAAGCAGCAATTACTCCCTCTCACTGAGAACTTTTGGCTTGGAGCCTCACTGAGAACACTTGGCTGGGAGCAGAGGGGCCTTTTTTGCACCTAGAGAAAAACTGTTCTGTTCTGTATCTCTCCAAGTACCTGTGGCCAGGAAGTACTTCTGTGGGGCTGTGGCATCAAGGTTTTTCTGGAGGGGGAGCAGTCTGTCACCTGTGCTCTGACCTGGCATGGACGCACAGAGTCTTGACTCGCTGCAGGGTTTGGCTTAAGGACTCTCAAATTCAGGTTGTTTCAGACCATTAATTCCTGGTGACATACCCTTTTTACTGCTGAGAAACCATGTGGACAATGAATACCCTTTTCATCAATTGCCTAGGAAATCTGAGTCTATATAATGACTTCTCACATACTAAATAGGGCAATAAAATATTTAGCCCCCTCGATATAATCTAGTATATAAAAACCCACTCCAAAGCTAACACACCTTGTACCACCCAGGGAAATACGCAATGAATTCCACTTTGATTTTGAAGTTGCGTTGTTTTGCTGCTTCCTGGCTGCCAACACTGCTGCTGTTTCCCCCCTCTGTGTGTTCCCCCTGTGCCAGGTGAGTGCCACCCGGACTGTGGGAGCTGCTCCCAGGCCTCTGATCACTGTGACTCCTGCCGGGACCCTAAGAAGCGGCTGCAGGACGGGCGCTGCGTGGAGATGTGTGCACAGGGCTTCTACCAGCACGGGGGGGCCTGCTTAGGTAATTTCTGCAAGGGCTTAGGCCCCCCTTTCTCTGTGGTTTTGGCTGTGGGATGCCATGGGTTCCTTCTAAAGAGATTGCCATGCTTTGGTTGGAAAAGCATCCAGGCATGTGCTGTGCTGTAACCATGAGACTTTGTGAGGTTTCAGATGGGAGCAGATGCAAATTCTTGAGCTCTTTAGCTAAAATGAGGCAATATCGTCTCATTTTGTCGGAGCGGGGCGGGGGAGGTCTTTCTGCATCAGGTATTTGGGATTGATTTTTCTTCTCTCTTTGTTCTCCTGGAAGCCTGCAATGAAACCTGCTCAGCCTGCACCAATGGATTTGAGTGCTCCTCATGCCAGACACCCCTGCTGCTGAAGGACGGGCAGTGTGTGACTTCCTGTGGGAAGGGATACGTCCAGGATCAGCTCCTCTGCACAGGTACCTCAAAGCAAAAGAGGCTGCAGTCCTCTGTGATGGCAAAAGAGCAGGCAAAAGCCATACCTGAGCTATGAGCACCCCCTCTCTTGAGGCATCTGCTGTTGACATGGGTGTAATGTTCACTCTAGAGTAAAGGAAAGAGTGAACAGAGGAACCAAGTCATACAGGGTAAAATTGGTTACTGCTTGGGGAAATGTTAATGACAACTCCTCAGTGGATCAGTTCTGTTGTGTAAAATTTGCTCTTTTTGAACACCGATGGTTTTCACCGCCGACGTTTTTCACTTCCTCTTTCAATTTCAGTTTCACTTGGAAATGTGACTGTGTGTTTGGTGGTGTGAAGGGGTATGGAGCAGGATGTGTGCCCTAATTTTGCTAATGATGGGACACCCTGTGCCTTGCCTGGCTCTTTGGTCCAGGAGGATGTGTGTGTTTCTTTGACTTCAGGGCAGACTGCCTGTGCCTGCTCATGCCAGCCCTTGCAGGATGTGGTACTTGGAGATGTATAGAAAATTGCTTGGAGGGGTGGGGGATTGATTGGACTCAGAAGATACTTTCTGAAGAAGTTTCCTGCTTTGTTTTGCCATTCATTGGATCCATACTATGCGCTCTTCCTGGAGGTGCACTGGGCTCACTGCTCTCAGGAAGCATTTTTACAAAGTAAGTTAGTAATTCTATAAAATGCTGAGATGTGTCTAAATCCTTTATCTTACCAGTTGGAAAGACTGAGAGTAAGATTGGGAAGTTAGCTTTCCCTTTGATAGAACTATGACAGTGCTTTTATGAGCTTCCCCTGCTCCTTTGAAATACTTTAAACTCTTCCCAAACTGTAAAGCAGCTGCTTTTTCATCATGGCAGTTTAATTGTTTTCTCTAAAATTAACACTTTTCTCATCTTGATGTTGGCCTTTTTAGAAGGCTTCTAATTATTTCTGCAGCTCTGATTCAGCAGAGGGGTGGAGCAAATGCTTAACTTCTGAGCCATCGCTTTAATATTCTTTGGAACTAACCCTCCTGCTTAGAATTAAATACAGGCTTAGGGCTTTTGGCACATTTCAGGGCGAAGCACTTTAGATGCTAAGTCCAGCTTCCTTTTCTGAAGTGGTTTCCCTTGAAGAGCTGACCACTTGTTTCAGGGTTTGAAAGTCTGAAAAACCTATGTCCTCCAGCAGCCACTACAGCCCAGGGCACCACTCTGGATGTATAAATAGACAAGAGAGACCCAGTCCAAAAGAATTCGTAGACTTAAGTATCAAATAATCTTCTACTTGACTTGGTTTTATTTTATCATTTCCTTTCCACCTGCTCCGGGTGTTTTAATTGGCAGTGTCCATGTACTGCTGAAGGAGTAGGGAAAGGCTAATGTTTCATTTCATTGCTGGTTTGTAGATTACTGATTGTACACTCCATCCAAATTTGCAGTCACGCATGCTTGTAGCTGAACGTTGCTGGGAAAACTTGTTCCTCTTTCCTCAAGGGAATTAAACCAATTTGCTTTAGTTCTGCCTGGCTGCATTTCCTGCATAAAGTCAAACCAGTGGAGAAAGTCTTACATTTCAGATGTGGTCTGTAATTCATTGCCATTCAGTCTTTCCTTGTATCCTCTTTATTTCTGCAAATCTCTAATCAGATTGTCGAGACGGGCCTCAGACTGCTCAGAAAGATTTTCCTCATAATGGTTTTAACATCTACAATAAGCATGTTCCAAAAGCACAGAAAGGATGAACTAGACTGTGTTAATTGCTATAGTTCCAGTAAACTCCCTCTTGAGGAGCTTGTTCTGGACTTGAAAGAGACTTAACACCAGGTTTCTTGCTCTATCCTCTTGTTGAAACACTGTTGTCTGCGTTGTAGAAAAACACAGTGAATTAGCCTTTCCTTTTGTTCATGTTTTATAACAGCTGGTCTAATTGAATCTCTTTTGAATTTTTGATTGCAGTTGTTTGATCTCTGCCCTATTTTAATCCTGCATCAGGGTTGTTTCCTGCCCCCATCCCTCCACTTGCTTCTGTAAGAATTAAAACCATTAAGAGAAAGTAAAAATGAGAATAAAAGGTGATAAGTTCAGTTATGTAGCAGTGGATTTAAAGATCATGGATCATTTCGTGTCAGGCAGAGTGGTGGGTTTTCCCTTGGCAGAAACAGAACTCCCCCACCAAAGGCAAAGCAAAGGGAAGAAAAAGTAAACTATGTTTGCGTGGTAGAACAGAAGGGCTCGGAGGACTTGCAGTGTTCAATGCTCTCACTGCATTTTTCTAACTTAATTATTTATGTTTTCAAGATTATTCAAAAGCCCAGGCAGAACTGGAGCGTTTCTGCTTTCATCTCCCAAAATGCCAATGTTGAAGTGTGTAACTTGACACTAACAGACCCGGCTCACTCTGGAGCAAAGCACTGGGATTTCTGCTCCCTACGTGTTGCTTTTCCCTGCTGTCCCTGGCTGTGGAGGATCCCCCTGGGTCCGGGGCTGAGCGTGGCTAAGCTGAGCTTGCCCAGCTGCCAGGGGGGAGTGCAGGGCAGAGGTGGCACAGATTGGTGGGACCCCAAAGCCCAGCAGTGCCTTCTGTGTTCTTGCTGGGACACCACTGGCATTGCCCTCCTGCTGTGGTCAGGCCTGGGAGTGTTTTATGTGTTTGCAGAGAGACTGTTTGGTGAGCTGCAGAACAGCCCGTGGAAGTAGCCAGGAGGGGTGGAAGCAGCTTCCTGGCTGTGCAGTCACTTCTGTTGATTTATTTTCACACAGCCACTTGGTTGCTGCAGGCAAAGATGTTTGAGCTGCCAGTGGCTCATGGAATGCTTCCATTTTTCCCGGGCTCTTTCCACGGAGTTGGTGCCTGGCTGTTTGGGCCAGGAGCAGCTGTTGAGCCTGGCAGTGATCCAGTGCTGAAAGAGCCAGGGCTTCTGGAGGCAGGGTGTGTCATCACGGAATCAGGGAAGCACAGAATGCTTTGGGCTGGAAGGGACTGTAAAGATTATCATGTTCCAACCCCTCTGCTCTGGACAGGGACACCTTCCACTAGTCCAGGTTGCTCAGAGCTCCATCCAGCCTGGCCTTAAACACTTCCAGGGATGGGGCAGCCACAGCTTCTCTGGGCAGCCTGTGCCAGGGCCTCACCATCCTCACAGGGCTTTGCCAAGGGCCAGCAGGAGCCAACTGGTAACTGTTTAAAAGCAGAGTCAGGCTGGCAGCAGGGAAAAGTGTCTCTTGGAAAGGAACAGCACCTCTGGGGAGGAATTGAGAACTTTGCAAATGACTGGAAATGTTCAGATGTGCTGACAGACTGAGGCAGGTTTACAGGCAGGGGTCCCAACTGTGCAGTGGGAAGTCTGTAATTAAAGGATCCAAGTCCTGGCACCCACTCTTTCAAAAACATGTCGAAAGTTAGAGGGAGCTCAGAGAGGAGCAAAACACTCAGGTCTGGCAGGTGAAGTGAGGACATTTCACTGCTTAGAAATTTGCAGCATGAACTCATACTCTGCAGTTAACTTTTCGAGTGTAGACGTGCCCTGAGATCATCCAAGCTGGAATGAAATGCAGGGTTTTTTATCAGCAAGGGAAATTATTGACTGGAGCAGGAAACTGTGCTCAAGCTCTGTCTTGGGATGGGATGGTTGGTGTTCATTGTGTTGGGATTGTGAAGGGAAGACTCTATCCAGGACAGGATGCCCAGGGTCCTTTTGGGACACCCCTCACACTGGAGTGTTCAGGAACCAGAAGAGCCACAGCATTCTGGAAAGATCAGGAATGAGGTGGAGGGAAAGAAGATGCAGGAGGGTGAGAAGGGGGAGAGGAAACAGCTAACTGAGGCAAGAATAGGGAAAATAAACCAAGGTGGAAGCGTGGAGAAGGAGCATCCAGAATGCCAAAGGACCATGTGTTGGGCAGGAGCTCAAATGTCCTGTGTCTTGCCCCCTGCACACTCCTTGTTGTAAGCCCAGGTGTTTCAGTTCCTTCTGTGTGAGATGGAGCTGATAGCACTTCCCTGCCTTGAACAGCAGTGGAATCCCCTGGGAGGGGGTGTTATGCCCCTGTGTGCCATGTGGCTCATGTATAATGTGCTCTTAGTTCTGTGGGTGGGCTGCTGCTGTGCCTGCTGGCTTCTGCATTGCACTGATGCTACTCACAGATGAGTTTTTGTTGGCTGGCTGCAACTTCAGGCGTGTTTGCTGGGCAATCAAGAAGTTCCCTTTTCTCCCACCTGCCATGGACCGGCAGCACAAGCATGTACCTGC
This sequence comes from Monarcha castaneiventris obscurior, assembly GCA_026261815.1. Taxonomy (NCBI): domain Eukaryota; kingdom Metazoa; phylum Chordata; class Aves; order Passeriformes; family Monarchidae; genus Monarcha; species Monarcha castaneiventris. The sequence continues at coordinate 1,226,153 of JAMPIT010000622.1, forward strand.
CTTATTGTGAAATAATAAATTGAAGAGCATCTTTGGAGCATATTTGGGTGTAATTGAGAAAAAAAAAATCTTAATAGCTAAAAGAACTGGAATTTGCACCGTTGCTGCAACGCTGGTAGCACAGGATTTAATAGGAGTCTGTGTCCCATATTTTCCTGAAGAATTACTCAGGCTGAGCATGTGAGGATTCCTAAGCCAGTTCCTTCTGCACCTGGAAGGACAGGAGGAGTTGTTTCTAGAAGCAGCTGGCTTGTTTTTCATTTTGCCAAACCTTGACTGCAGCCGTGCAGCGCAGCTCTGTGTGCCCGGAGCTGGGTTACTGTCAGCAGTCCCCCCAAGGATCTGAGTTTTAAGTAGCCTGTGATGGAATCTCTTCCTATTTCCCTTTGTGCTTGTACAGCCCCTGGCACCAGGGACTTTACAGTGTTCACAACACTCTTCCTGGGCTGATAACAGCTACCCTGCATGCTCTGATCTGTGCTGCGTGTCACATTCCACGTGCAAAATGCAGCTGGAAGTTGTCCTGCCGGCATGGCTTGGATGAGAGGTTCTAACCTAAGAGCAGCAGTAGGTTGTGTTCGTTATTTTCCATTTTCTGTGGCAGTGAAAGCCTGAGCAAACCTGCGAAGAAGCGCAGTGGTGCAGGCTCTTTGTTGTGCAGAGCTGGTTGGAAGGGGCTTGTTGGCTAATGCTGCACTTTTCTCCCCTGCAGCCTGTCACGAGTCCTGCTCCTCGTGCTGGGGAGCTGCTGAGAACCACTGCCTGTCCTGCAAGGACCCGTCACACGTGCTCCAAGCAGGGCTCTGCCTGGCCAGCTGTGGCCAGGGGTTTTACCCAAAGGATGGGATCTGCACTGGTAAATACCTGGGAGAGAAATGCTCTGCGCAAGCAGGAATCAATATTTCATTTAGCCATGCAGCAGCTGTGACTTTATTCATGTCTGACAAGCCAGCTGCATCTTGTGCATTCATACCAAGTGAGGGAAGCTGCTGTTTGTTTGTGAGATTATTAATTCATTTACACTAATCAGATGCTGAAAGGTTTAAAGGGGTTTTTCCTCACTGAACAGCTTGAAAGCCTGAGTTGTTTCTGAGGGCTTGACAAATCCATTTGTCTGCGGAAAGAAAAATGGCCTTTGCCAGCAGGTTTCTGTAAATTTAATTATAATTCAGCATCACAGTAACTAATACCTGCACAGCAGATGTGCCTGGGGAGCTGGGAAGGTTTGCTGGAAAAAGGGAGAAGAGGTGGCTAGAGGGAATTGAAAGACCTAAGTCAGACAGATCCTGAAGGGGGAAAAAAGAAAATCTCAAATGAAGAATCTCAAATTTGCCGCATGCATTCCAGTCTAGCCTGGATTGCTGTTGGCAGCCACCACCAGCTGCTTGGGAGGACTATCCATGGTCAGTCAGGGCTTGTTTGGCTTCAGCTGTGTGGCTCACACAGGTGTGCCTGAGCCACAGCTCTCTAGAGAGAGCTTAAAACCTGGAACACGTTGGCAAAATTGTTGCTATTTCTGCTTATTCTGGATGACCAGCTTCCCTTTCAGTTTGGTTGATGTCTATACCAGGCAGTTTTATTCACTTGTTGTTTCAAGTGTGCAGGCTTGAAATCTTGCAGCTGAAAATCATTTAAGCTGAAAAGGAAATTTAACTTAGGTTTGATTTTTATTGCCAGTGGTTTCTTGAAACCCCACAGCTGTTCCTTGAAACTTCTGAGATTCAGACCTTTTCACCTTCTACCAAACCCATGCATTTTGATACCCAGCTGGAGATCTGTTTTGTCTGGTGAAAAGAAACAGAAATTGGTTAAGTAAAATGCTTGGCTCTTCTAAATATCCAGCAGCAAATTGCCTTAGGGAAGCCAGAGTTCCATGGTGCTCTTGGACAGCAGGTCAGTTCACTTCAGAGCTGATTGCCTGGGATAATATGGACCACAGGAATTGATAAGAAAAATTATCATGCTTGATTTTAGCTGCATTTTCCCACTTTTAAAGAAAAGGGGGAGGTGGGAAATTACCATTTTGTTAAATCACCTTTTCTCCCCCCTTCCTTCCTGAACAGTCTGGTAACTGCTGCTTGCTGCACGCTGCCATGCAAAGATTTATAGGGTGGTTTCCATACAGGGGGAGAGGTTGATGGCTCTGTTGTTCTTCCCTAATTGAGTGCATGTCATTAACGAGCCGTTCTCTTGGCAGCTTGTGGCCAGTCCTGTGAGAGGTGCTCTTCAGAGCCAGCCAGGTGTGTGAGCTGTGCTGCAGGGAAGCTGTTACACGAGGGGAAGTGCATTCCTCAGTGCCCAGATGGATATTTCCCCAGTGCCAGTGGAAGATGCAGAGGTAAGAGGTGTAACTTGCATGACCTTTTCCTGGGCTCTCAAGGCACCCTCCTCGTGTTGTCTGCTCTTCCCCAGATGTGGGCAGGGAATTTGAAGAGCACAGAAATGCGAGTGGGGACGGGGAATTGGGTCTTTTTTTTTGTTTTCTTCAGTTCACTTGTGATGGATTGTTTCAAGTGACCTCTTTTCCTTGCGAAACATGCTGAGATAAATACTCAAAACATTGTGTGAGCGAGAGTTATTACTGTTAGTACTTATTAATACATGAGCACTTCTGCTCTCATTAGTTCACCTAGCTGAGTCTCATTCCAGCTGGGAGTTTTCTACAGCTGGAGAAGGCTGTAGGCAGCAGCACCACTCTGAAGGAGTGAAAATGGGATGTTTCAGTTCTGTGTGCTCCGTTTCTTTATCAGCTTGTCACGCTTCATGCTCCATGTGCGAGGGACCTCTGGCCACTCACTGCACCTCGTGTTCCTTCCCTCTGGCATTGCACCAGGGCCAGTGCCTGGAGAGCTGTGGAGAGGGTTTTTACCAGGATCACAACATCTGCAAGGGTAAGCTCTGTACTTGGAATCAGTTGCCCAGCTGTTGAAAAGCAGGTTTTGTTTTCCCTTTATCCTATGCTGAACCAGTCAGTGCTTAATTCCTGCCTTTCCTGCTGACTTTCCTGCTTTGAGAAAAAGTGAATTTTCCCACATGCTTTCTGCTTTCACAGCCCCAGAATTTAGTGATTTCAGGGACTGGGTTTTTTTTCTTTTTGTGTATGCTGCTGAAATAAATGTACCTTGCTTCCAAGTTTGTCTCAACATGAGTTGAGCGGTGGATGAAATTCCACATGCAGCTGGTATGAAATTCCACATACACCTAGTATGAAATTCCACATCTTCCTAGTATGAAATTCCACGTACATCTGGTAGATTTGCAAAGACTGAGGTCATCTTTGCAGTAGTGGGAAAAGTGAAAATCCGGAAGGTGAATTTCTGCTTCGTGTGAGCCCTTCACACTGTCATTTCACACTGTCATTTCTTGCTGTCCCTCCTAGTGAGACTGAGCTCACTGTTGCAGTCCCAGAAATTAAAGGAGAATTGGCTGCCTGTGGCATGGGGCTGCAGTTTTTTATTTGTTCATCAGCTTTACTCGGGAAAAGAGCTGTTCCTCGGGGGCAAGGGGAACGATGTCAAGGTATTTTTCTAAAATTCCTGTTCTGTTGTAGAAAGCACAACCAGGTCGTTGGGCCTTGTCATTGTCTCTAGGAAAGCTGTCCCTTGGCCTTCTCCCTGGGAAAGCTGTCCCAGAGCTGTGGCCCTGATGGCTCTCTCTCCCTGTGCCCAGGTTGCCACCCGTCCTGCCGCTCCTGCGCCGGCCCGGGGGCCACGCAGTGCCTGCAGTGCCGGGCGCCCGAGGACGTCCTGCAGCCTCACCTGCCCAGGGAAGGAGCTCTCCACGGCCTTTGCCTCCCCCACTGCCAATCCCAGTTCCATGTGGATAGCACAGGAGTCTGCAGAGGTGAGAGGAGCTGTTCAGAGCCCTGGGGTTTGGGTGTTCGGGGGGAGCTTGTGCCGTGTTTGATTTGTACGTGCTGGGAGCCCTGTGCTTGCCTCGTGACTGCCATCAGTGTTTAAACTCTGTAACTCTCAAAATGGCATATCCTAGTACTTTTGAGGGAAAATGTAATCTACAAAAGACTCGTGACTAAAAGACTCAGGTGCTTTCTTTTTAAGTGCCTGTGTTCAAGCCTGCACAGCTCAGCTCAGCATAGCTTTCCTTCTGTTGAAGCTGAGTACGTGATTTTTAGCACTGACTTACTTTGAAGCTGGATCAATCCTTAAATCCTTTTCAAAAAAGACTGAGCTTTCTCCTTCTTAGCCTTTGGAGCAGGTCAAGACATCCCACAGCAGTTTTTTCTTTTGAGGAAGCTCTTCTGCTACATGCCCTACCATCACTTCTCCTGAAATACCAACTAGGAAGCATTTCCATGAAGGCCAGAGTTTGGAAAAGTGGGTAATGTGATGTACATTGGGGATACATGTGGCTTCCCACCAGTCAGAGAGATAGTGACTTAAGTAAAGTAGTAGTAATAACAACAGTAACAACACTACTGATGGCTATTTCTTCCTGTTGAAAAAACCCTATCTTTTAAAAGTGGACATAATGTAAAATCCCCTTTTTAAAAATTTTATCTCTTTGTCTCAGCTCAGTGGAATGAGTACAAGCTCATTTTTTTGCTTTAGAGGATATTAAAAAGGAAGAAGTGCCTTTTTTTTTTTGGTAGAGCAATTCTGTCTTAAACAGTGCCCTATACAGGTACCCAGTGCTTTGAACTGATTCCTGAAGGCATTAGTGTAGTGTACAATCCATGCAGTGGCTGCTCCTTGGCAGGTTATGAGTTTTCCTGGCTGAATCCAGGTCATGGTGTAGAAACTGTGTGAAGGAATCCATATATCCCTGCCTCAGGTGGGTGAACAGGCCTGAGCAGAGCTCAGTGACAGCACTGAATTATGGTCACAGGACAAGAATCCCAGCACAACCCCTCGTGGTTTTGGCTCTGCTGAGTCAGTGGTGGCATTAGAGTAGCAGTTGGATTTATTGTAGAAAGGGGTGAGCGTTCAAGATGTCAAACTCTGAGCTCTCACTATAAAATACTCATGCAAGGTTTGCAGGTTCAGCCTTTTGGAAAAAGCAAACCCACAACATTGTGCAGAACAGGAGCATGTTCATATGCAGGGCAAAATGCTGGTTTTGCAGAGTCATAGAATGGGCTGGAAAGCACCTTAAAGATCTCTCTGGCAAATTATGTGTAGTTGTATAAATGATATATTTCATTTCATTTCCTCTGTCCAGCCCTGTGTCTTGTCTCCCCAGAGTCCTGAAGTCTGTGTTCAACTCACACAGTGGAAACTGTGGCCTCCAGCCACTGCTCTAATAAAGATGAGGTTTTTAGCTAGTGAGTTTATATATCATTATTTATTTAATCCGATGGCTTAGCTGTAGATGGTTTGCTTTAGGGTCAGTACCAGGCAAGAAGTGCAGTTTTTAACTGCACTCTTCATTCGTGCTGGATCATTCTTGCAATGAGCATTTGCTTCAGGTGGCCACTGCACCTCTGTGGATATTTGCTCCAGAATGGCTGATGGTAACAGACATAGAAAACCCTGCCTGGAGTAACTGCAGAGTGGTAACAGAAGGTGATTTCAGCAGCTGGTAAGTTTGCAGAACCCCAGAGCTCTTCCATGGAGGACAACAGCATCACACGGCGTCGGGCAGCTCAGCTTTGCATTTCAGTAATGAACTGTGTGAGTGCAAAGAAATATTAAATATGCAGCTGTCTGTGCTTGCTCCTTATCTTCAGGAACTGCTCTCTACTTTGTACTCCTTTCTACCTCTCACAAGCAGAGGATCCTGTGAAGGAAAAATACCTTCCTGTCATCCTTGGGAAGAAGGCATCCTTGGGAAGAAGGCACTCTGGCCATATTTTGAGGCAGTAACAAGCGAAATAAGGCAGAGCTAATTTGGCTTTCTGTGTGTTCTTGTTTTTCCCTTCCCTGCAGAGTGCCACTCCTCCTGTGCAGGCTGCGTGGGGAATTCTTCCCAGGACTGCACGGCTTGCCCGGCTCCCCACGTGCTGCTGGAGGGCAGGTGCCTCCCCACGTGTCCTGAGGGGCTGTTCAGCCACGGGCACCGCTGCTCCTGTGAGTGCACCTGCAGCTTGCCCTGCTGGGCCTCATTCCGTGCACCTCCCGGGGTGCATTTCTCAATGTAATTAGAGATGCTGTCAGATTTTTATGAAGCTGTTTAAGTATTTTCAGGGGAGAACAGGATAGTCCAATTTCAGGGAATGGAATCTCCTCCTAATGGGAGAGAGTTGTACACTTGGAATCATAAATTACGCTCAGTTTTTCACCTCAGGACTGTTTCCCTGAAGATATTTCGTGCTCGATTTCAGGATGGTGTTCCTAGCTTGTGTGCTGTGGAAAAGACTCTTTAATGGACAGCACCGAAAAATAAAATGCTTTTATTAGGCAAAGCCTCAAATTGAGAGAGAAAAACATTTTCTGAAGTCCACTGCTCTATTTATTCAATTTATTCAGCCAAGGAACGACTTTATAAATAGATTTATTTGGCAGGCCATTGTAAAGATTCATCAGTTTTGAGGTGTGCACTGCCACCTTAGAGCTGAGGTAACTGCTGAGTGCTGCTTTACGTGGTTTCAGGCTTAAATTTCAGTGTCAGGAAAGTGGCATCTTGCAAGCTGTGTCCTTTTATTCAGAAAGAGCTTTGAAAGTAGTTAAGAATTTTTTACTGACTGTTAGCCGTAGTATTTTTATCTCCTTCAGATCTGTAGCATGGAAATCTGGCATCTGTCTTTAAAGCTGGAAGGATAGAAAAACAGTTCATGAAACGTTTTTGAGCACTCTTAAGCCGCTTTCTCTGCCATCTCTTTGTTGAGCTTCTAGCAGACAGAATGGCTAATGAGCTGGCAGGGCATTCCTGCTTTAGAGGTCTCAGTTTGGGAGGGCTTGGTGGAGAAATCATTCCTCAGTTTTCCTCTCATGCATATCAAGCTCATTCCACAATGATGTTCATACAGTCCAAGAGAAGTTTAATTTATCTCCCCTGTGCATCCCACTCTTGTTTTTTTATATGCACAAGCATATGCTGGAGGGAGGAATAAAAGGGCCAGTCTCTCTCTCTCTTTTATATTGTGTGTAGATCTATACCTTGATTAATGTAGGGAACAAATCACATTTTTTAAACTGACAACCCATTCCTCATCTTGTTTATTCAAAATGAGGATGTAAGAGCCTTCCAAACCACAGCCCTGCAGTCCCTGGTGCCATGAGACCCTTTTAGGCCCATGTTTTGTAGGAGAGGAGTGAATGATGGTGGGAGCTGGTGTTTTGGGGAGGGCGGGGGCAGGGTGCACCAGGAGCATAACCAGGAGTGTCGATTTTCTTCCTCAGCCTGTCATCCATCCTGCAAGACGTGCCATGGCCCCTCTGATGGGGAATGCTCCACCTGCCACCCCCATGCCACTCTGGATCGTGGGAAGTGCAGGACAAGCTGCAAGGAGGAGCAGTACCTCAACCTGGTGGGGTATTGTGTGGGTGAGTAAGGGGAGCTGCTGTGGGATGACCTGTCTGTGCCATTAGCCTGCTCCTTCCCACTGCCAGGAAAGCTGCTTAGGTCCTGCTCAGGCCTTCAGGAAAAGGAGTTAAGTTCAAATTTGTGATCCAAAGAAGCAGTTTGTGGGGCCCTAAAGAAAAACTGGCGCAGTAAGTGTTGCTGTGTGCATTTTTGGGAGGTAATAGGATTTCTGGATAGGGGTTATGCTGTGTGGGTGCTCAGTGCCTGCACTTAAGCCCATCATCTGAAACCACTGATTGCATTTATCTGTTTAAAAAGAAAAATCGCTTCTAATCCGTCACACAGACACGTATAAACATATCCTGGGAACTGCTCCAACATTTCCTGAGCTTTATCAAGCCATTTTTTTTTCTTTATCAAAAAAAGCTACGGTGTGTGAGGCTTAATCCAGGCTGAACAGTTCCAAATGAGATAAGGAATCGTAAGAAAAGGGAAAAATGCATTAGAAGTAATAAATATATCCATTGAGAAGCTATTGTTCTCAGTTTAATATGATTCCCTTTCACAGAGACTTCTCTTTGCTTACATCTATGTCTTGGGTGGTTTTTTTATGAAAGACTTGTTTCTTTGCTCTCCACAGATTAATTCTATGAACCATTTCTTCCTCTTCCTTTTAAACAACAGTGATTGTTTTCTCTGCAGAGGCAAAAAGAGCAGGGAAAGAAAGTGTGTGAGGAGTAGGAAAATATCCTAAAAGTACTGTACACCTCCTTAGGAACTTAGGTTGGGGAATGAAGATATTCCATACAGTCAAATAATTACAATCTGGAAATAATTCAGCATTTCCATGTGAAGAGGTGTCTCTGCCCTGTAGAATTTCTGGGGATACAGTGGTACTTATTCATGTCCTGGCACGTCAGAGCTCTATGCACTTTGTTTCTTCCACCTTACTTCCCCATTAATTTGCATTATGCTCCCTATGAAAGAAGTCCTGTGGAAAAGTGGCCTTCCAGCTGTAAATTTCGTTGGGAAAACCTTAGCACCATTTATGGTCAACCAGGATTCTTTCTGAGGAGGGTTAATTCTGCTGCTTTAATTATCCCTTTGTTTGGTGTTATGAACCAATCATCCTGCTCCCCAAATCCCAGGTGAGCAGGGAGATGTCACAGTGCTGGGCAGGAATTGGAAGCAGTGGGTTCCCTCAGGCAGTGTGGAGGGCATTCCTTGTGGCATGGGAACCCTCAGTGTCCACATGCTTGGATGCTTCGATGTTTCCTTGTCCAACTGAAGCTGTGAGAGCCCTTGCAGAGGAACATAACTGAGGTTTTTTGCCTTGACAAAAAAGTCGTGCTTTGGCCCCGGATCTGCAGTCTGAAGCGTGTTGCTCTTTGAGCTGAATTTATGTCTGGTGTTAAAGCAAAGGATGTTTGTTGCCAGTTCTCCTAGAGATAAAGAGCTCCACATCCAGGTTGTTAAGTTTCACTCATTCTTCTCATTCAGCACTGATTGAAATGCTAAATTTGCCCTTGCAAGTTATTAATTATCAGTTAAAGAGCAGCTGTCCCATAAAGGAGAACATTAAAACCCCTGACACTCTCATAAGATATGATTTGCATCAGAATCTAACAAAGCTTTTTCCTTCACCTCTCAAAGCAATATATTTTTACAATTATCTTCCCATTTATCTTTAATTCCCGACCCTCCAGGCAGAATTGTGTTACGACTTATAGGGCCTGCTGTGCATTATAGTCACCTGCCATACTTTATGGACCTGGAGGGGAAAATCTTTCACAGAGGCTGGAGAAAACCAACTGTCACTCCAAACCATTGCCTGGGAATTAATGGTGTTGTTGTGCATGTTACCTGAATGAGGATTGGAACATTTGCCTTGTTAATAGGAGGAAAAAAAAGGTCTTGTTTTCAGCAGTTAATCAAATAAGCATTTCACATTTAAGCAGAAGAAAGAAAAAACGTCCTCAACTTTCAAAAAATCAATGAGTCTCTGAGCTCTGTTTTGGGCACCCAGAATTTGTGCCAATTATTCCCTGAGTGTGCTCAATTGATTAATTTGATTTTATAGCCCAAGTGTATGTACAGGAATGTGTTTGAGACTTCAGCCGTCCCCTGTTGAGTCTCACAGCTTCCGTGGGTTTTGTTTTCCCAGTTCAGAAACGCTCTGTGATTTCCCTCTCCCTCTTGTCCAAGTCGATTCAGCTTCAGGAAACTTTGGAAAGAGCAGTCTGAAAAAACCCAGCCATTGCTGAAAGTCTTGTGCTGCTCATAAACCCCTGCCCTCGCTTTTCTGATTTCAGGCTTCCTTGTTGATCTGGAAGCTTCCCTGTTGATCTTTTCCTGACTGCATGGAAGGGCAGTTAGACAAATGCAGAGGGACTGGTGTGAAAGAAAACTGTGAACACCCACAGATACAGAATCCCCCACGGTGCAGTCTTATCTTCCAGCTGCATCTTCCAGCTGCAAGGGAGCTCCCAATGCCCGTGTTCCACAGGCCCTGCTTTCTTAGACCACGTGCAGTTGGGAAAATGTTCAAAGCTAAACCAGAAGAGCTCGCTCAGGAGGGGGCCTGTAACAAGCTTTGCTGCCTTGTTCTTAAAAATCCAGAAGGGACACTCTGACAGCAAGAAATATACTCAGTTCCTTGTAAAATTAATGAGCTGTTGCTGTCCTTTTAGAGAGACATTGATATCATCACAGAGAGCTGGAGCTTTGCTGAGCAGAGCAAGAGGGGCTTAGCTCCACCAGCTCGCTGGTGTGCAGCCTCCTACAGAATCAGCAGCTGAGCTGCCAGAGGAGGAAAAATCCTTTCCCTGCTTTGGTCTGGGCTCCTTTGTGCCAGGTACCATCCAGCTGGATCTCCCACCTCACACTGCCTAGGGAAGCTCTCACAGGATGCAGGCAGAGCCTTGAAAAGGTGCTTCACCAGGAATTCACTTTGGCACCAGGAATTCACTTTGGTTGTTTGAGTGACAGATTCCCTTTCAGGTCTTGGAAAACAGAGACCCAAAAAAACATTCCAACAACCAAAACAAGGCAAAAATCCTGGTCAGTGTTGTGTATCCTTTTAAACCAACCATACTGATTTGCTTTCTGGATTTACTGTGAGATACCAGAGACTTTTTTGCACATTGAGGTACCTGTTAAGTGTGTGGTGTTTCCAGCCCTGATTTTAAGTCATGCTCTGTCGTAAGCCTCAGACCTCACCTTGGAGTTCAGCACAAAACTTGCATCAGGAAATACTTTTCTGGAGAGCCCCTAAGAGGGGAGATGTGTTTAAACAATATGAGTGGGTGATTGCTTAGCAAACGGTGGATCTGAGAGGCAGAAATGCCTCTGGTTTCCTTTGTGAGCATTCACAAACGCTTCAGAGATGATTTTGCCTCCCCAACAGCCTCTTTTGTCTTAAAACAATCTGTAACAGATAAATTCTGTGTAGGAAAAGCACAGTTTTCTTCCTGTATTTGCTAAGAGAAAGCTAAAGAGGGTGTGGAAGTCAAGTAACTCTGGAAAGCCGTGTAAGTAATTCCATTCTACTTTACAATGAAAGTTGCTTTATAGGAAGATCAGTGATAGGGAAGGTGATGGGGGTTATTTTTGCATAGAGGTGAAGAAGGAGGAAATCAGAGCCAGCTGGAAGGGGAGCAGGAAAACGTTTTGTTTGGACAGTGGGAGGCAAGTCAGCAGTGTCAGGAGGATGAGGAGGGAGGCATTGGGACTACAAGCCAAGTGGTGACAGACTTACTTCCCTGAGAATCCAGCTGGGATACTGGCATGGGTCTAAGGGAATTAACTAACTGTGTTGCACTGACCTGCAGCCAGCTGGAGATGTGAAGGCTCCAGAAAACCCAAGTGCCCCAGGCTGTAATGTGCCTGCTGGCTGAGCTGGAGGGAGGACTGACAGGGAGAAGGCAGAAGCAGGAAACAAGTAGGGCTGTGGGGTGTTACTGAGAAGCACAAAGAAAACATTCCCCTTCTGTTAGTCCTCGCTTCAAAGGGAGCCTGCTGTGAAAAAGTGAAATCATCTCTCCCTAAACAAAGCACTTCAGTTCTTCCCTCACTCTCTCGCTCGCTCCCCAATGTCCCTCAAATTCACCACGAGCGTCAGCCCTGGGTTTTTTGTTGGTGTTGTGTGTGCTTTGATCTCCAGGCTTGCAAAGGAACAACAGAGCGATGGGGCTGATTCATCCTAAAACAGTAACTGAGAAAACTCTTTCCACCCATAGGAGCAAAAAAAAAAAAGAGGTTTGTGAAGAGAAAACTCTGCTGCAGCAGCACAGAGTTTTGTAGATACTTAGATTTTTAAATGTTGGTTTGGGAAAATCTAGGTTTTTTGCTGCAGATACTGACTGTTTGATACCCTACATTTTCTCAGCCTCATTTTTATGCTCCATTTATGAAACCTTTTGACCACATGTGTTACTCATTATACCCTGCCAAAGCTCTTTATTAGAGACCAGTGGCTCCAGCAAGGGGTTAAACTGGAGGAGTATTATTTTAGCAGTAAGGAGAGTTGACATATTACCAGGTAAACGTGGAAGCAGAAAAAAAGTAATTTGATTTATGTTTATTTTATTGGCTACATGTGCCTAAAACTCTTCACCCCCACCTCCAGCCCTGTGCATGCAAATTACAGGTGCTCAGGGTCTTTTGGATGGTCTCAGAGTCCTTGTTCCTTAAGGTGGGCTGCGTGTGATCCTTTCTGGCTCCAGGGACTCCAGAGACATGGCAGGTCTTTCCATTCTGATGTCAGTGCAGGTTTGGGATCTTTGGCAGTGAAGATTCATGGGATTTATGCCCTGGGGATGGAGTTGTTCTCCTGCTCAGTTGGAAGCTGCAGAAGGATATCCCCTGTGAGCTGTAACCAACCCCTGTGAGGAGGTTCTGAGGTTGGTCACTGAGTTTGGGAGCATGACCTCATGTGCTGCTTTGCTTTTATCTGAAGCACAGTGTCTCTTCCTGCACTCCTTTACCCCAGCTCTGGCTGTTAATTTCCCAGCTCCAAGGCTGAGAGCGTGGGGCAGAAACTCGACGGATTATATACCCTGTAAAAGCAGGAGGTGAAGGAGGCAGCTCTCTAAGAAGCTTGGATCCCTGCCTGCAGTCAGGACTGGATCAATTTGTGAGCTGCTTCTGGGCTTTTGCAGCAGTGTTTGGTGAGAATCACCTGTGTGTGACATGCAGGAGACGTCAGCTGGGGCGAGGCTCCAGTCGCTGCCGCGCTCCTGCAGCTACGGATGCAGAATTCCTCCAGGCTCTGATGTGAGCCTGTCTTCAGCTTGTAAAATTAGATTGCCTGACAATCTGTAGTAATGCTGTCACAGGAGACAAAAGACAGAAAGGTGAACCTGCAGCAGAAATCTGACAAGAGGCCAGGTCCTCAAATCAAGCCTCATTATTACATTTCTTTCAAGACAGTCGTCATTTCCTTTATAATTTTCTCAATTACCATAATGAGGATTAATTTGGCTTCCAGGTTGCCTTACACTGCACCTTTGTGTGCACAAAAGGCTTGTTGTCAAATCTTTTGAAGCACCTAAGTTCAGGCAGAGGTCAGGAGACACAAGCTTGTGTCCTGCTGGGGAAAAATGGAAAATGGAAAAGGTTTTGAGGCACTCTGATGCCACTCTTGGCCTGGCTTTGAGGGCTGCAGTGGCTGTTTCAGGGTATGGATGTCTCGTTTGTGTGGGAAAATGTGAACAGCAGGAGCTACAGGAGAAGGTCATGCAGCTGTACAGGTTGTGTTCCTTGCTTTTCCAGGGTGGGAACAGAGGGAGCTGAGTGCCTAAGGCTTCTGGTGGAGCTCAAGAAAAACCTGTAGGCAGAGGCACCCAAAATCAGAGAAAGGTCTTGGGAAGCAAAGGGCTTTGAGCTGGCTTTGTGCAAAGCTTTCCCAAGCTCACTTAAGGATGGGAAAGAGGATGCTTGAATGAGGCAGGAAGGATGCAGAGGAAAAGTGAAGATATTGTGGTGCTCAGAAAGAGCACAAGATGAGGAGGAGGCGAGAGGAAAGGAATGCTCCTTGGACACGGGAATTTCAGGTAGCAGGATGGCTCTCAGAATTCCATCTCCAAGGCCTTCCTGGAGTTCTCAGCAAAGTTCTGTGCTGTCCCTCTGTGCTCAGTGTCCCTTGTTCCCTGTTCCCTCCAGACTGCCACCCCCTGTGCCGTCAGTGCGTGGCCAACCTGCGGGACAGCGGCAGCGTGTGCCTCGAGTGCCAGAACGCCCGGCACCTGCTCCTGGGGGATCTCTGCCTTCCCGACTGCCCTCCGGGACACTACGCCGAGAGCGGGGCCTGCAAAAGTGAGTGGTTCCTACCCATGCCTCCAGAGCTGCAGGGAACTGCCTGGATCCTTGTGAGAAGTTCCATGAAATGATTCCTGTCCGGTAGGAAGCTTTGTCCAGCTGGCAGGACACTGCACTGGAGCAGATTTTTTTTCTTGCTGGTAGGAGTTTCTCAGGATATTTTGCAGCCTGAGATGGAACATCACCCTAGCTAAGGTCTGTTGCTGAGGCTACAGTAAGGCCCCAGAAGGTGATGGGTTGTAGCAGCTCCTAAAACAGAAAGCCAATTTCATTCAACCTTTTAGGCTGGTGTGATGGATGCAGCACCTGTGGCACATTTTATTTTCTAACGTGTCCCTGCATCTCCTCCACTGTTTGTTGTTGATGTGGTTTCATACTCCAGTCCTTGTCTGAGCTGCTTTATACTCCTTGTGCTCTTAGAAGGAAGCAGGTTCCTTTTCTTGTTCGGTGGCTGACAGAGACATGGTAAAGCTCAAAACTGGGCAAAGGGTATTGCAGTTTAGTTTCAGAGAAAGCAACCAAGACCAGAAATTCAGCACAATGTAGATGCTCCTTTGGCAGGAAGTGTCGTTTCCTAATCTAGTTTAGGGTGGGTGGGTAATATTTCAAAGCTTCCTCTAACATTCTGGGAGCTGTGTGTTTATTTACCTGTTTTTGACAAATGAGATCTCAGAGCTGTATGAAACATACCCTGTGTCACTTGATTGGAAAGGCCCCTGAGACAGAGAGGTTTTGCCTTCCTGCAAATGTAAGCCTAGGGATAACATTTCTTCCCTTTGGTTGATAGATTTCATTTAAAAGGAGTTGTGCATTATTCAGACTATGTCAAACTCATAGGACATTTTGTCCTGGCTTTTAAGATCCCCAGCACAGCTCAGTGTGGTTGCTTCTGATGCCTTTGACCACTCTCATTCATGATTAATTTTATACCTATCTGACAGGTGTAATGATGGCATCAATCTTTAGCTAAAGGCCTGTCAAGACGTAAAACAGACTAATAATTTTGTATGTAACCTCTCTGGAGAAAGTAATAGGGTACATTGGCCTCAGCCACTGTGATTTTTTAAATCTCTTTGGTCAGACTAAGAAATGAGCCTGAAAAGTCGAAATGGGGAGAGGGTGCATGGAGATAGTCTGGTTTTCCTCAGTGCAATTCCTGATGAAGGGATGGATGTGAATCTTCAGGGAGGTGTGGAGCTGTTAGAAGAGCATTAGATGGTTCCTACACAGACAAAGAGGATCTGACCTGAAGCTAGTTGAGAGAAAGCATGAGAGGGAGGTATGTGCTTGCCCTTTTCTCACTCTTCTGTTCTGGCCAGACCCTGTAAGGGCTTTTCTTAAGGAGAAGGGAGGGTTGAAGAGAAGAGGGTAAAAAAAGAAAGAAAGGAGAGGATCCTTTATTTGGCAGGAGGCATTGCGCTCCACCGAGGGCTTAGACTTGGCAGGAACTTTTGGTGCTCACCATCCCTACTCTCCGTCTCTGAGAGTGTTTCTGCTGAAGCTTGTGGAACTTGCCCTGAGACGTGCTTTTCCTCGACCAGAAACGCTGGTTTTTGCTGTCCCTGCAGGGTGCCACCCTTCATGTAAAACCTGCAGTGCCGAGGGTCCCTTCTCCTGTTCCTCCTGCAACGCCAGCCTGGTGCTGGCCCACACGGGCGCGTGTGCTCCGCGCTGTTCCCCGGGATACTACAGGGATGACAGGCAGACCTGCAGACGTGAGTGCCTCTCCCCCAGCCATCTCTCCCTTCCACAGTGCATTTACCGACATGTCTTTTCTTGTTCCTGTGCTCACTGTTCCCGTTGCCTGGAAAAGAAAGGTTTCAAGGGCCTGAAAACGCGATGTGAGTTGACAGAGGTGATGAGCTGCCTCGGGAGCAGAGCCTACAGCATGGTTGAAATTTGAAAACAGTTGCAGTTTTGTTATTGACCTCAAAGACAAGAGGCTTTGTGTCCCGCTGTAAAAATCTGCAGAGGCATTTGTGTAGGTTTCCCTGTGACGGATTCTGGACCTTATGGAAACTTGGCAAGTTGAGACCAGTTTTATTCAATCCTTACTGAGGCAAACCCCCTCCTCACTGCACTACCTGCCAGCACATGCCATGGAAAACTGCATTGTAGCATTTATGTCCATTTCTCCTCATGTGAAACCCCAGGAGGAACAAGGTACAGCTTGGTAGGCACAGCCCTGACAGACCTGAGCTGATCCTAATGATCTGGTGCTAAGTTATGTTTTATCCTACCCCTTCTATCCTTTATGAATCTCTCAGGTCCTTTCTTTTCCTTTATTATTCTGTGTTCACTCTGGCCCTGGGTTATTCCTCTCAAAATTATTTGGCTTGATGTTCCAAAATGCAAAATGGCATGGCCCAAAGATATAAAACCCAGGAAAAAGCCCTGCTTGAATCGTCCTGCTATAATACACACACCTAAAAATGAGTGAATGCTGAAGTGCTTTGGTCACTGTGAACCCGAACACTCAGATTAGTGAAGTCCTGCATTACCCTGATTTAAATTCTCTGATTTATGGTAAAATAACTCCATTGCACCGAGTCCAGGTATCAGTGTCATCCTACCTAGACCCAATTTTGTCACTGATGAGGTCCTGTAGGAGGAAACTGATGTGGTTGTCAGCTTTACCTGCCTTTTGTTGAAATAGATGGTTCTCCTGAAACTATTATTTCCATCTGATCAGCAGAAATGGAGACACTTTACATAAGTTTGAGGAAGTAACTGGTAGGATTTGTACCACTCTTCTGCTGAGGAAAAAAAAAAAAGGCTATTCAATAATAATGAAAAAAGGAAAGTAATAAAAAATAGGAATTAAAAAAAAAAGGATTCTTGCTGTCCTGGCTAGTTTGCTGCAAGCTCTACAAAATACTCAGTGTTTTTCCTGCAGTATGGATTCTCTTACTGCTTGCTGCACCAGAATATCTCCCTTCCTAATTGACATGCCCCTTTCTAATGAAAGCTTTCCTGTAGATAGCTCCTGCCTCAGGATATCAAGGCAGACCTGGAATGTTCCTGAGGCCTGCACCCTTCCTGAATTTGGTTCAGGGGCTCAACTGCAAATAGATTTTTTTTCCTTTTTTTGCAAGCCAATTCAGCTACTCTAATCTCCTTACTGCAAATGGCTTTTTAAGAAGTGTTTGTAATCCTTGGGGCAGGAGGCTCAAGGCCGAGTGTGTTGGATTTTTGTCATTCCAAGTGTCACTTGTGCCTTTTCAAGTGGTGCCGATAAGCCACGGAGATACAAATTGTCCCAGGCTGCTGGGAAACTGCCACTTCGAGGGAATGGAGATTGTTTAATCAGAGGTTGGCTGTTAGGCTGAGAAAATCTGGTCTCTCTTCAACATTTATTTTAGGCTCTTTGCACTTTTGAGGAACTCGGGGTTGGAATGAGGTTCAGAGAGATGCTGAGTGCACGTATGGGCTTTGGGAGATATTTTTAAACTCAATGACATCCTGGCCCAGGAACAGTGAGAAGCTTAACGAGTCCTTCATGGGCTTAAAAATGCAGATATGGAGTCGTGCTGATAAAACAAGCAGACAGGTTTGCTTCCAGATACAGTTTTTGCTTACTCTTCTGGCATGCCTCCATGGGTAGCCTGATTTCCATGGATTTAGACCTGATGTGGAATGTTTTACTGTATTTTTAATAGTTGGTTCTTGGGAACACTTTAAAAAAGTAATTTTTTCATGTAGTATTCTTAAGGGAAGTAAAATCAGAGTGGCACCAGAGCACCTAAAAGCAGCTGCTAGATTCTTCAGGTAAACATTTTGCTAGAAATCATTTGTACATCAATAAAATAACAAGTAACTGTTTTGAAAAACACTGAGTTCTTGCTTCAGCGAGAGCAAGGTGGGTATTTTCACATTTACTGTGGTATTTGGAGGGGTTTTTTTGGTTATAAAACTGTGTTCTGAATTAACATGTCAGTATTTATCACCCAAACTGTTAGTACAGCCTCTTGCGAAGTTTAGTTCCTGGACATCAACGAGGTGAGTTGAAATATTGAGCTCTAGGACTTTGATCCTAGATTCAGTAAATCCCTGAATTATTTTTTTCCTGGCACCTTTGTTGCTCCCTGCAGCTCCAGAGTTTCACACTGTGTGCAGATAAAAAGGTGGAAACGTTAAGTGAAATTAAATGGGCCTTTGGTCCCACCAAGGTTTGCAGCAGTCTACTGTGCTCTCCAAATTGATGTGTTTCTGGGTCAAGAGTCATATGAAATGCAGGTTGCATAAAGGAAATAAAAAACCAGAGACAGGGAAAGCTCTTATTTGGGGGTTTGGACTCTGGGTCAATGTTTTACCCTGACCAGTCCTGAGGAGAGTAAGAAGCAGCGTGAGGGGACATTCCAGCCTGTTCCAAATGGAACGAGACTCTTTACGTTTCAGAGAATGTGAAAAGGAACATAACAAGCAAAAGCTCTGAAGTCCTCGCAGAGGACGAGAGGAGTAGCAAGGCTGCAGCTTAACACCATTTTGACTTGTGCAGTCAGCTGGTGCCTCGGGAATGACACTGATTTTCCTTGCCTTTCCACAGCTTGCGGCAGCCAGTGCCGGAGCTGCGACTCGGCCGCCGGCTGCACGTCGTGCAGAGATCCAGCCAAGGTCCTGCTCTTTGGGGAGTGCCAGTACGAGAGCTGTGCTCAGCAGTATTACCTGGATTTTTCCAGCAAGACTTGCAGAGGTGAGAAATACATTGCTGGTTTCAAGGGAAAAAAACAAAAAAAAGGAAAGAGAAAAAAGAAATAAATACAAGTACCTTGGCTAAGAATCCGTTACATGGCAGCCAGAGCTGTGCAGGTGGCCTGCTTTAAAAAGGCTGTAGGAAGGGGGAAATTGTTCAGTGACAGGTTGCTTGCAAGGTTTCTGCAGTTTTTTTTCTCTTTTCGGGGCAGCCTGCTGTCACATACTTGAGCCTTTCAGTGGAACAAGATTATTGCAAATCGCTCTCTTGTAAATGATTTTGTAACTGAGCCAGCAAAGTTTTCAGGGGTCAGGTCCAGCAATTCATTTAGTCACGGGTCAGCTGATAACGAGTGAGCTTGCCAGGATAAGTCTCTTTTAGGGGGTTTATCTGGCCTCCTGTACTTACCTGTGTCTCTCTCTGTCTTATTAAATCCTGCATCACTGGATGGCTCCAGAAACAGCAGTTTGGAGTGATTTAAAAGACACGTGACTTGAAAGATTTCCAGAACTCCCCAGCAGAGTGTTCCATAATGGCAATAAGTGATACATTCCCACAGCTTGTAGACCCCGAGTGCTAAGCCCTTGTGCAGGGTGAGCACCCCAGAAAGGGCTGCCCTGAACTGATTTTTGTTTTCTCCCAGAGTGTGACTGGAGCTGTAATGCCTGCAAAGGTCCCCAAAGGACTGACTGCCTGCAGTGCATGGAGGGCCACGTTCTCCACGAAGGAGCTTGTGTGGAAGAGTGCCCTCCAGCTTTTTTCCGGGAATCCGACACGTGCCAGAGTGAGTTTTTGTGGAGCATCACTTCCAACATGTTGCCCTGCTTGTCTCCCAAGAGCTGTCGAGCTGAGCTCTTTGCATGTGTCTCTTTAGGGTGTGATCAACCCTGCCTTCAGTGCCACCAAGCAGACAAATGCAGCCTTTGCCCAGCCCCGTTCTTCCTCCTGGGCAGTCTTTGTGTTCCCAAATGTGGGCAGAGATATTACACAGACGAGGCACAGCGCAAGTGCACAGGTAGGCGCAGCGAGCTTGATGTGGGGACCGTGGTCAAATGAGGAAGGAACTTCTTACCAACTCTTATCTCAACACTTTGCCCCTTATTTTGACTCTTTTGGTCAGGTGGGTAAGACACACAGGGTGGTGTTTCTGCTCTGACCCTGGGGACAGCTCTGCACACCAGTGGCTGTACTGGCTTTGCAGTGTCTCAGTGGGGTTGTGCTTTCCATCCCATGCAGCTTGTCCTCCTGGATGCCTGGAGTGTGACAGTGGCAGCCTCTGCCACCTCTGCGACAGCACCACCTTTCTGAAGAATGAGATCTGTGTTTCTGCCTGTGGCCGGGGTTTCTATGGCAATACAGAGACCAGAGAGTGTGAAGAAGGTGAGCGTTTCTCAAGATAAAGTGGCTGAGTTGACAGGCTTCTAGCAGCAGATTTTAAAGCCGGGAGAAGGGTTCATCCCGTCACATTTTTGGAATTCAGTTCTGTGCAGTTTCGTGGTGGCTATTGAAAGTCAGCAGCTGTTTTTCTCCAGCTTTTTGGTTTCATAAGGTGTGCATGTACATGGCTTTCTGAGTGAAGGTACCTTGTTAGGTGTGCAGGCACATCTTTGCAGCAGCATCATTTATCATCAGTGTAAAACCAGTGACAAAATATCTTGGGGGAAATGCCTTCCTGAATCAAGTTTAGTTGTTACTTATCCTCTTTATTCTAAAAGACTGTTTACTAGACTCTCTGCAGGACAAGCCAGCATGTGTCGGCTTTCAATTCTGTGATGGGGAAATCAGGGTGGGAAGTGATTTGCCAAAGTCATGGTGGGGATTGGGTTGGATTGCAGTCCACCCTGGGTCAGGAATGAGCAGGACACCCAAAAAATAGTGACAAGCACGATGCCAGCACAGCCCATGGTGATTCCCGCAGTAACACTTCTCCCTTCTTTCCCTTTCAGCCAGCAGGCATCCCTCGAGCTCCCGTGTGAGCAGCACCCTCACGGTGGGGATTGGCGGGGTGCAGCCCCTAGACGTGTCCTTGCTGGGCGTGTGTGACCCGGCCGGGGCCTCGGGCCGGCTGCTGTTCCATGTGGACAGCATTCCCTCCACCGGCCGGCTGGTGCTGCTGCGGGACGGGCAGGAGGTGCCGCTGAGCCACGGCCGCCGCTTCAGCTGCAGGGACTTGCGGGAGAGGAGGGTCCGCTTCGTGCACAGCCGAGAGGAGCCCAGGTGACTGGGGGGAAGCTTTTTTCTGAGCTCTTGCCTCGCAAAAAGATCGTTGTATCTTGAGAACAGGCGTTTTCTTCTTCCTGGGAAGCATTCCTACAGGGAAGCACGCTTCCCACTGCTGCTGAATCAACTACCAACATACTTACACGGTACCACAGTGTAACTGGTGCTGCAAAACTTCTCCGTTCATGGTAGAAGAGGTCAGTGTGACCCAGCTCCCAAACCTGCCGTGCTTCTGGGGTGCAGGAATCTGCCCCATCTTTAGGATACTCAGCTGAGAGATAAAACTGGCATATTAGTCTGATTATTACCACAGTTTCTTGATACTGTTAGGAAGATGCTCAAGTGATGTCACTGCTGTGCTCTCTGGCATAGTTTGCCTTCAGCCGTTCCTTGTTTGCCTCCAGTATGGGTTCTGTTAGTACCCTGGAATAATTAGTGGTGATTAGTAGCTGGCAAAGCTCACACTGCAAGGATGTTGCAAGGAAGCAGATTTTTCCTGCAGCCAGGCAATAAGCCAGCCACCCTGCCAAGTTCCACACTTGATTTGCATCACCACAAAGCCTTGGCACTGGAGTGACATCAGTGGAACTGTTCTAAATTTCTGGCTGTATAGATCAGGGAGGTCTTCGATCTAAATAAGATCTAAAGAAGACTTTCAGGGTGTCCTGATACCAAGGGTTAGCTGGTGAACACCAGACTACAGGCATATGTTCCTGTATCCTGCTTCTTTTTTTAGTCTGCCTGGTAGTCACCATGAAATGTCAGCATCGTCTCTTGAGAAACAAAGCTACTTTATTACTGAATATTACTCTATTTATTATTTATACTGTTACTTGAAACTTCGAGCTGTTTGGGTGGCATCACTGAAAAGTAAATGGGATGGAAAAATCCTGGCAAGTCCTGAAGCCAGATAAGTGACATTTTTCTTTAGCAGCAAGTGGCTGACATTTAGAATTGGTACTTTATCTTGGAGATGCCATCCAATGTGGATAACATTACTTAACGGGAGATGAGGGTATATTATTGCACAGCTAAAGGTGTTTTATTACCTGTTGTGACTGTTGTGAATCTTCAGGAAAAAATACTATAAAAACATAATTGAAGAAAACTTGAGCTAAAGCCTCTGTCACTGAGCCAGTCATTTTTGCTGAATATATAATATGCTTGTCATTATCGAGTCCTGGAAGAGCACTTCATTAATTTATATTATGCTGTATTTTGGCTTGTTGGGGACCTGTTTAGGAAAGGACAGTTTTCCTTGAAGGTCAGTGATCAAGAGTCATTCTCCCACTCTGAGGTGATCAACGTTCAAGCATTCTCAACACAGGTAACGTAACAAAGCCTGGAAACAGCCCCAGATTTTGTACCATTTGGAGCCCTGGTTTCTTGCAGGGATAACACAGGAGCTGGGCAGAACTTGAGCAGGGGTTCAGATCAGGCAAATTGGACTCAACTCTCCCTTAGGGGCGGCAGCCAAGAGTCAGATGGAGGAAAGGGACTTGGGGAATTGACTGGAGAAGTTGGCCTGTGTCATTTTGCTTGTGCAGGGAGTTGCAGCTGTGCAATCATAGAGCAATTATCAGCGAGGCCTAAGGAATCCCTGCTGCTCCAATTATCCTTTGGATCTGCTGATGCTCCAGTTCAGCCTCTTGCTGCAGGGCAATTGGGCCAGGATTGATCCCGATGGCAGGAATGCTTTGACACTCAAGTTCGATGCTCTGTTCTAGGACAGCTGGGAATTAAATCAGCATGAGCTATTTAAAGTGTGTCTCTTAAACTTCTCACCGCTTTCTGGGCAAGGTGATGGTACTGCCAAGTGTCCATGTCTCCTGTATTACTGTTATTTAAAGTCTGTGGCACAATATATGGGTCTCACCCCAGAGGGGGTACAGGCACCTTAACGGGGGCCAGGTCTCCAGGGAGGCTTTGCAGCTTGCATTGAGCTTTTTCCAGTGTGGAAAGCTCAGTCCAAAGTTGGGGCTACTTGGCATATCCTTACAAATAGAGACCTTAAAGTGCAAAAGAGAATCTGCTACTCTTAAAGCCCATTTATGTCCTCAGAGGGGCACCGAATGGCTTGACAGAACTCTTTTAGTGCTGGCTCCTTCCTGCCTCCAAGCCTGGCTTAGCCTTCACCCTCACCATGAGTAATTTATATTCCATATTAGTCATTCCCATAACTTCTGGAAATTAGAAGTGCTCTGTTTGTCCTTTAGAATAAGACAAACTGCGGGTTTTGATCCTGCCGTGTGTATATTGATTCTGGCTGGTGCTGAGATCTTGGCTCAGCCTAATCTCTTGTTTACCTCAGTAGGATGTTCGCCTAAGTAAGAGCTGCAGTCACTGCCCCAGAATACATAAGTGGGGTTTGATGACAGGAATTTTGCCTGTCGATCCCTAATAACCCTGGGAAGTGGTGCAGAGGTGAGGTGGCAGCAGTGGCTTCCTGATGAATGTTCCCAGGGCTTTGACTTTGTCTCTGCAGGATCGCCTCCCTCCTGAGGTGATGCCTTACCCATGGCAAATGATGTTTATTGGGATCAATAGAGACTGCAGATTGAAACTTTCTTGGTGACAAAGAACTGAAGAACTAATTTAAACCAGCAGAAATATGGCCTCTAGCAGATCTTTGGTATAACTTGAGTAAGGCTGTGGGGAGTGTTGGAAATTAAATAAAAACCGATGATGAAGACACCCAGTTTTGCTGTCATCTCCAAAGGCTAATGAAGATCAGCTAGAGTCAGATGCTTTCTATATAACTGTCCTAAGTTTTTGCCTTTTCTAAGCCTAATGTGGCATGAGCATCTTCTTTTAATGTGACTAATTCATTTTAAATGCTAAATATTATTAGATCTGCCCACCGGGGGAAAAGGTGTGGGGAGTGATTCGCTGCTGCTAAGAAATAGGAGATTTTCAGGGATGAAGCGAGCTGCTGTCCTTATCCCCAAACTTTTAATTCCAGCCTTTGATCATGATCCAATCTCCCAGGTTCAGCAAACACCTCGGAGCTGTTTTTGTGTTCCAGGCCCCGTACGTGTTCAGGAACGAGCCCCTCCTTGTCGGCAGGGGGAAAACGGGGGTGATATCGGAACTGGTGCTCGGCGTGGGGGACAGTGACAATCCCGAGGACGTGGTGCTGATGGTTTTGGAGCCTCCACGCCACGGGAGGCTGCTGGGGCCCCCTGGGGAGGCTGGCACCTTCCGCCTGGGCGACCTCGCGGGCGGGCGGCTGCGCTACGCCCACGATGGCTCCGACAGCCGGCAGGACACGGCTCTGCTGCAAGTGAGCGACGCGTACCACTTCCAGAACGTCCTGCTCCACGTCAGGATTGCTCCCAAGGTATGTGCTGGCACCTGAACCCTGGCAGGCAGATGGGGAGTCTGGAGAAGTGCCACTCTGTCCCTGAGGTGTCGCTAATCCTGAGTTACCGACAGGAGACAGTAGTGGATTGATTGGGTTTTGGAGGTCACCCGAATTTTTGGTTTGCAGCAGCTCAAGTTGTGCAGGTTTGACGATTTCAAGTCCATGGTTATTTGGTAAAAAGTAATCAACTGTAATAAAACAGAAGGAGAAAAAGCTGAAAATTTCTTCATCCCTTATTAATGTGAAAGAGTAACAAAAAGTAGAGCTGTCATTAGAGCTGTCAGTAGAGAAGGCCACAGTTTGCAGTCTTTTGTGTAGAGTTCTGACACAATGTCTTCGAGTTCCAGCCCTTGGAAAAGAGTTAGGAGGAGATGACATTGCCCCTCTTTTGTCCTCTCTGCTGTGTTGGATGTCTTGCTCAGCAGCTTGGGCATGACAATTTGAAGGGAGCTTTGCAAGCACTCTGTGCGTCCATGGAGTTCAGCACAAGGAGGCACTGATCCCATCTGGACCCTGCAGGTTCTCCTGAGGCTACAGTAGTAATTAATGTTAATTAGTGCCATGACTCACACAGCAGTCTGGGGATGAAAAAGGGATTGCTTTCAAGGCTGGTGCTGTTATTAGACTGCTGGAATAAGAGGAGCCCTGCCTGTGGTTTCCTCACCCAGATCGCTTCCATGGCCCTAAGGAGCCTGAATAGGATCAGAAGGAGTGTGAAAATGCTTGGACACCACTCTGTGTTGTTTGTAACACCTTTTTTTTCACCACTCTTGATTAAGCAGGTTCTTGTAAATGCCAGCGAGGGTGAATTGCTGAGAGTAGTTTCTTTTATTATCCTGTTTTGTGTTCCCTTGTCTCTCCTTATCGTTCCACATTTCTCTGTGCAGCACTTAGCTACGGAGAAGAGTGAAGGTGGTGACAGAGGTGAGAGCAGAAGCATTTAGGGCTTCTTCCAGTCCCTTTGGTTGCTAATGGCTGCTTGTCCCATCCAGGCCCTTTGCTGGAACTGTTGCAGTATGAGCAGGGACATGGAAGCCTGTCTTTACTGAGAGGCCAGGGGGGAACACAGAAAAAAGGGCAAAAGATGTTTATTTTAGGGCTACCCCAGACCTCTAGAGATCCAGCTTAGGGAGGTCTCCAAGGTATTTGCAAGGCAGCTGACCCTGCCCTACCTGGGAGCAGGTAGCTGAAGCATGGACCAGGGAGTTTGTGAGCCTCCCTGAGCTCTCTGAAAACCCTTTTCCTGTGCTGTGAACTCATTCATGTTAAATATAGTTTTAAAATAGATTGCCAAGCAAAAAGAGCTGTCTCATGAGTCTGTTCTTATTAACAAGCAGTATCAAAGCCATGTGGGAGTGGTATTGCAACGTGCTGGATGGGTTTGATGTGGCCAGTGAAGGAACATTCAGTCATTAGTGACCTAAAAGCTGACGGTTTCCATGTTTATAACAAACGCACAGTGTCAGTGGAGTACAAATTAGGTGGGTGCTCAGCAGACATATCAAAAAGGAGGTGGGAAATCATCCTTTAGTGTGATTCCTTTCCACAAACATCTTTTTAGCTCTCTCTCCTGTCTCTGTGGCAGATCCAGAAGAACACAGCAATGAGTCATTTATCAGTTTGGGGGCTGATTATGCAGAGTAGTAAATGAGGAGGAAGCTGATCCCTTGGTTGGAGCAGTCAGGATTTTGACTGATCACACAGTTCAAGGTGAACTGCAGCCACAGCCAGTTTCTAGGTGAATGTGCATAAGTCCCATTTACAGCAGCTGGGGTTATAAGAAAGAACCATGGTATGGGAGAGGTCACAGGGATTTTGGTGACTTGTCCAACAAAGCAAATTAGAGCCAAAAAGAGCTGATATAATCCTTGAATGCCAGAGCAGTGTTACTGAAATAAATGGAAGCTGGAGTGAAACCATTACTGCAATCCAGTCCTGACAACCACATTTCAGGAAGCTTAAATTAATATTGGATAAATATTCATTTGAAAGGAAAAAAAGCCACAGGAGTAGTTTGAAGGTTAGGAAACCCACCGAGTAGCAAAAGACTTGTGGATGCTCAGAGAGAATGAGGCTGGTGGTAAAAGACAAAATTGTGGAGGGAGACTCAGGTCAGGAAGGTTTAGGGTCAGCAGCAGGAAATTAGAAACTAGAGGACAAGATCAGTCCTACAGGCTGGGAATGGGGTCTGAGGGATAGAGATGAAGGATCCACAACCATTTCTTCAAGCAGACAACCAGGATGGAATGCATAAGAAATTCCAGAATACTCTCTGTGATCCTTTCCTCTTGAAAGTCTGTTTCCATCAGCACAGCATTGCTGGCATTGCCATCAGCCTTTTCCTGCTGTCCCCCTGCCTGCAGAGCCACAGGAGCCCTCGGCTGGTGACCAATTCCCTGGTGTGGGTGCCCCAGGGAGGCATGCTCCAGATCTCCAAGACAATCCTGCACGCCGAGCTGCCCGGCGCCCGGGACTCCGACATCACCTACACCATCACCAAGGACCAGCCCAGACATGGTAAATGCCTCTGGAGTTCTGCTGTCAAGGAGCAGCAGCCTCCCATGGTGTGTGGTGCACCACCAGTAGCATTTGGGGGAATATTTCCTTAGAATGGCACACTGGGTAAGTGCTGCTAACCTCATCTTTTTCCACTCCTAACGGGCATGCAAAGGAGCAAAGCAGTTTTGCCCTTCCTGATCATCTGTGTTTCGCCAGTGGGAGTGGAATCCTGGCGTGTTTCCAGCCCTGAGAGAGCAGAATCTTACTGCCAAAAGATAATCCTCCACAGTGAAGGTCTGGTTTGAGGAGCACAGAGTAGTATCTACCTCTACAAACTGCTGAGGGGATGTTTGCCTTGAAGAGTTCCCTACATTCTGTGATGTTTGGTTTAATTTGTCCCAGAGGAAGGGGTTGCCAACAGAAACAGGAATGTTTGGTGCTGTCTGGATCTGTAGATAATTCTTGTCCCCAAGTTCCTTTTGAGAGGTTCTAAACTCAGCTCTCAGTGCAGTGACTTTCACCAGCAACCCTGTGCTTAGGGAGGATCTTCTGGGCACAGGGTAAGGGGGAGTGTGGAGGGTTCTGGAATTCGAGACTGAGCTATAGATGGAGAAAAACGGGATGAAAAAGAGAAGGTGTCATGTGGAGGGAAAGGAAGTATGGGGAAAAAAAAGAAAAATGTTCTTTTCCTACTCAGCATCACTATTTTCTTCATGAAAACCATGTCTTCGAATAACATGTTTTGCACTTCTAAGAAATGACACCACATTTAATTTGCTGTGCTGGAGAAAATTAGAGGATCCCTCTAGCAACATCCCCGCTTTTTTTTTTTCCTTTTGCTGTGAGGACAGGCTGGTTTCCATAACAGCTGCCAGCACCTGATGGAAACAGAGATTATGTGAGTTTTGCAGTTTAGAAGAGAAGTAATTAATTTGTATTCCCCCTTTAGTTTTCTGCAGATGAAGGTCTGTCTTCTCATTTTTAATAAGCATTTACATGAAAACAGGAATTTTTCCCTGAGGACCTTGTCTCCTGCTGCCTAACCCTAACTAAAATTTATAATCCTGTGTTTGTATCACCATAATTATCTCTACTGTGATTAATTGCAGTAATATAAACAGGTTTGTAGCTGCAGGTGAGGAAGAAGCAGCGGAAATCAATGATCTCCAGAATTTTTTCTAAAATACTGTTTTGCAGAAAGGGAGGGAAAAAATAAAAGAGAGAGAGAAATGTGGAAAATTGGTCCTGAATCCAGGAGGGCTTATCTGCCTAACTTAGTCTGTGACTAATGGGAAAGATATTCATACCTGTAGAAAATATATAATTTGATTTTTAGATTTTTAGGGGAACTCCCATGAGCAAAGCCATAAGATTTGGAGTGTAATTAGGGCACTGGTAAAGGAATTTTAGCCCAGAGTTTGATGATCGAGTGGAAGTGTGATATTTCATCTTGCTGAATTACCTTTTTTGTTGCTCCAACTTTTCAAGGGTGGTTTGGGGAAATGAAATGGGAGACCTTATGATGGATGTTTCACATAACAGAATGATTAATCACCAATCAGCAGAATTATCAACCCGTTTAATGGAATTAATTAACAAGATTTCCCAATGTCATGGGATGTCTCAAGGTCTGCCGATGGCTGTTGGGAACTCTGCTGGTATTTCTGTCACTTACCACTGCATGGAAAAAAGCTCTGGCTGGGTGGGCATTTGCCTTGGCTGCTCCTTAGTCGATGCAAAGGCACCTCTTGCTGCCTGTGTTCTCCCAAGTTCCTCTTTGCTTTCCCAGGGGAAGTGGTGCTGCTGGTCCCCATGCCGGCAGACGGCCCGGCAGACTCCTGGCAGCTTTTGCCTGATGGAAGAGCAGCCTCACCCACAACCTCCTTCACCCAGCAGGACATCAGTGATGGCATCGTGTGGTACAGGCACTCCGGAGCTGAAGTAGAGAGTGACTCCTTCCAATTCCAGGTATTCCTCATCTCACGTTCCTGGAAAGATCACGTGGCAGTTCTCCGAGGTTTCTCCACTTGTGTCTTGTGATCCCAGGTTTTAAAAATGACACAAACATGGGTGTAAATACATACTGGCAAATACACCACCCCCTCATAAAACCTGTAATATTTAGACCAAGTGAAAAACGTTCCAAGTGCCTTTTTAAAAATGGTGTGTTTTGCGAGCCCCAGAGGCACGCGACCCTTGGTTTCTAAGCTAATAGTTTAATTTTGGCTTCAGAGCCCTTCGTCTTGCAAACAGACCCAAAGGTAGAAATACTCCCCAGCAGCTGGGAAACTAAAATAAATCCCCACTCCCCACAGGTTTAAGAGCCATAAAATTCCTCAGACAGGTCCCTGCTGTTTGCTGGGAGGGTTTCACAGCCTCCCGTAACGAAGCCTACGTGACGTGAACACTGGCACGCAGTGTTTGTTACATCTGGTTTACAAGGCAGGAGCAATTACTGTAGCACCGGAGAGGCAATTAAGGTAATTTCTAAAGTAATTAACATAAGTGATAATGAGGAATTTGTGAGCGTCAGTGTTGAACAAGCTAATCTTTGGCTTAATTGCTGCATTCCTCTTATAGACGATGCATTTTGCATGAGTTGAGTGTTTGGGTTTACTATCTCGGAGCAGTAGCAGTAATTGTACAGACAACTAAGAAAGGGAGCTGGGAATACCTGGTCACATCAGGAGCCATCCAAGCCTCAAACCTTGGGTTGGGACATTTCAGGGCCAACATGTTGTTTTCATCAGTGTTAGGACAGAGCAGGTGCAGCAAATAGCTAAAATGGCATCGTTCCTTTCATCAGAACTGGCATTTTTATGCATTTTCTAGAAATTAGGCTTCATGGAGTCCGTTCCTGCTCACAAAGTGCTCTGTGGAGTTCCAGAGCACACTGCCATCCCTATGAAAAGTTAAAGCCATAACTGAGTCTATCCAAGAAGGGAGCTGTATTTCTTTGGATGTTTACTTCACCCCAGGATTTCTGGGAACACTTGCAGGCTCACTTCTAGGAAATGCTTCTGGTCCTCTCAATTTTTATCAATTTCATATAATTTGTTTTGTATGTCTTTACTGCAGGCCTGCAATTAGGAGTTAGATACCCTTGACTTAATTTTTTGGTGCTAGAGTGGAAAACATATGGAAAATATTTATGAGTCTATGAAACACAAGTGCTGTTGGGATCGCAGGGAGCCACTGCCAAGGGAAAGTCTGAAACTGGTCTAGAAATCACTTATCCATTCACATAATCTTTCCTCCGCAGGTATCCAGCTCTGCCAGTCCACAAACCAGCTTGGAAAGCCACGTGTTCAATGTTGCTGTTCTGCCCCAGACACCCAAAGCCCCTCAGCTTTCCCTCGGCTCCTCTTTGCACATGGCTGTAAGTGATAACCCCACAGAGATGGCTGGAGTAGGAACGGGGGAAAAACAGATTAGAAGAGTAAATGGGTTGGGGGGTGTGCAGAAAATACCCATGAAAGGTTGAAGAACTCGGTATGAAAAGCGATGAACGTACAGACTGGAAAGGAGAGGGGCAGAGAGAAGCAAAATGAAGATTTTATGGAATTCTTACCCTTTCCTGAGAATCCAGGAGGAATGGCAAGAGAGAAAAACCATGGGTTAGACTGTAACGAATGGGTTTTGCCAGTAGTTCCACTGAAAACTTGATCCAAACTGTAGCCCACCCACATTAGAAAGTTCCCATCCCTCATTCTGACCTCAGGAACACAGACCATAATGCATGTGGAAAACTGTCAGACACTGGAACTGAATTACCTTTTGTGGCAGCACCAGCTCCTGGGAATGACCATTTGGATGAGAGTGGTCTCTCCAAGGCAGTTCCTTCCCCAGCTGTGTTGTTTGCAAAGATGATCTCGGGGTTTAAAGTTGGTTTTGTGGGCTCTCAGACTTGGGTGCAAGCCTTCCCTGTGTGTCCCCATGACGTGTGGGTGAAGTCCAGCTGTCCCCTCTAGTTCTCCTGTTCCTCATGCCAGGCGTGGGACCAGGAAAGGCCAAAGGAAGTGATGGGAGAGGGATTAGTGAAAAGTCTGTGGCACAACAGCCTTGTCAAGGTTTAAAATAGTGGCGACCTTTCCTGGGTGATAATGAAACATGGTCAGACTGCTACTTGGAGCCATTTATCTTCCTGCTCCTGACTTTTTGTTGTTGTCATTATTGACAAAATTGATGGGAGAGCTGTCTGGCAGAGCCACACGGCGCTGGGTTTTATAGCTAATTACTCCCCACAAAATTCAATAGGGCCATAAAACACATTTTACCTCGCCACCTGCGAGTCCCACCTTTGGGACAGACAAATAGTCCTTGGAGGCAGTGAGGAAGAAACATAACCTTAAATCTTTCTGTCAAAAAATTGCACTTCCCTGCCCCAGTGTGATTGAGTTCTGTTCATTTGTCTTCAGACTCCTTCAGAATGAGACTTCTAAAGCTGAAAGGAAAGCACAATGCTTTGAGTCTTCCCATCCCTCTAGTCTTGACTTTGACTTATGCTGCTGAGAAAGGTCAAGGGAAGTTTGGTGACTCTTTGGTTAAACTGGACACAACATCTATATTGTTTTTTCTTCAATCAAGTTAACCTGCTTCCCCCATATTGGTAACCTTTCATGTTCCAAAGCAGATTGTTTAAGTGCCCATATACTTAGTTCCACTTGTTCTCTTCCTGCTTTGCTCAAGATTTTGAAATGAGCTGGATGCTTTTCATACCCAGCTGAGCTGTTTAATTTGGTGACTTCTTGGAGCTGTTAATTCTGCAAGATTAAGGTTCATGAACATGTGGAAATTAACTGCTTTTGGGCACTTGAGTCTCTTCAAGCAGCACTGTAATTCCTTTAACACCCTGCCTGCCTTTGGTTCATCATAACCTTGTTATGGAAGGACCAGAGCAATTTTAGACAGGTTTAAAACAAAAGGGAAAGCTTTGGTTCCTCTGTATTCCAATGGCAAGGGCTGAGTCATTTGCAGGGTTTCTTTTAAAAGAGAATCCAGTCCAGCCACGTCAGACTATATGAGAAAACTACACAGACAATGAATTACGTGTTCATCCAGGGAGTTCTTGATCAAACTAGGTTTTCCTTTCTCTCTTTTCAACTGCTGTAAGGCAAAAGAGAAACCCAGCCACCTGTGAGTGTGGAGGTTGTGCATCTGCAGGGGAGAGGGGGTCAGGTTTAGGTTGAAGATCATTCAAAGACTGTCTTATATTTAACTAGAGCAAAGCAAATTCTCTTTCAATGCATTTTTGGGTGAATCTTCCCGTGTCTCTGGCCTTGATGCTCATGGTCTGATGTGTTTATTGAGGTGCTGGAGGACCGCGTGACAGTGATTGAGCCCCATCACCTCTCCTTTGTAGACCCGGAGATTCCCAGTGAGAAAATCCTGTACAACGTGACTGTGCCTCTCCTTCCCGGGCAAGGCAAGTGAACCTGGTGCTGCTGCACTAACTGCCACATTTTCTGAGCACATCTCTTTTTTTCCTTCAGAGTATCATCCTATGGAAGCACCTGTTAATCCATTTGGCCTCCTTCCTTAGCTTTTAAACACCTTGTTCTTTAACCCCATTTCTTTGGCTTCTTTAGAGTCTGCTGCAGTGCTCAGTTTTTGCCACTGTCTGAATAATATTAAGTGTTGTGTCCTGTGGCTTTCTGCTTCCCACCTCTCCAGTGAGAGGTTATTTGAAGAAATGCCTAAGTGAGGAATCTCTGTTTAATTTCTCACGTCCCTGGAGCCCATCCTTGACGCAGTTGCATCTGTATAACGTGTTCTGGATCTGGTACAAAGAAATACCTGGGGAAAGCAAAGGAAGCTGTGGAATGAGATGGAGAAATTGAGCCCTCCTGGTAATGCTGGTGTCTCTGCATCCATAGGTGTCGTGGAGCACAGGGACAGGCCTCTGTCCCCAGTCAGGTACTTCACCCAGGCAGACATAAACCATGGCAGGATTGCTTATCGCCCGCCCACCGCCGCTCCTCACCTCAGGGAGATCATGGCCTTCTCCTTCGCAGGTGAGCATCCCACTGCTCCTTGGAGGGCTGGGACAGGCAGCTGGACTGCTGGTGTTCCTGCTTGGTGAGGAAAGACTCCTGCCCAGTTAAATGCCAGCACTCTTTTTCTCCAAAATCCTCCAAACCTGCATCAACACGTGCTCTCCTGTCCTGACCACAATCACTCTGTGCTTGTGTTTGCCCCGCCAGGTCTCCCAGAGTCCGTGAACTTCCGATTCACAGGTATGTGAGCCACTTCCTCTTTCCTGGCCAAAGCAATTTTCATCCTTCTTTTGCCCTTCCCATTGCCTGGTATTCCTTGGCCTGCTGGCACTCCTGCGGGCACACAGTAGGAATTTCTGGAAATGCACATGTCTGGGGAATATTAATTCATCTGAGTCCCAGCAGTGTTTTACAGAAGCTGATCTGCAGCTTGCTAGAGACATCTTCTTCCCATGGCTGCCTGGAATCAGTCCTAAAAGCCTGATTCATTTCTGTTTTCCCCCAAGTGTGAACAAGGAGTTTTACACTGTCACATTTTTTTAATACAGTGTGGAGACATTTCTGCAATTAAATTGCCACAGATAAGCTGCTTGTTTGTTTAACACATCCTTGTGTTTCCATGTGCTTCCTAGCTTCCACCAGCAAGGGAAAGTCCGTGTTCTGACTTAAGAGCACACCTGGGGAAGACAGGATGTGCACATGTACACACACAGAGTTTTAGAAGTTACCTTTGTCTGCTGGAGTTGAGTTAGGGGCAAAGATAAATGCTCTTGGCCTCTGCGAAGTGTGAGCGTATCCATAGCCAAAGGTGTTGCCTGGAAAGGTGTGGGATGGTGATTTTTGTACAGGCAGGTGAATTTCCCAGGTGAAGAGTCCCTGCAAGCCCATCCTCGGGCTCAGGTGTGGTTTCTGTCTGTGCCCAGTGTCTGGCGGAGAGCACACGACCCCGGAGATGGTGTTTGTCATCCACCTGCTCTCCGCCCAGCAGCAGCCTCCGGTCTTCCAGATCGCAGCTCCCTTCCTGGAGGTCAGCCAGGGGGGCAGAGCCACCATCGGTGAGTGGGGTGTGTGGGGCAGGCTGTGGGGCTTACTGCCAGGAGGCCCAGGTTCACCTGCAGGGGGGTCACTTGTGAGCCACTCTAGGAGGGAATTCCCTGATACAGCCTGAGTATCATCTGGGGACAAAATATTTCCATGAAACCCGCAGCTCTTGGGCTAGGGCAGCTCCAGAATTATTTTACTTGTACTGACTGAATTACAGGTTTTTTTGGCTCCATTCACACAAGCTGTGTTCTCTTTCCCTGGCACAGGGATCCAGTTGGCTGTGAGTGACACGGATACAGCTCCTGAGGGTCTTTTCTTTGAGCTGGTGAAACCTCCCCATCATGGCATTGTGCTCAAGTACAGCGCAGATGTGCAGGAACTCATGAGAGCAGGTGAGTGGAGTAAGAGTTCCCCTCAGTGCAGGAGAGAAGCCACCCTGGCTGGTTTAGCTGACCAGGAGGAGACAGATGCCCCTGGCAGATATGGGAAGCCTTATCTAGCTGTGAGCTCATGAAGCAGCTGGGAAGAAAAGGAGGATTGGTGCCCTCCTTGAGAATCACGAGGAGTCGCTGTGTCCCTGGAACTGGGAAGGTTGCAGCTTTTCCTCTGCCCTGCCAGCTCTTTAATAAATGTCCTCATAACTCACAGCCCTGGCAGGATGGGATTAAATGCCAGTTTAGTACTTGATTAAGGTCATTTGAATCGGATTCCTGCTCTGAAGAGAGTCCTTCTGACTCGTGTGTGTCCTCCCTGGCAAGGCGACACCTTCAGCTACGAGGACGTCACTCGGAATGCTCTGCAGTACGTGCACGATGGCTCAGCAGCAGCAGAGGACAGCATGGAGATCTCTGTCACCGACGGTGTCACCACAGTCACCACGGTGCTGAGGGTGGACGTGTCCCAGCTGGATACCCACGGCCCACAGCTGGCCCAGGGCTGCTTGCTGGCCGTCACCGTGGCCAGTAAAAGCTCTGTGACTCTCTCCCGACAGCACCTCGCTTACACGGTGGGTTTTCATCTGTTTCTAAATCCAGGGAATGCTGCCAGCCCCCCTCTCCTTATCCCCCACACACCTCTCTGCTGTCAGCGTGGATTCTGTGTAGAGAGCTCAAGTTTTGACTGCTGCCAAAAAGGGGATAACAGACTCTTTCATCCCCCAGGGATTTAAGGTTATCCCCATTTGACTGTAACAGAGGTGAACTGCCATGCTAAACATGAGAACCTAGTTAATCCCAGATTTTTCTATCAAACAGACTTGCTAATAAAGCACATGGATTTGCTAAGTGTTAATCCCTTGAAAATTTCAGCCCCCTCACCCACCTTCCAAAATCACCGTGTTCTTTTTCTGGACAGACTGGGAGGGAGAAGGATTAAGCCACCCCAAGATGCTGCAGTGCTTGGTAGCTTGAGTAGGTCCCAGGGGTTTTGTGCTGTGCAAGAGTTATCCTGCTGATGACATTCCCAAGAAAGTTGCTTTACTCCTTGCAGATGATTTAGCAACCTGCTGAGGGAGGAGAGATCACAGTTCAGGTGTGAGGCTGGAGAGACCTGAGCTGAGAGAGGCTGGCTGTCGAGAGATGACTGGGAACTTTTTTTTCCAAGGCATCAGTCTGGATACAAGTCTGGAACATGTCCTGTCCTCCTCTTAAGGAGGAAGGCTGACAAGGGGTTTAATCTGAGTAAGAGGACAGATAGGGAAAAGAGGATTTCACTCCTGACCCATATGCTCAGGATATGTTGATTTCTGCTTTGGGTCTTATTTTTTAGCCACCCAACAAAACTCTTCTAAGAAAGATGACATCTGAGTTGTGATACCATAGAGGTGGTTGTATTAATGTGGTTGAAAAGAGACAAAATCAGCTTTTAGTTCAGTGTGAAGTACTTTGGTAATGAAAATACCAGGTTTATTTCTGGGAGACTGTGTTAATGTGATACAAGAGCATAGAGAAAGCCTTTCTGAGATGAGAGAAAATGAAAATACATTTTGTGGTAGATTTTAAAAATGTCAACCCACTTGACTCTCTTCTCATCAGTAGAGCTTGCATTTAATATTCATCTGTGGGTCTGACCCAGCTAGGCAGATATAATTCCCTCTAAAACACTTATTCCTCCTTCCACTTTTAGTGGAGCAAAGCAGTACCTAATTTTGCCCTGTTTTGATTTGTTTTGTTTCTTCATGCTTAGGACAACAATTCTCTTGACTCAGAGATAAGAATCCAGTTGATATCTCTGCCCGCATATGGAACCCTCCTAAGGATGTCAGGCTCCCATGATGAAGAGCTTTCCAAGGTTTA
Organism: Monarcha castaneiventris obscurior; assembly: GCA_026261815.1. Taxonomy (NCBI): domain Eukaryota; kingdom Metazoa; phylum Chordata; class Aves; order Passeriformes; family Monarchidae; genus Monarcha; species Monarcha castaneiventris. The sequence continues at coordinate 1,262,003 of JAMPIT010000622.1, forward strand.
TAATTTCACCATGGAAGACATCAACAGCCAGAGGATCAGGTAGCAAAAAAACCACTATTCTCCTTCAAGCCATACCAGTAAAAAACTCACTGGGCTTTTCCCCAGAGATCTCTGGGCTATTTGAAAGAATTCAGGGAATGAATGTGAAGGAGGGTTGGGAACTGAGACACCACCTCTCTTCCAAGAGGATTGCACTCACCCCTAACTGCAGGGCTGGGGTGCATTTGCCTGGGGGTCAGTGAGACTCCCTGATCCCTGTGTCCTGATTCCACAGCTACTCCACCACATTTGAGACCAGCAATCAGCCTGTTACAGACATCTTCCACTTCTCTGTGCTGGATGCTGACAACAACCGGCTGGACAGGCAGATGTTCACCATCACCATCACATCTGCCCAGGCACTGCCCGCACTCATCGCCTTTGCTGACCACGTCACTGTGAGTGCCTGCCCTCCACACTGGGAACAGCAATGCCTTAGCTGGGAGCAACTCAACAGTTTTCCTGGGCTGGGGGGAAATCACTGGAAAAACCAGGTTGTTGGACATGGCAATGCAAAGGGTGAACAAATCACTTGGAGGCCAGAGGAGGCTGACAGTCCATCTGCATCCCCGAACCTCATCCCTTCTAGTCAGGAGCTGGCTGCCCCCACGGTGTCTTCTTGACATCAGTGGAGCAAGTCAGACTTATCCCCATCCAATATTTCATCCCTAATTTCACCAGCTTGTGTGTAAGAGATGAGCAGAAGACAAGTCTGAGGACACCTGGTGTTTTGGACTGACACACAGCATTTCACACTCCTTATCAAAGCCTTTGGAAGTCATCTCCCTCCTTTCCAGCTTTGCATTCCCCCTCCCTTGCCTTCAAAAGGCTCTCCTCAACAAGAAATGCCAGTCTTGCCTTCCGAGAGGTCAGCATGACTCTGCCAGTTCCCCTCCTGCCCCAACAAAGAGCTCACAGGCTCCTCTTGGAGGCCAGGCAGCCTTTGTTCTTCCCCTATCACCTCACCTCCCTGCTGAATTCCTGATTAACAGACCTAGGGGAGGATGGGACAGCACTCCAGAGCCCGGGCAAGCCTTCTGCACGGAGGCAGCCTCGTTCAGTAAGGATTTGTGTTGTCTGCTGTTGCTTTCCAGGTGGATGAGGGGGGCAGGGTCCCGCTGCTGGCTCATCACCACTTCACTGCTGATTATGGTGCTGCTGCCAAGGAGGACCTGAGGGTCACCGTTGTCACTCTGCCTGTGTACGGCTACATTGAAAACACCAGGACAGGTAAACTGCCTGGCTCTCTTCTCTTCTCTTCTCTTCTCTTCTCTTCTCTTCTCTTCTCTTCTCTTCTCTTCTCTTCTCTTCTCTTCTCTTCTCTTCTCTTCTCTTCTCTTCTCTCTTCTCTCTTCTCTCTTCTCTCTTCTCTCTTCTCTCTTCTCTCTTCTCTCTTCTCTCTTCTCTCTTCTCCCTTCTCCCTTCTCCCTTCTCCCTTCTCCCTTCTCCCTTCTCCCTTCTCCCTTCTCCCTTCTCCCTTCTCCCTTCTCCCTTCTCCCTTCTCCCTTCTCCCTTCTCCCTTCTCCCTTCTCTCTTCCCTTCCCTTCCTCCTGGCTGGTGTGTGCTCCTAACAGGATCACATTATCCCATGGAGGGGATCACTTGTGCTGCATCTGAAAGTGCAGCTTCCCCACTGCCCACTCTCAACACGGCAGATGTTGCTTCCCAGCCACAAGACGTGGAAAGTCAAGTTGTAGAAAGGCACATCCCTCCTCTTCTGCAGCCTTCACAATGTGCCTTTCTTCCCCTCATGCTGCTGGATTTATGTTGAGTTTATCAGCCACTTGAGCATCCTTTCACCAGTGATATTCTGGTTTGCAGGCGAGAGCTTCGGCCCGCAGAGCGAGTCTGCAGGGACCACAGATGCATCCTTTTCCCTTCAAGATGTTCTGGAGAACAGCATTTACTACTTCCAGAGTGTCCACGAAAGCATTGAGCCCACAAGTGATGTTTTCAGCTTCTATGTGAGCGATGGCTTCAGCCAGTCAGAGGTGCAGAGCATCAACATCACAATCCAGGTATGCTGGCTGCCAGAGCCCTCTCCTTTCACACAGACGCTTCTCATGGGCAAGCTCTTCTCCTTCCTTTTTGGTATGTGGGAAGGGGATTAAAGGGAGATTCCTTCCCCTGGCACAGGCATATAATTTACCTGTGATGCCCAAGGACAGTCGTGCATTGTAGCTTCTTCCCCAGGGCTTACTGCTCTGGTGTCTCCTCCCTCTTGGAAGCAGCCATGATGCTGGATAGATTGGGAGGGCCTGGTGACATCAGCACCAGTACTGTCATTTGGGAGCTTGTATTTCATTCAGGTGGGTCCTTTCCCCCGTGTTCATTTTCCTTTCTCTGGCTGCGTGCCTTGGTGCAGCGGCAGAACGACGAGCCCCCGAAGATGGTGCTGGAGCCTGTCCGGGTGCAGGAGGGCTCGGCCGTGGTTGTTACCAACGCCTCCCTCAGCCTGCAGGACCTGGACACCCAGAGCAGCGAGCTGGTCATCGTGGTGAGCCAAAGTCCTGAGCATGGTACGTCCTGACAGGCCGGGAGGGACAGGGGGTCTTTCTGCCTCGGTGTCTGTCTGTCTTCACTGTGTGCGTGTGTAAGAGCCCCTGATGTGAGAGGGGAGCCTGGCATGTGGCATAAAGCACAATTTGGACCAGGATTGTGCGTGAGGACAGCCCTATTCTTGGAGAGTTGTCCCTCGCTCTTTGTGGGATAGGACAAACGGGGACTGCATGCATTTCCCTGGGAAGTTGCCTGCTGTGTTGCCCCACTCTCTGCAGGCAGGTGGCATCTCTGCAGTGCCAGAGCCAGGCAGGGTGTGCAGGCTGTCTCCTCCCCACTGTTCATCCCTGTGTTGTTTGCCAGGTCAGCTCCGCAGAAGGCAGAGCACAGCGCAGCCCCCGGAGCAGGGCCAGGTGCTGTCCAGGGGCTCCTCCTTCACCTACCAGGACGTGCTGGATGAGCTGATTGTTTACACTCGGGGCGGCGCCGCGGCACACACAGACGAGTTCGGCTTCTCCCTCACGGACGGGCTCTACACGCAGGCAGGGAGGCTGGAATTCTCCATGGAGCTGCCCAGGAGGCAGCCACCCACGGTAGCTGTCAACAGGGACCTGCAGCTCCCAGCTGGTACGGGCACAGGGCAAGAGTGGCATGGCTTGGTGCTGCTGGATGATCCAGCCTAAGCCATTTGCTTCGCTGGGCTGATGCTGACTGTGGGTTTGCTCTCTCTGGCGCAGGCTCTGCAGCTCCGCTCACGGCTCAGCACCTGAAAGCAGCAGCTGGTCACTCAGGGGACACGGCCATCAGATTTGCCCTGAGGAGGGACCCCAGCAGGGGCCAGCTGCAGCTGACCACTGCTGACAGTCCAGTCCAGATCTCTGCCAAAGGACCCCTCAAAAGTTTCACCCAGGCAGATATAAACAAAGGTGAGAGTGCTGGATTTTAGGTCGTCACAGCAAGTATACAAACCAAGGCTGGTTTAGGTAGTCCTGCGAGGAGCAGGGAGTTGGACCTGATGATCCTTACGGGTCCCTTCCAGTTTGAGGTATTCCGTGATTCTGTGATCTTTATGAGAGGGGGATGATGAGCTGAAGTAGGGAAGGGAGAAGGAAAGAAGTAAGAGCAGGTTGTTGTGTTGGAGCAGAACCATGTATCATTAAATGTATGTTAAAAAGTCTCTCTCAGCAGGAGTGAAAGAATAAAGAGAGGAAGTAATGAAACCCAAATCCAGGAGCTCTGTCAAGCCCCAAGTGCCTCAGCTGATGGTGCCAGCCTGCTTCCAAACTAAGAGTTAAATGGTGCAGCCTATAATAAAGCATCTCTTTGCTGCTGTCCCTCTCTCCAGGGCACGTGGTGTACAGCCACAGGAAAGGGGATCCTGGCGGAAACTTCCCCTTCACCTTTGATGTGACGGATGCAGATGGCAACAAACTGACGGACCAGGTTTTTTATATCCATGTAATAGGTAAAAAGAAGCCCTGAAGTTTATGTTTTCTTTGCTGCAGAGCTCGGGCCTGCTCACAGATTCCCATTGCACGTGTATTGCAAGGGAAAACGTAATTCTTGAGATGCGGTTTTGATGCGCTGTCAATTCAAAAGCCTTTGAAGTGAAGGGCATGGGGAGATTTTGCAGATGTAAGGGTTCGTCCTTTGGCTTCTGACAAACTCACTGAAAAGATAGAAAAATTCCCCTTAGAATCTTCATGCTGTTTAGATTGTCTTTAAGACATTATGATGTTACCATCTCTGATTAATGGCAAGGCCCAAAGTTCCCGTTTCAGAATTACCAAAACGTTTGTGTTTGTGTGTGTGTGTGTGTTGTGTTTTGCTTGAGCACAGGTACCCGAGGGAAGGAGTGTGACTGTCTCCTAACTCAGCTTTGTGTTTAACCCTTCCAGAGGACAGATTTCCCCCCTCCATCATCACTAACAAAGGGCTGGTGTTGGATGAGAACTCGGCGAAGACGATCACAACCCTCCAGCTCTCGGCCACTGACCAGGACAGCGAGGCCTCCCAGCTCCACTACAAGGTCACTCGGCAGCCACAGCTGGGGCATCTGGAGCATGTGGCCTCCCCAGGTGAGCAGGGATGTGTTGGGCCCTTGGAGCAGCAAAACACTCGAGGCTTTTGAGCCCTAAATGTTCGCTGCAGGAAAAACGTGCCCAGAGGCAGCAGCAGCAGCACAGAATTCATTTCCTGTTAGGAATCAAATGGCCGTTAGCCCAGAGGGTTGCAGAGTTAGGTGAGTGGAGGCAGAGCAGCCCAATAATCCCAGCTGAGGATTTATTCAGCCTCTGGGCGAGTTTATGGCCCTATTGCTGTTTCTGCATGACAGGAAAACCTTTTGCCTTCACTGTGCAATGCCCCAAGAAATCCATCCCTTAATTCCCATGGAAACAGCCCATCATGGTGAACAGACAACTTGCTTTCTGTCCCCCTCTTGGCCAGTATGTCCCTTGATCCCTAAACCCCAGCCTCTTTCCCTAGCTGTGCTGTGGAGAGAGGAAGGGAACTGTGCACCGAGTTTAACAGGAAGCGACGTTGGGCTGTGTTGGTTGTGCTGGATAATGAGCTCTGGTTGTTCAGGGAGGGGGCTTGGTCAGTCCTGTGGAACTCAGCAAATAATTACCTGCACATGTGATCTGCATTTCAGAGCTGCCCTTCGTGCCTGCTGACAGTGTGAGTGTGCTGCCCCTCTCTGATGAATTAATCTAAATCTGTGCTGTCACATAATATGCTCTTCTGATTTTATTATACTCATCTAAGATTATATTTCTTCTTAGCGTTAGATTTCTCATTAACATGAGATTAAAGTGGAAATATCTGCTGTGTGTTTTCAAGATGCAGACAGTCCCTGTACAGCTCAGTTTTAGTGCGTGGTTTGCCTCATCTTCTCACCAAAAACGTGTTGAAAGGGCAGGAATAATGAATGAGTTATAATAAGCAAAACCCCTGCTGAGAGTAAATTAAAAACTTGCAATATTTTTGTCTAAATGGCAAAATAAACAGTGAATCTTGTACTTTGGAGACTTGAATTAAGGATTTTATTCCTCCTGTTATTTAAAATGTGATGATGATTCTGCTTTCTGTGCTTTTTCACGTCTGTGAGGGACTAAGAAACATACAGAGTCACAGACCAGGAAGGAGCTGTAATCATGATTTAAATGACCTAAACCTAAGGAGGGAGTACTGAAGTGAGAGAGAACCCAAACCTTTACAGCTAATGAGCTCTGAGGGAATCTTAGCTGATCATTCCATTTTGGCTCATTTATTTAAATCGGATCCTGGTGTCTTTTGTCATGTGGCCAATACTTGTCACCAGCCCTTTAGTGTGATATATTGGTGGCAAACTTCTTGTCAGGGTGTTTGTTGATAACAGCAGTAAAACTGTTGAACACAGCAACGAGATTTAAAAAGCTCAAGTGCTTTTTACAATGCTTGTCAGGTGCCTTTCTGTGGCTGTGTCGCACCTAATGGCCTGTAAAGATGTCACTATAAATCACTGCTGAAAAAGGGACTTTGTCTGTTCTAAATGCAGGGGTACAAGGAGGGCAGAGAGAGCAGACACTTGGAAGGCATTTTGGGAAATTGCTGTGAGGCCAGGAGACCTTTAGCTCATCCTCAGTGATGCCATGGTTGGGTTAGTCCTGCCCGGCAGTGACAATCCAAGTGTGACATCGACCATTTTTCAGCTTCTCTCCCCCTCTGCCCTGGGAGACCCAGTCCCAACAGAGTGAGGTCAAAAGAAGCCTGGACTTCTTTTGGAGAAGGAGATTTTTAGGAGGCTCTGTGGCAGCTAAATCCCTGGCTCACTGAGCTTCATGGGGCAGCCTGACTTGGAGCAGAACCAGCCAAAACTGAGTCCTTATGGCTAAATATGTCCCTCTTCCTGTAGTTTTTCCCTGCCTTGCTCCTTCTGTTGCACATTTCCCCCCTATTGTTCATTTTCCAGGGACAAGAATTAGTTCCTTCAGCCAGGCAGACTTGGCCTCTGGCAACATCCAGTACATCCACACCAGTGACATGGAAAAGCACACGGATGCCTTCACCTTTTCTGTGTCTGACGGGACAAACGAGGTCAGTCCCAGCGTGGCTTTTGCCTGAGTAGGAACTCAGGGTTGTGCTGTGGGCAGAGGTGGCTGCTCTTCCTTCTGCTGTGAGAGTTCCCACATCCCTCATCAGGGCAGGGAGCAAGCCCTGTGCAGGGAACAGGGAGCCACCTGCCACGTGGCCTCGTGGGACTGGCTCACCAAGATCTGAGTGCCTGGTGTTCAGCTGCTTGCCAACTGCTCCTGGAGCTCAGCTTTGATCCAGTGCACTGACGGCGTGGTGACGACAGTCAGACCCTGGAGAAATGCCTTTTTCCTGCTTTCTGAAAAAGCAGAGCTGCACATAGAGGGAGAGGGGCAAAACAGAGTGAGGGAGGGAGGGAGGGAAAGGGGATGTCCATAAATACCACAGAAAGAGGGAGAATTAATTAGTGGGGAGGGATAGACAAGGTCATGTTCACATGATCTGGGCTTAGCTGCTCAGATTTACTCACTAGACGAGGCTGAAATGCAGTGACCCAAACAGGGGGTCGCTGTGCTCTTGTGATGAAGTCACGCTCTTGGAAGGCTGAATTCATCAAGAGAGGCTTTTCCTGCTGTCCCAGGTGAGCCAGATGTTTGACATCATCATAAACCCCGTGGATGACTCCTTACCTATAGTGCAGAGCTTTGGGATGACAGTTCAGGAAGGGGTGAGAAAAACCATCACCGAGTTTGAGCTCAAAGCAACAGATGCTGACACAGAGGTAAGGCAGGACCCCCCTGGCCTCCTTCCCCCCCTCTTCTGCTGCACATCTGGGCTGTTGGGAAAATGGGCTTGTGTTTAAAGACTTAGGGCCTTGACACTGAATTCATGGCTAGCACGGATGAAAATGGCATTTCCTCTTCTTCATGGGTTTGGCCAGAGGCTGAGCTGTCTATTATTGGCTCTGCCTCGCTGCTGCTTCCCCTGCAGCGAGAGATCTGGCTGGCTGAGCCAAAATTCTGCCCCAAAGGTTTTTTGCTGCTTCCACCCTGGCAGAAGTGGCAAGGGACACATTGCCTGGAATGGCTGCGGGGCTGGGGGCTGCTCTTGTGTTCACGGAGCTGTCACAGGGGTGGGAGCTGTCCCAGACCAGCTGAACAGGTAGTTTGGTGGGATGTGCCTTGTTTTGTAGGGAGCCACGTTGGGAGAGGGATGAGGACAGGGCAGGGCTCAGGGGGAGTCAGGAATGTGCCGGGTTTGCCCCGGTTGGAAACTGGGGGAAGGGGAGCTGGGCAGAGTTCCTGTCCAGGCCTGGTGAGCTGGAAGGGCAGGCCTGGCCTGGTGCTGAGGTCGTGCCCCAGCTTTGCCCCTCGGTGTGCAGGCCGAGTCCATCACGTTCCGGGTGGTGCAGCCGCCCCGGCACGGGCTGCTGGAGCGCAGCGGCCGCGGGCAGCGGCCCCTCCAGGCCACGGCCTTCACCATGGATGACATCTACCAGAACCGCATCAGCTACAGCCACCATGGCGGCGGCGGCGTGCTCAGGGACCGCTTCACCTTCACCGTGTCCGACGGCACCAACCCCCTCTTCGTGGTGCAGGACGGCGGGAAGAAGGTCAGGGAGGAGGAGGGATGGGAGGGGGCCTTGGGAGCTCGTAGGGAGTCACCTCCTCTCCGAGCAGGGGCGGCTGAGCTGCTGTGGCTGCGCTGAAGGCAAGGGCTGAGTGTTCTCCGTTACGTGATGCCTTTGCTCCTTGCCCTCGCTGCCCTCTGTGTGTGCAAACTCAGCCCAGGACCTTGGTGCCAGCAGAGCTGAAGGGAGCCAAGCTGGTAACGTGGTGGGTGAGGCTCTGACTCCCAAAGTAACACTCGTCTCCCTGGACTTTTGGCAGGTCGTGACCGCAGCACCGCAGCGCTTCCAGGTGGACATAATCCCTGTGGATGACGGGACACCCAGGGTTGTCACCAACCTGGGCCTGCAGTGGCTGGAGTACACGGATGGCAAGGTAACACCTGCCTGGGCTCAGCTTGGGCTGCTTCTCAGGCTGTTCCTGGAGAAGAGGCTTTGCAGGAAAACATCCTGATCCTTCAGCACTTTTATTTTTGTGATGGACAATACACACCCCAGGGTATATTTTTAGCTTTGCTGATGGTGGAGATGTCTTGATGATGAGCTGCAGCAGCCGTGGCAGAGATACGTGGCTTTCCAAGGATATGGTGCAGGAATTTCTTGCTATAACATGCCTTTGTTTTTCTGAGGTCCAAACAAAACCCCCAGGAAACCCTCAGCTTGTTTTTGAGGAGCCAGCATTAACTGCAAAGAAACACTTTGGTTCTTCCCAGAAAAAAATGAGTGGAAGACGCTGTAGTAAGAAATTGTATTAAGAAATGGCTATCTCAGCTCAAATTCCTCACTTCAGGAAAAGCACTCCTGCTGCCTTGAGCAGCTCAATTTCCTCTCTTTCTCCTGCTGTTATAAACATTTTGTTGTTGAAGAGAAAGCAAATTGTGGTGGAACTGAGTCAGATCGGTGTGAGAGCATTTGAAAGAGGCTCTCGTGGAGCTCACCAGAGCTGTGTGAACGGTCCTAAGCGAGTCCTTCAATCCAAGGCTGTTTGCAAATGGTTTTTTGCCAAGCAGGGCCTCACCTGAGCATCAGCAGAGCTCATGGAACAGAGGTTTCCAGGTGAAACCCAAGGATTAGTCCTAGACTTTAGTCCCAGCTAGATAGGGCTGGGCAGCTGCTTCAGATTTGCTTTTCTTTGAGCCACATTTGTCTTTTTAATTAAACTAACCCGATGTGAGGCAAAATTTGAATCCTTCTTATGTTGTCAAACACCTTGTGGGATGTCTCTCTGTTCATGGCTGCTCTGTGCTTTCACATCCTGAGATTTTCCCTCATGGGGAACTGTTTTGACAGAGGGATGGTTGGGCTTTTTGTGGGAACAGTCAATCAGACTTGCAGTGCTGGAGCTTCAGTTTTATTCCTTTGGTTTGGCTTTAATCCAGGCCACCAATCTCATCACTAAGAAGGAATTACTGACGACAGATCCTGACACAGATGACAAACAGCTGATCTACGAGATAACAACTGGTCCCAGGAATGGTCACGTGGAGAACAAGCTGAAGCCAGGGACAGCTGTGACCACCTTTACACAAGGTATGGAGCTGCTGGGCTGTGTCGTGCTGCCTTTTTCCTTCAGTTGGTTCAGTTTGTTAAAATAAGGAAAAAATAGGTGGGAGGGGAGAAGAAAAGGAGCAGATCTCCAAAATGTGTTGAAAATAAGCATTGAACTTTGCTGTCAGTTGCAGAAATCCTGTAATTTGTTAGAGATGCCAACCTGAGTCCTGTAGCCACACCCAGGTTCTGCAGACTTGTTAGAGCTGGAGATGTGACTCGGGGCAGTAAAGAGGACTCGTAGGTCTTGCAAGTGCATCTGATCTTCACAAGGTCTGGCAGATGTGCAGCCAGCTGTGCAGAGTCAGCAGTGTAGGGAAAGTTCACTCCTGTGGGGCTGAGGGAAGGGGAGGTGAGGAGGTAACTGCTTCCTGATCCCTGTGGCCACGCAGATCCGTGTCTCCACACTGCTCATCTACAAAACTGCCTTTGGATTTCTGTGTTGACTCACTGGATGTCCCCTCCTGGCAGAGGATGTGAACCAGGGCCTCATTCGGTACGTGATGCATGAGGAGAAGGTTCAGGAGACCACGGACAGCTTTCAGTTCCTAGTGAAGGACAGCAAACCCAACGTGGTCAGCGGCAACGTCTTCCACATCCAGTGGTCCCTCCTCAGCTTTACACACACCAGGTAAGAGGCACAGGGGTCACAGCACCTGGCTGAGCTGGAGCTGGGCTCTTACCTGAGCTGTCCACAGCATGGAAATTAAATTCTGTCGGTGAGGAGAGGGGCCTGCTGGGCTAAACCCCAGGGCAGCTGCCCTATGCCCAAGTCCCTGGTCATTATCGTGCCTTGGATTTTCCACGGCGGCCCTGCTCACCCTGAATCTGTGGTGCTCAGTGTCACACAAACACACCGGGTTTGCTCCCCAGCCTGTCACCTGTGTGTGCTTGATCCCTTTCCAGCTACAAGGTCAGGGAGAGCGCGGGCTCCGTGAGCATCACCGTGAGGCGGGTCGGGAACCTCAACCAGTACAGCATTGTCCTGTGCCGCACCGAGCAGGGAACAGCCACTGCTGCCTCCGGATCGCAGCCCGGAGAGCAGGACTACGTGGAGTATGCAGGGCAGGTAGGTGGGGGCACAGGAAAGGGACGGCCTGACCATACCTGCCACCAAGCCTGGAGGAAAGGATGGGTGAAAAGGGATAAAAACACCAAGGAGGGTGTTTTTCATTTGTAAAATCATGCGGGTTATTTGCTGTCAGAAGAGGAAGTGGCTCAGGCCAGGGTGAGACAGGAAGGATGGGAAGCTCCAGACCCCAGTCCAAGGACAGCAGCCGGATTGCTGCCTTGCAGGTGCAGTTCGAGGAGCGGGAGGACACCAAGGCCTGCACCATCGCCATCAACGACGACGACGTGTTCGAGGGCACGGAGAGCTTCTCCGTGGAGCTCAGCATGCCGGCCTACGCCCTGCTGGGGAACGTCACCCGGGCTGCTGTCACCATCGCAGACCCCGAGGACGAGCCCACGCTGCAGTTCGACAGGAGCACGTTCCACGTCAGCGAGAGCGCCGGCCTCCTCTCGGCTCCGGTGGAACGGAAAGGTGCGGCGGGCTGGGAGGGACACGGGCACAGGGGGAGCCCTCATGGCAGAGACAGAGCCCTTGGGCTTGGCCTGCTTGTGGTTTTGGGGTGTTCTCTGGTGATCTGGAAGAGGTTCTGTGGCACAACTGCAATGGCAAGCAACACACAGGGCAGTGTTGTTTGTTTTTTAATCTTTCCTGTGTCTGCTGTTAAAGCTTCTTGGGGTTGGATTTGTTTCAACTCCCAGCACGAGCAGGAACAAACCCTTGTATTTGCTGCTGCTTCTCTGTGATCTAGACAGTGTTTTATGTGGACTCTGTCACTGGGCTGTGTGTTCTTTAGTAGGCAAGGGCCACCGGTTTCCTGAGTGTGGATTAGGAACATGCCTGGAATTCAGGTCTAAGGTGGCTGCTATGCAAGTTCAGGAGCAGGGATAGTGTTCTTTTTCATTCCTCACCCTCTTTTTCCAAATGGTGCTTTATTATTTAAGTGAACAGTGTCTCCACTGAATAGATGAGAAGTACTTCCACTTTGAAAAGAATTACGGAGTTTTCCTGTTGCTTCCTAGGGGATGCCAGCAGCACCGTGTCTGCCATCTGCTACACCGTCCCCAAATCAGCCAAGGGCAGCAGCCTTCACATGCTGGAATCCGGCTCTGACTTCAAGTCCCGGGGGCTGGCGGATGAGAACCGCCTGGTTTTGGGGCCGGGTGTCACCGTGGTGACCTGTGATGTCACTCTGATCGATGACAGTGAATACGAAGAGGAAGAGGAGTTCGAGGTGGTGCTGGCCGACGCCTCGGACAACGCCCGCATTGGCAGCCGGGCTTCAGCCAGCGTGGTCATCGCCGGTCCCAACGACGCCTCCACCGTGTTCCTGGGGAATGCCACCTTCACCGTCAGCGAGGCTGCAGGTGGAGAGCAGGGGGTTGTGCTGGGGTGCTCACTGCAGAAGCTTTCACCAGGAAGATGTGTCAGAAGGAGCAATTCAGGGCACAGCAGAACTGTCAGAGATGTGCAGAGGGGCTCTGTGGTTCCCTCTGCGCCGAGGGGGAGGCTGGGGGCAGGCGCAGTGCTGAAGGGAAAGGAGTGGGTTCGTGGTACGTGGCTGCTCTCTCAGCTTGTTCTCTCTCGTGCATCTGTTGGTGCAGGACACATTGAGATCCCAGTGCTCCGGCAGGGCCCTGACCTATCCACGCCCACTTCGGTGTGGTGTGCCACTCGGACATCAGACCCGCCCTCGGCCAGCCCGGGAGTCGATTACGTCCCCAGCTCCAGGAAAATAGAGTTCAGGCCAGGCAGGACAGAAGAGGTGAGGAGCCACTTGGACTCCTGCTTTGCCTGGTGGCACTTGTCTTGTGTTTCTGCGCAGATCTGCCATTTGTTTTGAAAATCCTCTCAGAGCCACTTGAGGACTGTGGATGAGTCTGCTAGGCACAGACTCCCACCCTGTCAGCACTCCAGCCAGCAGAGATCTGGTCATGCCACATCTTCCCAAAGATGGCAGCCTGCTCTCTGAAATTATATGCTGGATTTATCTAGAACATTCTTTACACTGATTAATGGATTCAGAAAACATAATGACAGTAGACTCCCAAATGTGAGTGCTGGGAAGGACGAAAGCTTTGTACCTCTAACAGCAGGAATTCCACTTTCCTTCCAGTTCTGCCCCCTGACAATCCTGGATGATGCTCAGTACCCAGTGATAGAAGGGCTGGAGACTTTCGTTGTTTACCTCAGCTCCCCCCAGGGAGCCGAGCTGGCAAAGCCTTTCCAAGCCATCGTGGCCATTAATGACATCTTCCAAGATGGTGAGTTATCCCTGGCAGCTGTATCTGTTCCATTCCGGCCTCTTGGCTCCCTGTGGACCCTCACCACTGCTTGGCTCTGTTTCTGCCCCCCTGCAGTGCCCAGCATGCAGTTCACCAAGGACACCTACACGGCCAAGGAGAAGGAGGGGACCCTGCACATCCCCATCTTCCGCACGGGGGACCTGAGCTACGAGTCCTCTGTCAGGTGCTACACCCGGAGCCAGACAGCACAGGTCATGGAGGACTTCACGGAGAGGAGGGATGCAGAGGAGTCTCGCATCACTTTCCTCAAAGGGGAGAAGGTGAGCTGGACCTGCCTTGTGGAGGAGCCAAGAACCATTGCTGAGGGAGGTTCACATCTCCTCCTCAGCTCTCCGTCATCAGAGGGAGCTGGCAGAGTTGTCCAGGCTGGTTTCAGATGGCACAAATTCCTGTCCTGGCAGTATGACCCACTCTGAAGGGGTCGTGTGTTTCATGATTAAACTGGTTAAATTGTGAAATGCAAATCCAATGCATCAGGAGGACTTGGGATTGTTGCACAGAGAGCTGTGGGTTTGTGGAAGGAGATGCTTTTGTTGCTGTGTCTCATCATGTAGCAGCATGGTTTGTCCACTCTGAAGTAGCAGCCCTAAAAACAGAAGGGTTTCTTCCGGGATGGACAGCACTCTGATGTGCAACCCTGGATGGGGAACTACAGCCTGGCCTTTACGTGGCTTTATCAGAATAATCAGTGATTGCTGCTTTCTCCTCTTCACTTGGCTTTAGGTGAAGAACTGCAGTGTTCACATCAGTGATGACTCTGCCTTCGAACCAGAAGAGCACTTCCAGGTCTATCTGGGCAGCCCGCTTGGAAACCATTGGAGCGGAGCTAGGATTGGGAAGATGGACGTGGCCACCATAACTGTCACCAACGACGAGGATGGTGAGTGAGGCTGCTCAGCAAGCATGTCGTGGTGGTTCCAAGGGAGTTGGCACAGTCCCATCAGTGCAGTACACATGGATGCCTTTGGTGCCACGGTCACAGTCCTTCGCACAGGTCACTGGTGTGCACTGGGCTGGGCCCAAGGGAAGGGTTGAGTAACAGTGCTTGGACCCACGGCCTCTCTTGTTTCCCATTCCCCTGCAGTTGGAGTTGCTGTGCTTCCCCCGGGAGATGTTCCCCTCCCTCCACAGCGTCACAGCCTGGAGAGATCTGTGAGGGAGAAGAGGGATGTCAGGTCCCTCTGGTGTGACAGCCTGCAGGGTTGCAGCACCAGCACGTGGCGAGGATTTGGGGCTGTGTGGGAGGCAGGGATGGGAGAATCATTTGCCATCCTCTGTAGCCCGACACACTCGTTAGGTTTTGCCCTATGTCACACCCAAATCTCTTTGGCCCCTGCTTTGAGGAGCCCCTTGCTGGGAGGGTGTGTGGATGAGTCCGAAAGGAGCTGAGCCGAACCAGTCGGGGGTGCAAACCTGGGGCTTTTCCCTCCCTGCTCCTGCTGCAGCCCCCACCATCGAGTTCGAGGAGGCCGCGTACCAGGTGCGGGAGCCGCCGGGCCCGGAGGGAGTGGCCGTGCTGAACATCCCGGTGGTGCGCAGGGGGGACCAGAACAGGACCTCCAGGGTGCGCTGCAGCACCCGCGACGGCTCGGCGCAGGCCGGCGTGGATTACTACCCCAAGAGTCGGATGCTCAAGTTCAGCCCAGGTAAGTAAAGGGGCCTCGCAGGGAGGGGTGGAGGTGGGGGCACGATCAGGGACATTTTGTGTGCGTCAGAACGTCCAGGAGATTTGGGGAGAGCCGCTTTTTGCATGAGGTTTGCTGTAATTTTATTACTCAAAAAAGCTGACATGTTAAATGAAGGGTGATGAGAGCAGAGGAAGAAGCACTGGCACCTGGCAGAGTAAAGTCCTCCTCAGGGAATGTAGGGCTGTGAACACCTGTGAGACCTTGTTGCTGGACCAAGGAGCCCTCACCAAACAGCTCTGCACTCTGAGGGAGAGCAGGGATGGGGACGTGCTTTGCATCCCAGATTTTTCCTCCAGACAGCTAATACAAGACAGTCATTATTAATCCTCAGACAGCATCTGTTAGTAAATCTATCACCAGATCGATTGGATCAGTTGTCATAGCTGGAGTTTTATGTTTAGAGTAGACTCCTGTGGGTAAATTATTAGCAGCAATGAGTGGAAATAAAATTTATAACATGTTATTTTATCATAATGTCTCCATAGTCACAGCCTAGAGCAGCTGTGCAGGGTTTGTACGAGAACTTGAGAGCAGTCTCTGATGATGAATTGAGTTCTCTCTGTTTTTCTTGCACTCACTCCCACAGGTGTGGCCCACATCATGTTTAAGGTGGAGATCATGTCCAACGAAGACCGGGAATGGCACGAGTCCTTTTCTCTGGTGCTGGGCCCAGATGACCCAGTGGAAGCAGTTCTTGGAGACACCAGCACTGCCACAGTGACTATTTTGGATCAGGAGGCGGCGGGGAGCCTGATTCTCCCAGCACCCCCCGTGGTGAGTGGATGTGATTTAGTGCCCTTCAAGTACAGACTGGCAACCGCAGTGGGATTTCTGAAATAAAACCTAGAGCTGCAGTGGCAATGTGGGAGGGAAGGATGGCTTTTCCCACCCTTCCCCTCATCCCCAGCTGAGCGCTGCCCTCTTGCCTCCACACAGGTCGTCACCCTGGCTGACTACGACCGCGTGGAAGAAGTGACCAAGGAGGGTGCTAAGAAATCCCCTTCCCCAGGCTACCCCCTCATCTGCGTCACTCCCTGTGACCCTCACTTCCCCAAGTACAGCCTCATGAAGGAGCGCTGCAGCGAGGCCGGGATCAACCAGTCTTCCATCCAGTTCAGCTGGGAAGTGGCCGCCCCCACGGACGGGAACGGAGCCCGGTCGCCTTTTGAGACCATCACGGACAACACCCCCTTCACCAGCGTCAACCACAGGGTATGCGGGGAGGCAGCGGGGCTGCAAGGGCGCAGAGATGCCAGCCTAAAATCTCCTTGGATTTGGGACTTGGTGTGAGGCTTAGAAAATACAGCACTGTTTCCCCTTAAGCCTGCTGGGAAGCAGCACTGGTTTCCTCCTCCTCGTTCCCTCAGGTGCTGGACAGCATCTACTTCAGCCGGCGGTTCCACGTGCGCTGCGTGGCCAAGGCTGTGGACAAGGCTGGCCACGTGGGGACCCCCCTGAGGAGCAACGTGGTGACCATAGGCACAGATAGTGCCATCTGCCACACGCCCGTGGTGGCGGGCACAGCCCGAGGCTTCCAGGCACAGTCGTTCATTGCCACGCTCAAGTACCTGGACGTGAAGCACAAGGAGCATCCCAACAGGTAGGAGCCTGGAGAAAGGGGCAGTGCAGCCCTTGGCCAGCCCCCCTGGGGTTACAGAGGTGCCTGGGCTCACAAGGACAACGTGTGTGTGAAAACACGTTCCTGCTGCAGGGTGGGGTGCTCGGGTTCGTGCTCCCACTCTCTTCTCATGTCCTGCTCTGCTGGGGGGGTGCCCTTCCCCTCAGGAACTGGGAGTTGGTGGGACAGCTTAAGGAGCAGATGTGTAGCTGGGGAAATCCAGCTCAAACTAAACACAAGGCTCACCTGCCTGGGCTGTGCTGCTGTGGGGATCCTGTGCCTGCCAGGCTGCTCTCTTCTGCTGTCTCATGTGCTGCTTGTTCCAGGATCCACATCTCGGTGCAGATCCCCCACCAGGATGGGATGCTGCCCCTCATCTCCACGCTGCCGCTGCACAACCTGCATTTCCTTCTCTCCGAGTCCATCTACAGGCACCAGCACGTCTGCTCCAACCTGGTCACCGTCAGAGACCTCAGAGGCATCTCAGGTAGCCTTCAGTGCCAGCCTTTGCTTCCTGAACATGGAAGCCTGGAAACAAATGCAGAGAGGGCAGTTTTGTCTTCCTTCCGGCTCTCTTGACATGATGTAAATGACAATGAATCTTCCTGGTCTAACAGCAGTGACCAGAGCTACCCCGTTGGAGATGGGATTCCAGGCATGGGAATGTTTGAGGAAATTGTAGGTTGTAGGTTCACACTGTGCTGGTGATTTTCTGCTTTTCAAATCTGCCTTGTGATATCCACACGGGTAGAGAGGGATCTGCAGGGCTGGATCGCTGTGTCTGGGTCGGTCACTGAGGTCTCCCACAAGGCAACAAAATCAATTCACTGCTGAAGGAAATGTCAGAGCTGAAAAGAACAGGCAGATTGTGTCTCTGACACTCCGGGGAATGAGATCCATGCCAGATCCATGGTGGGCAGTGAGTTGTACTTCATTCTGATAATTCCACGCTCAACCTATTCCTCATTTCTTAAAGGTTAACTTCAGTCTTGAATAAATAGGTCCGTAAGTTTGATTTTTAGGATGCTTACCCCATTCCTGTAACCTTTTCCCCTGTGAAGACTTGAGTATGTCCAGTCTGACCTCCAGGATAATGAAGGGAGAGGAGCTCCCATGATGCAGGAGTGAAACAAGACCTCCATACTTGGCCTTGGGCTGTTTAAAATCGGGAGGGATCAGCGTCCTGATGTCTCTCACTCCAGAGGCAGGGTTCCTGGACGAGGTGACCCACGAGGGCTTCGTGCTGGGCCCGGGCTATGACCGCCCCTACCAGCTGGACCCTGCAGTGAGGGAGCCCAAGAGCATCCAGCTGTACCAGCACCTCAACCTCAAGAGCTGCATCTGGACCTTCGACGCTTATTACGACATGACCGAGTTAATTGATGTCTGTGGAGGCTCTGTCACTGCTGACTTCCAGGTGAGAGACACATCCAGAGCTCTCCCACCTATCCCAGATCTCAGTTGTCAGGCACAGCTCTCCGTTGCACTCAGGTGTTGCTGCTCTGCTCTGTACAGGTGGAGTGTGGCTTTTCCCCGCTTTCACCTGGAAAAGAACAGTGCTGTGTGCACTTAGTTCATTTATTTTCCTGGGGGTAACACAGGTTTTATTCTCCTGATCTTCAGAGCACCAGGAAAATAGTACTTTTTTAATGTACAGCCACACTGGAAATACAAAACATTCTCAGCTGGGCTCTCTTCTTTTATAATTTTGACCATGCTCTCAGCCAATAGAAATGAGCAAAGGACAGAGCAGAGGCAGATCAGTCCATGCTCCACAACAGAGGGAGGTCATGGGATATTTTAACTAATTTCTTAATTAACAGAACGGCAGACCAAAAGCCAAAAACGTTCTTCTATGAATGAGTGGCTTTCACTATTTGAGGTGTCTCACTGCCCTCTCGTGGCTGCATTATCCATGTGCGTCCCACTCCATCTCCCTTAGGTTCTTGCATTAAATTCCCAGTCACATTGCTATGGCCAGCATCATCTCTTTTAATTCCTGCCAGGCTGGACTACTTCATTAGCTTTCCTTTTATAGCTCCAATTGTTTGCACAAATCCAGAGGAGCTACTTGGCCTGAACGACTGCCCAGTGGAGCATGTGGAGCCTGGCACCAGCCAGGCTGGAACGTCTCCCTGAGCTCTCTGGGGCCTGCTAAGTACAGCTGCACTCTGCAGATAATAAATGGAGAGCTGTGGGAGGCCTGAGCAAGCAGAATTGCTGATTTTTAATTCACAGCCTTGGAAACTGGGGGGTTTTGAGGTGAAACTGTGCCCAGAGCTCCTTTGTCCCATGGCCCCAGCAAGCCTTAGCACTGCCCCTGAATTAAAATACAGATTTGTCTCAGGTACCTACACGTAGAGAATGTTCAGAGTAACCTCTGACTTCTCTTGAAGGTGCATAACCCCCTTTTTGGGGTTTTATTGCCAGGTAAGGGACTCTGCCCAGTCCTTCCTGACAGTCCACGTCCCTCTCTACGTGTCCTACATCTACGTGACGGCCCCCAGGGGCTGGGCTTCCTTGGAGCACCACACGGAGATGGAGTTCTCCTTCTTCTATGACACCGTTCTCTGGAGGACAGGTGAGCCTGAGGCCCTCCAAGGGCTATGGAAGAAGTGGCTCCTTCATATTTTTCCCTTAGTTCCTGCACTGGCACCAGAGTCCTGAGGGAGGGGGGAGCTCGGAATATTTCCTTCCCTTTATGCTTGCCGGGGGCTTGGGCAGCCAGTGGATGATGGAGGAAGTCAGTGTGCAGCTGGCTCAGTGGAGGATGATCCCAGCTAAGCCCTGCCTTTCGGAGAGCTCCCAAAGGCTGCTGGGGCTGGCAGAGGGCAGCTGAGGAGCGAGTGGGCAGTGTGGGCTCCCAGTGCTGCTGTCCTTGCAGGGATCCAGACGGACAGCGTGCTCTCGGCCCGGCTGCAGATCATCCGCATCTACATCCGCGAGGACGGCCGCCTGGTCATCGAGTTCAAGACACAGGCCAAGTTCCGAGGTGAGGGCAGCCATCCTGACAGGGACACAAACCAGCACCACACACGGCTCTGCTCCGGCAGCACAGGCAGCAGAACAAGTCCCTCTCCCCACCGGGAGCCCCTCTGTGCTGAGGTGCACGTGGGGCCGCTCCGTCCTCTGCCTCCTGCCACCTCCTTGTCCTCCCCCAGGGCTGTTTGTCATGGAGCACCACAGCCTGCCGGATGTCAGGTCCTCTTTAATGACTCCAGAGCACCTGGGAGGGATCGAATTTGACCTGCAGCTGCTGTGGAGCGCTCAGACTTTTGACTCTCCCTACCAGCTCTGGAGAGCAACCAGCTCCTACAACAGGTGAGGGCTGGGGGCCAGTCCCCTTCAGCAGCTTCCCACAGCCCTGTGTTCTCCCTGGCACCCTTCCAGCAGCCACAGCAATAGTGTGGAATGCTCAGGAGCTAGGTCAGAGCTGGAGTATGTGGGGAGTTGCTGTCAGGGCTGGAATACTGCTCTATTGAGAGAAAAATCAGCTCAGCCTCTTGTTAAAGGCATTTTTGGCAGCAAGGAAGCTGGTGGATAGACTGATCCCGGAGGTGACAGTGCATTTCAGAAAGTCACATCTGTCCCTCAGGGACTGCTGGATGACCTTGCTGGGGCAAGAGAGAGGTGCTGCCCTGGGTGAAGAGCTCAGAGCTCTGCTTGGTGACTGCAGGGTCTCCTGTCTGTTCCCAGGAAGGATTACTCTGGAGAATACACCATCTTCCTGATCCCCTGCACGGTGCAGCCCACGCAGCCGTGGGCAGAGCCTGGAGACAAGCCCCTGCCCTGCACGGCTCATGCTCCCGAGCGGTAAGGAGCCCCCATCCCCACAGCAGCAGGGCAGGGACGGCCCCTTTGGGGTGCACAAGTGTCCAAGCCTCATCTCTCCTTTGTTTCCTTCCTTGTCCCAATTCCAGGTTTTTGATCCCAATTGCCTTCCAGCAGACAAACCGCCCAGTTCCAGTTGTTTACTCCCTGAACACCGAGTTTCAGCTCTGTAACAATGAGAAGGTGTTTCTAATGGACCCCACCAAATCCGAAATGTCTCTGGCAGAAATGGATTACAAAGGGGCTTTTTCCAAGGGTAGGATTTACATCTCCTGTTCTGCTTGTGCTCAGGGTTTCTGCCTTCACAGCTTCCATTTCTTGGAGAGGAAAGGGCAAAACCCAGCTGTGGCTTTGCCTCTTCCACAGCAACAAATGACATTTTGAGCACCTTACAGCCCTGTAAAACAACAACGTGCTCTGGCACCGTGTTTTGTCGCCCACACGCACCAAGCCCTTCCCAAACAATCCAAACCCCTCTGAACCCAGAGCCACGTGTGGGCCAGCACATTTGCTTTTAGCAGCTTTTCCCTGGTTGGGGAATTTCACCTGCCCCTCTTTCTCCCGACCTCCCCAGGGCAAATCCTGTACGGGCGCGTGCTCTGGCACCCGGAACAAAACCTCAACGCCGCTTACAAGCTGCAGCTGGAGAAGGTCTACCTGTGCACGGGCAGGGATGGCTACGTGCCCTTCTTTGACCCCACGGGCACTGTCTACAACGAGGGGCCCCAGTACGGCTGCATCCAACCCAACAAGTACCTGAAACACCGATTCCTCCTCCTGGTGAGTCCCCTGCTCCCACTTCCCATTTGGGATTTCCTCTGGCGACGAGCCAGATGGTGACTGCAAAGGGAGGAGGGAAGAAACGTAGTGGATGTTTTGCAGTGCTGGTGCAAACTGAACACAAGATCAGTTTTTCCCTACTCTTTTTCCATGAGTGTTCCTTAATCTCTGCCTATGTGTAGGTGTGGAGATGGGGCATTGGGATTAGATTCCTTGTGCAGGTAGTGCCCTGGCTTCCAGCCTGCCTTGGGAAAGCAGACAGCATCCCTCATGGCACCTCTCTGACTTCCAGGACCGAAACCAGCCAGAAGTGACAGATAAGTATTTCCACGATGTGCCTTTTGACGCCCACTTCGCTTCCGAGCTGGCCGAGTTCCACTCGGTGAGCAGCATGCCTGGAGTCGATGGATTTACTCTCAAGGTGGATGCTCTCTACAAGGTACGTACCCAGTGCTTTTGGTAGCCCAAAACTGACATCTCTGTCCAGGACCTCCCAAACACTTGGTGCATTGTAGGCTCTGGGCCTTCAGAATTCAACTCTGACACACAAAATGGGGATTAGAATACTACTTTGGTAATTTAATTTTTTTTTTTCCTGAAGCACTCAGGAAAAAGCTCTTTAAAAACATATTACTCATGTTCCTGAATGAATTACTGCCACTGGCAAAGGTTGGACACCTCACTGGGTGGTCAGTGTTGCTGCAGCTGCTTAGAAAAACCCAGTGAGCTGACTTTGTCAGGAAACAGGACACAAAACACCCCAGCGCTTAACAGAATCACTCGGTGTAAAAGCCACCGTTAACGCTCCCTCTGTCCATGCCTTCCCTGGGGGAAAGGTGGAAGCTGGACACCAGTGGTACCTCCAAGTGATCTACGTGATCGGCCCCGAGGGCACGGCCGGGCCCCGTGTCCAGCGCTCCCTGGCTCGCCGCTGGCAGCGCGCCCGCCGCGACCTGGCCGAGGGCGCCGGGAGGCCGGCGCTGGACGACTCCCTCATCTACGACAACGAGGGCGACCAGCTGAAGAACGGCACCAACATGAAGTCGCTGCTCCTGGAGAGGGAGGAACCCGCCATCGCGGCCTCCCTGTCCCAAACGGGCGCTTCCCTGGGCAGCGCCTTCGCCGCCCTCACGCTGCTGCTGCTGGTGCTGGCCGGAGTTTGCCTCCTGGCCAGGAAGTGCCGGCAAGTGCGGAGGAAGCGGGAGGCGGCTAGGGGCGCCCCCGAGGAGCACCCCTTGAACACCAAGGTGGAGCTGCCCCGGGGCGCCCCGAAGGCCGTGGGCAGCCGCTGCTGCACCGTCAGGAATGTTCACCCACCGAGGGAAAACCGCGGCGGCTGCCAGGGGCAGGGCAGGAAAGTGAAGCAGGTCAACTTGGAAGTCAAAGTCCACAGCAATTTACACGACGGCACGGAAGTTTAACGGAGCACACGCACTGGGAAAAGCTTTTTATAAACTGTAAAATAAAGATAACCTAAAACTAAAAAGCTCCGCGGGTATTTTTGTGGTCTGGCGAGGAGGGGCAGCTGTCAAGTCCTGCTGCTCCTGTCTCAGCGGCTCCAGCGCATGGCACCGCTGCCCTCTCCCGGTGCTGCTCCAGCTCTGCGCTGCCCCGCCGCCGGGGGCTGGGCATTGTGGGGAAAACATCCCCCACTCCGGGCATGTGGGGGCTCTGAGCCACCCGCGGGAGCAGCCGGGCTGCTCTGCATCCTCTGCAACAGAGTAAAGCCGAAATAAAAACTTAACCCGGTATGACAGGGATGTCCCTTCCTGTGCCGCTCCTCCAGTCCCCCCGCATTCCCCTGGGGCGCGGCGGGCGCTGCTCTCTCTCCCCGAGAATGGAGCAGGAGCGGCGGGCGCTGCTCTCTCTCCCCGGGAACGGAGCCGGGACAGGAGCAGGAGCGGCGGGCGCTGCTCTCTCTCCCCGGGGATGGAGCCGGGGCAGGAGCAGGAGCGGCGGGCGCTGCTCTCTCTCCCCGGGGATGGAGCCGGGGCAGGAGCAGGAGCGGCGGGCGCTGCTCTCTCTCCCCGGGAATGGAGCAGGAGCGGCGGGCGCTGCTCTCTCTCCCCGGGGATGGAGCCGGGGCAGGAGCAGGAGCGGCGGGCGCTGCTCTCTCCCCGGGGCCGGCCCTGCCCGCCAGGGGGCGCCGCGCTCGCACCGCGCTCCGTGTCCGCCAGGGGGCGCCCCGCGCCCACACTGAGGGGAGGCCCCGCCCCGCCCGGGCCCGGCCCCGCCACAGCCCCGCGAACGCGGCCCCAGCGCCGGCCCCGAGCGGCGAGCCGAGGCCCGATCCCGGTCCCGATCTCGCTGCGGTCCGCCCGCCTGCCGGGGAGAGGCGGCCCCGCCCGGGACCCCCGGCGGAGCCCGGCAGGACTCGAACGCCCCCTCCCAGCTCCGGTTTTGGGGCCCACCGCCCGCTTTCGCTCAGCCTCGTCCCGACCCCGCAGCAGACGCGGGCAGCGAGTTCAGGCTCGGGCTGGGCCCGTCCCCGCCCGTCTCAGCCCCGGCGCCGCCTCGGTCCGCCAGCCCCGGGACCCGCGCACCGGGGGAGAGGCAGCACCGCTCCGCCAGCGGCCCCCGGCGGCAGCCCCCGGCCCCGCAGCCCCTGCCCCGGTTGCAGCCCCGGCGCAGCGCCCCGGGCTCGGTGCAGTCCCCGGCGGGAGCAGCCCCGGGCCGGGCTCGGGCAGCGCCGGGAGAGGCCCCGAGAGACGGCCCGGGACAGCGCCTCCGAGCGGGGC
Source organism: Monarcha castaneiventris obscurior (assembly GCA_026261815.1). Classification (NCBI taxonomy): domain Eukaryota; kingdom Metazoa; phylum Chordata; class Aves; order Passeriformes; family Monarchidae; genus Monarcha; species Monarcha castaneiventris. Next base: position 1,285,760 of record JAMPIT010000622.1, read on the forward strand.
GGGGCCACGGAGCGATGGGGGCGGGGCCACGGAGCGATGGGGGCGGGGCCGGGGCGGGCTGAGGGGCGGGGCCACGGAGAGCGAGCGATGGGCGGGGCTGGCACAGGTGCGAGGGGCGGGGCCACAGGGCGGGGGCGGGGCCCGCACAGGTGCGCGCTGTCCCGGGCAGGGCCACAGGCCGCATGCGCAGCGCGGGCCCAGCACAGGTGCGCGGGGCCCCAGTGCGGCTGCGCGGGGCGGGGCCGAGGGCATTTAAACCCCGGAAGAAGCTCTCGGCGCCATTTTCCCCCCAGCAGCCGGTGCTGGCGGCAGCGGCGGGCCGGGCTCCGCGGCGGGGCCCAGGTGAGGCGCGGGGGGCTCGAGCTCCCCCCTTCTCTTCCCTCTGTTCCTTCCTTTCTCCCTTTCCTCCCCGCCTACAACCCTCTTCTGTCTCTCCCCCAAACTCCCCTCCTCCCTTTCTCCCCCATCCAGCAGCCTCCCTCCCTACCCTCCTCCACACCCCGACCACCCCCTATCCCTCCTGCCTGCCCCCTCCTCACCCTGACTTTCCCCTCTGTTCCTCTTCTCTCCTTCCTGCCTTCCCCTACTCCTCCGTTCTCCCCCTCCGCCGTCCCTGCCGCACCTGACCCCGTGTCCCTCTACCTCCCTTCCTGCTCCCCATACCCTCTCTGTCCCCTTATTCCCCCTTGTCCATCTTCTGCTCCCTCTCTCTCTCTCCCTTATCCCCTCTGTTTCCCGCAGCCGCGGGACTCGGGGCGCCGGAGAATAAAGCCCAGAGGGCCGGAGCCCGGCGCCCCTCCCTGGCAGCCCCCACACGGGGCCGGGCCCGCTCGGCGGGTTCGCCCCATACAGGTCAAACACACGGCCCGACACCGCCGGGGCTCCGGCTGTCCCTACATCACACTGGGCTCACCGGGATGGGGGTCGGGGCTGGGGGGTTTGGGGTTGGGGGGGGTTTGGGCGGGCTCCCTCCTTAGGAGGGGGTCCAGGGGTTGGGGGCTGGGGGGTTTAGGGTCGGGGGGGGTTTGGGGCGGGCTCCCTCCTTAGGAGGGGGTCCGGGGGGCGGGGGGGGTTAGGGAGGGCCCCCTCCGGAGGGGGGGGTCCCGGGGAGGGGCGGGGCTGGGCCCCTCCGGAGGGGGGGTCCGGGGTGGGAGGGGTCGAGGGGGCTCCGCCCTCCCGGGCCCCTCCCGCCTCGGGGCCTCCCCTCCGGACGGGTCCGGTCCCCGCCGCTGCCCGGGACCCCCCGCTCCGGACCGGGGCCCGGGGGGAGGGGAGGGAGGGGCGGGTAGCAGGGGGGGTCACGTCACTCCGCACCGTGAATGCAGCGATCGTTCTGTGCAGCAGCAGCCTCCCCCCTTCCTGTCCCCCCCCCCCACCCGCCCCTCCCTCCCCTCCCCCCGGGCCCCGGTCCGGAGCGGGGGGTCCCGGGCAGCGGCGGGGACCGGACCCGTCCGGAGGGGAGGCCCCGAGGCGGGAGGGGCCCGGGAGGGCGGAGCCCCCTCGACCCCTCCCACCCCGGACCCCCCCTCCGGAGGGGCCCAGCCCCGCCCCTCCCCGGGACCCCCCCCTCCGGAGGGGGCCCTCCCTAACCCCCCCCGCCCCCCGGACCCCCTCCTAAGGAGGGAGCCCGCCCCAAACCCCCGACCCTAAACCCCCCAGCCCTATCCGGGACCCCTCCTAAGGAGGAGCCGCCCCAACCCCCCCCCCCCCGGACCCCCTCCTAAGGAGGGAGCCCGCCCCAAACCCCCCCCGACCCTAAACCCCCCAGCCCCCTATCCCGGGACCCCCTCCTAAGGAGGGAGCCCACCCCAAACCCCCCAGCCCCGACCCCCATCCCGGTGACCCCAGTGTGATGTAGGGACAGCCGGAGCCCCGGCGGTGTCGGGCCGTGTGTTGGACCTGTATGGGGCGAACCCGCCGAGCGGGCCCGGCCCCGTGTGGGGGCTGCCAGGGAGGGGCGCCGGGCTCCGGCCCTCTGGGCTTTATTCTCCGGCGCCCCGAGTCCCGCGGCTGCGGGAAACAGAGGGGATAAGGGGGACAGAGCGGAGATAAAGGGAAGAGAGTGGGAATAAGGGAAAGAAAGAAGGGGCTTAAGGGGGACAGAACGGAGATAAAGGAGACACAGTGGGATGAGGGAGAGAGAGAAGGGGCGTAAGAGGGACAGAACGGGGATAAAGGGAACAGAGGGGGAATAAGAAGGTGCGTTGGGGAGACAGGGGGAAGCCAGGGCAGGTAGGGCTGGGACGGCGGAGGGGGAGAAAGGAGGAGTAGGGGAAGGTAGGAGGGATAGGAGAGTCAGGTTGGGTAGTGGGGTGAGGAAGGGGCAGGCAGGAGGCATAGAGGAGAACAGAGGCAGGGCTCAGGTTGGGCAGTGGGGTGAGGAGCGGGCAGGCAGCAGGGCAGGGGGTGGTCGGGGTGCGTGGCTGGGCAGGGAGGGGAGGCGGAGGGGAGAGAGGGAGCGGGCGGCTTGGGGGGAGGCGGGGAAGGGCGGTAGAGCGGAAGGGAGGAAGGGGAGAAAAGCAGAAGGAGAGAGAAGGAGAGAGGACACAGGAGAGAGAAGGAGAGAGGAGACAGTAGAGAGGAGGAGAGAGGAGACAGAAGGAGAGAAGAGACGAGAGGAGAGGAGACAGAAGGAGAGGGAAGGAGAGAGAAAGAGAGGGAGAGAGAGAGAAGGAGAGAGGAGAGAGAAAGAGAGAGAAGGAGAGAGGAGAGAGAAGGAGAGAAGAAGAGAGACGGAGAGAGAAGGAGCGAGGAGACAGAAGGAGAGAGAAGGAGAGCGAAAGAGAGAGGAGGAGACGGAGAGAGAAGGAGAGAGAAGGAGACAGGAGAGAGAAGGAGCGAGAAGAAGCGAAAAGGAGAGAAAAGGAGAGAGAAGGAGAGAGAAGGAGAGAGAAGGAGAGAGAAGGAGCGAGAAGGAGAGAGAAGGAGAGAGAAGCGCCTCACCTGGGCCCCGCCGCGGAGCCCGGCCTGCCGCTGCCGCCAGCACCGGCTGCTGGGGGGAAAATGGCGCCCAGAGCTTCTTCCGGGGTTTAAATGCCCTCGGCCCCGCCCCGCGCAGCCGCACTGGGGCCCCGCGCACCTGTGCTGGGCCCGCCCCTCACACCTGTGCAAGCCCCGCTCCGTGGCCCCGCCCCCATCGCTCCGTGGCCCCGCCCCCATCGCTCCGTGGCCCCGCCCCATCGCTCCGTGGCCCCACCCCCGCCCTGTGGCCCCGCCCCCATCGCTCCGTGGCCCCGCCCCGCTCGGAGGCGCTGTCCCGGGCCGTCTCTCGGGGCCTCTCCCGGCGCTGCCCGAGCCCGGCCCGGGGCTGCTCCCGCCGGGGCCGCGGCTGCTGCCGGGGGTCCCGGGCGGGGCCGCCTCTCCCCGGGGGGCGGGCGGACCGCAGCGGGATCGGGGCCGGCATCGGGCGGGAGGAGCCGCTCGGGACGGGCGCTGGGGCCGAGTCCGGCCCTGCCGCTCCTGCTCCGGCTGCGGAGAGCCGGGCGCGGGGCGGGGGCACCGGCAGGGCTGCGGGCACGGTCCCGCTCGGGCTGCGGGGAGCTGGGGCCGTGCCGGGGCCGTGCCGGGGCCGGGAGACGACGCCAGCGGAGTTTCCCCCGTGCCTCCGCTGTTCCGGAGCCAGGGCCGCTGCCTGTCTGTCCCCCCGTGCCCGACCTTGGGCAGCCCCACGGGCACACCCGGCCTAGGAGCTGGCACTGACCGAGCCGTGGGTCCGAGCACGGGCCGGTCCCCGCTCTGCCTTCGGCACTTCCTGCCCCTCCTGCCTTTGGAACTCGGGGAATTTCAAAAAGCGACTTCTTCCCTGCCACCAGGAAGGTGCAGCTCCTCTGACAGAGCTGCCCGGTGGAACCTGATGCTCTCCTCCCTCTCCCTCAGCTTCTCTGCAACTCACACCCTCCAATGGCAAAACTTCTGTTTTTAAAAATCCCGTTAAAATGTTTCATCTTTATTTCCAGCTGGGGAAGGTCCTGCCTGGGACGGAAATGGCTACGAAAGAGGAAACTTTGAAATGCCCAAAGCAGATGCTGCCCGTGAGTCAAAGCAGGGAAAGCCTCGGGATGCTGAAGGTTTTACTGTCGCGGGCTCCTGCACGGTGCCCGTCCTGTCCGGCGGCCCCAGGGCTGAAACCTCTGCTGAGGGCCAGCGCCACCCTCGCTTCCTCCGAGGGACCCCCAGGATGCTGCCAGAATCGGATCCTTGGGGCCCCAATCCCTTCACAGCATTGAATGGCTCGATCCTGGGGACCTTGTACAGGAGAGCAGCAATTGCATGTGAAACTCTGATGACCACTGAGAAATGAGAGAGGCCTGGCATAAAAAACCTTTTTTTAAAGAATAAGACCAACAATTTCTCTACAGCAGTTTAGCAGCTTCAGTTTCCATTCTATCCACGACACCACATCTAATCCCATCTCCTGATTTGATCTTGGCAAAAGGAAGAGTTGCCTGCCCTCAGCATAAGTATTTAGTACATGAAATCCTGTCCAAACCCCACTTTTAATAAATACCTGCAGTTCTCCCCCTATACACAAGCACTTTACAGAGCCAAGGCCAAGGGGCCGGGCCGAGGTGGGGATGGACATAAATTAACGATTGCAGTCGGATGCGCCGTGGGCGGGCAGGGTTGCAGTTGATCCACGCCGCAGACATAAACACCTCTCACACCTCGAAATCCACGCTTCCTGTCGGGAAAAAATCCTCTGTTTGGGGTCTGGTCGGCGCCTGTTCTGTCTGTGGGATGCTGGGTCGGCACGGACAGGGAGCAGCTGGGAACCAGAGCCTGCTTGGACTGGGACCAGCACAGCACCTGCAGCACCTACGGGGTCTGCACAAAGCATCACATTACGATACCCAAAACGCCCCCAAAACCATGGATGTCCTCACCTGAGCACAGGGGCTGCCTCAGCACAGGCCAGGAGCTCATCTGGCCACTGCCTCCTCAGATGAATTCCAGGGAACTCAGTAAAATCCCCCATAGGGACACCAGTGGGGCTGGGGGACAAAGGTTATAAATAAAATTCTATGGAATATAGACATGTCCTTGTCCTGATCCCACTGAATTTCTCTGGATGGGTGTTTGCTGGCTCCTGACAAACCTGGTGTGAAAGCAGCAGCTCTGCATGGGAATATCCGTGTTCCATGAGGCACTGTGAGGCCATTCCAGCAGGAATTCAGCATGGAATTCTGGGCTATAGGTACAGCTCCTTCTGCCTTTCCATAGTGACAGTGACCCTTACTTGGTCCCGTTCTCTCATGGTTCATTTTGGGGTATCTGTTTGTGCTGGTTTAGATTCCACAACTGCACCCACAGTGTGGAGATTTGGGCTGTGCTTCTCTACTTCCTGCAGGTTCCATAAGGAGCCAAAGCAGATCACACCTGTCCAGTCTGGGGGAAAACACCTCTGGCTGCCAAAGAACTCTGACTTTGCTTTTCCTACCAGCTCCTGAGCAGTGTCAGGGCCACCATAAGGAAGTTACAACCCCAAATCCTACAGAGTGAATAATCCAAAGGAAGAAATGCATTGTTGTCATAAAAAGCTTCAAAACCTGTTAAAAATTCTATGAAAACAATGTAATGGATTCCCAGGAACCTCATTCATGCTCTTGGTTCCATGCTGATGTATTTCTATTCCCTCACTGGTCAGCTTACAGAACTTACCCTGGGATTTAGAGGTCAGGAAGGGCTTGCTTTGGATTGACCTTCACCTCTGGCCCCGTCTGTGCCAACAGAACTTGGGCCAATGTGGTTAAGCCCTGTTTGAGCACATTCACAGGGCAGACCCCGGCGTGGGGAGCTGTGACATCCAGAGATTGCTGGACTGAGCACAGGAGAAAAGCTGGACTCTGTGTGTGACCCCTCTGCCAGCACGGTGCTCTCCAGGCAGGAATCATTCCCCCCACTGCAGAGGGCACAGATCAGGACTGGCCCTTACAGATGGCCTGACATTTTCCCTCCAAAATATTCACTGTACTTCACAGAGCAGCTCAAGTTTTACCACAAAATTATCCTGACATGTTCACCACTGACAACCTCCTTTTTACCTCAAAATGTTCATTCAGTCCATTAAAAATTACCTCAAGTTTTACCCTCAAAATGTTAATCTTGTCCCCTATGGATGACTCAGATTTTACCACCAAAACCCCCCACTGTTTACCTGTAATCCCTAAAATACTCATTCTGTCCCTTACGGATTACTTCAGGTTATCCATCAAAATATTATTTGTTCCTTACAGATTATCTCAATTTTTAAAGCCAAAACTTTCACCTTACCAGTACACTACTGATTACCTCCATGTGCCTCAAGATTTTCCTTCTTTAAACTACAGACTACCTCAGACTCAGCACCCAGGATTTTTCCTACCTGTTACTATTAATTACCTCATTTTACCTCACAATGCTCGTTCTCTCCCCTACACATCACCCCAAGCTTTAATCCCAAAATTTTCCATGCCTATCTGCTAATTACTACCTCATTTTTACTTCATGATTTTCAGTCTCCCTTCTACAGGTTAACTCAGATTTGAACTCCAACATTCATTTTGTCCCTGTAGATAGCTTAGATTTCCCCACCAAACCCCTACTAATTACCTTTATCTTATCCCAAATATTCATTCTGTCCACTACAGATTACCTCAGGATTTTCCCCTGGAATTTTCCCTACCTGTCCAGTACTTTTTTACCTCATATTTGCCTCAAACTCTTTTTCTGTCCTTTACACATGACCTCAAATTTTACCCCTAAAATTATCCCTGCCTGTCCACTCCTAAGTCCATCCGTTTACCTCAGAATGTTCATTCTCTGCCCTAGGGATTATCTCAGTTTTTAGCCACAAACATTTCCCTAATGTGCACAACTGATTAACTAACTCTTAACTCAAAATTTTCATTCACTCTGCTAGAGGTTATCACAAATTTCACCAAGATTTCCCCTACCTGTCCACTACTGATCACCTCCATTTTACCTCAAAATATTCATTCTCTACCCTCGAGATTATCTCAAGTTTTACCCCCAGTATATCCCTACTTCTGCAGTACAGATTACTTCAGTTTACCTCAAGATGTTCATTCTCTCCCCTAGTTATTACCTCAGGTTTTACCCCCAAATTATTCCCTGCCTGTCCACTTCTGATTACATCACCTTTCCCTCAAAATACTCATTTTCTCCTCTAGAAAGTACCTCAAGCTTTTCCCCCATAAATTTCCCTTTGTTACTCATTACCTCATTTTTTACATTAAACTCATCATTCTCTACCCTCACGATTACCACAAGTTTTACCTCCCAAATTTTTTTTCCTGTACACTATTGATTTCCTCATTTTTACCCCAAAATGTGCGTTCTCTTCCCCACAGCTATTCCCTCAAAAGGCCACCTCACTCCCCTCCACATCCCCCCCCCCATTTTCCTACACAGATACGTGTTGGGTCCCCTCTAAATTACACCAGGTTTTCAGTCAAAAGTGTCACCTCTGTCCCTCCAAGTTGTGCCAGGTTTTCCCATCTTGGAGCTGCAAGGAATTCAGGCAGGTGAAATGACACCAGGGAATGCCTGTGAACAGAGATTTTACCTAGGGTTTAACCTCCCAAAAATTCATTGTACCTTACTTGAGAGCAACTCGAGTTTTACCCCAGATTTTTCCCTACCTGTCCACAACTGATTCCCTGTTTACCTCACTATGTTCACGCTCTCCCCTACAAATTACATCAGAAATCACCCCCCAAAATTCCCCTACCTGGACACTACTGATTACCTGAGCTGACCTCAAAATGTTCATTCTCTCCCCTAGATGTTACCTCAGATTTTACTGACAATAGTTTTCCTCAAAAATGCCATCTTGCTCTTCCCTCTCTGGAGATTTTCTCCAGCTTCCCCCCACAAACGTTCCCGACCTTTTGATTACTCAATTTACCGCGTAATTTACATTCGCTCTGCTACAAATTACCCCAGGTTTTACCCCCAAAACTCTCCTTGCCTTTCACACCTACAGGTAAACATTGACCTTACCTGGATCAGTGTTAAACACAGCCCTAATTCTGATTTTCAGCACGGCCCCAGGAGTGTCCTTCCCAGAGCTGAGGGAAATCTCACCTAGTTGTAATAAATGACCTTTGCTGAGAGCAGTCAACACCCCAGACCTTTAGGCTTCACAAGATTTTGTAGTGAACAGACCCAAAATCCAACTCTAAATCTAAATCTCTATCAGCTTTTGTTAGAAAGATACTTGACAGTAAGTCATGCAGCAGAATTAAAAGACTACACAAGGAATAACAGATGGTCTTCCATGAATAAGAGAAGTTCAATTTTTTCCTCATCTGGGACTGTAGGACTGAATCTTTGCAACCCAGAGACAATAAAGTTGTTATTCATACTTAAACCTGTCAAATATTGCAATTTCTCAGAGAACTCTGCCAGCTCTGAGCTACTCCCATGTGCCTGGAGTGGTTTGGGGAGTGGCAAGACAACATCCCACTTATGTTTGGAAAAATATAAGAATATAAAATGTAATTTCACTTCTTTCTCTGGCCCATAAGCAAAGCGTGTAGAACAACACAGACTATTCATGGAAGGGTTAATTCAGCTGGGGAAAAAAAAATCCTAGACAAATAAAACCTCCCCCACTTTCAAGGTAAAGACTTGCTTCCTTAACAGGAGCACACAAGACTAATTTAAACCAGAAAGGAAATTATGAACCAGAAAAAGAGCCAAAAAAAATATGCTCTTCATTGATACACTCTCTAGTTGATAATTCCAAGGATCATAAGTAATTGCTAATAATTTTTCCTCTCTAAAAATTACTGACTTGTGTTCCTGTGGAAGTGTTTGACACATCCATTGAGGGTTCAGGGGTTTGGTTGGGGTGTTTAAGGCTAATCCTGACAGGCCCAGGCTAGATCCAACCAGCAGCCTCACTGCTCCATGCCAAATTTGGGTGAAATACTGATACAGATATCTAGATTAAGGATAGTATAAATACTCCCCCTTCCCTGCTACTCAGTCCTTCACTGCACATCCATGGAGCAGATTTACTCCATTCTTTGTTCCCAGCAGCAGCTCTCCAGCCCAGATCCCTGTTGACACACACTAAACAGACCTAAGTTCCATCAGCACCTGGAATTCAGAGCTCCCTGTTCCCTGGATCCCTCCTGTTCCTGGTGTCCTTGGAATCCACAAGTCAATACAACCCCTTGGACCACCCATCCCTGAACACAGAGATAAATGGAGTTTTAACCAGATCCCAGTAAAGAGTAGAGCTGTGCTTACATTTCCTGGTGAGTTAATCCCAACAGACAGGAAAAGGGAAATGTGTCCCTCTGACTTACCCCACAGCATGTGCAGGACCAGGTGTCCTCCAGTGCAGGCCATCAGGGCTGGAGGCTGTTGGGTTTGGCTGCTCAAACCCAACCAAAACCAAAGGTTTTAGCATAGCTGGGCCAAATTAAATGATTTTTTCCTGTCCTGAGAGGAGAAAAGGAAAATTAAGCCCACTGTGCAAGTCAAAGGCTCCTGTCTTTCACATCCTGGTTCTCATTGCTCATTATAGAGCTTTTCTTTTAAAAAATGAGAGGTGACAGCCATATTAAATATATAAGAGCCCTTTGCTAGGATTTTTATTCAAATCTCTTTCAGACATAAAAAGGATGCTAATTTTTCTTATTGTATTTTTTGCATAATTTTAACAGAACCGTCATCATCCCAGACCCCACTTGTGAGTTATCCTTTGGCACTGGACTTTGGCTAAGAGTTATCCAGGATGCTGGATTACTTTTGTCCTTTGCTCACAGACCTCAGCACCATTCTCTCCGGAGGGCAGCAGAGAACTGCTCCAGGATAAGAGGTCATGTGTCCTGTGATCAATCAGTTCAAGGAGGGAACTAGTTTGGAGGAACTGACCAGTGTGTTTATTACAGACAGTCTAAAAGCCATCTTCCTGCTTGCCACTCCCTTCATATTTTCTTCTTCAAGGGGGAATGTGGCTGCAGCTCACCAGAGGCAAAAAAACTGCCTTTCAATTCCATACAAAACCTACCTGAAAAGACCAGGACATCAGGAGCAGCAGGAATTCCATAGTGTTCCTGCTCACAGCTATTTTCATCATGCTTTGCTTCACAGGGGCTTTCCTGCCAAGCTCACTTCAATCTTATTTTATCTTGAAAAATATTTTTGAAAGTTGAGTTTCTTGAGAACGGGTTCATCTTTTGACTATTCCTAATTTGCAGTTTTTAGTGCTGCACTTGCCATGATTCTTAGGGCTCAAGGAACTTTCCAGACTGACCCAAATCTTCACATCCAACTTGCTCTGTTCAGTGCACGTTGCACCAGTTCACTGCCCCTTCAGAACAAGCAATGGATCTACCTGAGCCCCACAGCCTGTTGTGCCATCTCAGCCCAGGGCATGGAAAGGGTCACAGAGCCCTTTCTGAAGCCACAACATCCCCAGACTGGATTTCCAATTAAGTATTTTGTTCCCTGCACAACTAAGACCCTGCCAGTGATTTGCTACTTTCAGCCAATGCCTCAAACCCCAAACCTGCCAGGGAGGGATGTGTGTGCCACAGGAACATCATTCCAAACCTGTTGCTGCAAGCCCTTGGCTTCTCACACACACAGCTCATATGGGACCAGAACTGCCACTGCAGGCAGAAACGCTCCTTTAGGGAACACCACAAGCCATCTATGAGGTACCACTGGAATTCCATCTACTGCACAAGCTCTGAGGAGCAGTGAACCAAACCATGAGCTTACAGCAGAATTAGGGGCACTTGTTCAGCCAACAACAGCTCCAATGCCAGCACCAAGTCAAAACCTCACCAAAAACACATTGAAGCAAATGCCAACACGTTTACAATCACTTCAGTTTTCAATTTATAAAGTAAAGCCAAAAGAGCTTTTCAGACACATGGGGAAAAGTCCATCCCATTTTTTTAAATTTAAATTTCTGGGAGCTGTTTCCAGCCTCCTGATGTTCATTTGTCGGCTCACATGTAGCTGCCAGCATTGCAGGTGGTTCTACACACAGAGGCAAGTGGCAGCTGCACTCATCATTTCAGCAGTTCCTTGAACTCGACCCACAACGCGCTGTGGGCATATTCAAGTCCTGATTTCATGCCTAGAGATAAGACGCCAGATGTAGCAATGCCAGAAGTCAAACTCCAGTTCCCTGGCTCTTGTTGAAACTCCACCATCTATTTTGTCCATCTCTCCGCTGTTTATTTCTTTGCTCATTTGAACTGTTTATAGCCCCAGGGCTCCCTGTGCCACCCTGTGCTCTCACCAGCTCTGAGTCCATCCAGCGCTGACAGAGCTGCTGGGAGCTGAAATTCCCCCCGATACCTCTCTTTCCCTGCCGGGAAAACACCCCTTCCAGCTCCTGCCCCGCCACCTCTTACCTCCTTGAAAACAAGAGCTGCATCCTCCCGGGTCCCTCAGCTGGATGCTCCTGGCTGCGGGCAGCTGTGGTGACTGTGCCCAGAGCAGGGGACACTGACAGTGGGTGACACCGACACGAGCAGCCTCAGCCCTGGGCTCTTCTGCTCATCCCAGCCAAGCACGGATGCTTTTCCTCTCTGCAGAAACAAACGGTGACCAAAAAGCTACAGGGCTGGGACACCACGGCAGCTCAGCCTGCCCAGCCGCCAGCTACCACACAGTCCCGTGGCCAGATACGACCCAAATCCACACCCAGCACAGCCTTAGGGGAGCCAAATTGTAAATTAGGGCATACAGGACAAGAGGATCTATATTTTGCAGCATTGACCAGGAAGATGTGTCGAGGCATTCTCAAAGAGTGTCTCCAGCGCCAGCTGAGACTAGAACAAAATCATCCAGACCTGGCACCGCCTTTCCACATCAAAAGCACCAAAACGCTGTGGTCCGCTTGGCAAAGAGAGGAGAGGATATCGGGGCTTTGAAATGAGCGCAGGGTTCCAAAAACTGCTCCTCCAGTGCCCCTGTGTGGCTGCAGCGAGTGCTTGCAGCCCAAGGCCAGAGACGGAAGTGCTGCTGCTTGGTGTTTGTGAGTTCTGTGTCTCGATAGCTCTGCAGCGGTGATGGGTTTCCTGCAAGCACCGCCTCAGAATGCTTGTGTCTTCCCTCTGCTTGTCTCTGGGGGCGGGAAAGGCTTCTCCCTGAATGAAACCTGGATTTTCGTACGGTTACGGAATCCGTTCTGTGCACCTCTTCCTACCCCCTCAGGGAAAGGTGTAAAATTCCCGACTGGAGTAATATGCTGAGTAGGTAGGAACAGTTTGAGTGACATCACGCCTTTGATCCCCCTGGGGCAACCAGACTATTTTATAGTACGTGTATATTTTTGGGGTGTTTTGTAGAATTGTCTAACACTTGAGCCAGGAATGAGCTGTGTTGAGCCAGGAATATGTGAAATGCTGAAGGAGAACCCTGGACTAAGAAGCATGAATGGAAGTGAAGGGAGTCACTGACCCATCTGTTGAACTCCTCCAGTCACTGCAACTGAAAAATGAACTCCATGAACTTTTCTTCGATTCTGATTTGCATCTCATCTTCCCTATGGTTTTACGACTCAGGGAGTGGGGAACATCCTCATCTAGGCAGACTGGCAACAACACAAGTGAAATGGCTTGTTTGGATTGTCCCCAGCTACCATGAACACCCTGGATTTACTGTTGTATCTTGCCATTACAATTGTTTATTCACCTGTTATCTCCTGTCTGCTTAAAAATTCATTTTGTGAACAGACCTGACCTGCCATCCTCAGAACTTGTGGGTCAGAGTGATTTCTTCAATTTAAGGTGTTGACAAAAACCTGAGGCTAAGGCAGGGCTGGCCTGAAGCTCCCACTCAGCCCCGTGACAACCAGGAGCCTGAGGATTGCAATTCACAGCCTCGGTCAGCCCTGCATGGCAAAGCCAAGTGGGTTTTCCTCTTCCAAGAGAGGAAAAGACACAGCAGCAAGGGCTGTCCCAGCTGACCTGTCCCCCTCATGGGCATCCCTGAACAGGATAATCCATCATGTCTCACTCTTACTGTGAAACATTGCAGACCCTGTGCTTCCGGGATTTAGAAGCTCCATTTGTGTCAGCAAAAAGTGAGGGAAGGAAAAATACACAATTACAGCATTTGTCCCCCTCCATGGGTCTCTAGTGGGGCATGATCCCTAATTTCAGACTGATCTTGAGAGCTTCAAAGAAAGGAACTCTCAAGGTGGCACTGAATATGTCAAATTTCTGACACTCCTGCCCCAGAACCACGGCCCAGCAAGCTTCTGTGGGAACCTGAAATATTTGTGTGATTCAGAAGCTGCACACCCCTAAAGCTTTCCCTTGGGAACACGAAGCTGCCCACGTGTGTTTTATACTCCAATTTGTATTTCCAGCACCTTCCAAGAGAGTTTAAACCGGAGTGAGCTCACCTGGAGCACAGCATTAGATCAGGGACACCAGGAAACTCACTAGACAATATTCACTATGGACAGCACAGCTTCTCGTGCTTCAGGGCTCCAGCTTTTCAGTACAGATCCACTGCAATCAAACCTAATCAAAAGCACCTGGCAAAAATTAACATGAACCCCAGGAGTGCCAGTGCACCACCTGTGTGTTTCCTCCCTAAGTACAGCTGCATATTCACCACTACAGCAACAGGCACTCGACTGAAATAAAAGATGCTTATAATACATTATTTTATGCTATTTTCTGAGAGATTTATGTTTTCCTGGCATGGTTTCAACACGCTTGAACCCAGGTTCTGCTCCCTGTTGTGCTCGCAGTCCTAATGAGCAGCTTAGATATCATCAGTGATGCAGCTCTAGTTTACTGCTGCAAACAGACAGAAATCAATGGTTGGAGGAATTAATGCAGAAAAAACCTCTGTGCTTCCCAGCCCCTGCCCAACACACCCCAATTCTTTATTGGGAGAATAAGTCCTGTTCTTATCGTAGAAACTTAATGGTTTGGTATCGTTGTGTTTTACAGAAAAGCTTTGCAATGCAATTACCTGTCCCAGCATCAAGAGCAACCCTCAGCACTCCACCAGCCCCACGAGAAATGCCACCTAATGCTAAAAGACGCAAAACGCGCAAAAAGCATTAATTCAGCACTAAGAAGGTCAGTAAACAACCGATTTACAAAACTGTTCCCTCATAATCCGCACGGGGAGAGGCTCCGGGATGCCAAGGCAAACCCAGAGATCAACAGATTCTCATCCTTGCCATGGCTTTACCTGGGGTCACCGAGTACCTGCCCTCCAGTACATCACGCACTGAAACATCACTCCAATTCCCATACATCATCAATAGATACATTAAACCTTATTTTTACCTCACTGAAAAGGGATGGGGTGAAAAGGAGCAGCCCCAAAGCAGAAAATCCGCCTCCGACACGGCTTCTTATATACCCTCGGCCGGCTCGGGATTGGCGGGTGCCGTGAGGCGATCGCGGCGCTGATTGGACAGCGGGGGGCGGGCCCCGTTCCCGCCCCGCCCTCAGGGGGGCGCTGAGGGGCTGTGGGGGCGGGGGGTGCGGGAGCCCTTCCCGATCCCGATTCCCGCGGCCAAACTTCGGGATCCTGTGAGGGTAGGGGGGGAGCAACGTGTCCCAAATCCCGGCAAAACCCTGCTTTCCTGCCTTTCCTTTCAGAGCCGAGCACTAATGTGGTGTTTGTTGAATTGGACATGGAGCGAGACAAGGTGTTTGCCTGTGGGAGAAATGTTCCTGCTGGGCATAAAATAGGAGTTGTTGTTTTCTAGGTCGAATGAACGTTTTGAGGTAAAAATGAGTTGATAAGTAGTGGACAGGCAGGGAAAAAATTTTGGAGCAGATCTGAGGTAGTCTATGGTACAGAGAATAAACGTTTTGAGGTAAACTGAGGTAAGCAGTAGTGAACTGTAGGGAATGTCATAATGTGGAAGTCACTCCCATTTACCTGAAGGAGGACTGCCCTGGGGAATGACCTTACTGGAGATTTGGCTCCTGGAGGGCCTTAGCGTTAGAATAAGAATAAAATAGAATAAAATAAAATAGAATAAGCCGTTAGTGCTCTGCAATCCCGTGCTGGTCCTTGCACAAATCTCATTCCTCACCCACTCCAGGAGCTCCCAATGTCACTCTCATACCTGCTGAGGTTTGTCAGATCCAGTGGGCCCTCAGGTGTTTTCCCTCCTGCTCATATGGAAATTTCAGTCTTTTTGGGTGCCTCATAATCCCCCCAAAAATCAATTTGAGTTCCCCAAAAAACACACCCCAAAGGACATATTTTATCCTTTTATTTCTCTAATATCCACTTCTCTTTATTTCTCTAGCTACAATAGTAAAGAATATGACAAAAATGACAAAGACAAAGGGGAATAAATGGAATGTGATGGGAAAAAGTTCGACTGTGTCGTTTGGGGAGAGAACCCAACTGGCATTCACAACGTCCAGGCAGAAGCAACGTGAGCACAACCACAAGAAAATCCAGGGACCGGTGGGTTCCAGACTGTGTCTCCAATATTTCAGTCCACGAGAGCTGCAGGATAAGGGGTTACTCACAGGCTGAAATGTGACCACAAATACTGTCCAAGCAAGCCTGTTTCAGCTGCTCCGAGAGATTTACAGAGTCACGGCGTGTTTCACTTGATCCCATCGTTGCAGGGCGCTTTGAGATCGTCCATGATCAAGTCCTGCTGGTTATTCACCCAGTTTCCTTTCTTAACTGGCTTCCCCTCCCCCGTGGCTGTTGGAGGAGCTCCACCCTGGGGCGCCTGGCAGCGGGCAGCCGGCAGGATGGCATTGTTCTGTCCTGCCTGGGAACACAGCACCCTGGAGCAGAGCTGGAGCTTGAAGACAGCCTGGAAGCCCCGGCGGAAGTTCTCGTTGCAGAAGCCGTAGATGATGGGGTGGATGCTGCTGTTGAAGAAGGCCAGCCAGTGCGCAAAGGGATAAATGTAGATGTTGATGAGCTGGAGCTGGAGGTCGGAAAGGCTGGCGTAGTCAGAGAGCAGCATCAGGGTCCACAGGGGGAGCCAGGACAGCGTGAAAAGCAGAGTCACAACGATGAGCATCTTGATGACTTTCTGTTTCTTCCTCCACGCGCCGTGCCGCTGCTCCTGGCCGCGCTTCCCTGCCCCAGGCATGGCCGTGTGGGAGAGGGAAACGCTGATCCTGGCGTACATGATAACGATGAGTGACAGCGGAGCCAGGTAGATGTTGGCAAAGAGAACCGTCGTGTAGACCTTCCTCATTGCTGGCTCAGGCCACTCCTCCCGGCACCAGAACACCGGCCCGGTGGCATTGCCAGAGCCCAGCAGCACCCGGAAATGCTTCTCCTCCTGCACCTGCAGCAGGACGGCCGAGGGACACATGATGGCCACGGCCAGGATCCAGATGACCGCGATGATGGCCACGGCCGTGGGAACGGTCAGCTTCTGCTTGAACGGATGCACAATGCACCGGAACCTGTGGCACAGAAGCTGTGTGAGGAATGCTTCACCACTCGGGCAAGCAGGCCCACGCATTTCAAATTGTCTGTTTTCCAGCAAGCAGAGATGGAATCATCTCCTCATCCTCCCTGTCAGTTGCTGCCTGCACCATTCCATTTAACCAAGGCAGGTATTAACACCTCTGCTTCATGGCTGAGGAAAAAAAACAGTTCCAGGTGGGCTGGGATAGCCCAGTTCCACCATCTTTAAGAGACAACCAGTGGAGGAGCAAGTTGCTCTATTACTCTTTAGATTTGCCCCCCCCCCTTTTTTTTTTTTTTTTCTGCTTAATAGCCATAGGAGCAAAATGCATCTGATTTATTGAGGTGTTGGGAGGGTTAATGAATGGGCTCAGCATGGTCAGGGGGCCAGGGGGAGATGAGAGTGATGGTTACAGACTCTGCATCGTCTTACCTGTCCACAGCAATAGCAACCAGAGTGAAGACAGAGGCAGAAACAGAGATTCCTTGGACCATTCCACTCATTTTGCACACCAGACTCCCAAAGGGCCACCCTGGAACGAAACAGGCAGTTGGAATTGCTGCCATCTCTCTGCTTAAAATCATTTGCTCTCATCTTCCATCTCCTGATAGAATTAAAGACTCATGGAGTGGTTTGGATTGGAAGGGAACTCCTGACGATCATGGAGCTCCAACCACGGCCAGGAACACCATGCCGTGGGCAGGGACACCTTCCACCAGACCTCAGCTCTGACTGCAGGGACTCGGAATGCCCTCAGAACCCCTCGGACACGCGCCCCCGGCTCTCCCTGCCCCGCCTGCACCCCAGCCCACCTGCAATGATGTTGTCCAGGAGGGTGGTGGGCATGCAGAAGAGCCCCACCAGCAAGTCACTGACGGCCAGGTTCAGGATGAACAGGTTGGTGACCGTGCGCATGTGTTTGCTCCACAGGATGATGAAACAAACCGCCCCGTTGCCCACCATGCAGAGGAGGAAGATGAGGAGGTAGGAGGTGATGAAGACAGCGGCCACAGAAGGCTGGTGGAGGTAGAAGTCCACGTAGGAGACGTTGCCTTCCAAGTAGAGGTACTTGTATGTCCCATTATAGTTCAGTGCCTGAGGCCAATCCAACGAAGAGTTTGAGTCCATTTTCTTCCTCATGTTCTAATGTGCCCTAAAAGACATTTGGGAAAAGGTCATTTTAGCCCGCTTGCAATTGATACGAAGGAAGGGGATATTGTTGTTATTTAATATGGGATATTTTTATTTCTATATTATTAGTACTGTTATCTGCTTTGGGTACACTGTGTGCTGAAATAAGTGTAAAGCTCGCGTCCACTCGGGCAGCAGTGAGGTGACTGAGCAACAATCACTGAAAAATCACTAATTTAATCACAGAAAAACAGGGATTAAAGCTTTCTGAAGTGGCACAAACCTTCTGCCTGCACGTATCCAAATCCAGTCCCATTTCATGAACACGAGATGGTTTTGTGTACAGCTGGTTGATTTAATTCCCTGCTCACAAGCTGCATAACTCAAAGTCTGCAATCAAGAAGGACCAGACTGTGTTTAAAACATGCTGAGATACAAGAGAGATGGGTTCATTTCCAAGCAAGTAGCTTGACTTGGAGGCAGCATTCCAAACTTTTTTCCACGTGTATTTTGTCTCCCAGATGAGGATGCCTAAAGAAACGGGGGGTGGAATGTTCCTAACAAAAGAGCAGCAAGATTAATTGGTGGCAGGAGGCATGAAATTAAAGTATGAGGGCAGGTGCTTTTAAGACGCCTCAAATTCCTTAATAAAAATGGAATTTAAATTAAGGCACAAGTATCCAAATCCTGATGAGCTCGTATGAACAGCAAAGCTGCTGCAAGTGTTTTACTTTCAGGAAGCAAGTACAGTAAAAAAAAGTATTTACACTGCTGTGCCTCAGGTTTGGAACAAGCAGAGCAGTGAAAACCCATCACGTTCTGGTCTCTTGTGCCCGTTTAGAAATCAGCAGCAGTGAAGTGTTTTAATGAGTATTTTACATACTCATTAAATGCCTGCACAGCGAGGTAGGGAGACAGAAGTCTGGAATCCCTCACCAAAAACTGCTGCTTCTATGTTGGAACAAGTGTAGGAATAGCTGTGCATTCTGTGGGGCTGTCCTTATGGAGAAAGGCTTATTTATCTTGATTAGTTTTTATTCAACATGCTTTCAAAATTATTGTAGGTACTTTTATTGAAATGTCTGATGTGCCAAATGCTTTCCCCGGCCAGAACTCAGAGCCAGCCTTGTGGGAAGAGCTTTAGTGCCAATTTTCCTGATTCCTGATCCTGAGGAAGCAGCACTGGTGCACTTGCACCCAAACATGAGCTCAAGATGGGGAACACTGGCAGAATGCAAATACAGATATTTGACAACACAAGTTTACACTGTTCCTTTAATCCCAGACCTGGAGCTGTGCTTTATAAATCTCAGGAGGTGCTGTCTTACCCCATTTAAAGCCAGCATTCCTCCTGCTCCCTTGGACTTACTGTTGCTCCCTTTGCTGCTCTTCCCCACCTTATTATTATTATTAACCACTAATTTTCTTCCATAATCCTTTGCTTCTGAGAGGAGTTGCTTTAGGTAGACACTCTGGCCCAGGGAAGGTGGCTTTTGGCTCCCACCCTATTCCCAGTCCCCATGCCCAGCTGTCCCCAGCAGGTCAGGCAGATGTGCCTTTCCTTCCTTACCTGCTGGAGCTTGGCTTTTCGAGGGGTCTCGGATGGTCTGAGGCAGAAGTCCTTGGTCATTCCATGACAGGATCATCCCTTATCACACTATAAAAGCAGGAGGAATAGTCATTATTTTGGAAAGATATTTTGTGTTTTCTCGCTTTTTCCGACACCGTGTTGTGAAGCAGCGGCTTCCAATCTCTTCTGTAATGATCTCTGGAATAGTTTTTGTTCCTAACTGGTAAACAAGAAGTTGTAAACAGCCTCGAGGCAAAACTGGAGCTGAGTCTTATCCCAGTTGCACTAATGAAATTTTGGCTGTGGCAGACACAGGGAAGTTGCCATACAAAGCCTGCAGATCACAGGAAATGGAAAAGCTCCACGGATTTTTATTATACTGAAGCTGAGAGGGAGGAGGATTGGCTGGAAGGAGAAATTAAGCCAGTGCCTTGTGTTTTCACAGGGTCCTTGCTGGCTAAAACCAGCAGAGATAAATAATTGAGAGAGGCACAGAAGACAGAAACATAAATCATCGAAGAAAAGGAAAAAAATAATGCAATATCTAATTGTTATAAGATGATAAATAACAGTAATTTGCTTCCACGTGGTAACTTGATAAGAGCAAGGCCTCCCTTCTTCATTCAATATCTCAGAGAAAATCTGCAAAGGAATAAAGTGGGAGCCTCCCTGAGTGAAAACCTGCCCCGGCCCACATTGGGTTTCCAAATACATTCCCTGCTGGGATCCCAGTCACAGCCTCTATAGACAAATACACAGTGTAACATCTCACAGCCTGGCCAGGACAATCTTGTACCTCTGGATACAGAAAATCAGTTTTCCATTGTTAAAGTAAGAGTTCAAGCTGATTATGGAGTGATGGAATTATTTATATATTGGGCAGATAGAGGAGATCCCCTGGAGCAGCCACCACTGCTTCACCTCTGTGCACGACCCGCTGGGTTTGCCATCTTGATTTTTATGAGTGAAATATCCTCACAGAATCCTCTGAGGCTGAAACAAAAATAAGGAACCTTCAGAGATGGGAAGAACAGCAGGAGCGTGTTGTTGTAGAAAAAGAAAATTTAATGTAGTAAGTGCTAAAATACTTGTTCTTCCCTTGTCCTGAGCTCTGTAATCAGTAATGGCACAACAACAGCAATTTCCCAGGGACCTTGGGAAATGATTCCTGGTCTGCTGAAAAGTGGCAAAGTCCCAGGGGCGAAATACAGCCCCTGAAGGATGGCCAAAAGACCAGGACGTTGGTCTGTGAGTGTCTGAGAAATAAGGGAGAGAGAAATTTATGGATCATCCTCTGCCTCAGGGAACCAGGAAGAGCCACTGACTAAAAAACTAAAATGCTGTTCCACAGGGACCCCACGCACAGACCATGGGAATCTGGGCTCATCTTTGCTTCTCCTCCAGAGCAAGAGGGGCCTGCAGCCACACCAAGCCCCCTATTCCCAGTGCCTGGGGCTCAGGCACAGGTCAGGGAGTGGTGCAGGAAGCGTTGGGTCTGGGTCATGCATGTACAAACTCTGGGGATGTTAATGAATTAAGATAATAGAACTCACTCTTCAAGTTTTTAACTTTTTCATCCATCAGAATTTCCGTGACATTTTATATGACATACCTCAGAGTGGTGTATCTCCAAATAAGCCCAAATATCCCAGTAGGTTTTCAGCTAGGAGAAAAGAGCTGTGGAAGAAAAAACACCCTATAAATAGCCAGTTGCAACAAAATAATTTTTTCTTACTGGCGTTTACTTTCATGAAGAAAAACAAGTGCACCCTGAGAAGCAAATTTCTCATTTTGAAATGGGCAATCCCAGGGAGGTGTGCCAATCTCAGTTGCACACAGAGCTCTTCTCAATGGCCTTAAACTGCTTATCCTCCCCTCAGAGTCATTTATCTGCATAGTCTGAGCTGGGGCCAAAGAAAATAGTTTGCCAAGGTATTTCTTTTTAAAAGATCTCAAACTTTAAACGATAAAGAACAAGGCTATCAGTGGGATGACTGTAATAAACACAAGACTTAGTTGCAGATTACTCATCCACTTGAGCTGGAAATAGAAAACATTTTGCTCCAAAGCCAAATCGCAAATGTAAACCAGGAGATGCAGATGGCAGGTGAGGCATTCACAGAAAGTTCTTTATGGCTCTGTATTTATATATATATACATATTTATATAAATTTCACCCTGCATGATTAGAGCTGAGACTGCTTACCTATTCCTTGTCATTATACTCCTACTTTTTTTTACTTCATGCTCAGTCACCCTTTAAGCTTCTGAATATATTTCTTTTTTCTATTTGATGTGTCACAGGCTGTTTAAAATTTTAACTAAAATCTCATCCAGCTGTTCCCTGGAATCAGGTTAAAGTAAGATTTCCACACCCAGGCACACTTATGCAAGCCACTTTATTGAGAAGCCTGGCCAAGCAATAAGATTTTAGCTGCCTTATCTTGGAAGCAAGTCAAAAAGCTTTCAGTAGGAAATTACTGAACTTCTCCCGGGATCCAGTCTCTAAGTAGCAGTTTCCCATCCATCACTGGAAACGGGGCCGGGACCCCACGAAATATCTGGACTGGGCGCAGCTTTTTTCCCTGGAGAGATGCTCTGGCAGCGTTTAGCAGTGAGTGCTGGGGTTTAGTCCATGGGAACAGCTAAATCAATGATCCCTGCCGGGCTCTTTGCAGCACTAAATTCCCCACTAATGGGAGATGAACCTCCTAAAGTGCGCCTTTCAATTCAGCCTCTCCTCATGAGTCACTCCCTGACAGCCCCTGCCATTTGGGGCACTGAAACTGAGGAGAGTAATTGGGGAACAGATAGAAAGAGGTAAAAAAAAAACAACCCTGAAAAGTGGGACAATCGTGAGATAATCCCAGTGGAGGATAGAACTGGCAAACAAAATAAGTGCTTGAGGAGCCCATCAGCCACTGAGAGCTAATTCACCAGGTACAGCAGACAGCTCTGTCAGCAGGTGGTTTGTCCCCCCCAAAATGAGGGGGGCACAGAGGATCCTGTAATCACTGCCAAGTGAATGACCAGAAGAAAACCAAACCAATCCCAACGCACAGAGCACATCACAAGGGTTCTTTGCACCAGGTGATGTCTCTGCTTCGTGTGAAAAACGAGCAAGAGCCACAGAGTTGTTTGTTTTCAGTGTCTTTTAGCACAGAAGTGTCATTGCCCTCTGTGAGACAGGCATGGGAGCAAACAGCCCGTCAGGGATCTGACTTAGAGCTTGCTACAGCAAAGAGCATTTTACCCCTCACCCAAGTTCCTGGGTTGTGGAATATTGGATTATGGCCCACCAGAAATTAGGCAGAGCAGCCTTCCTGGCCCAAGGGCAGAACAGGTGAGCTCCCTGTGCAGAACGTTGGGGCTGGATCCTTAACGCTTCATCACATCCCAACGTGGATTTGCCCAGAGGCAACATCTTTAGTCTTAAATAACTGTGCAGGCTGCACAGGGGAAGAACTGTCTGAGAAGGTGACAGCAGAGGTTTAAATGCACAGTGTCACCTCTCTAGGAAGATAATGGCCGTGGAAGGGCTGAACTCTCCCTGTACCTTCCTCCCTTCTGACTGTTCCCTTTTACATCACCATCCTCATCCACCCAGGGACTTTAAATACTCATTGATTTTTTTTTTCTGTGAGCTGCTCTAAGGATCTGAATCCTTTTGGTGCTCTTGAATTTCCATTTAGTGCTGCCTTAGTGACTTGATTTTAATTAACACCAAATTCTAAGCTTCACCAGGATAACATGGATGGGTACCTCTGGTTGATGCCAGGAGTTTGACATGCTGAGAGGTTACCTCGGAAACCTCTTGGTTTGACTCCAGATGAAGCCAGTTCTGTTCAGTAAGTGACAGCTGCAGCCCACGGTTGTCCAAACAGCAAGGACTGGAAGTAAGTTTTTCTTGCTAGGATTTTCATTTGGAAAAAAGCAGCAGCACAGGTCCATTCTTTTGGGATGAGGTGCCATCTTACAGGTACCTACCTGCCAGCCTCAGGAAATGCTCCTCCTTTGCTCAGAGTTACACTCAATCCCCCTTTTTCCAGCAAAACACCCCAAACTGATCTCACTGCATTTTAAAATTCGCAGCCCCTGGGGTGGTTCAGATTTAAAGGATATCAGGAGGATCTTCAAGCTCCAGCTACTTTTCTCCTACTGGAGGTACCTGCTACTGATAGAAAAGCAAAATAAAACGATGTAAACTTATCCTAGTCACTGAGGAAAAGACGAACAGCCACAGGCTCTTTTTTCCCCCCAATCCTGGAGCTCTGCAGAGCGCTCCAGCTCCCAGCCCGGGTGGATTGGCCCCGCGAGCAGCAGCAACGCAGGCACTGGTGGGGGCTGTGTGTGTCCCCCAGCTCTGGAACCCCTAAGCCACCCCCGGCCCCCTCCAGTGCATGAACTGCTCCATATCCCAGCCTTGCCCACCCCGGGATCAACTCGGGCAGCACGAGGGGGGTTCTTTCCAGCAGGCAGGTCCCTGGCATCACCAGGATCCCCATCACGCAGGCAGTGTTGTGCCCCCCCAGTAAATCAGGGCACCCCCAGGCAGCGGACCCAGCATCCCGCCTCCCCACACGCACAGACCTGTTGCTAACAAAGCTCCCTCGCAGTTTTCCCTCAGCTCCCAGCTCCGGCAGGGAGGCAGGAACAGCCCAGCTCCAGCCAAAGGCAGCCCCCAGCCCGCTCCCCCCAGGGCACCCCGCTCACAGGTGCCGGAGCTCCGCCGCAGCCGCTGGCTCCGAGCAGGCAGGGAGGAGGCTGCAGCCCCTGGCGCAGCGGAGAGGGCTCCCGGAGCCCCTGCAGCTCCTGCCTCAGGCAGGGAGGAGGGACAGGAGGAAGGAGGGAGCCGAGAGCCCAGCCCAAAGCCAGGCGCTAAGCCCCGGGGCTCCAGGGCTGTCACCTGCAGCCACCGCTGGCTCGGGGTGGGGGTGCCTGGGTGGAAGAGTTTCTCGGATATGTTCCATTGCAGGGTCTCCCTGCCCTGCTCGGTTTGAGGCATCCCTTCGCCTGGGGAAGCTCATTCCCGGGGTCAGGGACTCACAGGTACCTCTGCAGGTGCCACCCCCGACACCCCCCCCCCCATCCATTACAGCTCAGATTCCCCCCGGTGCTCTGAGTGCTCCCAGCACAGCGGCATCTCTTGGGCTCTGCTCCTACCCGCTGAGCTCCAGCAGTTAGATCCAGGCTCTCCAGAGATTCCAGCTTTTAAATCAGGAACCTGAGAGAAGAACAGTCTGTGTGGCCCGGGAGAAACCAGGTGGCTCTTGTAGCTGAAATGGTAGGTTTTGCCTTACCTGCCTCTGCATAAGGTTTTTCTGGAAAGAAAAACACCATCCCAAGGAGAGATTATAGGAGAACAGGCTTCCAATTAATGATTTCATGGATGTAGAAATTATTCCTTAATAATAATAAATTCTCTATTTTTTGCACTCCCCTTATTATTCCTTTAGCAAATCATTTAAATTTGAGAGGACAAACAATTATCCCAATATGAATTTAAACCAACAAATTGCTTTCCAGCACAACTCAGTGTGGAATTGTAACAACTCTGTATGGAATCACTGTGTGCTGTAAATGGAGGATAAGAAGCTCCAGCCATGCAGAGACATTGTATTAAGGGCAGCTCTGCCACATGTGATGCAGCAGATGGAATCCCAAGATCCCAGGATCTTGAGGTGCTCAGAGCTGGGTGCCCTTAGGAACCACAGTTAGAGAAACCTCTGACCAAGAGAGGATCCTGAAGGCATCCAGGTAAGAGGAATTCGTCCAAAATTCCCACCCCAGCTCTCCCTGCACACACACACACACACTGCTGCAGTTCTGTCTCCCCACTGCTTTCCCAAATTCACATTCCCTCTGCCTGGAAGCCCAAAACATGGCCACTTCACTTTGGAATCCAAATTTGGAGTTTCAGATGGAAAGGTGTCATTCATGCAAGCAACAAGATATCTGCAAATGCAGAGAATTGAGATTTGCAGGGAATCGCTTTCTGCTTCCCACATACCCCGTGGAACACCAACACTGAATCTTCACCACAGATTATTGCGGAATATTGTCTTTTTCGTTTTAAAAACAACTCGGTGAGCGGCAGGGCTGATCCATGTCCCAGAACCCTTCCATCTCTTTTAAACGCCGGCGGCGCCATCTGCTGGGAGCAGAAAGGAGGACACGATGCCAAATGCAAGGAGCGATTATAGAACCATCACGGAATCCCAGAACGGTTTGGGTTGGAAGGGACCTCAAGGATCATCCAGAGCCTGTTCACACAGGCTGCTGTCCATCGGCTCCTGATCGCAGATGGATATAGAAATGATGGAGGTGTTTAGGGAAGGCTGACAGTTTTTCCCTTTGCTGGATAACCTGGTCATTAAAACCAACTCTATACGGGAAAAAAAAATAAATTATGCCATGGACAAATGCATTTACAGCTGGACTGGACACATCTGGCCAATGTGACCAGTCCATGGAAGTCAAATTGGTGACAATTCTGGGGGATTTTAAGTTGGATACTTGCAGATTTCATTTTCCAGAAACTCAATTTTTTTTGGTGTGTGTGTTTTTTTTTTTTTTTTTTTTTTTTTTTGGTCACTTCTTGCTTAAATGTTTCCCTGTTGGAAGAGAGCATCTGGATGATGGAGGGGCATGGGGGGGTCAGGTAGAGGACAAGAGGCTGAGGCACCTGCACCTCCCACGGCCTGAAGGAGCAACTCCTGGGGCCCAAATGCCCTCGGTCCCACCCTGCACACTTGAACTGGCCCCGCATCCTGCCTTGCTCTGCCCCCCGGGTCCCACCGTCTTTGACCTGTCTGGGGTCTGTCTTCAGCCCTAAAACGCAGGATTTGGGCTCTCTTAAGATCAAAGTCTTCAACTGCCTGGATGAGCCTCATTTCGCCCTCCCAAGACAGGACTTGAGGCTCTTTCGCAGCCCCAAGACTGCCCAGGTGGGGCTGGTTCCAAGTGCCAGCAACGCAGGACTTTGTCTCTAGTTCTGAGCCAAAGAAAATGCCCGATTTACTGATTACAGGACCCTAAAACTGGCCAAATGAGCCTGGTGCCTCCCAAACACAGGACTTGGTCTCTGTTTCCAGGACATGAAGGTGCCTGGCCCAGCCTCACCCTGGGGTGCCCCTTTCTGATCCCCAAAACCCCACGAGTCTTCTTTCCCAGCTGGGTCTGCAGCTTCCAGCCACTGGAAATGGGGCTGGAAACAGGGAATTTGATCCCTGAACCCCCAGCCTGGACTGCCCCTTGGAGCCCCAGGTGTGATGTCAGGACAGGCTGGAGAGCCAGTGGTGTTGGGATATGAGATAGAGAGGAGGATGGAGCCCATCCAGGACACCCCAGTACGCACGAGCACCCCAAGGACCCTGCTGTCCTGTCCCACTCTGCTGCTTCCTGTCCAGCCCCAGTGCCAGGGATTGCAGGGGAGAGGAGCCTGGCCACTGCCAGCCTTCCCCAAAACCACATCCATGGACCGTGCCAGCACCCTCTGAGGCTGGGCACAGTGGGAGACAGGCACCAGAGAGCAAAAGGCAGAGACTCGCCAGCATCAGCGTTTACTTCTCACTCCAGAGCAAGCCAACGTTACAGACGCCCTCCAGGCACCCACCCGGCAGTAAGGCACTTTTAAAACCACATCAAACATTTTTCCCAGCTGCAGCTGCCATCTCCAGGGTGTCCGTGCCCGCAGCCTCAGCGCAGCGTCACCAGCTCCTCAGCAGAAGTGGGGTGAATGGCAACAGTGTTGTCCAGGTCGGCCTTGGTGGCCCCCATCTTGATGGCCACAGCAAAACCCTGCAGTATTTCGTCACAGCCCAGCCCTTGCATGTGCAATCCCACCACCTTTGGAGAAGAGAGAAGCCAGCTGGCACCCAAAATCCAGGCTCAACTCTTGGGTGTGGTGCTGGGGGAGCTGGATCCCAGCCCAAGAGCCGACCACACGGGGACAACAGGACAGCCAGACGTGGCTCCCAGCACCCGCCAGCTGTGCCCACGATGTCCTGCGCTCACCTTCTCCTCCTTGCCAGTACACACCAGCTTCATGACACACTTCACCTTCCTCTGGGTGACAGCGTGGTACAAGGGAGTGAAGGACGTGCTGTAGATCTTCACGTTGTCCCTCCCATGTGCGGCCACTGCCTCCTCTGCGGCACAAGCCACAGGACGGGGGTCAGAGGGGTGCACAAGGGGCATTCACAAAGAGGAGTCAAAGCCCTCTTGTCAAGGCTCACTTGCTGGAGAGCAAAACATCTCGAGTATCAAAGCAGCAGCTCTGAGCCAGTGTCCCCAGCCCCTTCATTCCCTCTAGGCCCCGTCTGTCCCCACCTTCGGTGAGCCCCACGGTGCCGATGGGCGGGTGGCTGAAGACGACGGTGGGGATGTTCTCATAGTCCAGCCGGGAGTCCTGCTTGCCCTCAAAGAGCCTGTGGGCCAGCTTCCTGCCAGCTGCGATGGCCACTGAGGGGAGGGACAGGGAGCCTGAGCCACGGCACCGCGTGGCACCGAGGGGCTGTGCAGGGAAGGGGCACGGCCACGGTACCTGGGGTGAGGAGGGCTCTCCCACAGACATCCCCGACGGCATAGATCCCTCTCCTGGTGGTGTTCTGGTAGTCGTCCACAACCACGTGGCCCTTGGGGTCCACCTGCACGCCCTGCCATGGGAAACAGCAGCCACATGCACTCCAGGAGGGATGGGACAGCCCATGGGGCACCACCAATGTGCTGGTGGCCACAGTGTTCCCAGGTGGGAACACCATCCTGTGACAGGCTCTGGAGACCCAAGGGAACCCCAGAGATCTGTGGGACACCAGGAGATCCTCCCACCAGCACAGCAGGGACGTGCTGCCATCTCACCACTTTGTCCAGGCACAGCCCCTCAGAGTTGGGCTCCCGCCCCACGGCCCACAGCAGGCAGTCCACATCCCGGATCACCCCCTCCGTCGGCTTGCGGCCCGGCACCGCCGAGGTCACCGTCACATCCAGCAGCCCACAGGGGGACTTAGTGACCCTCTTGACCTAAGGGGAACAGCAGGAGCAGCAGGAGAAGGTGCAGATGGCTTTTGCCTTGCAGCAAGCAACGGCAGCCATGCTGCAGAACCAGGGATGCTGCAAAACTGTGGCTCAGCAAGCACAGTTTCACATAGCAATCAACACCTGCCTCTGCAGGAGGAATGGGACGAGCCGCAGGGCTGCTCTGTGCATTCCTACCTGCGTGTGCTTCCAGACATCCACCCCGGTGTTCTCCAGCTCCTGGGTGCAGTTTGAGCTGATCAGGGAGTCAAAGGTTCGCAGGACCTGGGCAAGGATCCCCCCCAACCCTGTCAGATGAGGGTCTGCAGGCAAAGGCACCGCCTGGTAGCTCCTCCACCCGCATTTCCCTGCTCCTGGAACCCAAGAGGTTTGGGGTGCTTCTGGTTAACAAACTTCCCTGCTTGTTTCTCCATTATTTTCTTTTCCTTTCTTCCTCTTTTCAAGTCCTGACTTGAAATAAAGCTCAAGGGAGCAGATGGGGTGACACGCACGGCTGCAGAAATGCCAGGCACATGGGTGGGTGCTGCTAAAACATGTTCCCCCCAGCCTCTCCATGGCTCCCGTGCCAACTGAGACCCTCCTTTACCAGGAAGTGACAAACAGAAAACCCCGGTGGGGCTGGCAGTGGCACTACCTTGTCCTGGCGGATCACCAGGGAGGACTTGGAGCCCAGGGTGGAGAGGATCCCCGCAATTTCCACCGCGATGTAGCCGGCCCCGACAATGACACTGCGCCTGCGGAGAAGCCACGATGCTGTGTGCAGGCACCTGGAGCCAGTGCTGGGCGTTGTGGGGATGAATCCCACCTTACCTGGGCAGCTCCTCCAGGTCGAAGAAGCCGTCACTGGTCATCCCCAGGCTGGCACCTGCAAAGCAGAGACCCTTTCACCTGTACCACTTCCTCTCCCACAGCCTGCTTTGCTTTGGCTGGATGAGCCTCTCCCCAGGCTGGGAGCTGGGGAATTCCATCAGGCTCACCGGGAATTTCGCTGTCAGAAGGGACAGCCGGGCGCCCGCCCGTGGCTATCAGGATGTGAGGAGCCGTGTACTTCTTGCCCTCCACTTCGATGGTTGGCTCGGGATCAGCAGTGAACTTGCCATAGCCCCGGATGATGTCAATGTGAGCCTTAGGGGTAACAGTTACAGGATTAACAGTGGGATGAGGTGCAGGAGACAGCTAATGGAGCCAGGGCTTCCACGGCTGGAGGACACCCATTAAAGGTGGAAAAGTGGCCAAAAATCCATCCCTTTTGCCCCTTGGATTGCAGGATAAACACATCCCGTGCTCACCTTCTTGACGTTGTTCTCATAGATGTCATTGAGGCGCTGCACGTACGCGTCACGCTTGTCCTTGATGGTCCTGAACAGAGCAGGGAATACCGTCACTGCCAGCAGATGAACCTCGGAGCTCAGGAACAATCTGGCACTCAGTGCCATGGTAGCATTCACAAGGTGGTGGTTGGGCAAAGGTTGGACTCGATCTCAGAGGTTTTTCCAACCTTCATGATTCTGCGATTCTGTGAACTCAACCCCTCAGGCATGTGGCAGCCACGCCACAATAAAAACAGCTCCCTGTGACCCTTTCCCCACAAAAGTGAGCTTTTTGTGCCCGCCTTCCCTGCGTTTGTCTTTTCCAGAGTCTCTTCCCACAGCCAGTTTGCCATCCCATTTCTCTAACACACAGTAAGAATCCTGGCCACATAATCAGCTCTGCACAACCCACGGGAGCTTGGAAGTGGGCAGGGACTCCCTTGCAGTGGACAATGGGCTGCTGCCCATGGGACACTCACTGGGAGATGCTGGTTTCCAACTGACCCTTTCCATCCTTACCTCCAGTTGAACTTGACACCGGGTGTTTCGAAGCCGTAGTCAGCGTGATCGTGGATGAACTCCGCATGGACCGCCGTGTTCCACATCACCTGCCCGCACAAACTGCAGGTTGGCTCGGGAACACTGGCTTGATTCTGGGAAAACCCACTCCAGGCTTCCTGATTCCTCACCTCTGCCCAGAGCACCCACGGGACACAGGAGAGCCCACGGCACCCCGATGGCTCAATACCCTCAGAGGCCCTGCTTGCTCCCCACACCCTGTGGCAGCACCTCCCTGGAATTTGGCAGGCACCCACACCAGACCCAACCCAAGCCACCGGAGCCGGTGGCAAAACATCCTTACCTTCTTTGGCACACACCCAACATTGACCTGGGGGGGAATAAGAGCAAGTTTCAGTGCCAAGGCCCAGTTTTCCACAGGCAGTGCTCCAGAGAGCATCCCACATCAGGCTGGTACTGCATCTAAGCCCTCTGCTCAGGAAAACAAAGGCAGGATTATGGGTTCCTGGCAAAAGAGGGGTGTAACCACCTCGGGAGGCTCAAGGTCTTGCGGTTTGCCTGTCTTCCTTCACTTCCGTGAAAGAGAATATGGAAGGTGGAGCCTTTGAACACAGGGTTTTTCCACTGATAATCCAAGAATTTATTTACTAGGAGAATGGTGTTTGCCGTCCCTTGCCTGCACTTCTAGGAGTATGGCAATTTTTCCACCAGAACGCACTTAGGGCACAGAACTAAAGCCTGTTCCTGGCTTGTCTGAGGAGCCAGTTTGTTTTTTGGCTTGTTACCAGCTCACCATGCTCGAGTTCTGCTTTACCGCCTTGCAGTTGTGCTACACAGATCCAGGATCCGTCGGCATCCTGTCACCTGCTTGGAAACGGCTTGGAAACGGCTGGGAAGAAGCTGGTGGAGATGGATTGGGATCCGTCCTGCTTCAGCAGGTCCTTGCACAACGCTCAGACACCGGAAAGGCGACTCCCTCTCTCCGGCTCCCCGCACCGCGACCCTCCCCGGAGGCTCCGCCACCACCCCCGGGTCACCGGGGCCAGCCTGGGGACACGGGCCCCACCTCACCCGTCCTTTGCCCCGTCCCTCCCCGGCCCCGGGTGCGGGTCCGCCCGCAAGCGACTCACGCAGGTGCCGCCGAGGCGCCGCGGCTCCACCAGCGCGACGCGGGCGCCAAGCTCGGCCGCCCGCCGGGCCCCCGCCAGCCCCCCAGAGCCGCCGCCCAGCACCAGCAGCTCGTAGGCGGCCGCCGCCATCGCTCCGGGCTCGGTCTGGCCCCGGAGCCCCGCCCCGGGACCGCCCCCGGCCCGCCCCGGCTCCCGCCCGGCCCTGCACCACACCACGTGTTGGGGCTGACAACGGCGAGTTTATTGGTTCAGGTACAGCGAGGAGGGTTGCAAGCACTTCCAGGACAAATATACAGAGGGGAAACGGGGGGGGGGGGGAATAACAAAAGAGAAAACAAACGAAATACCCCAAAACAAACAAACAAAATAAAAAGGGGGCAGGATCAGCACAGAACGGGAATAGAGCTAAAAAGGGAACGCTTTTATCTGGGTTATGACAACGTACTCCCAAGCAGGAATCGCCTCCTTTCTCCAGTTAAGTTGAGCGGTCTTTCCAATAAAATAAAGAGTGGTGGGGGATGAAGTTAGTGTGCACTTCCCTGGAAAACAAACTCTAAATTCATGCCAGTTAAACACTAGAACTAAAAATGTACAAAGAAGCATCAAAGGAGATGAAGTGTTGTTAAAGAGTTACCTTTTCCTCTCTGAACAGTCCAGAAGGAAAACAATGACTACAAATACAGCAGGCAAACTGACTTTCGGGCTGATGGGCATGGGAGAGAAAGAGTGTCGTAAGGAATTCAGTCTCAAGTTGTGCTAAATGCTCTTCGTCCTCTGTATGGCACATTTTGGTCCATGATGGGGATTTAAGTTGAGACGAACCCTGATTTCTTACAGAAACGTGTAAATATTGTTGCTTTTTTTTAAAATGCCAGGTGTACTTCCTTCTACAAAGGTTGGGAGAGGTTTATAGGAAGTAGTCTGGGGTACGACGGGTAACATGAGGCTCTCCACGACGAGGTGCTGGGTCAAACTGGAGGCTGCAGGAAAGAAAAAGGCATCACTCACCCTCCTCCACAAGTCATTTTCCAGTCCCACCATAAATACCAGGCTTGTTCTCCTGCTGCTATCGCTCTACTCACCCCAGCTGCTTCCACATAAAACATTCCAAGTCCCAAAACAAGAATTCATGGGAGTTGAAACTCATCAGAGTGACCCAGCAGCCTGTCACTGCTTTCTCGTGGGAGCAGCTGAATGCACAATTCAGACCCTCTCACCCATCTTTACAAAGCTCAGTGCTACCAAAGATTAAAACAAATACATTAAATCCGTGTGTTTTTACTCACTCTATCAAGCTTAGGCAATAAAGGGACTGAAGTGCAAAAGGTCCAACTCTCCAGACAGCCAGGAAGAGGAGCTTTTAGGAGCTTAACTCAGTGCTTATTTTAAGGCAGAGCACACATTAATTCCAGAGTGGTCTGAGCTGGCTTTTCATGGAAGAACCCCTTTGGGAATAATCAGCCATTCCTCACAGAGTGGTTACAGAGAGAGCCCAGCCCAAGCCAGGATACTCACAAGGAATATTTTAAAGTGTCATCTAGTTCCATGATAGCAGCCTGGTTCCCACAGCGGTAGCAGTAATTGGGGGCACTGAAGATGGTAACCACATTCCTGTCGTGGCACCAGTTATAACCCTGCCAGGAAGAGAGAGAGAAAAAGAAAAGGTCTCTGTTAAACCTCAGCCCATCCAAAGTTCCTCTTCAGGCCTGAAACTCTCCGAGGCACTTGTGAAACTGAAGATTTCTTAAAGTTATTTCCAACTGACTCAGTTTCGTTTCAAAATACGTGCTTCACCGCAAGAAGCAGCAGCAGGTACCTGGCAAAACCAGCTTCAAGTAGGCTACAGGAGATCCTTCACTCCTCACTTGTAAATTATGGATTACAGCACAAAAAAGCCTTGGGACTTTTAGGGATGCCTTCAGCTTTCATCCACCATAAGTGACAATTTGCCTGCTGGATGCCAGTGACTTCTGACACACGCTTCTGCTTAAGGGATCTACCTGCACTAGATTTTAAAAATGCATCTGCTCCATTGACCCACCTGGCATTTTTCCAGCAAGACATCCAAGAATAGCCTGTCGACAGCCAAAAATGGCCTAATCCCTGTCACATCTGACTGCCGAGTACTATGGGACAGGCTGTCAGATGTAGCAGCAGTCAAAGCAAGAGCAGCCAGCGTGTAAGGAGATTATTCCTTCCACAAACGGGGTGTGACACAGTCCCTTTGGCAATCTGCTTGGAGGGGGAAATTTGCTGGGAGAGGGCAGAAGATGCCCTTATTTAGGCTGCAGGTCAAAGCATGTAATTTTACGTTGTTTATCATTTCCACATAACTAGAGCCTCTCTTTGGTACTGAGCTGCCTAAGATTTAGGCGGCAACAAACCCGTGAGCGGAAGGTGTCCCAGAGGAGACCCCCACGGGCCCCTGTTTTGTTAGCCCTGGCTAGCAGAGTGCTTGCCCTACCTCCATGACAAGCTGGTGAGCGCGGGAGACCAGTGTGAGACCATTGGCGTGGTTGAAGGTTTCGGAAATATCCTGCCCGAAGGTGTAGCCAGCACCACGTGGAGAAATGCCCCAGCCGCCGCGGTCATCCGGATCCGACCACAACAGATCACACATCGGACCCTTGGGAAACATCAAGGGCTCTCTGTTAGATCACTGGCACGATGCTTAAACATGGCTTATTTACAGCAACAAGACTGCCAGCACGTCCCTCTCGGCACAAGGCACGTGAGGAGTTTACTGAACACACATCTGCGAGCCCCAACCACTCCCAACACAACTTCCAGCTGCCCCGGGAGCTCCAAGCATGGTATTTCAGTCCAGATTTCAGGCCCCAGGAAGCTGTAACAAGGTGAAACACCACCAAAGGATGGACTAGCTGGGGAGGAAGGATGGTGATGCAGTGTGGCTTCACAGGGTGGTTGTCAGTTGACAACCACATCTGTGATGAGGCTGAAGATAGTAAACACCCTCCCCTGCCAAATCCTGCTCTTGGGAGGCCCACTGAAAGCCCAAAAATCCAGTGATTCTGGGGAAAACAGCTGTGAACCCCTCCCAGCTCTCAGTTTGTAGGCTGCTGTAATCAAAGCATGCTGACCTATGTGTGTTTTGCCCAAATGTTCATCTGCTCTAGCTCTTGGAAAGGCCGTAATCCAAGTGTGTTTAAAGGGACTGCAATGTGAAGATATATTTGCATTTTCCATAAGTTTCTGAAGCATTTCCTTTCCTATTACCTCATGTGGAACTTCCTGCAGGCGGTCCAGAGCCCTGATATGATCCAGTGTATCTATGGATGGAGAGAGGCCACCATGGAGGCAGAATATCTGTTCCAGAAAAAAAAGAGCAATCCATTAAGTGCATATTGTTAAGGGAAGAATGATCTCCACCCCAGCTGGGTTTAACTCATGTTAACACTCACTGACAACTCCAGCCATCTCACCCTTGGATCACAAGTTAAGGGAGCTTGTCTGGGACTGTTCATGTGGACATCAGACCACGCAGCCTGCAGAAATCCACGGGAGGGAGGGCTTTCCTTATCCCAGGCTTACCTGGCCATCTACTAGAGCTGTGAGTGGAAGGTAATCAAACAGGTCTGTGAAGTACTTCCAGACGTTGGCGTTGCCGTACTTGCGCAGGCACTCGTCGTAGAAGCCGTAGACTTGTGTGATTTGCCTGCTCTCGTGGTTGCCCCTCAGTATCGTGATGCGCTCCGGGTACCGCACCTGGGGACGGAGAGAACGCTTCCTTTAGCACGGGGATGGAAAGAAACAGTCATGGAACACCTCAAACAGCAGCCAAGCGCTCTGCTCCCAGCACGTGTCCACTGACAAGGATCAGTTTACACCCGTTACACTCAAGCCAAGGGCAGCGTCACAGGAGGAGCAAACTGCTGGAGAAAATCGCTCCCAGCTCCCGAGTTTTACCCCAAATCTCTCAAGCCGTACCTTCAGCGCCACCAGGAGAGTCACTGTCTCCACTGAGTAATAGCCTCTGTCCACGTAGTCTCCCATGAACAGGTAGTTTGTGTCTGGAGACTTGCCACCGATCCTGAAGAGCTCCATGAGGTCGTGGAACTGCCCGTGGACATCTCCGCAGACGGTGACGGGGCAGCGTACCTCCTGCACATTCGATTCCTTCGTCAGGATTTCCTTAGCCTGGCAACAAAAACACATTTAGGACAAACAGGTAGGAAGCTCCTCCAGAAGCAGGTGATGTTATTCCTCTGCATTCCCACTGGAAAGCCAGTTTCATCTGTGCTGCTCAAGCTGACCACTGGAAAAACAGTTTGGTGGGTGAGCACAGACAAGGGGTGTTTCCCAAATCCCAGTGCATGGAGAGGAGCAGGTTTACTACAGCGAGAACAGATTCCCTTGCCCAGGGCACATTCTGCCTGCCAGAATTCCAATCCTCTTCCAAGCACAGCAGTTCAGCAACTTCTACAGGCAGCTCACATACAACTGGAAAGCAAAGACAGAGGCAATTGGAACATATGGAGCCACAACCAGCTTCCCTGGCTGTACCCAGCTGGCAACAAAACGACCACAGATGGAGGGATGGCATCCCTGGATTTAGTCATCTCTTCTTCCACACCCAGCAGTTCCTCTGCTAATTACAGCCATGCAATGCAGCCTATCTGCATCACCTTATTATCCTTATCAAATACCAGGTTTGTTGTGCTGCCTCCAGCTCACTGACTGATGCTGATCAGCGCTCCAGGCACATCTGAGGCACAGGGAACACCCACAGGACGGCTCCATCTGATCCGAACAAAAGGGCTGGAAGATCACCAGCACTGAGCAGCCACCAGCGGGTGATGATCTGGGTATTCCCTGCCATATCCCTTAGCTCAGGATGAGTTAAGGCTCATCCTGCACTGCCAGGAGGGAGCTGCTTCCCAAGGATACCCTCTGTGGGCTTCCTGAGCATGCCTGCATTCCCATTCCACTGTTTGCTGCCTTGCCTCTTTTAGGAGAAACTTGTATTTGGAAGGAATAACTAAACTCCAAGCAGTTCAGACTGCATCCAGCATGCTCTTTGCACAGAACCTAACCTGAGGGATGAGACCCTGATCCTTAAAGTCACATCCTGCCCATGGACTTGGTGACACGGGGTCTGCCTTACCCTTCTAACGTGACTGGGAACCGCTGAATGTGTTGTATTTGAGTGCAGTAGTAGCACTCAAATTCTGCTCACACATCTTTAAAAGCATTTATAGCACCTTCTGAGAGCTTCCACCCTCTGGGAGAGACAAATATAAACCCACAAAACAGCTGCTCCGTGTGTTCTGACTGTTGCACAAAAGCAACAGGCAGGGGTTTGTTCCAAGCTGGAGCTCAGCAGGGCTCCTTTTCCACAGGAACAGGGCAGATACGCTCACTTTACATCTATCCTAGGAAGGGAGCCCAGCCCACGAACTGAAATGTTGGTGCTGGGAGAATCCAGAAGTTTCCCCTGATGAGGAAGGAGGAGCTGGCAGGTGACGAGGAGCAGCTCCTTACGCTGCCAGCCAGCTGTTCCCCTGCAGCCCATTTTAGCTCACCCTGCGGACACTCATCCGTGCACGTGGACAGATCCGGCCTGTCATTTGAACTCTGCAGAGCTGGTTTAGATCAG
Source organism: Monarcha castaneiventris obscurior (assembly GCA_026261815.1). Lineage (NCBI taxonomy): Eukaryota > Metazoa > Chordata > Aves > Passeriformes > Monarchidae > Monarcha > Monarcha castaneiventris. Next base: position 1,322,481 of record JAMPIT010000622.1, read on the forward strand.
CCTCAGGAGTCCCAGTCTGCCCTCACGTGATGATTTTCTAATGCAGAACAAGACTTTAAAAACCTTCAGCATCAACAAAAACACCCCAGAAAAGCAGTGACTAACCAGTGCATCTGCCCGCAGTGTGAACACTGAAATCAAATGACTTAGAATAAAAAGCATTATTACAAAGCAAAAATAAAAACCTCTGATGCAAGCAGGCTGCCTGGCATCATCATCACTTACTTAACGCAGGAGGCTAATAAATAACTATGACTTGAAGTCAAATTTTAGCTACCTTTGTTGCAGAAAACAGTGACTAATGGTATCAGCTTCCTGCGCATCTGTCCCACTTGTGCTGGATGAGAACCGTATCCAGGTCAGGATAAAAAGCAGCAGCTTTTAGGTGTTTTCATTAAATAAACCTCCCTTGTATTAAATAAACCAAACCAACAGTTGCCATGCCTGAGCTCAAAGAGACTTGGAAGAGCAGCTGTGAGCTTGTGATGGAGGCATCACCACAACCTTGTGTGCTTTTGAAAAGCCTTGGAGAGCTGAGAGACTTCCACTCCTTCTGGAAGATTCATTCCCTCAGCTCGGCCTGACCCACAGAGGCTCGTTCTCTGGGAATCTGAAGCCAGGCATGGAGTTTGTGAGCAGAATTCACCCGCACCTTCATCCCACCAACTGCCACAGACCAAACTGTTGTGCCAGCAAGTGGGCTGAGGGCATCAAACCTCAAGGAGCTTGTCCAGAACGAGAACCAACCAAGGGAGATGGCAGGGATGGAGCTGTCCCACCCTTCAGGAACAAGGCAGCAACAGAGAGATGAAACATTCCCAGCCACGACGCAACACAACGTTGGGCATTTCACACAACCGGACTGTGACCCCTCTTACACCTTCAAAGAACAAGGAGAGGGAAGAGAAGCTACAAGGAGAGGGATGGTTATGGAAGGCTGCTTGTTTAATTCAGGAGACAGCCTTTTCCTTGCCTTCTTTCATATCCCATTTCGTTATCTTTGTGAAAAACCCTTTTGCCTGGATTAAGCAGGATGGCTCTCAGCTCCCTCACCTGCACCCCAAACGTTCAAGTCCCGGAAGTGATCAGAATGAATCCTTCTATTATCCTCTGAATTTCTGCAGGATTTGAGCTAATTTTCATTTTAAAGACCAGCAGAACAGGAACAACATTCCCACATGGAGAGACAGCACCTCCATCGCCTGCATGAACCACATGGGGCTGATCAGCTGTCAAACGATGCTGTCACTGGGCAGGTGAGGACAGAATCACTTTTACAGCTGCACATTTCAACAGCTTTTAGGAGTGCAAAATCACTTGGCACAGTTTCATCATGTCCAATCCCTCCTTGATCACTGTCTGCTCCTCCAGTACTTAAAACCAAGAATGACCCACACAGGTAACTCTGGGATTCTGTTGGGGTTTTTTTCCCCCCACTTCATTGTGATTTTTTGTTTCAGTACCGAGTTCTTCCACAAACTGAAACCTGAGGCAAGAGGTACTACTGTGCTTGGCCTCTTTGAAATCAGCCCCAAAAACAGGACTGCTAGGAAAGTGTTTTGGAGAAAAGGATTTCTGCAAGTATTATTTCAAGGAAGCCAACTAAACCAGCTTTGTGGCAGGGCTGCACACCCAGAGGTTTTTGTAAGCTCCTCTCCTGGGTGACACAACCACTCCCCAAAACTTAAACAAGCCAAGTCAGAGCACGGCACGGTGTTTCCTTCATGCCCCAGTCGTTTCCAACAGTTTCCAGAAGCCTGGAAGAACGAGGTGCTGTGACAGATGACACACCTCCCTGTCACCTGCAGGACAAACACCCTCCCCACCTCCAGCTGAGCTCTCCTATCCAGCTTCTCCCTACTTCCTGTGTGTTCAGCCACACTCTGCTGGCATCGTCCTGCAGCTTCCCAAAACACAGCAGCCACAGCTCCAGCTTCCCAAACAGCCACAGCTCCCTCACAACTGAGGGAGCTCTGGAGAAAGAGTCACACAACAAATGCATAGCCCCAGCATGGGATTGAAAACAGGAAAAGGGGGGGAAGAAAACAGAAACTGTGGGGAGGTTAGGCAGATGTCAGGATCACTGCTGGAAACATCTGCCAAGGAAAATCTTCACTTGGTCACAGACTGCAGTGTTGAGGGAGGGTTCACACAGAGCTATTGGATTGCTCAGACAACACCCAGCACAAGTCTAAGGATCTTTCTCCCGATGGGAAAAAAAGGCTCTTGCCAGCCTCCACTAAACAAATCCAAGCAGGCGTTTGCCAAGGACTGTCCAAACCACACTCCAGAATAGCAGACAGTGTCCTTTATCCGACCATTCCTCTTTCTATTTCGGTCCCCCTCCGCAGGCTGTGAGCCTCTGTTTGGGCCTCACCTCTGCCCGCTCTGCTTCCCGAGATCCCACCTGGGAAGTCAGAGGGCTTCCTCACTGACTTGGGATAGATTTTCCAGCGTGTGGCTCCTCCATGTTGTCTAGGAGACCAGGACGTCAGACACCCCGCAGGCACCACCCCGGTCTCCCGGCGCTGGATACCCCAGAGGCAGCAGCATCCTGCTCACCTCATGTCCAACCTCGTAACAACCACCCCAGTCACCCAACGCCGGATATCCCACAGCCACCATCCTGCTCTCCCAAAGCCCGCGGGCACCACCCGCTCTCCCAACGCCAAATATCCCGCAGGCACCACCCGCTCTCCCACGGCCCCATATCCCACCAGTCGCATCCCCCTATCCCAAAACCCGATATCCCACAGGCACCACCCCGCTCTCCCAACGCCCGGTATCCCACAGGCACCACCCCGCTCTCCCAGTTCCCGATATCCCACCGGCCACAACCCCGTCCCGCAGTGCCGGACACGCCACAGGCACCACCCCAACGTCCGGGCCCCGCACTCACCTTCTCGCAGAGGCTGCGGACCTGGCTCTCGCTCAGCTGCCGGCACTCGTTCAGCTGCTCGATCCACTGGTCCAGCTCCTTGGCAAAGCCCTTCTCCTCCATGGCGGGGGGGAGGCTGGGCGGGCCCCCCGAGGCCCGGGCCCGCCTGTGGGTGCCGGCGGCGGCCGGGGACGCGCGGCCCGCTCGGGTCTGCTCCGCTCCGCGTAATGGCGGCGCCCCCCGCCTGCCGCGGCTGCTGCGCACTTCCGGCCACGCCCACTGACCGCGTGCGGCGCGCGCCGCCGCTTCCGGCGCGCCGAGGCCGCCTCAGAGCCACGCCCCTCCCTCAGAGCCACGCCCCTCCCCCAGAGCCACGCCCCCTCGAGGCTCCGCCCCCGCTCCCCTCAGGGCTCCTTGCGGCCATGGCGGCTCCGCGGCTCCAACGCGTCTGGTACGACCTGCGCTCTTTTTCCCCAAAGAAAAATAAATAAAACGCTCTCTCCTCTCTGAGGAAAAAGAATAAAGTCACAGGCTTTTGCAGCCGCTCTGGGTGTGGAGTCCCAAGCGCTGGCAGCAGGGCCCGGGAATGTAACAGTCTCTGTCTGCGTTTTTAATTTCTTTCACCGTATTCCCGTGAAACACAGCAATACTCAGAACTGGAGCGCGTGTACCATGATGTACCAAATATGACACACGATTAGTGAATATAAGCAGTAAAAATTAATATATTTACTTACTATCTGGCACTCTATTCATAATCTCGCTCTCAGCCCTAAATTGTGGCAGACCTGGACAAATTCCTACCCGCTGCTCTTTATTTATTTCCTGCGATTTCGGACTTGCTCTACTGTCTCCTCTGTACCAAAATGGAGCAATAATATCGTCATAAAGATGCAATAACTGAGGCTATGACACTGCTACAGTCTGAAGTGCTGCGTACATTCCAGTTCTGAGTGCCCGGCCCGGGCAGCAAGGACTGGGATTTTAGGAGACGACTGGGGGAAAACTTTCCTGGGATTTTTAGCAGGCTAAGATAGATCAAGTCCATGTGGTATGTTTTTTCATGGCAGGTGAGAAGGCTGAGGTTTGCTGAGGAGCTACTCAGGCTGTTCTACCAGGAACACCGACACCGGTCACGGTTCCCTTAATCTCTGCTGGATAAAGCAGATGGACTTGTGGACTTCACTCTGAAGTGAGGGAAAAAAATCAAAGGATTCAAAACATCACATCCCTAAAGTGAATTTTCCAACTAAAAATACAGCTAGCAAAGTAAAAGAGAGCAATTTATATGAAACATAACTTTGTAGCTAGTGTTGTAGATGACAATCGCTCACCATTCCAGTTCCCAAGAAAGATAGCTGCCAGGAGCTGTTCACACTCCTCTGGACGTTTTCTTTGCTGATTTGTTTTCCAGAAGATTATTTTTAACCATACTGCCCATGTTTGTGACACTGCAGCAAACAACGGCCATGGGAAAAGGCAAATCCTGCCTCATGGCAGTGGACAATAAATCTTCCCACCCCGGAGCTTCCCAAGGACACCATGTGCTCCACGCCTTCAGGAGCATAAGGGAGAGCAGCATCCCCCATAAAAATCATCCCTGGCTTGTCAAAAATGACCCAAAATAGGGCATCCTAAGCCTCAGGAGGTCAGCCTTAAAACAAATGCTGAGCAGCTTTTATTTGTCTTTCCATTTTTTAAGGTTTCCCCGTGATCTCATTCGAGGAAACAAAGTACGGACATAGGGACACGCACGCTTTGGTGATAAGTTTCTATTTACTGACTCCTTGCCACCATTAAAATGTTCAACAGGAAAACCTTAAATGGAAAAGCTCGAGCTGAGCTATTTCTCTTGGCTCCTTGTCAGAAATAAAGAGATTTCTGAGGCATCGATCCCATGGCAGGTCCTCACTAAAGGAGCGGCAAAACCTCGCACCTCTGGCTGTGCAGCCCGAGCCAGGACCAACGTCAGAGCAACACGACGTGGTTTATGTGAAAGAGGGAGCTCTTGGGATGAGCTGTGGATTTCCCTGCAGAGGAGTGGCAGGGAGAGCGCCTGCGGAATCTCCCGGCAGCAGTGGGGGACATTCATCAGCCTCCCTGGCACGGAAAACTGACAAGCCTCACTGAGAGGGAATTAATGAAGGCAGGGTTTTCCACCACCAGCTCTAAAATCTCATCATTTCTGGGCTAGAGCATTCTAAAAAGGCAATGATGGTAAAGTGGCATAAAAAGCCACTTTATTAAAAAATACATTAATGTTGGCTGTGTAACCCCCCATGGGGTATCTTGCTTTCTCATTTTTGTGATTTTTCCACTGAAACTTGGCTTTTTAGGGTGTGATACAAAACACAAGAGAAAAAGCAGAAAAAATTACTCACGGCCACCACTGCCTATGGGAGGTATTATCCACTGCTTCCCAAAGAGTGCTGGATTCCTAACGGTACTCCTGCATTTTAGAGAGGGGTAAAAACCACCCCCACAATGAATAAATAAAACATAGCAGTAAAGTTCTTCCCTCTGCCAGCAGCTGAGGGTGCACAAACCCAGTGGGAGCTGCTCCAAGGGCACCTGACTCCCCGTGAGGGTGCAAGGGAACACTGGACTGCTCAGGAGCACGAGGATGTGAATCCCTAAAACACATTTTGGGGTGCAGACACGGCATTTTTGAAGCAGGTGGGAGGCAGACGTACCTGGCAGCACCCTCCATGAAGCCTGGATTCTTTTTCTCAGTGTCTTCCCCACAGGATTCACCTCCCTCCTTCCCAATGTGGCATCTATGGCCATAAGGCAGCACTGCTCATACTGTGAGGAGCAGCAGGAAACATCACAAAACCTTGATAAACTGGGAAAAAAAGCCAGAGAGAGGTCAGAGGGGAGCAAAGAGGCAAGGAGAGGGGGAACGCTGCCAGGAGAAGGGGGATGAATCTCTGAAAATGGACTCTGTTAGTGTAACACAGGCACAGGGATGGATTCTGAAAGGGAGGAGAGTGACCAAACCCTCGCAAGGATCCTCCTGAAATGTTCCTCTCAGACACAGATGCATCTTTCGGGGAATATAAAATGTCCTCCTGCAGCAGCCTGGAACAATTTTAATCCCCAAAGAGCTGTTTTGGGGAGGGGGACGAACCTCAAAACCTGCGAGCCTTGCAACAGGTTTTGTTAGCAAACGCAGGCGACTCTGGAATATTTGCTTATTCCTTTTATTGAGCCTCCTGGCTGATTTGATTACTTCCCTGGAAACGCATGTGCAAATCGGTTTTCCAGCCTTTTGAGGGCACTGCCTTCCGCCGCGACGTCTCCGGTGACTGATGCCAACGTCCTGCTAATGCAATGTGCAGGAAGAGCCGGCGATGCCCAGAGCTCTGGGCCGCTCGGAGCCATAAATCCCTCCAAATTCCCGAATGCAAACCACTGCCGTCGGAAATGCCTCACCCCGAAAAAATGTGTTAGCAACAATTCAATCGCTCAAATGAAGCCGGCTGAGGCACCGCCATTCCTCTGCCGTGCACTTACCCGGATAGAAGGATCCCGTGATGGAAGACTGGGGGAGAAAAGGGCATCAAATTGAAAAGCCCCAGGGAGATGAATGGGAGATAACGGAGAGAAAAACATTTAGAGCCTGAAATGATTTCCCCCTCCCGGAAAAATTTCCTTCTTGCCTCCCTGGGAAGCGCTCAAAGGAGAGCTGTGGTGCAGGCACCTTGGAGCAGGGATAAATCTGATGGCAAGAATCCAAGCAGACAGTTAAGACTACACAAGTAAGCAAATTTATTTGAAGACAGAACAAATATCGTGGCAAACAACAATATGCAAATTCAGTTGAGAACAGGGGTAAATATCAGACTTTGTTTTCAAATCGATATAAAATATAGTCAGGTTTCATTTTGTCCAAAAAGCAGCTCGCATTGGGGTGGGTGGGGTTGGAGGGGATGGCCCTGTTCATGCCATCTGAGGTCTGTGTCACCTCGAAAACCTCAGGCTCAGGAGGTGGCTCCTCTGCCAGCGGAGATGAGCGATGCTGGGAGGAGATGGAGGCGCCTTTGGGACTCTAAGTTTCTACCTCAATTCTCCTTAAGAGCCAATTTTTGCCACAAACATCCCGTCCAAGACCCTCAGTGCCCACTCCCCTATTTTGGATCGTGCAGTCAGGGGGCTCCTGGCTGCTTTTTAGGGTTGGGCATCTTTGAAGGCACCTGCACCTCCTCTTCCTCGCTGGCTCCTGATGGATCAACCTCCCGTGGCTGAGCAGAAAAGCCAGCGAGGGAGCAGCTCACCTCGGATGCCAGAGGAGTGAACAGGACGAAATCCCCTCCCGGAGTGAAGGTGCTGGCGGGCTGCTTTCTAGAAAAACCATCCCAAAATAAAAGCAGACATAGAAAACATTAGATTGTCAATGAGGCTTTGAAACAAATTCAAGTTTATCCTTAATTTTTCTCATAATGTGTGTGTGTGTGTGTTTGTGTGTGAGACTCCATACAAACAGACAAGAAAGACGTGGTGGACTTCAAGCTCTGGACAGGCATGTGGTCAGTTAGTGTCCGCAGAAGCACCATGGGATACGGAGGAGTTAGCACCAGAGAGTTTGGAGGACCTAACTGAGCACATGCGTCCCTTGGGAAACGTGGGGACGCCGTGGGAATGGCCGGTGGGGAGACATGGAACAGTCCATTAGAAACAATACAAGGCAATTCATGAGTTTTCATACAGTACAATACAGTCACTGATCAATTAACCCTTTCAGTACAGTACATGACAAGTAACACTTTGCACCCTGTTAGCACTAGGAAAGGAGGGTTTGGGCTGGAGAGGGGTGGCTGGTGGGCTATCCCTTCCTGCCGCTGGATTTCAGGGACTGTGGATTGCTCCAGCTGTTTTCCCACCCCAGCTCGGACAGCCCGACCCCGGCCTGGCTCCTGGGGGGATGCACTGGTGGAGCACAGTGCCACCAGTCCATCCACCCACAGCGAGGGCTGCACCCAAATCAGAGAATCCTAGAATCCCAGAATGGAAGGGACCTTACAGATCATCTAATTCCACCCTCTCTGCCATGGGCAGGGACACCTTTCACCAGACCAGGTTGCAAAATCGTCCTGGTTTGGCCATGGGGAGGGGAGAGCCACCCCGCTCTGCCCCGTGCCAGCCACGGAACCGATGAGAAAACATCAAATTTAAGCTCCACCTGGCCGATTCTGGTGCTGAAACACGCAGAAAAGGGTTCAGAGGCTGCGTTCCAACAGCCTCCAGCCAAACCTGCTTCTTCCCCCAGGCGTAGTGAGAACAGGGTCCATTGGAAAAGTGCTAAATTACAGTACATTGGCATTTCCATATGTCAACTATTGAACAGCAAAACAGATTGTTTGAAAACAGAATCAGTATCGTACAGTAAGTTCACACTTAATTCTTCACCGTTTCTACACTTGTAACACATGCATTTTATTTCCATTAGTTTAATGCCAGTAGGACCAACATCCTCCAGAACAATGATCTAACATTAAACAAAACTTCCTAAGGAAAATATTAAGCATCACATAAAGTTTCAGGAAAAACCTGTTAATTAGCATCACAAGGTACTCAGATTTACATTTAGGAGTTTTCATGCCATGACTTTAAAACACCTTTTGGTTAATATCCTGGGGGGCAGGGGGAAACAAACCCAAAAAAAGCCCAAACCAACCCCGAAAATTAAAAAAATTAAAAAAGGAATGTTTTGGGAAATAATATATTTCTCTGTGTGGATACACACCCAGGGAGACAAGCACGAACACGCGGGCTGGTGCATGGGTGTGTGCACAAGTTTGTTTTGATAAACTTGACTCATTTCAAGGGCATTTTCATGGGTCCAAAAAGACTTTCAAGGAAACAAACTCTAAACTACTGAAGCAAATTAAAAAGTCTCTCTTGGAGGAACAGGAAAGGTCGGCAAAACATCACCTGTGTGCTGTTACAATGCACTTTCCATGAGCTATCTGAAAACCCAAACAACTAAAAATCCTTTTTTTCCACCCAGAAGGCCCTTCCAAAGCCAGGGGTACTGTGCTAGGAGTTGCATTCAGGCCTCAAGTGTGACGGGTAGGAGAAAAGACTTCATTCTACCTTCCCAAAGGAAGAGATGCCATCTCCAAGGGACAAAAAACTACACCTGAGGGGGAAAATAAGACAAGAAGACCTGTTCCACATTCCCTTTTCTCCCGAGCTTAATTTCCATGGACTCAGTGAGACCGGTGGGCTCGCTGGGGGGGAAATTTTCCAAATGGTTTGCCTTTATCCTGGTGACAGTGAGCAGGATGTGGGCTCTGAGTCACCGAGCTACTTTCTGAAGAGGCTGTTCCCTCAGCCACTACAATTTTGGGGGCTCAGACAGAGCAGCAGCATCGCCCGGTGCTATTTCTTTAAAGCTAAATTTGCAGGATAACTTGCAGGGGGTGGGGGGGGGCAAGAAGAAAAAAAACCAAACCAACCCAAAATGTGGATTCTATTTATATTTTTACATCCAGTGATAGAGGGTGTAAGAGCATAATACCTGGGGTTACTCAAGATTTGGGGTTTTTAACCATCTTCAGTACCTACTGAATATCCAAGCCCCCAAAGGTGTGTTGAAAAAGGAAGCCAGGAAAACCAGCCACTAAAACTGGAGTTGTTTAGGAAAACTCCTCCATCTGCTGCAACAAGGAAACCCAATACAGCCATTTCTTTTTGCTGCTGAAGGTTATTTCCGTGATGGCCCCTTGCTAGCAGCGAAGGAGAAGACCTAATTCCCTTCTCTGCATTCGCACTGATCATGCTGTACTGGCAGGGTTTATCCATCAAGTGTGACCGGGGAGAAACTCCCACCACGGAGGATTGCCAGAGAAAGATTTGGATTGACTGTGGGCTCATCAAGGATGATGAGCAGCAGTCCCAAGTGCGGATACCCCGGCGTGAAGGAAACACAGGGCTCTCACGCCCACCGTGATTTATTTGCTGCTGTGGAAAACCCACAAGGGCTTTTAAAGAAGCAGAACACCACCAGCTGGTTGAGAATGGGTGGTTTGGGACATCAAAACCCAGATTATTAAGCATCCCAGGGATCACCATCCTATTTCAAATCCTAGAGGTTTCTGACTATGTTTCCTACTAACTCTACCCCGCTGCTTTCTTGCTGGCAAGGGTGCTCTGATCCCTGGCCTTCCATACGGAAATACCACAGGAATTTAACAGGAATAGCAAGCACATCTGAACTGCCTCTGAGCATGAGAGCTGATCAGCTCCTAACAGTGCTTTCAAAATTCAGCAGCAAACCCCAGGGTTATTATGCTCCATCTTCTAAATCGCCTGTAAATCTTTTTTTACTTAAATATACCTTTTGCAGCCGAAGCCCACGACCAATCCCAACAGCACTTCCAGTGCAGGCACAATGATGGCTTTTATTGCAGTGGCTTGAGCGCAGCCTTTATCGGTACCAGGATCTCAGACTGGTTTGAACTGGGCTGTCCCATGGACCTACTGGGGTCTCACACCAGAAAACAAGAGTGTCTGCCCTACGCCTCTCACTCTGCTCAGTTCCAGGTGTCAGGGGGATGATCTTGCACCACCCCGATCCCTTTTGAGACTTCTCCTGCATCTTTGGTGTTTTTAAAAGCCATGTGCTCGGGTCTCCGGGTGACCTCGAAGTTCACAACAACCACGTCTGCCTGGATGTCAGTGGTTTGGGTGTTGGTTCTGTCGTGTGAAATAAGCTTGGATGGGTCAAATTCCCTACTATCAAGTTGCTAATGGGTATGTCATGGAAATCAGGCAGCAGACAGTGGTCCAACACGCCTCAAAATTTTTCTTCTGATGGCCCCTGTGTAATTAACACTGCGCCTAGGAGGGTAAATAGATGGGGAAAAGAAGAGAGTTCAAAACTCAGTGCTAACAGTACGTACAAAAGTGCAGTGCTCAGTTTAGTCCGAAGCAAAGTGACTACTAGTACTTAAAGTGCTAGTCCCAACATCGGTTTGGTTCAGTGTCCGAAACACGGGGGGAACACGGGGAGGGCATCCCGGGGGGGAAATTAAAAACAGACAGCACTGCAACTGCACATGCCACACCAAAAGTGCTTCAAACCACACCACTGCGGAGGGACGCGCAACGCCACGGCTCAGCTTGTGAACACACACGAGCAAACGACTGACACCTTTTAGGGTACTATAAAGAACAGCTCCATTAACTCCATCACTACGAACCCGTTCGGGAAGCAAGTGGTCACAGCGCACGGAAAACAAAAAGACGACCCACTCCAAAACCAAGAGCCTTTTGGAACACTGACGAGTCTTTGCAACTAGGATACCCAAAGTCTAGCGAAAGCAGCCTTGCCCAGTGTCTGCAACAAGCTTGGCTGATGCTTATCATGCACTTTACAGAGGCAGACTGCCTCCTCTTACACGCTATCTTACAGCTTAGCCTATTTACCTATTTATTTGTGGTCTGCTTCGTTAATTGTAGCTTTCTGACCATGCATTAAGCTGGCTTGTTTCTCTTAACCACCCTACCAGTCAAAGGACAATGTATGCAAGGACGAGACGACGAAGGCAGTCTGGTAAACACTGATCTTGTTAACGGCCCCGCTCCATTTTCGTGAAGAAGAAGAAAAGCTCCAGAGAAGGGCTTTGGATCAGCACACTCCTGGAAAGAAGCTGGGAAAGGAGGATTCATCCCAACGGATGACAGGCGCTCCCTATTCTCTCTCTAAACGCACACTTCCCACCAACTGCCCCATCACCGAGCCCTACCTTTACACTTGGGCTAGAAAAGCAATGGCCCTGCTTGCTGGAAACAGAGTGCAGGAAATCTCCCTGCTATGTGCTGGTCCCAGTCCTCACCCTAGGCTGGAAGTGTCTCCTTGTAAGCTGGGACATGCTCCAGCAGTGCCCTCCCGCCCCCTTACCTCAAGAGCTCAGCACTCACAAAAATAGGGTGTTTTCCCCCCAAACAAAAGTACCAAATGAGAAAGAGGGAAAGCAGAACTCACTCAGTTCTCACTATGTGTCAGCAGGCACCCCAAAAAAACGGTCACAGAACAGCAAAGTGGCTCCCTGGGCCCTGCACGCATTGCCACCAACTGTCCCAAGCATTGTACAAGGCAACATCTGGCTGTGCAACATCTGGTGTGTCCACAGTGGGTGCAGATCTTTTTTATGAAGAAAGCTCTTTTTAAGTCAAAAGTATCCTGGAGCTGGCAGGATATGTTGGGGATGCTGCAGGTACAGCTGCAGACATGTTCCTCATCAGAGACCAAGCACTAGGGAGATGGTTTCCCAGAAGCAGAGAGCACTAATATCCCAGGGGTAAAAACAGAGCTACAAACTCCAGTCACTTATTTCCATTCCTGCCAGAAAGAGCTGGATTTAACACGCAAAAAGCAAGGTCGTGCATACAGGGGATATGGATGTAGATCCACCTTTGCAGGCATACAACTGGAAAGAAAGGAGATTGGCAAAGATGTGGGAGCTGGAGAAGTGAAGTGTGAGATTGGCAGTGCCCTGCAGTGAGGAGGGCAATGAGGTGCACAGTGGGGAAACGTGACCACCTAGTCCACCATCCAGACAAGAAACTTCTGGAATGATATCCAGCCTTGCTGCCAAAGCAGCAAGGTCTGGGAAATGCACACAAGCACGTGGATTTGGCCACGATCCTGCCACCCAGCAAGGAACAAGTCCATCATGGGGGAAAAGTGTGTCAGCTTGCACACCATGGCTTTCCCTAAGCGATGCTCGAGTCTTGTGGAATTGAAAGCAATCATTGAGCAATAGATTGGGCAAAGAAGCATCTTCCAGGACTGTATTCAAGCCTGATCTTCCAAGACTGGCACATCTCACCATGTGCCATATGTAGGCACCGGGATCACATTTGGTTTAAGTAGCACTGACCTCAATGTTGAGACCAAACCCAAACACTGTAGGCATGGACAGTTACCAGCCCGAAAACTCCAGTGCCAAAATGACTCCTTTTCCATGTCTTTTTATAACATGTTCTTTCCTGTCTTCCGATTGAAAGGATTTTTGGCAGATGATTTGGAAGTGGGTAATAAATCTAATGCTAGGACACGGCGTCCAATTGCACTGTAATTTCCTGCACGGCTCTCACAAGGAAGTTTACACGTCGTGCTGCATTTTTGCTGCTTTAGTTTGTCCTATGGATACACCGCCGCCCATGTGTGACAGTCCTTACAATTCTGCCTCCACCTGGACTGGCAACTCTGTTAAATTTTTAAAAAGAAAAGCTATTACGGGCTTTTTAGGAGAAAAAGCTGTCTGCTTGCCCATGACCTCACCTCTAACCCGAGCTCTGGAATTTAAAGGCATTTATAAAATCCTGCTACAGCTGCTGGTTTTCACCTGCTGCTAGATTTCCACCTAAATATCCTCGGCAACTTTTCCAGCCTCCAAAAAACAACTGATTTGAAAGTTTATTAGGAGCAATGATTTATTTTTGGAGGTGGAGGCTTTTGCTGCGTCGGAGCCTGCAGATACCCGTGCGCTGGTTTTCAGTGGTGAATCAAGTGATTCCCAGACACAGCCTATTTCCAAGGAAAACGCCATCCCAGACTGCTCGGTACCAGAGGCACTACAGTGCAAACTGAAGATGCGGGGCCATTTTTAATTCTATGCTAATTATTGCAATAAAAACCAGATCCTGCAGCGGAAGACCCATTCTGGGAAGAAATAATCATCCATCTTTCGTAGCTGTAGCTGTGCTGCTCGAGAAGAAGCTTATTTACAAAATGGCAATCTCCAGAAAAAAGCTGTTATCGTTGCCTGACAAAGCCATATATTCTGATACCTTCTGGGGGGCTCTGTCTGGGAAATTCCTCTTTTAAACCAAACACTATAAACCTCAAATATGGAAAAACCCCATCCTGTTCAACCAAAAACAGCTGTAAGGCTAATGCAACCCACCGTGCCACAGAAATGGTGCTTGGAGATCCCTGCTTTGAAATCCCTGCTTTTGGTTTAGAGCAGGAAAATCATATAACCTCTAAATAATTTATATGTGAAAAGATGCTTTTAATAAAAGCATCAATGGTGTGTAAACAAACATGAAATTCCTAAAGCAGACTTTCCACATTTTGTATGGTTACTTAAACGTGGATGAGAAACATCCTTTTTACCCCCTGGACAAAAAACATCCATCGTGCAGGATGGCATGAAAATGCCCTTTTTCAGTATGCAGGAAACACAAAAAGCCAAATAAAGCCATGAACCCGCAGAGTGGTTGTGAAAGGGATGAAGAAAACCCAACCAAGCAGCAGGACTGCAATCTGTTCCCGCTCCCCCCACGTAGCGCCGCGGTCCCTGAAGAGGCTCTCACACCAGATTGCACTGCCAGACAATCTTATGGAGACGGGAACCTGCACTTGGGCCTCGGCCAAGCCAGACCCCCAGCGCCTCTTTCCTGGACTGTCAAGACGCAATCTTCCTCCAAGAGCTGCTTGTACCCCGGGATGCCAGCACCCATGCAAAGGGCTCTGCTCCAGCTTCTCCATCTCTGCTCGCTGGGTATCCATGAGGCCTACATCCAGCATTCCCAGGCACGTTCCTGGGGAGCAGCAGAACAGCTCCGATACATCGCCCCGCTGTAATGATGGAGCCTGAAGACGGGAACATTGGACCACAGGGACAGCATGTTGAAAGCAAAACATTTTATTACCATCGGTTAAGCTTCATAATGCACGCTTATGAGTAAGAGAGAGGTTATATGGAGATCACTTTGCTCCCTACCAACTGCAGCTTCTGGGATTAAATGCAGCAGCTGTTGAGCGGAGCGGAACGGGACCAGTGGAAAGAAAAGGAGAATAAAATACATTTGAAACGGCGGGGGGTAGCTTGGCAGAAAACAGGCCCCTGACTTGAAATTCAACGAGAAAGGTGTTGGTTTTTTTACTGCTGTACTAAAAGCCACGACGTCCTGGACAACAGCTGGTGACCAAGCACTGCTGTGGAAACGCACCCCTCTAACTCAATACCCACCTCAGCAAGCACCACCTGGAACGGGCGCCGCAGCTCCGACACAACGCGGGAATGCTGGAGGGGAACGCTTTTCCCTGGGGCCACGACACCTCTACAGTCAATGGATCAAGCCTAGGATGCTGCCAAAACAGGAGCTCCTGACTAATCGCACCCCCGCAGGAGTCTACGGGAAGTTTTGGTGGCCGTGGAGGCAGAAGGGTGGATGACAAGGGGGATCTATCCCGAATTCTGGATGGTTGGCTAGCTCAGCGACAGCGCCCTGCAAGGCTCGCCTGGGGTTGACTCAGACGTGCGATTTTTGGTTTGTTTTCTGTCCGTTTCCATGCAATGTTTTTGACAGTAAATGCCAGCCTGAGATGGTTTCTAAAGAACACA
Organism: Monarcha castaneiventris obscurior; assembly: GCA_026261815.1. Taxonomy (NCBI): domain Eukaryota; kingdom Metazoa; phylum Chordata; class Aves; order Passeriformes; family Monarchidae; genus Monarcha; species Monarcha castaneiventris. The sequence continues at coordinate 1,337,724 of JAMPIT010000622.1, forward strand.
AGTTTCTTCCAGCAGAAATTGCCCCTTCAATCTAAGATCAAAAATCCAGTTATCTTTCCTAGAGGTCAGAGGCCACAAAAAAGCTATTTTGGACCCCCGGCTGAAGAGTCACTAACACACTTTACCAGCACCAGCTTTTTTAGCCCAAATCAGTTTACCTTCCAGCCAATCTTCCACAAGCAGCTTCAAATTGTATCAAACCCTATCCAGAGGAACACTCTGCTTTCCCCTTTCCTGATATTACCACTCTCATTTCACAACAGTTTCTGCATTCAAACAGAATTCAAAGGAGAAAATGCCTCTGCTAGTGAAAGGGGACTGCAGTTATTGCTAGCACAAAGCTACCAATTTTTCTTCTAGCAAACAAACCGCTTGGCTAGAAAGGTGGGAAGCTCTTGGAAGACTGAGAGCCTGGAGGAGGCTGGTTTTTAGGCTGAGGCAAGTGAAAAATCCCCATATTGTGGCCTCTTGCTTGTTTTGTTTTGCACAGCATCTTCAGCCTCGCCGAGAGGAAGAGGATGGCGTGGGTTTTCAACAACGAGAGAGAGCACCTCAAGGGCTATTGCAACAGCTCAAGGGCTGCAGTGGGGAGGAGGAGGGTGAGCTTCCTTCTGTGGAGAGCCTGAGGAGGGAGGTTTAGGGAGGTTATCCCAGCTTTAGAAGGTGTCTCCTAAAAGCGGGAAAGAGCTGTGAAAAGCAACAGGTTAAACTGCAGCTTGATGCTGCAGGCAGGAGTTAAGTGGGCACCACCTCTGCCTCGTGCTCTGGATTGGGGGTTTTCTTGGGGTTTCACACATATCAGCACAAAACACACACTGCCAAACAGACAGTTTTAAGCTGTTTTCCAAAGAAAAGTCTCTGTAATATGCCTTCACCAAGGTAACCCACAGTAAAAAGCTGGCAGCATCCATGAAAATGTTCGTCAGGCGACTCCAGCACCTCCCTCCTCTTTTTTTATTTCTTTTTTTAAAATAAGACAGCTAGAAGGAACTTATCAGTGGTTAGCTCAAAGGGTTACCCCTGGCAGCGCTGAGGGATGACTGTGCTGACATCAGCAATAAATGCTGCTAAGGAGAGGGGGCCGGGATGCAGCAGGATTACGTGCACACTGCATGCTGGCACACGCTGATCCCAGGACAGACATGTCTGTAGGCTCGCCAGAGTGGATGCACCAGGCAAGAGGTGAAAGTCCCACGAGGCAGAAAAGGAAGGATGAAAGAGTGGGGCTCCTGTGATATCCAGGAAAAAGCTGTTGACACCTTCCCTCTGAGTTACAATGGGATACACAATACCTGTGGGTGGCATTCCCTTGCCTAGCTCAGGTCTCTGCTGCTATTTTGACCCAGGTCCCAAGGGCAGGCTCTGGCAGTCCCTGGTCCTGGTGCCTCCCACTGCAGCAACCGGAGCCAGAACAGGACTGTAAGAGAGTAGACAGGAGCTTGGCAGAGGCACAGCTCTTATCTCCACATCTTCATACCCGCTTTGCTGTGGGCATGTTCATCCCACGTGCCCGAATTTACTAACCCACATCAAACCCCTGGGTCGACTCCTAAACTGATTTGGAAGCGTTTGCTGTTACACACGCAGAGAAAAGCGACTCTAATTGCTCTGCACCCCATTTAAATGTCCTGGGGAGAATGAAATCCTGGCACCGCGCAAAGAAACCAAATTGAGGTTGCACATAACAAAGGATCCAGGCATGCCATTGAGCTGTGGTGGGAAGGAAGATCCTGAGCTCGGAGCAGCACTTGCAGCAGATGCAGCAAAGCTCATCCCTGGGGAAGCTGTCAGACACTGCCTACAAGCGAGATGGTGCGCGCCGGCTGCTCGGAGGAAGCAGCGAGTCTGCCGCCAGCACAGGATCAAATCTGCCCCAGGTACCTGCTTTGTGCAACCCTAATTGAGATGGGAGCCATCCCTGAGGGAAGGACTGACTGCATGGTTAAATAACCCTCACTTTGCTGCAGCTTCACCCCAAGAATCTGCCCCAGCCTAGGGGTAACATCTGCCAGAACCCCACCACCCATGCAGCGGCTGCAGAAGCACGTGAAAGCTGCAGAACAGAATCCCTGGAACGGTTAAGGCCAAAACACACCAAAACAGACACAGGGCAAAACGACTGTCTGGGGAAAATGTAACCAGCTCCACATCTCTTTTCCTACACTGGCTGCAGCAGTTAGCAAACGCACAGGGAGGGAGGGAACCAAGGCACATTCGGGCTTTGCACAACATTTCCAGAGGGATTCATAATGAAAGCTTAAGAAAAAGGTGCTGAACTTCTAAGAATAAAAGAGATTTAGGGCCCTCAAGCCAGGTCATGCACAAGACATGAACTTGGTGATCCAACGGGGAAAAGGAACAACACAAGCAGGACCAGGCCCTGCCGGCAAAGTGAGAGGAGAATGTCCCTGTGCACTGAGCTATATAAACACCTACAGGGGCTGCTGCCTGTGCTGCTTTAGTGACCTTGATGTTTTGCAAACAGATGGAGCAAGAAATAAAATGCCAGCTTAAAGGATACGTTCTGAGGTAAGAGGCACAGAAGTTAGGTTCACCTTGTGAAACACGGTGCCTATTCTCAGCTTGTAAGTAAACATTTCAGCCAAAACACATTTTCCCTAATTTTACCAGGAAGGGGGGATTATTAAAAACGCTTAAATTAAAACACCTCATCACTTACTACAGAGATGTGCACATTAACTGAGTTGTTGAATCTAGGATAAATCCTACTGCCAAGAACTAGATCAAACCCTTGCCCTCTGTCCTTGGCTGTCAGTAGCCTCTGCTCATCCCTGCTGTGACATCTACCTGGGAAAAACTCCTTTAAAAGTGCCACCAGCACAATGCTCCGCTTCTCAAACACTTTGCCATGTTTATTGGAGTCTCAGGAGAGAGACCGTCCTTGGAGGCAGCTCAGATCCCTCACAAATCCCTGTTCTAGGCAGCCCTATAGAAATCTCAGGAGTGCTCAAACATGTAGAAGGAAGGCAAAAGCAGCTCTCGTGAAGACAACCCAGACAGAAACATCTGTTGACTGCACACTGAGCTGCATTTACTCCAGAGCGCTGCTCCATCACCTCTCTCCCAAAACCTGAGGTCCCTGGCCTTAGATTCTCCCTGCCAGCTTCCTGGGGGAGAGAAAGACTCTCCTTTTACATCAGGTACTTCCCAACCAGGCAGCAGCACAGCAACCTCCTCCAGGCCCAAAGCAAAAATGGCAATTTGCAAAACAGCAAGAGGTCCAGGGGGAACTTCCAGAGACAAAACAGCTCCTGTTCAACACCAGTTGCCAAGGGAAGCGCTGGGAGCAATGCCAGCGCCAGGCTCAGCTCCCTGTGAGCCCTGAGGTTTGCTCTCATGCTGCAAAGCCGCCGGGGTCCACTGCTGCCAGCACACGACGTGCTCCAGCTCACCCTTTAACATGGAACAGCAGGGATAATTAATTTATGTTAAAAATACCAGGGCTGCATTGGCACATCCAGCCTTTTCCCTAGGAAGAGGAGGGAGGAAATAGCTGCCTGACACATGTTGGTCATATGCCTAAATGCCCTTCTGGATGAACATACAGGTCGAGTAGTGACAATGTGGGACAGGAGGAGCTTCTCCCTGGCTAGACCTACACAAAACTCTCAGATCTCCTCACACTAAAAACGTTACCGAGGGGAAGTTCATGCCAATATTTCTGTGACTCTTCATATGATGAGAACACACAATCCTGGGAGATTTAGGAACATAAGGGAAAACCTGTATTTGCAAACATGCTGGCACAGGGAGCTTATATTGTCTCTTGATGCTTTCCTTACGTTTGCGTTTGAACAGACTCATCAGAAAGCAACAGGAACACGACCAGGGCTAAAAACTACCCTTGGTGGAAGATTTTGTATTTCCTTTGCAAAGGATGCAGAAGAGACCTGACAACAGCCTTTAATTATGTGTAAGAGCTGCAGCAGGGAAGAAACCAAATTGTTTTTACAACTCCTCTGGAGAGCATGGCCTGTAAGGCAAAAAGCAATAGAATTAGATGGAAGCTAGAGACACGTGCACTGGACAGCAGAAGTAGTATCAGAGAGGAAGAAGGGCGAAACAGCTTAGGGAGGGAAGCTGGGCATATCCAGCATGGGAAGTTTGAAAGAGCAGATTTTTTCCAGGTTGTTCAACTTGGGAAAAATATGGATGCTTTTTGCTCTGTACCTGGCCCTGAAACACACCCTTAGAGGCACCTTTGCACTTACAAATTCAAGTTTAGTCAGGTAGGTTCCAAACCTTCCAAACACTACATTTCATCCCAAATTTCTCCCTGTCTCGATTTTGGGTATCATCAGTATTGATCAGTATCAGATCATCACAAGAATTCTTACAACCCTTTGAGGTAGGGAGGTGTCATCCACCCCCTTTTAGCGGTGGAGAACACAGGCACAGGCAGGATAAAGCCAAAGTGATCCCATCTCCATCATCAGGAGGCCCAGCTCCACACACTGACAGCTTTCCCAGAGTCCAGGCAATTACTCCAGCACTTCACTGGTTCAAAGCACAGCTTTCAACAGCTGTTGACACCGACCCCTGCTGCACCTCAGACCTCGGAGTGCCGGGCCCAGGAAAGCAAAGGCGGTACAAGTGGTGATCATCCGCAGAGTCTTGTTAGAAACTACACAAACCCCTTTGCAAAGACAGGCACGGCATTGCTTCTTGAAAGCCACTTTCTCTCCCCTCTGATCCCCTCCAGCCTTCACCGACACCTTTCCTTTGCAATGGAAAAGAGCAGCTGCCCCATCGATAACACACAACTCTCCATCACTCATTCCTGGAGCAGGAGGCAGCCAGTGCAGCGTGTGGAGCAAGGCTCCGGTGAAAAGCACATGCCAGCATCCATAAATTGGGATGGCATCAGCAAACCTTACAGGCCACCAACACTTGTGTGCTCACCTAAGCGTCTGCAGGTATTCCTGGGCAAGCCCCTCAGCCCAGCAAGAGCCAAGCCACCTGAGTCTCCAAGAGCGAGCTGTAAAAGCAGTAACTCCACCCATCGGACACACTTGGCCCCGGTGGGTTTGTTGGCAAGATCAGACACCTGCAGAGCATGTTACTGTTCCCAAAGAGGAAGGAGAACCAGCCCAAAAGAACCACCCTGGTCCCCGAGTGGAGCATTAGGATCCAGGCTCTGTGTCTCCTTCCCCAGCTCTGTGGGACTCCGGCGCTGAAGGCGCCGCCTATTCCTCCTACTACGGATAAAACCATCATCATGCTCTATGATTCCCTGGAGCACGCATCTTGTCCTCGCTTCCCTCCGCCCCCTCCTGCCTTTTCGTTCCTCTTCCTCGGTGGGAAGCACTTATCTCTGCTCTTACTCCCCCTCTCCCTCTGCATTGTGCCAACAACATGTGCTCCCAACAAGGACCAGATGGGAATACTTGTAAGAGCCTGGGGTTAACCCGTGTCTTTTATCCCACATACTCTCTGCTGTTTGGAAATGCAGATTCTATTGCACGCAATTTCTAGTGTAAAGATTTAAGGTTAGTAGTAGAGTATGTTGATATTGCTTGTGAAACCCATCTCGCTCCTATTGCACCCTGAATGTCTCCAATATGGGAAACAGGAAAGACGACGGATAGCGTTTTAATACCTCAAAGGGAAGGACCTATTGGAAACAGGGGGGAAATAAGTATCTGTAATATGACCGTGCATACATATCTCTAATATTCCTCTCTCCCTTGCCTCTGCGTTCATTTGTGCCCACACATGAACTCACAGATGTTGTGCCAGCACGGTGCCGAGTGGGGCTGGGCACGGAGCCTCGGCTTTCGCCGGCTGCCAGCAGCCACCACCAAGGGCCATCTCTGCCTCCAATTAATCTCCGCGTGGCAAACGATCACGGCCAAGGACAGACGCAAACTCCTGCCTGCAGGATGGATTCCCCCCACTGCGGTCAGGAAATCCATGCGACCGTCTGCGTGTCCAACCAACAACTCCGAGGCAGGAGCCGTTATCCCGCCTTGTTTAATACTGGTGTGTTGGATGGGTCTGAAACCCCTAAAAGATAGAATATGTCTCTTTAAGTTTCTACTCTGTGCAGAGCTAGCCATTTCCACGTGCCACTCCAAGTGTTTCAACGCAGCCTAGCAATTAAGAAGATGAATTAGCAAGTCACTAATGACGGTTTTGTTGGGGGGACAGCCAGGCCCCTCGAGGCTAGGCCAGCAGGAACACAACCACATTTGCCACACATGAGAAGCCAGCAGGCACCTGCACCCTTCCAGAAGTTGGTGCACACGAGAGAGCCCTGAGGCTGGAGGTTCGGGTTCCGCGTGATGCCTCCCTGCGCATGGGGAAGGAGCGATCTAATTACATCCATCACAGAAATGCCAAAACGACATCCGGCTTATAAAACCTCAATTTATGCTTTGACATTTCTGGAAAACCAATTTTTAATCCATGTCATCTATCAGGAGTTCTTGATATTTTACTTCACCTCGATGCTTTAGAATACTGTTGCCTTTATTGAGGTGCAGGTGGGGAACTGAACACAGGCTGACAAAATATTAGGAAGAAAAATTGGTGTCAGCCCATGAAAGCTTCTGCAGGTTTTGGAGGAACAGAACAGCAAAAGATCTGGCTTCAGCTTTTTCCAAATCCCCCAAATACAAAAGCACCTCGTCCCCTGGCCGAGGCTTTTTTCCTGTGGTCATGACAGGATTTGGCCATTTTTAGGCAAGACCAGATCACCCCAAACAATACTTTTTGGCAAAGGCTGTGAGGTGACAGCCATGCTCAGGTATAGCTTATGGGGTAGCCTTTAATTCCACTCTTTCTTGAAGAAACTCTTAATTTCAAACACAACCTTTACTCGAAAGGAATGGAACGGTAGGAGGGGAAAGGTGAATTTTAAACATCACAATATGTTAAGTCATTAAAAATAAAGGGCAACTTAATTTTGGAGTAAGCAGCATAGAAAATTAAACAGGTGGTCTAATTTTCTTCAGGAATTCCTTCATAAATCATATATATCTAGTGTATGTACAGCAAAAATGGGAATGCCATGGAACTGAAAATGCTTATTAAGTAATTTTTGACCTGGTGCAAAATCTGCCCAATAAAAATACACAATAATAAACTCCTTTCTACTATAAAAATTACTAGAATTGGATAACAGGACTGCAAGTCACGCAAGCAGAAGGCTTCCTAACCACCACCAACTCCCTTCCCTGGGAGTTTAGGTCACTTCAATAGGCCATAGGGGGAAAAAAATGATGCAATTATCAGACTAGGACATCTGTAGCTGAAAAAAAAAATGTGCTGACATTGATTTTGGTAATTGCTTGGGGGTTCTTTTTTGTATAAAGGACAGGATCTTAATACTTCTGCTTGGGATTTTATGAACATGGCAGTACAGATTTGCAGAGCCAAGGGTTGTAAAACAGCACGGAGACATGACGTGGCCAGCAGCTGCCTCTTCCTTACAGCTCTCACCTTGCCTCAACGACGCCTCCAAGGAAGAGCTTTGCTTTCTTTTAACTACGTCTTCCCTCGCAGCCTCGCCGAAAACCTGTGGAATTCTTGCCAGGGCTGCGGCCAAGAGCTCGCACGCAGCTCTGGGCGGAATAACATGTTTATCCAGACCGGTGGTGGGAGCAGACGTCCCCTCCTCAGACTGCACTTCAGATAAATAAGGTTATTTCGCTACGAGCTACTACAGGCTACAATATACTCACATAAATATATTAATGCCTATACGTGGATATGAATTGGTATATATCGGATACAGATAAGAAACACTTACGACGACGAGTAGATACCAATAACCGCTGCAGCTTCTCGCTGGGTAAAGTCCATCGTCCATCCAGGCTCCATGCCAGGAACCTGCAAGGGAGGGTTTCACCATCCCTCCAGCAGTGCCCAGCGGGTCGCCCTCTTCACACCAGTGCAAAACGCTTCCCAACCCTTCCATAGCTCTGTACTTTACCAGGAAAGCCGGCTCCACGGGCCGGACTCAACACAACATCCCCCCAGCTGCAAGGCAGGGGAAGCCCCCGCAGCCCCTTCCACCCGCGATAAGCTTTTCAGGGATCACCCCACCTTTTGTGCCAGCAGCGGGGAAAGCCAGGTACAAGGCAGCTGCTGGGCTTGGCTTTGTCAAGACTACAAGCACAAAGCTCAGTTTTAAGCCTCGACAGCAGCACTGGGGGGCCCAGTTTGCAGAAGGGGCGAGGAGCCGCTGCGACAGCGGAGCTGAAGACGCTCAGCAGCTCTGCACATTGCAATTTAAAAAAACCAAATTATCATCCCACTCTGGGTGGTTTGAGAGGATCCTCAACACGGCGCCTGTCCTCCTCTAACATACGAGCGGAGCTGGACCAAGCAGGATCAACAGGTCTCTAACAGACACGTGCATGCAGGAGACGGCTTCTCTCAGCATTAGACTACGTTACCAAAGCATCCCCTTACCGGAGCGGGAGCAGAAATGTGCTCCTAATATTATTTACACAATATAAAGTGCATTAGGATTTAATAATTCAACTGACAGACTTTCTGCCGGGACCATACAATTTTCGAAACAGAGGTGAGGGCTTGAATAGGAAATTCTCTCATGAGAAAAAGAGGTTCAGACCGGTGCTCTTCACCCTGTCCTCCTAAGGATTGTTTTTGGCCGTTCTTTCTAGTGCAAATAAGCTTTTGTTTTCTCAAGTTTAAGGGACATGGCAGTTTCAGGGCGTCAGGAACGAACATTTAAAACACATCAGGGGTTCAGTGTTCCCGAGCATCTCGCTGGGCCCTTCTGGGCGCCAGCAGCCCGCGTGGTCACCGCTGTGGGAAGCTGAAGACGCACTGCCAAAAATACAAAGGAACCCGTTTCCGAATCTCACCGTTCAAGTCTTGCATTGCTACACTCCGAGTGCATCCCTACTACCCTCCAACCCAACATCTGCTACCCATCGTGTGGAAACCCGTTATCCTCCAACCCAACATCTGCCAACACCAGTGTTTTCCGTTGCGGTGGACACCCATAGCCACTGGTCTACCCATGAGTGATCGGCAACGAACGTGAGGATCCCGATCCGGGTTTGGATACTAAGGTGCATCCCGTGCCAGGGGAGTAAATGCATTAGCGGATCCGACGGCATAGCTGCGTGCCAGAACCGAGGCCGGCCCAGTAGCCAGCAGTCGTTGGATTCCTGGGTGATATTTACAACAAACTAATGGCATCGGAAGGCCAATTAATTAACAAAAGATAAAGGGTTTGTTTTAAAAAACGGGCAGCAATAAGGAAAGCCATTTTGCATCCTTTTTTCCTTTTAAAACGGTGAAGAAAACATCCCTTTCCAATCACGAGTAATTTCCTCACCAACACTACAGGAACACAGGGAAGGCATGAGCACTTACAACACACGTGGCCACTCGGGCTAATTCCAACCGAGGAGCTTTTACGATCCCTTGAGGCAAAGGCGGGCAGGGATGGGAGATGCCGAGCTCGCAGGGGAGGAACGCCACATAGAAACGGGAAGGAGAGCGTAAAAAGTTCGTACATTCATAGCTCCGGTTTGTTGGACTAGAAGTGAATTTTTTACCTCAGGCACTGTGACGGGCAGCAGCAGTCAGCGATGCGCTAACGTGCGCATCAACGACTCATTCACTAAATTCTGGTTTCACACCGTAACAGAATGTGGAGTTCTTTTAAAGTGGGGTTTTGTGGTATTTTTTTTCAAATTGACCTGTTAAAACCATTGGGACCAAAGCCCTAAGAGCAATGATGAACCAGTATCCTGCTCAACTCCCGCTGATTCATCACGGTCCGCTGGCTGTTCGAGTGATGGAGCGAAAACTTCTCTTCCAGGTTTGAACAGGGACCTGAAAGAGCAACCTATGGAGAAAGGGATGGGAGATTTTGACACTAAGCCAAAGGCTTGGTTGCTGTAACTGCTATATGTGGTTTTAAAGGGGGAATCACCTAAAACAGTGAAATTAATTTTCTTACTTCTTGTCACAACCGTAACATTTTCCTAAAGGTTCTTTGGTGACTTTGGTGCAAGCTGTTATTTTTTTTCTTTTTTTTTTTTTTCTTTTTTTTAAAGTTAAAACAGATTGACTAGTTTTAGTACCCAAACTAAAGTCCAGATTATCCTCTTGGTTCCCAACCCTGTCTCCCCAACCTTTCTCATTATGACATTAACAGGCAACAGCATTCGGATTGAGTGTGGCCAAGCAGTGTGCAGGTGGCTCCAGATTCGGAGTGGTGAACAGTCTGGTTGGAGATAAAAGATGTCTCTCAAAAGGTTAAAAAATAAAGCACGTCACGGTTGCATGGAAAAACAGCTGGTCCACATGCACACTAGGCCACTCTGTAATGAAACAATTTGAGTGATTACAAATATCTCATCAGACATGGTAATGCCTGCTTAAAACAATCTCAAAGGTGAGCAACACGCTACTAGAAGTACCTGGAGCTCAATCAAACTCCCGCTGGTTCAGGGGGAAGGAGCTGGTTGCCCAAAGGCTGGACAAGCCCCTTATGTTATAAATACTCATGTTTTAAGAAACAGAAAGTCTTTCATCAACCTCCCAACCAGGTAATTGCACACATTCTCCCTCCAGGCAGAGAGTTAATATCATGAGATTCAAAATTTACATCACAAAGACTCCAGGATGACACCGAAACCTTGGGGCAGGCAATCGGGACTGGAGCTGCTCAAGGACAGCTCCAGCTCCGAGCGGGGCGGGGAAGGGGGGGATGGCAGGGCACGGATGTTGTCTCCCCAACAGCACCCCACAATCAACAGGACAGAAAACCCAACAGGGCATCCACCACAGCTTCCGAAACGCGCCACGGGTGAGCATGAAAGAGATGCCTTCCTACAGGAATCCAGTGGTGCACCAAACACCCCAAAGGTCTTCCTCATGGCAGGAGGAGGAAAACACCCGGATGGTTTCCTCACGCAGGTAACAGCCCCACCGCATTAATCTGGGAGAGAAGCCGGGAGCCTCGGTCATGGCGTTCCCTCCACCTCCCAACACCCGCTCCACAGTCGCCTGCTGGAATGCCTACAAAAATTCCTTCTGAAATTCTGGACAAAATACATTAAAAATGAAAAAAAGAGACCACCAGCCTCGAACGGGCAGAACACGGAGATGAGGAGTGGGTTATTATTCGCTGCCAGTAATTCAGAAGGCTGAGCACTCCGCTGTCCTGGGATGCTCAGGTTATCTGGTCAGCACAAAACTACAGAATGAACAACAGGATCTTCTGCCCTTCACCAGCACATGACCGAGGTCTGACCGGTTATCGAGATTTTACCCATACACAGACTATTGTTTCCAACTCAACAACCAGGAGATGCCAACTTTATAACCTCTTTCCCTCCTCACACACAGACCAGTGATTCACGTGGAGCTGATTTTTGCCATAAATGCTCTATGATGACGCTGCTCGGCCTTCGGACCGAGCACGGGCAGAAGCCAGTCCTGAAAAACTCGTGATAAGCGGAAACTGATACATTTCATGGTAAGGTTCGGGGTGGGCGTACTTTTGTATCGTGTTTAAGTGCAACACAAGCCTTTTCTAGACTATTTAAAGGTCAGGGTGCCGGATTTTGTTTGTGCTGATACTCGTACTTCCAGTCTCCAACACTCGAAGCAGCTGACTCATACGGACTCGGGAGGTTGGTCCTTTCCTAAGACATACGGAGATGTTTTGGGCATAGTTTAACGTGATAACCAGACTCCTATAACATTACGTACTGGAGTTAGCAAGAACTACCAGAAAAGGACTTTACAAAAAACTGGGGCAACTTGGAATTACTATAGGTCAGTCCCTCTCACCAATTTCTGCTTGTTTTGTTTGGTTAATTGTCCAATGCACTCTATTCCAGACCCTCTTGCTCTTCACCACTGTCCCCTCTGGCATCCATTCTTTTCTCTTTATGGCTGTTGTAAATTCTCCTCATCTCTTCTTCGTACTTGATAAAATTCTCCCCGAACCGTGTCCATGCTTTGTAGGGAACTGTGATGGTGTTACGATAGGGCGGCCTCACCTCACTTACCTTCAGGAAGATGCCGTACCTGTTGGATCCTACGTCGAAGTAGAAGCGCTTGTTGTCCACTCGGAAGGAGGTGCCCTCGGGGAGCTCCGGGGGCTCGTCACCTCCCCCTCGGCGATCCTCTATGTCCCCCTCGCCGTATTCTTCAATCAGCTGGACCAAAGCATCCCTGAACTCAATCATCCCTTGCGCCGGGAGGACGATCGTCTGCTCCTGTCCCAAGCTGTGGCCAAAATACCCCATCATGCCAGGTCCCCTGCTCATGGTCTGCCTAATCCTCAAGAAGCGCCCGCGCTGGTTCTCCTTCAGGTCCAGGTAGTACTTCCTGTTGTCCCTCTCGATGTACTCCGTTTTGAGGACGCTGTGAGGGGGCTCTTCGGAGCCCACGGACACCGGGGGCGAAGGCGGCGGGTGCTGCGGCCGCCTCCGGGGATGCTGCTCCTTGTCATTGCTGTGCTCGTGCCGGTGCCCGTGGCCGCCCTTCAGGCCCAGGTGGGCGTAGTGCTCGATGAAGTCCCCCAGGCAGTCCTTCAGCTCGGCAGCCACGGACAAGGAGAGGGTCAGCTTGCTCTTCCTGATGTTGTCCTGCCTGCCCCTTCCTATCCAGACCTCGGCAATCTTCAGGAAGCGGCCGCGGGAGCTCTGTTTCACATCCAGATAAAACCGCTTCTTCTGGATGTCCACCCTCTTGGAGGCCAGCTCCTGGATCTCCATGCAGCTCCCCTGGGAGGAGGCCGGGTAGTGGTACTGCTGTTGGGACTGGGAATAAATGTTCCTGTGCAGGCCAGAGCCTCCCAGGTTCCTTCCTCCTCCTCCTCCTCCTCCTCCTCTCCCTCTTTCCATCTTTACCAATCAGCTGGAAATAATACACAACAGAGACACAGATGACAACATCAGCACCAGGGGCCTGCTCGGCTCCTCGGCGGCGGCTCCGCTCGGCGCTGCTCTCCCTACAAAGGCTCCTGCATCCCTCTCCGCTGCCACTGGCACGCAGCATCGCAGCCCAAGGATCCCGGGCGCTCTTCCCCTGCCGTGCTCCGGGCTCCCGGACAAGGAAGCCCTGATTCCAGCGGCACCCCCCGGCAGCACTCCCTGCCCTGCAGCCCCCCTGTCCTGCCCCTGTGGCACTACAGATCCTCCAGCCGTCCCACGGGGGTGGGTTATGGTGCCCTGTTTTGGGGGGCACTCACCCCTCTCCCAAGGCTGCCGCTCCCCTCTGCAGGCTCTGTCTCCGTGCCGCTGCGTTCCCCCTCCATCACCCCCTCTGCTCCTCCTCCCAGGACACTGGGGGGGCACTGGGGTTCCCCGCAGCACTGCCCTGCTGCCCCCCGGTACCCACGGAGCCCCCCCGCCGCTGCATCTCCTGCCCCAGTGCCCCCAAGGCTTCAGTTCCTTCCCCCCCCTCAGTACTGCCCCACTGCCCCCTGGTGCCCTCACTACCCTCCAGTGCCCCCACTGACTCCCAGTACTGCCCTCCTGCCCTCCCCACTGCCCCAGACGGCTCCCCCGGCCCCCTCACTGCCCTCCCGTGCCCGCAGCACTGCCCCCAGCACTGCCCTCCTGCCCTCCCCACTGCCCCAGTACTGCCCCCCGGCCCCCAAGGGCCCCAGCACTGCCCCCCCAGTGCTCCCCATCACTACAGCTCCTGCCCCAGTGCTCCCAGAACTTCACCCCTTGCCCCCCAGTGCCCCAAAAGTGCCGCCCAGAGCCCCCCGTGCCGCAGTATCGCGCCCCAGAACCCCCCCAGCCCTCCCAGAATTGTCCCCCAGTGCTCCTAGCACTGCCCCCAGTACCCCAAAAGTGCCCCCCAGTGCTCACAGTGCCTCCCCCCATCGCTCCAGCGCCCCGGTGTGGCCCCCCCAGCACAGAATCTCCTTCTCCATCACTGTCCCCCCCTACCCCCGCCGCCCCTCCGCGCCCCCCAGCGCCGCGCTCCCCGCGCCCGGTCACTCACCCCGCAGCGCCCATCGCCGCCGCTGCCCTTCAGCCGCCGCCGCCGCCGCCACCGCCTGCAGCCGGCGGCCCCGCCGCCCCCCCCGCCGCGCAGAGCCACGGGCTGGCGCTCCCCCGCCGCCCGCTCCGCTCCGCCCCGCCCCGGCCCTCCCCGGCCCGCCCCGGCCCCGCCCGGCCGAGATCGGCGGCGGCGGCAGCGCGGGGGGCGCCGGGGGGTGCGCGGCCCTCACGGCCGAGGGACTACAACACCCACAGTGCCCCGCGGCCGCCGCCGCAACGCGCGTGCGCGTCACCTCGGGTAACCTGAGCGGAGGCCGGGGGGTGAGGGGGGAGCCTGCGGTGACGTATTCGTAGCGCGACGCGGGGTGACGCGCAATGTGCGCGCCGCGCGGGGTTTGTGAGGGAGGCCGGGCGCTCCCCGGGGCTGGGCGCGGAGAGGCCGCGGCGGCGGAGGAGGAGGGAGCCCGCTCGGGGCAGGGAGCCCGCTCGGAGCCCCTGGACAGCGCTCGGAGCTGCTGCCGGCCTGCTGCGGGCTCCGCCGGCACCGCCGCCTTGCGCGCTGCGGAGGGGTCACACCGCGGCCTGCTGTGCTGGGGGCTGTGAGGGACAACAGGTGAAGCGCTGAGGGCGCTGCTGGAGGTACCGGGAGCACCGGCGGGTCAGGGGGGCAGTGCTGAGGACGGTGCGGAGGACAGGGGGTACTGGGGAGTAGCCGCTCCGAGAGGGTCCCGGCTGCCTGCTCAGCGCTGAGGGTGCTCTTTCTTGTGGCAAAGAAAGCGCGTTATCCTTTGTGTGAGGACTTGGTGGTGGCTCCATGTCCCCTGCCGCTTATCCCGAGTGCTCCCAAGCTGGATGGCCGCTTGCCGTTGGATGCTGAGCGATCCCGAGTTCCGGATGCTGGCTTAGCGCTGGGCAGGTGGGTGATGCTGTGGCGGGAGGTGGTGCAGGGTCGTGTGTCGGTACCGAAGGTGCTCGGGCACTTCCAGCTCCTTCTGGGGGCTGTGGGTGCTGCAGGGTGCCCTTTATTCCCAGCTTCTGCACTGCTCTCTTCTGTTCCTGGCAGTGCCAGCCCGAAGAACTGAGTGTCTGTAAAGGAGACCTATTGCCACGTCTCTGTTTTCGTGTTAAAATCCCTTTTCGGAGTTGAAACGAAGGGGGCAGTTGGTTGTGCTGCTGCACACCAAGGGAAAAGTTCTGCTTAGCCTGGATAATCAATTAGAAAATGAGAGGTTTTCTGTAACCTTGTTCAGGCCTGATGATGGTGACAGCTCATCTCCATTTAAGCTGCTGACTGCTCTAATTTCTTGGTTTTTGGTTATGGTTGGGTTTTTTTTGTTTTTTTTTTTTTTAATGCAGAAGTAACAGAAATGTGGAAAAAATGGATGTGGTGACTGCTGGCCTGCAGGATAAATATCCCCAGTGGATGCTTACAGAAAGCCAGGAGGAAGCTTCTTTGGGGCATAAAAAGGTGGGTCATGGCTGGGGGCTGCTTTGCAGGCTGCATGATAACCCAAATTTGGCGCATCTGCTTTGAGTTAGGCCTGTGCCTGTAAGGGAATTTTGGTGTTCCTGCTGCTCCCCCAGGAGCGTGGATTCTGCATCAGCAAGGACAGGGGATTTCTCATCCATATGATTTGAGAGCTCCAAAGGGAATGACCCCGAGTTGTGGCCTGGCGGGGGAATTGGTTCTGGCAAGGCCCTTCAGATGTCCTTCACATGTTAAATATTCCAGGAGGTTTTGCAGCTCAGATGGGTCAGGTGAATTAATTGTTCATCCATTTTGGATGTCCCATGAGTGTTGCTGTGGCCTTGGATTTTTTTTTCTTTTTGTTTTCTGTGCGTATGAGAGGTTCAGTATAAAAATGCCCACGAGAAGGGACCATCCCTGTAACACCTGAAACAGCTTCAACAGTTAGAAAACTAAGTAATGAGGGGGAAAAGCAGAGGATTCAGCTTTTATTCCACAAAGTGGGAGTAAATGATTAGTTGATTAGTAAATGGTTAGTAGCTTGGATATTAAAAATTGTCAGGTGAAACAACAATAATTTTTACTTTTTGCTCACTGAGTGCTCAGTGAACAAAGAGCTCTCAGTGAGAGATGTTGGGGCAGGAGCCCAAATGTTTTGATGAAGGGTGTGTGTGAGCCTGGCTGGGATGGATGTCCCTGGTGTGGTGGGTAACCAGATCTCTCCCCAATTTTGTTTGCCAGAAGCCTGGTATCCAGAGGAGCGTTCTGGAGGATGGGCTGCCATTCCTGGAGTTCTGTGGCTCTGTTGTTTATAGCCACGAAGCCAGTGACTGTTCCCTTCTCTCAGAAGATATCAGGTAGCAGCTCGTATTCTGTTTTTTTTTTTTCTTCTTTCCTTTGGGTGCTCCTTTCTTTTTGGAAGGGACTTGGCTCTTGGGAGTAGTTTCCCATTTGGCCTTGTTGGTGGGAGATGCCACTGCTGAATCTTTCAGTCCCTCAAAGCAGAAGCTGTGAAGGCTCTAGTGCGGGTTCATTGCCTTTCACAGTGTGAATAATTCCATGAGCTTCAGTGACTTCATGGAGAAGTGTTAATTCCTGACTTGGGACTGTGTGTTTAAAGAAAAGACAGTAAATTTGTGGTGCAAATACATTATTATTTTTCCTCTTTTTTTTGTGTAGCACAGCTCATGTTGCTGAGGGAAAGAAATCTGTACAAAACTTCTAGTGCTGTGGGATAAATAAAGGATTGTCTTTCAAGGGATCGTGGGGTGAATCAAGAAGAACCTTTCAAGGGAATAAAAACGATTCCATCATCTTTTGCCTCTGTCTGTGTGGCCAAGTTTTAGTAGTGGGGGTGCTAAAGGCCCCGTCCCTGTTGTGGTGCTGAGGGGGAAGAGGTAGGAAATTTGGGAATCCAGTGGTGGGAAAAGTGTATTAAGATGGTTTTATTTCCCCTTTTCCTGCTCTGATTTGATCAGTGGGAAATCAGTTCATTTCGATGCGTTTGCTTCGCCCATGCCGGTAATGGCTGAGCAGCCTCTCCCTGTGCTTGTCTGCACCCACAGCCTGCAGTTATTTATAAATCACGTGCTGCTGCTTGCAAGCAGACCCTGCAGAGTTTTGGAGCATTTCCTGTGGCTCTGTGGATCAGCACAGAGTGGCCCGTGTTGTGAAATGGTTCCTGTGCCTTGCACATGTGAGATGAGGAGAGTCACGGCCGGTGCACCTTCCATCTTCGTGTGAGGTGACTTAAGGTTGGTGTTGTAAATGCTGAGAGAGCAGCAGATAAATGTGAGGGTTATCTGGTTATCTGTTCCTTTCCAGGCAGAGTTTATCAGCTGGGGCTGCTGTTGGATTTGACATTGAATGGCCACCCTCATACACAAAAGGGAAAACGGCCAAAACAGCTGTAATCCAGATGTGTGTCGCTGAGGACAAGTGCTACCTGTTTCACATCTCTTCCATGGCAGGTACTGTACTTCCTCTCTTATTTAGGGCATGAACTGCTCGCTGTTTCTTGGGATTAAGTTTGAGCTTAAGCCTTGAGCAATGGCTAATATATCCTACTACATGGGACGGTAAAAATCCAACCTTTTTCTCCCCTTTCCCACTTAAAATAGAGGGTTTTATTCTTTGAGTGATGCCCGTATGCTAAGACAACCTTAGCTTGCCATGTGTGCTTGAAAACAGGGTGTAGGTTCTGAACAGGACAGAAGAGTCTTACTTGGGGATTATTTTTCTGTCTGGGAGAGAATATTTTATTCCAGTTTTAAAAATTTAACTCCCTGCTCCTATAATGAGTTTTCTGTTTAGTGCCAAAATAAACAACCTAAATAGAGCAGGCTGTGGGGGTTTTTTTGGTTTTGTTTTTTTTTTTTTTAATTTGGCTTCAACAAAAAGCCTCAAAAATGATGACTCTTGTGCTGTTTATTCCCAATCCCTGCATTATATGACATTGGTTTTTCAGTTTTGGGAAAGAATACTGGGTACCTGGTGTGATGCAGCTGTGGGGAGAGAAGGGGGTGTGCTCAGCAGAGGCTGAATTCATTATGGATGTGAAGAAAAGCTTCCAAATAGGGAAAATAGGGATGAGGGAAGGAGATGGCAATTTTATAACCTTTGGTTTAAAATGTTAGATTGAAACTATGCCTGCGAGAGGTTTCTGATTTCCCTGGGGGACTCATGCTGAGGTATAATAGCGATAATTTTAATGTTGGTGTTCAATCCTTTGTCATTTAGAGCAAATGGGGTGGAAAATTTAATTGCTGGAGGCTATTCCGTCAGGGAGGCGCGAGAGCACAAAGGAAAATGATGTGAGGAGAGGAAGCTGAGGGGAGAAGAGCCACGAAGAGCTGAAATGCTTTTGATTCTGGCAGGGGAGATGTTTGTGTGCCGATGCCGACTGTGGCTGCACGTGGGCTGCTGCGTTGCAGCAGGAGCTGGTGTTTCCTTCTGAATGGTTTTCCAAAATCCCTGTTCTTGCCAACTGGGAGATGCTCTTTGAACTGAGTGACTTGTGCAGGAACCAGAGCCAATTTCTGTTTATTATGGCAATATATTTGATCTGCAGAAATGCTGGCCAAATCACAATAAAAAGCAGTGAGTCCTAGCAAAAAAACTTTCTCCTACGGGAGGAATTGAGAGTTCTTGGACTGTGTATAAATGACAAAACCATATTTATTTATTTATTTATTTATTGGGAAGATTGTTCGTAATTTTTCATTTTTTAGTAGTTTTTTCATTTCCTTACAGATTTATTGAAGTGTGACCTGTTTCTCAGATTGTAGCTTCTACATAGTCTTCAACTTAGACTTTTTTTTTTGTTTTTGTTTTTTGTTAGTCACTTTTCTAGGAATGAGGTGGTGAAAATGGGGCACGAGTCCTCCCCTGGGAAGTGCCCATCCTTGAAGGTGTTAGTGATGACTCCCTCAGGTGAAAATCCCTTGTACCTTAAATCAGCTGCAAATCTTGCAGGCTTTTATTTGATTGAGTTCTGTCTCCTTTGTGGAGGATTTTCCGTATTTTGCAACGGCTTACGGGCTTTGGAGATGCTGTAGTTTGTCTGCATCTCACAGCACCAGGCTGCTACTGTTTGGGGGGGCGTTTACCAGTTATTTTTTAATGCTTTGGGTTGGACCTGGAATTTCCCAGTCCACAGCACAGCAGGCTGTGGCAGTAGCTGCAAATGTCCCTGTGCAGTGGCAGCCATCAAAGGGCAGAGATGATTATGCTAAAATAAAATCAGGGGTGGCAAGTGTTTGTTGAAGTACATAAATGCATATTGCAGGACTCAGAAAAGGTGATGTTTGAAGGGAAAACCAAGGCAGGTAAGCACTGTGTGCTTGTGCAGTGCTGTGTGTTTGCAGGTACTGCATTTGCACTTGGGACTAATTCAGGGTATCCAGCTGCGGGGTCCTGAAGGTATGGATTTAAATAAGATGCTCTGAATTTTAAATGGGAGCAAACACACAGGGGAGGAAGAGGCTGTTATTGTTCAAGGATGAAGTGTCTGTGGCTGTTCCTCCTGTAGAAAACGAGATGAGAAAGCTGCCTGCTTTAATTCAGTCCTGTAAGCTTGAGAATACGCTTTGATCCAGGATTGCTGTGCCATCAGTTTGGGAGAAATCAAAAATATAATGCTCGGTATCTGTGTGCATCTTTGAACATTGGGGGTTTTGCTTGCTGACAAGAGTGACGTGTTTGGGCTTGGCACACAGCATCTGGTTGGTGAATTCTGTTTTCCGAATGCTGTTGTTGGAGCAGCCCAGCCTTAGGTCCGAGTGTGTCTCCAGAGAAATCTGTGCTCCTGATGATTTCCCACGTTTATGGTTTAAACTGTGAAACCCAGAAATGTGAAATAGCAAAAACTCTGAAGAAATGATGTGGAAAATAGTAAAATAATATTTGATTTCATCTCATGAACATGGAATTTTGAGAATTGAAGTATCTGTTCCACTGGGGGGGGTTGCCTTTTTGTTACATGATTTAACAATCAGAAAGACAAATAAGGTTTTTGGGGTTTTTTTTACTTGGTTTGTCTTCAGGTTGCTTTTGTGTATTTTAAGCATTTTCCTCTTGCTTGTCTGCAGATGATCCATCACCACCAGTTGATGTTTTCAGACATTCCAGGGAGAGGTCACATAAACAGAGGAACTTTGGTGGCTTTTCCTTTAAAAGCACGGGGTTTTGCAGATGGCCTTTGTGCTTGGATTTTGTCATTTCCATTAGACTTTCTGGCATCTTCCAGTATTTCGTTTCTCATATTTGGGCTTAATCTATTTTAGGTTTTCCCAAGGGACTCAAAAGGCTGCTCGAAGATGAAACAATTAAAAAGGTTGGCATAGGAATTGAGGGAGATCAATGGAAGCTGATGAGTGACTTTGAAATCAAACTGAAGAGCTTTGTGGAGCTGGCTGACGTTGCTAATGAGAAAGTAAAACTTAAAACCTTTTTGTTGTGGGAGGGAGTCTTGTTATTGTGCTGTGCAAAAGGAGGCTTCCTTGTCTTCATAGGAGTTCAATCCCGATAGCAAACGTGTTCTGTGGAATAAAGCAGAGATCTATTGTAACTTATTTAGGAACTGTTTAAAAACATCTCTGTAAGCCTGCAGAACTAAGTACTGTCTTTCAGTGAGCCAGTTTTTAATCAACATTTGTCCCCTTTTGGGTCTGTTCACTTCTAGTATTTACAAGATGTAGCTTTTGAATTCAGCTGCAAGTGCTTTTCCTTTAATTCTTGGTGATGGAAATGGCCAGATTGTTCTGCTGGCAGTGGTGTCCTTGTCCCAGCAATGGCTGAACCTTATAAACAGGGTACAAGAAGGCAGCCCTGCTGCCATGACTGCCTGGATGCTGGAGGGAGGCATCAAGGTCTTCCTTGAAGTCCTTCCTGCCACAGAGGTGTTTCTGCCACACAGTCTGGAGCTGTAGAAATATCTTGATTTCTATGATTCTCAAGCTGGTGTCACCTCAGCTCTGGTGTGGGTGCAGCTTCCAGCACTTGGTGACCTGTTGTTTACAAGTTGTGCTGTGTTTGGCACACCCCTGAATTTCAGAGACCGTTTGATGCAGGGACACCTGTGCTGTCTTCTTAGGGAAGGGAGCCAAAGGTTCATTGCCTTCCAAATCATTCTGATTTCCAGCACGTCCCTTAAAGCTTTTCTTGCTGTATGCACCAGGCTCTTCCTTACCTGTGCTTGGTCTCTCCATGCATTTCTCATTCCTGCTGTGGTGCAGCACCAGCATTTGGAGCAGTGCTTGCCATACAAGCCACCTTAGAGTTTCTCTTCCTACTGGATTGCAAACGGTACAAATTAACTGTTTTGCTCAAGCAATAAGAGGAGCTGTTACCTCTCAAATTTGGAGTTTCCTCAGTCACTCCCCCCCTTTTTTTAAATCCCATCATTCAGCTCAGGATAATTTGTTATGAAGATGAGCAATGTGATCTCTGATAGCAGCTTAAAAGTCTTCTGCTAAAGAGGAAACCAACCAAAAATAAACTTGAAAGAGAACAAAAGAACAGGGTTATATATAATGGCACAAAGGGAGGGGAAGGGCTGGGGGAGCCTAAAAAGAACAGTTGGGAGGGCTTTTTTATACCGTATTGAAGGCAGTGAGCCGACAATGCTGCACTGCTGCTGTTCAGCTCCACGGTTGTGCATGTTTTCCAAGCTGGAATAGCAACTGGCTGTGCTTATGAGGCCTGGATCCTTGGGCTCTAAAGCAAAGTTTGCCAAACTGGCTCTTAAGACAATAGTGTGCAGCAACTGTGGTTGACAAGGGATTGCAAAAGCAATTGGAAGCAGCAGCGTGGTGGGGTGGCTTTTGGAGACTTGGGATGAGCTGCTTCCCAGCCCTCGGAATAGTGGTTAGTGTGGGCTATAGCTGTGCTCTTCTGCTTTGTGCTTGTCTTCAGGCTGACAAAAGATGTCCAACACTCACAGGCAGGCTTTAACATTCCTCTGTTTTTATTAGATAAATCCCTGGTGTTTGATACTGAGTTTTTCTAATTAGAAAGGCAAATAACAAAAAAATCCTGGAGGAGAAGGTGGGGGCGGGGGGGATGCTGTTTAAGTCTAGGGCTTTTATTTTATCAACCCAGAGGTTGTTTTGTACAGATATTTCATATTTTTGATGGTGTGACAGCACTGAGAAGAGTTACTGCTTTGAAAAACGAAGCATGTTTTGACTAACCCAGAGCTCTTGGCTTCTAACAAGGGACTGAGTACACTTTGCTCTTTTCTGGGGAGGTGCAGGTGCTTTCCTTTTTAAACAAATCCTCTGCTGTTGGTGTTTTGTTTGGGTTCTTTTCCCCAGCTGCAGTGTAAGGAGACGTGGAGTCTGAATGGCCTGGTGAAGCACCTTTTTGGCAGGCAGCTGCTGAAGGATCAATCTGTCCGCTGCAGCAACTGGGAAGAGTTTCCACTCAACGAGGAGCAGAAGCTCTATGCAGCCACAGATGCCTACGTATGTACCACACAGGATCACCATTCCAACCTCTGGGAGTAAATCCCTTCTCCAGTGTGCTCTTAGCTGCTGCTTATTTCTTTATTACCTTGTCTGCAGGTGTTCCCTGTAGCTTGGCACCATTTTTGGATGTGTTTCCTTCTGGTTTTGTCATCTTTCTTAGCTGCTAATGATGCCAAATCCTGTTAAATATCATATGTGAGGTGAAATTCAAAAGCAGCTTAGAAGAAATACAGCCTTCACTGGTGGCTAATACAGGAGAACCACAAAATGGATTATCAGGAAGATCTCAGTTGCATATGAGTTCTGTGGTTCTCTAGAAGCCCCTGCTTGTTCATTATTTTGGATGAGGTTTGGTTTATCTGCAGTTCTCTGAAGGGTTTGCTGGATGCCACTTGCTTCCTAGGAGAAAATCATTCCTTACAGCAGGAAAAGGAATCCCTTCCAGCTCTTATTTTGAGGCCTAGAGGAAGGGAGGTGGGGCAGTGGTTTCTTTTCTGACTTCTAGTTCAGTTAAAAGTTCAACCATGGAGGGTTTTAGCACCTGTGAAGACCCAAACCTAAGAAAAAGAAGAGAAATATTTTAAATTTTTTTTGTGCCTGATTGAGCTTTTGTAGCCATTTTTTTCTAGGCAGTGCATCTTTCCCACTATGCTCTGTTCACCTGGCCTGCCTTTTGGAGCCTCCCAGGAAAACATGAGGGAGTACCTTGTTTCTTTTCCGACACGTGTAGCCTAATTAGCACATTGCTGGCTTTAGGCTGTATCTTTCTGTTAGACCTCATTATTCATACCAAGGGAAATACTAAACACACCGAATCCATCTTGGTAGGTTTGTAGCTCTTCTGCTGGAGCATGGCATGAAATCTGAACGAGGTGAGGAGGTGGTGGGACTGGGAGCTGAGTACTGGGAGCTTTCTGTGTGCAGCAAGCTTGCTGAGATGAGCCACTCCGGGATCTGTGTCAGAGTATCCATTCCAGAGGGAGTCCCAGGTCAGCATTTGGCCCCTAGTGCAGCATTCTGTAACGTGTAACCTGGTCCTGATGGACAATGGAGCCAGGGTAGTGATTGGTATGATGGGAGCTGTATTCCAGTTTGGAATTCTGCTGGTTGCACTGTATTGGTGCCACGCTTTGCCTGATTAACTCCTGATTAATTTTTGTTGTTCTTTCCTCTCTGTGGAGTACTGAGTACTAATTATTTCCTTCCTCTCCTAGGCTGGCTACATTGTTTATGAAAAACTGAAAAATATGAATAAGAGTGACGGGAAATTATTTAGTGTAAGGAAAGGTAAGTTGTCCATCCAAGCATAAGGGAATTTATTCGATGTACAATTGCACATTCCACTTCCCAACAGGTGTTTTAATAGTATCAGGATTGTTTGGCTTCTTGGGGATTAGAGATGACTTGCAGAGGGAGCAGATAGCAAAAAACTCTTGGATGCCCAGGGTACCCATGCTCTGTGACTGTTTTCCATAGTGATGTAGGAATGCAGTCTTAGGATGTTGTTTGTGTTTGTCTCTGCTGTGCAGAGATGGGAAGAATTCCTGCTGTCATTCCAGTTTGTTTATGGAAACACTTCAGTGAGTCAATTTCAGTGCTGCTGATGCAGGGACAAACACGTAATTTAAGACGAAATAAGGCCACAAAACAAACCATGTTTGGAAGTAATGTTTTTATTGAGGCATATAAGTAGGACTCAAACGTTTTAGAGCAGCTTAACATTATTTACTTCATCAGAGGAGATTTTAAAATCTTAGTTTTTGTTCGGTTCTACGTTTCATAAAGAAGATATTATAGGAAGCTTAAGGGTGAAAAAGAGGTGGTGGGAGGTTTGTTTCCTTTTTGTTTTGGCTGAATTTTACTTTTCTGTTGAAGGCAGAAGTGGCAGAGCTATCCCCTCGATACAAGGTGCAGGTTTTTGGCCTTGGTTTAGTCAGCATATCTGTGTCAGCAGCTCTTTTCCAGGAGCTGGAGGGAAGCAGGGAGGGATCACTTTGCAGTGGTGCCGTTGTGTACCTGTTTTCCTTGAGCATGTGTGGAAGCTTGGCCTAATTCTCTGTGCTTGATTTTTAAGCTCTGGAAAATGCTGTCTTACCAGCTGTAGAACTTGTAGGAATGCAGTTACAGGAATGTGAATTATTTGCATATAGATGGTGGACCCCAATTATTATGAAATAACCAATTGTTACACTTGTTACAGGTGCCACATCTGAGGGTGTGAAGGAGCGCTTGGCTTCTCTGGCTGAAGAGATAACAGACCTGGCTTCTCACATCCCTGACTCTTCTGGACAACTGGAAAACTTCCAGAGGTCAGTTTTTTGCTGACTTGTCTCTACCTCCACAATCAGTGTTTTGCTTTTGATCTCTGAGGTCCCACACAACAAAGTACGTGTGTCAACAGATACCTGTATTCTGTTTGTTCTTTATATACATTTATAAAAATGTAGTTTTTTGAATGTAGGAATATGATTTTCACTGGTATAATTGCCATGGATTTGACACTGAACTTGGCCGAATTTCGTTCTGGAGTGTAGTAACTGCCTCTGTAATTTTGTTTCACCTTCCTTGATTTTATGTCCTAGGGCTGCAGAAATACTAGCCAAGATATCAGGGAATGTCAGTGCCTTAAAAACCACCCTGTTGGGCTCAGGTTCCCCTTCTGGACTGGAGAGGAGCTGTGGTGCAACTACAACACATTTTGAAGTCAAGTCAGCAAATGTCGAAGCACAAAAATCAGAATGTGCTGAGCGACCTGAAGGTGACCTCAACATCTGCTCTGATGCTACTCTGGCTGCCCTCTGGGAGGGAGAAATGAGTGGAGAGGAGGCACAGAGAGGTAACACTGCTCTGGAAAATGGAGCTCCAGCAGCGAAATCTACAGACAAGGAGGACAGAGATGACTTCATGTCCCTGGAGATTACTGAGCAAGAGCTTCAGTTCTTGGAACGTCAGGCTGCAAAGGAGCTGGTCAATGAACCTGCACCCGAGGTAATGCAAACTTGCTATGTTCTAACATTTCTTTCAGATATTTTGTTTTTAGTGGACAGGCCTCAGAGCTGAGTGTTGAGCTTAACTATCTTTGGAAAGAGGTTAAAGCATACAGGGAAGTGGCTTATAAGAGGTACAAAGGGTTGGAAGGTTGTGGGTAAAATAGAAATTACTTTGCTGCTAAGAGAATCTTGTTGATTTTGTAGGAGGCATGTTCCACAGACAATGAACAAAATGTTTCCAATGTCATTGAGAGTGATGAAGAGCTGGAAATGGAGATGTTGAAAGTGAGTGCCTCAGGGTTTATTTTTCAATTTTTTTTTCTAATGATGCTGCTCTGGGATCACGGTGGAGTGGAGTGGAGCACAGTTAAGGGGAGGGAATATGAAGCAAAACGTTGTTGCTTACAGGTGATGGACAGAATAAACACATGGATACCTAAAGAATTCAACTTGCTGGTGTTAGACTGGATTATCATTTACATCCTGTGGCATCTTTACTATACCAGCTTGGACTTGATCCACCCACTAGATTTAAGTTGTTATAACTAGGTTAAAACTTGGTTCCCATATCATATTACCTCAAATGGGCATTTTATCTACCCTTTCATGCTCCAAAATAACTTCTTTCCTCTTAATTTCTCAGTCTTTAGAAGATGTAGATGATTGTGAAGGAGTTTTACCTGAAGGAGAGTCCAGTAAAGCCAGGAAAACTCCTGACACAGAAGTGGATGTAGCACCAGAAGGTGATGAAGATGAAGGCATTGAGGAAGAGGAGGAATATTTTGGTATGGCGTTTTTAAAAAAACTTAGTGCATGATGAAATAAATCTTAAAAAATCACTGTCTGTAGAAGCAGCTGTGGAAGCACAGTGACTTTTAGTGATTGGTTTCTCAAACCGGGAAGATGAAGCTCACCTGGGTTTCTAAGGGAGAACTTGGACTGTGTCCAGATGAAAATGTAAAGCTGTGCTTGGCAAAAGAGAGCAAAGTTCTGCCATGATCAGCTGATGTCTGCTTAGTGGGAGTGAAACCCATGTATGGGGGTGTGGAGGCCCTGCAGAGCTGAGGGGACCTGCTCAGAACACAGCAGGGGGAGGAGGTGGCACCTCCCCTGTCTGCCTTTGTTCTCCTCCTGTTGCTGCTTCATGGCAGACTTGTTAAGAAATTCTGCCTTGGGAGTGATTTTGACCTGCTTTGGGGTTGTCCCTGTGGAGAGAAATCAAATGGGGGAAAAAAAGCAGGAATGTGAGGAGAAGCACACCTTGGCTTGTGTGGATGAACCTGTTGCAGATGATGCAGTTGTAATGCGTTACAGTCGTATTGCTTTATCTCATTAATCAAGCCATATGCTCTCCTCCTCACGCAGGGTCTCTGGGGAGCCTCTGCTTTTTTAATCCTTCATTCTAGCCTGAAAATATCTTGAGTTTGATGTCTCTCTTTTCCCTGGAATTGCCCAAGTTCTAACCCCCGGGTATCACGAACTGTGAGCAGACTGTTGTTTGTGGAGACAGTGCTTTGTCTTTTAAAAATTTAATCTCAAATGAGTGTTTTCTCCTCTCTCCCACTAAAGATCCACTGCTGCCAGAACCTGGAGAAAGCCACATCACATGTCTGAAGACCTATTTTGGGCATTCTTCGTTTAAACCGTGAGAATATTTTCTGTTAAAATGGACACTCTGGGGTATGTGTTCTTGCTCTTCTTTCGACCTGGATGGTGTTTTTGTTACTGCTTACTTGAAAAAAATGCCAACAGACAAATCCAGGTCTTGTTCACAGTCTATTGTATTGAAGATAATTGATCCACAAGCACTGTGAAAACTGCAGGTATTATTTGTGATCTCCTGTGAGTGTCTGCATCAAGCGCTGCCTGCCTGAGTCCTGTTAGAGATCCCCACTCTGGCACTCGTGGCCCTGCCCGCAGTACTTGGAGTGTCTGAGTGGCTGCAGTGTGCAAAGACAACAACTCTAAGGCAGCCTCAAGAGTCCCTTTAACCCACAATTCAACAGAATATGCAGTTTCATACAATTTACTTGTTATGTGTGGTGGCAAAAATAAAGTATTCCCCTTTGTTTAATTTAAAGGGTCCAGTGGAAAGTGATCAATTCTCTTTTAGAAGACAGGAGAGATAATCTTGTTGTCATGGCAACTGGTAAGTTACCATTGCATCCTAAGAAACAGCAAAAAGTTGTTCCCTTTTTGGGGGAGAGTAGTAAAACAAACACGACTTGGTTTTGTGGGCTCACCAAGGGGTTGGAATTGTGTGTTGTAGCTGCAGAGAAAGCACAATGTCTCACCTCTGCTTTTTCTTCCCTCTCAGGCTATGGAAAAAGCTTATGTTACCAATTTCCTCCTGTTTACACTGGACACACTGGAGTTGTCATCTGCCCTCTCATCTCCCTGATGGAGGACCAGGTGCTGCAGCTGACGTAAGTAACGTGGCAGCAGGGGCAGGCTGCTGCTCTGCTCCCCATGGACTCATGGATTCTGCCTGTGGCATTTCTGGGTGCTTCACCTTGCAGCTTGCTGTACAGCAGCCTCTGTGTGTGTGTGTCAGCTGCAGAGCATGTGTTCCTCAAGGAGCACACACGGGCTGTCTCAGCAGTCTCAGATCCCTGCATTTGCCACGTAGGTGAACCGGAGGCTGAGGTTGCAAAGGATGGATGCTGGGGAGAGGGTTCTGAAGGCACTTATTTCTGGATTCACAGGCCTTGTTGTGTCCGGACCAAAGAGATGGCGGGGCTGTTTGAGGCTGTGAGAGTCATGTCAGAGTTTGGTAGGGCTTCCTTTGGGTCTGAGAAGTGACATCTGAAGCAAGTATAGCTGGAAGCTGTAGGCAGTCCAGATCAAAGCTACAGCACAGGCTTTCAAGAGGGACAGTGTAATAGGTCTCCTAACACCTGGCCTCTTCACTTCTTAAGAGATCTGAGGGGGGAACTTGGGGGTGACACCAAATCACTCTGACATGAGCAGTTTTAGGCGTTGTCAAGATAAATCTCTTTGATTTTTAATACCTGATAATGCTTTCTCTACGTGTACTCGCTTCCTATTGTGAGAGCTATTCACTTCTGACACTTCTTCACTGAAGCTGTGGGAATCATGCTGAGTTGTCTAGTTCATTCCCGCCTTGTCCAACTTGGGAAGAACGGATCTTTTGTGAGAGAGGGGATATGAAGATGTTTTGAAGTGAAAAACATCAATTATGTGTGGCATTTTCCGCTGCACGCCGTGGCTGTGTGCAGATGAATGGCTGGACAGCCTAAGCCCTTGGGCTGTTACTCAGCAGGGTCTCTGTGTTCAGCTGCTGCTTTGACTTTTCCACTGTTTTCCTCAGTGGGAGGGGTTTATCCACTACCTTCCCAGTGGGTCATTCATTTTGAAGGCCGGGGAGAATGAATTCCTACAAACTACAGCAGTTTGTCTGTCAGTCTGGCTGCAGGTCGGACTGAGCAGCTGTGGAAACCAAGGGCTCTGAGATAATGCAGCAAATCACCAAGTTAAGAGGTAAAATATGAATTGGTTGAGCTGGTGACTATTATGTCATTAAAAAGCAGCCACCTGATTTAAGATTAGCAGATGCGGCATCAGCAGCCCACAAAAGATTGAACAAGGTAAAAAATGGTGCAAGGCCTACATCCAAATGTGAGGAACTGCAGCAGTGAATAGTTAAAGAAAATACATTTAGCATATTCTTTTGGATGTTTTATTTGTGGACTTGCCTCCTGTGCAAGGAAAATGGTCTTCCTTTCTCTGATTGCTAATCCCATGTGTGCCTTGTGGAGACAGCTGGAGGGGAAGTGGAAGAGCATTTGGGTGGCAGGAAGAGCCACACACCACTTTTGCTTTTTTAAAAGGTGTTTCACACAAAGATCCTTGAAGAAAGTAGTCTCTGACCTCACAGCTTGAACTTCCTTTAGAAATGCTGGCCCAGGCTGGAAGCTAAAGCTTGGAGAGTGAGTCTGTTCATGACTGTGCTTTTTATTTCTGCAGAATGACAGGGGTTCCAGCTTGTTTCCTTGGTTCAGCTCAGTCGAAACAAGTCAAGAATTCCATCAGAGGGTGAGTTTTAGCCAAGCTTTCTGGTGCTCTGGGCTGTGACATAGGGGTGCTGCAGCGGGGTAGCATGTCCCCCTGCTCCATCATCACTGCTGAGCCATCATCCTGGTTCTGGCTCAGCCCTGGAACCTGGCACTTGGGATATTGTATCCATTCACCCAGGCTGAGAGTGGGGGAGGCTACAGCCACCCTCCTGTGCCTTCTGGCTGGGGGAGATGGGGCTTATTGACTCAGCTGTGTTCTGATTTATACCTGATTTTAGTCACGTTTTAGACCTATATCTGCCATCAACACGACAGTCCTTTCTTATTCTAAAGGCTGGCAAATCTGTTTTTCCTTTTCCTGTAATGCCTTGCTTTCCTGTGGTTCTGGAATGTTTCCTATGATCTTCACTTAATTCCTCTTGTTCCCTATCAGAAATCTGTTCTTGTTCTCATATTGTTTTTCAAGGCAATCATGATTTTATTGAATTTAGGTGTCCGGGGTTTTCTGTTCTGTGACTGTGTATTTTTTTCTGGTCTTTCAGGGGTCAGTACAGAGTCATATACATGACTCCAGAGTTTTGTTCAGGGAACTTAGAGTTACTTCAGGACCTTGACCAAACTGTTGGTAAGTTGGGGAGAAGATTGTGGATGAGTTGACAGGCAGCTTAGATTGGTAATTACATGTAAGCCTTTTTAATATTTGGAGACTTTTCACCCATTTCTTGGTGACTGTAGTGACACCATTTATTCCCATTCATGACACAAGATCCTGTCACTGAGTTTGTCTGAGACAATCAGGCTTTGTGTTACAATCCAGAAAATAACAACAGATGACATCTGTCATGGTTATTTGTGACTATGATTGAGAAGCAGTGAGTGG
Organism: Monarcha castaneiventris obscurior; assembly: GCA_026261815.1. Lineage (NCBI taxonomy): Eukaryota > Metazoa > Chordata > Aves > Passeriformes > Monarchidae > Monarcha > Monarcha castaneiventris. The sequence goes on from JAMPIT010000622.1 coordinate 1,368,046, forward strand.
GAAAAGGCCCTGTTGGAACTAGCTTGAGATTTTGATCCACCTGAGGAATGTTGGATGTCTGGAGCTTGGATTGTTGTGGGGGGAAACTGTAAAAGTTCTTGGGCCTTTTTTATGAAGGAGGACTTAAAGTTGGTGCAGCAGAAAGCATTCCAGGAGCAAAAACTAAAGCACTGCTGTTCACTTCTCAGGAAAGCTTGAGCTTGTCCATGCTGTGTTTTTGTGCCTCCCAGGTATCACCCTCATAGCTGTGGATGAAGCTCACTGCATCTCTGAGTGGGGCCACGACTTCAGGAACTCCTTCAGAAGTTTAAGCTTGTTAAAGAAGACTCTGCCATCGGTGAGGTTTGGATAGGTTGGGTTTCTGCTACAAGAAAAGGGGTTTGTGTGATAGTTTGGAAATAGCAGCCTTTTAATGTCGTGCTGTGGGTGTACTGACCATGCTGGTTTGGAGTTGGAGCAGTCTCTGTCAGTGATTGGGCTTTGTGGTTTGTCCCAGTGTTTAAACAAAAGATGTTCTGCACTTGGACTACCAGAAACTTAGGAAATTTAAACTGCTTTGGATCCCTATGCTGAGGAAGATGATGTCCTTAAGCTTTTGGTTTAATATTGGGGGATTTTGTTTTACCTGACTGAGTGGCTTGTAGGAGCATGCAGCTGATTTCTAAACACTCCTCAAGCAGTTATGGCATAAGCCCAGAAATTTAGACCTGAACTTAATGTGCTTTTTGTTGGAAATGTCATCCTATGTTCCTTAAATTTAGCTAATCTCATCACTGAATTACTGTGGACTTGTGGAGGATAAATTCAGAATAAAACTTTGCATTTCAAGGGTTCTGTCCCTGTCTGCTCTCTCAAGAGCTTTGGTCTAAAATGTTCAAGAAGCTCAATATTAACTATATTTTTCAAGTGACTGAACTTATCCAGTGATAAACACATTAAAGTGCCTTGTTTACATCCTGTATCAGTTGGCTCTTGAGGTTTTTGATTTAAAAAAACATCAGTGAGAGGTCATGGATGTTACTCTGCTTCTCTTTGCAGGTCCCCATTATTGCTTTAACTGCAACTGCGAGTCCCTCGATTAGAGAGGACATAGTGAAATGCCTGAACCTGAGGAATCCCCAGGTCACCTGTACCAGTTTTGACAGACCTAACCTGTACCTTGAAGTTGGACAACAAAGTGGAGACATCTGTAGGGATTTGAAGCAGTTCCTAACCAGGAAAGGAAGGTAAGGATTTAAGCCTGGTTTTGATCCCTCATATGTATTTTTTTACGAGCAGGTGGCTTTTTTTTGTTCTGTGTCTTTACATGTTGTTGTTGTTGCTATTTTAAGCAGTTCTGTGTATGAGTTTGAAGGCCCCACTATCATCTACTGCCCTACAAGAAAGGCCACTGAGCATGTGGTGTCTGCCCTGAATAAACTCAACGTGTCCTGTGGCACCTACCATGCTGGGATGGGGAACAAGCAGAGGAGAGACACCCACCACCGGTTCATGAGGGATGAAATTCAGGTATGTAGGAAACAAAACTCTCTTGGTCCTATTTAGAATTGCAGAGTTTTTGGTAGAAGAAAATTTTGGAATTACCCATGTTACCCATGTGCTCTGTCTGCAATTCTGGGTGAAGAAATCGATGGTCTGTACTGACAGGAATAAGATTCCTACCTTATCTTTCAAATGTCTGTAGTAATTCCCTGAAAAATGCATGGTATCCAAGGAAAATGGTGGTAGCTGGAACAAGATCACAGCTTCTGTCAGCTGCTTCTTTCCTAGGCAGCAGAGATTTCCTGGGACTTCTTGTGTTCCTTTTCATGATCTGTTTTGTGCCTGTTGAGAGCACTTACTTGAAAACGCTTCTGCATTTGCCACAGCACATCCATCCCTCTCGTGTTTGTAATCCTGTGGCTGTGCTCTGGCCAAACTCGGACTCAGCACTGTGGGTCTGGAGCTGTTGTAATTCAGGCTGAACTTTGAGTCTGTGGCAGCAGATTCACACCAAGTGTGTGAGCATTAACGCAGGCGTATTCTTTGGGATTGAAACATAGGGTTACTTTAAACACTTGAATAATGGGATTTTAAATAAAAGCTAGTTCTGCTGAAGTTAACTGGAATACAGAAAAGGCACAGAACTTAGCTAAAGTTGATTAAAAGAATTAATGATGAGTCAGAAAGTTAAGTATAGGATAAACTCTGATTACTTGGTATTTGTTTAGCTGTGCTTATAATAGGCAATTAATAATCTTAGAGGGAAAAATTCAAAAGAAGGCCTAGACAGTTATAAATTCTTCCACCTGCAACTTATTTAAAAGCAATACAGGAGGGGACTGGGAGTCTCCCAAGGTCAGGGGTATTGTTGAAAACCAGAGAGGTGAAAAGGTCAAAGTGAAGAAGACCAGTCTTACTTCATCAGGACAGCCCCCTCCTCATTTTTTAGGACCACCAGCCCATTTCATAGAACGAACTGCGCATGCTTAATGACTTTTTAGCTAATTTTCATATAAAGCGGGGAATGGGAGGTGTCTATGTTATAAATATGTGTTTGTATTTTGAATATTTAGAACTTTCGTGGATAAACAGACTTTGGATTGCTTTGTAATCTCAGAGCTGTAGGTTCGGCAGCGATCCCTGCAGATTCCCAGTGCTGCAATAAACAGACACTTTCTAACCCTAACAAGTTAGAGAGGCTTTGTCCGCCTCAGGTGGATATTGATATTAGATCTATGTCCATATTTTAATAACTCAGGCTCACTTGAAGGCACGTGGCTCCTGTTTTGCAGTGTGTGGTGGCTACGGTGGCATTTGGGATGGGCATCAATAAGGCCGACATCCGGCTGGTGATCCACTACGGCGCCCCGAAGGAGATGGAATCCTACTACCAGGAGATGGGGAGAGCCGGGCGCGACGGGCTTCCCGCTGCCTGCCACGTCCTGTGGGCTGCAGCAGACTTGGGCTGCAACAGGTAAAGCTCTGGGGACCGCCCTGCTCCCCCTCCTCAGGGCCTTTTGCCGTGGGGCTCTGCAGTTCAGTAGCCTGTGGGATTGGAAGAGCCTCTCTGTCTCCTGTTTTACCAATGTTTTACCCTATATTCAGCACTGGTGAGGCCACACCTTGAGTGCTGTGTCCAGTTCTGGGCCCCTCAGTTCAGGAAGGACGTGGAGACACTTGAGCGTGTCCAGAGGAGGGCGACAAGGCTGGCGAGGGGCTTGGAACACAAACCCTGTGAGGAACGGCTGAGGGAGCTGGGGTTGTTTAGCCTGGAGAAAAGGAGACTCAGAAGAGACCTTATCACTCTCTACAACTTCTTGAAAGGTGGTTGTAGTGAGGTGGGGGTTGGTCTCTTTTTCCGGGCAACAACTGACAGAACAAGAGGACACAGTCTTAAGTTGCGCCAAGGGAAATACAGGTTGGATATTAGGAGAAACTTTTTTACAGAAAGAGTGATAAAATACTGGAATGGTCTACCTGGGGAGGTGGTGGAGTCACCATCCCTGGACGTGTTTAAAAAGAGATTGGATGTGGCACTCAGTGCCATGGTTTAGTTTAGTTGAGATGTTAGGACAGAGGTTGGACTCGATGATCTTGAAGGTCTCTTCCAGCCTGGTAATTCTGTGATTCTGGTGATTCTGTGATTCTATGTCTAGAAGAATATGAATAAAGTGCTCTCCTGAGTATGCCCCATGCTCTGAGGATCTCTGAGGAGAAGCGGGCAGGCAGCTTGGGTCTGGTTTTAGTAGGGTATTTTTTCTAGCTCTTCCTGGTGAGGTAGAGAGCATTGTCTGGCATATTTTATTTTTGGTGTGGGACAGGGGAATAGTGGTCAGCATTTAAGGCTCTGCATTTTTTGCTCCTGTCTCAGACGCCTCCTGAATGAGATCCGCAACGAGAAGTTCCGGCTGTACAAGCTGAAGATGTTGGCAAAGATGGAGAAGTACCTGGTGTCCAATAGCTGCAGGAGGAGGTGAGTGCTGGAACCTATTTAGTGCTTTGTCACTGCAGGCAGCTTTGCTAAGAGCTGCTGTGACTTGGTCACAGCTGTGGGTTGTCACCAGAAGGCATTTTGGACTCACAATGTGTTCTACAAGCACAGAACATTCTCTTCTGTATTAATAAGCAGTATCAAAAGTACAACCTTCAGCACATTTGTACGTTTCCTTATTTGCTTTTTTGAAAAAAAGACTTCTTCTTTTGAGGAACCAAGGCTAAATAATTGGTTCCCCAGTGAATTAATTAATGATGCTGATTTCAACTCCATTTTCTGCAATAAATTTAGTGTGTAAATTCTTGGTCTTTCATTGAATTCTTTTCATTCCCTTGGGTAGAATCATCCTGTCTCATTTTGAAGACAGACAACTCCGAAAGGTTTCCTCTGGCATCATGGGCACAGAAGAATGCTGTGATAATTGCAGGTCCAGGTAAGCTTTCTTCCCTGAAGGCTGATCCTAGAGGTTATGTTCTCTCAGACTGACTTACAAGGCAAATTATTGAAAAGAATTGACTTCCATGCATCTGATCTTGCAGCTGTTCAGCCTGAGGTTTAGTTTTGAGCAGCTCTCTAACCTTTTGCTACTGAGTCGAGCAAGCCGTGATGAGCTCTAAGTTAGGCTGTGGGAAAGCCTGGAAACAGAGCAGGATCACGGCTCCTAAAAGGGGTTCAGAGCAACACCCTGAAACTATGAAAAACACTTCTGTTCATCAGTTTAAGCCCTGTTAGGTAATTAATCCCAAAAGACAACACAAATGGTGTGTGGTACCAGGTGTCTAAGGCTGAATTGCCCCAGTGTCCAGGGAGCTGTTCTCCTGTGCTGACATGTGCTCTTTTAACCTTGCTAATAATTTCATGGATGTGCTGAGGGGGACTCAGGAGGCTGATAGTCACAGAGGTATGAGCAGAAACACCTTCCTCACTTTCTTCTGTAGTTATAATAAAGCTTTCCCTGAAGTTAAAGTCAAGGATTCCTTGCTCCTGCTGGTAGCCTGATGCTTTCTGATCCCAGGCAAGATGTTAGGCTGCGTTGCTTTCTGGTGAAGTGTTACCAGTTCAGGAATTTCTGTATGTCAAGGATTAGGACATCTTTGCCTGGCCTCTATTAGAACTAAGTAAAAAAAGAATTTAAAATATCACAATTTCCTCTTTGCAGCTACCTTGCTGTGCTAATCAAGATCCAGGTAGTGAATTTGTGTTGCGGAACTAAAATAACTTGAAACAGATAATTTTCCTTTTTCTCCTTAGAACTGGTTTGTGCCAGTAATTTTTCAGTGGGTTCTTTCAGTCAGTAACAAATGCATTAACAAACCTTATGTAGCCTTTAATGGGGTCACTCTTTACTCCTGGTTTTTGTTTTTCCTTTATGCTCTTAAAGAAACAGAAAAAAACTTGTAAGCGCAATGAGAGAAACGTTGTGCATGCCCAAACCAATGCAAATATTTAAATGCTGAATTCAGAAGATTGCTGAGACGATGTTCCTAACAGCAGGTGGTGTGGAGAACTTACTGTTGGGTTGGGCAGTTTTCCGAGAAATTACACTGATAGAAATATAAACGTGTCTTGAAGTTACGTTGATGTAAATAATTAAATATGTTTAAATGTATAGAACTAGGGCTGACATTAGAGACTAAGCTCAAGTCAGTCACTTGTGGTTATTTCATTAATCACTGGGCTGACAACATTTGGAGCAAGGGAGAGGGGACTTGATTTGCTTGTGTTGAACGTGGCTTCCTTTGTGCCTTTCAGAGGCTCCTGCCTTGCAGTCCACAGTGACTTTGACGGCGGTTTGCAGGACTTTGGGAAGCAAGCACAGCAGCTGCTGTCTGCAGTGAGTGCCCTGGATGAGAAGTTTGGGACCAGAATGCCCATTCTGCTCCTTCGAGGGTCTGTAAGTGATGGTGCAGCTCCTTGTGTGTGTTCTGAGGGAAGGGGCTGGGACAGTGTCCCTCTTAATTGATATATCAATCAATACATGGATATACAGTCATGTCAATGAGTGTATACCCTTTTGCTTGGAGAGATGGATGTTTGTATAGAGAGGTAGTCTTGACTTTGGGAAGCTGCTCAGCTCCACTGCCCATGCAACAAGCTAGATGATTGTCCTTTAAGTTGTTTATGAAAATGCATCATTTTGATTGTGTTGAAAGGAGCAGCCTTTTCAGAATGAAGGATAAACATCTTGGCTCAATAATTAGTTGGCTTATGTTTGAATGAAGCAGTGGCTTCCACTGTAGCTTTGTGTTGCTGACTGACTTGGAGTAGTGAAGTGGGAAGTAGGGTACCAAAAAAACTATAAATTATTTCTACACACCTTTAATTTTAATTGTTTTGAAATACTAAGCAAGAAACTCAGTGGAAATAAAATTAGAATAAGAAGAAAATAGCTTTTTATGTTTACGAACAGAGGAGAAAAAGAATGACCTGTAGTACTTGATAAAACTATGTTTTAATCCCTTGTTTAAACTTTTAATGAAGTTAAGCTGCTGGTTATTACACAAGTGTATCTAGGGAAAAATGACCTTGTCACAGCCTTGGCAGAAGGTGGATTAGGAGTGGAATAGGTTAGAGGAGGTTCCTCACATACTGGGCTTTTGGTTTACTGGTTGTGGACAAATCTGACAGATTGTTTCAAAAATTTCAGTGCTCTCAACGCTTGCCAGAGCGGTACCGGAGGCACCCTCTCTTCGGCTGTGGAAAAGAGTGGCCAGAGAACTGGTGGAAACAGCTCTGCCAGCAGCTCATGATGGAAGGGTTCCTCAAAGAAGTCTCAAGCTACAACAACAAGTTTGCAACCATTTGTGTGCTCACCCAGAAGGTGATTCTGGTTGTGAAATGACCCACTGAGAGCTCCTCCTGAGTAATCCATAGCTAAGCCGTGTGGTTTATTTCCTACAGGGTAGAAATTGGCTGTCAAGTGCTGGATCAAATCCAAGTCTTCTGTTACAGTCCAGTGAAGACCTTAATCTGCAGAGACCTTCTAGCAGGTAATTGTAGCACATGTGTTCTCTCGAACACTTCTTTACCAACATGAGATCTGTCTCTGAAACCTGCTTTTGGAGAATGCAGGGTCGAACAGGAGGATGCTTTGAGATCCTCAGCGTTCTGGTTTTTTTCATGAAGAATGATGATTCTAATAATTAATCAATAATTTGATTTGCCAAATACATCCCTGTACCAACTTGAAATAAGGTTGCTTAGCAAAAGGTTATTTTTTGGAGGGCGGTGTCACTATGCAGTGAAATTAAGATGTAATTAATTGCATTACAGCAGCAGACGTTCGCCTGTGCTCTCCAGGCAGCGCTCCCCAAGCACAAAGGGAACAACACAGTCACCAGGGAAGCAGGTCTGTACCAGTACAGCCCTCCAGCAGTGGGATCTATCCTTGCTCATATTAAAAAAAAAACCCAACTTGCAGACGTATCACAAATCAGTAATTTATCAACAGCAAACTCAGTGAAAAGATTGTAAATCAGCATTTGTCTTGTTGTTCTGGTTTTTTTAAGATATCTCTGTATGAGATGTTCTCCTATGACAGAAAAAGTAAAACTCCACCAAGAAGCACTAACATACTTAACAGGTACAGTACTTGGAATTAAAGCAGATTTGCCTAATTTTGACTGTGTTAATGGGTGTACTGCTTGTCGGGTGACCCTTAAAATGAGCATTCTCACGTGAAGTGGGTGTGGAAATGTTTAATGCATTTAAAAAACTAAGTGCCTAACACTTGCTGTACACTGCAAGTATTATATTTCAGAAATATATTGTATTGACAAGATTGAATAGTTAACATCAGGGAGCTTGGAGGCCTTTGCCTTTCCACACTGGTCTGGAGAGGACTGAGACCGAGTCGAGGCTCCCTCAGGTCAAAAGAAATCAAATCACCTCTTGCGAAAAGCAGACCAAGTAATTTGTTTTCCTGGCTTATGTGCTGCTTGAGATTAAATGCACCTTGTATTTCTGAGTGGATTCCTCCTTCAGGCCACCATTCTGGTGCTGGCAGATGACAGGAAGAGAGGCTGTGTCACTTAGGTGAATAGTTGCCACTGCAGCCACGTGAAGATAGGTAATTTTAGGGACAATTAAAATCCAAATTAAGTTATTTTGCACTGTGCTTAGGAAAGGAGGCTCTTAGTCCAGATACTGCAATGTAATCATGGCTGTCCAATCAAGGGTAAATGTCCCCGAGTCCATGAGCCCGTGGACTGGGAGCTGTGCTAATTCCACTTACAGCACAGCAGCTGTGTCCCTGTCTCTGATGGTCTTAAGGTGATCAGTGCTGTTTGCCAGGATTAATGTTCTCAGCCATGGGCAAAGATGAAAGGTGGGATGTCACAGGGGGCAAGTGACTGTTAGAGCTTTGTTTTTGTTCAAGATAACGGGAATCCAGCTCTTAAGAGATATCAATGGGTTGGGTTGGTTTTTTTCTCCCCAAACTCACACAGATACAATTTCATCTGCTTGAGCTCTGTACAATAAGAGCGTGTTTGGGAGTTGCAGCACCAGATCAGAGAAATGGTGACATTAAGGATCCTGCTGGTTCTACCCCAACCAGCTCCAGGCCAGCCTGGCATGAGGTGCTGTTGGAGCTGGCAAAATAAGCTGGGCTGCTGCTCTCCCACAGCCTTGAACCAAGTCCCTGAATAAATTGATGTGAAGCAAGGCTTGCTTACAGTTGATTTTTTATTAGTGTTCCAGGGCGCTCACCACTGAAATCTCCTTTGAAGCCCCAAGAGCCAGGTGTTTCATCCCGAGAAAAAGAACTAGAGGTGAGCTTTTGTGGGATAGGGAGGATATCTCTGAACTGCACTCAGCCTGCAAACCACAGTTGTCCTGTGTTTGGGCAGCTGGCTTGGCCAGCTCTTAAAATTACTGACTTGTTTTGAATAGAGCTCCCAGATTAGGGCTTAAATACACTAGGAGGGATTAATGGATTGCAGGGTATTTGGGTATTATTGGAAAGATAAGGGAAGTGATAACTTTTGCTCTTGTAACAATTATACCTATGAGTGGTGTAGAGCTGCTTCCTGAGAATTTGGCTCCTTCCTTCCCAGACTGCTCTGTATGGCAAGCTGCTGACTGCTAGGCAGAAGGTAGCTAATGAGAAGGAAATTCCTCCAGCTGTCTTGGCAACCAATAAGATCCTGGTGGAGATGGCCCGGATAAGGTAAAGCCAGCATACAGACTTGTTGTACAACCTGGGGAGGTTGCAAGCCAAGGCACGAATCCCTTTCCTGCTTTGCTTGGGAGAGTGGGGCAGCTCAGCTGGTGAAGCCTCTGAAGTGCCTCCCCCAGCTACTAAAAGGCACTGGGCAGCAGTGTTTTGGGAATGTCTGTGTTGTTGCATTCTTCATCCTAAACCAGGCCTACGAAAGTTGAGAACCTGAAGAAAATTGATGGTGTCTCTGAAGCCAAGTCCACCATGCTGATGCCTCTCCTGGCTGAAATTAAGGACTTCTGCCAAGTCAATGGTTTGCAGGTATGATGAACTCAAGTGTCCTGCCTTAAGAATGGGATTTATTCTGCAATTATTGGACTCCATGGACTAGTCTTTCTGTCTCACAAAAAAAATACTGTGATCTAGGAATTGGAACCAAAAGCATGCCTAGTTTTTTAGTTGTTTTCAAGGAGTCTGTGTTGAGAAAGTTTACCTCAAATGGAGGAGTTTCCCATGCAGACTGAATGCCACATTTTGTTTTGATGGAGTAGTTTCACATGGAATGAGGAATACATGAGACAGTGTGTTGACCTGGACACTTTTTTCTGTCTGGTTTTCTTTTCCAAGTTCCTTGGACAATGCCATGCTGGTTTTAGTAAGATGGGAACATGTGGGTGTCCATCTGGATTCCCTCCTTGCTTTAGTTTTCCCTGCTTTCTTTACTTTCTTCCTTAAGAACATGGATTTGGGGTCAAAACCAACCTCCAGACAGATGAATGATTCTGTTAATGTTACTTCTTCAGATAACTTCTGGGATATAATTAATTTAATTCTTCTTTATCTCGCTTAGACCGACACATTCCCCACATCTGAATCTAAGGTTCAGAAAGAAGCATCTCCTTGGAAGTGTGCTAGAGCCCTTTCTCGCTCAGAGGAGGTCACATATATCCTGTTCCAACAGAAAAATTACTCTCTGGTAAGCTCTTGCCTGTGGAGGCTTTTCATTTGCTGAAAGCTGACAGCAGGGATGCTTTGTCTAGAGGAGTGGGATGTGCAAGTTCTCTTAAATCCTCTGCACAGTGCTGGGATGGGTTGCTTTAAAACTCTGAGGCAGTACCTTTCCTGGGAAATGGCAGTTCGTCTTACTTGACTCTGAGAAGTCGTGGTATGGAAAACTGAGGTGGGATACAGTGAGGTTAATATTCCACAGTAAGAAACTCAAGTTGCTTTGGCTTTTGCTTTTCCCCTCCCAAGAGTATGGGTCAGGTGGTCCCCAAGTTAAAATTGAACCTAAGGATGAATTAACAAGAAATAGTTGTACAATTATGAATGGACAACTTGATGCTCTGTATCCACTAATCCTGATGATATGCACAGTGTGTGTATTCCTTGTGGAGAAATGAGTAGAAACTTGAAATGTGCTTTTTTGAAGAGTAATGATTCCAGCTGGAAACCTGTCCTTGAGAAAAACAAGTTTGGGTCAATCAAGTTTGAGAAGCTTTTCTTCAAAGCAACTGTTCTAAGAGGAGAATTCATCCAACATGTGAAAATGAAGGGGAGTTTGTTTTGGTATTGTTACCCATGTTCTGCATGGATGTTCTGTATTAAGTGGGCCCGTGGAAGGTCAGGTGCACCACAGCTCCTTCATCTCGACTAAGTTCAAGGTGAGGTGTTGCACTCAAGCTGTGAAGGAGTAGTTTTGAGACAGGAACACACTTGAGAAGCTGGAACAGAAATGAGATCACTCTTAGGAATAATGCAGCGTTTTGGGGAGCTTTGTTGTGCTGCTGTGTGCTGCTGTCTCTGGATTGTTTTTTGGGAATGACGCTTCCGCCGTGTGAATCCCTTCTGCCTTTGTTTCCCCAGAGGGCCATAAGTGAGTGCAGATCCCTGCCCCTTGCTCTGGTTGGCACTCACCTGTCCCAGGCCCTGGCAGCTGGCTACACTGTGAGCCTGGAGCGAGCGGGTTTGACTCCTGGAGTTCAGCAGGTCCTTAGGGATGTTATCCGCAATCCGCCCATCAACTCGGGTAGGCATCGCTGACCATACCTGAAGCTTCTCATGCCTGGTAGAACCCATCAGTCCTGGGAGGCTGGGGCAATGCCAGGGTCACTGCTTTGCTTTCAAGGCTGAGCTGTAAAATAACTCTTGTCGTGATCTGTAACAATGGGGCAGCCCTTTACAAATCCTTTGACTCGATGGTATGGTGAAGATTGAGACATCCCTCCTGAATCTGTATTTACTCAAATGTTTTTGGGAAAAAACATCAGCCTAACAAGATATTCCTGTAAGTACTGGCATCCTCAGAAAACACACTGGGAATTTATCACATGATCTTACAAGTCAAACCCATACATCTTCTCTATGCCTTAATCCATCCTATGCTTTAATGAGGTGCAACAAATGTATTTTACCACATAAGAAAACTGAATAAGGGGCAAGAAGCTTAAACAATTAATGCTGTGTTCGTATTTTTCCCAAGACACTACCAAAATTCAAGAAATTAGAAAACTTACTCCTGCAAATATTGAGCTGTATCTGATCAAGATGATGATTGCAGTATTGGAGAAAGAGGATAGAAATAAATCTCAGGATGGCTTAGGCATCAAAAGAAGGTTGGTGTGGCCTGAAGGGCAGCAGGAAAAAACAGGAGCAGATCAAGCAAGCAGGGGAGGTGCCCTGTGGAATAAAGCACAGGTTAGTAAAAGAAGGTTATAAAACTGGTCTGTAAAATAATGTTTTCTTTGTAGAAGCAGACAGTGCTTAATGTCTCATCTTCCCAATCCGTCTCTCCCTCCGTTTTGAGTAGAACTGCGTCCTCCTTTCTCAGAGGAATGCTCAGAGCAGAAACTGAGGATTCCTTTGGAATCAGTATTGACCTAGGAAGAGGTCAGACCTGTGCAGCTTAGCTGTGATTTGTTGCACACATTACAAGTTTTTCCCAGTATGAAAGCTTGGATATGCTGGATCCTTCATAACAACCAAACCTGGCTTGTGCCCTTGCTTTGCTTCTGTGCATTGGTACCTGATAACCAACCTGATGTGGGAAAAGAGATTCTCCTACTATGCAGGAAGCGGGAAGGTGAAGAGGATGAAAAAGCCAGAGGCAATTCCAGCTAGGAATGTCTCAGTCTTTGGGTTCCTATATTACTTGAAACTGCCGGGCATAGCCTGATTACAAGTGTCTCCTGGGGGACGAATCTTGGGAAATACGGAGGTCTTCGTTGATGTTTGAGAAAATCCAGGATAGTCTGAGCCCTCTGCTGGCCTCTGTGACTCCAGGTCCCAGTTCAGCACCTTGTACAAAGGAGACCCTGCACTGAGTGGCACCTGGTGGGAATAGTAAAAGGAAATACCATACTCCATATCCTGCTGCCTGTACTGGGATTTCATGTCTGTTCCTTACAGGGCTTTGAGCTGATCTCTTAAACACTGCCTCAAGCCATTTCTCAAGCATTGCCATTTTGCCAAATTGATTTTCTTGCTTCCCTGAGTGCTGTTTTGTTTCTACAACATCTGTGTCAGAGCCACCTTTTTGCTGCAGCTGACCTCCTGACAGCCCAATTGCCTGAGCTCTGATCACATTGCTTCCTGCTGCTGTTAGCTTCTGGAGCTAATAATGGGAATGACATGCTATTAGTGATCAAATTAATATAATCCAAAGGAATAGACTGCAAATCCAAAAGCTAATCCAAACAGTCTTTATTTACTTCTCCTTCAGAAGATATCCTGGTTCTAATAATTCTTTGTAGCAAGCAATTTTAAATCTCATAATGGATGTGCTTGCATTTGAACAGCCTGACATTGCTGCTGCTTTTACAGGGTAATTGGATCAATCCAGCATCCAGGGAAGGAGCAGAGAAACCCCATCTGCATGTGGTGCCTTTGGCTTCGGTAAGCAGATGTTCTTACTCTAATGAAGCATGTGGTAAACTTGCCATTAGTGAGGATTTTGGTAACACAGGGATGTGTAGCTGATCAAACATCTCAGCATGACTGCTGCAACCTATGACCAGCAGAATGGTATAAAAAACATGAGTTAGTATCTCTTGTGCCCACTGTGCTGCTTTTAACTGACACTTTAGCTGTAAAAACGCATTTGAAAATATGACACTTGTGAGTCAGAAGAAAATATTTCAAGTTTTCAGAGCCATAGGGATGGAGGAAGTTTTTCTCCACTAAGAAAAACCAAACCAACAAACAAAAAAAAAGGCCCAAGTACAGTTTCCACTTGCTGTGTGTTTGAAATGCGTGAGCTTCACTTGCTCAAATTTTATCGTGGTGAAAAGAATAATAGGCTCATGAAGCAGAGCTGTTGGAGCTTTGTTGATGGTGGACTGTGCCCCAAGTAACATTGTGCTTCGTTTCTGTCCCACGGGAAGGCTGCAGGGAGCGTGGATGCCAGCCAGGCAGGGAGCAGGGGGGCAGCAGGCCCCTCCAAGCCCATCACCCCGGCCTCCTCCAAGCAGCCTGCCCTCCATCCCGAGGAGGAGGAGTTGTTTGCTGACTCCCAGCCAAAGGTGAGACTGCAGGAGCACAGCCCAGACCTGGTGATTGGGGTGGGGATCTTCAACAAAGCTAATTCCCAGCTTCTCTCTGGGTTCCTGACTGTGCCTAAAACCTTGGCCTGGCTTTTCAGCCCACTTCTCTCATTGACATCCCTGAGGCAGTGATGCCATGTTGCTTTGATTGCCCTTGCTGTGTCCAGATATCCCACTTGGACAGCAATGGACTGCTACAGGAAACTTTTCCCCTCAGTACATTTTGTCAGCTGTCTCATGGCAGGTGCTTCCAGCATTTTAAGAGGACATTTGGTTCTTTTTCTTTCCTTTTAAGTAAAGGGTTCTTTGGTGCTGTGCCAATCATATTAAGATTTTTGCACTGGTGTCTATAGGAACACAAGTTGTATGTGCAGACGTTAAGAGTTTTTATTTAAAAGGGAGCTCATGTCCCTGACCAGCACCACTTGTTGAACCACTTGCTTCAGTTTGAAGTTGGATATATTACTGTGAATGCAAATCTTTCTCAGCCTTGATTCTCAGAGTTTAATTCTTAATCCCTTAGGTACTTGAATAAGGTGTTGGATTTAAGTGAGGCATAAGTCTTCCATGAACAATTAGGACTGTTCATGGCTCCAGCTGAGCATGAATTTGAGGAGTAGAGCTGTGCAAATGAGCCAGGCTGTGAATGCCCATTTCCTTCCATGTTTTTGTGTCTGTTTCCTTCCAGAACTCTCATCCCCCTGCTAAGAGGCGGGTGCCAGAATGGTTTGGAACCTCGGCAGCAACAGCTGTACCCGAAACCCAGACCAAGAAATGCAAAACAGAAACCAGAAGAGGGATTTTTAGTTGAATGTGGAAATCAAGATGATTTTTTTTTTTTTTAAATCTTCTTTCCCACCGCCAGGAGCATTATCTGCACTGAGACTGTTGCCTCAACGAGGCTTTAATTGCCTTTTACTCTACTCGGCATTCCTGCTGCTGCCTCTTCTCTTCTTCAAGAAGCACTTTTAGGACTTCTTCACTGTGTGAAATGGGATGTTAATAAAAAGATTTCAATAAATAAACCGCTTTGTGTGTGTGTGTGTGTGTGTGTGTGTGTGTGTGTGTGTTCCTGTGGGTGTGTGGCGGGGGCTGAGGGCGTTGCCATGGCCACGGCCGGGCCGTTTCCGGGGCGGGCCGCGCGGGGGCTGCCGGGAGCGGCATGGCTCGCTAGGCGGCGGCGGCGCGCGGGTGAGCGGGGAGCGCGTCCTGAGGGGACGGGGGCAGGCACCGGGATCCAGGAGCGGGACGGGAGCGGAGAACGGGGAGTGGGAGCGGCTTCCTCGCTCCCTGCGCCCGTATCGGGGCGGCGAGGCACCGGCACCCCTCCGGCCGGTGGTTTCCGGTTGCCCGCCCGCCGTGCTGCCACTTTGTTCCGTCCTGCCGGTGGCTGTGAGGTCCCTCGCCAGCCTGGTGTACCGGGCTTTCCTACCCTAGTACGACCCCCCTGAGGGCTGGTTCGGCATTCCCATTCACGCTCCTTAGGGTTCCGGTGGTGCGCTGACACCTTTACCCTGTTCTTTAAGTCCATATTGGGGAAAAGGAGGAGCGAACAAGAAATAAATTGCTCCCCAGGGATGTGGTCACGGCACCAATCCTGACGCAGCTCACGGAGCGTTTGGACAACACTCCCAGGTCCAGAGTGGGATTCTTGGGGTGTCCTTGTAGGGCTAAGAGTTGGGACCCTGTGAGTCCCATCCATATCCTGTGCTACGTATGATATTTCTGCTCCTAAACCCCTTATTGACGCCAAGGCCTTTTTCTCGCCATTTCCCCGTGGCAGAATCATGGACCCCAGCTTGCTGAGGGAGAGGGAGCTGTTCAAAAAGCGAGCCCTCTCCACGCCGGCCGTAGAGAAACGCCCAGCGCTCTCCTCGGACTCTTCCGCCTCCAAGAAGAAGAAAGCCAAGGTAGAACAAGGGGGCTCCTCCAGCTCCAAACAAAACACAGGTGGGTGGAAGTCTCCAGCAGCTGCTAGGTGTTTCCCACTGCTTGCCTTTAAGCTATGGTTTATTAATGTGAATAACGCTGTATCTGTGAGTTTTGCTGGTGGCTGTTGTCATTCTTTCTCTTAAATTACCGCTTCTGTTAAGAAAGTCACCTGCATAACGTGAAAAACCCATTCCCTACTGTGCATATGTGTTTAGCCTCATCCTGTGGCTTGTTTGCTGTTGCTCCCTTGGAGGAATCACTACTGCCAAAATTATTCCTGCGGAACTGCGCTTTGGTTTGTGGATTTCAGTGCCTGCTGGATAGGCAGTAGCAGTGGTGTTGTTCATTTTCTCTGTGTTTGCCATGTTGGATGGGGCCTGGAGCAACCTGGTCTAGTGGAAGGTGTCCCCATGGCAGGGGGTTGGAATTGGATGATCTTTAGGCTCCCTTCCTGCCCAAACCATTCCATGTTTCTGTGATTATTTCTGGCAATGGAGCACCTAAAACATTTAGGTGACTGTAAGTTAAAGGGTATCCATACATGAGATGGATTCAGCAAGGTGCATCTTGTCTGGCTTGCATGTTGTAATTAGCAGTTGTCCTTGTTTTAGTTGGGAGCTAAGCTTTGCTCATGAGCACCTGGGATTCCAGACATTTCTGCCTCTGTTACTCAGGAGTTATGGTGTTTCCCTGGGATGGTGGCACTGATAATGTGTCTCTCAGTGTCAAATAAACAGTTAATAAAGCAGCACCAAAAATAGTGGGAGTGTGTGGAAAGTGCAGCACCGGGGAGAGGATTTGGTCTGAAAGCAGTGGCAGTTCTTGAGTGCACTGTAAAGGTCAGATCAAATGCCAGGAGTTACTAAACCACAAAATACCCTGTTGTGCAAACTCAGTCCATGCTCGTATTTTGAATAATACCACACGTGGCTCTCTCCTAAACCCAAAAGAAACAGTAGAGCTAAAAACAACAGAGAAAAACGTCACTGGGTTTGGGAGGAGTGAGGCATCTTCTGTCCCAAGGGAAGAGCAGGGAATTTGGGTATGTGTCTGCAGCTTCTCAGGCACCAAATAAACTGTCAGCCAGACATTCTAAAATAAATCAAGGGAGGCCAGGTTTCCATCCATCCCTTTCTCACACTCTCCAAATAAAACAAAATTCTACGTGGAGTGTCCTAAACTGTGTCTCTGGCGTGAGCGGGGATTGCTGGAAAGAAGGGATGGGGAGTCAGGAAGAGGGCAGAGGGTACAAATGTGAGTCTGATCTGGAGGATTTGAGCAGATAAAGAAGGTTTCATTTTGTTTCTGTGGTTTTGGTGGGCTGAGGGTTTCTTTAAGTGCTTTTGTGGCTGTGAGACAATTCTCTTACACAAACAGGGACCCAGTGTGGCTCTGAGGAAATAAACTTGATCTTTTATGCTGCTGGGTGTGTTCCAGGCAGCACCAGAAAGGTTTCAGGGTTTCTGTAACATTTTTATGCTGCAGAGTCAAAATCTGTTGCCTCAAAACCTGCTTTTTATTTGACTTGCCAGATAGGCAGGTGCCTGTCAGGATGTGTGGGTGTCAGAGATAGGTCTGGGGAGGTAGAGTAAAAACCTGATGTGGAGGAATCCCTGTCCCACCGCCCCAAAGAAACAAAAACTAAGGTGGTCAGTCCTAGTTTTGTTGTGCAGTGACCACGGAGGTGATAAATGGAGTCACAGTGTGTTGGCACTGATAGCTCCTGGGTGTGCAGTGCCCACAGGTCCTCCCTCACTCTGTGGTTCTGCAATTCTGTGACTCACAGAACCTGCCCTTGTCACTTTTTGTGGGAGGAGAGGTATGGAGACCATGCTAATCTTCAAGTGACTGCACAGCCAAATGTGGCCTGTGTGTGAAGACTGGCTCTAAGCTTCCCACTGCTCCTACAGTGATTACTGTACAGAGATTAATATTATTATTTCAACAGTTATTTTTAAAAAAAAAATCATAACTAGTTTACTCAGTTCAGAATAGGAACTGGAAAATAAACGAAATGGATCAAATCTGTTTGTTTCATTTTATTAATCAATAGTAAATTGTCGCTATGGTCTTAGTCTTTGTCTTAAGACCTTTGTCTCAGTGGTCTCTGCCAACAGTAGTCAAGAGCCAAAATCTTCAGGGGCTGTTTCGTGGAAAAGAATCATTCTGAGTCTTCTCTAGTGCTGTGCAAAGGGACACCTTTGTCTTCTGTTCCTTGTGCCCGCACCCATTCCTCTTTATAGGCCTGCGAAATAAAAAGCTGGGATGAGTCCCAAGATTTGTCATTCCATGTGCTTCTCAGGAAGGCATCGCTGGAGCAGCAGAGGCTGGCACGCTGCACATGCTGCCCTCTTGTCTGCAGCCAGGATGGGCATTTTATGGGAATGCTGCAAGTGTCCAGAGCATTTGCTTTTAGGAAAGAGACATTAATTAATTCAGTGCATCCTGATGGCTGCTCTGGCCTCTTGAGCAGGACTTTGCAGGCCGATGCGGTCACACAGGGCAGAAGGTAATGAGTCATCCATATCACCATTGACATTATCTTCATCGTATGTCTTGGCTTGAGTCCTAAGTTACCTTGTCCTTGGGGCATCAGCTGCCATTAGTTGTGCTTTTGATTGTGAGCTCGGAGCATTCTCTGCATGGGGGACTGGGCCTGGCCAAACTTCACTATAAGAAATGCGTCTGAGATGAATGGTTGTGTGGTCTTGTGAGTGGAAAGGGGAGTTTGCTTCTCCAGGTGAATCACTGGACTAGCTGTGCTAGCTCATAGTGCCCTGGGTGTGTTGTGACTGACTCCACCTCACCAGCCAGGAGCAGCACGTGTCCATTAGCAAGTCTTCCACTGTGTCCAGATCTTCTGGAGCTTAGTCCTACTCAACCTGAGAGAGAGATTTTGTATATATCTATATATAAAAAGAAGAGATTGTTTTAGGTACTGGCCATAGCACAAAGGTTTTTCAGACGTAGATGGACTGTGAGGTCACTTATGGCTGTGGCCATTTAGGTGAGTTTTTTTTCCTTCATGACAGGAACGTTACCTGGGGTTAAAACAGTCAAATAACTTGCCCACACTTAGCTTTGCTCTGGGACATTTCTGTGTGGGTTCAGGAGCATGAAGGACTTGCCAGGATGAACTGATGGCCACACTGTTGCTACAGTTGTCATTTGTAACTGCAGAACTTGAATGCTTTTAAAAATCAGAGGCACAACACAGCTACAGAGGACAAATAACCTGGTGCGCCAGAGGTATGAGAGTTCTGTGTTCAGGATCAGAGGAAGGGGTGAGTGTGAACTCTGGGATGTGTCAGCAGGCAGATGAAGTGAAGTGAGATTCTCTCGTGCAAAGTGAAGCAGCTCTCTCTAGCACAGGGCTCATCCTGGTGTGGTCTCCTTTGTGAAACACGTTGGCACCTGAACGCTGGGCTGGATGACATCCCCCTCTTCGGCTTGGGAGGTCTGCGGCCCATCTGCCTGTGTTCCTTGGCAAGAACTCCATCAGCTCCAGTTTAGCTTTGGAAGTTTGGGATAGGGATGATGGATCCAGCATGTCCAACTCCCTGTAGTGTTGCGGTTGCTACAGAAGCAGCAGCCTTGGGGCAAAGAAGCGTCCCTGTTTATTTCCAGCAGGATTTTGTGGAAAGGGCCAGATACTCTGAAGGTAATGGGTTACTCAGATCTCGACACCCAGAAATCGTTGGCCAGGCTCAATATGAAATGAGGGGAGAGCAGTTCTCTGGAACTGGAGAAGTGGGGGAAGGAAGGGTCAAGCTACCCTTAGGAGGATTAGAAAAGACCATTTTAGGGATATATTTCTTGTTGGCTTAGTTTTCCTCCCACCACCCTCTCCTAAAAGCAAGAAACCCATAATAAAAAGTGCTGCCAAAGGTTAGAATTCACCCAATCCTCTCCTGCCTGAAGGGGTCTCTTGCCATTCAACCCTTCTCTCCCATCTTTTTTCTTACCCCTTGTCTGTCCTGTCCCTGTCTGGTTGACTCGGTGGGACAACACTGCTGTCTTTGCACTGAATGTGATCAGATTGTTGAACATTTTTATAAATGTTTTCTTCAGTTAAGTAACACAGTTTTATGCATGTTAGGCAACATTTGTTCGGTCGGGTAGACAAAATTCTATGCTAGTCACTCAATATAAACAGCAAAAGTTCATCTAAAAACAAAAATCCTTTTTTCCCCCCGTAACACTGCAATAGATTGTCCTGCTGCTAAGCACTTGGAAAGCCATTGCCAGTTATTCCAGTTGACATCCAGAGATAAAATTGCAACCATGGATATTTAAGTCCAAAAGAAAAAAAGCACATGACTTGCTCATTTGTAAGGTATGAGAGGCTTCATTCAAGGCATCAAACTAAGTTCTCCAAGTGCAGGTGCTCAGTGCTTCCTACACCACCTCTGTTTCACGCTTCCTGAAGCTGTTCATCATTGCTCTGACAGGATTGGGCTCGTTCTCCAAGTCTTTCACAGTTTTGTTTTTCACGCAGCAGCAACAGTCCAGCAGCTCATACAGGAAAGCCAGCACCACCAGAGAAACTACAGTGAAGATGAATATGATCAGGATAACAAAGCAGGCAGTGTTCCAGTTGTCATGGAAAGGGTAAATTTTTTGCACTTGGAAGCCCAGATACTGGGAAATGGATGTAGTCTCATTCCAGTGAGTGCTGTTGAGGGTTGCCATTCTTGAAGAGTTGTCTGAGTATGCTCACTGTCACAGATTTGGGAGCTGAAACACAAAAACAAAGCTGTTGAGGACTCTGTCAACCAAGTACATGCTGTAATTTTTATTGCAAATTGTAACTACTTAAGTTCAGACTAAGTGCTCAGAGTTTCTACAAACATGTATTGTTGCATACTCATATTTGCTCACAAAAATATCAAACTCCAAATGTACTAGTTTGTGGTTGGACTGGAACATCTATTTCGGTAGTGTCTGGTTCATGAGGCATCATGAGGTGTAAGTTATTGAGGAATGAGAGAGCTTTGCTTCTTTATTTCAATTACATGCACAAGCAGCCTACAAATTAAATTTTCAAGGTGTATACAGTGGTTTCAACCACCTGTCCATCATCAGTCTTGAGGCTGGCACTTGCATGGTGTGAAAGGCCTTTTTATTTTGGAACTGCCCGTTAGCACAGACTGGCTCACCCTGCAAAACTCTGGACTTCAGGAGGGCAGATTTCCTGACCTGTTCATTCCCCTGCTCTTCCACTGCTGAGTAGCTTGTGCTAGAGAAACTTGGCTGCCCAGATGGCACTGAGTGTTTGGAAATCTTGTTTGTGGTGCCATTGGGATGGATAACAAGGAAAGCCCAACCCTTTCTGAGGAGTTCTGGTTTCTTATTTTCAACTCTGCCTAGCCCTGGCCCTCAGTGCTGTGTGTTGGCAGCCAGCAGAGGAAGAGGCTGCTCTGTGGTGTGGGGGGAGATGAAGCAAGGAGTTGGCTTCAGCAAATCTGCCTTTGCTCTGTAGTCTAATGTAACAAAAAATGTCCGAGGAGCTACGGTAACTTCTGGTTATCTGCTGAGGCTGTAGGACATTGTAATAACCTTTGAATCTCTCAGGCAATTTAAAACTGGATGTGGGAGGAGGAGATCAAGTCAGATCTCCTTATTTCCTTGAGGAAATAGCAAGGAGTTTTTAGGTGGAACATGGTGGTGATGGTGTCTACTAAAGCAGCTGACTTAAGGCAGACTGAGCACCTGTCCTTACTTCTATGAAATTATTAAAGGAAAGGATATAATGAAAACCTGGATCATGCTGCCAAACCAGCTTGTGATCTATGTCTTATTTTTATTGTTCAAATATTATACCTTTTGCTCTTTATCCTTCTGTCTTTAATGGATTTAAATTGAAATGGGAGAGCTTTGTTGTTGGGAAGGTTCCTGGCATTAGCATTCCATTCAGACATTTACTGGAGCAGTTGCAGTAACTTACTGTTTCCTCTGTTAAATCTGTAACTGAGTACACAAATTAGTAATTGAATATACAAAGTATGACTGAGATGGATGGGATTAATTAAGATGTTGGTGGGGTTTTTTTTCCCTAAACAAAAGTTTACAGAACAAACCCAAGCTAAAAATACTCCTGGCTTGAGTAAGGTCCTGGCTTCAAGAGAGTGGCTTGATTTGGTCATGGTCTGGGAAGGAAACTCAGCCAACCTGTTATGGGGCTAAAAGTCATGAGGGTTTTTGAAGGGGTGGCTTGAAGACTTATTTTAAAATCCGTGAGAGAAAGAGAGAGGTGGGAGCTGAATAAAACGATTTGGAGTCCCCTTTGAGGAGTAATTAATATAAGCAGGATTCAATTTTGTATTTTAAATGGCAAGAGGATACCTTTGGGAGAGAAAGCAGTTTTGTTTTGAACTTTGTAAACAGATTTCTAAGACTGAGGGTTTTGTTAGAATCTGTTACGCTTAAGTTTGCTCGCTCTCTGTAAACACCAGGCCCAAAATTAGACTGTTTCTGTGATTGAAAATTTAGTAATTTTAGGAGGTTTTTTTCATTGATACTGCTCAAAGTGATCAAAATCTGGGGCCACTACATTGCGTAGCCTGCACCCTTTGCCAGCACAGCTCTCTGCCAAGGCAGTAGCTCCGTTCCCAAGAGGAGAGGAGCGTCTTGGGCACGTCAAGGCCAGGCAGGAGCCGTGCTGGCAGCACAGTGCAGTGCAGCAGCCATTGCCTTCCCACCCCACAGCCAGCCCCTCCCCAGTCCACAGGCTCCATCAGGGCAGCCAGGCCCTTCCCATTCCACAGGCTCCATCAGGGCAGCCAGGCCCTTCCCACTCCACAGCCACCAATAGGGCAGCGGTCTGCACAGTGGAGAGATGTTTGTCTTCATGCCAGGAGGTGGAATTTAATGCCGTGCTGGAGGTGGTTCATGTCCCCTGAGGAGGATGATGATGATGATCTCCTCTAAGATTTGAATGAGGCAAGGCGGATAAAGATCAGCTACTCTTTGCTGTAATTATTAAAATACAAGGCTGAAGCAGCCATTGCTGACTGTTCAGAATTAAAACAGCACTAATGAGGTTACTGTCCTTGAAAGCTGTCAAAAATGGGCTGGTTTCCTGCAGTTTTACTTATTTTGTAACGGCACGGTTCAGATTCGTATCATCAGCCACTCTGATTTGTAATCAAGTCAGCAATTGTATGTATCCAAAATGCAGTGAGTTAAATATTTAATGAACTGGTTCCTCTAATATCTGCACTAGGTTTTAATTTAAAAGCATTAGCATCTTTGGGCATTGCAGAGGAACAGCTTTATTTGCAATCATATTCATGGAGTAGAGGGAAATGACTGGCAAAAAATGCTCTTAATGCAGCACTGAGGAAGTCCTGTTTAAGAAGGCACTGAGCAGACATCTCAGGGTAAAAGCATTTACAAATCTCAGGTGCATTCTAACCCATCTGTTCGCTTTGTATCGATGGCTGCTCCAGTATTTCCAAAGGTAACAGCATGCAGCGGGATTTTATCCCTGCCTCAGTGTATACCACATTTCTAGAACAGGTTTCCCTTCCACACGCACAGATCTCTTATAGACAGCCTAATTTACGGAATACCCCCTGGGAGGTAACATTTCTCACATTTCAGCTGGAGCTGTCTTTGTTCTAAGGAAAACCCTTTCGCTGTCATTTCTGTGAAAACATATAGAATCAATCACAAGGAATGTGAGGCTGCAGGAAACCAGCCACCTCCCCTGTAAGGATGAAATCCATTTTGTTTACTGAATCTTGGCTGCTTGTGTTAGCTTTGCTGTAAGATGGAGTGGTCATCAATTTTCCATTAGTGCACAGATGGTGAAAGTGCTTGTCTGATCGTGCAAGACAAGCTCCTCCGTGTTCAGCGGGATAAGCCCTGCTCAGCCTAGAGAAAAATCATTCTGATTCCAAGAAGCTTTTACAGGTTCGCAGCTTACAGGCATATTTTCTTTCAGTAATCAAGATAAACCTCAGAGAATGTTATAAAATGATACACACCTACCTCTTGTGTGAAAGGATGCTGAGAGAGCACCGTTCTGGTCCCTTTTTTTAGTGCAGCCTATGGCACAGCTAAGATGGAGCTTTCCTTCCATTGGCCAGAGCACGGTGCTGCTGACAACTTCCTTTGTGCTCATTTGCATCAAGCCCTCAACCCCAGGAGTAAATCATTCATAAATATGACTCTTACTGTCTGGAATAAGAAGCAAACCCCTCCCTGTTCTTGTTTCTTGGGATGCGATGAGCTCGTTAGCAGAGGAGCGAGCTGGGAGCGCGCTTTGGCCACGACCCCGCTCTGCTTTGTGCTGGAATCAGCCATCAAACCATGACGTTTGAAGTGTTAATATCTGCAGATTTCCAGCCTCACCGTGTGGTTAGATTCCCTCGTCATGAACTGTAGCAGGCGGCAGCCAGGCAGATTAAACAAGATCATCTTTCTGATTCAACTGACAGAACAAAAACAGGATAGGTCGTCTTAACTGTTTGTTGCACCTCTGAATTTATTTTGGTCACTTCAGACCTCATTACATCTATGATTTTTCTATTTATTTATAAAATGTCCTATATAGACATTAATTTTTAATGTTAAAAGGGAACCCTGTAGGGGAAATCCCTATGGGCTGTATTTTCAGGGGGAGCTGGCTTTTGATTTTCCTCCTTTTACCATCTTAATTTAGTAACGAGAATAAAATATTATTCTGTAGCTGGAGTTACACTGATTCTTCCATGTTAATTTTAGAATTGTTGTGCTGTGTAAAGCCTTTAAGACGATGTCGTGTAACAGCTTCACAGTTCTGTTCTTTTATCTCCCTTCGCTGATTTTTCCATAGAAATAATAGGAGCTCCGTATCTCTGAGATAGCTGTCGTCCTGTCAAATCAACAGTGGATTAAAATGTCCCCGCGGTGACAAAGAGATTCTTTTTCTGGAGTAGCTGAAATTCCAAAAAAACCGTTGCCATTAGGTTTGAGCAATATTGTGCTGGTAATGAGCCTGTGGCTTGTGATAGTGGCTTGTGGACATTTGTGTTCAATGTGCTGTGCTGAGAGCTGACGTTAATGAAATGGTCATTAACAACCTTGAAAGAATTTTTGAAACAACACGATAGCAAGCCTCATGATAAAAGACAACCAGAGCTGACAACAGAGGGGATTCTGAGTTGTTGTTCCAGTGGTGCAACACACCAGGTTGAATTGGTTTGCATTTATATGGGTCTGTTTAATAAACTCTCCACTAGAGCTACTTTAAACAATAAATAAAAAAAATCACAGCCTTCCTTTACCTGCTATGTAACCCCTGAGTGCCTGTTGGGAAGAAGGGAAGCTTTCTGCCCCCATCTCAGCAGCAGGAAGGTATTGGTGGAGCAAATGCAGTGCATTATTTCAGCGTGGTTTCATGTAGTGTAAATGATTATGGGATGTTCAGCCGCTGAATTAAACGTGTTCTCTTATGGCAGTATCACTGCCGTCACTTGCTGCTTTCTTAACTTTTTGTTTGCAGAGTTCTGCTCGGAAGTGTTCCAGAGCTGTGTCCTCTGACTCTTTGGGTCTGGATCAAGATGTGAGCAAGGACAGAGTCCTGAGGGTGGCTGCTTCTGCCACTCCTGTTTCTGTCCACAGTTGTAGTTTCAAAGGCTGCTGGAAGCAGAGTGAGAACGTGATGGAGCTCAGAGCCAACAGGGAGGTATCAAAGCATCCTCTAATTGTTTGTTTTCTTTCTTTGTAGATCACAGCAATGGATCATTTAACTTGAAAGCCCTTTCAGGGGGCTCTGGCTACAAGTTTGGAGTCCTTGCTAAAATAGTGAATTATATGAAGGTATGGTGTTTTGGTGTAAAATAATACTGTTTTTAAAGACTTTGATTATTGTCCTGTGGTAGCTGGAACATTTTGAATGTTTCAACCTCTGAAAATCTTTTACTGCAAGAGTGAGAATTCCAAGAAACTGCTTGTTAAATTCAGAGTGCTGTCAGTAAATTAAATTGTCAGCATATTGTTCCGTAACTGAAATCCTAATTATCCCAGGTCGCTTTACAACCAAGATAATGGGGTTTATTTGCAGGAATTTCAAGATGCTGTCAGGTTTTGGGATTCATGAGCTATTGATCAAAAAAAAGTGTAATTTGGTGCCAATCTTAGTTACTTTTTGGTAATTGAGTGGCTGAATAAAGTGAGTACAGAACTGTAGTAGATCCTGTTTGCTTTTCCAGACTCGGCACCAGCGCGGTGATACACATCCACTAACCCTGGAAGAGATATTGGATGAAACGCAGCATTTGGATATTGGGCTCAAACAGAAACAATGGTTAATGAGCGAGGTAAAGAAAACACATGTTCAGATTTTCATTACACATAAAGAATTCTGATCAACCTGAATTGTACACATTTATTAAATTATTAAATATGTAATCCCTCCTTGAAGAAACTGCTAAGACGGATTGTAGCATTCCTTTGCTGCCAGTACTGATATTCTGGGAAACAGGAACCTCCACTCTGGCAGTGTTGGTTGTGCGGGAAGCCTGACTTTGCTGAAGTCTTTCAAAAGCTGTCTCCCAGGTTTCTTCCATAATGAACCAGAATATCAAAATGGAATGGAAGAGCTCCTCCCAAGAAGCCTATATAAAATTATCACGGAACTTTTGCCAGATGAGGATGAGGAGAGGTGAACAAATAGCCTGCAGCACCAAAATTGGGTCCCTTCTCTGTTACAGGTGCTGTGTTGTGGTGAATTATGCCTAGGCTGGTGGATCTGGGATCCAAGGATTTGAAATCCTTTAAAACTCAAACCTCCAGCCTAGCACCTATAATATGTGGCTCATGTGCTCAAAAGCACACCAGAAAAAAATGTAGTAAGTGTCTGCACTTTTTCAAGGGTTGAAATTTCTGTCCCTGTTGCAGGCTCTAGTCAACAATCCGAAAATAGAAGTTGTGGATGGGAAGTATGCTTTCAAACCCAAGTACAACTTGAAAGACAAAAAGGCTCTGCTCAGGCTCTTGGACAAGCATGACCAGCGAGGACTGGGAGGAATCCTTCTGGAAGACATCGAGGAAGGGCTGCCCAATGCACAGAAAGCCATAAAGGTGAGTGGCACATGTCTGCAGTTCAGCTGGTTCACTTCTCAGAGGGAAGAGAGAAACCAAGACAGAGTTTTCTCATGAGTTGTTCCTGTTCATTTGATAACTTGGAAGCCATTTCAGCAGATCTAACGTGTGGCCTTTTCTGTATTTCACCCTTTACATTCAGATTTGCCCTGATGTCTCAACGCAGCTCTCGGAGCTCTTTCTCACAAAAGACTCCCTGATCTCCCACATTCTGACTGTAGTCACTTATTCCTGCTTTCACATCTTGACCTCAGTCCTCTGTATCTCATCTTTGATTTATTAGCATACTCATCTGTTTCATGGCTGGTTACTTTGCGGCTTCTCCAGTTTGTTGTTGCTTTTTGTAGCACGAGGTCTGGGTCTCTTGGAGTTGGAGACCTTCAGCTTGGAAACGAAGTGATTTTGAGTTGTTCTTTTCCATTTGTTTTTGAGGCTTTAGGGGACCAGATCATCTTTGTTAATCGCCCTGATAAGAAGAAAATTCTTTTCTACAATGACAAGAGCTGTCACTTTGCTGTGGACGAAGGTGGGTGTTGGTTTACTTAGGTTTCCATGACAGCTGATTTGAATTCATCTTAAGCACCTCTACGTATAAGCAGTCTTCAGGTAGAGCAGTCTTTTAAGGTGATGATGAAATATTAGGTGTGTCCAGATGTGAGGAGAATGTTTATAATAACATGAGGCGAAGGAGACCAGCAAGTGAGTCCAGTGGTAATGTCCTCTCCTTTGTGATGGATACATTGGAACATAGCACCAGGAATCCAACAGTTGTCTTCAAGAGCAGCGGTACAGAAGAGACTTAACAACCACCTCACTGTGGCTAAAATGGCATCCAACATTTTGCTGCTTAAGGGGAAGCCAAAAAAACCCAAAAGAATGGTTTGTGGGTGCAAGATTTTTGTTGGGTTTTTTCCCAGTTTATTAACCATGTGCCTTTTATTGGTGAATACAGCGAGAAGCCACAAATGGAACAGAAGGAGAAAGGACAGAGGGATGAGTTGTGAGCAAAATTCTTGAGAAGGGGGTGGTTACAACTGGGAGGAGAACACAGATGTGGGGCAGTGCTGTTGTCCAGGGCTGGAGTGGATTTGGGACTCCACAAGTTCAGCGTGTTTTCTGTGTCACAAATAGTGGTAAAATCCTCTGGGTGCCATTTTATGCACTTGTTTATGCACAGAAATTAATTACAGAAATCAGGGTGTGTTCCATTAGTGATACGAATGCCAACATGAGGTGCCTGTAAGTGCAGAAAGGGGAAGGCAAAGTGTGTCAGAAGATCTTATTTTAAATTACTCAATGACACTGAACACTTTCTATCGTTAATGTATTGTTCTTGTAACGTGACATGTAAAGCCAATGCATCACACAGCATCACAATATGGTAAAAAAATAGTTTGGATACAAATTTTAACTATTCCACTTACAGGACCACAGGAGAATGCGTAAAGCTCTTTCCTTTTTGCCTCCCTCCAAGGGAATCTTTATTTCCAATAGAATTTAGCAACTGGAGATGTGTATCACTAACTATTTGTTATGTACTGAGAGTACACACTTGTCATCTCAGTAATAACAGCTTTCTTTCACAAAGGTAATTAAGTAGAGGTGACATCTACAGCATTTAAAAATGTAAAAATTATTTCAAAATGTTGCAGTGAATTTCTTTTTGAACAATAATTTCTGTCATTTCTTGATAGTGGCAGTGAAACTATATGCAAAATGCAGAATGGATTCACTGGGGAATTTCTGATTTCCAAATGTTTAGGAGTTAACCATGAACCCTGATATACTGTTGAGGTAGTGTCTCTTCAGTTCATCAGCCCATAGCTTTTGGGGGTCTGAACATGGCCAAAACATTTAGAAATCAGTGCTCTTGCAGTAACTTTTAAGACAGAGCTTTTAAGTCTTAGCCACTGATTGTATCATAGTTGTGTTGCTAAATGAATGTTTTTTCTTGTGCAATTTTTTTCCAGATAGCAGGAACTGAACCATACTGAAAGAGTTATCAGAGGGAGGTCTCTACCCTGTTGTTACTATCTTGTAATAACTCCAGGATTAAGTGTGAAATTTCATAACAGAGCCCATTTTGTTAAGATGTGGACAGAGGCATCGGGCAGCCAGGACAAATCCAGGGCTCTTCTTACACAAGACATGGTGTGGCACACCCGTGCCACAGGAGCAAGCAATGCAAGCTGTTGCTATCAGAGGGAGGAAGAGGTTAAAAACCACCTTTTAAATGCCTTGCCTCCTGCTGAAGGAAGGCATTTAAGCCTGCAGTGTGTGTCCTGAAGGGATCCAGTGTGCTGTGTTTGTAGTTCAAGGTGGCTCTGCTTCCTTTTATCCGCAGGTGGCAGCAGCTTCCCATCTGAGCCAGAAGTGATGTTTTGTTGTTGCTCTGTTCCTGCTGGTTTTAGTTTTCCTTTTGATGCTTTGTTCTGAGAGGGGGCAAGAATACTTTCTGTTCTGTGAATATTGTGATCTATCTGCATATGCCGCAGTGCTGAAAACATCCCTGAGTAGGTTCACTCACTTACTGCAGCCTGGAGCAGATTCCTTTTCCAACCGTGTTATCCTGTGACGAAGGAAACCCATCCTTCCCGAGCAGCTTTGCTTTAGGATTCTTTCCAGAGCAGCAGAAGGGTGTCTCTTAGGGAGTCACTGGCAGAATTGTCTGTGTACAGGATGAGTTATGACACGTCTCTGCGTTAGCAATGCTATTGCAGCTCATTATCTCCAGCAACGTTAAAATGAAGTTTTTAAAAGACTGCAAAATAAGCCTTGAAGTGTTGGCAGGCTCTTTGATCTAGCAGCCGATGACAGTTCAAAATATGTTTCTAGTTTAATGTTTATCCTCAGAAATAAGGTCTCTGTGCTCCTCGATGCACGATGCTGCCATATGACATCCCAGTTCAGAACACGTGTTGGCTGGGATTGGTATCCTTGGAAAGCCGGGTGTCCTCTCCCACTGCTGCCTGAGCTCCATCAGCAGGGAAAGAGGAGCTGCCAGGGCAATTTGGAGCTTGCTGCCTGCTGGAGGAGGACCTGCTTTCTGGCAGTGCCTGCCTCTGCCCTTGATGGCTGAACAAGCTTTTCTTTCTCCCCCTGTGAAAATAAATCCCAATGTATCGCAGCAACGGAGCAGTGCTTATATATCGTGATCTCAAGGGTACTGGAGAAGGTTTTAGCAGTAAGGAACGGCTTTTGTTCTTCCTTTTATGTGATTAGCTGAGGAAGGTTCAGATTGCATGTGTTCCTTCTGGACTTCCTGGCTAATTAATCTACTGTCAGTGGTGTGGAGCTGAAAGTGTTTATAAAAGCAGGGCCAGATTTCAGGTGCTTCAGCCAAGTCAAGCGCTGCCTTTTTGTGCTGGGGCGAAGCACTTTGCATGTGAACAAGGCTTTCACCCCTGTGCTGAATGCTGAAAGGCCAGTTTGATTGCCTAACTGCTAGAGATGCTATCTTTCCCGGCTGAATGCACTATAGGAAGTATTTTAATGCTAAAAAATTCGGATTCTTAATTATACGTGCTTTTAAAATTCTTCCTAAGCGCTTTTGTGGGGTTTAGAGAATGGCCAAAGGCTCTTAAGTGTAACTATAATGTTACCTATAAAAACTGCTTGGGATCAGTGCTGACTTACAGCTGTGGTGGTTCAGGGACAGCACAGATTTAACATCAAGCACCTTTTCCTTCTGGTATAAATCCAGTGCTGTGTTCCCTGGGACTGTTAGGACTGTTGTTTCTTCCCTTCTGCGCTGTTATTGTCTGGTTTTGTTCTTTGCTCAGCTTTTGGCTTGGCTCACTGAAGATTTTTAAGCTGTTTTTAATCTCTGGCAGATTTTATTACCTGCGTGATGTATCAGTTTATCTCCACAACCATCTCAACCTTTCTGCAAGAGCAGGTGAGGCAGTCAGAAGTGCTGGATAAGCCTCTCCAAAGTCACCAGGCAGTCATTTACCCATGACTTCATTCCCCAAATGTAAGCATTTATAGAAAGGAAGTGTGTTAGAGTATAATCACTCAGGGAATGTCAGTGCAAATTGTTTTCATCTATGAGGCACCTCATCGTGCTGTAAAATCAAGGTAACTGTGCATCCTTACCCCTTGGGTATTTCAGAGAGAGAAGGTGTCTGCAAAATCTTTGTTATGCTGCCCTCTGCTTAGCTCTGTGTTGGTTCCTGCTGGTCAGAGCTCATTGTTTTGAGTCTGTGCATGCAGACTTCATGTTGCTGGAGATGTCAGCAAACATCTAAACTGGCTTCTCAGCCAGCTCCTGGTCTCATTTCCTCCTCTCAGTACTCGAAAGACCAGAATTTAGCTCTCTGGAGGAGCAAGGAAGGAGCCTGTGAGTAGTGTTGATTCTGTGCAGTTTCTGAGTTTAAATGTTTTAGTGATCAGATTGCATGATACTTTGTATAGGATTTGTTCATGACAGTTGCCTCAGTACTGGGATCACAGCTTTCTGCCTCTTCACAGAAGATCTGCATTGGAATCAGGACTTGAAAGCTCTGTGGAAAGTGCAAATCTCTGTGAGGGTTCAAAGCACCTGCGTGGCTTTGACCAGAAACTCTTGGGAAATTTCTCCCCTGGGGATTTTTTCTGGGCTCTGTTTTGTCAAAGCAGCCTAAGCCGTGCAGAGATTGTCAGCTTGCCTGAGTGCAGCCTGCTGCATTCAAGTGAAGCTTTGCTGTCTTTTTACCCTCCTGCAGCCATTTTACTTTGATTCTGGCTGATGTAAAAAAATAATTTAGTGGCTCTGAGGGAAGTCGCTCACCTTGGCCGTGCTGTGATGGTGTAAAGATCACCCTGCAGTGAACAGGACATGGAGAAGGAAAACCGAATGTGCTCTGTAATCATAGTGGCTACATAGTGGCTACATCCCAACCCGTTCTCCATGCCTGGCTGGAGCAGGCCAGCATGTGGGGAGCTTCCTGCTACAACCATCCCCTTCCCACTCCTCACACCAGCACTGAGCTCCTTGTGCCCTGTCCACAGAGAAAAGAAAGACTGTGGAAAATGGATCCGGTATATTGAAACCCTCCCTAGGTGCTGCCTTCTGCCACTGTTGTCTGCTCTTCAGACACACAGCAAAGGCCAGGGTGACAGCATTTCCAATGCGTCTCAAGGAAATCGGGAAAAATCTTTCCCTATGTCGGGTCAAGGGTGTATTTTCTGAGGTGCAGAAGTACCACAGCTACAAATGCAGAGGGTTGTTTCTTGAGAGCTGTAGTTATTGCCAGCTTTTCCCACAGGTTCTCATATTTCAGAGAGGATGTCACAATAATTCAGAGAGTGTATTCCCAAGGTCTAAACTTCCCCTGGCTGATAGGGGCATAGTCCTTGGAGACTTAAACTTGACAGGTAATGTGTAAATGGTTCACTGCCAACCATCCAGCTGCTCTCTTTCTTCAGACCCTGCATTTAGCCCAGTGTCTGGTGTTACACCAAGTCAGTTTTGTGATGAGATGATGGATGGATCTCCCTTGCCTTTCAGATGACACTCTAAGTGCAGACAGCTCGTATGCACTGAAGGGTGGCAGCTCCCTGTGCTTCTCTACCTTTATCCTGTACTTTTAGTTCCCAACCAGTCCTTCAAAACAGAGTGTTTCCATGTTGTTGTGACTCCCTCTTTCCTGGGAAGTGAAGTATTTTAAAGCCCTACATGGAGCTCCAGCATGGGAAGAAGATTCTTTTGCAATTACTGCAATCAAAGCAGTAGTGCTGAAAGCAGCCTGATTTATGGAGGAGTTTTTAAATGGAGTTGCAGAATATGATACAGTGACTCTGGTGAGGCCAATTAGTGGATTAAATTATCTGTATGTAAAGTCCATTTTAGCTCTGCAGTTTTGGATCTTGGTGCCTGTTCCATTTGTACTTCCTGGCCGAGTTTAAAAGGTGGTTGTGAAGCTGGAGTGATGTTATAACCGTGGCACTACAAGAAATGCAGAACACTGTAGTTAGATATTAACTGTGATCTGCACTTCTGTGCATGCTGATCCCTGAAGAGCTGACCATTTATTTTCTAGTGTTTAATTTTTCACTTCTGTTCCCCAGAAGAATGTAGACCGGTTTGACCTTAAGCACCTATCCTCAACTTTCCTTTTTTTTGCACCAGGGCGTATTTGTCCATATATCCTGAACTCTAATGAGAAGACAACATCATCTGTGTTCGTAGCAGGATATTATAAATAAGAGGACAAACTTTCTCCACCTGCTGCGGCAGGGTGAGGTGAGGGATGATCTGTGATAGCAGGCACCGCCAGCTATGCTGAAAGCCTGGAATCCCCCTCAAAATGGATGAGCAGATGGAGAATGTCTTGACTACAGTGTCAGTCCCTGCATTAAGGGATGTGCACGCTGATCCCAGGGTGCTGGATAGCCTCTGTGAGAAACAGGCTGTGAGCTATCTCCCTGTAACCAAAAGTGGTGTTTTGACAGGTTTTGGTTCTCTTCAAAACCACTGCATTACCAAAAATGAACACTGTCATTCTTCACCGATGAAATTCCTTTCTTTTGTTTCCTGGAAAGCTGGGACAGCCTCTTGCTCTTGGCAACAGGAAGAAGAGAAACACCTGAGACTCGAAGCATGTATTTGCATAGAAAAACAAGGTGCCTTAGGTAGGGAGTTGTTCCAAGTGCAGGAACTGAGTTGATTTTGTACACTCCCATTTGGTTGCAGTGTGCTCAGAGCCGGGGTATCCGTGGCAAGCCGGCACTGGAGCATCCCATCCCCTGCTGCACAGGACAGATCCTTAAGCATGCAGAGGTTGTGGTTGTTTTGACAACTGTATACTAAATTTATCTGGAAATAAAAGGAAAAATTTAGTCTTGCGTTGCTATGTGCGCCTCGTGTTTTATTTATAGTTTGTTAGCCAGACCTGCTGACAGGATGTATCTTAACTCCCTGCCTGGGGAATGAAGGGAGGTAGGATCGTACCAGCCTCTGCCTGGAGAAGGCATTCCAGAGGCTCTGTGAAACTTTACGTGAGGCAGAAAGTGTGCAGGCAGATGGCAGCTGCTCTAATTAAGACTTACTGTCTCTGTCTGTTTTCCTGCTGCTGTGGTTTTTAAGGTGTCTCTCTTCTTTTTAACACCAGAGGAATTTTAGTACTTTATTATCTGTACAGCACAGTATGGATCATATTGCAGTGATAAACGAGCTCAGAGCCACTGAAGTAAATGTCTTGAACCTTCAGTAAATTAGACGGTGGAATGACAAGTCTCCGAAGAAGTCTGTGGCAGCTCAAGATGTGTAAATGAAGTTGCCGTTTATGGTTAGTGATTGCCCTTCATCAGGAGCTGTGAAACTCATTCACAGCCTACACGGCTCGAGAGGTTCCAGGCTAAAAGAGACTCCCTAGCAAATAAACATGGAAATCACAGGTTGCCTCCGGGTGCTCCCGATTCGAGAGAGCAGTTTAGCTTGAGGGTGTTTTGTTGTTGTTTTGT
Source organism: Monarcha castaneiventris obscurior (assembly GCA_026261815.1). NCBI lineage: Eukaryota > Metazoa > Chordata > Aves > Passeriformes > Monarchidae > Monarcha > Monarcha castaneiventris. The sequence continues at coordinate 1,402,193 of JAMPIT010000622.1, forward strand.
TGGTTGGAGTTTCATCTTTTCGGGATTTGGGTGTTTTTGGCAGCGCATCAGCATTTGGAGCGGGTGAAGGCTGTGCTGAGTGAGTGCCTGCTGGCGGTGACAGACTGACGTGCCAGAATGTTTCAGTGTTTGAAATCAAGTCTCTCTCCTTCCCCTCCTGTGGGGTCTTTGCCCAGGGTTTGCTCACTGGGATATAAAACCAGGGCTTGTCGTTGCAGAATTCCAGAAGCTGTGGAGGAGCATTCCTGTGGATTCTATGGATGAGGAGAAGATAGAAGAGTATCTGAAACGACAGGGTATTTCTTCCATGCAAGAAACCGGACCAAAGAAAATAGTAAGAGATACAAGTTACAGATCTTCCTAAGAAATCCCCCCTTCCTGACCCCGCAGCGTTAATTGCAAAATGTGTTGGTGAGCCTGTGCATGGCTTTGTGGAGCTTGGAGAAGTGTGACCAGTTTTAAAAACTGGAAAAACCAAGTGCTGCTGCCAGCAGTCAGTGATTTTTGTGACTCATTAAGAGCCAGTGTAATTAATCCAAGCAGCATCAAAAGAGGGCAAATGCCAGGAATCCCCATGAGTTCCACAGTGGAAGCTTCTGCTTGAAGGTGTACAATACATTAAGAATAGTAGTATTTTGGGAGGAAGGTGGTGGGGGGTTAACTTTTCTGCTAAAAAGCTTTGAAATCCTGATGGCGCTGTGGATAGAACTATGGGGCATGTACCTGCTTCTGCAGCTGCATGGGGTGGTTTGGAACCTGCACTTTAAAATGCCAGCTTTGCTACTGTGCCTGGGATACCGTGGCTGTGCTCTGTCCCCAGGGTCATCTCCCTGCCTGGATTGGAATTGGATGCTGTTGCTTCTCTGGGAGCTGGCACTTCCCCTTCCCTGCCCACCCCTGGTTCTGTCAGGGCTCATCTTTGGCAGCAGTAGTGACCAGCAGCATGTTACACATCAGGTCAGATGTCACAAATCTTCTGACTCCTGTCTGTTTCTTCTTGCAGGCTCCCATTCAGAGGAGGAAGAAACCTGCTTCTCAGAAGAAACGCCGGTTTAAGACTCACAATGACCACTTGGTTGGAGTACTAAAAGATTACTCTGATGTGGTTCCTGGCAAGCAGTGAGCGGTTGAATTCTGGAGCAAACGTGCGTTTCCAGACGGGCTTTCTGCTGCTGGGGCTCGGTGTCTGCTCGCAGAAGGACTGACTGTATATAATAATGTGATGTGTTTCCCCCACCCCAGCAACTGCCGAGGTGAAACAGGTCAGTTTAAGAGCAAGTATGAGCTACTAAATTTAGAGGTTAATTTAATTAGCTAATGGGAAACGTGTCTTTGAGTAAGAGGTTCTCACTAGTTGCCTGTTGGCATAGGGTGATAAATGGTGCTCAGTATGTAATGCAGGAATTCCTGCTCAGTGCTTAACTCTGCTTTTACATTGCTTAATGGGTATTTACCTGGAATTACTTACGAGGGGCTTTCTAGTGGGATTGAATGCAGCATTTGTTTTACCTGTTTCAGGAAAACCTTTTCCTAAAATCACTGCCGGCAAAGTTTCTTTCGCAGTCAAATACACCCACGGTTTGTATGCTTCTTCCCTGCCATGGGACTGAGCTTTACTGAAAGGCGGTGATATCTGAGACTCAAACTCAGAAAACCCCCTCTCCCAAAATCCCAGCAGGCTGTGGGATGGGATGCAGCCGGAGCTTCCTGATGTTAATTAGGAATTGCCCTCGGCGATGTCTCCTCACTGTTGTGGGTGCAAGTGTGTTGCACGTTCTGCTCTGTGCACAGGAGGGAAATAAAACGACGGTGTAATACTGAAGCTTTTTTTTTTTTTTTAAGTAATAAATTTACAATGCTGGTTTCCAGTGTTGCTTCCTTAAAGAATGAGAGAATCGGCAACTTTTGTGCTCGTTGTGTTTTCCTTTTCGTGGAGGTAAAGGAATCTTTGCTATATTTTTATCCTCTCATTGACTTATTGTTCTGGGCTAACGCTGTCATCTTTTTAATGATGGTTGGGGAGAGGCGAGGAACCACCTTAAATGCAAGCTCCCTGTAGATGCCTGATGTTCTGAGCAACACAGCCTTACATGGAATGTGGCCAAATCATGTCCTCTTGATAACTTATTTTTATGTTCCGAACCAGAGTCGGTCAATGCTGATCCTGTTTTCACGGCGTTGCAGGAGAGGAGCTGTTTCTCCGCTCTTTCAGGGTTAGGATCAAAGATAAAAGAGGTGCCTGCAGCTCCCCACCGATGGCAGATCACCGCTGCCTGAGCACAGGCTGTTGTCTTGCTTGATGCAGCCGGGGTCGAAGCAGAGGCCGTCGGATGTGGACATGTGAGCAGATGAAGAATGAGGCTTTGTTGCTGTCACGCTGAACAAGTTCTGTCAGCTTGGGGAAATGTGCTTCTGTAAGTGCAGCATTTATCCTCCTGGTTTTAAAGGCTGCTCTTCTGAGAAACAGACAATGCTTCCAGCGTTGCACATGTCAGCCCTGCTCAAGGAGCTGCCAAATGCCGTTAGGTTTCTTCTATTATTTTATATATATATATATATATATATATATATATATATATTTCATGCTTTTTAAGTATATATATACATAAAAGCATGCTGCTCCAGATGGTTTTGAAACTGTTTTTCTTTCCTGTATCTTCCAGGTCAGCACAAACAATTCCTCTTGGAGGTTTTTTTTTAGTTTTCCATTACAGCTCTGCTTTAAGTACCTACAGCATACTTGCAAAACTGTTCACCTCTCTTCTGTCATCTTCACTCAAGGAAAAAAAAAGTTCCCTTCCATCTGCTGCATTTTTGAGCACTGATTTTTTTGGTGGTGATGCTTGGACAACAGCAGAGCTCTGAGTTGCCTTTCCTACCTTTAGGGGTTTCATGGAGCAACTTCCCAGTTACCTTACATAACATTGCCCTTTCTCTATGTACTAAAGCTGGCTGTAAAGGTAGGCTACCTGCTTTGTTTCTCTGCTCAAGTGATTAAGATAATAGAGTCTGAGTCTAAAGAAAACGCCTCCAGCTACTTTGAAAGATTAAAAATATGTTAGGTCAAAAAACAGGAGAGCAGGAAAGGGAACGTGACTGTGAGCTCTGTGTGCTGCACTGGCCTTGTCAGGCTCCAGGTGGTGTCCAGTTGGAAAGACTGAATTAGATGCTTTGCCTCACTGGTGGATGTCTTCTCCTCTGCAATAGAAGCAGAAAGGGCGTAAATAAGTTTTGCATCTTGTTAGGGTAAAATCTAAAAAATAGCTGAAGGGAAGCTCACATTGGCCTGTTAGTGGTGTCGACTGTAGACAAGCAGTAGTGTAGAAAGCAAGTTCAGACAATAAGCACAGAGTCGTAGGATCCCAGACTGGTTTGGGTTGGAAGAGACCTTAAAGATCATCTTGTTCCACCCCCTGCCATGGGCAGGGACACCTTCCACTAGACCAGGTTGCTCCAAACCCACTCCAACCCAGCCTAGGACACTTCCAGGGATGGGGCAGCCACAGCTCTGGGTAGTCTGTGCCAAGGCCTCAGCACCCTCACAGGGAAGACTTTATTCCATATATCTAAGCTAAATTTCCCCTTTCAGTTTGTACCCATTTGACCTTGTCCTGTCACTACAGTCCCTGATAAGGAGTCCCTCTCTGGCTTCCCTGTAGGCCCCTTCAGATACTGGAAGGGGCTGTGAGGCCTCCATACAACCTTCTCTTCTCCAGGGTGAACAGACCAAACTTTCTAAGCCTGTCAGAAAGAAGAGGAGCATGAGCTCCTCTCTTTTGTGTAGATTTCAAGAGTTGGGTTTTGTTTCCCGAACAAAGATGGTCCCAGCACTCCTTTTTTTCCCAAGACCTCTTAAAAATCAAATGGTGGAACTAGAGAATATCTCAGACTCCATGAACATGAGTATGTTTGCTGAAACCATTTTAGTACCATTCCAGTCCACTTCAGTCTCTTCGCAGCGTTATGTCCTGATCAGGCTTTTTGCTGAAGTTCAGCTGTTAAAAACTTAAACCTCCTTCATATTCCTCCAGGGTGTTCTCTGGTGTTCTGTGTCTGGCAGAATGACTCTCCCAGTGGCCAAAACCAGCATGCCCTCAGCTTGCTTACTTTGGCAAATCTCTGCTTCCCTCAGACTGGCATTGCAAAGGGCTGCTGAGAGGCATCATATTCTGTCCTGGCAGCCCTGGGCCATTATCCCATTTTTCTCCTCCTTCCCTGGAAGCATCTGCTGTAAGCCAGGAAGATGAGGGCACTTGGGCTGAGAGCATAGAGTAGAATATTTCAGATGGAAGTGGTCTGTGGCAGGCACCTTGGTCTCAGGCATTCCAGGAAGGTTCTTTGGCAAACCCATCTCAGTGCCATCTTATCCTGTCCCTGCCTCTTCCACTCTCCTGAGGCTCCTGTCCAGCAAGGACATTGTTCCCTCAGCTCCAGTATTTGGTGTGTTGATCCTGGCAAGGTTTTCCTTTTCTAAGGGACAAGCTGAGCAGCCCAGGTGTGTCACACCTCTAAACATGGATCTCTGCTAACTTCTCTCCTAAAAGTTGCTCTGACTGAAGAGTTATCCCACCTCCCCCTCCATTATGATGATCATTCTGGAAGGGGATGGAAAACAGCAGGATTGTGCATGGTTGAATGAGAAAACTGACATAAGGCGATGTGTACCAGAGCTGATCTATAATTCATCATGATCATTCCAGGCTTTTAGAAAGCGGAGGAGAGCGAGGCGAGGGAGCCCTGAGAAAGGCTATGGAGGCCCTGCACGTGGCTGCAGCCAGCGAGGGCTGTCACTTCCGATGAGCACGGGCGGGCGGTGCCGGGCCACCAGGGAGAGCCGCGCTCCCGGTACCTGCTGATCAGGAGGGGCTGCCTTTGCACATGACTAGAAGCAGCCACGGTGCTGACATCTCATTATTTCCAGCTTTGTTCCTCGCTTTCCGGTCGTTGCTAATGCACCAGGCCCAAATGCCTTTGTGTGTTACTGCCTCGGGGGCCTCGGGCAGCTCCTGCTTCTGGGGGAAGGATGTCCAGTAGAGCCAGTGCTTACTTTTGGCTGGTTTAGACTGGCAAGGCCGACCACTGACAGGCAGAGAAGAGCTTGGATCTCAGCCTGCTGGTGCTGCCTTCCTACTGCTGGCAAAGTCAGGGATATGGCAAATCAGGTGGTTTGGGATTCAATCTCCTCCTGAGGGAGAGAGGGTCTGCTCTGGCACTGTTCCTCTGGCTCTGTAGTGTGTTCTGACCGTGTCCGTGTTGTCAGCCCCGCTCAGGCTCTCTGGACACGTCCCTGTAAAGCAGATAAGGAAGATTGGCATCTCCCCAGAAGAGAGGGCTTGCCTGGACACAGCAGGACTCCCTGGTATTGCATAGCTGTAGCTGTTCTCCTCCCAAATGAGGTGACCACAGCCTGCGCCGCTCCGGTAAGGGCCAGCAGAGCTAGGGAAGCAGTTGGCTCTCTGCACAGCACTAGGGAGCTCACACTTGGACAATGTGTCTAGTTTAGGCCTCCCCCTCTATTCAATCCCTGCTCCATCCCTCAGGATACCGGCTGAAGCTCCCAGGCTGGTCAGGGCTGGGAGCAGAGGGCCTGGGAGGGGGGAGTGGGGAGCTGGGACTGCTCAGTGTGTTGGGCAGGTGGCTGGGGGTGTATCTGATCATGAGGTGCAGCGATGTGAAGGGCAGTGAGGAGGATTATGTGGTCAAACGCTTTTGGCAGCCATGGCAGATGACATAATAAGGGAATGTGGGAAGTTTGGCTTGGATATTAGGAAAAAAACAGCTGGTGGGGAGATGTCTTCATCCATGGAGGGTTCAAGTATTGCCCAGACAAGACCAGGATGGCCAGGTCTCGTCTCTTGGTGGCAACAGTGCTGTTGTGAGAAGGAGGTTGGATCAGAGACCTCCTGCAGCCCCTTCTACCCACGTGCTCCTGTGGGTCCAAGCCCTGGTTCCTTCGGTGCCTCCTGGTGTGCTGTAAGAGCAGTTCTTGTTTCTGTCTGGCTTGCTTTCTGCTGCTTTGGCTTGCAAAAAGCAAAGTGGACTCTGTGTTACTCAACAGCCCAGGAAAAACAGCCATGACTCTGAAAACCCATCAGTGCTTCTGTGGCTGGGATTCACGTGTCGAACTGCACCAGCCTCGTGGGTTGGACATAGTGCAGAGTACAAGCACAGCAGGGGAAAAGGATGGTTAAGGCAGGAGGTTGTCCTGCCATTAAGTTAATTTTTTGACTATATACCTGCACTTCTGGGCTTGCATCCAAGGCCTGAAGTACTTGTGCGGCTTCTTCCTGCCTCCATCAGTTTGGTTGTGTTCTCTATTCCCTCCTGAGCTGGTTATTAATTATGGAGACTGCAGAGATGAAGTCCAGACTCTGCTAATGGTTGACTTCCCAGTGTTTTAGAAGCAGCATTTCAGGGACCTGCTAATGGTATTTCTTAGCTTTGCTTTTTTAAGCCCCACTGTCGTCTTGGTTTGTACCCTGAGCGAGGCAGGTAGCGGTGTTTAAGTGTTGGCTGGCTCTCGGGGCAGATCACATCTGCAGCACCCAGCTCATTCCCCTGGGTTGAAATGTCCTCCTTTTTGTGCTGGCAGGGAGAAGAGAGCAGCCTAGCCTGGGAGCTCTCAGGCAGTGCAGTGACCCTTGCGGGGTGGCGCCTCTCAATTTCCCCTTTGGGAATCAGGGAACAAATCCATGCTGAGCGCTGTGCCGGGCCCCAACTATCCTCACAAAGCCACCCACCTCTTTGCTTTTATGCACTGGCTTCCCTCGCAGCCTGTCTCAGCCTTTAAAGCTGCCTGGCCAAGCCCTGGTGCTGTCACATCTTTCCTCTCCCAGCCTTGTTATTCCTTCTCCCCCTCTCCCAGGAGCGGCGCTGGGCTTGCTCCTCCTCCCTGCCCCATCCCGGCTGCGGGTGCTGCCTGCCTTGGCGCCGGCTCTGTCTGCCCTTTGCTCTCCCTGGCCCAGCTGGTGCATCTCCATTCCCGTGGCAGGATCCCCTGTCCCTGCTGCTGCTGCAGCCTGACCATCAATCCCAAATCGTCTGAGAGATAGGGCTCTCCTTCTCCCACCTTGTTGCCATTTCTCTGCTGTTTGCTTGTGTCCATCTGATGTGGGGAATCAGCGCTGTATTTCGACTTGTAGACCCTGCCAAGCTGTTCCCTGCCTTTGCAGCTGCTTCCAGCCTCTGTGCAGGGATGCACAGGAAGGAGCTGCTTGCATCCCCCCCTCCCTGAGCTTAGCCTTATGTTAGGGGGATGGGAAGAGAAAGACTTGGGAAAGCGGAAACAATGAGAGTGCAAAATCTCAGTTTGGTTTTTCCAGCTCTGCCTGTTCATATCCCCCAGGACTTACCCTGGTATCGGATGGCAGCCCTGGCCTGGGAGTCCCTGATCCCGTTTTGCAATTCTCCAGTGTCAGCCAGCAGCTTGGGCCTTCCTGTAAGCGCCCTGATGGTCACAGGGAAGGAATGTTCCCCCGGCCGCATGGGGAAAGGTCACCGCGGGCAAAGGGGACGCCGGGGCCGGGCGAGCAGCGTGCTGCTCCCGCCCCTTGCTGAAGAGGGCAATGCTCATCAGCACAGAGACAACAAAAACAGGCCGGTTCATGGGGGAAATTGAAACAAACAAAAAAAAATGGTTCAGAGAGGTTAAGTATTTTGGGCAAGGCCCCACTTCCTTTGGCAGGGCAGATCAGGGAGCAGATGCCATACCCAGGCGAAGTCCAGGAGGATGTGTGCACGTTTCATGGCTCTCTTAGCTGGAGGATGTTTGCCACTGAAGCTGCTCCCAAAAACATCTGTGTGTCCCTTGAAGTGGTGCCTGGGACAGAGATTTTGGCCAGTTGCTGCTGCTCGGAGCAGCTCTTGGGCTGAGCAGCGTGTTGTGGCTCCCTTCCCTTCCTCCCCTGTGCCTGCCAACAAACCTCTCCCCTGGATGCAACTCGGAAGGAAAGCTGTGAAAGCTGTGACTCGTGGTGGCGGTGACCACAGCGGGATTAACATCCAACATTAAGGGCTTAACTCATCCCTGCCAGCCAGGGGTTTCAAATAACTGCCGTGCCTCTTCCTTCCACCCTGGAGCTTGTAGCTTTTTTAATCCTGTCCTTTACACCCCATTTTCCAGGCTGCCTTTGCTAAGCTGGAGCTTGCTCCGGGCACTTTGTTTTTGAAGCTTGGCCTGTTGGCTGAAGCTCCTAGGGGTGCTGGTTACATTTGTCAGGGTAGGAGCAGAGCAGAGAAAGGAGGAGGAATTTCTAGGTTGGGCTTACAAACCCGAGTTTTTCAAAATTCCCAGCGTGTTAAAAAAAATACAGAGCTAATCTGGCCCTTCGTCTCTAGGTTACGTTTGCCTCAGCCGAGGCTGAGCTCATGGAAAATTGCATCCTAGCTCCTGTACTCCCTGCCAAGATTAGTAGGTTTAAAAACTAACCGATAACATCTTTGTAAACTTGGAGTCATTTTCTTTAAAGCCTGCTGATCCTTCCAGCCTGGATTTTGGAGCTTTCCTAGATATCCAAGACAGCCAAACAGGACGATCGCATCTGCCCTGAAAAATCACCCAGGAGCCTCACAGTGCTTTCAACTATTCCCGAGGGAGGAAAGAGGCGGCCGTTCGCCAAGGCCCTGCGGGGTGTGTTGGGATCCTTCTCCCTGTTCCTAACCAGATAGACGGCACACGACGACGCTCTGCGCGTAACTTATAATAATCACCGGTTTTTATTTTTAAAAAATTACAATAGAAAAGTACCTTTAAACATATTTCCAAAAGCAGAGTAGACAATGTGGAAGCTTCTCTCCTCTCCACGAGACAAAGTACAGGAAACAGTTTGCTAAAAGAGTTAGTCCGTCGCATGGGAACGCTGGTATCGTTCCTTTTAGAGCCGCTCTGAGGTTTGTCTTGGATTTGATTTCTTCTCACATCACTTTTATCAGTCCCATTTTTTACAGAAGACCCCAATGGGACAGTTTCTGATCATGAAAAAATCCCATTTTCTCATCCCCCTGTCCCACCCCGACTGCCAGAATCAGCCATCTTATTTTGGCCCACCCACAGGACAAGAGGAAGGAGAAAGGAAAAGGTGATGATGTTTAACGAGGCCACAAACAGCTGGGAAAAACCGGCTATGGCGAGGCCTGGGCAGCAGCTGAGCTCAGTGTTCCCTGCAGCTGGAATGGAGACGGGGGAAAGGCAATGGAAGGAGTTCTGCGCCTCCCTTTGCAAGAAACCGAAACCTAATAGAAGTTTTGGGTCAGTTTGCCCTGTTCTTTTTTCAAATTCCTCCTGGAGCAAGGAGAACTAGTATGCCAGGCAGTCTCTCTGCTGGTACTCTGTGTCTGTAGAGGATGTTGGCAGCCTCCCTTTCTCATCTTTGCACATGGAAACATGGGAATGCCACACGGGGAGCAGCCAGACCAGCGTAACATCAGCACTAAAACCCCAGGCCAGGCCAGTGCATAATGGGAAGCCCCTCAGGACTCATGTCCAACCTCGAGGAAGCTGGCAAACCAAGGATTTGTCAGTATGTTTTTTCATACAGCAGTTTACGTTGCCTGTAACAGCTTGGAGCAGTCATGGCAGGAGGAGGAGGAGGAGGAAGAGGAGGAGGCAAATTGTCACCTTGCTACATGTGTGGGCTGTCCGCCCATCCCTGATCCGAGCCGTTGTACCCCACGGAAGCTTTGCACAGCAGCTATGAACACAGCCCCAAGGTAAAAAAAAACACGGGAAGAAAGTTCCTGATTGTCCTGCCTGCTTGTCATTTGGTGCAACTGGGAAGAGAACAGTAATACTGTAGTGTCCGCAGACGCCTTGCCAGCACGGCCAGAGCACAATTCCTGTGCCAGAGGGAGCACAATTCCTACAAACCCGCATCGTGTGTGTCGACATCCTCACACATGTGAACATCATGCCTTTGACATGCAGCTGATGGGGCCAGGGGATAGTAAGACTCTTCTTTACACATCTCAACAGTCAAGCGCAAAACCTGTGGTCCGACCCGGTGTAAGATTGTCCTCCTGAGGAGCTTTGGTACAAAAATACTTGCTCTTGTTTTGGTTTCTTTTTTCCTTTTTTTTTTTCTCTTTTTTTTTTTTTGTAGTCTGCTTTCCTATGGTTCCGTTTGAAAAGCTTTTTCAAACACTACAACAATGCCTGTCAAACCATGCTTTCGGGAGTAACACACTCTTCCTTACAAATATACAGTGTAAAAGAGGAAAATGTTATTACTAGGTATGTTTTTCTTTTTTCTTCTAGGAGAGCAGATGTGTGATAGAGGCTGTGGGAAAGTCTTGGAGGAATCCAAACTTGTGTGAGGTTTTTTTTCAAGCCTGAAACAACAAAGAGAGGTGTTTAAAAAAAAAAAAAAAGCAGCTGTGATGGAGGAAAAAGGGCTGTGGTTAATATCTCTTCCTTTGTGGAAGGAAGGAAGGTAGCAGAGAGGGAGGCTTGTTTTGGATATCCACGTCAGGACCGTGCTCTAAGGACAGTTGATTAGCAGGAAAAGGGCAAGGTGGGAAATGCTTGCGAGGAGAGACCGCAGCATCCCAGGCATGAAGAACCCCACTGATCCCACTTTGTTCCTCCCACTGGCTGTAGCCCCCGGGCTTTGAGCTGGGAAGCTGGGAGTTAAGTTCGAGTTGAATTTTGCACTTAAGTGGAATTCAGTCTCTGTTGATCCAAGGCAGGAAGCAAGGACGGAGATGAGATTAGCGGGGGTAATTCAAAGCCGAGAGGCATTCCTTGGCTGTGGAAACTCTCACCCCAGATAACGGTGATAAAGGCGGGAATGGCAGAGCCATGTTTCTGCAGGGCAGTAGCTGGAGCACCCCCAGGGTCATGCCAACCTCGGGGCCTATTCCCTGCCTATTCCTTCAGGGATATTGTGTTGGCTTCCTCACTCCTCTGCCCCCTTCCCAAAGCAGCCAAGTCCGCGGGGCTGCGTCCTTACCAGCACACTGAAGTCCTGTGGAGAGCACATCAACCCAGTAGCCGCCTTGGAAGACTCCATTAATACCCACAAGACTGACTGTAGGCCACCATCACACACCTGAGACCTGTGGGAGGACACAGCCGAGAGTGAGGGATGCTGGCACTGGGACTGAGGTCACTGTCCTTTGGGGAGGGGCAATTTCACAGTGACTGGCATCAGCACTTCCTGAGGGGACAGTTTGCAGGTTTGTGGTGTTCAGCCAAAGATGGGGCTTGGTGATCTCGGAGGTCTTTTCCAACCTAATTGATTCTGTGATTAGCCCCGCCCTGATGGGCTCCAGGCAGCAAATACAGACAGAGCCAGGCCCTCAGCCAAACCCTCCCTGGGCTGTGCCCTTCCCAACTGGAGGAGCCGGGAAGGGAAACAGGAGGTCCCTGACCCTCCATCCTTGCCACCCACTGTGGCTCCTGGGCTGGTGGACCTGTTTCAAGGGATTCATCTCCCTTTCTAAAACACGGTTCTGCTTACGTTTTATCTGGAAACATTGGCATGTTGCATATTTTGGAAGAACCATTGGTTCCCAAAGCCCTGCTACTCCCTATTTTTATCTGCTGGGCCTAAAATAGCCAGTGAATTCTTTATGGATCCAAGTCTGGGGCCGGCTGCAGCCAGGGCTGGGCCTCCTGCCCTCCCGGCTGAGTGACCTCGTGGCCACGGCACGGGGCCGCAGATGCCAGGCAGATGGGCAGAGCAGTCACATGCGAGCATGGGGCAGCTGATGCCAGAGCTTTGGATCCACTGGCGTTTCTCCACAGGTGGGTGTGGAAAGCAGGAGGCTTCCCAGCAGGGATGGTTCCCAGCTAGGATGGTCCAGGCAGGCTGGGATTGCAGGGCAAGCGGTGCTCAGCATCCACCAAGGATCTTTTCCCTCTTCCATTTGAGTCCCCTTTGTTTATTTATCCACAAAGGCCAAAGTTATTTGCAGAGCATGTCTTGCAAGGCTTTTTCCACCCAAAGAGGTCCCAGATGGAATGGGATCGGTCCCTCCCTCCTGCCGAGCAGGCGGGTGCGTGGTAAGGCTGTGCTTCTTGTTTTGGCAGCCCCACCACCCCGGGCTGCCTGGATAGTTTTCCTTAAGGTTTAACGAGGTGATTGTGTCAGGGCTGCCTTCTTTTCCATCACAACACCCCCCTCTGGCATGGTGCCTTTCCCTCCTGCCCCAGGACATGAGGGAAAGTGTTGGGGTGAGTCGTGGCAGGAACACGCCCTTCTGGGGACAAGGAGAGCAGCTGGACTTTGGGTGTCTGCTGAAATGTGGCCACCCACCCTGAGCTTCTGGAGACCCCAGAAGTCACAGAGGGGGAAGCCCAGGGTAGAGGTGGAGGTGGCCCCCAGCCAGCACAGAAGGATGGGAGCGGGACAGTGGCACTCACCCGGCATTCAGCAGAACTGACGGGACTTCCAGCCCTGAGAACCAGCCTCGGAGGGAGGGAGCCAGCGCATCTGCAAAGACAAGAGGGACACAAGGTGAGAAGGGGCTGGCTGCCCACCCTGGCAAGATCAGGCCTCGTCTGGGCTCCCTTTTCCTGGCTGTTCCCAGGCACAGGGCGGAGGGAGGTTGGAACACCAGCAGTACAGCTGTCCCAGCTCCAATTCCAACAGTAACTGGGGCTGAGCACAGCCCCCAGCATCGCTGCTTCCAGCAGGATGGAGCTGGGACAGCAGCACCATCGTCCCACTGAGCAGGAGTGAGCTCATCCTTCTTAGCTCCTGCAAAGCCCACTTGAAACAGGGCAGAAAACATCAGATGCCAAAATTTGGTGTGCGGGCACTCGGTGCTCTGCCAGATAACTCCCAAGCCAGCCCCACCATCCATCCTGCAGTTCCTGGTCCCGCTGCTGTCTGCAGGATCCAGCAAAGCAGCTCCAGTGTGGATGGTGGCACCAGTCTCCAATGCCCCACCACCAAACCCACACCACCAGCAGCTGCACAGGAGGATGGGAAGGTGCCACCACCACCCTCCCCACCGTACTGATATTTCACATCAGATAATATTGCTTTTGTCTAACATCAGGTCTTGGCCTGGTTTTTCCCAAGGGACCCTCAGAGCTTCCATACACTGCTGTTCCCTTGTCTGTGCGCTTCCCCGAGCAGGGCAGGTGCTGCCTGTTAGCAGTTATTTGACAAGGCAAGTACGTAGCTGCAATAATATTTACCAACGCTCTTCCTATGAACAGCAGGGCCCAAAAAGCTGGAGTTTCATCCAAAGGCTGCACATGGTTTGTGCACTGAGCGCTTTTCCTCACCCTCCTGCTCAAACCAGCCCCTGGCTGCTCCAGCTCCCAGTGATGGTCGGGACAACCTGGCTCAATCCCAGCGGGCCAAGGCCAAAAGCCTTTCGAATGCAGTTTATCTGGCAACTCTGTTTCCATGCGCTTGTTTCCTCCTGTTCGTCACTGAGCTGGAGCCGGCAGCAAGGAGCAAAAGCTGGGATGATGTCCAGCATGGATGCTGAGGAGGTAGCTGCCCTTTCCCCCCTTGTGGCAGGGGTCCCTTCCCAGCATCCCCATGATGCTGCAAGGCTGGCACTGCAAAGAAATCCTCTTCCTCCGCCATTTCCACTTCTTCTCCTCTTTCCCCTGCTCCTCTCCCAGGCGGATGGTTAATTTTTAACAGCCACATGCTGCCATCGGGGGCCACCGGCAGCGGCAGCCGGCAGAAAGCGCTTGTGACAAGGCAGCACCTCGTCAATAAAAGATGGATCCTCCATTTGCGCTTCGCTTCCCTCTGCTCCCCGTGAGAGCTGCTTGGCTTCACACCCCATGAACAGCATGCCGCATCCCAGCGATGCTCCAGGGGCAGCCAGGGGTTCTGGAGCCCTCATCTCACGCTGGCAGCCAGATGGGTGGTTCGGTGCCAGGAGCGATGAGGATGGTCCAGACCCTGAGAGCATCCCCATCCCTCCCTCCTCCCTCCCCACCTGCCCCACCACGGGCACCAGCGAAAGTAGGAAGGCAGAGAGAGGTGTCTGGGGAAAGGCAGGACCCCTGCCAGCGTTCAGCTCCATTTGGGAGCCTTCCCTAAATCTCAGGGAGCGGGGAGTGAGTGCCTGTTAGCCGGGCAGAGTTAGTGGTGCGGCGAGCACCGAGGGGAAGGGGGTCCGGGGTGGGCAGGAGGGTGAGCAGTGGTGGCAGATGGGTCAGAATTACCTGGGCGTGCAGTGAAGCGGGATAGGTGAAAGCAGGAGGAGGTAGAGCAGGTGCTAATTCCGCTGGGTACAGAGGGTACGGCCCCCACACTTCAGGGCTACTGGGGTAAAGTGCAGGCACTGTGAGCTCATCTGCAAGAGAAGAAGAGGGAGAGTTAACGGTGACCACAGGGCTGCGACCCTCGCTGCGTCCTTCCTTTTCCCCCCAGGCAGGAGCAGAGCTGCCCCTGGAAATGTGTGGAATGCCACCGCCAAGAGCCAAGAGCCGAGCCACAAAGCCAACACGGAACTGGCCCGCTGGGATAACACGTGGTGAGCAATGCTATGGGGCTGGGAGCATCGCTGAGGGAGCCAGGGCTGGGCTCACTGTCTCCAAGAGGTTTAGTAATCCCAGGGATCCAGCAGAGGAGAGCGTGCAGCTCATGCCTTTGTGCAACAGCGAGGTGAGGAACCGACGTCTGCGCGAGAGAAGCTCTTCCAGAAGCAGAAATGGGTATGGAGCACTCATGGCAGGACATTGCCGAGGTTTCTGCTGAGACCTCATCCTGCTCCCAGGCACCACGCCAGGCTGGCTGTCACCTGTCCCAGGTCCTCTCCAGCACCAGCAGCTGCCTTTGGGAACCCCCAGCACGTGCCACCACGCAGCAAGCAGGTACCACTGCTTCCAATTGGACGTGGTATTCCCCTTCGCCACTCCCTCACAGTATCCCTGCTCCTTCCAGCATCCTACGCCATAGGCCTGGCATGCTGCATCCACCCATGATCTCTGCATGACATCACATTCCCAGAATAAGGTGTTCTCCCAAGCATGGGGGCAACCCCAGGTGCCTGCCAGCCCAAACCCTGCTGGCAGTGCAGGGGGTACTCACAGGGTTCCCGGGCGATGAACTGAGGTACGGCGGTGGGGAGAGGGGTGCTGGGATTTGGGGTGCCCACCAGCTTGTTCTTGGCCATCTTGGTGTTGGCCTTGGCGAACTCCAGCCGCAGCGTCTGGGGGATCTCGGGGTCGAAGCGGATGCCCTGCGGGAAGGAAGGAGGGAAGGAGGCGCGGCGGGTGGGCGAGCACTGCCGCGTGCCGGCCCCGCAGCAAAAATAACTCCTCGTTATTTATGGGTTTTTTCAACTTCCAGCCCTGAAATGAGCTAATTTGCCGGGCCCCGAGGCAGCTCACATTCCTCCGGCATCTTTAGCATCGGCACCATATTTGGCAGTCGGCATCCCACAAGGCCGAGCTCTTATCCAGAGGGATTAGCAGAGCCAAAAAAAAAAAAAGTTTTACATTGAAAATGAAGACAAGGAAAAAAAACAACCCCAAACCAAAATGCAGGGAGAACTGGGGAGGAATTAGAGAACCAGCTCCACATCGTTCTACCTGTGAACTACTTTCAGGTAACTTCAAGGAGTTGCTAAAAGAAAGTGAAATTTGCTTTTTCTTTTGCAGTCTTAGCTGGGATTTTTCCTGCTGAATAAACAGGAGAGGCTGGGAATGCTGTTTCTCACTTGTATCTAAGGCTTGAATCCTGAGTGTTCAAGCCCTCCTGGATGGCCCTGAGAAAGGTGAGAGGGATGCAGTCTCCCAGGAGGGAAGATGCAGCTGAGAAACAACGATGGGATTGCGTGGAGGATGGGGATGCCGTGGGGCCAGCTGGCATGGGAGGTGCACATCCCTGGGGTGGAGGAATTCAGAGAGTATCTGGGGACATGGAAACGAGGGGGAAATGGAGAAACGGAGTGGCTGGGCCAGGCACACTCACGTTCAGCGCGTTCTTCGCTGCCTCTGCCTCAGAGCGGCTGTCGAAGCTGACGAAGCCCACGGGCTGTGGAGGAAGGACAGGAGGCATCAGTCAGGCTGGGGGGGAGCAGAGAGTGGAGCCCCTCACCCCAGGGAATGGTGGTACCAGGGAACAGTGGGATGGTCGCCCCATTTGGAGCAGCTCCTACCTGCTTGGATGTGAGTTTGATGAGAGACCCTTCGTACCCCTGCAAGGAAAGGATAAAAAAGGGTGTTTGGTGGAGATCCCCACAATTAAATAATAATAACTGAATTAACTGACTGAATAAGACTTTTTGAGGAGAACCAGCGGGCTCCCAGATCCCAGCAAGTGGCTTGGAGCCATGAGACTGGGGCAGGGGCCAGCCCTGTGCTTTCAGCCTCCCTTTCCCTCCCCAGTTCAATACCTTAAAGGGCCTGAAGAGCAGGTAAAGTTCCCGGGGCTTGATGTCCAGAGGCAACCCACTGACAAAGAGTGTCCTCACCTGGAAAAGAAGAAAGGAGGTTCCTGGGGACCCTCTCTCATCCCTAACTTGATGATACACCATGCTTCCTGCAGCCAGAGGGACAATGCCAGCCCAAGGGGAACCTTCTGGGCAGGCAAAGGCCTTAAGCCACGCTTGAGTGATGCTGAATTTTTGGGAGGGGTGTCCCCATCCTTCAGGTGGTCACAGAGGAAGTGGCTAAGGCACCATGGAAAGGTAACAGAGACCTGTCCTCTTCAGGACAAAAAGCTCACAGAATCCCAGCACCTTCCTATCCCGGTCTGGCAAACAGGATTTCTCCCATCATCCCCAGCGGATCCCGGACTCCACAGACAATGCCTATTGTCTCAGTTTAATTGCAGCAGCTCGTTAAGAACTGGGAGATGCAAACCCCAACTCTTCCTCCTGGAGGAATGGCCCTGGTTTGGAGGGGGCTGGATTTAAGCAGCTTGTTCCTGGTTTGTAAAAGTCACTTTTTAAAGGGGTCTTAACCCTTTCTGGGTGTATCTAATGTTTGTCATGGTTCAGCATTCTCAAACTTGGTGTGTTTGGGAGAAATCCTGCTCCCGCCACCCTGAGGGGGAATGTGGAGTTCCTCAGGGATGGGCAAACCCTGTGCTGGGATGGTTTTGCTTTACAACCAGCTCATAGCCAGGAGAGCAGTGTGGAGAACTGACCCTGCTGTTCCTCTCCTCATCCCCAAAATCTCATCCAAACACTTTGGGCTGGAGGAGGGGAAAACCTCAATGTATTTTATTTAATTTTTCTGGCCAGGCACCCTGCCTGCCCCATTCCCTGGGAAAGAGACATGGGAAACAGCCAGAAACAGCCAGCCCAGGCCTATTCTTTTGCTGACATTTCTTCTTTCTCTTGCAGATAAGCTATCTCCCCCATCTCTCAGCCTGGGAGCAGCAAACATTCCTGCTTTGTGGAACAAAACCTCTGGCTGACCTATATCTATTAAATAACAAAAGGTACTCGAGCTGTTTGCACATAGCCCTTGTGCCAACAGCCCCGGTGATACCCATCCTGGGTACCAGCATTATTATCACCATCAGCATCCCTGCGGGTACCAGCATCCAGGCTGGATGAGATCAGCGGAGCAGGGATGTCCCCACACCTTCCTGAGCCAGCGCTGCAGGCAGGCACAGCCTGGTAGCATGTCCCCTCTACTGGGACTATCCACGGTGGGCTGGAAGCCCCCAAAGCACCTTAGGGGATCCCTCCCAGTCTTCTGCCTGTCTCCTGAGACCAGGAGTGATGGAGCATCCCACAGTGTTCAGTGCTGCTCCATCCCCCAGTGGAGACACTGTCCAAATTTCTCCTGGCAGGGAGATGGGGAGGGGTTCCCCTGGAGGAATCCCCTGGAGAAATCCTGGGGAGGGATTCACCTGGAGGATCTCCCCTTGAGTCCAAGAAATTCAACGTAAAGAAAGCAAACTTCTCCTTTGCTCAGGGAAAAAAATGCTCCCTTTCAGCCAGGTCTGCCTGAGCACGGCTGCTATGCAGGGAATTGGCTCTCTGGACACATCCACCCTCCCAGGTGGGTTTGCATCCCGAGGAAGCCGAGCATCCCTGCATGGTGTCTCCTGTCTCCATCATCCCTGGAGCCATCCCTGGCTTCCAGCCTCTCCTCTCCCTGGGGAGCTTCAGGAAACACCAAGGGCTTGGCGACAGCTCTGGTGGGAGGGAGTGGGAAAACCCGCTGCCAGTTTGCCACATCCCTGAAATCCAAACCCTACATGCCCAAGCCTGCCAGACCCATTTATCCCCAAAGCCGCATGGAAGAGAGACAGGAGAGATGAAAGATCCCAAGGAACCCTCCAAAATTCAGGCCCACAGAGGAAGGGCTTCTCTTCTCTAATGACTTTGTTTTCTTTGCAAGTTCAAACGCAGGTCGGCCAAGTTTGAATCTGTAAAATTATACAGCAGCAAGAGGGAGAAGGGCTCCGAAGGATCCCCCAGCTGGATTCCAGCCCCAAAAGGGTATTTGGGGCCTGGGACAGGGGATGGATACGACCTCCTGGGTGCTCCCCATCTGCACCCCGAAAATGTACCCAGCCCCTGTGATGTTTGAGTAGGTCCTACATAAACAGCATCCTTTTGCTGGGTAACAAGCAGGTGGGACTGGCAGAGCAAGGGAACGTCCTTGGGGATAATCCCAGCAGGCTGGACAGATATCCTTTTGCCAAGAGAAAAGATTCTAGGCAGAAATATTATTCCTGCCCTTAAATGGAAGGGGAGCTTTGGCCCACAGAGAGCTGCTCAAGGTTTTCTTGTGCCGAGAGATCCCGGGGATTCAGTCCCCATCCTCTACCAGAAACACTCCTAGGGCAAAATGCTGCCCTGAAGCAGGAAAAAAAAAAACCTTATCAGAGAAACTGCCAGGAAGCAGGGAAGTATGTATTCTTCCATAGGGAAGAGTTACTCCTTCCGGGAAGTGGATCAGGCACAGTGCCTGCTCCCAAAGGAGTCATGGGACAGGGCCAGACCTACAGCTCTCGAGCAAGGATTAAAGGGCGCTGGAGCATGAGATTCCCTCAGCCCAACCCCACGGTCTTTTTGGACAGCCTGAGCTGTTTCATTTCAGTTCTGCTGTACAAACATTTTTCAGTTTCTTTTTTGGTGGATGATTTCTCCATCTCTCCTTCTTAAAATCTGGGGTGAAACCAAAGATTTTTTTTAAGTCAGGAGGAGCTCAAAGGTAACCACCCTGACTTCCTTCCATGGGCATGGCAGCTCCAAGGACTGCTCCAAGTTCCTTTCCACAGTCTTCCTCTGCTCCTGCTTCAGTACCCCACAGCTCCCAGATTTTCCAGGGCTGCTGAATCCCACCAGTGTTGCCTCACTCTTGGTTTGTCCCCTCCTGGCTTTTGTTGTCCCTGCAGGAAGTCTGCTCTTCATCTCTGCTACTCTCCTCTTCCTCAGAAACCATCCCCCTTCTGGCCTGTCCCTCTCATCTTTGCATCCTACCATCCCATTCTGTTCCCGAATTTCTGTGTCCCATCTTGAGCCAGTTTAAGGGATGCTGGAAAGGGTCTATGGGGATTTGCTGGGATGGTCAGGGCTGAGGACATGCAAGGAGAGGCCAAGATCTGGGCCAGGAGGTGACTGGGGTCTCCAGAGCATGGATCAAGGCTGAGCCCAGCACGGAGAGCTCCATGATAGAGCGCCAGCAGCCCTCCTCTTCCTCACATGAAGCCACAAGCCAGGTTTGTCTCCCGAAGGTAAGGAGGCACCAGGGAGGCATTTGCCTGGCTTAGACCCCCATCTAAGCCCGGAGGGACGCCTGGTGCTCCAGCGGCCGTGCCCTGCCGGCATGGTCCCGGTCCTGGTCCCGGTTCTGGTCCCGGTCCCGGTCCCCTGCCCCGCCCAAACCACCCCCGGTAAATGTTAACAGGCCGTGGGGAGGCGGGAGGCGTCCGGGTGATTCATCCACGAGGCATTTAATCGCCTCCTTCAGCCCAGCTCCCGTCCCTCGTCCGTCCGTCCGTCCGTCCGCCCCTTCCAGCGGGGCTCGCTTTAATTCTCCACCAGCCGATTATCCGCCTGACTGCCCGCCGCCGGGGAGGCACCGGATCCCGGCGGGAGCTGAGGGGCGATGGCACGGGGCTGCCACCGAGCCGTGCAACAGGGCGAGCAGGGCTTCCCCTCCCATTCCCGGCAAAGCGGGGTGCTGCCTCCCCCGCGCGGGGGTGCATTCCCGCCCCGCCGGGATTAGTCCTGGCATAAATAGTCTCCTGGCTAATGGAGCGTCTTCCTCGGCTGGGTTTAGATTCCCGGGCTGTGTGTACGCATGCCTTCAGTCCGCAAAACTCCCCGACATAAACAAGGCTGAGGCCGCGGGATGCCGGTTCCTCCGCCCGAGGGATGCGGGAGGACCGGGGAAAATCTCCGGCCTCGCCACCCGCAGCCACTTCCCTGGAGAGTCACGGTTCTCTCACGTCCGGTGAAGGACAGGAGAGGAACAGCCCTTGGGGAAAAGCGAGTCCAGAGCTGCCGGGGCTGGAACGAGGAAGCGGCAGAGGAAAAGGCAGCGAGCAGCCAAGGGAGCAGATGGGGGATTGCAACAGAGCGGAGGAGCGGCGGGATCAGGCGGGGGTCACGCACGGCCCTGTCCCACCCGGAGCTTGCTCCCAAACCCTCCGGACTCCACGCTTCGGGGAGGGAAGGAAGCAGGAGCCCGGGGGGATGCAACACATGGGCCACGGGAGCAAATTTTATCCACTCGCTGGGCATATTCCCCTCAGAAAGCATCCCTGAGGTCCCCTCCCCATGACACGGCTCCCCCGGGATGAGGGATCTGGCATGGGACGGGGACCAGGGCCACGAGCCGGGCTCTCCGCAGTCACTCCGCTACCAAATAAGGCCTCCGCCGAGCCTTTTACATGCCGTTCTCGCCCGGCCAAAGTGACGTGACCGCCTTCCCAAATTGTTCCGGCTCCTCCGTGGGGAAGCCCCTGGCCCACCGCTCCCCTGCACGGGGGGGTCCTTTCCGGGGGGACAGACGAGACGGACGGGGAGGCCATCCGGGGGTGCCAGGAGCAGGCAGGAGGAGCGGGGCTGAAGTGGGGGCTTTTCCCACCTGGCAGCACCCTGACTGACCTCCTCGGGATGGGGGCTGCTTCTCCCTCTTTTCGAGGGAACAGGAGGCTGGAGGGCAAGCCCTGGCAGGGGAGGGGTGGGATACAGTAGCTGGGCAAGCCCCTTACCCTGCGCTTGAGCAAATAGACAGCACGGGCTCCTCCAGCCTGGGCTGGAAAAACTCCTGCCGGGAAAATACCTGCCTGGCACCGGAGGAGCCCGGCTTGCAGGCATGAGTGGCCATCGCCCTCCTCATGTGTCCGCGGCACCGTGGGTGTCCCTGGCGCCTCCCAGCCGTCCCCTCCGGAGGCTCCCCGTGTCCAGCATCACCGGGTCAGGGGGTCCCCAAGGATCAGCAGTGCAGCAGCCAGCCCCAGGGCCTCCGGATCCAACCGGGAGCAGAGCGAGGGCTGCCCTTTACCAGCACGGCATAGGCCATACTTTTGGAAAAGGCAACAGGCCTCCATGGATGTCGCCCACTGCCATGCCCAGCCGAGCCACAGCTGCAGCGTTTTCTCCCACACACCCCACAAGGCCACCAGTGGAAAAAACTCCCCGTTATATAGGAAACTTAGGGAAGTTTGAAGCCAGAACCACCTCTGGAATAAACAAATGAAGGCAGGCGACAGTGGGCGATGGAGCTGCGGTGATCCCAGCGTTGGCCACCAACCAGGGACCCCAGCAGGGAGCCAGCAGGGTCCTGCCGGAGCAGCCCAGCGGGTGGAGGGTGAGGAGGAAAAGGAGATCTCAGATAGGAATCTTCCCGCTCTCACCCTCACAAAGTCCAAATTCCCATCTCAAGGTCACGGGCAAAACCAGGAACTTTGCGGCTGGAATGAAGAAAACCAGCTCTCACCGTGGCGGGGTGTGGGGTTGCTCTCCCGTGGGGATGGGAGCATTTCGGAAACCTTTGGGCTGAGACCCGTGGGATGGACATGCGCGGCCGCTGGATGCACGGTACCCACTGGCACCGGCAGCACCAGGCACCGGCACCGGGGGGAGCCTGGTTTACCCCCCACGCCTCCCGGGGAGATCCGTGTCTCGAGTGGGACTCCCCGCGCCCTCAGGTTCTCTCCGGCGAGGCGGAGGGGCTTTTGCGGGAAGCCCCGGAGGGATGCGAGCGGAGAATGAGGGCGTCCCCGGGAGCGAGGATGTGCTCCCGCCGCTCGTCCCCGTCCCCCCCGCCGCAGCCCCGGGTAGCGGGAGCCGCGGAAGCCGACGGGACCCCCCCGGCGCGGACCCCCCATCCCGCGTGGGTGCGTGGGCACCCGCGGAGCGCGGCCCCCGGGGATCGCGGGTGGGGAGGGGGATGCCGGACCCCCCCCCCCCCCGCTGCCCCAAATCCCCCGTGTGTGTCCCCCCGGTACCTCCTCCTCGGGCAGGCTGTTGTCGGCGGGGCCGCCCTCCCTGTCGGCGGGGACGCTGCTCATGGTGCGACCGGCCAGGCTCCTCGTCCCGCCGGCGGCAGCCGCGTCCGGGCGGGCGGCGCTGGAGGCTGGTCCCGGAGGCGGCGGGGGGGCCGGGGCGGGGCGGCGCGGCCGGGGAGGGACGGGGCGGGGGCGCGGCCGAGCGGCGGGGACGGACCGGGGCACGGGGGGGATGGAGGAGCGCAGGGTCGGGGATACGGGAGGTGGGCGAGGGGACGCGCGGGTGCGGGGTTGGGAACGCGGGACACGGAGCTAGGGAGATGGGACAGTGCCGGGAACGTAGGACACGAGGCTGGGGACACGGGGCAGAAGGCACAGGACACACAGTTGGGAATACGGGACTGTACTGGAGACACAGAACGCAGTCTAGGACATGGGGTTGGGGATACCGGACACAAGGCTGGGGACACAGAGCACAAGGATGGGGAGATGGACACAGTCTCAGGGACGTGGGACACAGGCTGGGGGTACAGGACAGGGCTGGGTAGATGGCACAGAGTCCTGGGGACACGCGGCATAGGCTGGGGACACAGGACACAAGGATAAGGCAACAGGACAAGGACACAGTCCTGGGGTAACAGGACACAAGGCTGAGGACATGGGGCACAGTCTCAGGGACGTGAATGCGTCAGGGCTGTGGGGAAGAGGAGGGCACAGTGCTGGGGACACCCGATGCAGGGCTGGGGGGCAGTGGAGGGACCAGTGGGGGCTCATCACCCCAACCAGCCCCACCTGGGGGCTCAACCCCTCCCTGCCTGGCCCGGGGACTGCATTTAGGCTTCATGCTTAGGCTGGGCTTTTGCTGAGCCTGCGCTGGGCCTGGCATGGCACACACTTCATTCTAGAGCTCGGTGTTGGGTCGTTCCAGCCCTGCACAGCCCCACGGAGGGGGCTGCGGTCCCGCAGGGCTGCACTCACTCGGCTGCGGAGCAGCGTGACGGAGACCCTCGGGGTGGAGTCCAGCAGCTGCGTCCAGACCAGGTGCTGCTGCCTGCGCACAATGCTCGGGGACCGGAGGTGACGCCGGGACATCCTGCCCATGGAACAGGGCTCGTTCCCAACGGGCTCCTAAGGTCACGGCTCGCCTTTCTGCGCCTCGCCGCCCCAAACACACCCGGGGGCAGCTGCCCGCGTGTCCTGCCGGCTGCCCAGGGGACACAGCCTGGCCACCCGCAGGTTTGCAGCCTCCCCGCAGCAGCGATTGACAGGGCAGAACCTCTCCTGACGGGAGGGAGGGAGCGGGGGGAGGTGGAAATGAGCTGCGCCAGCTGGATTTGTGGGAGAGGGAAGTGTGTGGCTGCAAGGGCAGCTGACCCCCAGAGGGAATCCAGAGCACAGGGACTGATCAAGTCACCCAAATCTGTTGGAGCCTCTGGCTTTTGGGGTGGGTTTTCAGCAGAGGGAGAACGTGGAGATGTGTTTTATCTCCCGTTGTTTCCTCCCCCTCCACGGGCGTCTCCACAGCAAGCTCTGGCTGGACAGCAGGCGAGACAATATTCACACTATTCACAACCCTTATTTGGACTCAGCTTTGGGGAAGAGCTGCAGTTCCCCGTCAGCGCTGGAACCCAGTTTGGAATCACAAACCGGAAAAGGGGGAGGTTTGGATTTTTGGTAGCCATGAAACTGGACTTGGAGAGAAAATCTAGTTGACTCCAGCGGGTATTGCACTGCTTCCTTGCCTTGAAACCCCTGGTCCCAACCCAAAGCCCCATGTCCTGGGGTTCCTCTGTGGTTGTTGCTGGTGGTCTTCCCCCTCTCCCTTTCCTACAGGAATTTCTGCTGCAGCATCGATGTCCATCTGTGCTGGGACACAACGCTGGACTGTGTCACCCAGGGATGGAAGGGGAAGTTGTGAACAGCTGGGGACTCTGGGGGGATGGCTGGGAAGCACGGCGAGTCCCGAGCCTCCAGTGGAACGAGTGGAGAAGGTTCAGCTCTGCTCTGGCTCCTCTGGGAGGGGATCCGAGAGGGAGCAGCCTTCCGGGGAAGGGGCAGAGGGTGGCGCCGGGTGCGCGGAGCCTTTCCCAGCCCAGGGCCCGCCTGGATCCGGGATGCGGGGCCGGGACCCCCGCGGAGCGCGGGCTCACATCGCCCTCTGCCGACGCGACGGCGACAGCGCTGGTGTGACCCAGGCACCGCACCCCGCACAACCAAAGGGTTCCCTCGGAGAGCAGAACGGGGGATGTTTTATTGCCGAAACAAAGCACGAACAACAGAGTTAATGCGTGAGAGACAAGAGACTTAAAGCAGGCCCGAGATGCCCGGTGAAGATAAATAAATTACACAAACAAGCAAGAAATCGCTTGATGGAATGAGGGACTTCCCGGAGTGTGTAGTGCTTCCCAGGACCGAACACCCAGCACTGGAAGCAGCAGGTGGATGCTCAGCTCTTGACAGGCGTGGACGAGGCCTTCATGGTCTTCTTCAGGTGGTGGTAGTTGGGCAGGATCTTCATCAGGAAATCCAGCTGCAGCGTCTGGGGCTGGAAAGGGAGGCAGGGAGGTGAGGGGGCAGCCGCAGGGCAGCAGCCCGAGGCGGGGTGGGAGGTGAGAGCGTGTCCCTGTGCCACGCACACACACACGCACCTGCGGCCGCTCGGTCTGCACGCGCCGCAGGCAGTCGGCCCCGTAGATGACGGTGTTCTCCGGGATCACCTCGTACGTGTTCACGTTGCAGCAGGCCCCGATGATGCAGCCGCTCGTCAGGATCACGTTCCTGCCCACGAACGCTGCCGGGGAGAGAGGGATCCCTGTGAGAGTCGTCCCCACAGTGTTTCACAGGAGCAGAATCTCAGCAGGGCCAGAGACGGTAAGCTGAGAATTACCTTTGGATTCAATGACGTTGTTGTCTCCCACCTTCATCGCCTGGGAATCTACAGGGCTGTGTTAAGTACAGCTGTAAAACGCTTTGGTTTTTTTCAACAGGTGGAAAACCCTGATGCCATTTTCAAACCACCACCCAGCCCTGGGCTGTCTGAACTCCGACAGAGCCCACAGATGCCTCCCCCTGGAGGGATCCAGAAGCACAGCGTGTCTGGTGGTTTGTCACTGCACAGCAAGGATACAGCACCCGACCTCAAAAACATTGTTGGTGCCGATGACCATGGGCTTGGGCTCCACATCTTCGCTCTCTGGGGTTATATTTTCTGGATACCTGCAAGGGGGAAGAACAGATTTCAGTGTTTGAGATCAAGATGCCGGCGTCCTGTGTGGCAGCTCGACTTTGTGACAGACTGAAGCCACAGATATCCCACCCAACTGAGCAGCACTGTGGGAATTTTGAGACTGTTTAGGATTAGGATTCCTCTACTCTGTCAGCTTGAGAAGGATTCAGAGGGGGGACTTAGCAACCATCCAGTATCTGAAGGGGTCCAACAGGGAAGCTGGAGAGGGACTCTTTGTCAGAACTGGAGTGACAGACCAAGGAGTAATAGGCACAGACTTAAAAGAGGGGAAATTTAGGTTAGATATATGTAAGAAAATCTTTTCTGTCATGGGGGTGAGATACTGGAATATGTTACCCAGGCAATAGTGGCTGCCCCAACCCTGGAAGTGTTCAAGGCCAGGTTGGACAGCGTTTGGAGCAGCCTTGTCTAGTGGAAGGTGTCCCTGCCCATGGTGGAGGGGTGGTACGAGATGATCTTTAAGGTCCCTTCCAACACTTAACATTTGATACCTCTGTGATTCTACAACTTCTTCCCAAGCCATAGTGCCACACACGTACACAAAAGCACGAAATCTGGTGATTTTTTTTTTTTTTTTTAATAAACTCTACCTCCCCAGGGTTTTTAACCCCCCCACCCCCCGGGTGTCGCACGGACCCGTTGATGATGAGCGCCTGCTCCTCGATCAGGTTCCCTTCTCCGATGACGATGGGCCCCGCCTCGGCGATGATGCGGGCCTTGGGATGGATCACGGTCCTGGGGCCTGCGGGGACAGCCCGGCGTCACCCCGTGCCCGCACCCGGCCGGGGGAAAGGGGCCGGGGTCGGGACCGGGACCGGGATCGGGGCTCTTACCGATGGTCACGTCCCCGCGGATCTCGCTCTCCACGCACACCACGGCGCCCGGCGCGATCTTCACGCTGCGGGGAGCGACGCCGCGGTCACGGGGGATCCACCCAGCGACCGGGCGGAGATATGGAGAAGGGACGCCGCGTCCCGGGAGGGGTTGTGGGGAGGGATCGGGGGAAAACCGGGAGGATCCGGGGGTGGATATGGGGACTCACCTCTTCTGCGCCTTCTCCGCCATGGCCGCGGGCAGCGGCGCCTGCGCGGGGCGGAGCTCCGGGGGTGCGCGGGCGGGCCCGGGCCCGGCCCCGGCCCCGGCCGATGCTGAGGGAGCCCTGGGAGGGGCTGGGCTGGGCTGGCACCGCCCGCCCCAGGTGAGCGAAGGGACTCGGAAAGGGACTCGGAAAGGGACTCGGAAAGGGACTCGGAAAGGGGAGGGGCTGAGGCGGGCACCGGGAGACAGAGAGCGAAGCCCCTGTTTGAGGGGCTCAGAGAGCGTCCTGCGTGTTCGTGCTTGAGAAGCACACACCAAGTCCCATGTTTGGGGGCACCAGGCTCATTTGGCCGGTTTTAGGGTCTTGAAATAAATAAATCAAGCTTCTTTTTTTTTTTTTTTTCCTCAGAAAATGAGACAAAGTCGTGTGGGGGTTTTTTTTCGGGGGGGGGCGGGGCTCAAAGTCCTGTGTTTTTGGGCACTTGGAACCAGCCCCGCTTGGGCAGCCTTGGGGCTGCGAAACAGGCTCCAGTCCTGCTCGGGGAGGCCGAAATGAGGCTCATCCAGGCAGTTTGAGGCTTTGCTCCCTGAGCCCGAATCCTGCGTTTCGGGGCTGGGGACAGAGCCCACACAGGTGAGGGAGGGGCACCAGGCCCGGGGGGCGGGGCCGGGCAGGTGCGCGGGGCCCCAGTGCGGCTGCGCGGGGCGGGGCCGAGGGCATTTAAACCCCGGAAGAAGCTCTCGGCGCCATTTTCCCCCGGCGCTCGGAGGTGAGGCGTGCAGGTCTCGGCGTCTCACCTCTGCTTCTCTCTGTCACTTCTTTCTTTCCCTCCTTTCCTCCTCTCCTCAACCCCCCTTTCTCTCTACTCCCCCCCGCAATGCCCCCTTCCTCTGCCCCCACCTGGCCTCCCCCTGCGCCCCCTCCTTGCCCTGCTACGCACCCCAGCCGTCCCCACCTCTCCTTCCTGCCCCGTTCTTCCCTGCTGCCCACCCCGACACACCGTCTGCTCCTCCTCTACCCCTCCAGCCTCCCCCTACTCCCCCTTTCTCCCCCTCGTCCTTCCACCCTTCCAGCCCATCCCGACCCTGCCTCCCCTTAACCTCCCCTTCTGCCCCTTCCTACCCTCCCTGTCCCCCTCATCCTCCCTTACTGCCCTATCTCTTCCTTATCTTGCCTCTCTCTCCTTTATCCCCCTATCTCTCCCTTATCCTCTCCCTGTCCCTCTTATCCCCTTCTCTCTCTCCCTTATCCCCCCTCTGTCCCCTTTATCTCCGATCTGTCCCCCTTCAGCCCCTTCTTTCTCTCCCTTATCCTCTCTCTGTCCCCTTTACCTTCGCTCTGCCCCTCTTACCCCCCTTCTCTCTCTCTCTCTCCCTTAGCCCCCTCTCTCTCCCCCTTATCCTCTCCCTTTATCCCCTTGCCCTTCTCTCTCTCTCTCCCTTATCCCCTCTCTGTTCCCTTTATCCCCGATCTGTCCCCCTTATTCCCCCCCCCTCTCTCTCTCCCTTATCCCCTCCGTGTTTCCCGCAGCCGCGGGACTCGGGGCGCCGGAGAATAAAGCCCAGAGGGCCGGAGCCCGGCGCCCCTCGCTGCAGCCCCCACACGGGGCCGGGCCCGCTCGGCGGGTTCGCCCCATACAGGTCCAACACACGGCCCGACACCGCCGGGGCTCCGGCTGTCCCTACATCACACTGGGGTCACCGGGATGGGGGTCGGGGCTGGGGGTCAGGGAGGGCCCCCTCCTCTGGAGGGGGTCCCAGGGGTTGGGGGGGTTTAGGGCGGGCTCCCTCCTTAGGAGGGGGTCCGGGGGGTTTGGGGGTGGGGGGGGTTTGGGGCGGGCTCCCTCCTTAGGAGGGGGTCCGGGGGGCGGGGGGGGTTAGGGAGGGCCCCCTCCGGAGGGGGGGGTCCCGGGGAGGGGCGGGGCTGGGCCCCTCCGGAGGGGGGGTCCGGGGTGGGAGGGGTCGAGGGGGCTCCGCCCTCCCGGGCCCCTCCCGCCTCGGGGCCTCCCCTCCGGACGGGTCCGGTCCCCGCCGCTGCCCGGGACCCCCCGCTCCGGACCGGGGCCCGGGGGGAGGGGAGGGAGGGGCGGGTAGCAGGGGGGGTCACGTCACTCCGCACCGTGAATGCAGCGATCGTTCTGTGCAGCAGCAGCCTCCCCCCCTTCCTGTCCCCCTCCCCCCACCCGCCCCTCCCTCCCCTCCCCCCGGGCCCCGGTCCGGAGCGGGGGGTCCCGGGCAGCGGCGGGGACCGGACCCGTCCGGAGGGGAGGCCCCGAGGCGGGAGGGGCCCGGGAGGGCGGAGCCCCCTCGACCCCTCCCACCCCGGACCCCCCCTCCGGAGGGGCCCAGCCCCGCCCCTCCCCGGGACCCCCCCCTCCGGAGGGGGCCCTCCCTAACCCCCCCCGCCCCCCGGACCCCCTCCTAAGGAGGGAGCCCGCCCCAAACCCCCCCCGACCCTAACCCCCCCCCCAACCCCCCGGACCCCCTCCTAAGGAGGGAGCCCGCCCCAAACCCCCCCCCCACCCTAAACCCCCCAGCCCCCACCCCCCGGACCCCCTCCGGAGGAGGGAGCCCGCCCAAACCCCCCCCCCCCTAACCCCCACCCCCCCCGGACCCCCTCCTAAGGAGGGAGCCCGCCCCAAACCCCCCAACCCCAAACCCCCCAGCCCCGACCCCATCCCGGTGAGCCCAGTGTGATGTAGGGACAGCCGGAGCCCCGGCGGTGTCGGGCCGTGTGTTGGACCTGTATGGGGCGAACCCGCCGAGCGGGCCCGGCCCCGTGTGGGGGCTGCAGCGAGGGGCGCCGGGCTCCGGCCCTCTGGGCTTTATTCTCCGGCGCCCCGAACCCCGCGGCTGCGGGAAACACGGAGGGAACAAGGGAAAGAGAGAGGAGATAAGGGGGACAGAGGGGAGATAAAGGGAACAGAGTGGGAATAAGGGGGACAGAACGGGGATGAAGGGGACAGAGTGGGATATGGGAGAGAAAGAAGGGGGGATAAGTGGGTAAGTGGGACAGGGAGAGGGTAAGGGAGAGATAGGGGGACAAGGGAGAGAGAGAAGGGGCTTAAGAGGGACAGAGGGGGAATAAAGGGGACAAAGGGGGGATAAGGGAGAGAGAGAAGGGGATAAGGGAGAGATAGGGGGATAAAGGAGAGAGAGGCAAGATAAGGAAGAGACAGGGGCAATAAGGGAAGATGAGGGGGACAGGGAGGGTAGGAAGGGGCAGAAGGGGAGGTTAAGGGGAGGCAGGGTCGGGATGGGCTGGAAGGGTGGAAGGACGAGGGGGAGAAAGGGGGAGTAGGGGGAGGCTGGAGGGGTAGAGGAGGAGCAGAGGGTGTGTCGGGGTGGGCAGCAGGGAAGAACGGGGCAGGAAGGAGAGGTGGGGGTGGCTGGGGTCCGTAGCAGGGCAAGGAGGGGGCGCAGGGGGAGGCCAGGTGGGGGCAGAGGAAGGGGGCATTGCGGGGGGGAGTAGAGAGAAAGGGGGGTTGAGGAGAGGAGGAAGGGAGGGAAAGAAAGAAGTGACAGAGAGAAGCAGAGGTGAGAGGCGGACACCTCACCTCCGAGAGCCGGGGGAAAATGGCGCCGAGAGCTTCTTCCGGGGTTTAAATGCCCTCGGCCCCGCCCCGCGCAGCCGCACTGGGGCCCCGCGCACCTGTGCTGGGCCCGCGCTGCGCATGCGGCCTGTGGCCCTGCCCGGGACAGCGCGCACCTGTGCGGGCCCCGCCCCCGCCCTGTGGCCCCGCCCCTCGCACCTGTGCCAGCCCCGCCCATCGCTCGCTCTCCGTGGCCCCGCCCCTCAGCCCGCCCCGGCCCCGCCCCCCGGCCCCGCCCCTCACTCCCGCCGTGGCCCCGCCCATCTCTCCGTGGCCCCGCCCCCATCGCTCCGTGGCCCCGCCCCCATCGCTCCGTGGCCCCGCCCCCATCGCTCCGTGGCCCCGCCCCGCTCGGAGGCGCTGTCCCGGGCCGTCTCTCGGGGCCTCTCCCGGCGCTGCCCGAGCCCGGCCCGGGGCTGCTCCCGCCGGGGACTGCACCGAGCCCGGGGCGCTGCGCCGGGGCTGCAACCGGGGCAGGGGGTGCGGGGCCGGGGGCTGCCGCCGGGGGCCGCTGGCGGAGCGGTGCTGCCTCTCCCCCGGTGCGCGGGTCCCGGGGCTGGCGGACCGAGGCGGCGCCGGGGCTGAGACGGGCGGGGACGGGCCCAGCCCGAGCCTGGACTCGCTGCCCGCGTCTGCTGCGGGGTCGGGACGAGGCTGAGCGAAAGCGGGCGGTGGGCCCCAAAACCGGAGCTGGGAGGGGGCGTTCGAGTCCTGCCGGGCTCCGCCGGGGGTCCCGGGCGGGGCCGCCTCTCCCCGGCAGGCGGGCGGACCGCAGCGAGATCGGGACCGGGGCCGGGGCCGGGATCGGGATCGGGACCCGGATCACTGAGGGCGGGAGGAGCCGCTCGGGGCGGGCGCTGGGGCCGAGTCCGGCCCTGCCGCTCCTGCTCCGGGTCCGGCGGGAGAGCGGCGGCGGGTCCCGGGTGCAGACGCGGAACCGCGGCCGGGACGGGGCAGAGCTCGGGGCTCGGACCGGCACCGCCTCCCGCAGCCCCGGGAGCGGCCGTGAGCGCTGACCCCCAGCCCACCCCCGCCACGACATGGAAGTGTGACAGGAGGAGTTCATCCAGGAGAGTTTTTCCAGGAGCAGAGCCCATGCCATGAGTTCCTAATTCTTTATTTTCATCTTTCACACATAAGCCATCCAGAACAGGGCATTGTTATCGCCTGTGTCGGCAGGACTTGGTCCCAAGCTGCAGCTCACTGTCAGTGCAGACCACTGGGAGAAAAAGTTGAGTTCTTCCGTAAAAAACACCTCTGTCTTCATCCCAGGGGCTGTGGTCTGAGAGGGAACATCTGCGCTCAAGGGAAGTGCAGGGTGCATGGGGAGGCTGAGCAGATTTGAGAGCCAGGGGTCTCACTGCACCAATTGGATCTCCATCCCTCCCTATTTGCTTCCCTCTCCTCTATTCCCCAGGCAGGACTGGTGAAGATCACTTCAGCTGGGTCTTATCCTCTTCCTAGACTTGTCTTTGAAGCCTACAGATGATAATGTTGAATTTTAATTTTTCTAGGGACAAAGGGAAAGTTGCACTGTAGGGAGACCCCCCAGAGCTCTACAACACTCCCAGCAGAAATCTGGGATGGGGTTGCAAAGCCAGAGACCCCAACCCAGCAGTGGCAGGACAAACCTGATGTGCACACCTGGAGCTTCTTGGGATAACAGCCAGCATTCTCCAGCAGCACCAGCAGGTTTGGGGAGCTGGCATCCAAAATAAAGGGCAGCTCCTTCCTCAGGATCAGATATTGTCCCAAGTACATAGAGCTTTGCACTCATGGGGTGCACTGAATGTGTTTTTTCCTCTTGTCATTCATGTTGCTCCCAGCATCCTTCACAGATCCTGAGGTTTCATGGCCACCTCTCCCTGTTTTCCCAAGTTAATGATTTAAATTGGTTGGATTTCGGCAGTGCTGGCACCCAGGCCCCAGGAGGCAGGCCAAGGATGCTTGCCCTCTGGGATTAATCATTCTCCCAGCTGCTGACATTGCCTCCATATAAACGCTGGCATGGGATTCCCGGTGCCGCTTCCCGGCAGGAGGAGGGGAGCCAGCTCCAGCATGAGGGCAGCTCTGGCCCTGCTGCTGCTCTTGGCCACGGCACACGCAGCACACCGAGGTAAGGGCATGATCCTGGGGCTTTGCTGCCCCCTGGGCTGAGGGGCTCGGGGCTGGGGCCGCAGTTCCAGTGGTTTTCAGTGGCCTCCCCTCTCCCTGGCCTGCAGCCAAACCGCTGGGCAGGACCAGAAAGGAAAGGGAAGGGGTGGGATGATGGTTTGGTATCCAGGATGCCCGTTTGGGGTGATGCCGGAGGAGGTGGGAAGGGGGGAGGACAGAGCTGCAGGGATCAGCTCCTTCTCCTTCTGAAGGAAAATGGGATTTCCTGATGCCCCTGATAAACACCATTCCTCTGTAAACTCACCTCTTGATGGAAACGATGCTCTGCCGCCCTTTGCTGCCTTCCCAGCTCCACAGGGAATCACCCACCTGCCAAAAAACACCTAAAACTTCCCTCTTCCACATGGCTTTGTGGAAGTGAACAGAAATGCCCCAAGCTGGGACCAGCAGCCGATGTTCCTGCCGGGAAAGAGACCTGCCTCTCCCATGGCTTCCCCTTTTTGGCAACTCCCCCTTCCCACCAGAGCCATGTCACCCTCAGTGTCCTGGCCCAAAGCCCTGGATTTGGTGGAGGTGACCCTGCCCCACAGTGTAATCCCAGGAAGCACCGGTATCAGTGTTTACCCTGCTGGTGCCAAAGTCTGGCCCCACAGAGTCTGTAACACAAATCGATTGCGTTTTTCCAGGGATGAGAGCATTGCTGGGAACGTCTTCACTGCTGGCTGCTCCGTGGGCCCGGCCCCAGAGCTCCCAGCCCTTATGGCTTCCAAGCCCTGCCAGAAAAACCAACCCCACATATTCCATACTCACAAACTTCCGTGTGATTTACGTGTAGCTCTCCCAGCTCCAGAGAGTGTTTTCTCTCTGCCCCTGTCCCTGGCTGCAGAGCTGGAACAGCAGCCTGGATACCAGGGATGCTTCTCCCATACCGGCTGTGCCAACATCTCCCCAGGGACCACCAAATCCTACTTGGAAAAAGAAGTAATGGAGTGATACAATGAACAAACCTCCAGTGAATAAAGCACTGTGTTCTGTGGTGGCAGAGCATTCCTTGTTCCCTACTCACAGTTCCTCCTTCTGCTGCACTTTCAGGGAAGGCTTATGTCCGGGAGAAAGTCTGCCAGGAGTACAGGATGCTGGGGAAGGAAAACTTCCGAACCCTGTAGGTACCTCCTGCTGCTGGTGCCCTCCCAGGATGCTCGGCACCTGAGCCAAGAACAAAAAACAGTACATAGAAATCTTGGAAAAGGGAAGATGGATTCAAGTCATCCGAAAGGGGAGATGCAATTCAACCCCTGGACTTGGATTGATTGCTCTTAGCAGGAGAAAAGTTTGATTCAGTGTTGAATTCCTCAAAACCAATTAAGTGCCTAAATAATGAGGAATTCTAGCAGAGCCGACACATAATCCCCTGTAAGTGGCAGCCCCCAGCCTGGAAGTTGTTCCAGTTCTTTCCTGGCTGTTTTCCAAGGAATATGCTGTTATTTCTCACAGCACCACAGCCAACAGTGTGAAACCCCATTTGGGCAGAGCAGTGCTGTCACACGAGTTTTGATTGAAGAGAAAGGCTCACCTGGCTCTCCCTGTCCTTGCTCCCTGCTCCCAGGACCATCATCGCCAACAGCCGGAAATATTCCAATGGCACCTTTGAGGAGATTGGCCACCTCGTCCGGGAAATCGTCTCCCTGGCCGAGACCTGCTGTGCCGACGGGGTTGACCCCTCCTGCTACGATGCCGGGGTGAGGCTGACCGAAAAGGGGTAATGGACCCCAAACCGGAGCTGCGATGGGATGGGATGGGATGGGATGGGGTGGCCATAATCTCCTCTCCCTCCCGCAGTCTACGGCCCTATCGGTGAAATCCTGCAGCGCGGACTCGCCCTTCCCGGCGCATCCCGGCACGGCCGAGTGCTGTGCCCACGAGGGGCTGGAGAGGAAGCTGTGCCTGGCTGCCCTGCAGCACCCGCCTCAGCCGCTGCCCCAGTACCTGCAGCCCTCCGACAAGGAGCTCTGCCAGGCCTTCCGGCAGGATCCCAGGGAGTTTGCGGATAGGTGAGCCAGGCTGGGGATAGCATCCCACTGAGCCCAGGTGGGCGCTGGCACCGGCCAGTGCCGTGAGCTGACAGCTTGAGGTGGCACCTGCAGAGGGCTCCCATCCCTGGACAACCCTAACACCTCCAAACCCCACTTCTGCTCCCGATCCCCTGATCCCGAGGTGTTGGGTCTCCTCATCCCACCTCTGCCACAGGTTTCTGTATGAGTACTCCAGCAGCTACAGCCAGGCTCCCCTGCCTGTGCTCCTGGGCTCCACCAGGACCTTCCTCTCCATGGTCTCCACCTGCTGCATCTCCTCTGCACCCACTGCCTGCTTCCTGAAGGAGGTGAGACCCTTTGGAGTGTGAGGCTCGTCCCCATCCTCACTCCCCAGGGAGCCGGGCGAGCGCTGTGCCAATGGCCCTGGGAAGAGGAGGACGTTTCCGTTCTCTTTTTGTGGCAGAAACTGGAGAGGAAAACCCTCTCCCTACTCACCCTGACGTCACACCGCATTTGCTCCCGCTTCTTGGTGTATGGGAAGGACAAAGTCAGCTTCAGGTACAGGGGGAAATGGCCTTTCCATCCTGGAGCAGGGGCCGAGCTGGGAGGGGGCTCCTCTCTCCCACTGCAGATCCTGTTGGCAGGCAGCCATCAGAAATAGAAGCTTTAATTCCGGTGTACATCCCTGGAGATGCTCTGTGCACGGCACGGGTGCAGAGCAAGCCCTGTGCTCCCCATCCCCTCCTCCCTCACCCCTGTTTCCTGGGAAGGGGGATGCAAGCCCCCTGAGCCCCCACACACCCTGTGCTCCCCAGCTACCTGGCCTCGCTGGCTCAGAAGGCTCCCACTGCTTCCTTCGAGGACCTTCTCCCCCTGGCAGAAGACGCTGCCGAGTTGTCTTCCCAGTGCTGTGACTCGGTGGCCGAGGACTGCATGCAGAAGAAGGTAGGAGAGCCTGGAGCCCAGCCCAAACCAGCTCCCGAGTCCCAGCAGGAGCTCAGGGAGCTGAGGGGACCTGCACATCCCCTGCTTCCTCTCTGCAGCTCTTGGAGCACACGGCCAAAGTCTGCACGGCGCTGTCGGCCCAGGACGGGCGCTTTGCCGACTGCTGCAAGGGGAAAAACCTGATGGAAAACCATTTCTGCATCCTGGCCTTGCCCCCAGCGCCAGCTCCCAAGCTGCCAGAGGCGTCAGAGCCGACCAACAAGGAGCTGTGTGGCAAGGAGGGGGCTCTCCATGCCACCAGGTGAGTGGTACCCACAGCAGCCAGGGTGCAGTCATGCAATAGAACCATTTAGGTTGGAAAAGACTCCTAAGATCATCGAGTCCAACCAGTTCCTGACCCTGTTATGTGCTTTGGTTATTATGGGGATAACTGGGGGAGCACCTTCAATTCCTTCAGGTGAATTTGTGCCACCAGGCAGCCCCAGGGGCTGCACAAAGATGCCCAAAGCAGCCCCCATCCCATTCTGAGCAGCTCCCATAATAAAACCTCAGGTGACCACTGGCTTTCCCGCTCCAGGTCCCTGTTTGAGCTGGCACGGAGGCATCCCAGCCTCCCTGACGCTGTTCTGGCCAAGCTCTACGACTCCTCTGGGAAGCTCCGGGGGGAATGCTGCTCCACCAAGGACCCCTCTGCCTGCTTGGACAGCAAGGTGAGTGGTGGGGGGGGCTCTGGGGGCTCATCCTGTTGCCCCTCATCCCCGAGTGTCCCAAATCCCCGCAGAGGCTTTTCCCAGCCTGGTGACGCCCACACTCTCCTCCCCTAGCGCAAGCAGATGGAAGCAGAGCTGCCCCCCTTGCTGGAAAAGGCCAGCCAGCTCTGCGGGCAGTACAACAAGCTGCCTTTCCTTGAGTTCAAGAAGAGGTAAGCCTTTGCCTTCCCCTCACAAAAAAAAAAAAAAAAAAAAACAACCAACCCACACCTGGATCAGTGGATGCAATCAAAATTCGTCCAAAATGTTGAGGATGCAAAACGGAGCCATCCACGCGTGCATCCCCCCTTCCCAAAAGCCGCGTGGGGCTGGAAGGGCAGGTTCCCGCTGTAACCCCGCTGTAACCCCGCAGGCTGCGGGAGAGCCTGACGCAGACGGAGCCCGAGGCCAGCCCGGCGCAGCTGGAGCGGCTCTTGGAGCAGCGAGTGTCCTTCGCCTCCACCTGCTGCCTCCCGGACGCTCCCCCGCTCCTCTGCGCTTCCAAGGTACGGCCCCCGCCGCTCCCTGCGCTGCTGCGGGGCCAGACCCCACAGCGGGGCTGCCCCTCGGCTCTTCCCTCCTTTTCCAGGTGAGCTCGGGGCTGGCAGAGGTGTGCAAGCAGGAGTCCTGCCTGTTGGGATAGGGGCCCGCTGCCGGCAGCAGGGATCGCTTCTCCAGGCGCGCACGGATGGAGGGGACCACGAGGCTGAGCCCTGGAGCGGAGGGCATCGGAAAGGAGCACGGGGAGCGGGGCTGGAGGCAGCCCGGCACATGGGAGGTGTCACCGAGCCCACAGCTCCCTGCCACCCTTGTATTCCTGCGGCCAAAATAAAGACAAGCACAGTCCCCTCACTGCGGCTGGAAAGGCTTTCTGCACCCTGGGGGCGGCGGGGAGGGTGGAAAAGGGGCACAGATGCCCCTCCACAGGCAGGAAGAGGTTCCCAGCCCCGATCCCGGGAGCTACAGCTCTAAAAAACTGAGCAAAACCAGTGAAAACCTTCCTCAAATGCCCCCAAAGACAGCGGACTGTGGGGATTGGGGTATTCAGCAACAGCCTCTCACCTGAGAGGGGGCCCTGGGCACCCCCAGCCCCCCCTGCCGCCTCCCCAGGCAAAAGCAGCCCCGGGCTGGGAGGCAGGAGGATGGCAAATCCAGCCCAGAAAACAACAGGAATACCCCCCGAGCCCAAATGTGGCAGCTTTGTGTACAACAAATTCACCAAGGGAAGCAGATAAGGACAACTGGGTGCATAGAGATGAACCAGAGCGATTAAACAGAGCCAAAACCAAGAAATCCCCGTTCAAGACAGCACTTCACAGTGATCCAGGGGAGCATTGGCAGCTCCTGGGTCACTCCCGAGCTTCCCTGCAATGTGAGGAAAAAGATGGATTTGTCTGGCAGGATCCCTGTCCATCTCCTGCCAGAGCCTCTCTTATTTTGGGCTACCGAGCTAGACAGAAAGGACAGTTTGGGTTTGGGTTGGTTTTTTTTTCCCCCAAGGATCCCACTGAGCCCCATGGGACTGGACCTGTTGCACTGGAGCAGCAAAACCACTGATGCCAAGACACTGGATCCACTCACCACCCTCATGTTACAGCCTGCCTTTGGCATTTATTTTCCAAAATATTAATTTCCAATTTTTGTAATTGTTTCTAAATCTTTCCAATTAATAAGTTGGGTTTCACCTTGTTCTGTTGGGGTGAGTGACCCACCTCTCATTCCTGTACTCAGGTTTGCATCCTTCAAATTCCAGATGTGCAGGGTAAGGGCTAACAATTACAGTGACCTTCTGGGATTCCAAGGAAAACTGGAGAAATGCCATTAAGCCAGCCAGGGACATCTCTGCTGTGTGTCACCATCACTGCTTATGGGGGAAAAAGCCACCCAAAAATACTCAACTGCTGTTTGAAACAACACAAATCGCAATTCTCTTACTAAAACCAGGAGATTCCTGGGAAAGTTCAGGCAGCTCCTCCTGCCTGATGCCAGCCAGCATCACCTCCCCAGGGATTCCCATCCTGTCCTTGCCAGCGTGGGCATAAACCACTTGGCTTTTCCACTCTCTGTTATACCAAGGATTTTTATTAATATTCATTTTATTTTCCATCCCTCCTGCCCTCAGCTCTGTGATAGACACGAGGTGAATTCACCTCCTGCCTTTTCATCCCACCAGTTCTCTAAGCCATTCCCAAAAATGTAAAGGAAGCAGCAAAGTTCCTGACTTAGTTGTTTGGGGTTTTTTAAAATCCCCATCTTTCTTGCTCAGCACAATGCATCCTGTCCAGTCTGTCTGCTCCCCAGGCACTCATCAGGTTACAGCAGGAATTCCAGGGTGGCATCCAGGGAAGCATCACTTCATTACAACCAGGGAATGTAGGGCTGGGATGGGAAAAGCCCAATGGGAATTACTCGAGGCACTGAAAACCCAGCACCGAATAAAATGGCTCCAACACTAACCTGGCCAGTGTGCCATAAAAACATTTTAAAAATTACTGAATTGAAAATATTAGTTTTATCCACCTCTGAGACCTGCAGGCTGCTTGATTTCCCAGTGCCTGCTTTTCCCAGCCCTTTTGGGCCAGCAGCACCCGAGCCATCAACTTCAACCACCCAAAAAACAGACAGGAAAAAGGCTCATACCTCCTTTAAATTTTATTAGCCTCCCAGACTGTGTACAGCACGTTCCCAAAAGGAGCAGGAAGCATTTTTCTCTTAGCTTAATTCCCCACAGGCAGGCCCAGCAAAGCCTGGAGCTAAGCAGCCATTTATATGGGGGATCAGCTCACAGGTGCTGCTGCTGCTGCTCACACCAGGGCTTCCAGCAGCTGCGTGGAATCTATAATCCATTCCCCCATCCTGGACCCTGCTGAAGTAGGTGCCCAAAAAAGTGTCCCTTGGCGCCTCAAGGCCATGATCCTTGCCAGGGCACTGGGATGAGCCTTCCACAGCCACATGGCACCAACACCTCCCAAGGCACTGGCACCACCGGGGTGGTCACTGTCCCCCGTATCCAGCTGGAATCACCTCACCGATGGGGCTACAGGAACTGGTGCAGATCCCTGGGGTCGCC
Organism: Monarcha castaneiventris obscurior; assembly: GCA_026261815.1. Classification (NCBI taxonomy): domain Eukaryota; kingdom Metazoa; phylum Chordata; class Aves; order Passeriformes; family Monarchidae; genus Monarcha; species Monarcha castaneiventris. Next base: position 1,441,326 of record JAMPIT010000622.1, read on the forward strand.
TCTGCTCTCACCATGGCACGGTTTGAGCTGAAAAATGAGGTTTTCAGTCACAGCAGGGCTTTACACAGCCCCGGAGCCACCCCCAAGCCCCCACTGCAGCACCCGATGCTGCCAGCTCCAGCTCCCGGGCATCCGCCCGTCACGATGACACCGGGCAGGAACAAAGGGCTGGACTTCAGTGCAAACCAGTTTCCCCAGTGGCTGCTCCCACACTCACCACTTCGAGCTCATCCTATCCCTGGCAAAGCCCGTGCCAGGCTGGAGGGTCTGTCCTGCTCTGGCAGAGACCTGGGCAGAGGAAACCCGCCGGTGCCGGTGCCAGGAGAACGGAGCCCGGTGGCAGGAGGGATCATCGGCTCCCCCGGGAGACTCCAGCCCCAGCTGCTGCCAGTTTCCCCCGTACCGGGTGGGAAATGCGGCATGCAGAGCCCCCATGGCCGGTCGAGAGGGAGCCGGTCCCGTGGTGCGAATTGGGAGCTGCGGGGGACCCCGGCTCCACCAGGTTCCCATCTCCCAGATGGGAGATACCAGAGACACCCGGCCCCATCCCGGGATGCTGCTGCCGCCCCCTCCCAGAGGGTCAGTGCCAAAACCCGCTGTCAGAGTCACGGAAAGCCCCAGCGGGTCCCGCACCGAGGGGAGGGACACAAACCATCACCGGCGGCTGCCTGGGCAGGGTCCGGACCGCAGCTCCGGCCAGCGCCTCCCGGGCCCCGGAGCTCGCAGCGCGGGCAGACGGCAGCGAGCGGCCCCGGTCCGCCCAGTTTTGCCCCGCTTCTCAACACGTTTCCCACCAGTTTTGCCCGTTTTCCCTCACCCGGTCCCGCCCCGCGACACCGAGACGCCCCCGCTCTCTCCCGGCGGCTGTGGGGATGGGAGCGGCTCCGGAGGAGCCCCGGGGGACCGGCAGGGCTCGGTGCCTGCGGGGGGACGCGGCCGTGGCAGTGGGAGCAGCTCCAGCACAGCTCTTAGGCGGCCCGGAACGGGATTGCGAGCCGGGCACAGCCCCTTGGAGCCGGGAGCGGGAACGGGAATGGGATTGGGAACGGGACGGAGGCCGCCCCCGCCCTGCCCCGCCGCTCTGTCGCCGTCTGGCGGCCGCGTTTGGGCAGCGCAGCCCCCGCCGGGACCGGCCCCCGCGCCCCAAGGAGATTCGGCGAGACGCGGACACCTTTCCGTCACCCCTTTATTCAAGCCGCTGCACGTTTTAGCCCTCGCCCCTGGAGCCAGCCGGTGCTGCAGTCCGGGACCCGCCCGCAGGTACCGGGAGCTCCTGCGGAGAGAGCGGAGCCCTTCGGCCTCAGCACCCACCCCGGGGCGGGGGTCCGGTCACAGCGGCTCGGCGCCCACCCACCTCGGTCCCCTGCACCTTCACGCGATGCCCGTTTCCCGCACGTCTTCGCCTCTGGAAGGTGAATCCTTGTTTAACGTTTCCATCTCTTCTGCCTTCCTCTTCCTACGCTGCCTCCGACAGTGGCTTGACAGGGTGGAAAAATAATAAAAAACAAAGAAAAAAAAAAAAAAGAGGCAGAATGAGACATGGCAGTGATGCTCCTCCCTCTCCCTCGGCTTTTACCCTGTAGAAGATCCATATGGGATCACACCTGTGGGGTGTTGGGGTTTCCAGCCCCAAAGGAATGTCCCAGGCACCTCCCAGCACCTGCAGAACCATGTTCCACCAGCCTGGGGCAGCCCAAATTGAACCTGCCTGGAGCCAGTGGAGCTGGGCAGGATTTGCCCCCTCTTTCCTTTCCCTTCCTTTCCTTTCCCACCCTTTTCTTTCCCTTCCCGCTTTTTTTTGCCTTCCTGCTTCCCTTCCCGCCCCGTTCCCCCACGTACTGACTGCAGAGGCAGATGCCGACGATGAGGATGATGAGGGTGACGATGGCGGCGATCAGGGAGATGATGACGATCTGGCCCTGGTCCCCTCGCAGGTAGAACAGATCCACCCTCTCGCAGCGAGCGCCGGTGTAGCCTCGCTCGCACCTGCCCCGCAGCACAGGGGAGGCAGAGCGGGGTCCCAAAAGCTGCCACGGTGCCCGTGCCCCCCTCATCCCGCTCTCCCGGGCAGGACGGGCACGGCATCCCACCCCGTGCCGCCGTGTCCCCGCCGGGAGTGACTTACACACAAGCCGGCGCCTGCTCGGCCACGAGGAAGCGGCACCTCCCTTTGACACAGTAGTGCTGGTACTCCTCCGGGCACCGGGAGAAGTGGCTCTGCCGCCGCAGCTGCGTCCCGTTCCCTGCGGGTGACAAGGCCGAAGAATTCCCCCGGAGGGGTGATAGCTCTGCCCGGAGGCAGCAGCACCCCGGAGCTGCTCCATCCGCGCAGCAGCTCCGAGCCTGGCAGGCTGCAAACCAGCCCGGGTGTCCTTGGCCTGCCAGCCCAGAGATGCCCCACACGGCTGCGCTAGACAAAACCGGCTCATCCTCCCTCCCGGCCTGCTCCCCCGCTCCCTTCCGACGCCTCCAGCTCCCCCGAGCACCCTCACATCTCCCCCTTACCTGTGCATCCCCTGGCGGTGCCGCAGGTGAGCTCCTCCGTGCCGTGGCCGGCCGTGACGTTGGTGTCGGCTCCGACGGAGAATGCCAGGCCTGGAACACAGCGGAGGCAGCTCGGAGGGGGAGCCCCAGCACCGCCACAGCCACAGGGAGGGGGCCGGCAGCGGGCTCTGCAGCTGGGCCCACGGCCCCCCTCCCCTGGCTGCATCAGCTTTTCCCCAGGGCCAGGAGAAGGGAAAAGCGGTCCCCGCCCGCTGCCTCCACCCACCAACGCCCCCGGAGGTCTGGGCACAGAGGCCTGGGAGCCAGCGTGGTGGATTTTGGACCACACAGCCCGGCCAGCTGCTCCTCTGCCCGGGGAGGATGCAGGGAGGGATCCCCAGAGAGATCCGGAATCATGGAATCACTGATCGGTTTGGGCTGGAAGGGACTGTAAAGTTCATCTTGTTCCAACCCTGCTGCCATGGGCAGGGACACCTTCCACTAGACCAAGTTGCTCCAAACCCTGTCCAACCTGGCCTTGGACACTTGCAGGGATGAGGCAGCCACAGCTTCTCTGGGTAATCTGTGCCAGGACCTTCCCCACCCTCACAGGGAAGAACTCCTGCCCAATATCTAATCTAAACCTGCCCTTTGTCAGTATAAAGCCGTTCCCCTTTGTCCTGTCACTCCGTGCCCATGTGACAAGTCCCTCTGCAGCTCTCCTGGAGCCCCTTTAGGCACTGCAAAGTGCTCTAAGGTCTCCCTGGAGCCCCGCACAACCCGGGCCAGCAAAGGGGCCACCAGGCTCTCGGTGGCCACGGGGTGAAACCGAGAGGCGGCTGAGCCCGGCCCGTCCGAGCGGCGGTAACCGGATCGCTGGCATACCAGCACTGACTCAGCACGGCCCCGCTCCCAGCCCGGCCCTCCCCAGGGATTCACCCGCCGCTCTGGCACCCAGGGAGCCGGGGACAGGTCTTGCCTGACGGGGCGGGGTGCTGGGTGCTCCCCGGAGGTGGCCGGGGCGGGGTTGTTGCCATCCCGAGCTGGGGGCACTTTGGAGGCTTCCCAGAGAGGGGAGAGTTTGCGCGGCCAGATCCAGGCAGCCTCGTCTCCTGCTACCTGTTTCCTCATCCGGCCCTTCGGCACCTTGGAAACGGCGGTGGGAGCTGCCCAGCCAAGCCTCGGGCGTCCCCCTCCCATCCCACGGCAGGGACATTCCCAGTACACACGTCCCTCCTGGCTATATATAGCCACCATCGCGCTAATGACGTGCTTTGGGTATCGGAGCTCCAAGAGAGCCCGGCGGGGAGGAAACGGAGCCCACCGCCCCGCCCGGCCCAGCCGCAGGGTGGGAGCTGCCCGGCGGCAGCCAGGGATGAGCCATGGATCCCCCGGGATCCGGCTGTGGGCGGCGTGGGCACGCGGCGGGGCAGGGAGGGAGGCTGACTTCACTCCCCGGTGACCGAGTTCACAGCTCGGCACGGAAAGATCCCCACCAAGCTGAGCTCCCCACCCTTATTGCAACCAGATGCGGAGTTCTGGCATCCTCCGGGCTGGCAGCCCCTTGGCAGCACCGCCCTGGTGGCAGGGCAAGCTCCAGAGGGAGGGGGGCTGCGTCCCCCCACAGCCGGATCGCGGCACCCAGAAGCCGCAGGTGCAAACACCCTCAGCTCTTTGATGCACCCAGGGAGACTGGCTCCACTATCTAGGGCTGCACCCTTCCCTGGGCAGCCAGAGATAACCCAGGGAAGTATCCCAAACACTGGATTGTTTTGCTGTTAACGCCCCCATGCTTTCCCAGGAAAGCCCAAACTGCAGGAGAGCAACCACCCAGGACATTGACGTGGTCTGATGGGACACACCAGCCCCAAAACAGGTCTGCTACCCTTGGTTTCCTCCTCCTGCCAGCACAGGTTTGGCAGGTTTTGCCAAGTGCTGTCACCAGCCCTGCCAAAGGGCCAAACCCAAGCTGCTCCCTGCGGAGAGAAAAGCTCCCCCGAAATCCCAGCGCTGGCGCTCTCTGCCAGGGAGGGTGTCAGCTGTCCAGCCCTATCTGTGGTTATTTCCTGGCAGCCATGAGCAGACACCTGTCTGCAGCTTCCTGCCTCCCAAAAACTTAGGAACTAACATGGGAATGCTCACACGTTTGCTGAATAGGTATTGCCCCCCTGCCCCCGGCATCCCCCGCTCCCGGCGCTGCCAAGGATGGCTGTGGGTACTCAGGCACCCACGAGCAGTGTCCCATCAACAGGTGGTAAAAGCATCCCAGTCCTGCTCCAGGATCCAGCCAGGGCATCCCGGCCCCCAGGCTGGCCCCAAGAGATTCAGGGATTCATTCAGAGGCGAGGGGAGCACTGGACTGGAATGGTGGGGAGATCCAGGGTGGGAATTGGGGACACCGGGGGGAGCCCAGGGACAGGACTGGATAAACATCAGGCTGGGCATAGAGGAAGGGCTGCCATGGGCTTGTCCGGGGGGGCACAGGGAGTCACTGGGATGGGACTGGAGAAACACCGAGGTGAACACTGGGTTGGGACAGGGGACATCAGGATGGGGTGCAACAGGGGGGATACAAGCGTTCAGCATCATGGGGCCAGGGGAGCAGCAGGACGGGATGGGGGAGCACCGGGACAGGCAGGGGGGAGCACCGGGATGGGGCCGGGCGGCAGGTGCAGGATCACCAGCCTGGGACCGGGAAGCAGCGGGATGGGATAGGAGCAGCACCGGGACCGGAGAGAGGACAGTGCCGGGACAGGGGGTGACACCGGGCTGGGACAGTGGAGGTGACACCGCGCAGGGACGCGGAGCACCGGGCCGGGACGGGGAGGAACACCCTGCCAGCCCCTGGATATCCCGGGACCGGGCTGGTGGCGGGGCAGGGGGACCCCCGTGCTTACCGGAGGCGAGGGCCAGGCAGAGCAGCAGGGTACCGGGGCCGCCGCCCGGGGCCGGGGCCGCCGCCGCCGCCTCCATGCGCGCCGCCGCCGCCTGCCCGGTGCCCGGTGCCCGGCGGCTGCGGCGGGGCGGGACGGGGGCGGCCGCTCCGGCACCACCGCCCTCCTCCTCCTCTTCCTCCTCCTCCTGCGCCTCCTCCTCCTCCTCCAGCTGCGGGCTGCCCCCCGCCGGAGCCATCCCTTGGCGGTCCGGCCGTGCCCCCCCGGGGTCCCCTCCCGTGTGTCCCACCCACGCGTGTCCCACCTCGCACCAGCCACGCCTGGCCCCGTCCTGCCAGGAGGCGTCAAGCAGATGCCTCATCCCAGGTCCCTGGGGATTTGGGCAGCGAGAGGGATCCCCCATCCTGCCGTCCCGGCTTCCAAGCAGGGCTCCGGGGATCCCCTTTCCACAAGGACGGAGGGCGCGCACTCAAGTCCAGCCTCACCTCCCCAAAGCCGTTTATCCCCGGCCAGCTTGTTGAGAAAAGGTAGATTTATTCATAGCGAGCAGCTATAAAACACCCTCCCAAGGGCCTTGGCAGGGGATGACGGCAGCTCCAAATTATTCTGCAAGGGGCTGTGCCTCCGCACAAGTCCTCTGCACGCCGGCCTTGGGGTGCACTTTTTGCCTCGGGGAGTACTTCTTGCCTTGGGGGTGTATTTTTTTGCCTCGGGATGTGTGGGAGGAGCTTTCTGGTCCCCTGAGTGACATCCTGAAGAACAGAAGTGACCCACGGGGGTGAAGGTGAGGTGTCCCCCAGATGCTGGCGCGTCCCCTCCTGCCGTCTGGGGTTGCTCAGTGGGGATGCTTTGCCATGGGCTGGCGCTGTCCTGGCTCCGAGCAAAGCAAAAGAGCTTCTCCCGGCAAAGAGGGGCGCAGGCAGGGAGGGGCGGTGGAGTTGCTCCCGGCCCCGGGTTGTTGCAGGCGCGAATTAAGGTGGAAATGAAAGACTGGAAAGAACGGGTGACCTCAAACCGCAAGCTGGCAGCTATTAATGCAAGTGCTGGCAGGCACCCAGCCATGCCATTTGGCCGCTGGCCAGGGGGTGAGCAAGCTCCCTTAGCCCTGGCCAGTCAAAAATTCCTGCTGCAAGCTCCGGCACACCGGGACCGCCGGCCCCTCGGCTCACGGCCACCCCGGCTCCCTGCCAACGCCCCCCCAAAAACAGGCAGGGTGTGACAAACCACCAGGATGGTGCAAAAGCTCTGCTGGGGACTTGGGCAAGGCCAGCGAAACTGGTAGTTGACACCTACATGTGGCACGGGGCCACCCAAGAGGAGCTGGCTTCAGCCCCGTGGGGTGGGCAAAGGCAGGGAGCAGGCAAAAAAAAAAATCCTTGTGCCCACCAAAAGAAAAGTTTCCCTCCAGCATCCTTCATATCTGGATGAAATTAGTGGGGGAAAGCATTTTAAAGAGATTTTAAAAAGAGCTGGAGACTCCGGGCAGATGTTACCAGAGGCAATGGTTTCCAATATCCAGTAGCAAAGGGAAAGTGCTGGCAGAAGTTTTCCCCAAAAAAGGACCTCTCGCTGGCCATGTGTCCTCTGCTCTGCTGAGGTGGCCGCCAATGCCGGGAGGACCAGACAGAGGTGACCAGCAGGTGGCAGCTGGAGCCCAAGGCTGGTGGCCCTCAGGGGCGATCCGGGCTTCCCACAGCCCGGCCCTTGGCACCCCTTGGCCCGGCTCGGGCACGGCGTTTGCACGCAAGGCCACGGTGAGGAGCAGCTCTGCCCTCCAAAATCTCCTGCCCGTGGAAGCATGCAGCGCCATCGACAACAACAACAACGGAAAAAAAGGATGGGAGATGAGAAGCAGGGAATTATCAGGCTGTTCCACACAGCACCAAGCTCCTACAGCAATAACAGCATTATTTTCCCTCCTCCCAAGCAGAGGAAAGGTTTCGAGGAGAGCTGAGATGCTGATATCGCCCGACACTGGTCTGCCTCAGGAATGCCAGCTGACTTGGATTTTGTGTCCTGCTGTTTTAGGCCCAGAGCCAGGATCCATCCTGAGAAAACGCCACACAATACAACAGAATAGAGGGCTGAGTAACCCCAGTTAAAGATAGCTCAGCCACAGCCTGGGCTCTGTAAATCCTTTTCCATAGTGAGCATGCAAAAGCCTGGAGAGGATGAGTTCAGCCTGAAAACATTTCGCCCGCAGCACAGCTCTTTCCAGAAGGAAAGAGGTAAAAAAATGGTCCTCGTACCTCCTGCTGTCCCACAGGTGTCTCCTGGCTGGGTCCTTTGGGCACTGGGAGCTGCATTTTGGGAGCTGTTTGTGCTGTGGAAAGGCAGGACCCTGGCTCTGGCCTGGCTGCCCTTGATTCATGTACCTGGGTTGTCCCCAGGTACATGAATGTCCCCAGGCACCAGATCCCCGGGATGCAATAGGCAAGGGGATCCGCAGGGAGGTCCAGAGTCATGGAACCACAGAACGTTTTGGTTTGGAAGGGACCTTAAAGCTCATCCAGTTCCAACCCCCTGCCGTGGGCTGGGACACCTTCCACTATCCCAGGTTGCTCCGAGTCTTGTCCAACCTGTCCTTGAACACTCCCAGGGATCCAGGGGCAGCCACAGCTTCTCTGGGCACCCTGTGCCAGGGCCTGCCCCTTACATTCAGGCAGGAGCTGGCATGGCGCTGAGGATGAAGAGGGACAAGTGGCAGTCCCACGGGGCACCCCAAGCGGGTGTCACAGGCAGGTACAAGAGCACCCCAAGCCTGGCAGCACCCAGTCCCAGTGCCTCATCCCGGGGCAGCCGGACTGGTCCCTCCATCCCGTCCCGGCGCCCGCCCCCACGGTCCCAGACCACGGTCTGCCCGGTGCCCTAGGCTCAGTGCCCGGTACCCGCTGGTGATGCTGCCCGGCACCCCGTGGCCGTGCCCCGCATCCCGGCGGTGCCGCTCCCGCATCCCCGGGGCCGGCAGGTGCCGCTGTGGGCCGGGCGCGGGCGGGGGGCGGCGGCGGGGGCCGGGCCGGGCCGGGCGGCGGCGGGGCCGGGCGCTGCGTCCCTCCCGCCGCGGCTGCCAGCGCCGCCGGCACCATGGGCTGCTGCTGCCGCCTGCTCTTCCTCGCCCTCCTCCTCCTCCCGGCAGGTAAGCGCCCGCCGCCGCTCCGGGGTGGGCAGGGGGGGACGCGCCGGGGACCCCCGGTGTGGGGCTGGGAGCGATGCGGTGGCGACGGGGAAAGAGGCAGCCCCGCGTTTGCCGGGGACAGCCCGGATTGTTCCTGGAGAAGGGCTCCGCACAGCCAGCCCTCACCTCGGGTCCCACTCACAGCCCCCGTGAGGGGGGTCACCGCCAGCCACACCGGTGGGATCGGGCAAGAGGTGTTCCAGCCTTCCTTTCCTCACCCCTCGCACCTCAGAGGGCTCCCCAGCACAGTCCCCGACTGCCCCGGAGGAGGACAACTTGATGGGACCACCAGCTTCTCCTCACGGGCACCCCCTGCCCGGGCTGGACTCACCCCCAGCCCCGCATTCCCCCTCCCTCCATGGTCACTGCTTTGCAGGAGCTTTTATGGCTCTCCCTGGCCTTGAGCGGAGGCTCCCACACCCCCAGCCCCTGGCGCTTTCCCCCCAGCTCCAGGCATCTCCCCCCGGCGGCACCAGCCTCCCCATCCCACAGAAACGCCCGATTTGGCATCTTCCCCCCACTGAGACAGTCAGAGGAGACGGTTCTGTCCCCGGCTGATGCGACAGCGAGCTCAGGTCACCCCTCCAGCCGCCCGGGCTGGGCTTTTAATAAACACGAGGAGCGGCTTGCTCAGAAGCATGGAAAACACACTTGCATAACCGGGGACGCGCGCGAGGAGAAATCCATCGGCTGAGCTGTCCCTGTCACATTGCTGCCGGCAGAGCGGAGCAGAGCAGAGCAGAGCAGCGCCGGGGACGAGGCCGGGCCAGGGCTGAGCTCCCTGTGCCAGCCCGCAGCCAGCATCCACCGCCTCCCCACACCGGCAGCGGGGCACGTCGTGGCTGCAGGACCCCAAAGTGCCGCCCCGGACCACGCCAGCGTGTGGGAGATCGTCCCTGGATAAGTGACCCCAGTGGCGCCAGGGGAGGGAGAGCTGGAGGAATACTTCTCCCCGTAAAGGGGGAACTTGCCAGCGAGATCCTGTTCCTGTGCTTTCCGAGCAAATGCGTTTGGGAGGGATGGGGATGAGCATTTTGCTCCACAGCGATGCTGGGGATGCTCTTCTCCTCCTTCACGTTCTCCTGCCTGGCCCAAATTTGCCCCCAAAGCAGCCAGTCTCTGCTGGGAGTCAACCTTTGGGGTTGGGAGGCGGGTTTTTCCCAGCGCCCGAGCCAAACCCAAAGCTGTTCCCACGACCATCCCTCTCTAAAGCACCAATGCCAGTGAGGCTTGGCAGAAAAAACAGAAAAGATTTCCCTGGACTGTGGTCCCGTGGCTCTCAGGCTGCTCTCAAACATCCCTAGAGCATCTTTCAGATGCTTTCTACAACATTTTTGTCCCCATTGAAATAATTCTTCTTTTTAAAAAAAGTGTGTATATATATACATAAATATATATATATATATAGCTATCACTTGGGAGGAAACACAAAGCTCGATTTAAATATGCTTCAAGCTCATTCTTCAGGACTAAATGACAGCAAGGACGTCACTGGCCAGGAGTAAAATAAGTCTGGGCTTTGCCTGGCCACGTAATGAAATAACAGCGTCTTGCACAAGGAAGTTTTTATCCTGTTATTATTACTCCTTACTCCGGATGTAAATTGAGACCTGCTTTGCTTTCCTGACGTGGTGCCCAGCCCCAAGCCCGCTCTCCCCTTCAGCAATTCCCCCTGTGCCCCAGCTGAGACATTTTAAGTACCTTTTAGAGGCAGCTCTTGGCTTTTAAGGTTTTGAGTGCTTCCTCATGGAGATTCTGGGGCGGAGGAGCTGCTTTTTGGGGGGTCTTGGAGCCTCATGGGCTGTTTTAAGCTACCATTGAGGAGGCAGATCTTGAAGCACTCTGCTCCCCCAGGAGCTGAAGGACAGGGCAGATGGGTAATTATCCCCTCTCCCAGCCCAAACGAGCAATCAGCCTCTAACACCAGAGGATGCTCTAAAATTCCTCTGCCAAACCCAGTTGCTTCTCCCCCTGGGAGGGGCTGGAATGGGGCTGATGCATGTTGGAAGCTGCACCTAGAAGCACTAATTAGCAGCCAGCCAGGAAAATTATGGAGCTGGGGAGTTGTCACTTGGGCAGAGCTGCTGCTTGCAAAACTCCTGGCTGGCTCCAGAGCCATAGCCCAGATATGTGCCTGGGAAAAAGTGCTGTGAGGTGTCCCAGGCAGGCAGGTCCATCTGCCAGCTCCCAGCCCAAAGAGCCAACGAGCAGCATCTCCTCCCATGGGATCCCTCATTCCCCTTCCCCAGGGACATCAGCACAGCATAACACCTGCTTGCACGTTTCAAGAATATAACTTGCAGGACTTAGTGCATTTTTTACTTCAACGAGCAAAACATCATTTTAGAAGGAGCTGGTGCTGTCAAATACTGCTTTCCACCCCCGGTCCTCATCAGATCCCTCTGGCTGTACAGGCTGACCACTAGCCAGAGGGTGTTTTGCCACTCTCAGGAGGGAAAAACCACCTAAAAATTCCTCTTCCCCTTCTTTTCTGCTGTAATTTCATGGCAGCATCAGGATCAAGGGCTTCCTGAGTTGAATAATTAAGCAACACTTAGCTTTTGGGGGGGGAAACACCACACTTCCTTTGCGTGGAGGGTGGGTTCGTTGTGCCACCAACAGTCCTCGCCTCTGGGTTTGGATCATGGGGCAGGTGGTGCCTGGGGAGAATTTGGACACCCACCCCAGGCAAGGAATGAGGGGCCATGCAGGATGCAGGGATTTGCAATTTTGTGAATTTTCAAAGCTGCTTTCAGCTGGGAAGAGCAGAGATGGCAGGGTGGTGGAGCTTTCTTCCTGCTTCCTCAAAGGGAGTCTGCCTGCCACAGCATTCCTCAGGGTCTGGAGAGTGTGCAAGAGTGAACCAGCCCTCCACATTATCCCCCTCCTCCCATGCAACAGCCTGGAGAAGAGCAGCTGCTGCTCCCCAGCCAGGGAGGACCTCACTCCTTCCAGATTCCCAGAGCCCCCATCTTTATTTAGCCACAGGGATTTCGCTCTTCCCTTTTGCAGGAGGCTGTGCAGCTCCGAGAGGTGCTGGTGCATCCAGGGAGATGGATGCTGATGGGCTGGCTCAGCAGCAACCCCATCCTCAGGGAGCCACATCCCCAGGGTGTCCTGGCCAGCTGCATGCTTGGGCCAGAGGCTCGGGATGGCAAGGGACACACGGACACAGCACACGGATTTCTATTGTGTAGCTGTTTCTCTTAGCTACAGAAAGCTTCAGAGCAATTAGACCTAAACCACTTAACGACCATGCAGCAGAATAAAACTAATCATGCAGGAAGCCAGCTTGGCTCGCCAGTAAATCAGAGCAACTGCAGATTTATTGAGTCTGACGGCCTTGGCTTCTCCACACAGACAGGGAATCGCTTTGCCTTTTACCTGTTGGTGTGTTTCTGGCCCCTGGTTTTCTCTCTTGGTCTCTCCTCCTCACAGAACTGGTTTCATACCATCTCTAGCAGAGCCTGGCACTGGAAACAGAGGAGATAGGGCAGGAAGGAGTGGAGCAGCACATCATCCAGGGGTGCTGCTTCTAACATTGGGGGTCACCAGCATGCACATGCAGTGCTGGGGTTTTGCCAGGGATACCCCCAGGACTCACCCTTTCCCATCACCTAATCCAGCTCTGGATGTTCCTTCTGTGATGGCATGGAAAGCTTGGTGGGTGTGAGACAGAGCTTAGAGCCTGCAGAGCTGCTCCCAAACCTCCCCATCATCCATATTTCTTGGGTATAATGAGGCAGGAGTCCACAGCAGTGCCCCAGAAAAAGAGACACGAGTTAAAGGCCGAAACCAACCACCACATCCTCAGTGTTCCTTCCCCCATACCAGCACAGAGCTCAACCACATCCCTGTGCACTGCAGATGGGGCCTCCAGCCAGCGTGGAGAGAAGTGAACATCCCCAAATCCCAAACTGCATGGTGACAGGGAAGGTGAGGCAGTGCAGGGCTGAACAGCTGGAAAAACTCGTTGAACCCAAAGCAAAAACCAGTTTGGTTTAGTCGTAGCTCCTTTAAGGAGAGCTTTTGCCATCCATAGCCAGATGCTGCTGGTTTCGTAGCAAAGAAATACAATGAAAGTTGTACCTGAGCATTAGCAAGGGGGAGGGGAACTACAAAAAAAACCAGCACAAGTTATGGGAATCCCCAGCCACAGAAACCAAAGCTGAGCCAATGAGGTCATGAGCAGGAAATCCTTACTTACTTTTAAATATAGATTGTTTTATTGCTCTGCATCACTTAACCTGGTTATAAACCGAGGCACACTCAGGGGACTCAGGGCTGTTCTGTCATCAGCATTTGGTGGAGGAGCAGCATAATACAGGACCGGCAAAAGGTCTCTTTTTGCTCACTCTTGTGATTAAAGACTGAGTTTCTACAGAGTTTTGCTTAAAAGAATGGTGTGATGCTTAGGTATGGCCTTGGTTACTCGTGGTTTTTGGGTGTTTGCCCCAAAAGCAGCTGCTGAACTGGCACAGAAAGTGGTACCCAAGCTGACTGCACAAGCACAACGTGCTGTGTGTGTCCAGCAGCTCTCCTTGTTTTTCTCCTGTTGTTGCATTTCTTGTTCAGAACAGGTGGCTGGGCTCCTTGTGTAAGTACAGCCAGGATCTGCAGCTGGCAGGCAGAACAAATGATTTCCATGTTATGGAAACTTTCCTTATCCCTTTGGCCTTGGCTGCTAGAGGAGCATCCCTGGCTGCAGCTGGGGCTTGGGTGCTTTAGTTAATTTGGGCTGAGAGCAGGCGTGTGGGTTAGGTCATGTGGATCTCTCGTGGATGTGTCAGAGGCGATGGGTTCTGAAGTGAAGCTTGATAAAAGCTCTATCTCTGCCTTATCAGGGGATGTTTGTTTGCTGCGGCGTGGCTGCTCCAATCTGATGTCATTCACTCGGGCTGGAGATGTTCTCTGGTGGCTTTTATGCTGCGTTTCAGCTGGCAGAGCAATTTAGGGTTTGCTGCAATAGCTTTTGGAGTGCCTGGGAAATGCATTCTGGAGAGGCTGCCAGCCCAGGTCAAGGAGCTCTTTCCCAAGAGGAGCATGAGCATTGCTCAGCTCCTCTTGCAAGGGCAAGACCTGCCCCTCTGTGTGGCTTCCAGGAGCCAGGAGAGCAGCATGGCAGCAGGAGAGAGAGATAATTCATCAGGCTCATTCATTAGGTTGGCACATGGTTAGGGCTAATATTCCCCGGGAGCTGGGTATTTGAATGACACGGCTTTGGGTTCTTCTTTCCTTGGCTGTTTTCTGTATTCCTAGTGAAAAAAAATCTAGAGAAAGGACTTTCCAAAGCTTCTTTGGGGCTCTGGAGTGTGACACTACTGCTCTTCCAGGGGGTTACCTCGTGCTGGCAGTCCCCTGCCTCGGCTCCGTGCTGGATTCCAGCAGGGTGGTCAACTGCTTTAAGTGAATTAGATGAGCAAATTCCTCAGGGCTGAGCTATGCTCGGCATCCTCTGGGAGCTAACATCCCTCAGTCCCTCTGACAGCCCCTTGTCGAGGTGCTTTTAGCCTTTCAAGTTATGTGGTCCCGAATGAAGTTTTGCAGTTGTGTATTTTGTCCCTTGTTCCAGGGCACTGCTCTGCTTCCCGCTCCCAGCAGCAGCTCCTGCAGGCCGGGTGTTGGGCAAACAAAGGAAAGCTCTCCTTGGCTTTTGTTTTCCATTTGGTTTTCCCTTTCAGATGCGTTGGTAGAGGACAGGACCTGCAGACAAGCTGGGCATTGCCCATCTATGGGACAGGTTGCCCACGAGCTGGGTGCAGTGATATGGATGGGGACCCGTGGAGCACGAGCCGAGGGGGCCCTCGGCCGGGTCCTTGTTGTCCCTTCATCCTCACTCCGTTCAGAAGCAGCCTGCATTGCCTCTAGGATCATGGCTGGGATTTCCTGGGGTTACCTCCTGTAGGTGAGACCCCAAGGGCAGTGGCTGGGTCCCAGATCACCTCTGGAGCTGATGGCTTGGAGGAGGAAGGGGAAAGCACAGCACTGGCACAGGCAGGATTGCTCCCAGGGAGAGACAGGGAAGAGCAGGGCTGAGCCGAGCAGTGCCTTCGGTCGTGCTCGCTCTCCTGGGAAGAGTCCCTGTGACTTGTGACCTCCTTGGCCGGGAGTGCTCAGCCAGCAGCCAAAGATTGTTCCTGCCTCCAGTTCTGGCTCAGCCTCCGAATTTATACCCCTTAGATATTATCGGAAAGTTCCTGACTCATCCAGGCTAGCAGCACTGCCAGCTTCCCGAGCTCCCTATTGGTTTGCCTCCAAAGTTCAGGCAGATCATGGGAGCTCTGCTGACCCCAAGCACTTTGGGGCGTCAGGGTGGCTTTGCAGAGAGGTGGAAAGCTGCCTGTGTCCCTGAGAGACTGGGAGCATCTACATTCACAGAGGTAACAAACTTCCCAGGTGCTCCCAGCCCTGGGAGGATCCTGCTGTGCTTGTTGGGCTCGTTGGGCTGCAGAGGCTGTCTGGTACCTGCAGAAGAAATCTGAAATGTCCAGGTGTGCTGGGACATGGATTATTGAAATACAGATGGATTCTGAGCTTTGGTGTGAAGGATCCTTGGTCCAGACCTTCCTGCTGCTGTGGTGGCCACATGGCTTGTTCAGTAACCAGATTCCAGCTTGTCATTCCTCTCCTCTCCCCTGTCCTAAGGGTTGTGTCCTCAGCCTGAGGAGGGTGAAAGCTCAGAGGCATCTCCAAGTGCTTGTCCTCAGGAGAGAAGAGCAACCATGGTCTCAATCCTACCTCCAAGACCCTTTTGCTTGGGAAATGGGGTCCTTCCCATGGGTATCCGCAGAACCAATAGAAGAAATCTTGGCTGGATTAATGAGTCGTGGCTCACCAGTGCCAGATCCCATTGTTTCTACACACAGGCACTGAATGTTTCTGTCCTCCACAGTCATAATTAGTTCATTGCAGCTGGAGTGAGTTCCTGCTCTTCCCAGTGCCGGGCTTGGGATGCTCTGGGGGTGTAAATAAATGAATACATGGAATAAAAATGCCTCCCGATGTCACACAGTGCTGGCACACTCTCCCCCCACCACGCTGAGGGGGCCAGTGCTGGACCAGTGCTGAGTTCAGCCCTAGAAAGGGGGGGAAAAGCCCCAGCAGTCAGCTGGTGGGGACAGAGGGAGAAATGACTCATCTTCATGCTAAGAAATGGAGACGAATGAATGAATGCACAAGGAAATGGGGGGAGAGGAGAAAGAGGCGTCTTGTGTTATCATTCCCAGCTGCACGGTGGCTGCTGTGAGGAGGAGCTTCTTCCCCTGCTGCTGGGAGGAGATGCTGGGAAGATGGAGGGGCTGATTGGGGATGGGGGTATCCTAAACTGGGGGAAAAATGGAGCTGATTTATGCCTGGACAACTGGTTGGTTTAAAGCTCACCTCTAGGTACACAGCTGTATTTCCCATCTCTTTATTTCAGATGGCTCTCAGCTTTTTAAACCCCAAACTTATTTCCAGCCTAATTCCCAAACCTTTTAGTGCTCTCCCAAACACCAGCTCGCCCCAAGGATTGCCCTGTTACTCACATTTCTTTGTCTCCCTCCTAGGACTGGGTGATGACTCCCCGGAATCACCCCCCAGCCCCATCAGCCCCCCCCTCCTCTGGGGAGGTGTCCCAGTGAAACCAGACTCCAGGGATGCAGATGTCCCCACACCAGCTCCAGGCCAGCCCTCACCGCCCTTGTCCACGGGACCTTCTGGAGATGGGACGTCCTCCAGGCCCGTGGAGGGGGATGGCCACAATGCCACCCCCTCTGTGGCAGCACTGTCCCCTGCTCCTGTCTCCGTCACCATGAGCTCCACGGCCACAAGAGATGGTCCCTCCGCAGCCTCCAGCCCCAGCCCGGTGCCACCCACCTTGGAGACAGCCCCAGCTCTCCGGACAGCAAACACTGCCAGCCTGGCAAGAAGCACGATGGATTTGGGGGCAGCTTCCAGCCCCACAGGCACAGCTGCACCATCACCTCCCTCTGCCCTTCCCACCGGTGATCCCTCCTCACCTCCCAGGATGGGCTTGTCCCCAACACCCGTCCTCGTGAGCCCTGGCGCTACCCAGCCACCGCTGCTGACCAAGGATGTCCCTTCCCTGGGGACGCTGGCCATGGCATCGAGCCTGGCCATGGAGCCAACATCCCCCCCAGTGACTGTGATGAGCCCCACCCAGGCTGAGACCACGGCCTCCGAGAAAACCACCGGAGTCACCATGGAGCAGGTCCCGCGTGCCCTGAGTGCAGGTGAGCACCACGGCTCCCCACGTGCATGCAGAGATATAATGGCAGCCTCCGGGTGCTCAGATAGGAGGGGCAGACCCCTGAGCTGGAAGGGAAGAGGTGGTCAGCTTCCTGAGAGCATCATTCTGCAAAATTCCTGGGGGAGCCTTTGTCATCTGATCCACTGGCAGAGAGCGGGAGTGGTAGATAACAAATCTCGGTTGCCTGGAGATGTGAATAAAATCCTCAGTTCTAAATTTGACTTGAAACACTTAAGGATGAGAGGAAACAAATGGCTGGATGGTGGGTGCAGCCTGAGTTAGGATGATGTAGGTTTTCATTCTCCCTCCTGGAGACCTCAGGAAGCTGACATGAGCTTCTCCCTGTCCCCTTGTGCAAACACAGGTAGCATAAAAGTGCTCCGTACAGCTGGAAAAGGGGAGATCTGAAGCATTTTCTAGCCTTGGCTCAGCACTAAATGCTGCCTGGTGCTGGGAGGAGCATCAAAGAGTGAGTCCATAATGCCCAAGCAAAGCCCAGCTGTGTTTCATCCTAAATCTACTTGCCCTGCTTCTATGGGAAGGGGATCATGGCCAAGATAGAGGGGGGCCCAGCATCCTCTTTGGGAAGCAGCGAGGGAATATCCCCCCCATCAGAGACAGCTGGTGTGGGTGAATTGGGAGCAGCTGGGGTGTGGGATGTGTGCCATGGAGCTGGGACCGGGGGGGCTGAGCCCTGCCCTTTCTGGTGGATCATCCACAGGGAGCATCGTGGCCATAACCGTGACGGTCATCGTGGTGGTGGTGCTGGTGTTCGGGGCAGCCGCGTACCTCAAGATCAGGTAAGGCTGGTTTTGGGGTGGCCCCCGGCTGGTTTTGGGGTGCCCCCCCCCCTCCCTGAGGCTCCCTGCAGCTGCTCTCACCATCACAAGGATGATGCAAAGCCCCAGGAAAACACAGTCCCCAAGCCCAGCAAGGCACTGTGCGGCCTCTGGTGCCAGCACGGCTCCGTTTCTTACCACTCCTATACTGGAGAGCAGAGTTTCAGTTCCTCATTTGACAATAACCTTGCTCAAATGCCAGAGACGCTGCTCAGCATAGTCATAACCAGTAATTATCCCTTGGGAAAGCTGCTGCCGTGGGTCTCGCTGTCACTGGGACAATAAACAGCAGCAGGGCCCAGCGCTGAGCATCCCTAATGAGGTTTTGCTGACAGCTGAGATGAGCAAAGGTCTTGTTTTAATTCCCTGCCCAGTCTCATTCAACAGGGGCAAAATTCAACCTGGGCTTCTCTTCACTTCTCCCGGTGCTTCCTCTTAAAGTATCCCCAAGCTCGACCTAGAGAGCCCTTGCATTAATATTTCTTCATCCCATGGCAAAATAACTAATAAATCCTCAGAGTAACCGGTTTGCTTTCCCTGGCAGGCACTCCTCCTATGGAAGGCTTTTGGACGACCACGACTACGGCTCCTGGGGCAACTACAACAACCCTCTCTATGATGATTCCTAGCAGGGATGAAGAAAAGACCCCATAAATCCTTAATTTATAAGCGCTTCTGCAGCAGAGCATCCGCTGTCGAGGAGATGCCGGGCACGGAGCCCCTGCCTCAGGCAGGATTACCACGGGTCTGCTGGATGACAGGAACTGGAGGGCGGGTGTGCAGTGCTGACAATAAACCTGAATTTTGGCCTTTGAGTAGGAAACTGGGTCCTGGGGCAGGTCAGCCACTTGTCGTAGGCAAGGGAACCCAAATTCCCCAGGGGAAAGGGCTGGGGAGGTCAAGAGAGAGGATGGAGGTTCAGCCAGCGCTGTGGCATCCTTTGAAACGCTGCTGTTCTGTGATTTGGGGGGGGAGTGGGGGGCTGCTGAGCCAGAGCCAGCAGTGTGCCAGGGTCTCCTGTGCTTTCACATGTCCCTTTCCCTAAAATCACTTCCCTGTGTTGCCCTGCTATGAAATCCTTTGCCTCGTCTCACCAGGAACCATGAACAGTTATGGGGCTGCTCAGTCACTGCTCCCTTCCTTTTCCTGCAGGTGCTTCTCTGCAGAAGTTCCTAATTTAATTTCTTCCATTTACTTGTGGGGTTTTTGGTCCCAAAAGCAGCCCAGGAGCCCATGGGAAGATGCACTGACCATCCATTTCACACGTGGCTGCTTGCTCCACAGCTTTGTTTCCAATCCTTAAAAAACTTGGCTGCTAAAATACAGCGGAGTGTTCTTTTAATCCCCAATTCGTGTTCAGCTCTTAGTGTGGGAAGGCTGGGGGTGGCTGACGGCAGGGCTGCTTTGGGAAGGGGATGTTCAGCCACTTCTCCCTCTGGCTAAATTCCCTGGCAGTGGAAAGCAAAGCCCTCAGTCCACGTGACCTTAATAAACAAACCAGCACTAAATGGCGCTGCAAACCTTTGGGGTGTCCTGGTACAGGTGGTGCAGGCTTGGGAACAGGCTCTGCCGTTAGCCCTGCCTCCCAAATGGAGCATCCCTGGAAACATCAAAGCTTGGGGTGTTTCCATGATTGCTTCCTGCGAGAGATGCATCATGTCTGCATTTTCACCAAGGGAGTGTAATAAATGTGGCCGGCACCACAACAGGCACCTGCAAAGGTCAGGAGAAATGAGGGCAGCTCTGCTTCCCAAAAGGAAGTGCAATCATTGAGCATTTTCCTTTTCCTCCTGAGCCTTTCTCAGCCTGTTCAGGGGTCCATCCTTTCAGCTCTGCTGTGGGTTCCTCAACCTCTTTTTTAGTTCAAACTTGGTGAAAACAGAAAATAAACCTGTGAATGGTTGTTGCACCTCCCAACCACAGCCAGCCTGGAAAAAAAAAAGGATACACAGGGCAGCACAGGCTTCGAGGATGCTTAGGATGAGCAAAATTCCTTTTCACCTTTTTGGCACCCAAGAAGCAGCAAATTAGGCCACCTAGGCTAAGAAAAAACACAAACTGAGTTAAAAACCCACCCCCTTCTTCTCTTGAAATAATTTGGGTGTTGTGATGCTGCTGCTAAGCTGAGGGAAAAAAGGGAGAGGAAAAGCCATCACCTTCACTTAAAAATATATAATCCCAAGGGAATAAGTTCCTTTTTCATGATGGAGGACAGAAATGGGGTGTCAGTTTTCCTGCTCAACCCTGTGCCTGGATGCTCAAAATGAATGACTCTCTCTTGCCTACAATGCAAGGAAGAAGCTGTACGTATTATTGGGGATATCCTGGGGTGAATTCCTCACTTCCCTGGGATCAGACACCATCCCCAGTGCCTTTATTCCCAGTGCAGCTGCCCTGTGACATGGACGATACGGACATGGATAATGTGTTTACATCTCCAGAACTGTTTGCCAGCACAAGCCAAGGCACAGGGCAGCCTAGGGAATAACAGATGCATTTGACAAGTGGAGAAAGCACTTCATTTTGGGAGGTAATGCCCTCAGAGGGAGGATGCCTGAATTCCAGGCAATGGCTTCAAATACCCCTCTCACATTCCCACCTCAGAGCTTCTGGCTTATTGAGGGATTTCTGTCCCACACGAGTATAGCAGGGAAAAAGGGGGAAAAACAATCCGGACACACCATAAAAAAGGCCTTTTTCCCTTCTCTTTTAAAAAACAATGGGGTTAACACTGCTACCAGAGCTTGTTTAATTTGCAAAAACAGCACATCCCATTTCTCCCAAAGGCTCCCCCAACTTTGGCTCAATTCCACCTCCTCCCAACTCCCTCATGTCCCCCCCTCCACCCCCCCCCCCCCCCACTTTGGCTCCGTTTCATCTCAGAGATATTTTATTTACATAGAAAAAAATAGTTGGCATAGCTCTGTGCGGAACATCCCATTCCCAGCCCCGCGGGCAGCGGCGCCGGCGATGACGCGATCCCGCTCCAGGTCTCCCGCCCTGCCCTCGCCTGCAGAGCCGCCGCTGCTTTATCACTGCTTCCAGACTCCCTCTGGCCTCCCTAATGATGCTCTTGTTTGGCTCATTTGGGAATATTCCCATGTATCATCCCTGTGTTTCCAAGCGCCGTCTCCTCAGGCTGCTGGTGGAGTTGCTGGAGTGAGTAGCAGTGAGTAGCTCCTGCTTGCAGCCTCCTGGCTGCTTGTTAGGCACAGGGATCGGTTCAGGTGTCAGGACCCAGCTCCAGCTGGGACCACGAAGGAGCAAATCCAAGGAAACCGCCCCGTTTCCAGAGCGGAGGTCCCGGCAGAGCCCTGGGCTGAGCTGGATCTGCAAAGACAGATGCTCGGCTGCCCCTCCGAGGTATAAATAGCACAACACGAGGAGCCTCTCCCTCCCCGCGTTCCTTCCAGCTGGAAATTCAAAAACAGATGGATCCTCTGTCGCCAGCAGGGGCAAGACATCAGTCCCAGCACTGGGAAAGCTACAGGAGGGGGCAGCTGAACCAGAGGTTTAACACAGAGCACCCCCACTTCCAGCCGCAATGATGTTACTGGCGCAGGCCAAAACCACACCGGAGGCATCAAACCAGCCCAAAATTTGGGATCCCCGTTCCCCACAGCTCCTGAGCCATCGTCCTGCACCTTCCCATGGGATGGAGGGCTCAGCCGAGCCCCCCAGTCCTGCATTGTTCTGCTTTGTGCCTTCCCGAGTCCCTCTCCCGAGTTCAGCACACTCCAGCAGGCCCTGGCTTTATTAATAGCTCCGTGACCTTGCGTGTGGCTGCAGCTCCTGTGCCTGCTGGAGCTCCACATTGTTCCCACAAGGCAGCAATAATCCCATCTGCTCCCGGTGCTAGCCCAGACGGGTGAGCAAGGCAGGATTCCGGGGGGCAGGGAGCGCGGGAGCTTCCCAACAGCTCCCACAGCCAGCGGGCAAGCTCTGGCCAAGGCAGCTGCTGCTTCCATCCCAGCATCATCTCCGTGCCCTGATCCGAGCATCCTTCCCGCTCCATCGGCTGCATCTCCATGGAGAGGGTGGCCAAGCTCCGTGCAGCACCTCCCATCCCATAAAGCAGCTCCTTGCCCGTCTTTATCCCCTCCGTTGTCCTTTTCCCCCTCAAAATGCCATTGCTTTTCCTGCTGTGCGATTTATTCCCTGGCAAAGGGAGCTAAGGGCTCGGTGCCAAGTCAAACACACCAAACAGCGCTTCAGCATTCCCTCAGCAGTCACATTCCCTCGTGCACTTTCCAGAGGCAAACACCAAAAACAGGAGAGCAAAAGGTCAAAATCACCTGGATCCCACACCAGGAATCATTGTCCTTCCCAATACCGAAGTTCAGCACGAACTGCTCTTCCAAAGCTCGTCTCAAGTAAGGGTTTTCTTTCAGCCTCCTCCAGGAATATTTCCAGCTGGAATAAAATTAGCTTTAATTTAAAAATTAAAATTTAACAGCAAACCTGCTTGGTTGTGGACTTGAGCAGCACGGTTTTACCATTAGCAACACACTCCAAGGCTACTTGGCCAGTTTTCTGGGATGACAACTCCTGCAGACTGATGGGAGCTCCACTGGCACTGCCAGGCTTACCTGGGAGCAGGTCTCCATCCAGGGAAGAAGGAGGAGTCACCAGGTGCCAACCAAAGCAGCACGGAGTCTTGCTTGCACCACAAAACAAAAACATGAAAACACAGGAGCTTGTAAAAATAAAGCACTTATTTTCCCAACAGTGTCTCAGGGATCACACCTCCCCACATCCAACCATTTTTCAGCACCAAATCATGGTTTAAACTCAGCTGGGAATTTCCAGGGAGTACGTGCGTGAAAGAAGAGCACATCATGCACAGTGTCAGTTGTTTATTTTAATAGAGATGTTATTTTACATTTATTTATAGCAGTGAGAAAAGTGCTCCAGAAAAAGATACCCCAGTCAAGGCAAGCTACAATAGCTATCGTCCAAATCCTAAATATTCCATACAGAAAGGGGCATTGTTGGATTAAGAAAAGCCCATTTTACAACAGAACAAGTTAAAAATGAGTAGTTGTAACCTGAAGAGTAACTGACTTTTTTTATATCTTATAACTGTAAAGTATCTGCATGTGAAATTCACAGAAATCAGGAATTTTCTGCAAGATTTAAGACTGCAAAACACCTCAGGCAGGATATTACACAAAGAAGGGTGGGGTCGGGGTTTTTATTTCTTTTAAGAAGGCAGTCGTTCGCCCCCCCCATTTTCTCTCCCCAGGGAAGTTTTACCATTAACAAACACCAAAACCACAGAAAATTGGTCCCTGCACTACTGGAGTGCTGCTGTTATGTCAGTGAGCATCTCAAGCTCAGCCTGATGTGAAGCATGTGCTCCACTTCAGGTACTCAACCAGCAAAATCAGGCTACATCACCTCAGCCTTTGCCAGCGAATAAAGCAGAACGAGAGAGAAATGGGGAAAACAGTGACTGCAGCTGGCAAAGGAATCTAAGTGAAGGGATGGCAGCAAGTCAGGATGGGTGCCCAGGGGAAAACGGGGGGCTTTGCAGCTGGATCATCCGGCCACTCATCCCAGCAGGCAGAGCAGTTCCCTGGTGTCGAGGGAATTCTGCACAAGCAGGGGACAACCCATGAAGGGAGCCAAGGATGATGCTGCTGCCCGCTGCCCCTGTGCAGTGCCCACAGCGCTGGCTCCAGGGCCCTGGCACATCCACGGCATTCCCAGGGAATGCTGCTTCCTCACACACAGCCCTGTGGATGGCGGAACGAGCCGAAAAGGCCTCTCAAAGCCACCCATTTTCCCCGGCAGCTGCAGCCCCGAGAGCTGCACCTCCACCTCCTTTCCCCTTCAGCTGCCCCAGAACTCCTCCTGCTGCTGCATCAGCTGCTCATCACGCCTCCTCGTGCTGCCTCCTCCCTGGCGCAGTGAAGGACTCCTTGAACTTGGAATTACTGGGATTTTTCCTGACAAGAGTTGCTTGGCTGGCACCACAGTCTCTCCCACGGCAGAGCATTCCCCGTCCGGCCGAACGCCGCGCGCTTCCCGCTCACTGCTCCTCCAAGGACAGCCGGCAGCGCCCGTCCTGCGCCGTGTTGTAGGACTCACAGTTCTGGCACTTCATGCCCAGGAGGTGGAACTGCACCGTGGAGCGGGCATTGCAGTCGTTGCAGAGGATCTGCACGCACACAGGGAAGGGAGGGAGAGGCTGCAGCACCAGCAGGGGGTGTGTGTGTAAATAAACACGAACGATGAACACCCTCAGCCTGCATGCGACTGCTCCTCATCCTTCCCCACCCCTTGGGATGACTCCCGATCCAGCACACGTCCCTAGCGCCCTCTACTGCCAGTGACTCCGAGGCACGGCTCCATGAAAACCGGACAAGGCTGACCTCTTACCTCCACCATCATGTTCTGGTACTCCGTGGGCATGGGAGTCTGTGCCACCTCGTTGTCCAGCTGGCGCCAGTACCTGGTCATGTCCAACGCCGAGTGCATGCACAAAGGACACCTGTAGCCTCTGCCAGAAAGGGGGGAAAAAGGTCTAAATCAGAAGCTGGAGAGAGGCCATGAAACAAATCCATACGTAGGGACAAGTTTCATACTGTACCAGGCAAACAAACGCCATGAAACAGCAAGTTTTTGCAAACAGAATTGGAAATTAAATGCCCTTTATCCCTATAAGGTAGCCCTTTATCCCTTTAGGAGCTGGCTTTAAGTTAGTTGGTAGAGAATTGGCATCATGATCTTTGCCTCTCAGAGCAGTATGTTTAGACTAGGATAATATCAAGAGGAAAGATGTCTGGAAATACTTACTCCTTCAGCATTTCGTCGTAACATGTTCTGGAAAGGAAACACAGGTCAGTAAGAAGAATGGAATTACTGACAGGTAACACACCTGGACTGCACAATGGGAACAGCCACACAGGTATCCCCAAAGGAGAAATTAAAAACATTCCGAGGCCAAGTGAGGAGACAGATTCCCATTAATAGAAAACTGACTGCAGAAGGAAGACAACCCCCCTAAAGAAAATATTTCCTGGTGAAACAGACCAGCTGTAAGCAGATACAGACTGGATACTGCTGAATAAAAACCCCACACAAGGCAGCAGATACTCCCCTTTCTCAGGCGTCTGCTCTACCTGTGAAGAAGGTGACCACACGGCAGAACGTGGGCTCCAACACGAGACGTGTGAATATCCTGTTTTGAGACAAGTATCAGACAAAAGAGAAGAAAATTAATTCAAACACAGTCAAAAATAAGGCCACGCAGTAGATCCAGGAGATGAAAAGAAGCTGCTCACCTCCAAACATATCGGGCAGTCCTGCCTGGAGACATTTTCAATACACTTTGCAAATGGAAGAAGAGAAGAAAAAGTTATCCTGCTGTACAGTTATCTGTGTTTTGATAAATTGTAAAGTTCCAATATGTAAAATTTTTTATGTCTTCTATGCCTCTGTGTTGCTGTTTGGTGAATTTAGAGAAGGAGAACCCACTGCTCTCCCTGCTCCTGTGGCCTCAGACGGGGCTGAGGCACATCCAGCTTCATGTTCAAGGTGTTACTTTTTTAAGACACGGAGGTCAGCAGCGTATCCTCACCTTGTGGTTCCCTCGGAGACTCAGGCTCAGGCACAAATTGCACTTGGAGCAGTGGAAGAAATCCTGCTTGGGGCCGATCCTGCAGAGAGAGGTGTCAGGGCAGGGCCGGTGCCCGCAGAGCCAGGCCTGCCCGGCCGCACGCACCTGCAGATGCCGCACTCCTGGCAGTGGTACTGCTTCTTGTCACGGTCAAACAGGTGGCAGATGTCGCAGTAGTACTCGCCAAAGAGGCTGCCACAGCCCTCGCAGCGCTGCTGGGCCTGAGGGGACAGGAACATCCTGAGTGCTGCCTCCAGCGCCGGGCCCCAGGAGGCGCATGGAGTTCCCCCAGCAAGGCCCCAGGGCTACAAAGTTATCGAGAGACTGCAGCGTGTCTCTTAGGAGGACGGGCTGAGGGAGCTGGGTCTGTTTTCAGCCTCGATAAGGGACGGCTGACGGGATCTAATCAGTGTCTGGAGAGATGTGGAAGGTGCCAAGAGGATGGAGCAGCCTCTGCTCCGTGGTGCCCAGAAACAGGCCAAGAGGCAATGGGCAGAAGCTGATGCACAAACAGTTCCACCTGAATGGGAGGAAAAGCTTCCTTCCTGTGCTCTGGAACAGAGTGCCTGTGAGTCTCGCTCACTGGAGATATTCCAGAACTGCCTGGACACAACCCTGTGCCATATGCTCTGCGACCACAGGATATCCTGAGCTGGAAAGGGACCCACAAGGTTCATGATGTCCAACGCTTAGCCCTGCACAGGACACCTCCAAGCATCCCACCGGGTGCCTGAGAGCACTGTCCAAACGCTTCCTGCCCTCTGTCAGGACGGGGGCCGTGACCACTTTCCCGGGGAACCTTTCCCTACTATCCAACCTAAACCTCTCCCGACACAACATCAGGCCATAACCCCGACGATCCGGCTGGAGCAGGGAGGATGACCCAGCGCGGTCCCTCCCCAATCCGAGTGACCTCCGCGGCGCCGCTGCCCGGACCCACCTTCTGCAGGAGGCGGCAGCGGATGCACTGCACCTCGGACACCCGGAACCGGTCCAGCTGGTGCTCCTCGGCGCCGTCGTGGCACAGCCGGCACGGGTACAGCTTCCCGCAGCACGGCGCCTGGGAACGGAACGGGACACGGCACGGATGGGGGCAGGGATATCGGCCACGGATATCGGCCACCAGCCCTGCCACGGCACGGCCGCTCCCAGCTCACCCACCCGCAGCCGGCAGCCCCGCCGGTAGTGCTCGCATCCCTGCTCGCATCCCGCTTCGCTTCCCGGTTCGCATCCCGGCTCGCTTCCCTCCGCCCTCCCCGCCATGGCCATGGCCGCCGCCGCCGCCGCCTGGCCCCGCTCCCCCGCTTCCGCTTCCTCACAGCCGGTTCCGGAGGATTTGGAGTTCTCAAAATAGCTTCCCCCCGCCTGGAAGCTTCGTGTTTCCCTTCTCGCTGAATCCTAGCTCGGGTTGGAGAGGAACTCCGCAGGTCACCCAGTCCAACCTCCCAGCCAAGGCAGGGTCACCCAGAGCAGGTGACACAGGAATGCATCCAGGTGGGTTTGGAATGTCTCCAGAGAGGGAGACTCCACGACGAATCACGGAATCACAGAATATCCCGAGCTGGAAGGGACCCATGAAGGATCATCGAGCCCAGCTCCTGGCCCTGCACAGGACACCCCACCAATCCCACCAGGTGCCTGACAGCCTTGTCCAAAAAGGCTCCTTGTGCTGTGTTAGGCTTGGTGCTGTGCCCACTGCCTGCGGGCGCCTGTGCCGGTGCTCTGCCACCCTCCATGGGAAGAAGTTCTGGAGGAGACAGGAGAGACCTCATCGCTGTACACAGCTTCCTCCCGAGTAAAGTGCAAGAGCAGCACCCATCTCAGCTCTGCTGACAGTGACAGGACCCGAGGGAACGGCTGGAGCTGTGCCAGGGAGGGTTAGGTTGGGTATTAGGAAAAGTTCTTCCCCCAGAGGGTGGTCGGGCACTGAACAGGGTTCCCTGGGAATGGGCACAGCACCAACCCTGACAGAGCTCAAGGAGCCTTTGGACAAAGCTCTCAGGCACAAAGTGGGATTATTGGCATGTCCTGTGCAGGGCCAGGAGTTGAACTCAGTGATCCTTGTGGGTCTCTTCCAACTCAGCAGATGCTGTGATTCTGTGATTCTTCCTTATATTGAGGTGGAAATCCTTGTGTGTTATTTTCTGGCCATTGCTCCTTGTCCTGTCACTGGGCACACCAAAAATATGGCACCATCCTCTTGATACTCACCTTGGAGATATTTGTATGGATTGATGAGATTCCCTCTGTATTCTCTAGACTGAGCAGGCCCAGCTCCCGCAGTCTCTCCTCCTGAGAGAGGTGCTCCAGACCCCTCATCATCTTTGGCCCCCGCTGGACCCTCTCCAGTAGCTCCTTGGTCTTCCTTGAGCTGTGGAGCCCAGAACTGAACACAGCACTGCAGAGATTGCCTCACTAGGGCCAAGTAGAGGATCATCCTCCTGGACCTGCTGGCCACATACCGCCCCATGCAATGCCTTCCCCTTAAACCTTTCTTTCTCTCCCCTTAAACCTTTCTTTCTCTCCCCACCACAGCCAACCTTCCCCCCAAAACCCCTAGTCTTCCCTCCCCAAACCTTCTTTTCCCCCCTGAATTTGCCCATGGCTACCTAACTGACTGCTGTGGCCAAGTGGGAGCATCCACTGTGGGGACAGCCAGGCCTGGAATTGGAAGATTTTTTTATTTACAAATGAAATGTACATGTCAAGACACAGCAGAGACAAATCCCTAAATACAGTGAGTTCAGACCATATTCTGTCATGATCCATCGATGGGAAAGGCTGTATTTTGTGGGAAAGTAAGTTCCAAAGTTAATGACACCGTGTGAGTTGCGACAGGTGATGGAAAACAGAGTTGTGAGCAACACAGCAACAGCACAAAACTGACCACAGACAAATTGAGGGCAAATGAGCAAAAATTGTTTCCAAACAGTCGAGTTTTACTGGCCCATTCTCCTAAGGGACCTAAAGGAATGATGACCTGAGTTCCTGAGCCATTCCATATGTCACCTGCATCACAGCTCAGTATTCCACAGGGATATCCCTTCCTTCATCACTAACAACAGCCAGACAACAGACCCAGGTAAACACCCCAAAGACAACTGCCCTAGCGTTGAGTCAAAAATGCGAAGGGAAAAGGAATCTAAACCAAAGTGACAAGTGCATTAGCAAGGGTTTCAAAGGAATGGCTGCAGATTTGCACATTTAAACGTCGTATTTCTCGCACAAACGTTTTCTTCATTGTCAAGGCAAAGGTGCTTTTCAATCCAGATCAGGCAGCCCACCAAAATCTGAGAATTTTGGCAGCTGCTCTCGTCACTACTCATTGAAAAAGAAACCCCTCACGCGGGCAGCAGCTGGACAAAAGAAAGTCCAGCTTCCTTCAGAGTCCTCCAAACCAGCTCCTGCCCTTGTCACACACCAATAACCACTACTCTTCTCAGACAACACCTGGCCCCAAGCCAGAAAGTCAGCATTCCAGGGGCTTTTCGCATGGAAGAAATCCAGCAGCAATGGCAGTGCGGGCTCCATCCTCGGCCTGGACCCGAGCCACTTCCGTGGCAGTGTGCTGCACCAACACTCCTCTCCCCTGCAGAGAGCTGGCAGCTTTAGCCCCTGGAAACTCAGACGGATTGTTCCCACTGTTCAGTCACCTGCATCAAGAGGAGAAAAGGACAATGATGCTCCGGACAGACTAACAAAACCACAGAGGTGCTCGCTGGTGAAATGAAAGGCTTCCTTTATTTTGATTTAGTACACATCCTTACCTTGCTGAAGCTGTGCACTTACACCTCTGTGCTTCACAGATCAGAAAACTTGAGTTGTTTTTTCCCCTCCTCACATGCAGGCTGCCCTTTTTCTGTTCTACCATCTTGCTCAACCCCCCCAAGTTCATGAGCTGCTTCGTTTCCAACCCCAATGCCCAGCACCTCAGCTCAGGATAATGATTTACCAGGCACAGCAAGCTGTGTACTGCCCTCAGTAAGAAGTCTGTCATAGCTGCATGTCCTGACCAAGAATATGAAGTATAAAAGAATTTTCCTATTGCATGTCCCAGCTAGGTAAGTGTTCATGAAACCACCCATTTGGAAGCCACCAGAACACCACACAGCAAAAAACTGAAGCCCCCAGCAGGCTACACACAGAAGTGAAAGCCCACCTTTTACAGGCAGGTGTGACCATCTCCCCAGGGCTAGTGCTCAACCCTGGGGAAGTTGGCTTCTGATGCATCCGGCATCAAGGTCCCTGACAGCTGTAAATTGGGAAAGAAAGAGACAGGATCAATTTCCAGGTGTAGTATAAACAGAGAGGACAATCAGAAACAGCCTTCTGAAGACATATGCAGTGCCAACACCTAACTTAAACCGAACCTGTTCTTTGGTCAAACCAGGCTTCAAAATTCTCCCCCAGCATAAGACTTACGATCCCAAGGCAAGTTCTGTTCCTGTTAGGAGTCAAACTGGAATTCTGTGGGCCACGCTGTTGAGAAAGTCACAAACCAAACAAATACAGAGCAGCACGAACCACTTTATTGCCTTGATACCTGCTGTGAAGCCAGACTTGAGTTATGAAGGTCAATAGCAGCGAGGGAGGGGACTCGGGACTCTGCAAACGTTCTATTGTCCTTTTTCAGAAATCTGGGATGCCAAACTGCAAAATACAACCGAGGCATGCCATGTTAAGGGAGTAAGAGCTGACACGCTGCTTCCTGACACTTGTTTGGTACCCAGGTCTTATTTAGAGGACATCAAAGTTCCTACCTTCCAGCCCCCTCAGCTCGGGGAGATGATTTAGTTCTGGCAAACGCACATCTGTCTTGGGGAGTTCCCATTTTTTCTTACTTGCCTGAAGAATGGGTTTTTCATTAGTAACCTGTAATCAAGGGCATAAGGACCAGCTCATGAAAATATAGGGGGGAAAAAAAGCTGTTTTCAAGCTTAAAAAAAGCGGTAACACAGCAATGTTCTGATGTACTTGGAATTTGTACAAGAGTGAGAGAAAAGACTCTGATGTGTGTGAAGGAATTCAACCTGCTTAAGTGTTATTTATACATAAACAATGGAAAAGCAACAGCAAAAGAAAAACAAACATCCAAGTGAGGCTGCTTTTGGAGAGATAAAATAAAGCACTTGAAGAATGGCTGGGATTAGTTATCTGGAAAAAGGCAAATGCTTCTGGCGGGCACAGTAAGAATCATGCCTAAGTAGTGAGAGCAGAGGAAAACTTTCCATTTCACTTGTTTCCCTTATCAATTTTTAATGCATTCATGACATGACTAAGTAAGGCCCTGGCTGCCAAACCATCAGTTCTGCTTCAATAGCACAGCACACATGATGTTTCCTGGCCAGGCAGGAGGCCATGGATATATTCCAAATCTCACGGATACCCTGTGCTGAACTGCTCCCCTCATTTAAAACTGTTTTCTGACATAAAATGTATTTTACGTAAGAACTATTAGCAAGGGACAATGAACAAAAAATCTGTAAGAAAAAAGGGTAACAAACCCCCTATTTCTAATGAGGAATTATGGTGGAAGATGGATCAGATGGAGTTCTTGAGAATACAACACATAATTGAATTTATTTTTGCTTGGCCGAGGGGGACAGACAAGACGACTCACCTGTGTCAAGCTGACATTGCAACGGCCCACTGGAGAAGGCTTCCGTGCCTTTAGCAATGGGTTCAAGTATTTCTTACTCTTTTCATCAAGTCTGTAATCAGAAATGCCCCAAAGTTGCTATTAGCTGGGGTAACACAGCAAATACAAAGCAACAAATGCAAGGTATCCCAAACCCCACGTCTCACGTTCCCACATCGTCACCCTGCACCTCTCAGAACATCACAGGAGTGATGGATACAAGCTCTCCTAGCTCTGCTCCCATACCTGTAATTAAGGCTCCCAGGCACAGAACCCCTCCCAAATGTAGGAGAGAAGTTCTGGTTGATGGGAGGGATAACTGTGCCTGGGTTCTTGGCGTAGTCCAAGCTGCTGCTGGAATCTTTCAGGTTGGTCTGAGGGCTGAATTTAAGTGGGTTGATTGTGCTGTCGAAGATGAAGCCCAGCTTGGAGGATTGATCTGCTTTCTCTCCATCAGCTTTAGAGGGCTTGGTCTTTATCAGTTTTCCATCTTTGCTCCTTGGGCCCATGCTGAAATCCTGTTTGGGAAGATAAACATCATCTTTCCTTACAGTCATGTTAAAAAAGCAGTTTACAGCAGTGCATGCAGGAAAAGACACGTGTCAGAAGCCGACACTTGCATGATTCTGCAAGAATCTAATGGAAATGGAAATGGTTTTGTTAGAAAACCCCTGCTTTCCATCAAATGGGAGAAAACTTGTCAGGGTTCCAGCACTCTCTGTAAATAAGTCACTTGAGACTGGAATGAGAAATGATGGAGGAAAAACAGCTGTATCCTGTGTCTCTTCCAAAGAAATTAAATAAAAACTCATCCCAGTGTCACCTCAAAGTCATTTTGAAGTGTCCCTGGTACCCAGTTGACAGAGAAAGTTTTAATTTTGGAGACAGGGCTTTAAAACAGGTAAACAGCAGCATAAAGCATGTTTCCACAATTCAGCATGACTTATGCTTCCCAAGTGATTCCCTCTCTGGCTCTGTATTGCCAGGAACTGCACCACTGTGTAGTTCACCTGCAAGGGAGTGGCCAAATTGCCACACTCCCAAGCTATTTTCTAGGAATTTAAATTGCTGCACCTGTTTTTAAAACAATTATTTTAAGACACGAGAAAAAAACCAAAACAATACAGGTTTGGAAAACACAGATGGACCAACCTGGACACTGATCATTTTTCTTTCTTCTAAAACATCATCTTTGTCCCTTTTGCTGATTTTGGATTTTTTTTGGAACTGATGGTCTCTGGCATCTTTCTGGATCTTTTGTTTAAGCTCCTGAGTAAATCTACAAGAAAGGAAAAAGAAAATAAATAAAAGGGCTTCTGTTTATATTAATATCAATATCATCATCAGTTGGTAAGCCCAGGCTCCTATAGCCTTTTAAACAGTCAAACAAACTGTGCCTTTTAACTAATGAGAAGCCAAATGTCACGTATACATTAAACTACATAAAATCTTCAGCACACATTTTTCACAATACAGCAATAAAAGGTGTTTGCATGCCAGTTTGGTGCAGATGCAGGGAGTGAATACAGTCTAAGACTGTACAACCCAATATGGTGTGGCACTGATGAATTAATGTCACAACAAGGTAAATGTGCCACTGCAACGTGTTCAGTTCCAAGTGTTCTCCTATTTCCAGGAAGGTTAGGCCGAAACAAACCCGAGACACTCAGCAGCTGTCAGCTCTGCAAACCCAGTGTGCAATCTTTAAGCACAACTGCTTCACTTCCTTCTAACCTGAGCCTGCAGTGAGCAAGAAAGGAGCTGTTTTACCTTTCAGCAAAGCCATCCTTATTGAAGAAATCTCCCTGCAGGAGTTGGGTGCAGGAGGGTCTCTTGTCTGGGTCAATCTGCAAGCACTCCTGTCAAACCAACGTGAAAATGAGGACGTAAACACACCAGGAACGAAACAAAGGCTTTGGCATGTCTGAGTAAAAGATCCCTGCAGGATATGCAGTGACCCCTCCAGGCCTTGCAGGTGACTGGCTGAGTGCCCCCATCACCCTGGACTGGAGTTGTGGTATCCTCACAGCCCTCACCAAGCTGCCAACAAGAGCAGTTGCTCAGTGCATGGGGAGCTGATGGAAAGGCACTTTAGCAGCCCTGTACTCAGCTGCACAAGGTGAAGGACAGGGAAACAGAAACATTCACAGGAAACAATCAGTCAATTACCTTGGCTAAATCCAGGGCAGCAGCAGGGAGTTTGGGATAGCGTTTCTCCAGGGATTCGAGCTCCTTCACCTCAGGCAACTTCATGCCAGCAAAGAGAGGGTTTTTATAGAATAACTCCTGTTGTCTTGGAATTAAGTTACCTGGAATCACACAGACAAAACAACCACATGGAAAAACACGGGACAGTGAAACATTTGAGAGGCTGAAATGCTGGGTCAGCACTGCAGTAAGGGCTACAGTCTGGGTTATCTTCCCACCCATCAAAACAAATCCGAACCCTTCATTCCTGAGCAAGCACGAGGAGCCCGAGGGGCTCTTCTTACCCAGGCACTTGGTGATATGGAAGAGCTGGTCAATGTCTGAGTCTCCAGGGAAAAGGGGCTCTCCTGTAAGCATTTCTGTTATCAGGGAGCCAATAGCCCACACGTCCACGGGCCTGGGGAGAAAAGACACCACCACCACCGCAGCTCAGCACAGCTTCCTCAGTCCGAAGGCTGAGCCAGTGCAGAAGATGGAGCAGCCCATCCACGCTGGCAGGCCACACTCACCTGCCATACTTGCTATCCCCCACCAGCAGCTCCGGGGCTCTGTACCAGCGGGTCGCCACGTAGTCCGTGTAAACTTCCCCGGAAGTTGCCAAGGGCCGGGCAAATCCAAAGTCACAGAGTTTCACAACTCCTGACTGTGAAACCAGTATGTTTTCTGGCTTAATATCCCGGTGGATTATCTGCACAGAGAAAAGCAAGTCAGGGCAAATCCCCCATCTGTACATAGCAAACTGGCTGGCTCAGAAAATAACTGTAGCTTTCTCATATTCAGGTAGAAAATTACAGGTTAAATACAGATCCTCTAATTTCAGTCACATCTACTTTATGTATCTCTCTGTACCTCCCTTCCTTTTCAGACAAAGCTCTATTTCTCTAAGTTTAAATATATATCAATACAAAGCTATATCCTTCTGTATCTATTAAGCTTAGCTGCAGAGCTGATTTCTTGCACATACTTACATTATGGCTGTGACAAAAGGCAATTCCTCTCATAATCTGAAATAAGTATTTCCGAACCCTGTTGTAGTCCAGCCCATTGGGAGAGGCCTCGAGGTCATCAAGCACTGTGTGATCCACAAATTCAAACACCAGGTACCACCGCTTCTTCCTTTTACACACGTCCAGCAGATTCACCAGATTCTCGTGCCTGAGTTGCTGTGATAAAATCAGGAATGTTTAGTGAGGGAAAACACTTAGGGAAAACTATGAAGGGATACTTTTAACTGCAGCCCAGCTGGGACACTAGCAAAAAAAGCAATTTCAATAAAAAGAGGAAGAAAAAGCAGCTGTGTTTTCTAGTTATTTTGTCATCATGTTCCCAGCAGACAAGAATCCACCTCCAACTTGTTACACATTTATCACACACCAACACAAAAGGCCATGCTGCAGAGCACAGTTATTTATTAGCTGGAGCCTGGCAGGGAAACATCACCGGATGGCAGCACCAGAGCCCAGGGATGTGACCAAGAGAGATGCAAAAGGACTGCAGAGCACAGGGAATTGTAGGGGAACCTCTGCCAGTGCAGAGGCAATGCCAGCCAGCCTGCATCTGTGTCTGCCCAGATTTCTTAGAAGGTCAGACAAGAGAAGAATTTTTAAAGGATAATCAATAAAAGAAAAAGCTCTTTTCCCAAGAGTGATTTATTCCCAACACAGGAGACCTGAAGAGGTTTTGCTGTTTTCAGTCACAATTAAATTTCTGCCCAAATTCAAGAGAAAAAAAAAATATATTAAAACCAAAGACTCCCAGGGAACAAGGGGAGGAACTACAAAGAGACTAAATCTCCAAGTATTTATTTCCCCTGTGAGAGGCCACTCTTCCTGAGCTGTACATGGAAATGTTCCCCTTGCTAAGGTTCCATTCACCCAGGAAAACAAGTTAATTCCCAACACACCTGGGTGGTGCTCAGTAACTCAGTAACTCAGTGAGCCTGCCCAGTGGAGCAGGTACAATCCAGGCTCACACAGATCCACCATAAAAGGTTTGAAGGGACAATGCTTGGAGCTGCTGGCTGTGTCTCAAGCTCCAGCACATGCACTTCCATTAATTTTAATTCTGTAGCTCTTGCAGTGATGGCAAATACCACTTTTTTCCCCCCTTCAGAGCAGGGGAACTGTAACTGGCAGACTTAGGAAGAGACACTTGTGGCAGCCAAGAGAACAGGATACAAGTGTGCCAGTATTCCCACCTCTGGAACACCCCGCACCACATAAACAGCCTGGATGATCTCCAAGTGCAATAAGATTTTCCTTCTTTTTTTCACTAGACACATCACCCGTGTCCCAACGTGTAAAACTTCCACACGTGCCCGTACACAGGGACAAGGGAAGCTTCTCTGGACAACCCATACCAGTGCCTTACCACCCTCACAGGGAATATTTTTCCCCTAATATCCAGTCAAAACCTACTCTCTTTCAGTATGAATCCATTCCCCCTTTCACCACAATACTGACACCAGGCAAATCCTACACTCCAACAGCAAAGGATACCATGGCTCCCACCTGGGGGCTACACATGGTTCAGGGAATTTGACTGGAGTTCTCCTCCAGCCTCTTGCCTGCCAGGGAGGTGCCACGAATCAAAGAAAATAAAGGAAAACTTTCCTAGAAGCATTTTTCCGTCCCAGGTGACACCGGCACCCCCCAGTCCGTTTAGTGTCACACATTCAGGTCACACCATACACCCGCAGGCTTTAAAAGGTCAGCGTTTCTTTCATTTTCAGCAAATCCACAGCAGCAAAGGTCAGGAATTTGGGACAGGGGCAGAGCCACCACCAGGCGGCAACAGAGACCTCGCACCATTCCATTCCCTGCGGAACGCCGGGCACATCCACAGGCTTTTCCAATCCGGGATTCACCAGGTGAATCCAGCACAGCGCTCAGGCACAGGGGAGAGCAGCTCGGCAAGGCTACAGCACAAAAAAGTTACATTAACCTAGCACGGCTTGGCCGCACACGGAAATTCAAAGGGGGCCCAGGCGAGTCTCTTCAGGCTCGGATTTTGGGAGTGCTGCGACACAAACTGAGCGAGGGGCTGAAACGGGAGCCGCCAATTTAAAACACAAAACCGTTACAATTCAAGCATAAAACTGCTAAAAAGGGGGGGGTTCCGCCAGCCTCACCTTGAGCAGTTTGATTTCCCTCAGGGCTATCTTCCTCACCGCCGCGTCGTCGTCGCTCTCCAGGAACTTCTTGACGGCCACGATCTGCCCGTTCTCCCTGTTCCTGCACTTGGTCACCACCCCGTAGCTGCCTTCCCCCACCAGCCCCAGCACCTGGTACTTGTCCATGGCCGCGGCGGGAGGGCCCGGGCCGTGGGGAAGGGACCGGGCCGGGATACCGGGCCGGGATGCAGGGACTGGAGCGGGATGGAGGCACCGCGGACGGCGGCGGCTTCCCGACCCAACGCGTCGTTACCGCGGCAACGGCCCGCCGCAAAGCGCGGCCGCGCCCCGCCTGTCGCGAAAGGCCTGCTCGGCTTATGAAAAAAAGGGCCTAGTGAAATATTTAAAAAATAAAAATGTTATAAACGCCCTTTTCTTAAAGCCGTTAGGGCACGTAAGGGAGAAAGGGACAAGCAACCTTGTCTCTTGTGCGGTGGACTGAACCACCCAGCCTGTTAAAAACCCAGCCTGAATCCATGTAATGACTGTTCCGCGTGCTGTTGGGAGGCTGCTGATGTTGCCAAGGATAAGCCGTGAAAAAGGCGGAATAACTTGGTTTTAGATGTCTGCGCCAGTGCCCTTAGTGTGCAGTTCATCTTAAAAACTTGGCGGTGTCTGCACATGTTATGTGCAACTTAACACCAGGCATGAACCTGCTCCCTTTAAGAGGAAGGAAAGCTGAAGCATCCATATGAGTTCACTGATGGAGACTTCAGCCAATACATTCTTAATCCAGCATCCTCTTGTTCTTTCCATCCAGTGATGGATGTAGCAACCCCATGGTGGTCTTCTGCTAACACTGACTTCTCATGCTCTGGGCAGGAGTGGCATGGCAGGACATGTGTAGGAAAACACCACCAGGAACAAACTGCAGAAACAAAGACATTCCATGCAGATATTCCCAATATTATCTCCTCAGTTTGGTGGCCTCTATTTCACAGCTGAGGGTACAGTGATAAAAAAAAGGTGCTCAATTTCTCTGAAGAAATTTATGAACACCTGTCAGGTTGTAATACTGCAACATTCCTCTTTGGGAAAGGAGCAGTGTATACCTTGCCAAAATGTTGATTTCCTGGAAAACAGTGTAATGAGGCATCATACATCCCAATAATATTTTCTGGAACCTTCACTGTGTTTCTCCCGAGTTGCATCGATATACATCACCTTCTCTAATTAATTCCTGGTTGCTTTTATGTCTCCTTCACCCTCATTCCCTCTCCCTACATGCAATCACTGTAATGCGCCTTCCCGGGCTGACCTCACATTTCCAGGGAAAGAAAAACATCGGAGTGTGGTTGGCAGTGATTTATTATATTCCTCCTACCTTCTACTGCCCATCACTATTGTAGCAAGTAGCTCCTCTGGGTCCTGGCATCTGTCCTGTGCTGCTAATGGAGAGATGACTCGGAATCCAATTAACTCTTCCACTGCTGAGATACTTTTGGATCTGTTAAAAGAAAGGAACAAGCCACATATTTGCAATGTCACCATTAACTAACCATGGACAAGGGGGAATGGATTCAAACTGAAAAAGAGTAGACTGCATATTACATTGGATATTAGGAAAAAAATCCTCCCTGGGAGGGTGGTGAGGCCCTGGTGCCGGTTGCCCGGAGAAGCTGTGGCTGCCGCATCCCCGGAAGCGTCCAAGGCCAGGTTAGACAAGGCTTGGAGCAACCTGGGCTAGTGGGAAGTGTCCCTGCCCATGGCAGGGGTTTGGAACGAGATGGGCTTTGAGATGCCTTGTAAACCAAGCCATTCCGCGATTCCGTGATTCTGTGTTTCCACGTGTCAGTGTGGTGCTGTGATTTAAGAAGCCAGAGAGACCAAGGAATGAGTGAGGAGCCTTGCTAAAGCACACGGTGCCTGTGCTCCAGGTACGCCCGGCAGCCTTTTGGTACCTCGATGGCACCGACACAGTCCAGGCTTGATAACTGGGGAGACACCCTTTTCCCCCCTCACAGCAACGCGGACTTTGAACGGGATCCCTCTCCTGCAAAACGCGATTCCTGGCGATGCTTTTTCATCCCGACCACGGGAACCCTGGAGGATTTCCCTCCTTTCATACGCGGGCCACCGTGAGCTGCCCCCACCTCTCAGGGCCACAGGGGATGGCAGGTTTGGGGCGGGATTTTGCCCGGGCTGGGACGGTCCCGGTCGGCGAGGGGCGGGCTGATGTCGCCGATGATGCCGGTGCCAGGGGCGGTGCCGGCGTTCGGGGCCAGCATCGCCCGCCCCTGCGCAGCCATGAGGCTGTGCCGGCCCTTTGTTCCCGGGGGTCCGCGGCCGCCCCTCCCGACGGCCGGGGCGGCCTGAGCCCGCCGGGAGGCTGGAGGAGCTGTTCCCACCAGGATGCCATGGGGAACTGCTGGGCGCAGTGGTGCTGCGGGCTGTTCTTCCGGAGGGATCCCGGCCGCATCCAGCGCGGCGGAGGGTGAGCAGGAGCCGCGGCTGCCCCTTTCCCCTCCCCGGGGCGGGGAGGTGCCGGGGCCGCCGGCTCCGCCTTCCCCGTGGGGCAGGAGGGGGTGGCAGGGTGGGGAGGGGATGCGGGGCTGGGTGCGCCCGGTGGTCCCGGCCCGTTCCCTTCGGGAGCGGATGGAGCCGCCGGGAGCCCGCCGGGCTCCGTGCGCTGTGTGCGGTGCGATCGCGGCTTCCTCATGCACTTCCAGGGTCACCGGCTCCTTAGCGCTGGTGTTTTTCCGGCAGGAGATGCTTAGAGAGGTTTTTCAGGTCACTTGCCAAAACCTGTGCAGGCGGCCGTGCTTGTGGAAAAGATGGAAAAACACCCGGTTTTCTGCAATGTGATCTCGTCTTCTCTGTGAGTCAGAGGCTGAGAGGCTGTTGGGATAAATCAGGAGCAGAATGGTTCAGATGAACTCACATCTATTGCAGAGTGGTTCAGACGAATTCTTATCTCTTGGAAAGGTGTAACAACCTGTTCCATTCGGCAACAACCAGTTCACGGAAAAGCACTGTGCAAACAGGAAATGCTTGGGGTTTTTTCATATGCTGACCAGTAATGGATACCTACCTATCACTTATTTTTGATGCATTAGGATAGAAATCGTTCTCAACAGATAAGCCGAGCATTTTACA
The DNA here is from genome assembly GCA_026261815.1 of Monarcha castaneiventris obscurior. Taxonomy (NCBI): domain Eukaryota; kingdom Metazoa; phylum Chordata; class Aves; order Passeriformes; family Monarchidae; genus Monarcha; species Monarcha castaneiventris. The sequence continues at coordinate 1,480,707 of JAMPIT010000622.1, forward strand.
TGATGCAAGCTCGTGGCCTCCTACTTCACATCAGCTCTGGCGGGCAAGTCTCACCTTCTGAAGGGCCTTGCAGACAAGCTGCTTCTGAGAGACATGGGTGAAAAACCAGGGCAGCGCATGTCGAGGATACCTGCTTGTATTTTTAGTACTCCACCAGAGGGGATGAGAACACCTCCCATGCCTTGACAGCCGGCACTGAAGTATCAGTTTGTTGTGCTTTGAGAACACCAGGCAGTACTTGCAAGGTTCTTCCTGCACATGTGTGTTTTGCTGAGTCTCCTTTCACAGGCCAATACCCTTTTTACAGCAGGCAGGGTAGTGACAGTCCCTGCACGTGTTAGTCCAGCACCAGGCTGCCCTTTCCAGGGAAATAAATCTTACTGCCTGCTGTTACAGTGTCTAATTGTTCAGGTGTTGCACAACCTGCAGGGAAAGTCTTAGGAATGTACAATGTACAGAGGGCTGCTGGCCTGTGTTTCAGATCAGATTTGTTTTCCAGGTGCAGCAGTAGTTTACAGAGCAGTATCAGAGCAATGAGCCATTGAGGTTATTCTCCTTCCACTGAGCAGGGAATTGTACTAAAACCAAAAACTGTAAAATGTGTCTTATTATAAAGTTTCTAAGTTAGATTGATACCACATTGTCCACATTTGGCTATTTCTGGAACACCATAATGTAAAAATGTAGCTTATCAACTTAATGATTATTTTAATCACTCAGATCCTCCCCACACTCCAGCTTTATCATTTTTAGATGCTCCAAGATTTGACTGCAAGGAATAAACTCCTAATTAAACAACTAAGTATAGAGTTTCTAATAAGTGTTGTAATAGCCTGCAAGATTATAAGTTGCCTTTGCTTGGAATTGTGCTTAATATATATATGGACGGAGTAAGTATATATATGTATGAAAAGTTAGCCTCTTTAATAGCTTCAGATCTTGGAAGATTAATCTGTCTCTGTAGGTCCTGTGACCTGTCAGCTGAATTGTTTTCTCTAGAAGCTATCCAACCAAAAAGTTCCTCGAGTCTTAGAAAGTAATGGAACAGTAGAGCTTAAAGGAGAATAATAAAAGGTGTACACATTTTCATAGGTCGCTGATACTTCACTTGAAGTTTTGTATAGGGGTGAAGCTGATGGGTCTTCTGTTTGTGTCCCTAATGACCTCAAGCTTCGGTAGTTCTGGGGGATTCGTGGGCTTAAACTCTGGCACAGAATTAGGTTTCCTGAGACTGAGTTCCTGTTTGGCAAGCAGCTGAAAGAGTAGCTCTTCCTTCCTAGAGGTGTCATTGCTGTTGGGGTGTTTGTGATTACACTTAGGGAGCTTGCGCTGCATTTAGTTCATTGTTCAAGTCCTGCAGCTAAGCTTCCTGCAGCTCCAGTGCCTGGGAAGCTGGAAATAATTTACTTAAAGCCTGGTGCTGCAAACTGGAATGACACATCTGTTAACAGCGTGGATAGTCCTGGAACAATTTCCTGTTACAGTGTTACTAAATGAGATTCTTTATGGCATTGCCTCCTGCACACCAAATTACAGAGAAGGGTAGCAGTGAAATCGCTCCAAGTGTTCATGCCACATGTCCCAATTATCCTTGTCATGCAGTGCATAAATTCAGGTGGCCTTTCCACTCTGGTTTCACAGCAGTTTCCTCTGGAAACGGCTCTTTAGTGGCAGGAAGGGTTGTGCAACAAGGAACCAGTGGGTAGTGCAACAAGTTGCCAGGGGAGACGTTCCCTAAACTGGCTTCCAAGGAAAAATGAGATGGAGATGAAATACGATACGGTTAAAATAATTCAGGCTTTGGCTGGTGTGTTGCTTTTATTATTGTCAAGGTAGGTGTTGGTTGCAAGTGCTGAACAATCTTTTGTGCAAGTATAGAAATCCCCGAGGCCCTGGGTTTATTCCTTGTACCAGTCAGCACTTGCAACTGGAGACCCTGGTTTTTGAAACAGTTCGATGAAATGGATGTTCTACTGAAGAGTGTTTACACTAGAATGCTCTTCTGGACCGTGGCCAAACCTCCTTGGCTAGGTGAAAATGTATTCAGGTAACTTAATACTGTGTTGGGTTTTGTAAAGGACAGGGCTAACTGTCCTCTATAAAAGCACTAAAATGAAACAGGAAGAATTCTGATTAAAGAATCAAGGAAGAAACCGATTCCCTGTATAAAATTAGAGCTTGAATTTTTTTTGTAGTTTGAAAGTATTGCCTTGATCTCTCACTGGATGTTTTTCTCTGAGGCTCAGCCTTCTAAGTGTGCCAAGTTATTATAACAAAATGTATTGCTTAACACTGGTGATGTACAAGATGCCAGAAAAGAGTTAAGTGCCATGATGAGCAATTGCATTTTCAGAAATTGCCTGGAACAATTTTTTTTCCAGGAAAAAAATGTATTAAAGGGATTGCAGAACATGCTAATAGTCTGCAAATGTCAAGTCCAGCATCCTGACAAATTATTTCATCTCGCAAGGGTTTTAGTTTTTTCTCCAGTTCTGCAGAAGATGTTTACATGCTTTTGCCTCTTCCTGCTGTAGTAGCGATGCAGAGCCCAGGTTAATAGGTCAATGTATTTAATACATGAAGATTTTGTCATTATTTTATATTTAACATATTTTTAAATCTATTTTAAATTCTTGGGCTCATTTACTTTCTGGTGTGTACTGAAGATTCTTCTGTAGTCTAACTGCAAACTTATTTTTCCAGATCCAAGTATTTTAGAACATGTTCAACAGGAGAACACTTCACTATAGAGGTGAGTGCTTACATTTTTAGGAGTTTAAGGAAAAGTGGGAAAAGCTGAATCCTAGCAAGGCCTTTAGCACTTCTTGCAGTTTATGAACACTGAAACATTCTGGGATATGCCAGCCCAAATTGATGCTGCACTGGGTGGAAAGAGAGTGGTTCTTACTGCACCTCAAAAATTAATGTACCATTTGGAAAGAAGAGGAGTATCTGTGGTGTTCCAATGCTCATCACCAGAGCATTCCACAGGCTGCTTGTTGCATCTCCTCTCTGCTGTGTTGGGGTTTTGCTGCTTGTGTAAGTGCAGAGTGTTCAGTTCTTGATTGCAGGATCACGAATCAGGCTGTACAAAAAGACTCTGATGGGGTTGCCTTATAGCTTGTGGCATTTGTAGTCTACTTTGTTCACTGCACAGGTCCTTTCCCAGCCTCCAGATATAAGCCCTTGTTGCCAAGGGTAGTGTAAGGTTAACCAGGAATAACCTGGTTTACTTTCCCTGAGTGTTCCTCTGCTCTGGAAGTCCTAGACCAGCCAGACTGCCCCCATTACTGAGGATAACATTAATTATTGTAATTAATGCTTTGGCTGTCGAGAAAAGGCTCAGATGTGTACGGTGGGGGAAATCTCTTTTGGTGTGGAACTTCCCGTTTTGAGTGTTCCTGCCACAGGAATATGACAGGGAAAAGGAGGTATTGTTCTCCTCCCAGATTTTCAGGTCAGTAAGGAGCTGCTGTAGATACTGACCTCTGTGTCTTTGTCTGATGGATGGACTAGATTTAAGATTACTGTACTGAAAACAGCACAGAGAATTTCTATTTGCTGCTTTTTTTTATGTGACAGTTGAACTGCTGGAGGAGTTTGTGCAGCTTAGAATGCTTGTGTTTTAATTTGGACTCTTCTCCTTTTAGGAAAATGTAATGTTTAAGACGAGAAACATTGGTAAGAAGATAGGCCCAACTCCAAAAATAAAATTCCTCTGAAAGTAGGGGCCTTCATAAATATTGATACAGTCCCGCTGTTAGAATTGGAGTAGTGTTTTTACAAGACACATAAAACATGCAATCATATTTGCTATATGTCTTTAGTGACTTGTTACATTGAATTGTAAAAATTATTGATTTCTTTTTCTCTGCAGTTTGAGAACCTGGTGGAAAGTGATGAGGTGAGTACCTGGGGCACCGTGTGAAACCTGCTTGTACCATCGGTGAAAATGGTTCCAAGATCTGAATCTTCCTCCTACTTCAAGCTGAGTTGTAGACTTAAATCATGGGGATTTTTTACTTTCAGTTTTCCTTGTGCTAGGAGTATGAATTTAGGACTTTGGATAAAGATCTAAGAGAAGAGATTGGTTTTGGGGAGTATGAGAAATAACCCATTAAGGAAGGGAGCACTATGGACTTCGGGAAGAGAGAAGAGGTGGGGGGAAAAACTGTGTTTGGGAAGACTTAAAGGAGAATTTGTTCCTGGTATAACTCTTGCCTAAGACTCAGTGAGTGCCCTCAGTCTGAGAACATAAATGGACCTGGGTTGCTTTGCTAAGGAAAGTTTTGCAAGTGCTCTGTCTTTACAAAAATCAGACTTTTCTTTTTTATTTATTTTAACAGGGAGAAAGCCCAGGAAGCAGTCACAGGTAAGACTTTGGGACTGAGGACCTCTCCTTCCCTCTGCTCTGCGACTGTGAATGAGTATTAAACAAAATGATCTCAGGGAAAAACAAGGGACAAAATCAACTAAGGAAGAAGAAGTGAGATTTAGACTGCAGTGATGGTAATGGTTCTATTCCAGTAGTTCTGTTAGCAGAGATGGTTTTGAAAATACGCTTTCTGTAAAGATATAAATAATATATGTTGTGAGAGTAAGGAGAGACAGCATTGTCTGGAGTAAACTGGAACTTTCAGGAGGAACAGGCCACAAGCACAAGCCTGTTGCATCTGCATTAGAGGAATGGTCAGGAAAGACCACATGGATATGTTCAAGTGCAAATGAGGGTTGTCATGCATGAATAATAGATGGAGCTTTTCTGTGTTTCTCCCATGCTCCCAGACCTCTGACTGAGGAAGAAATTGCAGACCTGAAGGACAGACACTACGACTCCATTGCTGAAAAGCAGAGGGTTGTTGATCTGAAGCTTCAGTCAGAGGTAAGTGGTTATAGTGACAGTAGGGATAGCTTTTCTGCCAAAAATGTTAGGATCAGCCATGGACACCGAGAGATTCCACTCATATAAATGAAACAATTGGATTCTGTTCATCAGTTAGTATCTTTTAGTCTACAAGATTCCTTCTTTTTAATAGCCTCTTAGCTGAAAAATGGAATGACTAGGCTGGTCTCTCACCAGGATGTCTTGAATTTGACCCTTTCTTTAATGCAAGACCAAATGGGGAATAATATTCTTGATTCCACTTTTCTGGTGCTCAGTTTTCTCCACGACTTTTCTTAAGGAAAAACCACATAATTTGTTGTTCTGTTTTAGTGATGCAGCAGTTAATGGAATATGATGTGGAAGACAATGTAGAACTTGAATGAACTGTAATCAAGTGCCAATGAATTATGGAACTGAAAATCTTTAAATCTTTCACAGTGCAGTTTATAACAAAGCAGAAAAGGCATTACAGCTATTCACTAATAATAAATGTTTATTCAGTAGTTACCTAAATTTCTTGGGCTGTTTGGTTGGGGGGAGGGAAGCTGTTAAATTCAGTTAATGCTTTAGCTGTAGTCGGTTTTGTTTTATTTTGATTTTCTAGCTGCTTTTTTTTTTTGTTTTCTTGCACTGACAGCTTTATTGATAGGAAGATAGATAGGTTCTGCTTTTGTTAACCATTACTGTTTTGTTCATACACAGTTAGCCTTACAAGAGGAGAAGTTAAGACTAGAAGAGGAGGCTTTATATGCTGCACAACGTGAAGCAGCCAGGGCAGCAAAGCAGAAAAAGCTCTTGGAGGTGAGGGGAAAAAGACCCCAATATATATGAGAGCCTCTGTCCTGTTCCCATGTATGCAGACTTCCCCGATATCCTTTCCATCTCAGGAAACCTGACGAGGAAATGGCTTTGCCTTGTGAAGTAGAGAAAGAAGTACAAGATCTGAAAGTACAGCTGGTTGGAACAGCTGAAAAATCACCATAATTGTTTGAAACAGCTTCTGTCGACGAGTATAGATTTTGAATGAGTTATAATTTTAATCTATAATTAGCCTAACACTCTTCTTATATAATATGTAGAAGTTACTGATCTTAAATGTAAAATGATCTGTGATGGGTTTTGGGTAAAAAAAAAACCCCTGAAATTAAGCACACATTGTGACATCATTTAGACTTGTAAAATGTACCTTATATATCTGTGCACGGTATTGTTCCTTATCTTTGTGGTTTGTGTTGACCCTGCTTTAGAGTTTTCATCTAATTTTTATGTCACTAAGTATAGGTCTTTTTATGTATTCCTCTTTCTCTCCCCTTGCCATTTGGTGTGGGAGGGTTAATTCTTTCTGACCTTTTTGCCTATTCTTCCTTACCACTTTTGGTCTATATAAAGCCAGCAAAAGAAGACTTTTTTAAATGGCATTAACTGGCTTTTGTAGAAGTTCTATGCAAGAAATGCTCTTTTTCTTGTCTTTCAGTACTTCTAATATGCACTTTTTTTGTCAGGACCTAAGATAGAATGGATTATAGAGATTTAATTTCCTCTTCGTGTAAAATTAGTACCACTTATCTCCTGCACAAACACCCTCCTCAAAACTCATAAGGATTATAAGGATTTTAAGGAAGCATTTTTGTCCAGATATGCATCAAGCACTTAGCCCTTGTAGATAAACTGGAAGCTATTTTTGAATGCATCACTCATCTCTCTGCTGTTTGTGGGCACAAATGGGAAAATGGCTTTTTCCTTGGAAGTATGGCCTCCTTTAAAGCTCATTTGGCTTGCTGCTGTTGCCCTGATAAATGTCAGGGTCTGTAACAGCGGGGAATTTTAATGTATGTGTGTGTCCTGGAACTGGCAGTGCTGGATATTGGGATGTGACCTGGCAAAACAGGGAGATAATCTAAATTGGATATTATGTGGGTATAGGCATCCTAAAAGAAAATTGTTGCATGTGTCTGTCAGTAATTGATTTTGACAGATTTGTTGACTGCGTTGTGCCAAATTTCTGTCTCTTTCTCTCTGCGTTCTTCTTTTCACCTCTAACCACCACAGTGTGAGATTTCTCCTTTTTCTGCACTCCCCATTTACTCATTTCAGCCTGCAACTATTATTGTTTAAATATCCAAGACGTAAAGTGTGCCAAAAAACAAACCCACCATCATCTTGGGATTGAAAAACACTAGATCCAGTGCAGTTACCTCCCCACACCCAAAGCAAAGAGCAATTCTCAGATGAAGTTGAAGTTGACATTAGCAGGGTTATTAATACTTTTGGCCCTGCAAGGCAGCAAAGCTGTTATTAATATAGATGAAGCACTTAGTGCTGATGGAGACAGCCAGAGGAGATGGCAGTACTGCTTTGCACAGGGATGAAAGGATTTGTAGGAAATATTTATCTTCTAAATGGCAGGGTGGCTGTTCCTGGGCACGGAGCAAAAGAAATCAAGCATCACCCAGGTGTTAGTTGTGCATTGAAAACACTTTAAGAAGACAGGAGACAAGACAGGTGCAGTCACGACTGAGGTGGTGTCCACATGTTTCTAAAAACTGACGGGGTTTTTTGGGGGTGCATAAAATAGGATTAAGTGTTGAGAGCTCTGTTTTGAAGTATTCAGCTTTTTCAACAATTCACTTCTCTTGATAGCAACGTAGGCAGCACAGGATAACGCAGAGGGCACACGCTGTTAATAACGGAGAGTTCCAGAGGTAAGAGACCAAATTCTACTCATGATGATTGAGAGCCTTGACTGTTTGTACTGCTGTTCCTCACCTGCAAACTTAGGGGGTATTTTGGATTCATTCTGGTTATCACTGGAGTGATTAGACTGCTGCATCCAGTGCTACTCCCAGCCACTAATTTATATTTACACACTCACAAAATCCAGTGGTTTATTTTTAAAAGGTGTTTATATGTAAAATCTCGGCTAATATAAAAATATTTTTATTATTCAGAACCCTGTTTGAAAACCCCAATAGAAACACACTATTTAAATGGTTTATAGAGTCTGTTTCTTCATTAATGTTCTTAATTATTTTTGTTTGTTAAGTATTTTATGTACTTATTTATAGTTGAAGTCTCTTCATTCCCACCTTCTGTGTTCAGTGGTGGTGATGGGAAAAACAAAATGGAGAAATTTACAATGGAATGGTGTTTATGTTTAGAAAAAACTCTTGCATGGAATATAAGGGGGACAGGAGGAATTTTGCTATGGAAGCAGTTAGAATAGGAGCTGTGAAAACTGAGTAGGATCTAGCCAGATTTTAAAAACAAAGGACTGCAGAAGCAGGGTTTGAATTCATTGCTTAAAAAAATAAATTGAAAATTAAGGAGATTTTATCTAAAGCGATGGAGAGAGGGGAAGAGTTGTTTTGAGACCAAAGTCAATTAATTTTTTAACTGAAAATACGAATAAAAATTGAGCAGAAGCACAGACTGGGAGATGATGTGATGAATAGGAATAGAAAGGCATTTTGCAGATAATTTTATAAAGAATTTAGTTCAGCCTGTATGTGCTTTGTAGCACAGAGCTGGGGGGCATGTGAATTAACATATTTTTGATGGCATCCTTGGAGGTTTATAAAGCTAAAAAACTGTGCTTTGTTATTGCAGCTCTGTGGCAGAGGAAGATCTCGATCCTTTCCTAAAGAATACAAAATTCCAGTATGAAGCTTTCCGAAGTAGCAGTAAGTCTGCCTTTCCTTATGCCTGCCTTTAAATGTTAAGGGACTCTGAGGAGCACAGAGTGCTGCTTCTTTTTCTTTAAATACAGATTATTTATAGTTTTGTATTTACAGACACAAATATAAAATGTGTATACATATATCTGTAATGAAAAGATCTGGTAGGTTTTTTTATCTGATAGATAAAAGAGAGTGGTGAACTTTTCTTGTAAAACCAGACCCTGCACTGAAGATGCAGATGTGTGTTTATAGCTTTTCTTAATCATCCCTTGGCAAAATAATTAGAATCACATTAAAGGTTAATTTTTTTTTCCTAATGAAGTGCAAGAGGGAACTTGGCTGCCTGTACTTAAAAATTCCACTAACAGTTTAGAGGAAAACAATTTCACAAGCTTTTATCTGTAAGTTTTGGTGACAGTACATGATAACCATTAAAGTGGAGGACTGATGGCTGTGTTTCAGGAAATACTGTGAGTAGTTTATTTTTTTGGGGAGGAGAGGGTTGATTTGGTTTTTTTTTTTTTACCAGTCTTCATACAAGCTCAGCTTACAGCTGATTAAATTCCTTTATAGTTCTAATTAGGCAGTATCTTAGTGATATTGACTATTAATAAGCTACTGATTACTCTTTGAACTGATGAAGTTCCTTTTCCAACATTCCTGAGGTTTAAAGGGCCACAAAGCACGATGAAAGCTTAATTTAAAATTTTACTTTTGCATGTTGAACCGGAAATTCAAGTACATTTATGAATTAAAAACACGTTATGGGGTTTTTTTTTTTAAACAGGACTTTCATCTGATGCCACAGTGCTGACACCCAACACGGAGAGCAGTTGTGACTTGATGACCAAAACCAAATCCGTGAGTGGCAACGACGACAGCACCTCCTTAGATTTAGAGTGGGAAGATGAAGAAGGTATTTATCCTGCATTTCAGTTTCATCCTGAACTTACAAGTTTAAGATGTTGACAGTTTAAGCTGTGTTCATCATAAATTTTCAAAAGGGAAGGTGATTTAAAACTTATTTCTGATGGAATTTCTGACAAGTTTGTAATGATTAAACTGTAAATAATTTTTACTGAGAAAATTCCTTATTTTGATAGATGTGGAGATAGCCCTAATAAATGAATTCATTTATTTGGATGCTCCAGTAAATGTCTTCCCCTGCATTTTGTGGAATTGACTTGTAAACTCCCAACAAAAGTCATGGTAAAGAAATGCTGCCCTCTCGTGAGCCACGAGCAGAAGGAAGAGCTTGTTCTTCCTTTTCAAACGTGGAAGTTAGTCAGGAGTCTGACTTAAGTATTTTGGGAAAAACCTTTATTACTTTTGCTGTAATATTCACTGGGAACTTAGATCTGCATTCCAAGGAGTATCCCAGCTATCCTCATTGCTGATCTTACAGGTATTTCCTCATTGTTACCAATATCTTCTCTTTTATTTGCTAAATCTGCAAAAGCTCTTATTTCAAAGTTTATCCAAAATTTGGAGACCTTGACTATTGAAAAGCTCACCAAAAATAAGCAAGGGTTTCTTTCCTTTAGCCAATCCATGGCTGGTTTTTTTTTCTTTTCACAAGAAAGTTGGTAATTACTGACAAAATCAGTAAAATCTGGGTGTCTTTGGGCAGTTTCAGAACCATATTTTGCCTTATTTTGTGTGGAATGAAATACCCCTTTCCAGACAAACTGAAGACCTTTCCTAGACGGTTGAATCCAGTACCTCTCCACATTTTAGCTTCGTTTCTTCTAGCAGAAACACAGAAGTGAGATGAAATCTCACAGCGATGCGTTTCTCATCAACGTCTCTCCCATGGCAGGCATGAACAGGATGATTCCAATGAGGGAACGCTCCAAGACGGAGGAGGACATCCTGCGGGCGGCGCTGAAATTCAACAGCAGGAAGACAGGGAGCCACCCAGCCTCGGCCTCCGACGATTCCAACGGGCTGGAGTGGGAGAATGACTTTGTCAGCGCCGAGGTGGATGACAACGGCAACTCCGAGTACGCCGGCTTCGTCAATCCCGTGCTGGAATTGTCCACCTCGGACGTCAGGCTGTCGGATTCCGAGCACCAGGACAGATAGTGACGCTGCCTGCACGGCCCCTGCTTGTGACCAAATGCTGGGAAGGGGAACGGAATGCACAAAGCCAGTTTGCTCTTTTGTAACCTGCTTCCCTTCTTCTTACCCGCGGATCGGCAAGGAACGGGAATGACTTGCTGTCCGAACGAGTTCAGAACTAAGTGCAATTTTATCAGCTACCTTCTCCACTTTTGTGAAAACTGGGATGATTCTATTGTGTATATTTCTGGGTATCTGGATTTAATATAAAATTATCTGCACTAATTGAAGCTTCATAGCTTGACTTACCTAGGATATTTTAACTCGCCTTTTTTTCTGGATGATGTTTCTATTGATTTTGTTTTAAAATTCATCATTGGCCTAATATTTATCTCAGAAACAGTCTTATATAATTTATTTAATACTTGAATATAGGAAAAGAATTTAAAAATATTTTTATTTCCAGTCTGTGCTTTTTGACTTGCTCTTTCGCTGTTTAAAGGGTGCAAAAGTAAGAGCTGCAAAACGAATTTAACACATGGTAAACTGCAGATTTTCCCCTGTCTAGCTTAAAGTCTTCCTAGCCTTGTGTTGTCCTTTTTCCATTTCCTTTATTTTCTTAATTACTTCATGCTAAGCACGGTTAACCTCAATGAACATAGTAAAAATCATCAGGTTAGGTGAGATAGTGTCTTGTATAATATGCCAGACTTAGTAAGCGTGTGCTAGATAGAAAAAACAAGAATAAAATAAAATAAATTCTCTATGTGTCAATAAAATGGAAATTTTAACCAGTGGAGAACTGGGAGGACCAAAGTCTTGTTTTCCCAGCCCCCCTGAACAGCCCAACATCTGTTGCTACGTGGTCCTTAAAATTCTTCAGTTGTTCTGGAAAATTTATCATTCCACTGGACCAGAACAATTATGGAAAAGCAACATTCAGTGAGCAGACTGGGGGAGGGATGATGGCTCTGCTGCTGGGGTGGGAAGAACAAGAACCTAAAGACTGAATTTCTGTATCTGCATTTTGAAAAGAAAGAAGAAAAATTCATGTTTTAACAGTGTGTTTAAGTGCTCTGTCTTTCCTGTGCCTCTAGAGTGGATGGTTAATCCTGATAATACGGGCTGAAATCCAAGGAGGTGTTTCAGTGACTGCACCACTGGTGTCCTGTGCTGTGTGGTCTCCCCCGGTATTCCATATAAATCTTAACTTTTTAACAAAAAAGAACCTGCAAAATACTTGCAGATCTCAAGCTTTCCCCAAAGTTTCAAAGTAAAGCCATTCTACTCTGCCATTACTTTGTGTAGCTGTCTCGTTTTTCCATGGAAAAAAGAACGATGGGGTTTAGTTTTGTTTTGGAGTAAAAGGAACAAGTTGTGATAAATAATGAACCTGCACTGTCATCATCAGAATTTGTTGGTGAGAGTTGTGTCGCTGGTTTAGATCATCCAAAACTATTCGGAATATTTGGGTTGTTAAGAGTGTGGGTAAGGAACAAAAACACTGCACACTGGGATTAAATATGTACAAGTAACCTGAGAGAAGAGATAAATCCTGTTGGTAACATTCCATCTCTTAATTTCAATTGTAGCTGTGTCACTGAAAGTATTTCAATGCCCTTATTTGTGTTTGCAATACTTGTAATGAGCTTTAAAGATCTGTACACATCAAATGTATATTTTGGGTTTGGCCTAAGCTACTGCTGTGTGATTTCTCCTGGACACTTGTTTGTACAATACATTCCAATGGGAAGGAAGGCAACAACTTCCTCAACGTGTAAATAATGTGTTTTTTACCTGCTGTAACTGTCACCTCCCCTTCACTGCTTTTCCTGGCCAGGGAACGTGAGGTGACCTTGTCCTGACCATGCCTTGAGGAAGTCAATTAGCTGATAGTCCTGCCCTTAGGATGAACAAGCAGTTAAGAAAAAAGGAGGCTGACTCCAGCTTTTTCTGTGATGGGCATGTTCTGTAGCCATGGTTAATAGTAACATTTGCAGCGCTCAGTGCACCACGCTGAGTGACTTTGAAGTGATGCTCCATATTTGTGGGTATTTGAGAAACTGAGAGATTATATAAACAGCTCATGTGAAACAATTCAAGAGTACTGTAAAATGCATATCTGTACAAATTGAAAAGTCATTAAAATTTTCAGCAAGTCTTACATTTGGCAGTGCTGTATCTGTTGCTGGGTTTGTGGCAGCCATGTCAGAGCCCAGCTGAATGCCACAGTGTCCCTTCTGGAGACCTGCTGCTTTGGAAGGGAAGCTCCAAACAAGCTGCAATAACAGAAGACCTGAGGAATTTGGAGCATGGAGCCCTTCTCCTGTTGGAAATGAGCAGCTGTACCCTCACCCTTCAAAGGTAAAATAACCTCCCTTGTGTAAATTAACTTCTGCTGGCAGGATCAATGTAGTGGTAGGAGATGATTCATTTTTTTAATGTGTATTTTCGGTGGTTGATTCTTACCTCAGGTAAATACAGGTGTAGAAATGATTGTTGTTTGGAAACCACAGCTTCCTTCCAAGAGTGGAAAACATGGCAACAAAGTAATTTTGTCAAGGATGAGATGAAAAGACAAATCCTACAATAAGCCTGTGTTTGAGTTTCACTGCCTCTCCCATGGCTTTCTCTCGCTTGTGGTTGGTTGCCTTAATCTCAGCCGTTCCTCCCCTCACTTATAATTATGGTTTTCTTGGAATGATTAATGCTGAAATGCATCCTAATATTTAGGGATGATAAAGTGGGTAACTCCTATGTATGGTCTGATTCTTTCCAGTGTGTCTTTCAAGCAAACTAAAATGCTTGACAAAACAGAAAAGCCACATGCCAATGAAAAGCTGAGCCCCTGACAAAGCAAAACTTCACTGAAACAACCTGAGAAATACTTAAAAGATAAGAAAATTATTAGAGAGCTTTCAGTAGAGGGGAAGAGGTAGAAAACTTGCTAAAGTTTTAAAGTAAATTCTTACCTTGGAGGAATGGCACTTTTGGAAAGCCCAGAACAGTGCCAGTGACAATCTCTTATCTGGATGATCCTGGAAATAATTTTATTGTCCAACAATTCTTTTAGATTGCAGTGGTATAATAGAGCAAATCCTTACTAGGCAACCAAATGCCTTTATTCCAAAATTTATGTGGATTTTTATAGACCATGATCATTGATGCTACGTTTATCTACATCACAAGCAAAAGTAGTTAACTTGCAAAATATTTATATACGTTAATTAAATAAGTAAAAAAAAAAAAAAAACCAAAAAAACCTTGCTTTGAAGTTGATAAAAACATAAAACTTAAAAGGACAAAGTGTTTCTAAGTTGCAAAATCTCTGAAGTAACAACCTAGGCTTGCAAATACTGTTTGCAATTTGGTGTCCAAAGCAAAGCACAAAGTATAATATGCAACAAGACATTGTGTCACCACTTGGCTGGGACCAAAACCGTGCTGTGCATGCTCTGTTTTAATAATGCCTGTTAAATATCCCTTCAAGGCACATGGCCGTGGTTCTGGGATTGAACCTGCTGCCGTGGATTTGAGTGACCCCCTGTCTTCCACACATTCCTGGGCATCAGAGAGCCCCCTCAGGCCTCAGTGAAGGCAGTGGCAGGAGTCCATTTCTGTGGAACAGTGTTCTGGAATGCCTGTGCTGAAAACACCCCAGTAAGAAGACTGATGTGCAGCAGTGAGCACCAAGAACACTGGACTGAGGGGAGAGCTGTCTCTGTTGGAAGCTGTGCAGGCTACAAAACCTGATCCAGCCTCCTTCTCTCTGCTAGCACAACTCATTTTCATCAATCTCTGTGGGGCTTTTGCCTTGGGAATGAAAAAAGGAAGGAGAAATGCCATTCTCAGGTATAGGCGGCAAGGATGGCAGGCACCTTTCTTGTAAGATCGGTGCTTCAGCCAAGTGTAAATGAGTCTCAAAATAATCCATGGACTCCCCTTCTTGAATCTCTGCTAGGACCTGGTAGTCCCCGAAACAGATGATGCACTTCCAGGGAAGGTCGATTTTGTTTAAGTAACCCAGTTCTGTTTGGTTGACAGTCAGTTTCGTTTTCTTGCTCAGGTTCTTTATCTCAAAAGAATATTCCGAGGTGTGGAGCTTCCTGAAGAACTGCAGGGAGAACTGGATCCGGGAGACGCGAGTGTCCAGCAGGTTGTAGCGGCAGACGCTGGAGTCGCGGCCGAACTTGGCCGCTTCGTCCGCCCTGACCTGCTCGCGCTTGCCGAAATTCAGGCAGCGGAACATCATCTTCTCCTCCTGGCAAGGGTGGTAAAAGGTCAGGTGCAGGCACGTCACTGTCTCTTCTGTTTCGGCTTCCTCGAAAGAGCTCATGGTGAAAAGAGTCCTCAGATCAGGAAAAGGGTAAAATCACGGCATGGAATCACTGCGGAACCAAACAGATTGGGTTCAGCGTGGCACTAAAACACCTCCTATGCTGCTCTACCCCAACTGTATAGAATTTCTAGATAACTGGCTGACAATAAATGTGATGAAAGCACAGGAGTGGGAGTTCAGAAGGCACGGCTGACCGCTGCTGCCAACAAGCTCTTCACGAGGATCTCCCAGGCAGATTTATTTTTGCAGGAAATACGCCACTTAGCAGTAAGGTTTATTACTTGATGGACTTAAAATAGAGCAGTAAACAGTACTGGCTGGGCCTGTGTGCTCTGCTCCTGGTGTGTCCTGTGACTGGAAGGTATCAAAGGACTTTTACCTACAGTCTGTCTGTAGGCAGTGATAATTCAAACATGTATAAAGCACTCCTTTGGCTCTTGGCTCAGAACTGACCTCTTGCATGGAACAAGTGTTTAGAAGTGACAGCCGTGACGGCATAAAAAGTGAATGCAAAAGCTGGACTATCCAAGAGACCTAAAAGAGGAATTGGCACCAACTCTAGCTATTTCCCCACTGTTTGTTGGAAAATCCCAGCTCTCTGCTGCTGCAAAAGTGCTAAAAGTCAATGACTTTTCTTGGGTTTAGTGATTTTGTGTTGTTTTTTTTTTAAGTTCCTCACATGCACCGCAGAGACCACACACTTAGGAAACAAATTCTGTTCCATAGCCTGAGCGACTGCAGTGCATCCTGATAAAATCTGAGACAGCTCAGGAAAGGCTATCATCTGGTTCTCTAAATGTCTTCCTGCCATTGTCTTCTTGCACTGAAACTGAGTCTAAAGACAGCAGAGTCTTGCCACTTAGAAGCAGAAACCAGCAAATGAGTCCCCAGTTACTCACCAGAGAAACAGGTGAGCAGCCATTTAACTGGTATCACACAGTGCAGATGTCTGTTTTGTTTCTCCATCCAGATTGCAGTAAGTTCCCAACATGTGTCACAGAGACCTTGAGCTTACCAGCCCCATTCAGAGCTTATGAGCAGGTGAATCATCACTACAATTAGGTGATGATTGTGTTTGTGATGATGGAGTTGACTTGTGTTTTTTACACACTGCACAAAAACACAAGCATAGTGAATGGTGGCATACCAGTGCATCGTTTTCTGTGTGAAACCTCAAAACTGCTTCCTTTGCACCTGTCTTGGGGAATCGCTTCCATGGCTGATGGAGCCCCTCCTTAACTAAAAACCCAAGCTATGCTAAACCATGAGAGCACCTTTAACCCAAAACCAGTAGCAGTTCTGACACAGTAGCTCAGCAAGGTAACCGAGCTCAGCTTGGTTACTGAAGCAGGCTACAACAGCGCCAACGATGAGTTTCCAGACTCAACTCCAGACAGAATTTCCAGCAGAGCTCACTTTAAAACAAGCTAGGAAATATCATCTGTGCTTTTGGCAGGAATACAGGCAGACACCCTGATAGCAGGTTATTCCTTTGCCATCTGTGAGACAAGCTGTGGCAGCATCATTACCAATCCTTCCTCCTCGCAGATTCCCCAGCTCTGGGGTGCTGGATGCAGCTCTGTGAGCAGGAGGGACTGTGCCTGTGTCTAGTTATGCCCCTTCCTGTTTTGCATCAGTAAGGGGATATTACATGAGGTCATCTTTGGTGCAGGGGAAAACCACTGAGTACTCTCACTTTGTCCGCAGTTCAGCCCACGGAGACACTTTTCTGCCTCGAGACTTCAGCTCACATTAGTAAATTTTACAAATGCCTACAGTTATTGATTAAGAAAGAACAGCCACCAATTGCCTCGGCAGCAGCCACTGATGAACCTGGATCTCGGCAGCTCCCACAGACCCCGCTACAGATCCATGATCACTTCAGGCATCCCCAGCAAGGCTGCTCAGTCCTGCCTTAAAGGTTTATCGGGGTTGAACACACTGAACATTCTTCCACGTAAATGCTGAAGGAGTTTCTACTTACTAGAGTGTCTTGGCCAGGAGAAATAGACTTTCTGTGGTTAAATCCAGATTCCTCCCGCAGCCCTAAGGCAGCCACTGCCCTGCTGTTGTCCGTACCTTCACTGGAGTCAAATCGACCGTGATCTCACCTCATCCTCTCCTATGGCGTGTGTCATTCTCCCCTCTTCCAGAGGCAGAAGAACGATGCGGAGCCCTAAGAACATGGGCTCCGGCTCCCGGAGCAGGCTCGGCGCCACCTCCCCATCCCACAGCACGGCGAGCCCGGGATCTCCCGATCGGACTCGCCGCCTCCATGGGAACTGCGGAGATCTCGGTCGGCTCGGTGACCTCTCCCTCCCCCTTCCTTCCTTCCTTCCTTCCCCTCACGTCCGCCCCACCCGGCCGCCTCCTCCTCACCTGCCGGGAGCGGGGCTCCAGCGGCTGCCGAGGGCTCCAGCAGCCCCTCAGTCCCGGTAATTCCTCCCGGAGCTGGCGGGAAGCGCTGAGGCGGGAGGAGCTGAGGCGGGAAGCGGGAGGAGCTGAGGCGGGCGCTGCTGAGGCGGGAGACGCTGAGGGCACCGCGGGGCCGGAAGCAGAACTTTTTTTTTTTAAATAAAGCTGGGAAAAAAAGAGTTAAATTGTTTGTTATAGTGAATAATCCGAAAGAAATAGCCGCAGCTCTGTCTGGGGTTTGCGGGGCCATCTGAACCGTGTGTTCAGAACCGTATCAGGGATCTGATCGGAGGTTCACGGCCTCAGCTGTCAGACAAAATAATTTCAATTTTACCCCCCAAATGAAGGCGTTGAGGAGTAAAACCCTTTAGTGAGCGGCGCATTATAAGCATAGCAGTTGACCTGATGATGTTCTTACATTGATTATTTTAAAATATTTGGTTGTTTGCTTTAAGCAACCACAGTTCAGCTTCAGTGCACCGCCTTTGGGAAATAACCTAATTCTTCCCTGGCCGATGGCCTAAACTGATCTGAAATTTTTTTCCTTTTTCTTACTTCTCTCTTTTTTTTTTTTTTTTTACCCTTTACAAATCCTGAGACAGCCCTGGATTCTTCCTTATCCAACGGCTTGGTTTTTCATATTAATCTGTATTACTCCCCAGCGTGGAACACGTGGCGAAGCAAACCTGTTGCTGTTCCATCCAGATCCTAAATGTTCCGTGTCCTCCCTCTCCCGTGCCCGTGGGGACTGGCAAGTACTGAGGGTTTGATTGCTTTGGCACGGGCAGTGAAATACTGTGTTGGTTCATATAAACTGTTTTTCACTTGTGGGTTCTTGGCCTATCTTCAACAAACAGGTAAATGACTCGTGGGTTGATAAGTTCCTTTGTAGTTCTTGTGGAATTACTTTTAATCTGTATGCAGTCTAATACATCTGTTCCATGGGCTCTTCTCCCTGACATCAGGGGGAAAAAAAGGGATTAAACTGTGTTTTGCAAGAAGTCATGTTGAAAAGCAGAGAAGGAAAACAGATTATTCAGACTTTCTCCCACAGAAGAATGCCTTTTCTACAGCAGGCAGGGCTGGGCCTGTGTGCTCACACACAAGAAAAAAAAAAAAAAAGTACTTTGCTGCCTACTGGAAAAGCCAGAATTGCACAACCCTGCTATCTATTGCATCTGTTGATGGTTTTAATTTCTGTTAGCCTTCTGTTTCCGGAAACAGCCTGATTCCCAGGTCATGAGACAACTTTTCTGATAGGATTATTTTGATACTTGTATCTATTGAGGTATGTAAGGACCTTTCCTTTTTTTTCCTAGGATTGTGTAACATCAAATTAGCTGAATATTCCTTATTGTTTTATGATTTAAGTATAGCTCTGTGTGACTTTGTACAGGGGAGGGCAGGAACTGGATTTACAGCTTCTCTCTTCCATAAGTTTCTAACCAGTTGAAACGCTGCCAGCTTCAGGGAAACAACTCCAGTTTTGCCCTTTATGAGACAAAAAATTGCAGGCACTCCTTGCCTGTGGGGTTTTTTTGTGATCTTCCAGCTAAAATTGTTCCGTGCTGTAGTAAAGTTCATTCCAGTATTACAATAACTTCTCTTTTTAGTTGAAATTTCTTCGGTCGAAAGCAAAACTGCAAATGAATGTGTTGTTTGGGCTAATTTAATATTTGTAATGCATAGGCTGGAAGAGGGAGGTGGTTTTGGTGTGGCTGTGATGGTTCACTGTTTTTCTGACAATGGATTCCTATAACTGGAATTAGTTACAGGGTTCCTATAACTCCAGAGGGTACGTAGGCAAATCCGGGAAATGGAAAAATACTAGGAACTTCTGCATTGCTGTCAGTCATAATTGGCTTAGGAAATAGGAGTCAGGGAGGGGAAGTGTGTTTTGTTCTCTTTCTGGGATGTTCATGGTAGGTCAAAAGAGTTAGAGAAAGTACAGTCTCTTAACGATCTGTGTGACTGGTTATGAGTTGGGAATGCTGTGATGACATCTCTTGGACACTTGGGAAAAATGTCCTTTATAGTTACGTCTCTGTTATCGCATAAAAGCCTTTCTGTGGACATCTGAGACCAGCAGCAGTCCAGACCAGTCTGAAACTTTCTCCTTGTCTCTGCTATTTAAATTTACATGATGAAAGTGTTGTCACCCTGCTGAATCAACAGCAAGTCTGGCCTGATTTCTGCCATGCTGAGATTTCCACAGTTCTGTCCTTCCCTCCTAAGGTCAGATTTTACACCTGGTTATCAAAACTGTCAGCGTGGTATTCGGATTTGCCAGTGGATGCAGGTGTAAAGGGTGACAACAGCTGTAAATGTTGTGTGTGTATAATTCCCATGGTTTTTTGGTCACCAGCGTTCGCCCTCACTGGCACAGCTTGTCCATAGTGTCACGGGGTGAACATTAAAGCATCTGCTGTGACCTGGTGACAGCTCCCGTGCCAGACACTGCAGTGGGTTTGAGTGCATCGAGGGTTGATTCTGAGGCAGGAATCTGCAGAAGTGGTGCTTTCCTGCAGGGCTGGCTCTGGGCACAAGAGTACCTGAGCCGTGCGCTCACGGTTCCATGTCACGCGTGTGACAGCTCTGATGTGGTGAGCTCAGCTGAAAGCCCGAGAAAGGTGCAGTAGGTGAGTACTTGTCCCCCCCAGCCCTCTCCCTATTCCGGGCATGTCTCCCAGGGGGCATGAGCCCTGTTTGCTGACTTTCCCCAGCGTTAAATGCCTCCCTCATCACCTGTCACGTGGGCCTGGGCACGATGCTGCTGTCCCTGCCCTGTGGCAGGGCTTTCTCTCCTGGGATGGCACAGGGGTGACCCGACACTGTCCTTCAGGGACGTACAGAGTCACTGAGGGGGAGGTGAGTGAGAGCTGATTAATTGAGAGCCATAAACCCCAGGCTGCTTCACAGCCCTTTTCTCATTCCAAACCACCCTCACACTCAGAGCACAGGAGTGGGAGCCAGTAGATGGCAATGTGTGACCGGACATGGGAAGACAACATTTGTTTTGGGGGAGTTTTGTGTTTTGTGGGTATTAGTTGTTGGTTTGTGGGGGTTTTTTCCTTCCCTTTTCTTTATTTTTCATTTTAAGTCGTAAATTTCATTTTGGTAGTGCAAAGGTAGCTGTCGAGGTACTTGTAAGTTAATGGTAATAATGGCAGTGGTAACTTCCAAGAGTTGGGAAAGGCCTAATGGAGTATGCAACAACCTGTAGTGAGGTTCTGCGATGAGGTGTTGTTACTGTACAGCAACCAAGTGCCTCAGGTTCAAACAGAAAAGAAATAGGCCCTTCTCAAAGACAGGCGTACTCCGAAGATATCCCAGTGTATTCCACTGGATGTCAGTGTGAGAGGGAAGAGAGATGCATGGGGAAGACGTGTGTTCACTGAAGTTTTAGCTCCCAGTGTCCGGAACAGCTCCTCTCCATAAGCAGAGAGATCTTCCAAAGGAGGAAGAGAGAGCACAGTTCCCTCTGTTTATTTATTTCTTTGCTCCTTGTTTACTCAGGAAAAAGAACTCTTCCACTTCTCTTTTTGTCTCATCTGATCTGATAACGTTGACTGCTGAGGAGAACTATCCCTTACAAGATGGACTTTATGTCACTTTCCATGTTCTCATTTTCGTTCTACATCATGATCTGCCCTTGGTCCTCCTTTGGAGCCTCTCTGGCTTCTCCCTTTCTCTTCCTTCTCAGTTTCTCTTCCATCCCCCTGCCCCTCCTGCTGTCTGCTGTACTCCACTCTCACCATCCTCCTGATTATTTTTCCTATTCCCTCTGTCGCTCCCTCCACCTTTTGTTTGTCTTTTCTCTGGACCCTTTCTCCCTCTGCCTGGATTCTCTCCTAATGAAGAAAATGAAGAGCTACAAAGGAGAAGATAGTTTGTGGCTATTTTGATAACAAGGGTGTTGAACATTGCCTTCACCAGGCCCCACGTTTTACTGTGGAGGCTGAATCTACTCTCCCTGTCTGGTTTGACACCATTCAGACAGAGAAAATTTCATGTGTACAGTGCAGGCTGAGCAGAGCCAACCTTTCCAGTTCCCTTCATTGAACAGTTAAAGATAATATAAGCTGTATTTTTCTGATACGTAGTAGGATCAGAGCATATAGTGATCTTTTTGTTGTTTTGGGGTTTTTTTTCCTTTGTGTGTGTATAAACGTGAAGGTGTGGAAGATTTTACATTGCGTGGCAATAAAATCACAACTCCATTATCTCAGTTCATAGCATGTAAGGACACCCAGCTGTGAGCAATGCAGCCTTGCAGGTACATACATGAGCATTTCTCTCCTTTTTCTTCAAAGATAGATACATCTGTGTGCCAAACCACTCAAGCAGCTTCCTTCCTACTCAGGGAAGCACGTGTCTGCTTCACCTTCACTTTTGATTGTTCTGGAAGCCCTCCCTTGGAGCAGTTGCTCTTGAGGTTTAGGAAAAAAAAAGGATTTTTATTACTGCAGGCACATAAATTGGCACTGAGGGGTGACGAAGGCAGCTGGGTGTCTCTTCCTTGTTTGCAGCCCCTTGTCAGGGACTCCAGTCTGTCCCTGACAGAAACTCCTGGGGATGGACACAGCAGGATTTCACAGCACAGGGAGCATCGGTTTATGGCTCTGTGTATGGTCTCACAAGGGAACACTGTTCAATAGGCTTCAAAGTGATTCAGCCCTGGCATCACCGTGGCTGTGGCCACATGTAATATAGCCTGTAGCTCTTTCAAGAGGATTAGCCTTAGATCAGGGACAGCATTCATTGCTGGATCTCATGTAAAGTAGAATATGCTAATGAAATGGAAATGTCTACAGCAAACATTGCATAATATTGGGAACCTCAAAATTGAGCATTGTGCCTTGATATCTCTGCTGGGAGCCAAACTTTCATACTCTGTTGTTTCGAGAAAAACTGAAGTTTATAATATCACCATGAACTCTCTGTAATAAATCAAGATCTACTTTGCAGTTTTACAAGCAAAATTGAAAAGATAGCAACAAGCACTTGAAGGTAACTTTTCAGACTTTGTTGAATGCTTTAATGATGTCGTAGCTCTCCAACAGAGACAAAACCCACCACGTCTTGAAATATCTTCATCTGGGTTTTCTGCAGCAGGCACAGGCTTTGTTTCATCCTATGTTCTCTTCCCATCTGCCCATCCATTGCTTTAAACACCATTTTTGGGTTTGCAGGGGTTTCAGCATCAGCCCTGCAGAGACAGTGTTTCTGACATGCGTTTCTGAGCCATTTCACCTTCTTAAGGCACCTTCTGCCTGTACATCCACCTCCACTGGCAGCCCAGTAGGCTTCATTTGGCTCTCCTATTTCACTTTTATGACAGTCTTCAGAACACTTGAGATTTGGCACTGTACAAATGTAAAAAAAAATCTCCCAAACTTCAAGGTGACCCGCAATTCCAACTGCCTGAGTCAAGGTGTTTTGAAGGGTTTTATTTACAGATGTCATGGGCATCTCTCAGAAAATAATTTCAGTGGGAGCTCTGGGGAGTCACTGTCCACTTCTCACCTCGGTCGTGTTGTTGCCTCTCAAGGAGCCCATTCTCCCTGGGTTTTTAAGCTTCACAGGAAAATTTCTGCCCCTGATCTGAAGCTGCCTCTGTGCCTGCCCTTGGAAGTGTTTAGACCCGCTCCGGGTGCTTCCCTCCTCACACAGGGAATTCCTGTGAGCTCCATCTCACCAGGCCAGCCGTGTGTGTCCGTGGCCCGGGGTTTGGTGCTCACCAACGCCAAATATAAAACACAGTGATGGACATTAAATACCCCGATGGGCCGTTCTGCCTTTGTGCACTTGAAGTGCCTCATCCCAGTCTGCTGGGGCATAAAAGTGCAAAGAAAGCCTTTGGGAAGAGGGTCCTTCTGGCTGCACTTCCAAAACGTGTGCTTTCATTGCTTAGTCGTTTTTTCTTTCCGTGCAGCTCCATATCTCAGGATTTTGTTGTTCTGGGATTTATTTTCCGTGCTTTTTTTTTTTTTTTTTTTTTTTTTTTATTTTGCTGTTTGGAAGTTTTTTTTCTGTAGACGTGGAGGGTGGTGATACATATTCATGAAAGAGAAGTCTTTCCAGCCCCTGCCTGCGTTGACAAAGACTTAGCTGTTTCACACAGCAAGCTGACTGGAATTGTGTGGGGCCTGCCTGACCAGATTAGAGCAAACAGCCAGCTTATTCCTCCAGTCGTCAGGCCTCCCCTTCCTAACAATTTCGCCAATTGTCATTTTGACAAGGCTGTCATTAGGTGATGGCTTCTTTTGGCCATTTTCAGATAAAGATAATTTCCTTAACTTCCATTTTATTTGACAACAAGTAGTTTGGGAGAGAAAGGAAGTGCTTCAGTAGTTTATGGATTAAGGGTTTGTCACTTCAAAGGCATCTTTGATCTAAAAATATGTGCTGTACCAAATTCATTATGCCTTTTTTCCTTTTTCTTTTTTTTTTAGAACTTTTTAATTTATTGATCTGCCCCTTAATTATTCCCTTTTTTTTTTTTTTTTTAACATCCCCTGGTAATACTTGGGATAGCAGTGGTGAGGGAAAAGCACCCAAGTGGCCTCTCTGAAAAGTCATGACCAGGGCAAAACAACAGGTGCTTTTGTTCTATACCCTGCTTTTAGCCAGAGGTCCTGCCTGCTCCTGCCATGGCAGCTCCATTAAAAACCAGGAGACAGAGAATAAGCTCCACATTTTGTGTTGGTCTGGGTCACTCCTCTGGTATAACTGGCCTAAAACCATGGCTCTGGTGTAGGCTGGAGATGGGTTTTGACTCCCTGATGCCCCTTTGGCCAGCTCCATGTGGTGAGCAGCTGCTGTGTGGCTTTGGCTCTGTTCTGTGTCTGTGCTGCACCAAGAAATCCCGAACCTCATTCTGACAAACAAAACTAGGAAGGCTTTTTCCCCCAGGATGTTTGCAGCTGAAATGCAGCTCTTCCACAAAGCACTGAGCTTTGGGACAGGAAGGTGCAGTGGCCATCGAGTATGTTGCTTCCCAGACCCCATCCACCCGAGGAGGGAGGCTTGGAGATGGATTTGGGAATCCTTATGGGTCCCTTCTGACTTCAGATATTCCATAATTCTGAAGTATGGGCAGAGTTTCTCTTTGGCTACTTCTGCAGGGAGAGGGGGATGTGGTGGGGGTTTGAATATGGATCAAGAGCAGGGCTTTTCCTGCCTTAGCTGTGTCAGGCACCGGGCTTCACTTCCACCCCTCCTCTGCTTTTTAGGATCCACAAAACTCAATCCTTGGCTACAGCCGTGTAAATCCATGATAGTAGCCTATTATCCTAGCCCCACACAGGCTTAGCTGGGGCTGGAATTTGTCCTGTATTAATATTAATACCTGTTCTACCTAATTACTTCAGCTTTTCCTGTCGTATTACCTCCACATTATAGCAGCCAGCAAAGCACCTCCTTGCTGCTGGAGGCTGTTCTTGATCCCATTTCCAAACAGAAGCACTTCTGCTTCAGCTCTGGCTGGGGAAGCTGTGCAGGGGCCGGCTTTTTTTTTCTTCCCTTTTGCCTGCTAATTGGCTGAGACCACCAGAATTTGGAGGACACAGATGTCACTGATAGTTTGCCTAGGGAGCACATTCATGCCCATCTGTTGCAGTCTAGAAGGCTGTTCATATATCCACAAGGCCTTCATTTAATTCTTGTCAGAAAGTAATGTAAATCCAGTTTACCTCAGAGGTCACAGCCAAGATTTATGCCAATGAGCCCCCTGCAATTTACACACACTGTAGTTGTATAGGATGAAAAGAAACCCTTTCATGTTGGTGCATATTAACAAGAAAGCTTGCCTTAGGAGAGGCTTTTTGATTGAGATTCTTCCTTATTTTAATACAGCCAGTTGGGATAGCCAGCTTTACCAAAAGAAAACATCTAATCTTTAAGCCAGTGAAGTAAACTAGCTAACTAAGTAAAGCCCCTAGCAAATCTATTTATTTTTTTAAAACCATCTTTTTGCAAAGAAAGGTAAATGCTCTAGGAAAACGCAAGCATGTGTGCACTGAAATATTCTGGGAAACTGAATTCTCCTTCTGTGGGAGATGATATTAGCTCAATTATTGAAACCTTTGCTAAGTTACCACAAGCCTGGTTTTTTTGGTTTTTTTTTGTTTTGTTTTCTTTTTTTTTTTTCTGTTTTAGTTTTTAATCCCTCAAGCTGCCAAATCCAAAAATAAAGCTGAGCCTGTTATTTTTGACAGGAGTGGCAGGAAGGACTCCAGAAGGCTCGTGCACAAATCCATGGGAGGGAGAGCAGCCATGGGTGCTGTGTGATGTGCATGCTCCCTCTTACCTGCTGCAGGTAAAAACACCAGCCTTAATGTTCCATTGCTCTTCCAAGGACAATCTCCTGCAGTTTTTTCAGTCTCCCTACAGAAAGCAATGAAAGATAAAATATCATAATGTGGAGTGAAGGTGAGACTGTAACTCCAGCAGCTACAACAGCTCTAGCGCTGCCTCTGTGTCGTGATTTCACCCCTTGTTTTCATTTAGCAAGAGACTCTAACAGCCTAAAGAGCTTCCCTAAAAATGAGTGTGGCTTCATTAACCTCAGGGAAGCCCCATGTGGAAGAGCCACAGTGCACCAAATAAGGCTGAAGGGAAAAGCTAGCAGTGCAAGTGGTGCAGGTACTTGAATTGAAAATGAGCTGTTAGAAAAGAAACGCTCCTAAGTACTTTGGTTATTAAAATTGCTTGTAGGAGCAGGCAGAGAAAAGCAGGATACAAAGATGGATCAGGATGTGCCAACTTGATTACAAAAGGGTTTCAGAGTTGGGCACCTCTGCTGCTTTGGGCTCAGTGCAGTCTGGGGGGTGTTCCTTTCATTTATGCTGGCTGTGCTCAGAGGGATCCTCCTCCCTTTTCCTCCTTCCTCTTCCCTAGTTTGCCTGGCCCATGGGTTTTACCTTTTAAATGTTTTAGGCGTGAAAATCAGTATCATTTGCACGGTGTCATAATGACCAGAGTGGTTTGGGATTAGGAGGCAGGAGAGCAAGGCACCACAATGAAAACAGGGCTCACATTCTAAGTTCCAGTGTAACACTTAAAATAATTAAAATGTTTATTTGAAAGTCAAAACAGCCTCAGTCATAAATAACTATCCATTCCTCGATTGATTGTGTCGAGTCCCAACCGAGAGCCCTGGGAATAAGGTTTATTTGCTCCCTGTTGGGATTAATCCATAAATGTAGTCTCCACATGGAACTCATCAGGTCTTTGCTTCCTCTTCATTAGTCTCCCTGGAACTGGAGGGTACCCTGAATAAGATGAAAATTAGGATAATATATTTTCAGAGAGAAAAGGTCTGGCGATCTCTAATTTGTGTTTCAGGACCATAATGCTGTGGAAAATTTCCCAAATGATGTTGTCCGAGAAACCAGCGCTTGTTATCCTTGCTGCATTTGAAGTTTGAATGCAGCAATTACATCTTCTTTTTCTTAAAGCCTCCAAAGCTAATTGCAGTCTTAAACCAGCTAGATTGACTCCCAGGCTTCTGTCCATCCATGGCAGAACTTAAAATTCCTTTCTCTTGACAGATCATTTGGCCTTCTAGCCCAAGGGCTCTGAAATGTCACAGTATGGCCCATTTCTTATTAAAGAGACCATTTCTCTGTCGCCCACCCAATTCTTCCCTCCATCCCTCTTGTTCTGAACCCCAGCTCCAATTAGAAGGCAACCACAGAAATGTATTTTCTCATCCCCTGAGACCTTTGGAATATTTTTCCCTCGTGTTTGATGCGAGGAGTTGTTTTAATCCAAGCTCCAACCAGAAATGGCGTAGATTTTTTTTTTCTCGTAATTTCTGTTTCAAAGTGTCTAACAATTACATTGAGCATTTAAAAGCTGGGTTTGCCCAAAACTGGAGTAAAGGAGCTTTCCTGTTGCCAAGGAATGCTTAAATCCTCAATCTGATGCAAAATTTTTTTTATTATGTGTTTTCAAAGAGCATTTTTAAGTGTGTGCTTAGGAAACATTTTTGTCCAGGCAGTTTTGCAGCATGTCAGGCTGCAATTTTTACCACTTCAAAACCATCTCCTTAAAGCACCACTTGTTAGGATTTAAGGGAACTTTGAGAAAGCTGATTAGTAACCATTGAGAGGGTTCTAAAGGCCTCCAGAAGTTTTTTGCTGTTCTGCTCTTGGGCTTTAGGCTCGAGTCCTGTGTTTCCCCAGGAAAGCTGCGTGCCTGGTTATTTCCCCCTCCCAGCTGTCACTCAACGCCACAGCTGTCACAAAACACAACTTACAAAGTGGCATCTGTGTAAAGGATGCTGGTGTGGTTTAAAGCTCTGTGGTGCATTTTAAGCTGATTTTATGATGCGAGTCATTGTCCCCAGTGATGGGTCTCAAAAGACTCTCTACCTTCTGAGTACTAATGTACAGTTTATTGCACTTTTCTCTCTGGTTCCAGCTCTTTGGTGTTGCTGCCGTTGTAAATCATGATTTTATTACTCTGTGTCCTTGCTGTTTATTCAATTCTTTGGAAAAATGTACTTGAAGAAAAATCCCTTGCTTGCTGACATTCATAGATCACTGTTACAGACCCGGCAGTTTCCCGGTGAGTTAAATCCTCCCAATCCAGGGAAGCCAAGTGCTGTACTTCCACACTAATTTGAGCTTCCCTGCTAAGCCCCAGCAGCTCTTTGTGAGACTGGCAGCTTGTGTGGCTCACAAAGCCACGGGGCCCTCCTGCCTGCAGTAAAGACCCAACAAGAGCTGGGCTTAAAAGTCTGATTTGGGGCTCTGGGCTGCAACACAGACAAGTGGAGCACGTCCATGAGCTCCCTTGGGTGCTCCTAGTGCCATGCTGGTTTTTGTGAAGGGAAATACCCCAGTGTTTGCTTGCTTTAGTTTGTCTTCACAGCAAATTGTGCTTATGAGCATTTATTTACAGGCTGCGAGGTGGCAGCTGAGCACAGACCTTCTCCAGCGTGCTTCTGCATGCTCCTGAAGCAGTTTCCAGGTCCCAGCTCCCAGGACTACTGTCCACAGTGGATTCGAGGCAGGTGTATGTGTGCTTGGTAGTCACTCGAGTGGGCTCCCTGGAAAATGAAATTTTTGCGAAATCAATTACACAAAGGAATGGAGTCTGGGCCAGATGGCAGGGATGCTTCATCCCAACCTGGGAGGTACTCCTGGGACAGCCACACACTCCTTCCCACAGGGCTGGGTAATCAGATAAATCAATTAGCAGATGTCAGTGCAGTTAACAGAGCAAGCTACAGTGGCATAGGTGTGTTAGTGTGACTATGCTTTTCTTTTCCCTGATGGATACCCAGCAACTGGATTGGCTTGTCTAGGCCTGGCAGGGTGGGAGCAAAGGACTCTGCTTTCTGGCTGTTGTCCCCAGGTTTAGAGGTCTGTCCCTGCCAACCCAGAGGTCTGTAGGGAGAGGGGACCTGGATGTGGATATGGATGTGGACCCGGACCTTGCGCCATGAGCGAATCCCATTGTTGTGCCCTTTTTTTAGATTCATCTTTGTCAGTGACAGGTAGTTCAGCCTCATCTCCTGCATGGATTTTGGACCATGCTGTAGCTTTGTTCCCAGCCCTGTCTCTGGCCCCAGCTCCTTTTGCTCCTGATGGGAGCCCCTAAATGGGCCCTGTGCCTGGTGCATCCACAGGGATGTGATCCCAGCACCCAGCTGTGCTCAGCTGGCTCAAACCCTGCAGAGGGTGGCCCTGGTGGCTTTTACTTGGGGCTAAAAAGATGGGGAACACTTTCTAGGTTTTCCTTCTGCTTTTATCCATGGCTCTGCCTCTGGCTGATCTCTTATTTGCTCTCCAGCTTCCCTTATGTGCTTGTGCTCCTTCCCTCAGCCTCCCTTTTACAGCTACTTTTTGAATTTCTCCTTTCCGTGACATTTGTCTGCGGAGTCAGTCAGAGCCCCACTGAGTAGCTCCTGCCTCCAGGCTCTTTGCTGATGAATCCCATCTTTTGCCCTGCTCCACCTGCCCTTCCAAGGCAGGCTCTCTGATCCTCTCTGCTTTCGCATGAGTGCATCTCTTTTGCCCTCTGTTTTTCAGTCTGGCAGCTTGCTCCTGCTCGGTGCTGTTGAGAGCACAGCCTATCTGCCACCAGCTCCGGGATCCAGCGATCCCAGAGCTGCAGCAGAAAGGGAAAAAAACGGCCTGGAAGCGCAGCAGCTAAAATGTGAGCGGTTTCCACTCAGCAGAGCAAGCTGTGTGTTCCTTTGCACTCCCCTTCCTCCTTCACAGCTGTAGTGTGTCCCCAATTTTAGATATGTTTTCACTGAGGCTGTTACTGCCTGTATTGCTTCAAACTGCAGGAACAGTTTTCTAAGTGAAACCATCGTCACATTGGTGGGGGAAAATAAAAAAACAAACCCAAAATATTTATTTTGTGCTTAATTTTTGAAAGCTGTCCAAGTGTTGTGGCAGGTGCTGAGCCAGATACCTGTCATGGAAATGCTGGGGGTTTCCTGCATCGCCACTGGCAGTGTCCTAAGCACCTGGAGGGCTTGCAGTGGGACATCCCTGGAGAGCATTCACACACGGGATGGCATCCCAGGGTAAAAGAGAGAGAGTCTTCATGGTCTGGGAAATGCACACAGCATGCTCCACTCTGCCATTCAGCCCAGGCTAACTGTGTGTGACAGCCTCCCAGGTGCAAAGGGCTTGGGCACAGCCCCGACAGTCACTTCCCTGCTCGGGATGTCATGGCTCCATTGACGAGCCCGTCCTGTCTCCCTGGCACCTCGGAGATGTTCCCCTCACACACTGTCACCCGGACCCTGCAGTGATTTCACACACTCCTCTAATAAAGTCCTCCGAGGCTGTCATGTATTTTCATGTATTTCCCCTATTCTTTCCCCCTGCTTGAGCCTTTCAGATAATTGATGATACTTTAGTTAATCATTTTCCCCCTCCTTTGTTTGCCAGGTACCTCAGCCTTGAAGGGATCCTTTTCATTTGGACCCCGTGTCTTCTCCTAAGTAATTGATCACCGCGCACCCGGGGACACCCAATTCACAGCCGAGTGGGATCAGCCCTCATGAATAACCAAAGCGCCGTGGCCGTGCTGCTGCAGGAGTGCGAGCGAGCTCTGGACACGCTCCTGGCGGCAAAGGCCGGCACGGGCGAGGCAGAGGAGTGGGAATACCGGCGCTGCCAAGGTGAGCTCTCCCCAGGAGAGGCGGCAGGACTCCAGCCCTCAGCCAGCCCTCAGCCCTGCCCTATTTTTCTTCTCCGGGCAGATGAGTGTCAAGAGATGCCTGGATTTCGAGGCCATGAATGGGATGCGGGCTACAGGCAGGCAGGGAAAGAAGTCCACTTTGTTGCAGTGAATTGCTGTCAGTTCTAATTTTAGGCTTCAGTAAACATGAGGCTGTAAGGAACAGTTTAGTTTGGGAAGAACAATGCCCAAAAGTTTGCTGATGCACATAAATTTCAGTTATTAAAAAAAAAAAAAAAAAGAAAGGAAAATAAAGGGTGCAACTTCTGAATAAGGGCACATATTTCCTCTCCTTTCATAGGAACTGGGGGAGGGCCCTCTCTGTTTGTCAGCTTCTCCTCATATATTAAAGAGCTCATTGCCCGAATCTTTATCTTGTAAAATGTGTGTGACCTCTGTAAGTGGTGTCCAAGGGGAAAAAAAAAAAAAGCAACAAACCTTGCAATATCCCTCTTGAAAGGAAAACCCATGCTGGCTAAAGGCTGGAATAAATAACCAGGAAAGGAAGCGGTGTTTAGCGAGAGCTGTAATAAAAGGATTCCTCTTTTTTTTTTTTTTTTTTTTAATGCTGGCGTTACCTGCTGGAAACCAGCAGCTATTTTGGTATCACCGTGGCGCTGTGAGAGGAGAAATTATTATTTCCTGATTCCAGCGGAATGAAGGTTTCCCTTTGCGTGACACATCTGTGGCAGTGCCCGTTTTCCAGTTTGGTGTTAATAATGTTTAGTTTTGCCTTGCTTGAGTGGCTCGGCCGTAACGTTAATGTGATCTTTAAAACCCTTTGTTTGTCCCGGGGCGCGGAGCCGTTGAGAATATGTTTTTCCGACCATCCTTGTTCTTGCTGGGAGGTCAGCTGCCTTTTTCTGAAGCACCTAAGTCTGTTTGCGCTGGAGGGTGGCGTGTAGGTTTCTGTTATGGATACTGGAAGATTTTTCTCTCCTCTCCTTTTGTTCCCAACAAAGGGTACTTTGTTTCCTTGTCACAAATTCTTTCAAGTTTTATTATGGCTCTGCAGAATGGGCTCTTGAACTCCTAATCAGGTAGCGCTTTTTCCCCCTCATCCTCCTCCCTCCTTTTCTCCTATTAAATACCACAAAGTATGAGAAATAATCAGTTTAGTTCCAGATAAGGTAAATCAGTGCCCTTATAATCACTCGATTAGACACGGTCCTTCAGGTAAACTGCTTCAGGAAATGGGCGATCAGAGCCTGAAGTGCTGCTCGGGCTTTTCCGAGGGCCGTGTTCCCATCAGCTGAAAAAGAAATACCCAGCAGCGGGGTGGTGACAGCGACATTAATAACTGCTGGGGCTCTCTGCCCGGGGAAGGCAGGGCCCTGCAGGTCGGCGGCTCTCGGCTTCGGGGCGACTCTCCCAGAGCTCTCGGGGCTGCCTTTGTTCCCCCCCCGGCTTTCTCAGACCTGGAGCAGGAAGGACTGAAAGCCAAATCCATAGAAATGGTGGGGAGAGAGGAGAGGAGGAGAGCATCCTTGTCTGACTTCAGGGGGCAGAATGGGTGTTGGGTGGGTCTGGATTTCTTCTTTATTTCCTTTTCAGGCTAGACGTCATTCCAGCCCACTTCTGGCCCATTCAGCCTTCGTTAATTAATGAGTTTTTATTGCCAGCAGTGAGAACAACTCTCTGTTACAATGGTAAACTCTTGTCCTTGGAGCTGGATCCTCCTTAGGAAAAGATTTAGGAAGTTCAGTCTTTCCCCTTCTGCATGGGAGATAAGTCCTTCTGTCCATAGTTTTGTGTTCCTTGTGATGAGATTAATATCCCTGTGGTGAGGTGGATATCTCTGCTCCAGCACTGATTCTCTGGTGACAAGTGTGAGGCTGGGAGCACAACCTCCTCTCCCCATCAGCTCTGGCACTTGGCCACCTTGCCATGGCATGGAGCGTTGAGCCCCTTCAGGCATCACTTCAGGGGGATAAGGAAACTGGGCTTCATGTTAAGCCAGGATGTGTAACGGGAAGATTTTCCAAACCCCATGTTTCCTTGGGACAGCAACAAGTGAGAAAACGTGGGTTGGAAAAAGCGGTAGCATTGTAAATTTGACTTTTTGGAAGAGCGCCCTAAATATCCAACTTCCTGGTTTTTCCCTAAGAAAACCATACTGGTGAATGTGCTGCAATATGAGCATGTAATATCCTTTTGATGAAGTTCATTTTCTACAGTCCCTGCATAAAGGATTGATTAAAAAATATGTAGTAATGCATTTATTGCGTTGCCTCGTTAAAGCAATGATGGTCTCTGGGCAGGGGTTTTTCGGGGGATTAATGGCCAGAAGGGCCCAGATCTGCAGCTGATGATCACCATTAACCCCATCTGGTCAATAATCCTTGTTAATCCACTTTTATTGGCCAGAGAGGCTGCCCAGCCGAGTGGTGAGCACGGCACAGCGCATCCACATCACCCCTGTTGCAAGGAAAATGAAACGTGGGCTGTGGCTGAAAGGAAGGGACAGATCCAAGCCCAAATCTCTGGCTGTGTGCTCCTAGCAGTTGCATCCTCAGCTGGGTCAGGTTGGAGATCCAACCAAAGCTGGTGGAGTGGCTTAGGACCAGTATGGAGAGGGAGCAGGGAGGGAGAAACTGCTCGATTTTCATTATTCATTATAACCCTTTAGATTTCTGTCTAATTGCTACCTATGGTCCATGTTTATCTCCCGGTTCGGAAGTGGCTTTCTGGGATGGCTCTGCCACTGTCACCTGAGCAAGGAGGACAGATCTGTGCTGTTGACCCCGCTGTCCTCTCCTCACACAGGGGAACAGGTTTCCTCCTGCCTCTTCTGGAGCAGCTCTTCACGCCCAGGCAGCCACCAGCCGGCATGACTTCCTGCTAAAAGCCTTTTTAATGGCTGAAGGCTCCCATTTACCTGGAGGGCAGTGCAGCCAAGGGGAACGGATGGCAGGCCAGCTCCCCTTCCCTCCCCACGAGGCTGGCGACAGGGGCTAAGAGCTGGGAGCAACGGGGAGAAGGCCTTTTTGAGAGATCGGTGTCGTGAGTGCTGCGGCTGAGCCTGCTGCAATATCCTCACCTGCTCTCTGACCCTTTCAGCTCTGCTTCCTGAGGACGTGAGGAGCCTTCTGGAGGAGGCGAAGGAAATGAAGTGGCCCTTTGTGCCTGAGAGGTGGCAATACAAACAAGACCTCGGCCCAGAAGACAAAACAAACCTGCAAGATATGATCAGCGCCAGGCTCCCTGACTTGCTGGTATGAAGTTCAACACACCTGGGGTGTAAAATGTCCCGCTGAGGTGCTCGGGGGGTTTCTCAGGGCAGTTCTGGTTCTGTTTCCACTAAGGTGATGCTTCCCTCTTCCCTCAAGGACTGGCATTATATAAGAACACTAAAATTCACATCATGTTCTTTAAAAAACCCATGAATTTGACAACAATGCTGTGCCTTGTTTAATTCTGCACTGCAAGCAGGTCGTGAGGATCACTCACTGTAGTAAGGGCTTGCACAATTCATCACCTGCTCTTCTTTTTTTTTTTCAATAAAATTACATGACAGAATCCCTTTGAGGACCACAGCTAGCCAAAACCCGGGCAGGAAAGGCAAGGATTCAATGTGATTTCTCCTGTGAGTAAAGGATAGTTGGCTATGTAAGGACTTGCATTATCCCAAAGATCCTTGGGCAATCCCATCCCATAAGGTGACGAGTTTGAGCTTAAAGATTAGAAAGTGGCAAGAAATGTGGATTTCTTTTTTGCTTTTCTGATTTTCCTGGAGACATGTCAGACATGTGCCAAATAGAGGACACCTTTTTTTCATGGTAAGTGTAATATCTGGGCTAAGGGCTGTTCCTTTGCCAGGACAGGAATAAAGATGAGGTTTGTGAATTTTGTGGCATTTTTTTATTCCCGTGGTGCATGTCTGAAGCCAACACTGTCCCATTCCTGCCTGTTGTTAATTCCAAGATGGCCAGGAGATCTCACCTGCCTCAGAGTGGCCTGCAGGTTTTCTTTGGGAACAACTTTGATTCCTTTGAACAGCATGGAGCCATGAGAAGCTCAGCAAAGCCAACTGCAGGGCTGGGAAGTGGGAGCCCCAGCATCCCCACGTCGCAGGGCTCCTGAATTTCCCCGGGGAGGGCAGGGAGTGGCTGCTCTCGGGTATTTATTTTCTCTCTCCCTTTGGTGTGTGTGGCCTCAGACAGAAATTTATGGCGGAGGTTGACCTCCTTTACAATGCCAGCGCAGCTCTCCAACTCGGGAGCGTTTGTGTGCTCCCTCCCGGGATAAACACCTGCAGCAAACTCCCCGAGAGACCTGGCTAGATGGGAGATTAATGTGGCTCTAATAGTGGAGCAGTGTTTGCAGCATTATGCCCTCTCCCCAGGTAGGTGGATCTTTTCTGGGATGATACCAATTATTTATTGCTGAAACATCTGTTGATAACTGCAGCTGCCCTTGTTAAACAAAGCCTATCGTGGGGTCAGAGACTATAGGGACCTAAAATCCTCCTCCATGCTAGTTTTGGACTATTCACCCACACCCCCTGAAGTCCATTGGTTGCCGTTGTCTCCAATGTTTCATCCTGCGGTGGAAAATACTTTGTAAACGTTGTGCTGCCTTTCCCCATGTGCTTTGAAGTATTATTTCATCTTCATCGGTAATTTATATTCCAGCGCCATTGTACCATGGGAAAAAGGGAAAACCTTTTTTGTTTTCCATTTAATTGTAGATAGACTGACATTTTGACCTGTATTATTAGTATTAGTCAGGAAAAGGGATTTTTTTTCCCCTTCATCCATTCCTTCTCCCCCCTCTTTTTTATTTTAAATAAAATTTCAAGGCAGAGCAAAGGCTGGCTCAGTTCTTTGAATAAAAAGCTGGGGGGGAAATGAGGCTGAAGAGAAGTGATTACAGTGTGATGAGGAAAGATAAAAGTCTGAGCAACTTTTTTCTTCTATTTTTTTTTTTTTTTTGGCATGAGGGACAGAAGGATAATTTAATTCACTGGAGGACAAAAAAAAATTTAAGTCTTTGTCGATTTATTGTTCAAGGGGAAAAAAAAACCCCAACCCCTTTAAAATTTTTCCTCTCTGTTTATTTTAATTTGCCATGCTTAGAATAAGCTCATAAACCGTAATTCATTACATTTAAAAAGTGCTTTGAGATCCATGAATGAAAGGCACTTCATTACCATAACACACTGGTGGTGTTGCAGGAGGCAGCGCTGGCTACCGGGGCTCTCCGTGAGGATGTTTCTCCCTGGGAGGGGGCTCAAAAGCTCCATGAGAGCGGCACAGGGAGTAAGCGGATTAGGCTGCAGCTTCAAGGGTTTGCCTCGGTGTTGTTGCACTTTAAAAAAGTGGGATCCGCCTTGCCGGCGGCTCCGCGCTCCTTCGGCGCACCGGGAAGGCAAAGCCACCTGCACCTGCAGCTTCTTTAAGTGCTCTCCTTCGTCTTGCCTCTCCTCGGTGCCTCTCTGCATCCCACAGAAGGTGCAGGCTTTGGTTTAGGGTTTATTTTCTTTTTCCTGCCGGGATTCACCACCCAAAGGCCACCACAGTTCAACAAGCTCAATGCCCTGTTTTCCACGTTTTCCTAACAGGTTTCAGCTAGCAGTCCAAGCCCATCCTGCAGCTCCCGTGGTGGGAATGTGCACTAAGGCTCAAAGGGTGATAGCCAACATCTGTATCCAAAGCCAAAACTGGGATTTTAGTTTTTAACAAGGCAAACCAAAACCAAAATTGTCACAGCATCCTTGCTGGCAGGGATAAAGAAGGAGGGATTATTTTTCCTCTCTAAATACCACGTGCACTGTGGGGGTTCGGAATGGGGCTGCAGATCCCAAAGGGAGGCTGCCAGGGGTGCCCTGCCTGCAGATCTTTGCTATCCCAAGGGATGGAATTAGCCTAAAGCTCGGTGAGCAGCCAATAGAGGGCAACATGCCCATGTCCACGGAGGCTTTGATCCCACAAAACCTGCTGTGGCTTTAGTTGAAGGACAGCTCTGTGCACACACGTAGTTCTCTTGTGGGATGATTCATGCTACGTTAATATTTTAATTATTTTTTTCTTTTTTTTTTTTTTTTTCCCTGTTTGCAAACCCATGGTGATGATGTGGGACTTTATTTTTGTCATACCTGTCAGTAATTCCTGCATTCAGTCATGGATCAGGATCTGCTGCGATGGGTGCAATGAGAATACAAAAGGAAAAGCCTCCAAGAGTGGGGCTACTCTGGTCCCTCTGTAGGGAGCTGTGGATGGGGGAGCACGGATCCTGGCCCTGCCAGCACGGAATCTCACGGGATTTAATGGGAATATTGAAAAGAGTGGAAAATAAGGCTCTGCAGCCCTTGGCTGGGCCTTGGCTAATTAGGTGCTGATGGATTGCCATTAGGGAAACCATTCCAAGGGACGTGCCCTAACTGCCGTAGGTGTGTGTGTGGCACTTAAGAGCTGGGAGCCTTTGAAAAGGAACTAAAGCGCAGGGGCTGAGGATTTAGTTTTCTCCTCCTTCTAACTGTCGGTGTGGTAACAGGAGAATTAAAGCCCTAAATCGTAGCCCTGGGATCTCGGTTGTTGAGGATGACCTTTTGCTACCTGCCTCCTAAGAGCTCTTCTTGGGTGATCCCAGTGAAACGGAGAGTGATGTGAGGGATGAATTCAAACCAGGAGAGAATCGCAGCACCCCAGCCTCCCGCAGGCTTTGTAAGTGAGAAGTGACAGAGATGAGGTGCAAGCAGGAGAGCTTTAGCTGCCCAGGGTGACTGCCCTGGTGCTGCAGAGCACTCTGTCTTCTGCTGCCTGTGTAGGAAAACTACAGCAGAATTTATGTGGACCATAAAAAAAAAATAAAAACAGGAAGCTGGATCCTGGGTTTGTGTAGGGCTGTCACTTCACTTTGCTCATGGGTAGGATTTACTCTTATGAGAGGCAGCTTCCTGGAGTATTTACAACTTTAAATGTTGTATTCCCGAGATTGTGTTTTCTCAAGTGGATTGATGTGATGACAGATTTAGGGAAGAGTTGGATTTTTAGGTGTTACTAATTGTCTTGCTGCTGCTCCCTCGGGGGTGGGCGGTCCTGTCACTGGCATTTTGCTATTTTTAAGTATTAAAATATCCCCTTTTAACGTGCCACAATAGTTTATAACTGGTCTAGAACAAACCAGGGCCACAAAATGATTGTGGCACCTCTCAATCTTTGGTACTGATCAAGAGCAGGAGCTCCTGCAGATGGCTGTGGTCCCCCAAATCCCTGCTACCGTGTTGGATACATGAGGCCCCCCAGGAGCCCCCCTTTAAGCAGCTTCCTGGGCACTTTAAGGAGTTCTCCTTCTGTCCTCATCACAAAATGCTGCTGTTCTTTTTTCTTGAGTAAAACAGGAGTTACTCCCGCTCTAGGACTTCCTCAGTTGGTGAAGCAAGGTAAGGTTGGTTGTAAAAGCTGCCCCAATCTGTGGCGTTTTGAACTGCTCCTGATGGACCCAATGCTGCTGCCATTAAATTCCCAACTCTCCGTTGCCTGCAGGATGAATAACTTGAGGTAATTAACAGGTTCGGGGTGGGGGGATCCTCATCTGCTCTGAGCCAAGAGGGAAGTGTCCAGGAGCTGCTGGTTCCTCCGTCTGCAGCAATTCACTGTGTGACTGCCCCGTGTTTCAGTCTGTACCTCCAGACAGGCTTTCTTCTGCCCATCACCGAGGTGGTGGGAGGCTTAATTCCCTGCTGTTTGTGGAGGGGGCTCTGATTGCCAGCTGAAAGGCAGGGATTGATAGAGAAGTCCCGCGCGGTGACAGCAGCTTTGGTCTCTGGGAAAGACGGGCTTTGCTGACGGCGCGTGGGGTAAGAGGGGGAAAGGCTCCGGCCCAATCCACTGAGGCTGTGGCTCTGTGTTTAATCTGACAGGGGCAAAGAAAACCGGGCAATTTGTTAGGGTTCAGTGGAGTGCTAACTAGGAGCAGCTCTTGGGAGAGGACTAAAGCACCTGGAAGTACGTGCGTGCCTCTGACACTCCTGCCTTGTGCACGGAATTAGGAATTCTTTGCTGGCCCCTCTTAGTTTCGTGGCTTTTTAAAAAATTTTTAAACCTCGGCTGCAGTTACAAATGAAAGTGGGAGTGAACCAGTCTGAGACAAGTGGATATCGGCAAACACAGAAGTCCAGAGCATCCACAAAACTGTGGGGACACTGAAAATTAAATTTTTCTTTCCTCTGCTTTTAATCACGCTGTTTGTAGAGGCGTTTTTCCAAAGGGGATCCTCCTGAGCCCTCAGGCTATGGAGGAGGGCTTGCCTCTGGGATCTTGGCTTTATAAAGAGGGCCGAGAGAGTGGATTAAATCAATATTTCATTTATTTGGGCTTGTAATTCCTCTTACATCAGCTGCCACATAAAGATTTTCCCCTATTTCCTTCCCCTCCTCCTCATCCTCATTTACTATGCACCAATAATTTCCCTTTGACGCTTTCCTGCCCGTCCTAGTGCCAGATGGCCCCAGCCCTGAGCTTCTCCCCTCTCTTGGGAGCGGCCCCCATTGTCAATGCAAAGGAGGCGTCGTGGCTTTGAACCCAAAGCTGGGACCCAAACTTCAGCCCCGGCGCGAGGAGGAGCTGAGCCCGCTAATGCAGGGAGCCATGCGAACCGCACACCCTCCCACTCAGCGCCATTAAGGCGAAACCCCTTCACTAAAGGCTGCTTTGCATTTCCCCCAATGGTCCGTGTATAGAAATCTGGTGCAAATTTAATTCTCCCACCACCTGATTCCACTTCCCAGCCGCGAGGTTCCCTTTGTGTCATAAACTCAATTAGGCAGATCCATTTCACGTCGCGGGCACAGATGTGAAAACAAAGTGCGCGCGTACCTCGCTCTTTCTCTCTCTCTCCCTCCCTGGATGCGCCTAAAGCGATGGAGAAACTGAGTAAATCCGTGTAGGCTGCCAGTGTCTGGATGTGATGGAGCAGGCCCAGACATCCAGGGAGCCAGAGGGGTTTTCCTGGCTCTGGGCTGGGTGACAGGGAGCTGCTGCCCGGGTCCATCTCGGGGAGGCTCCCGGCTTGGGTGCGTGCCCAGCGCGCCGGTGCACTCGCTGGAGGTGCTGAGGAATTTGCCAGCCACACGAGCTGGCAGGGAATGAAAGGAGCGGGTATTAATTTCTCGGTGTCCTGCTCGGAACGGGGCGGACGCCACTGCAAAGGCTGACACGGAACCACGTCGCTGTGTGCCACACAGCATGCGGCCCTGCCTCCCCCCAAAAAAAAAATAGCCTCGTTTCTCCCCCTGGCTTGACTTTTCTACATTTTGTGTCCATTTGGGTTTGGAGAGGGACACGAGAGGTTTCGGCATTGAGCGGGGAGTTAAATTATGCAGCTGCAAGACTGCCAAGCCCTTCAGAATAGGATGCTTCGTTTAGATTTTCCACAATGCTATTGAAGTGCTTATTTTCCTCCTGAAGAGACACAAACAGATGCAAACTTCTGTAAACACTTTAGAAATGAATTCAGTGAGTTTGGCCTCTCAGCAGTGCTCAATAGCTGACAGAAAAATGTCTAATTAGTGCAAGTGGAAATAATAGGGCCACTTGGATTCCTTCCATCCTCCTCCAAGTCTACTTTTCCTAGGAACTCAAAGGCCCTTTTGTTTGGTAGGTCACCCTCTCTCAGGCTTTTGTGCTCCGATCTATTAAAGGAAGAAGGGGAGGAAAAAAAAAATAGATTAGGCGATGCTCTGTGCTTAAATATATGGCCTGTTGATGAGCATTTGGAATGGCTGGTTTGCAGTGTCAGTTTACAGGTGCTTGGAGAGGGGGATTCCTCCATTGTTGGCTGGCACAAGCGGAGTTGTGCCTGCCGGGGCTCCAGGAATCCTTTTCAAGTGCCATCGTCTTAGAAAATCCAACTCGGGTTGAGGAAAGGAGA
This sequence comes from Monarcha castaneiventris obscurior, assembly GCA_026261815.1. Taxonomy (NCBI): domain Eukaryota; kingdom Metazoa; phylum Chordata; class Aves; order Passeriformes; family Monarchidae; genus Monarcha; species Monarcha castaneiventris. The sequence goes on from JAMPIT010000622.1 coordinate 1,521,169, forward strand.
AAAAAAAAAAAGTAAAAAAGGAAATCTGTACAACTCTGCCTTGCTGAAGTGCAAACAAGCTGGGAAATGCTTGGGATCAGTGCTGCAAGCCGGCCTGGCCTTCGTGCCATAGGCTCTTCCCCAGATTGACATGGGCTTCTTCCTGCACACCTCAGAGGGTGCTACTTGATGCTTGGAGAAGGATTTCCTGGCAGTCTCTGGAAAAGGAATCTCCTGGGTGTCAGTGTGTGGAGCACCTCCTCGCTCCACTGGGCAGGAATAGCAGGCCCTGGCCAGCACGGGAAGTGATGGGCTTTTGGCAAATGTCCCCAGGTCCACTTCTGCACCTGAGATCAGGCTGCCTGTCTCCTGTGGCTGTCTCTGCTGGCCTCCTGTCCTGGTAATGGCCAGGACCTCAGGAATTCCAGCTGTTCCTCCTCTGGGTGCGATGGCTCAGCTGCTGTGGGAATCCAGGAGAGTTCATGGAGACTTAGTAGTCATTAAGGATGGCCTGCAGGGGCAAAACATTGGATTCCCGGCCTGTTTGCCTGTTTGTGGTGTACAAAGGAGTGGATGGCCTGAGCTCCGAATGGGACCATGGCTACAGTGACCACTTCCAGCCTTCCCAGTCTCACACTCCCCTTTTAAACCAATTGCTGCTGGGCACGACGTAAATTCCTTAGCAGACCACCAAATTCCGCAGTTCCAAATATCAGACAACTTTTAAAAAATGACCCCCCCCCAAAAAAATCAGGAATGATATCTGTGGCTCAAGCAAAATAAACAGCTGGCACCTCCCTATCCTAAAAATTAAAATAGGGTTACTGAAGCCGAACATTTTCCAGCTCTCTGAGCTGCTGGAGGTGAGTTTCCCTGAGGCTGCCTGTGTTTTTTTTCAGGCTTATCTGAAAGCCTCCATCCTGGTGAAGGACTGCGCCACGGCCACCGCCGTGGTGTTCCTGATGGACCGCTTCCTGTACTGGATCGACGCCTCCAGCAGGCTCCTGCGGATCGCCAAGGCGCTGCACCGGCTGCATCCCGGCGCTCCCATCAGCCCGCAGGTGCTCATCCGCCAGGCTCGCCTGGCTGTCAATGCAGGTACAGCCCTGCTTCCGCAGCTCCAGCCCTGCTGGCAGCCGCTGGAATCGGGACAGGACACGCTCACGGTGCCATCTTTCCAAACGCACTTCCCGCTCCCGGCCCCCCTGAGCCCTCCCGGCTCCTCTCACTAGCACAAAGGGGCCGGTATAAAGGGTTTCGGAGCCAAAAGCAGGAGAGAAAATTGTGAAAGGGTGTGGAAAATACTAATTGGAGCTTTTGTTCCTTAACAAATCTTCCCTGCTGGTTTCAAACAGGGATATCTGAATTGCTGTACTCCTGACCAAGGGCCTTGAGAAAGGAAATTAGAATCCTGGCATTTTCTCTACGCCGTCCCAGCTGCTTTTTATTTTTCAGTGGGGCCACTTGACTAAGCAAACAATGCAGATTACAACTCCTCCAGGATGAAAAAATAAAATTCCATCATTCCTGTAACATGGGCAACACCTGAAGGATTTTTAACACATCTTCCTGTGGCTGTGTTTTCCATGGTGGGATGTCAAGCCACTTCCCAGTCAGACCAAAATGGGTTTCCAAAACCCACGTTTCCTTGGGACAGAATCCAGCAGCATTGCTGCTGAAGGAAGCAGGCTAGACTACTTTCTTCTGGGAGGGAAATAAGAACTGGGAATCCCCGCGCTCTTCCAGGAATGTATAATGTGTAAAATAAAGTAGATATGTTCATAATTTCATGTTACTGTGCAACCACATATTACAGAAGGTGGGGCATGTGCATTTCTGGCTATAGACAGCAACAGTTCTATGTGCAGGTGATACCTGATGAGTATTTTTATTCACATCATGCCAGAACACATTTTTATGTTCACTTTCTATCCTTTTTTCCTTTAATTTTCCATCAGGCAAACTTTTAAAAGCTGAATATATCCTAAGCAGCCTGATTAGTGACAATGGAGCAACGGGTACGTATAGATTTCTTTTCCAATTTCACACTTGCTATTTTGGTGGGATTTTTGATCCTAATTTGAACAGTTACACCAGCCTCAAATAAAGCCAAACCAACCCCAGTAAGGACTCCTTACATCACACTTCTCTTTCTTTCACCATTCGCTCCTAAAATGTGGAAGCATGACTTTGTTTTTGAAATTTCCATAACTAATCCTTGTACGTCTTCTCTTGGGTGGGGAAATATTCTGGATGGAGAAGTTTAACCTGTGGAGCAATTTCAAGCAAGTGGCTGATCTAGAAAACTGAGACAACTCTATCGCCTCAAAAGTCCAGATTGTTGGAGTAATGTTCATGCTCCAGATTCCCACTGATCTTACAGACTAAATTAATACTTTATTCTATATGTTTTATTTTCCTTTCTTCCTTTCCTTTCTTCTTTAGTGGGTATAGTCAGGTTTCCCTACAACTGAAAATTGAGGAAGTTCAGGGTTCTGTTGGTTTCTTTTCCATAAGAAGCTGAGATTGTATGGAAAGGGCCAGGAGAAGAATCCTGGCAGTTTCCTGGGATTCAAGTTACCCTCGGAGGCTTAGAATGACAGGAAGATTTTTCGTTCCATGCCGAGTTTTCCCACTCTTTCTGCAGGAACCTGGCGATACGCTGAGGAGAGCGATCGGATTCTTGTTCAGGCAGTCTGCTTACAAATCAGGGGACAGATTCTGCAAAAGCTTGGTAAGGCTCTTGTCTAAAAGCTTCCAAGGTTTCCCCCTGGTTTTTTTCCTTAAAAATGTTACACTGGGCACATGTCAGAATTTTGGCATGTTGTAAACACCCTATACCCACAAAACAGTCACAGAAGATGAGTTGCACACCCATCTCTTTGCAGCAAGGGCCTGGAGCCATGTGCCAAGCAAACACATGGCAGGTGATTTTATTGCTAATCTCACCTGAAACCGAGGAGAAATCTGAAATGTTCCCTTTTTCCCTGTGCCACTCCGTGTTTGCTAACACTTGTCCCAAATTCACTGTTCCCAAAGGCAGGTGGTAGTTGATCACAGGGACATCCCAGCAATTTCCTCTCTCAAGACAGGAAAATCCCTGATTTTCACCATGATGGACTTTGGTATTCAGGGCTTGGCACTTGAGGCAACAGCCTTCATTTTGTGCTTTTGCTTTGAAACACCCCATCTTCCATGACTGTGGAGCTGAAGTCTTTTATGAGGATAAAATGGGTGTGTATGCACTGCCGAAAGCTAAAGGAAACAGATGGATGGTCAGTGTTACTGAAGCACAACATGCCATGGTGTGGTTTTATCCTGTTCTGAGGACCTGAGGTGTAAAATAAGCTGTGGAAAGCCATCCTTGGCAGTCACCTGCTCAGTGCCTGTTATCTGATTCATTTCAGGGATGTGGTATGAGGCGGCAGAGTTGATCTGGGCTTCAGTCGTTGGATACTTCAAACTTCCTCAGCCAGATAAAAAGGTAGCATTTCCTTTCCACTCTGCATGTCCCTGCCAATCCAATAATCACTCCAGCTTAGCTTTTGTTTCCTTCAGCAGCAGTGCTTCGATTACACACCTCAGCCAGGGTTAACAGGCAGCACAAAGTCTGTATTCCGCGTTGTTTCCGCGTGCATGCACGGCCTGACCCACACCTTTTTTCCTGCAGGGGGATGAAAGCAATACTTCTCATTAAGCAGAGCCATCTGAAGTGAACCATCCCTGAGGATGCCTCTGGTGCCTCTGACAAGGACAGACTAATTCCAGAGTGCAGCCACAGATTTTAGCTATTTCTCAGGATTAGAACTGAATATTTTTCCCCAAGCACGTCTGGTTGCGGAGCTGCTCTGAGCTGTCTGTGGTGGGTGATCGATTTCCCTGGCCCTGCAGGACCTGGACACCTCACAAAGGCACTGTGCCTATCCTTAACACCTTTGTGAGGCTGGGCAGCACTCATCTTCCCACTGGAGATGAAGCAGCAGTCGCTCCATGTGTCCGTAGCTAAACAGGAATGTGAGGCTAAGCCTGGCAAGTCCTCGGGTGATGCTTGGAGAGGGTTTGTAATTGGACCCCAGCATAGAATATCCCACAAACCCAGACCTTGTCACCTCTCCTCTGCCACGTCTTAAAGCTTGACCTCAAGCTCAGAACATTTCTGTGTTCTCCATTTCAGTGGGAGCAGGGAATTCTGCAGTGAATTCTGTGAAAGCACACATTTACTTCCCGGTTTTCTTAATTATTTAGCCAGGCAGCCCTTTAGGTGGCATCAAGTCTTCCAGATTACACTTCCTGCAAGTTGAAATTAATAAAACCGTACCAAGATGATATCCCTGAATTTCTTAGCCAGGCTTCTCTTTGGATCTTGTTTGTGTGTTTGTTTGCATGTTTTTCTGGCGTGTTCTAAGCAGAACCTACTCTATTCAGAGCAGTAAAATTCAAAATACAAGGAAAAAAACCCACTATGAAAATTTTGAATTTCTCTTTCAGGGAATTGCCACTTCCTTGGGTATTATGGCTGACATCTTTTCTTCCATGAATGAGCAGGATTATGCACGTTTTAAAAGCAATGCTGACATTGACCTGGTGAGACTTGGTTTGGGGTTTGTGTGTGTGGATTCTGAAGGTGGTTTCAAATTCACCCACACATTTCCTCTCCTGTGCTGAGAGGGCTGAAGAAACTTCCATTGCTCCCAGTGAAAAAGTTCATTAGCACCTAGATGGGAGAATGCCTGGGTTCAGGGAAAAAAACGTATTTAGAGTATTTTATAGAGTGTATGTATTCAGAATATTTATGGAGTCAAAAGTGACGTATCCATGGTAAACCTGAGCAAAACCGGGCTGTTGTTTAAGATGTGATTGTCCCAGCCTACCAGGCCCCATATATTTGGAAATAAAATCCTTCAGTTGAGGTTTTTCCTCACTTTTTCTGGTTTTTTTTGTTTCACCAGAGCCTCCTGCGGGAGTTCAGCCATCGCTTGTTGTCGGCTGCTGAGGCCTGCAAGCTGGCAGCAGCCTACAGCCAGTACACCCCCCTGTTTGTCCTCACTGCCGTGGTGAGTGTTACTGTTCCCTCTGGAATTGGGATTTCTGCAGGGGAGGAGTCCAGGCTGCCAAATTTGGCTCTGACATCATGTCTGTGTTGAGGGTTTGGTTGGTTATATGGAGTATACGTTGCTCTGAACTGCAATCAGGAGCTAAGCAGAGGGGTGGAAAGCTGTCCACAGAGTGAGGATGGGCTTTCAAGCCCTGGGAAAATGCTGCTTCTCCTGGAGCTACAGCTGAATTTCAAAGGAAAAAAAAAAAAAAGAGGAAGATTATTTCCTCCAGGAAACATAGCAGCAGGCAATTAGAGCCAACCTTTGCTTCAAATTGTGTAAGGCAAAGAAGCGTGTTTTTGATTCCTTCATTCCTCTTTGATCCCCTCCCAGAACATCCGTGGGATGTGTCTGCTGTCCTACAGTCACTCCAAGGACTGTCCCCCGGAAAAGAGGGAGTTCTACTTGTCCGAAGCCAAAGAATCCTTCGAGATCGGGCTCCTCACCAAGGAGGAGCAGAGTGCCATTACCAGCAAGCAGGAGCTGCACAGCTTCATTAAAGCTGCCTTCTGCCTGGCCACCGTGCACCGATGGCTCTATGGAGAGAGCCAGGAGCTCCGTGAGGTCACTCAGCTGTGCCGGGAAGCCCTGGGAAAACTGCACTGCTACAGCACCTTGTTTCCAGAGGAGGAAGATAAAGGGATGCTTGCCAAGGAGATCATGTCTCTGATCACATCCGTGAAGAAGCGCCTGCGAGTGCGAAGCTTCCCGAATTCCGACGCCAGGTCTTACGTCCCAGACAGTTATAAAGGCTCGGTGCAAAAAGCTGTCCTGCAAGGGGAGACCAGCTTTGAGAATATCCTTGCCAAGCATTCCCAGCATCACCTGTCAGTGTGCCAAGTGTTTGAAAAAACTTGCAGAATTCATAAAACCACGCCGGGACAAATCCAGGTGGGGGCTTGTATCACGACCTTAAGAACAGAGACCAAAACCATGGACACTGTGTGTACTGCTGAAGACACAGGTCACCAGAGGAGAGGTGCTGGGAAAATCCTGAGCTCAGCAACAGCAGGAGGCAGATCAGAGGGCCTCGGTGGCTGGAGAAATCACGACATTGGCTGTGGTGTGATGAAAATTTCCTTTGAAGAAGAGGTTGAGCCATTAGAAATGAAAATAAACAGTGAAAATGATGTTTTCAGCAGAGGGCAAAGCAGGAGCCAAAGCACTACTTCTGAGAGCTCTTGGTGCAAGCTGTCTAAATCCAGTTACTCTTCCAGCTGGGAGGAGTTAAATTGTAATAGCATCAGAGAGTCTCCCAGGGACGGGGAGCAAGAGGAGAAGGGCTTGGTGGAGGAGTGGTGCTGCACCACAGAATCTGATGGAAACGGTCAGGACACGCCCTTGTGCTCATTGCCTCCTGCTCCTCGGGAGCCCCTCCGTGGCTGTGAGGAGTCTCCTCAGCATTCCTTAGAGAGATGTACACCTCAGGCTGGGAGGATGGCTGAGAAGGAGTCTCTCTGTGAAGAGCTGCAGGAGGGAAGACACCGTGGAAGGAGCTCTTCCGAAAAGAAAGCAAAGGGCTCGAGCAATGGCTTTCCTTCCGTCTCCATCTCTTACTCCGTTCCTACAGGGCAGGAGGAGGAGGAGAAGCCCTTTTCCTATGTGGAGCTGAGCTGCAGGACCAAGGACAGCAGCAGGGAGGGACGTGTCGGTCGCTTTGAGTGGGTCCCCCCAGGAGAACCTGCAGATAGCACTGAGGATCTGTCGTTTGAGGCACATCCCCCCCAGAACGGGGGCACTTCTGTACCATCAACAAACATCGAGCCAAAACCGGGCAGTGACTCCTCTGTGTGTGACTGGATGAGGAAATCTGCCGTGCTGGGGAACAGATCCCTCCAGGTGCCTCAAGTTGACACCCAGGCAGAAACAGTAGATGACACTGAATTTGAGTTGATCAGTGCTGGAGACTTAGTAAACGATTACCCTACAGCATCAGCTCCAAAGCATGAAGCAACTCCCAGTGTGCCAACAGCTTTGCCCCCTCAGGGAAAGATATCCACAACCAAGCACTTCGACTGTGCCACTACGGAAGAAGATGAAGAGAAGTCTCAGGACATGGTGAGCAGCAAGAGACAATCCAGTTCATCTCTGAGTTCATGGATCAAATCAGCACAGATGCCCATGAGCTCCCCTGAAGGTTCGATCCCAAGGGGAAGTGGTTTTGCCTTCACACCTGAGAGAACGAAGGAAGAGATCCTGGAGGCTCGGTTTCTGAGGGATGATGATTACAAGCGGCTCCTGGCAGGGGTGGAGCATAACTGGCTTGTCCAGAGACTGATGCCTACTGGGATTTTTAGGACCAAAGAGCTTCACAAAGCGTACTGTAAGTTCTCACTCAGCAACGTGTGCCTCCACAGAGAACAAGCTTGGCTCAGGCTTTTTAACACCATATTTTAGTCAACATTAGGATTTAATTTTTTATTGCTTTCTACCCCATTACTTGAGCTTAGATTCCACATGGCATCCCTGAAAACTGTCTGTTTAAGATAATGATCATTAGGTTAATCATAAACAACAGCCAGCCCTCAGCACAGGCTCAGAGCAGTCCTGTGGATTTCTCCCTTTTACCTGTGGTGTTTTCTTTTTTGTAGCTGCTCTTCTTCTGAAATATTCCAAGAAATCCGGGCTGTGGACAGGCCAGGAGACAGCCGTGTTCATTGGGGACTACCTGAACGTGGCCAAGGAAGGCAAGCAGAGAAGTGCCTTTTGGATACACTTCCTGCACCAAGAAGAAAGCCTGGGGAGGTATGGACCAAACACATTCCCAAAACAAAATGTTTATCAGTGCTGCTTCTGTGTAAATATGGATAAAAACTCTCTGGTAAGGTTTGTTGTAGCAAGAATATTTTATGGCTTTCCCAAATGTGTTGGACATCTTGGCAGTCTTTCCCATCACTCCATGTAACTCTACTTTTTAATTCCTGGGAAGTAAAAAGGTGCTTCACTGTTGTCTTCTGACAGCTAATTGCAGAGTTCAGATCATTACTTGAAGTATCTTATGAATTATTATGGGTGGAGAACAGTATTTTAATACCTCTGAGTCAGGTCTCCCTTCAGAGTCAAGAAGAGTTGAGTTTAAACATCCCAGTGTTATGAAACCCCCATCCCAGGATTTGATTGATAATTTTTCACCTCTATGAGATATAAAAGAAAAAAAACCCACCTAATTTTGATCCCAGCCATTTTAAATGCAGGTGGATTTACTTCTGAGCAGCCAAGCTCTGCTTTGCAGTGATGTTTCTGTATCACAGTATCCAGAACAAACACTGCTCCTGACACTTCTCCCTTTGTTTAGGTACGTTGGGAAGGAATATAAAGAAGAAAAAGGACTCCTCCATCATTTCAGTGATGTGGAGCGACAAATGACTGCCCAGTACTACGTGACAGAGTTCAACAAGAGGCTGTATGAGCACAAGATCCCTACCCAGCTCTTTTATATCCCCTCTGCAGTGCTCCTGGTAAGAACTGTCTCGTACGCTATTCCAAGGACCTGATGGTGAAGGGTGTCTTGAGCCAGTTATAGCAGTGGTGAGGCTGTCTCGTTTCAGATACTGGAAGACAGAACTATAAAAGGGTGTGTGAGTGTGGAGCCCTACATCCTCGGGGAGTTTGTGAAGCTGTCCAACAACACCAAGGTGGTGAAGAATGAGTACAAAGCCACGGAGTACGGTCTGGCTTATGGCCACTTCTCCTACGAGTTCTCCAACGGAACGGACGTTGTCGTCGACCTTCAAGGTGTGTATGACAGTGAAGTTTATGCCTTTCACACTCAACTTTTAGCCCACAGGTACCTTTGGGTTATTCATTTCATTAAAATTCATTGTGTGTCTCATAGGGTTCTGCTTTGCTGTCATATGTGGAAACTGGGAATCACTGAGCTGGCATGAAGAGAGTGAGGGCAGTGCCAGGCAGAGAGTCCTGAGTGTGGTAATACAAAGGCTGCGGTGTTTGATACCAAAATGTACCATTTCTTCCACAGGCTGGGTGACGGGTAATGGGAAAGGCCTCATCTACCTCACCGATCCCCAGATTCATTCCCTCAGCAGCGAAGATGTCTCACGCTCCAACTTCGGGAAGAAAGGAATTTACTACTTTTTTAATGATCAACACGTGGAGTGCAACGAGATCTGTCGCTGCCTGTCTTTGACAAGGCCCTCGGTGGAGCTGCTGGCCTAGAGTGGCACAGGTCAGTCCACAGCATGGCCCATGAGCTCGACACTGCTTCACCCTACACATCTTTGGGAGCAGGCTGTCCAGCAAGGCAGCAAAAAGCTGCCTTCATTTCCCATTCTCCTCTTCACCCCCAAAGCCCCGATGTCCTGCTGCCCCCGAGTGCAGAGGCTGGGATCATTTCTTTGGGGAGATTTTCTCGATGAGAAAGGGAACACAGCATCAAAGTTCCACAGAAAGATGGGTCCCCAACAGACTTAGCTTTAACAAAACCACCCCCTTTTGTTTCTGCAGCCAGCAGAGATTTTTAGGCTTTTGTCCCCGCGTTTTAGCAATGCCATTGTTTTCTAGGTGATGTCCGTGCCGAGTTGTTTGGAAAGATGCCCTATCCCTGGGCCAACTGATTAGAACTAGGTGTAAAGAGGGAGAAGGAAGAGGAAAAAAAAAAAATTAAATCTCTTTATTATGGTGCATAAACCTTCAGTCTTGGGGAGCTGCGCAGCTGCGCAGGGAGAAAAAATGCATTCAAAAATATAATGCCAGTGTGAATAATCCTTTCCCGAGCGCTGCTCGCAGACTGCTCCAGCTTTGTCAGGTGAACTTGAACCGGGCCATCAGATTTGCGGCCGTTCCCATTGCACACTGTCTGTCACCCTGGGGCATTCACCATCTTGCCTGTTGTTCAGAGCCAGCAAACAATCCATCATTGAGCTGGGCAGTCGCCGGCTCACACAACAGTGAAATCGGCATGTGACGGGACACTCGGCCCCAGTGTCTCGCAGATTAAAGTGATACATGAAAACTCACGTGTTACTGGGAAGATTAAGCCCCGTTATCTTGTTGTGCAGCCAATAAAGGCCGGCCTTGTCCTCAGCAGTGGGGAAATGCTGCCTTTAACTGAGTGACAAACGCTGCACTCACATAGCTCCGTGCTCCGGCCAGCGAGCGCCGGCCTCCGGAGGGCAAACAAAGCTAGTTAGCAAGATCCCGGGAATTAATGGGCGGCAGAGATGCTGTGTTAAAGCCTCTCTGCAGAAGCTTTCTCTGCTCTATAGAGACAATTAAAATCAAAACAAAACCTCCCGGACAATCTCTGCACAACAAAGTGTCCTAATGCGCTGCCAGCAGCCGGCCCCGCTGTGTCTGCTCCAGCAGCACACGCGGTTTTGGGATCCCTGGCCAGTCGTGCCTTTTCCAGCTCCTTCCTGGCCAAAGAAAGAAAAAGAAAATTTATTTAGATGTGCTTCTAAATAAATCCATCCCTGTGAAATTTTAATATTTTGCTTTCTTCCTAATATTTCTGTCTAGCGGCTCATTTCTTCTATTGGTTTTAGGAGACATTTTGCCACCATCGTTACAGCTACTCACAGGTAAAAGTAAGGGTCAAGGATCTGCTTGTCCAGTTCCCTGTTGAAACAGACATGGAATCATATTCTACTGGTCTTATTCTTTACAGGATTGGGCACAATTTCAGATGTATCAGGCGCTCTGTCTTCATCCGGGGCTTGGATACTGGAAATCATGGATTTATAACCTCATCGCCTGAAGAACTGGGCCACACACATGGCCCCAAACACACAGAGCTCAAATTATTTGCTCACATTTGTGATAGAAATAAATAGGAAAATATTGTAAATATTTAGGAAATAAATAGGTGACTCTGATGATGGAAAATTTAATATTTTGGTTGTAAATTTCATCTTTAAGCTACTGACAAAAATTTGCTGTTGTTTCCTCTGGTTTCAGAATAAAGTAATTTGAACTGAGACTTACGGAATACTTTTTCCTTTTTTGTATTAGAAATTAGAAGTTTTTATTGGAGATTGAGTGGTTTGTATTAAGTAACTTGCTGCCAAGGTGCTTCTGGGGCTTGATTAATTGTGGCAGTCTCCAAATTCCAACCTAAGTACTCCGTATAACCATTGAAGGCCAGTCTTTACAAAATGAGTGGAACTGTGTTGTGCTGGGACAGTGAAATGTGAACTGTAGGGACATCAAGCTTGAGGAAACATGAAACATTTTCTCCTCTCACCTAAACTCCAGGACTTGAATTTACACCCTGGGTAGGTGCTGCTGTAAGTCAGGCACAAAACCGGCCCGCTCGTGACCAAGTGGTGACACATTTTCCTGTCCTTCAGGGAAGGTATGTGCTTAAAGAGGTTTTTCCTCCTTCCCTTTCTGCAGGTATCCAGGTGAAAGGCAGAGTCTTGTTGGCTGTGTCGTGCTTGTGCATCTGAGTTAGTAAATTTGATATCCAGTGAACAAGCTGATGCAACCGAAGCCTGCGAACAACAGGTAGAACGATTTTCTCACTCATCTGCCTGTAACGAATGACTCTGTGGAGCACTTCAGGGAATTCCTCTTAGAAAAGATGCGGTGGAAAGGGAGCCCCTCAGTTTTCCCAACAGTGCAGGGCTGAGCCAGGCTCGCCTCCCTCCCTTTCCCTCTGAGCCGCGGCATTCCGGGCCACTGCGGCTGGCGGAGAGCGGGCATGGGGTGACCCCTCCAGCTGTGAGGCAGCCCCTGCACGCGAGGCAGCACGGCCCCGCTGCCATAAACCCGCCATCAGCTGCCCCCAGAGCCCAGCTGCTGGATTTAGGCACAGCTCCTTCAGCTATTCATGGGTACTGGGGGGAAAGCCTCACGTCAGCCAGCGCAGAGCCACAGCCTGTGCTGCCCAATCGCTTCTGCTTGGAAGAGCACGGCAGCAGCAGCCTCCTGGGCATCCCCTTCCCGCTAACCAGAACCGGGATGTTTGCAGCAAGGTGTTGGTACCTGCTGCTCTCACCTGCTGCCTTGAGGGAAGCCCCGGCACACGGGTGCCTCCCGCAGCTCTGCGGGGAAGCTGGCGGCAGCGTGCTGCTCTCACCTCTCTCCGGGGAGTGACACACGCCACCCTCCTTTCTTCCACTTGGATGAAATCATCTCCCCTCTCCCCTGGCAGAGCGGGAGCAGATGGGGCTGTTGGCCTCCGCAGCCGCCCGCTGCCCCAGCTCGTGTGAGCCCGCCGTGCCTCCGGCGCCCCCAGCCTGCCCGCTGCCCCCTCCAAACAGAGCTTAATCCCATTCCCTAATCCCAAACTTCTCTGCCAAGCTGTTCTCAACGCAGAGTGTATCTTCCATCAAAAGATACCGAGTTATTAACGATTTGTTTCATGCTGGACGCTGCCGCAGGACCGGAGCATCGGCTGCACCGAGCTGGGTGCACAGGTCCATTGAGGCAGGTCCGGCATCCCGCGGGGCTCCCGCCCAGGGGAGCGGGATGAGGGCAGGATCCCCCCGGCAGGCAGCAGGTGCCTTTCCTGCCTCGGTAACAGCCCAGCGCAGCCCAAACTGCCGTGCCGGCTACCGGGGCTGCCGTCCCCTCCGAGCAGGACATCACGTTAATAGAGGTTGATTTGCAAACGGCGTCGCCCCCCCCCCCCCCAGCGCCCCCCTTTGCCTGACTCCCGCTTTTCTGCTCAATGGCACAGATGCTGCTTTGTGCTGCCCAGGACCAGGCAGCTATTAGCAGCAAATCCAGCGAGGGAAATTAATGAAGGCGACTACTAATAAAAGACAGCTCAGGACAGCCCGACCAACTTGCTCCGAGCGGTAATTAACTTTTTTTAAAACTCATGAAGGTAAATATGCCATCAGCTTTGGGCCGGTCTCTCTGCTTTTTAATAAAAGGAGGAGGAGGGGAGGCGAGGGAAGGGGACGGCTGCGTGTCACAGCCGCCCCAGCACCATCCCTGTTCCCTCCCGGCCGCTGCAAAGTGACCCTCCAAGGATGTTTTGCTTTTTTCTCCAATCAGTTTTTAGAGGCTTGATTTTAAATCTGGCAAGAGTTCTGCCTCTCCTTAATCTGAATTCAGTAGGAGAGGTCACGGGGATGAGCAGGCTGCCAGAATTTTGCTGGACCTGCACAGCTGTTGCAGAACTGTAGGTAGAAGGCAGGATGTCCTTATATCCTTATATCTTTATATCCTTACACTGTCAGCTTGTCAGAGCAAAAGAGCCTGTCTTAGACTGTAAAACATGAGATTTTGCCTTGTACTAAGACAACAACCTACCTCAGGTCACAAAAAAGATCCCGCTGGGAATTCTGTTTGTGCCAGGGGATTGACTGTATAATGGATAACAGATCCCTTTTGCCCGTGGGGAATGGGAATTGGGGCCACCTGGGCCAAATCCACACATAATACAGGACCGGGGGAAGCCCAACCTGGGGCACCTGAGTAAGGCTTTAGGAAAACTGGGTTTAAAATGAGCCAGCCAGCTGAGAGCCGTGTCGGGAGGGCTCTTTAACGATGGCACTCTGTGGACAGATTTATGCCTGCCATGAAAGGCAGCGTGCGGCAGCCCTTGGGGTGCTGGTTTGGCTCCTCGTGGCCATTCTTATGCCAAGGAGGGCTGTAAAACCCCCTGGGGGCTTTCGAGCTGCCCCTCCAGCCCTGGCGGCGTGGAGGAGCTTTTATGCCAAAATACAATACACAGAAGGATCATAAACACATGTTCTGGGGCAAGGGGCTGCCATGGAAACCACCCCCAGGTTCCTCACATCATCCAAAGAGGTGTTGGCCCATCTTGCATCTCCTGGTCCACTTCCAGGTTGGCTGCAGTTGGCTCTGGGGACTTCCCATCACCTCCAAAAATCAGTCTCCTGAGAGAAAAGAGGGAAATATATGAAAAAAAAAGAAAGGAAGGAGGGGAATAAACTCAAATTAAGGGGGATAAAGGGAAATAAATGCTTTTGGCCACATTCAAATGAAAAATCGGGATGAGGGTGACTGGGTTAGGTGACAAATCCAGCCTATCCAACTCAGCCTTTGCCAGCATGGTCCTGCCTCCCCCTCCCAGCCTTGCTCCCCCTCAGGCCCATCTCCTCTGAGGGCATCTCCAACCAAGCCCAGCATCCCCCAGGGAGCAGGGAAGGTTTGGCTGGCGTGGCTCCCACCCCGAACCCCTCTCCAAACCCCCCCTCCGTCCTCTGTATCGTGTGCTTTTTCCCACGGTGGTTCCCGTTGCCACAGCCCCAGCAGGAAGGTAACGCTCCTGCCGACAGGGTCTGTACCTGGGATGGAGGAAAATCCCTCCAGGATGGCGGACCTGGCGAGGAGCAGCGTCCCTCCCTGAGGATGGCTGGGGGGAGCATCCTGGTGCTGAGCCAGCCGGGATGTCCCTCCTGTTCCTGCACGGCTCCAGCACCGAGAGAAAAGTGCCATCCCATCCATCCCGGGCCTTTTGAAGAGCCGAAGGCACCTACTCCAGTGCCTCTTAAAAAAGAGGGAGAGAACCCAGGAAGGACAATGAGGCCCGACCAGAAAAGACGGAGAGGGCGCTCGGCTTCTTTTGGCATTCCTGGAGTTTAATCATTAAAAGGGGTCGTTAAAAGCGAGTGAGAGTGAAAGACCCGCTCCCGACGGGCTGCCCCACACACCGCCAGCGCCGTGAAAGGCTCCCTCTTGTTTTGTTCCTCCTGGCCCGTGGCAGATTTGGGGGGACACAGCTTCATCTTGCTGGCCACATCAAAGCAGTGATTATGCAAATGCTCCCACTTTTTTTTTTTTAGGGAATTATTTATCACACAATAACCCCCCTGCCAGGGGGGGAAACAATAGATCAGGCTAGATAGCACTGCTCGCCCGAGGCTGCGGGGCCGAGGGGACCCCCGCGCGGTTTATTGGCCTAACCTAATTTCACTAATTCTCTTTTCACACATTTTGGGCTTTTTTTTCTCTTTCTTCCCCCGCCTTCCTTTCGCGGACGTCGCTCCGAGGGCCGGGTTTCACGCTCCCAGGATCCGGAGGGCACCGGCCGGGATTCGCGTGTTGAGCGTTTTATTTAATTAATACACTCAGGCGCCTCTGCTGGTTTTTAATGATTTCCAGGTGTTTGTACCCAGAAGTCCCAAAGTGCTCCCGGGAGCACGGGGACGATGATTGAAGGGCCTGGGCGGCCTCCAGCATCCCCCTCCATGGTGACATCCCTGGCTGTGTGCTGTGCACGCTGAACCAAACCCCCTGGAACTGCCTGCCACTTGGAATTCATCTGACCCTCACAGAGAGGAAATTCTTCCTCTTTTAATCCATGCATTTTTTCATCAGTAACATTTATTTCCTACAGCCTTCTCTGTGAAATCCATCAGCCTGAAGCGTGATAACTTCATCCATCCATCCTGCATTTGCCATCAGCATCTTCTGTACTGAGAGCCAAAGGTGCATGATCAGTAAACTTCCACTGAACTTCCCTCCCTCTCTCTCTCTGTCTGTTTCCCAAAGAAACTTGCCCACGCACCCAGGGACATCAGGACCCACCAGACCTTGGTTTCACCATAGACAAGGACAGGCCCAATCCTGAAATTCCCGGTCGCTGGCACGTAAAGCAGAAAAAGCAGCAACCCCAAAGTTACGAAAATTAGAGCTTTTTATTTATATTTTATCACAAGGACAATCCCTTTGCTCTTCAGCAGTAAATACATACTAGAATAAACTCTGTAAATTATACAAAAAAATACATATTTTCCATGAAATCTGTCTTTATAATAAATAAATGTGAACACGTGTGTGGCTGATCGCTGTAATGTTCCGTGTCTGTTGAGGTTTTCAGTCTGTTGATTTATTTTTAATCTCCTGAAAGAAGGGGGGAGTTCCTTGTCCCCTAAAGGTCGAAATAAATAATGTATGAGGAGATCCTTCCCCATTCCCCCCCTCCCGATTTTTTTTTCCCTTTTGATAGAGAGTTCAGCCTAAATTTCCACGCTTGCATTCAGCCCTCACAAAGCCTACAAATTATACAATGACTTCTAACCTGGACCCCTAACAAAACAATTTACTTTTTTTTTTTTTTTCCTCGCTTTGCACCCCCCTCCCGCCTATAAATCATAAGGGACAGATGGCAAAGAGGGGAGCGGGGAAAGGGGGGGACACACACACAAAAGCCCCGCGGTGACAGATCTGGGAAAACTGGGCAAAGTGCACATCGGAGAGAGAGAGAGAGAGAGAGAGAGAGAGAGAGAGAGAAAGAGAGAGAGAGACGGAAAGTTTGGTTTGGCAGATGCCGTTCCCACAGCCCGCCCTGCCCTGGGAAGCGGGCAGATGCCGCCGCCGCCCCGGGGGGAGCCCCGGGACCGCCGGGCCGGGCTAGAGGCAGCGGCGGGGCAGCGGCGGCGGCCCCGGGGCAAAGCGGCCCGGCCAGTGCTCGGGGTCCGAGGCGGAGCCGGCGGGGCTGGCGGGCGATAAAGTGCAGGCGTACGGGGAGGCGGAGGGCGCGGGGCTGGCGGCGCCGCCGCTCCAGGAGGAGGCGGGCGAAGGGCTGCCCTCGGCGGGGACCGCCGCTGCCGCCGCCCCGTCGGGGCCGAGCCGCGCCGCCCCGGCCAGCCGCAGCGTCTCGGTGAGCGCCCAGATGTAGTTGTGGGCGAAGCGGAGCGTCTCGATCTTGGTGAGTTTGGCGTCCTCGGGGAAGGTGGGCAGCACGTCGCGGAGGGCGTCCAGCGCCGCGTTCAGGTTGTGCATCCGGTTGCGCTCGCGGTTGTTGGCCTTGAGCCGCCGGCTCCGCTTGATGCGCTGCGCCGTCTCCGCCGTGCGCGCCGCCCGCGGGGCGCCGCGGGACCGCCCCGGCCGCCGCTTCCCCTCCGCCCGCCGCAGCCCGCGGCCGCCAGCCGCCTCGACGGGGCGCGCCGGCGGGGCGGCGCGCAGCTCCTCCTCCTCCTCCTCTTCCTCCTCCTCTTCCTCCTCGGCGCTGGACGGCAGCGAGGGAGAGGGGGCGGGCGAGCCCAGCCCCAGCAGCAGCAGCTCGTCCTCGGCGGGCGGCGCCAGGACCTCCGCCTTCACCAGCATCCTTGCGCGGCGGCTGGACGGGGCCGCACCGGGCAGCACCGGGAAGCAGCGGGCGCTCTCTCCTCGCCTCTCCGTCGGTGTGACGGTTCGCCGGTTTGGCGGAGCGGGGCGGGGGTCGTGCAGGAGGGAGGGGGGGCGCGCAAAGCGCGGGGGAACGGGGGGGCGGAGGGGGGGGGCGCGGCGCTGGCACGCGCCCCGGGGGCGGCGGGCGGGCGGGCGGGCGGCGGCGGCGGGGGCGGCCCGGGGCCCGTCGGGCTGCGTGTCTGGCACACGACCCTCCTTAACACCCCTTATATACCCCGCGGGGAACAATCAAACCTACCCCCGGGGTCCCCCTCGCCCTGCCCGCCCCGCCCGCGACTCTTGTCGGGGGCGCTGCCGCCGCCGCCGCCCCCCCCCCCCCGTTCCCTCCCCCGCCCCCCCCGCCGGGGCCCCATTGGCGCCTCGCGCTCGGCTGGAGCGTGCCGCTAATTTATTAATGAATGGGGGAGCGGGGAGGGGGCGCGAGGCGCAGGCGGCCAATCCCCGCGCCCCGCGCGCCACGCGCGCGCCCCGGGGCCGGCTCCCTTTCAGCCGCTTCAGTGACGGGCCCGGCAAGGAGAGAGAGAGAGGGAAGGAATGGGGTGCTCCTCTTCAAACCCCTCTCGTTCCCGGCAGGGTTTCGCCTTCTGGGGAGACTCGGTGCTGTGGTAAAGGTGCATGGTTCCAGACATGGCTTGCTGGGGAGATGCTGCGGGCAGGCGGCTGCTCCGTTTGCATCAGGACAAACCCGAAGTGAGGGAAAGCCCTGCACTCCGGGCAGCTCAGGGCTGTCAAATGCGACTCACAGGCACAACACAGGCTGGAGGAGACTTTATAAAAAAAAAACCCCAAAACACCAGCTTGTCAGTGCCCCAGGAAAACCTTCATTCCTTTCGCCACTCTTCTCTTCCAGCCCTCCCTCAGGGCAGAAAGCCCCAGGGAATGGCAAAGCCTGGTGACGTGCCAATGGGGTCGGCAGGCTGGCTCTGCTCCACAGACCCCTTCCACTATCCCAGGTTGCTCAAAGCCCTGTCTAACCTGGCCTTGGAAATCTCCAGAGATCCAGGGGCAGCCCAGCTTATCTGGGCACCCTGTGCCAGAGCCTCCCAGCCCTCACAGGGAAGAGTTTTTTTCAATATCCCACCTGTGCCCTCTGTCAGTGTGAAGCCATCCCCTCTTGTCCTGTCACTGCAAGCTCTTGTCCAAGATAGGACAGTGAGAACATAAAACACTGAAACCCCAATGCACTCTCCTCTCTGTATGGAAACACCGTCAGCAAGGCACTTTGGGGGAGTTGGGCTTTGAAACAGAATTTTATTTGCAACCACTAGAAAAGCACAAAATAGATGGAAGAGCTGAAACCTCTGCAGAAGTCATGCTCAGCACACCACAAACTCACAGCCAAATCAGTCCCTCGCTCTTGCTGCCCTCTGAGTTTGTGGACTTTGGGGGCAATCGAGGCCGGGTGGGTGCCTCAATCAGTATCTCTGACTCTATTAAACATTGTAGCACTCCCCTCGCCTTCTTGTGAAAAACGGGAGACCCACAGGTCCCACTGGCATCCCGGGAGAGTGACACAAAAGGACTTTATTTCTTTTTCAGCACCTTAAGGCACAAAGCAGAGTACACCTGTGATAGCTCCAACCCATCCCTCTGCCACCACCCTGCTTGCCGAGATTTCTGTCCTTCTGGTGCTGGTGGAAAGCGCCAGAGAGGTGAGGCAGAGGTAGTGCAGTGGGTGCATAACCCACGGTGGTGCCTTTCTGGGGTTCAGCCACAAAGGCACCACAATTCCTGCTGCCAGCCCCTGCCATGCAGCCTTTTTTTTTCCGTAGGCTTGAGCACAGGGTGACCGAGGACAGGTTGGCCCCAAGTCCTCACAGGCCTTGACAGGCACTTGTGTGGTCTGTGGGCAGAGCGAGGGCTGAGCTGCTCAGCCGACAGTGGTGGGGAGAGGAGGTGGTGGGGGGAGAGGGAGTGGGATCAGGAGCAGGAATGCTGCTGCCGCCGCTGCCCACTGCCTGAACTGTCCTCCAAGGGTCAAACTGTTCAACTTCAGCCCCTTTGCCAGACTCAATCCTACTTTAGGGGAACAAAAGGCCAAAGTAGGCAACGATCAAGAAATGGGAGCACAATGATTTAAGCTTATCACACAGAGTCCAGAAATAAAGGACGCTGAGCTCGTGTGGGAGAGAGGGGGAGACCTTCAGAAGGGCTTTGTTTGCTGTAAGAAGATTGAACTCTGAGGCGACCCGATAGCCCTAAAAGTTTAGGGTCTGTGTTGCTGAGAGACCTTTGGGCACAGCCCATCCACACGTCGACCTCACAAGTTGAGAGCCGGCGTTAATGGCCAGCCTGCCTCAGGTGAAGAGGGGCACGACATCCCGGGAAATGTGGGGACAAAGCTGTGGGGACAGGGTGGCCTGACCCCTCCCAGCTCTGCCTCCCTCACACCCAGAAGCCTGCGGTGTCCTAAAGGTTCAGGGTCCCAGGGCTGCCCGCACACACCAGGGTGCCCTGAATCCCGTGGTGCCCAGCCCTGGGCAGCACCTACAAAGCCTGAGAGTGGGGTAACCCTGCTCTTAAATGGGGTGTGAGAATATGTCCCCTCACAGCAGAGTACTGGGGTGCTCTGCAGAGGGGAGAAATCAAAAGTACTGCAGTGTGTGTCCCCCACGCCCTGATCCACGTCCTTCCCAAACACCCCGTGCACGCTACAGTGAAAAGTGCCACAGGGAGGGACAGGATGAGAACCAGCCCCCCAACTCCCACGCTGTATTAGCACATTTGGGGTTTGTTCTGGGATCGAGGCAAGGAGGGGTCCCCCCATAAGCGCTGTCCCGGCATCTTTCCCTGGCTCCCCCCACCCCAGCCCTCGTCGGGGGCCGATTGTTCCCGGCAGATTTGCATGGCAGGTGCAGGCCTGCAGAGCGATTTTGCAGTCCTGGGCCCCCCTCCCGCCAAGAGGGTTTGCCTCCCCCCCCATGTGAAAAAAGGCCGCCGGTGCCTTCCTTTCCCATGAAGAAGAGAAGAAGCTTGAGGATCGCGTGAACACGCTTCAGTTTTCTTATTCTTTTCTATAGATGTGGGGAAAAGAACAGCCGATTGTGTGAAAAACCCAGTGCCTGCAAAAAGGGACATTGGCCATCCAGGCGAAGGTGCGCGAGGGAGAGCACTAATCGCTGAACCAGGAGACAAATACGATTACCAGCTCCGAGCCTTGAGTCAGAAAGTCTCATAGACTTTAAGATGTTAATCCCCAACATAATCCTTCCTTTGGCGTGTAGGAATAGTGCAGCCACAAGAGTTGTTTTGTTATTTATATTGGCGTTTAATAAAACTCAGCCAGTGGTGAATGGGCTGCCCACTCTCCAATGGTAATTAATTCCCTATTTCAGTGACCCAATTGTGCTGGGATAGAGCAGTGGGACAGTCCCACTGCCCCAACCCGCCTTTGTGCAGCTACACGGCTCTCGTGCTTCAACAGCTATGGAAACTCATTCTTTTGATGTCATTCAATGAGTTTTCCTTGGGCATCTTCTAAACTTCAAGGACCCTTTTCTTTCTTGAACGCCTGAAAAGCAAGACTAGCTTGACCACCTCTGTAGAATTTAATGATTTGGTGAAAGGGCCTTTTTTGAGGGGGGGGCGGTTGTGTAAGGAAAGAGAGAAAGAAAATTTGGCAGGCTGGCTATCAAACAGGGGGATATCCAAACCCGGGTGTTCCGAACTCACTTGTCTCCTAATTTATACAGGTCTTAAAAGCCACTTTTCCTTACTCAAAATACTTGGGGGCTTCTCTTACTCGAGGCATGTCTAGAAGGGATTTGCCAGTGAGCAATAACTCTGATTTACAGAGGCGAGTAAAGACACAAATGGTGTTTCAAGAAGGGATTTCTATCCAGAAAAGGGAAAAACACCTGGGTATTTTTGCCCAGAAGGGGAAAAATACCAGATAACTGGAATAGGTTATTGGTATATAGTGTGTCTGCAGGTTGATACTTTTTGACTGTGTGGTGAGGTGGCTGAAAGCGAACACATGAAGAACATGGAGTTATCCTGCAGAGCCACCCTGGTCCAGGCAGCCTCTTCTATGTCTTTATACACACTTCCAAAAAGAAAAAAACCCCTTCGCAAGTCACAAACAATTCAGGATTCAACTAAGAAAACACAGAGTGAACCATATGGCCGGGGTGGCTCGAGTTGGCTGCATTTTCCCTCAGACAAAGAAGGGATTGAGAGTTGAAGGAAAGGAGAAAAAAACCCAACTTTCCGGCTGATGAAGCTGTTGTCTGGAGGCAATGATCCCAAATCTCAAGGCTTTATTCCAGGCTCCGACTGAGACGTGATATGTCATATGATTAGCATCTTTCATATTTACAAGAGTAGTGCGAGCTGCCAGTCTTTAGAGAAAGGCGAGAGAAAGAAGGGGCATATGCTGAAATGGATTTAGCATTTGAAAGAGAGAAAAGAGAGCGGATAAATACACTTAAACGAGGATTTAGTTTTACTCCCGTAGAGTTCTAATGGCTTGTTGATTGAGATTTTAGGGAGCTGGGACAGAGGTGTCAGCAGTAATTTAAAGGCGCTATTCAGCCCTCCCCCGGCGGAAGGAGCCGGCGCTGCCCCTCAGGGCGGAGCGGTGCTGCGGCCACAGTGGCGGGCTGGCGGGAGGGGCGCATCACCGCCAGGGCGGCTCCCTCCGCCGCGCGCGCGGCGCCATCTGGCGGCGGCGGGACCCGCGAGGGATGGAGGCGCCCGGGATCGGGAAAATTGGGAAGCAAATGGGGAATTCCCGGTGTGTCCGGCACCTGGCAGAAGGGACACCACTGCAGCACTCCTCACAAGGACCGTCCAGCCTAGCCTTGAGCGCTTACAGGCATGGGGCAGCCACAGCTCCTCTGGGCAACCTGTGCCAGTGCCTCACTACTACCCTCACAGCAAAGAATTTTTCCCTAATATCGGGATAAACCTGTCCTCTGACAGACCTTGTCCTGTCACTCCATGCCCTTGTGACAAGTCTTTCTCCAGCTCTCTTGAAGCCTCTGTAGGCACTGGAAGGCGATTAAGGTTTTCCCAAGAGCCGGGGAAGGGCCTTTTAATTGTTTTAGCCAAACTCTTTCTTGGATGTGACGTACCTGTAAATGTGGAAGGTGACAGAATTGTTCTGAAATACCATGTTGTTTAATGCAGCTAAAGTCACTCAATTTATGGTTATCAACCAAATAAAGTCACTTTATTAATTTTTAGTCACATAAACACAAGTAGCAGTGTTCTTCAAACAGAAGTATCAGTGCACTGAGATCCAAACAAAAATATCCCACGTTAAAAAAATACAAGATTAGCAATAGCTCTGGTAATTTTTACAGACAAGCAGTTAATATTTTGTTCATAAAATCAACACATATTTTATTTTTCCTTTTTCTTACTCCGTTCTTCTTCCTCCCAATTCTCCAAGTAAGACTTGAGAATGTCATTTAGCTGCTGCTCGCACTGGCTTGCATGTTGTAATCCATTTTCCCATCCTAAAAGCAGCAATAAACAGGATAATTACGTCTCTCTTTACAGCATCCATCATGGAATCAGCCCCTGGCAATGCCAACATCTATTTCCCCAAGAGGACTGACTGCTGTGATATTTCTGCCTGGAAAATGGTTCTTTGGAATTCAGTCACTAACAAGATGCTTTCTTTGATGTCAGCCAAGCAGGTAAAGTCCCATTAGTGGATAAAATGAGTTTGCAGGTAAAAATGCAAACATGCAAGTTAACTTGCACATTCTTGCATTTTCCTGTGATATATTTGATATTCTATGTAATATTAAAAATTAGAGTTTATATGTAATGGTTGCTCTAGTGTACATACCATGTATTTTATGTATGAGTACATACTGTATATAAAACTTAAAGGTGTATTATACACAGTCTAATTAAAGAAAATGACGTGCACGATTTCAAAAAACCCAGAAAGGAAACTTATTACCTTTGCAGTGATGAATTACTCTTCCCCACAGCTTGTTCCTGCTCAGGCAGGCCAGACTTCCCACAATCAGCAGGTGCCTCTTTGCCCTCGTTAGTGCCACGTTCATCCTCTTCTCCGAGTCTATGAACCCAAACTGCCTCGTCCTGACACACGACAGGACGATGATTTCCCTCTCGGCGCCTTGGAACGCGTCCACTGTGGACACCTGGACAGGCTTGACTTCAAAAGCCTCAGAGTGAACCCCACTGAGCAAATTCTGAATCTGTGGGCAAAGGAACAGGGAAGGGGATAAATTTGGCTACTCAGTGTACGAGTACATTTAAGAAAACTGCTTTATTGATTTTTATTATTGATTTATTGTACAAACCTTATACATCTGCGATTTATAAAGGGTAATCACACCAATAGCAGCTCCTTCTATTCCACTTGCAATCAGAGACTGGATGAGCTTGACTGTAAAATGAGCTTCTGCCATGTTATAAAAGCTGTTGTCTCTTTCAATCTGGAAAGAGGGAGAAAGATTCCCGAATTAGTTCTCACCAACCATGCAAAAAGAAATGGAATGGAGGAAAAACTACAATATTGACTTCTTATGTAAGAAGTATAAAAGAAATGTTGAGGAACTTACTTGCTCCATGCCATGAACGCTATAAAAGCACAGTGTTGGAAGCCATTCCAGTAAAGGAGTCCTGTCCTCCTCAGAAATGCCATCTATGAGGTTCCCTTCATAGAACAGCTCGTTGGCGATGGCACTGAGGGCAGGGTGACAGCGGTACTGTGTCCGAAGAAGTATTGGCTTATGTCCCTAAAAAATGAGGACAGAGAAATTAGCTTGGGGAAGTGTTCATATGGATGGAGCTTGGAGCAACGTGGTCTAGTGGAAGGTGTCCCTGTCTATGGCAGGGGGTTGGATTAGGTGACCTTTGAGGTCCCTTCCAACCCAAACTGCTCTGTGATTTTATGGTGTTTTACAGTGCTGAAGCACTGATCCTCTGACAGCTGAACCAGAATTCCCCTAGTGACTTCAGTGGGCCTACAATTCCACTCTCCACCTTTTCCAAAGGTGTGTTTAGCAGCACCTACCATTAAGCAGAGCCTGTCAAAGAGAGTCTGCTCCAATCCCTGCTCGTGAACACTCTCAGACCCTTGAATAGTTGGTGGCAGTTGCCTGGGGTCTCCAACAAGGACAAGCTTTTCACACTGAAACCTAAATAAGAATGTGGAAAAACAAGGAAAAAAAGTGTTCTAGAAAGGATGTTAAACTGTTCATAACCAAATGTGCTGTGTTTCTGTATCACATTGCTTCCCATCAGCCACCCTTCTCCACCCCAGTTTAATAACACCTAAGGGCAGGCCTCAGTGTGAAATCACTCTTCTTGCTCTCTAAGGTGAGACCTCGGGATTCATGTGCTCGAAAAGGTGTGGAGTTTGGCACTGTTTGGAGCTTGTGTCCCTGCTGAAGCCCCAAAGGAAGGCTGTACCTGGCGATGGGAAGGAGAGAAGCAGGTTCAGTCATCTGACTGCACTCATCCAGCATCACCACAGGAAACCTCAGCGCGTTCAGACAAGGGAAGGGGCAGGCAGCACATGTCACTCCAACCACTTTTACCTTCCATGAGCAAGGAGAAAATGGGTAGGCAAAAAGTTTAGATCATTTCAAAATTTATCTCTGTGCAGCACATAACTATAGCAGAATACACCTAAATTTATTTTTAGAAATAAGACACTAAGCTATACCTGTGGAGTCAAACCTAACATTCACTTTATTTTTCAAAAACAGGAGAGGGGA
This sequence comes from Monarcha castaneiventris obscurior, assembly GCA_026261815.1. Taxonomy (NCBI): domain Eukaryota; kingdom Metazoa; phylum Chordata; class Aves; order Passeriformes; family Monarchidae; genus Monarcha; species Monarcha castaneiventris. The sequence goes on from JAMPIT010000622.1 coordinate 1,546,022, forward strand.
TTCCCAGTTTCCATTTGCTGGGCCCCGTGGATAAGACATGGCAAATCCCTGCTTTCCCATCCCATCTCTTTGATTGTACCTGTTGCAGAATAGTTTTATTGGTCCCCAGTTTATGCTGCTCAATGCTCTTCCTGACATATATTTTTTCAGCGGGTGTCAAATCTTCTTTCATGAGAGCAAGCAGCTCTTTCAACTGCTCATTTTCATTTCCTGAGCCTGCATGTAAACTTCAAAGAAGATTTTGTAATATACATTAGAGTAACTGAAAATAGCAGTGCTTGGGAAAATAATCACACTTTATACATAACATCACTTTATGACAATGTGCTAACATACCCCAAATTGCTTCAGATCCCTCAAAGAGGTTTTCTTACCTATGGGGAAGAATTGCTTTCGTGATTTTCCTTATACTTCCCACTCTTATGAAATCCTCAAATCCAAGATCAAGCAGACTTTAAAGAAAGAGATGATAAAAATCAGAGAAATGGAAAAAAGAAATATTGAAAACTTTAAAAGTGGTTTCAAAAGACACATCAGAACACTGAGGAACACAAACTTCATTGATTAACGGGATGAAGTACCTCAGCAATTCAAGAAAATCAAAATAAATTACATCATCATGATTTGCCTCCGAAATGTTTAATGCCTTGATTCTCCTCTCATAGTCTTCCATATGTATCTTCCCTTCCTTTTTCCTTCCAAACCATGAGGTTTTTATTTCATGTTAACTTCATGCTGAATTTTCACAAATCTGATTCTCTCTGCTACTCCTTCCCATACTGCTACATCCCAAAGATTCCTGAGCAGTATTTTCCAGATTACTTTGTCATGATGCATTTTAATAGTAAATTTGATGAGAGTAAAGCCTAATATTAGTCTTCTGTAAATGTTTTATGTAGCTTTCACTCTCTTCACTGTGCTAAAGATCTGAGGTAAAATTAAAGCCTGTGTGCGGCACTTTTTATGGAAAGAAACCAATCTTTTTGATGTGTTTTACAGGAAATGCCAACACAATTATCACCACCATGTAAGTGCATTATTATAGTTTTTGGAAGAAGAGTCCATAAAAGCCTCAGTAACCCACCCCAGCAGTATCCTGTCCACAGCAACGTTGGTGGAAGAAGCAATGAGAAGTTTCCATGGAGTTGCCCTTGGACCTTCTGTAGCTTCACTGTTTTCAAAGAGCTGCACGAGGAACAAGATCACCACAGACAGCAGGTAGCTCTTGCCAGCTCCAAAAACACCTGGTATATTGGAAGAAAAAGCCCAAGTTACGAGTGAAAATTTCCTAGAAAGTTTGAATCAATTGCTTTAACTTCAGTTATTGTTGTATATTAACTTCACTACATTCCTGTAAAAACATTGCATGGGCTTGCTTCAGCAGCTCCCAGTATCCAGGGGCAACCAGTCACTTTACACTTACGAAAATGTGATAAATACACGATAAAAGTGTTTTTAATATGAAAAGAAAGAAGCAGAAGACATTAAATAACTCTGATTTTGTGTATAGATATTTCTAGGAAAAACCTCTTATGCTTCTGTGAAATCCTGCAAAAGGCAGAATGAAAATTTAAGGAGCAAAAGCTCTGTGCTGACAGAATGGATGTATTAATGTTAAGGTCATTATCAGAGGGGCTGATTCTGGCATTTGATATTAATGATGTGTCACATTAATCAGCATTTTTGCAGAGATACAATAGCAGCAAATGTCACAATTCTTGGCTGTGTACCACGTATGATTGTGATGGGCAAGCTCTGACGTTCTTCTCCTGGTTTGGGGTTTTCCCAGGAGGTCATCATCTGGGCTATGTGAATCAATGAAGTTGCTTGGTCTGGGTTCAGGGAGAACCTTTGGATCATCTCTTCAGCCACTCCCATTGCCACTTCAGAGCTCACAGGGCCAGACATCATTGAGCGTTTCAGGCTCATGGCAGGTGGAGTAAATTTCCTTTTGTTCACTCTTTTCGTAGCATTTTCAGAGTTAAAATTCCTAAGAAACCAAAAAATAGCCAAAAGTTGTGATATGATAGAATTTGTATCTCCTGGTTCTGATACTCCTACACTGAACTGCTGTATATACTGCTGCTGTTTGATGACCTGCTCACAGTATCACAGAAGAGTCACTCACATTTTCAGGAGATAAGGGATCAGTGGTAGCGTGGATGGATTGAAGTGCTCCTCCATGTTTCTTAAGGATGCCAGCTCACCACTGGCATTACAAACCAGCAAGGCGTGAACACACACTGGAAATGCCACAGAAAAATAAAATGAGAAAGAAATTAAATGAGCCAAATTTCAAATCAGCTAAATAAATGAAGTATAAAATGCCAAAAGAATAATTAAGTGATTTTATCTCCTTCTTTACAAAACAAAACAACCCCAAAGCTTTAGCTCTATTCAACAGCAAAGCCAAGAAATTTTTGCAGAATGACAGATTTAATACATGGCTTTTTATATGAATATAAATCTCACAGTGAATTGGTTTGAGGTTTCTGTATTTTGTTTCTCAAGGACAGTAAAAACATATTCCTGTTACTTACATTCTGACAGTCAATTTGCACTGTATATCATATTATATCATTTTCTACTTTCTTAATATTATTCTCATTTCTTCCCCACCCATTTGGAATTTACCAGCTACTTTGCAGGTTTGTGTTAATTACTGTATTCAAATTATATATTCAAACATACAAGGAAAAAAAGTACCGTGAATTAATCATGTGCAAGATTTGAGAAATTCTAAACTCATCCTTCATGCCTGGCTGGATTTTTCCATAGTTGTTTCCCACAATTCTGAATGATTTGCTGTGGCACTCACTGTTTGATCTCCAGTTGGAGGGACTGTAGCCTTTCAGTGGTAGCAATTCTATTTCATTGTTGGAGGATGGTCCAAAGAAAGCACTGCTTGCAATGAAAGTATCGATGGGATCAAAGTTCAGAGTCTTTGAAACAACCCAGATGTCATCTGCCAAAAAAACCACAGAGTCCTCATAAGCATCTCCTACTGCCACCTTTTAAATCTGATGTTCAGGATGTGCTTACCTTTGCTGTAGAGAGAAGAATGCTCCTTTCTGCTTAGTTTCAGGTATAATTTGGGCTTGGAGTCACCATCAAAGCTGGCACGTGTATTAATAAATTTCTTGAACTTACTGTACCGCTGTGTTGGAATTTCAAAGGCTTTCCTGGGAAATTATAATTAAGAGAAAAAAAAAAGAAAAACTATGTAAACAATCAACACATTTTGGATTCAGCACCAAAAATAAGAAACCTCCACAGATTGGACCAAGTGGCTGTACATCATCTTACACTAACAAGTTTTAAATACATTTATTTTGACTGCAAAATTCCCTCATATTCTGCCACAATTAAATTGTTTCCTCTACAGTTTAACAGCACAGAATAGCCTTTGAGATGACTTCTGGCATTAAAATTAGAATCTTGTAGAGAATAAATAAAGTTCTCTTACTGAAGATTAAATGAACAATAATTCAAATGTAACAATTGTAACATTAAGCAATTGATCAAGTTGCTGGTCAGCAGTTTTGATTGTTGCCATAAAGAAATACCATTGCTATAAACATTTTTTCTTCACTAATTTGTCGCTTGCATTTCTTTACAGAAAGAAATCTTTACTCTTCAAACATAATGAAAACGTGCTAAATCCTGCTGAAATCCTGAGCTACTGGAATATTTATAGTCCCTGAATTCACACAGCACTTGAGACATGTGCACAGCATTTCAGGATACCTCACCAAAAGCTGGCATTCCTCATAGACAGCAATCTTTTGACTCCTGAGGTATGTCCCAATACTTTTTGTATCATGGAGCACTGTGCTCGGTCTGGATTTTGCCTGTGTGGGGTTCACATCTTCAATCCACTTGAAAAAGGAACAGCGCTCAGCTTTTGGGGCATCACAGGCATAGAACAAACGACCCTACAAGGGAAGGGAGGGAAAAAAAAGTCCATGAGCACTAAAACAAACAATAAAAAAAGAGAAAGCAATGGACTTTCAACCCAAAAGTGTAAAAACACAAGGAATAAACAGCACCTTGTTTTGACCTTCTTTTTTAACCATCACCAGCTTAGCAGGGTGCATGTGGTTGCAGAGTGGAGCGCAGCTTCCTTGGCTCTGGCTTTGCCCGTCCTTCGCTGTAGTGTAAAATGAAATATCCACTTTGGAGAGGGCATTGTGCAGTCTCTGTGCCAGCTCAAACAGCATTATGTTCAGTTGCTCTTGGTAAGGAAAAGAGAACAACAGGATCATTAGCACAGCCTTAAAATGCTTACACAGGTACACAACACTCAAACAAATGTATTTTCATTGGAAGATTTCCATCCCAAATCAAAAATATTTAATCTGAATCCTAAAAGAAACCATATGACCTGCAAAATCCACTTATTGCAGGGGAAAAAAAAAAGCTTAGGAATCTTAAGACAGGAAAACAGCAGGGGGTTACATAGTTGAACAGAAGTGTACTGTCCTTTAGCTTTGTCTTTGCCATGTTGGGGAGTGCATGGAATCTTTGGGTATAGACTGAATTTATTTCAGTATATATATAAAAAATCAAATGTACCCTGTTGTTCTAATAGGCAATGTTTAAAAATGACAGCATTTCACAGAGCACAGTGTGAGACTTACCTGTCAGAGCAGCTTTAAAAACCTGTTTGTAGTGAGTGTGAGACTGAAACACAGCTGGGATGGAAATCTTTCTTTTAGGAAGATTAGCATGTTTCACTTTATCCACAGGAGGAAAAGACAACTCAGAAATTGTTATGTCCTGAAAAGACCCAGGAAAAGAAACCATTAAAAACTGCAAGACCTTGAATGAGACAAATTTTGCAGATTTGTAAAAATACATTTCCCTAGAGCTTGGGCTGCCATGTAGGATGCACCATGAGGTTAAAATTTGCCCCTTGCCAAACAGCCTGCATTTATAATAACACAGATAATACTTCCAAAGGCTTTAGAGAAAACTGTGTGGTTCAAAATCGTGTTTTTCACCACTAGGCATGGGGAAGGAGCACACAAACCCCATTTTTAACACCATTTTTGCAGAGAAGTAAATTGATCATAACTGTCTTCATAAGGTTTTTAAGTCCAGTATATATGGATTTTACATACACACACAATGTGTATACCAGTGTATATATGTATATATATATATGAAATATATTAGTTATTTCCTCACCTCTACTTCACACAAATACTGTACTGGACAGACAGTATTAAAGAACCAAAAAACATTAAAATAAAGGAAAAAGCCAATATTTCCTTCAACTCTCAAAACCATTTGACAAATTTAAAAACCTGACTTGTGGTTGGTTTGGTGTTTCCCCCAATTCACTCCATTTGTCTACTGGTCACAAACAGCTGTGCTAAATTTTTAGGTGTTTATTCAAAGCCATAATTTGACTTCTACACAACTAAAACTGAAGGAATTTATAATATTTTGAAGTCAGAGACTATGCCTTGAAGCAAAAATAGGTGTTCATTAAAATGATGCTCATACCACAATTAAGAAAAGCCCTTCATGCACACCATTTCTTACCAATTACAGATGACAAAACAGCCCAACAGCTTTTCTTTCATCTTCCTGCCATCAACATTCAGATTAAAAACCTAAATCTGGCACTGTGTGTGCCAAGGAATTACCTTTACAAAGGATTAGTCACGGCACTTAAAAAAATACATGTTTTTGTGTCACTACGTCGGGTAGAAACATTTCATCCAATCATACTGATAACATCTGGCAGGAAATCAGATAAACACAGTCACTTTGGCCAGAGAAATGTGTTTGTGTCAGTGATAGCTGTGTTTGCTTGAGCAGTTACACACCTGGCCGGCTCCTGTTCCGTCCTGGCAGCTCAGGTGACTCAACACCTTTTGTGTGGCTGCAGCCAAAGGTGTCTGCCTTAAGTGCAGGGAAAGTTCCTTCCCCTCTGAAACCAGATCTGGGTGGCTGCTGTTTGCACAGCGCTCCCCAGGCGAGCTCCTGGCTGGCAGCAGCAGTGCAGAGCTGGGAGCACTTGGATTCATGGCTCTGCTCTCTCCCGTGTCACCTGGCAGCACTGTGAGGACACTCTGGGCGCAGATGTCATCCTCCTCTTCCCCGTCAGCGCTGTTTTCAGGGATTGAATCACACTGAGCACTGTTTTGATACTTCAGCCACTTGCTTTGTCTGTGTCGGGCAGTCACGTTAGGGAGCGCTGGTGGTACAGATCCCCTTTGTCTGTCCTCCGTGTACTCCCCAAACACAGAGGTTTCATAATTCCTGTCCTCGGGGCCAGGGGCACTCCAAGGAAATGCCACTGACTCGCTGCACAAATTGCCTCCTGAAGAGCCCAAGGATTGCTGGACCTCCTCGCTCTCAGTGGGGTCAGGAATCTCCTCTGTGACAGGAAGAGTGACAAAAGGAGTTCGTGTTTTCACCGTGGGCTTCAATCTTGGGAGGCTGCATTCCTCTGGAGAGCTGGATTTCTCCCGGGCTGTGGGGCAAATTACAGCTTACTTGTAGCACCTAGGGATGGCACTTCAGACGTACAAAAAGATAAGGAAGGAATTCTGAGTTCTTCCTTTTACATCCTGTCTTCTAACTGGGATGCCCTCTGGATCATGCCTGTGCAGTATTACACTAAAACTCCATACACCATGTTGGATTTTGTGTGATTCTTTTAATCAGTTTTAATTATTTTAAATCCCCACATTCAGAACACATTATGTAGCCACTCTGCTTGTATAAAAGACCATTATTTAACATGACCATTATTTAACATGGTTTTGGAGGTCATTAATCTGCTGTCACTGGCAGCTGCCAACTAGAAAACACCCAGTTTAACATTTGCTGCTTTTTCCAAAAGAGAACTCACAAAACTATGAATTAATAGCAAATAATGCAGATTAATAAGCTCTTAGTACCAGAAAGCATCCTTTTGACTAAATTAACTATCAATAGCTACAGTCATTGATAGGTGTCAAATGAAGTGGGTTAAAGGACAGCTGAAAATGGAAGACAACTAAAAGCAGGTAAATAAAACCTAAATATGATTTAGAAACTTAGCTTACAGCCTTTTTGCCCCCAAACTAGAAGCTGATTTTTCTTTATAAAACTAGATCCCTCTACTGAAGTCTCTTTTAGGAGAATATAATTGGCAGAGTAACTGCCTATGACAGCCCAATTCATTGTGCTTCAAGAATGCTCAGAGATTTTCCAGCTAAAACACTGTGAAGTCCCAGTATAAACTGTAAATTCTTACTGAAAAAAAAATCTGGGAGTTCTGGTCCACTTGGTAAGAACCCACGTGTCAGGGGCTCCCGGATGTCTCCAATAGTCTCCTCATTTCCTGAAGCTGGAGAAATTGTAGAGTCTGGATCAAGTGGGGAAGTCAGTTCTGATGAAATCTACAGGTGAAGCATTAACATGTCAGGTGAATGACTGGAAATAAACCCTGATTACAGCTCTTTTACCACTATTCTCTCTCTCATCATTGTAAACAATTGAAATGTCTCTCAGAGTTGAGATGAAACAGCTTCAAAAATAAGAAATTGCCAGGAGCACACAGGAAATAAACCCAAAAATATTTGCAAGAGACATTCAATCCACACCTTGCCAGGTTCCCAGGCAGTCCACTGTGCTTGCCTCAGGTCAGAATGTGAAGGTGAGCCTGACATTGTCCATGGTGGCACTTCAGGATACACATCCAATGCCAGTGCTAGGAAAAACACGTGAAGCACTGAAGTCATGCAGAAATTCTGAGGCCAATCACTGCCCTTCTCCTTTTACTTTCACTTACAGCATTCATTTATTCCTGGCTCTTCAATAACATCAGGCTTCATTTGAAAATTCCCTTCTCTGATAATATCAACATCATCCTTACGAAGGCTCTTGGAACCTGGAGACTTTATTAAAAAAAAACATAAGCAAAAGCTTGTTAGAAATTAAACTGTTTTATCTTTTTTTTTTCAAAGTGCAGCTGATCACAGGAGCAGAAAATACCAAGTCACACACACATCACGAAAGTTCTATGACAAAGGTAAGTAAAAATAATTGATTTTGCTATGATTGTAGCAGCCTAAAAATGAACTATTTTCTATCCTAAATTGACAGGATACCTTCTCACACCAAGGTTAGTACGGATAACTAAACAAAAAAATATTTTACCTGTCTGAAGTCATAAAGGTCATAATTCCTTGAAAAGAGGGGTGAGAAAAATGTCTCAGTTGCAAAGTCCATGTTCTCCAGGTGCTGCTGCCATCCTAGCTGGGAGCATGGAGCTCTCAACATGACCTCACTAGCTGCTGATCCTTTCACTTGGTGCCCTTGGAAGGCAACAGGCTACACAAGGCATTGGAATGATCACTAACAGGAAGTAAAAACTGCTCTGCAACTATCTACATAGGTACTTTTTGTACATGCAACAAAAAAAATCTGTTGGGAACTGCAGAAGAAAAACAAAAAAGTCTGGGTTTTTTTCCTTGTAATTTGAGTTTAAAACACTGCCTGGAAAACTTCCCACAGTGAACTGTACTAAAAATTAGGAGAACTGGTTAAAATTTAATTAGGACTTATTGTAATATATTACGATTAGCAAACTATTTAAATGAAATTTAGGAAGCACTGTTAATTATACTTCACTTCCACAGAAATTGTACCTTTGGTTGCCAGTCTGATGTCCCAGGGTCTCTTTGGGCTGCTGCTATTGGTACAATTAGTGCCTCTGTCTTCTGTAATAAATTGTCCACACAGTTGGGCTGCGTAGAAAAGTATCAAAATCTAATTAGTCTAACAATTTAGTAACCATTTAAAGTGAAAATTTAGGCTAAGAAATGTCTTGTATTTATACAAAGGAAGCATTTTCAGTTACAGCCTTTTAATTTGGAAGCCAGGACCATCCATGACAGGATAAGAAACTATATTTGCTTTTCAAACAGGACAGGAAAAAAAGAAAATATTTTTAATCTAAAATCTTTTTTAAAGCTTTAGATGGATTGAAAAAGAAAAAAGGCTGTTAACAGCACTGGATAAAAATCAATGTAAATCATCAAACACAAACAGTTGTCCCAGTGTATTTCAACCCAAATGCTAAAATTCCAAGGAAAGCCATGTATTTAAAATGACAGTGACAAAAAATAAGTGGTAAAAGATGGGGTAGGGAAGGAGAAGTACCAGACATATAAATGGAATATTAAACATGACTAAATACTGAAATTTGCATTAAGTTTCTTGTAATACATGAGGTCTCCTGAATACTGGCAAGAGGATATCCTCTGTTTATTACCAGCTTCATAAACAACCCCTCTAAGCAATTTGTAGCTCAACCTCTATGGTTCCATACACCAAGAATTTTATTCCAGGAGCCAGGTGGAAAATTAATTTATCTTGTACAGATAAATATATGTAGTTAAAAATTGGTTACCATAAGGCCAGGAGAATCAAAGTATGAACAGGAAGATGCCTGTAAACTTTCTGAGTAAGGCATTTCTGTAAACTCTTTTGTAGCTACAAGAGATGGAAAAGCACAGTGAGTTACAGTCAATAGTCTGGGGTTTTTTATATGAAAACATCTGGGTATTTACTGGTCTTGCAAACTTTACCCATGCATTGAATTGCAGTTAGGATTTAACGGAATGAGAGCAAACAGAGACAGACTTGGAGCTCACAATGTTGCTTTGAACAGTAAAAATTGCACAAGGGAACCCACATAACACGTAATTCCAAGAGTATTTCTAAATAGGAGGAGAAATGAGAGTACAGAAGACAAACAGCTACAGCCATACAGAATTCACTTTAAAATACAAGCTGACCAAACCTTCATCCTTCTCAAGGGGTTTGAGTGTCTCCTTAGAAGCCTCTGTTTCAGAGAACATGCTGTTACTTTCCTCCATCTTTTGCAAGCTCTCTAATGCTGTGCTATGCTGAGTCAAAGCTCTCAGAAGAGAGATACCATTCACCAAATCTGGGAGACCTGAGACTGCCGTGCATTTCAGGCAATCCACCCCTATTGTTTCACCTTTGCAGGCTTCAGGAGATGCAGTTATGTTCTCTGCATTTTCCAACTCAGTTTCTCCTACTGGTGGTTCCTCTGCAGATGAATAACCTGTTCCTAAAGGATCTGAGTTTTGTGACAAAGCCAGCAGAGGGCTACCTGGTTTAATGTCAGCACTCTTAGTATCCCAGAAGTGCTCTGAGCCAACAGCTGGGGATTCCATGCATCCAAACTGTGTAACTCTTTCCTCAGAATTTTTGTCCATGGCAGAAATCATTCTGCTGGGAGAAATACCTGGAACACTTCCAGTTGCCTCAAACACACTGTTTTCAGGGTGACATTCATTAACATTGGTGTCACCAGGCAAGAGATGAGAGTGCTGGTTTCTTATCCATAATGTGCCATTAATGGTGAGTGCTGCACAGCCATCCAGATCCTCCTCATTGTTTGTGGCTTCAAAACTTGATTGACTCTCATTGACCTCTTTTATGTCGTGTCCATCACTTAAAAGTCCCACTTCAGTTCTGGTGTGGTTTGCAGAGTCTTCTGCAGTTCTCCTGGCATCATTGTCACAAAGCTGGGGTGGTGTGTCCCCATCTCCATCAAAACTTGGACATTTGACTTCATTTTTGCTGTGTATCACTACTTCACAGAAAGAATGAGGCCTCGAGGCAGCATCCTGTGCTACATCTTCTCCCTGTAGGCAGCCTGGGCTCTGTGAAGGTGTCTCTCCCTCAGTGAGCTCCTTCACTTCTCTTTCACACACGTCTTCACTGTCTGTGTCATTAAAATCAAAAGTCTCCATTAGGCTAAAGTTAACCTCCATCAGTTCCTCATCTGAACTGCAGTCTTTGCCACGCAAACTGAACTCCTCCTTCACAATTCCAGCTTCAGTCAATGTCACGTCCCCAGAGAGCTCCGGGTCGCCAGACACTCCCTCTGAATTTTGTCTTGGATGAAGCTCACTCTGCATCTCTACAGATAAATTCTCTCTAAGCTTGTCAGTCCCTGAATGCTGCTCCCTGTATCCAAAGGGATTGTTTTCAAAGGTGGTTGGACTTGCTGAACGTGAAATGTCACCTGAGGATGGGACAAACTGACTGTCACTCGTTCTACTTACGGTGGACTCAGGCAGGAAGCAGCTATCTGTGTCGCAGTGATCTTGTAAACCTTGACTTAAATTATTTACCTTTTTGTCTTGTCTCTGTCCTGTGACTTCTTCAGCACCAGGTTGTTCAGCTGAATTTGGAAGCATTTCAGCATTCCAGTCCTTGTTATCACTTCCAGTTCCCTGCATAAAAGGCAGGCGCTGAGTATCTGAAGTAAGTCCTTTGGCAGGGTTGCCTGAAAAAGCTGCTAGGACGGGGCTTTTTTTGTCGTATAAATCTGCATTTTCTGCTGCCTGAAACGTGGAAAGACAACCTGTGACTCCAGATGTTTGCTCTCTGTGTCCTTGTGCTGGTTTAGACTTCAGAAGAGCAATTATCTGTGCTGTGCTCCTGATGTGGTGGGACACTGCCCTGGGACCAGTGTGCCCAGTAAGGAGAGGAGATTCTGGCTTCACAACAAACTGATCAGAGTTTTGCTTCTCTGTCTCCTCACAGCTGTCAACAAACGGAGCTGAAAGCAGTGAGGACACAGACAGGTGTTCTCTGCCACTGTCCCTACGTCCCTCTTCCTGAAAGCCTGCAGAGGGATTTGTTTCTGCATCCTTCTTGCAAATCGTAGAAAATAATGGAGAGCTGATATAAAACTGGGATGGAAAACTCCCTTGGCACTGCTTAGATGAAGGCAACACTGTTGGTTTTTCTTCATCTTCCACGGCTGGTATTTTCTTCTCAACTTGGCGTGGCCCTTGGAACCCCTAGGAGAGAAATTTTAAATTAATCCACGTTTTGTAATCAAATGTTGAAAATGGGGCACACTCCATGAACTCTATTCTGATCAAATGGCCTGAAAATATATTGTGATCAAATCCGCATGAGGATTCCACAGGTGCATAGAAACAACCTCAAGCCCTTGTGATTTTTATTGCAGGCTCAGCAACAGCAATCCTGCTCAACCAAATTTCCTAAGTGTGGAAAAAACACCTACAGGGAACACATTCTGGATTACAGCTCAAAAAAAAAAAAAAAAAAGAGCAGGAAGAAATTATGTATGTATTTACCAATATGTGTCCCTTGTGTTTTAAAATACATGTAAATACTAGACATAAAAACTTGGAACAAAAACACACCGTAAACTTCCTTTTCAAGCCAACAGGGAGATGTCTTGGGGGCAGAAGACCAGGTTTGACACCATTCCTATCCACTGCTGGAGTTTCTGCTTTCCTTGGCTGATCTTCAGAAGGCTTTTCACTCACTTTGACTGCTTCAACTGTGATTAAATATCGCTCACTTTCTAAATCATCTCCAGGAGTCACCTGGAAAGGAGAGGGCAGCAGTGTGTACATAATAGTACTATATAAGAAACAACAACATATATAATTATTTTAAATAAATATAGTTTTTTAAGCACTTACATGTAAAAAATTCAGGTATTTACACCTATATCACAGATGCCATATAATACTTATACTCATATATATATTCTAAAAAGCATTAGCACTTAGTTTCAATTATTATTTTATATACCGCTGTAATACAGTTTTTGCCCCAAAGGAAGAAAAATTCCTTGAAACCTTCTGCACAAACAATAAGATTAATCAATAAATAGAAGCTGTTTTCCCTTTCCATTATTTGCACTGTAGCAGAGTTTTATACCAACAACAAGAAAAATTACTATTTTAGCTACCAAACAGGTGTTTGAAATGCTGCCTGAAAGACAAACTACAATCAGATATAAAAATAAAAACTCCAAACAAAATATACCTGAGATTTTATAAAAATACTCTCCAGACATTGTCCTTTATCATCAAACAAGGTAGCCTGCAATATAAAAATAAGATTTTAAATAACCAGTTATTTCACGAATCAACTAGACTGCCACTGGCAGTCCAGCAGTAGCAGCTGATGTTAAATCCAACAGTGTTAAGTCTGAATTTTCACCTGATTTCTGCCAGTTCTAACCCTCAGAATTCCATCTTGCCATGTTTTTGATTTTTTCATCTTTTGGTGAGTGTATAATACCTGTTTTAAATAGGTAAAATGTTGAAAAAATAACAACTAAGCAAATGTTCAAATACTTCAGCAGCTACAGTCTTTAAAGTTATTCCTACTTAATTGTACAGAGTGTTAAAAATCACTCACAGTAAATTCTTGAGAGGCCATTGCTTTGGCAACACAGTCATCCAACAACTTATTTCACAAATATCCACATCTTTCCACAGCCTGAGAGACAGGGAAATGGTCGGGATGCACCAGAACTGTGAAGGAAAGGTGTGGACAAAAAATTACTTCTCTTTTCCCCTCAGAAGAAAAGAGTTAGATGCAAGACAGTATCAAACCAGTGGGGTAGAGCTGCTGTGGGCATGTTAAAGAGAAACCTCAAAACCAGTCTAACAAGAGTGCTGGTAAAAAAATGTGCTTTTTTTAATAGCTGTCAATATATTTTCTAGCTTTTACGTGAATTCATTCATTTAAATGAATGGCAGGCAACTCTGAATACTCTTGTTCAGAATTACCTGAATTAAAAACCCAAAAGTTTACTTGCAGAAAAAAATAAAACAAAACAAAAAAACCCCAGACCCAAAAATAAACACCCCCCCCAAAAAAAGCCCAGAGAAGCCGTCACCAGAATGATTTTGTCACAGGTGTCAGCTGGTCATGCATGTTTAACTCATGCAAAAAATAACTGACTCTCCAAAACCAGCTCCCCGTGAAGCCAAACCTCTTTGCATGTTCAAAGTTAGACCGCGATAAATTTTAAAATCCAATTCTATATACTCTTTGGATTAGTGAGAAACGGTTTATATGACGAAAAAGGGAAAAGATCCGCGCTGTTTCCTACGGCTGCCACCTCCTCGGGTGCTTCACAAGGTGAAAATCCCTGGAAACGGACACCCCTTTTAGGACAGAGTTATTCCTCAAGTTATCAGAGCACCTGGATGAATGCGAACCCTTGGGATGAGTGCCGAGGGAATGCCAGGGACACCGGGACGCGCCGGACGCAGGGACACGGCGCTGTCAAAGCCGCATTCCCCACACAGCCCCTTCCCAGCCCTTCATGCACCAGCCCTCCTTCCAGCGCCAGCGCCGCCTCCCAGCGGGATGATGCCCCGAGGCACCGCGGCCGGGCGGACAGCCCGATCCTACCCAGCGCCTCCGGGATCGGGATCGGGACCGGGATCGGGATCGGGATCCGGGATCACGGTGACAGCCGCCGCCTCCTTTCCGAACTTCCCGCCGCAGCGCCCCGCGTGACGTCACGCCGCCGCGACGCCCCGCGAGGAGGAAGTCACGTGCGCCCAGGGTCGGGCGCGCCCCCGACGCCGCCGCGCACGCGCGGGCGCCGCCGCGGGGCTTTTTTTTTTTTTTTTTTTTTCCCCCCCCTCTTCTCCTTCCCTCCCTTTGGAAAGCGCGGGGGGAGCGCGCAGCGTCGGGATTGCCGAGGACGGCGGTAGAGCCGGAGCCGCGGACGGGCCGGGCCGGGCCGGGCGCAGCCGATCCGGTGTCGCCGCGGCGGCGGCGGCGGCAGGTCAGTGGCCGGGGAGGGGCTGTGGGTTTGCCGGTGGCGGCGGCGGCGGCGGCGCAGACAGGGGGCGCTGTCGCCCCCTCCGCGGCTTTCCCGCCGCCCGCGCGCAGCTCCCCCCCTCACACCCCCTCACACCCCCCCCGCGCTCTCCCCTCACGGCCGGGGGTCCCCTCAGGTCAGCGCTGCCCGCCGGCATCGCGCTGTAACCTTTGCCCGTCCCTTTGACCGCCTCGGGCATCCTCTCCCGGTGCCCGCTGCTCCCGACGCGTGCGGTGCCTTCCTGAGGGCTCGTCACCGCCCCGGGGCGCTGAGGTGGCTTTTGCCCGCAAATGATGCACACACGCACAGGTGACTCTTCTGCGTCTTGGCGCCTCGTGTTGGGGGCCGAGGGAGTCGTGCTGAGGGGGCCTGTGTGGAACTGCAGGCTCTGGGCTAGTCTCTGCCTGTTTGGTTTTTTTTTTAATGTTCTGTCTGTGAGATCTGTGAATCGCTACAGCAGCAGCAGATGCAGTGGTCAGTACCTGTGCAGTGGTAAATGTGTGGTGGTCAGGCTTCCCAGGGTAAGTCAGACCTAGAAAAACGTATGTCACATTGTGGTCTGCCCCTTGGAGACCACAATGTGAATAAGGTGAGGTTCTACAGTTTTTCAGTGTTTTTGGTCTAGTGCAGCAGCTACCAGGGCAGCAGAGTGCTTGGCCTTTGTAACCACCTCCACTCTGCTTCCAAGTACTTATTCCTGCTGCTTCCGTCCAGCAGCTCTGCTGCTTGTTCAATTCTTTAGTCACCTGGTTTTCCCAGCAGGGAAGAACCAGAAATTAGTTCTCGGGTCATAAAATTCAGCTGTGTTACTTGAGGGTGAGATATGGTGAGGTAAAGGAGCTGGGCTGCCCTTCTGGTGTCATATAGGCAAATCCACTTAATTCAGAGTCTGGTGCTGGCATATGTTTTAATTCTAACCACAGAATCGCTTATGTTGGAAAAGATCTCTGAGATCGAGTCCAACCTTTGACGGATCACCACCTTGTCAACCAGACCATGGCACTAAGTCCCATGTCCAGTCTTGAACACAAATAAATCCACTTTGCCCCTCCTGAGATGACAGAGGGAAGGGCACAAGTGACCCACGGGGATCTGTCTCCCTGTGTGTGGGAACAGCCTTAACACTCATCACTGCCAAGTAGAAGCACAGCTTTTTCTGTTCGTGGGCACACTAGTTTCATGAATATATTAAATGCCTTACAACTGCGTTTAAAATTATGTATATAATGGGGGGGGGGGGGAGAAAAGAAAAGAAGAAGGTTCTCTGGTTTTGGGTTAAGAAATTTGTGCTGGCCCCCATCTGTTAACTCCTGTCCTTTGTTACCTCACTTTGCATAGAGAGACGTTTCAGGGCAGGAACTTCACTGCTGCAGCTCTGCCTGTGTCTGTACTAGTGTAAAACTGTTACAGGATGTGCCTTTTCAAGCAGTTTCAGGTTGGCTGATTACTTGCATTTATTCTGCAGTACCTGCCTGGGGCTGCCACTGACTATACAGAAATATTTTCATAGTATTTAAAGTATTTTCAGTTGTTCTTTTTTCTCCCTCATCCCCTGTTGCCCAATTTTACTTTTTAAAATGCCCCAAGCAAACAAACATTTGCATCAGTGCTTAAAAGAATAAAGTTTATTTTATATCTGCACCCTTTTTCCAGACCCTGGATTTTATTATGTTTTCTAGATGTTGATAATAATAGAAATTTGGTTTGGATATGGGTTAACAGGGGCATCTTTAATTTTTATCGAGCCTAGATAAGTTTCTATAGATGGGTGTGGCGCTGTGTTATTTTGATTTACATTGTCATTACTTTCCTAAAGTTCCTTCCCCATGTTTAATTATCCCTCCTTCTTCTGGCACACAGAGGCACTGCGATTTTCTTTCTTTCAAGGAGATCTTTTGCTTTATCAGTGTGATGTTTTGAGCCTGCTTTTGCTTTGCTTTGATTGTAGTTGTTTATCAGAGTTAGTGCTGGCAGTGTCAGAGTTGACGTGAAAAATACAGACTGTCTTACCCCTGGGCCTATGGAGATTGCTGCATTACTTACTTGGATTTTCGTGTGCATATTAATAGTTGGTATTTGCTCTGACTCTGGAGAAGCTTGAAGTACAAAGTAATTTTCTCAAAGCTTCATTGCTAAAGCACAAGGTGTGGGGGAAGCCCGGAATGCAGCTTGCAGCTATTTTCCTTCTAGCTTGGATGAGGACCCCTCTTCTGGGAAGGAAGTCCCAGAGCTGAGCCACTCAAAATGCGCCTTAAAACTAAGCTGTGCTGTCCATGAGCCACACGAATATGTTGGTGTGGTCCCTTAATCCTGTTCAGCCACTTCAAATATCCCATAATGAGGTTTTACATTTCTGATGCACCTCCGTGTAGCCCTCAGCTAAGCAGCGTATTGTCTGCTGGCTATTAATATAAAAAACTTGCTGAAGGGCTTGAGTGGAGCTTGAACTTGCTGAGCAGTTCTACCTGGCTTATCTTTCCAAGGTAACTGCTGACCTTTCACTATCTTGAGTCCTCAGCTCACAGCGGGGGAGGAACTGATCTCCGGCTGAGGAAGCCTGATTTGCACAATAATTTGGGGACCATTTCCATTTCGCCATCCTGTTGTCGAGGTGGGCTTCCTCTCTGATGGCTGAGCTCACGTTTCCCCTCTCTGCTGCCTTGGCAGAGAGCTGAGAAGGCTTTCATATGGTGATTGCGACATTAATTACTTTAATTTTTGTGTTAATTTAATTTTCCAAAAGCTGTCTGCTTCTGGCAGCGTTGCTTTGTTTTGCTCGTGTGAAATGAGGTACTGAAGTGGTGACTGGCAGTTTTCAGCTACAGCGAATTGAAATGTGAACAAAAGAGATGGATTGATGCATTAAAAAGGTTTGATGTTTTTCAAGATGAATCTGTATATTAAGTCACTTGCTTCTAGTTAGTGTTTGTTTTTCAGGGGCCTGATTCTGGAGTTCTGACAGACCTTAGTTTGCCATTAAAATCAGAGACCCTTTACTGAATTACTGCTCTTGGGCAGGGCCTTGGCAGATGATGGAGTGAGTGGTTTGCATTTTTGACATAATAAAGACAATTTTTAAAAAACAAACCTTACTATTACCAGATCTGCCATGATCAAGGTTCGTTTCTGAAGTGTGTAGTGCTCCTGGGTTTGTTGTGTGGTCTTTCTAATAGTTTATACTAGGAGTTAGGGGGAGTGGGGAAAAAATGATGTGTATCTTTTCAATTCTTAGAAAAACGTGTTTATGAGGAGGGAAATTACCTGCTTTTCAGCTTTAATTGTTGTGGATTCCTTTTAGCAAGTAACTTGCTTTTCTGGTAACAGGGCAAAAGACTGAACAGGAACACAGACTCCTTGCAATAAGAGTTTTTTTAAGATTGTATTTACCTCTCATTCGACAGAATGACAGGAATGGAGACTGAAACGGCAAGAGACAAAGCCATGGAAGAAGAAAGCACTGAGCAGAAAAAAGAAAGAGAGAAGAAGAAGAGGTCAAGAGTTAAACAGGTGCTGGCAGATATAGCCAAGCAAGTGGATTTCTGGTTTGGTGATGTTAATCTCCACAAAGACAGATTTCTCCGAGAACAAATTGAGAAGTCCAGAGATGGGTGTAAGTTTATATTCAGTACATTTCAGCCAAGAGTTTTGCTTTACTTTGTTCTTCCCTGTGTTGCTGGTAACAGTGACAGGTTATTTTGAGCTGCATGCCTTCTCCTGGGAAAGGCAGGAGTGTGGTGCTGCAAATCAGCATCAGCAGCTCAGGAGGCAGAACTAGTACTAGATTTAAAAAATTTTATTTGCTCTTTCTCTTCTCCTGTCATGTCAGCCCTAAGTTAAAGACATCTGCCAGGGTAGAAATGACTGTTTGGGAGACCTGGTTTTCTTTTTCCATTTTTGTATAATTTCAAGAACAAGCCATGAAACGAGTCATTTTGCCCTCAGAGGTACTGTACCTTGTTTTGCAGGGTAGATACACGCAGAAATTAAAATGTCACTCGAATTTGTTGTTAGGCATAGGTACTTTTTTCATGTTTTCTCTAAACGTTTGGTAAGAAATTGTGTATTTGCATGTGGGGTTACTGTGAGTCTCTTCAGACAATTTTTAATGTGGTTGTTTGGACTTTTCTAAGGGCCCCCTTAAATAATTAATAAAGTAATAAATAAGTAACATTTACCCTACATTTTCTAGAGATACTAGAAATGTCTAGATATTTATTGAGATTAGTGCTACATAATTTTCTGTTAAGGTTTTAGAGGCCTGACTCTTGCAACTGAAGTGCAAGCAGGGGTTCTCTGTGTTGGCAGCACTGGGTTAAATACTCAGTTGAGTACTGGAAGGAGAGGCAAGTTTTCAATGCAAATTGTTTTTGTGCTGTAAAACCACACAAAGGGGGGGGAGTCTTTTCCTTTCTCTTCAAAGACAACAGTTATCAGTGGGGAGGTAAAAGAACAAAATTCCTTTGATAAAGGTTAGCACAAAAGAAAATTAAATTGATGTGTACTTGAATTTTGATGGTAAAAATTTTCTGTGAATCCTTGGTTAAATGCTGCACTTAGAACTTGCAGTTTGTTTCGCAAGAAAACTAGTGGAATAGAAGACATCACCTGATTGCATAATTACACTTTTTCTCCCCCTAGATGTTGACATATCACTTCTTGTTTCTTTCAACAAAATGAAAAAACTGACTACTGACGGGAAGCTGATTGCTCGGGCAGTTAAAAGCTCATCTGTTGTAGAGGTATTTAACATCTCACCTTTCTGTATTTGCTGGTGCTGGAAAAGTAGTGATAGAGGTGCTGAAGTAAGCAATAATCTCATGGAAAATACTCATTTCTCCCTGCTTTTAGTTGGACTTGGAAGGAACCAGGATCAGGAGACGCCAGCCTCTGGGCGAGCGCCCAAAGGACGTGGACAGTCGGACTGTCTATGTGGTAAGGCTGGACTTGTGTTTCTCCCTGCTTGTTTGTCCCTAACTATAGAATCTCCGTTTGTGCATCAGGATTTTGTTGGGCTGCTGCTGCTTGTGCAGCAAAGGTTAAACAAATGAATAAAGCAAAGGCAAGTGAGCAAGAGCTGAGAGTGACTGTGGCAAGAAAGGGCTTAGTTTGGTGCATGGATTTCTTGTGCCAGCTTAAATCATTTTAAATGCTGAGCCAAGTGCTGCTTCCCAGGCTGAAAAGGTGAAATTTCATTGAGCTATTGCTGTGTTCACTGGGCTTTTTTAATGCCATTAGAGGAGCACCAGTGGCATTAAGAAACATTTACTAATTACGTTAATGTAGTTAAGGCTTTCTATTAACAACTAAATTAGTTTCATCAAACAGGATCTAGCTGTGTTCCCAAGTTTTATCAGGGTCCTTGAAACAGCATTATCTGTTTATAAGATCTGTTATTGCAAGTGCCTCTGGTTTTGTACACACAAACAACATTCTTTTAAAGGCAGAATATACCTGAAAAATTTTAACAGTCCTTCTAATAGCACACTGTCCTGTGGCTACCTTGATACTGGAATGACTGCTTAATTTAAATGAAAATAGCGTGTGTTGATGGCATAAGTCTGCATTTTGCCATGGTATTTCAGCTGTGTCAGAGTGAAAAAACTGGTACATTGTTGAGCCACTTAAGTGGTGGTAGCTTCGAAAAAATCTGATGGTTGAGCTGTTGCTTATTTAAACCCTGGGCAATTTTTTTGTACTAGATTTGAAGCCACTGTGGAATTTGCTTTGTCTCTGTTTGGGTTTTATGACAAGTATAATTTTTGCTATGTACCTGCAGCTGTTAGCAGCTGAATTAGTATTTTCCAGGCAGCACTGAGTTTTCTGTGATAAAGATGCACAATAATCATGGCCAAAATGCCAGCCCATCCAGATAAGGAGGAACTAGATGTGCTGTGATGATTCTTTCCTTAACAAAAGCCCCAAAAAGGTGGTTGGGTTTTGTTTCTTTTAAATACAATGTGCCAGACATAATATTTTCCTCACATGTTTACAGGGACTGCTTAGAACTCTGAAATACTTGGTCTGTGTCATTTTTGGATAAGATATTCTCACGTCATGAGCTACATTGTCTATACAGAGCTTAAGTGTGTGGCTAAATGTTTTGTAAATAGCTGGTATGTGGCTATGGGGAGAGTAGAAATAATCCAAGTGTTGGGAAGTTAAATTTCTCTGGAATAATCTGACTTTTTTTACATGCTTTAACATAGACTTCACTACTATACTATTATTTTGCACTCATCCCATAAAATCTTTAAAACTTCAAGTAACTGGCTTTTCCACTTAAAGCCAAACCATAACAAAATGTTTTTCTGAGTCTGGCAAAGTTCATGTAAAAAGAAAATCTGACTGTGATAAGTGTTTCCCTACAAAGAGAACCTTTTAGTGCAGTAACTTGTTGTGAAAAAAAAAATGAAGTAGTGCCAACGCTGTTGTTGTTTAGGCATGAATTTGAGAGTGGGATTTTAAAGTGTTCCATTGGGTCTAGTGGGAAATCGGTGCAACACGATTTCTCTTTGAGGGAGGAGGGGAAATGTTGAACTCGGACATGATGTCTGCAAGCTGCTAAAATGTGTTGCTACATTAAGGACTTTATAGAAGTAAAAACAAAAGTAAAAAAAATAGAAGTAAAAAGTTTTGTCATCCAAGAAGCTGCCTAAAAGTTTCTGCTCATCTGATGAATTAAGCTCTAACTACTAAACTTGAAAATACTGGCTACTGGTAAAAATGTTAGCAGTAGTGACTCTTTAGTGGCCTGGTGGAATTCTTTCTGTGATACCTGCCTGCATTACCACCAATTAAGAAAAAAATAGCTTGTGCTTTGCAGAGGGTCTTTTGAGACACACCAGTCCTGTATTTGCTCCAAGGTTTTAAATTTACTGAGACATTCTGTGTTGCAAAGATACAGCTGCAGGTGTCTCTCACAGGAAAAAGTAAGCGTCTAAATTAAATATATAATGTATTTGTTACAGGTGTATGAATGATTAGAGATCTGTTCTCAGGTCACTTTTTACTACCTGGATACTATGACTCTCAACGTTTTGACATCAATTTTTTTTTTCTCCTTTAGGAGCTGCTTCCCAAAAATGTCAATCACAGTTGGATTGAGCGGGTGTTTGGGAAGTGTGGCAACGTGGTTTATGTCAGTATCCCCCGGTATAGAAGTACTGGTGATCCAAAGGGTTTTGCTTTTGTTGAATTTGAGACTAAAGAACAAGCAGAGAAAGCCATTGAGGTGAGTGCTGGTGCCCCTGCTGCTGACATTGTTCCTGGTATCACATTGTGATATGAATGGTGTGCTCTTTACTAGGTCACCTACTAAATCTTAAAGAGAAATTCCTAAAATATCATCATTTGTAAGCTTCACTTAACAGGAGTTATGTTCCTCTTTCCTACTCCCAGACCTGCAATCAGTTCCCTTTAAAGATTTAAATCTGTTAATAACCTGAAGACTTAGTAGAAATACAATGGCTTCTTTTTTTTTTTCCAAATCGTTTGGTTGGCCACTCTTGGCATCATTTACAAGAGATCTCTGTGCAACAGAAAAATGGTTATTAAATTTCATCAAGCAAGCATGGTCGTACCAAATTTTTTGTATTTAAATGTGATTTGAAAGTATTTATGTATTGAAATGTGATTAGGATTGCTGGTTTTAACTTGAATGAAGAGTCTTTAAAGAAAGTATGATTTTTTAGTAATGTCATGTGCTTTTAATTTTCTTTCTTTTAGTTTTTGAATAATCCACCAGAAGAAGCTCCACGGAAACCTGGGATTTTCCCCAAAACAGTAAAGAATAAACCAGTTCCTACACTGAATTCAAGTAACAACACTGTAGTAGGTAAGTGTTGCTAAATTATTGGGATCAAGGAAGCATTATTAAGTTATTTGGATGAGTTTTGTGTCTCAGCTTCCGAAGAAAAAAATTTCAGCTGCTGTGTTACTGCAGTTTAATTTCGTGTTTCTTAGAAGTTTTTAATAAAAACAATGCGTGTTGCTGTGTTGGACCAGCATAGGCTTAAGTATGAAAAATCTTCTATAACTTACAAACCAGCATGACAGGACTACGTTGCAACTTCATCACCAAAACATTTTCCCTCATTTCTTGTGGTGTAATGCAATTTCCCAGACTCCAGATACCTTCCCATCCCTTTTGTAAGACTAATGATAAGTCACATTACTATTCCTCACAATTATCACTAGTTCTTTGTTATACCAGTAACTGTTCTTGGAAACAAAAAATAATGAAATCAAATCCCTGCTTTTTCAACCCTGCTTTACACCCACTTTCTTTTCCTTCTTAAAATACCCAGGAAAAACTTCATGTCAGTGTTGCATCTCTCCCATAGAAATGCCAGAGACAAGCATCTCATTTAACAGCCCAGTTTTATCATGATACATGCTATCATGATTGTTTTAGTTAATCTAATCTAGTGTTAAATCACGGGCAGTTATAAATACTGTGTTTTTAATCCAGAAGAAAAGAAAAAGAAGAAAAAAAAGAAATCCAAAATCAAGAAAGAGAGCAATGCGCAGGCAGCTGCAGAGCCAAAGGAATCAAACATAAACGCTACTACAGAGCCAGTACCCAAGTCTAAAAGACACAGGACTCCATCAGAGTGTTCCGAGATGGAAGGAACTGAGACTCCCAGGCAGCCCTCCAAAAGGGAGAAAAGGAGATGGGACAGAACAGAGAGCTCAGAGGTAACCTGGGAAAGCAGGCCAGGAAAGAGAAAAAGAACCAGCTCAGGAGATGGTGAGACATCAGCTCCAAAAGTGAAGAAAACTGCTGAAAAAGATGAAGTTGAACCAGTAAAAGAAGAAACGACAGACGCTCCAAAAGATTCCAATGGTAAAATATTCCTGCTTCCTTTAATTATCATGGTTTATATGCATGAATGAAAGGGAATGGCAGATACCCCTTATGGGTGAGGAGTGATAGGCTGGGTATAGTGGAGGCATTAGATCAGCTTGAGCACATTAGTGTTCCCTGCATTTAAATTTTAAAACCTGGGAAGGACCCACTGTTAAGGTAAGGAGCTACACGGAGAATAAGGAAGAACTTGCATCACCCAGGCTTGAAAATCTAATCAGAAGTAGAAATAGTTTAAAGAAGTTCATATCAATAGAACTTGAGTGAAATAAAGTATGGGTTAAACAGACAGCCTGGGCAAATGGGGGCAGCCCAGGAATCTAGATAAATAAATTAAAATACAAAAGGGAAAAGCTAATGATCCAGTTTGCTCCATGAGATGAGATAAGCTGCATTGAAATCAGATTTTGTGTGACAAGCACAGTAAACTTGGGTAGTTGATGAAGTGGATTAGAAGTAGTTAATGCAAGGAACCAGTAGGTATTGAATGTGATTTTATTGAGATAACATTTTAACTATGTATGTCAGAATTTAACATGTTTTTATTTGGCCTGTAGAAATTTCTGCAGAAGAAGACAAAGACAAAAAAGACACATCCCTTTCCAAATCCAAAAGAAAACACAAGAAAAAACACAAAGAGAGACACAAAATGGGTGAAGAAGTCATTCCTCTCAGAGTGCTCTCCAAGTAGGTGACAAATTTTATCTGTTTTTGTGATACCACCCAGTTACTTAATTTTTTTTTCCCCTCAGTAGTACTGGGAAGTGGCTGGCTGGCTTTGGAAAGTAAGTTCCTGAATGAGACTAATGCTAACAAAGTTCCCCAAATTTTTCCATTTGTCACACCTTTTACTGTGATTATGAAACAAATCCATAGGTTTTACATACACTTTCAGTCTCGGTCTGTGCTGGGCCACTTGGCAGTTTTTATAATTATCTCGGGGATCTTGTGAACATTGTTACTTTGTGGTAGCACATTTTTAATGTTTTTAAAATGTTGGGATGCTTATGTTTTTCTGCAGCACGCAGTTTTTTCACTTGTAGGAAGGATTGGTTAACGTGTTTTTATTGCCAAAAAATTTCTTCCACCCGATTTTAAACCTCTTGAATTATTTATTCTTTGTTTTGGTATGTCTGACAGTCCATCACCATTGCTAAAGTGCAATTCCAATTTTTATACAACAGAGTTGCATATTAGCAACAGTATTAGCCTGTAGCAAAAAAGGTTGAAAAACCAGAGTTTAAGTCTTCATTGCTCGATGTGTAGAGTTCTTCCAGCCTCATAATCCAAAAGTGTTGGGCTTTTAGGAGTCACCACAACTAAAACATGGAAGCACTTACTTTTTTAGGCATCCAGCAAGTACCTCCATGTTAAAGTAGAGGGGGTCCTCGCCGTCTTGTGCTGCAAAATTGTACTTTATGTAGCAACGTTTTTACATAATTTGATACATTTCCAGAGGGAAATGTTGAGGTAAAAAGGATTCACCACCACTAAAACATGGAAGCACTTACTATTGTGGAGCAAAGCAAGCACATCCACATTTAAGTAATGGGGGTCCTTTGGCCGAGAAACTACATAAATAAAACAAAAATGCAGAAATAAAAAACATACATGTACATTCCTTGTGAGAAGGCTTCGAAGATCAGGATCCACCGCCACTGAAACATGGAAGCACTTACTTTTTTAGGCAGCAGGTACCTCCATGTTAAAGCAAAGGGAGACCTTTAAAATAAAAATCCCTTTAAACGACTTTAGCCACTTAGATTTTAGCTTTTGGAGATCTGCTCACATCAAAAACTTTTCCCGGATCTAAAAATCTTCCAACTGATCTGCAGGCCATAAAAAAAGTAAAATCCCGGATGGTCTTTCAGGATTGCGATCAGGATTCACCTCTACTAAAACATGGAAGCACTTACTTTTTCTATATCACAGAAAGCACCTCCATGTTAAAGTAAAAGGGGTCCACACGAAAAAAAATGTAAATGTTATCAACGGAGCTCGTCCTCTGCCACCGGCGTTCTGAGCAAACTGCAACAAACACAAAGTTTTAGTTAAATGTCATTCAAGTGTAGCAAGGCGTAAAAAAGAACTGTAAAGACTATAAGCATTGCAAATACTTGCCTGACTTATTCTCCATGATCTCCTCTTCCTTCGAGGCGAGTTACCAAGCTCCTCCTCGAGCTTGTATTTATACCAAACCTTGCTATGGGATGGTGTTGCTTTTTTATCTCCACGAATCGTTACGTGGGTCTTTTGTTATTTTAATGCCTTTGCTCTGTTGAGAATGTATGATCCTGGGTGAGTCTGGATGCTTTTTTGAAGTATACAGTTGTCAGTGTTAACAGCTAAAACCATTACCACAAGATATCCTCCTCTTTAAAAATCCTCTATCAGCTTGTTTGATAGCGCAGATTAGGGTAACAATGAGTCGTTCTCACAGTGGCACTGCGGGCATTGTGTTGCTGTGGAGCAAAGTTCTCGCTGTTTGCAGAAACATCTCCGTGTTAAATGTATGTAAATATATAAATTGCTTCCATGGGGGGGGTACTTTTTAACCCAAATGCATTTGAATAGTGAGGAATGTCCTTATCTCGGTAGGTTTTCGGTGAGTTTAACCAGTTGTTGATTTTCCATCAATGATTTTTTTCTAGAAAATGAGTGACTTGATTCTTAATATAGTGACAAAGGAGCGGGTTCACTGAACTAATTCAGTGAATTGAGAGTTCACTGTCTCAGAATTAACTCTGAATTTAGTGCCTGTTCTCAGTGTAGTTCCAGTGGAAAACAAACTGTTCTCTATGCTGTCTGAATATTTAAAGCAAATTTGAAAGCCACTCTGTTGGAATGATAGGTTCAGATTGTTGGAACTCTCTTGGATTATTAAAATTGAACCAAAGTAATGGGAAATTCACTTAGGGACAAGATGGGATTGGACTGAAGTTCAGGGAGATCTCTAATGGCAGAATGGTCTGCACTGTCTGCAAAGTCCACCTAAAGTTGTTTGTAACCTGTGGAATTATCGTTAAGTTTCTAAACATCAGTATCTTGTTTGCAACTGACGTCTTGTGCCTGTGTTGCTGCTTTTAGGACTGAATGGATGGATTTGAAGCAAGAATATTTGGCCCTGCAGAAAGCCAGTATGGCCTCCTTAAAGAAAACAATGTCTCAGATAAAACCGGAGCCCGTGGGAGAGATGGAAACAGAATCTGGTGTGCAGAAATCTGAAAATGACAAAAGTAATCCTGGGTTTTGTTTTGTTTTCTTCGTGTTTCTAGTATGCAAGCAGAAGTGGTGCAAGACCCTGATCTTGCAGAAACACTGCCACAAGGTTTTATTTTGTAAAATGCTGCTGTTTTCTCAAAATGTCAGATAGTAAGAGCAACCCCCTGTACTTAGGTGGATTTGGGAGTAAGGAGTTATATAAAAAAAAAAATTAAAGTGATTTTAGCGTATTTCAGTAACACTTTCCAGGCTTACAGATGTATTGAGGTAATTCTCATTAGAAAGCCTCAGAGAAGTGAATCAACAATCAGCCTTTTTTTGATGCTGCAGCTTGGGCCCGACCTGCTTGGGTTTAACTGTACCAGAGATATGCCAAAAACCAACTTGGAATTGGGCTTTATCAGCTCTGTAGATAAGAGGAGCTTTGGAATTATGTCCTCGTAGTTAAATTTCTACCTTTTTTTCAGGTTTAGAGTTCTTCTTTATTTTATTTGCTCTGAATGCTCTGTGCTTCTCTTCAGTAACTTCAACACTGATGTTCCAGTGGCCCTCTGCATGTTTTCAGTCACTCTAGAACTGAGGGTTACTATTGGTACAATATAAAAAATATTCTTATAGGAAGGACCCTGTGGACTATAAAAATTTCTTTAAGACTTTTCTTGAAGCTGTTTTTTTTTTACTAAAATTGACCTGAACCTACGGACAGTCTTGATCCTTCATTTAATAAACATCAATCTGCAGTAACAATATTTGACGCTTGTTTACGTTGTTCTGTGCTTTCATAACTTTTTAATTTTTTCAACCTAGTAATGTAAAAACTTTTTTCTATTTTTTTTTTCCACGCTGTTTTTAACTTGACCAGCCACCAGTGAAGATGGTGCCCCTCCCGCCAAGGCCAACACAATGGGGCCTCAGTTCGTCAGCGGAGTAATTGTGAAGATCATTAGCACCGAGCCCCTGCCGGGCAGGAAGCAGATCAAGGTAATGCCTTTGTAACCTCAGGGCAGCTGTTAGCCTTTCCTCTTACCCTGCACCCAGATGTTTGAATATTGAATACCATTTCACCCAGTCTCACTGATTATTTTGTTTTTCCATCTATTTGGCCAGTAGCTGTGTACAGATTCTTCTTTAGTACCTGTTAATGGCAGATTTTTCAATGGCAAAATAGACTAAGGACGACAAAGTAAAACCAAGCCTTTAGTGTGCTTGGAGCAATGTCAAGTTTGTAATGAAAATATTGAGGAGAATAAGCAATGCTCTGGTGCTTTCCAGTTTAAGAAAAGGAGCTGGAGACTGCTGCAGTGTTCTACATTTGTCACTGTGCCAGTCATCCTGACAGGAGAGCTGTAAAAGTATATATGTGGGTTTTTTTAAAGTTTATGGTGTTTTTATCTGTAACAGGAATTTGGGAGCAGGAGAATGCTCTCTGCATGAGAAACTAATTTTCCTCCTTTCAATAAGAATTTTACAATGACAAAAACTCCATTTCAGGGAGAGTGACAGCAGTGGAACTTGTTGATTCAGTCACTTTTTTCCTAATACAAGTGCTTGTTTTTCTCAATTTAAAAAGTTTTAGATACCTTCGGTTACGTGTGATGACACAAAAGTTACCCGCACTGAGTAGAATGTTTCTTCATAAGAAAAATACCAGTTTTAGGCAGCATCCTTTTGAAATGGAAATATTAAGAGTTTTCCAAGGAAATAACAGGCTTTTTCCAGATCCTGAATTTTCCGTTAATGTTACGCAGGACGTTTTCTTTCCCGAATTGCACTTTAGGATGAGTAAGAGCTGGAAAGAATTTGAACAACTTGAACTCAGGTTGGTGCACATATCCAGACCACTCAGGACAATGAGAGAATGGTTTAAAATGCGAGTTCTGATACTGTTTATCAGACATTTATAGCCGAGGAGGCCATTTCGAGTCACCCGCTGCTTGCAGATGTGTGAGGCTTGATGTGTACATGAACCTAAGCAATATGAGAGACTCTCACTGAAAACCCTCATCTCACTGGTGTGGTGGGGTTTCAGCTTAATCTGCCTAATCTTTCTCGGTGTAGCTGGAGGCAGCTGGTGCAGCCTGAGTGCTGGAGACGCTGAGAGAATGCAGCACAGGTTGTCCCTGTAACCTCTGAGGGCCCCTTTGAGTGCAGGATACACCTCACTGGGTTCAGGTTGTGTCACACCTTAATATGTTGTGGGCAAAAGGAAAGGTTACTATTTAAATAGCAGAAAAATGAAATGTTTTTGGTACTTCTTTCCTTTCTTTTGTGTTTTTCTGGCCATACTAGTTGCATAACTGTGGAAGGCAGAAGTGCAACCAGACCTGGCTTTGCTGTGTTACTGGACTATGAGGTGCAGCAAAAGGCCACAAAGCAGTGCTTCCAGGGTTTTTTTTTTTCCCCTCAGACTTCCAGAACTGATCTGCATTTC
Source organism: Monarcha castaneiventris obscurior (assembly GCA_026261815.1). Taxonomy (NCBI): domain Eukaryota; kingdom Metazoa; phylum Chordata; class Aves; order Passeriformes; family Monarchidae; genus Monarcha; species Monarcha castaneiventris. The sequence continues at coordinate 1,575,197 of JAMPIT010000622.1, forward strand.
TCGTGGTATGGAAGCAATTATGCATGCCACACAACCTGGAAAGGTCTTTGCAGAGTAGTTTAGATATTATTTTGATATTTTAATTTTACACTTCACTGCTTCCCTATTTTGCTCTTGAGGTGCTCCTCAGAGCGACTAGCTTTTGCCAGCTCTAGGGAGCTATTTGGTTTGTTTTAGTTTTCCATGAAATCCTGACTTTGGGATAACAGAATAAGGCTGGAAAGTAGCTTTTGTCGGCTCTCAAATGATCTTAACAGTGTTGTCACTTAATTTTTGTTCTGTTTTAAGGCTGCCCTTGGTAGAGGAGGGTTAAAAGCAGTGTGTGATTCCTGAATAGAAGCATCTTACTTGGGCTGCCTGCTGTGAATGAAATTGACTAGGAATGTGTGGTCCTACTTAATTTCCCTAACAGCAGGAATTACAAGTGAAGTACTTCATCTGCAAGAGCATTTGTGGCTCTTTTCCCTTCAGCTGTCAGTGAAAATTTTCAGGCAAAGGTCACTTCATGGAGTTGTTCTACTACTACTACTCCTTTCTCAAATAATCTGCCATGAATGAGCTTGCTTTCATGCATTTAATGTGTAGAATCAAGCTCGATATTTTTGTGTTAGGCTGAGATCTTTAAATGTTATAGTGCACAGTTTTTACTTTTGAAAAAAATCAGATACAGTGCTGAAATAAAGGGGTGATGCTCCATTAGTAAAATGTTACCACAACATTTCCAGGAATTACTGCTTTAAATTGTTGATGGAGGGCACGATGAGAGATAGATGGGTAGAAGTTGCAGGCTCATAAATCAGAATTCAGCTATAACCTTCTTAGGAAAATATGTTAATACAATATTCTTTGACAAGGGATTGATCGATTAAATGACAAAGTTCACTTACTGCCTCCTACTTCATGACCTTTTTGAAAATGTTAATGACCTCCAAATGGAACGGTCAAAAGTCAGTCTTTTTATATTCTCTTTTTGAAGGCTGATTTATGGTGTGTGTTGTCTCATGCTTTGGCAGGATGCTCTGGCAGTGCTGGCTGAGGTGGCTTACGTTGACATGCTGGAGGGAGACACCGAGTGTCACGTCCGTTTCAAGGCTCCTGAGGATGCACAGACCGTCGTGAAATCACACAAAGAAATACAGATCAAAAACAACTGGAAATTCGAAGTTCTCACTGGTAAGACTTCTTTTTTTTTCATGGAAGTGCAGGAGAAGCTGTAAGTACTGCGAAAGGGATCGTTCCTGGTGGATTTATGGATATATTTAGATATCTTGGGGGAAAAGATTGCATGTTCAGTTTGGTTTTTTTTTCTGAGAATCTTCTCATTTTCAATTAATGTGAAATTGGTAAAACTAAAAGGGGTTTTATGCCAACATTCAGAGGAAAATAATTATTTTTGCTTGCTATTACAAGCTTAATTCTGTTCTTTTTAGATGGATTTGCTTCACTTTCAGTGGCAAAGGACTATAGAACTTAATTCACATTTCAGCTTTATGAATAGAACATTCTGATAATGAAAAAGAATTTTAAAGGAAGACTTTCTTGAAAATACTGAGTATGTGTGTGAAATGAAATAGCAAGGATCTAACAGCATGGATACATGTAAAGTGGGTTTAGCACTTACCTACTAATTGGTCTTTATTTTTCAGGAAGTTGAATAATTTAGGCCAGAATAAGCCTTTTTTTTAAAATGTATTTACAAAAAAGTTGTTCTCTAAGGTTCTTAAGGGCTTTACTTTTGAACTTCATTTTAATGTGTGTTATTTCTTTCTGAAATTACTGTGCTGTTCTAAATTTGTATCTTGTATTAGACTAGATTACTTTGCCAAATGTGGAGAAGCCTCTTTGTGGAATTGAGGGATAGAAAAAACAGGAAGTCGCTCACACTTGGTGTATTCGTAGGACTTTTGTATTCAAAAGATGCACCAAAAATTGTAAATATGCAAAAAAAACCTCCCAGGTTAAACAATCAATATGAGACTCGTCCCATCTGTATATTTAAATATTTTATATTTATTATGTTTATTATTTTTTATGTATTTAAATATTTTACCCCACTCCTGCCCAAATCCTCATATAGGGCCCAGTCTCATGGATGCAGGGATGTAGACTCCCCAAAATGCCAGTTAAGGATTGCAGAAGGAGAAGCTTTGATGGAAGCATTAACCTTCGTGATCATATCAAAGTTAATTGGAGTTTGAGACTCAGTGAGTCCCGCTAATGTCATTTGGAGATAGATTTGTCTCCAGTGTGCTCTGTGTTTCAGAGATCCAGAAATAACCTCAAATTTTGTGTTCTACAGCTGTGTGCTCTGTGTCCAATTGTTTGTCTCTGGTTTTGTATCCTTACATAAGAGTGCAGTAGGAGATTAGGAGTAAGTACTACATTGTAGGAGCATTCCATTCACAGTCTTAAGATTTATTTTTTTCTAACTGGCTCATTAAAATGAGAATGGAAAAGCTTTCCAGGAATGCACAAGGGACTCAGAGTAAGGATTTTTGCTTTTCTTGGTGGCAGAAGGTGAGAGATGAAAAAGAAAGAATCTAATGCTCCCTACAGCAAGGACTAAACGTTTCCCAGTAGTATTTTACTCTTCAGGATTTGACTTTTAGTATCTTCAGCTTGGCATCTGGCAAGATGGTAAGCATCTGTGATCATGTTTAGATGTTAACTTTCCCAGGAATCTTTTCTAAGATCATTCAGAAACTTCCCTGTGGCTGAAGATGAACCCTGAGACCATGAAAATAATATCACAGAATTCCCATTGTGATAATTACATCACAAACCAGAAGGAAGAGTGGTGAACTGCTGCTCCCCTGCAAAGGAGATGCTGAGAAAAGCTGCAGAATTACTTGCTTTTGTATTGCTGCCCATGTTCAAATATTCCTGACAGCTCGTGGAGACCTCAGGCAATGATTTTGATGAAACAAAACGGTCTCAGTTGTTCTTACAGTAATTACTTTTTTTTTTCTCCTGTTTGGTAGCTGTTTAAAATGAGTCAGAGGTTGAGTACATCAGTAAATCAAAGGGGCCTCCATGTGCTGTGGTGAAACTTCAGCTAAAGCTCAGCTCCTTTTGCTGATGACATGTAGAGAGCAATTCTATATGGCTTCTGTGGATAGGAAATGTAAGACTACTGGGGAAATACTTGTTGGGTTTCCCTGAAAGGTATGTTCATGAGTGTTTACCTTAGGAAGGATTTCATCCACTTCTCATGGCTACTTTTATTGACACTCCTCAATGTTCGTTTTCCCCCAAGGTGACCATGAGCAGCGTTACTGGCAGAAGATTTTGGTGGACAGACAAGCTAAGCTGAACCAGCCTCGAGAAAAGAAGCGGGGTACTGAGAAGGTAACCTGCAAATCACAGCTTTTACCTGTGCAGCCATGGCTGAAAACATGACACTGTTTCTGCATTGCTCCACGGTTTTTGATACTCTGACTGTGTATTTAATTCTGGTAAATCACTCCCTACTGACTTAGCAAGCAGGAATTTACAGCCACAAAGTAGAGAGTGTGGCTGTCTTGCTCCAGTTGACAAGTGCAGGGCTTGTCTTAACAGGGGCAATTGGAGAAAGTTAACTCCATGACTAAAGGCCTGAACTTAATTTGTAAGCTGGATTTCTTTTCACACGCTGTCTGGATGAGCTCATTAGTAAGTTAAGTAGTCTTGATGTGCTCTAGTGAAATCAAGTCTAGTGCTATACTCTTAATTCTCTAGTATGATCCAGAAAATAATTTTCTTGAGAATCAATCTCATTTTCCTCGCAATTACCATAATTTTATTTGTGCTGTGGCGAATGCTGGTGTGTTCCCAGTGTGGTCAGGAGCCTGTTCACCAGTGTGGCTGCTTCCACCCAGCCAAACCTGGGTGCTGCTGCAAGCATCCATAGCTACAGCTGCCAGATCCAAACTGGGGAAGAGCAGCCTTCTCCTCGCTGTGCCTGTCAGGCTGCAGCCTTGAGGGAGTGTTGCAATGAACTTGCAGGCTGCAGCCTCTACTCCAGCCCCAGCAGATCCTTCCAGGCATGAAGGGTTTCCTGATTAAGCCAAGTCAGATCCCTGACCTGACAGAGAGGAGCCAGAGAGTATTTCACAGACATTTTATTGCCAGGTTTGCTTCACACACACTGCAGATAAGGTTTCTGAGTTGGCTTTAGCCTGAGTTTTTTGCTGTGGCTTGCAAAACTTCAGAATCATCTGACCTTAATTATTTGTTGATGACTTTTGAGACTCTTTGTTTCCTGGACGCTAGGAAAAAAAATACTGTCCCGTGTATAATGGAAAATTTCATTGACCTAAAGGAACAGCAGTCGTACAGGTCAAAACCTTATCTTCTGTAAGGCATATTTTGCATGTCTTATCCTGTTTGTGGGAATATTCTTTCAGAGATCCTGCAGACAAATAAGTTGAGTTTTTTTAAACAGAGATATGCATAAAGAATTTGCCCAAAGGTCTAATTTAATTTTCTTAAAAGCCTAAAAATGGCATTGACTCGAGCCATTATTCTTTAATATAAGCAGAAAGGGAATTTGAAAACTGCAGTTTTAGAACTTTTTTTTTTTATTGCTGCCAGGTGTTTTTTTTTAATGTACTTTTACTTTTTTAAACCAAAGGTGCCAGTGGGACCTTTGACTTTAATTTTGACCATAGGAGCCCTTGCTCCAAGCTTGTCTTCACCTTTTGAAGATTGGTATTTGTTGACCAAACTGGTGTAAATTGGGCAGTAATGTACCTCATCTAGGCTTGCAAATACAAACTGTCTGCGTTCTGCCTAACAATGGCAGCACAAAGATGCAAACTCCTGCTCCTTCCCCCTGCCCATCACCTTGCCACACCGGGAGGTGTGAACTTCAAAGCCTGGGGAATTCTATTTAAATGCTAACGCTGTTAAGGAAGACATCAAGACAAGAATGCCTTGCTGCAGTCAGTAAATCTTAACCCCTTCCTTACTTTTTGACAGGCTGTATTACTGAAATATAGATTGATCATAAAAAAATACTTTTCTGTTCATTAATATTTTCCCATTTGAAAATTTTTCCTTAGTACTTCTAAAGTGATTTCTTTTGAAGGTCTGAAAGGTAGAAAAAAGTAATATAATTCGTAATTAACCATCTTCAGTAAAATATGCCATTAGCGTGCCTTTCTTGTCAAAGTCTATTCTAATAACGTTTTGAAATGCCTTACATGATTTTGAAATGGAGCTTTTTGTCTGTTAGCTGCTTTATGCTTGGAATTAAGGCATCTTATGTTTTCTTTCAATCAGTGTTGAAATGCATGGACTGCATCCCATCAGAGGCAACACACAGCGTTAGGGTTTAGGCATTTGAGGTTCCTCTTTGCCGTGTTTTCTAAGAAGTATAGGCCTACTTGGCTTCCCTCAGGATAAGGGTTAAGGATCACTTCAGCAGATGGCTGGTGCTGTGCCCAAAACCAAAGCAAGTGGTAGAGATTTTACTTCCTCTGGCATAGTTCCTCTAATAAACCAGATGTCCAAAAGAGATTGGATATCCCAAGGTTCCTCAGAAAAGGCCTGGCCATCCTTTGGAGCGAAAAAGGTGTGCAATGTCTTTTCCCCAGGCCTGGTTGATTGTCACATCTCTGCTCCCCTCTGCCATCCCTTCCCAATCCATCTTCCCTTTTGTCTGCTTAACTGCCTGATAAATCCGCCTCCGTGATTTACTGATACAGATGGAAAACTTCCAGCCAGAGCTGCCTTTTAGGGCAGTGCCACTTTATTCAGACCTGAAGCAATTCATCAGTCTGTAGCCTTAAACTCCAGACCTATTGGAGTCTCCCGTTGCCAAAGGCGGGAGTGCCTGCGAGCTCTGTGCTTGGATCCTCATCTCCTGGGGGGAGGTGCTGCTGAGCCTCATTTACACCTTGGACCCCCTTCCACAGGGGGAAGGAGGAAGTTTAAGAGGGTGGGAGGGGTAGTAGAGGTGAAAGGCATTTGGCAAGGAAGTGAGAATTGAGTATTTGTGAAGGGCAAGGGCGGAATAATTGGCAGGGTGTATGGAAAAGCAGGGCAGTGGGAATGTCTGGGCACAGCCCACACTCTCCTGCTGATGCCTGGGGCTCAGGGGCTGTGTCCTTGCAAGACTGGGCCAGCTCCCTGTCTGTGGGCCCGAGGGCACTGGTCCCACACCAGAACATTTTTCCCTGGTTCTGTGACCCTGGTGTCGATGGAATGGCTGGATCCCTGTTTGGATTCAGGAGTAGTGGTGTGCTTAGACACAGGTGCTGATACTGAATTGATAAGCTGGAAATGGAAATCCTTGAGGCCTCTTGCAAATTCTGAGGCACTGGAATGGAAGCACTCAGCAATATGAGCTGGGCAGCTCTTGTCTCAGAGCTCCCTTTCCCGTGTTTGTCATTCTCCATTCCATATGCTGAATGAGTAAACCACCTTACTCTGCTTCCTCTTAGGGTTGAACTATTTCAAACTGGACTTTTTAGGCACCAGAGAATAAAAGCTAGCCATCTTTAGGCCAGTTTTATTGCTGGAAACTGGTTGAGAAAACCTCAAATCTTACCTGCCACAGTAGTGCAGCAGCACTACGTGCACCTCCATGCTGTGTGCAGGACTCGGTCGTATGCAGAAGTAACAAATAATTTGATTTGTGTATGAAATTGTTAATACCTGGTACACTGTGCTGCCTGGGGAGCAAATGGCCCTTCCCCATAACACCAGCTAACATGCTTGAGTAGTCCCCAGAAGAGAAGCTGCTGTGGGTGTTTCTCTGTTTGTTTGTTTGTTTGGGGTTGTTTTTTGGGGGGGGGGTGGGTTTGGCCTTGGGGGTTTTTTGTTTGTTGTTTTTCTGTTTGTTTGTGGGTTTTTTTGTGTATTCGTGTGTTATGTATGAGTGTGTTTTTGTGTGGTTTCTTGTGTTGGTTTATGGTTTCTGTATGTGTGGTTTTCCATGTGATGGGTTTTGTGGGTTCTGTACATGCTGTTGGTTTTTGTGGGATTTGGAGGTTTTAAATGTGCCTTTCAGTGTATTTGTGTATGTTGGGGCTTGGAGGTGTTTTGAGGGGCTTGGGACATTTTTGGTAATATTTTTTGTTTGGGTATTTTTTTGGCAAGGTACATATTTTCCGTTTGGTTTTGGTGCTTCTTACTGGGTTTGGGTTTTTTCTGTTATTTTTAGGGAGGCTGGTGGATTTTTTGCAGGGGCAGTTCTGGGTTCTGTATGTGCCTTTGAGTGTGTTCGTGTGTTGGATTCTGTGGGGTTTTTGTGTGTCTTTAGATGTGGTGTTGTGTTGGTTTGTGGTGTTTCTCCGTGTGCCTTTTTGTGGGTCTTCTTGTGTTGATTTGTGGGTTTTGTGGTTTGTGTGTGTTTGTGTGCGTTCTTGTGGTGTTATGGGGGTTTTGTGGTTTCTTTATGTACTTGTGTGGATTTTAGGGCTTTTGTGGTTTCTGTGTGTGTTCCTATGTGAGTTTGTGGTTTCAGTGTGGATGTTTTTGCCTGGGTTTGGCGATTTGTTGTGGCATGTGTGTTTTGTTTGTGTTTTCGGTGGGTTCGTGTTTGTATTTGTTCATGTGTGGGGTTTCTGTGGGTTTTTTATTTTGTGTGTGGTTTTTGTGGTCTCTGTGCGTGGTTTTTTTGTGCTTCTGTGTTTGTTCTTGAGTGGGTTCATGTGGAGTTTCTGTGGTGTGCTGGGGGCATGTGGGGATTTTTTCCTGTTTAAAATGCCCCAATATTCATAAAGCACGTTTTTTTTTTTGCTGGTGGTCTAACCTTGTTTTTCCTACATCAGTAGCAAAATGAACCCCATCAAAAAATAAAGTTCTTTGATTTACTGTATGAAACTGTATTTTAGGATTTTGAAATTGCCATTTTGTTGTCTTCAGCCATTTTGGAAGGAACAAGGGATGGAATATATCCATGACTGTAAGGTAAAATCATAACAATATAGTTCTGCTCTAATTTTCCACTTCATTTTTCCTGCTTGCAGTTGATTGCTAAAGCTGAAAGGATGCGACTCGAGAAGACTCAACAGACAAGCAAACACATTCGATTCACTGATGACAACTAACCAGGGTTGATGGTGAGCTTGGAAGTGAACTGTAGGTATTCCAAACAAAACAACCAAAACCAGCCCTCACAGCCACCACTGCTTACAGCAACTAAACCTGGGCCCTTGGATCCATAACTCTGCAGGCTGCAAGCTTGAAGATTGGTTCTGAATCCCATTTTTAATAGGCTGAATGTTTACTGCTTCTGAGCCCTTAGGTAAAGCTTTTTGGAACATGTGTGTTATGAGATCTTCCTTTAGTTCACTTCCAGTTTGTTGGGATTTTTTTTTTTGGTTTTGTTTGTTTTTCCTTTTTTGTTTTTGTATGTTGAAGTTTTATACACTAGGTCATAAAATAAAATGCTTGAGAATTTCAGTTGTGTATCTCTAATTCTTCCATTTACTTTTTATGTGACTATAAACAATAAAAGTGGTTAATGCTGCATAAACCCCTCTAGGCCTCTTTTTAGTCCATCAAGCTGTTTCAAAATAGAGGAGAGTAATCTTCAGTTATTTTCAAGTGGGTAGGGCTGACAGGAAATCTGCCATTGAGGAGTCTGGAAGGAAATTTTCTTACGTAAAAACAGACTAAACTGAGTTTAGACTTTTTTTGTTTTTTAGAAGAATCTTCAGAAGAAGAAATAATATCTTTGGTACATCTGGTTATTCACTTGCAGATAAGTGTTCAAGTTGTGTAGTTCACAAGTTAAGATGATGATTTTAATGGCTTTAAGGTATTTCATGGGAGACTGGCAATTAAAAAAAAAAAAAAAAGTTAAGCGTGAAATTGCAATTCTCCACAAGGTTTCACTTGTGTTTGACTGAGTCTGCTGGTGGGGTAGGATTGAATGGAGAGGGAATAGCAGCGATCAGACTGAAGATAGCAGGAATAAAGAGGGGAAAAGTGCAAGATAAGGGACCAACGGTCAGGGCTGGAGGGGAAGAGCTTGGTGATGGTGCTTGGAAATGGTACATGGAGGGCTCCTCCCAGAGGGCTGCAGGGGAAACGTGGGGGAAGGCAGGAACTCACCTGTATGCCAGCCACCCCTGCAATATTCCTGTTTGGTCCAATTGCAGCGTTTTATTTAACCTGTTAACTCCTCTCTTAGGCTAAGTGGGTGAGAGATTGTGTGACCCAGCAGAGAGGAGCTTTCACACCTAACTGTGAAAAAATTTGATTAATGAATGTCTTCTAGGCATCTAGCCTGAAAGACAGGAGGTGTTTGGTTTTTTTTTCTTTTTCCTTTTGAGATTTGAAGGGAAAAAATAAACCCCACAGCCTACCCTGGGTAAAATACTTGGGATTTTGCAGCTGAAATTCCTTTAAGTCAAAAATATATCTGTGTTATAAATAATTCAGATCATAAATGATTCAGGCTTTTTATGTTTGGTGGAGAGTGGAACAGAACTGCAAAAGTATGAGTTCGGGGAGTTTTGCTGTTTTATTAATAATTCTTAACTTAAACACATAGAAGTCACCCTTCTGTTTCTTTCCATATTTATGCAGGTTAATTCCTTGCACTTAAACATCAGTTTTCTTTTTCTGCTTTTCCGAACTAGTGCAGCAATCCGCTCCAGCAGGGAAGGCCAGTCGGTGTTTAATACTTCCTGAAGGAGTTAATAACAGAATTTTTGCCACTTAATTCAGAAGTCAGGAATGGAGAGGATGGCCTAGATGTTTTTACAAAAGAAGCTTGGATTCTCAAGTGTGCCAGAATGGTTTGTATATTTTTTCTTTAAGTACACATGACAGTTAATTGCTGCTGCTGTTGTCCTTCCCCATCCAGCTGTTGAGTTTTACCAGCCCAAGAACTGCATCCCTAAAGGAACTTTGTTTGACCTCTAGAACTTCCCACACTGACTTTTTCCTTTCTTTTTCCCCAAGAAATACATTTTATTTAAAAATTCAGGATGATACTGTAAAATCATAGGAATTCTTAACCTTGGAGTGCTCCTTTGTTGTTGCTGATATTTCTGTCTCCCCGGACTGAGTGTTTTGAAATAACATCATTACATTACCATCCATCTGCCTGGAGCAGAACCCAGCATTGATTCTGCTCTTTGTGACCCAGCACGGGGCTGAATCTGAAATTATTTTTAGCACTCATATTTATACCTCTCTTCCATGAGTTGCAGACTGTGCGTGGCAGCAGCAGGACTGGTTTTAGTGGAACACACGCCTGATACTCCAGGATTACTGGACCTGCTGGTTTTCAGTAGCCAGGGGCCCCCACTCAGAGCATGATGCTGGTACCCCACTGTCCTTTCTACCTGTCCCTGCAGTGTGGAAAAGCCTTTTTACACTTGAGTTTGCACCTTTGGTTAATGTTTGTTTGGCTGTCCTCATCCTACCGTCACCTGGAGCAAACCTGTTCTGCCTGGTTTATTTTACACAGCTAATACTTGTGTTTTGGGGTTTTTTCCCCTTAAGATATTCACTGTACCCTAGTTTAAATCAGACTTCAAGGCATCCTTGAAAGCCAGCTGGTAAGTAAATTACCTTTTTCTAGAGAGGCTCTAAATCACATTAGAAAATTACTGTCTGATAGATGACAAAGGCACTTGCCTGCCCAGGTCCCTGAAAACATAGGTCAGTGTCATAATTGCTTTCTTAACGGTACCATGGTGTCTAATGATCCCGGGCAGGATTAAATCATAGGAATAATGCTGCCGAGTGCTGGAAAATAATTAGATCAGGTATGCTTGGGTGACTTTGAGATTGCCTGAGTGAGGCAGTAATGCAGTTACCTTACCTACAAGTGATGGCTCTTCTGGGGAGGGCGTAAGGAAGTTGCCAGTTCTCAGGGGACTCGGCAGCACACAAGTTTCCCTTAGTTTACAGCAGAGCCTGGCCAGTTCTCGTATTCATCCCTGCCTTTGTCGGGACTGGTGCTGACGGCATACTTGGCACTCGTAGCTGTCACCCAAGTCACACCAATCCCGGCAAAACCAGGAAAAAAATGGAAGTAGGAGAAGCTGGGAAAGCTATGCTGGCCGTTGCCATGGTGACTGGTTTTGTGCTGGACAAACACTGCAGTACTTTTCTCGCCTTGTGGCATTTTGAGTGGAACCAAACAAACTCCTGAAGAGGGAAAACGTGTGGGAGAGGGGTGAAAGGAAGGGACAAACCAGCTCTGGCACTGGGGAATGAGTGGTGTCTCTGTGGGCACAGAGGACTACCTGGGGTGTCTCTTCTGTGGCCCTGGGCACCCCTTGGAGGCAGCTGGTTGCTAGGAATGCTGTTTCCAAATGTTTCTTTGCAGTGTACAGTCCTGATGATTTGTGTGAAAGAAAGCACTTGGAATGCAGTGAGGAGTCTGAGTCTGCTGGGAAGCGCCCTTCCAGGATGGTGTGATTTAATTAAGGTTGTTTAACTACCCCTTTTATCATTCTGGGCTGGAGCAGGGACTTCAGCTCCGTCATATTTAGAGATTTTTGGGTTTTTTTACTCTTTTCCCAGACTTCTCATTCCCTCTGAGGCGTCACTACCCTCACTAAGCTGACAACTCCTCAAGTCCCTTGCTGTATCTAATCCTTGCTCTGATGGCCTGGGAAGGCCGGGGGCGAGGGTGGCAGCCCCGGGCGGTGTCTGTGGGATAAGGAAGCTCCTGCCTGGGCTGGGCTCGAGGCCCTCCAGGGACCAGCAGAGGGCAAAGCTGCTCCAGCTGTCCTGGGCTGGAGGCGCAAGCAGTGCCGGGGACAGCTGGACTATCCCGGATATGAAGCTGTGTACTTTTATTTTGGGAAAGAAAAATGGTCCATTTCTCCTACCCCCTGAATGATGTATGGAGCAGATGTGGTTGTATACCTTTCTACCTCTGTGCCTGATGCAATTTTCTTCCTTGTTTTGGTTTGTTTTTCCCCCCACCACCATGGCTGATGCTTCTGCTTCCCTTCCTTGTTACACACTCAAACATCGTTCTGTTACAAAAAGTGGCTTTTTGTTACCTGGTGCTTTGTATAGTATTGGTTTGGTGAGTATTTTGGGAATAGAGACACTCCCTCAGATCTTGCCCACCATATCTTGTGCCTCAATGGTAACTTCTTGCAAGGTTTAGCCTAGAAAGCCTTTTTTCCATGTGCACAAAGTGTACTTGACCTGTTGGTTCAGGTCTGTGTATGCACCAAAGTAATCTTCAATGTAAAAGCAGAACTGTGGAAAAAACACAGTCAGTTTCTTGAAAAAATTAAGCAAGATGAAATTAATTTCCCTTTTCTTATTGATTCACACAGTCTTTCTTTTCCTTTACTGTCTTCCTTTTATGCCTATTCCTTCTCTCTTTGCCACTGGCCGCCAGGATTAAAGGTGAACCCCTTTCCCTCCAACTCTCATCACCTCCTTACCCACCAGCCTGTCTGAAACCCTCCAGCTCTGATCCGTGTCCTTTTGCAAGGCTCTTACACTGGTGGAAAAACCAGAACAACATGATTAGAATCAAGGCAAAACATTGAAAGTTGTTTGGATGTTGAAACGTGCAGCCGTGCAGCCTAATTGGGTTTAGGCTGCAGCTATAGATGTATTTCCATAGCCACCTCTTTGCCTCAGTACAACTATATATAGGTACAGCTGCAGTGGAGAGTGGGTCATCCACAGCTTCCAGCAGGGAGACACAAGCAGAGCCACTTTGCAGCTTTTAAGCCTGAGTTTGGCACCATCTCCCCTGTTTCAGGTGCCCTGATTACCATTCCTGTGCTGTATTTTATATCCCATTTGTTGTCCGAGTGTTTTACCATGGACATGCAGCTTGTTGTTGGGTTGGAATCTTGCCTTTAGGGAGACATGACAGTGTCTCCCACTCTTTTAAACTCCTACTGTCTTGCTTTGTTGGTTGGGAACTCCACATTTATTTTGTCCTAAATTAAGTGTGTATTAATATATATAGAGAGATATAGATACATAGGTATAATTTCTTTTGTTGTGCAAAAGCAACAATTTTAAGGGAAATTCAAATGGTTCAAAGCAACTGGTAGCCGAGTGGCGCATGCAGGAGAGCCTTTCCTTGGGGAGCTTCCTGAGGAGATTTTATTGGAAAGGGATGGCTGGAGCTTTCACAATGGGGAGGTACAGCTGTGAGAGCTAATGCTGAGTGTGGTCACATGGTATATGGAGAGGATAACTTGTCCTTGGGATGTGAGGTGGCACTTTATGGGGGGAAATGGAGCTATTCCTGTTGAAGCTGGTGGTGGGGGAGGCAGGGAGAAAGGGAGTATTTCTAGAACTGTTCTGCTGGCATTCTGCTCTGGAAAGAGACAGCTTGCCCAGAAAATGCTCTCTCTCTCCACTCTCCCAGTGGGAAGGCTGCTGGATGACAGACAGTGTGTCCTGCTGTGTGGGCAGATGTTCATCAACCTGTCTCACTACGGTGGATGTGATTTTGGCCTTTCCAAATCTCCGTGGCTGCCTCATCCAGAGAGGTCCTGACCCACATTCAAAGGGTTAATTTTAAAACCAGTTTTTTTCCTCATGTCTCAGCACTGTCTGGCTTTAGCTGTGATGGGGATGAGAAGTGACAATGTGCCACAGGGGAGCTGTTCTTGTGGGGTTTGCATCATGCCTAAAGGCAGACTGGAAGTCTCCCAAGAGGAGATGACCCACCAGACCCCTCTGACAGCACCAGCTTGACCAAGCAACTTTGCTTCCCAATGAAATGAGCTTTCCGGTTTTTTGGCCTTCACCTCTCCTAGCATACCACGATGTTTCCTGAGAAGGACATGATGGTGGCTCTATGCAAAGGCAGGACAGACGCTTCTGCAGGCTGCCCTTCTGCACGTGCAGCCAAGGGCCATGGAGAATCTGACTGATATTTGTGGGCTCAGCAAGCTGGCTCTGTTGTGTGACTGCAGTGAGTGTCTCTTGGGAACATCCCGTGCCTGCTGTGGAAAAGGCAAGGAGCAATTATGTCACAGAGAAGAGATGTTATTTTTCAGTGAGATGGCTCTGCTGTAGGTGCTCTCAAACAGCTCGCAGGGATCTCTCAGACTGAGTGGACCTGTCAGATGTGTTGCTGTGGCCAAATACAGATATTTCCAAATTAATATGGCTACTAAATGGTTACATGAGATAATAGCAATCTGAGAAGTACGCATGACAAAAATCTAGTGAGACCAAATACTTGCTTAGAGTTTTTTGGTCTGATTTTTTAAATGCAGCAATTCAAGAAGCCTTTCACGCAGCACAAGAGCCTCTTCTGCTATTTCAAAGCTTAGCACAGAAAGTTGATGCACAGAAATATAGATGCAGCTTCTAAAGTATATCTTCTGCATAATATCAACAGCAAAATGAGGATCTTGACATTTGGACAGGACAAGACAAAAGAATAAAGCCAGTCTGTGGCTTTCAATATCAAAGTACAAAGCCCAGCATAATGTGACACTAATCTATGCAATAGCACGGGCAGCTTGAGGCCCATCAGGTCCATCTGATGAGGTTCTGCCACCATCCCATCTGTTTTGTATTCATCTGTCACTGAGACTCGGAATCACTGGAGAGGAAAAAGGACTGGCAATGTCATGCCATGGTTTTTCAACATCATTACAAGCAGTGTGGGAATTGCTAGGGGTTGTTTCCTGGTGCTTGTCAGGGGCATACAAATGGGGAAAACCCACTAGATCTATAAATACCACTCCATCTTAGGAGTAAATACTGTTGTTATCCATCAGGACTTTTAGACCAAAAGCTACAGTTACATTGTGTTTCAGCACTTCCTGAACTAGAGGAGATGATGGATGTTGGGCTTGGTGTGTCGGCTTCCCCCTGCTCCAGTCTGAATCCTGCTGTACAGTACAGCCACTAGAGAAAAGTGTACAGTACAGAATCTCTTAGCTGCAGTGCGCTGGTATCACTCCATGCACTTGTCTTAAAGCAAACTGGATGAGGATTTGGCTGACACCAGATGTTAGGAGGAGGAACAAGTCAGAGCAGCGACATACCCAGTGGGACTAAGGTTTCCTTGAACTCGGCACACATCTCCAGCAGTTGGCACTTGGAAGATTTAAAAAAAATGGGAAAAACAGATGCTGAAAGTTCCATGAAATAGCCCCTGGGCCTCTGGAGTGCAAAGTACGTCTTTTAACTCCTGCTTATTATCCCTTCTAGTAGGCTCTTTTCCAGTCCTTACTGAAGAGTAAATGCTTTTTCTGTGTATTCCCTGCGGGCTGCCCTACTTTACATCATCACCTTGGAGATAGAAAACACAGTCCTCTGCGGAATCTGCTTGTCACGATTCCTAATTTTCCTGATCAGAGGTGAGGAAGTGAAGCCCAGAGTCCGCTGCAAATCCTAGGCAGCCCCAGATCAGCTCTGCGTGTCGGGGGCTGCGGCTTTGGGAGGTGAACGCACCAGGTACAGAGAAGTATTTCGGACATTCCTCGCAGGTCCTGGCACGGCTCGCTGCTCCGACTCTTTCTGTGGAGCCTTTGTTCTCCGGCAGTTTCCATGGTGCTCCCGCTTTGTGTGCAGACCTGTCTGCAGGCAGCACTCTTCTCCATCCCGCCGCACCGGCTGATTTCCCGAGGCGGCGCATCGCACTGCGTGCCCGTGCTGCAGAGCTCCCAGGCATCAGCCACGCAGACATCCTGCAGCCTGCCTCGCTGGCAGACCTTTGGGAGCTATGGATTGATGGTTTTTAACAGAATTGAGTGATTATAGGTGAGAATTCAGCTCAGCTTTTTGCCTGTCACGTTTAGCAAAATCAGCGGAGGGCCCTTATCCAAAGGGGTTGTTCCTGTAAAATGAAAAAGCAATAGAGGCATGACAAGAAGGAGCAGCCATGCTGCTTGCTGCAGCACGCAAATTTTGTCTTCATCTGGCACGGGTGTGACAGCTGATGATCTGCAGATTAACACACAGCATCGTTCCCCTCACACAGGCACTGGCAAGGATGAGGTCGAGCTCCTTTATCTGTTATCTCGCTGTTAATTCTCTGCTAATTGTTCTGATACCGGAGCACTGACCGCCCTGAGCGGCACCAGCAGGGAGGAACTCCTGGTCCTTACGTCAGGTGCAGTCAGGAGGCTGAGTAACCTGGCCTCTGGTATTTATGCCCAGGAATAATATCCCTCGGGAAACCCTGAGCTTTGAGTCTGCTCTCAGGATCACAGTAGAGTGCTTAGAGCCTGATACTAGAAATATTTCAGCGAGAAAACCAGTTCCATGAATCTTCCAGGCCGTTCATCCAAAAGGAACTGGAGTGTAAAATCACTGCCCAAGTGGAAAAGCAGGCGAAAGGGCAAAGCTGTGCCAAGGGGAGATTGTTACTCTAGGCACAGGGGAGAGTACTTTAAGTGATGGGAACAAACCTGGAGGTCTGTGTACAGGAATGAAATTTAATCCAGGATCTGCAGATACCAATGAGAAATGGAACAATATTAGAGTTAATATCAAAATACAGAAACAATCTCTTCAAGGACACAAGGGCGGCTTAGAAAGAGATGTCATCACAAAAACTCAATACTTGGAGCAGAAAAATGGTTTTCTTCATTAAGGTGAAGCTTGTATTGTGTGTTGGGATAGAACAGACTGCTCCCCAGAGCTGGACATGGAAATGAACGGGTCCTAAGTCTTGGCAGAGGTTTTCAAGGATGCCTAGGAAATTATAATGCCCAATTAAGTAGGAACTGGTCATCCAAGTCCCTTAGGCGGTCCTGAAAATCGCAGCCACTCTGCACTGCATCTAATTTTTAGTCAGATTTTTTCCTTCTGCTTCCCTTTGCATTCCTCTTCCAGTGCCATCGACAGCTCCTGCTGGCACAGAGCTGTGGCTGAAGCCAAAGCTAAGGAACCTGGCTTGGAAACATGGCATTCAAGGAGCCTTGGTGGGGACAGGAGAGGGAATCATCTGTCCTTGCTGAGGCCATTCAGAACTGGAGCCATTTTGTTTCCCACCAGGCATCTTCCTCTCGCTTTTGGCCCACTTTTGTATCTCTGATGTGAGAACACTAAGCCAGATCAGTGGTGGAAAAGAGGGTTATGCTGAGAATGGTGGGAACCATAGGGAGCCTCTCTCCCCTAGATTAACTTCCTAGGAAACCCTGGGAATTTCATTAGGTCCTTGATTTCTTCTCCAGCAGCTCCGTTCTTGGCATGGGTTGTACTTGAGTGCACAGGTGACGAAAGCCCTTCACCTGGCAAAGGTTTGGGAGATAAGAAAGGAGCAAAAAAAGCCTGATTGTTTTGGAAGTAGGTGGTAAAATGGATTTGGAATAAACCAGAAGGGAAACCTAGTTCTGACTGTGACCAGGAACAGTGTTCCAAGCTTCCCTGGGAGCCATCCTCCAACAAAACCTTTAAATACCCGACATGTTGTCATGGCCAGAATACTGCTTTCCTCTCACCTGGGATTTGGTTTTCTACTAACTCCCTCTTCTCCACCCTTCTCAATAACGAAGTCTCCAATTTCCATCACATATTACCAGTTCTAATTAGTTCTCAGGCTTCCCTTGTCATCCAGATCCATCCAGTGTGTCTGTGGCCCTGGAGTTGCTGAGCTACCTTGCCAGGCTGAAGCAGGCTGGAGATGTGCTGGTACTTCCCAGGAATAAACCTGTTGGTTGTGCACAAGGCATTGTAGCAGGATCTGAGAAGGAGATGTGCCCTTGTGTGACAGAGGTCACTTGGACACCTGCTCCTTCTGGATGTACCAGGAGATGGAGAGTGGTAATGGAAGAAAGGCAAGCAGGTGAAACCTTTCTTTTACATGGATCTGGAAAAATGTCCTCTGCACCTGCAGTGTTCCACAAGTGAGGAATAGCGGTGCTTTCCCTTCCCACAGCCGGTGGCTCTTGTTTGGCAAGGGACATGCCAGGTGTTACGAAAGGCTGCCAAGGCGACAGCAGGGAATGGATGTAGGGACAGGGAGCTGGAGGTGGGGCTTAAAGGTATTGGCTAAATCCCGACGCAAGCGCGACTAAGTAGTTGTTAAATTAATTAGCAGGTTGGAGTAAATTTAGCATCTCCCTAATGCACTGGAAATCATGGCGACTTTGGAGCGTGTGCTTCCCAGGGCTACTTTTAGCTGATGGCACCGGGATGCGGGAAGGCTGATGTGATGACACAGCCCGGGACAGGGCATCGGTACGACTTTTGCAGAGGAATAAACGTTGATTAACAGCTTTCCAACACCTCGTGCTAAAGAACAAACTATTTTTGGAAAGGAACTTGAGTGAAGCAGCAAATTCATTCTCTGCTGAATAAGGGGATCATTTGTTTTAATAGCAGATTGCTCCGCTAAGGAGACAGGGATTTTGGTGAGGGTTTGTGACATGCTGCCTGCCACATTTAAATGTGAATGAGTGAAGGTTTCCTTGGGCAGGAAGGGAGGCAAAGGTGTAGTGAGCTCCCATGGTTGAAATTTGGAGATAAATTAGCATCATTAGTCACTGGAACCACTTGCCTAGGGATGGAATGAATTTATCTTAACTTTGTTATTTTAAATCGGTTTCCTGATGTGTATATATTAGCTTCACCAGCTGTTTGGGGTTTGTTTTCGAGGGAAATTGTATTCGCAGAAATTCTTGTCATATGTGGGAGATCAGGCTCTCTGATTATAGGGTTCCCCCGGCCTTAAAATATATCAATGTAGGCAGCAGGGAAGAATTCTCCCTCATTCATTATCCTCCCAGATAATGCCCAAAAGGCACTCGGGGATTTAAAACCCTGTGGGCAGAGGGGTGGGATATGAGGACAGTCACAGCTGAGGACACCCGCATTTCCTAAGAACCCTGAGCCGCGGGTCTATCCCTGTGTTTTGACACTTGGAGCCGAAGGGGGAAGGTGCAACACCACGCTGTCATTTAACACAAAACCCCCCGCGGGTTCGGCACGCGTGGGGCGTGGTGCGGGAAGGGTGGCGGGCAGATGTGCAGCAGCCGTGTCTGTGTGCGGGGGCTGTGATCGCGGGTGGGGTGTACCGGGGGTGTGTGTGTGTGTCTGTGTGTGTCGGGGGAGGGGGGGACGAGGCGGGTCCTCCGCCCGCGCCGCCCGCCGGCAGCCGCCGATGTGTCCGTGAGCTCATCCATCGGGAGCGCGGCCGCTGCCTCCCGCACCCCCCGCACCCCCCTGCCCACCCACCGGCCCGGCCGCGGCCGCCCCGCGAAGGTCACCCCGCGGGTCCCCGGCATGGTGGCGGCCGCGGGGGGCTGAGAGGAGGCGGGCGGCGGCGGGAAGGAGCCGAAGATGGCTTCGCCCGCGCCCCCCGCGCCGGGAGGCGGCCCCTCGCCCCCCGCCGGCCCGCCGCGCCTTCGCCAGGTGGGTGCTCCCCGGCGCGGGCAGGGGCGGGGGGCGGCCCGCGGCATCCATCCCCCGAGCGGAGCGGAGCGGGGCGGGGAGGGGAAGGGGGGGACGGAGCCCGCGGGATATGCGGAGGGGAGCGGGAGGCAGGGATGCGAGCGGCCCGCAGGTGCATGGGCAGTCAGAGGTGGGCAGGTGGATGGTGGAGCGAGGGATGGTTTCTGTTCTATTCAATAAAAAAACCCACTTGCCGTAACAAAACCACAGATCCCATCCCTATCCCAAAGCCATTGCAGGCAGCACCTGCGCAGGTGTGCCCGCACGGTCACACGCAGAGGGGAGCGCAGGCACCCGTGTGTAACTTCGCAGTGGTGCAGCGCGCTGCGTGCCGTGCTGCATCACCGCCGTGGCTCCAAAGGCATGAATAAAATCTTAATTAACGTAATGCAGCAATTTCCGAGAGGCTGCTCCCGCTCCTGCTGCATGCAACGCTTTTCCGCTCGCATCTCTCCCCGCGCAAGGAGGGAGCTCCGTTCTTTGCGGCGGCTGCTGCATTAATTTACATTTGGAATGGGGAAGTCGGTCGCAGGAGTTGTTTGACGCCTTGATCGGCGGGGTCGGGGTGGCCGAGCTGCTGCTGGGTGTCTGCGGGGTCGTTCCACGAGCACTTGGTGCCTCCTGAAAATGGGAGAGGCAGAAATGGAGGGACGCGGTGCCGGTGTGCTCAGTTTGCACGTTCCTGCTAAGGCTGTAATGTTACGGTGGTTATTAATAAAGAAAATAAGGTTAATAAAGGAAAAGCTGTTGTAAAGGAGGATTCCCAGTGAGTAATCTGATTAGTGTAGTATGTATGTACTCAAACATAAATCCAAATATAAATCCTATCCTACTCTTCTTTTTTTTCCCCCCCCTCTTCTATTTTCACTGGTGGTAGTGTTGATGAGGAAATCTCGGGGGTCTGGAGTTGGGACAGACGTCTGAGAGTTTGGGGGAATATTTAAACTTGTCAGTCCGCTTACATGCCGGAAGTTTGAGCTGGGCAGCTCCAGCAAAAAGGCCTTTGTGTGCGTTTGCTGATGACTCCGGCTGCAAATGGCACAAGAACAACTGCCCCTTCGACCCGAGTATTTTGGCACTTCCTGTTCCCTTCCCTGCTGGAAGCCACAAGAAAAAGTGGTTTTAGTCCTGAAGTCTGGTTTTAGGAGGGTGAATGGCCAGCAGGCATCTCTCCAGTTTATTGCAACCTGTAGTAGGTGTGATCAGCAGGACGGGTGAGAAGTGTTGAGGGTGGAAAAGAAGTTCCAGGTAGGGGAGGAAAGAGCTGGGGGTGAGGGGGATCCTCATTGAAACTGGCTTCTCTTTGCCTCTAACTTAGTCTGTGTGCTTACTGAGACCAGGTAAGCCGTATCCTTCCAAGCAGTGACCAAGCCCTTTGGAGAAAGCTCCTTTTCCATGATCCTCCTTGCTCCAGACCTTCAGTTTGCTCCTCAGCAGCTGCGAAACACAAGGTTACCAGTTATTTATTGCTGCACATCCAGCAGCAAACCTGGACTGCTGCATTCTCCAGAGCGTTCTGAATTGACTTCTCATGGGGTTATTCATTTTACATGAGAAAGAAACAAGTATCCTGAATAAGTAGGCAGAAATAACTCATTAAAAATTAGACAACTACGATTGTTTTACTGTCTTCCTCTGCATTTTGTCCACTCCGTATTTAGAATTATTTTAAATTGCATTTAGAAAGGAATGACTCATCGGTCATGTTTCTCTGAACTATGGCTGGGTCTGGTATTTATTTATTTATTTATTTTATTTTTTGCTGCCTTCAATAAAACATCATACACACAGCTTATTGGGTGACCTTCACAGGAGTGGGGAAACTCCAGGAATAAATTCCCAAAGCCTCTCCTGACCAAGGCAAAGAACACAGCACTGGCAGAAGTCAGTCTGTTTTCCTATAAATCACTACCAGCCTCCCAGTCTACCAAGCATTTCTTGCATCCTTAGGAGGGGAGAAGAGTACAAACAAAAGGGAAGTGGACATGTCTGTCTGAAACTGTTGTACTGACTTTTGTTATCAAATTGCACTTGTTGTGATAATGCTGAATGAAAACTGATATTGGCAACAAGCTGAATTCCCGTAACATGGGTGCCTTTGGGAGATCCTTGAGGTTAGTACTGGCTTGCAGCCTGGACTGAGCAAGACTCACTGAAGAAGCTGTTTGAAACAAATTGGTGTTTGTGGAGTTTTTACTATGTCTTTCAGTTCATCTAAGAGATCTTTAAAGTGTCCTTTATTTCAAATATGTGTTTGGGGGTGCTTGCAGGACTGAGGATAATGTTTACAACTGTGAATCTGTTTTAGCAAGAACTGTATTTTACCTGAAACACCTGTGTTGTTAAATTTAAGTTGGGCTTAAGGTACTGCAGTCAAGACAGCAGTGACATTTGTTATATAAAGCTTAAGAATGTACCAAATAAAAGACCAAGCTGTTGTAAATTACACCATGGAGACCCTTGTATTTGGAACAGGATGGAGGTTGTTTCTCTCAGCAGTAGTCAAATGAGTTATTTCCACTGTTTTTCCTTTGAGTTGTCAATGCTGCACTTGTCAAAAGGAAATTTAAACACTTCTCACAATAAAAAACATCAGCTTTAATAAAATTAGCAAACCAAATAATGTCTTGCATGGGAACACAGTAACACTTGGATACTGTTCTCCCACTGCACCTCTGAGCGTGCAGGAATAAACTGATGATCCTAATCCATTATCTGATATGGAGAGAAAGTGTGCAGAAGTGTCTTCCACAGTCATTTAAGTGATCTCAGGTAAAGTTCCTTGTCATTGAGCCATGTACAGCACTCCCATGGCAATTGTTATTGTCCTGTTGTCATGCCTTATTTATCCCCCTTAAATCCCTTTATTCCATCTAATTTTCTTTCGGTAAGACAGCTGTCTGTAAAATGATGCCTGGATTTCCTCCTTTTCCTATTCCAGCTTTTTTTTTCTCTTTTTTTTTTTTTTTTTTTCCCCACTCCTAGAAGATGGTGGGATGTATTTGTAAATCCAAAAGGACATGGATATTTTGGGGATTCCAAACTCAAGGTTTGGACTAAGAACTAGAACTGGAGAGAGAACACCATGGTGTTCAGAGGAAGAATGCTGGTGTGGATGTGGGAAGATGCAGAACAGAGTTCCTGGCATTCTGCTTGTCCAGGGTTGTTTGCGTGGCAGAAGGGCCCCATATTATGAATCCATCCAATTAATCTCAAATCCTCAAATCAAAGTTTTCCAGCCTGTCATCTTATATGAACTCTTCATAGATGTGTGTTAGTCAGTATGAGGTCTGCTCCTAGAACTTGACAAAAATCTCTTCCAGGGACTCCTCAATTTGTGTGGGACTGCAGGAACCAGTTTTCTTATTTTTGTTTTCTTTTTTCAAGGAGTTTCTCTGTAACTCTGCTGAATTTTGCCTCTTTTATACTCTCTTTGATACTTTTTTCCTGAAAGCTTGTATCCCACTGCACTCTTAGAGGTTGTTCATGCCCCTGTGACTGTACATATGCTACTCTTGTGCTTTGCTCCTGCCTTTTCTAATCGACTGCCCAGGTTTTTCCCTACTGCAGGATGTACTTTGTCCCCTACTAACAGTTGACAATACTTGAGGATATTTTAAGCTTCTCTTTCATGGGTGATTTAGACTGATGCCTCTCCGAGCCTGTCTTTGCTTTGGACAGCATGTTGTTCGCCTCCACATCTTTGCTGGTGCTGATTCTAGTTCCATAATTTCAAAAATTAGGTTTGTTTGAAATCCACCTTGAAATTTTCAAGGTTTCTTTGAACTTTAATTTGATGTAAGCTTATTTTTGATTTTACCTTCTCCTACCGTAAAAAATTAGAAGTAATTTGTTGGGAATTAGAGTGGCTTGAAAAATCAGCATAGTGAAGCACTCACTTAGGTGGCATGGCACAGGGTAAAGCCAACATCCATCAAACTGAACATTTCTATTCCACTGAGCTCTGCCTGCCATATCAAAGGGAAAAGGATGCTGGAAAATGTCTTCCCACTGAATTGAAATGATGAAGTATAAAACATAATGAACCTGCTGCATAATAGATGCAGCCTAATGTAGGAAAAAGTAATAACAGTGCATAAATGACTACGTGTGTTGAGATAGCGTAAAAAAATTACTGTGCTACAGTGTTATTTGGGTTGCAAATTCAAGCACCAAGTAGTTATAAACTAATATAATTAAGGCATGTGAAGATTTACCACTTCCATGAAAACCCCTTTTGTGTTAGCTACCAGTTCTAATGTACTGTGGAAGGGAAGAATTAAAAGTTTTCAATTAATATTCCAATTAGGTATTTTGTTGGTTTGCTGAAAAAGTCTGGAAATGCAAAATCCAAAAGGGAGAAAGACAAGCAGGTTCCAGGTGGGCATGAAATGTGTTTGCAGACTAAGTCAGTTTAGTAAAGAGTTTCAGGTGTTCCGATGTTTGTGCAATATCAGAGTGGCCAGCCCAGGTGGGAAGGGAAACTCGAGGTCCTGCAATTCCTATTACTCACTCCGGAGCTTGTTAAAGGAGAAATGATGGGTTCGTTTGTCTCCAAGGGACTGTGTTAATTACACCAGCTGGTGCTAATTGGGCAGAGGCTTCTTATACAGATTTGCAGCACCTGTGTCTGGAAGGTTCCAGAAGTCGGTGCGGCCTCAGTGGGACTGTGGGGTTGCTCCTGGGAGGTGCAGGTAGGGGCTTGCTCCGTTTTTTAATGTTTATTTTTAATATTTATTTTTAATATTTGTTTTTATTAGGAGTGCTTAGGGAACAGGTTGAAGTGGGGATTGTAGTTTGTTGCTGGTTTGTGCATCAGTTCTACTGTATTTCTGTTTGAGAGATGCTTTGATGCGGAGTTTGTTTGTAGGCATCCTGTTTTATATGGATTATACCCTGGGGGGAAAAGTAGAGGGTTTGATTGTTGAGTTGTTTGGTGATTTTTTTTTTCTTTTTGTTGTTTTGTGTGTGTGGTTTTTTATTTAAAAAATATTTTTAACTTTTTTCAGGGTTTTTTTTTGTTCAGTTTTTTATTTTTATTGTTGCTCTCTTTTTTTTTTTGTCTTTTTCTTGTCTCTATTTTTTTTTTCTTTTCCCTTAGTGTTGTTCCCTCTCCTACAAGGTTTATACTTGATGAAGTTAGTGAAGTCTGACTTTTGGCTGTTGGTTTTTCCAATGTTGTGCTTTAGAGACCAAAACCCTATGGTTTCTTAGAAGAAATCCCAGTTGGGGATGGCCCTTGCCTCAGGGGCTGCCCGCCATTTTGTGTGGTGTGGTGGGGGGCTTCCCGCCTTTTTGTGTGGGGCAGGAGGAGCTGCCCGCCATCAGGTTTGCGGTGGAGGGGGCTGTCCGCCATGGTTTTGAGGGGCTGCCTGCCATTTTGTGCGGGGGGGAGGGCTTCCCGCCTTTCTGGGGGGGGGGGGGGGGGGCTCGCCATTTTGTGTGGGGCGGGGGGGGCGGTCCGCCATTTTGTGTGGGGCTGGTGGGGGCGGCCCGCCATTTTGTGTGGCTGGTGGGGGCGGCCCGCCATTTTGTGTGGGGTGGTGGGGGCGGCCCGCCATTTTGTGTGGGGCTGGTGGGGGCGGCCCGCCATTTTGTGTGGGGCTGGTGGGGGCGGCCCGCCATTTTGTGTGGGGCTGGTGGGGGCGGCCCGCCATTTTGTGTGGGGCGGGAGGGGGCGGCCCGCCATTTTGTGTGGGGCGGGAGGGGGCTGCCCGCCATTTTGTGTGGGGCGGGAGGGGGCTGCCCGCCATTTTGTGTGGGGCTGGGGGGGGGGCTGCCCGCCATTTTGTGTGGGGCTGGGGGGGGGGGCTGCCCGCCATTTTGTGTGGGGCTGGTGGGGGCTGCCCGCTATTTTGTGTGGGACTGGTGGGGGCTGCCCGCCATTTTGTGTGGGGCGGGAGGGGGCTGCCCGCCATTTTTTGGGCACTGTAGGGAGGCTGCATCCACTTCTGGTTGGGGGTACGCTGGGATGGGAGACAAATAGTACAGGTTGCTTTGATGAAAAGTAGTGACTGCCCATCTCCTGCCCTAGAGGATTTGCTTGTTAAGCTATTAAATATTGAAGGAGTCATGCTTCGTCTCAGTAAGTAAAAAGCCTGAAAACCTACAGAAATGCCCACACTGTCCAAAACCCTTTGTGAGGTTTTCCATGCTGGTCCCTACATATGTCTGCTGGAAACACAGTTTGTTGCTCTTAATAGCTGTGGCTTTGTTGCCTGTTGAGGTGAGACCTTTGTAAAGTTACAGTAGGGCTTTTTGCAGTCCTACTGTATGACAAACATACTGTGTCTGTATTTAAGTCTTATTATGAAGTATTTATTGAAGAGTTGTGTTTGTAGAGGGCTTTAGGCTGTATTTTGGGGGGACCTGCTGTGTTGAGGCCACCTCATAAATCACAAGGGGTGTTCTCTGTCTATAAACACTGGCTGGGAAATGGGTTGTAGAATCCTTCTGGTTAAGCATTAATAAGGAATTGACTAACGGAGTGGGGAAAACACAATATGTTCTGTTCTGATGGCTGTCCTTTCTTTCTTTTTTATCCTTCTTTCTGAAGTGCCTGATTGTCCTTTCTGGGTTGGTGAGTCAGCTGTGAACACAGAAACAATTGTATCCAGCAGGATACAAACTTCCAAGATGTAACTGTATTAAAAAATTAAAAGTATTTAGGGAAAGGGGAGGGGGGTGCGAGCTAGAAATTGCTGTGCATTACTCGCTGGAGATTCATGAACTGGGGTGGGAAAAGCAGGCTGTGTCCTGCATCCATTGTTGATGCACAGGTATCTAGAGCTTTGCAAGTGCATCTGACTGAAACAATCTGCTAAAATTTCTGTGTAAGAACTTCAGAGCCAAAAGCTGCACCTTGCACCTGACACCTTGCAAGTGTCAGGAGTAACCCTGGACAGAAAATGGGTTACAGCAATTTGTTGTCTCTGCTTATGTAATTTGGTAATTTTATTGTATTTTTTGTTTGTTTTGGCTGTCTGGTCTTGAAGCATTTTGATTTATCTGTAGAACTTGACTGATCCTAAAGAGGAGGACAGTAAATCATGGGACAGTTCACTCTTCCTATATTAAAGGAATCTTTGTTTATGCAACAAGGATTCATTCAGCAACATCCCCCTGCACAACATTTTGGCTGTTTGCCACATTAACCCTTTGAGTTTAGTTTTGCTGGTGCAAATAAAGGTGCAGCTCCAGGAGATGAAACTGCTGACCTGTCTCTCCCAGGGGTTCTCTCTGAAGGGTGCTTTGACCACTTTACAGCCAAGGTGAGTTCCCACGACTTATGCGTTGCCTTTAGCATTAAAGTTGTGCTTGCTGAAAACCGGTGAGAAACTTTATGAAATGCATCCCTTGCTTCATTTGAGCGTTATTTATTAAGATGATCTGGGTGCTTGAAGGTGATGTTTCTGGGGTAGAAAGAAGAGCATGCCATGAGCAGCATGTGGGATGTGTGTGAGGCATGGATTCAGATGAGGAAATGGTGTGCAACCTAAAGTCCTGTCAATCTTCCAAAAGTTGTGAGAGGTCTTGGCATAAGCTAGAAGTGCTGTTAGAGAACTTGGATCTCGTGGGATGCTTACAGGCATCTGGTGGATGGGAATGTATTTCAGGCATTCAGGCTGGCTGGGTTTGAACGAGTGACACAGTGCTGTAAATACCCTTGTCGTTTATGTTAGGTCAGATGGTGAAGTGTTGTTTTATGAGCTTACCTCTGAAAAGATGGAGGGTGTCCAGACCTCGTTCATCTTTTGCAGTGTTTCTAAATGTTGTGGTTCCTTTTATTCTTAAGGGTAAAAAATTAATTCTAGGTTATTTATATATCTATATATGTATATTTAGAAAATAGCAAACTGAGGGCAGTTTGCATTTTACAGCTCCTCTGCACCATCATGAATAGCTTGTACCCAAAATCTTTGGGTTAAAACCAGCACAAACACCCCCTCTCCCCAAGTGCACTCCCACATATGCAAGTCCAAGAGGAAAAAATAAACTTTGTGATTAATTGTGGAGTGTTTGGTATGTGATCTAAGCTCGTAACTGGCTCTTGGATCCCACGAGCAGAACCCTTCTGAAGTACCCTTTGTAGGCTGTTTGAGTGTACTCAGAGACGTTTTTGTTTGTTGTTTTATCTTTCTAAAATCTGGCTTTCCCCTCTGCTCTGGGTGTGGGATGGCTGCCAGCCCTTGGTGACCCGTAACCCCCAGCTGCTGCCGCGCTCAGGAATGCGCGTCGGGCTCCAGCGGCACGGGCTGACGGAGGCTGCCCTTCCCTCTGATGTGTGCCCAGCGTGGGTGGTGGGAGCTGGCAGGGGAAGGGGGGCAGGACTTGGGTAGGAGTAGAGCTCTCGTGGCGGCACAGGAGCGTTTTGGGAACTCAGGCTTGCTCCGGCTGGATGTGAATAGCCTGGCCTCGGTTCAAGACGGTTTTAGTTCCTGCCGGGAGCAGCAGCTGGTCGGTGTACGGAAGCCAAAGCCCGGGGATTCGCCCAGCGTAGCACTCAGGGGCATCACATGCTGCATGTACAGCTCTTGTAACACTGTAAACTTTGGGAATTTTTAGATCCAGAGCATGTCGCTAATAATTTAGTCTTAGATTGCCTATAAATAGCTTCTTGTATCTGAACCTGCCCTTTAAATGAGGCTATTTCTGTCGCAGTCGGAGGCTTGCACTGGAAATGCTCTACCTGGAATCCCTGCTGGGTTCTTTGTTGTCTTGGTGTGCATTCTCTGCTCTCTCCTGGCTGGCTGGTATTTGACAAGGAGGATGTTCCAAACAATTTTAAGCTTTGGTATGGACACTGTTGGGATGTACCTAAAAACCAGAAAATGGAGCTGACACTCCTGGATTTGGTGTGAGTTTTTCTAACTAGGGTTCTTTTATCAGGGACCAAGAGCACACATGGTTTGTCAGATGACAATAATTGATGAAAAGATGCCATTGCAGTCCTATTTTTACCCCCCCCCATGCCAAGCAGAGTGTCAGCACAACCTTCTTCAGACTTTACTGGTAGCAAGAACAGGCTGTTCCCAAGGGTCACAATGTGCTGAAAGCGATGGATAATAGACTTCCTACCTGCTGGGTCCAAGCCTTGCATAAGCAATGTGCAAATTTGCGGCTGAAAGTTTCACAATGGCCTATTTTGAGTTGACAGATTTCTTGTGTATTTGTTTGCAAACAGTCAACATGGCTTAGGAAGGTCTTAGGAGAAGGAGCCCAGATTCCTGCTATTTGAGCACTCATCTCATTCCTTGTTACAGGAATAGCAAGCTGTTATGTGCGTCACTTCACCATTAGAGGGGGAATTTCATATTCAGCAAACCTTTGCTTTATATTAATCATCCCAATGGGTCACTTGCTGAAACAAGCAAAACTCCCAAGCAATCAACTTGATTTTTGGTCATGCTTTTATGGGAATGATGAAGTTGTAAGGGTGCAATTGGAGAAAATTTATTAATTTTAAAAAATAGAGTGAGAAGAACAGATGATCTTAAGTTTCTGTGGCACTAAAATGACCAAGGGGCAAGCCTTAAGGTTCTCAAAATGACAGGTGGTAAGTCAGAGCAAGTAGGGAGCCAAAAGAGTTGGGTATAAATATTGGGAAGTAAAATTACCTCTGCAAAACTCCTTTTGGCTCCAGTGGCTGCCAGTTCCCCTTCTGTTTGTTCAGCTCAAAGAAGGGAGTCTATATTTAGTAAAGCAAGTGTGTATGAAATCTATATCAAAGCATTTTGTGTGACAGGTTTTGGAGGTGGTGGTGAGATTTGGTACAAGGTGCAGGCACTGCAGCAAATCAATTGATGCTCTATTTTTATGATATGAAATTATTTAATCAATTACATACTCAGCATGGGCTAATGAGTGATAACCTCTTATCCCCCAGCCTCACACTGCTCCTGGCAAGTATTTTAGTTGATTCTGGTCTTGGCACTCATGTTTTAACTAAGCTGTTGCTGCTCCCTTGATACAACTCTTCATCACTTGACAAAACTGGGGTCTCCTTCGCAGTAGTATTTTTAAAAACAGCAGATTGCTGATGATTCAGTGCAGAGGTGAGGGGCAAACCTTGGCATCTCCAAGAGCGGTGTTGGGGGTGGAAGAAAGCTCTGGTTATTTGTAATGTGACCTGACGCAGCCTCTGCTCCAACTAAACTTAGTTTGGTATTCTCGGCACCTGTCAGCCTGCTTCTTGCTGTGCCCGTTTTGGAGGGGTGCACACAGTCCTAGACCTTTACCTGCAGCTGCCTCCCACGTGTTTGAAGGGCAGTTGCTCATCTTTTTGTGTTTTGCTAAGGGAAAGTTGTTTAAACCTCTTGGAGGATCTATCCTTTGAGGCGTCTGGAAGATGAGGAGAGAGCCAGCCTCTCCTATTGCTGTCCCATGCAGCTTTAATTTGAGTGGTGCCTCAGTAGTAGGGAGTGGGAGCTTTGGCACTGAACTTCATGGGGTGTGTAAGTGCAGCATGCTCCTCTCTCCCCTCTAACAGTTTCCCCTCAAAGTATGGCTGCATTGCATCTGTAATTTTTTTTTTTTTTTTCCTTTTCATCAAGGTTTTGCAGGTGAGAGATTCATTTCAGTCAGAGAAAATTACTGAGCAACATCATTGTGGGGTTTTTTTGAAATGAGTAATAGAATGTCAGAGTGATTGTGATCCTAATTATGATCTATCAATTTGAAATCCTAGAAATGCCATGTTTTGTAAAAACAAGCTCCTCGTGAACCCTCCAGCTTCCTCCAATACTGTTGCTATGACAAACCAACCCCAGAGCATAAAGTAATTATCTGCCCAGTCCTGCTGCTATTCAACAAAGATTTCAGGGAGTTGGTCGCCTTAGTTTCAGCTTGAAATCCCTTTATTTAGTCTGTGTTGCTTTTGCAAAAGTAACAAAATTCATATTAACTTAAGGGCAGTGAACTTTAGGGTTGCATGAAGGACAGGTTTTTAATACTTTTTAGTTAAGTTCTACTTCTGGAATGCACTGCCAATGATTATTTAGAATAAGTGAGCTAATGTTGCAACACACATCTTGATGTAAACTGAATGTGTGTAAGAGGTTGGAGAGATAATAGTGTAGCAATACCCATTTTGTCTTGGTTTTTAATTCAGATTGATTTAAAATGGAGTTTCTAAGGCTTGTACATGCAACCCAAAGAATTAATCTATAAGTGCACAGTGGCTCCTTGTTGCAGAATATGTACTGTCTTCGTTTAACAATTCCTAAAAGACATTATTTTGTACCTGACACAGTTGCTCACCTGTGGAATGAATGTACAGTGTTGTAGGAAAGGCTATATAAAGTCTTACTCCAAAGACAAGACTGCTTTTTGTTGAAAGATAATTGAAGGTTTACATGATGTCTGTTTTTTTGCTGTGGCAATATATGTTTTTAAAGATCTACTGTGCAGCATATGTATTGTATACTTCATAAAGAAATTGCAATGAACCCTCTAGAATTACTTTTCCAGTGAAATAGCTAGAGTAGCACATTATGACACGCTCATCTGGAAGAAAATAAATGGGAAAATACTGGCCTAAGGTACATTGTAAAGAGATATTTTCATATTGCAGGAAACGGAAAGGATTAGAGCAGGAAAAGTAAGTATTGAGAAATCAAAGACAGTAAAAATTTCTTACTATAAATGGGTGGTTTCTAGAATGTTTCTTAAACTCTTGGTATCTGTAATTGGCATATTGCCTGTAGTTGTCATAAAATAACCCTGACCTAAATGCAGTTACCAATATAAATGTGTTTTCTTTGATATAGGAGTGAAAAAATAAATCTTCTCCTTTAGAGATGACACAAATATGTATTTTTGGTCCCTGTTTGTAGGCAGATGGAATTATGTATGGCAGAACACTTACCATGGTAACATAGATTATGACAGCTGAGACATTGAGATATTTTATCCTTAAGATCCAGTGGAAGCCACAGAATAACTATAAAAGGTAACATTTATATTGCATTTTTAATTATGTTAATGACTATGTATTTCACTGAGAGCCTGTTTAATGTATAATTTATATAATTTATGCAATGTAAATATCAAATTTAGATGAACATAAACATGCATGTAGAAATCAGGACACATTTGGAGAAGTCCTTCTCTTCCAACATCTAAATACTGGACAAAGATTTGCACTTGGCATTTTGTGTTGGTTTTCTATACCTCCTGTGGCTGGAAAACCTGTGCAAATGTAATTGTATCTCTTGCTTGTAACTAAATGTCTCTGTTAAGGGTTATATTTTGGCAAAAGTGAAAGCAGTGTGGCATCTAGACGTGTGCTGCTTACATTACACCACTCATTAGACTGTTGAGTTACTCTGCTGTGACGCTGGCAAACTCATGTGAAAGTTTTACACTGGTGGCCAGATACAGTTGGAAACAAGGAAGCAGGAAAGATGGGAATATTCTATTTTCTAAGTCTAAATGAAATGTTGCAGGTCACAGGTGAAGTAACTTTTGTCTTGATTTAGGCAGCTTTTTATTTGTATCAACCACAATAGTAGATAGAACAACAGCAAGTTTTTAAAGGGCAGATCAGACTCCATGTCAGTTAAAAAAAAAAAAACAAAAAATTAGGAAGTCTGTATCAGGTTTTTGAGATGAGTTGTCATCAATCGTGATTCCCTGCCATGAGCACTCATGTCTCGCCTTCTTGAGGAAGGAACATTCAGTAATCCTGTTTTACCTGACAAGTGCTCTGCTCAGCTGGCATCGAGCTACTGCTCCAAAGAAAATAGTGTCAAGCCGGCTCTGAAATGTGGTGTGGAGCAGCAGCTACATCATCTGTGGCCTCGAATGTAAGCTCCACAGAGTTGCCTTGTTTTGGTCTCCTTCATTTTGAAACTGCAGGGATTAAAGAGCAGTTGGTATTACTCTGAATATGGGGAAAAAACCCCAAAACGAGCCACCAGCCCTGGTGTTACCATCAGAGCCCAGTGTTTGACTGTGCTGCTGGACACAAACACTACTGAGAAGTGGTTGCTGGTGTATGTTAGTTGACAAGACAAATATTTCACTTCCGACTCCAAATTTACATTGTTGGGATTGCTCAGGAGGCATTTGGACACCAGTAGACATGGGAAATGCTTGTGTTTACCCAGATGCAAGAACTTGAGGAAAAAAAAGTCATATAACTAGCCAAATATTTGAACAGTGTACACATTTCAGCTATCCTGTGTACAAATGTGTTTGTGTATCACACTGCCCTCTGTGCCTGAAGGGTTTTTAAATGCCCTTGCAAAGGAAGGGCTGTAGTTAGACATCTGCAGTGGCTGAAGGACCCTATAGGCACATGTGCAAGATTGCCCAGTTTGTGTAGTTGGACAGTCTCTGAAGAGATAACTAAGCAGGAAAAAACCCACTGTGTTCAGCCACTGATCTGTAGCATTATTACATTTGGCCCTAAGTGCTTTTAAATTCAATTTGGTTTGTATTTCCTAAGCTTTTTCGTATGTTGGGTATTCAAAGTCTTTGTTTACTGTAGGTTTGCCAGAGCCAGCAAAGGTTGGACCTATTAAACTTGTATGACAAGAACTCTCAGATAATGAGATCTTGCAATTAGCAACATGTTCTTCATTGTTGGTAATTTTTCATCTTGTAAGAGGTTGAATTTACACCTGTTGGAGACCAGATCTTGATTTCACATCTCTCTGCAAAAGCTTGTCAGACATCCTGCTGTTTGCTCACAGAGAGGAAAATTGCTAGAGCTGAGGTAAGAATGTAGCTTTTGCTTTCGAACATCTGCACCCAGGCATGATGGTTTGTATCCTCACCTCTGGAGCTGCCCTGCTGGATTATCAGCTGCTTGCAGGCACAGTTGCATTGGAAGCGTGGTTAACTTCAAGGTGCCGCTGCTGAGATGGAAGGGTAAGATTTAAAAAGGGAGCTTTTCATCCCGGTATCCTATGTATTAATGCATAAATAACTGAGATATTGGAGTAGCTTTAAGCTAGTAATTTACAGCTTTGTAAGAAAAATAAATATGCAGCTTCAAAAATGTCAGTAGCACCGTTTTCATATCAGTTGCCCTGCTGGAAGCACAACATTGCTGGTTGTACAGCTTTTGAGTATTTGTTAGATATGACTGTGGTATTCGCTGTATTGCTCGATGATTGCAAAACCTCAACACTGAAATACTCTTAAAAAGCAAAATTAGGCAGTGATCGAGTAATTTGGGCAGCAAGTCCCAAGCAATATTACTGTGAATGACTGATCTCCCCCACAGAGGAAGAAACAAACAGGATGCTTGGCTGAAAGGGCCTTAAACCCAAACCTGACTGTGTCAGCTCTTCAGCCTCGTGTTTTGAGTGACTCTGGTTGCCTGTTTGTTCTATTTACTTGTATATGCTGGGCCAGTGTTAGTGGTTGTTATGTAAATGTGTCCAGAGGGTAAGTTCTATTTAACCAAAGATATTTCCAGTAATAGCATTGTTTTCTTGGAAGTGCCTGCCTGGCTGTTTTTTTTTAGAATGGTTTACCAGATAAACCAAAACAGTTCTTGAAAAATGCATTTGAACTGTAGGCCAGGCCTCCATCCGTGCATCCCTTCTTTCAGCCAAAATGTCAGCGTAGGGCCTGATCAAAGCATTTTCCTCTGGAAATATTAAAAATTGTGAAAGATGAGACATAAAATTTCTGATAGCAAATTATTATTAACTAGTAAGAATTGTTGAGAGAATGGAGCATATCTGTAACTCTTGACCTTGGTCTAACAGGAATCTATGGGAATAAGAGTATGTAGACACACTTATTTTGGCAAGCAGTTTACTTGGAGCTTTCTCTTTATTAGACATCTAAGAATTAATTTCAGACAGACATTTCCCATAAACATTTTCTTAAAAAATGACTCATGTTGCAACTTTAATGCTGTTCAAATAATTCAGGCATCTCCTAGAGCAATTCTGATGGTTGTGAAGCTGCATTTCTTCCTCTCATTTCCTTCTAATGCTTTAGCAGTGTAGATTGGAAGGTGTTTTTGTCAGAGCAGAGCCTTGAGTCACGCCAGGCCAAGATGCTGATGGATTCAGACAGTCTGGTTGGCCAAAGCAGCTGTTCTTTAAAACTGATACTAAAACAAACCTGGCTTTTGTGAGCCATCAGCATGGCAAACTCAGATTGAAGGGTTACGGTTTCAGAAAAATGGTGCCTTTGTGACAGCCAGTTAACTTGTTCACCAGCATAAGAGTGAAAGCTAGGACTTGAAGTGCTCTGAAAATGGTTTTGGTGGTATTTGCCACGTATCTTCTTTCAAGTCCACAACCTGTGAAATTCTTCTTTAAAAAGTAACTGCTAAACTTTTCTCTAAAATAAATGTTCTCTTGTTGCTTTTTTTTGCACAAACCATTTGTAAAGAGGTACATTACAAGCATTAAGGAAGGCAATACTCTTCACAGAGGGGGCCCTCTGTAAAAACTGCATTTACCTAAGAGCAGTAGTAAAAGCAAAAGAGGATAACTTTTGTATAGGGAAGTTGGGGAGGGCCCCTGTTTATGGGAATTGAAAGATACATGGGGAAAAGAAGAGGTAAACAAAACTGATAGTGGGAAAGAAGCAAAGAAAAAACAATGGAAGGCATCAAAGCAATTGGAAATGAAAGCAGAACACTTTCCGCTTTGTCTGACTGTTGAGAAATTACAGCCCAAAATATCCGTCTCATACATGAAAGCATAAACATTTAAAATATGCTCTTCTTTTATTCAATAAGTATGTGAAGGGCATACTTTTTTCAATGAGCAAATATCTAGGAACCAGAGTGGCTGATTTCAGTCACAAAACCCAATTCCTTTAATTATTTTTTCCTTGCTGGGGAGAAAATGAAATTGTGCTTTTATGGTTGTTGCAAAGTATTTTTTTGAGCTCTTGGGATGAGTTGCAGAATTAAAATGTCAGAAAAAGAAATCAACTGCAATTGGTTGGTCATTGTCTTACTGGTGGGGCTATCTTAGAAGCAGCAGAACATGGGCTGTTTTGGCTGAGATTGCCAGGTTAGCACCTCTGCAGTGTATCTGATTCCCGGGGAGGTCTTTTGGGTATCAAATGACACAGTTGATAGGAATTCCACGATGTTGTTTCTTCTCAGGTGTTTTTTCAGACTAGAACTGTTTAAGATCTGATTTTTTACAGTCTAAAATCTGTACTCTCAGTACATATTTGTAGCATAAACCTTGCAAATTTTGGGGGAAGGGGGGAAGCAGAGGTGTTGGATTTAGTGGGAAATCTTTATCCTAAGCCTGTCCTGCTACACCTCCATAGGCCAAATGGAGATTGTTCAGGAGCAAGTGAGAATGGTGAGGAAGTTATGGATTGCCAGCCCATGTTTATTTCCTCAGTGTAAATAGCACGTGTTTTCAATCTCTGCTGTTGCTTAATATTGATTGTCTGTCTGGGAATACAAAAGGTAAATAAGTCAGACGTGTGAAATGTTTGCTGATTTTCCCAGGGATATGCAAAGTTGACTCTGGGTGACTGCTTGCCCTTCCTGCCAGACTCTTCCATCCATGGGCTTTGGACTCATCCCTGTCTTCAGCCTGTAAATGCTTGCTCTCAGTGCTGTACTTGGCACGCCTTCAGGAGACACTTGAGCGAGTTTGCTCCTACAGCAGCACACTGTGTGTGTTCCCACTGCCTCTCTCTACGCCCTTGAACAATCAGAGCCCAACAGCAAGTGCAGTGGAGAGGGGAAATATTCAGGATTTATTGTGGAGTCTGAGTTTCTGGTTTCCCAAAACAGGAGCTTTCTTTTAGCGGTATTCAGCAAGCGGCCTTTCTCACAGGAACTGTGCCAGAAGATGGCATTGCTGCACGCAGAGCACTCATCTCCATTGCAACAAGTCATTAAGAGGAGTGGAAAAACTGCAGCCTCCAAGTCCATTAGACTGAGTTGGGCTGACAGGAAATGAATTTGCCTTCATATTGCACGTCAAGGACAGTTCCATTAAAATATATAGTGTGCTAAGGGTGTTTTTGTTTTTAATTGTTGCTGTTTAACAAGAAGCTTTTGTTTAGAAGTACAGATTCATCTGTAGGCTGAGGGGGTGTATCTCAGTACTGAGAACTCTTTTTATTTTCAAGTGAAAAAAGGAGACACTATAAAAATCCTCCCTGTTCACACTGCTTCCTGCCAGCATCTTACTCTTCAGGCTCTGCTCATTTTCCTCCACGCACTGTCTCCCAGCCAGCCCTCAGGTGCAGTGGGAAAAGTATTCTCAATATATTTGGCTTGGGAATGGCCTATGTTTAAGGGTAAGTAACTCTTGGCACACTCCAAAGGCTTCTGGAGTGAGTTTAATCCCAGAAGATAGTAAGCATCCCTTGGGGGTAGGTGAAAGCCTGAGGAAAAGTTGTACTCAATTAGCAAAAATGTAGTTTTTCCAAGTTTGTGCTTTATAGCAAATTTTGTTATCTCAGTGAGTGAACGTCTCTGATTTCCACAGGCTGTAGGATGAATTGATGTGATAAGACTACAGTTTCTCGGGGGGGAAATCAGAATCTGAGTTTTGCTGGATACTGTAGAGTGGATCCACCCTGTGGGTCTGTGCTTGTTGTAAGGATTACAGTGTGATCATCTCTGGGAATGCTGACGGAAGCTACCTGTTGTGGTTCCAGCTCCCCAGGCAATTGTTAGGTTTGCTGGAAAGCTGCTTGTTCCTGTTGTGAGCTTTGGAAAGAGCCTTAGTTTGGCTCATGCTGGTGGCTGAGCTGCAGGAAACAACTCCTTCGCTTGTGGCCCTAACACTGAACAGAGATGCACAGAAATTTAATTAGGAAGACATAATGCTGGAAATGAACAAATACCAGAGAACCTCCTTTTGCCAACTCTGGAAATGAAGTTAGATTCCCTTACCAGTAAGGCTTTGAGGGGAAGTAAAGGGAAGGCAAACAACAGTGAAGAAAAATGGAAAGAGTGTAGAATAATTGTTTGAAGCTACCCTTTGAAGCAAAAAGTGACTCCCCAGCATCCTTCACTTGCTAATTTGGCCATGTGACGTTTCCTGATGGGTTTCCATTCAAAACCCCTAGGTTTTGTAAGCAAAAGTCATGGATATAAGCACCATCCTTTTTCTTTGCTTTTCCCATAGCTTGTTCAAATGACTCTGTGGGCTTTGGGTTGGGTTAGTGACGGATAGATAAGGTGGAGACCTGAATGTGTGGGTAGATATTGTCTTGCCCTCTCTGCAGGTGGAGACTCCCCTGGCAGGAATATGGATCTGCTTCTATAAAGTTTCTGATCCATCCCTTCAGGAGCAGCTCCTTTTGGGAGGGATCTCCAGGCTCACTGTTGCTGTTGCCTTCATGGAGAATGTAACTTAAAAACCTCAAACTAATCACGGTGCCTTTGAAACACAGGAGGCTCTGGTCTCCAGTAGTCCAAAGCTGTTCTGTAGATCCGGGCTAATTTGGCAGCTGCTGCTCTGTGGCTTGCTCTGCCCGGAAGGTGACGATTGTCCTTCCTATGGTGGGTTTAGGAGGCAGTGCACGAAGGGCTCTTCTCACAGCTGGCCTTTGTCAGCTTAGTTCTGAAGGGATTGATGCTGGAGAGAATATTTTTTTTTTTTCTTTAGTCACCTGTTACTGTGCAGAAAACTTACTTAATGGTGAAACCCTCAAAACATTCCTAGCAGGAGAAAACTCCTTGTTCTGCTGGTTGTTGAGAGGCTGTTTTGGCCACTTCTTTCTGTTAGTTAAGTTGTGATGTAAGAAAGGTATTTGAACTCCATGTTGGGCAAGACATTCTGAAGCTCAGTGGATATGGATGCATCTTTGGATAGTAACCTGTTGGTTTAGCTTTTTATTTGTGTATTTTAATTTGAGCTGAGTCACAAGTGATCAGCCTTTGGCTTGAGCTCAGTGGCATGTTCCATTCTGCCCACGGCAAGGCGACCGGACTGCTCAAATGTCACAAAATGAAACATGGAAAGAACAGCTTTAATTAGTGAAATGACCTGCTCCCCCTAAGAGCTGCTTTGACACCCAATTCACGAAGCAGCCTCAAAATACTGCTGCTTTCCCCATCCTTCCCAAAGCTCCAGTGCATGTGTGTATATGTGTATTTACTTGTTAAAAAACCCTCTTCTATGGCTGTGCTGGGCCTGCT
Source organism: Monarcha castaneiventris obscurior (assembly GCA_026261815.1). NCBI lineage: Eukaryota > Metazoa > Chordata > Aves > Passeriformes > Monarchidae > Monarcha > Monarcha castaneiventris. The sequence continues at coordinate 1,613,598 of JAMPIT010000622.1, forward strand.
CCAGAATTTCTTTCACACTTGGGATTTGTTCCTGTGTAATTCCGGAAGGGGTTAGATTTGAAGTGGGTGCAGTATTATGCTGAACTCTTTATGCTCTTGGAGGTAAAAGCATTATCGATTCCATTTGCTATGAATGAAACAACTTAGACCTATCTGGAAAATGAGAGAAGGAGAAATGGCGAAAAACAAATGAATGTTTCATGCCACATATTTCAGTGCAGCAATCTCCTAGCTTTCTTTATTCCTAACTTCTTCGTGTTGTGCTTGGTCCATGTTTTGTGCTGCAGGGTTCAGAGTGCCCTGCCTCACCAGGCTGCATGGGCAGTGCCAGAGCTTGCTTTGCTCTCAGAATGATGTTGTAGGTCACATAGTCATTTTATGTCAGTGATGTGGAAGCATAATGTAATTACTTTGGAGGGGGGAGGGTATGTACAGAAAGAGATCTGTTAAGATAGTTATGCTAGATTTTTTTTTTTTAAATCTCATTTACAGTTCTAATGGGAGTATTGAGCGCTGTTACGTCTTTCTCAGCGTTGGTTCCAGACAGCACTGACAAGAGCTAGTGTGTACAGCTTCTTTCTGGTTTTGCATTTCTTCATATTTCCTGTTCCCTTTAACCCTTACTCCAATCTCCTGATTTTTGCAGCACATCAGAGGGTATTTTGTCTTTCTTCTTGATGTGTGGGTTAATATTTTCTTACTAAAATTATCAAACCTTATGTGGCTGAAACAATTCTGGCTTCAATATCCATGTGCTTACACTACAGGATTCTGTATGCTTAATTGTTGAGCTTTTTTTTGGAGAAGTGCTCAGCTATGGAAAATACCTGATGCCCTTCACTGTAAGTTCCTGTTGCTGCACTGAGGAAGCCCTAAAATTTGAAAAGCACCATGCTTTGTCCATTCTATGCTGAAGTGATGGTATAATAGAAGAAAGTGTTACCTGTCATCTTTGAACCAGATGATATTTTCTGAGTGCCACCGTATTCTGTGCTTGGCACAGCCCATGCAGCTGAACATCTCCTCAGACCACATGAGTCAGCGTGTGGAGCAAAACGATGTGGAGCTGCTGAAGCAGGGGTCTGTGTCGTGCTGTGTTTCACTGGAGGTGGTAACATGCTGTTTTCTCTCTGCCAGCCCTATCCTATGACATGCTTTTCCTTCTGTCCCTAGTGTTCTCAGCCTCTCCTTTTCCAGGGTTTTACCTTTGGGTGTTCCTTGGAGTACTGGCTTGGACTTAATTTCTCGCTCCAGCTTTGCACCTGAAACAGGTAATTTCTGCCTGGAGAAGAGAATGCTCTGGAGAGACCTACCAGGACCTCAATGGGCTCTAAGAGAGCTGGAGAGAGACTTGTCATAAGGGCATGGAGTGACCATGCAGAGGGCAGGGTTAGATTGGATATTAGGAAGAAATTCTTGGCTGTGAAGGGTGATGAGGCCCTGACTGGGGCCAGAAAAGGACCAGGTTTCCCAGAGAAGCTGTGGCTGCCCCATCCCTGGAAGTGTCTTGAGGCCAGGCTGGACAGGGCTTGGGGGAAACCTAGTCTAGTGGCATGTGTCCTTGCCCATGGCAGGGGAGTTGGAAGGAGATGATCTATAAGATCCCTTCTAACCCATGCCATTCTGCGATTCCATTATTGTTTTAGCATAGCTGTAGGCTCAGAAGTATGTTTTAATGTAGCAGTAAAGCAAAATTAGATGTCTTTAGACAAAACTAGCAGCATTTGGTGGCCTCGTCGTGGCTCAGCAAAGCTGTTGAGAAGCAGCTGCTTTGCTTAGTTTCCCCCCTCTTCCCTGCTCCCAGCACAGCTCCTGTGCTTGGCTTATCCGTAACTCGCCAGCCCCTGTCCCAGATGTACCCTCTGCCCGCTGCTGAGGGAAGAGGGGAGTGGGGGAACAAAACAGAGTGGTGTGTGTAGTCTGTCAGAGGCTGTGGCTCCCGTATCCTCCCCTCGTGAGAGCCGGGCTTGGAGGGTGCCCACGCGGGTTCCTCCCCTGCTACGGCCGCGGATTACGGAGGAGAAGCGGCAGAGGGGCGGTGCGGGGCCGAGGCCGCCTCCACGGGTGTCACGGCGGGCCGGGAGCCTCCGCCCCGCCGCTGTCCGCGAGTGGGCGGGGGTCCCGCCTGTCCCCACTGCCCGGCGGGGGCAGCAGCGGGCTCCGTGCCGCCCTGCTGCGTGCTCGTGTTCCAGATCTGGCGTGAGCAAGCTTGGACATACCGGGAGAGAGAGAGGAGGGAGGGGAGAAGGGAGAGGGAGGGCTCCCTGCTCGGCGCTGTCATAGGCGGGGGGCGGCTGGCAGCGCCCGCGGCTTGCGGCAGCCCCGGCGCTGTGACGGGCGGCTTGCAGGAACCCGACGCTGAGGAAGGAATACACCCGTCAGTAAGTTACCCGGGGTCCCTGTCCATCCAGGAACCCGTGCAAGGGTGTCGTGTTTCGTGGCTGTGGCTTGGGTGGTGGGGTTTTGTTGTTTTTCTTTTTCCCGTTGGTATTTGTCAATGGCAACCGCAGAGCTTGTCCTGTGTAAGGAATTATTAAAATGTAAGTATCAGGCAGGGATAATCGAAATTTATTTTTTCCAGCAGAAGCAGGAAGTCTGCCTTCTGCCAAAGTATCACGTCAGGCAGATGAGGGGATCGGGTAGGAAGCCCCCATTCATAATGCTGGGTGCAGAGAGAATTTTCCATGCCATCCCACAGCCGTGTAGGGTTGGTAGGCACAGGTGCTCTTGCTGCATCTGTGGAATAGCTGCATGGAAGGGGGGCTTGCCTCAGTTGTGCAAACTCTGCCTTTCTGCAGTCGTCGGGTGAGAAAGATCATCATGCCAAGTGGGAAGAGGCAGAGGGAATTTTGTCAAATTTTTCTGTATTCTCTGTGAAGAGCTGCCCAGAAAAAATTTCCCTTCTGTGTGATGGGAGGGGGTTGCTAGAGGAGATTGTCAGTGTTTTCTGATTCTTCTCTTTGAATGAATGAGGGCTCAGGGGAAGCAAAATGTCCTCAGTTGTTCCTGAGGTTTTCTCCCTTCCCTTTTTTTCTCCTCGAGAAGCCTGAATATCACACATGCATGTTAAATCCTTGTTTCCTATTTAATTTTCCTCATGATATAATCAAGAAATGCTAGTTAACATTTCTGATACTAAACAGCTGAATGTAGAGGCTGTTCATGTCTAGTGCTCCACCAAACGATTTCCAGGTTCCATTGGCAGCAGTGCACAGATTCTGACTGCAGGAGCCTTGACTAAGGCCCTTGGGCGTGTCACCTCTTCAAAAGACAGATTGTTTTAACCTTTGCTTTTGCTCCTAGCTTCCTATCTTTTCATACAGGTGAGGGAAAAAGAAATGTTAATTCATCTTTCCAGTTTTAGTCTTAGTTATTTTACTCTATTTTTGTTTTTGGTAGCATGTTGAAGAGGGAAAATCCATTCTAAGAACATACTTAAGCTGCCATGAGTGACTTTACATGGATGGGGTCACGTCTGTGAAATTCCCCTGTTGCTGTTTGCTTGTCTCATTTTTCTGCAGAACGGGCTTGAGCTTTGTGGAGGTGTTACTGGAGAGTAGGATGTTGTAGCTGCTGGAAGATGTGTTTGTGAATCTGTTGCACTTTCCACTCAGAAACCTTTACTTTTTTTGGTAGCACAAGATGGAAGAGTGGGCTGGTATAGAAGAGCAAGAAAACACATTTTAATAAATTCTGTTGCCATTCTGTTTGACTTTGGTGCAGTGTATATCGTTGTTATTTCCACTCTCTGTGCTTGCAGAGGGGTGGAGCTGCACAGAGGTTGGCATTCGATGGTGGTTATTGCTTGAGCTAAAGGCCAAGCCAGCACTAGTCAGGTCAGCACTGGTATTCCAGGGCTGGATCTGGTAGCCACTGCAATTGATAAAAACCACTCTTCTGACCTGGATAGATTTTTGGATCGGCTCCCTAGCTGCCCATCTGGATAATTAGTGACTCTGGATTTCAGCAGGCTGTCTAACTACCTATTCCCAAACTTGTTTCTAAATTTTTAAAAATAAAATTCAAGTCTTACCTTCCTCTTATTTTGCTAAAGCCCAGTAAAAGCCAAGTATGGTTTTATTATAAGTCTGGTTTATGGTTTTGCCAGATTACTTTGTTGGCTTGCTTCGGTTTGCCTACCCTGGCAAGCTGTGGGCATTTCAGTGGTCTGAATAAAATCCTTGTTTTTTCATTCTGTGCACTAAGCTACACTGATATGGTCAATAAATTACCACTTCCAATGCTGCTTGGGTGTTCCGAGGGTAATTAGACCCCTCCTGGCTCTGCTACATTTGTACCTCTAAGGAAACAAGAAAAGCCTCTTGTTTCTGGGTGATGTTGTCTCCCAGGGAGTCATTTACTCTGGTACCTGTGTGGCCTTGTAGACTCTGTAATGAATGGGTTTAAAGAGCTGAAAGAGCAGAATTTTTGGTGATTTCCCTGTCGTGCTTTCCAACAGCTTAAATCAAGGGTGGCTTCACTGTAATTTGTAGTCATGCAGATCCAAGGCTGGAGTCATGTTAATCCATTTCAGAAGCAGTGGGAGGGGAGCCAGTTTCTAATGCTTTCTGAATCGCTTTTTGGGGAAGGTTCTGAATGTAAATCATGACAAGTCCATAACTGGGAAAGAAAAATGTGATTGTCAGACCATAATGCTTTGGAGGAATAAGTACCATTTAAAGTTTAGTAAATTTTGTGTTCATGGGTAGCTTTAGTCTTGTACTGCTCTGTGAGCTCTGTATTTGGGTCTCTTTAATTGGTATCACTTGGGCATAGAGCACAAGCAGATATCTCGTATAGTAAACAAAGCAGCAGATTTAAGTTAATGCTAATGTGTTTGCAGGCTGAGCCAAAAGCTTTTCAGGGTTATTATAACGTGCTGGGCATACAGCCCATCGATCTAAGTGTCTGGAGGAGACAAAAGTTATGGATTGACTCATTGTACAAATCAGCTCATCTGAAAGTCAGATTCTGGGATTTGTTGCCATCAGTAATTTAGTCGTATTAAGTATGGCTGAGGACGGGTGGCAGTGTGGCCGGAATATTGAGATGGGATTTCAGGGATCCCAGGAGAGCCATTCCCTGCTTCACCACCACAGATTTCCTCTGTGACCTGGGGCAAGTCATTAAATGTTTCGGTAAAGTAGGGTTAGTGGTACCTCCTTCTTTTCACAGAGTGTGTGAAGATTATTGAGTTAGATCCATTTGTGAGGGGATCATATAAATCTAAATACAGTATCAAACAGCACATCTGAGCAGTGTGTGCCTCATACGTAACTAGACAATACCAGGATTCGTAAGCCTGTGTATGTGCTTCATACTATAATATGCTTACGTGCCTATGTCTTAATTTTGGAAACCTCTCCCCCCGGCAACTGCTGCTATTGTAATCCAAAATTATTTGTGTGTTTAAGTTTGGAAGATTTAACTCCTGAAAGTAGTGCAGTCCCATTTGTTGGGAGTGTTCAACCAAGTGCAGAGTCTGGGTATCTTGAATTATGTAAACTCTGATAATTCAAATTAACACATATGTACAGAGTTACATTTTAAGCTTCATAACCTCAGTCCTTCATTAGAATAAACCAACAAGACAGTGTGGATGTGTGGGACATCTGTCTTCTTGGAAGCCAAATATTTGTGTTCCCTAGAACAACTTCAGGCTGGTTAACTACACAGAACAGGAAGTTCTTAAACTCTGGTGCAGCAGCTTTAATTGTTAGGCCTCCTAAATGGATGGTGATGCAGAGCAACTGGTCAGAGATTGTTAAAGATATTTTTTCATGTTATGTAACATCTAGTTACAAGTTAGAGTTTTACAATCATAAAAAATGCATATTGGTCATGTAAATATGTTTCTGTTGCTCTTTTATTTTATCCATTGCTTTTCAGCATGTATTCCCACTTAGTCACAAAGCTCAGCTTTGTTGGCTGTGGGCTGCTGCAGGGGGAAACCTCACGCTTGGAGTGGGCATTTTGAGCAGGAGGTGGGATGGATGTCGGTCTGTCTGACTGCCAGGCCCCCGAAGCGAATTCCAGCCCAGGGAGTGTGCAGTGTTGAGGCTCCCCAAGCTTCCTCAACAGCACTGGCTCTTTGGGGCCTTCCCCTCGTGGATAGGCATGAGCTGTGTCTCCATTCAGATGAGTCTGCTGTCACCATCATCCAGAATTAGTTTAATTTTTGATAGATTCTATTTGAAAGAGTATCAGAAATGTGTATTTCATGCTTCGTGGTTTTGCTTGGCTAGTTACGCTTTCAGCAAAATGCTTGTTCCCCCTCTGGACACTTCCTTTTGCCTTCCCACCCCCAGCATCTCTTCTCTGTCTGCTCTTCAACCTTTGCAGTGAAACTGGAAGCTGAAACCTGTTACTTGTCCGCCTTCCTGTGCTGTTTCACTGGCTTTCATCTGGGCCCACTGGTTAAATTCCAAAGACACTCATATCATTTGCTTCATTTTAGGCTGATGAAGTCTTTTCTTATTGAACTACTGGCCTGAAAATGATTTCTAGTTGCTTCTAAAGCTTCGTTTCAATTTATTTTAGAATGTCTTCATCCTCCCCTGCTCTTCTGTTTTTTTCCTGACATAGGCTTTCATTTTACTTTTTTCCCCAACAAGGTTTGGCGCAAAGAAGCAAATAAGTTTTAAAAATATGTCTTTGTATTTATATTTAAGAAATTTATTCATACACACGTACACATCAGTAAAATAGAAAATTTCACTCAGCACCTCTTAGCTCACTCTGAAAATTCCTTTTGGAAAGTAAGGGAGGGAGAACTTTTTAAAACAAGCAACATATATCACTATTTTTAAAAAAGGGAGTTAATTTTAAATGTTTTCTGCAGTATTCCAGGGTCTTGAAAACTGTTTATTGAGATGACTGTTCTGAATGTAAAGCCATTTCTCATGTGTTAAGCAAAAGATAATGATCCTTTGGGTTTATTTTTACCTACGGTGCACTGATTCACCACTCACTGTTAAGAATAGTTGAACTCTGTTGGGATTTTTATTTTGTGGCTCAGCACAGGTTTGAGGTGGTAGCAGTCCTACAGTTGTGTTCCCGTTCCTGAGCTCGTTGATGGCAGCATACATTTCTCACTTGCATAAAGAGCTAGGTATTTTCCCATCCGCTGTTTGAAGCTGTGGAGAGAAAACCTAATGCTGTTTCTTTGTTTTTCTGGGCAAAGATGTAGGGCAATGGTGAGATTTTAACACATGCAGATGACATAAAATATATCAGTTGTGGCTTTACAATTATAATCTACCTAGAGGAAAACCACAAAATTAGCTGCAAAGAAATTTTACATATTGTACCTTGTACAGAAAGTGCAGTTTTTAGCATGGTTTTGATGTTAAACAGGAAGCACCTATTCATAAGAGCTTCACTTTCTGTTTATTTTTTGAACAGAAAGTTGATGACTACTAGAAATGAGTATTTATCAATTTTTACGAAGATCACTTGATTCAAGAGTTTGTTTGTAAGCAGAGAAATCAGTGTTATGCTTTGAGCCGACGCAAACATGGCATTATGGGCTCTTTTCATTTCTCAGTCATTTTAAATAATGACTGTGACTTAAAATCTTAATTGCGTGCAGTTAGAGAGAGCTCTGATTTGCGCATCAGTGCCCTGACCAGCAGAGCAGCTGGGCTCATTTCATACCCCACTTTACTTTGTGGATCTGATCTGATGTTCATCAAGACAAAACCACGGAGCGGTGTGGAGCTCGGCACTCCGCAGGCAGCTGCTGCCTCTTCTCTGCCTCTGTGGAATTCTCCAGCCGTGCTGGATGTTCCACGTGCTTCCTCACTGTCACCTGTGGGAGTGAAATGTGCGGGGTGAAACTGCGCTGACACTGTGCTGCAGGGACTGGAGTAGGATCCATACCTGCAGAGGAAGTTGGTGCTTAGGACGCATTCCTGGATGCTTCTCAGATTCCATCAACATGCTGCTTTTATTCAGCATGACAGCAGAAATTTTTATAAATACAATTAAATCCATTAATCAAAGTATTTCTTGGTAAGACTTGTTTCAGTGAGGCACCTTCACTGGCCTCCTTGCCTCTTCACTTGCCCTGGGTGCTCACCACTCCCAGGTGTCACACACTCATAGGCTTCCTATGGTTGGCACATCAGGTTCTTTGACTATATATTGTTTAGGAAGATAAAGCATTTCAGCTCTGCCTTTTCTTCCATGAAATAGGTTTTGAATGATTGATTGAAAGGCAATAGATGGAGTGCACACATGGATGAAACAAAATGATTATGTACCATAGAAGAAATTATTGGTTTAATTTTGAAAAAAGAGAGTTTTTTTCCTGGGAGATGAGCAGTGTTCAGCTGTCAGTGTTCCGTAATAATATTGGGTAATGGTGTACAAGCTCAAAACTTAAAAGGGTTCTATTTCTAATCTTTGAAATGACTCACTAATAATACAGAGCTGCAGGTACTGGAATTCCTATGGCATAGTGTATGCCATTGCCGGAAATGGCTCTGTTTGTCCCAAGGGATATGAAAACATCCTGTCTTTTCTACTGTGATTTCTATACAGTGCTGTACTGTGAGGGAAGAGCATGAGTGATCCCCTCTTAAATTACCTGCAAGCCTCCTGCTCTCAGCCCAGTACAAAGCACATTTGGTATGGGGAGCTGAGGGGTGTCCAGCAGGGAAGTGTGTGCAAGCCGGGAATGGCTTTCGGGGTCTTCCTCCTGTTCCTTGCCTCTTTTTGTCATCCTAAGACAATGGTCATTGAGTAGCAAATAAAAATGTTTTTGTATACATTGAATTTGAGCTGAAGCAGGCATGGCATTATGGGCTCTTTTAATTTCTCACTCATTTCTCAGGCTTAATCTACTGTTTGTGAAGAGTTTTTGCACTGCCAGTTAACACAAGCAATTATACTGAGTATAAAAGTGTTATTGGAGGATAAAACAGTGAAGAGATGTGCTCTTGTGGCCCCTCTGAAGGAAGAGGAAGATGTGCAAAAAAATCTAAAAAATCTCTGTCAGATTAGTGACTGCACCAACCATCTGCTCTAATGGTGGTCAGAACATTTTCCACTAAATGCATTTGCTTGAAAATCAGCCATTTTCAATGGCTGTCTGGATTTAAAAGGAAGTTTTTGAAGTCCAGGATGAAAGTCGAGGAAGAATCTCTTAACCATGATTCTCTTGACCTCCATCTATTTTATGGAAGCAAAACTTGATTATACCTGTGCACAGTTGCTGTCTAAAGAGTTTTAGTATCTGGCCAGTCTTATTTGTTGTCCTACGGCTGGAAACCTCTGGTCTTGCGGTCCTGTACCTTGAGCCTTAGTTGCTGCAGCATCACCTGGAAGGAAGGATGGCTCCATTTACCCATGCATGACACGTATCCATCAGATCGGGTTGGTTTTTTTGTGATCATGTAGTTATATAGGTAGTTTGACTGGTTGTCTAAAGCCAGAGTTTAATTTTGCTTTGCTTTTTTTAAAGGCAAAAATATGTTTGGACATTGGATTATAAAATCCTATGGAAAAAAATAAGATGGTGTTGTAGAAACATGTTAAAACTGACTTCGAGCATTACTTACTTGTAAACCAGCTGGATCATAGGTGATTTGAGTTCTTTGACTCCTTGTAGGATGGTCAGCAGAGAAGAGGGAAGGGATGACAAACTTTTTCCGTGGGAATTTTCAAGGTTTCAAAATTGGGTTTGTTTTATCTTCTTGCTGATAACTTAGCACTTATGGTGGGTGCTTGGGAGTGTTTTTGCTCTTACCCCCTAAGGAGTTAAACTACAGTGTCTCTATTTCTCAAGATGGAGACATACACTTAGATATATTTGCGTGCATGTGAATATAAAACATAAATATCAATATCTAAAATGATATAGAAAACATAATAAACATTTATGTATTTGTATAAAATTATGTACATATTTATATAAAAATCTGTGTGCGTATATGGTGCTGCAAGATTCAAAGGTATTCTCCTTATTATACACATTTATTATGTATTACATTCTTTATTCTCTTCTTGCCCCCTTTCCCTTATCTCTTGTTGATAAACTTTGCTAGGAGACTATATACATAGTTAATTTTTTTTTTTTTGCCAAAACAAATCTTATCAAATGATTCTGCAATCACCTCTCTCTTCTTCAAACAGAAGTGTTCATGCCTACTACTGTCATGTGACCTGCTTTTTGGAAATCATGGCAGTGTGCTGTGTACAGTGTGCAGCCTGTGAGATGTAGCCAAACATTAATTTGTGTTGTGCATACAGTGAATATTTATAAACAATTCACTTGTATTAAAAAATGTAATGGTATTGTGGTGACCTTCCATTTTGAGGAAATGAAGGAGAGAAAAGCTGAATGTAATAAGGAATGACGCAGTGGTATCAGTCCATCTTCCGAGAGGCTCCCTGGTCCCAGTGACAGGCAGTAATTGATGTGCTCTCTTGCTTTGTCACCTCAGCTTATCTTCCTTCTAATTATTGCCACCTGCCTGCTCTGACTGAGCGTTTGGTGTGGGTGTTGGGATGGCTCCTGAATGCAGTACAGGCTTCATGCCGTGAAATACCCAGCGATGGCTGAGAAGGATATGCAGAATTTTAAGTTAGCATGAAATACCTGACCTATGCACTGTAGGTCAATAATATAAGGATGTGCTGCAAACTATTTAGGGCATAATTATTGCAAATGTGTTTCTGATCCTAATATTGCGGTCACTTTGGCAGAGAATGCTGAAATGAAACCTTAAAAAAACTTGGGAAATATTACAATTCAGGTCTTTGGGGAAAAGAGCAAAGATCTAATTGAAAATAATTTCCAATAGTTTCTCCTAAAAATTAGAATTGCTTCTGTAAAACCGAGTCTAGTATTCTGATTAAATTCCTGCCTGGATTTGATCACGGATGTAATTAGTGTCCATCACAAGCAGTACCAAATAGAAGGTGAGTGTGAAATTGTAACATTTTCTGTGTTTCTGCTAGATGATTTTAGTTAAAAACCAAAACACTGTAACACAGTATTGGAGTTTACATGAGATAAACAGAACTTGCTTTTGTTGGTTGAATTACTGGCAAATAACAGTAATTTTATACGATTTCACAGCTTCATCTGCTGTTAATTTACATCCTGATATTTCATGTCCATGTTAATTTAATGCTAATGAGCATGTTGGTGATGATTACTGTGGCACAGCATATTCAAGTGCTTTGTTTTAACCACAGTGTTAATTTTCTGAAAAGAATTATAGTTTTCTGTGCTTACTTCCACCCCTCTATTTGGGTGCTTGTCATTTGCCTTTTTACCCACTTTATGACTACGAAATATAAGAATACCCTTAAATACAGGACAATTTTTAGCCTTTCCTGAGAACAAAGAAAAGAAAGCTCTCAGTGTTCTGCATTAGGTAAAAGACTTTAGCTCCTGTTTTCATATTTCTTCAGGCAGAATTAGAATAGGAACCACAGAAGTCTGGAATCTCTACCACCTGATGCAAAGCTTTTGCTACTGGCTGACAAAGTTTTGGGAAGGTGCAATATATTTGCAAGGCATTTTGCACACTAATACCTTGGTTTCTATATGTGCTAAGCTGCTGTGTTACAGTTTTAACTGTTTTTTTTTAGCTCAGGCTGGTTTCTTACGTAACTTTTTTGAAGTGCCTGTTCTTTGGCTCTTCGTGCATCTGGCCACTGAAATTACAAATATTCAGAACCTTCTATGGCAATGGGAAAGATTGTTTTAAATTAAATATCAGAACAGGTGGATTTTTTCAATATACAGGGCTGTTTGTGTGTTAACAACCCACACTGGCTGCACTGATTGTTTCACCATCAAGGAAAGCACTTGCACCTGCCTTGCCTTTACTGTCTCAGCTGTTTATGGCCCCAACTTCCTTAAGTCAGTCTGACCCACCCCAGTGCTCTTACTCTGTTGCAGCTCCAGCAGCTTTAAAGGACCTTTAAAAAAAAAAGTAGAAAAATGGTAAGTTGAAAGGGAAGACAGATATTATGCAGAAATGAGGCAGTTGGTTTTAAATTTTATTGTGCTCCTGTGTTTGTAGAGCTTTTGTGGTCAATTTTAGCATCTTAAAATACTCACTTGTGCTATGAGAATTCTCTTCATTGTGCATCACAGGTAATATGTTTTAAATTAATTACTCACAACTTACTACTCTTAACTGGGAAAATCTTTCATAGACCAATGAAATATTCAAAAACACTCAAAAGATTCAGACATGCAATTACTACTTATTTAAATGGGAGCCGCGTGGGCTCCCTGATCACTTAAGTAGCTTTGAAAAAACTCATCCTTGATGTTTATATTTGTCTGCAGTAGCCAGTGTTTATAGCTTGCTTTGAACCAGATAAAAAATTCCTTTTCATTGTACTGAGAGCATATCTGAGAGTGTAGAATTGCCATTTTCTAGTAACAGAGATGTTATGAAAAAGTTCTGTTCTTTAAAAATCAGCATGAAATTCATCTAAATTCATCTAAACTGTCAATAAATATTTAAAGTTGGTGTGGAGTTTGCATGCATTTTGAAGAGTAAAATTAATTAAAACATTGCAAGGACTGTATTATAGTGAATAGAAGAGTTGTACTAGTATGTGTGAAATTAAGATGAGGTGCTTGATTTAATTTAGTGAAAAATGCAGAAAAACATAGTGACTTCTTATTAACCCCTTGGTTTCTGTAACTTGGGATTGGGGCATTAGTTTAAGATAAGGAAGACCCAGAGGTGCAGATTTCCTGGGATAGAATGGAAACTCTTTTTGGTCATTCTGTCAGGACTCTCTTCTTGAATTAAGGCTTCCTATTTCGGTGCCTTGTGTCCCTGAGAAGGACACACAAATGCTTGTGATCTTTGCACATGTTGGGTAAGATTGTTCTGTATGTTGTGTGCTTTTAGTGCTTGCTGGAATCAATCAGGTTTTGGGGATCAGAATGAGGAAGATGCTCAGGACTTTGGAATGAATCTCCCATAAAGTGTTCCTTCCTTTCTGGTTATCAGGAATTAGTAAACAAAGAGAAATTGTTTCTTTTAAATGAAAATTAATATTGTGTTTAAGAAAACAAGGAATTTAAAGAAAGAAGTGTATGCTAAGATAGACATACAGTTATTTTGGGTTTTTTTTTTTTCAATTGGAGAAACATGAGATTTGATTATTTGGGCAGGTTTCTGTGCCAATACAGATCAGAAATTAAATTTCTCAAACACTATGGAAAGCAGTTGTGCTTCCAAGTCCCAGTTGTTTTCACAGTGCTGAAAAAAATATGTAAAGAGAACCGAAGAATAAATATTGGGAAAATGGGGAATGTGTTGTAGAGGAATATCCTCCTTTCTTATTTTTTAAAAGCTGTTCTGAAATGATGTGTTCTCAGTTGTATTTTTGTCTGCAGTGTTAATGTTAGTTTAAGAGGAGATTCTTTCAGATTTATTCTGCATGGGTACTTGAGAGATTTTGAAAGTGTGAAGTAAATGGGGTATTTTTGGGAGAGGGGGGAGTGGAAAATAAAACACTTAATGCAAGTGAGTTTGGAGATGTGCATGCCTGGGTGAGATTGGTGCAGCTGGTGACTTAGCAGGAACTGCTTCTGGTTTCTGTTTTTCAAGGGAAATAAAACATTGCAACTTTATTCCTTCCAGGATGTCTTTGGCACAGTACTGTTCTTACTGCCTGGCCTCCTTTGCCATCCTTGCTTTCAGTCTCCCCTCGCATCACTTTCCTCTGAGATTCCCCAGGGTCTGGCCCTGGAATTTTGGCTTCCACTTTGAAGAGACTTCTGAAATTCTGTAAAACCTGACCTGACTGCAAATATATATATATATATTCTGGACAGGAGGAAAATAAAATGCTTCCTTTATGCAAAGGGGAGATGTGGTTGCAGCAGTTGTTACCTCACTGACGATAGTCCTGCTCTCATTGTTTCTCCCATCCCATGCCTCAGTTCATGTCTTGCCTGGCAGGTGTTTAGAGGGGAGCCTACTGCAGTTTTGGGTATTGATGCCAATTTACTGATAACATCTGGAGGAAATTCAGCTTTCAGTTTCAGTTTTTCTCTCCACTAGGCTGACCACTATTGTCTTCTAGAAAAAAACCACACTTTCAGAAGCATAAAAGGCCATTAATAATGTAAGAGAGTTATAAATTTTTATCAAGTTGAAAAAGAAAGAGGCTTATGTTGTTTAGTACTGTAGCAGAAGTGAAGCCTACTGTTCAAATACCAGTTCAGGCAATCAAGGCATGAAAATTAATCTCAGTTAAAGTTGTTTGTATTAATATTCTGTATGTTATGTAAAAATTTGCAGTGCTGATTTTATTGACCAGTTATTAGTTTTATGTCTTCTTATTCAGATAAAACGTAATATTTTAACTTACAGATCAGCTGTGCAAACCAACACAGCAGCTATGTTTAAATCTTGGTTATAACGTATATTATTGTTGTTGTTAAAAGGGTAAAAAGAAATTAAATGGGAAATTAGACTAGATTTCAATCTGAAGGCATTGAAATAAATCAGTATTATGGTTATCATATTTTGGTGCGTATCCTACATAAATGTTGTGGTTCATGTGCCCTGCTCATTACTGTAATGAAAACAGTACAGCTGGAAACGGTGGTGCAGGAGGGGCTGCCTCTGCTGGCAGCAGAGTGTTTGCTGAACAGTGGTGAGAGGTTTCACCTGCTTCAGCAGGCAGGGAAAGACAGCAGGAGATATTCCAGGGGGGAGGTTTCAGTGGCAGGAGGATCACACCCTCAGGCCTGTGCTGCTGATCTTCTGACTCACCTGCAGCACTGCAGAAATCAGAGAGATGTGGCACTGCACGACCTGAAGCACAGCAGGCGTTTTCCTTGGATGCAAATAAAGCACACTGTGGATGGAGTGTCCCATGAGAACACAGGCATCTGTTTTGCACAGTTTTGAAGTTAGGTTAAAAAATACCAGCTCTTAAGCGATTTTCTGTCTCTTCAGGAGATAGTAAATGACAAGGCATTTCTGAAGCACTTGTGATATCTCTTAAAATTCAGTATCTCGAGTTCGAAATGAAGAATAAATGTGTAAGAGCTGCTGAGCCTGTTGCATTATAAATATGAGCATTGTTTTGGTGGGCCTGGCTTCAGAAGCAGAACAGTTTGCAGGTGCAAGGAGATTGCAGAATGCTGTACCGAGGATTTATAACAGATTTTTAGATATGTGTTTTCTGCAGGTCACTTTTGAGCAGTTGCTTCAGGTGTTGTGTTCTGCCTTGCAGATGCGTCCATAAAAAATGTATGCTAGGCAGGGCAGGTATCTACTGAAGTGTGTTAAGTCTTTAAAAAATCTGTTCATTCACCAGCTCCTGTTGCTGCCTTATCTCCTGGATTAAGGACTAAATAAGTGTAGATGGATAATCGTGCCTGTAGGTTGTAAATCTTAGCTAGCGTTTGTAGCTGCTGTCCTGCTTGCAGCCACATTTGGGTAGCTGACGGTTGTCTTCCAGGTGGATCAAAATATCCCTTCCCTCTCCTGACTCAGCAGAACTTGGGGGCCTGCTGCACATCCCAAAAGGCCCTGTTGTGTCCCAGTGGCTCCCTAATTAGCGGAAAAAAGCAAATGGGAAATTCCTTTAGCACAGTTGGAGTGAATGTTGAAACACTTCATGCAAGGCTGAACTCCAATTCATTAATGTACTGCAAGCAGCTCTCAATACAGGAATGCCAAAGCCCAGGCTGAGGTCTGGCCAGGCCAGAGGACCAGCTATACCAGCACACCCTACACCAAATGCAGGCGCCTCTTCCTCTGACCTTTGGCAGCTGCTCAATCAGACTGTGGGCAGATTTAAACTGTCCCTTTAAAATAATGCAAGGGAATATCCAGGCAGCATTGTCAGTGTCCACTCTCTTGATAGCTAAGAGTGTTTTGTTTCCTGCTCTCTCTCTGGTGCAGATGGAAAGCTCTGAATCTTCACATGAGAAGATGAGGTAACCTTCACAAGAGATATTCTCTCATTGAGGTGCCTTGTTTTGTAAGTTTTGCCTCGCAATCTAATTTTTAATAGGAGTTGTACTTGTAGTCCTTCCCCCCCATACCAATTTCTAGCAGGTCAGAAACACAATATGACTTCCTAAATCACTGTAATTGTGGGGCTCCTTCCTCTTGCACCAGCATCCTCTTTGCAAGGCATGACTTCACGATGAGACCGTATTAGGCTGAGGTAAATCAGCAAAGCTCCAAAGGTGGAGCTGCTGTTTTTTCACTCACTGTTGGGGGTTGGAAATGCTGCAAGCCTCTGATTTGAGTTTTTGCATATATGGCTTCATTCTTTTCCTTCTGAGTGTACATTACATGTGTAAATCTTCTGGAAAGGCTTGATCATCCAAAAGGATACAAAGAGTATAAAGTATTACATTAGTGGCTATGTAAAGTAATGAAGACTTTCTTTTAATGGTTTGTTGGGGTTTTTTTTAGTATGGTCTCTGACATTAGCTAGGAGAGGTACATGCTTTATTATGAGTTGTAAGGAATTTGAAGCCCTAAGAATATTTTGGAGCATTGTCACTGCAGTTGGGGAACAGTCATCTACTGTAAATGATTTTTTGCAGGTTGATTGCTGAATGTGACCAGATATTAGGTGATGATTATTTTTCTGGAAGTGGAATTATGTAGGGATAGAGCACAGAAGGTATCATCCTCTGTATTAGTGACATTTGAGAGAGGGACATGGACATTCACTTTGTCAAAATTCTGATAGCAGTGCTCTTGGCGGGCAGGAGCATCCGGCTGGTCACTCAAGAACTTAAGTTATTTTTTGGCTTAACTGCACTGAAAATATTCTCTTGGGTTTGTTTTCTTCTCCTCTTGAGATTTCCCCTTGTGCATTCACAAAGATGCACTGCTGCTCCCTGCACAGACTTCCAAGAGAGATAAATCCAGCTTTTGTTCTACAGGATTCTTTCAGGCTGGCACTGACAACGCTAGTGGCCTCATCTGATTAAATCTACTTCACTGCCATGCAACACGACAAATGCTTTTGGTTCAAGTTGAACGGTAAAGCTTTTGCAAACAGGAAAAACAGTTGTCAGCTGTCGCTGTTGTGGGACCAAACACACTTTGTGCTGCAACAAGCGGACAAAAAAGCCTCTGAGCCGCACAGCAGATCAAATGGGAAAGCCACTCAGGGTACATCCAGTTCTATTAAGACATGAGTGTGTTTTTATCAAGACTTGTTGAACAACACAGGGGAGAACATCTGTTAGCAAGTGGTGATAAGGAAGAAGAAGACTGTCTTTTGCTCTCAAGAAAGCCTAGAAGAAATTGCAGAGTTAGTGATACTGTATCATTTGCAAGATGGGATATTTTGAGATTTTAATATATTTTTCTTACTTGAGAATGGCTTTTGACTTAATTTGTTGCACAAAAAAGTATTAAGTATCCTTAAAAAAAAAGCTGTTTTGAGGAGCTTTGGAGAAAGCTGTTTGGCTGCAGGGTGGGTGGGTCTGCTTCAAAAATTGAGATATGAGAGTGAACTGAGATTGAAAATGACACCTGGGTGTTTGGCACGGTCCTGGTTATTGCGTTTCTTGTGGTCTCTGAGTTTTAATTCTACCACTCCCCCAGCCCCACTGAAAAAAGTGCAGAAAGTTTGGGAGGAATTGGAATATTTCTGAGTGTACACTTTTTAAGTTTTCTTCCTTGTTTTCTTTGAATGGGTGAAAAAAAGCATAATATACTGGCTCTTTGTTATTACTAAATGACTGTCTAGAAATAGGTGGCTTTTCAATTGGGGCTTGTTTTGGACTCTTCAATCTGTAATGTTATAGGTCAGCCTCAAAACTATGCCCAATTTATGCTTAATCCCAAAACCAGTGGGCATTTTATCCTTCATGCAGAAAGTACCATGCCTAGTACAGTGCACACTGGCATTTTCTTTTGGGGCTGTTCTTCTCTTTGTCATTGAATCACTTTTTAATTAAATACAAGCCAAGTCCCATTTCTAATATAAGTTTCTGTTTTAAAACCTAGTCAAGCAGAAAGTATTGTTTTCCTGTTGCATTCCCACTTCAGACATTTCATGTCTGGAAGGAGGGAGAGGGGAGCAGCACCGTCCTTGAATTGGGACCATCAGCCTGAAGTTTGTTTCCATGTCTAGGCCTGGGATTGCGGTGCTACCCGCCGTGGGCGTGTCTGCCTTGCCATTTCCAGGCAGCCCTGCCCACTGCCTCCCCTGTGCAGCCTGCCTGGCTGCGAGCCAGCGCTGACCCACAGGCACAATGTGCAAGCTGATGCAGTAAGTGCTGCTGAAAGCGTGGGGGAACCTAATGATGCCAGCGGGGCTTGTGGAGCTCGCTCCTGCCGCACGCACGTCAGAGCCTGGGCGGGAGGCAGAGGGCTGCACCTTGGGATATGACAGGCTGGCTGATGGGGAGTGATCGCTGCTGCTTCTGCAAGGCCAAACCAATAATAATTGTCATCTGTGCTTGTGCACTGTGGCACTCACCCTTTACACCTCCCCAGACCGTAAGGGAGCTGTTTTTCCTTAGGCTTTTCATACTGAACAGGGAAACGTTCATCTGAAGGTTGAAAGTGGCTTAATCCTCAAACTGTGTTGTGTGGAGCCATCCTCAGGGGTTTATTTTTGTAACGTGCTAATGGCTCAGTAACTGGCAGGAGGGACGAAACGCTTAGGCCTGTCAGCTGAAGGGCACTACAAGTCCTCTTTGGTCCTTAATATAGTAAGGGCATCTTAATGGCTGGCATTCCTTCTCGGCTTTGTGACTTTCCATTCAGTTTATTTTACGTTACAGCTGTTCAGGAATTGTTAGTGCTACCAGTTTTGGGAATATCATGTAATTGAAATAAAATAGTAATTTCTGCTATCACCTGCATTGCTTTGTGAGGTGCCATTCCTCCCTGCTCTCCCAAAATCTCTTGTCACAGTGCAGGCAGGAACTTGCAAGTCTAGCAAGACTCAGTAATGAAGATGATTTTTTTTTTTCCCCAAGCCACATTTACAGTCTGCTTCCTTTTAAAAAAATTAGATCAGCATCTTAATTTTAATTAAGTAAAAGACTGTTAGCTAAAGCCTCTTGAACACGTAGCATGAAAAATAGGAAGGAAGCCGAGGAGATATGACTGCTGAGATAATTTCATCTTGCAAGTTGGGGCTCCAACCGTGCGTCCTTCAGCTTAGTTTCCAAGCCATCTACTGATGTCCGAAGTGGCTTGGCACCCGGTGAATGTCACGGTGAGCTGTGCTGTCACCCTGGGGCTTGGAGTCCCTTGTGGTACTGTGGGCACGGTCAGCAGAGGACACCTGTCCTGACAGAGACACAGTAAGATGATCTTGTTGGGTCACGGAGCACGGGGGCTGTGAGGTGTCTCAGAAAATGTGTCAAAATTCGTAAGTACTGTAAACTACTTTATCAACAATTGGGAATTGAATTAGCAGTCGTTCCTGTAAGTTGTTGTTTCAAATGCTCTCAGTGGAAGTAGCGGTGTGTATTTACGGAGGACATTTACCTAATTACTGGCCATTAATGAGTATCTGTAGTCTCTCAACCTACTCAGGGAAGTGAGCAATGTCAGATCGATTGATTGTTCCCTCGATTCTTTGTCTCTCCTTTCTCCCTTGTTCAGTATCACAGGCCAAATTCTGCACCCTGTATTACGGGCAGGGAAAAGCCATGTTGTACTACCTGTTGCTGAATCCTCTCTGTATGGGATTTGTGTTCTGACCTGACAGCCCGGGTGCTGAAGCTGGCCTTGTGCCAGCTGCTGCTTCCCTCTCAGGCTGAAAGCCAGAACATGGGATCAGGACTGCAGCAGGGTGGGAAGGGAGATGCAGTTTTTCAGGACTACACGTTTTTACTGCCCCATCTTCCATGACTGGGTAGCTTTGTGGAGATCTTCCTTTGGCTTCATTTCCATTACTTATTAGCTGTCTCCCTTTCCCTAAAGGATTAAATAGATTACTTTGCTGCTAACGCCTAGATTGACTTCAGAGGTAGCTTGGATTCAGATATTAGTCTTGCACTTTAGTGCTTTTAAGAAGATTGCTGTAATGGCAGTAAATGAAGCCAAATACAAAACACTGCATTATAGCTTTATGTAGGTAGTGTGTATACGCATAAAAAGGTATATTGAGTTGCCACCCCACCCTCAAAATCTAACTGGAATTTGCAAGGCCATGAATTTACTGTTAACACAGAACAGCTGTAAGAGCACAGTGGATTTAAACTGTTCAAAACCTATTAAAATCCCTTTAGTGGTCCTTAAGCTTAGGAGAAAGAGAGAATAAATTACTGTTTTGACAGAGTTGCTAGCCTTACAAAGAGCACTGATGGAAAGAGTTTGCAGAACTGGGCTCTGAATTGTTAAAGCTCCAGTTAGACATGAGCAACTTTTGGGAGGATTTTTAAAACTGATAATCTTGGGATGGACTTTGGACTTAGCCTGTCACAGTGAAAGGGTCGGTGCTGTCAGTGGTTCATTGATTGGGCACACTGTCTCTGCTGGAATTGCATCTGTGACTGGGCTCTCACTGCCGTCCAAGGAATGTGTACAAAGGCAGCTTTGTTCCCTTCTCCTTGACCCCAGGGAGTCGGTGCATGGCCAGCGTGCCCAGACCATTTGCTGCAGAAGATCAGAAGCTCACTGTGGAGCTCTTGAAGAGGAACATTCAGGGGCAGCTCGTTTGAAGGTGCTTGAGCAGAAAAATACATTAATTTTGTTTAACAATTTAGGCAGGGTATAATAGTCTCAGGATGCAAATTAAGATTTATATTCAATGTTCACTGCTCTGTAGGGTTTAATATTTTACTTTTTATGTTAGAAGTAGTAACCAGGTGTGGATTTGAACCACTATAAATTGTCTAAAAACTGAGCTGTGCTAAATTAAGTCTCCCTGGCTATGGTTTTGTTTGGAAATATGAAGCAAGGTTATGTCAGCTGATATACCCCTGCTCTTATGCATCTGATGCCTGTAAGAAAAGTCCCCCATTATATTCCACCAAGGACCATCCATTCAGTCTGTAAATAAAATGACTATGTCTTCTTGTAGGCTGTTGTTTTGGCTTTCAGCTTGCTCTGTGTTAATGGCTTTTTGAAGTGACTTTTAAAAACCAAACCACAGTGTTAGCTTCTTGCATAGTGCTCTACGCAGATGCAAGAACTTGGCATGAAAATCAAAGAGCACAGTTATTTGGTGGATGTAGGATGAGCCAAGGCACTTATCAGGGGTCACAGTAGAACTTTAACAGCCTCTGCTTACTCTCGGAATGAGCCTTACGAAGGTAAGGCAACTTCTTAATCTAATTTGGTGAACACGGATCCTGCAGGAAGGAGATTTGTCAGCATTTTGCAGAGCAGATGGCTGTGTATCGATTTGGACTGAACTATTTTAATTTCAAGTCCTCTGCAGCAGCAGGAAAAATATGATTTCAGTCTCATAGCTATATTTATGTCTGTAATTGGTGGTTAATACAATTCTGGCCAGCGTTTGCAGGATCATTTCTTTTGTTAGGCAGACAGGAGACGGCTTCATCCATTAGCGCTAATCCTATTTCACAGGAAGCTTGATGTTTAAATGTTAGGCAGATTTGCTCCCCGATTGACAGTAACTATTGCATCTTTGTCCCCCTCTAAAATTGGAGGGAGGTGTGGCTTAGGGTCGCCTGGATAAGGATGGTGTTAATGGCACCTGCTCCTGGGTATTTCTGGAAGGAACTGGTTGGGATGCCAAATGAAGTCTGAACAGCTTTTACTTCATGGTTCCTGAGTCAGTACAGCCTGAGATGCATTGGATTGCAATGGTGCAAAATGAAGGCTGCTATGTGGAAGAGATGGAATGGGATTCATTATATGCCAGTGAGTCACCTCATTTGAAGTCTGTCTGGTCATTGTTTTCACTGATAAAAGAGAGAAATGAACATTGCAGTTGAGTGGAAGGCTGTGATCCCAGCTGGAATGGGCAAATGACAGCAGAAGGATGCATTCCTGCTGGTTGATCTTAATGAGCACCAAGGGGCACTTGTCTTGATTTTGGCTTTTCTGGTATAAGCCCCGGTCAAATGGATCAGCGTAAGAGTTGCCAAATGGCAAAGCCCAAAGGTATTTTTCCTCAGAAGTAAGCTTTAACTGTAGTACTTGAAGTTTAATATGTGCTTGTTGTGGGGGACCCCCCCAACTTCTTAAATTCTAAAGTAGGCACTGAAAAAAGTCAGTCAAGTTTTGATCATAACTCAGAATTCCCTGTGGGATGGGTATGTGGGTAATCATTACAACTACTGTAGGAAAATTAGCCATGGGAATGCCTGTGGTCAACAGAATCAATTTGTTTTCTCTTTAGCCTTGAAAATTATGCTTCCCCTTAAAAGGGAAAGGGAGGAAAATGAACGAAACCTAACAGCTAACATGATTCATCAGATAATTCTAGTCAGATGGCAATTATACCTTGAGTTGTCATTTTAAGGACAAAAATCTGTAGTAGTACATGTTAAACCCAGCTTAGTACCTCCTGTAGCTAAAGCACAGTAGTGTTATGTATTCTGAAATGGCCTCATATCCTGGAGAAGTCTGGACTGTAGCTGGCAGCTACACTGGCCTTGAAAAAGGCTTAACATGTGTATTCATGGGGACTAGAGGACCAAAATGTGCTGCTTTGAAAGAGGATGATAATAAGAGTTCTACCAGGTTAAAAAAAATAAGGGTTATTTCAGAGGCATCACAGAGTAGGCTGACAGGAGGTGGAAGCAGCAGAACTTGTGCAGGAGATGTCTGAATTTGCCAGGGATTTAAAATTCAGTCTAAAATAAAGTTAGTTGCGTGCAGGCAGAATGAATGTTGAGCCTGTACACTCTGTTCAGTGTGAGCACATTATGGGAATAAGTGATATTTCCATCTGAAATTTGTCAGAAAGCTTGGGCAAGCTTAATGCTGGAAAATAAGGAGTTCAAAGAAATTCACATGAGTTCTTTACTGAATATGAAAGGTTTTTAGTTGGTACGGGTGTCACCTGTGTTTCTTGTAATTTTCAACTTGCATTGGTTAATAAAACCTGAAAAACTGGCATATGGCAAAGGTGGTGGTATGGATGAAACGTGAAATGATTTTCTTCTCTTTCAGGGTGTATTTTTGGGAGTTAAGGACCATTCAAATCAGTCATACCATTTATAGACTGTATTGTAAACTTTAAAAGTTATCTTGAGTATAGAAAGGCAATAATGATAAATGCAGTTCAGTCATAGAGTGCTGGATGATGTGTGGGTGGGAGAAACAGGAGCTGAGATTGACTTGAGATTGGCAAATACTGACTCGTGTGGTTGTAGCCCAGCCTCCTGTGTGGGTTATGGGGAAGGGCAGTGCCATCACCTGGGCTTGGGTGTGGATGCTGAACCTGCGCAGTCCTTCTGAGCCAGAGGTTTTTCCATCTGGGTGCTCAGCTCCTAGGCTAGAGCTTGGGGGTATAAAGGAGGGACGGAACCTCTAGCAAGTTCTGAACACACACCTGCCTGTTTTTCAGGTTCAGAAAGATTTTACTGAAAACAGATGCAGTGTACAATGGTGTAAACCCCATGTTTCTGTGGAAGAGGATGGTGAGCCTGTTGTGCATATGCTGCCCTTGCTGTTCCTAACCTCTCTCTGATCAAAATATGTTTTGCCAGTAGCTGTTCAGAAGTTGCACAAATGTCTGTACTGAAGACCACTTGGGGTTCTTTTGCCGAATGTTTTATATTTCCATTACTGTGACTGCAAATTATGACTTTTCCAGCGTAAATACACAGAATATGAACATCACGTTATTGAGGGCATCAAGTAGCTTATATTTAGAAATCATTTACTATGGAGGAAAAAAGCAATAATAATAAAAAAGATCTTAAATTCAATTACTGAATGCTTAGCTGAGGCAAAGTAGAAATGTGTCCTCTAAATTAATGTAACAAACAAAACCCATTATCCTAATTGTCATACGTAAGTTATAAATGCTGAAAAATTGCTGGGGAGCAGTGGAGAGCAAGGTGTTGTATTCATGATACCTCTGAGAACATAGAAAATTAATGTGTTTTTCTTTTTTTTTTTTTTAGGTAAGTAACTGAAGGGGACATGAAGAATTGACATTTAAATGGCCAGCATGTTGCAAAAGGTATTTTGATTTAGATTTAATCAGAAATGTGCCAGTAATTATTTCGAGTACATATTTAATGAGTGTTTTCCTCCTTTCTTTTTTTCTTTTGCTCCTGACACTGTCTAACACTGGCAGAGAAGTTAAAGAACCTAGTCTAGCTAGTCGACTAAAGTAATTTGACTTGCTATAGAAGTAGTAATAATATGATGGTGATGATGAATGAAATACTTAAGTGTCATTCTTGAAATCTCTTTTTGTGCTGATGATCACTGGAAAGTCTGTTTTACATGCTGATTGTAAAGTGATAAATGCACTGCATCTGATTTCCAAGACATGGTACTGCTAAGTAACTCTTGAGAAAGCTAAACCCGTATTTGATCCCTAAACAGCTCCTTCCTTGCCAGCCAGATGGATATGGAGGTATGTGAGGCCTTATCCTGCATTGGGAAGTAGTGTCTGTAAATATGCTGTGAACTAAATGCTGGAGCTTCTGCTGGTGACACCCACACAGAAGCATCAAAGAAAACCCAGCTATATTTCATTTGCAGTAGCTCTCCTACTGATTATTTTTTTACTTCACTGATAATCGATTATAATTTTGTAGAATGTTTGTTGTCATGCTGCTGTCTGTGAAATCCTTCACAGACAGGAGACCGTAGGTTAATGGGAGAGGGATGGCTACAGAGAGCAATTCCAGTTAATACCAATTAGGGATGGTAATGCAAAGCTGTTTGGAAGAATCTTCACAAAGGCTGGTTAAAGAAAGAGGTTTCTGGCTTATGAAAATGTCAGTGTTTCCTAATTATTTTCCATTAGAGTGAAAGTTATACTTCTCAATATTTTTGACAGCAGGGTGCAAAGAGGAAGACCTATTGATTAGGAAGTGTCTGGGGATAGACTCAATTTCTGATTTCAGTGAGGCAGAACTGAGGTTTATCCCTGAATTTCCTACTTCTGAAAGGTTATGGAGGCTAATGGCTTATCTGCTCTCCTTCCCTCGATTTTGCATTAAAAACCCCAGACTATATTGGACACAAAAATTAAGTATTCTCTGACAAGGTTTTCAGATGAAAAATTCTGGTTCTGCCTTTTATAGGCTTTGCACTATTGGCTACACTACTTTATCTTTCTCTGCTGTTTCTCCTGGTTTTCCTTTCTCAGCATTGGGATTTTTGCTGACAGAGAAACCTCATGGAGAAACAAAAGCTTCACCTGAAGCTGATTGAGTGAACTGAGTTTGGGAATATTTTAGTTTAAGAACAAGTCTGTCCAACTGGATCTTTGGTTGCATTTAATTATTCTGATTTGCGTTTTAAATATGAAGTATTTTGAAAGATGGTGAAGTATTTTGAAAGATGCAACATAAATGTGTTGCAGCCAAGCAAGAAAACGAATAAATTTGTTTCTTTTCTGAAGCTTGCTGTAGTTTTACTGTCTCACGGGTCTTTGTGAACAGAAGCACAAACATACCAATGTGTACAAGTTCTGCTTTTTATCAGTGAATAAGTGCCTTTGTGGTAACTAAAAGGTCTTTTCAATTCCCCAGAGAATTCCACAGCATCATTTTAGCCTTTGAAAAGAGAAAGTTCTTGGCTAACATTAAGACAAAATGCTGCTGTTTGTGGCCACTTTAGAATTTTTTTAAAAAAAAAAATTCGAGGAGCTAGATGTTAAAAAAGCTTCAGCTATGAAGGGGAGGCAAAACTTGGGAGTAATTTGGGAACGAGGGAGGAGCCCACAATACAGTGCAGTCATTGCTTTCTGCACATGGAGTTCCTAGCACCAATAACCCCTGATAAAATTGTTATAAAATCATCATTAATTACTTGTGCACTAGTTTTATATAGCAAGCAACAATATTAGATCTGGTGCAATGCTTACTGAACGCCTCATGTGTTTGCGAAGTGTAAAATGAGTTCAAGTTGGTCCTGTAAGATTGATGTCCCATGGGCTACATTAGGATACATTGTGGGGAAACAGATATTATGGTATAAAAAGATGAAATTAGAGTGATTTGTTTCAGGCAATTTAGTTTATTACATTTGACATCTTATCAGGTCTCTGAAACATAA
This sequence comes from Monarcha castaneiventris obscurior, assembly GCA_026261815.1. Lineage (NCBI taxonomy): Eukaryota > Metazoa > Chordata > Aves > Passeriformes > Monarchidae > Monarcha > Monarcha castaneiventris. Next base: position 1,639,754 of record JAMPIT010000622.1, read on the forward strand.
CTAGAAGCTTTCTCTTGGAAACATGTCCTGTCCTGTCTGTCTTAATGACCATGAGTAGTGGCTGTTATTCCTTGGCTGAAATTATGTACCTTTGATCAGAAGCCAGCAGAGACTCTGTGCTGCTGAGGAATAGAAATTCGGTTTTTTTTTTTTTTTTAATGGGAATAAATGGCAAGTTTTCAGAGGTCATCTTGGTAAACCAGGAATTGCTCTGTCAGCTACATCATCACCATCTTCAGCAATATTGATTTTTGAAGTATAGATTGATGTTTTTATTTTTCTGTTTGGTACATTACATTTTTGTCTGTTGAGCCATATGTGCAAGTCTGAGCTCTCAATTAAAGGACTTCACCATCTCAGTGTCACATTCACAGTTCATTCAGGTAAACATCAAACAACATGCTAAGGTCAGGATTCTCCAAAGTAGGTAAAAATCCTCTAAGCTTTCAGGTTCTGTGGGATTTTTGCCTTGCCTTTTAACATCACCAGTTTCTAGCCTGCATGATCCTGGAGGTACCAGTGGAAACATGGACTACGTTCACATGGATTTCCCCAGAGGTAGGTGTTCTCTTTTTTCCAAGATACTAAGGATTTGGTAATCAAACCCCTTGTATGTGTACCTGTGTTTTATATCCCAGGTGAAAATGTGTTTATTTGCCATTGGTGCATAAAAAGGTGGCCAGTGTTGTGCTATGCAGCAGGGAAATGCTGCCCTCTCTTTTATTCTGGAAGCTTTTGATAAAAGACACTTACTGTGTTTTTGGCTCCTGGTCTCCCCAGGTTTCTATGGAGCTGGGCAGCAGGACAGGCATCATCCTTTCTTGTTTCTGGCTCGGCTGTAAACAGCCACATTTTTTCTTACTGGTGATCCTGAACTGGGGCAATTGCTACAACACCTGATAAAATGCTGAGAGAAGCAGTAATTTTCCTTTGAAAAAGTGAGGTGACTGGTGGGGGGTGGTTCAACATCCAGCTTCACAAGATTTGCCAGGAGTCTCTTAATATCTTTCCCATGTCTTTTCAATACCGGAGAAGCAAAAACCTCTGTGAATAGTAACTGACTGGCAAGATCTGACAGATCTGCTTACTGGGAGACTTTTATTGTGTCTTATGACTTAGATTGTGTGGTTTTGCTGTGTCTTTTTGGTTTTTGAAACATCTGGCAAATTCTGTAGTTTGCCAACATACTGCTCATATTGATGCCAGTAAGCTTTTAAAAATGATTTTATTTTTGTAAGGACTGATAATTCATCATCATCAAGTAGCGGTGACATGTGGACAAAAGAAGTTGTCCAAAGAAAGGAAAGTTGTTTTTCCAGACCCTGAGCAGCTGATTTGCTTACCAAATATTATTGAGTCTGAGTTGTTGTTTGATCCAAGCTGATTCTGAGTTCTTGGCTGTTTGACTGTGTCCCACACTCTGGTAGTGGCATTTTCCTTTAGGTAACTTCATTGTCATATTAATGAAAAAGGCTGTAAGTGGAGGACGTGTGTGCTTGTATTAAGTTTTTTTTTCCAGTGAGCAATGGAAGTTTCAGAACTGTGAGAAAGGCTCTTACGTCTGCACCTTTATTATATTTTCCGGCTTAAAAAAAATGGGTGCAGTGCTTCAGGATTTCTTCTTTGTGTACATTAAAAGTGAAACTGCTTCTTTGAGATCAGTGTCTGAAATGCTCGTTTGCACAAACATATCTTTAAATTCTCTCTAGATACATAATCGTTTTAAGTTGTGGCTGTTGTGTGCCTGTTTGGATTTTCTAAGGAGCAGATATCTACATTTGAAAAAAGGCAGGATAGCATTTCACATTAACTGGTGTTTTTGTTGGCAGCCTAAGGGGACATGAAAATTTAAATGGGCATAATGAATAAATTACCCTTTGACTTTAGACTGTTCCTTCAAAACAAGAGTGGAATGGAATGGTGTGTGGTGAGTTTGCACTGCTTTTTGCCTCTGTGTGTTTCTTTTTGGGTATGTAAGGGGCTCATTTTCTTCATGATGAATTTAATCCATCATCATCTCTCTCCCCTGTACTACAAAAAGCAAGGAAAAGTATTTTTATGGTAACTGAAATGAGCACGGAGAAGTCACGGTTATATTTTTTTTTTGTCTTCTTGAGGTCTGTGAGTACGAAATGGGAGAAATTCCAGAGTCTCTATGAAGACTTAAAAGTATTTCAGGTTTGCTATTGATTTTCGCATGGAACGCTTTCAGATGCTGGGCCAATTAGCAGCTGAGATAAATCCAACTGAAGACAGCCTCTGTTCCACCAGAAATTGAAGCTAATGGGCCGTAAAGGCACGGGGGATAATTCCAGTGTCCAGCACTAGTCTGTAGCTAGGCTGCCACCAGAAGGAGCGGGAGGCGGGATGCGCTGGCCAAGGGCTGAACGCTGCACGGTGACTCAGTGTTGGTGCTCTAAGAGATTGTGTAGCCATGCTTGAAAACTGCTTCCACTTTAGTGGCTGGGAAGGAAATGTGTATGGAAAGCATCTCTTGCTCGGAGCAGTCACGGTTTAAGAAGCAGATTGTATGTGGCCCTTTGGTGGCTTGCTCTCTTCCTTTTCTTTTTTCCTGGGCATAAAAATAGAAGGAAGAAGCCACTTCAAATAGGGTAAGATCTCCCAAGGTGACTTTGCATTCTTTAAAAAAGAGCCCAAAATCTAAATCCTGAGGAAGTGTCTCACATGGTTGTGAGCTTTTCCACAGCTTATTTTCCAGACAAAAAGTAAAACCTGACATATGAAGCATTGACTACAAAGAGCAACAAGTTGGCTGCCAAATTCTTTTAAATCTGTATTAGCCTTTCTGCCAAAATTTTGTTTTCTTTTACCACGAGCATGGCAGACAAAAGGACATTGTTTTTCCATTGAGAGAATGGGTAGTTTTTAACAGCCAGACAAATTTCTTACGTTCTGTTTATAAACATTTGTTCAGAAAACACTGCGTTCCAATGCAGCTTTTTCAGTTTCTTTATTGTGCCAGAAGAGATGAAAACATACACCTGGCCGCTTTGCAGAGCTGCTTTTAAAGATATTCTCCTGGTTTTAATGTTTCAGACAACCTCAGATAAGGCTTTAATAGAGAATATTGTTGCTTTTGCTTTTCTCCATCCATGTTCAGTGCTATTTCTGGCACAGGTAGAGGTTGAAGATGGGCCAAGGTACACATCCTTGCCAGGGTTTCAAACACCGCTGAGGATTTGGGAGTGTCGAATGTCATCCTTTTGAGCTTGTGCCCACTTCTAAGTGTGTTTGTATAGAAATTTCACTCTTAAGTCTTTAAGTGCCACTTAAAAATGTACATCTAATCTTGTCAATCTGAGTGTTTCATGCATGCTCTGCCCTCTCTGAAGATTATTGTTTTGTTGCCTCTATTTCAAGAGTCAGTGGGAAATCCATTGGAAGTGGGATTTGTGTTCGATACAAGTGTTAATGGTAGAAGGTTTTCCATCGACACTGTTGAGGGCAAACTAGGTCAGTCTCACTACTTTTTTTGCTGTAATGGATAGGCCTGGGTTTTTTTCTTCCTAGAGTATTGGTGGCATGTAGTTAATACATGTGTTCTTATAAATCATTTGCTTCCCTATGCTCTTCTACAATGGCATGAAAAAAAAATTAGAAAATTATAATACCCCCAATTTTTTCATCTATTGAAAGTGAACGAGCCAAGGTAACAAAGTCTTGCCCCCAACATACACCTTGGGTTAGGAACACAAAGCTTTTAATGAACTGTCCAGGTAAACCATCTCTGTACTCCCCCACAAAATCTATTCTCCAAATTTCTCTGGGAAGGAGGAAAAGGGCTGACATGTATTGCATGTATTTTAAAAACACTGTAAACCTGCTCTGTAGTTTTCACACCACCCATGTCTGTGACATCTCTGGTGCAGAGGGTGCGTGGCTGCAGAGGTGGGAATCCAAAGGTAGAGGAAGTGATTTTGATTTCCTTTCTGTACTCGAGCCTTTCAGCTGAAGAAGCTGGTGAATGCTGGGCTGCTTTGCTGCCTGCTCTTGTTTTGCTCAGGCTGTAGCATCACAGCAGTTTGTCTCGTGAATTTGTAGCCATGAGAACAAATTATGATCTGCTGTAATGGTAATTATGTTAACTAAAATGGTCATAAAATGATAGGGAGAAAGCTGTGTGTATCAAAGCTGTGCAATCAGTGTTCTTCCCAAACATTTCTAATGAAAATATCAGAGAGTGTGTGTGTATGTATATGTATATATGCATGTGAGTGGGTGTAGAGGGTGTAAGTGTATGTTAAATAAAACAAAGTCCATATTCATGATCTGAGATTAGCAAACGTTAATGAACCTATAAATTCTCTGAGGGGAGTCAGCTGATGTAGCTGAGTTAAAAAACTCAAGGCTCTCAGATAAAACACTGCCAGGGTAGACACTTTCTGCTACATTTAGCTGTTTTCCTTAGATGTTAGATACAAACAGCCATTTTATAGATGGCAATTGGTACAGACTATAAAGAATCTGCTTGCAGTTTGTTGTAGAAGAGATCTTTTTAAGCAAATGCAAATAGTGGGTTGAAATCAAAACCGCTAAGCAGGGCCTTTGGAATGCTGTATAGCTGAGGTTGGTGGTTATGGAGTTGCAGAGAGCCTTCACCTTCCGACTTGGAGGAATTGCTTGGGGATGATCTTGAGGGAACGTGCAGTGGAAGGGGCTGCAGGGATCCACATTGAGTTTAATTGTTCAAGGAAAGCAGTTCATGGTTTATGGACTAACCCACTAGTCTTCCAAAGTTTAAAATGGAGTAGCAGCTGGAAAACCTGAATTTTGCTTAAGAACTGGAAAAAAAACTGAAGCAAAAGACTGATATAGGATCCTCTATAAATAATATTCAAGGTTGGCCACGCATCCTAAAATGTATCAGAAACAGAACAACAGAGACTTCCTTAGGAAGGCCAGTACTGTCCACCAGAACACGGGGTGTTTGCAGGGGAGGGAGAAGAAGAAAGGATCCTCTTGTTAAGAAAAAGGTTAATATGAGAGTACGTGACAGGTTTATTTATAACCCCCATTAGGGGGGTTAGCTGGGAGCTTCCACTCACTCCATATCTTCTCATGACTCTACACCAGTTTGTCTGGCTGAAGGTTGTGCTCTAAGGTGGCCAAAAAGTTACAAACCCCTTCATTTTCAGTCTTTCTATTTTGTTAAGTGATGTTTTAAAAATTGCTTTGGTGATAGTCTTGAAACCATAAATATGTCATTAATTAATGAACTGTTGTCTGCCTTGTGCCTCAGACAGGCTGAAAACTGAAAATGAAATAGACTTTGTCTGGACGTTCAGATCCAAACCACATTTGTCATCCATAAAAGGTGCATTTCAAGGTCTATTTCTCAGTGTTTTCTGGTCAACAATAGCCACAACCTGGTTTTTGGGGAATAGTAGGAACAGGGCAAGCATATCTGATACTTCCCGTAAATAATCTCCTGGCCTCCAGCTGTTTTTGGCTCAGGATTTCCTGAGCTGGATATTGTCTCTGTGATTTAATAACCTTCAGTGGCTTTTTCTTTCACAAACTTGTCCCTCCTTGAGCTGAGGTAACTCCTTCCCCCAGGGAAATTCCTGCCCCCACCTCTGTTCTGGCTGCTGGGCTGGGACACACCAAGTCTGCTCTCCTAGAATATAGGATGTGTTTTTAGGTTCAGGGAGGGTAAATACAAGGTTTAAAGAGGAAAGTAATCATATTACAGAATATGGATAATTATTGCTACAGTTGAAATATTATTCAGAATACAGGCATATGGTCAAGAACAAACCCAAAACACTTACAGAAGAGAATACCATGTACCAGACAGGAATCCTTATCCAAATGATGAGGCATTTGGGTCTTGGCAGTGCTTGACTGTTTGTCTTGTCAGCTCTCTTGCTCTCCTAAGTATGGCTTTATTTATAAAATATTAGCTTTCCAAAGGAAGCCATCAGGAAATGAATAACTGTAGTCACAGCTGGGTTTAAAAAGGGAAGATAAAATAGGAAGCTCCATCCATTCTATGTTCTGAGTGATGCAGGAGTTTTGTGAAAAAGCTGCTATTGATTTCATAGCACAAGAAATTAATGTACTTGATTTTCTTATTTTTGGCATTGCGTTGTTCTTGTTTTTAGTTCCAAATATTGATAATGATTTTTTTATTTTGGTACCTTCCAGATTTTAAAGTAACTTTGTTAAAGTATAGAAACTTAGAAAATGCATCAAAAATGGGGGATTTGGCCCTATTCCGTGGAGTCAAACCAGTTCCCTTTGGGTAGGTCCCTGGTGAGGTAGGGCTGCTCAGCAGTATATCCCACCTTTTTTCTGTCCTCACAGTACACCTGGGAGCTCCAGGACACATCTGGGCTTTAGGATGCTGTAACATTCAGTGTAAGCTTGGTTTTAGAGGCTTGTGACTTGTTCCGTTTTGGATGAATTCTCTTGAGGATAATAAAAAGCCTAATAATCCTCGATATGGCAGCCAGATTTTTAAGGCTGTGCTCCAAAGCATGAATATTCTACAGGTTTTCAGTGAAAGGGTGATGAGAATTTTCTTAAAATAAGCTGTTCTGCACACACAGGTTTTTTATAGGCCTAGACTGTCAGCCTGAGATAGATGCCAAGCCCTGGGAGGCTTTTAAATTTGGTATAATAAGAAGCAACACGCCTGATACTGTAAATCACTGCACAGTCCGCACGTAGTGCTCTCTGTACCACAGCGGTACCATCTGTTGGTGTAAGAATTGACTCTGGTTTGTCTAATCCCCAGTCAGGGACTTTTGAGAAAATGTGTTGTTGTTCTTTAAACAATTTCTACTTCAATTGCAAGTGGGCGGAATTGTGAAAATGCAGAGAGCTGAATTGATGTTTAAATAGTTTGGCTCATCATGGTATTATATTACCATGAAAAGAAATATTGCCAAAAGGCATCTGCATAATAACAGGAATTGAATTTGAGTCATATGCGACAGTACCTTTGCGTAAACTACAAGTCCAGATAGTTATTTAAGTACCACAGTGATTCTTCCATTACTATTCCTTTAGAACTCATGCTATTAATCTTTGAGATACGCTTTCAAAGCTGAGCTGCTCTCTCCAAACATATATATCAGTTAAGGTTTTTTTTGTTATGTCATTGGGATAAAATCATCTTGAAAATGATGTTTTTCCAAGGTTTTGGGGGTATTGTTAAGTTTATTTTTGAGTGTGTGACTTTTCATTATCCGTCAGTGACTTAACTTACTAAGAAGTATAGGACACAAAGAATTAAGAAAAAATATTTAGGAGTTAATAATTTTTTTTAGTGAGGTGTCTTTTGTACCTTTCTTTAAACAAAATGAAAAAGTTTAATTAGTTTGTGCTGTTTAATGTACTTTTTACTTGCCAACCACCAAAGAAGAAACTATATCTCGCTTATCATTTCCCTCAAACTGAAGTCCCCTATTAACATAGTTATAGCATGGAAGAAGCACTTGAAGCCCAGTGTGCCCAAATCCCGGTTTCCAGGGGAAGCAAAGTTATTTATATGGGACTGAAGGGCAACATTTCTCTGACAAAGGCCAGTGTTCTGGAATGAAGGTTAAATGGGAATGATGGTCCCCTGCCAGCCTGCTGGGGAGTGGGGATCATGTAATGTCACTAAGCCAGGCGACAAGCCAGGGCAACAAATAGCTTTGAAATAATTTTCTTTATCTGGGAACCAGTCAGGAAGCTGTAGCTGGGACAGCAGTAAAGCAAGTTATTTAAAAACACTGATAATTAAGACATTTTAAGTGTTGGTTGCTCTGTTATGTACCTTACCCTTTAACATTTTTTTAAAAGAGTATCCGATATTTGGTTAACAGTTTGTTTCCTGTGTTACACTTGAGTTGCTTCTTTTTGCTCAGTAATAAAGTGATTAGTATTTATGCAAACCAGACTGTTTCATTCAGAAAGTGTCTACTAATAATTTCATTATTTGCTCCTGAGGGGATCATTGTGCCATGATTTATTTTTTTAACTCCTTAAATTAACTCCTATTATCAGACAATTGTTATGCTAAAAACACCTGAAATTAGAGCTGCTGAGAGAGATTTCTTTACTGTTTTAGCAGAACATGTGAGCACCTTAATATGGCTTTTCTATATGTTCATTTTCCCTCTGCTGCTTGTTCTTTGTGTCTTTTCATGGCATTTAAATGGTCAGTTGAGAAAATCTTTCTTGGAAGATTGCTCTCATGTACATGAGGCAGCTGCACATGATGCACTGGAATTTAGTCATCTGAAACCCCAATTTTGTGCTCTTTGCCGCTGGATAACTTTTGATGATGTACTTAAGCCTGGAAGGGTTTTTAGGATGTCAGATAGCTTGACTATTTCAATTTGCTTCATTTTGTTGGTGTTTTAAAACCTGATCTTCTGCAGTGATAGAGAAAATGATATGTCCAGCAATGGGTTTGCTCCCGGGTTCCTTTTAGTGGTGGGTGAGCAGTGACCAAATCCGTGGCTGTATTTATAGCTTGGTATTCACCCAGCTCTCCACCTGGCAGCACTGGGTGAGAAATGCTCCCAGCCCTTTGGAGCTGTGGCCAGGAAAGGTTACTTAGCATGTTGTAGTGGGTTGAATGACACAAGTTATAATCACTGTACAGACCCAGAGGAAGACTCCTGTCTGCCTGCTGCCTCTCGGCTCCCAGCTCAGGTGATTGATGGCAGGGACAGAGACCTGCCAGTCCTGGCCGTGGGCGCTGCTAATTGAGCCAGGGAGACTTCCCCTCGTGTTGTGCTTCTTGGTTCTTCTCTGTTTGTTGTTGAGGTGCAAAGTTCCACGATTGCCCCTTTTTAATCAGGCTGCTTTCACATGCCCTGCTCTTGAGTGATGCTGGTTGACATGGAGTTAACCATCATGTATGTTCAAGGAGGAATATGCAAGCGTGTAACTTAGAGAAAGACTGCTTGGGTTCTAGCTCTAGGTGCCTGTAACATTAGCTCTTAAACCCAAATAATTGTTAGTCAGCATGGTTCTGTGGGGTTTAGTTTTTTGTGGTTTATTGGAGCAGATGGGGGGCCATTTCCAGCCCTGAAGGGCTGGGGCTGGTGTCCAGCTGTGGGCAGCATCTTGGTAGGTACTGCTGACTGCTGGGCTCCAGTGGTGAAAGCAGGGCAGGAAAAAATCTGTTATGCTGCCATGTTCGTGTTAAGAAACATCTTTATTTCAAGAGGTTTGAAACCAGAAAACTTATGCAGAGCTTCAAAATAATAACAATGTCACATCAAACTTGAGAAAAACTGCTTTGTGTGGTGCACAAAGATTAGTCTTTGCTTGTCATGTTAAATGTGGCAACTTGGAAATATTGCACATGAGACCCCAGTGAATTTTCCCCCCCTCGTTGTTTAATCCTGTTTTATTTATCTCCATCATTAATGTGGGGGAATAAACCCGATACTATTTGCCTTCAAATCTCTTGTGAAGGCAGTGTGTGCCTGCTTTGCCTCCCTTTGGCCGAAAGAGGGAGGTCTCTGCCTTCCTCAATAGCTCCTCCATGGTTATAATGGAAAAGAGCATTTCAGATAATCCTTATGTATTTAAGAAGTCTCTTCAAACCTGTATGAAATGGCACTTTCTGACTGAAACTTGAAGGTTTAACTACAGACTTCAGCTGAGCCAGATTTCTGTGTGGTTACCTGGTTAACAGTGAAGTGTTACACCAAAGTATTCTTAATCTTGGAAAGAGTAAGAGGAAGTTTTCCATACACTTTCCACCTGTGCTCAAGAGATGATTTTTTAGAAATGTTATTGTTTAAAATGTAGTGACACTTTTCCAGTCTAGCTTTAAGATAAGTGCTGATAATTTGGTTTTTCAGCTGGAGGGGGTATGTAGGTTTCTAATAACTTTTTTATTGACAAACTACTCAAACCCTCTGTTTTCTGTAATTTTCTGATAGATGCAGGGGGAGCCATGTAGGCAGCACACTGAAGTGCTTGTGGAAGTCTTGTACTTACGTTGCCTACCATAAGAGAAAAATAGACTTTTTATATTTGCTTTTAGCCAGGGGTGATGCAGCCATAAGGAATCACATCTATATCATTGGTTTTTCAGTGCATATGCACAACTTGCATGCAGGGCGTGTGCTTGTGCTGTGGTGAGAGCGAGCATCTAATTAGGAATAAAGTGTATATGGATTTTGTTCTGGTGCTATTTCCACCTTCTGCTCATCCATCTTCCCACCGTGCTCACGATGCAGTTACGTGTTGCACCCAGGAACTTGCATTAGGGATGGCATTTGATTTTACAGCGTTTTAGGGAAGCCAGTCCAAAAGGAAATGTCAGTTCCTCTTCTGGATTCCTGAACGCAAAGCCCTGTTTAGATAAGATGGAAAATGTCTTCTGTAGTGAAATGAGTGATAGTTTTCATCATTTTGAAAACTAAGATGTAAGCCATTTCTCTGGCACAGGGCAACTCAGTCTGACTTCCATTACCTTAAAAGCTCACAAATCACAAGCTGAAGCATCAATATTTGTGTATTGCTTTGTGAATTGCAGAATCTGAGAGTAATTTTAGCCTTTGGACACTTTAATAAGGAATTGAAGCAATTGTAGAATTGATTACTTAAAGTGCATTGATTTGTTCTGAAGCTACTTGGTGGTCTCTGGGAAGTGTTCCCCTGAATGTTTACCCTTTTGGCATTTATGACTTACTCTATGGCCTAAACACTGACTTTACCTCCTGCTGATCCATTAGGAACTCAGGAAGAGAGAAAGAGAAAATACCAGCTCCCTTGTGATACCACTCTGTCCTTTTAAAAATGCTGGAAATACTGTGCAGTGTAAATGATAGCTGAAAGGCATATTAATTTTCTAGTAACGTTCAGGATAGAGAGGGAACAGAGGAAACTTGATGGTGTTCCTAACAGGTAATTTTAGCCCGGAGCATTGGATAGGAAGAGAATCAGCCTTGAAACTTCACAGATTGAGATCCACGGGAGGAAGCAGGTGTATCATTATACACTTGTTTCTTCTTCTTCCCCTCTTTTGGCATGGCTTACTTAGAAGCTACAAATAGCAGGTTCCTTTTACCTGCTCAACACGTGCAGTTTTTGAGGATAAAGAATTCGAAGTCAGAGTTGAGGGAGAAATAAGTCCAACCAGCTATCGGGAAGTGTGTGATGGAGGGGGGAATGGCAGGTCCCCAAATGCATAATATTTTACCTGTGTTTATAAATAGTACAAAATAACATTTATTCTGCACAAGTTACGTGATTACACATCTGGTTGTTGGGGTTATTGTATTAGCTTTCCAACTATGGCAGTAGCATGTTTTTCAGGAGTTCCTCTTTTAGTTTTCATTGCTTTCCTCCTTGGTAAATTTAAGTTTGGTGTTTCTTGGATGTCAACTTCTATTGCTTTATTTTAATTTATAGTTCATTAGACAACAGCCTCATCAGCATCTGGTCTGTAATTTGAAATGATCTTCTTAAGGCTTAAGAATTGCAAATTAGGTTGAGGCTAATGTAAAATAACTGGGGGATCATGAAGTGTCATTTCAATTTTTGCCAAAATCTGTGTTTTAGTAAGATTAAAAAAATTCTGTTGTTTTTCAGTGTAGTATCGATAAATGTATTTTAAAAATTGATCTGACTTGCAGCTATTTTTCAGGGCATTGTTTCAGAGTGTAATGAAATCTTGACATTTAGTCAAGCTTTGACATTTTCTGTTGGAGCAGATTAAACCTTCCTTCGTGAAGGTGCATTTCAATAGACCAGAGCATGACAGTCAGAGGGTCACCTTTGCTTCTGATGTAATGTCTGACTTTTAGGCAAGAAAATATCAGGATCGAGCTTGGTCTCTGTCTGGAGCTACAGGATGTGTCAAATGCTTCCATGGACTGAAACTCCAAAATTTTTTTTAACTTTTTGGTTTTAGTGTAAAACTAAGTTCTAACGGAGCCAGTGCAGTTCAACAGAAACAGAAGTGTCTTGTTAATCATTGTCTGCTTGATGCATTGTGGTGATTTCCGTGGGCACATCTATGTCAGATTGTTTCATCCAAGTTGTCAGAAAACTGGATTGAGGACTCTTGCCTTTGATTGTCTGCTTGGGCACTTCCACGGGGCATTTCTGAGTGATTCTGGAAAACTTTCTTATGATTATCTTGGCAGAACAAGTGGGGATTTCAGGTTACAGAATCTTTTTGCATCATATGAAAAAAGCCAAACTTATATAAAATTAAATTCTAAAAACCATTTTGGGATGAAGTTCCTGTGTAGGAAGCAGAAGAGGTAGGAGAAGTACTGAGGAGTTTTTGATGGTCTGCTCCAGGGAACCTGAGTGCCAGCTGATGTATAGAAAATTTGTCTGTCTCAACGTGTGGGACATTCTTTTGTATTGAATTTGCTGTACAGATACACAGAACTGGATTCTGCTGTCTTGTTCCCATAAGGAGCTGGTGGGGATGTTTTCTTTCCCTTTTTATCTCACAGAGGCTGGATCCCAGCTGCATTTTTGTGCATAGAAAATCAAAAGGTCGGAGGAGGGCATGGTCTGTTTTTGCCAGAGATGTGCCTGTGATCTGCAGAACAAGATGGCTGCTTATAGTGGGAGCTGGAGTGAGGAGCTGGCTGCTCAGTGTCCTGATATTTAACCCTGCAGAGTCAGGATCTGAAAGAAACAGGCATAAGGCTGGGTGACAGTAACTAGGGCTCTTTGGGAAGACAGTAAAGGAAAAGGCAGACGAGCAGAGGATTTAGCAAGTTCAGGGACCAAACTTTAGACTGAATGTCTTAATCCAGTTGTTTCTCAGATTCCCAGGGTTAAAACTGAAGAAGGATGTTCAAACTGCCTGCTAAGATTAAATTAATCCCTGTTGATGTTCAAATAGATTTAATCTGCCTGGAGCTCTGTGTGTACCTCTGTCTTCCCTCTGGTTTCCTTCAGGGCACTCTCTACTCCGGGCGCTGTGGCAGCAGCAGTCACATGTGTTCCTTCCTGGGCTGCTTTACACTGGGTGATGGTCTTCCCCCATGGCTTTAAAAAGATGGTTTTTTTCTTAGTTTGGCTAATGATGTTAACTTTTAGTTTGTCCAACAGACTAGAAAATGTCCCCAGGATACTGGTCAGGGAGATAGCTTCCTGTTAGGTTGAATCGAGGCCCTCGTGAAGTGAGGGACCGAGCTCTTCTGTATCAGCTGCACAATGAAACATTTGCTTGGAATTTTTGGATAAGCCAGTGCTGAAATGTAGTAAACTTTTCCTGTTTGTTCAGGTTTTATTTCATTGAGCATTGAGGTGATGTTTCCCTTTGGTGGAAATGGTGGCATGTCTCTTGCTGCTGGTAAGAAATACTGCAGGAAATCTTTAAACGCCCGCATGTGTCTGATGTCGGAAGCTCTGTCAGTGAATGGGTTTGAACTGCAGCTCGTGTCCTCTCGTCTGTGCACTGGGTTCCTCATCAAGTCATGGCTGTATCAGGAGGTAAATGGCCATTACTGCCGAGACTGTATCCTTGAGTCTCCCCCTGTGCTTAACTCTTCTGGAGCTATCTGCAAGTGCAGCAAGGAACAGGGTCTCTTTGGTCATCTTGTGGCAAAACAAGCTGTGGCAAGTGGACGGATGCATTAGAGCTGTGTTTGACTTAGCAGCATGGAACTGGGAATTGAATTAATCATGGAAAAGACAGTAACACCAGAAATGGAGGAGGGAAAAGGTATGGGAATGGGGTGCAGATGAGTGGGGTAAGACAGGAGAAAACAAAGTAAGGAAGAACAAGTAGGGAAAGGTTGAACAAGGTTTGTCCTGCTTGCCAGTGCATTCTGGTGGGAGTTGAAGGTCTCTGGGATAATTGTATACCATATGCTTAAATAAAAGACAAAGGGTGTAAGTTATACTTTGGAATCATTTAAGATTTGCTGTGGTATCTAGGTATTGTAATCTTTTCCCAAGCTTTATAATGTTGCCTCAAGTGAGGGTCAAGTGCCTGTCTTTGTTGCAGTGACAAATAGTGGACTTCCAACTTAATCTGTATTTTTGGGAAATGTGCTCTGTGGATAATGACTGAAAGATGGTCAGCAGGAAAGTGACCAGAGCAACTCAGCTGCCATCAGCTGGTAGAGCACAAACCTATTCCCTAATGGTTTAGTACAAGCACTCTCTTGATTCTGTGTGAGGGAAGGTCAAGGAAATGGCTCCCTGGTTTCACAGCTGTGACTCCTGGGTTGACTGGCAGGGTGGAAAATCATGTTGCATGCTCTTCTGGGCAGATAGAGAAATCCATTAGGAGACCCTGTGCCTAACAGGGCTGTATACAACTGCTCATCTTTTTATGGTGTCCCAGTGGTCATTCCATGTCTATAGCTGTGAATTTGGCATATTTTCCAGAGATTCAGGTACCACAACTAATGGCCAGTCTTAGGCTATGTTAGAAATAAGTCTGTGTTTGCTATTGCATAGATACAGTGTCTCTTCAGCCACAGGGGTGGGATGTTCCAGCACAGCATTCCAAGTCCTAAATGGATTCCTGGCTGTCAAAAGCACTGATAATGAGTCTGCAGGATCTGCGGAGGGCAGGGGAAGAAAGGAACTGCGTAATTTCATTACCCTTTTTACTCATAGAGAGCAAATGCTTTATAACCTCTTCTCTTCATTGATACTAATGCCTGTGGAATCCTTTTGCTGCATTAAACCCCAGCCAGTTGAGGAATGCCCCTTTGAGGCTGCAGTAGCTCAATTCAGAGCCTGGCATTAAGTTATACATAATTTCTGGGGTCATAATCCCAACATATTTCTGCTTTTCAATTTCCGTTCAGTTCTAGTCTTTAATTGAAAAGGAAACATTTTCTCCTTAATTGTATTAATGCTCTTTCTATCCTGTCTGAACCCACTGCTGTTCTTGCTTAGCAGTCTCAGCTTTTGGAATTGAAAAATGCTGGACTCTTCATTCCAGCAACTGAATTTTTAATGATTTTGGAGTTGTTCCTGACATGATAACTTCAGCTTTGTAAGGCAGGAACAATGTTTTCTGGGAAGTTGTTGGCTTTCCATTCTTTTCTCTCTGCACCATGACTCAGATAGTCAGAAGGAATCTGGTGAGATGATGGCTTCTGTTGTCCTGTGGAGCCTTTTCCACAAACAATATGGGGTCTGGTCCCACTCTGTTTAAGTTGGTACTAAAATCTGTGATAACTCAAGAGCCAGTGAAGTTCCCTGCATTTATGTGACAAGTGACACTGCATTAAACAACTTTGTGGTGGGAAGTGGTGCCATCCAAGAATGGCATCTTTCCCTTGCTTTCCTAATTATGAATAGGCAGTACTGTTGGATTTGAGTGGAAAGCTCCATGAATTCATTTAATTGAAGATACCAGAGGCTTACAGAAGTGCAGAACATTTTACATATGTTAATTTGTAATTAATTAATTATTAATGAAATACTTATATTAACAAACCACATCTTTATAATTTTTTAATAGGGATTATGTTATTGGAGGTTTATGAATTTCTGAGTAAACCTTGTGATCAGGAGCTTGCTTGGTTGCTTTCATATCTTTATTAAAGTAAATTTCCTCTAATAAAGCTTTCTCTTCTCCCCCCACCCTCCGGTGGTGTCTCAAGTCCTTCTGGGTAAGCAAAGATCTGCTTATTCAGGTTATTTGAGGGCAGTGTAGACTTCATTTTTCGTGGTTTCTGGTTGGGAGCAGGAGATGGCTGAGTCATTTTTCAAGAGGAGTCCTTTGTGTGTATAAACCCTGACCCTTTATGTTGCTGTCAGACATTTGATAGAAGGATTAATTTCCTCATAATATTTTGCGCTATTAAGGCTCCTGACACATTTTAGAAACGTTATCTTGGTGTTGTTGAGAACTGCCTGCCAGCCAGTCCAGATAGTAGGTCTGTATAGAATTAGCATATTGGGTAAAAATACAAGAACTTTAACGTGATAGAATTGGTTTCACCACAGCAGTAATGTCTTCTCTCTATACACACCTACAAATGATAAATTTGAGTGTGTATATTTTTCCCATTTTCTCCATAACACATGGCCTGACAGGATTGTGAATTATGGATTAGTGCATAGTTCTGTGTGCGTTCAGAAGTGTTTCACTGGTCACGTTTTACGTGGGTAAGATTTGCACACAGCAAAGAGGAATGTCCTAAACCCTGAATACTGTTTGCTCTCTGGATGCACAGAAGGGACCCTCTGAGGAGAAATATTTTTCAAGGTGCTGGAATTCGTTGGTCTTATTCGCTGTTTTGTCAGTGTAGATCTCTCAATCTCATAGATCTCTGAAAATTCTTTGAAGATGTGGCCATAGGGAAGATTTTTTTTTGCCTTAATTATATTTTTGAAAGGTGTAAGTGTATCTCAAATATATGAGAACATTTCAGTTGTGATCAATATTTGCCAAGAAGAAAAACAGATGCTCTTTTTTCTGTGGCAGCTGAGCTGAAGTCACTGGTGACGTTCTTGTTTACAGCATGTCATTCTAGAAACAGACTATTCAGAAGATTCCTTGTTTTCTTTCAAGTCGTTCGAAGTGTTAATTGCCATAGACTCCTGATTTTCTTGCGTTGAGATAATGGCATCTAATCCTGACACGAGGCAATGGCGAGTACAACCCTAAGATGCTAATGAAGCCACATACTGTAATTACTGCTTGGAAAATTATCTGCAGAGTTGTCGCTGACCAGAAAAGTCTGATGTATCTGTTGTTTAGAAGTGGGGTTATTTTTGCTGTTTTCTTCTTCTTTTTTTTCTTTTTGCTTTAGATGTGTGTTTTCCAGCCCCTCTCAGTTTGGATGCGAGACGTGCACTGTGGGAGGAGGTAATGAGAGGAGACAATGGCATCTGCGTTCCTTGCTAATTTTAACCTCCAGCTATCTTTCCTCTCAGGATGCTCTGTGCACACAGAAGAGCTTGTAGGCGAGTAAGGAGCAAATGATTTTCCCCAAGTAAACTAATTACATGCCAGACAGAAGCGATTCTGCCAAAATGACTGATGTCCCTCCAAAATCATTCCAGGAGCTTTTTTTCAACTTGCAAGGGGGAGTAGAAGTCTCATGCATAGGTAGTAGCTGTGTTAAGTGGAAGCTCTGGTAGAATCCAAATAAATGTGACAGGCCTGAGCCTTTAGTGAGTGTGTGCTGTGTTAGACAGTGCTGAAGTTCATTACTTGAGATTGTGTGTTGTATGACACTCATTCCACATACAAAGTTCCTAAATTAAATGTACGTTTTGGGACAAGCAGATAAACCCAGGAATCGGTGCTAGGACTCTGATACCTCTGTTTGCAAGTGCCCGGGGTATGCGAGTGATTATAGCTGAGGAAGACAATTTCCAGTAACAATTTGCTTGATGAATAAGCCTCCTTTCTTGATTGCAGATTGTCTGCAAACAGATTGCAATTTTAACAAACTTGTTTGTTATTTATCATGATTTTGTGCATAATAATCCCCCCTCCTCCCATGAAAATTGCTGTTGAAAGTGCGATTTACTTTGTGGTCCTGAGAGGATGCTAAGAGCAAACTCCTCTCTTAAAATGCCAAGAGTCCATGATAATGAAACAGAAAATGTGGGAATGCAGTTGGAGCAGAATCATACAGAAGTGATGGGGATGTTTGCATATAATTTTTCTCATTGTTTGTTGAGCTGTAACAGTGAGGGAAGATCGACACCGCCTAGTAGCTGTTGTAATAGGCTGTGTAAAAGGAGCCCGGCAGGCCCCGGGGAGCTCCCGGCAGCTGCATCCCCATCTCTGGGATCACCTCGGCCGTTCACGTTAATTGACAAGCCCTGCTCGCTGCAGAGACCGAGTCTGGAGTCTGAGCAGCGCTTTCATGCGGGCTTTGGTTCTTGCCAGAGCTCGCTGGGGAAATGCTGCTCAAACAGCGCACGAAGCTTTATGATACCGCTTCTACTGTGCCTGCTGTTATGTTTCTAAAAATGTTCTGGGCTTCATGGGTACTGGTGTAGTGTTCTTCCTTCTTAGCCATTTTTCCGCAGGCACTCTGCTTCTGTTTCACTGCTTAGCTACTTTCCAGCCAGAACTGAACCAGTTTCTTTTCTGTTGGGTTTATTTGGTGGGGCTGGGAGGAAATGCCTGTGATGATTTTCTGAAGAGGGTAAATGGAACAGCCTGGAAGGTTTCTCTTCACTAGAACAGCAGATAGCTCTGGTACAAGCTTCCAGGCTGGCTTTGACTTGGCAGAGCTGTTACAGAAGTGAACAGGCCCTTCAGTTCTTGTCTGATCTTCCTGCTACGGCTGCTGACAAAGGCAGTGTTTGTACATGTATTTCTTATGACTGTTCCTTGTCTTGGAGGAATTAGAAAGTGATCACCAGCTTGTCACAGAATAATGATCCTGTCCCTGCAATGCTGATCGAGCTCTGGTCCAGCTATCCTTGTTTGGGTGAGCCTATAGCCAGCTAGCAATTTACTGAGCCTTTGTGCGTCTTATTTAAAACTGATTAAAAAATCATATTCACATATGAGAGTTGGTTCTGTCCAAAGGTAGACGAGGAAATGCTTTATTTTAGTTCTTTCCTTCACAGTTTGGTTTGCCACAATAGACAACATGAAGCGTATACTGGAAAGAGGCCAGGAGACCCATCTGCTGAAAAAGAGGGATCTTTCTAATTACAATCCAGTCAGCAGAGCCCGGGGATAATGACATACCTTTCCTCCTATGAATATTTTCATGAACTTTGCCCATCTGGAGAGATTCCCTCAGTGCCCTGCTAAGCTGTGTTTTTAATGTAGACACAAAGGGAAACAACAGAAGATGGGTGTGTGTTTCAGTAGTACTGTAAACTCTGTATCTTCTCCCCAATTAAGTAGAAAAAGGATTCTGCCCCAGTTTATGAGCAATACATTGCTGAAGGTCAAGGCATTTTCATGTTCTATGCAAGTGTATATTTTAATGCTCTGCAAATTGGACCTGAGAGGAAACGTCTTGCTTTGGTTGCTGTTCTAAAGGAACTGTATATAGAATCAAAAAGAGCAGTAAAACATTCCTCCTGTTTTACTGTTGTGTCCATCCACCTGTTTATACATTTCCAGTGTGCCTGGCTCAGTATGATCCCTTTGTTGTTCTTTAGTTTTGATTTTTAGCTTCAAGCAGTTCTGTGGTTAAAACCAAGATGCATTGGAGCAGTGGGGTCTTTCATGCATTTTGGGAAACCGGTGCAAATGGAGATAGTTATTAAAAATAAATAAAAATGGGTATTGCAGTACAGATATCCAGGTCACATCCAGATAAATTCACAACAGTGCCTTTTTTTTGTTCAGGACAATAAAAATATCTGTGAAGAGGCACGTTGCACACATTGAGTAAAAACGAAGCATAAAGAAAAGCCCATCTGATGTAACCTTGCAATCCTACCCTCTGTGACCTCTCTTCGTCGTAATTCTGACTGCCCTGATTCCCAGTGCTCATAAATATTCCATTACATCAGCAGCACAAAAGAAATTCCCTTGTAGCGTTTCACAGAGAGACCAAGTTTCTTATTAATTTTGCATAAATAATCTTGCTCCTGATGCTGAAACCTAAATGCAATAACTCCTGAGCATTGTTGTTTGGATTGGCTTTGTTGGTTTCCTTAATTTATAGGTGGACTAAGGGGTCTGTTGACTCCAGTGCTTCCTCCATGTATTCCTGTGTTAATCAAAGCAATTCTCTTTTTATTGCTTTGTCTTTTCACTTGCAGCTGATGACTCGGGGATCAGTTAGAACTTAACCCAAAGTTTAAAAATAATAATTAAAAAAAAAGGAAAGGGTACAGAGGCACAGCTGTAGCAGAGCAATTTCTAATCTCCCTGTGCTAATGGGTCAGATCCTCTCCATACAGAAAGAAAATAGCTAATCAGCTCCGCAGCTTGTGTCCTCTTGACACTTGCTGTGTTCCAGGGCTCTTGCATGTTCATATCGGGTCCTGCAAGATTGCTTATGAGCAGGGCTCTGACAGGGCTCTGCTTTTTCACTCATCGTGTGGAGAATAATTATACCATTAGAGGAGGAAGAAAATAAGCAAGCAATTAAAAACCCATTTCAGAGACCTACCCTGAACTTTTTATCACTTGAATGTTTGATAGAAAAATTGAAAGAGTTTCTATCTCAGTTCTGTCTGATTCTGTTTTCATCTTTGTTCTCTGTATGATATAGTGCTGTCACTTTGTGCTGTTTTAACTAACATTTGCTTTGGTATTTTGTGATACTGGGTTTCCCCTTATGCTTTTGTCTCATTTCATCATCACGCTGCAAATTACCGTGGAAAAGAAGCTACTCAATAGGAGGGATTCTAAACTATTTTTAGCTCTTTGGTATTTTGAGAAAGTAGCATTTATTTCAAACTTGTAAGTTGAATAAAAAAACCCTGTATTATATTCAGTGGCGTGCTTCTGCTTGGAGAAATGATTTAAAGTGTTTTTTAAGCTACATGTAAGTGATGAATGGTGGTGAGGTGTGCAAGTTAAATAATTACCTGGGGTAATTAGCAGAAGGGTTCACTGAGGTGAACCTTAGAGGCTAAGGTTGTTTTAGATAGTTATATTCAGTAGCCTTTACTCAAGCAAGTAATTATATTGCAACTTTTGTTTAACAGTGTTCTGTGTTAATAAGATGTGTGCATCATCAGACCTCCCATGTTACAGAGACTACAACCATTTATAGATTATAAAGGAAGTTAAGGAAGTTGATTATTGTGACATTTGCGCTGCTTAGTTCCTTTGATGTCCTTTTTGCATATTTTTTCTAGACCCCTTCAATTGTTAAAACAACAGTGATGAACCCTTTTGAGTATAAAGCAGATTTTTCTTTTAATTCTATAGCTGCAGGTTGCCATCAGGGCTGTTGGAAGGGCATGGAGGAGCTGTTACAGACCTTTCTAGGTTTTGTTTGTGTAGAAGACAAATGAATAGAAACAAAAACTTTGGGTGACTAATTGTTTGTGTATCACCGTTTTCGAACAGTCGGGTGAGCAGACTTGAAACAAACTTTAAATGTGGTGTGGATTTGTCCTGTATTACCAAGCAATGATTTAAAACACAAGTTAAATGAAGATGGCATTGGATTGAATTTCCTGTTGTCACTTTAGCAGAGTTGTGGGGTTTTTAAAAAACTGGTGTATCCAATAGTAAGCGTGTGTTGTGTTGAAGTCGAAATACAGACCAAACAATTGTGTATTTGGGAGAATCTACTTAGAACATTGACTTACCTCTTCCTGCCCACCTTGTGAGCTTTTCAGGTGCTTGAAGAACAAAACAATATGATACTTCTAAGTGTCAGTAGAAAAAAATCCGATGTGCTTAAGCAATCTGTCCCTGGGAAACATTCAGTTAACATAGAGCGCTTGGCTTTGCTCAGTTTCGCTGCATTTTGATGACACTTTCCACTCTACTCTGAGCTGTGCCATGAGCTCACTGGAGCAAGGCAAACACCAGGTCAGGGAGCTCGTAATTTGTTTTAATTTGGAACAGTAGCACAGGCCAATATGTGAAAATTCATCCCAAGTTTGACAGCTGAGAGAAACAGGTATGTTAAAAGTAACAGGGAATAACTAGATTGAAATGTATCAACTCTGACTACACCACAGCATGTTCTGCTGAACATTATTTGTATTCATGTATGACATAATGTTTCATATGTACTCCAATACTAGTGTATAAAACATATAAAATTGTTTTTTGGTGTTCGGTCTTAACACTTCTATTAGATAAATGAAGAATTTGAGAAGACAATTTAATAAATGTGCCTTTCTATTAGAGTTCCTAGTCTCAGTGTATCATAAAGCATCTCGCTGTGGTGCTTGAGTCGGGTTTTTGAAGTTTTTTAAGCTCCTGACTGCCATTCATTTCACCTGTCAATACAGTTTGTGCACCGGCACATATCCAGTAAGTAGAGAGACAAGGCATTGAATTACAACCCAGCAGTTTCTAATGATTTTGGAGCTGAGAGCATTTACCCTGAGGGATTTATAACAATGTACCACCTTAGGTCTGAAAGGTGGAGTAGACCCGATATTAAGACTGCCTGTGGGTAACACAGGCATCCTTGAATTCCCATTGTGGTATATTGTTTGGTTCACATGATTCTGTATTGTTAGTATTAATAAAAAGTTAAAGCATATTCTGAGGACAGATATCTGTGTATTAACTCTGCAGGGCTGTGTGTACTGGCTGCCTTAACCCAGCAAAGTAAAACATTTATAAAAACATAGGGAAGAAAAGTAATACAGCCCTAGTTCAGTATAAGATCATCCCAGCGGGGCTTGGCAAAGCTTAACCTGTTAAGTTTTATGGTCATAGATTTGGGAGATCTGAGTCCAGGCTTCCAGCCTCAATCTAGCTGAATAACCATCTTCTTACACATAGTTCATCTTGTTTTTGCATGGGAGAAACAACTCTTGGTAAGTTTTGCTCCTCAGATTTTACCAGAGTTGCAGAGGTGAGGATTGAGTTCATCTCTTTGGCTCACTCTAACACATTCAGCCTGTGGAGAGCACAGGAGTGCAGAGGTATGGGGAGGACTTGGATGATTTACCCTGCCCCCACCGTAGCCTTTTCTCTGCCCTGAATCCTTTTTCTCTGCTTTGTTGATGATCCCACTCAGCAGTATTAGATAGAATGTTGTGTCATTGCATAAAAACTTTTCCTTGTTTTTTGCAATTTGAAATGTTGTTAATCTGCTTGTATTTTCCCATGCTATATCTTTTTATTTAGCGTTGCTATTTTATGGGTTTATTG
Organism: Monarcha castaneiventris obscurior; assembly: GCA_026261815.1. Classification (NCBI taxonomy): domain Eukaryota; kingdom Metazoa; phylum Chordata; class Aves; order Passeriformes; family Monarchidae; genus Monarcha; species Monarcha castaneiventris. The sequence goes on from JAMPIT010000622.1 coordinate 1,662,456, forward strand.
TCACTACAAACAAGCCTGCTGTTGTTCTCTTTTTATCATCTCTGCAAAATTAACGTGGGCTTGCCTGGCTTCTGACAAGCCTTTGAATTTTGGTATTAGCTATGCATTATTAATATCCCCATGGCTTTTGTTGTTCTGGATTTTTTTTGAATATGACCTTACTCACTTTGCAGTGATGTTCTTCCCTTCAATCTTTTATTCCTTGTGAGAGTTATAAGGGTTGTGAATTTCTTGAAGTAAGGATAGTGGAAGAAAAGAGAGCTGTCCCTTCATACTTGCAGAATAGTTGCATTATTGTTTTCATATAGATAGTCTTTATATGTAATTCTGAAATTCATACTCAGAAATTAATAAACTTCCAATAATATAATCTTGATGAACACTATAAAGATATGGTTTGTTAATATGATGATTTAATTCATAATGAATGAATTAATTACAAATTAATATAGGGAATGTTCTGTACCTCTCACTCTCATGTCAGTGGCCAAAGAAGCAGCAGAATGAGACTGCTGAATTTGAGGAATAAGTGGTTGGAATTTGTGGGTATTTACTCCACATTTTAGTGCTGGTTTGAGCATGAATAAAAATTAACTTGCACACAGCTATCTCCTTAGGAAGGAAAAAACCATGGCAAAGCTTGGAGCATTCTGGAGTGTAGGCACTTTGGGCAGTGCTTTAATATTAGAAGTGGAATTAATTTTAGCTGGTTACTCATTTTGGCAGAGTTAATGAACTGTTCAAAAGGCTTGTGGATGTGGCACTTGGGAGCATGGTTTAGCGCAGTGGCCTTGGCAGTGCTCAGTTAACATTTGCTCTTAAGGTCTTTTTTCATCCTAAATGATTCTAGGGTTCTATAATCAGAACGTAAATCGATAGCTATTGATCATGGCATAGACCATTGGTGGATAACAAACCCAAGAACATTAGAGGTGCTTTCTGTTTATAGGAGGGATTGTTCTGGCAGTGGTCGTTCTTACAATCTCAGCTCATGTTTCTCTTTTCAGAGCGTCTTGGCTTTGGGCTTGGAAGGAAATTTCCAAGTTCAGTTAATCTGAGGTCATACCAGACTAGACTGGCTGAAATAATGCTGCCCCTATAGACATATTCCAAGTAAAAAGTTTTGCAGGAAGGTTGTTTACCAATTTAATAGACTAATTAGAAGCAAGTAAATTAGATCCTTGACCTATTTCTGTGGAGCAATGCAGATTTTACTTACACAGTACAGAACATGCTGGCAAACTACTGTCAAAGTTTTAGCTAAAAATTGTTAAAGTACAGCCAGATCAACCTTCAGGTTGTGTGTAACTAAAGGGGCCATCCTCTTGACAAGTGACATGGCTCAGGATCAGTCTGCAGTGAGAGGAGTTCTGGGGAATTCCTGCTTCTTTCTCAGGAGTTACTCTGTGTTTCTCTGATAGCAAAATTTTACCCTGTTTTTATACAGCATTTTCTTCCCTGAGTTCCCTGCAGCAACTCAGTGGAGAGAATACATCAAAAATAAAAGGAATAACATTAATGTGAATCTCTCTCATCTTAAAAAAACACCGGGAGTTCCCCATTAGTATGTAGATCTCACTCCAAGGGAAATAAAAATTTACTGAAGAAATCTTTTGACCGAGTCAAATCTCATGTGAACCAATCCTGAATATACTATATCACCCACTCAGCTGTGTCTTCAATGAGCCTTTTCAATGTCTTGAGAGAAATTAAAGCAGGAAGAGGAAGCTGAGGGAAGGGAAAACAGGGCCCAACACACTTAATGAATTTCCTTTTTTTTTTTTCTGCACAGTTCCTTAAAAGAGCTCCATCTTAGGGCAGGGTGGGGAAGGGAGTTCTGCCCTGTGGTAGAGATGTGATCCCGTTAATCATAATTAATACCCACAAATAAAATGTTTTCACCTTTATTGACTTATTGCATTGAGTGATTAGAGTGAATGGACCCTGGAAACTCAGCTGGTTGTAAGCAGGTGCAGATTTGGTGAGACTCTGGCTTGACTGTTCAGTTTGGGTCCAAGACGGAAAGAGGTTGGAAGTCTTGAGACAGAAGGTCCCAGATCCTCCCTCCTTCCTCACTGTCCCGGGTGCAGCAGTGGGGTCTTTCCTGACCTGGATTGCTGCGTTGGCTCTGCTGTCTCCGTTTCTGAATCACCCCTGCCACGTGCTGGAGTCTCAGCAGGTCGTGCCTGCGGGGCACTGAGCTAAACGAGGCATCAATGGTAAAATAACATCAACATTCATTGGCCTGGTGACAGATTTTATTCATTTTCTACTTAAGTTCCAAGCAGAGCAGCAGGCAGTTTCCTAGACACAGTAATATGACATTTATATGGTTCCTGTGACCACATGATTAGCTATATAATTTATTGCCTAATTTTCCTAAATACGGTATTGCCAGTAGTAACCAATTAAAATAATCAGAAACAGTGGCCTGGTATGACGAAACAACAAATCCATCATGAGGATTGAGTTGCTGTTAGATTTTTAGGCCGTCTGAGTTATAGCTTGTTGACGTTAGTAATAGAACTAGTGAATATTCTCATTACAAAGTATTTTATGGAATAGCAGTTATGTGGCTTTTGCTTGCATGGTGGAATTTTCCATATAAAGAAAACTAAAGGCAATCAACTTTTCATCCCTTTAAGGTATCTTCTTAATAGTTGGAAGACTTAAAAAGATTGTAGAAGTGCTGAGTTGTCATTTGAATGTTTACACATGGTTTAATAAGCCTGTAGCTGTTGTCCTGAGAATTCTGTCTGCATTGTCATTTCATACCTGTTCTCTTGAGGGTTAGTCTTTCAACTTCTTCTTTTGTTTTGTAAACATTGAGTTGTTCCACACAATTATTGTTATTGTCTGATTTTCTTTGTCCTTCTAACCAGTGTTCCAACTCTTACCTCTTTGCTTCCCCCCTCCTCCTGTCATGGCCTTGATGCTTTGGTTACTCCTTGGAACCAGCCTGCTGTATTCCAACTCCTGTGCCATGGCCATGAGCCTCCCAGTGCCCAGGCCAGCACTGCATCTCTGTTATCAAGGAGATTTTAGAATAAGTCAGCGAAATAGGTATAAAATCTTGGCCTCTCTCAGCTATGTAGGGCATATCCCAAAAGGGTTTTTATTAAAATCTTCCTGTGTTTGTATATTTATTTATTTACTTTGGGTTAGAGCTCAAGGCTTAACAGCTCCTGAAAAACGGACATCTTGAAAATGAAAATGGGCAGGGAAAAAAAAAAGTAAAACCTGGGGAAAAGCCCTATCTTGTTCCTTTAGTTCTCTGAAAAGTGTAGTCTGAAAATAAGTGTTAATCAGGTGATGCAGGACAGGACTTTCATTTGGTTCCCTTTTTTAAAACTTAAGCACTCCAGCCTAACATCACTATCCCCAGCTTCCTCCAAAAATTGCAGTAAGTAGGTTGTTTACTGTCTTTTTGCAAACATGGCATGTTCAGGGAATAAATCTCAGGCTTCTGTCCAGTTTAAAATATTTATTCCAAGTTACAAGTCTATGGAGAAATTCTTATGAGCTCTATAACCTCTTATTTTTATTACAGCTTGAGGTTTGTGATGGTAGGGATAAGAGTTAACAACTTGAGGCCCTTTCTTTGCTAACTAATAACAGACGGAGCTACATATTTGCAGGCGTGTGTCTTCCAAGGTAAAAGCGTGAAGCTGTGCAGGTTTGCAGGATCACTCTCTGAACATGGTCCTAGAATTAGGCACTAATTTCACACGTGAAGTATGAGGTGCAGGGGGATGGAATGAGATGATCTTTAAGGTCCCTTCCAACCCCAAACATTCTGGGATTCAGTGACATTATATACGTGCTCCACCGTGAAGCGTGTGATGGTTGTGTGGGGTGTTGCCTTCTCACCCCGGCACACAGATGAGTGCAGTAGCTGGCTGTCTCCCTTGCCATAGTGCTTCAGCTGCTGGTGACCTTTGCTGTTAACATATTTCCCACCAGATTTTTTTTTTCTGATGCTGTTTATATTTGTGGTGCACATATTCAATGTTAAGTTACAGAAGGAGCTGGGCTTACTGGATTCTTATTCAAAGAATTGCCAAATAGCCTTTGATAGGAACAGCATTGCCTCACTATGTTGCACATGAATTGCTGAAGGTTTAAGAATCTTCCCTTGCTAATTTAAGTAAGTTCTTCTATTTTGCATGAATGAAACACGCTTTAAAAACCATGAAGTGGCGGGCCTGATTTTGCCACCCTTTGGTGGGTGGAGCTGGGAGAGGAGAACTGCCTGGGAGACAGGGAGTTGCCTTGGCATTGTGGGCCAGCAGTGGATAAGGAGGGAGCAGGCACACGTGGACTGGGTGAGGAGCAGTAACAGCTCTGACACCGGACAAAGACACTTTGTTAGAAAAAAACCCAACAAAAAACAGCGGATAAAAAGACAGAATAGGGCCAAAAATAGAGTGAAAGAATGGCGATTGGATGAGGCATCCCCTAATTATTACGGGATCTTACACTAAAAACACTCTGTTCTGTAGTATTGTGATAAACAGTGTTGATATATACAAAGGGGCAGATTTAAACTGTGTAATTCTGGCTTTCCTGCTGCATGAGTTTATGGATTTGCAGTCATGATGTTCTTTTAGCATGGTTTCTTTCAGTGTGACATGCGCAAATTCGTTTAATGCACCATATGCTACTGATGGAGAGCTCCTAACATTTTCTCACCTTGAAAAACAGAGCTTTATGAGGAGGTTATTGAAAGTAAAGAGGATAAATTTTAATGGGTAGATTGGGGCATCATGAGCTTTCTTTTTATTTATTAAAAACACTTAAAAAAGGTTGAAAAAGGAAAATTTGCCATCTTCAAGTTGGAATCTTTAAAATATTTCTTTTCACCTATTCAGAATGAAAATGACCGCAGTACATTATGTAAGGGTTCCTCACATGGGGGTTCTGGCTCCGCACCATAAAAGTGACATAACTGTGAAAGGCTGTCAATTGGCATTTCTTTGGTCTTAGAGGGGAGGAAGAAAAAAAGGAAAAAAAGCTTGTGTATATAAATTGGATACTGCAATATATGCAGCCTTAGCTTTGATTCCAGAATACATTAAGCCCAATGGCTAATACGGTATGCTCTGTGGAATCTGTTTGATGGCTGGATTAAATTGCAAATACAATAAATTGGTAACTGATCTCTGAAGCATTGATATTTCTAACATTTCTCTTTTGTTATCTGTGCTTAATTCTGGGACAGAAAATAACACAAGTAGGTGTCCAGTGTACGCTCAGAGCACCTGCAACCGCAGGACTCCGCTGCTTGTTCTGTGCTGTGGGAGGAGATCGGCAGCCAGGGCTTGCAGGCGACTGCTGGGAAGAAATCTGTGTCAGCTGTGATTTTCCTTTTCTAGACTAGAAAGCAAAATAATCGGCTATATATAGCACACTTGAAAGAGACCACAAAATCTGTCCAAGTAAATACAACGTTGCTGGGTGCTTTGCAGTGCTGTGTCTTGCATCTTCCCAGGATCCCTCTGAAGAGAAATGTGCAGGAAATGGAGAAGTAAAGCATTAGCCGATGCTTATCAAATTATCTGTGTGTTAGCTAAGCATCTGGCAGAATTGTGCTTGTATTGCACTTGATAAAAAGTAGCAAAACTGAAATGTCCAGCCTAATCCCCATTTTATTTGGGTATATTGAGGGCAAGCCACTGTGTTTCTGGAAAGTTGTCCTTGGTGTATGTTGGTATGGGGGTCAATATTAGGGTGTTTGCCAAGGAGCTGTTGTCCTCCTGCAATGTTTCTCACAAATTGTAGATTTCATGTGTCAAACTTGGGGTGCTTCATTATTGCAGCAGGGAACGGTCAGAGGATTCTGTTCAGGAAAGGAGCCAAAAATTTATCGGGAGCTTTCTAGTCTAGAAACACTGAATAACCTCATTTAGTGACAGTCTTTTATTCCACATTCATAGTGTGAATGTATGTGGGTCCTTAATCTTAGTTGAAACTTGTAATCTACCACAGTGATAGAAAAAATGTAATCTGGCACTGGCAACATATCTGAAAATTATCATTGGAAATACAGCCAAAAAAGACCTTCTAAATGAGGTTTCTTTATAGTTTGGTTCTCTTATTTCAGAATGTGCCATTACATAGTATTTCCTGTTTGTTTGCCTACCACTTTTAAACCTTCCCTTTGGAGGGACCTCCCTGAAGGTCTACTTCCATAGAATCACTTAGGTTGGAAAAGACCTTTAAGATCAGAGTCCAACCATTAATACATGTATTAAAACTTGCAAAATGTTTTATCTTATTTCTTGGGCATGTGGTTAATGTTTTGTAATGGGTTATTTGTTGTTACATGTATTATAATTGATATGTTTAGTGAGTAGCAGCTCAGAAAGAGCAGCTGGGCCATCAGGCTTTGTGGTGCAGCTGCCAGTCATGTCAAATTCATTGCTCTTGGCACTCCTGAGTGCTTCTAGTGGTAGCACATCTGGGTTTGGTACCGGCTAGAGGGCCCAAACCTGTGTTCAATTAGCAGCTGCTCTAGCCACTCCACTTCCCTCTCCACCTCCACTATGAGTACTAATCTCTCCTATTCCTGTTTGCATTCCCAAATGAAGTCCGTAAAGCTTTACCTGCGTGAGAGGCTGTGAGTCACTCGGCCCCAAATGGAATCAGCGTGAGAGCTCAGCCTTTTTTTGGGTCTAGTGGAGGGAAACCCAGCCAGAGGCAGTAGTGCAGCACACAGCCTCCGACAGGAAGTGAGGATGGTTTCCAAACACAGTGTGTGTAGTTGGAGTAACACAGGTGTTGTGGTTTGCCAGTTCCTAATTTATCTTCAGCTGGCTCAGAAGCCTGCTGGAATACAGTTTGCCTAGTTTTGTGCAAGGGAGGCAGTTGTTAATAGCGTAATAATTAACTACTCCATTGCTGTGTGGTGTAAAACCTCAGGTGATGTCTTACATGCATCTTCTTGTGATTTCCGTGACACAACTTCAGATTGGCTTTATCTAATTCTACATTAGCCCAGAGGAATGATGGTGAGCTAGGTATGTGTGTGAAATAATAAGGTGGATTTTTGTGCTCTTGGAACATCACAGACCCTCACTGCTCTCCTGCTTGTGTCCCCAGAATCTGAAAGCATTAGCAGAATAGGTCCAGCGTGACTCTCTCTCCTGCTCAGTGTCCCGAGGCCGAGTGTGCTTTCCATGCCCTCCCATTTGCAAAGCACGTTGTACTGGTGTAGCAGGTACACATCAGGTGTACCTGTGGAGAAGGCACTTTGTGAGCTCATGCTGCTCTCGTCGTTCTTCTGGTGGTCAGTGGGGTTTTGGAAATGAGGTTACACAGCTCAGCCTTGGAGGAAAGCAGGGAGTGCAGGGGATGGAGAGTTAGGAGCCGTTGCTAAGAATATCGGATCAGCCCGGATTGCTATGGCAACAGTGTTGCCAGGATGAAAAAAAACTTTCCCTGCAATCAGTCTGAATTCATAAGTACCCAGTGTCTACCTGTGACGCATTGGGAAGTCAACCTCAATTTTCTGATCCAAAGCGAATCTTTTATTAAATCCTTAAGGATTTGTGTTCTCTGTGTGCTAAGTAGTCTGGTACAGGGGGGAAAGAAAGCATCTGTGTGAAGTCAGGGAGTGCTTGAGGGGCCAGGTCAGAGACACGTTTGCAGAGACAAGCATATGAATAATCAGGTTGCATTTGTATTACTCCTTGGCTGGATGTTGAAGTTTTTCATTCCAGGTGATGAGATGAAGTAAGTCCCTCTTGGTTTTGGGCCAAGGCTTGTTTCTAGCTGCAGATTTCTTCTTGTCCATTTTATGTTCGGTCTCCTTTATTAGTTTAGCACTGAGAGATTTGGATTGTGAGCACTGGTGGGGAGTGACAACAAGCACACAAACTGTAAGAAATCCTGTTCAGTTTAACCTCACAGACAAAATATGTTAAGAATGTCTGAATCCATGTCTGTGGAAGTTGACTTGCATTTTTTTTCGGGTATGCTCTGACTCTGTAGGCTAAAGTTAGTCATAGCTGATATTTATTAGTGAATGTCCTGTAGATTAAACAATTACCTAACTGGTAAAGTATTTCACATCTTGTGATGGATGCACTCCGCTACATTATGCCAGTGACAGTCTCTTGTTGTTTACTGGTGCATAGTCTCAAAACAGAGGATGCAGATGCATCTCTGACTTGTCCTTTCTGGACACAGTTTTTTCCTTCTGTGGTGCTCTTTTTGCCTTTTTGGGATGGCCACCTTTCCAAGACACATTGGTCTGATCTGTCAATATCTGGTTGGTCAAGTCTGTGTGGTGCAGGAGTTCTGAGCTGAACAGCAGGGACTGTGAACAAGCCCATGCCTTGTGGTGGTATCCCTGTGGTGGTCCCTCTCTGTGCTCCCTCTCTGCCTTTGCTCTGAGCCAGGCTCTTGTGTCACTGGAAAGAACTGGCACTTGTTTAGTCTAAAGAAGTGGCCCAGGATTTATGGTGGGTCAAATTGAAAGCTCTATAGGAAATTACAGTTGAGTGCATTGCAACCTTTGGTTGGGAACGGCTTGCAGGCAGTTTTGATTAATGCACAGGTCAAGACAAAGACTGACTGTAGGCAAACAGCTCATTGTACCAGAGCCTTTCATGAAGTTAGCTTATTTACAGGTGACAGATGGAAACTGCTGCCCAGGCTTGAGGAGAGCTTGGTGTAATTCCCTCTCAGGTTTCAGGAAAACCATAACTGAAAGCATGGCATCTAGCCTGAAATTTAAAATTATTTCTCTTAGTTCTCTAAAGGCCCGGGGTTGTTTGAGGTATGAAAAATAGCTTCTAGGCCAAGTGGATTTTCTTAGCCTGGTGACAGGGAAAGTAGGTGAAGTAATGACTTTACCTTGACTTGGTGCTGTTGTGTACACTTAGCTCTTTCAAGCAGCCTGTGCTGTAGAAATAGTAAAACAGAGGCGGAAGGGCTCGTGGGAGCAATCACATTTAGAGCCTTCAGTTGAAAATCACTAGCACAACTTATTTATTCCTAATAAAACACAAATTTTCCTTATTTTGAAGCTTCTCTCAGTCTTCCGTTCAGGATTTCCCTGCTGAAGGTTAAATGTGTGCTCACGTTCTCAAAGTGGTACTGCTTCGGGTTACTGGGGTTTCTCAAAAAGGAATGAATCACAGGCCTATGTATGGAGAGATGGGAATTGATAGGAGAGATTTCTTTAGGGGGGGTAAATTTATTATTGAATTGTGAGGGGAAAAAACCACACAAGGCTGGTGCAGCTACCTTTTCCCTCATTAATGGTATTCCTATTCACAAATAATTCTTGTCATCACATTCAAGGCGGCTGTTGGCCACAACCTTAATGATGAAATTTTCTTTTTATGTGTGAGATGAAAGGTCAGTGTTAAAATATTTTCTGTTCAATATGTAAAGCTTGTGGTGGTTTTCCCTTGGAAGCCTTGGGGCTAATTAGGAGATGGAGGGAAAAAAAGATATGGTGACTGCTTTGGTGGAGAGATGCCCAGGTTCATTGTAACTAATACTGTAGGAGCAGGGAGGGTTTCTGCTGTGGTTTTGTTTCTTCATTAGATGAGTCATTATTAGAAGGTACCGTAATGATAAATTAATAGAGAGTGTAGATTAAACACTCCCAGGAATTCTTAGTTAACAGTCATTTGACCAGCCCTGCTGAAAGCTTGTTTTCACTAAAATCCTGAAATTGAAGAAGCGATGATGTAAGCCCTTCAAAGGCTAGAGAATAAAGGGGGATTTTTTTCCACCCTTTAATGAAAAGAAGCTTTTGTTAGGGAAGGCAGAGCTCAGAGTGTCCTACAGTGTCTGGGAGCAGGAACATGCCATTCCTTCCTCTTACTGCTGCCCCTCTGCCAGGGCTGGATTTCACTAGGTCACGCTCGTGTGGAAAGGGCTCGATTTTCCTCACAAAGTGCATGTGAAATTGGTGTGGATGTTAACAGGAATTGTGCATTTCATCTGGGAAAGAGAGGGTACATCAGGGGCCCTGCTGGGAGCTGTGGATGATGCTCTGTGCAGGGAGAACGGGCGGGACCTGTTTTGGCCACTGCCATGCTCCTCTCGGAGTTTCCATGTCAAACAAAAAGCTTTGCTGTGTCACACGTGCTGTTGGTGCTGTAGTTTTTCTCTTAAGGGTTTGTTAGAGAAATGAAGGCACACAAAGCAAGCATCCAGCATTCCAGAAGTGAGGAAACCAAAAGCACTGGTGCAGTTATTATAGTAATTAAGAATGGGGCTGTATGTACTAGGCACTGTATGGATTTAGAAGAACAGGCCGTCCTTTTCCTGAAGAATTTGCTGCCTAAATGGATGATTCATACACAAGGCAACAGAAGGCCTAGAACAAACAAGCTGCAGGAGGGTTGGTAAACACTCCCAGTGTGTTGTTATTATTAATAAACACACACACACATATATATATCTCAACACACACATATATACGTATATATATTTGGGTGTGGTTCAGCTAAAAGGGGAATTGTAAAGGGAAAACACAAGAGAATGCAATGGGGGAAAGAAGGGAAGAGTTTGTAGGGGAGAAAATATGACAGAAAAAGTTATACATAGGACAGGAGGAGACAGATAAAAGTCAAAACACTTGACATTACAAACCAAGGGAGGAATTGCAGCGAACAATTATACAACTCTATACAAACTGGATTTTATACTGTGAGACAGAAATATCAAGGCAGTTTTCCCTCTTCCTGAGAGAATAAAACTTTCTCCAGTGTCCCTGCAGAAGCCCCTAGACCTGTCTCTGTGGCCCTTTCTCTGAAAGAATTTGACAGGCTTGAGCTTCCCACAGTTTTCTGGAGTCCAAATGTATGGTGGTCATGGGAATGTGCTGGAGGGCACCACCAGTTCTAGACTGTCCCTTCTGAGTCTCTGCACGTCAGTGTGAACCGTGCCTGTCCAGAGCTTCAGCAGACCTCAGGCTTTCCTCTGCCTTCTGTGCACTGCTGCCTGCTGGAAGTGTATTTTCTTTCAGGAGTTCTTCCATTTCCCAAATGTTGAAATCCCTGGATCCATTCTTCCTTAAAACACAGATCTTATGTTCGGCTTGACCTTGGCAGCTGTGGGCAGGGAGACAGATGTGGTTTATGTTCTGAAGCGCTATTGATTGGAGAGAGCAACAGCAGAAAGCAGCTCTAGAGGGAAGAGATCCTGTTAGAATACAGAGCTGGGTATGGGAGAACTGACCTGTCAGTGTTTTCTGTGTGAATTCATTCCAGGCCTCTAATAATAGCAGTAATAGCTCAGTCTTTGAAGTGGTTAAGCTACTGAGTATTAACATGAGATAAAAATATGTAATGGTAATACTTTTATCTGTGTTTAGGATCCTTCTCCTTAATGAAAGGACTCGAAGTTTAATTTTCCTTGTGTTGAACACCAGCCCTTGACTTCACTTTAAATAAGTCATACGACTTATGAAATCTTAGCAATATAAAAATGCGGAGTTTGCCTTCATCTGTGATTGATTTAAGAGACTACACTGAGCTGTAGGGTTTGCTAAAAAAGAGGACATAAAACTAAACAATTCCTCACCAAGGAATTGTTTAGTTTTGTTGACCTTCGTAAAGTGAGCACTTTCACTTTCTGTATTAGAAGCCCTATATGAGATTACTGGGTTTTGCTTGTTGATGATAATGTGCAGCTGGAGTAATGCTGCAGGAGGTGTTAAAACCCGAGTTGGTTTTATGTTTTAAAAATGAAGTAAGACCAGTTCTGTAATAAGAAATGGTGTTTACCAGTTGATTTTCACCATTTTTTACCATAGCTTTTATTCCATTCAGAGATGTTATCTAGGTTTTTCCTGCCAATGTCAGCAGTGCAAATATTTCCATTAAAACTGAAAACCAGAAAGAGTTACAAAATCGACTTTTTGTGTTTCTCAAATGTTATCAAAACAGAGTGTTTTTCTAACATTACAAATACTGTAGGGAAGGGACAAAAACTTATTATGAAGTGAGAAATTAATGAAAGCCTTTCTGCTGGAACAAAGTCTGCATGTTTGACATTAGCCTTTTTAGTTTCTTCATATTTCAGATACAATTCTCTGCTTCTGTATTTATAATCTGTAAACAGTTGTGGGCATACACATCTGAATAATGTTTGTCTTCTCTGGTAGAGAAGACAAACTCTTTTGACAGCTGTTGATGTTTATTTGCTGTGCACTTGGTTTTGTGGAATTGAAAGTCCTTTTCTTGTACCAGATTTTGATTCTCATCCTGTGCAGTAAAAATCAAGAACATGTTTGTGGAAACAGAGTGAAAAAGCTGTTTGAGATAAGATGTACATCTGCTGCAGGAGGAAATTCATCCTGCAGATGAATGAACTGGTTCCGACTCTCTGCTAGAATCAAGAAACCAGTCAGTAAAAGGATGCCTGGAGTGAGCACTGCAACTGTGGGCCAAGCCTGGTGCTCCCTGGTGGTTTTTATTCTCCCACATGACTGAGGATCCTTTTCATCCCTTGCACGGTGGTTTCTGTGTTGTTTTGACTGTTGTGCTTTCAAGTCTGCTTTAGAACCTTCAAATATGAACTTATGAAATTCATAGTAGGATTCAAAGTGTGGCAGGGAGAAATACTGCTGAGTTTTCTCTCTGTGAAAGGCTTATCACAAAGGAAATGAAAACCTATGGTTGCCACTCTGTGCGTTGATTTCTGAAATGACTGCAAACCAGACTAGTTCTCCTGTAGCTAACTGTTCCCAGCTGTTGTATCACATTCCAAATTTTATGACTATTTTTGCTGGCAACAGGAAATATTTTCAAGTCTTTGCAGGACAAGGCATCCATTTATTTTACATAAAATGTTTTGTTTATCTTTTCCGATTATTCTGCATGTGGAAATCTTGCCTGTGTTTCCAGAATGAAAATTTGCAATTGCAGTTCCAGAGAGTTAAAAATAACCAGTTTCCTAAGTGTTCTCTTAGCTCTGATGTTTTAAATCAGATTGGGTTTCAAAATTGTCTGTGCTATTGTAGCTGGTTTTCTGGGAGAGAAATGCTAAAGCCACTCTATACTCCGTCTGTACTCATTAAGAAACCTGACTTTAATGCAGAAGGGAAAGAGGCCATTAGCAAAACATATACTAAATGTATACTGCCTATTTCAGTGAGAACTACTCTGTAATATTATAATCCAATTTTTTGCTACTTGTCGTGCCCTTCTTTTGTTGGACTCAAACGTTTCAGGCTTTTCCTATACAATTGCATATGTTGGTTGCTGATCTGGAAATGGTGTGTTTAGAACCCACAGTTTATAGATAAAAGATCTCTTTTTGGAGTTGCCTGGATTCACTCTGAAGTTGTGTTCAGTGAATTTATTTCGTCGATTTTGTGGTGTCTTAGAGGGTAGAGCTGTCTTTGGGTTTATTTGCTTTGCTTTCTGTTTTGTTTGATTCTTAGCACCAGTAGAAAAATTCCTGTTGTGCTTGGACTGACCCCGGAATCTTCCACTGTCGTGTCTCAAGGTCAAGTGTAGCAGAGGTTCTTGTGGCTGCAGCAGAGCTGTCCCTGTGCTATGAGGTGGCCTTCAGGTGGCCTTGTTCCTTCCGAGATTTTATTTCTAGTTGGATTTTTCTCTCCACTGTAATACCACTAGATGTGCAGCAAGGTAGTTACTATCCCAAAAGTGTTGAAAGAAAAGCTGACAATGCTTCACAAGATAGAGATGTTTTAGAGTTTTTTCAATTGACAAAGATACGGACCAGTTACCAAAATATTTGCAGTGATAAATAGTGTATGTTACCCAAAAATGTGGATTTTTTTGGTCTTTATTTGAAAACTATTTGTAATGCAATAAATTTAGCAAATGGTTTGGAAGCAAATAAAAAATTTGGAATATGATGAACAAGAATAGAAGAAGGGAGGTCACCTTCCCTGCTGTTGAACTAAAGTAGGTGTCAGCAGGAAAATGCTTCTGTGGGAAAATGAACTCTTTTTGGATGAAGGGTAGTTCAAGTATGGATTTAAACAGCAAACCAAAGGTGTGTTTGGAAGAACACTTGGATTCTTTTTTTTCCCCAAGTCTGTTTTGTTGCTGCCACTGTGGAATGAAAGGGACACACACAACCAATAACTTCCGGAAAGCTTTTCAATCCTACTGTCGGAGAAGCAACTCAGGTTTGTGTTCTCTTCCTCCATTTCCCAGAGCAGGTGTTTCAAACCATGGCAATTGTGAACTTTTTCTTTATGAGCACATTTATCTGACATCTTGTCCACATCTTCTAGATGACCTTCATCTTCCAGAGCTTTGCAGATGAACATTTCTCCAGCACTGTGTTTGTGTTCTTTTTAAAACTACTATTATTTTTTAAACAGAAGTGAGCTCCTGGTGCGCAGCAGAGGTGTCTCACCTCCCTGTGATCCCCCTTCATATTTTACACAAGAAGGAGACGGTTTCTCCCCGTAGCCAAAATAATTAGAATAAGTTAGGTTGTCTCAAGTATCTTGCAGGCAGCAATGATGCCAATGCAGCTTTTGGGGAGAGCATTTATTGAGGAAGATGATGTGGAAATCGTCTCTGGTTGCTGTGAGTGGTGGCTCCAGACCCTGCTGTCTCCCAAAGCCAGGGGGTCCCACGCCACACCTAGGCTTGGCTCTGGAGTAAACAGTGCTCCAGAGATTGTCCTTCTTCCCTGTCAGAATTTCCTGTTGAGACAGGGAGTTAAAAATAAAGCCATTCATTGCTTTCTGTGCTTTGGCTTAGGGTACTATAAACAGCAAAGTGATTCTGAGATCAAATATGCTGGGGCTGTTCTCAGTAAGGTGTGTGAAGGGGAAAGACCTGTTTGAAAGCAGAAGAATGGATAGTGCAGCCATGTCCCTTGAAAAATCTTAGGGTTTTTGCTTTTGTTAGAATGATTCATGCTGTTACTCACTGCGAGAGTGTTAATTGCCACATGCTAAGAGCAGTGTCACCTTCTTAAGGTGAAGCTGAGAGAATCAGGCTGGTACATGCAGTAATTTTTTTTGGAGGAAGTGTCAGCTATAAAAGGTGGTCTCTTACAGTGTGTTTCCAAAATGGAGCTCTCTATTGGGCAGCATGTTCTGATGTTAAGCTGATGTTTGTATTTAAGACTTAGCATTAGTGTGATTATTAAATATAATTTACTTGTAAATTTTTATATATCTTGAGTAAGTTCTGCCTGTCCAGTGCAACTTGGGAAGCAGGAAGAGCATTTGTTTCATGCTGTTTAAGAATTCTGACCTAAAAATATTTATGGTTTAAAGATGATTCAGTCAAGGTAAAAAACCACACAGAAAAAATGTGCCGTTGTTTTACTCTGTAATTTGCAGGACAGATAAATGTATAGGCTGCTGTGGGAGGTTATTTTATAATTATCCCCTCCAGCATGCATTTTAAGATCATCATGATACAGAAAAGCACTTAAATGTGATTAAATTCTTCACTGAATTAAAAGATCACTGAACGTGGTACTTGGCTGAGGACAGAGCAACAGGGTCATCTGAAACTCAATTTCTCCCGTGTTCTTTGCCAGAGTAGCTGAGAGCAGCCTTGGGACCTGGAGGGGATCTCTGGTTGACCTTGGATGACCAAGGCACATCCCCAGAAAATCCCAGCACAGCCTGGGCCTGAGCTTGTCTTTAGTCTAGCATTGAGGACCTAAACAGTTCTATGTGCCAAGTGTCTGATCCCAACACAAAGAGAACATCCTATAACTGCTGGTTTTTTTTCTAATAGTGCAAAAGTGGTTATTTTAAAAATATTTTTTCCGAACTACAATACCTGTGGGTGAAAATAAAAGGAAAGCGGTTCCTATTTCTTAAATGCGTATTTCATTGAGTACATATGGGTACAGTTCCAGAGAGAATGTTTTCTAATAAGATAGGTTTTCAGTAGAAGAATGTCAGCTTGATGAGCTGAAGTGTTCTTTTACAGTAAGGGAAGAACAAATTCTTTGTTAAGTGTTACTCCAGTTTTTGTTGCTAAATATATAGACATTCAGTTTTTCTCTGGAAGTTGGAGGAAGTGTTTTTTCACTCAAGGCAAGAAACTGTCCCAGATATTTGACTATAACACTTGAAAATGGAACATTGTGGCAGGAACGAATGGGGTGCAGGGAGATGCCAGTATAGTGAGGCATCTTACTAGACTGGCATATACATCCCATATAGAATGGGAAGCTTTTTAGGGGGCAGGTTTCATTCAAGGTTGCAGTACTTTGTCAATCCTCCTTGGACCTGAAGAAACGGGGCTGTGGAACAGCTTGAAGGAATCTGTCATGTAACAGTAATAATAATAATAATTGAAAATAAGACCTTGTGGAGAGCAGTAAAATGCTCCAAGAGATTGTGACTTAGCGGAAGGTCCCCAGTGCTGCGCCGAGCTCTGTGCTGGAAGTGGCCACTGCGTGAATCATTTCCTTGGCTTGTGGGTGGACTCCAACTGCTGCGGTGTCCTGTGCTCTTCCTCCTCTCTGGCCTTCACAGACTCAGTTTGTAGTAGGATGCATTTGGTTATGTCCCTGGTAGGGTTGGTGTGTGGAGCAGTTGGACACGACAGCTTCAGAGCCACTCCTGGGGTGTCAGGGATTGGCTCTGGTGATGCTTGCGAAGAGCCAAAGGAGCTGGTGTCAGTGGTAGGATTGAATTAGAAGGGCTTGTCCTTTGTCTTGCTTGTGGAATATGTATTTTTAGTTAATTAACTGTAGGGACCCGAGAGGAGAGAACTTCAGTAAATAGTGGTGGATTTGATTTACAGCCCTGGAAGAAACTTGGTCTGGCGTAATTAACAGAGATTTATAGTCGTTAAGTAAGAGAAATGTAAGCCTATGTTTCTATAGTTATAAGCAGAATTGTATTGGGTGTTATGGTGGAGGGCTTAGAGTATAATAATATGATTTTGTAACTTAAGTTAAGGATTTAGATGTTAAGAGTAGAAGTACATGGGGGTACGTGACATGACAGGTCATTGGCTGAGAGACCTCTGCATTGCAGAGGAGAGAAATTATAGCTGATAGGTCATTAGGTCAAAACAAAGTTTCGTTTTAAGTGTCTATTGGATTAGAAAGTTATAAAAAGCTGTGTAACTTTGGATCTTGTGACTATTCGCCATTTTGGAGGTGTATTGCTTAGACCCTTATGTCTTACGACTGATGCTGGTTTGTTGTTTTTAGTAATAAACCTCCTTAAACGCTGATAGTACCATCTCTTTAATTAATAAGTCCGACGCGTGGAGCTGTGCCGGGGAACAGCACTTTAGAGCAAGAATTTACGGCTTCTGAGAGTTGCTCTGATAAGCCAGAGATTTATAGCCAGAGTGACTAAGGAGGGGCTCCGTGCCCCTCTAAAGGGGGTCCTAAACATCAGCTAAACCAGCAGCCCCCCAAAAACAGCAGGCAGGGAGCCAGAAAACATCGACAATTAACCTTTTCTTTTTCTTCTGAAGTAATTCTTGCAGGCTCTTTCCTGTTTTGAACAACTTTCTAATGATGGATTTGACATTTTACACCTAAGAGATGAGGTCACTGAAAATGGCAGGGGCTGTCAGACGAAGAGCTCTCATTCTCTGATCCTCTCTCATATTTGAGTCCTTACTTTTCTCTTTATATATGTGTGTGTGTGTATATATACTTCAAAACTACACTGGAAGGAGTTAATGGAGAGTGCAGAGTTCAGAGATGCTTTTGCAACCTCTGTTTGACCCAGTCATGTCCGAACATCACCATACAGGCTTCAATTACACGTGCCCCTAATACTTTTTCCACCAGGTCCTGCTGCATTCGATGAACAAACCAATGATACACATTTAATGAACAGCTATTCCATAGCTTGTTTCCCACTCGTTGCTCGATTTGTGGCCCCCGGCCTTATTTAGAACATGTTGTTTAAACATCCCTTTGAAGACAGAATTATTAGTCCCTTGGGGCTCATCTATTGTGCTCATCAAAGTCCTATCCAGTGTGTGGAAAATAATTAATTCATTTTCATTATCTTTCTGTTAAGTGAAGAGACACACTTATTCCTGTTCAGTGGATGGAATACTGAAAGACAGGGAGATAAATGATACTCAAAAGTTGTGTGTGTTTGGACCCTTAGCTGAGGAAAACAGGGACCTTTTTTTTCCAAGTTAATGTGTTTCATCACACTGATCCAGGTTGAAACTGTTTTGTTGACTGTGATTATGCCTGAAAGTTTTTAACCCTTGGAGGAAAAGATCACAAGGTGGATGAGGAGCATCCAGAAAATGAGAAACTTTCTGTGAACAGCTTGTTTTTAAGTACCTGTCTTGTATGAAGCGTGAGGAGGGGACAGATGGAGCAGCATGGGTGCTGTTATCTGCTGTGCTGATCGGCTTCTCTGGCTGTGAAGACCATGTCCCGTTCCTTGTCCTACATTATGTATTCCAATTTCTCTAAATCTGTCTGCAAATCAGACACCAGATGCCCTTGCTCTGAATCTCTGGTGGATCCCTTGGTGTGGCCATCATGACCCTGAGAGCCAGGTGGCTCTGGTGAAGTAAGAGATAGGAAATTATGTGATTAGAGTATATAAAGCATCAATACAGCCAGAAATAAGTTACATGGCTACCTTTGCTAGCTAGTTTGCCTTACTTCTGGAATGCTAGACAACCATCTGATCCTCTTGACCTTTTCCTCTCTGGTTTTTGAGACTATTGGCTTTAGGAAGCACTGACTCTTTTGTCCGTCTCCCCTTTTTCAGCCTTCAGCGTAATTTCTCTGCCCCTCCTGTGCCACCAGTACCATTCCCAGATTCAGTCCTGGTGGTTCTTCTTGCCAGCAGTGTTGGCAACCCTGTTACTCTCTTGGTGTTTTTTGATCCAAAACGTGGATAGAAAACCTTTACAGTTTAACTCTTTCAGATGAGCATTTCAAATTAGTCTTGAGACTGTATCAAAAACCTTAAATTCAAGAGATGGGAATTTGATCAGAATATTTTGCAGGAAAAGGAAAATCGTAGCTAGCAAGAGAAGGTTCTCTATAGCAATCATAACTAACAGCCACACCTATAGTAATGGCAAACTTGGAGGCTCATTTGAGTACTTGGCAAAAAACCCCACAGTTGTTCTTTATTTTGTTACATTCTGCTGAAAATATGACACATTTCTCTTGTAGTTTGTGCATGCTGAATGATACAAATACTGTATTTTTTCAACCCATGACACAAACCTCTGTTCTAATTTTCTTTTCTGTTATACCTGATGTCAGGTTTCATTTCTGGTGTTCTTTTCTTTGTCAGATGAACATTAAAAAAACCTCAATTCCTTTACTCCAAAATAAAATATAAATTAACAGTTATCTGAAGAATAATAATTGAAGGCATAAGAAGAATGCTTTGAGCTAGAAAGTCTCCATGGCAAGTGTCTGGTTACTATAGCAATCGCCATGGAGCATGTGACCAGCATGATAATTGCAGGGGACTTAAGAGCCTTTTCTCTTGCCGAAGTTTGATGTCTTCTCAAGAGAGGTGTTATGTGAGGTCACATCCCTGCAATCCTGACTCCCAGATGGATGGATAATGCAAACGATCAATTTGCAGCTCCCACTGGGCAGAAAATGGTGCGTTCAGTTCATGGATTTTAATTTGTTTGATCTACAGCACACCACAACTGAGGGCAGGAATTCCTTCTCCCCCGTCCAGCATGTTTTAAATCTACATTTTGACTATTGGTTTGTGTAGCAGTGGTTTGTGTAGCATGCTGTGTATGTGTTTTGTGGAGCACTTTGAACTAGGCAGACAACTCTATCTCTGCAGAACCTGGCCAATAACTTTAATGCAGAAGTACAGTGGAATCCCAGCAGCTCAGATGTGTTAATAGTGAGGGACAAAGTAACTTAGTGTTGCATTAAAATAACCAGTTGTTTTAAAGTTAATTTTTTTCTTTTCACATTTACTCCTTGTGTCTAGTGAGTGTGGTGGCTTGACTTCAATAATGAGAAAAAATTGAGAACGCTCTTTCTAGAAGGAAAGGAATGTAAAATTTGCATTCTGCATTACTTAATTTTTTATTGGATGTTTGGATAGGTAGCCTCTAATTCCTTCCAGCACATGGCACTGCTGACTTGAATTTGATCAGTGTTTAAAGGCTGTTGAGAATCCTGCTAAAATGTGTTATTGGTAGTTCCTTGCTACTTTCATGGAATGATGCTTTTCTAGAGGACAGAAGCAATGAGGAATTGAGCCAAGTGACTAAATAGATATTTTTTTAAACACATATACAAGTTGTTAACAGTATCAAACTCAGATGTTAAATTTTCATGATTTGGAAATATTTACTTTTAAAATAAGAACCTTTTCTGTAGTACACGCTTTCAGTATGACTGTACATTGTCAACTGTGTTATATTTGATTGAAGATGAGAGGGTACTACCTATTGTTCTTTCCACAAGGACGCAGAGACATCCTCTTTGTTCTGAGGTTGCTACCAGCAACAGATACTCCTCCGAGGAAATGAGTCACCCAAGTGTATTTGCCACAGAAATATTTGCTCTCTTTGTGCTGTGTGGAAACCAGTGACGTGAGGTGTTTGTGCTGTGCAGGTGTAGGGGGTCCATCCCCAGAGACCCCTTCTAACCTGGCACAGGAAGAGGGGCTCAGCTCCTCCTGCTCTCCATGACACAGGTGCTGAACTGAAGAGTTCTGAGGAACTATTTTCCTCAGAAACAATGAGTAAAACGGACCTGGGAGTCCTCATTTATTGTCTTCTTATTGTTTTTCCTTTTCAACATGATTCATTAAAATAAGGGAAGGACACACCAGATGTATTTCCTGGAAGTTTGATGCCTATTTTTTGGCTATCCTGCTGTCCCGAGATGATTAAATACCAGGTCAATAATGGCTGTGTAACAGAAAGCCAGATTAAACAAAGATCACTTTGTTTTGTGTTTTAGGTTCACACTCTGTAACATTCCAGTACTACTTAAACGCTTTTCTACAAGGATAAAGATAAGGGAGAATGGCTGCAAACTGACAGAGTGCAGGGTTAGATTGGGTATCAGGAAGAAATTGTTCCCTGTGGGAGTGGGGAGGCTCTGGCACAGGTTGCCCAGAGAAGCTGTGGCTGCCCCTGGATCCCTGGCAGTGTCCAAGGCCAGGTTGGATGGGGCTTGGAGCAACCTGGGATAGTGGAAGGTGTCCCTGCCTATGGCAGCAGGGTTGGAACAAGATGGACTGTAAGCATTGTGTGATTTTTAATTGGAAAGCTATGACGTGGTTGGAGGAATCTGCTTATTAGTAACTTGTGTTTGTCCTTTATACACTGAGGAGGAAATAAATAGGGAACACTTACATAACCGCATGTAAGAATGCTCATTTGGGTGATAAGTATTATTTAACTTTGTTGTCAAAAAACAATTGTTCAGATTTTGAAATATAATTAAATAGATGCATAGTTTATCTCTTTCCTATTGCAGCTTGGTTTAATGACTCAGTGGTAAACCATAGGCAGCTTTTTCACCTCCCTGTGCTTTGCTCTGTTTTTACTCTTTTATCAGCATGGGCCAGATGGAAGCTGAGGTTCAGCTCAAGGTAACCAGCAGAAACTCCTGTAGTGGTGGGTCGATAAAATCCTAGATGATTATCTGTGGTGCACTGCTGTGTAGACACAGAGCACTTAGCACACATGATATTTAGAGGGGGTTTTATTATGAGCATTGAAGCAACTGACACAATATAGGTGTCCCTGTTTTAACAATGACAATATCTGTAATTACTCAGCTGGAATAGCTGAGCATTTTAATGCTTTTAACAACTACTGTGATGTGACAAATGCTGAGGGTTTGCTTTTAGGACAGGCCAAGTGGAGATGGGTCTCTGGAGATCATAGTCTAATCCTTATCTTGGATCAGGCTCAGCCAGGGCATGTTGCTCTGGACCATGCCTCGTAAGGTGTTGAGTATCTCTAAGGATTAAGAATTCATAGTCTAGCAAGGTAGCGTGTTCCTTTACTTTTAAAGTGTTTTTTTCTTTGGTTTAAATAGAATTTCTTGCATTTCAATTTGTGCCTGTTGCTGGGTACCACTGAGAAGAGCCTGTCTTAGTCTTTACTCTCTCCCATGTGTATTTGACACACTAATAAGATACCCCTGGCCTTCAGTTTCCAAAATGTGAATATGGGAGTGTTCTGACTTGCTGACAACATTGTTTCAATTTTTTTTTTTTTTAAATAAAAGTATAGGTAGTACAGGTGCAGAGTATGAGGTAAGGTCAGGATGTAGAAAGAGGCTGTAGTTCAACTAGAATATAAGGTTCTAATTTTCATTATGTACATTCCCACATTACACCACCTATCTTAATGGATCTGCTGCTGTTAAATGCAGCAGGAATGGAGGTGGTCTTGTAGGATTAAATTTTTTAGTTGTGCAAGCCACCTAGAATAATGATATAAGGAATGACTCTGGGAAATCGAGTGTCAGACTGATAGTGTAGACATGCCTGAGGTAGTGATAAGCCTGCTATCTTGCACAGCAGCAGTGACCCAGCTGCACCATCACACTGCTTGGTGCAGGCTGGAGCCATCTGCCAGCAGCTGTAGCAAGGACGCTCTCCTTTGGCTTGGGTTTACGTGCCAATAGGAATGAATTTGGGAGCGAGGGTCCTGGGTCTGGAAAACACCCATGCAAACTCGGTAAGGAAGCCCTTCTGACTGACCACACTTAACAAATTAAAGGGATTCCTGTAGTACCACTGCCCTGAATGCTGATGTACTGCAGGAAGCTTCTGGCAATGCTTCAGAGAGAATGACCAGCACACTGCTGAAGGACTTTCAGGGAGCTGCTTTACACTTTTGCATCATTTCTTTTCAGCTCCGTAAAGTAAATTTAAGCCGGGGTGAAATCCCTTGATCAAAGCTGTCTGAAGGGAGGTAATTGTATGTTGTTAACCTGACAGGTTGAGGCCGAGGTTCAGATGTGGGGTGGATTAAGGCACTTGAGCTAAGCAGCTGGACTTGGGTGTAATGAATACAGCCTGGAAACAACATAACTGATGGGATATATCCGTGGGAAGTCTCCACACACCAGTCCACTTGCTCACTTAAACCCTCATTCATGGGAGCTGTCCTGTCATAAATCACCAGCCATTGCTTCTGGTTCTGTGGGTTCATAGATACCGTTTGGAGAGCTGATATCTCCTTTATAAACTGCTGAGGGCTGATCAAGTATGTGACTGCTGCCCTTTTTCAAGCGAGTTAAAAATTACTTTCTGCGTAGTTCCCTGTATTTGAAGTTTGTGTCTATATATTTTTTTCAGCTAATAAATTTTGTGAAGCAAATGGAATACACATGAAAAATACAATTTTTTTTTTTCCCTTTACTGCTTTAAATGAGTATGAATGCCTTCAGCAGTTTTGAATATTTAGGACTTCCTTGGCTATTTGGGCATTTCTGAGGCAGCTTGTGTGGTTCTTAGGCCTGATTTTGTGCTGTTATTAGACCTGTTGTCAGTTGACACCAGCTGTGATTCCCTGGCTGGTTAGGTTGGGTTGTTTTCATGCTGGATTTTTGGGATCATGGGAAATGAAATACTATTGATGTGTTGTTACTGAGCAAGAGCACTTGTTTTCTTTGACTACACGTAAAGCTGCATTGCCAAAGGTGAATGCCCAGGATCTGGGGAGAGGCGCTACGAGCAGTTAAGTTTAATGAGGTTGTCCTCCCTCAGCAAACTTGTATATGTGAATTTGGGGTGGTTTTGTAGCTGGAATGCTTGTCACAACAGGCTTTCCCAGTGTTTTGTTTGTGGCCACTGTCAGTATCAGGGAGTTGTGTGACAGTGCAACTCCCATGCACTGATAGAAAGAAAGGAAAGGTCAGGTGAGAAATGTGGATGAAAATTGGAAATCCTCAAACTGTGTTTTTCTGTCTCACTCCTCCCTCACACCTTCAAGCCTGCACTTAGCACTGGCTGCCTCCCTGGGGTGCTGCCCTTTTGCTACTCACCGTGACTCCCAGAGAATTCTTCCTTTCACCAGGCATCAAGCCTTCCATCATTTAAGTCTCTCAGGAAAGTCTGTTCATTTCCTGTGTATCATGGAAGTCTCCAGCAATCCTGTTTCCTTGTTTTTTTCAGCTTGAAGACTGTAAGTAAATACAGAATTAAAAATACAATGAAAAGTCCCATCTCTTTGAGGAACAGAGGGACAAATGATGGATTTGGTTGAGCTAGATAGCTTATTTTCCATCCCCTTTACATCACTGCAATATCACGTGATCTCTGGATTTTTCAGAACCATCATGCATGATCGTTAGTTACGAGAACCATCATGTGTGACTGAAGTTTACTTCATCTTTACACTCAGAAATATCACTGGTTTAATTTTTTAGTAGTGCAAGAAACGTGAGAAGAAAACGCACACTACATAATTGCCACGTCCTCAACAATGTACTGAGCCCAAGAATCACTTATTGGGAATAAACAAATGTCAGACAAAGACTGTAAATGGCTTAGTTTGCTATGAAAAAGGGCTGGGCAGGGGTATGAATTCGTGCAAAATTTAAAAAAAATGATAAATGGGAGATGACCTCTCTCTTTAAAATTAGCATCTGTGTTTGTAAATTAAAAGAATAACTGCATCTCTACAGGTTCCCCAAATCAATTCCATGGATGTCTGACGCTGATAACAAATGACTGTTGTATGTCTTCCCCAAAATCCTTGCTGTGAGTGTGATTGCAGCTCTAATTATGGCATAACAGATGCAGTGTTGTATAGCACCCGCCTTCTTCAGGATCTGTAGCTCCCCTTACTCTTCTACATGAGTTTTCTCATTTTAGTCTAGAATTTACTACTGCTTGCAGTAACAAAGAAGTCGCTCTTTAAGGAAAAGAAAAAAGATTTTGAGGTTGTTACACTGCTCGCATTGTTGTTGTGCTGCAGATGTTCGTTGTGTTCGCAGACAGCGCGATTGTGGGAGAGTGAATTCATGCCTCACTGGGTCCTTTCCACTTTCTCCAGCCTCTCCTTTGCTGAGTAAGCAGTTAAAGGGAGTTTTTTTCTTTTGTTTCCCAGCCTTTGCTGCTGTTTGAGAAGGAGGGCAAGTTACTTGGCTGGTTTTTTCAGTTGCAAGTGGAAGAGCGTAATTATTTTTTATTTTTAAGATATTTATCAGAAGAAGTAGAAGAACGCATTTACATGTGAATGTTGCTCTGTTGTTCTTCCAACCCAAGGAGGAGGTGATTTATTTTAGTAGTACAAACTAACGCCTTGTGCTGTGCCAATCATGCTGCCATTGTCTGCTTTGATACTGACAGTGAATCGTCTCTTGGATGTTGCAGTTGTGACCAAATATCTGATTCACGTGTATGGGTTTGGGGACAGGGAAGGTGTGTGAGCAGCATCTCGTGCCGCAGGGATGCCTTATCCCTGGAAGTGTCCAAGGCTAGGCTGGACACGGGGCAGGTTGCTTGGAGCAGCCTAATCCTACTGGAGGGATGTCTCTGCCCATGGCAGGGGGTTGGAACTAGGAGATGAGCTTTAACAGTCTTTTCCAACCCCAACCAGTCTGTGATTCCAGCAGCATTTCCTCCGCGGAGCATCACCCCCTGCCCGGGCGCGCCGTCCCCGCCCCGCCCCGGCGCCGGCACCGCGGCAACGCCGCCGCTGTCGCTGTGCCCGCCCCCGGCCCTGCCCCGGCGGTGCCACCCTCGGCTGGGGCTGGGCGCGGAGCCTGCATGGCACGGCACGGCGCCGGCAGTGCCGCTCGCTAGGATGAACGAGGAGGTGGCCCAGAAGAGCGACGGCGGCGAGAAGTGCAACGGCGGCAGCCAGCGGAGGAAGAGACCCAAGAAGGTGGGACCGGGAGCAGCAGCGGAGCCGGGCGGGGAGCGGTGCTCGGGGTCGCGGAGCCCGGGGGGGATGCTCCTGCTCTGCCTCCGCGAGCAGGGGGTCTCTCCCCATCTGTTTGTATGCGGAATCGATTGCGTTGCGATAACCGAGCCGGATGGCTGAGCCCGAGGGGGTTTTCTGTATTTTTTGTTCTGTTGAAGTTGGTGTCATTCGGCAGTGGATGCTGCTCAGCGCAGGTTTCCCTCGGCTGCCCTTAAGAGAGCGGGTGGTTTGTTTTGACAGAAGATGGTATTGGCTCATGTGCTGCCACACATCCCTTTTTCTTCAAGCTACAGAGATGGAGCTTTATAAACCTTTGGTTTATTTTTCCGGAGATGTTTCTTAAGGTCATGTTATAAACAGTCATAGGGAGATCCATTGCTGGCTATTGTACTATCTGTGGTAATTCGGTGATGCTAATGACAAATAACTGGGTAAAAACGTGAATTTGTCCAGCCACACCCAGTTCCCAGGGCACTTTCTCTGTGTGTCCAGTCTTTCTGTCACAAATGGTTGATTTGCAAGGTATAGCCTGCCGTGCCCGCTGCTTCAACCCCCTGCTTGAGGTAATCGCTTTTTAATGGCTTTAATTGCAGGCAGCTATTTATTTCTGTTTGGGCTTTCTCTCCCCTTTAGGAGGGGAGATGCCTGTGGTGCTGCATAATTATGACATAAACGGGTTTACAGTTATTCTCCCCTCCCCTTTCTTTATGTCAATTGCTCTAACCTGAGTTACGCCTCTGAAATGTGGGGGGCTGCTTACAGGATGAGGAAGAATTATTTAATCCATACACAGCATACACTGATGATTTTTTTCAGTCCCTTATATTGCATAGAAATTTGCATTTTAACCAACTCTGTGTGTGAGCAAGACCAATTGTTACAGATTGTAATAACCCGCAGACACATATTCGGGGACTTCTGCAAGGACTTTGACCTGGTGAGGAAAAGCTCTTTTGCAATAGGTGACACTGTTACGCCCCTTTTTTATCAGAGAGGGAAGATTTTGTACCTCTAACCACGAGGGTATGAGAGAATCCAGTCTAAACGAGAATTTGAACAAAAACATCCTCACCCCACCCCGTTGTGCTTGGAATATTGCCTGGGTCTCCACGCAGCGGGGGATTTTATATAGCATCTTGGCCTTATATTTAAGCAGAGCCTAGTAGAAAAGAGGATACCTGCTTTGTCTCACCCCTGAATTTGAAAGGTTTATTTGTGAGGGTATGGAAATCCATCTAAGGAAGCAAAAATCAAAAGATTAAGTGCGTACCCAATGTTTTAATTGGACTGTTAGGTTATCCGGGAACAATATCATACTAGGAGAGAGGTTTTGAAGGTCTAAGGAGTTAAAGTGGGTGTTTGGATTGCATCTTTTTTAATCTCTGCATTTGTGCTTTCTTGTTTTCCCATTGTTTTCCAAGTAAAGTGGCCCAGAGCCTTTCAAGGTTGCAACAACTGCCAAATGAATGCTTGGAAAGCATCTCTTATATTGAGTCTCCATATTCAGAGTCTTCCAACAGCTGATTCATCTTCGTTTTTCAAAAGTATAATAAATGCTTGGGTATCTTCTTTTACAACTAGAGAATATTAATGGGGCATTTTCAATTGACAGATATTAAGCAAAAATATTGTTAATCCCTGAGTCTGGATGCACTAGATGTTGGTGGCTCAGGTCTGTGTTTAGGTAAGCTCTCACCAGTCTTCACCCTTAGTGAGTTCACAAAGAAATACAGCTCCTGCCTTTGGTATTTCTTTTAAAATTCTTCAAATTATATTCTGAAAATCGCAAAATTGGTAACTTTCTTGATGAGGGAGATAGACCCTGGTATAGCCAAGAGTACAAGAATTCCAGGTTGAATTCCTCTGTGTTTTGACTAGGTAGGCACAATTTATTTTGGGAACAGAGACAAAAGTGCCATGTGCAAGAGCTCCAAAATCCCAAGTAATGTAGCCTGTTTTCAGGTCCTGAACTACTTTTGCTGAACAAAGCTGCATTGCGCCAGCCAATATGCCCTCTATCTGTTCTGCGGAAGTTGATCCCTTTTGTGTGGATAATTAAATATTAATCGAGCTAGATGAGTTTGATCTATGTATTGGGAGAGACAGAGAGCGGCTCTTCTCGGCTCCAGCGTCCAGCTGGATCTTCTGTATTCCAGGATGGTGTCCTAGCTAGGAAGCCAAACTCTCTCTAGTGTTCAGCAGTACCTTTTTTTTTTCTTTTATGTGTGCGCACTTTGAAATAAGAAGGCTTCAGTTTTGTCTTCATACAGGATGGCAATAATTGCAATTCTCATTAAATGGGGAAAACCACTACCTATGCAAAGCCAAATTTAATCCTTGTGGTGATGGTTGTGGCTTTGCGTGTTCTGGTGAGTCAGTGGGCTGCCTTAATAGATTTGTTAATCCAGTGGTAGGGTTGCATCCAGTTTTCCTGTGGTATTTTGCCTTCGTGTGATAGCTGGGATAGGATCAAATTTTTGTTCCTGGGAAGAAAAGTTCATGTTCACTCAGTTCTACTATTGGAGAGCACAGGGTGCAGTAGTGGACAGGACTTGCTCTGCTGCTGGTGTAACTTCATGGAGATTGGTGTTGAAGGAGTAATGGAGCAAGTGATCTGGAATTTGTAATGTATTAGTGTTTTCCATCTGTCTTTTGCCAAGTCTGTTGCAAAGGGCTCAAATACTAAATTTCTAGAATTCCTTTCAAGGACATTTTTGTGATTCTAGAGTCTTTCAGATGAAAATCATCTACTGGTGGTCATCATGTGGAAAATGAATCCTGTTCCTATATCTAGTACTGAAAGCACTGATGGTAAAGGGGTTTCTAGGAGCCACAAGTTCTTCCTAAACTTACAGGCTCTTCATAAACTGTACTGTTGATGGATCAATGCAGAAACAATCCATTTTGGCTTATTTCAGAATTCCGGTGTTGTCACTTGTATTGCTCATTCTTTAAGAAAAATTGAAATCTTGGAGTCAGACCCATATTGGAAAAGACTTGGAGGAAGTTGTAATGTTGATTTAAAGGAAAAGAAATAAAGACTTCCTTTTCTAATTTACGCATAATCTCCTGTTTTAAATAAAATTGGCTGCATTATGTGAAGTACTTCCAGTGGAAGCTGTATACTTGATAATGGAATCATTACTGTGTACAAGCTAATCCTTTTAATTAATTTCAATTACTTAAGACTTTTTATTCCATGCATAAGGTAATTGAGACCCATTTTGGAATACAAGTGTCATGTTGGTCGCTTATGTTCAAGAACAAGAATCTGAATGTACACAAAACATGTGGAGAGGGATTGCCAAAAGGGTGAGCCTGTCCTATGCAGATTCCAGAGGAGCTTAGCTTTAGTGTGCTTAAGCAGAGACAACCTGAGGGAAAAAGGAAATGAGGCTCCTCTGCAGCCTTCTAATAGGTTTAATCAGATAAAAAGCCAAGAGAAACTTAATTATGTATGAGATATGATTTCTCTAAGATATCACTGGACTGGATTCAACTCCTTCGAGGAGCTCCCTCTTGCTCCCATGTTTCTGTGCTTTCTTCTGCGTCATTTACAGTGCCATAATAGTATTACACAGCACTTCAATTGATGGTAAATGTGGCTGTTTAAGTATTTGAAAATGTTTGTTTACCTGGTGATTTCACTCTTGAAACTACCAAATTCACTGGAAAACTGAATGCCATCAAAAGAAGGGTTGGAACCAGTGACCATCTCTCCTGAAATTGGTGTGAGGAACTGGTAGGACAGCAGTTCCAGTTTTCTGGGTGGTGTTTCCCTGAATTGCCCTCATTCCCCACTTGCAAAATCCCCCTGTGTCTTCTCCAGTTCCTGCTGTGTGCCCCACTCTGCTGTTATTGCTGGTGACAGACAAGTAGCTGTGACCACACTGCTCTTGGCTGTGGTGTTTGGTGATCCAGCCGGGATGAAACCAGAGTGTGCCACCTGAGAGAGATCACGTCCTCTAGCTGTAGAAGAAAGAAGGTTTTCCTTCAGTCAATAAGCAGTAAATTGAACAGGCAGAAAAGAGCTAAAGAGAAAAACCACAGGGTTTTCTTTCTTTCAGGAGTAGATATCTAAAAGACTTTATCACAAAGGAAAAGTGGTAGTTTCGAGTTAACCCAACTCACTGGTGTTCAATATTGCTAATTTTACTGGTAACACAGCTGCTGTAAGGCTTGGAAGGTCTTATTCTTCTTTCAGCTGAACCAGTGGGAGAGAACTGAAACTGCTTTGCTTTCAGAGGAGCTAATCCAATTTACATGAAAGTAAACAGGCAGAGAAATGGTTCTAGAATTTCCTCTGTAAAGAAGAGAATAGAGGAAAAAAATAAGCTTGTTTTTAAGTCATGGACAGGTTTGTTAAGAGTGTTAAGGGTCAAACCAGTCATATTCCTAAATGTCTGCCCCTAGCTTTAACATGGTTTGCACTGTCGTGGATCTGATGCAACTCCACTGCTATTCTTGCAGTATTGAAATCAGGATTTGCTTGTTCCCTTTGCCTTTTATTCTTATCACGAGTCTTCCAGCACATTTTGTGCCAGGTGTAAAACTAACATTGTAGCTGCAAATGCTTTGCTGTATTTAGCTTTAGTTGCTATGTGTGACGGTAACAACCCAAAAATGATGTGTATTTCTCCCATTGTGGGATGGAACGTCTCACCTCTGTTTCCCAAGTTGCATCAGCAAATGCCCCATGCTTCCATCACGACAGCTCCATGGTGAGTGATGCTCTGGATAAAAAATTTCCATTTACTTTGAGCGACAGGATGGGGAAAATAATGATGTGTGTTAGAGCTGAACATCTGGACTAGAACGTTTTGTGGTGTTGTGGGGTTTTTTTAGCATCATAAAGTGTGTAAGACAGAGAGTGCATGTGGTCTGGGCCCCGTGGCTGAGCCTGGCTTTTCTAGGTCTGTATATTCCAGTGTAACAGGGTCACTTCAACCATTCCTGTGCTCTGTTGTATCGATGCAATGAGCAATGAACAGGTCTTAGAACTAACGCAACTACCTGGTGGGTTAAATTTCTTCACTGTGGCCTTTTAAGCTAATACACATATTGTTTTAAAAATGTTCCTGTTTTCATAACAGAGTAATAGGAGTCTTCAAAGGGGATGGAATTGTTTTAGTGTATTAGCAATTTGTGCCAGTGCTGCATTTCACAGATTAAATTCTGTGAAGGTAACAAGGAGAGGAGATGGTCTGGATCAGTGGTGACTCTTACAGGGGATGGCGGGGCTGGTTGAGCCTGCGTCCGCCTGCCGCGCGTTCCAGGCTCCCGATTTATCATTCACGGTTCTTGCTCATTTTCACCAATGTTTGGCAAACATCAACTGAGTCAGAGAACCAAGTGTCCCTTTTTCCCCAGCCAGCTTCCCTTTCTCCCTGCAGGATGCCTGGGGCCGTCACGTATCGCACTTATTTTATCGCGCTCACGCATCTCGCAGCCTTGTCACGTGTTCCTGCGGTGCCAGAGGCTGAGCTGGGCTTCAAGCTGCCTGTCCTGGCTCTCTGGGGACAGTGGGGCCACGCTGGAGGCAGCCACATGCTCTCTCTGCCTCCCTGCCCTCATGGTGTCCACCTCTGTCACCTGCCTGTCCCCATCAGAGATGCCGTGTTTTTGTGGCGCTGTGTCCCTGTCTGTGCTGGGCATGCTGTGTGGATGCTTTTGATGACATCTCTGGCTAGGGACTCTACAAATTGAGACTGACATATGCAGCACGTAGATATTTAGGTTACACACTGGGAGCCCTGGAGCTCTGAGATGCAAGGAACAGAGGGAGGCCAAAAAAATACTAAGATGGCCGGAGGCTGTTCCATTCTCATTTATTTTCAGGAATTAATTATTTCAAAATCTTTCCTAGCTGATTAAGTAGGCTTCTTTTGTCTTGGTGACAGAAATTGCTGAGCTGAAAATTTGAACTTCCTGTCATTATGCCTCCAGTGTGTAGGAATAATCCAGTATTTCAGTTTGCAGTAGAAATTTGCAGTTCTGTTATTCATTCAGTGGGATCCTAGTAGCTTTTCATTTTCTCATTTATTTCCACTTCATTTCATTGTTCTCTGGCCCCAAATACAGGAGGGAAAAAATCTTAAAAAGTAGATGGAGGTGGGCCAATGTGCAAGGCTCCCTCGGAGCAGTTTCTAAAATTGCATGAGAGAGGCAGCGAATTACTTCAGGTCAATTTTGGTAAAAAATATCATAGTTGAAAGGACATGTAATTGACTGTCAAATTCATCTTTCTCTATTTTAAATATGAATCTGGAGGATGGAAAATGTGGTATTATATCTTTACCTTTTACACAAAAAGGCAGTGTATCCTTTTGGGCATTGCTAGTCAGTTTGGGAATTGATTGTTTTCCCCAAACCTTCCTGAAATAAAAATGTTCCTTTGGCATGCAGCAATTTAGGGAGCAAAGGTAGACACCGACACGCATGTTCTCTCACCTCTTCTGTGGTTCCTTCCAGCTGGCTGCACTTGGGTTACAAGCAGGTACACAATTTGTAACCTACTTCTGTTTTCTTTGGGTTTAGTTCACACACACGCACACACACACCAATTTAGCCCATGAA
Source organism: Monarcha castaneiventris obscurior (assembly GCA_026261815.1). Classification (NCBI taxonomy): domain Eukaryota; kingdom Metazoa; phylum Chordata; class Aves; order Passeriformes; family Monarchidae; genus Monarcha; species Monarcha castaneiventris. Next base: position 1,694,846 of record JAMPIT010000622.1, read on the forward strand.
TGAAGTGCTCTCTGGGGAATAGGATCAGCTCCGAAGGAAAGGATAGAGTAAACGGCAGTAATTGCAGCTGGAAGTGATTTTCTAGGTTAAACAGTGTATAGGTTTCTGCCACAAGCTGAGTGCTTCAGAAGGGGTTGGTTGCTTTTATTTGTTTCATTCAGGCTTGGCTGCCATGCATTTGTATTACACTATAGTTCTGGATCTCAGCAAGCAGAGCGTATGGATTTCGGCTGGCACCAGGAGTGCACAGATTCCTGCAATAATATAGCTTCATGATCAATTAAATTTGCTAATTGTTCCACTCCTAGGGTTCCTTTATAAAGCAGGGTTTGAAGTATGTGTCAGTATAGTGGAGGCAGCAAAGAACATTGGTGATAGTTTTGAAGTACATAAATGAAAGTGGGAACTGATGTTTATAAACAATTTACACCCTTCTATAGGATAGGCGATTCTAAACCTTGTTTGTCTCTTCCTGTATTAAAAATTGTGCTGCTTTCCTGTGATCAAAAGACTCTGCTAGTCCTCCTTTTTAAAACATTTTAAATGTCTAATACATCTGGCAGCTTGCAGTATCGGAGAGCAGATGTCAACGTATAAATGTCAAGGAACAGTGGCAGTTATTCATGGCGTGAGCCATTAGAAACCTTGTCCGATTGTGCTGGTGGAGACATTGGCATGATCTAATCATAAAGTGAATGAATGGGCATAAACACCACGAGAAGGAGGCCCTGGGATGTATGTGTGTGCACTCGGGTATGCGGTGTGTGCCGTGTCCCAGGCTGTTTGTGTTTTTTCCGGAGCATGGCAACGGAGCACAGTGGGCTCCAGTCTGCGCTGGATGTCAGCAGGGATTTCGTAAAGCCAGCGGGGCCCTGCCAGCTGCCATCAGCCAAGGAGCTGGGCTCTTGTTGCTGTGCACCTCTGACAGAGCAGAGCAGGGTGAAGAGCAGAACAGAAGCTCTGGAATGGGCACAGATTTTCCAATCAATCTGTGATTCATGCTCATTAGCTTTGAAACGCTGAAGAAAGGCGCTTTATGAGCTGGTATTTCCATTTGTGCTTTAACTCTTAACCCAGGCTGAAGACAGAACCATGACTGCAGCACATGCGAAAACAGGGGGAAGAGAAAGATGGAAATGTGTTCTGTGCCTTGTCTAAAGGTCACTGCCCTGGTTAGAGATCACAGCCTCCCACTCAGCCCTTGCATCTGCTGATAGCCTCTTATTTGGTGTGAAATACAAGTTAAACAGGTTAAGTGTAGAGTGGAGTTACACATTTTCTTTGATAACATGTTTCCTTCAGAGTTGGGGAGGAAAGGTGTGAATATTCCCTCCTGTACCTTGTATTCCCTGCCTGAAAGACAAGCCGGGCTTTCGTTGTTGCATTCATTTTTAATTAACCTCTTTTAATGGTGCAGGAGGTGTTTCTGGAGGAAACCGTGGCCCTTGCAGAGCTTGCAGTCGCTGCAGTTGTGTTTGGAGGTGTGAGTGTGTGAGAGCTTGTGGTTAATTACATGTGATGCTGTGTATTTGTACACGCCTCTCTCCCTGCTGCTCGTCAGCAGAACTGCTTTTTTCACAGCCACATCCCCAACAGAAGCAGCAGGCGATGGCTTTCAGTTGGAAAACAGCTGCCAGGAACTCATTATGCACTAATGTACACTTTAAGATTCAAGATTGCTCCTTTGCAGAAGGAGCTTAGGAGTGTGGCCCATTCGAGATGTGGCTGACAGCAATTAGGACAGTGATGTACAGCATGCCTTTCCTAGAAGTCATTGTTAAAGACCAGTTATTACCTCTGAAGAGAAATAATGCAGTCTGGATTGTACTTATACTGCACTGCTGTGTATGGTATCCCACTTTCTTTTGGTGATTGAGGAAAAAATTCCTGCTGGAAATCTCTTCTGCGCATCGTAGCTTCATCCAAATGGAAACCAGATGCATTTAAAAAAACCCAAACCAAACAATTGCTGAATGTAAGTGGTAAATACAATTAATGAAGTTCATCTTTTTGATATAATCAAAGCGATGAAGATGTGGTTACAAACCAGTTGAGTATGAGCTGGAATAAGGAAAGCTTCACGTGTTGGATGTTGATGCTGGAGCCCATAGTTAAGTGGTCGTTCCCATGGGAAGGCACATTTGAACTGGGACCTTCATTTCTTTTCTCCCACCTGTCCTCTTGGGAGGATCAATGAGATGATGAATTTTATTTTATTTTTCCCAAAGGAGGGAACAAACAGTTAAGCTTTTACTGAAACTTTCTGAGAAAATGGATGTCGTTGATCTCCCCAGAAGAGAAGCCCTAGTTAATACAGAAGGAAACCGAATGCCTCAGATTCCAGTCTGAAAAGTCGCCAAAGCCTTCCTGGTCTCCCAAGTCTGTAATGCAGCTGTGGCATTTGTAATTGTGTTTCGAAATAAGTTCTGAAAGTGATGGGTTTATGTGTTTGGGTCTCTCTGTTATAAACCTGAGGCCACAGTTGGACAAGTGGTGTGAGACAATGCTGCCACCAGTTGAATGTTCTTCCTGGGAAGCAGAGTAAGAAATTGATCTGGGTTTGAGCTGCCCTCTTCTGCCTTGTACAGGACACAGGGTGGGAAGGGATGGAAATGAGCAGCTGGGAGCATTGAGAAGGTGAGGCTGATTTTATTGTGAGGGTTTCAGTGCTTGACTAGATCATCAGGGAGATGCTTTTCGCTGTTATGTACTTATAAAACCCCTTTATTGGAACAGCTTGAAAAGCAGGTAATTATTTAGTGCTTTTTTTCTGTCTAAAATGTGATTTGCAGGAACATGAAATGAGAGTGTGATTTACATTGCTGTAAAGCTTGGTTTGACCAGCTGAGATTGGGCTGCCGTTCTGATGGTGGTGATATTGATATGAACTCATTTTCTCAAACAGCATTTTTCATTCTTGCAGCTAATGTGCTTTATGGGAGAAAATTGCTATCACTGCAGGCAGTTGCTTTGCAGTGGTTTGCCTGGGGCAGCCTCAGGTGCAAGTACCAAAACACGGCTGAGAATCCAGCGATCCTGAGCTCTTCTGCATCCCTCCTACTGCTGGGGACCAGCTTTTGGGGCCTTTTTTCCTCACACCCCTCCTGTTTAAAACCCTGCCTCTTCTCTGTGCTCTCCCTGCCCTTCACTTTTCACCCAAAGACCTTCTGAGCCCAAAGTCTTTTCTCAGAGGTTACTCAGAGTATTCAGGGACTCATTCAGGTTGGATGTGCCGTGGAAAGTGGACCCTTACCTTAGCTGTGTGCGAACAAAACCCACAGCTCATTTTTAGAGCCTGAGTCAAAGCTTGCTGAACTGCAGGAAGGATTCCATTAACTTCAGTAATTTTGACTGCTTTTAATGGTTTTCATATTTATGCCATCAGGAATGAGTTGAATATTTTCTGGTTTACCTTTGATGTTTAAGGCTACATGAATAGCTGAATTGGGACTGGTTTTCAATATACTTAGTGCCTAGACTGCTAAATTCTGGGGCCAGGTGTTTAATCATTCTCTGGAAATTTTTCCTTGTTACCTAATAAAATTACCGTCTAGTTTTATTGCAGTAGTAATGACAGCCATTAGTCTATACTGGTGTTTGTGGAAAACATGTAATACCATCAGTACATTTCCCAGCATGTGCCATTAATCCAGCAGATGCCTGTGGAAACATACAGTTACTTCTCTTCCTGAAACATGTCAGTTCACCTTTAAATTCTAAAGGCAGTTCTCAGCTCTGACCTCCTGTATCTCAGCAGTAAGGATTGACTTAGTCTATCCCATACTGCCTTGAGGTGGTGAAATGTATAGGTGGATTATTCCAGGTGGCATTACAACAGTTTCCTCTGCGGAGAGTTATTTTCACTGATTTTTTTTTAATCATTATTTTTGTAACCTTCAGAGTTCTGTGTTCGGGTTTCCTATAAGCTTCCCACTACTGTTGGAAATCAGAATGAGTCTTTGGCAAATCAGTTTGTGTGATTGTTTCCAAAAGATGAAGTGAGGTTCCTCTTCAATGTGTTTGAATTTGAACACCGACCCTGCCCTGTTAGATCAGACAAAGCCCCCGGCTGTAGCAGGCTTGGTGTGACTGGTTGGAGGGGTTCCTTTCACATGGTCAGAAGGTGACTTCACCCAAGTTCTGCATTGCTGGAAGCCTTCAGCAGAGTTTTTGATGTGCAGGCAGTACAGCCTTGAGGATGGCCTCAGATGTGGCACATCCATGTAGTGCTCCAAGGGCAGCAGGGGGGAGGGTACATGAGTTGTGAGAGCGTTGGGAACAGCAGCACTTCTGACAGATCTCTGTCAGTGCAGGAGTCTTGTCAAGGGATAAGGATGATGTCATTGGATGCATGTGCTAGCAGAGAAGGTACTGAAGTTTTACTTGCTGTGACTTTTTGGTGTCCAGAATTTCAGTCTCCTGTTGGCTGTGGTTTGAGAGCAGTGGGGGAAGGCAATGCAGGCATTTATTAGCATGAAACGAGTGTGGAGAGGATGAGCTCCAGAGCTGCACATGCACAGTGAGCTGCTGACACAGGAGAACGACAAAGAAAATTCCAGGTGTGGAAAACCCTTAACAAATAACAGCAGGGCTTATTAGAGGTTTATTCTGTTTTAATTACGTTTTGTCTTACAAAACATTTCAGGAGAGAGGTGAAAGAAACATCGTTTACATGGATCTCATTCAACATCTATTAAAGTTGACCTACATCTTTGGCCTTAAAGGTTCAAATGGTTGCTGAAGCCCTTTGTCCACTCCAGCTGCTGTCACTCCATGCAGTGCTCAGGGGATTTTTTTCTTAGGTGGTTAAATGCCTTCCATGTATCTGTCTGCTCAAATGAAGAACTGTTTCTTCAGCTGTTCTAAATGAAGAAGTGTTTCTGTAGCCTCTGGGAACTTATTAACTTGTAGGGGTTTCAGAACTGGTTTGCTGGCACATAATGCAGTCTCAGTGAAATAAAATGGAGACTCACAGAAAATTATGGAAAGGTTTTTAGGAAAGTAATTGGAAAGCCAAAAAGGAATAGCTTTTGAAAAAAGAATTGTGTTTTGATTCTAAAAAATATAGGAGTTTTATCAGCATCTCTCTATTCTGTAGACATAATTTCAAAAATATGGTTTATCACCCCTTCCCTTCATTTCTTCACTTGATTTGTTTTTAAGGAATATGCCTAAAACCTCTGTCTCACTGGCCTTGGCTGCCAGCCAGGCATTTTGTTCAGAGTTTATTCAAGCTCTTGTCCTTATGCTACTGACATTGTCACCCCTGTGCAGGTGCTGGGCTCCCTGAGAGGGGGTGTGACAGCAGGCAGTGGCAGCCTGGGCACAGGCAGGATTAATGAGAGCAGCTTCCCCTCCACCTTCCCAGTCTTTAGCAGAAGAGGTGCCTTCCCACTCCTTGCTTTCTTTAAAAAAAGATCTCATTTTGGTTTTGAATATAAAGAAATGAAGCGCCGATATTTTGTGTAGTATATTTTCAGAAAACTTTTCATCTGGGAGCTCCAGACTCTTGTTTTCTCCTGCCAGCGGTGACAAGAGTTTCAACTCCTCCACGATGAGCAATGTATTTCCAATTCGGCTTAATTGAGCCAGGTGCTGTTTTATTTGAGGATATGCCAAAGAGGGCAAATAGCATTGGAATTAATTTGGCCTGCTGCTTTAAAAAAGTGGGAGGCTATAAGGCAGCAAGGTACTTTAGTTCTTTTGGTATTTAATGAGCAGATAGTTTGAAATGTATCTAATTCTCTCTCAGATTTACTAATTTTTTGTATTTCGGTGTTTCAGTTCTCAAGGTGTTATTGTTCAGGGTAACCTGGGCATGACGCTTCAGCTTCATGTCATCTACTCTGTATTTGCATTTGTATATTAATTTGAAACCCTATACATATTTATTTCTTGTAGTTTACATTTAAAAAAAAATAATTAATATTTAAAAGCTTGCGAGAGTGTTTTCAGAAGGGTTTGTATCAGTTTGGCTGCATTTATTTAAACATTCCTGGGTCAGGATGAGTTTGTGTATATCACCTCAGAAATGTATAGTGGAAGGTGCTGAGAATATTCAGGGTAACCTGCTAATCACAGACAGTTTAAAAGGGTATTATGTCACTGAGACTTTCTTAACTCCCAGGCTGCAATCTTAAAATTCCCTTTGGTAAAAGACATTTCTGTGCTTTTACTGTGCCATTTGAGCATGAGTAGTGCTGCTTTTAAAGTGAATCTTGGAGACAAATGCTGTTCTTTGTTAATGACTTTGATAGTGAAGGCTGAACATGCCCATTTTGGTGGTTTTTTGCAGACAAGAAGTGGAGGGGTTGACTTTAGATAGCTGTAATGGAAGTTACAACTGAGGAAGGCTGAGAAATGTTGAGACATAATTAACAGTTTTGTAAAAGAGGTGTTTAGTGGGGATGGGGGATGTGTGCTTTTTTTGTGTAGGTGTACATGTGCATCTCACACTGGGGCATTTCAGCTTTAAGTAAGCATTTCTCTCTGTGCAGTTCTTTAATGAACATTAGGACTATCAGCTCTGTGGTTTACTGAGATAAATTTAAGACATTTCAATAATATGAACAGAATTAGCAGGAAAGAATTCTAAGCAATTTGATTCAAGCATTATTCTACCCTCATTTTTCAGACTAGGAAGACCTACTTTCTCACTAGGCTCTTTAAAGCATAACTGGTTGCAAATTAATGAACTTCTGCTGCTGACTTTGATCTTCAAGGTCCCTTCTGACCCAAACCAGTCTATGTTTCTATGACTTTGTTACACCTTCTGTGTGTCAACAAAGGAGTCAGAGTACATTAACAAAGGGATGGTCAATTTTTATGTTGGATGACAAAAACCACTTTAGATGGTACCAAAATTCACCTGACAAATTTGTTGTTGGTGTATGAAAGGCACCAGCCCCCATTTTTACTGAAATAAAGTAGAAAAAAAAAAGGACAGAAATGTTAAAATTAATTTCATCCGTTGTCTTATCTATGATAATTTCTGGTTTGTATGTTAATTTTCTTGAAACAAGTGTCCAAATCAAAGGCAAATCTTCATAACTAAGATGTACACTGGAATTAGTGTTATCGGCAGCAGGCTTGGAATTTTTTCCTGTGATTATTTTTCTCTGAAGGCTTTTTTTTTTGCACAACCAGGCAATGCTTTTGAAGAGACAAATGGCATAAGGAGATATCTCTGTCCTGTATTTGTGCTGGAAATGCAATTAGCAGATGACTGCATGAACACTAGCAATTAGATCTGAAGAACGTATGGAGTGTGTGAGTGTAGAGCTGTATTTCTGTATCGTCTGTACTGGCAGAAAACCAGAAAAACTCCTCTCAGATGGGTACAATTATTGACTGGTATGTTTTAAACTTTTTTGTCAAATTCTGCCCAGTTCTGATTTTTGAAGTTTAAACCAGGTTTTGGACAGTATGATGAGTAGGGAGAATCTGAGTCTGTCCCCTCCTCTTCTCATTGAGGGAGCTCCCCACATGTGTTTTACCTTCCAAGCTGCTGAAATTTCTACAAATCCAGTGTCTCATCTCCAGTGCTCATAGGTCAGAAATGCATAGCAAAGAATATGAAATAGCCTTATTTTTGTAATTTTATCTCCCTCTATCCCATACCAGTTTGCTTATGCAGGCCCATTTGAAAGACCTTGTTAAAATAAAACCACCCCAGAAATGGTAATTTATTTGACATGATTAGGCTCTTAACAAATTGACTTTGTATGCTCTTTCTGATCATTATTCCCTTTATGTCAGGGCTGCTTCGTTGTTGTGGAAGTCCTCTGTGTAGTTTTGTGAAGGTTATCTAATTTTCCCTGCGATCCAGTCAGCAGGGAGCCATTTCCAGTCCCAGTTCTGCTGAGCCACGCAGGTGTCACCGGGGCAGCTTTGCAGCTGCCTGGGGGGCCCCGTGGACACCCAAGCAGAGCAGGGCCTGCAGAGGTCTGACAGTCACTGTGCACTTGGCATCTCAAAGGGCACAAATATTCCCAGGTAGGGCAGCAGGGCCTTGCTCAAAATCCTTACAATTTGACTGGTTTAATAGATCTGTGTGTGTGTTTCTGTGAAGCAAAATTTTGGTGGATCAGCCAGGAACTCTTCTTTCTCTGCTGCTTTCTGCATAGAGTCATGGAATCATTTAGAGTGGAAAAACCCTCTAGAGATCATTGAATCCAACTGTTCCCCCAGTACACTGTCAGGCCCAACACTAAACCATGTTTCCAAGTGCCACATCTGTACATCTTTTAAATCCCTCCAGGAATGGTGTCTCCGCCACTGCCCCACTGCCCTGGGCAGCCTGCTCCACAGCTTGACTTCTTCTTTTTTGGGTTTTTTTTGGGGGGGCTTGTTTTTGGGGTTTTTTTTGTTGTTGTTTTTGTTGTTGTTTTGTTTTGTTTTGTTTTTTTCTCTCCTTTTCCTTAGTTCCATAACTTCGGTACAAATCATGAAACTCAGCCTCTGCTATATTTTGGTCCTTTTGAATTGTAACTGTTTTTCCACAGCTTGGTTAGCAGCCCATTTGACTGCTACTGTTACTTATACCTTTTGGATATAAGAAAAAGAAAGGAAAACAAAGGAAATCAGTATTAGTTACAGCTGCTGGTACCGAGCACATCCAGTTTTTTCAACATAGAGGCTTTGTTCCCAAGCCTATTGTCACTCCATCATTGCCAGTTCCAGTCTCTTGAGATTTTGCCACCTCGGTAACACTGCAGGGGATTATAGTAATTAGCCCAGTCTTTCACAGAAAGCTACTGAGCCTCCTGGAACAGTGTGGCCAGCCTTTGGATCAGTGATGTTACCACCCTGGGGTGGAAGAAAATTGCTAAGGTGGTGTATTGTAAGTGATCATATGGGTCTGATAGAGGATTGAAATGATATGGAAAGAAACTGTCCTAATTACCACATTCCTTGTACTGTAGGACCATTTCCAAGGACAGGTCCTCACCAAGCTCTAATCAGCATGATTCCTTTGGCTTGTCCAGCAGATCCACATCAGGTGATAACAGAGGGCTGACCTTTCGTGCATTGTGATTTTAAAATAAAGCAAAAATACGTCACGCCAGTGACAGCTGCTCAGGCTGTGACGTTTACAAATGAGTTCCTGCTCTGTAGCTACCTAAATAAGCATCTTCACCTTGGAATTTAATTTGGGATGTTATGGCATGGTAGTTCAGTGGAAGAGTGTGGGGACAATTTTTAGAGTTATTTATCGAGATGTCCTGAGGCAAATCAAGGTAAAAATCAGAACAGGTGATCTAGAGCAGGTTAATCAGCCTGCAGGTAAACTGACTCCCGGATTGTGTGGCTGTTGACACCCCTGTGCAGATTGCTCTCATGAGTGCTGCATGGTGCTTAGCATCCAAAAATAGTTTTAGCTTGGGGATTTTTTTTCCCCCTCCCAAGGTTCCTCATTAATTTTGAGTCCTGAGTGACAGTGATTGTTGTTGTTTAAAATGAGTTTCCTCTTCAGAAATGTTTCAGCAGGATGGAAGTTATTTCTTGGCTGTTCTCTCTTTTTCCTTTTTCTCCTCATCTATAATAAGGAAAGGCAACTTTTACAGTGGAAGAGAGATATTTTTATGATCTGCTAAGATGCCTCATTAAGAGTGTTGTACTGACAAGCCATTATGCACCTGAAAAAGTTTCACTAGAAATTTTTTATAACCACGGAGAGATGTTTTCACTGTAAGTTATCTAAAACACTCCTGAGTTTCTGTGGGAAGTTATTTGATGATCTGATTCCACACAGGGGGCAAATCCCCATCCTAAGCACCAACAATTCGCTTCTCCTCAGGCACCGAAAGCCTCACGCTCAGATTGCTGTTCTAGCTTAGCTGGAATTGTCAGACTGGAGGCAGGGGTAGGAAACCAATTACTTTGGGTTCTGTTCTGAGAAGTGCTTATTTCTGACTGTGTGTGGAAGAGTTGTCAGTTTGTGTTGGGCTGCTGGAGCCTTAAACAAGGCAGCAAGAGGTTGTTTACTGTAATGAATTACTTGCTATTTTTATAAATATTTACTTTTGATATTGGGGAATCAGTATATTTAGTTCTTGCTAGATGGAAGAAATGATTTGAGCACCATTCAGACTAAAAGCAGGCAAGGTCTAAAGGTATCTGACTTTCCATTAAATTACATTCATTGCAGGGGAATTGGACCAGGTGACCTTTAAAGTCTCTTCCAACCCAAACTGTTCTGTGATTCTATGATTTGTGTAGGAGTTTCTAGAGCTGTTGACTCCTGAGGGAAGAACCCAGGGCCCAGCAGTGAACTGTGTCCCCAGACAGGGACATGTATTTTGAGCATCACATGGTCATTTCTCCATCTCCATGGGATTGATAGCTCGGTATCCTGATGCTGGCTACTAGAAAATATTCCTGTCAATTAGAGGGTTTTATTTATTAACTAAATCAATTAACTAAAGTGATACCACTCCCTGTTGCTAGGGATACAATAAAAAAATTGATGTGGAATACTATTATACTTACAGAGAGTGTAAGAGATGTCTGTTTGGAAAGTCACTCTAGGTGGTTCCTTCAAAAAGCATAAGATAAAAAGAACCAGAAGATGCATGCTTTTAGCTTTTAATTTTACTTTTCAATAATCTGTGTTTCTGAGATTTTTAAAAAATATATTTTGTTATTGACTTAAAACAAAAACTAAATGGACTTGTGTCCAGTCACCACACAGAAATGCACAGAAATCCTGCAGAAACTGACTACTGATGCTGTTGCTAGAGCCTGGTCAGCTTCACACTGCTGGGCCGTGCAGTTAGGAAAAACTGTCATGGTAAAAATGATTCATTTAATTTCATTTGCAAAATTTAAGCCTTGCTCTTTTCTGTCCTGAGGAGCTAAGCCCATGATACACTGAGGTCACTGGAGTGTGCATAGGTGTCCTGCCATTAATGGGTGAAGTGAGTAGGCTTAGGTGATGTGTGTGTTAGGAAACATTTGCCATAAGCCTGCTATTCTGGGCAGCTTGTTTATTCCAGGTGAGTGATACGGCTGTGCACAGTCAGTGCTTGACCTGGCTGCTTTGGGATTGGCTTTAACTGAGCTCTCTGAGCTCCCATGTCACTAATTACTGTGAAATAGAGTTTTCTCCTTGCTTTTTGCTGTGAGACAAAGCTGTCTTTCTTCCACATGCTCTCCTGGTTTACAAAATGACGCTCAAGAATTCCCCACACTTTGTGGCTTTCACTTGGCAAAATATTAGCTTCTTGTTTTCCCTTTGCAAACACAGCTCCTGGTACCATCAGTGAAAATTATAGGGAGATTCTCCAAAGCCTTCTAGGTCAATGGAAGCCTTTCTTTGACTTAGTTGGATTTTAATTTGTAAGCATGTCAAAGAGATAAGAAATCCCTAATTATAATTTACTAATGCGTTTTAAGACTCTTGTTACCGGAGACTTCTGTAGAAATAGAGTTTAATAAATCTGGTAAGGCTGCAAGAACTCATTTTCTTCTGGATTGAGCCCTGGGTCAATTAGAAATAAGCCTACTTATCTATTGTACTTCACAACAGCCCTGTACCCCAACTGTCTTGTTCTTTACACTCTTGGAAGATGTCATTCTTTGATGGATCCTCATCCATCCCAGCATCTGCAGGATTGGGTATTTCAGTCTTGGGCTGGGTCCATGACAGGACAAGCAAGCTACCTGTTCAGAACGGGGAAGGCAACGTCCTTCAGAAATTTCTGCATCTCTCCACTGCTTGTTTTTTTACTCTGATGAGTGATTATTCAGCAGAGGCTTTAAGTAAATATGAATCCAGGTGTCTATGTGCATATAGACAGACAGAAAGTGGCTTCTATGAGTAAAGCAACAAAACAATCTACCCAATATTGAAGACAAGAGAATCCAGACTACAACAAGTGTAAATCAGTATATATTATCCAGGAAGGGCATGGCTTTTGTTAGGGGGATGGGGGGAAAGTTGTGTTGTTCCTCAGTATCAGTGGAGCAATTTGTTTTATGGTGTCTCAGTAGTGCAGTTATGTGGAACTCAGGCTATTGCTGAGAAAGTCGGCAAAGCAAAGGGGGAGAAGAAATGTAGCCAGTTTATTATGCTGTGTAGATGTTGCAGTGAGTACTGTAATGCTCTGGAAGGTGTGGATGGAGGGGAAACCCACTTGCCTCCCCCACTTTGGAGAGTAGGGGGAAAAAAAGGTGCTGGGAAGCGGAGGTTTGTGCTAAAAAAATTAATCTGCAGGATGGTAGGTGTGTGGAACTTCGGTTTTCTATTTTTATCTGTGTGCATTAATACAGTCACATATCTGCTGTCAGAGGTTTCTTACTTTTGTAGACGTATTTATTTATCAGAGTGCTTGGCAAAACCACAGAATGTAGCACTCTACACATTTTTCCAGAATTTCAATATGTTTTGCCTGAAAAAAAATAGAAAATCAGCAGATGAGCCAGAAACACCCTGCAAGTGTCTGCTCCCTCTCCAGCTTCTGGACCACAGTCCCTCCCTGGTGTGTTTATTCCTCATACTACACCAATGTTAGCTGAGAGAGGCAGATTTGCGAAATTGGTGGGAGTGTGGCACACTGATGTGGCAAAGCATTCGTTATGCAGGTCTTTGTAGTCCGGGAATCCTGCGAACCTCTCTGGCTCATCCCGTGGCAATCCCGCAGTGTGTGCGGGGCTGCTTTCTGCCCGGCTCCTGCGGAATCGCAGGCTCTGTTGCTATGGGGACCGGGGCTCTCCGCAGCGACGATCCGCCCGAAGGATGGATGCCGTGTGTTCAGGGGCAGGGAATGCGCACGGAATGAGCCCCGCCGCTGATCCCTGCCGGCCTGGCCGTGCCCTTGGCTCACAGGCTTTTGTCGGGGCCTTTGCTCTGTGGTAGCTGTGCTGCGGGTCCCCAGCTGCCCTCACCGGGACCCGCCTTTGTTGTGCTGCTGCCGGGAAGAGGGAAGGTGTTGGAATTCAGCAAGGATGAGCTTAAGCAGGCTTGCAGCTGAGCTTTCTGACCGTCTGCAAAACACCAAGTGCTGCCTGGAGACAGCTGACAAAAACCCAGGGGGGAGGGTGGAACAGGGACACCCTGGGTGGAATAGGGCTGGAGAAAGGGGTGTGGGGAGATAATGCTGTGTGCAAGGGTAAAGCACTGAGGAAGAAGGATGATGACACTGCTCCCAAAAGGCATAAGGAGATGTCAGTAGGTGTCCTTGAGTCCAGGAGCTGGTTTGGAAGGCAGGTGCCAAGCTGCCATTATGTACAGTGCTTGCTGATGGGAGATTATTCTCTTTCTGTATGTTTTTTTTAACTGTCTCATCTGAGGCATCTTCTGTATTTCACCAGTTCCCAGGTGCAATCTCGTACAGGTACAAATGGTGACACTGCTGATGCTGGCTGGTGACAGGGTAGCCTGACACTTGGTGTGTCACCAGTGTTTGTGAGCATCCAGACATTCCCAGGAGCAAGTCTGAGGACAGTTATGCATGAAGATGAAGAGGTGCCAGAAATAAGGGGTGTGTTCTCCGATGCAGACGTCTGGTGGTGACATTGTGCTCTATTTTTCTGTGATAAATATGACTTTTACAGGGCACAGCTAGACCCGAGTTACACGTGAGTTTAATAGTCGAGGCACGGCGGCGTTCTTGTGTGGGCTCTGTTGGAAATGGGATGTCGAAGATGTGGGATCACAAGGGAGAGAGTAGAACCGGATGTTTAGGAAACTGAGCACTGTCCTGGAGATGTGGATTCTGACTTTGTTCTCCTCAGAGGTCCTGTGTGATGCTGCTCACATGGGAAAGCTTGTGTTTTCAAGGACAGCCAGCAGTGTCGTGTTCCCTCCTTTTATTTCATAGCGTGGCTTGTGATTCAGGGTCTACCTGTACAAATTCTGAGCATCCACTATAGCAAATGAAGCCCACAGAGATGTCGCTTTTGCAGTACAAATGCTGCATGTATTGACTATATCCTGAAAAATAAGATTCTAAGTGTTTCAGGTTAGTGCAGGCAAAATTAGAGGGTACATTTGGCCTTGTGAATTGAAGATTAAGTGCCTTTCATGTCCCAAAGCTGTTCTTGAAAATAAATGCATTAGTACTTATTACAGATACATATATATGTGTGTGTGTATAAAATAGAGAAAACTATAGAAAGGCCTATGAGGGAATTAATAATTTAATCTTCAGAAATCAGTTTTATCATGCAGAATGAAAGTCATTCTGCCACCCATTGAGCATCAAGGAGAAAATAAGTGCTCAAAGCTGGTTTTTAAGTGCGTACTGCCTAGGCCTGCTCACTGAAGGGGGCAGAGGTCTCACAAATATATAGTGAGTGATCTTTAATTACAGACTATCTCACAGGACATGTGTGTAATCAATAAAGATGATGGTCTTAATTAGGAATTTTTCAGGTTTTAAGTGCTTGTCTGTGTAACCTAAACATTCTTACTCTGTGCGCTGTTTCATGCACATTGCGTGATGTCATGCTAAAAGTCTGAGTTTTCTTAGTGCCTGTAGTAGTCCATAAGAAATTGCTATTAATAACAAGCTGTTCTAGCAATGCCCTTCACAATGAAGGGGCGCATGGCGACTTGGGATCTGCTGTTCATCAGGATTTTTGTGGTGCAGTTGACTCCCTGCATTTGCTGAAAGGCTCCCAAGAAAGAACAGCGAAGAGCAACTCGAGGGGACTCATAAAGGAGCCTCATGGCTCCTCATGGCGTCGTTTTTCAGGGTGAGCACTCAGTGTTCAGCTCCCAGATCACAGGGGTTAATCTCCTATTTGAGCTTGTAGTGATGAGGAGATCAGAGAAGAGAAATGGCTGTAGGCGTGCCCCTTTGTGCTCCTCCAAATGAAAAGGATTTCATGTCGTTTCCCATCTGATACCGTTTCCTTCCACAGCTCCCTCACTCTTCTCCTAGGCCCTAGGCTACCAGCTGCATCTTCCCCCACACATCTCACCTTGGGTGCATTTCTGTGTGGTGCAAGGTTAAGTACATATCTCACACTTTAAGGTGTCACAGGAGGTGAGACCACATGTAGAATCCTGCCAATCATATTTTTGTTGCAGCAATTCCTTTTCCCAGCACAGGAACAGGTTAAAACAGCAACAGTAAATGAATTTGGGAGAAGAAACGAAAGGACAAAATAGCAATAATCAGGTTACTTGTACCCTCCTGTACAGACCGGCAGCTGCAGTGACTGTTCCTGCACACGCATGCAGTTTGATGTGTGATTAATTCAGAAATAGTCCCCTTACCCATGACTGCGCAGCAGCAGCGAGTCTGAGATCATACAGAGCAAAAGCCAGCAGGAGACTTTGCAAAGGTTACTTCTCTGTCCTCGCTGCCTACAGTTTTCTCTCTGTCTCTGGGGGATGATGAGGTTGTGGAAAACTCTGTTCTCCAAGGCACCTGTGTTTATGGCAAAAAAAGAATTTGTTTTGCATTTGAAAGTGAAAGGTTTGTCCTTCCCTGTGTGTTGAAAGGGATCGCTAAATCTCAAAGGCATTTCTGCTGACGGTCGGTGAGAAATCCTATGTTGTTCTCTCCCATGGGGAAACTCTCTGAATACTGTGTGCAGTTACACCATAGATTGCATGATGTAACCTCACCGATCTGTTAAACCACCACAGAGCAGCCAGTCTGGAGAAATGAGAAAGGTATCCTAGTGCAAAAAGCAGGAGGCACTGTGCTCTGTCCTAGGTAGCACAGAGAGCGGTGGAAGCAGAGTGGCTCGTGGTAAATGCCATGTAAAATCACGTATGTGAGGGTCATACGGTCTGTTTATGTCTGTGAGCACTTGTTACACCACAATTAACGCTTAAGGGTTCATGTGAGGGATGGCTGTGCCCAGCAGCACTGCTGAGTTGTGCTGCTGTTTCTGATTTTTGCAGTGTGAAGTGTTTGGAAAGGAAAAGCACCTGGGGAGCCCTGGGTGGCCATGGCAGGGAGAGAGACAGCTCCAGGTCCTGGGTGGGAAGCACAGCACTACCCCACTGCCAGGAGGTCAGGGCACTGCCTGCAGATTTTTCTTACTATTAGTGTGTTAAAATACCCTGGGTGTCATCACAGAATAGCTTTGGTTTGGAAGGGACTTTAAAGGCCTTTTAGTTCAAACCCTCTGGCACGAGCAGGGACATTGTCGACTAGATCAGGTTCATCATCAAGTCTTCTCCTTAGTTTTACAGCAGGCTTTCTGTGAGGAGGAATTTGGGATGGTTTGCTGTTTGGTTGTCTTTTGCCTGCTTGCTCCAAGGTGGGAGAACATGAACTGGCAGCCCCTGTCTTCCAGGGTTATGGTAGGAGAGGAAGAGAATCAGCAGTTGTAGCAGTGCTTCAGGCCAGCAGAATTGCCATTTCACTGCCCTGGAACAGGCAATGTGGAGGGGACCTTTCCCAAGAGAAGTTTAAAATTAGTGGAAAAGTAGTTTACTTTTTATTTCAAGCAGTAAAAACCAGTTGACAGCTTTTTGTTCCTCTAAACTGCATTTAAGGTATTAGGCAGTATTAACTCTATCAAAGCCTGAGAACATAGTTCAAGGCAGAGGGGAAGTGTTGGCACCCGGAGATCAGATCAGGTGCCTGCTTTTCCTTAGACCGGGCAGAGCTGAGGCTGCTGGGGACAGACAGGGCTGGAGTGCCACCGTGTGGTACTCAGCACCAGCGTTGCCAATACGCTTGTGGAAAGCATCATTTATTAGTGGGAATTAAACCCCCAAGCATGAAGCAAACCTTTCTTTTCCTTCCCCAGGCTCAGCTTTTCTCCTTCACTCCTGGCTTGTCTGCACTCCTGCAGCAGTGCAGGGGATGCTGTGGTGTTACAGTACATATTGGTTCCTCCCTGCCACTCGTTCCCTCTCTTCAGATGTTGAATTAAAGACTGATTCTTGTTAAGAAATCCTGCTGCTGTGCATCCTTGTGTTCTCAAGGAAGAGAAAGGATGCCTAAAGGAGGGGAAGGGCCTGGTAAATCCTGACTGCTGGCTTGTTGCAGTTACAGAGAGGTGAATCCTAGGGGACTGCATTGTTCTGTTTAGGGTTTTGAAAAGTTTGCAAGTATTTCCCTTCAGTATGGAAAAGATGATGTCTCATGATATCTCTACATTATAGAATGGTGAGCAATGCAGTGACCTTCAAGCCAGCACCAACAAAGACCAGATAAGCATGAGAGTACAAGGCTACAAATTAACCCAGCTGAAAGATGGTGCACAAAGTGCTGAGGTGCCTTTCCTGCTTTTACACCTGACCGTGTGGATGTGTTGGCTGACTTGGTACTCTGCTAGCCTGCTCTATTGCACAGTGTCAAATCTCTGTCAAAAGACTGGTGGTTGCGGCTTTACTTAGAGATTTTGGATTTGGAGAGGTTTCTGAAGTCCCAGATAAATATATTAGCGCCTGACTAGTCTGTTCCTTCTTTTTTGGGAGCTGTTCTACTTTACATAAATAAGTGTTTTAATTGGGCCATTAATTCATTGAGGTGATAGGACATCTGGGATTTTAAATCTAGGTTTCTCACATCCCTGGTGATGTGTTAAATGTTAGCTAGTGTTTGTCTTCAGTTACCTCTCACAGGAAAGTCCAGCTTCTGCCTTTTCCATACAGGCCACTTAACATCTGCTGTGAAGCTCAGCCTGTTTAGTTGTGCCATCAGTTTGTCTTGAAAAGAATTCTCAGTCTGGCAGCTCTGTGAGCCAGGAGGGAGGATTCCCTCTGTTACATACTCTGCTCACAGGTTCTCCAGGAGCATGAAGCGGGCAGGGTGGAATTAAAATGCTGCTGTAATCTAGTGCTGCCTGTTGTGGAGATACAAGCTTGTTTTGTTCTCTGCAAGAGCTTGAGGATGATAAACTGAGGGAAAGCCTGGGATGAAGTATGTCTTTGGTCTAGACCCAGACATTTACAGTTCTTTTTGTCCATCTTTGTAACATTAAGTCTCTGCTTGTTGCCTTTATCCCTTTCCAGTGCAGAGCTCAGCCTTTAACCCATGTGAATGAATCATCTGCCCTTTTGCCACATATGTACAAATGGTATGTCCTGCTCAGATTTGAACCTCTGGCCCTCTGGCAGCTTAGGGCCAGCTTTGCTTAGATTTGTGCAGAAATATTTCCAGTCCATGCCCACCTCAGTTCACAATCAGTTTAACCCCGATCAGCCAGATGTCTGATTTCCAAGTGAGAGCATCCCTTTTGTGACTTTCAGAGTAAGGATGAGGAAATGGGTAAATTGCTGTAGTCTTTATTCATCTCTTTTAATGCCGTTGTCTTGATGAAATGTTAAATCACTAAATGTTGTAGGGATAGTGAAGGGATGAGCACAGCTGAATTCCAGCAAGGCTCCCAGTTACATCAGGCCTGTCAGATTACAGCGTGCTTTTGCAAGGAGGTGTTTTTGGTAATGGTCTCTGCATTGCATTTTCACGTCTCCCTAACAGCAAGAGGTTGTTTGGGAAAGTGATTCAGACAGCTCCCTTTTTGTAAGGTCTTTATTCCCAAGGCTCCTAGTAAGTCACAAAGTGTTTTCCAGAAATTATTCTTGTTAGAATGTTCTATGAATTGGGAGCCATTTCTGTTAGTTGTTTGAAAAGACATATTCTTCATCCTCGTCTTCCAGAGGAATTAATGGGAATTGAAGGCACTTCAGGAGCAGGTTCATGATAATATATTCTTTCTATGTGTCAGGTGTATCTCTTGATTCTGGGGAATGCTTTTTTTCACGTAACTGAAGGTGTACTGGTATGGACAAGCTCTTTTACCTGATGAGTTCACAATGAAAGAAAATGCTGTGCATAAAATATACCTTTTTTTGTGTGTGTGTGTCTTTGAGGAGTTTTTCAGTATATGGTCTCATAAACACAGGCCTGGAAGCCAAAACATAAAAATTATACTACAGTATTACTTTTAGGAAGGACAAGGAAAAGCTAGTATTTGAAAGTGAGATTTGCGGAACTTTTTAAGTCACAGAAGGACAAAAAGCTACATCCTCTGATTTCTGAGGAATCTATGTATTTAGCTGACTCAAAAATGACTTTTAAAATTGACAGTACTTAGTAAAGATATTTGTATTAGGTTATGAAATGCTTTTAAAAGGTCGCCTGGCAGGGGCTTACTGAAGAGTGTAGATGATTGATCCAAGACCAACAGAAGCTCAGGAGGGAGGCAGGGCCCTTCAGCAGTGCCCTGTACCCTGCTGAGAGGCCCATGGCCTGTTGCTGGGTTTGGTGTTCAGACCTGGCTTTCTGGCTTTTACCTCTCATGGAGGGAAAATGTGTCTTCAGTTCTGCTGCCTTGGGTGTTTGGATCTTCTCAGGTGCTTCCTCTAGAAATTCCCCCGTAGTTGTATCTTTGGACTTCACAAAGACAGCGAGGATTTCAGTGTTTGTGATACAGGGAGTGTCTTGTTCTGTCTTACCCTAAAGCAGGGGCTGTGTTTCAGCCATCCCAAAACTTTGTGCTTGGGCTGCTTTGGTACTGAACTAGCTGTCCCAGGCTGTGTCAGAAGCGTGGCCAGCAGGTCAAGGCAGGTGGGTTGTTCCCCTCTGCTCCCCTCTTGTAAGACCCCAACTGGAGCCTCCAGCCCTGAGGGGCCCAGCGCAGGAGAGACACGGACCTGTTGTAGCAGGCACACAGGAGGCCATAAAGATGCTCAGTGATGGAGCAGCACTGCTCTGGAGCCAGGCTGGGAGAGCTGGGGGTGTTCAGCCTAAAGGGGCTACAGGAGAGCTGGAGATGGACTTTGGAGAGGGGCATGTAGGGCTGGAATAAGGGCTAATGGCTTTAAACTGAGAAAAGGGTGGTTTTGGCCTAGATATTAGGAAGAAACTCCCCCCTGTGAGGGTGGTGAGGCCTTGGCACAGGGTGCCCAGAGAAGCCGTACCCCCCCATCCCTGGAAGTGTCCAAGGCCAGGTTGGACAGGACTAGGTGGAAGGGACTGGGATAGTGGAAGGTGTTCCTGCCCATGGCGGGGGGTGGGACTGGATGAGCTTAAAGGGGCCTCCAACACAAATCGTGTGATTCTATAGAATGTGAATCCAAGGCTGCTTTAGCATTACTTGACCAGAAGAGGGGGATCGTTTGCCATCCATTCCCCAGGCGCTCCTGGTGGGAAGCACAACGCCGTGCTTCATTTGCCTCCGTGTTTCCAGCAGAAACAAGCCTGTGCCACAGGGACCACCTTTCTTAGCTTTTGAAACTTGACTTTTCAGTGGGTGCAGCGGGGGACCAGGACGTGTCCCCAGCGGCTCCCGACCCCTCGGCTTTGCGTTCCTGGTGTTTTCCCTCCGCGCCTCGGTGTGTCCCCGCCCCAGGCGCTCTCCAGGGTGCTGGGCTCTCTCCAGGGTGCTGCGCCAAAGGCACCGAGACACCTCTGCCGAGGGTGCCCGAGAGGGGCAGAAAGCGTTCGGCCTTGGGGTTCACTCACTCTGGAGCGAATTCCGTACTTTCTTTTGCTGTCCTTTTCAAAGAAATGTCTGCCAAAGGCACCGTTTGGCTGTGTATATGGAATTCAGTATTCCATAGGCAATAATGCTGTGTTTGTATTGGTTTGGTCACACATTGGCACCACTGAAGTTATTTGGTGGGGGAAGAGACTCCAAAAGTAAAGCAATCTCGACCTCTTTCCGTGGTGAGGCAAAGGTGAAAAACATCTAGCTTAGAAAAAATGTTACATATGCTAATGTGCTTACTATGGATGTTAGTTTGGGGTGTATCTAAAAATAGTGTCTGAGAGCTTTTGAGAATCCTTAGTGCAAAACATTATCTTATGTTTTTATAAACAAGTATCAGACAGGTCTTCTCTTATTAGAAACAGTGGGAAAATCCATATGCATACATATAAAATAATAACTGCATAAGTAGCAATCAGTCAAACCTTTTTTTGATCACAATGGGCAGGTAACCTTTGAATTGGAGGTAGATAGAGCCCATTCAAACATGAACCTGTGTGACCTAGTCCAACACTGAAGTGCAGGCACACTTCTACACGTAACAGCAAGGATGCTTAGGCAGAGCTGGTTATGTGTGGCTGCGAGTTTGCAACTGAAAGGATTTAAAGTGGATGAGATGTGGGTCACACTGGCTTAAGGCTTCCTGTCGTCAACAAGTAATTTTTCCTGTTATAAGCTCTTGCTGCCCTGCCATAATTATTTTTCATATAATTATAATTGGTAAAATTCTTTTTATTTAAATCACTCTCTTGGCTTTGAGAGAACAGAATTCTGTTTCCAGATCAACAGATGTTTCTGTTAAACTGTTTAAACTACATACAGCACTGTAGTCCAGCCACATTATTGTAACAGCATGATTTCTGAATGGAATGGACTACTAAATCAGATAGGTCAGTGGGGTTAGAATGAAGAGCCCTCCTTTTCACTCCTCAGGCTGGACATTGGTAATATTCCCCTTGTTTTTGGGAAAACAAGTAATAGAACTTTTAAATTACAAGTGGTAAGATTGATCCATTAGAGACACAAGTGAAATACACACAGGTATCTTTCAGGCATGTACCTTGCTTTTTGTGACTTTTTGCCAGGTAATTACCCTTAACCTTGAAATATGTCCTGTCTCAGGATGCAGGATTAGAGAAGGAGCATTCCCTCAGGCTGTTGGAGCGCTTGTCTGTGGCACTAGGTGGTTGTGGGGGAGCAGCAGGATGAATGCAGACCCCAGCAAGATGCCCTGCTCTTGGCTGCAGGTCCCACTCCTGGTGTTGTGAGTGGGGCAGACACCGGGCTGCGAAGCTGCACCTGCACAAGGTGGGGCCCTGCCCCTTTGCAGCAGATCCAGCAATGTAAGTGCAGGGATGAGGGCACGCGAGGAGCGAGCCTGGGGAGCACAATGAACACTTAGGGAATCAGACCTGGCAGGTCTGAAGCACCTTCAGGATGGTCCCTTGGATCCTTCTTCGTGTTAACAGCAGCTTCTGCCCTCACAAGATCAGAACCAAACACAGTAATCCAAGGTGAAAGCAGGGTAGGCCAGGAAGGAAGATGAGAAGGCACATTGCAATGTTGAATTAAATAATCAAGGTCCTGTTCCCAAACCCATTGAAATCAATAAAATAGCTGCTGTTGCCCTTAGTGAGCTGTTGCAAGAGGCCCTGTTTGACTTAGGTAAAAGAGAATGTGACATCAATATTTTCAACCAAAATGAAAACAAATACAAGTGGAGCAATATTTGGAGTTAATGCAGCTTAGCGGTCACTGGAAAACCACAGGATGGGCACTCTTGTGAGAAATATCTGTCTCTAGTTTATTTCGGATTCTGATGAAACAAATATGCTTCTTGAATTGCCAACTTGGGTGCAGCTGGGATACCTCTACCTCATAATAGGGGTATTTCTTTAAACCAGAGACATCGGTCTCTGAAGGGCCTTTCTACATACTTTCCTCGGTGTTCAAGAAGTTGTTGGTGTGTGCAAAGCCTTTCTTTGCCATGGCACAGCTTGGGCAGCAGCAAAGGCTGGCTGCAAGGATTTTCATGATTCCATAATGGCAATTATCTTGTCTTGCCTCCTTGCTGGTCTGTAAGCACTCACCTGTGACAGGGATACTTTGGATGCGTAGTTGAGCTGCAGAACTCGGCCTTCATACGTTGTGGATGCTGAAATCTCAGAAAGGTTCAGAGAGAGGCTGCACAAGTTCATGGAAAACAGCCGGTGAGGATGGCTGCGGAACTGGAAATGCCTGGCACAGACGCCCAGCCGTCTGAAACAAGCAGGAGCTGCTGGAGTACTTGAAATTATCATCCATGTTTATCCTTTTCTACCCTTCATTAGATACCCAGTTTTTGACCACTGTTGGAGCCAGACGACTTTGGTCTCATGCCACAGTGACTGATCCTATGTTACTAGGAACACATTTTCTTCATCCATAATACAGGAAAAATAATTTCATAAGAGCAGATTACTATTTTCAGTAACCTTCCCAAGATGAAGGTAGCTAAGCAGTATCTCTTTTTTTCCCTCTGGGTTAATTATTAATTGCATTGAAAGTTTGTTGGTGTTGAACCGAACACCTTTAAGACAGAAACCCACTGTGTAAGGGAGGGTGTGGTATTGGAAATATTACTGCATCATCTGTGCTATGTTCTTGGTGCTGACCACTAAAGGGGTCAGTGCTGTGATTAATACCCAGGTGGTCTAACAGAAAAGAAGGGAAAGATGTTAAGACTGGTCTGATTTAGGTCCATCTGTACATCAACTTGCCTTTTTTCATTTCTTTGGTATTGCCTGCTTTTCAGTTGAAAAATAGATATACTCAAGGTACAGAAAAAGGCAGGACATAGGTTTATATATAAATCTTCTCAGTTCCAGTTCACTAATTACTGGCACTAATTTCCAGCACGGAACTTTGAGGAACATACTGTCTTTGCATATTCTGTAAAATAAGAATGAGAGAGTTTAGAACTTTTCTTTTAACCTTGTTATGTTTTCTCTCAGGAAATGTAAAATGAAACCTATACAGCATGGATAGGTGATTGCCAACTCACTTCCAGAGTTACTGTACCTTTAGAGTTACTTACCTATAGAATTACTAGTATGTGATTAGTAACTAAGGGTATGGATTAAGCAGTGAGTGAGACAGGAGGCCATTCATAACTGTACCTATCCTTCCATAGTTAGCTTTGTGCTTTTACTTTCTGCAAGGATTATTTTGCTGCTTTTCTAGGAATACATAGGTCTGTAGGTACTGAAATGGCCAGATATGCTAATACACGCAATCCTTCTGAATAAATAGTTGAATTAAGTACATTGTTACTCTGCCCTGCCATTCCAAGTATTTTTGTGCCCATCAAAACAATTCCGTCACCTCTGTCCTCATCCCTCAAGAGGAGGTGCTCAGAGAAGAGCTTCCTGAGCAGAGGGAGAAGGCTGCCCACCTCTGCCATTTAGCCTGGCTGGAATAGCAGCAAGGGGGGAGGTCGGTATCCGTGCTTGTGGGTGGAGGCGAGCTAATTCAGTGAGCCAGGGCTCTCATGGCTGTGTGCAAGCCTGGCCTAACCTGTCCTGCCTCTCAGCAAGGAGCAGAAGTTTGAATCAGTGCACAGTTCATAGGGACAGAGATAATGGTTGTTGCAGAGTTGCAAAATATCTTGTGGATGCACCTGCGGATTATCTTGCACAAGTTAGGCAGGGCATTGCTTTGGAGGGAGCCTGATTCCCCTATGGAATTGTAATCTGCCTTGTCCAGAAGAGTTTTCCACAACAATAGACAAAATGTCCAGTTTTCATCATTGCCGAACTATTGCCTAGGACAGCCCTTTCCCATTTTTAGCTGCTTGAAACTGGTTTTGATTTCCAGGCAGTTTCCTGAATGTACTAGAGCTTAGAATTGGAAACAACAGTCTCCATTCTGGCTATGAAGCATGAAAGGCTTCCCCTACTCCATCAATGCCTCCCTTTTTTTTGTACCTTTGGGAACAGATTTGAGTCACACTTCCTCGGCATGGTTTCTAGGCTTGGTTTTAACTTTATTTTTGCACTGCCTACATGATTTATGTGGAGAGCAGCTCATTTTTGTGAGCTGGACCCCTGTTAGCGGATATGCTTCAGGGAAGATAATCACTTGTTTACATCCTCTCCTCTTGTGCTCAATTACTGTTGGGTCTCACCCACTAGGTTTTTACGGACTGCAAATGCTGATTTGCTCAGCAAATCATTGTCTGTCTACCTGAAAGCTGGCAGGTGGAGCCTGGTGCTGGTCCTAGCTGTGGCCATTGCAGCACTGCAGTGCCGGAGCTGATGGTCTCAGCCGGTGGGGCAGGTCAGAGGACATAACCCAGAGGCTGTGAAATCAGCAGATCAGCTCAGGAAGCTGATGCTTCGTGCTGGTTTGTGCACAGGCAGACAGGAGCTGGAACCCCAGTAAAGCATCCCCACCTCTGGATCTCACGGTGAGGTTCATTACTCAGCATCTGTTCACAGATCACACAGGGCTCTGTACAGGTTGAAGCCTTATAAGCTTTATTATCCCAAGTGGGAATATGTTGAATCTCACGAGTTCTGTATTTCTACATTGCGAGCTGAGGATGACACATGCTTTTCAGAGAAAACCCACCCTTTTTCTGGAACTGTGTTCTTCTTCTGTTACTGTGCATCTGCCCACTCTCCCACTCCCCTCCTACACACCGTTTGTGGCAGCATTGCTGTATATTCTGCTTTTCTGATGTAGCACCTCCACAATACGTTTTCTATGTTTAGAGGGAAATTTGCTCAGTCTCCATTTTTACTTGAAAATGTAATCTTCAGACTGATGTCTGCAGAAGGATTTCTTTCTGTTAGGATCTGTATACACAATGTGATGACAAGCCTTTTTCTATTTTTTTTTTTTTTTTTTTTTTTTTTAGGAAACTCTGTCTTAGAACACTTCTTTCCTGCAGGGACATAAGGTGTGACAAATATTGATACATACTTTATGTTCTTCTCCCCAGACAAGATATGTTCTTTCCAAAATAATCTATTGAAAGTCACACTCTCTTTTTTTTTTTTTTTTTTAATGCCGCACAACGATGAAATATTTGTATGTCTCTTTGAGGTTAGGGGGGAAATGTTTGTGGAATGTAACAGTGAACTCATAGAGCTGGCCTGAAATTCTTCTTTACCAGTAGTCCTATAAAGAATAATTTTCTTTTACTTGGCACCAACTTGAACTTGACTTGCTCAGTTCCAGTGTCTGATGATGTTTTTCTCTTGTGTAGCCTGGGTTAGAAAGTACATCAAGTCCTTGGTTAACTTTTAAGCGAGTTTTCTGAAAGAATAATTATTTGATACTGAGATGATGAGCCTGCATGTATCAATCGTCAAAAGATGACAAATGGTTCCATAATCATGATTGCCGTAAACCCTTCTGTGTATCAAAGCCTACTGTGTGCACCATATAGTGGGATTTAAGTGTTTAGTGGCTTACAGACCTTGAACCATGGTTTAGGGGACTAGGACTGGGATTTTTAAGTGTGGTGGCTTGTGATTTGACCTTATTTTCGAACTTCTTGTTTGAGGTCCTATGACAAGGTTGGAACGGTGTCAGCAAAGTTCAGTTCTAGACTACCAGCTGTTAATTTCTGGTTTACAAGTGGTGCTACTTGTGAGGTTCATACAATGTTAAGAAGACAAGGCGTACCAGAGTCCCATAAAGGATTACAGTTTCCCCCTTTATTTTATTCCCATGGCTGTCTCCACCTGTCTGGCTGTTTGGGTGGCTGTTGCTGCAGCCACTTGTGTTTTAGCCATTAGCTTTGTGTAGCCTAGTTTTTCACAAATGGGAACAACTGGGAGAAAGCCTGTACGAACAGAGGAGCCAGAAAAAGCTTGGCTGGCACTCCCTGCCCTGCCACTTCCCATGTCTCCTTCCACTAGGGAAATGTGTTTTTGATTGAATGCACAGATCACTGGCTCAAACACAAAATAGATCCCTGTTTTAAAGATGCTTTTGTAGTGCATTGTCGTTTTCATATATAATCCTTTGTGAAAATTTGGTCCGTGATATTCTCAAAGTGTAACCTTATAGTAACTGCTGAAGTCATCAATGAGGATTAGTTCCATGGTGACAATAAATGGTCCTGGTTCACGTGAGCTGGAGACCACCAAGTTCTGTGGGTGCCACAGTTACGTGAGGGGGGAATTCGGGCTGATCTGTGGGCTGCCGTGGCGTGAAGAGCTCTCAGGATGTGTGTCAGTCACGTGGTGGGGCTGTGTTACAGAGCAGTTCATGGTGTTTGGCTCTAGGCACCGTTCAGTACAATTCCCCGAAGTCAGGGAATATATTGCAGAGGGAAGCTTGGCTCAGGGAGTTGTTTCTTTGGTTTGGTGGGGTTTAGTGCTGCTGTCGGTGAGCTGCCGTGTCCCTGTGACTCGAGGGTGGTGATGAAGCCAGGGATGCAGACAGCTCTGCTGCACTGGGTAGTCACAGCCTGCCTGTCCCTCAGCACCTGCCTGGAGAGACCGGAGCAGTGCTGTTGGAGGGGGCTGGAATGGGATCAGTTGTCTGCTAGCAACTAACGCAAAGGATCTTTTGATCTACCCGTGTCCTGTTTTGATGAATAAAAGCTTGATGGTAATAGTGATAAGAGTTACCCAGGGAGGCGGGAGTAAAACTTTGATGTGCTGGTTTAGCAGGGGGATAAGCAATGAGGAAATGGCAGACCCATCTCTGATATTAACGCTAGTAATTAGTGTTCCAAACCCAAATGGTATCTGGGGAGTGGGGGGGACTAAGTAGCAACATACTGTCACCGTCTCTTTTGGTCGCTGTTCATCCGCAGCTATAAGCGCTGTCCATCTTCAAGGTAGGCCTTCAGAATTTGTCTTAGCAAGTGCCTGAAAGCCGCTTTTGGGGTTGAATAATAACAAGCAGCGCCCTTGTGGTGATACTGTTTTCGCTTTGTTGGGGTTGAGCTGAGCGGGGCAGGCTGAGCCCAGATTACGCTGCGTGCTCCGCGCTGTCCCGCCTCGCTGCGTTCTGCTCGCTGCTGAATGCAGCTCTCCTGGTGCAGCCTCACGTGGCTGCAGAGAGGCACAATGAGGACTTGAGCATTGCCAGCCCTTTCCGGGCGTCTCTCCCGCTGCCTGCAGGTGAGCAGGCTGAGCCTGGGCTCTTCCAGCCCCGCACGTTTTCCTCCCGGCTTCCTGTGGATCGCCTCAGCAGCGAGGGAAGATCGTGAGGAGGAGAGGAGCAGGAAGGCGTGTGCCGGGCTCCGGCACAGGCGGTCGCAGCAGCAGCAGCAAGTCACTAAGTCAGACTGCACCATTTTCTTCTCACCCTGCGTAAAGGCGATGTGAGAAGCTGACGGGAGCTGCCCCCTCCCCCACTTGCTGGGGATGCTGAAGTGGAGCCCTCCTCTCAGCCAGAAGACGCAGCCTCTCTGGAGGAATCCCAAAAGACCTTCCCAATTTGGCGATGTGTGTTTAAAGGCCGATTTTTCTTTTCTTTTTTTTTTCCGCCCTCCCTGTTTTTTTTTTTCTCCTTCCCAGCTGAGTCTGAAGCCCGCCTTCTCTTGCAGCCACAGCCAAGCTGAAGGGCTTCCAGCCTGCTAGGAGGTATTTTCCGGCTGCTCCCTGCTCGTGTGTCTGTGGCTGCGGGCACTTTGGCACACTGCGTGCGTGGACACGGCTCTGCTGCTCCCGAGCTATGGGTGCTCCAGGGGCTGGGGCAGAGCCGTGACCTTTCCCTGGGGTGCCGGAGGAGGAAGGGAAGAGTGGATTACGCCGTGAACTTCTGGCTCGCAGCCAGTGCCCTTGCGGAAAAAATAAATCACCTGGATATCCGCGTGTGGTGGGAACGGCTTCCTTGGAGCTGGTGTTTTCCTCACCAAAATGGCTCACGCGGCCGCTTCCATTAAAAAAGTTCGAGAGTCTGAAATCGAAGAGAGGGAGAGAAACCTTGAGAAGGAAAGGAAAAGGCAGCGGAAAATCTCTAGGGCTGATCGGAAACGCAAGGTATGAGGGGGAAACCAGCCCCCTTCTCCCCTTCCCCCCCAACCCTTCCTCTGTCTGTGCAGCACTTCACAGGTGTTTGCTGCCATGTGTGATGCTCTCCCCTTCATTCTCCAAACCTTTCCTATCACATTTCCCTTTTGCATCCCTTCCCATCCTCTCTGAACCCTGCGTGGACTTAACCCATCTGCAGTGAGATTCGAGCGCTGCCAGCCATGGCAGCCCACAGCCACACAGAAATAGTGCACATAAAGATGGCATGCTGGTATTGCTGCTTTCCCTTCATCCCAGAAGGCCTGGAGCTACCTGCCATCATTCCCAGCAAGGTGTTCCAAGCCTCTGGCTGATCTGGAGAAGTTGTCAAGAAGGGAGGTGGCTGTGCTTGTGCTTTGCAGCATGAAGGTGCATTTCTCTACTTCACAGCAGTCTTTCCCCCCGTTTCCCATTTTTAGTTCCACTTCCCACCTCCGCAGCAATGCTCGGTGCTGCGTGTAGGGCATGCCTTGGGGTGCTGGGAGCATCAGCTGAGCCGTGTTGCAGTTTTTGGGTGTCATTAAAGGGCTTCTGGGCTCGCCGCCGTGATTCAGTCTATTTACATTGCACACTGCAGGTGTATTTGTCTAGGTAGGGCCTGGCACACAACTCTGCCATCTGTCGGATTTGCCTCTGTTGTGATGGCAATTTCCAGTTCTCCTAAGGCATATCTCTTTAGATGGTTCAGATTTTGGGGAGGTTTCTCCTAATTTATAATTAACTGTTTTCCTTCTGTGTTAGAAAGAGGGAATGACAACTCTTGTTGCCTAGGGATAAAAAAAATAAGAATAAAAAAATTAATAGAGATGACTTGTTTGCCAGATCACTCTATAATTTCCAAGGACACAAAAAATACAGTAGTGGAGAAAATACTAAAATGAAGGTTCTGCTAATCTTAGCTTTAGGACTGTGATACATTGGGAGTGTCTGTGTTAATGCCTCCTCACTGCTGTTTCTTTACTCCCATGTCTGGATTCTCTAGCTTGTGATATGCATTAACTCATTCCCTGACCCCATGTTTTTTATCCGTTCTTTATAAATTTCTCTGGAAGGGAAAATACCAAGAGACACAATCCTTCCCCCCCGCCCCTTCCCTTTCTGCTACATTGCATGTAAAAACAGATCTCTGTATAAAGAAAAGCCCAGAATCCAGCCATGTAATGTTTGAATTTACAGATCCTTTTGGCAGATCTCTAGAACTCAGAAGCCATCTGTTCCCTTGGCGTACCTGGGCCGTTTGGAATTTGTTTTGCATTCATTCTTAGGGATTTTTATGTTTTGAACTGCATGGCTTAAGTAAAAGGACCGAGGCCGTTTGATGCCTTTGGGACTTCTGGGTGTGATCTCCATTACTTTTCAAAGGCTTGCTTTGCAGAGTTCATTAAGTCACATCCAAATGCTCTTTATCAAAAACAGGAATGACATTTCGAATGTATGCACTGCCTGGATGCTGGGCAGGGCTGCTTGGGGCAGATTGTGATTACTCTCCTAATCCCTTAAATGGGACACTGCAGCATAAAGTAGTTTTTGTGATTACGTTTTTGATTGTGGAATCCTCTGCAAAACAGCCTTTTAAAAAGATGTACTTAATGTTTGGATGTCCTTGCTGGAAGGGCTTTATTTTCTATCTGCCCAGCACTCACCTCAGTTACTTCATTACAGCATGTGTTGTTTTTCCTGCTTTTCACAAATCCTATTTCCTCAACATGTTTGATTCTAATGCCTGTTGGACTACTTTAATTAAAGCTGGATAGAATTAATACTGCCCCTTCTGCTATCTCTTTTCCCAGAGTGCTGCATATCCCTGACTGCAAGCAGGCAGGCTCAGGCCGCGTTCACGTTAGTAATCGTGTGTGGTGATGCAGGCTCCTAATCAGATTTTCAGATCCAGGGACTACCAGTGGGCTTTGCTTAGAAAATACGGAGAACACTTCAGTGTTTTGTGCGTTTCCTCCTTTTTAATATTCAGCCCCTGCTCCTGGCTCCCTTCTGCTGCGGCTGTACCTTGCTGTTACATAAACAAGTGCCTGGCTGCACCCTAAGCTTGCCTTCAGTCAGATGGTTGGGGGTGGGTCAGGCTGGGCTTTTCCATTCTGCTCCTGCTGCAGGAGACACACAGCAGGACAGGAATGAGTTGTTTATGTCTGTCTCTGTACGTGCCGGTGCTGTGCAGCTATGTGGGTATGTGTGCACCCCCATGATATGCACAGAACAGCCCAAATACAGACTGTATGGGACATACAGTATTTTTATTTAGTCATCAGTTGAAGTGAGATATCTATCTGTGAGATATTTATGTATCTGTCACTTTAATTCCTGAAGAGCAAGAAATGGTTTTACTGTGAAATGGGATTATCTCCTAGTAGCGGCCCTCCCAGTTTTTGTTGACTTTCTTGGAAAATGGAGACTAGGAACAAATCAGGTGTGCAGGTCCATGACAGGCAAAATGCAAATGAATATTTTTTTGATTGCTCTCAGCACTTAAAGCCTTTCTGCGTAGGGGGAATTTGGTTCCAGCTTTGTGATGTGTTTGAAAGGTCTTACACTGCAGCAAGTGGATTTTCCCTACAATGGAGATCCATTTTGTTTGCAGAAGGATCATTAGAGTGGGGGAATATGTCGGGTGTTGTGGACTGGTTTTCCCAACCCTCATTTGGATACATGCCATGCACCAGTATGTGCTGAGTGCATGAAGCACTCATTTGGCCTTGTGATAGAAACTTTTCCTGTGTCCCTGGAACATCCTGATTATGCAAAAGGATAAATGAAGGGCCATGGCTTTAGCTCTCCCGCTCTGCCAGGGTGCTGGGCATCTGTTAGTACCATCCCACCCTTCTCCAAGCTCTCAGGGATGCTGCAGGGCGTGGGCTTGTCGTGGCTCTGCCTCTTGAATGTTTTGCCGTGTGACCATCACTGGTCTGGGCAGCAGCACCACAAGCTGTGGCTGCAGCCTCTGTGCTGCTGGGGTAGCACCAGAATGTTCTGAGATGTCCTCACGGCTGCTGCTTGACATAGCCCCAGGCCCTAACAGCCCCCTGGCCAGCAGCAGAGCTGCTCACATCATCTCTTGGCCATCCTTAGTGGTTCTTTAAAGATGAACAGAATTATTCCATGCTCAAAAACTGGGAAAAGGAGTTTGCAGGCTGAAGACCCTCTCCTGCATTCTTTTTGAGATTGACTCAGTTGATTTTAAAAGCCACTTGACAAGAGGCAGGCCTGCTTATCTTGCATCCAAATTGGAAATTTTCCCTTTTATGCAGGTGTAACCTTTTCTTGCAATGTGGAAAAAAGGGTCCTGGTGCAAACACGTGTATGTAAACAGCCCCCCAGCCTTCTGAATAGTTGTGTGGATACCCAGATGTATCAAGAGCATTAAAAGCCAGGTACTAATAAAGGAGGTGAGCAGCTTCAGGTATATAGATTTTACTGAAATTTAGGCGTGACTAATTCCGTTTTACCTGAATTCACAATACATAAGGCCCAGCTTCACTTGCCTCTTGGTCTGTTCCGAGAGAGCTGCCTGTGGTTCACCCTTTGCAGAGTAAGGCAAGGGAACTGGGGTGATTCCGTGACGGTCGCTCCCTGAGTCAGCAGCAAAGCTGGAATTACCGCCTGGGAATCCAGCTGCCTAGCCCCTGGCTCTGTGTAACACACACTTGCTTCTCCCTGTCTAAAGCAGTTCTCTAAGCAGGCACAGCTTCCTGTCTCTGCATGTGACAAGCGTTGAAAAGATTTTTGAAAACCCACATAAAATAAAATCCCAAAGAAAAAAAAAGTGTTGTAAAAATGGATTCTGTTGCCAAATAAGGCTGATTTTTGAATGTTACAGATGTGGTAAGCTGATGGCTTTTACCATTTTGCCATCAGTCATGAGGACAGAGTTTGACATCTGGTCTCTACTAGCAGTAGTTGGGTATTTATTTAGCATTTAGTATTTTAAAGAGGTTTTAAAAACTTTTATATCTTTTTGAAGGCCAGATTCATGAGTTCAGCATTCTTAGCACAAAACGTTCCACAACTTCTGGAATATTCGTCACTGTTTGCTAGAAGAGATTGAGAACCAATAACATGAGGTGAATTTTGTCCTTCCCTTGACACCCTAAGCACTGCTGAAGCTCACACAGAGCTAGTGCTGGACAAGGATGGAGGGGTTCTGCTGTCAGCAGAATTCCAGCGTGTGTGGGGAAGAGTCAACATGCGGTCAGTGGCTCCCATTATGGAGCTGCAGGAGACAGAGAATGAGTTTGCTTTGTTTTACCTCAACAGCAGACCTTGTTTTCCATTACCATCTCCATTTTCACAGAAAATGAAAGATTTCTCATGTAACAGAAAATGTTGTCAGATTTGTCTTAGATCCAGGCCCATTTGAATTTCAGACACATCTTTGGCAGGGAGGGTGGGTGTTTGTCATTGGGTACATTGGCTCTGCAGTGAGCCTGGCAGCCCCAGAGTTCATCCCTTTGGAAAGGGCCAGAGTTCAGTGAGGAAGGAGGACATGGGGGAACTAAGGTTGGGTGTGCTAGAAAGGAGCATCCTGAGGAGGAGGAAGTCATGCAGAGATCCAGTTCTTTACTCTTGGTCACTCCTTTGTTGGTTCATGGATGCCAACCACTATCTCACCTGGTGTGAACCTGCTGCAGGATCCCCGTGGAGTTTGTATCAGGATAAAGAAGGGAAAGAGTCTCTCACTGCTTGACCTCTGTATACTGAAGCTTTCAAGGTTCATTGCAGCTTTAACCTCCTGTTCTTTCCTTAGCACTGAATATGTCTTGTCTGTTCAGTGTTGTGTTCCTTGCCTTGGCAAATGTCTCTGTGATTCACTAGAATCTCTAGATGTTTCAAATGCCTCTCCAGCCATGAAAAAAACTTCTTTGGTGTTTTGTAATGGAGTGTTTGCATAGGAGGTGCCTATTCCTGATGCCCTTCAAACATTTTCCTTCTGTATCTCAAGCTTATGTTTTCCTTATGGAGCTATATCTGGGCATGAAAGTAATACCTCACTAGTTTGCTTCCTTGTGAAATGGAGCTTCTTTAGATGACACTGTGCTTCAGAATAGACTGGGACTTGCTGCTTCATTTTCTGTGTCCTGTTTGAAGGGTGTGATGTGCATGGGCACAAATACACAGTATTCTGAAATGAAGCGAGATTGATGATCTCCAATTCCCTTGCTTCTGATGGGAAAGGAGCAGTTTTCAAGTTTAAACTTGCTCACCTTTTTATTGTTGTCTAATCATTCCTTGATTTATATGTGGTATTGAAGTTAATTTCCTTGATAGTTCTTGAAATACAAGATTTATTTGCTCTTAATAAATCACACGTAGACAGTATTCCAAAACACAGATCATTTATCTTATTGTGGTTTTGGTATTGTGGGTGACTGCCTCTTCACAAGTTTAAGTTGAATAAATCCACGTCTGGAATACTGGAGAAAAGGTTAACAGGGTCTGTTGGCTCTGTTGTGTGAGACACTGGACGCAGGAGGAGGAAACTGTGTTCCCGGAATGCTAAATGCCTTTGCATTGTAAAGCTTGCTGGGTGCCATCCAATGTCATGGCAGACACTTGGGATTTTATGGCTGGGTTAACTCATTATGTGATTGTTTCCATAAAATTATGGGAGTGTCCAAAATGCCCAAGTTTCCATCTCTCACTTTGTCTT
This sequence comes from Monarcha castaneiventris obscurior, assembly GCA_026261815.1. Lineage (NCBI taxonomy): Eukaryota > Metazoa > Chordata > Aves > Passeriformes > Monarchidae > Monarcha > Monarcha castaneiventris. The sequence continues at coordinate 1,728,932 of JAMPIT010000622.1, forward strand.
AATTAGTAAAAAGAACTTCTGCTGAGCTTTGAAAAGAGCAGTATAGTGAGAGGAGAAATGTCAGCACCTGCCTACGGTGACTGTCCACCTATCCTGTCTCTGCAAATCTAACTTAGCAGGAATGATTTTAAAAAGTTGAGAGGGCATTTGCACTTTGTAGGAAATCATCCCCGATAAACTTTCCTGGCTTTGGGGATGGTTTTGTTTACCTCCTTGTAAACTGTTTTGTGTTCTTTCAATTCATTACTTTTCCTGCACCACTGGAAGAACTATTATGTGATGTTTGGGCAGCTTTGTGTTGAGCAATTAAAAAAAAAATGTTTAATGAGGCTGTCAGATGTTAAACTCTGAAGTGTCAAGCTTTTTGAAATCTGGCTTCTGTAATTTAGTCCCTCAGGCTTTTCCACTGAACTCCTGGGGAAGGTTTGGCACCTGAAGTGAGAGTGGCATATGAGCGCCGAGTTGATAGTTTAATGGTGAAAGCTGGAGCCATGCCCTGGTGGATGTATTTGCCAATCTATAGTGCATCCAGAGGGTGGGAACAGGGAGAATGGCCCTGAGCAGGGCAGCAGGAGTGCTGCCATTCAGGCACCGCCTCATTCCCTGAGATGCTGCAAAATACTACGGCTGGCAGTCAGATGGATTTTCATACTTCATTGACTTGACTCTGCTTAAAAAACATCTTCTGGGTTACTTTTTGAGAATGTCAGTGCTAGTTCAAGTTTTGTAAAAAATAATTCCTGTTCTCTGCTTCATTCCCCGGCAACTCCTTTTGTGCACCAGTGGTGCTGGTAGTGTTGTTTGAATGTCTGATGAGCTCTTCCATACTTAACTACATCTTGATGGATGTGCCTGTTAGCAACCTGTCCTTTTAGCCCTAGACAGCTAAAATCAACGTTTTTTTCCTCTCTTCAGTCCTTGGGGTTGTCCAAGTAGGAGTAGATATTCCATAGTGTTACACAGTTATATATAGTATTGGAGCATATAATACAAATTACTGAAATCTGACAAATGTAATTGAGTGAATTTCAGGTGGTTCACAGTTTGTGCTGTTCTAGGGTTTTCTCTTGGTAATTATTTATGGAAGTTCCATTTATTGTAAATAGATTCAGTGTTTTGCTTATAGGTTTTCAGAGTTTGCTTCAAAACCATGTTAACGCTCATTCCTGTGCTAAGACCTTCCACGTATGGATCAGTACGGATTAAACGCCAGCTGCCCTTTTACAAGTGACTGAAAACAAAGGCTGCAATTCAAAAAAGTCTGTAATTGCCTTCTATTTGTTGATGCTAATGAAGGATTTAGCATGTTAACCTCCCCAAAATCCAGCAGGTTCATTAGCTCCTTAGGGCTTTGGAAAACAGACATTTTAGGCAAGTGAGCGTAAGTGGGTTTCAGAGTACACATTTCTGTTTGAGGTCAGCTTTTTGTCCTCCAGCAGAATCCCTTTCCGATGAAGATCGGATAAGAATGAACAGAAGGAGAAAGGGGAGGGAAGTAACACAAGATTTAAAAAGTTACCCTCTTTGCCTCTGTGCTGAAACAACCCAGTGAGACTGATTGTCTGGGTCAGGAAAAGCTCGCAGTGTTTCATATTTGGCAAATATTAATGTGATGCTGTTCTTGTATGTGACCTGAGGAAGGGTGTGGATTTCTTTTGGCCTGATAATTTAGATCTGCCTTCTCTTTATTCCTGTATGTAAAATAAGGCAGCATTGACAAGTGGTGTTCACCCAAAATGAGTGTAGCTCTTATTTCCCCAGGCTGGTAGAAAATGATTTCAGCCGATAGAACAATAATTACAAGCCTTTCTAAGCTGTTTTAGGTTGAATAATTTAAGCTTATTTTAAATTATTTACTCTTTCTGGCATTTGCTCTGCCAGGATGTCTAACAGAGACATGTCACTGCTCAAAACCAGTGAGGCTGACAGTGCAACAGGAGACTCGAGCAGACAAAAGCCACTTCGTGCCTTGCTGCTCAGGCCGTGATTTACTGGGGACTGCCTGGACCCACTCGAGCCTTCTTGTTCCCCTGCTTCATTTCTTTTTAAAGGCACCAGTGCAGCAGGGAGGAAAGAAATCACGTGCATTGTGTTGATCTTAGTCTCACTGCTGGAGCCAGAAGAGGCAGTAACTAAGATTTCCCAAACAGCCCCCATAGGCGAATGGAGAATAGTTAAACTCAGCCAGTCTTTTCTACTTTTGCTGATGGACATGGTGCTGGGCATCCGAGCTGCCTGAGGGAAAGGAATCGCTGCTGCCATCCACATTTCTAGGCCAGGGAGACTCAGTTCCACTTAGTTAAGTCAGGTAAAAGTGCAAGTTATCCCTGTTTTAGCCTCTCCACAGGGTCTCCATGGATTTACTATTCGCTCTGTTTAGTTACTGCTGGGAGTCATGGAATCACAGAATGGTTTGGGTTGGAAGGGTCCTTAAAGCTCATCTCATTCCACCTGCTGCCATGGGCAGGGGATGTGTTCCACTAGACCAGGTTGCTCAGAGCCCCATCCAGCTCAGCCTTGGACACGTCCAGGGATGGGGCAGCCACCGTTTCTCTGGGCAACCTGTGCCAGGGCCTCAGCTCCCTCACAGGGAACAATTTCTCCCTGATATTTTGTGTGGCCCTGCCCTCTGTCAGTGTGAAGCTGTTGCCCCTTGTTATTGAAATAACATTCTTGCATCAAATAAAATAAAACCTCAAAACTTTATATAACAGCAAAAGAAAAACCAGACATTTTCCAAATGATGCCTCTTTATCTTGCTTGTGGAAAAGATTATGAATAGACGCCTTTTGAAAGTGTTTTGGTACAGTGGCACGATTTAGCGGGATGAATTGAGTAAAATCTAAAATGCTGATGCGAGCCTTAAGCTGCCATGCCTTAAGCTGTGTGTGCATAGCAGGGTGGCTTTTATGAGCATGGGTTTGTTCTGCAAAATGGCATTTGCTGGAGACAGAAAGTGATACAGATTTTAAAAAAAAAAAAGTTGTTTTGACTGGTCAGTGCAATTGCTGTATCGCAGCAAAATTTTCCTGAGGAAATGCACGGAGACTCCATAGCAACTAGATGAGATCTGTGCTATATTCTCCGTGCTGCTGCTGTGTTTTCTTGGGAGAACCCAGCCATCTCCCACTGCCCCCACAGCCACGGCGCCTGTGCTGTGCAGCCTGACTGTGCTTGGCAAATGGCAGCTGCAGCCACTGGCCACTGCATCAGGGGTATTTTTAGGATCATGAAAAATCCCCCAAGTTGCATTTTCTTCCCTTTTCTTGGTTATGACGAGGACAGCACAAAGCCTGCAATGTTGTCGGAAGGGCAGACAAACCACTTGGCCACTCCTTTGGCAATAATTTATTTCCTAACCTCTCCTTTGCTGCGATGCAGGTGTTAGCAGTAGGTACTTTAATAGGAGCTGTGTGCACCCTCAAGTGGTGCAGGGTATTAGCCTGGTGAATGATGAGGCCCTGGAAAAGGTTTCCCAAACAAGTGAAATCAGAAATAATTAATAGCTGTGCCCAGAGCCAGCTCTGCATTGCAGCACGAGTTCTCCCAAGCTTAAGGAAGTACGTGCTTGGCTGTCTTCCCCGGATTTCTAAGGAAGCCTAGCACTTAACCTGTGTGGTGTGGGATTTGGTGATGCTCCCCGTGCCTGCGCTGTGGCACTGCTGATGGGAATGCGGTGCTGGCAGCAGTGCAGATGGGATACGGCCCTTTGCAGACATGAGGTGCCAGCACGGGGCTCCTGTGTCCCTCCCAGTTCCATGGAGGATTTGTCCCTGCAGCTGTGGAACAGAGCTCTGACACCAGCCTTAGTGTGTGTGCTCTTAATGCTTGGAAATTTGTTAAAACAGGAACAAAGGAGATTCTCTGAGGGCAGCTTAGGAGGAACCAAGGTCCTGCTACAGCTGATGAATATGCAGGTGGTTGAAAAGGTTAATTAACACCAGTTTTCTCTTTACTGCAGTTTAGCCATTTTGTACATCATCTGGCTGGATTTTTAGCAGCACACATTCTATTATTTTGGGCAGTAAACCATCATTATGTTGTAGTCTCTGCATAGTTATGGTAATGCTCATTGGCCCAGAAGTGTGAAACGCAGGAAGGAGTATTTTATCCTTTTTTAACCAACTTCAATATGCAAACTTAATGATACAAAAGCAGAAGTCTTGAGAGGAACCAGCTGTCTTCTGGGAGAGATGTTTGAGATGGACTATGATAATTTAGATAGGGAACTGTAATTAAAGGTTATAAAGGAACACTTGGTTTTATAACAGTGTATATCATAATCTTAACTCATTGAAATCCCTGAAAGATTTGCCAATGATTTCAAGAGATTTAGATTTTTTCCAGATGATTTCAACCAGGAGATAATTCACCTCCTATTACATAACCATCTTAGTGATTTATATTTTCCAGTGTAATTTTTAAACATGTGTGCACTTTCTGTAATATAGCTCTGTGATTGAAGGAGAGATTATTTATAGTGGAAAATAATGTCGTGCAAATGTACCTTGAGGTCCAAAATGTTCTTTACGTAAGTCTTATGTTCTGTGACCCGTCCTGCTCAAATCACTGTGTTGTTGGCACGAAGAGAGCCTTGGTGTTCTGACACTATTTATAAATTTAATACCCGTCTAAAAATAATGCTTAAAATAAATAGAGAAGCAGAAAGTGCTGGAAAATCACAAATATAATTGGAGGGAAATTTGCAAAAGCAGAGGAGTAAAATGAAGGTGGTTTTTCCTGACACCTGGAACTTGAGGTGCCCATATGCCTTTTGCAGAACAAGTATGCTTCCTTGCAAAGGTGCTAGTGCACTTCTAGCACATCTGAACGTAAATTCTAAATGTTCTTCTCGGCTTTTACTTTTAATGGTGATTTGCAGCAGTTGAGATTCTTCCAGTCAGTGATCCTTTCAGTTCAGAAAGGACTATCTGCAATATGTTTTGCTGCCTGTTTTAGCTTATAGTCTTCCATTACTTCATAATATATGGAACTAAGAGTGATGCCTTGAGATTATTAATACAGAAGCCTGGTGGAACTTTATTCCCCTCCGAGTTTGTGGGGGTGGGAGACCCCTGTTGTCAGCGAAAAACAGGATCAGAGAATGAACAAAAGTCTTCCCTTCCCAAGTGCTGCTTCAGGGCATCAGTGTCTTTATCTTGGATATTTATGAAAGTGTTAAAAATTTAAAAGTAGGTGCTTTTCTGCTGTGCAAAGACAATGCAGCATCATGTGGTGGTTGCTGATTAAGCAAGAAAGAGTCGAAGTTTTGCCATGTAGGAGTTGTCAGACATTGGAACAGACTGCCCAGTGGTGGAGTCACCATCCCTGGAGGGATTTGAAAGATGTGTGGATGTGGCACTTGGGAACACAGGTTCATGGTGGCTTGGCAGTGCTGGGGGAACAGTTGGATCTTTTCCATCCTAAATGATTCCATGATTCTGTGGCTGATCAATGAGGCTGTGGGTTGTAGAGAATATGGCTGACAGAACTGCCACAGAGTTTATTTTCTTTGATTTTTGTCCTTGGCAGTCCTTTAGTGCTGGAGGGAGTCGGAGCAGTGAGTGAGAGAGGGACCTCCTGGCTGGGGATAAACTGATCCTATTGTGATCCCATGGCAAAGATCAGGCTCACTTCAGTGGGTGCTGGAGCAGGCTCATAGAGAATGGATAAGAATAGACAAATACTCATTTAATCAGACAGCTGCTTCCCCTGTGGTGTTGATATCTACCCATACATGAGTCATCTCTGCAGTAACAAAGAATTTCATTTGTCACTGTGAATGCAGCAGGACTTTTGGAACTCTCACGTAGGGTCTGAGGTCTTTCGCTTAATATTCATTTGGCCTGGGAAATGGTAGCCTCTTCAAGTGTTTTATTATACAAAATTCCTTTGTTTTAGAGTATCATTGCATAAGAGATGTGCTTTTACTTCTTTTTGGGGTTTGGCTGTTGTTTAGCTTACAAAATTGCTTTGTTTTCCCCTATTACTTTTACTCATTCTGAGTGTAAACTGCAAATTCAAGTGGGAGTTGTAGTTAACCTGATGAAGGCCTGCGACGTGGGGCTTTGTCAGTGAGTGCCTTCATGACCCCAGGCTGAAATATTTACATGTCACTCTGTCACTTTATTAGTGTTGCATTATCATATGACTGCTTTATAGGCATTTATATCTCAAATACAGAACATACTTCGCTTTTGTTCTGAAAGATCACCTGCATTGAGTTCTGAAGGTACAAATCTTGTAGGAAACAATAAGTTTAGTGCTGTGTTCCACAAAATAGGGAGTTGCTTCCAATGAGATGGGAATCTTGCTTCCTCTTCCCTATTTTTTAAAACTATTTATTTACTGTAGTACAGACTAAGGAGCAGTTTAGCAATTTTTCTTCTCTTGATAAGCACTTAAATAAAGAAGTCCATGGGACTTCCCAGCTCAGGCTGGTTGTAGGAGGAAGTGCTACTCTCTGAAAGGAAGGGTGACAGAAGGCAGGTCTGGATAAACTAGAATCTGTTTCTGACCTTGCCTATTTACCTAATTGGAAATACATGAATTTTCCATTCCATGGAACGGAAATTTTATATATTTCTGTCCCAGTTGGTGTTGGGAAGATGCTGTCAGAGGGGAAAGATGGTAATCCAGTATTGAGAGAAGGTGTTGGAGAAGGGAGTGGTTTGTGGAGGTTGTGATCTATTTTCCATCTTGTCACTGCCTTGGGGCCAAATTTTGGTGTTGGGCCATGAAGGCCAAATGAATGACCTGTAACAGTGACAGAACGGGGCTGGCAAGAAAGTAATGCAGATGGGAAGAGGTGCTCCCAACTGGAAGAGGGCTGGATGTCATGAGGGATGTAATTGTCTGTTGATTGATTTGAGTTCTCCTGCCTGCCTGGGCTCTGTTCACGTTGGAGTCTTGGGACTTTGTTAAGGGTGGGTGGGGGAGTGGTCGTGGCCAAGGGTTCCCTCAGTTCTTGGGACACTGTAGGGTATTAATTATTAACATAATTTATTTGGTAATGATCAAATGTTACAGTTATAATGTAACATAAAATTTCAAATAAATGCTATAGCCTTTTCTTGCCACAAAAAAATTTGGAAGAAAACCACAGGTTTTATGCAAGATTGAGTGATTTTTTTTCTGCTTCTTGCTGGTAATAAATCTGGGGGTTTATGTATGTTTGGGTTTTTTGCTGGTTCATCTGTTTTAACTGAGGTCCTTTAATGGACCTTATTAGCACCTAATTTTGTTTCTATTGTAATTATGCTCTTTTTAAAATTGCATTATTGGGTTTTGAGAGAAACCAGTTTTTTGTGTGGATCTGTTCATGCTGCATGTTGCTTTCCATACCTTATGGCTTCCAGGTAAGCCAGATGAGTATTGGTCGTTAGTTATCAGTATCTTCAGTCATTAGTTATCTTCAGAGATACCAGACAGAGAAGGAGGTAACTCCTGTTTGCAGTACAGTTTAAATTTGGGGTTGTGTTGCTCTGTGAGGGCAGTTTTTGTGTGAATCCCATGTGCAGGGTGCTGCTGAGGACTGCAGAGAAGCTGTGAAGCTCCTCCTCTTTGAGTTCAGAAGTTTGTGGGGATTTTTTTGTGTAAGGTGGTATCCTGTCCCATGCTTCCCTGAATTTTCTAATGCCTTATCTACAGAAATAATGTTTATTTGATTATCTCTTTCTTATGTGTTCATTTCTCATAAGAATGTGAAGTTGTTGTTAAAACCTTGGTTATTTTGCCTCGTGTTTAACAGCCACAGGGTGTGCACCATTAATGTGCATCTCACAGTCTCTATCATGGGTTAGGAATGGCAGCTGAACAAAGTTTTACAGCATTCTAAGGATTTCTCTGGAAATGAAGTGCTCAGTTTGTCATTGTGCCTTCCTTGGCTTTCTTTAATTTATAGGTGCTGCTGGTTTTAACAATGCTGAGAGACTACAGTGTCCAAGCACTTGCTTTGTCAGTTGGTCATAATCTCACAATTTCTAATTTATACATTATTCAGAATTACAGCAGAATTTGATGCAGACTTGGTTACAGATGATGTGCTCTTCATCACCATGTCCTTTGGTTGTTTCTATCAACTTTATGGGGTGATTTGTTTTTTCCCCTGGGTGGCAGGCCTTAAGTAGCTGATGAATGATGTAAAGGTGTGTTTTCAATCACAGGCTCTCCAATTGCCTATTTAGAACTGCGTGCATGGCTCTGATAATGAAGTTTAGTCACTTACTCAGCAGACTTACTTGTTTTGCACACTATTCTGGCCCTCGTTTGGATGATTTATGTAACTATAAGGCACAAATTGCTTGCTTGCAGAAACAAAAATTCTTGATTGTACTCTGTTAGAACCCTTTTGATGGTAGGGAATTGCTTTTGGAAGATTGTCATCTTTTATTTATCATTTACTGCAACTCCGTCAGTACGGGGAAAGGCAGAATACTAGACAGGAGTGATACAAACCCAAGCTTTCAAGTACTGTTTGTTGACGTGTGATGAATAGAGCACATAATTTTTCCTTTCATGACTCACTTTTTCTTCAAAAATTGGGAAGATAAACCCTTTGGAGCTTGTTCCAAAGTGGATGTGTGTTCATCCGCACCAGAGCCTTGTTAAAGGCAGAGGCTTGGAGTCAGTAATGCTGAGTTCTGTTTTGTTTTTCCAAGTAGCTGTCGGTGCGATTAGCTGAGCACATAAAACACAGCTGTAATATTGCAGAATAGAAAAATTGCAGTTTTATGGCTGTGGGTGCACTTGGCACAGGTCGTTTTAAGCTTTGATACAGGTATACTCAGTGTGTGTGCACCTGTGCCTGGATCAGTGTGCATTAACTCATGTTGGTGTGGGAATCGTGGGCATTAGGTTTAGTTTCTTTTCAGTGGCAGTAATATTCTTTTTATGTTTCTAGTTTAACCATCAAGAGCAATTCATTAAAACAAATAGCGTAAGATTCAAGATACAAGGATTTTCTAATGCAGATTAATAGTAACTCTTGTTTCTAACAGATGTATTTAATGGGCCCCGCGATAACAGACAGGCACAAGGTATAAAATAAAATATAAATTGAGTAAATGAACTCTGGGTTTTCATTTAAGAACCTGTGATGAACCACTTTGTATCATTTACCATCAATGATGTACCTTTACAGCAGTCGTTAGTACCATGGGAGAGGAAAAGCTAAAATCAGGGGCACAATATTAACCAAAAGTGTGTAATTCTTTGAGGATTCCTGACAATATGGTCTTTAGCAAAGGCAAAATTATGTATTTGACATTATTATCTTGCATTCCTCATTGAATTAGTTGATTCTGTTAAACTACAGTAAAGCAAAAGATGCAACACATGGCAAACTTTATACATTGTGTTCCTATATGTGTGAGGCATACTGTCTTTTATATGTTATATATGAAATATATAGTCCCCCCACAAACTGATTTTATATCAAAATAGGCAATATTTGGTTTTGAAAATTGAATCAAATTCGTAAGAAATCCAACAAATGAGAACTTCAGAAGCTTCTGTATTTCAGCAACAAGAGCTTAGGAGACTTGAGGTTTTCAGAACCATCACTGAGCTCCTGCTGATGTATTCAGAAGAGAAAATTGAATTATTTTCTTGGAGAAGAGAATTGAGGCCTTACTTGATATTCGAAATTCAGAATGTGATAGCTTCACAATATCCTACAAGATGGTTTAAGGCAGAATTAGTATGCTGTCTGTGTTAAGGAAGAAAAATCTGAGCTAATAAAGGGGTAGAGATTTGGTTTAGATTTAGACTGATACAAATAGGCACCAATTAGAGCTTAGTGCCACAGGAGGATATAAAAGCATGAAGTTCTCAAAAAATGCCTTAGTTCTGGTGAAATTTTAAAAAAAGCTGTTTTGGGCATGAGAAGTGATAATTTACTTTGTAGCTGTGTTGGCATGGGTGGGTCAGAACAGCACCTTAACGCTTTACCCTCAGGGTGTTATTGAATATTTCTGCTTGCGCTGATTTTTAGTTTTGTGATGAGTCAACAATCCCTTGTGTAAGATTTCCCTTGTGTAACTCAGTGCTTCACGTTAACACGTGCCTTTCATTGCCCATGAGGTGGAACCAAGGCTGAGAGAGAAAAGAAATATTAACTGCAATTTTCATGAGAAGAATAGGTGATACATAAACTTCCATGCCCGTGAGGGCATCTCTGTGAAATCTGGGGTTGTTTTTACCTTCTTGTGCCACACCTGTCATCCAAAAGCTCCCATATCTGCAAAGTAAGGATGTGTTTTTTCTGTGGAATGCTGGAGGCTCAGGTGCCTTTTTGTATATATTTTATACTTTTCCTAGCCACAAAACAATTTTTCAGGATCTGTAGGATCCAGTGCCAGCAAGATCTGTAGCTGCAGTGGTTAAACCTCAGGTTCTCTCTTTCCTTTTTTTTGTAGTGGCTATAATATATATAGTGCCACTTGGATTAAGAGCTGTCCAGAGAGTATCATTAGGCTTAATGTGTCAAATGATTCACCATCAAAAGCAGAGCAAGTCCTCTTTAAAATGGCTCAAAATAGATTTTTGCAATTGGTAGGACTGAAAATATTTAAGCTGAAGAGGATTATTTGCTAGGTCCTCTGGAGCAGACAATGACCCCTTTGTAAAGGCTGCTTAGGCCTTGGGAATTGCTTATTGTGGTCTCTTTGACCAGAGGAAGAAACGGCTGAATTTTTGGGAAATAGTGATCTCATCAGTGTCATTATTGTAAAGCATAAAGGGGGACAGAAATGATACAAAGTCATGACTCACCAGAGTTTATAATCTACATGAGCTCAAGATCTGACCCAAAATAATTGCAAGACGCAAGTGTTATATTTGACCTTCTCATAGAAGAATCCCCAAGAGTGAAAGAATTTGCATTTAGGAATCATTTCAAAGTTCAGGAGATCTTGTAGAGAAGTATATAGGTCCCAGGGTAGCCTCTTTTCTCTCTCTGTTTTTTTTTTTTTTTTTTTTTTAATTACTGTGTTTAACCATAAAAGTGTCATGGGAAATGGCTCTTTGGGGAGGGATTTAACAATAATAAAAGTGGGGATTTATGTTGCTAACAATTGTTATTTTTCTTGATACTTGGAAGTCTTTTCTCTCTTTGTTTTTCCTTTTTGTTTTTTGCAGCACTAAATGCTATTACAGTGGCTCCTGAATTGTCATTTTGATTACACTAATTGAAACATCTACTGACAAACTAACCTTTAATATTAATGGCAAAAAAGGGATAAAGAAACATTTTTCCCGGCAGCAGAGCAGTTTTGCTTCTGTTACTGCCTACCTGGGTGTGTGTGATTGTCCTTGGTCCTGTTTCATCTTACAATACTCAAGCTTTGCCATTCCTGGACTGTGGAATGGCGTCCCATCAAATGAAGTCTCCCTCCGGAGATGAGCATATGGCTTGGATTTCACTGCTTCTCACTTGTTAGTCTTTGAGGTGTTGGTTGGGATTTTGCAAGTCACTGCAAACCAGTGTGTTTGTATCACACTGCTTTTTTTGATGGCCAGTAGTAAAAAATTGAGAGTATCTAGCCATGGCAACATTCACTCTGAGACTCTGTGGGAAAGATGCAATTCCCAAAAGCTTGCTGAGGGCTTTATTGGTTTGTGTTGCCCTAAGGCTGAATAATTGTAAGTGCTGAAGGCTTAGAAACACTTTAGGGAAGAAACTGGAATGTTTCCTCCATTTGGGGGGTAAGAGTGACTCTGCCTCTAGCATCAGTGCTTTAGTACATGGGGTACTCTGCTCTCCTTCTTACAGGCACTTTGAATGTTTCTGAAGGTTTCCTGCGTAAGGGAGTAATTGAGGTTTGGAGGTGGTGTTGTGGAAAGGTCTCTTGGGCTGCTGAGGAGGACTGAGGTGCTTGGGCATGAGCTCTGTGCCTGCAAACTCTGCCTCTTGGTTTGGTTTCTTCACTGCTGCCTGTTGGGGTGGATTTGCAGCCCTAACAAGACAGCAAAGAGCATGGGAATGCAGAGATACAGCAACATGTTCCTCCACAAAGGCTTTGAACCCTCCATCATGAAACATGTGCTTTGTTAGAATTTGATGCCCTGAGCCTGGCAGGACATGAACGTTTTTGCTTTCTGAGTAATTTGCCCTAAAGACTTGGGGCCATTTGGACAAGCAACAGTAATATTGTTGAAAGGCTCTGGCAGAATGCTTCTTCGTTGCTCTCCCTCCTGTGGCTACACAGCTTGTTGCTTTCCACAAGCAGAGTTTCCCAGGAATGCTTGTCACTTGAGTTTGGGCAGCCTTTCCCCCTGAGTAGTGCCTGGTGTTTTCCACTAAGTTAATTGCATATTAGATAGCTTGCTCTATCCAGGGATTTGTAGTTCCAGTTTATGTTTGAATCTTGGTTGGAACTTTGAGTCAAGCATTTGGTGGGATTCCTTCTTGCATCCTTTTGTTTTGATAACGAAACTAGGAAGTTGTGGCAGTGTGTACACACCTTACTACTGTCACAGGGTAATGCTTTGGAAGAGCTGAAGGAAATTGGTGTCAGGTATTTATGGACAAGTGAGCCCTCAAACATTGTGAAACGTTTGCCAATTGCTGGCAAAAATGTCAAAAAGGCAGAAGCAACCATTAGTTTAACTGTTCCGTGCAGGTATCTATCCGTGCTTGTTATACATCACAGCACCTGAGATGCTGAGTGATCCATCCTGGAGCATTCATCATCAAGGAAAAATTACAGAGCCCCTTAAAATCTCCTCAGGGTAATTAATACAAGAGAGAACCTTGTAGCCATCAATAATCCTTAAGGGGCGCTGGGGGGAGCTCGGTCTCTCGGATCATAACTGGTGCTGCTGTGAAGGGGAACTGGGTGGGAATTGATAGGCTGCCATGGACAGCTGCCTGCTGATGTGTGCTGCCATACTGGCAATGGATTGAAACCCCAAAGACGAAAAAATAAGTTGCCTGGTTGTTGAAATTCTTTGAGGATCTCGCTGCTTCTGAGGAATTTGGGGCTTACATTTTCAAATCCATGCCCCACTCCATTGGGGTTGGATGTGCATGGTGGTATATTCCGCAGGACTTTGGTATCTACAGTCCCTTTATCCCCACTGCCTCTGCTGCCCCCCAGCTGGTTCTGAAGCGTTTGAAAACTGCCAATTAGTGCTCAACTGCCTTTTTCTTTTTGTTTTGGTGGTGTGGTTTGATTTGGTTTTTCTGTGTTTTAATTCTGCACTGAGCCTGTTCTGGATAATGGGTAGATCCCAACACACAATCCTGAAAATTGTTTTTATCCTAGTGGGTGCAATCATGATAAGTAACTCCAGCCTAGAGGGAATGTTCTTATTCTCAGTTTTGGTGGGATTGTTCTTATTTTCCTTTGTCTTTCTTTTTTTTTTTTTTTTGTTTGTTTGTTTTGGGCTCATTTTTAAAATCATAACTATTCTATCTAAAATATTAACACCAACCCTAAACCAAATTGATAATAAAAATCCCAAACAAGATCAAACGACATAAATAAGAGCAAAAGTGATCTAGCATCAGATATTGTCCTTTTGGATACATTTGAGCTCATCTGAAATCATACCCGGGGGACATATCAATCCAAAGCAAGCTCATCACAGTTATTGGCTACATAAACATGAAATACCATGTGAATCACAGGAATTAAATGGTCATGAAATCCGTGCTCATCCACTTTGTCTTGGTTTGTAAATATCAAGTAGATGTTGAATAATAGACTTGAAGAAATCACATTTTTGAGTTAGAAACTCAGAAGGCATTAGCAACATTTTGAAATTCAGTGCTTTATGTAAGCACAGTGAGATCGAGCAGGGTAGGGGAAAAAATCAAAACCATTGAAAGGCACGCAACTGGGTAACTCAATAAGCCGCGTGTGTAGGGCATTCCACCCAGCGGGACTTCAACTTTGCGAGCTGGGCCGGCCGGCTCCGTGCTGGAGAGCCGTCCCCCGGCCCACCCCACGCCATTGACATGCATAGCTGGCCTGGTAGGTGTAAAAATAGCCGGGCAGCGCCTGAATTGGACATGGTCACCGAGCGCTGCCCGCAGTTGCTGGGGTTTCGGGTTCTCTGGGACACAGGACGGCTTGGGGAAGGGAGCCCGGGGCGAGCGGCCGGGCAGCGGAGCGCAGGCGGGACCCTCCTCCTGGCCGGTCGGTCCCTTGTCCTTGGGAAGCGCCGGGCACCCGCTGCGGTGCGAGGGCCGTCCCCCTGCTCGGAGGGAGCAGAGGAACTGATATGGGCAATGCACCGATTTGCCAGGCTTGTCATTCAGAGAAGGGCTTAAGGACACAAGGGAACATACAGGATTTGGATAAAACTCCTGATTATTATGGATACAACAGCGAAGAAAGTAAAGAGCCTGAAGCCCTGGTAAGTTTTGGCTGAAGAAAACAGGAATCACAGGGAGAAATTCAGATGAGGGTAGTGCATGTTGCAAAGGATCTCTTTGCTCAGAACTTCACTGGATAGTTTGCAATACTGAGGGATCTGCTAAACGTGTCCATGCTGAAGTTTTGCTTTGCTGCCCTGACTGTAGTTAAAAAGCAGCTGTTGCTGATTTATGCAGTGGCTTCAAAGCATTGTCAGCTGCCAGAAGGTTTAGGTATGTGCGGAGACAACCCCGTGGGTGAAACAAGCCCTCCAATGAATGGATGTTAGCCAGTTACCCTGGTTTGCACAACTGCTGGGATTGTTCCTGTATTGATCATTCTCCAATCTTGAACTCAGTAGCTGACTTTTGAGCTGCTCTCTGCCCAGTACATGACATTGTTTTCTGTGTGCAGTCGAGACAGAGCCACACAGATCCTAATGCAGATGAGGGTTACAGTGAGTGGGACCAGGCACAGCCAAGGGGGTCATGCTCATGGCAGTAATGTCAGCATTTGTGCTGCAAATCAGAAGAAAAATCATTAAGATGAGAGTACTTGTATACTGTCTACAGCAAATGAAGTATCTCTTCTCTCTTTTTTTCCTTTATTTCTAATCCCGCTTGAGAAATTCATTAAGTGGCTATTTCATTCAAAATTGGCAGTGGAATTATATTGTGTCAAAACTTCTGGCAGAACAAGAAGATCAGTAAACCTTCAGTGTCAGTATATCCAAAATCTTGTGTTCTCTACAACTGATGTATACTAAAATGGGTCTCAGTTCCACCTGATGCTCTGCACATGCCTCAGTTACTGCAGTGCAGCATAGAGGAGTAGGTGAGCTGAGGTGCAGTGTTTGTAGGGGAAGAGGAGAGGAGGCACTCTGAGGCACTCCCAGCAGCAGCCCACAAGGAGTTCTGCACTGTCCTAGAAAACACTTTTGATGCTGTCTTGGCTTTCTGGTGGGACATTTTTTTGGCTGGATTTTTCTGACCAGTTTTATGTTGTACTTCACTGACAACACAGCTGGACCTGTTCTTCATAGAATCACAAAATGGTTTGGGTTGGAAGGGACCTTAAAGATCATCTAGTTCCAAACCCTCTGAAATAAAACTTTCCTCAGGCTAAAACATGAAAGTAACCTATGTCTTTGAGCATGCAGACAGGGATTTTTTCTCCTACCAAGGAGTTTTTGGTTGAATTAACAAATAATCTCCAGTGTTTGTGATGGGAAACACGCAGTCAGGGGGAGGGACAGTGGGACTCCTTGGGCTGTGGGGAAGCACGGGCCTGCTTCCATTGCCGAGGGTGGTTTCACCGGGCATTAGAGGATCTCTCTCCAGGTGGTTGCCCTGAAGCTGTTAGCAAAGGTATGGAGGCCCCTGTGACACAAATAAGCAAACTGCAAGAGCTCTCCCAGCACGTCCAGTCTCCGAGCTGCCCTTTGGCATAAGGTCAGGCCTCAGAGGAGGCAGGAGTGAGCAGCATGTGATCTTTGAGATTTCTTTTCCTTTTTATTTTTCTGGATACTTTTCATTCAGCCTACGCAGCTTTTCATAGCAGCCAGAGATCAGGCACTTTGATAATGTCTTTGATGTGTTCAATCATAAGATCTTGGCTTTATATGACTCTGGTAGGGACTGGCCGAGTTTCTTTAGAGTGTCTTTATTGATTCAGGTTTGCAGTGCTTGGGAGATTACAAAGGAAAATTCCTGTATTTCCCTAAGAGGGTTTGCAGTCTCTTGTCATCCTTATGATTCCATACAAAAAAAAGTTAAAAGAAAAAGAGGTGTCTCTAAATTAGAAATGTCAGCAAAGTTTTGTTCTGCAGGGAGAAATTACATATCTATTTTTTCCCCCAGACAGGAATACAGTGTCCAGCACAATACCCTGTTGGCTGTAAGTTTCCTCTGCCTTTATGTAACTGTGGCCATGCTCCCTGTCTTGTCTTATTAAAGAGTTGCCACATCAAGCTGAATATGATGACTCCAGGAGTCTTGTAGCAGATACGAGGTTTGGAACAATTCAGCTGATACTCAGCCAATTCAGATGACAAAATTGCTTTGCTAATCTAATCTTTTCTAAACTAAGAATCAAATGCAGTCTGCTGCTTCAGGACCAGGTATTTCAGACTGCCTGGGACAGACTGCTCTCTGAGTTCCGGCAGAGGATTGTCCCAGACTCCTACTGCAGCACTCGTAGGAGTTTTTCCTCCCTGCTCAAGGCAGTGGATTTGGCAATGTAGACTTTTACATCATCGTTGCTTTTCTACAGGTGAAGTCAGGTGAAACTGGTTCTTCTCTCTGCTGGCCAGAGCTGAATTGTTTAAAAATCAAGGCCCAGGATTACAAGACTCTTCATTTACTACTTTGAGTGTTCCTTTTACCTTTCTGTACGAGTAAGATCTCTGCAATGAGTTTTGCTGAATTAGAAACTGCTGTAACACCCATTTGACTGCATCTATTTTAGTCCATCTCAAAGCAACATGGGATCATTTTTTCTGTTTTATGGAAGCAGTACTTTTGAATCAATGGGCGATCGGTTAATGGTGTTTAGGTGGGTAAAGCAGTTTGACTCTTTAGCATCAATGGTATTAGTATATTTTCTTTTACTAGGAAATGTCACTTTGGGCATAGGGAATGAAAAATGGAGAGTGATAGAATTATCTGTCAACAGTCTGTCATAAACTTCACTTGCAGCCTGGATTTTTGTTAAGCCTGGTTATTATCTTCTAGATAACATTTGGAATGGCATCCTAATTCTTTCTAGAGGTGTTCTAGCATTATTTACCTCTATTTATGAGCATCATCAGTAATGGAAACTTGCCATGGAAACCACTTAGATGCCTGCCAAGTTCTACAGTTGTTACCAACACCTCATCATCTCAATATATGGTATCCAGAGGATCCTAAATATTTTTCCTTCCTTTAATACTATTCAGTTCCCATAGAGCAACTCTTGGTTCCGTATCAGTATTTAAGAGACTTGAATAAATGGGTGTTAACTAGGAGAACCAAGACTAATCATGTGGCTCTTCTGAACATATCCCAAATCCTTACTGCTTCAGGAAATGGCTAAATGATCCTTTCTCTCAAATTTCAGCACAAGAAATGTTCCCATTAAACAACAGGATTATACATTTCTATTTTTTTAGAATATTGAAGATTTTTCTAGTTTTTAGGATTAATCCAAATATAAAATCATTCATTCTTGAAACCCAAATCCTTTGGGGTTTAGTTTGTTGTTTTTCAGGGTGGTTTGGTTTTTTTTTTTTTCTCTCTTTATTATTTTTTTAAATACATAGATTGTTTTCCAGGTACTTCTGAGAATATGTTTTTTAGACTCATGCTGATGATCATTCTCGGACACCCACACATAGTTTCAAAGCTGGGATTTATACCAAAAAGTTTGGTTTTTGAGAAGATGAATAGCCCAGGGGAATAACAGGGATTATACATGCTTGAAGTTCAGCTAGTATTGATGTGCTGTCCTGGATGAGAACCGTGACAACTGATGTTGTTTTATATTGTAAAATCAATATGGATTAAAATAACTTGTATCATTTCAAGTACTGCTTTTGGAAGGGATGTGCAGCTGGGGAAAGGACTTTTATTTCATTCTTTTCCACAGAAAACTATGCACTTTTGCCTCAGTTCTCACAAATCCGCCATTGACACAGTACAAGCAGCAGCCAGGCCAGTATGGCAAGTTAATGAATGGAGTGGGAGAACTCCTACGGATGTCTGAGGCAGCTAAGGATCACAGAAGGTTTATAGAGGGCATTTGCTGCTTCGCTCAAGGAAGGGGTGACTTCACATCAGTTTTCTCTTCCTCTTCTGCTGCTACTGTATTTGCCAATATTGGCCCAAATTCAGGAACGCACTGAAGTGTGTGTTTAAACCCTCCTTCAGCAAAATAACTTAAATCTGTTTAGTTTGAGATCCGTTAGACTTAAAGACGTGGTAAAAATTAAGCATAGTTTAAAGTGGTTTGCCAGAATATCCCTTTATTCTTCTCCTGGTTAAAAACAAAGCCAAACTAATCAGGCATTTGTGCACTCCAGCAGAGAGAAAAGAGTGGCTGGATGGTATCTTACAGGCTCTGGAATTTCATGGAGTTGGCAAAAGAGTCAAAGGTGTCAAAATACAACAACCAGCCTAAAATGAAAGCCATTCCCTATTAACAATTGAGAATTTTCCCATCACTATCAAAAGATGGGATAGGTGGAGCCTGGCTTTTCCGTTAGTAAAAATTACAAGGCTCCATCAGCATTAATAATTGTTCAGTTGTGTCTTTTTGGAGCAATCTTGGAGCAGGAGCTGGTGTTCAGGTAAGGCTGTTACCTGGGCAGTCTTCTCCTCCTTATGTTGCTCAAAAATACGTTTGTTGGGATAATGTAGCAGCAATAAAAAACCTCCTAAATTTCAAATGCAGCTTTCTGAGAACAGTCTCATAGAAAGATATGAAACTACCACAGAACTGTTTTATGCCAATACTGAAATTACTGAAAGTTAATGAAAATATGTTGGACTTAAAATGCATTTTTTATTTATAATGTGCGTAAATCATAAATCACTTAACCTAGTTTATTTTCTGAGCTTCTTTTTTGCCATACTTCTTTCCATCTCCAGTCATACCAATGAAATTCATTTCTTGAGGACACTCTAAATCTTGAATCTTGCTGCATGCTGCATCTCCTTTGGGTTGCAGCCTCTTTGTCTGACACAGGAAGGCTTTTACCAATATGTATAATAAATGCAAACAGCATTACCCTTCCCACCTGCTCTGGCAATGCGTAATGTACGCCCCCACACATCCCTTGGCAGAGCTAATGAGAGAATATTCATTCTGAGGAACACAGGATATACTGAAAGGGTCACTTTGGAATCTGGTCAACGCTATCCCAGGTTTCTGGGTCAGGGAATAATATGCTGTGTTTAAAAATGTTTTGGTTTAAAATCAAGGATTGTTTTAATCCTGGGTCGTGTGCAGTGTGTAGCACAAAAGCTTTCTTTGTTCTTGTACCTCTTTCACCGTCTTGTTACTACCAAATATTTTTTGATGAAAATATCAACAGTCTTCATGCCAAAGTGTGGGCCCATGTCCACAACGTCTGCAGCCGTGTGGTGAGGGCACCTCCAGCCACAGCTCCAGCGTTGTTCTACCATTAATTGGCGTAAGTACTTGAAGGCACCTTAAATTATTCAGGTTCATAATATGTACTTCAAAGAATTTTTTTTTTTTTATGATTTATGACCATCAATATCAATCTAGAGAGACATTTAAAAATAATTACTAGATGCTATTAGCTCCATCTTGGCAGAGAATATTTAACTTGCTAGTGATCTCTTACCTCTGAAAGCTTATTTTCCTCTTCACATGTCACAAATCCTGGGATTCTTCTTGTTGTAACAAATGTTAGTTTATTGTAAGGTCAGTTGTGCCTTTTTCCTGGATAAGAACTTGCTCTATGTTATGAGAACAAGATGTTTGTTTAGTGAAAACTGCTATCTTAGAATGGTGGGCTTTTCAGTTCAACTATTCATGAACGAATTCTATACAACCAAAGGTACACAGCAGGATGAATCTGTCTGAAGTGTCTGTACATGGATGAATGGGAAAAGCTGAGTGATAAAAATACTTGTTTTGATATTGAAATAAGAAAATTTAGCCCATTGTTCTTCCAGGAATTTAGATACTGAAATTTCTTTAGAATCTGTGATTTAATCTGTCTTCCTTCATCGCTCCCAGTAAATGAATGGGATGAAAACATACATTTTTATGGGCAAAGGAAGTGGCTTTGAAAGCAAAGCACTGTTGTATTTCTTTTCTTTCAGAAGATGAATGTTATTTCATTAAGGGCTGGGAAAATATGTTTCCATTATAGCTGTTATTATCTCATTTAAGTCATTTATCAGTGTTAGATTACTGAGCCTGTGCCATTGCAAGTGGAATATTTAGCTCTCATTATGGCATGTATATCAGAACTGCAGGCTCAGACTCTGCTCTGGGAGTTTAATTAAAAGCAAAAAATATAAAAAAAAGTTGCCTCTTTGCAGTCACTGCTGCGTCTTCTAGTGTGATGCCCTTTGGAGATCAGCAGCTCCTTCAGCTCAGTTGAAAAAAAAAAAAAATCAGTGTACAGTAGATAAAATGTGAGCCGCTGATAAACTCACTGGCAAGTTTTACAGAAAGTATTCCATGAGGAAAAGCATTATATTTGAATTCCCACCTTTGACATCCGAATGCTGGTATGGAAGAAGCTTCCTTAATGGGCAAAAATCCGTATGTGACAAGTGAGTTGGGTAGTGGTAACACCTGGTCTGTGCCACTTCTAGAGTTGCACCCAATTAAATGATGGCTGGTTGGAACAGATGGTTCCTGAAATCAGAGAATAACCAAGCCAACTGGGACAAGATTTAGTGGTTATCTCAAGGGTAGGAGCTTAAACTGACACTTTAGAAAGTAGGGAATTAAAAAAAAAAAAAAAAGAACAAAAAGTACCTGTTTGCATACCTGGTTTTTTTTCCGTTTGCATCTTTAAGTACTGAATAATGTCAAGAAGCCATGAAAACTTGAGTTTAGAAAGGCACATTTTTCCTTCTGCCATGAGCTGAATTCTCAACTCCAGGCATTCCCTGAATGTATTACCATCATGAGCCACCAGTAAATTAGGAGCTTCTTAATGAAGAAGAGTTCACAAGCTATCAGCATTTTGCTAATTATAGAAACAGCTGTTGGACAAGCAGTGCCTCACAACTCTGGAGTTTGTAAATGGCATTAACACTGTCACCTGCCCCTGCCATATTGACTAATTGTGGCTTAATGCTGGCTTTACCTGCAGTGAGAACACAGGATTCACTTTACCATCAAAGGTTTTTTAACTGATAGTGGTTTGATTTTTTTGATTCCATGTAAAGCAGGTTTTTCTCATGTCCTGATCAGGGACAATATCTTCAAAAGTTAGAGCTAAATACATTTTTCTCCATAAAATCAAAGCAGCACATCCCCAAGTCCATGCTTGAAAGGCAAGTCTGAAAGGGTTATTGCTACTCAGATATACACTGTAATACACAAACAAACCAAATAGGTTAAATTAAGGTGTAAACATACTGTTTGGTTATTAGACTTTATTTTTGAATTCTTTTTGACAGCATGCCATTAACAAAGAGTATTTAGAAATGTTCAGGAGCCCGTAGTGCTGGATTATGTTCTCTCACAGAGATATTTGTGATTTTGGACAGACTGGGGTCGTTCAACTTACTTGGAGGGGAAAAAAACCCAAATCCAACCTGCAGGAATAGTTTTTCTATAGACATGATTTAAGACAAATATTTACATGGTTTTGATAATGTTATAATGAAAGCTATCCTTTGAGAACTGAAGCCGTCTACTCCCCCAGTCTTTCCTTCTTGTGCATGAAGCTGGTTTTCACTAGCAAATTTGAATATTTGGAGAAATTTTGATGGGTTTGGTACAGCATATGATTTGAAGATTTATTTTTGCACTTCTTTCTGAAATGTCTTTGAGAAACAGCATGTGCTGTGTGCAATAGGTGATGTGGTACGTAATGGGGCAGGAAGGACAACCAGAGTGGGGACAGAGGAACCAAAAGGGAAGGTCTGACTATTGGATTAAAATACTAATTTCTGTGTATGATTTAATTACTGAGATTCCCTGAGATATTTGTTTCAAATTCAGGTTAAATTGCAGCACTGCAATTAGCAAGAAAGAAGTAGAACCTACTATATATTCAGATAGTCACTTGATCATTTCTTGTATTTTCTTATGCAACATCTGACAGCTAGGTACTTAAATGTTTGTATTCATGCTTTAAGTGTACTTAAGCTTACATTGGTTTTTTGCATGTTGTAATTTATTTGTTCCTAGTGGTCTGCAAGTTCTTATTTCTACCTGGAATTATCTATGCTCAGTCAAAAATTCCTAAGGAAAGTTAGGAGATCTTTACGAGGCCAAATAAGACCAAATATTCCTCAAAAGTCATGGCATGGTTTAGGAATGAACCTTCAACATGGTCAAGTCCCATCCTGCTGCCACAAGCAGGAACACCTTCCACTATCCCAGGTTGCTCTAAGCCCCATCCAACCTGGCTTTGCACATTTCCTGGAATGGGGTAGCTGCTGCTTCTCTGAGCAACCTCTGCCAGGGCCTCCACCCTCACAGGGAACAGTATCTTCTATTATCTAATATAAATTTACCTTTATATCTGTATCATGTACTAGAATTGCGTTGCAAACATAATTTTTTTTAAAAGTGGTTATCAAGGACTTGTAGTGCTCTGTCACTGTATATGTATTGAGAGCAGTGCATTAGAAAAAGCTGGTTAAGTCCACAGATGGTGAATTCATCCCATACTATAAAATACCAGATCAGTATTTTCTAATCCCTCATACCATGTTCTTATATCGTATTTATAATGTATTGGTTTGATTGCCCGACCTTAGTGGCTGCATGTAGACAATCTGAACTTTAATTCTGCCTGACGGAGCTGAGGGTGGTGGACAGAGCTGCCAGCTGAGACTTTGCACATTAACATGTCAGCTTTGGGGCTTCCCAGATTACAGGGCTCTCATTTCCTCATGCTCACACATAGTGCTGCTTAAGGCAAACTCTTCTCCTGTAAACCTTTCCTTTCCTCACTGGTGGAGTGTTTGCTTTTGAGCATGATCTGCTTACATGTATAAAGCTCCTAAGAAAACCCCTCAGGGGTGTGTGCTTAGGAAGAGGGGATGTGATAAATACCATATGGTGCACGGGACTCTGGCTCTCTGTGTTTTTGTCGTCTTTCTTGTAAAGGAAGCGCTTTAAAATGACAGTTTGTTAGCGGTTTGTCTTCACCAGTCGCCAAACTATAAAGACCGATATGGTGTTTTCTCTGTTACTGAGAAACAGTGGTGGGGGGGGAGCTGTGAGGGGTCGTGAGGGACTATGAGGGGCTCTGAGGGCCATGAAAGGACCGTGAGGGGCTCT
Organism: Monarcha castaneiventris obscurior; assembly: GCA_026261815.1. Taxonomy (NCBI): domain Eukaryota; kingdom Metazoa; phylum Chordata; class Aves; order Passeriformes; family Monarchidae; genus Monarcha; species Monarcha castaneiventris. The sequence goes on from JAMPIT010000622.1 coordinate 1,752,283, forward strand.
GAGGGCCATGAAAGGACCGTGAGGGGCTCTAAAGGGCCATGACAAACTGTGAGGGGCTCTGAGGGCCATGAAAGGACCGTGAGGGGCTCTGAGGGACTGTGAGTGGCTCTAAAGGGCCATGAGGCGTTGTGAGGCTGTGAGGGGCTATGAGGGTCGTGAGGAGCTCTTAAAGGGCTATGAGGGCTGTGAAGGGCTCTGAGGGCCGTGAGGGGCTCTAAAGGGCCATGACGAACCGTGAGGGGCTCTGAGGGACTGTGAGTGGCTCTGAAGGGCCATGAGGGGTTGTGAGGCTGTGAGGGGCTATGAGGGCGCCATGAGGGCCGTGAGGGGCTCTGAGGGGCTCTAAAGGGCCATGACAGACCGTGAGGGGCTCTGAGGCCCATGAAAGGACCATGAGGGGCTCTGAGGGACTGTGAGTGGCTCTAAAGGGCCATGAGGGGTTGTGAGGCTGTGAGGGGCTATGAGGGCCGTGAGGAGCTCTTAAAGGGCTATGAGGGCTGTGAAGGGCTCTGAGGGCCGTGAGGGGCTCTAAAGGGCCATGATGGACCGTGAGTGGCTCTGAGGGCCATGAAAGGACCGTGAGGGGCTCTAAAGGGCCATGACAAACCGTGAGGGGCTCTGAGGGACTGTGAGTGGCTCTAAAGGGCCATGAGGGGTTGTGAGGCTGTGAGGGGCTTTGAGCGCCATGAGGGCCGTGAGGAGCTCTTAAAGGGCTCTGAGGGCTGTGAAGGGCTCTGAGGGCCGTGAGGGGCTCTAAAGGGCCATGATGGACCGTGAGGGGCTCTGAGGGCCATGAAAGGACCGTGAGGGGCTCTAAAGGGCCATGACAAACCGTGAGGGGCTCTGAGGGACTGTGAGTGGCTCTAAAGGGCCATGAGGGGTTGTGAGGCTGTGAGGGGCTTTGAGCGCCATGAGGGCCGTGAGGAGCTCTTAAAGGGCTCTGAGGGCTGTGAAGGGCTCTGAGGGCCGTGAGGGGCTCTAAAGGGCCATGATGGACCGTGAGGGGCTCTGAGGGCCATGAAAGGACCGTGAGGGGCTCTAAAGGGCCATGACAAACCGTGAGGGGCTCTGAGGGACTGTGAGTGGCTCTAAAGGGCCATGAGGGGTTGTGAGGCTGTGAGGGGCTTTGAGCGCCATGAGGGCCGTGAGGAGCTCTTAAAGGGCTCTGAGGGCTGTGAAGGGCTGTGAGGGGCTCTAAAGGGCCATGAAGGGACCATGAGGGTTTCTAAAGGTCTGTGAGGGTCCCTAAAGGGCCCTGAGAGGTCATGAGGGGCTCTGAGGGACTGTGAGGGGTTCTGGAGGCCGTGAGGGGCTCTGAGGGCCATGAGGGCCTCTGAGGGGTTGTGAGGGGCTCTGAGGACTGCAGGGAGCTGCGAATAAGAAAATTTTGCAAGAGATTGCGGAATCCATTGGAAAAGCCCACAGATCCAAATTCATTGTCTTCTAGCATGGTAAGACTACAGAAAACTTCTGCTGTTGTTCACTGAGGGGATTTTTGTCAAAATGGATTTGAAGTTTTAGTGTGCTAAAACGAGTAAATGTCTGAGACAGTTGTGCTGACAAAAATGCTTTTAAAAAGCATTAAAAGAATGGGGAAAAGAACAAACTAGTGACAACCTACTGAAAAATTAGGTTTGACAAACTGGGAAAGAAAATAGATCTGAGTACTCCCTATTCTAAGGCTTCTAAGCCTTGTAACATGGTGCTGAATATTTAAAATATTTTGTGGAGCCAGTCTCTGGTATTTGTATGGGAATTTATATATGAAGCATCTCAATTGCTGAATTACACTTAATGTAGATAAGAAGTTCATATTATGCATTATGATGGATATTCAGGTGTGTGGAAAAGTGTTTTGAAGTCACTTGAAGTGATGTACATTGCAGTCATTTGATTATGGGGTAACAAAATTATGAATCAAGGAAATGAGATCTACTTAGAAAGCACTGCTCGTGTCTTCTTAGCCAGAAACAAATGGAATACAGTTGTGTGGGCTTAGCTACAACCTGAACTTCCAGCAATAATGGAGATGTCAGCATATTTAGCCTTTTGTGTTATTCTGTGTGAAAGAAAAACAAGCAATGATTGATACATTCCCAAGAACCCAAAGCTGTAGGTGGTAATTTGTTGCATCGTTCTTTCTTAACCTTTTAAAAGTATAAAGCAGATGATTGTGGTTTTACCACGGTAAATTATTGTTGTAGTAGTAAAGCATGAAAAAAAGTGGGAGAAAAGAAGGTAAATTGTGTGTATTATTGAGGGCAAAGATGCTTGTCCCAACCAGAGCGTCTAGATTTACTGCTCATGCACTCAGATATTTGTTTTTGGTTAATATTTTTACCAAGATATTTGATTTTTTCCAAGGATATTTAAATATTAAAAGATAATTCGGTGTCTTTATGAGCACATCCTCATCCCAGGAAAGGGTGCGGTGTCAACAGTTACCTTTAGTCTTGAAAGGGAAATTTAAAGTTCTTGTTAAAATCTGCATGGGCATCCAACCTCATCCAAATGCTCCCCTGACTGAAGCCTGCACCTATCCCAAAGTTTGTCACTGTAAATTCCTGTGTTCCCTTGCCTTTCCTCTTGCTGCATGTTTAGAAAGATGGTCTGTTTTCGTAACAGTAAAAGACGTGGAAAATGTGCTGAAGTTTGCTGAAAGGAATTTAAAAGAGAATATTTTTGTCTTGGCATGTAGCACAGTTGTAAGAAGGATCGTTTTGATGACATCCATCTGTTGCAGATTAAAATAGGTTGGAATCGGGGATTGTGAAGTGAGTTAGTGCAGCATGATAAGCAGGGTGACTGAAATAAATGCATTGGAACGGATTGGACAACTGAATAAGTGGCTGGAAGTGGGAGGCTTTTAGGATATTCTCATCAAGTGGAAGAGTGGCTCTGCCCGGCGTTAGTGACAGGGAGGTGGGATTGGTTGAGAACAGGCTTGGCCGGGGGCGTTCCAGTGGAACGGCGAGTCCCAGTCCAAAGAAGTGCGGGCTGTCCTCTGGCTCTGGGCTCACACCCCCGCCAAGAGGCTCTTGTGCGTATTTCCCTGCTCCTTGCAGCCACTCCCACCCGATTGGTTTAACTGGGACAATTGCTGCTGTCCCGGTACACGTTCCCAAATGCTTGTTCTGTGTACTCAGTGCTTCTGCTGCACGGCTTGGGTTTGTGTCCTGGTCTCAGGTGTCTTAGTAGCCAATTTGGCTCCGTGGGGAAACATCCAGATCTGGGCTGGTTTCAAGCAGCCAATGTCATTTTGTGTCGCAGTCACAGACAAAGGCAAGAGGGCTGAGGCGTTCCGCACTCTGTTGCTTAACAGTACCTCCCACAAGCTGGCTGAAAAACGAAAGCATGTTTTTATAGGGTTTTTAAACTTTTGTTAAATGTATGAATGCAGGCAGTTCAGGGGTGGGAATATTTACAACGTGATCCTGGATTTAGATACTCAGCCTTGAGTACTTCATCCTCTTTGTTCTAAGGTTAGTTACATGTGCAGTGCTGCCCACTTTGCGCATATATATGTATCTAAAAATAATAGATCTGAATTTGTGAATCACATCTATACAAATCTATAAATAATGTACATAAAATACAGAAATAATATATAAAATTACATAGAAAAATAGATCATATACATATATATGATTCCCCAGAAAACGGTAGTTAGCAAGTTGATGCGTTTATTTTTCTCTTGTTGACAATATCAGTTACTATGATTTATGGTTGGTTTTTAATTTTTTTACAGTTCCTGCTAAATTTTGAATGCCAGCAATTATTGCTCTGTTTTGCTCACTTTGACAGGTCTGCAGTTCTTTTGTGCCATTATTGCCTAATTTAAATATGCTAATTAATGCAGCTATAATTCAAAGTCAGTTATTTCAGTTTTATCCTCCTGCAGCGTAAAATTTGGAAACCTTTCACCACTGATGAAGTTCCACTCCCGTTGAAGCAGGGGCTAATTGGAGAATTTTTTTTCTTCTCTTTTTACAGTCTGACAGCAATGCAAGCTTTCTCCGAGCTGCCAGAGCTGGCAATTTGGACAAAGTAGTGGAATACCTGAAAAGTGGAATAGACATTAACACCTGTAATCAGGTAAGGTATTTGAAGGACAGAAGTTTGCAGGAGTGAATTGTAAGAAACGTGGGCATTGTAGAAATACTATCTATCTCTTTATCCCACTGAATGTGTTGTGCTCAGCCCACGGGTTTTCCTTAGCCATCCCACGTGAAGCACCTGATCCCCTGAGAGCTCAGGTCTGTGAGTCTGAGGGTTCCCTTGCTATTTTTGTGAGATCTCAGGGGGGGTAGGTAAGCACTTGAGTAGGTGTAGTTGTAGCTGCCCAGGTAACTCGTGTCCAAGCAGATTAAAATCTTGTCACTCACCTGCATTGGCAGTGCAGCTCTGGTTACTCTTGGGTGGCTGAAGGGGTAGCCATGGGCTTTCACCTTGTTTCACAAAACTAAATGTGTTTTTATCACTGGTCAATAGTACCTACAACATAATATAAAAGGTACTTCAGTGTTGTGCTTAACACAGTGTCTCCCCTTTCAGGAAAGTTATTACTGCTGTAAAAATACACTGTTAAAGTTCCACCATTGACATGACTGTAATGTGATAGAAAGTTTTGGCTTGGCTCTTGGGTAGGTCTGTCATATAAATCCGATTACTTTGGCTTCATAGCTATGGGACCTACATTTGCAACATTTGTTTAAGTGACTAGAGCCATCAAATTTAATAAGACTCTAACTGTGACTTAAAATAAATATGCAAATAAGTGTCTGCCTCAGTTCTGAGAAGTGTCTTGCCTTTCTAGTGAAATCACTGCTGTTTCTTTGATGGGGAATTTGACAGCTCAGGCTTTATGGTGCCCAGATTTCCCCTAAGTCTTAGCCAGATTTGATCGAAGTGACCACTAACCGGACAGTGGCTGTGCCCTTTGGAAGTCAAACCCCAGAACTGTGACCATTATTTCTTTTGGGGGGGAAAAAAGAGTAAATGGAAGAATACGAAGTGAAATAATCTGAAGTATTTGGAGCCATCACCTTCCCTGCTGAAGGAAAGCTGCAGATGAATAAAGTAAACATGTGTCAAATGGAAGCTAGGGCACAGGAGTGAGAGCGGGTCTGTTGGCTGTGCTAAAGAATTTAATGATGGGGAGGATAAGAGCTGGAGCTTTTCATGTTCTGCTTGTTGAGGACATATAGAAGGGTTGTTGTCTTACTCTCTGGGAGAAGGTTTCCTTCAAAAGACTTACTGTCAAGGAAAAACTTCTGGAGTTGTATGCGACATGACCTGGAAAACTTCAAGTTGCCCAGTTAGGAGAGAGTAAAGCTAGACTCAAGTTCTTATGTTCAAACAGATCCAGCAAGTTTTCCATCTTTATTATAAGCACCACTATTAATAAAGAGATTCACCACCAGGACAGAGCACAGTTAATATGGTAATTACTTAGGAACATTACGAGTTTTTTTCCCAGCATTCATATTCTCTTGCTGGTTATGAGAGGAATATGACAAAGGTTGCTGCAGATTTATCTTCTGTGGAAAGTGCTTCCCACCTGCAGCTGGTGACAAAGCTCCTCTTGCACTGTGTAAGTGAGATCAGAGCTTTCACCATCCACTGAGCACAACGAAGCACTTCAGATTCCAGTTCTGGTGCCATATAAAATTGCTTATGGAGATTTTTGATAATGAAGACTCTCAGTGCTTCCACTGATTAAGCATCACTGGTGCATTGTAAATTTTATTGGGAGTGGGAGCAGACTCTCTCTGCTAGAGGTCAGGGAATATTGAGTAAGCCATTGCAGCTGCTACTGCAGCCCTCGAGTTACTGCTCCTCCTTCTCCTCCTCGGGGTTTGACAGGGGTGTCCCTGTCATTGTGTTCCACCTATCTAAGGGGAGAAGCAAACACAGTCTGTGCAAAATGCAGGGGTGTATTTCATTTTTAAGAGTGAGCTATCCCAATGCTCTTTTAAAAATGAAACCTTGTATGTGCAGGGTATTTTTTCTCAGAATAATGCTATTTTTAGACTAAATTCCATCTGAGAAAACCATGCATAATGTTAAATATAAGCTTTCCTGAATGGAGAGAACACCAGGAGATTCTTTCTTCCGTTTCAAAATTTTTTTTTCCACATCCTGGGTTTTCAGAGTGATATGTCTTTATAGATAATCAAAGTATTTTCCCAATGTAACTGTTGCCAAAATACAATGGAGCTTAATGTTTCTGGATATACTGAACACAGGGAGTAGTTAATAATACAGTTGTATAATTAATAATTAGATATTACTTAAATATGCTTCACTGAGTGCTACCTTCATTACAAGTTCACTTACTATGGAATTACTTTAATCTGAATTCAAGTACTGTCATCTATTCTGAAAATCATAAATCAGTTCTCTTTATTTCTGGAGAGAGTTAGAAATGTCGGGGGACAAAATTCCCCTGTTTTAAGAAGAGTACCTGAAAAAGATCCAATTCCTGGTATTTTATAGGATGGATAAGCAATAGTCATTGGAAATCTCTGATTCCTTTAAAGCTGTTTTTCCTATGTTACTAATGTAGCTTTTTAGGATGTGGTTATTGTTTCTAGTTAATGTATCAACAGAAAACAACTTGCTTCTGCATCATGTTCGAAATGTTGATTAGCAAAACAAACTTAAATCTTACACTGTGCATTTTGTGCAGCCCAAGGTTCCAGCAGGAGTTAGACCCCAAAGTCTGACCATTTTTAGAGTTCATCAGCTGCCTGCTGAATCTGAATTGGGGATCCAAAGGCAATAGAGAGTAACATTGCTCCATCTTGTCTTTGGAGACCTGTCAGTTTTCAGGGTGATGTCTTGGAAGGAAAAATGCAATGGGCGCTGTCATTTGCTTTGGAAAAGTCTTTTGCGTTCCTCCATGAAGTCTAATGCCTTGAGTAGAACAGGATTCAAATATTAGGTAGTTTTGGGGGCCTCCAGCTCCAAGGCTTTTTGAGTTTCTGTCAGTTTGGCTTTTGCTCTCGTTTTGTTGGCTTCCTTTTAATTTGACCGGTCTGTATTCTCTCAGTGACAGCGAGACAGAGCACTGCTGTTAATTACTCCCTTCCTCCTTCCCTCCAAACAGAAAGGCACTGCCTCTCCCAGCAGTGCCAGCTATAGTCCAAAGGAGCACTGTAGCATAATGAGGTCAGCAGCACCACATTTGATGTCACTCAGGGGGTTAATTCAATTTCTTGACTTCCTAGACTATAAAGCAACATAAAGGGAGAATTTTCATAACCTGATAATATTTTCCTTTTTTCCCACCGTCCACTTAATTTCTTTGTGATATTTTTAGGAAAAACTTCCACAAACCTTTGGACTTCAGAAAGCCATGCCCAGCTCTCTAATGTGCCCTTTCCCAAATCTTTCTTGAAAAGAGGTTGCCACATGTGCTTTTTACTTCCCCAAGAGATTTATTCAGAGGAGAGACTTTGCAGAGGCATCTATTAAAGAGAGAAAAGTATCGGAGTTTAACAAAGACTATGATACTGCTTTTTAGTTTCTGCCTCTGCTGGCAAAAGGAGTTAGCACCACCATACAGAGTTAGTCACAAAAGCTTTTTAGTTTTCATTGTGTTTTGAAGTTATGCTTTGCTATTGGGCTGTTACCATAGAATTTTTTCCCCGCTTTCTTTCCTCCATCTCTACCTTTTTCTGTCCTTTATCATCCTCACTGAGGTCTCACCAGCAGAAGGTGAGTGGATCTTTCTAGGACTGCCAGATTATTGTCTATACCTGTCACTTAGAGCTGAGCTTAGAGGGAAGGGTGTAAAAGCCCACGGAGCACTGACTTGGCTGATTTAAAATGTCCTTTGAGCTACAGGTTGCTCTGGTGCTCTGCCAAGACACTGCTTTTCCATGGTGTCAGTTTGCTCTGGCACAATAGGGTTAGGCGGGAATTGGAGAAGCTGTTGGATCTGGGTGTTGTCCCAGAAGGAGTAAATGGCACAGCGGGATTGATGCTGAACCAGGCATTGATGAAAGAGCTTCCATTCCATGAGGATCGCTCCATGAGGCAAATGAGTACAAAGGCAGAGGTAGCAGGGACTTCTTTGGGTGATTTCCAGAGAAGAGCAGTGATGGTGCCTGTCTTACAGGGAATAAGTGACTGACTTTGGACTGGCTTTAAAAAGGCTGGTCGTTTTTAGGACGTCCAAGAAATCCCTGGACTTTTCCAGTGTGGTGAAAATACCTGGGGTGGCACTGCAGAAGTCCTGTGAGCAGTCAGTGCTATGTGAACATGTTTGTAGCACTCCACAGGATACAAAGCATTGACGTCTCTGCCTCAGTGGTAGAGGAGAAGGAGAATTGAGGGAATCAGGCACTGCAAGGAAGCACTTGGAAACCAGAACCAGCTTGGAAGGCTTAGTATTATATTATTTTATGAGAGTTAAAATTACCAAGGAGTCTCCAAAAGAATGCCAGTTATGGCCTATGCAGGCTTTGTCCTTATGCTGCACAGTTTTCCTTAGCAGACAACTAATTTCACCCTCCCCAACTTTTTGGTGGGCATGGGAGAGAAAAAGGGACGTGTCAGAAACCTTTGTTGTTCTGAACTACAAAAATCCATTTGACAGGAACGGAGGAGTTGCATTGATTAAATCTGAGATTCCATCATCAGAAGCAGCAGGGATTAGCCATGTGGGCTGGGAAATAATTGCAGCGTTGGTTCTGATTAGGGAGAAACAGAACAAAAGTTGCTTTAAGGCTTCAGTTGTGCTGGCCCTCAGCATTTAAAGTGCAGGGCTTGCTACTGCTTACCCCAGCTTGCTTTATTTAAGGAATTATGGAATTTGAATGTCTACGGTGTTTTTTTTAAGCTAGAGTTTCTTCCTATAAGCTTTTTACTGTACCTCAACTATTAATTTTGCTCGTTTTAATGAATCGAAGAGAAGTCCTGTGTTGCAAAGAAACTCAAATCTGTGCAGCAGTATCAGCTTTCAGGTGCTTAATGTGGCATCAGCAGGTATGTGTGTTAGAGGTAAGAATACAAGTATTTTAAGAGATTAAGCACTGGGACAAGCCTTGCTCTCTCCATATTTTGGCACACGGTAAACTAAAACAGAAGCTTATCCTCATCCTTTTGCATTCAGAGGTATTTATGGGCCATGAATTTTGCCATTTCTCTGCTGTTTGTGGACTTCAGTTTGTTCGCAAAGAGTGAAGAAGGTTAATAAAGTGTCACAGCAATACATGAGCTGTGTACACTGTGAGGAGGACAAGCTGCCCTTCATATTCCCATGGAAAGTGTTCATGACAGAATCTGTCAGATCAGATACGAGAACAGATCTTTGTTCTTAAACAGTGAGGAGAACACTGTGTTTCCCGACAAAATACTATTTCAAAGCTCTCAGCCACTGTAGGTAGTAATTAATCTCAGCTGAGATTAAAAACCAAGAAAGATCAGAGCTTTCTGAAACATGTTCAGCCTGCAAAATACTCCCTGACATGTGCAGTATTCTTCATCCTGGTGATTACGGTCAACCTCACCACATATTTTTGGCTAAGGATTTATCCTTGACCGGGGCATAGCACTACTGCTGCCCCTGGGCTCTGCAGCTCCATAGTAAGTGTGTTTCCTCTGGAATAAGGATGTTCTGGTTGCTGCAGCTTTTCCCACATAATGGGGTTGAAACTACATTTCTCATTAACATTTCCTAACTACCAGGCTGCAGAAGGGTGTTCTGCTGCTTTTGGCAGCCTGTGACTATGGCCTTTCTTTAGTTCCTTTGCTTTTCTCATAGTTCCACTTCAATTTGACCACAAAATCTGCCTGTGCTGCTTACATGGATGTGGAATTAAATGGAGTTAGCACAGAAATGCATTTGGATTGCTGTGTCTGAAGCCATTGGACCCACTCCCATCAAATGCCTCCTGTGAAGTGCTAAGTGCTTTAAAATCCCACTGGGAATTACAGGTGTGAACTGTCTCTGTGAGTGGACAAATAAAAGCCAGAAAGTTGCTTGTTTATTTCACAATTGAAATGTCTCTGAACTGCTCAGAGACAAGGAAAGTGATAAAAATTTCACAGTGCTGAATTTGCTGCTGGTTACTCAAATACCTGAGTATTGCTCCTGATGTCTGCAGTATGGAAACCAGGAGAATGCTGGAGGGAATGGCAGTGTTTGTTGCTGTCACCTGCCTGATGTAGCATGAAAAATACCTCAGCATTGTGAAAAACAGGTTGGCCATTCAGCTACAATAGACTGCAATTTTATTTTTTTCCATTGCATGGAATGGGGATTCTAGGAAGGAGAAGATCAAGTTTCCATGGCAGGAATTTATATGAGATAAAGTGTCCTGTTCCTGTTAAATGTGGATAGGATTTAGATGCTGACTTTCTTAGGTTATCTTTTCAACAATCCTAGCTTTTATTTCATTATATTTCTTTTCCTTTTTGACTGAGATTGCAAAACGTCAAAGCTTAGTGAAGACTTGCTCATCAGACCACCGGCAGAGGTACCAGATCAAGGATCAGTTTGGAACTCAGAAGTGATCAACAACCATTTTGGCCTGTTTGTGCTTTTGGGTTTCTGTTTGGTGCCAGTTACCCCAGAGGAGAGACCAGGGTTCAGGACAGCTACGTCAGCATGGAATAACCCTGACTGAGCAGACATATCCTGTGTAAATTTGGCTAAGTCCTGTGATTTCTCAGTATTGATAAAACCTCAGTGGGGCTGGACAAGGTTACAGTAAAGTGAGGCAGAAAAACACTCAAGTTTTGAAATCCTGGGCTCCATGGAGATGCCCGAGGTAGTAGTCTCTGCAAATGGGAAGCTATTAGAAAATAAGGAATCTTTTCTGGATACTCACAAAATACAGTTTGTTTTAATGTATTTATTACTATGAGAAAAATGTCATCGGGGAAGTTTGTCCCACAGAGCCTCGGCTTAAATAGCCATGTCCAAAGTATCTGACTTATGTAGACAGTCAGCTAAGAGATGTAATAGTATTCCAGCTCCTAATCTTCTCCTTATCCCAGGGTGAGGTAGGAATGTGTATCTGATATTTGTAATGGATCTGGCCCTTGTGCTTACAGAATGGACTCAATGCTCTGCACCTGGCAGCCAAAGAAGGCCACGTGGGACTGGTACAGGAATTGTTGGAAAGAGGCTCGGCTGTGGATTCTGCCACTAAGGTAATTCATGCATATCTGTAAGTTTATTCAATACATGTGAGAAATACAGAAAAAAAACCCCAAAAAGTACAAAATAAGAGAATAATATGAATACTGCATAGATATTTAAACTGTTATTTATGTTATGGTGGGGGAGTCTTCTTTGCCAAAGTTCACTGGAAGTAAATGAAGAGGAAAATATGATTTGTACTGTAATATAGGGGGAACATTAGAAGTTTTTAGCAATGCCAGATTTTCCTTATTTCCAGTGACAGATTCTCTGTATTTTAAGGAGAATTAGTATAGCTCCAAATAGATTTTTTCAAATTTGTGAAAATCTGTAATTGACTTTGTCATATCTGGAGTCTTTTCACCCATGGGCACAAAGGAAAAAACACCTGTGGGATAAGTTGTTTTTCCTTCAGCCTTTCCACAGGCAGGCACATGTGCATGGGTGCTGTAAAAAACTGCTGATTGAAATGGTTCCTGGAAAAGGTTAATAATAACTTGCATTTTTCACCTCCCTCTAACAGAAAGGGAACACAGCCCTGCACATTGCATCCTTAGCAGGACAAGCTGAAGTTGTCAAAGTTCTGGTGAAGGAAGGAGCCAATATTAATGCACAATCTCAGGTATGATGCTCTTTTCCCTTCTCTCTTCTGAAAGTTTTGGTGAGCTTCTATAAGATAGATCTGAGATATTAGACACTGCTTCTAAACATCCAAGCCTGAAAATCAAGCATATTGAGGCATTCTTTGGTAAGTAGAATAAAAGTAAATACTGAATTGATTATATGCTCATTGTGTGATACAGGAACTCATATTGTTGGTGTTTGAAAAATTTCTGAAACAATTTATTGAAGCACACTAGGAACTCCTAAAGTATTTCGAAGTGTATAAAAATTATATTTGAGTGGTATTTGGTGAGCACTAATGAAGATAATTTCTCAAGGGCCTAATTTGTACAATTGCTTTTATGGTTATTTTTTGGCTAAAAGTTTGCAGATAACTTGCTCCAGGCTTACAAACACCTTCCTTATGTGATCAGAAAGAATTTCAATCAAAAGTTTGCAATGTACATTTGAATTGGGAAGAATAATTTTGTCCTGGCAGGGAAACGAAGTGTAAAAACTGCGCTCTTACTTCCACTGACATGAAACTCATCTGGTCTTCCAAAACACACCAGAGGACAGGGTGATGTCCCCTACCTATGATTTCGTTTGATTAGGATTAAGAGCCATTTATCAAATAAATAATTTGATTAATGTTTGGAAATGCTGCCTTAATTATAGCAACTGTCTGTAGGTATAAGGGGCTGAACAGATGATATAGATGATAAAGAAACCACGCCTTTCTAAAATACCTGGGTGGTGACATCCGCAAAAAAATTTAAATTTTCCTAGCACTAGCTCCTCACCTTGCTTGCCCAGACCTGGGAAACTGAGACCTGAAGGGTTTCCTGTTGTTTGATGTTACAGATTCACCATGGGCAGGGTAAAGTAAGTAGAGAGCAGGAGATGAACAAGCAGTTTTACAAAATGAATGTTTGTCTGTACTTTTAGCATGTTTTAAGACAAGAGAAAGATATTGAAAAAACCTGTAAGTTGCCTGACTCCATGATTTTAAAAATGTGTTCTTTATTATGCCTTTTGCCCCAAAATGACTGAAGAGCTCTCTCAGGACAGGTGATGGTCAGTTGCTCCCCATGCTTTATTGCCATTAAAGATAAGAAACGTAATTCCTTCGATCAAAACTTTAGCAAAATCCTTTCATAGTGAACAAGCTGGATGTTTCCTTCATACATTTATCAGCCTTTTGATGTGTGTTAGAAGATAAAAAAGTCTTTAATGTTTTGAGCATGGTAAGAGAAATAATTGTAAAAAATACTTTCATGAAGCATTATTCTGTAAAAAGTCTTCATAAAGGTTTTTCCTTGGGCTGAAAAAATAAATGAGGTTTTCTAAATTAACAAAAAAACAAACCAGCAATTAGAATTGGAAAATGTTTATTTAGTATTCTGGTTTTAAACACGTATATTGTTTTCACTGGATGCTTTGTGTAATGTACACAGAGCTGTTAACAGGCCTTTGCTGCTTGACTTAATTGAGTTAGTCTGATGGAGGACATTTTCCCCATTACTGCTCACTGGTAGCCTGCAGGCAGGATGGATTGGAACTGCTGGGATACAGATGTCCTGCATTTGTGCCTTGTTGTCTTAATTAAATAAGTCCTGTTGACTTGACCGGGAGCTTGAGTCCTTAATGTGGTGTCATCCAGCTTTGGGGCCTTTGGGTTGTGTCTTTCTGGTCTGCTGTGCTTTTCCAGAAGAGGTGGATGAGATGGATAATAGCTGCTTCAGGCAGGAGATGTTCAGAGGCTCTTGCTGCCCCTGCCAGAGGAGACATTCCAGTGGAAGGCGTCCCTTAATTACATAGAAACTTTTTTTATCCTCCATGAATGGAATGAAGCTGATGAATGCTGTCTTTCTGCTTAAGGTTGCATGGACATATCAAGAATCACATATCATAGAAAATTAATGTTAGAGAGAAAAAAACCAGAAACTCCAAAATTAATAAAGAATAGACACATGATTTATGATAACAGATGAAGAAAGATTCAAGCATGCCCAACTACAGCTGGTCAAAAAAGAAGAATATTAAGTTAGAAAAAGGGAAAAAGAATGAATGATCAGAATCTGCTTGAGTTCTCAAATAGTAAGGTTTTTTATCTAGAAACATGTCACTGATGAAAAAAAGGAGAAAAAATCCTATCAGCAAAGAGCTTGATCAAGAAAGTGAGAAATGAACAAAAATACAAATTAAAGGTAAAATGGAATACAAAAGTGGGAAATTATAACTTCTCGTTCTTCTATTTTCCCTCAATTCCACTTTTAAAAATAGATGCCATATTGTCACCTTTAAATCTTTTAGGAGCCGTTGTTGCTATTGAGGGCATATTACATCTTCTCCTTGGTATCTCTGTTATTTCACACTTTATTTTTTTTAGGCCCCTGTGAAATGCCGTTTGCTGGTAGTGATTTAATGCCAGGAGAGTTACTCTGGTTGGTCCATCACTTCCTCTTTAAAGAATTCAGTACCTGTCAAGGCCATTCTCATTTTCAGCGATGACAGTTTCCCATAGTGACAAAATTTCGTCTCTGATGGTGAACTGGTAGATAAAGGAGTAGTTGCAGCTCCAGCTTGTTCAATTTATTGTTTTTCCTTTCATTTTCTCCATTAAATTGCACAAAAACACTGGCCTTTATCAAAACTTACAGCAATGACATCTGAAACACCACACTCATTTTCCAGTTCCTTGCAACAGCAAAATAACAGAATTATCTCAGAAAATGCTATTAAACCCACTGTAACCACTGGGATTACAAACCCCATCTGTGCTATCTGAGGCTGTTAAGCATTCTGTGCTCTGATTTTATAGATTCTGGGCTTCTATTAGATTACTTTGCTTTGCCCTTCAGTTTCATGTTAGCCTTCAGAGCTGTTATTTTGTTCGTCTTCCTCCTCTTTTAAAAACTCTGTTCCTTTTGAGCTAACATGTCATCAGTGCTATTTTTAGAAAAATAATTTCTATTTTGATACAAAGCCTAATTGCATAGTGATTACTGATTGAATGACTCCACTTCCAGTTGCATGTGTGCCATTTGAGAGCTCACATCTTCACAGAGTGTGTTTCAGGCAAAGGCTGGGATGAGGCCACACCCAGAATGGCCAAAGTTTTACAAGTTGCTGCTGTTTCTCGGCATATTTCCACCAAGAACTGGACAAGTGTGGAATTTTTTGGCTCAGTTATGAGTGCCTTTTGCTACAAATATTGAATAGTAAATGTATTTATATAACGAGTATCTATAAGCCCTTTGCTTGGTTCACTCGACTCATAGTTCAGTGAGCCAATCTAGACAGGTATCATCGGGTGAAAACCTGATTTCTGCCATTTCTCTCCTTGATTTGACTATGATTTTGGTCCTGTGTAGACCTGACCAGGCTGCAGTTGTTGATCATGAATGGATGGTATGAGTGAGAATGCACAGTGGGTAGTGGATCCACTGGAGTGGTGCAGGCTGTTCCTTGGAGCTTTGTGTTTCCTTGCAGAACAGAGCAAGGTCCATCCCATGGATTGGTGCCATCTTCTGTACTGTGTATTCACTGAGCGGGGAGTGATCCTCTAGGTGCTTCTGAATTTCAGTGGGAAATTCAGGCAAAGTCTTCAGGGAGTGTTGGAGTGTTCCATCAGGCAGACCATGGAAGTGGAATTGGCCACTCACTTCTGTCACATCCACCCACACCCATGCCCCATCACACACTTTCACTGAGCCCGCTGTTACACTCCTTCCATAGCTGGATCATGTCTTTACCCCAAACCTATTCTTAGTTGTTGCTTGTGCATTAGAAAAATACCTACGTTTTGTGTTCTTCCTCCCAATGAGATCTACATTTTTGAGATACTAGGAATTCTTATGTGAGTTCTTGATTTTTTTTCCAGGTGGAAGAAATACCACCAGATTTAGTCAGTCCAACCCTTTCCTCTGGTAAATTACTCTCCGTCTCTGTTACTCTCTCTTTAAGTCATCCTGGACCATCTGACTCTTGTAGAGGTGTCCGATAGAAATCAGCCTTCCAAATGTGCTGATAGCCTGCCTGCAGTAATCCTAATAACTGAGTGTACCTGTAGACTATCCCTGCAGCAATGATGCTGAGCTGTCCTGACCATGCCTTCCTTAGGCAATGCGTCCATCCTGACATTCCTCCTTTCCAGACAAGGTCAAAAAAAGCCTCCTGTGGACAACTGCACCTCCTAGGATGAGGCACTTTGACAAATGCCAAGCGTTTGAGGTATAAAGCTGAAAAGTAGAAGGCAAAATGAGTAAATACAATCTGCTCCTGTTTGGGAACTGTAAGGGAGCTGTCATACCCTGGAGTCACCTAAGAAAGAAGTGATTCCATTCTATTTTAAAATTCCTGCTGCTGAGTTTACAATGGGATGAGTTCCCCGTTAGCGCAGGTTATGTTTTGGCCACTGCTTTGTTTCGGGGCCCTCACGAAAGGAGGAGCTACCTTTTAATCATCAGATTATTTAAAGTGACCCAGATACAGAGAACAAGGATTAGAGAAATCAGTCCTCCCCCAAGCTGATTTTGTTATTTAAAAGCCCTCCGGTTTCCTTTCCTCGACATCCTGCTCTAAGCGCATTGGGAACACATTAGCCAAGAAATATTTTTGCTTAAATTTGCCCCTGTTATGGTCACTGCTTCCTAGGTCAGCACACAGGAGGATACCATTGTGTCTGAGCATTCTTATCCAGAGTTCTCATCAGATGGAAGCAATCCCTAGAGCAGCACGTTTCCAGCCCCAGTGCGTGCTCCCGAAAGGAGCGATAAGAGCTCCTTGGACGTCCACATTCCGTGTTACCGCAAAAGCAGAGGGAGGATTTAGGTGATTCTCAGAGAAGCGATCAGCTTGTCTCTCTCAGGATGCCCTAGGATTTGCTTTACCAGGGATTGCGTCCTCCATGGGTTGTAAGGATAATCTAACCTTTGGAATGGAGCACATTTTGCAGAGTATTTGCTACTCCATTATGACAAAAGGTTTTAATTCCACCAAGTGGGTTTTCTGCTTTTATAGCAATATATTTAGAGTGGCAGATTTTTAGCTGCTGTGTGTCAAGAGGAGTAATTTAGCCACAGTTCGTCATTGCTAATGTAATAAAGGGTCAGGCCCATCATTTGTTCACTGGAGGGAAAAAAAAGGAAGAAGTGCCTTCTGGAGGATTATATGGATTTTGAGGGACGTAAACAAAAGCAATACATTAAGAAGAATGAAAAAACCCAAGTATTTCAACCAACAAAGACTTTTAAAAAAATATTTACAGTATATGTCTGAGTCCATTTTACTGTAAAAGTGCTATAAAGGAACGAATGGTCCAGATGGAAAGATTCTGATTGAAACAAGAAGTGGTTTTTTCAGTTAATAATAATTATTCTTAAAATGTGTAAGCTTTAGGGGGCTGCAGGAACTCAGCATGCCAGTGGGAAGGGTAAGGGCTGACCAGACCAACACACCACCACATTACTCCCCTGCTGGGATGACATAGTAGTGACTGTGAGAACCAGGCAGTGCAAATGATAGCCATGTATATTTATGAGTGTAGGGATGGCTGAGCCACAACCAAATAAATAGAAACTTTTTTTTTGTTTTAACACAATATAGTCTTCCTTCCAGCCCTCAGCCACATAAAATAAATGGATGCTTTCAGGACTGCTTTTCTCTTACCGTGTTTTGGAAGACAAACCCCAAATGCAGTTTTGGATGAGTGCCCAGATTCAAACCTGAAACTCTTCCCAGACTAAGCCTTTGGACCCTCACCTGTGCCCAGTATCAAGGTGGTGTCTTCTTGTGCATGACCAATCTGTTCTCTTCCCATTATTCTCCATTAGCTCCATTTCTATTACAGGCTCCCTTGGTGTAAAAATGCCATTTCCAGAGCACGGAACATCTTGATTTCTGCCTGGCTGTGTTTCAGGCCTTGTTATTACTTTGCTGTTCTTGAGGAAAAAATTGCGATATTTGAAGCTGCTGAAATAGACTATTTGTGCTCTTCAAATTCAGCACCTGAGCTCGGAAGTGACTTCAACTCACACTTCCCAAGAGAGGGACCTTGCAGTGGGGAGGCAGCAGGTGTCATATACTCAGTGCTGCTCTTGGAGTCCTGGGTGATATCTCATGAATGAGCTTGCCAAGTTTATCACAGCCCAGACAGCATCATTTATCCATAGGCTTTGTCATTATTGCCATGGTGTAAGTATAGAGTGGCAAACACTATTTATGTTACTAGGGAATTAGTGGGACAGCTGAAGGGGTGGTGCTGTTTTCAGTGTAGGCTTCTGTGTCACTACATTTAAAAAAATATTTATTACAAGTTAGTTTATAATCTGTTGTCTCAAACAAGAAAATACTATTTTTTGGTGTGGTTTTTTTTTGTTTGTTTGTTTAACTGTTTGGACTAGTTTAGGGACCAGCCTCCCTAAATCCAGTAGTTCTTATCTTGTTCCTCGGTACTTTTCTCATTTTCAATCTATGGGACTCTGTGGGCCTCAGCATCTGCCATGTGTGATGGATGCAAGAATTGTCAACTAAATGATTGGCTGACACTTGCTGGGGTTTTACAAGAGGTCAGAGTACAGTAGCTTGCTTTCGCCTTAGGGTGTGCCACATTGCATCCTGCATTTCTGTGTGCACAAGCACTTACATCTAATCTCTGTGTCATCCTTACTAGCGCTTTCCAGCTTTATTATAAAAGGAAATGATAGCCCAGGCAAGTGAATATATAACCTACTGCTCACTTGGAAGTATGGAAGAAGGATTCTGCTCAGAAAACATGTGGTGCTTTCATCAGAAATCCACAGTATTTCATTTGGTTGTGGATGGTACCTAAAAGGTGTTCTTACTGAATCAATCTCTGTCATAGTGTGGGTATAGGAGCTTTTGATTTGAATATTCCCAATCTTTCTTCAGAGTAGCCCACTTTCTGTTGGCTGTATAGCAAAGTGAGATTCCTTAGGCACCTTAAAATTAAATTATAGGAACTTCCCTTTATCTTATCCCTTTATCTTACAGCCTTATCTTCACAAATTTCACAGTTGGATTGAATGTAAATGTAAATCTCATAGTTCAATTATTTATGAGATTTTTCAAAATTAAAGAGTATGGATTATCTGTTTCATGGAAAGTGTATTTTTAATGAAAAAGAAATACGAAGGCTAATAATTGTTACAGTTACTGCTATGTTAAAATCCTGGATTTTGATGTAAGCTGAGAGCACCAAAAAGGAGACTTTTAAAAATCAACATAGGTACCTTGATCTATCCTTAATTCACCCCTTTATACAGAGAATCTCTCCTGCTCAGATACAATCCTCTTATGAAGAGTTTATTTATAGACTGGCTGAAAATAATGCTCAGAGTGTAATGCACTGAGCAAAGTTCCCAGAATTATGATATCGATGGTTCTATCAAGCGGTGTACTTTGCATTTAGCTTGCAGATTGCATTTATTTGTCACTCCCATATTTAATTGATTACAATTAGTTTATTGCTTGGATTGTTAGAGGATTTTTCATTGAGTTGCAGAAGGGCTGAGGATGAAAGATTCCGCTGGTGCTCATCTTGTCCCCCCTCTGCTCAAGCAAGGTCACCCACAGCTGCCTGCCCAGGAGCATGTCCTGGGTTTTGAGTATTTCCAAGGATGGAGACTCCACTGCCTCTCTGGTGACCTGTGCCAGTGCTTGGTCCCCCTCCCAGTAAAAAAGTGCTTCCTTATGCTCAGTTTGTGCCCACCACCTCTGTTCTTTTCCTTCCCTGCATAACATTCTCCTGTTGGAGAGAGAGTAACCTTTGCTGGAGTTCTTTCCTCTCCTGTAGAGATCCCTGGCAACTGGGATAAGGGAAACAGTGCCTGCAGGTAGAACTGTTAAGGTGATGTGTAGGTGTCACTGATTTAGATTGGTAGCAGTGGAAAATGGGGAAAACAGGAAATTTAATTATCTGTTGCTAACAAAGGTTTAGATCAGAAACTTACTTTTCTTGTTGAAGTTGAGCAATATTTGGAAGAACAGGAAAAAACCCTCAAACAGGTCTTGAACTTGAAGGCCCCCAAATGGCTGTGATCTTACTGCATAAAACATTTTCGTGTTAGTATTTTATTAGTATTAATATACATATAAGTATTTTAGCACATGACCATGACTCACACCGGTTTTCTGATGTGTGTGAGCTGTTTGATGAATAATCTAAGTTTGTCTCATCCTTCATGTCAATATCTGTTTTTATTGAGTAAAACTAAGTAGATACAAGCATTTGTATGTAAACCATTGCATGAGGTGCCAGTTTTCTTGCCTTTCCCGGTCATCTCTGTCATCCAGTACAGTCTTAAACAGTTCCTGGAGGTTTATAAAATAAAATAATTACGTTCATCTGGGTTTATGTTAACTAGTTAGTCAAAGGGTATGTTGCTAACTGTCATGAATCCTCTTCAAACAGGCACAGTGTAAAGATTATATATCTCTATTTTCTCTCTTTTCCTTATCAGTATGAAAAAAAGATACGTATTTTTATATATATGGACACTAAAGTCCACAGCTAACAGTTCAGTACTGCATGCAAAGAGGAACCTTAGTTCCTTGAAAGCCTGCCATGAAATAAACCTCCACCAAGCTATAGAACTGCATCAGTACTCCAATAATCCCTCTGCTTCTTCAGCCTGTGTTCTTCATTAGGGCTCGGGCACAATTTAATGATACAAATTGTGAGTCATATACAGACTTGCCAATTTGCATTAATAGCTTGAAGAATCATTGGAGAGCTACTCATTTTCTCCAATTAGCCAGTAAATCACTGAATGTAGCAGAAAGAATGGAGTATGAAATATACTATCTTTAGTGATAATTTCTCATTCTGACGTTATATTATAGCAGTAAACATCTTGCAGTACTCACTTGTGGGGCTAATGAAACTGGAGTATTCTGTCCTCACTGTGAATACTCTGATGAAACAATTGTTTGGAAATGAATGTTATATATCATTACACAATTAATTTCGATATTTCAGATGATGCACCAAATCTAAACATACAGACATAATATGATTGCACAGCTGGGCTTTACAGGAAAGAAAAATGTAGTGCATTTCTCTTTTTCCAGGTCACAGTTGGTATTCTTTCTTTAATTCTGGATAGTATGGGATCATAAACTGAAGGGAAATTTATTGAAATAAAAAGTGCCCACCACTGGCCCAATAAACTTGCTGAGTCCCATTCGACACATTAAGGGGAGTGGTCAGCCTCCCTTGCAGTATGGCCATGGAGAATAATTTCCCATTATGTCATGGATACAGCCGGAGACGCTTTGGGACAGTGAAACAACAGTCAAGGGAAAATGTTTTCTTTAGTTTGGGGAGCTATGGGATTTTGAGCTTTGAAATATCTCTAGAAGGAGAACAGAGAGTTGAAGCATTGGTGTATAGCTCTTGGCAGCTAAAAGATGAGAAACTGGAAAGGGGATTTTAGATTGACAAAAGGAAGGGAAATGAAGGGAAGGATCTGCTTTGGTGTGGGCATTTCCATTCGGCGGCAGGACTGGCTGAGAGAGAGAAACACTGTGGAGGAGACAGACAGCTCACAGAAACCACGTGGGGTGGGAGGAGGATGGAACACCTGGGGTCCAGTGGCCAGGGGAGAAAGAAGAGCTGCAGCAGGGCTAGCACGTTATCCCACTGTGCACAGCTTTGCCAAGGAGAACGGCATATTGGGAATCCTAAAATAGGAGTTTCCTGGCTGAGGGCCAGGACTGTTGCAGTTGGGGACGCTGCAATTAGAAGCTCTGAAACCAGAGCTTCACTGAAAGCAGACTTCTCCCTGCCAGCAGACAAAGTCAGGCTTGACCTTGCCAGAGGGAGAAATTCAGGGGAATCTTTTCCAGCATATCTGGTAAAGGCAGTTTTGCATATAGATCTTAGCATATTGTAATTCCAAAATGAGCCAGATGTCAACAAAATATATACAGTAGTTTTAGACTATAAATGAATCCTGAAGGAAAACAAAGAGACTATGACTTTATGTGCAAAACGTTTTCTTTCTCCTAATTGCTGTAGTTTAAGGTGTGATTATAGCACAGGTATGATAGAATGGGCACTCTTCTGGATCTCTGTGTAGAAAAATATGTAGTATTTCTTGGTATTAAAAGGTCGTGAAGTCATGTGTGTGTTGTTTATAGTCTCCTAATCCAGGATTTATTGTCCTAGTTCTGTTCCAGAACCAGGGACTTGAGTTGATTAAAAAAATTAGATTCTTCAAAGCTTTTAAGCAAATTGATTTACTGTGGCTTGAAAATTGTCATATTCACCCAATTTAGCGGGTGTGGTCCTTGTAATATTCCGAGCTGGAAGGATTTTACAAACGGCGTGTGTTACGTTTGAAGGATTAGACTTTACCATTAAAATGCAGATGAGGCGAGTGGAAAATTACTATTAGTTATCCCTCGTAGTTTGCCACGTTGGTTCTTTCCGGAGTGGCAAGGAGAGCTGGTGCAGTGAGCCAGCTCGGTTACCTGCAGCTTCCTCTGTGCTGTTCCCTGCAACTGCAATGGAAAAGAACCCAATCTGTTCCTAGCTCCCTCTGCCAGCTCATGCCTCTGCTTGGCAATCCCAATTATGCGGTGAACAGCGTTCCTTCATTTTATGTTACGATGGGATCTCTAATCTTCTCCTCCCCATGGAGAGCTGTCTGAGGAGCAGCCGGGAGACCAGAGGTCCCTGACTCCCCAGCTCCTGCCCTGGGGGGGAAACGGGAGAGGCTGGCTGTGTGTGCTTCCAGTTTGCTGCTTGGTTTTAGCAGTGATTTGGGAGGAGGGAAGCTGCCCATCAGCCTTTTCTTGATGTCTAACCTGAATTTTCCCCTCCAGCAGCCTTGTAAACTGTGCTTTTTTGTTCTAGTCATCATGATCATGCAGAACAGACCTTCACCCTCCCCTTTTAACGACTGTTTTCCTTCTCTTTGCCCTTTCCAGCCAGAACACCACCATTTATTAGCGTCTTCTCAAAGAAAGATAGCTTCTCTAAGGAGATAGGTTTTTATGCCAGTGCAGGGATTGTCTTTATTACAGCAGAATGAGCTCCTTGACCAGTGACCAGTCTCTGGAAGACTGCCGTGACCTTCAGGGCCTTTTCTGCAGAATTCTTCTCTAACCTGTCATTCCCCGTGTGTATAGTTTATTTTTCCTGCAGTAGTGCAGAAACTTTTATTTGTCTCTGCTAAATTACCTTTGCAACTCTTTTGTCCACGGTTTCAAATGATAATCCTGTGGTGTGATGGACTTGCAGACCATGTTGGTCCTGCTGTCTGTGACTGTAATAAGAGTCAATCATTTGAGTAATTTCTGAGAATATTGGGTAATAACTGACTCCGGTGCAAAGCCACTCGAAATACATCCCCCAGTTTTGGCATTAAACTGCTGTTAATTGTTCTCTGGGTGCCATTTTTTAAGTCTTTGTCCCAAGATCATCAATGGGAATACCAGAATATTATGTGAAGCAGCATTAAAAGACTTGC
This sequence comes from Monarcha castaneiventris obscurior, assembly GCA_026261815.1. Classification (NCBI taxonomy): domain Eukaryota; kingdom Metazoa; phylum Chordata; class Aves; order Passeriformes; family Monarchidae; genus Monarcha; species Monarcha castaneiventris. The sequence continues at coordinate 1,775,542 of JAMPIT010000622.1, forward strand.
AACAACGTATATGACAGATATCATATGACATCCACAAGATAAATTATATTTATTGCCTTAACAGTCCTCTACATTTGTAAACACAGAGGGGGGTTGTAAAGACATCAGTTCTGCAATCTCTGTATTATCTAGTGACTGAAAAATGAGATTTCATTTCATTAGGAAATTACTGGAATATTTCCACAGCAGGTTTCCTAGAAAGAATGATATTGGCTTCTCTGAAACAAGGTTTTTAGTTATCATGGTATTTGTATTAATTCTGATTGCTTATGTGAATGCACAACCCTGTCATTCATTGTGACAACACACAAGATAATAAAAAAATCAAGTAAATTGCATGTTTGAAGTCTGGTTTATGGTTTCTTTTCTAGTTAAAAGTGACATTTCAAGCCAGAAGTATAGGTGATTATGTCCTCTTATGTTACATGGTAATCTACGGAATACTGAAGAATTTTCTGAGGTCTTTGTGGAAATCCTAAAACCTCTTACAAGTAAATTATTGATGAGGCAGACAGCTCACTTCCATGCCTTTCTTTCATCAGGATTTTTTTGGTAATTAATTACAAATGGTTGCATTAAAATACTTTCATGTCAAGAAAGAACTTGCATTTCTAATGTAAGTTGATTGACTTAGAATATATTTTTTACTTACTGTTTTATCTAGAGCAAATTCTTTTAATAAATTTAGGTCATTTTTGTGTATTGTTTTTAATTAAATGATAGCTGAACCTGCCCTATGGTCAGAAATATGCAGTTGCTCCTTTGGAAAGCTGGGTTCCTTTATGTTGGATGATTTGCAATGTTTTATGTATTACAAAATTTTATGTAGGATGTTAAGCCTTTGCCATCTCTGCTGAGCTTGTCAGAAGGTATGGACTTCATGGTCTCCAGGGGATGACGTCTTCGGTTAAGTAAATGTAATAAATGGTGGAAACTCTTGCTTTCCTGTCAGCTTTCGTAAAACTTTATTGCCAGCTTTACATCCCTGAGCACTATCAGCAAGGAATAGCTGTATTAATAATTAGTGCATCCACTGCTTCCTTGAAATATGTCAGAAGAAAATGAGTGTGAAAGCATGGAGAGTTCTGTGGGTTTAAATGGCACTGAACATGACTGTATTAAGTGAAAAATACAAGGTTGTTCTTCCTACATTCAGTTACAAAAGGCAAATATTGTGTGTTTATTTGTGGTTTGTTATTGGTACATACCCTTTTCACATGACACTGTTTTCTCCTGTGTTCTTCCTAGAATGGCTTTACTCCTTTGTACATGGCAGCTCAAGAGAACCACATTGAGGTGGTGAAATATCTCCTGGAGAATGGAGCCAACCAAAGCACAGCTACCGAGGTGAAGGGGTTTTCTCATGTTTTTCTTTGCCTGTGTGTTCAGATCACTTGAAGTCAGGACTGTGTGGGCTGTGTCCAGAGGGCTTGTCTGTGTTAATTGCTATCAACAGGTAGTTGTTAACAAGCTTGGTTGCAGAATCACGGGGTTGTCTCGGTCGGAAAAGACCTCTAAGATGGAGTCCAGCCATTAACCCAGCGTGTGGGTCTTGGGATTTTAGTTGAGTTCAGAATGATGAGGCTCTCTGTGCTGCTGGGTGCACAGAACTATTTGGGAGGTCACCTACTCCAACCTCCTGCTGCTGTTCCCTTAAGTCACACTGATTCAGGAGCTCTCCTGTGACTTGGTGTAACTTGTGAGTATTCATTATTGGCTGTGACCAGTGTAAATTGGAAACCAAGCAGCTAACAAGGATTGCATCAATGAGCTTGGAAGGCAATGTGCTGTTTTCTCCATGGATGCTTTATTTCTACTCCTGGACCACGTGGGTGCAAATAGGCAGAAGGATGGTATTAATTGGGGATCTGGAATAATTTGTAAACCTGCGTTAATGTCTGCAAGCAGGGCAAACTCCTAATTTGGTGAGATGAGACTCCATCTCAAGAGGAACTGAATCCCACAGGCTTCCTTCTGCATATGAGAGGGTTTAGGGCCAATGGAGGAAACTCGTTGGTTGTTAGGACTGCGCTCATCATGTTTCCTCCTCCTGCTTTCTTTCTACCAAATGTTCTTTATTCCAAGCCAAGGGGGTGAGTGAACAGGCTCTGTGCTGCAAAGTGTGTCATCTTCCTGTTTGTTCCATGGATGTGCCATGAGAAGTAGCTCTAGCAAAGTTCCTCTCTGTTTAGAGCTTTTGTTCGTGTTTATTGTTTTCTCTAGCCTGTTTGGAAACATTCCCCTTCTGGATTGCCTTCACAAGTGGATGAATTTCAAATCCTGGTGCATTTATTCTTCCTCTCCTTCCCTTCAAACCTGTCAGTGTTAACAGCTGTCTTACTGTCCCTTCTCTCAGTGGATACTGTACCATTTGATGACAGCTCCTAAAATAATCCCCTCATAGATGTGGTGATCACGTTACATGTCAGCTTTCTGAAATATGAAATCCCATGTGATTGCCAGGCAATGTGGCAGAAACACACTCCTTGTGAAGGAGCCAGGTGGAACTGGGGCTCTCCAGGAGCCCAGCCCTGGTGCAGCCCACAGTCACCTGCTGGCAGACAGCTCCCAGTAACTTCTGCTGGCTGGGAATTCATTCATTTTACAGGAATTGTGAGGCTGAGATAGTTATCATTCGTGTGGCCTGTGCTTAAATGCAGACATCCACAGAACTGGCACTATGGTCTGATTTTATAAAAAAGGCAGAGGAGAGGAAAAACAAAATATATTTCTACTCTGAACTTAACTCCAAATCTGTCTTCTGCCATCAGAAAGATCAGCTTTCACTCTGTAGCTTGTAATGTAAAGGCTCTTGACCTCTTTATTGCTTAACTAGGTCAGTTTTAGGTTCAGGTCCTGCTGAGGTGATGGTTTCCATGATTTTTGAGTGTTCCTGAAGGAAGGCCTGAGCTGCCATCACTTTCATACGTGCCCAGAGTTCATCCCATGAATAGGATGAAGAAATGGTACAGTCAATAAGGTGGGATGGCAGCCTGAACTGGGGATGCCACTGAAATGCAGGGAGAAGGACCTTCTGTTTAGCATCAAAGATTGGCCCTCCTCATGGGAGGTGAGGAAATGAAAAGCTTTCTCCAAGGTTCGGTCAGCCATGCTTTCCAGAGGCAGTAGGAGAGGGAATGCAGAAAGTGTTGTGTCCTTTTAGAGAAGGGTGCAAGATGAAATGGTGCAAATCAAATGGATGAACTTGTCTTTGAAACCTTGAAACTTGCACTGCCTTTGGATGCATTTCATTTCCTCTCACACTTATATACGTGTAGATAAAAAAGGAGAGTAAGGATGAGCTCGGTTTCACAGTGTCTCTAATCCAGGATTTGTTCTCATGTTCCCAGAGGCAAAAGGCAAATGCATTAAGCCATTTCAACACCTTATGTAGCCCCAATCTCAGAATTATCTTTACAGTTCAGCTGTTTTGTCAGCTGTTCCCCCTTTTTTAATTCACTGTACAGAATTTAATCTCTATTACAGGCAGAACCCACAGCAGTATTGCTGTTACAACGCACCAACCCACAGCTCAACGCAAAAGGGGAGAGAAAGTTATTAGATTACTGAGGGGAAAATTGCATTGGCAATTCTTCAGATGTTTCTTTCAGCATATGTTAGCTCTCATTCCTTCCTAACTTGGCCTTTATTATTCTCTTATCTTTCCATATTCCTGTTCCAAAGCAATGCTGTCTCATCTCTCATGTGGTTACAGCACACCTGTGCTCGGGGAGGATGCGTGACCAGAGCGAGGTTCAGTTGGAAATCAGAATGAAATATCTGAGAGCCCGCAGTACTTCAGCCAGGAGAGCAAGCTGCTATTGTGTTATCATGCATTTTAAAGCACTGGCCATCCCAGGCACGTGTGAAGGAGCAAGACAACTTTAAGCTAATATAAAAACAAAGCTAAAACCATGAATGACAAGCAAAGAGATTGTTCTGATTTTCTTTTTCCAAAAGATAGAAATAATCTGATGTTTTCCTCCTTCAAATCACGTTCCTAAACATGATCTGGATTTCTTGACTCATGGTTCATGTGTAACTTGGAATGGGAACAATAGCGAACACATTTCATACACTTTGTTTTTGCAGAGATGTGAGATATGCAGAAATGTGTTCTCTCTATATTTTTCGCATTGACACTGTACAGCGCTCAGTAAATTTACCAAAAAATTGCTAAAAATATGCTTTGTTGGCCCATTTTAAGATGAGAAGTAATTAAGAGAGATGCTGTAGAACGATCCTTTGCTTGCACTTGACTTAAGAAAGACTACTTTGAAGTGTAAACGATCTTTGAAAGCATTTGAATAGTTTGAAAGCTTTTTGAAGCCGTTTGAAAGAGTTAAAATGTTGTGCCTCCAATGTCACGTCCCTGGAGATGGAGTGCAGAGGTGGAAAACATCTGGGAGCGCGCTTCCCGAGTTTGTGCGCGTGCGAAGGGCGCGGTGCAGCTCCCAGGGCTGTCGGCTGTGCTGAGCAGCCCTCGTTGCCTGTCCCCCAGGACGGTTTCACCCCTCTGGCTGTGGCGCTGCAGCAGGGACACAACCAGGCAGTGGCCATCCTGCTGGAGAACGACACCAAGGGCAAGGTGCGGCTGCCGGCGCTGCACATCGCCGCCAGGAAGGACGACACCAAGTCGGCGGCGCTGCTGCTGCAGAACGACCACAACGCCGACGTGCAGTCCAAGGTAACGGGGCGGGCTCAGGGCCCTGGCACAGCACCTTGAGTCCCTCCTCATGGGGAAATGGAACTGCTCCACCAGTATCACCAGTAATACCTTAAAGTTGGCACTGTTGAGCTACGCAGTAATTACAAACTGCTTGTTTTTCCACTTCTTAGTTGCGCCTCCCATTTCTTTGGTAACCAGCTTTTCCTCGTTATTTGCAAACCAGAGGCCACTGGAACGGAAGCAGAATCACTGCTTCCCTGTTAAATAGGATACTGGTTAATTGCCCATGGGAGCATAGGTTGTGTTTAAAGTTAATGCATGCTTGAATGGCTTTTCCCATAATTAACAGCATAACTCATTTCAAAAAAAGCAACATAGTTCTTCTTTTTGCGGCCAGTCTTTAATATTGTTCCTCTTTTTCCCAAACCATGCTGCATCAGATGATGGTGAATAGGACGACTGAGGTACCGAGATCAACAATTTTTAATTACTCTTTCTGTTACTTATGATTATTTTCTCTGCTCTTTACCAATATTTCTTTATTATTTAGCAATAAAAGTGAAGATATTACTTTTTTGAAAAAATGTAGGAATTTGTGACTCAAAAAACCTCTTTTTAGTCATTCTTTGTCCTAGAATTTCTTTTTATTTGTGTCAGTATTGAAGGACATTTTTGAGAATTCACATCACTTCAGAGAAGTCTGAAGCGAGTAATGGAGTTAAGAGGATAAAGATTCTTTTTTAGCTCAATTTCATTAATTATGAAAATGCACTCACTTGACATAACTAAATCAGGGTGTCTGGCTCAGCCAGAATAATAGTAAAATTAATTTTCTGTCTTTTACAGTAGTAACTATAATCAAATTCTCCAAGGTAAAAACTTGTTCAGGGCATCTGCTTATTTTTACCATTGTTCTTATTACAATCTTTTCCATAAAGTTTTGCAAAGCCCTCGGGGACAGTACAAACTCAGAATTTACCTGCAGTAAATAACAAATTTCTTCTTTGGATTTTACTTCCACTAAAAATCATGGGTCTGATTGGTTAGAACCAGGATTTCTCCCCAAAAGATTATTGCCACTTTTAGGAGAAAGAATAATTTCCAAGAATGCGGTCGTTATTTTAATACCTCCTTTTGAATAATGGAGTTTCTCTGTTGGAGGAGGGAATGAATTATGGATGCACGTGCCCATGGGAAGGTGCTTCCCTCTTGGTGTGTGCACACATGAGCAGGCTGCCAAGGAGGCAGCAGTGATGTGAACTGAAGGGTGACAGCTTCCCTGGGCACCTGCACCATGGGCATGTTCTTCCCTCTGGGAAACAGGAAGGGGCTGCTGCAGCGCCCACTGAAGGAGGGCAGCACGTGCCCACATTCCTTTGTTCCAGGAGTAGCTTAAAATGGTGGTTTGGACACTAAGAGGAAGGAAACCTCGCTGAGAGCACGGTAGAGTCAAGAAGCCAGAACTGTTCCTGCCTTTCTATAACTATCAGCAAGATCCAATCACATCAGCGTAAAGCTCTTCAGGGAAACCTCAAAAGCAAGGCCCTTTCTACTTGAATTACTTATGAGAATAAAAGCTTGCTCTCTGTCCTAGTTTCTGCAAATTTAATCTTTTTTTATGTTGTTGTCAAGTGATTCTATATCTAATAGCTGGAGCAGGTTTCAGCTTCTAGTATTCAAAACACAATAAATAAAATGTGTTTTTTTTGATTTATAGGTTGCGAAGTTTCTTCAGATCCTTTGCAATCCAAATTGTATCTAAATATAAATAATTATGATTCTTTTACTATGCTACTAAGTAGTTTCTCCTGTAAACCAAACTCTTCAATTACGTTTTGAATAACTACTGTTTTCAAAAATCAAAAGCAAGCCAAAAAAACCTCAGAAGGAAATATGTTGTCCATAAGAGCAGTAAAATAAGAGTCCAACAACTTTTGTAGCCATTTACCCCAGTAAACAGATGCAGCCCAAAAGACCCATGTTGCTTCCAAATGGTAATAAGGAACTTGCTTTATTTTCTTTAAGAGTGGCTAATATATTAATATTTTCTGTGATGAAAACTACTCTTACTGGTCACCAGTGTAGGAGACCAAGTTGGGGATTGAAAGAATGAAGCACTTTTGATAATCTCCCACCTGAAAACTGGCTTCTCTGCCTGAAAGGCTGTGCTCTAATATAGGTGGACTGGATAAAATTATGCATTTGTTGGCCAGCACTTTTAAAATCAAGTTCTGGTTAAATTGATGATCTTGTATAGGAAGATTTGTGTAACAAGGGCTGTTTCCCTTTGCAGAGTGGCTTCACCCCCTTGCACATCGCTGCTCACTATGGCAATGTCAACGTGGCCACGCTGCTGCTGAACCGCGGAGCTGCAGTGGATTTCACAGCCAGGGTATGGACTCACCCCTTCATCTTCCTGCTTGTCGTGGCCTACACAAATGGGAGGGTTTCTTTGGGTAACTCTCAGTCAAGAGCTGAGTGAAGTAAGGAGCAAAATAATGCTGAAGTTATGTTGGGACTAAAGATGTCGTTTTTGCCGTAATTCCGAAAGGTTGTCTCCATGCAGTGTGCTGGAGGCCTTGGGGGTTGTGTAACAGCCAGTATTCCCAGCTGGAGGAAGCAGGATCCTTCGGCCAGTTCTAGAAAGCTGATGCTCTCATAGTGTGTCAACTCCCTTTGGGTTTTCTATACTCTGGAAATAGACGTAGGATTGCTTTTTTTTTTCAGTATTCAGTATTTGCTGTACTGCTTTAATTTGATGTTTTCACATATATTTCAAAACCAGAAGGTAGAGTATATTGCTATCATATAAATGCAACAATAAAAGAACTAATTAATCGTGACTACTCTTTTATGGTAAACAACTGCAGAGTTACATAGTACGGTCTCTTGTTACGTAGTTTGAAGTGAAAACCTCTGGTAATCTCAACCCAGCTCCCAGGTCACAAGTTTGCTGTTTAATTTTGCCAGACACACTTTGAATTACTTCAGGGTTTTGCCTTCCAGACTGACTCCCTCCTGTTTCCAATCTGGAGTAGCTGCTAATGTTACCTCTTGCCTCACCCAAAGTGTTTTCAAGGACTTTCAGCCTACACAGCCTACACAGCCTACTACTCCTTTTATGCTCTTGGCACTTCACAGGAAGGTTCCTTTGTGTAGGAGTGACGCATTTGTGTCCTCTGTGTACGTTGCAGTGGTTGAAATGCATTGGTGTTTTGTGACTCTTGGCTCATCGGGACTCTGTTTGTGTATTTGTCTGGCCCTGGGGCTGCGATGTTTGCTGCTTGGGCAGATGCGCTGCTTCCTTTATTCAAGGACCCCAAAACAATGGAGAAGGAGTCTTGCTTAGGAAGGAATTACTAACTCAAGCTTATACGGTGTGTGATGCTCTAGTACATTCTCGTTTATTCTCTACGATGTGATGGTCTCATTTTTTGTGAGCCGAACCCAAATTCACCCCCATTGCACTCCTTCAGATCCATCCAGCTCATTGTTTGTTCTTTTCATGGTGTAGAATGGAATCACCCCACTGCATGTGGCTTCCAAAAGGGGAAACACAAACATGGTGAAGCTCTTGTTGGATCGCGGAGGGCAGATCGATGCCAAAACCAGGGTGAGTCTTTCTATTCCCTGATTATTTCTATCCCCTTCTGGGGAATGGACTGGGATTTTTTAACTTGCTTGCTTTTGGGGATTTTTTTTGTGTGTTTGTTTTATGTAGACTGTTTTCTGTGTTATCAGACTAAAGTACAACTCGTGTTAGTGATAGTAGGAGGCAGAAATACTATTTCCTTTAGTCTCCTGTATAACCTGCTGACTTCATACAAGAAAAAGCTGATGAAACTGATGGTTTTTAGGGAATAAGCCTGTTAGTTGGTCAAACTTTGCATGACACAAGATGATGCACAGCAAAAAAGGAAATGGAAGGTCTGGATCCAGCTAAGCCTTTCAGTCCCCTGATTCCTGAATGTCTGTGCTGGTCACAGTATGCCCTGTGGAAACTCTAGTGAGCTCTGGTCGGCTCAGTCCATTTTTATTGGAGAGCTGATAGAGGGACAAGTAACCTCCTCAGTGCCAGCAGCCACGTGTCCCTGCCCCAGACAAAGCATAGGGTATTAATTAGGTGATTCTCATTGGCTTCCGCCTCCCACTTGTCCTGTTGAAATGTCACTCTGCCCTTTATTTATGGGTGATTTCACAGTCATTCAGGGCAAAAAAAACCCCATCGTGTTGTATGGACAGGGTTAATTATTTCAAATGGGATTTTGGAATCACCTGAGAAAACATTGTCATTTATTCAGAGTGGCACAGGGCTTGTTCTTGGGAGCTGCTGGTTTTTAGGCAGCTGGTCTGCAAAATTACATGTCTAAGTGGTCAAGAGTGTTTTAGAAAACAACGTTTAGAGCTGGACATGGGAGTTTTTTTTCAACAAGATAGGCAGTTAGAAGATATTGCAGTCACCTACCCTTGGGGGTTGATTCAACCTCTGCATTTACTTGGATATTAATTACATCAACCATTTGTTGCTTCATAAGCTCTGAAGACAGTCATGGTTCTTGTGAACTCTGTATGTGATTGTGATTTTGGTTTCTGATTATGAAATGATACCTCATGAATTTTTTTTTTTTTTTTTTTTAAAACTACCGCTGATGGAAAAAGCTGTCCCCAGCCAGGTGTGCAGCAAATCACCCCTGCTCAAATTTTCCACAATAAATACCTAAAATCTCATGGAAAAGGGTCATGAAATGCTAATAATACAGTTCAGTCAGGATATTCCACACGCTCCTAAGCATGTCATACAGAAATAGTTCATTTGGCCTGTGGAATGGCAGTGTTGAATTCACCCATTTCCTGTTCAGTGTTTAGATATTGTTCTAGACAGGTTGACACAGATGATTGTGAAGGGATGTTTTGGATTTTAAGAGGTCAAGGTGTTCTCCCTTCCTTGCTCACTTGCAAAGGTTGAGTGCAGTTGTGAATGAATCTGAGAGACCAGGATTTGCCCTGCATAGGTGGGAGGGGCCAATTTTAGAGTTTTCTCATTGTCTTGGCTCCCTGCCCTGCGTCAGCTGCTACATGGGCTCAAAATGTCAGCACAAAGACATCCCTGAAAACCCATGCAGGTATCCCAAGGACCACGTATCCCAGCTTGCACGGGCTCCACAGCTTCTGTCTCTTTGACCTTCCGCCTCCTCCCTGCTCCAGGGCTCACGGTGGCACGCGCCTCATGGTGGGGAAGATTCCAGAGCTTTGGTTTTGCTGTCTGTGCCTTTGTGTCAGCTGTTCACGTCATCTTGGTGTGTCTCTCCTGTCCCTGTGCTCTGTCTGCACACCTCGTGTGCCTGGCTCTGGCTGTGAGTCCATAGGGTGTGGAGCAGGCAGGGATGAGTTGCACGTGCTCTGTCTGTGGCAGGAGAGGCCCCGCTGCAGTACTAACACACCTTGCCTTCCCTGCTGCCTTCCTTTGCTTCCCAGGAACACCTGCCTTCCTCCAGTAGGTCACAGTCACTGCGAAACAGCCGAATTAAAATACTAGGGTGTTTCACTGCCAAGTTCTTGTGCTCCACACCACATCAAAATAAGCTCTCAAGTTAAAACAGTCCTCACTGCTTCATTCTGTTTATTTTTAGCTTGCTTTGTTACATGACATCTGATGCTGCATAAATTAAGATGCAGAACTTATTTTAGCGGGTTGCAGATGAGCTTCAGTACTTCAGTTTTGCAAAGTTAATCTGTGAAAGCTTTCGATGTTTGAAAATGTTCCATTGGAATGATTCTTCAGGAGCCCCTGTGTTGACTAAAAATAAAAATTAAAATGTATATTCCTCAAAGGGAGCAAATGATGCATGTGTCCTGCTGTTCCAGCTAATGCACCATGTCAGATGAAAACCCTGCTTTCTGCAGGAATTAGTATTTTTATTTTCTATACATTTCAGAATGCAGTTGCTGAAATTTTATGGCATTTCTCACAAGGCCTTAAAAGTGTAGAATTGCTGGTAAATCTTGTGACACAATTACGTATTTTAAAATATTTTTTTGGCAAGTTCTACCATTTTTTTCTTAACCAAGTCCTAAGTTTTTACAATGTGAAATTTAATTTCTCTTTTATGTTGTATTCGAAGCAGAAATGGAAACTCCATTCTCAACTACAATAATAGGATACTTTTATTAGTACTTTCTGTTAGAGATAGTATTATAATATTATATAATAAAAGAATACCATCTTTAACAATAGATAATTGTTATATGATAATACAATGTTAAAATATTATTTTAACATCTATTATTATATAATATCTGGTATATATTTTGCAACTTTCATTTACATACAAGCCTTCCCTTGACTCTTGCTCACTAAATAATTAACGGGTAAAATTTCCTATACTGAAATATTTCATATTCAGAATTTTACTCAAACGTATATTCTCTATGTGTTTACATCAGTAAGAATTTCAATGACATAATTTTATTTAAAATTTTAACATTTAACCAAAATTCTTACCCATACAACTTCTGATGGTTAGTTAGAGTTAGGGGGTCAGAAAAATTGTGCAGAATTTTTTTCTCTGAAAGATGGTGGAAAGTTTAATTTATGGTTATTAATTTGCTGTCAGGTGATCAATGGTAGCATGGCAATTACCAGTTCTCACTTTGGGAGGGAAGGAAAGCATTTGCAGCCTTCCTGGAACACACTAAGGATTGTTACAGGGAGAATTATTGACAGCATTTAAAAGCAATTTTAGCATGGCCAAAATGCATATATTTCTATTTTAAAAAGTCCTCATACAATGGAATCATTACAATATGTACCTTCAGAGTATGGAAATGTTGCTGACTATTTCAGGGTTTTAGTAATATTCTTTCTGAATGCAGTTTTTGTATTATCTCTATTTTTGTCATCTCTATAAATTGCAGGAGGAAAAAAGGAGCAAAAATATGAGTCTTTTTTGGTTCTGCATGCTTTTTTGCCTTTAAAATACAGTGTTATTCACAGGCTTTTAATCACCTTGCTGGAAATTCCATTTTTGTGGGAGTAAGCAAACACCCTTCAAAGGGGGAGGAACGCTCTCACCTGTCTCAGCCACTGAAGTTGTCACACATTTACTGTTCTTTCTGTTCAATTTTGCCAACGTTGAAATTAGATTTTTCTTGGTTTGGGAATTTTCTTTAGACTCCTCTTGCAGGCTTTCATCCTGAATGTTTACAGCTCAATAAAATTTGTGGAATGAAGGGGAGCATCTAGTGCTGGAAGGGAAAGCTTTTTGTGTGGGGAAGTGAGCAAGTTGTGTGCCCAGAGTGTGGCAGCTGGAGCTGGAGTGGGGGGAGGTGTGGGAATGGTGGGAGCAGGTCTGATGCTCCATTTGCATTGGAGAAGGGCCACGGAAAGGAGGAGGCTCAGCTGGAGCTGAAAGAAGTGGCAGGTCAGTCACGGAGAGGAATGGTACCAATGGGAAAACAAAAGGAAGGAAACTGTGCAACTCAGATTTGGTTGGTTTGGTTTGGGTTTTTTTGTGGGGAATGTGCTTCAGGTATCCCTTAACACTCATTTTGGAAACCTATTGAGATTTATTAGTAATAATATGTCCTTTTGTGGATCTGCATCCTGACAAAATAGGCTTGGCTCTGCTATTTTCGTATGGGAGTGGTAACCATTGTAGCAGGATCCTGGCCCTGCCTTGGCACTGGGCTCTGTACAGTGTTTGTTCCTGCAGTAATGCTGTTGTGACATTTTCTCCTCGTCTTCCTACATGCACAGAGCACTAATAATTCATCAGTTTTTGCTGTTCATAAAGCCATGTCAGATTATAAATATCACAATGCAGATATTTCCTATAAAAAATTCAGTGGCTTCATATCATGTTTACAAGGGAGTGGGAAGGGGTTTTGTATGGATTGTCTAAGCAAGTTACATAGATAATGACTGTTATTTGGAGTTATTTATGTTACTATCTTAATACTCAAGCAAGCACATGGTATATTTTTTGCTGTATTTTTCAAATTTGTGCTGTGAATGGCAGACCTGGAGGAATATTTACAGCATGTTTAATTATGCCAAGAGCTTAGAGCAAGAGGGAGACTCGCCTCGTTCATTTTTAAAGAGATGAGGTTTAGTCATAATGAAAAATGAGCAAATTAAAAGCCCTTTATTTGCTGAGAAAATTTAGACAATTTTGCATGTTTTGACACTTGGAATACTAAAATTTTACTTCACCCTTATGAAAATAAGAACATGCAGCTGCAGTTTAGAGTAATTCTTTGATAATTTGTCCTTTGATGTTCATGTCGACCATCAGTTTTTGGTCTAATGAGCACTGAATGTGAGCAACTGCCCTGTGAAGGTGCTGCCCACATCATTTCCCATTAAAAATCCCTCATAAACACAGCTTCTTTTTGTCTCAGTGTCTCTCTGGTAAGCTGAAGGAAAGCATTTGTGCAATGGCCAAATAATTAATCTTTCTAAGCACTACAGTTAGGAGTCGCGCACAGAATTCAGAATTAATTTTGCAGGTTAAAAAATGATCAGTGACTGATTTTCAAGGAAAGAAAGGCATAAGTTTACCTTCTATTTTGAGAACCATTTAAGAGAGAATTAGGACTGATGGAATTTCCTGGATTCTTTGCACACAGAGGGGATTGTATTGTCATTTCTCAGGGTGACCCAGCTGTCGATTACATCGCAGAGTGTGAGTTAGGAGAGTACCACATATGGAAACAGCAGAACACCAGGTGTGGGGTGTCACTGGGGAGATAGAAACATTTAACTCTTCATTCCACAGAATCTGGGGTGAGGAGATAAATGTTGAACTTCTTTTAACATAAAATTGCTGAATTTTTTGTCTCCTAGCATGGCAGCCTTTGTGTTTATGGGATATCCATTATACGTACTTCAAAGTCTGTGTCCCTCTGACCCAGGGTTGGATGTCCTGTCAAATGATGTGCCCAATGTATTGGTCACTGTATGTTCTTCACTTAGCAAAGGAATGATTGAAAAAGTACTTAGGCAAACTCCTGCAGCTGATTGAGAGCACTGAGGCTCGTTGCAAATAGATAATTGTGCAAAAAAGGATTAGTTTGGTACACCAGTGTCTCTTCATGTTGGCTCATGTCAGCTTGTCTGCATTGTTTTCTGTACTACTACTACTACAACAGCTTTCTCTCTGCAATTTCCCTCATCTTTGAATAAAACATATAAGCAAAAGAATTTAAAGTATTAAATATACAGTAGTTTTAAAATATACATGCTATTTTCCTCAGAGCAGAAGGAGGAAAGGTAAGAGGGTTCTGTGGGAAGTCCACAAAACAGCTGTGGCAGGGTAGAATAGGATAGGTAACAAATTTTTATCTCCGCTTTTAAAGCGAACTGTAGATAAGAACAAAGAAGAAATCATGTTTTAAAATTATTTAGGCTTTTTTTTTTGTTTTAGCCAGACTTTCTTGTAGAGTTGATGTCCTTCTTAGCTTGTATTTTTCTTCTTTTTCTCCCTCTCGGGATTTGTCCTGCTTTTTTTCCAAGGATTCATGCAATTCTCTTTTTTTGCTGTTTTATTAAATAGAGTAACATCAAAGCAGATAGGGGAAGTGAACCTCCCACATTGAAGAAGTACACATTGAAAATGTTGAGCACAAGAGGCAGAAACTGCGTAGAAATACCAAATAAATACCTTTCCTAGAAATGCATTTGGAATATATTCTTACCTTAGTAGGGACAGTGGGAGTTGTCTGTATGAATGCCTCTGGAAATGAGATGGTAATATACCACTTTTGTGGGTAATATACCCACAAAAAGATTTGGTTTAGAGGACTCTGAAGTTTCAGTACATAAAAAACCAAGTAAAGTAGTTACACCTCATTCTTCACACTGACCCATCTGCCAGGTGCTGAAGGCCGCAAGTTGTGCTCTTGGGTTTGATCTTGCATCTGTTGAATTTCATTGCAAAGCTTCCGTGGGATTTAGGGATACCTCTGAGACTGTAAGCACCAAGGCATGCCTAACCCCATCACTGTGTCTCAAAAGCCTCTGGGAAAAGTAAATAAGTGAGGGAGAAAAATTCCTTCTGCAGACTTCAGCACCTTGGAGCAGTGGAGCTTTGTGGTGCTGCTCACTTGGAAAGGGACTCTGTGCTTTGGAAACTGGACGTGAGGGAGCCTCTGCTTCTTGGAGCTGCCTTTTGTAGAGTGTTACAGGGCTGTGTTTGCTGTAATGAGGTTGCAATTGCAGTGGCACTGTGTAGTCTAGAGCTACTTTTAATTTAAAAACATAGTGATGCAGGTTTCCTCCGAATCCCAACACAGCAAATAGTCCGTCTGTGTATGAAGAGGGGTCACCAACTCATGCTTAATGCCATGTTTTTGCAGTTCTCCTACTTTTTTAGTCTCTGAGTAATTCCGACCAGTATATTGTCCTTTTAATCAAGCTATTTCTGGATTCTTCAGTGGGCTCCTTAGAATAATGGCATCGATGTCACCCAAGATGAGCAGCATGTCTCAAAGGGAGAAGGCTTTTCTTGTGATTAAAAACTTCCCGTTCCACCTTTGTAAAGACACCTCTGTTGAGTGAGTGTTGGTGACATCTCTGAGTGCATGCTTGAACAATACTGAGGGCTAATGAGATGAAAGCTTGACTTTTCATATCCTATGTGTTACCTTCTTTCTGTCGTTCAGCACTAATATTCTTTCACAACCGTTTTTCTAGCCTCGTATTTCTTTTTCTGCATAAAGTCCAAACTGTACAAAAGCTACCTAGAATTCATTCTCCCATCCAAATTGTTCATCAACACATCTTTTACTGCCACTTCTGAGATCATTAATAGTAGCCTGACCAAGTCTTTTGGTACAGAATGGCGTTCTGCAATGGAAAAAACTATTGTGGAGTTGGTGGTCTCTCAGCAATTTTAGAAAATAATTGTTAGCTGTCTGTTCGCCCCTCAGTCTCAGAAATGAAAGATTTGGTTCTGTTTGTTTCTCCCTTCTTCTCTTGATTTAAAATCTTTTTCTTGATGCCTGTTGAAAAGAAAAAGAAGATTGTAGAGCAAATTTTCTAGTATGAACATTGCTTGTTTCATCCCTGCATCAAAAGCAATCCAAAGGACAAGAGTTGATTTATGGAGCATCCTCAAGCCAGCAGGCATTACCCAGGGAGAGGCAATGCAGTCTCAAAGCCATGCAGAGGGGAGGAGGCAGTGCACCCTCACATTATCCTCTTTGAGAAGAGATTTTGGTACACAACAGGCTGCCTCTCTCAAACAGTAACCTTAGAGTGTCCTTTACTTGTGCAAGGAAGTGCAGGGATGAAGCTTCGTGTTGTGGAGCCAGCTTCAGTTAGGAGTCAAAAAAGGAGCTTTTTCACACATGTGGGGCTGCATTCCTGGAAGGTTGTTCCCCAGAGCTCCAGGATGGACAACTGGGGACGTGCTCATTTGTTTTCTCTCCTTTTACTTTAAGGATGGACTCACCCCACTGCACTGTGCTGCACGAAGTGGCCATGACCAGGTTGTGGAGCTGCTCCTGGAGCGCGGTGCCCCACTGCTCGCACGGACCAAGGTGTGTGTGTGCCCTGTGAGAGCATGTGAACACCTCTGGGTAACCTTCCACAGAACTGTCAGTGTCACTGAGAGAACAAGGGAGAGGGCAGGAATGTACCTGTCTTCCCAAAGGAGATGTATTAATGGGTAGAATGATCCAAAAAACGGTTTTCTTACATAATGAGGGACTATCCTTTCCAAATACATGAAAAGCATACACTTTTTTGCCCCTCTCTCTAATATCACACACGTGATGTGGAGTGCTTCTGCCAGCACTTCCCTTGTGTTGCTTCCTGAGACTGTCGGACACACTGATATGAAAGCTGGGTCAGTCGCTCCTGAGAGGTGATGCCTGGTGCATATTTTCTGATCCTTCATAACAAGGACAGTTTCTCCTAATTGTTTTTACGAATTATTTCAGACTTGGAAAATTGTTTCAGTGTGTTCTTCCTCATATCTGGAAAACACACATCTAGAATTAATGCATTTCCTACATATTCTGTCTCTTTGGTGAAAATGATGAGAGAAAGATCCTTGTGTAATTGCAAATCCCACTGAGCAGCACCTCACAATAACAGATGTCCTTCTTGTATGTGCCCCAGTCTAGGTGGGGGTTACTAGAAGTTGCTGTTCTGTTCTCTTTTGTCACAGAATGGACTCTCCCCACTCCACATGGCAGCCCAGGGGGACCATGTGGAATGTGTCAAGCACCTGCTGCAGCACAAGGCTCCCGTGGATGACGTGACGCTGGACTACCTGACTGCCCTGCACGTGGCTGCTCACTGCGGCCACTACCGTGTCACCAAACTCCTGCTGGACAAGAGAGCCAATCCCAACGCCCGTGCCCTGGTAAACCTGTCCCACCTGGCTCACGTAACAAAGCTGGCCAGTAGCTCTTAGCAGGAAAGCTAAGTGAGAACTGTCAGCAAACTCCACAGCTTTAAATAGGTGCAGTAGCCACAGGGGTGTCGCACCAGTTTACCAGTTACCAGGTTACCAGTGCTGTGCCTTGTATCCTTAGGCCTGGTCATGGAACACATCCTGTTGCAAGTGGTTGTAATGTCAGGTCTGGAAGCTCTGCAGAGTCCCTAAAGCCAGAGCTGGTTCTAGCTGATGTTGATGTATGCACTGGTGTTGTATTGAATTCATGGTTCAGTTTTCCGTACCAGGCGATACAATACACAAATAACCTGTGGGTTTTCAACTGAATCAGTAAGTTAATTGGCATAGGGAAAACAGGTTAAAAAGCTAATATTTCTGCATTTATAAAATCATGACATTTTCCTTTGTAGGTGCTATTTTTTTTTTTTTTTCAAAAAACTGTTCTTATGCTTACAGGACACCAGGTATGATTCCTTTCACTCACTGATCAAACCGTTGCCCCTAACAAGGAGAAAAACATCACATTTCAACTCTGGAAACATTTCAAGAGTCTTTAATGTATCCAAAGCCAGACAAGATTCCAATTTTCTCTACTAGGAGCTGTTAGCTGGCTGGGAATTCATGTACCAATATATTACACTGTGTCAGGGAAGGAGAGAGTCTGTGAACACTTGAGATGGTCCTGCGTGGCCGGAGTTCTGCCATTGCCTGCTGCACTGGGGGCCTCCACAGAGCTCCCACTGCAGGGCACTCAGATACCTTCCCCAGCTTCCTGCCCACAGTAGGATCCAGTGTTTTTCTGTGTAGGTTCTCCCTGTCCTTTGCTTCCTTGGAAATCACACCATTTTCTTCTGCCATCTCATTTTTCTTGGCACTTCCATACCCACAAATCCCATAACCGCTTTGCTTCCTCCTCTTACACTTTTCTTGCTTTGTCTTTCTCTGTGCCATGTTCACTTGGTTGGTCTTTTTTGACACTGTTTCCATCCTTCCTTGTTTTTCTTGCCAGTCTTCTGATTATCTCTAGCTGCACTTTCCTCAGCTACCCACACATGCCCCCTGCATCTTCTTTCTTTCCTTCCATGACCAGAAATATATCTTCTGTTCCCCTCCCTCCATCCCTCCATCCCTCCCTCCCAGTGAAACAAAAGGAGAACACCCTCAGGCTGCTGCCTCTGCTCTCTTCCCATCAAACTGGTTTTCTCTCTCCATCCCCCACCCCCACTCATTTTCTCTCTCTCCCATCAGGGACTCGTCGCCTCTGGCTTGTTGATAGTGTTTAATATATTAAATGAAGCTCATAATTTCTGTTAGTGATACATTTTTTCCTGCCTTTTCCTCTCCCCCATCAAACTGTTCCTCACTTAAATAGAAGTAGCAAAATTGAATCGACTGAGGCAGTAAAATTCAGTGAAAAATGTGGAAACTTCTGAAACAGTAAAACTCCCTATGAAACATATTGAGAGATGTTGTGTGGGAGGTAAAATATCAAATGGTTTTGATTCTTTCTCTAGAAATTGGAGAAAGAGTAATAAAATACAGCACAGTCTGGTGGTGGAATAAATATTACAAAGAATTAATTTTCAGCTACATTTAAGGAAATAATTGTTACTGTTTGCAAAATGCTTTGGGGATACAAGCACTATGTGAGTTCTCAGCTTTTTCAATGTGTATATGCTTTAAAGCACCTTCAAATCAACTAGTAATTAACATTTCCTTTAACAGAAGCAGCCTGTAGAATAATTGTCATGTGATTATCTCTTCCCATAAACTAAGATTTCACTGCTAGATTCTGGTTACTGCTGGTTGATTGTTTGGCAGTACTGATCCTCTTCATTAGAAAATTGAGCAAATTTTCAACAATATCTAAAAAACGTTACCTGCGCTTTTCACTAAAATGTTTGTGTGTGGTGGGTAATGTGCTTGTTCAGCTTCAGACACACACTTAACCTGCATTAATTGTCATCAGATTATCATGACACCACAGCTGAAGGGGTGGTTCTTTATTTAAGGTACACACACACACTTAAACATGGACATTACACCTTAGGTTGATGTATAAATATAAAAATAAATACACACAGATGCTTAGATTATAAGTAAAAAGACAAATTAAGGTGGAATCTGGAAAAAGTACTCTGTTCCTCTCTCTTTCTCAGTTTAAGTGGCTTCAGAAAGAGACTAGATTTAGGTTAGGTATTAGGGAGAAATTCTTCCCTGTGAGAGTGGGGAAGCCCTGGCACAGGTTGCCTGGAGAAGCTGTGGCTGCCCCATCCGTGGAAGTGTCCAAGGCCAGGTTGGACAGGGCTTGGAGCAACCTGGGCTAGTGGAAGGTGTCCCTACATGTGGTAGGATGTGGAACGAGATGGGCTTTTCCAAGCCAAACCTTCTGTGATTCCATGATTCTCCTATAGCGGTATAGGAAATGCTTTATAAAGGCACTGATTCCAAAGTGCTCACTGTAATTTCTTAGATTTCCCTTGTGTTAGGCAATCTTGGGAAGCACTGTGAGTGCCCCTTACAGGCACATGTGCAGCCTCAGGAACCACACACACACACACATGCAGTCAGGATGGGCATATCTGTATGTGAAGTGTGGAGGTTCCGTGTCTTCCCCTGCCTGGGAGGAAAGCAGCAGCACTGCTTTGATGTGCCCCAGATAGTGGGAGATGCCTGTAATTCATAACCTGTTGTGCTTAAAGAGCAGCTGCTTGTGGTAGTCTAACCCTTGTGCTCCCAGCGTGCCAGCATGGAGCTGTGTGGGAAGTGTAGCTGCATGTTTCTAACTAACATCACTGTCTTTTGCACAGAATGGTTTTACTCCACTGCACATTGCCTGCAAGAAAAATCGCATCAAAGTCATGGAACTCCTGGTGAAATATGGGGCTTCAATCCAGGCTATAACAGAGGTAGCAAAACGCTTCATGTCCTGAAGAAACATTCCTTCTCTCTCTCTCCTCTTTTGCTTCCTTTTTTCTGTCTCTCCTGTCATGCTTCACTTTGCAGTATGTTTTATTTAAACCAAGAAGCCCATCCCTCCAGCCGTGCAGAGGAGTAAAACTGCTCTTGCTTTGTTTCGCAGTCGGGCCTCACACCAATACACGTGGCTGCATTTATGGGCCACTTGAACATAGTCCTCCTTCTGCTGCAGAACGGAGCCTCTCCCGATGTCACTAACATTGTGAGTATGGCTTTCACTAGAACCATCTGCTAGGACCCACGTGGAATCTCTGGTCTACCCTGTGCCTCAACCCAAGGTCACATTTTAATGATACTTTATTGCATTTTAGGGCAAGTTATTGCAGCGCTTCTAGTGTAGAGGGGAAAGTGATGGCTGTATGTGTCATTATAAGCCATCTCTGGTTTCATGTTTTCTACAACAATGCTTGAGTACGTAAAGTTTTCCTTAGAAACGGACAAAGCTCACCAAAAACATCCAAAATGGATTATGAGTCAAATCCCACTAAGTCTGTGTTTCTATTCTCAAGGATGGAATTCAAATCCAAATGGCTCTAATTTCTGCCTGCATAACTTCACTGGCTGTCGTGAAATTGTGTCATTCCTGTCAGTGAGAGAGTATAAAATGCTTAAACCCCAACATTAAAGAAAAAGCAAAACTGGGAAACTCGAGATGTTCCTCTTAGACAGGAAATTCCAGGATCTCATGTTTAAATCTGGAAAATGTGACCTTGGGAGGGAACACAAAATGCAGAACCTGACTTACCACAGAAATCAGTGTTTGTATACCAACAGCCTCTAGTTACCAAGAAAAATAACAAAAACAATTTTCTGAGAGGTATTTTGTAAGGTATTTTACTGTTTGAATTTGTTAGTATAAACAAATATTCAACTTGGGACTACTTGTACTTTGCAAGCAGCTTTTTACAGTACTTAAGGTTATAGTTAAATGTTACCAACAAAAATTTGGTAATCCAGGTACACTGGACTCATTTGTTTTTCTCAGTCAGAAAAATCTTACAGGGAACCCAGTAAATTTGTTGAGCCTGCGGAATTGTTTATGTGAATCATTAAAACAGACTTTTCCTACTTTTTTTATAGAAGCAGTCGTTGTATAAGAACCTCATTAATAATAAAAAACCAACACGAAATTCTTGTGGAAGCAGTTAAAAATAGTGTTACCAGACATTTGTGTGCAAAGTTTAGCACTTCACAATTTCTGCTACACAGGTGTCTTGGCTTTCACTTGGTAAGCTGAGGTTCCCTGTTGGATTCCTGTTTCCAAAACCTAAATTGCTTTGCTAATTCAGGCACAAAAGGGTCATTGTAGAAATTTAATCTTTCGTGTGTTTTCCACATCTTAAACAGCTCATTCTTCAGGTAATAAACTTTATATATAGATGGAATTATTAAGATTTGTCACTAGGGCTGTGGGATTTTGTTTGTTGCATACCTACTAATCACAGCTGGTAGTACAATGTTAATTTAAAAATAACAAGATAAATCAAGTCCTGGTTAAGAGGGTTTGCTGTAATTAAAAGTTCCTATTAGCAGGCAAGCTTAGGCTGCTTCTTTCCCTACATCTAGACAAGGACAAGAAGGTGTGACTCCCGATTCTGATGTAAAAGGTCGTGACTAGAGTGTTTATTTTGGCAGTTGCAGTTCAATTGATAACCGAGGGGGTAAAGGCCTTACAACAGAATATTCTCCAGGTCTGGTGTAAGAAAAATGAACAATTAACACAATAAATGATGGGTCCTGCTATGTACTCGTGGTATAACAGATGAATAGAGCTCCTAGTTGTGGAACTGTCCCAGGACCTGATGTACCAGATACTGGTGAGCTGCACAGGGACTGTTTCAGTCCACTTTGGGACACTGCACTCAAAGAAGAGAGCCCAGTTAAACTAGGAATGCTGTCCTCAAGGAGTCCTCATTTTTAGTGTTTCTTTGAAAACCTATGCAAAAAGTAAATGCTTTGAATATTCCTGATTTGGAATTCTGTATCACTCTAGTCAGCTTTTCAAAATTTCATATTCTTCAAATTCCGTGAGCTACAAAAGACTTGAAACAAGATTGATTCCACAACCTGGAGACAGAGCTACACTGCTGAGCACAGGTTTTACACATTTCTTGTGCTGGCTGAGTTGTGCTCAGCCATTGCAAGGCCTCTTAATGCTGCCAGCTCCACACAGCGTGCAGGAAGGGACCATCTGGAAAAATATCCCCTTCCATCTTGAGGCTCTTGTGCCGTGCAATCCCTAGAGAGAGGCTCAGGGTACTCTCATCTGTGCGGCACACGAGCTGATGCCCCGTTACGTAGAAAGCTGAGGGGCGTATATGACCAGGGCAAGTCTATCTGACAGAATTTTCCTAAGCTGGGATTTTCATTCTGTCCCTCAGTGGTCGAGGTTATGTTTGTCTGGGATTGCCCAGCTGCCACACCAAGGCATTCCCAGGTACAGTGACATATACTGAAGCTGTCTTGGGGCTGGAGCCAGAGTCTCAGAAGGAAGGCAGCAGGATGGGTCTCAGCACAAGTTGTCACGGGTGGGACTGACACTGGCTAAGCTCTTTCTTCGTGGAGGTTTAGGACACTGATACGCTTTTGCTCTCCTGCAGCGTGGAGAAACTGCTTTGCACATGGCGGCACGTGCCGGGCAGGTGGAAGTGGTTCGCTGCCTCCTGAGGAATGGGGCCCTGGTTGATGCTCGAGCCAGGGTAGGTGTTCCACTTGCTATGTTGTTTGCTTCCTCTTAAACCCATGGCTGAAGCAATCACTCACCTCCCTCTCCTCCATTAATCCATTTTTATTGTCATCACTTCCTACGAGTCTGCAAGACAAGCGCATGGGAAGGTCTGTGGGCAGCAAGGGAGCTACCCGTGCTCAGGGTGGCTCCAGCCGCGCTAACGACCCATTCGATTTGAGTTGTAGGAGGAACAGACCCCGCTGCACATCGCCTCTCGCCTGGGCAAGACGGAGATCGTGCAGCTGCTGCTGCAGCACATGGCGCACCCCGACGCCGCCACCACCAACGGCTACACCCCGCTGCACATCTCCGCCCGCGAGGGGCAGCTCGACGTCGCCTCCGTGCTCCTCGAGGCGGGCGCCTCCCACTCCATGTCCACCAAGGTAAGGCACAGCGCCTCACATCCGTGTGCCCGTGGCACGGGAGGAGGGCTGTTCTGTGGTGAGTGTGCTTTGGAGTCGTTTGGGCCTTTTATTTTGGTCTTATTTACTCGGCAGCAATTCAGTAGGCTGGAGTAATGTATCACAAGTTAATCAAATTTCAGGTTATTTTGCTGTCATCTAAAATTGGGTTTGGTTCCCACTGAAGGCGGATGCAGTTCTTGATGAATACATGGTCCCAGCAGGTTTAAAATGTCCTTGTTTCTCCCTTTCCCTTTGTCTTACAGGCAAGGGCTTTTTTGGGCAAAATTTCCAAAAAAGAAAAAAGGATGGCAATGACACATTTTTTATGAACAGGCCTCCTTTTATTCTTCAATACCTTATTTACTTAAATAGTAAAATAATCCTGCCCTGTGCTAGCTGAAAGGAATGTTCCTAAAACATAAAAGTCAGCATCTGTCCAGTCACATCGGATGCTGAATCTATTTTCAGTGGTTCTAAAATGAGGTGTCATGTGACACAACAGGCCATTTTGTCTGGGATTATAAAAGAAATGCTCTCCAGAATCACTAGTGGGTTTTTTTAGTCAAAAATGGTACCAATAGATTCCTAGCAGAGAGATGAACATGTAAGATCATAGCTGTGAAGAGAATTGTATACCAAGATATCATTTCCAAATTTAAAGCATTTGATAAGTGAGCATCACGTAATTTTCACTGTTTATAAAAGTACCCTTGGTTTTACAGCTGGAGCTTAAAACATGTTTATGAACAACGGGGTGTCTTCCACGGTTTAAAAGACTAAACCAGCAATTTTCAAATTATGATCCATGGATTACTGGGAGTGCTTGCTGTTCTCCTTTTATCCAGCTATTAAATCACATTAGAATGGCTAAAAATACACTAAATACTTTCCTAATTTCCCATATTGCTTGATGGCAATTAGTACTGCAGGAACATTCTATAATTATGAATAGGAGAAGATGGAGCTTGTAGATAGTATCTTCATAGACCTGTGATTTGTGAACTGAAAATGTTTGAGATTACCCAATATAAACTCTTTGTGACGTGGGATTAATGGAACTAAATGATAATGATAATAAGCATTAAACATCACTTATGTGCCAGGCAAATAGGTCATTGCAGCTTCCCAAAATTACTGTCAGGCAGCGGTGCAGCCTGCCACCTACTGTCATACATTTGTGAGCTTTCCTGACCAATTTTTCAATTAAAACAGGCAAAGAGAAGGTTTTTTTTTTTTCTTCAGTAAAACTTTGTGACTGTATGAATACACAGGTCCAAGTACAAATAGTTTTTCAGCAAACCCTAATGGAGGAAGGGATTTGGAGTTTGGAGGGGTTTTTTTGATGAATAAGGTTAGTGTTTCATTGTTACTGGCAATGATTGATGCAGGAAATACTTCTGAAGCTGTCACCACAGAACAAAAAAAGGTGAAGCCGGTTTGGGGTGTAAATTTGAAGAAGTGCCTTCATTGCCCCCACGCAGTGTGTGTTGCTCGTGCAGTCTGTATCAGATAAAATGTCTGACAGCACATACATAGGGAAGAATAATAAAAGGGAAAGTATTTTCTTGTGTTTCATGCTTCTCAAACTGCTTTTGAGAGAGGCTGCTCTTTCTAGGTTCTGCTATTGATTCTGAGGTAGAAGAGTGAGTGCTTAACGCATAGTTTTTAAACAAGAGATGTCAGCATGACCTTTAACACAAACATCTGTGTTTTATCTCCTGGAATTTTTCAGAAGGGATTCACACCGTTGCATGTGGCAGCCAAATACGGGAGCCTGGAAGTGGCAAAGCTCCTGCTGCAGCGTCGTGCCTGTCCTGATTCCGCTGGCAAGGTACTGCTGGGGAAGAGAAAGTCAGAAGCGTGTTGGATTCTTCCTTAAGGAAGAACTGTGTGAAATATGCAACCCCAGAAGGCTGCAGCTGCTTTTGCATGGTCACTGTGGTTTTGTCGGGGTCATGTCTTCCCTGGGTGATGGCTGGGTGCTGCTGCCCAGCATGTTGGGTTTGGGTCCATGGCAGGAGGGTGCTTGGCTGCTCTGAGGGCAGGTACGTGTCTGTGGCTCAGAAGGCAGCGCTTCCATCAAGCTACCCAAATTCCCAATGGATAAACACAGGAGCAAAGCCCAGGTTTCCCCTGGTGTGGTGTGATGGAAGCCTGCGGCTGCCACCCTGGTTCACCTGGTACGCTGCTTCTCCCCACTAACAGCCAGCTGCCTGCCATGGCCTTGCTGTCCATCCCCGTTCTCCTCCCCCGCCCCATCCCCTCTGTCCCTGGCAGCCCCCGGACCCCTGCATCCCGTTTCCCGCGTCTCCCGCGGCCGTTGCACGCCCTGCTCCCGTAACGCGCTAACGCCGTGCCCCCTTTCAGAACGGGCTCACCCCGCTGCACGTGGCGGCGCACTACGACAACCAGAAGGTGGCGCTGCTGCTGCTGGAGAAGGGCGCCTCGCCTCACGCCACCGCCAAGGTGAGCCCGCCCGCCGGGAGCGGGGCCTGCGGGCGGCCGGCCCCGACTGAGCCGCGGGCCGCTCCCCTCATGGCGGTAGAAATGTGTGTTCTGACCAGGCGTGTGGGCAATGAGCGCAAGGGGGGGTTCATTCCAGGTTTAGCAGCGGTGTTGTGGTACCACTGCGTGCGTGAGGGCAGCCCTGAGGGAACCCTGAGGGGGAGCCCTGACGCTGAGGGGACTCAGTCCCGCCAGAGTTTTAGTCACGGCTGGAAGTCACTTCACTGCTGGGCAGTGTTAGCAATGGCATTAGAAATTTCATGCCGGGGTTAGTAGTGGTGTTGTGGTATCACTGTGCCGGTGAGGGGAGCTCTGAGGGAACATTAGAGCCCTGCGGGGATCCAGCCCTGTCCGAGCTTTGGTCACAGCTGGGAGTCACCTCACTCTTGTGCAGTATTAGCAATGACTTCGAAATGTGTATTCTGACCATGCACACGAATCATTCCAGGGTTAGGAGTGGTGTCGTGTTATCGCTGTGTAAAGCAAAAGCTGCTAAAAGGGGAAAATGGTGGCCAGATGGGTGCAATACCAGGGAGCGTCCTGCCCTCTGCAAAGCTGGTGATCTACAGGCTTCCAGGAAATGTTCAGGGATTGTATTGGGAGTGTGGTTTCCATGGCAGTGCATGGAAAGCAGGGTAGTTTGGGAAACTCCTACTTAAAAAAACCCAACAAAACAACCACAGGCCAACTCAACCAAGTAGCCCCACAGGGTCTGTTGTGCTGGCACCCAGAATTTTTCCTTCACGATGTGTTTTAAAGCAATTAGGAAGTTGCCTTATTGCCAGAAAATGCCATTCTGTTGTGCTTAAATGGTTAATTCGATCACAAAAACATTCCAGCCCATTGCTGTTTCCAGCCTGTGACTGACTCGTGTATCAAAATTCCACATGCAAACACATCTCTTCCCGCATGCTCTGAAAAAGCATAATGTGATGAGAGGGTGCACTCATCACGGGGAATGTCACTCATCAGTCAGAAGGGATTTTTGCAACATAGGTTGTACAAAATGTAGGTGTCAAACTCGGGATAATTTGAAGGTATCGGTGGAACAGTCCTGCCCACCCTGGTGAGGGCTGGCTTTATTCTGGTTTAGGCAGCGAAAATAACAGATGGACAAAGCAACACAACAGCAGGGCCATGTGGGACATGTCTGGCCTTGAAAATTTAATGAACTCTCTTCTCTGATAGCAGGTGTAACATCAAATAATACTGTTTTATGGTGTCTGACTTCTTAGGCTTATATGGCTGTTGTGGTAACTTTATTTTCCTTCTGTTTCCTGGCTGGTGTCAGAATGGATACACCCCTCTGCATATTGCTGCCAAGAAAAACCAGATGCAGATAGCCACCACTCTGTTGAACTATGGGGCTGAGACCAACATTTTGACCAAGCAGGGAGTCACCCCACTTCATTTGGCCTCCCAGGAAGGTCACACTGACATGGTGACTTTGCTTTTGGAGAAAGGATCCAACATCCATGTGGCAACAAAGGTAACTCACATTTGGAGACAAAGTGTTATGGGTGGGAGTTTCCAGTAAGATGCAGCGTTTGTGTCCGTAACAACGTGCACCAGAAACCTGAGAGCAGCAGTCTGAAATAATTCAGTGCTCTCGCCAGCAAAGGCTCTTTTCCTAATGTTTTTATCCTTCAGCCTTTTTTCTAAGTGAAGAAATTTACATTCTCTGGCAGATAAGAAAACAGCAGTATTACTGGAATAGACTAAGAAAAATTCTGCGGAAGACCTTTCCAATTTTT
Organism: Monarcha castaneiventris obscurior; assembly: GCA_026261815.1. Classification (NCBI taxonomy): domain Eukaryota; kingdom Metazoa; phylum Chordata; class Aves; order Passeriformes; family Monarchidae; genus Monarcha; species Monarcha castaneiventris. The sequence continues at coordinate 1,802,985 of JAMPIT010000622.1, forward strand.
TTTTATGATTGTGCATGACAGCTTTGTTACGGAAAACAAGGTCATCAAAAAAACCCCCATTACTGTAAATCTTCATGGGTCACTGGGTTTATCCAGGGATATATACAAATCTTATTTATGTAGATGAAAAGCCTGCAGCTTTTACTCATACAAGTCAGAACAGAAGGCTCAGGTCTCTCCTTGCGTGGAGTTATTATATTCTGCTAATAGAAACAAGGTGATTTTCATTTTTTATACCAAATTTGTTCAGTGCCTTGTTCACAGGCAAGCACTGCATGTGATCACAGCGAGCTGTCAGTTAAAGGCTGCATCCTTTTCTCTGGCGTTTGAATGAGATCTATTTCTGGAGTTAATGTCTTCATTCTGACTTGTGCCTGCAGTTGTCAAGGTTCCCCTTCCTGTCTGAGGAGTGGGAAGCACATTTTATTAATGGGCTTCTCAGCTTCCCAAATCACATTATTGTAGAAAATCTGAGTATTGATGCCTGAAAGTTTTCCTCTGTGGGTATGGTGATGTAATTGTTTTGGAGCTGTTTGTCAGCTGGAACAGGAGCTACATGGACTCTACTTTGTTTAAAAACACCACCCATACTCAGAAGCTATAGTTAGGATCTGTTCATGTTTTAAAGATGAAGAAGTAGGAAAGTCTAGATTTTATTCCTTACGTAAAGTAGGGGTTTATTCTTACTTCTGTCTGATTGTTTACTTGTTATATTCCACCTCCAGGCTGGACTGACATCCTTACACCTTGCAGCTCAAGAGGATAAAGTGAATGTAGCCGAAATACTTACCAAGCACGGTGCAAACCAGGATGCTCAGACAAAGGTAAATCACGGAGTGGCTTCTGTCTCCAGCATGGCAAAGGGTGCTACCCTTGTCCAAGGAATGTTCCACTGAGCTTGCAGTTTTACTTCTTTGTTCTCCTCCTGTAGCTTGGTTATACACCTTTAATTGTGGCCTGTCACTATGGAAACATCAAAATGGTGAATTTTCTCCTCAAGCACGGAGCAAATGTCAATGCTAAAACAAAGGTAAAGATTTTTCCATTGATTTGCTTTTGCTCTTTATTTTGAATGTGGTAACCCAGCACTCCTACATGACATAGGTGCTTTTTTTCCTTGGGAACTATAACCATGGCATGGGAGGTGTCAACATATGGTAGCTGTAATGCAATGCCTTCTCTCTGCTCCATCTCATGCTGTGGTGTTCAGGAAAGAAAAGCCAGATAACTCTTCAGGTATATGAAAAAATAACACAGGCATTCTATTTCATTGGTTTTCCTTTTTCTTATTACTTGCAAACTAGCAAATGCAAGTTTGGTCCTGATCTCACTTACACACGGTTTACACCAGTATAATATGACTGTGCTGCCAAACTAGTAAGTAACAATTCAGACTCTTTGAGGGTGATGCCAGGTTCTCTCCAATATTCTGGGAGAAGAGTGGGAAGAATTACTGCTGTTCAGTGTGTGGGTGGGATGACTCTGGGAGAGGAAGTAGCTGTGGTAAGGGAATGTGGTTTACTCAAGAAGAGTTTGAGGTTTTCTGAGGGGAATCTGACCACTTACACTGAAATGGGCCTGACTACCCAAGAGTGAACAAAGCCCACTGACTTCAGCAGTTTCTCCTGCTATAAACTGGTGGGCACTCCAGCTGAACGGGATGCATTTTGTAGCAAGAGTTGTGTATCTTCTGAGAGTACAAAGAGAGGTTCTGGTGGCAGCCACAGTGTGTTATATCCCAGAAATGATCACATCACCCTTATCAGAAAGAGAAGGCTAACTCAGGAGCTGTGTGGCTCCAGCTTGGTTAAAGCCAGCTTCAGGCAATTGCTGGCTCCTGGCTTCAAGCTGAGTGTCTTGGGACTGACAGGAAGCAGCCCACTGACAGTACTTTTTAAATGGCACCAAAATCACTGGCTTGTAGTCTGCTGGTCCCTCTGGTCAGCTCCCATGTCCCCAGCTGGGACCTGTGGGATGATTCATTTCTCAAAGAAACATTATTTTGTCACCGTGGTCACAGCTCACTGTGGTAAGAAACGGCCAAGTTAAATAAATGAGTCTGTTCCCATCCCTCATGGGATCACCCAAAATCAATGGGCAAAACCCAGGGATTCCAAAAGGACAGGCAACACTACTAGAAAAACAGCTGACGAGAATTAATAAAGCAGACACTAGCAGGATCCAAACTATAGCTGCCAAGACATTCAGCTGAGGTATTTGGAGGCTGACTCAAGGGACAGACAAAGTTGTGTCATTAGTATTAGGTCTCCCTTTGTGTTTAAAGGGCCACTGGGACAGATTATGTTTCCATTCACCCAGGTATTTTACTTATTTAGAGTAGTTTCATTGCAGTCAGCAAGTTTGTATGAGGAAGCAGTTCTCCAAAATCTCACACCTAGGGACCACTAAAAATACTGGCAATCTGTCAGCTGGTGTTGTGCACTTAGTTGAAAGAATAAATCCTGGATTCGGGACAGGCATGTTAAAGAATGAGTAACCCCTCTTGCAGGTTGGGCTTTAACTAGAGAAAGCCTGCACGATGCTTTGTGCAAGGAACACGTGAATTCTGTTTTTGAAGGACTGCACTAAAATTTAAGTAAAGACAGTGAATCTACTTCCCACTAGAACCTACAGTAAGTAGTAGTTCTTACTTACTGAGTCCATGCACTCACTTTGTCAGTATAAGAACAGTTTTGAACTATTTCTATCTAATTAGTAGTGCAAAGCATTACTGATATCTATTTGTTTGCAGCGGAGATAACTCTCAGAGCACGTTTTCAGAGCCTGCCCCAGGCTTTACATAAGTGTACAATGAGATCAACCCAGGGTTTTCTTCCAGTTTCTTCTCTGCCTGCTTTCAAAGCCAATTGCAAATAATTTTGTAAATCAATTGCCTGACTGGACTTACACAATACCATCTCAGATTAGGCAGCTTAAGCACATTTTGGTTATGTTTCTGTATTGTGTGACACGAGAACAAATCACTGGAGCAGATGAGTGTGTTGAGCTAAGCGTGTTTATCAAGGCAGACACTGTGTATGTGTTTTCTAAGTGTAATTACAGCTTGGTCCAGCCTTTTGGAGGCAAAGTGAAGCTAAAATTGACTGACATTTCTAATAGGGATATGTTGTTAGCCTTTTAAGAAGCAAATAGGCTTTAATCACTGCTGTTAAAAATGGTGTGTTTTTTTAAGTGACTCAGATATTTTAAAGGCTAATCTTGGGGCCTCTGTTGAAAACCAGGATGTGAGAGGAAGAGGAATGTTCTCTGCCTCAGCTATAATTCTGTGCCCCCAGCATCCCCCTTTAACTTTGCTGTTCTTCATTGTTCCTTCCTCTGATTTAGGAAATGGGGGAAAAACGTCTTTTCATAGATTTCTTTTATTGTGAGAGAAAGACGATTTTTGAATAAGGATATTATCTTCCTTTATGTTTTCATTCATCTGGGAAAGGAGAATTGTTATTACTGAAGGTTTGTTTTTTTTGGTCGATTGATGTCATAATTTACATTTGAAATGTCTCAAAAGGTGCAGAAGGAAGCAAAGTGCAGTGTCTGATCTGATGATTGGTTCTTGTTCTTTGTTTGCTTTTGCTGTCCGTGCCATGGATAACAGAATGGGTACACCCCTCTTCACCAGGCTGCTCAGCAAGGCCACACTCACATCATCAACGTTCTGCTGCAGCACGGGGCCAAGCCCAACGCCATCACCACTGTAAGTCTGGCCTGTCACTGGGAGCTTGTTTCCCTGGACAGTTCTTTTCTTTCCCTCCTTAGGGCTCGAGAGCAAGCCGTTGTTTTGGTGAAAGTATTCCTCATACAGCTGGTTGTCATATGTGGAAATGTAATTTCCTCTGCTTTCCCTTATCCTCTTAAGGTAGTTCACATCCGACCTAACTGCACTAAGCGAAATGTGAGGCAGAGAATCGGATACTGAGCTGCAGGATCAGGCTGGCCACAGCTGGCTGTGCCAGGCTCATTCAGTTTCCCTCTGCCTCAACACTTCCGTCTGGAAATTGATGTCTCCAGGAGGAGTTTCCCATAAAAATTGAGGGCAATTCAGAGCCCTTTTCCTGTTGTTTTTTTCTTTTAAATTTAGACCCAAAGTTCTGTCCCTCTCTCCACTGGATTGGCTTCAGGTTCTTACTGAGTTCACTGAAGTTAATATCTCCTCAAAGACCATCAATAGCTCCTGGCACAGCTCCTTCTCTGCAGTGAGCCAGGAATGCGACTGTCCTATGTCAAATTGATGTTGTTACTAGTCACCTCTAACTGGGTAATCATTAGAACACTGCCAGAGTGTCCAAAACTCCTGTCATTCCCCAGAGTGGATCCGTTTTCCATGTGCATTTAGCATGTGTGCTTAAATCAGTACTGGCACTGTGTTTGGTCCTGGAACAATCACATGGAATAATCTTGTGTGAAAGTTATCCAAAATACCAGTTTGTGCACTCGATCAGCAAGTGAGAGACCGCTGTAGTCAGCTTCTGGGACTGTAGGTACTGCTTGGCATGTTCAGCTGAGGGTCTCTTGACTTGATTTCAGTCCTCACATTGGCGCTGTCATGCCCAAATCCAACCCAAGTCCAAGCAGCCTTAGGGATGCGTCTTTGCTGCACAGTTGGCTGCTTCCTCAGATACTCGACCTGTCCTTGTCCACACAGAGCAACCTCTGGCTTGAGATAAGAGAGAATTTCAACGTGAGGCATCTGGCAGGGAGATATGGCAGTGGTGTATGAGCAGCTAATGTGCAAGTGACAAGTAGCAGTCAAATTATTTGTGCTGTGAAGATGCTATCTGTTCATTTTGTGCTGATAATCCACAAACTCTGTGTTGCTTCAGGGTTGCTGAGCTAGACTAATACAGGAGAGTTTAAATTATAGATAGCTAAAGCCATTGCTGAAGAAGAGAGAGCCCTCAGGCTGATAACCCTGCACATGGTGCAGTGGGGTCACAAGAGAAATCATTTCCGTGCAAAGAGCGGCACAGTGACAGTTTGTGATTCCTCAGGAGGGTCAGCATGTCGTCCCTTGCTTCAGTGCAACGTGGCATGGAGCAATTCTGTGTAGGACTCTTTACAAAGAACCACAGAACACATTCCTTCCTCCCCTCCCCGAGCTGAGTGACACGGGGACCGTGGGCTGCCAGTGTTCCAGGAGATGAAATGGGGATAAATAGGCCTGAACTCCTGCTAAATTATTGTAATGTCCATTTGATGAATGACATGTCACTGTATTATCAACATTCAAACTGCAAATAAGTGTATTTAAATGGAACGGTATTCCTCACCCCCGAGCCTTTTGTGGTTTTTATTTGTTAAATCATTAGCTTTTGTGAACTTCTAATGGAGATAAATTTTTGTTGTATGAAGGAATAGGTGTATATGAGGAAAACACAGCTGTAATTTTGTATCCCCCAGGTAAGGAATTGTACCTGGTAAAGGTGTAACAGTTTCAACTGGGAGCGAAACTGTAAGAGGTTAAAATACTTTTTATTTTTTACAAGTGTATTTCTGCAAAATAACCCCCAAACTTCTGCAGGCAAGACACGCTGTATAGTGGAATGTGAGCCCTGAAGGGTTAAACCATACAGCGCCGTAGTATTTGGAATTGCTGGCAGATGTAAGTGTGTTGTGTTACCATGGCAATTGGGGCTATAGTCTTAAAGAAGTTACAAAGACAGAGTCAGATGTAACGGTAAAAAAGCCGTGATTTTCCTAGGCTGTGCCTTGTTTTGGATGGAAATGCTGGCTCATGCAGCGTGGAGAGTGATCTCATTGGTTCACATCACAATCCTCCCTCTCTCTCAGCGAGCTCTCCCCCTCTCTCTTCCCTTCAGAATGGTAACACAGCCTTAGCCATCGCCAGGCGCCTGGGATACATCTCCGTGGTCGATACGCTGAAGGTTGTAACGGAGGAGATCACCACCACCACCACCGTGAGTTGCACGTGCATTCAAATGTTGCTCTTCTTTACTCAGAGTGTTGTCTTTCTGCTCTTCCCTCAGGCTCTCCATGCAGCTCTCTCCTTTTCTGTTTTCTTTGGGGGGGTTTTAGCCCCCCCCCCTTCCCGTTGTATTTTTGCTGCAGTGCTTTCAGTGTATCTTACAAGCATGTGGAATTGTGTGCAAGGCAACAGGCTTCCCTCAGCTAGGGAACAAAATCTGTGTGCATACCGATGGAAAACAATTCAGAGTAAAACTTGTTTCTAGACCTGGGTCTGAGCTGCGAACCCAAACTTTCCAGAAGTTTGTGCATTGTTGTTTAGATCCTGCCCTGCTTCTCTTTTCACCTCTCCTTTCCCATCTGGCCTTACATCTCCACACTTCTGACACCTCCTGAGGCTCAATCCTTGCAGCATCTCTGCGTTTGGACTGTACCAGCCATGGCCTGGAGCCAAACCTAATGAGGTTCCCTGAATGGCTGTGAATCACATCCATCATCTTCTTACTCAAGTCGCTTCCAGTTCAAACAGATCCTGTTTTCCAAAATGCAGAGGAATGTTTCCTTACAGGCTCAGTCCTCTCAGTGCTCCACACTCTTGGAGTCTATATTTTGATGTCAGGGTTCGTGACTGGTGTGTGCTCAACATTAGCAAGGTGGTTTAAGCCAGGAGAAGCTGATCTATTCGGGTGTCCTGGGAGGGGAAGTTTTTCCCTTCTTGCACTTTTACCTCCCATCTGCAAATGTCATAGCAGGTAGAAAGGGAGAACGCTAGAAAAAGTGCATAATTTAAGAAATTAGATTAATTTAAATCTTGGTTACTGCATTTATCTGGAAACACTGCTGTAAGGTCATGCTTTTTCATTTTATTTTAATTTTTTTTAATGCAGGATTAGCATTCTAGAAAATCCATCAGCTCTAGATGGCATTTAGGAGCTCAAAGCTGTAAAAATCCACAGACTACTAAAAAGATGCTGGTGTTCAGTCATGGAGAGGGTTAGAAGTAGAGAAGAGGTTCAAAATCTCTTGTAAAGAAATGGAAAAATAATTTTGATTTTGTTGCATATTGACAGCAAATCCCACTTGATACGAGCCAAGGAAGATGCAATAAAGGTAACTTGGCATAAGGTTACAAATAGAGTAAGTCATAATTTATTAATGACCTGCAAAGATCAGGCTGAGTCAGGTTTGGAGAAGGAATTCCAGTGTAATTCCAGAAGTCTCTTAATAAAGACTGTGTGTTTCTGTTGTTACTCCTTCATGTTCTTGTTTAATCATACAGCACATCACACATCTATATGAATAAACATGTATGTCTCTAACCAGAAATTTAGGAAAATAAAACCTAGGGGAAATTTTTTGAGAAACTTTAGCTCTTACATTTTTAAGCTTCAGAGGAGACCTTTGTCACATCTTCTGTGCTGTGTCCTGGCACATGTTTATCATTTACTGTTTGATAAAAGCAGTAACTTGCTTTCTCTTTTACACTGTTTCACTGTGCGAACTTGTACCTTGTCTCACATAAGTGTTATATCTTTGAAATAATAGGAATTGCGCTATCAAAAGACACCTGTGAATTATTTGCTTTGGATAAATATTTCTTTAAACACTGAGGATTAATCTTTTTTCCTTATCGGCTACCTCATGCCTGGGGTTTAGGACTGAATCAAGTACTGGAACTTACTTGCAGAGCTGACCTTTAATGCTTGTATGTAAGAGAAATCTGAAATCTTGATCTGTGTCTGCATACTTTAGCAGTCAGGTGGGAGCCCTCAATAAACTCAGCAGATTATCCAGCTATGAATTCATCTAAGCCTTGTACCTCAGGGATGTATGGAACGGTGGTGTTTGTGGTGAGGGGTGTTGATTAAACACGATGAAGAGCAAGTGCTGAAGAGGAGGGTAGGTAGCAGGCACTCTCTGTGGTCACGTTCTCCAGATGGTGAGGTCGGTGTTGCCAAACCTGCACGCAGCGTTGAGCCCTGAGAGAAGGTGCTGTCTCCATAGCTACCTCGCTCTCTGAGGCTGGGCTGAGCCCTGCGCCCAGGGTGTTACATAGCCCCATGCTTGATTGATATTCAAGTCACTGGCTCTTGAGATGTGGAAAAGGTCTCCAGTGCCAAAGCCTTTTTTTGCTCTAACTTGGAACAAATCTTCCTCTTACTTGCATTAGTGCAGTTATTAGTGGAGCCACATGAATATAAAGCAATAGAGAGAATAAAGTGCACTTTTTTTACTGAAAGATTAGAGAGCAATGGGAAATAAATCTGAGAAACTGTACTTTTGGGGGTTTGCTTATGCAATTAAGTTTGTGGCCATTTATACAAACAAGCATAGTCTTCCTGTGGACCGATGAATTTATGAGGAGCTTTCTGGTTGTTTACAGTATGCTGCTGTGAGTAAGTCATTGCTGAAAGCACATACGGGTTTATATACCTGAATTATATATCTGAATTATTCTATGCCACCCGATGAAAATCTGGCCTTACAATGAAAGGTTCAAATACAGAAGTCTTAAGTAAACTCCATAAGGGAATTTTCAGTGGCACTAAACAGCAGGGAGTTTGAGAAATACACACTGAGCAATTTTTCATGCGGGCCGTGCGTGGGGCTAGATATGGATTTTAAATTTTGAGAATATTTGATGTGCCTGTCAATTAAAAAAAATCTAATATCACATTAGAAGTTCCTTTAAAAACATTAATTCCCAACAGAAGTTGGGATGTAGTGTGGATTAGAATTAATGTAGAATTAATGATTAAGTAGAATTAAGAATTAAGTAGAATTAATGAATCTTGCTGAGTTCAGTGTTCCAAAGATGGCATTGCAGATTTTTTGTTCTTCTGTAATGAGCATGTGCGCACACACACACTTTTGAATCTCTTTTCCGAGCTTTGTTTCAATTGTTAAATTATGTAGTAATTTTTTTCTTACTGATGCAAAGTCAGTAAGCCAATGAAGTATTCTTGCTTCCCTGTAAATGGATAGTAATGTCTGCAAGCCTTAGAGACCAGCGTGTTTTTCTATGGGGGCCTGTGAAAACCTAAGTAATGAATAGATGGCTGTAAGGGTCAATAAACCTTGGTTACCTGGGTGACAGAAAAGTGGACAGTGATCCTTTCTCCCTGCCTGATTGTTGAACTTATTTGTTAACTCTGGTGTTGAGGAGACAAAGCCAGTGCCACCTGAGTGACAGCACCTCCCCATCTGTCATCGCTGGCCTTGTCACCCCACTGCTGCCTGACATTTCTATCCTAGGAAAGCCATGGGAATACAGGGGAAAAGTCAGTCATGGTGGTGAGGGCGTTCGGTGAATATAAACTCGTTTGCAACCCCGAACATGTGTTCTGCTGCAACAGAAATAATTAGTTGTTTTTACTCATGGGGAAGAGTGAATTTAGGAGCCTAATTGGGATTGCCAGTTGAGGCAAAGGGCATTGTTCTTTCCCTGTACCTCAGGAGTGTAAACTGGAACTGCTGTCACAGTTAAATAGATTTCAGAAATGTAAAGCAGACTTTTAAAACAAATTTCCAAAGTAATTACACGGTTGGTAACTTAGTTATTTATGAAAGTGCAGTATTTTACAATAAGCAAGAATGCTGGTTTTGTCACTTTGTTAGAAACAGAGAAGTACATAACAGGATCAGGAAATAAGTAGGAAGTTTTTTGCAACAAAAGCTACTGTTGACTTCACCGCTTGATACCAGCAGGCATTTTCCCAAAAGAATATTGTGTAAGGGACTCAGGGTTTGGCTGATTTAATTATCCCTCACATGAAATGCTTTCACTCCTTTGCTTGTATGTTAATTTATGCACAATAGACGGTCTCCGCAGCAGGGAGTGAGCAGGGCCTCAGAGGGGGTTTCTCGGGGGAGACACGTGGCCTCCTGGCAACTCCTCTCCGTGCCAGAGGGGCACCTGTGCTCCCACACATCCCTAAGGGCCGTGTGCCAGCTACCCTCCACAGCTCCGCAGCTCGGCCAGGTGGAGCCAGGGAAATTGGTACTTTCTGGTTTTGACTGAGGCACTTCTGATCACTGCTCCTTTTGAAGCCCTTGGCATTTTGTCCCCTGTATTGTAACACACTGAAGAGTTCCCTGCAGGCAACTTTTTCACATCTCGAACCTCCTGCAGTTTCTCTCGCTGTGTTCTTCATCTCCCTCTCCGGTCCGAATCTGGATGCTAAAAGGATGTCCCCATTCTTGATTCAGCACCTCTGGACATTTGTGTCCTCCCAGAAGTAATTTATGAAGATAAAATTATATTTCAAAAAAACCACTTGAATGTTTTCCTGCTCTGTGCTCTGATATTTAACCAGAATCCTCCTGCTATTCCTCAGTCCATACTTGCCTTGATTCACAATATTTTAAGCTCTTGGGTGCACAAAACGTTTCAAAGTCTTCAAAGAACCTTTTTTTCCCCTCTGATGTGTATGTGCTTTTTGGGAATACACATGATTTATGAAAAGGATATAATTAATATGCACTGCAGTCACCTTTTTCTGGAGACGGGGAGAAATGTTCCAAGTGATCTGTGTAAATCCTTCACATCTTTTTTTAGTTTAGGAATTTCACATCATTCATAACTTCATTTCTAAATGCTTTACAATTTAATAATTTCCATATGCCACATACAGCTTTCTGAAGCTCTTCTGTAGACATTACCTAATTCATTTTAAAATCATCTTGGAAACATTGAGCTGAATTGTTCTACATGCACCATGTATAAATAAATTTTATTCCTCTGACCAGCTCATTATCTCATGTTTTCATACTTTCCTGCCGGAAGAAATGTTACCTTATGCAGCAGCGAGAATAGGAGCTTCTGGAATAAAGATGAAAGTTAGGGGAAGGGGAAATGGGTTATGAAATGCCTCAGCACATCCTACTGCTGTCTCTGTTGAAAATAACCCTGGTGTAAACGTTGCTCCTCTGCTTGGTCTTTAATTTGAGGATGGATGATTTTGTCTTTGCAGACTGTAACAGAGAAGCACAAGCTAAATGTACCCGAGACAATGACTGAGGTCCTGGATGTGTCAGATGAAGAAGGTGAGCGATTTTGGTAAATTCCTCTTCCATATCACCTATGTATCCTGTTATATAGGCTCAAGAAGCTGCTTGAGTACTCTGACACCTTCATTTTGCTGTGCTTGAAATGAAGTTATTTTTTTAATGATGTAATCATTATGGTATTTGCATAAAGATGCCAGAATTTGACACAAAGCAAAATCCTAGACTCCTACATCTTTTTCAGAAAAAGCTTATCTGAACCAAATTGGCAAATGGGAACATTTCCCAATGGGTTTTAAAATTTCAGTGTAGAGCTGTCACAAAGCTGGCTTTGACCCTCCCATAAAGAGGAATTCGAACAGTAATTTTTTTGAATCTGTACCAGATACAAATGTCTAGGAATTTTGCCTAATTGGAAACATTTGTGTAAGAAGATGCATAAGGTGTGGAAGGTGAGGAGAGCATTCATTCCCTTGAGGGAGCTTTTGGCGCACAGGGCTCAGGGAGACACATGGCCTGACACAAAGTAACAAGACGCTACTAAGCTTGGTACTTGGGTTTCAGAGGCCTTTGCATGTACGGACAGGAGATGTGTTGTACCCCTTAGCTACATCCCGAGAAAACGTCTGTGAACTTGTGGGAGGAGAGATAAAGTATCGCACTTTTATACAGCTCAGAATCGCAGAAATGGCCTAAAACCATCCCTTTCTAAGAGCTGGCAAGTGACTTCTTAGAAATTTCCATCACAACAGTATTAATAAATACAAACACACGTGGAAGGACTTTCTGTGTTCCTTTTTACGCTTGGAAGTGTTAATATTACAATATCCTATGTGTGCCATTTTATGGTGGTTGTTACTATGTCACGCGAATAATTTGTAGAGCCAGTAATTTCCAGAAAGTCCTGGGAATTTGGAAGCTCAGGTTACAGGGTTGGTATTTTTCTTTTATAAAGAGCACAGATGCACTTGTGGTTCTAAATGGTGTACGAAGTTAATGGCATTCATTAATTACAAGTTCTTGTATTGCCTTTAGAAATGGGATTTATGCTGATAAATGAGTTACGCTCTTGAGAAAATAGGATGCTTAGGTTCCAGATGCAACTTTTTGCTTTAAAATGCGAAAGCAAACAAGTGTGATTTGATTCAAAACCAATTATTTTCTGCTGCATCATGACCAGTGAAATTATTTTGCTATGTCTCTGATTAAGAAACATTTGACTGCTTGTGTAATTATGTTGAATTGCCTTTAAACTGTTTATTGCCTTACATTCACCTTTTTGAGTTTTCTCCTAGTCTTTTGATCTACCATTGAATCATCTTTAAATCTACAAAGCCTAGTATGTCTTCCTGCTTCTACAGGACTAATCCAGGGTGTTCCTTGTTCTCAAACCAATTTGTGTATTGTACAGCTTTTAAACACTCTGATGATGAACCCTTCAGTGATGGGGAAGCATATAGTGGCACGGGTGCTGTTAGCAGGAGTTCCTGGAGTAAGACCTACAGACTTTCTCTTTTTGTTTAACTCAGACTGTTTGGTTTATTTTTTGTGTCGAAACAACACGAGTTTGCATAATCTGGGTGCCTAACATTACTCCCCTGTGTTACTTTTGAAGTGTGGCTGAGTGTGTGTTTCCTGAAAGGTGGGAGGAAGAAGGGCAGCCAGAAAATCTCAGATTTATTACCTATATCTTGAGTATGTTGGCAGAACTTGAAGGGGCCGTCCCGCATGACTAATGCTCTCCAGTGCTTTGAATTAGCATGCACTGCAAGAACTCCTAACGTGGATGGTGCTCATCACAGCAACTTAAAATAGCTGGGGACAGGAAGGCTGCAAAACTTTTTCAGTAGAGAGGTTGAACCTTTTGGTGGTGGTGTAGCTTTATAAGAGGCCAGCAGTAGGGTTTCTGTGATGCTGTGTTCTTTCAAGTGACACAACATGTTCTGAAATAAATCGATGTGCTGCTGCAGACCTGCCAGCTGTATTTATATAATTGCCAAGTTGAACGCAAGAGTACTTGAGCAAAGAAGTATTTCAGGTCCCATTGTGGAGCATATTCATCACTGGCAATAAGTATTTTGCATTTTGCTTGGAAGATAGTTATATTGCGTAATCGTATGCTGTCATGTTGTTAATGCAGTATTCGTATTCCTAAAATCCAGTCTTAGCAGTGTGAAATAAAAGACAGATATCCATCAAATAGCTCACCATGGTGTGGAAGGTCCTGCTCTGTGTAGCCTATTTTAAAATATCTGGAACAGACCAAGAGTCCCACTAATTCTTCTTCAGTTTTCATGCAGTATTTTTGTGTTTATCCACTGAATTATTTATCAGAATTCTTTACCTTTTATGGTACCTGCAAAACCAAATCTTTCTTTTGAACAGAATTGCATTATATTTTTTATTTAAAATGGCATTTGATCCCCATTCATGGGTATTGCACTACAGACTCCCATAGGCAGAGCTGTTAAGTGATGTGGTTTGTGCAACATCTACCTCTGCCAGCAGAAATGCTCCGTGTGGATAAAGGTGCACTAAAAACCCCACGCACTGTTAGCATTGTATCTGCCTTGGCTGTATTGCTGCAAAGTTCAGTTGCCTTAAAGGTGTTGCCACAAAAGAATCATTTTGCACTTGAGGGATCCTTAGAGCAGTAAGGGGAAATTACTGCAAAGCATCTTGTGAAATGCCTTTAAGTGATGTCTACAGAATTAATGAAGTTAAGTACAGGCAAGTATTTTTGTTTGGGCTAAGTCCAGCAGAAGAGCTGCACAAACTAGCAGTGGTTTGTTTATCTTTGAGACTCCCATGGGAGATAGTGCAGTAAGTGTAGTGCTGTAGAGAGAGAATACAACCAGTAAAAGAGGTTGTTCAAGAGCTCTCATTGATTCTTTTTGTGTCTCCTCATGGCCAGTTAATTTTCAAAAGTTGTAGTTGCACTGTCTGTCTGAGACCAAGTTCTGGCTGCTGCAGAAGTTGTCGAGCTCTAACTGTGCTTCCCCACATCCTCAGTCCTGGCAGCATAAATGTTTCACCATGTGGTGACCCAGCCCAGAGAACTGATCTGTCTGAAAATGAATCCCTTTGTTTGTCCTGATGAGTTATTTTCCAGACAGACAACTTCTGCAGGCAGAAGGGAATAGAAAGGCTGAAGTGGAGGGTGAAACACCACTGTCAGGAGCAGCATGGCCTGAGATGGCAGCCAGGAAAGTCGAGTCACACCAAACTGTAATTGGTGCTGACACTGCAATTGCAGAGAAGGGATAAACAAAGGTTGTCATGTGCAGCCTTCGTGGACAAGGTGTTGTATCTGTGAACTGCTGCATTGTTTAAGGACAGTTGGATTCCAGAAAGCAGTTCACAGCTGATCCTAGATCTGGCTGCATCACATTTCTGATTAGAAAGAAAAACCCCACAGTGCTTAAATACAGCAGTGAATTTCCTGAGTGCCCCCACACGTGGCCCAGGAGTAGCTAATGCTGCTGCATATGTGTGAGAAATGTGCAGCTAGGTCTGGGCAGAATCCACTGCTGTTGTACATCCACTTAATTCCTCTGAAGAAGCACCTGAATTAGTGGGAAAACTTAATTTCTTTAATTAAACCTGGAAGTTAAAGTTGAAGCCAGGAATTGTTCATGGTTAGACTTAAATTGCTGTGGCTGCACATTGAAACACAGTAAATGTAGAATAGCACGGCTGAATTAATTCACCCTCTAAATAAAGCACCTTATAACCAGTAGTAGCCACAGGATGTTGATTTACAGAAGTAAAGCTTCCATGGCTTAGGGATGTAGGGATAGTTTGATCGTTTATTCTTTCTTACCTAGATCCAACATAACAACTTCCTAAATACCACAGTAGCCACCTGTAGAGTACTGGAATTCATTTTGTGACAGGTTAATATTCAAGAAAACTAAATCAAGGTGTCTCTCCCTCCTCAGAGGTCCTTGAGAGTAGAAGTACGTTTCTTTTTTTGAGATTTGCTTCACCTTCTGCCATTCTGTGAGTGCTGTCCTAAGCTCCCAATAGCTGGCATGATGATTCATTTTAAGTCATGTATCAATATCTGAAACCACACATGAAACCCTGCTTTCCTGTCTGGCTGAAAATAAAGGAAGCTAAAGCATTGGCCAAACTGTAATCCAGGCAGGCTTCTAGTGTGGGCCACTAAATAGAGGATTGACTTAGGGAAGTGAAGGTGTCCAAATAAAGCGTCAGAGAAACTCTGCAGTTACGGAATATATATTCCATAAAAATAGTTATTGCCATAGTTGTCCTTTCTCCATCTGCAGCACTTCTGTGCTGAGCTTTAGACTTACCTGCATGCTGCAGAGAAAGCAATAATTTTGGCAAACTCATATAACTGTATCTGGCTTTAAAAACATCTATTAAAAGCAATTTCTGGCAGTTTGTCACAGCCCCCTTTTCTTTATTGTTTTATTTTAAATTTTTGTCTGTGTTTTATCATTGTTTTGTCAGAAACAATTCCAGAGCAATTCTCATACAACAGTTTTATTTTGCGGTTTTGCAAATTCATAGATGGCCACTGCAAAGCATGGAGCATCAATGTCAAGGGTTGTATTTGTCACAAAGTGGTTAGTAAGTGGTGGAAATGTTCCTGGCAATAATTTGATGGGGAATGAGGTGGCAGACGGATTGTTTCTGGCATGATGAAAAAGGGCAGTTCCTGTATTGCCACAGAGCAGCCATCTGGTAAGATCTGCTGCGTCAGGAAGCCCTAGGCCAGCTAAACATGCAGCGATTTAGCCTTCACTCCCTGCTTTTTCTCTCGGTGTGCTGGGAGGCTCTGCGTGCTTGGGGCCTTCATCTCAGGAAGGGAAGATGGAAGGGCACGGGGGGTTGGCGGGGAGTTCCCTCAGCCCTCGCCTGCTCTTGCGAGATATCCGTGCATGGTGTGGTTACTGTTTGCAGATGTCCCATCACATCAAACGCTGCGACTTAGCCCCGCTATTGACAACTCTCAGATGACAAGCCAAAGCTGAAATCAGAGTAGACTTTGGATTTGGGTTGGTTTTTTTTTTTTTTGAAGGTTGTGGGTGTGATGAAAGTGGTAAAGATTTTGCCTTTGTTTCAATTATAAATGGAATGTCTGGCATGATTATAATTATCTAGTTTATTTGAAATATTACTTGAAATTCCTTTTACTGTTTGATTAACAGCATTGCCTTAATATCTTCCAAGTTTTCACTAAGCCCTGTGCTTTTTAATGTGACATTCCCAGGAAACAGGAGGCATCATCTGTC
Organism: Monarcha castaneiventris obscurior; assembly: GCA_026261815.1. Taxonomy (NCBI): domain Eukaryota; kingdom Metazoa; phylum Chordata; class Aves; order Passeriformes; family Monarchidae; genus Monarcha; species Monarcha castaneiventris. Next base: position 1,819,196 of record JAMPIT010000622.1, read on the forward strand.
AGAAGACAGGAAACATGAAATGATTAAATGCATTTTATTGTTTTCTGTGAAACTGTGCCCAGTTTCTCCCTCTTAATGTGGGCAGATGGAATTTTCAAGAGTTTTTGTCGTTATACTGAAAAGATTCAGGACTCATTTTTACATATAATATTTGTATATGCATAAAAATCTTAACCCCCCCCCCCAAGTTTACTTAGTTTTAGGTAACAGATAATAAATTATTTATTTCTTAGCTGGAGCTTCAAGCTAGAAAAAATAGCTTGATTTGTTTTGTGAAAGCAAGTATCAAGATGAGCTTCAGTTTGCCCATACTGCCTAGAAAATGAGAAGGGTTGAAGCTCTTGGTGGCCTGGGGTCACGTTGTGTGGCTCTGTGGGTCACACCAAGCCTCTGGCAGGCTCACACAGCGCTCAGTTACCCGCGGGAAAATGACTGAAGTATCCAGGCAGAAACTGTGGAGAGGAAGCGTCTTGCAAGTGGGAATGAAAAGAAACATCTACATGTTGCTTGGCAATGGAATGCGTTTTGTTATTCTGCTGGGGAAAAGCAAACTGTGACTTCATATAGACAGAATTTCCTGGGGAAAAGAATTTTGGACCTAAAAAAAGGATTAAATTTCATTATTCACAGTATATGGGTAAAGGTTACTGTGTCAGATAAACCCACGATCATTTAGGCTGGGATTCATGATGGATTGTGATTGCTCCCATCGATGCAAGTGAGCTTATTTCCAGTTTCTGGATGTTGCCATGTCCTAGAAATACGAATTTTGTTGCTGATCACAGAAAGATGTTGGAATATGGGTGACAGAGCCTCATATGATGTGGAGTTTGGATAGTAGAGTTTAAATTAGCCTTTGCAACTATAAGCCATAAGGTCACAGAAAATATGCAAAACACTTAGATTACAGTCAAATAATATTTAACCATAAACTGTCAGGCTGGGATACAGCCTGGCTGTTTCCAGAAAGCTGAAGTGGATTAAGGAACAGAAAGACCACGCTTTAGAGCATAGCAAAGAAATGTGCCCCTTGCCAGTGTGTGCAACAGCACAAAATGTATGAAATCTAATTGATTAATCACCTTGATTTCAATTTTACTTTTCAGAATACCTTGCTTGATGTGCCAGTTCCATTAAATACATTAATTGCTTGTGGTTTGCAGTGCTTCCTGAGTGGAAAACGCTCTCCTGTTGATTGTGCCATGCAGCTGTTAGATCCTGACGTGCCAATGGAATCCAAGCCGTGTGTGTGCTTACCCCTTGTGTGACTGATTTACAGGTGATGACACAATGACAGGAGATGGAGGGGAGTACCTTAGGCCAGAAGACCTCCGGGAGCTGGGAGACGACTCTTTGCCGAGCAGCCAGTTCTTAGATGGAATGAACTACCTGAGGTACAGCTTGGAAGGAGGACGCTCGGACAGGTATTTGCCCGGATGCATAACTTTGGTCATGACCATTCTGCGCTTGTTTTGCTGTAAGTGTGTGAAGTCCCCCTGCAGGGTCTCTCTGCTTGGGGTGCACTGGTCAGCATTTGCTTACTCAGTGTCAGCGGGGCAGTGACCACTTTGCAGGAGGAAGGTGTGGTCGTCTTCATCTTCTGCTGTCACGAGTCAGGGGATGGGTGGACAGGGCTTTGAGCATCAGGTGAGCTGACTTTTTGGAGTGGTTTACTGGCTCAAGAGATCAGGAGAGGAGCCATGGACTTGGTCATTCTGCACTGGATTGGCAGTGAGTATATTGTCAGCAAACACATCCACTCTTTCTGATTGCTCATGATTGAATTAGCAGGAAAGAGAATAATTGTCCTTCTACTGACACAACTGTAATAATAATAATAATAAAATAGAAATGTTTCTGTCTTCATTCCAGACAACGTACTGATTTGCTTATATCTTAATCAGTTGAACTGAAGCCTAGATGTCTTTGTGGAATAATAATGCCTGTAGCTTTGATTTAATTTTATTTTTAATTTTTTTTTTTGGAGAGTGTCATTATAGTCTACAAAAAATACAGAGTTCCCATCCCAAAAGGGGAGCCTCCATTAGTGAGCATAAGTGTAGGCTCAAGCTGGCAGATTAACCCCCACAGTTCTAGTTCAGAATAGCCACCCAGGCATTCCTAGGTGTAATCAGCAGTGTCTCCTCACTCGCTGCCTTTAGAACTGGGGTACGCTAGAGGAAATAAAAGACAAAAAGTTGAAATCTTGGCAACAGAATTTTGAAGCTACCTCGTTTTCCAGTCTTGGTCATTATTCTGGCAGTGTTTCCAAAGCTCAGTGGAAGCAGTAGGATCCGTTCTGTTTACTTGAGTAGGCTGTGAATTGCTTGTGGAACAAAAGATGGCAGGAAACAGTTTGGTTTGCCTCACAGCATGTGTAAATCCCATCATTCAGGTCCTGCAAGCCTGGAGTCTCTGCTGGTTTTTAGTTTCAGTGAGACCACTGAAAACAAAGTGACTGTTGTGGCTTTTCAACTCTCAGAGGAAGTTTTTGAACTACATCAGAATGCCTAAAATCAAAACCTTTTATTCTTTCAATGGTAACAAAGTTTGGGAGTTTTTTAGATTTTAAGATGTATACAAATGATTGCAGGCAAGTGTTAAGCCAGTTTCAGTTAAGCTCCCATTTAGAATATTTTAGTGTTTAAATCTTGTCAGTGGATTTCAGTAGATTCTCGCTGACATGTCACTGATGTGGTTCATTTTGTGTTGTTTGAAAATTATTTCAAATCCTGTATCAAACAAAATTATATTGAAATGAAGCAAAATTCAAAAGGGAGAAATTAAGAAAGAAAGACATCTTTCTAATTCCATGGTCTCGTCTTCTGTCATCTTAAGGTTACTGACTTTAAGAATTTTCACAGAGACTGCTTCATTTGTTTTGCATTTCCTTTAAATGTGATTTTCATTGCATTATAATGACTTTGGTTTTTCAGGAAATTCAGTAAAGCAAAATGGTATTACTAGTCTAGACTCATGTAGTTTTACGCATTAAACAATTTGATTTAAAAACACGTATTTTTCATTTGTAACCATCTTCCCTATTTATTTTATTTCTCTCTCCCCTTCATTTTTTCTTTTCCATATGCTTTCATTAGCATCATGCCCAGGTAGGTATTACATAGCATGAACACCTGTTGTCTCTATCTCCTCCTGTGGCACCTGTCTCTGTTCACCCACTTTGGAGGCCTGCTGTGTGCAGAAAGTTGAGTTGGAGAAGCAAAGGAATGGTGCTGCTGTTGAGAAACATTTTCAAGGTTGATTTATACAGTTTTCAGTGACACCAGGGTTTTTTCTCAACTTCTGAAAGAACATGTGTAAATATACACTTAGGTGTAAGCAAGAGGTGTGTTCAGCTGGGCTAGAGCTTGTTAGGTCTCTGTCTAGGCTGGGAAGTGGGTGTGCACTGCAAGGCCCTCAGTCAAGCAGATGAGAAACTTGGGGATGCTGCTCCTACTTTCTGGATACCACCAGGGTCCTGCTCAGGGCTTAGAGGTGTGTGATACGGGCCTGTGCTCACAGGCAAGACACACTCTTATGTTCTGGAGCTTTGCAGCATTCAGGGGTTCTACAGTTCTGTCTCTGGGGCTGAGTGCTGTTGGCCCCACTGCTCTTCAGACTTCAGATTTATCAACCACATTTGAGAAGAATCTGTATTTAGATGTTGGTCTTGTGTCTGATTTAGGTAGGCTTTTTGTATTTAGAAGGATTCCTGAATACTTACGACAGTGATAAACAGTGAATTTCATGTTCAGTCCATAAGTGGACTGTCATTTCAATCAGTACCTTTATTTCTAAGTCTGAACAGCACAGACCTTTTAATTCTTGGTTTGCTCTTCATTGAGCTGGTCCAGCACTCTACTTTTAAATTGAGTGTAGCAGGAAATCTAAACCTGTAACTACCTGCAGACCTGTCATGAGTGTGCCTGCCCTGTCTGCAGATAAAGCCCATCCCCCTGATACATTTATTAGAGCTTATGAACAGGTACTGCACAGTGAATAGCACTGGGCTACTCATAGTGGTGGTGGTAGCAGCGAGGATGGACAGACTCACCATGGGGATAACCAGCCAAATGCAGTTCAGACTTCCCTTCATTCGGTATCTATCCAGGACGTGGTGTTAGCTCAATAGCAGAACCTACAGCTTGGATGGTGGCTCCCTCACGAGCATTGCATGGCTCAGCAAAGCGGTGCTGGAGGTGTCAAACTTGGAAATGAACACAGGATAATGATGGCAAATGGGGTCTGCTACTGAGGCTCATTCTTCAACCAAAGAAAAAAAAGTTCATTTTTTGGTTTGCTTTTTTCTCAAGGCTTTTCTGAAGGCTGATAGTTGTGTAATGCCTACCTTTGCTTCCAGTTTTGTACAATCCACCTGGGATGCTGCACAGGCCATTGGTATAAGCCAATGATCAATGGCATTGATTATTCTTCAATGTCATGTATTTCTAATAAAAATAAGATAAATATTTGCTTCTATAAATGGACCCAAAAAATACTGAGTGAATGTAGCTATTGTGAAAAAAGGCTGTGGTCTGAATCAGATGGTATTTGATAAGCACCTAAAGCATTTGAAACTCATGTCTGTAATGAATGCATGACTTTTCTGGCTAACTGCAGAAAATGAATTATCCCTTAAAACTCAGTGTGTCTGGATAAACGGCCTATTGTTCTGATCCAGCATGTTAGTCATTATGAGCACTACTCACGGATGCGTAAGCCAGGAACACAGAACTGCTTCCTTCAGTTACGGGTGCGATATTCCTCAAGGTCTACATCAACATCACAGAGTACACACACAACATGTGAAGGTGGATGATCTGGTTTTAAAAATCACTGTTGTCGTATTTCAGCTCGTGAATATTGAAAGGACAAAACTCATGCTATTTGGTAGCAGAAACCCCATTTACCTGAATATGTCCTTCTGTGGTGCCTTACTTGTCATTTTTTTTTGCTTTTTGCTGGTGGATACTGCAGTTACATTCTGAGCCAATGCTTGGAAGCAGCTTATTTACTGCCTTTGCTCTCATTGCTACAGCAACCAGTGCTCTGTAGGGCTGCGTGTGCTTACAGTGAGATCAGTGCTCACACTGGGGCTGTCTCCCTGCAGATGCTGTTGGCATTCAGAGGAAGGTTCTGTTTTACACAGGAGCCTGCAGCTGGCCACACTTCACCTTGCTGTGTGTACCTTCCAGGGGACAGTGTCAGGCTTACTGATTTACAGTTTAAGGGGAGAGAGAGTAGGTCCTAACAAAGCTTCAGAAAGAGTCATTCCAGCTTTTCTTCAGGTGCTAGCATTCTGATTTTCCATAGTGGTTTGCTTGTGTGACGCAGCAGAGAACTTCTCCAAAGAGCCTTACTTAACAGAAATGAATGCTCTTTATTAGAAGGAAACCATCATGCCACAAAGCCAAATCTGAAGTGTTTGTGAGTATAAAGCAAACCGTCATCTAGATTAATCTCTAGGTTCTGCATTTGGAAGCAAATCTGTGGCCTGTGGTCAGACAGGTAGCACAACACAGGCTGTGTTTCCCCTGACTGTGCTCTGCTCCCCCTGGAAGCTGCATGGTGTTGCTAATAGCACGCTTTTCTCATTCTCCCACTCGATCTGTCATGGCACCTTTGCAACATCCTGTGTGCTGCTGATGCATTGCTCTGGCATCCCACCAACTTCCCAGCCTGCGGTCCTTCAGTTCCGACAGGTCCCACACTCTGAGCCACGCCTCCTACCTGCGTGACAGCGCCATGATTGACGACACCGTGGTCATCCCCAGCCAGCAGGTGAGCAAACCTCTCAAACCCTCTTCTTGGCGGCATAGAAAATAGGGAAAGGTGGCACTGCAAACTGTTCTGGTGAGACTGTGTGCTGCTTTGTTTGTTTGAGCACAAATCTCTGTTTCCCAGGCGTATTTAATGGCACGTTGTGCTGTGCAGTGTTGAACTCTATTTCAAAAAAAATCGGATAAGCTGTGTGAATATAGCACAGGGACTGTGTTCTTAATGTTCTCCATTTGAACTGATGTTTGAATGTTGCTAACAGCCATCATGCTAAATATTCAGGGGATGCAATGAACTCGTAGCCATTGTCCTAAAAGATACTGTCTGTCTTGAAACATGCTTATAGTTAAAAAAAAAATAGAGATTTAGGAAATGCCTTCTTAGTTAAATCACAGCATTCATTTCACTGAGGCCACTAAGACAGGATTTTTTTAAGCAAATACAAAATGCTACAAGTGTTTCTAATATCTTAATGCTATTAGTACTCCTTTGGTTTTTTTTTAAAAGATGTTTAAATGCCTTAGGTATTACTACGCAAAGTACGTCTTTTTTTTCATTCATTAATTGATTTCGTTGTAGTAAAAAGGGGTTTTTTTTTTTGCTTCCCAAGGTAACAACTCTGGCCAAAGAAGCTGAAAGGAATTCATATCGCTTAAGCTGGGGCCCTGAAAACTTGGACAATGTGGCTCTTTCTTCCAGCCCTATTCACTCAGGGTGAGTGTATCAATTAGCATTACACTAGAAAGTGAGAAACAGAGTACCTGCAGCGACAGCAGCTTCAACTAATGCTTAACTAGGAGCTGCATTTTAATTCATTGCCTCCTGGAGCTGTCAATAAGTTGTTACGATCTCTTAAGCTCTGACAACCAGGCAAGCCTGAATACCAAAACTGTTCACCGAAATCAGTGCAAGTCACTGAGCCCTCAGTGAAGTTCAAGGGGAATGAATGCGATAAATGACACAGACACACAGGCATTTGTGTGCATTTCATGGAGAAATAAGTACAGTGCCTTTTAGAGTTAATAATAATTGAGACTGAGGGCTTAATCACTCCTGATGGTGAGTACTGGAGGTGTGCACCGGCTCCAGTGTTTGCCTTCTAAATTACACGAATAGACAAGCAACCTGAACATCACGTGCTTTGCACATATTTGACCACTCTCTTCAGGTATTCTCACAACTGTCTCGTTGTAAGTATTTGCATTTAGGCAAACGCACTGTCATGGCGCAGGGAAGGTTAAAATGCAGGCTCAGCCAAGTTCGTATTTACAAACTTTATCCTGGCAGGCCTTGAAGTCTGTGACTGCATTTGTTTTAAATGCTCTTACTGCATTTTAAGTAATTTTAGTCTTCACACTGAATTCTACGCTTATGTCCTGCCATCAGATTGGATGGGCAATGTGCAGATGAATTCAGAAGAAACTGGAGTGATTAAAGAGTGTTTAATCTCTGTGGGCTCTGTACACAGCATGACTGGACAGCACAAAGGGAAAGATTATTTTCTTGAATCTCAAATGAGTTTGCTGCTATCTTACAGTCTGTATTTTTAAAAAATAGCACTGGAGTCCCTTTTGGAATGACAGGCAGTCCCGATCTAGAGGAGGAACAATATTGCCAAATTGACTCATGTGACATAGATGAGAAGTTTGTTTGTTGGCTGATTGTAGGATAGTTGATTGTAACCAGTGCTGTTTGGATTTGCTTCTCATGAGCTCCAAAACTAACAAATGAAATGAAAATACTTAATATGTGAAGGATGTATGTGTTTATATATATGCTGGTATGAAAGCTTTAAAACTGCTTTGGTGCTTTATTCTAACCCTCAATAGTTTACAGATTTTTTTCCAAAGGATGTATTAGCTTTCCCTTTCAGAAAGGTAGGTCTTTCCTGTGATTGCAGAGGATGAACTAAATACTTCCTAGAAGAGTGGCATTTACTTCTTGGATGTGCAGTCATTCTGTGGTTTTCTTTTAAAAAATATGAGTGGTATTCCCATCTTTTGGGATGACCAGGATGCTAGTGGTAGGATAAAATAGCTGATTTTAATAGGAGCAACACTTTCTGCAGCCTTATATGAAATAGTGACTTTGAACACAACACAAATTATGTTCTTCTTTCTATATATACACACTAACCTGACTCCAAATACTGTAATAAAAAAACCTTAAATAACAATTCCTTAGCCTTCGAAAAAGACTGTACAACACTTCATTTTTGTTTTGTTTGGATTGGTCTCAGTCATTAAGTTATCCTAAACTGTTGGGGTGCATCTGTTTTCTTAGAAAAGTACGTTGACTACTAGAGTTTTGCTTGTAAGACCTTATTTTAACAGTGAAACAGTTGCATAAGTTGATGATTGTTGCACTCACTCTGTTGGAACAAGAAATGTATTTGTGATTCGTAGCCCTGCTGTCACCCACGCTCCCCTCCACATGCAGACACACGCTGTTAGTGGGTTCTTAGGAAGCAGCAGCACTGCTGACATTTAAGGGGCGTGCAGTGCAGTGGTATTTACCTACCCTGAAAGAAAACACTTAGAATTTTCAAAGAAATCCTAGATAGACATTGGCAGTGGTCCTGTGCAAGGGTGTGGCCTTGGTTTTGCCCAAGACAATGAAAATGTATTGACTTCACATGGTGTTTTTGTGAAATAACACAGCAGCAAAGTACTAGAGAGTAATTTATTTGTTCCAAATGTAGTAAGTTTGTGTTCCATACAATCTGAGGAGAGAAATGACACTTCTCTCCCTGCACCACTCCAGTGGAGAGCCCCAAATTGCTGTAGGATTCTTAGTGATCTCCCATTGCAGGAAAGTGTTTCTGTGGATCACCGTGTAACACCCCCAGGCAAAAGGATAAATTCATAGAGAACTGTTCTCTCAGTGTGGAACTTCACAGGCACATATTTCAGCCTTTGCATAACTAACCAAAACTTCCATGTCTGAAATTGCAGAAGGGAAAATGTTTTAACCATCCATTTAAAATTTAAATATAACTGTTCCTTCAGTATGTTGAGAATTTCATCAGGAAGGAAGAAAAAGTAAGTTCCTTGGTCAGAGTCTTCGGCAACCATTTTGAAACCTCAAAAATATTTCTCTCCTAAGAGGTAACACTCTCGTGAGGCTCAAAATCTCATGGTCATTTTACACAGCTGACAGTTTGCAAATAGTTTCCTACTTTGGCTGAAGAAAAAAGAACAAATTCCTGCACATAAACTCCCTTTCAGCACATCAGATTTGCTTCTCCTGATCAAACTACTTGATCTTACATATTGAGCCAAGTTAAGGATCTCTGAGTGTGCCAAAAAGTTTGGGTGCTAAATATTGAATAAGATAGACTTTTAAGACTTTGCTTGGTAATATTAAGGGATGGATATCTTTTATAATTTCCTGCTGGAATGTGAGAGACAGAACTACTGCCTACATAAATGCAAATGGTTTTCACAGTTTTAGTCTCATACCACACAATATCCTATTGTGGAAGAACATGCATATTTTTATTAAGTTGGAAGGCAAAAAAATCACTGAACGGAAAGATTTGCAGCATTTAGACATTGCTTGGCATGTCCCATAATGGAATGGTGAAGATAAGGGTGACAGTAAGATTTTTTTAAAGTATTAATGGTGTGCAAAACTGTGTTGTTCTTGTGCCTGTGCTCTGGTGATACAGTGAAATTAGTTGTATAGATTATATTTCTAAGACATTTCCTGACAGCTCTATAGAGGCACAGTAGTTAAGAGAGCAAATCTAAGGAGCTCTGGGTCCGTGCTTTGATGTTAATTTGATTTTTGTTATTCTAGAGCAGATACGCAGCAGCTCTGCAGGTTTTCCAACTGATTCACAGTAAAACTCCTGTTTGATGAAAGATCCCGATTTCTTTTATATAATTTGCTGAAGAAGTCCCTGTTTGACTAGTGGATGGTCAGTGTGTGTCACTAGTTGTATATTGAAATAAATTAAATAATTGGGATATTATTAGTGATTTTAACTTGCTGGAAGTCATTGTTTTCATTAATGAAAAGATGAGGGGTTGGGCAGCTCGTACTGTGACAAATAATGTGAATTATCATTCTTAGCTGCATGTCTGCAAAAAAGGAGGCTGGATCCTTGCTAACAAGGTAAACAAAATATATTTCAAGTGTTGTATTTTGAGTCCATAATATTTTTTTCCCAATGTGAGATTGATTTTCTGGAAATCCTTATGGAAACAGGACCTGGCAGCGACCAGCTGATAGTCATTTCTTAAATCTGAAAGTCTAGATGATTTCAAATTATGCTGTAGCTTTATGACCTTTGTTCGGAAGGTTACAATGAGGAAAAACAGTGAGTGTGTTTCATTAATAGCAAAGCATGTTAATGGAAGAAAATGGCAATGGAGATCCATATAATAAAAAGGGACATTGGAAAAGTAATTGTCCATGTGACACTAAGTGATTACTAAGAGCCTAAACAGGTCAAAATGAGAGTTTGAAATTTGTCATTTTGTAGAACAAAAGGAGGACAAGAAACATGTTGAAATGGAAGGGAGTGGAGGACAATGTATTGATAGGGGATTTTAAGAAAAGAAAAAGATTTATTGTGCTGTCCGGAATGCTGGCTGGAATTACCTTAGGTTCCTTACCCTTTGATATCCCATGGTCCAAGTTTTAGATGTGGATACCTAAACCAAGCAGCATTTCCCCATGTCTGCTTCTGAAAGTTTTACTTGGAATCCAATTGTGCATTTTAGGTGTCTGGCTTCCAGTGTGAGAATGTCCATAGAGAAACCAGATCCTTCCAGTTTAACTGCTGTACTGGTAGTGACCACTTGGAACTGACGGTGTTTACGTAGGCTTACTTTCCATACTCACTTCTACCTTCCCACATGTGATGAATATGCATATATATGTATATGTTCATGTGTTTGGTTAGAAATCTGTTTCATTTTGCCAGTATTTCATTTAACTCATTCTTTTTTTTTTCCCCCTTTCTTTTCCTTTTTGATGTTAAACCATCTATTCTATTACAGATGCTCTTCTCCATGTCTTGATCTTGACAACAGCAGGTGAACTTCTGCATAATTTCTTTCTTTAATACATTGCACTTCTCACCCACCCTATTTATCCTCCCCTCTTACCTCACTTCAGGATGCTTTAGTGTTTTGATAGTGCACATTAGTGAAGAGAAAAAAAAAATCTAACCAGCAGTAATAGTTACATATGGCAGTACTTTTCTCCTGTAGTAAGTGTCCACTTTCTCCCATCCGCTCTGTCATCTATAACAGAACAATTCTGGACACTTAATAAGCCCACTGCAAAAAGTTTTAACAAAGCTCCTTATACCATCCTAGGTTGTTTTAACCATTGATGTATTCACCAATACCTTTTCTTTGTTGGTGGCATGGTTTAATATTAATATTTAAAGCTGTAATCCTCCCCCCGCAATAATTCAACACCAAACCACTGTAATTATTCTACTGCTAATTGGGCCTTTTATCTCACTTGTCTGTATAAAGAATATTGCAGAGTGACTCTCTAAGCCACATTTTCCAAAATGTGCCACCATCTTTGAAATAGTAGAATAACAGCCCAGACTTAGTATGTCTTATTTTTTCATGCCACACATTTTTTGTGTGACAGTCAATCAGTGCTTGAACCACTGGCACATTGCATCCTGCACAGAACACCTGAAGCTGAACCTTCCCAAAGCAGCTTATCCTCCCGTGGCAAACTGAGTGTTAATTGGCACAGTACCTCTTCACCGCCTTTGGCCTACCCCTAGAAAGGTGAAAATCGCCTTAAATATTAATGTCTGCAAAATGATCAAGTGGCTAATTAAACCCCCAAACTACAAACCCATGTTTTTAGGCCACGTCACTGAATTTCTCAGCAGCTGACTGATGCAGTGAAGAGAATGTTATCAGAAGTTAATATTGTAGTGGTTTCCTGTTGTAGTGGTTAGGATCATGTTTTTTGTCCTCCTGGAATGTGAATTTTGCCTTGTTTCTGGATGGCATAGTTGCAGCCTGCTGGAAAGCACTCTGAGGTAGTTGAATGACTTTGCTGTTGACTTCAGTGGGAGCTGGATCAAGGCCTCTTTTCTGAGTTTCAGCCTCTCTGTTTCCTTCTCCCGCTGAACACTTTCCAATGGCTGAAGCACCCTGGTTGTTTGTTTCTGCTTCTCACACTGCGACTAACACTGAATGCTGCTATCTCCTTGTTTCCCAGTTTCTTTTATAAATTGAGATACTGTGTGCTGAAAAGTTTTCGACTGTGTCTAAACTGGGTGTGCTCTGGTTGGAGCTGTGTTCCCTGCTACCTGCCGAGCGCATGTGTGCCTGCCCAGCTGCTCGGGAAGAGCAGCCGTACCCGAGCCTGACGTGTGGAAGTGGTGGTGGAGACTTTGCCTCTTTTGGTTCCACGTGTTCCAAGAACTGTTGCCTGCCCTAGAAAGCGCCCCCTTCCCTGCTGGGTGTGCATGGCTCTCGCAATGACTCTGCAGAATGGGTGCCCCCACGCTTGCGGTCGCGGCCGCCTGAAACTCCGGACACAACAGGGACTCCTCACAAAGCACACAGCAAGCGGCTTCCTTCTCCCCCTCCCTCCAGCACTGACACATCCAGTTTCCAGTGCCTTTGTTCATCCTCTGCTATCTTTCACATGAGGATACATACAGAATAAATCCAAGTCAATTCTATATGAATAAAATTAGCAAAGGTAATAACTCAGTTTCAGGTCTAAAATACAAGTATTTCATGAAAATACACCTCAGATTTTTGCCTCTTCTGTCCAGTGCATGTATTTTGTCTGTGTTTTGATCACGTAGAAGCCCCGAGAGCTGTTTGCTGTGCTCTCTGTAGAAGGCGTGGAAGCAGCCTGAAGGATCGAGAGGCCTTTTGTGTGTGTACTCAACCACAAGGCCACTACAGCCAGTGTTACTTGATAGACCTTTCATACGGCGACCTTGTAGTTCTTAATTGCTCTAAAATTGAAGAGAATGAAATGGCCTCTCTAATTCATGAGTAAGAGTGCTAAACTGAGAGAGAATTGATGATGCTTGAGCTGACTATAGACTCCCCTGCAGTCTTTAACTGATTCCTGTAAAATAATTGGTTTTGTACTTTATTTTTCCTTTAGAAAAATAATCCTGATTTCCCCTTCATTCTCTTTAGAAGAGAGAAGGCAATGATTTCCCCAAACCTGATCTGTTTCGCCAGTTTGGCTATTATGTTGTACTACCACCTTGCCAAAGCTCAGGAAATCTCAGTTATTGATCCAGTTTGCAAGACTGCCAGGGTCACATGTTTGTGTCATTTCTAACAGAACCTTTAAATCGGGAAATGAAACTTACTTAAAGGCTGTCTTAGTATTGAGAAAGATGCAGCTTTAACCTGCAATCTGCTTTGAGTTTGAATCATCACTTAATTTAAATTTAAGTTCCTTTAATCCCTTTTATTAATGTGGTTTTTCTTTCTTTTTTTCTCCTCTTGAACTCTTCTTTACCATTTGTGTTTCTCTTTAATGATCCCGCTCCCCTTCATTCTCTGTACATAGATGGTTGATAGTGCTGTAGTAGTGCTCCATGCAGTTGGAACGTGGAGTCAGCTCTGAGTTTGCTGCTTAGCTTCAGGGAGTACATGGGATGTTAGGATTATTCCTATGCTAGTGTAACACACTATTTTCTTTTTGACCGTGGGAATTTAGCATGATAAGGTCTCACTTCCCAGAGTGATGGCTTCATCTGCCATTTATCCCTGCTAGTGTTGTTTGTTGAGTGCAATCTCTTCCTATCACAGTCTTGTCACTTAACAACACTTGGTAACAGAGGTGGAAGAGGAAAAATGATGTGTGCATGCGTGGGCAACAAAATAATTAGTTTGAATTTCACATTTACTTTATATTAGTCATACAAGTTTTTCACTTTCCTAAATGCACATTTCAGAAAGCATGTTTTATGTCATGTGTTAGTTTTGTATGAATTAGTTGTATATTGATAGACGCAAGCCTTCAAAAGGGAAAAGCTTTTCCGGTCCTGGAACAGCAATGGCACCATCCAGATGCCCTATTATGTAGCAGATAGGCAGAAAAAGAGGCTGCTGTGATTCAGAAAATGCTTTCTTATTAATTATTTGCTTCACTCTTTTGCATAGCCAAAATTATGTGAAATGTGCTGATTTAAAAAAAAAGGATGAAAAGAAAATGGATTAAATAAGTGGATGAAAAAATGAATGTAGCAAAACGGTAGGAAATGAACAGGGTGGTACGGTGGAAAAGGATGCATTTTTACACTCTGTGTCTGCAAACCCTGCGTCAGTGTTCTGTCCTTCCAGGGTTATGCCACAGGTCTAGAGCTCAGAAATTTTCCCCTTCGGTTTCTTTCCTATGCACTTTATTCATGCTAGTTCTCCAAAATCTCTTCTCCAGCAATTCCATAGTATTCCATAACCTGGGCTTGGGAACTGGCTCTATAGTTAATGAGATAACTGTCACTAACCTTTCTGTGATGTCTGAATAACTACCTTAGATCTTCTTTATGATAGAAACAGCTGTTTTACAGTGAAGAATAATAGCAATATCCTGCTGGTATTATCCTAGCACTGTTATCTTTGTGTCCACCTCCCAATGAGACTTACTTTTCGCCTGTTTTTCCACTCCTTGGAGCCATGGCTGGTTCCAGTGAGAGGTGACTGAAGTGAGATAGACTTTGTGATAGATTTACTGACCCACCAGACACATTCAGTAAACTCAAACTGAAAGAAGGAGTTGCAGCCATACTAAAAAAAAGAACCCAGAAGGCTCAGAAGGGAGGAGGTTGCTCGGTTTGGATCCTCACCTTTGGTGTGTCTGTGTTCTTCTTATCAGTGGAGAGCGGGTTTGGCATTGCTGAGGCACGTAGGGAGAGATAACCTAAGGAGAACATGGGACAGCAGGTGACCCTGTAGTAGTATTTTAGTGACCGACAGCAAAAGAAGGTGATCCTCTTGTTAAAGCATACAATCCTGAGTATTATGTCAATAATGAAAGTAACTGAATCCTAAATATTGTGTTCATGACAGCTTGCACAATGAAAAATGTGAGTGCTGCTTTAATTCAGTCAGAGCTCTCATTAGCTTGTGGTAGTTGTGGGGGAGTGTTTGTGTTGCTCTTAGCAGTAGCTCTAAAATGAGAAACTCTTCCTCCAGCAGTGTCACTGGCTGCCTCAAACACACTCATTGTACTGGAGACTTGGACACGTTCTCTGAAACATCACGCAGAACCGCTCTGATAACACGACTTTGTGCGCTTCAGGGGCAATTGCAGCGCAAGCCAAAAGCATTAGTGCAGCAATTGAGCGTTTAGGGTCTCTTAAGATCTTCTTTCATCTGTGCTCTAACATGTACAAAGAATGTATTTTGTGAAGGAAGCTCCCATTTTTCTCGACAAATCCCCAGACAATCAAAGCTGTAAAATGTTTTCATTTTCTTTTTTTCCCCCCTTGTTAAAATCACAGAAACACCAACCTCTAAGGAATGAGCTAATGGTTGTACTACCCAGAGTTTTACCCTAAGCAAAGCCTAGAGGTATCTGAATGGCAGTAGACTAGGAGCCTGCATGTGTGAGACAGACTGGCATCCGTGGTGCATGGTGTGCTTCCGACTGGCGCTTGTGGCTCCTTCCCATCGTCCATCTCTGACCTGCATGGTGTGTCGAGTGTTGTGTTTTTACAGCATGTGGAATTCTTGTAGCTGTGTGGACAATGAATGGATGCAATGTTTGTTGCACAGAACGGTCAAGGGGGCAGTGGAAAAATCCCTGTATTTGTTGCTCCTGTTATAAGGGCTTTTCTCTATTGCAGGTCCTTCAGTAGCATTTCTGCGACTCCCCATTGTGCTGGTTCTATTTTAGTGGCTAGAAGTAGGCCTGACACCGTTCTGTCTCATCTACTCTTTATTTTCACTTCCAGCAACCTGACATTCCCATCCCACATCAGGCATGATCCTGTGATAAACCAGTAAAAAAAAAATTGGAATTAGTTCTACACCTTTCTCAAGAATGTCCCCAATCTGTCAAAAATCTACCTGTTGGTTATATGTGGAACTACAAAAAATTCAGCACAAGAGAAAACAAAATGAAATGTTTTTCTCCCTTTTAAAGAAAAATAAATCAATAAGTTACCTTGTGCTAGAAGCAGGCTCTCTGTAGATGGCTTTCTGCATCTCTTAAGTTTTCCAGTGGGACATTGTATTGCTGTACAAGGTAACACAGAAAACCCAAAATCCATAAATAAAACTCTTATATAGTCACTCTAGCTCTTCTCAGCTGACCAAACCCCCAAATTTGTTTTCAAACCATAATGACATGCTGGGGTTTTTTATATAAATAGGTGGTAACCCCAGTGATGGAGTATGAATTGTGCTCATGCATTCCAGAATGAAATTGGATTTTTTTTTTTTTAAATATCCAAACCCATTTTTCTAAGAAATTACATTTTATTAAATGACTAGAAAATTATATTGAGAATCTAAAAAAAAACTCCAAAAAACCCTGAGCTATCCAATCAGAATTGGCTTTATATTTTTGAGTCATAAATAATTTTCTTCAATAAGATGTATTTGCTGGTGAAATATTTAAAGAGTGCCAACTTAAAATACAGCTGCTTGCAGGGACAGAGTAGTGATAGTTGCACTTTGGAATAGGTACGTGTGTTCACATTTATCAGTGCCTGCTGGTGTTTTACCCGCAGCAGCACTGTGAACTAAGGCTTTCTGTGAAGAACTCTGAGGCAGCAGTTGCCAGTTTAGTTAACGATGAACTCAGCATGATTTGGTGCTTCACGTGGGAGAAAGGCTTTTTCTCGTTGTACCTCTGGAGCGAGAGCTCTGTTTGCATACGTCGTTTGGCACGTATGTGGAGCGTGCTGTGGATCTGACGGTGTGCCCTGCTTTTGCAGCTTCCTGGTGAGTTTCATGGTGGACGCCCGCGGCGGCGCCATGCGGGGCTGCCGGCACAACGGGCTGCGCATCATCATCCCCCCGCGCAAGTGCACGGCGCCGACGCGCGTGACGTGCCGCCTGGTGAAGCGCCACAGGCTGGCCACCATGCCGCCCATGGTGGAGGGAGAAGGGCTGGCCAGCCGCCTCATCGAAGTGGGACCCTCCGGGGCTCAGTTCCTTGGGTAAGGGGCGCCGCGGGGCCCGAGGGCAAACCTTCGGCCTTTCTTTGTGTTCGCGTTGCACTGAAATGGTTCCTTTGGCAAGCCTGAGCTGAGAAAGGTCTCTGTGGCTTGTGGTAACAAACAGCAGTCGTGTGAAATGCAGAGCAGCTGCCAGCGAGTGATGGGCAAAGCTGTTACACCTTGTTCAGAATGGGTATTTGAACCACCAGCACTATGGTTAATGTGCTTCCTTGGATGTATAGTTATTGCTCAGCATTGTGATATTACAGTGGGAAAAGACTTTTGCAGCCACAAAAGGCAGTTCATGCTGTATTAAAAAAATTAATAGTACTAGGCTGATCTAAACCCCAAATGTGGAGCCTGCTACATGCACAACACAAGGTACAGGAGCTTATTTTTAGAGTCTTGTGTTGTGGTATTGGTAATTTGGATTAACAGGGAAGCACAGTGCCATTGATTTTTCTGGGATTGAAATTGCTAAAGTAAGCAGTAGGACAACTCTGGAATTTTTTGGCCATTTCTTTCTTCCGATGATGCAAAGCCCATAGATCAGATTGTGTCTGCTGCTGAGCTCATTTTAGCAATTTTCAGCTGAAAGCAGCAGTTATCTGCACTTTTGAAAATTTGTTTTACCAACTATTCTTCTTATCAACTGTGACATCCAAAAGTGGATGATTGAAGGAACCCCTTCTAATGCAGTAAATAACTTCATTCAGAAACTGGAAAAAAAGTGACTGTAAACAGCAATAGTTTAAATCCATTTGGAAACAACTCAGTTGCTTTAAAATCCTGTTTTAACAGGCAGTCATCAGAGCCACCATCTTTGTTAGTGCTACCACTTATTCTTTTCACATCTTGGTCACTTCTAAAAAGAAGGAGAAAGAAATCTAAAGAGCAGAAGAAATACTGTGCTGTCACATTCAGTCTTCCCATTATCTTTGTCACACACAAATGGATTTCAAGTATGTCTCCCATTCTTTTTTGATGGTATTCCTATCTGATGAGAGTGTCTCCCCCGCAGGACAAGCATATAGTGTAGTTTACTCATTCTCAGATCTTTGTGCCCTTCCTGCAAGCATTTTCCAAGGTGTTGTGCTGGCAGTGAGATCAGAAAATCACTGTACTGTTTGCAGAAGTGCATTCTCTTATCCAGATCCTGCTCCCATTGAGTACACGGCCAAAACCCCCATAAGAAAGAAAAGATCCTAAATTAACAAAACTCATTTTCTGATTTGGGTCACCAAATTGTCATGGCTAGGACGGAACCTTATTCAGTGTACAGCCTAATTCCACTCTGTGGACCAGACAGTGGCACTGGTGTTCTGGCACAAAAAATACATAAAGTTTATTTATGTTCTTTCTTTCACTGCTGCTTTGGATGTACTCAGTAAACTTCATCTGCCTACGGCTCCTCCCCCACTTAATGAGGGAGAAAGCTTGGTCAGCCGAATCCTTCAGCTGGGGCCTCCTGGGACCAAATTCCTTGGGTAGGAGAGACTTGAAACAAATTGATGGATGCTGACCTCCCCATTCTTCTCCTCCTTCTGCAATATGATTTTTTTATGTCATTATGCCCATGATCTTGTCCCTTTCTATCATTTGAAATTTTGTACACTTAACCCTTAGTGGACCATTTTTCAACCTTTGTGGTTTGTGGTTTTGTTTTGGTGGTATGTTTGTATCTTTTTCTTCAAGTACTGTGGCCTTCATTTTTGTTTTGGCATGAAATCTTCCTAGTTCTGTGCTTGATGTCTGTAGCAAAGCAACCTGGATTGGGACCACAAAAAAAAAAAAAAAAGAAGAATCTACTGTAAATTTTAAGCTTTTTTTTTGTATCAAGGACCAATCAATCAATAATATGTTGGATTCCACCAGTGTGATAGAACACATGGCATTTACTACGTACATGGTAACGTGTGTGAGTCCTCTAATTAGAGAAGTGTATCTACAAATATCTTTATATCTTCTCTCTTATTTCTAAGAGTGTATATGTATATCTCAATACAGATATATTATATGTACACATATGTGTTGTATATGTGTGTATATATACGTGGGCACATACGCTGATGCAGATGTTGACTTGCAAGGCAACAAGGCAAATTCTCATCTCTTATACTGCAGTAGAAACCCAGAAAATCTCCTCAGACTTCCTGTATCTCTCCCAGGGTGTAAATCGGGAATAAATTCATTGGAATATATAGAATTACAAAGAAGTGAAATTGGCACAGGACACAATCGCCTTCAGATTGCAATGAAATTATTCTGATTTGCACTAGTATAAGTGAGATCAGAATTTGTCCCACTATTCCTATACATTACAGTAGATTCTCTTTGAAATGAAGTTGCACAGGTTAACCCAGACAGTAGTGACAACTAAAACCAGCATGAGTTTTTGATGTATTTGCAAAAGCAATCACCACATTTCCAGATAAGCACTATTATCTTACCAAATCTCATTCACACTGTGGAAAGAGGTGACTGCACTTTTTCATCTGTCCTTCAGCACTTACTGGGTCCCTGTAAAAATCTAGTCTGTGTTAGTGGCCTACTAGTTTAGGATTACGCCAAAGTATTCCAGCCAAATAGGTAGAATTCCAGGTCACTTTGTGGCAGACTGAATAGAGTTGCTGTTAATCCTGTTTCTTCCTCTCTCCTGTGTGCATTTAATGCGCTGTGTTGCTGTGCCAGGCCCGTGATTGTGGAGATTCCCCATTTTGCTGCCCTGCGTGGCAAGGAGAGAGAGCTGGTGATCCTGCGCAGTGAGAACGGGGACAGCTGGAAGGAGCATTTTTGTGAATACACTGAGGATGAACTGAACGAAATCCTGAATGGGATGGATGAAGGTATCCAGTGGCACTTGGTTTCTTATCCTGCTCCTGTGTTACTTCTCTACCTGGGGGTAGCAGCTTTTGCCGTGGCGCTCAGTTCCCTCGCGTGGGCTGCTGAAGCAGTGGACAGGATGTCTCCCTTTGTGAAGCTGAGAGCAGACTCCAGACTTGTGTTTTCTCCTGTTCCTCCTTGTAGTGTTAAACGAAAAGCTTCCACAGCAAACATCTTTCCAAAACAAGGCAATTACCGTACTGATCCTTTCGGAGCAGCTCCATGTGTGGGAGGAAATGTCAGTCATGGCTACTCTTGCTTTCTGAGAGAACAGAACGGCCTCGGGCTGTCTGGGAGCTGCAGAAGTTGTTATTAATTTGGGTTTTTTTCAAAAAACCTCACAAATCCCAAAGTAAACAAGCCAGCTCACAGCATTAAAGCTGAACTCATACTTTGGTACTGTTTCAAAGTTTCATTTTATTGATGCTAGTTCAGGACATTGTAAATATGGGAGGTGGAAGGGGCTGAAACCAATCCCCCTTTACTTGTTTGGCTGATGATTTTGGAGGTGTTGTCAATGTGTTCTGTTTGCTGCCTTAAGCTCCCTTCAGTTTGTGGCTCTGTCTGTCCTCTGTCCTTGCTTGATTGCTCTCATTTAGCTGAACACAGGGGTGTGTTTCTTTTTCCCGTTACTTCTAGACAAAATACTGTGTGTAAGTTGCACCAAACTGTATTTTGAAGGTTGCTGTGCTGTTTCTATGAAGCTCTCTGGTCTTCTGACCACTGCCTCTTTTGCACTCAGTACTTGACACTCCGGAGGAGCTTGAGAAGAAGCGGATCTGCCGCATCATCACCCGGGATTTCCCCCAGTACTTCGCAGTGGTGTCCCGGATCAAACAGGACAGCAACCTCATCGGGCCTGAGGGAGGGGTGCTGAGCAGCACTGTGGTCCCACAGGTGCAGGCAGTCTTCCCAGAAGGGGCTCTCACCAAGAGAATTCGTGTTGGCCTCCAGGTACAGTGAAACATTTACGAAGTTTAACTTGGTTTTCTTTTTGGTGAAAAATCACCTTTTTTGAATGGAGACCCAGCATACTCAGCTTATTGTGTTCTATGTTGTCTACAATGCTTTTAGTAAAAATAACAAAGGAAAAAGAATCCATGCAAAAGTCAAAGCAAGAGGTAAAGCTTTGGGTTTTCTGGTTAGTTCAGAGTCTTGTCTACTAACTGTCTATATAATTTTGGGAAGCAATTTTGATGATGATGCTGATATTAGTGTAGGTCATAGCATTTCTGAAATACTTACTATGAAAGACATCAGAGAAGTACAGAGTGCCGTAATAATTAAATGTGCTGCTATTATGAAATGTACAAATTTTCAGTGTGAAGGAACCAGCGAAACAATTCAGTCCTCAGAGACAGGGAAGTCTTTCCTGTGTCTCCTTCCTGTCCTCCTGCTGCATGCATCCCTAATTTACCTTGTCCAGGAGACTGCTTGTTGAAATGTCCTGGGATTAGCTGAATAGCACAGTAAAACAGGCAGAGTTTGTTCTCAAGGGAAAAAAGTGACCAGGTTATCATCTGCTACTGGTTAAGTGAATTGAAATTAATGCTGTAAAAATCTGATAAGCAGCAAGAAAGGAGATAGGAAGAGGAGGCGGGCATGGGAAAGGTAAAAAAGTGAGGTCTCCCCTTCTCACTGGCAGTCAGTTCTTCTGTCTGCAGATTTTCATGGGAAATTGTGCCATTTGCAAAGTTAAGCGGTTTGTGGGCAATGTACAGACCCAGCTCTTTACCCACCATTAGACTGTTTTCAATAACTGCTCTTGGTGTTTTGTTGCTTTGGAAAGGCTCAACCTATGCACACCGAACTTACAAAGAAGATTTTGGGCAACAAGGCTACCTTCAGCCCCATCGTCACGCTGGAGCCCAGGAGAAGGAAATTCCATAAGCCCATCACCATGACGATTCCCGTGCCCAAGGCCTCCAGTGATGGGCTCATGAATGGCTATGGAGGCGACACACCCACTCTAAGGTTACTATGCAGCATCACAGGTAGGCTGCCAGTGCTGGAGCTCTCCATGTGCATCCTCAATCTGTCACTCCCTGGGGGCTGATTACACTCAGGGGAAGCTGGGGGGGGAAACCTGACTGGGGCGAGAAGCTGTGAAAATAAACTACTTTCCAAACAATTCCTTTGTAGCATAAATAACATTTGTTGTTTGCACTAAGGAGAGATGTGTAATAGAATCACAGACTTCGGGTTTGGTGGTTTTTTTTGCGTTTTCCTTACAGTTTGTTTCTTGGGAACCAACATACCTCTGCCTGGCACAGTAAGTGTAGTACAGACTTAATGGGGCAGGATGCTTGGGAGGAAAATACTGGAGTTAAACACTTTACTTGCCATGCCTCCAATGTGTTTAGCATCTCCTTCCGTTTCCCTTAAGAGACAGAAATTAGCTGCAAGCATTTAATTTAATTAATTAATTTAATCCTGTACTACAGAGCTCGTTACTTAAAAAATCATCTGGGGACTTGGTCTTTTCAGGGTAAGCCTATCCAGTCCTACTAGCATTAGTGGTATAATGTGGACCCAAGGAGAGGGCATATCTGGGGTTATTACTGGTTTCACGGCAATTAAAAACTGTAAAATATTTATTAGAAGCCAAAAGTTGCAGACTTGCTTGGTTTTGATTTTATTTTTAAACCTCTATCATTTCAGGAGGAACCACCCCTGCCCAATGGGAAGACATCACCGGGACAACACCACTGACATTCGTTAATGAATGTGTTTCCTTCACAACCAATGTGTCTGCCAGGTACCTGCACAACCAAACAGGACTTTTACAGGGATAGTCTCAAATGCATGGCTTTGTTCCACAAATGTTTCTGGTAAACTGTTGTAGTTTGGAGAGAGGAATGAACAGAGATATTGATTATGGTGCAAATTTCCATGGAAACAGAAATTACCTCATTACACGTCTTGTGAGAGATATTCCAGAATATCCAAAACTGACAAGTCAGGCAGAAAGGGCCTGTAGGTGTACAAAGCTGGGGTCTAGAAGTGTCTCTTCCATAATACCTGTTCCTGTGATGAGATTTAACTGCTCTCTTACTGAAAACAGATTTTCATTTTAAAAAGAGAATACCATATAGGTATGTAGCCTCTCCATGACATGTACCACAGAAATGCCCAAAAATCTCCTCCTCTGTAACAGGAGATGCAATTCATGACCTGGAAAGTATTCCATCTAGGCTGTGTAGTCCAGCAAACAGTTAAAAGAATAATGGATAACTTGCCCATGAAATTCAGTGCAAACATTCAGTGTCTGGGGCAGTTATTACTGCTAGATTAGGTTTGTTATTTATTGAAATAGTGTGTTCGGCGTTAAAATGAGATCAGCTCTTACAGTCCAACCTCCAGTTTAGAATGAGGTGAAATAAAGTATTGTTTTTTTATCCTTTCTCAGCTGAGAGTGGGCTGTGTTCCCGGTAAGCTGGCTGCTTTGCTGATGCACATTTTTGTTTGGTGTAAGTGAACATTCCTCTGTGACAGCAGTGACCACCAGAGGGGGATCTTACAGTGCGTTCAGCCCAGTGCTGCTGCTGCAGAGGTCTGTGCAAAGGCAGGAATTAAAGGCCAGTTTAAGAACCGCCTGTGGAATCAAGATGCAGACTTTGAGAAGTCCGGGTCCCTAAAATTGTGAAGTCCCCAGCACGGCTACACGTGATAGCCAGAATGAGGGTGGCACTTTATGGTCCGACAGTCCATATTTGTAGTGGATCTTTCCAGTTCCTGATGAGGATATGAAAATTGATTACTATTGTTAATATTCTGGGATACAAGTAGGGCTCCATGTAGAGATTTTAATAGGTTCTGCCTCTTCTTTTTAATCTAAACAAGTGTTCAACTACCTACTTTGCCCCAAACATGATTTGAAATGCTGGTCAAGTTAAAAAATGGGGTTTTTCATCTAATTTCTGACTCTTTGCTATTCACACTAATTTTTTTATGTCTAGTTATGTCATTAATGATGGACAACTGTATTACCATTCATAAAATCAATTCTGTCCAAAATGAGCTTGGGAAAGAGATACATTTGTCATGTGAATTACACTGCAGACTTGGAGGCACAGTGTTTGTTTTCCATTTCCTGAGCTGCAGCTTTTAAAAGATTTAATATCTGTTGGGGCTTTTTAGCCCCTGGTGTTTGACAGCAAATCACTGAGGCATCTGGTGGTTTCTCAGAGGATGTGGCCTCTCCAGTTGGAGTCCAGCACAGCATAATTCTCCCACGCAGGAAAAGGAAAGGATCAGTGTGCAGAGCCCTTCTGTAGCACACATGCTTTCCCTCTTGCAAATGTCAGCAGCCTGGGGTTTTGAGCAGTGCGTTTGTTAAGCAGTCTAAAGATCAGCACAGCACAAAATTTGCTGTTCCTCAGCTGCAGATGAGTAAGTGCAGAGCAGTCACACTCCCAAGGTGTGCTTTGGGCTTGTCATGCCCTGTAATCCACCGTGAGGAGTAACCCCCCTATAGATCCGAGCAGCTTTGGAGCTGCCTCTGACCTCTCCTGACTTCCGCCTTCATCCGCTGGCTGGGAAACTCGAGCTTTCCACCCACACAGTGGATTTTATTGGAAAGGAATGGCATCAGCTCCACAGAGAAACTCAAGTGGTAGCTGGGAAAGAAGGCAGGACGTGTTACTCCTTGGAAAATGCTTGGTGACTAAATTCACATTGGAATAAGTTCTGATTTTGCATGTAGCTTTGCACAGCAGACAAAGTCACTCATGTTCACCTGAAGACCTCAGGTTTTGCTGTTGTATGTGTGCAATTGACTGCTATTTCCTTTAAGTTGGATGGGAGACAAAAACCAAGAGTGACAATTCTTTTTGTACTGTATTCTGACTTGTTATCTCCAGTTGCTGTGGTTACCAGCTAATGCTGCCAGGATGGGGAAACAAAGAATTTCCTTTCTTAAATCCTTCTCTGCTGACGGCACAACTCTTGATTTTCTTTTACAGATTTTGGTTGATAGACTGTCGTCAGACACAAGAATCTGTTACTTTTGCTTCCCAAGTGTACAGAGAAATTATCTGTGTCCCCTACATGGCCAAATTTGTGGTGTTTGCCAAATCTCACGATCCCATTGAAGCACGGTTAAGATGTTTCTGCATGACAGATGACAAGGTGGATAAAACCCTAGAACAACAAGAAAACTTTGCTGAAGTTGCCAGGAGCAGAGACGTAGAGGTACTGTACTAGACTTTTAAGTTTTCTCCATTTTCTAGTGTCTGCTTTTAAATGAATATTTTCTGCCTTCTATCTACCACCAGGACTGAAAAATAATCTGCCAACAAGTACTTCATGATGCAGTATCAGCAGCCACGATGAGATGGAAACTTGCACTTTTGTCAGGTGTAAGGAAAAAGTAGTGAGGAAAGCCAGTTCCCAGAGGGAGCTGTCAAACTCAGTCCACAGGGTTAAAGGGAGAAGGTCGGAGCCAAAAACGATGGCTAAATCCCAACTTTTAGTAACTCCATAAATGCACATCACTAACCAGAAAGGCAGCTGACAGTGATCACAGTTTATCAGCACATTCACATACTAGCAAGTTAAAGTAGCAGGTTTGATTAATATTCTGCTTTACAAAAACAAAATTCCATTAAATCTGTTGCTGAGCAGGCAAAAGCTTTCCTATGTGGAATTCAGCAAACTGCCTGCTAAATGCAGTTTTTCTGGCTCTGTCAGCTTCCTCAGAAGGGATGACAAATGGAAGGTGCTTTAACTTACATGGCACATTCTGCTTAGTTCAGTCTCTTTTCCATGAGAATCCCACCTTTAAAGTAATTGTCCTCGCTGTACCTGAAGCTCTGACAGGCATCTCCTGTGCAGAGCAGCAAGATAAAATACGGGCTTATCAAACAAGGCTGAATTTCTGGAAAGTAAGGATGAGCCATGAATGGATTGGCACTTTGAATGGAACATCTCCCAGACTGCTGATCTGATATTCAGACGTGGGGAGGGGCCACAACAACAGCAATCTGAAGATACAAGTGGTGCCATTGTAGAGAGATTTCAGGGAGGTGTTTACCTAAGGCCTGCCTTTCAAAGCTCTTGGGCCTCTACAGATCCAGCTGAAATAAATGGAATCAGTAGGTACACACTCTGAATTCTAGTGGCTGAAGAAAATATTTCTTTGACTGTGGTGATGAGGCCAGGTTAGCAAAGTATGCCAAAATTGGAGTAAATCGAAAATCCAAATTAAAATCTAGATTTAAAAGTTTGCCCAGATTTATGACACTGAGTCACGTTTTGTCATTTAAAATACTGCACTATTGTTACTAAATTAACAATTTATTTTATTTGGAATTTAATTATCTGAAATGTTTCCACACATTTTAGGTACCTAACAAATCTTGTAAATGCTGACAAGTGCTAACAATTCCAAAAATTGATTGTAACTATTGTAGAATTATCCTTAAGAAGAAATCCTTATCACCTCACAAGGATTGATGGTTTGCTTTTTTCCTTTCCAACAGGTGTTAGAAGGAAAACCCATCTATGTTGACTGCTTTGGCAATTTGGTGCCACTCACAAAGAGTGGGCAACACCATATATTCAGTTTCTTTGCCTTCAAAGAAAATAGACTTCCTCTGTTTGTTAAGGTAATGTTGATAGCTCCGTTTTGGATATTTCAAGTTATCGCTTCACCGTATTTTTTTGTGAACAAAAGAAGACCAAACTCTAGTTAATTTATATAAATTCCCAACTGTAACCTAATTTTATCCTTGTACTATTCCATTTAGAAAACTTTTTTATGAGTAGAAAAATTTGTAAAATAAAAGCCAAAGTAAAAACCCTCCATTCCTCCAAAGTTAAGTAATGCTTGAGCCCACTGCAGTCAGAAGGGCTGCTGTCACCGAGCCCCCATCACCATCCCTTCTGAGAGGGAAATTAGCACTGAAAACCTCTTTCCACAAATTTTTCCTTCTACCTGGATGTTCTGACTACAATGGAGAAAACTATTACCGTTATATAAATAAAAGTCTTAGAGAAATGATTTATGAATGGAAACTTGCAGTAAGCAGAGAAAATCAACCCACTCCGTCATTGTGTTATATTTGCTGTGCACTGCTAGACAAATTTTAAACTTTCTCCCTCGTTTCCAGCAATATTTTGTAAGCTTGTTTTCATTTACAGCTTTATCTATGCCACTGCCTTCTTTTGGCTTTGCTTTTCCCGCCTGCTGAATTTTCTGCCATATATTGAATACAAAATACATCTGTACGTAAATTTACAAACAGCAGGGGGGAAAAAAGTGAAAACACACTGGCTTTGCCTACATGGACATTTTCTCTCCCATCTGGTGGGGAGAAAAACTCCTGCAACAGTTTTGAGAGGCACACGTAGCTCATACATCAAACCAGCAGATTAAATGTGTATTTTCGCTGTGCCAGGTCCGAGATAGCACTCAAGAGCCCTGTGGACGATTATCATTCATGAAGGAGCCAAAATCTACCAGAGGCCTCGTTCATCAAGCCATATGTAATTTAAACATCACTTTACCCATTTACACAAAGGTACTGTGAAATTATATCCAGCTGTAGGCATCCGCATTAGCATCCAAACAGGAACTGAGGAGGAGTTAAAAAATGGGGTTAAAGCTTTGTGGGCAGGGATTTGAAAGAGGAAAAAATTCTATCCAAGGGCTTTTGGTGTCTTGGGTTTGGTGCTCCTAATGCCAGTGTTTGAAGGTGTCATTAGGTATTTCCTGCGGACTCAGAACAGAGGAGTGCGAGTGCTCTCAGATGTTAAACACTTGTTTCCTTAGAAAGTGTCAGTTTATGCTTATTCTCTGAAACCACAGGGGTTTTTTCTGTCCTGGGCAGATTAGAAGCTGCATGCCTTTTAGGGATGTATTTGCCCAAAATGGTCAGCACTTTTAGAATATAATAAATCTTTATTATAGCATTTCAGTATAATTTTAAAGCAGAGCATCTCAACATATTTTAACTTCAAATGGTAGTAGTTCTTGAATATTTTAAGTGTTTATATATGCTAATTTATGGGTGAAAAAGCATGTATGTATTTGAAGTTTTGGTACGAAAAAGGATCACTAGACCTCTTATTTTTTTGTATTTTTGTTTGTATTTTGCTTGGTTCTGTAGCCTTCTGTGTTTAAATTGACAGTTTAGTTTTGCTGCTTTTTGACGTAAGAAATCAACTGCAGAAACATGCTGCATTTTCATCTTTTCTGTCAGATATTGTCAGAAGTTACTTTTTCCTACTCTCTTCTCAAAAAAAATTGCCTTTTGCCTGCTCTGTTTCTCCCTTCTCTTTTTGCATGGCACTTTGGGACCAAAAGGAATCAGATTCAGATCCAGAACCAGAAGAGGTAATGTTGCTAAATCAGCGTGTTCTTGCCTACACACACTGCTCAAACACAACTAACAGACACAACTCAGATTATTGATCCTTAGCTCAGTGCTACAAACACGGTGAAGAGGGCCTTGCACAGACTCACTTTGGGAATAGACAGAGCTGAACTCGCCCCATGTTAAAATTACCAATCTTCTCCATTTATCACATCCAATAGGCTGGATGTTGCAGGTTTCTGAGCTGGATGACTGACATCCAGTACAGAATCAGTGTTAACCCAGAAGTCACAAGTAAAAGGTTTAGAATTTTCATCTTTAGCATAAACTAAATTGCATCCACTCCCCCCTGAGGTCCCAGCCCTGTTCTGGCACTTACAGACGTTGCTTGAGCTCCGACCCCTACGTGAATGAGTAACATTAGAAAAGCATCCCCGCACTTTGATGATGTTCAGCTGTTGGAAACACCGTGAGAATAACCAGCTCCCCAAGGAGGACGGACACCTTTTCCATGCACTGCGCAACAGATTCAGCAGTTCTGTGGCATGAGTTGCAGTTTCCTATTATCATTACATAAACATTTAGCACTTCTATGGTAAATATTACTTCTATTTTTGTATAGGAAACTAAAGCACAGAAAGACAAGCTCATTGATGGCTATAAGCATTTTCAGCTGTTTTTTGTTTACTTCATTAATTTTTATCATATTTAGTATGCTGACATAAATCCAGACTGATCTGGAAGAACTGAAATTGAGGGAAGCTAGAACATCCTAGGGATGCAGGGTTAGCATGTAGGGCAGTCTGTGCATCAGAGGAATTCAGGCTATCATGGATCTGTTACACACACTGCTGAGTGTGAGATTTAATTATGTGAGCCTAAAGGATTGCCAGGCATGTACAAAAATGCACGTGTGGCCAGGGATTTCCTTCTGTTCGCTGTCAGCTCATGGCAAGGCAAGGATTTCTTAACATCTTGGTTGAGACAGTGTATTGCTTTTATCTTTATAAAGAATAGTTTGCACTATTTAAACCTTTTCAGCACTCACTAAAACCCTGGGGGCTTTACCATACTCGGTATCATGTATCAGCAGTAGTGCACAGCTGATTTGCATTCTGCACAGTTGTCCTGTCCCTACCACAAGTTTGCATAGGAAATTAAAGGTTTAATGCTACTTCTAACTTTGCATATTTTTCCAT
Source organism: Monarcha castaneiventris obscurior (assembly GCA_026261815.1). Lineage (NCBI taxonomy): Eukaryota > Metazoa > Chordata > Aves > Passeriformes > Monarchidae > Monarcha > Monarcha castaneiventris. Next base: position 1,848,508 of record JAMPIT010000622.1, read on the forward strand.
AGCCAAATTTAAACAACATGTGCTGCTGTGGACAAATGCTAGCGGAACTGAAATAAACTGAAATTACAAGGCAACTTCAAAAATTTGCTTCTTGAATTTTCGTAGGCTGACACTGTGTTTTGTTTAATTCTTTTTTGGCAAGGACTTTGTTTTCTTTTGAATAAGAGTAAAATTGTAGGAGTTTTTTGGCCTGTACCCAAATAACTCTGAAAAATCAAAAAGGTGGCCTGTGAGGGCCATCACAGCTTCCATTTAAAGGTATTGATAGCTATTAGTGGCATCCAGCCCCAGGTCGTGCCTTGGGCAGTTCTGCCATTATTTATGCACCTGCATTTCATCATCACTAAACACAGAGGCAAAAATGTAATCCATGTTCTCAGAATGAACATGTCCAGGGAAACACAAGGCATAAAACTTCCTGGTTGCCTTTCAGATGGACCATGTGCCATCATGTAACCGTATTGGAGTATTCTGCTTTAGACAGGAAGAAATAACTAAGAGCAATGCAGCAAAATACCCTGTAATGCAAAAATTAAGTCTTCCACACTTGCTATAGGAGCATTTAAGGAAAATGCACTGCAACATTTTGCACCTACTGTTGACCATAACTATAACAAAGCAATAGTTTTTCTGGTATTAGAGACCTTAAATAAATTAAGCCATGCTTTTGCTTTTATTTTAAATGCATTCTTAGTTCCATTTAAGTCCGTGTTTCTCTGTACAACTAGCACTTCACTCATGGCTCCGTATAGCAATTATGTTTGAACTTTTAAATCTCCTGCTTTTTTCTCTTCCAGGTTGATATGACTTCAGAAAAAAGTAAGATTTTTTTTCTTCTTGGAAATGTTATAATGCAGTTCGTATGAGAGATGGTTAAGAGTAAAGATAAGCATGAAAGAGAGCTAAGTTTTAACTGCTATTGCAATACTTACAATACTTACAAATGCAATAGAAAACAATTTAATATCTTGGCAGCTATGTAATTAAATATACTTTAACATGTAAATTAACAAGTAATACAGTTTAAAACCGTTCATCTAAGCATTTACTTTCCTTTGACATCCCTAGTGATCCCGCTATTGCTATGTTGCTTGTATGAATGCTCATCCCTCCGTTTTTTTTGTTTTCTCCGTTTGTTGACACACATTCTTGCCTCATATTTGAGAGAGATGACAGTATCACTTTTAATGAAAACCTAATGAGGACTCCAACCTGTTTCATTAATCTCATGGAATACAACCATGCCAAAAAGTGATACTGTCCAAAGGAATCAGGCTGTTTAACCCTCCCTCCCTTGCCCCACCCTTTACTGTGGTGAAATATGGCTGTAATTCTGACCTGAAAGCTTGGCACAGCACAGACACCCTCTGAGCACGCACAATCAGGCCGTGACCACGAGAGACCGTGGGCGAGGGGTTCGCAAACGTCTCCTTCACAGGAGAGGCAAATTAAGCAAATCTCTGCACACACTGAAGTGTCCCTAACGAGAGCTGCTTCAAATTGCAGCCATTTCTTGGATCTGTTCAGGAAAAGAATGACATCTGTCTTGTTTCCAGTTTGGAGTGCAGTGTGTTGCCTTGTTTGCAGTTAAAGTGCAATGTCTTGCATTGTCCTCCTGCCGCTTCCTCACTGCCAAATCCCCCAGGGCCCCAGAGAACCCCAGTGAGTGTTCCTGCTCCAGCCACACACTGTCTGGACAGCACTTCCAATTTATTTCCCACTGGAGTTGCTTTGCTTCAGGCTGATTAACTCGGTTATTGGCCAGTGAAAGAGTCATACGTTTGATATTTATGAAAGTACGTACTACGCTTTTACAAAATTACTGGCTGGCATTTCAGTGTGCACCAGACAGTTCATTGTAAAGCAGCAGCACCAAAAGACCACATTTTCAGCACCAAAATACCCTGCAGCAATCTGGCTCTAATTAATGTACAGCACAAATATTTAGCATTTGTTACACCCAGGAGAACAGCGTAGCAAAATGAATCTTTTTTAGAGATAAAAGACAGCAAATTCTGTGTTGCTTAGGTTCTCCTTATTTGCATTAGTGCTTTGACTTTCACTGGGGTGCTGAAATGTGCAGTTCCATGTGACGTGCTACTTTTAAAGGGAAAATGCCCATTAGTAGTTCCTAAGCATTGTGTTTTGTTTGTAACTTGCTTCAGTTCTCCACTGTTTTGTTCTGTTCAATATCCATTTTCTGCTAGTCCTTGCTGAAATGAAATATTACCAGCAGGCAGTTATGGCACAATGGGAATTAGCTGCAGCCACCTTCCTGTATATTGATTGCCAGATTAGACCATATTTCACCACAGTATGTTTTACAGTTTTTCCTGTACCTTTAATTTATATGATTAATTTTTAGAGCTCTTGTTTTTAACTGAAGCTACATACCCAGCAGCATTTGCAACACCTTTGCTTTGCATGGAAATAACTTGCCTTACATGAATTGTACGTATGTGTCTAGTGTGACTGTCTGTGACTTTGGGTTGCCATACATTACATTTTTTAAAACTCTGAAATCACTTCTAAGTTGATTCACAGTTTTTTCTTACTATCTCTCCTTTTCTTCTCTGTCTTCTCTTTCCCTCAGTCAGTTCATTAGTTGTCAATGAGGATGTTCCAAGGAAAGGACCATGCCTCTTAAAACCAAAGCCTGTTTGTTTCATTGTGTAGGTGTGAAATCCCCTTAGATGAAATGCCGGTTTGCAGCTGATTCAGATCTCTACGTATTTGATCATATTTTAGATTACTGCAGAATTACTTTTCACTTTTTATTTTGGTCATTAAGAAAAACAAAACTGTTAACCCGATGTTATTCTGACAGTTTGCTAACACTGGCTTTCTCTTAGAGGAAATCGACTTTCAATCAGTTCTAATGCTTTCCCCCTTTTTTCTTGTTTTTCTTTTTATTTGAACATTGATCTGTAACATCTGAACAATCTTGAGATGCCTCTCTTTGTGTAACTTCACTGTGTTTCTTCTGGTTTTGATTTGAAGTTCTGTTGTTGTTGTTTTGGGTTTTTTTTAGTGGTGTCCTGATTTGGTTTGTTCCAGCTTTGATACTGTATGTGTGGTTGTGCTCTAGCGATAAAGTGAAGCAAGTTATTTCCTGCCATTTTCCTTTTCAGTTGGTTTTCCTTCTCCCTCCTCCGCCCCCGTTAGCTTTGCTTTGCTCTTGTACCCTCAGATCTTGTGGATCCACCATTCCCAGCCCATTTCGTTGACCTTCCTACCACTACAGCCAAAGACTGTCATTTTCAGTCCTGATTACATTTTCCAATCTCTATTTTTGATTTCCATTTTACTTTCAATGTTTTTCATTCACATCAAAGATGACGAGACAGAATCTACAGAAACATCTGTCCTGAAAAGCCATCTGGTTAATGAAGTCCCTGTACTAGCCAGTCCAGACCTGTTGTCTGAAGTTTCTGAGATGAAACAAGACCTGATCAAAATGACTGCCATCCTGACAACTGACCCTTCTGATAAATCGGGCTCCATTAAAGTGAAAGATCTTGAAAAGCCCGCTGAAGAAGAGCCAGGAGAACCTTTTGAAATAGTTGAAAGAGTGAAAGAGGACTTAGAAAAAGTTAATGAAATTCTGAGAGGTGGATCCTATACTAGAGAAGAACGTGTTTTGCAGAAATCCCTTTCCAAACAAGAACCCTTAGAAGAAGAATGGATCATTGTCAGCGATGAAGAAATTGAAGAGGCCAGAAGAAATGCTCCATCAGAAGTCACGGAGCCAAGCCGCGTAGAAGTCAGGGCAGACAAAGGGACAACAAAAAAGGGAGAGCCAGACAAGACAGGAATGGTGGATTACCTTGCAGAGGATTTAAAAACGCACGTTTCTGTTCATGAGGTACAGCCACAGTCCTTACAAGAGGACGTAGTAGAAGAGAAATTTGAAGCGGTAGTAGTAAGCAGGGATTCTGAAAAAAAAGGAAAAGACTCTCCAAAAACTGGGAAACCAAGCTCGCAGGAGCAACAGAAGGCAGCCTCAGAAGTTAAAAAGCCCCTTAGGGCAAAGTTAAGAGAAAAGCCAAAGCCAAAGGAAAGCAAGGCCCACAGCAGCGGAGAGAAACTGAGACTGCCTAAGCTCACTGCAGACGAGACCCCGGCTGGGGAGCCTGGCCTAAAGGTGACAGCTGCTCCGGAGCCTAAAGCCGTGTCCCCTGTTATTGAGGAAACTCCCATTGGCTCAATAAAAGATAAAGTCAAGGCTCTTCAGAAACGAGTGGAAGATGAGCAAAAAGTACGGTCCAAACTGCCTGTCAGAGTTCAGGCAAAAGAAAGTCCTGCTGAAAAGGCGCCTAAAAAACCTGCGCAAGTCAAAAAGCCAGCAGCACACAAAGCCCAACCGCCTGTCTCACCTTCTTCTAAGACAGAGAGACTCGAAGAGACCATGTCCGTTCGGGAACTGATGAAAGCCTTCCAGTCAGGGCAAGACCCGTCCAAGAATATTTCCGGACTGTTTGAGCACAAATCTGTCAAGCAGAAGCAACAGGCCCCTGAGAAGGAAACATCCCGCAGGAAAACAATTCCTTCGCAGAGTGAAACGAGGCGAGTGTCAAACCTCAAGACAGACAAACAGAAGGACAAACCAAGCACGGTGTCAAAAGCAGAGAAAGAGCCACAATCAAAGAAAGGAAAAGCACAAACTTCTACCATCGAAACAGCCAAGAAAGCTAGTGGCAAAGACCAGGTAAAAGAGCAGAGCAGCAAAAAGCCAACCGAACCTCTCCCTCCAGTAATAGTGGCTGAAAGTGCCAAAGAAACAGCGGCTGGGAAGGGCAGGACTTCTGATGATCAAGGAGATCCTGACTTCCAGATCAGCCCTGACAGGAAAACCTCAACAGACTTTTCTGATGTCATTAAAGAAGAACTGGAGGACAATGACAAATACCAACAGTTCCGACACCTCTCAGTGACAGAGGAGGGAGAGCTTAACTTGGAGCAAGTACTGACCAGTCCTTTCAGTGCTGCTTTTCCCACAGAGTATGGGAAAGATGGATTCCTTCCTGCTCTTTCTCTGCAAAGTGCTGGTCTTGATGGGAGCTCAGAGAGCCTTAAACACGAAGGTGTGGCTGACTCTCCAGGCAGCCTACTTGATGGAACCCCTCAGATCAGCTCGGAGGAAAGTTACAAGCATGAGGGTCTGGCAGAGACTCCTGAAACAAGCCCAGAAAGCCTTTCGTTCTCACCAAAGAAAAATGATGGGCAAATTGAAGACGCTAAAGGAGCGGCTCGAGTAGACACAACAGCAGAAACTCGTTCTCCGAAGGAACTCTCCTCAAAGGAAGGTGAAAAAGGTATTACTGAGAGGCAGCTAGATGCTGTTACCGAGACTAGTGAGTCTCATTCTGACCATGTATCAGAAGAGCGTGTACCTCCAGCCTCTGAAGAAGAGGCTGATAAACTTAAAGGAAGTAGCTCAGCTTCCATTATGAAAGATATTAGCAGGGATAAAGAATCCAGAACCACTGCACATTTCACTAAGTCTTCTGAAACACATGACACTGCTTTAGAGAAAGAAAAAGATGTAGCCTGTGAACGCCGTCTTACAGTTAGAAGTCCCCAGAAATTGGAACTTGCACTTGCTAGCCATGATAGTGAAGGCTTTAGCCCAGTTGCAGATGACTCTTTGACTATAAGTCATAAAGACTCCCTGGAAGCAAGCCCAGTGCTAGAAGACAATTCATCACACAAAACGCCTGACTCTTTGGAGCCCAGTCCTATGAAAGAGTCCCCCTGCCGCGATTCACTTGAAAGCAGCCCCGTAGAACCAACAGTGAAGGCTTGTATTTTGGGGCAGGGTCCTCCTCAGTCTGTTCTTAGCAAAGCAGAAGTCTGCCCGGAGCTGGCATCGGTGCGTTCCAGGATTCTCCGTGACCCTGAGGGAAGTGCCGATGATGACAGTCTAGAGCAAACATCCCTCATGGAGAGTTCGGGGAAAAGCCCCGTTTCACCTGAAACTCCTAGTTCAGAAGAAATTAGCTATGAAATCACACCAAAAATGGCGGACATACCAAAGTCAGCCACCATCCCTGAAGTCAACGAAGAACCGGAAGACGATTCGGAAAGTGAACCAAAGAAGAGATTCACCCCTGAAGAAGAGATGTTTAAAATGGTGACCAAAATCAAAATGTTCGATGAATTGGAACAAGAAGCAAAACAGAAGAGAGATTACAAAAAGAGTCGTAAGCCAGATGAAACTTCTGGGATTGCCTATTCAGAAGCCTCACGTGAGGCTGAAGCACCAGAGCCAATGGCTGTAGGAGAAAAAGACATACCCACAGTGGTGACACCTGCAGCTGAATCTAGAAAAAGTTCTTCCTCTTCCGAAAGCGAGCCAGAATTGACTCGGCTCAAAAAAGAAGCTGAGTCAGGCCTCCTAATGGAGCCTGTGATCCGAGTGCAGCCACCCTCACCTTTACCATCCAGTGTTGATTCCAGCTCTAGCCCCGATGAAGCAGGTTTCCAACCCATTGATTCCCAGCCATGCTCTGTCAGGATAGGTGAGGTAAAAGCACAAAGCAAAGGTGACAAAGAGGAATTGCCTATCCTTGGGCGCAGCTGTAAGCCTTCCACAAGCACTTGTCATTCCGATGGTTGTGCATCAGCAGAAAGTGCTGAATCAAAATGTTGTGACGGTACGGGTGACTGTGAGATAGTCAGTCCCGATGCCCCGGTCACACGATCTGCGTGTACTCCCTGTCACTCCATTGGTGACAGTTCTCAAAAAGAGGTTCACACTGAGTCTTCACTAACAATTGAGCAGTGCAATGCTACTGAAAAAGATGTCAAACCCACGGCAGCGTTACCACGCAGAGATTTCATTTCTACGGGAGATGTGTCAGAGAAGGCAGATGGTCTCTCTTGTGGACACGGTACCACTGAGTACTCTGTTCCACGTGATGGCAAACTGGCCGAAGGTGACACCACTGACCATTCTGCTTCGGCAAGGGATTCGGGAGAAGCAGATACAGGTTGTGAGACATCTCACAGGGCTGCTCATGCTGAGGAGCCCTTACCAGAGGATTCATCCCTAACCACTGACTCAGTGGAACTCGAGAGCTGTGCAGCAGATGCTGCTGATGGTAGTGCTCCGTATATAGTGAGCCCTTATGAAAATGTGTCTTCTGGACATTTCTTTATTGACTCTGAAAGTCAGGTAGGATCTGGTAGAAGCCTGCTATCTAGGGAAACCTATTGTATTGTAGAAGGGAAAGATCAGACTGGCGAAGCTTTACTTAGCAGAGACACGGGCAGTGAGTATTGCTCTTCAGAGGAAGTGTACATGGAAATAGAGCCCAAACCAGAGGATGAATTTCAGACAATGTCACAAGGGTCTCTGGCCTCAGATTCAACAAAATTACCTGATTCTGCCCTTGAGGATGTAAGAGATGAAACAGAGAAATTGATGGGTCAGGTTGTGATCACTAGAACCGACGTGGATTCTGACATGTGGAGTGAAATACGTGAAGATGATGACGCTTTTGAAGCTCGGGTGAAAGAAGAGGAACAAAAGATATTTGGGTTGATGGTAGACAGGCGATCCCAAGGCACAACCCCTGACACGACACCGGCCAGGACACCCACCGAAGAAGGGACACCACTCAGTGAACAAAATCCTTTTCTTTTTCAGGAAGGCAAGTTGTTTGAGATGACTAGAAGTGGAGCCATTGACATGACCAAAAGGAACTACCCAGATGAAAGCTTTCACTTCTTCCAGGTGGGGCAGGAGCCTCAGGAAGAAGTTTCTTTATGCGAAGAAGTGAAAGAAGCAGCAGAGGTGGAATCTTCAAAGCTGAAGGGCTCACCAGACCCATTTGCACCTTCAGAGTCAGAGGAGTCAGATATACAAGAACAAGATGCATTAAAATACTCACCCCCATCACCTGAGTCTAGTGATAGATCTGAAGAAATGATGGGTGAAGGTGCCAGCACAGGCACTGCAAAAGCAGATCTTAAATCCAGAATTCCAATTAAAATGGGTATTTCAGCTTCTTCAAAATCACCAAAGAAAGAAACCGCTGCCTCTGAAGCTGAGCCCCTCTCCAGAACGGAGTCCGACACGGTCGATAGCAGTCAGGTGCCTTGCCCCATCTCTCCTGAGCAGTGTGCGGTAGAAGATGAATTAGGTTTTTCCAAAGTCTCTCAGTCAGTTAGTTCTGAACAGGGTGAGGAGTCCCCAGACTCTTCCCCAGAGGAACAGAGATCTGTGATTGAAATCCCCACTGCTCTAATGGAGAGTGTGCCTTCTTCTGAAAGCAAATCCAAAATCCCTGTAAGAACAGCTGCTGCCACATCGCAATCCTCGCAACAATTGGAAAATGAGAGCCTTTCCCCGGATGACTTTCTAGACAGTTTGCAATGTGAAGGAAAAGATGGCCAAGCAAAACCAAAGTCTAAAATTCCTGTGAAATCTGCTTTCCAAAAAGCCGAGCCACAACACTTGTACGTGGACACATCCGTCCACAAGCCAGAGTCACCCAAAGCGCTCGACATGACGAGCGCGGTCCCTGCAAAACCAGACAGCCGGAGTAAATCGGAATCTGATGCCAGTAGTCCCGTGGATCCAAAGACCAAACGTTCCATCAAAGCTAGGAGTTACGCTGAGGCGGAGGTAGAGGCCAGGGAGAAGGAGAGCGAGATGCAGTTTGAGCTAGACTCAGATGAGGCAACAACAGCAAGATCGAAGGTATTTTCTTCACGGTTGCCAGTTAAAAGCAGAAGCGCTACAGGCTCCCGCAGTGCTTTTAGTCCCACAAAAGAAAGTAAGGACCATTTTTTTGATCTTTACAAAAACTCCATAGAGTTTTTTGAAGAAATTAGTGACGAAGCTTCTAAATTAGTGGAAAGACTCACACAGTCAGAGAGAGAACAAGAATTAGTTTCAGATGATGAAAGCAGTAGTGCCCTAGAAGTTTCAGTTATTGAAAATGTGCCATCCAGTGAGACTCAGCAGTCAGTTCCTGAAGACATCTTTGACATCAGACCCATTTGGGATGAGTCTGTAGAGACTCAGATTGAACGTATCCCTGACGAAAATGTCCATGACCGTGCTGAAGGTATTTGCCAACGACTGGGATTCCCTGTGCGACGCATGTCATGAATAAAACTCTTTTGTTTTCTTTGGTGTGTGCGTGCGTGTGCGTTTGTGTACAGGTGTAATGCGTGTGGCATTTTCTTTTCGGCTTTTGGTGGTTAGTTGTGCTTTTTTTTCCCCTTGTGAGCTGTGTTTGGGTTTTTTAGTTTTGTGTCTGTGTTCTTGTCTGTGAAACGATCTCAAGATTGCAAACCATAAATCTCTATGGGAAGTGTTACCTTAATAAGCAAAAACACTTCTAAAAATATGTATGGTTTTACCATTAAACTGATTGCTTAGGTCATGCACGTTTTGGCTTTTGACTTTCCCTGGCCCTATTACTAACTATTAACTTTTACTAATAATAAAGTGTTCGGGCATTGATTGAAAGCGAGACAGGCAAACTTATAGACTTTTGAGTTGGTACGCAAAGAGATCTGCAGGAGTTTTAAAGAATGAAGCTTTTTGTGCTCCATTTTTTTGACAGTCTGTGTCTGAAGAAAACCCTGAGTCACTGGTAACTTCAGTACACATTTTCTGGTACTTGGTTTTCCTCTCACCTACTTGTGTGCTAGTACTGGGTAGCCCTAATGGAAATCAGGAGCTGAAATGACACGTGCATGTCATGAACCCTAAGCAATTTCCTGATTCAGAGGTGTCGCAATCCACGTGTGTATTCAGGGAAAATCAAAACTCAAATTCTGCCATCCTCAGATGAGCTCTGGGGATGGGAGGAGCTGTCAGTCTCACCATTAGTGAAAGGAATGAGGACTGACGAATGACCATGTGATTTTTCCTTGCCTTCGTTGTAAGTATTTTGTCTCACTCCCTGTCCAAAGGGTCAAAGACACTGAAATTAACGGTATCTCAAATACAGGCCATAATCTGCAGTGCTGTGTGGACTGTTTGAACAAAACTTGCCCTACAACAGAAAGAACATGATCGGAAGCACCAATCCCCGATGAATTCTTCAACCCTGGCATTTACTAAGGAGGCATGGAAAACTATGGCTCTTGACTTTGACTGAGTCTTCAACTGAATGTTAGAATGAAGTTTTAGAGTAAAATGCTTGGCCAAAATAGACATAGTAGGTGCTTCAGTCCTAGACTGCATTTTCATATGAAAGCCTGATTTTCAAATGGAAAAACTAGATAGTCTTGTGCCTTTTGAAAAACCAGGCTTTTTGGTTTTATTTTTGAACCTAGGGATTTACAGGCCTCACTTGAGTTACACAGCCTGTCCACATTTAGACACAGCAGTTAGGAAAAACCAGCACTTTCCCTTCTTGGGCTCTCTCTCCTAGGGAAATGGTTTTTAACTTGCAAAAGACAACTTGTAGCTCTCTTTGACCTTTAGATCAAGAGGATGATCAGGGAAAGACAGAGGAAAGACTGGCCCACATCGCGGATCACCTTGGATTCAGCTGGACAGGTAAAATGCATGTTGTCTGCTCCAGAGAGAAAGGAGGGGAATGGTCCACACTCCTTTCATGTTTATTTTGGATTATTTTCTAATTATCTAAAGATGTTTTATAAAAATATTTCAGAAGCTTGTTGTTTTTGGGATACTAGGAGTCCTAAATGGGATCACAAGGTACCTAAACAATCACTTAAATATTGTGCATTTAATAGACCTGAGACAGTGAAGGGTAGTGGAGATGAGTGACAGTAACATGGAATGAGATGCAAATGTCACTGACAATCAGCTTAAAGCCTCTGCAAAAGAGAAAGACCTGTGCAGAAATCTACATGCTGTGTCAAATTGCGCAGTTTGACACAAAAAATGCTGCAGAAAAATCACGTCAGGTCTGCGCTTTTATGTCCCTTGCTGGACCACTGTCACACTCCTGAAAATAAGCCAGGCTCTAGGAGTTGAAGAAGAGCTGCATGCCAGGAAAAACATTTTAACTCCTCGATAAGGAAGATTATGGTCTTTACTGTTATGTTACATCTTGCTTTCCTGTCCTCTGCTTCAATCCATAGAGTAACTAGAACCCACTCATCTCAACATGGATTATCTTGAAATCAGTAGGACTTGGACTGTGCAAAGTAACAGATGAAGAATATGCTGAAAATTTAATAGAAGTGAATAGACAGCCATGAAAACAAAACTAGAAAAAAATGGATTCTCATCAAATTAATGTTTTACAGCCTTTTAGAGAGGGCAGGGTAATAGACCTGCATAAATATTCCTGTCTTTTATTATGGTAAAGATTGCTTATAGTAAAAGATTATTTTGCCAGATGTTAATTTGGTGGGTGAGATAGTGGTTGGTTTTGCTTCAAACTCATTTGACTTCACAGGATTTGAGTCTAATATGTAGTTACTCTCTATTTGTAGAAGTCTACAGTGGCACAGGTTTACAAACCAGCCCAGAAATAAGGTTGTTTGGGGTTGGGTTCCCTCTGCCCCGTTAAAATGTGACACCCTCCAAAATCAAGTCCATGCATAATTGCAACGGAGTAGAACCTGAATCCTCCTTTATGAAAGAAGCAGGATAGCAGTAGGAATCTCACAAATTCTCTATGGCTTTAGCTTATTTGGTGAACCCATTTCAACAGTTGCATCTTGGTTTGGTGATGGCAGAAAGCTGCCCCTGGTTCTGGATACAAGAAAGATGTTACAGAGTATGAAGTAATTTCTCTTGTTACAGAGTATGAAGTAATTTCTCTTGTCTGGACTGCAGTCTGAGCCTGTGCTATAATGGCAGGATATCACTTATTCTTAGTTTCATGGGTTTTCTCAGGGTCAGACTGTAATTCACAGACATTTACTTTTCTTTGAATTAAATTAGACCTAGGGAGTAGTAGTAGACCTCTTTACAGAGATGGATTTCTTTTTCAGAGCTAGCAAGAGAACTGGACTTCACAGAGGAGCAAATTCACCAGATCCGAATTGAAAATCCCAATTCGCTTCAAGACCAGAGCCATGCGCTCCTCAAATACTGGCTTGAAAGGGATGGGAAACATGCAACAGGTTTGTCTCCAGTTATTGTGTGTAACTGTCTCCATCTGCTAGTTGAGGTGGCAGCCGTGTGTTGTAATCACAAAGAAAATTTGGGGAAAATTCAGGCTACAAGAAAGGATGACCATGGATTGTGTTCAGTGTTATTTCTTGTCTGTATAACACAGCAACTCAACAAACTTGTTAAAAGGAAAAAAAAAAGAGTGCTAGTTTTTATAGGCAGCCATTCAGTTCTTTTTAGATTTTACATAGCACTGTTTCTAAACGTATCTGTAATTTATATATGATATTGGTCAGTATCCTATATATGCCCTTCCTATGGAAAAGAGAAGGGGGAGAGAGTGTGTGTGATTTTTAACTCAGCTGCACGGTGTCGTTCCAATGCCACAGATACAAATCTGACCCAATGCCTCACGAAAATCAACCGCATGGACATCGTTCACCTGATGGAGACCAGCGGCATAGAGCCCGTGCAGGGCCACGGCACGCGCACGTACGCGGACACAGAGCAGTCCATGGCACTGGACCACAGTGAAGGTAAATGGCTCCTGGCCCAAGTTGCCCAGGGTACCTCCCTAAGCATCACTCAGCTCTGAGTGTTTGTTTGCCCAGGGTCATCTGTGAGCTCTCGTCACAGAGCACTAGAATCCCGTTTTGAAAGCAGAGACAGTGTGGATGAATGCAAGCACAGCATCACACGGGTCACATTTCACCAGGTAGAAGATCTGTGCTTTAGCTGATTCTTCAAAAGCAAATAATGTGGCCAGCAATGTTTGCCCAGTTTACCTTGGGTTTGGTTTGGGTTTTTTTTTTTTTTTTTTTGCTTATACAAGTGCTTTCATGAAAGTTCAGAAGGTTTTATTAGAATTTGACCAAGATCTGTCAAAGGAGAACTACTTCATGCTTTGATAAAAACCCTTTTGGATTTGAGTATCCAGGATATTGTAATTCTGTTAGGATGCTATGGTGTTTCTTAAGTTTGAAAGTTCAGTGGATTAGATCCAGTGGTTGCAAACTGAAGGAACACCTCCAAATTATTTAGCATAAAGTTCTCTTTTCCAGAAGTGATACTTTTGTATGCCTAACTCAATATTGAAGCATATTAGACAGCTGCAAAGGTCCCATCTTGAAGAGAATGTAGGAATAGAAAGCTGTTTGTCACAATTAGCATTCTCATATCGCAGCCAAGTAGTTTTAGAATGATAACCTCTCTGTCCAGCTCAAATTCAGCAGAAGCTTTTCTGCTTCCCCCCAGGTTATTTACTCCAGAGGTCAATAGGCTTCCAGTGAACATGGCACATAAATGAACTACTTCTTGCACCTAGTTCTCTATGAAGTGTTCTTGTCTATTTTTGTACAGTTAATTTTTCCAGAAGCAGATAAATAACAAATATGAAGGGACAAGTCACTAAAATCTATCCTGATCTGCTGGAAAAAAAATCTGTTGTGAATCTTCTTCTATACTTTGAGGGTTTTTAGCATAATTAGTTGAAGTAAATTTCTGGGTAAATGCTATTTTGCCTGTTACTTTCCAAATCTGGCCATGGTAGTGTCAATCCAGCATTCGTTTGACTATTTCGAGAGGCCAGGTCCCCTCCCACTCCAGGTGTTGAAGAATTTCAGGTAACGTGTTGTGCCCAGGGATTTTAAATGCACACAGAGCAGTGGAAGGGCTTCCTGTATCCTGGTGAGACTTGTAATGATATTTCTCCTCTCTGTCTGCAAGGGTTCTCTGCACTGCAGGAAGAAGTGTACAGCTCAAGGCACAAGCAAGAACAGCAGAGAATATCTAAGGACAGCGAGCCAACCGAGCACCCCCCTCTGGTCTCCGAGGAAGACGTGTCTGTCACTTATTCCCCGTTCCAGGACAGTACTCCCAGGAGCGAGGCAGAAGTGTCCATGGCTGAGCTTCTGAGGCAAGCACACAAGGAACAAGTAGAAGCTGAATTCTCAGGGAAACCCCAAGACGTGCCAGGGAAACCATCTGCTTCACAGCAGGAATATTTGTAAGTGTCAAAAGATCAGGGAACAGATTGTCTTTTCTCTGTGTAATAAGAGGATTTTACAGTGTCCTTTGACACTTATGAACGCACTAGAATTTTCCTCCGATTGTGGTTTTCACTTTTTAATCCACGTGGAGGAAGCCTTGAGAGAGAAAGTCAGTTTGTCACTGTGAGCACAAAGCAATAATTGTGTCTAGTACACAGCAAAGAAAAGAGGGTTAATAGAGAAGTGAAGGGGGTTTTATGTATATTTTTCATGTTTTGGCTGACAAGTGATGACGTATTAATGAAAGTAATCCTAAAGGACTCTTTCTTCAAATTCAGGACAGCTTTTTCAATGGAGGCAAAATTTTTTCAATTTATTTATTACTTACAAAACTCATAACTATTCTATTAAGAACTGGGGTTTTAAAAGTGCATTTCAGATGGCCAAAGGAACAGAAAGAGGGTTTTATAGACACAAGTACTTACACATATGGAATAACACATGATAGAGTACATGTTTAGAAGACCTGTGCAGCAAAAACTTGAATGCTGAGGTGGGCCTGGTGTTGCTTGAAAAGGAATTTGAAATAGATCACGTCTATTTCTCCACAGATTCCCTGATTATGTGCCCTTGCTGAGACCTCTTTGCAGGGTAGATTCAGGTATTAATAAGCCAGCAAGATATCAAGAATCCCTATCCAAAGAAGTGATTTTCCTGGAGGTGATTAGCTTTGATGTGGAGATGCAGCTCACAGCAGTCAAAGGGCAGCTGAGTCCAGCAAATGGACTTTGGGGGATTCTTTTGCTCAGGATCTGCCAGGAGAGAGTGTGGGAGACAGAATATACCATCTAAGAAAGCTTGTGTTGCAGTGTTAGGCAAAAATACCAATGCTCCCTAAGGCTGTGCATCAGGAAAGCAATGTCTGTGAGGAACAGAGAATACTTGTGAGATGGCAATATTGCCCACACTGCACGAGAGTAGTGACAACAGCAGAATTTCACTACACTGCAGGTCTAGTTTGAGCTAGGTGGGAAATTGGGCTAGATTTAAATAGCTTGTAAGGAACATGCTCTAAGAAGTAGGTATTATTCAACAATATTGAATGGACGGACATATGCTTGAATTAGATGTATTTCCTTTATGTGTGTGTTACATAGTAACATATGTAGTAACAGGTAAAACTAACTTGGGGCAGTGATTAATCATAGCAGGGTTCAACCATGAAAATAACATTACAAACAAAACCTGAACCTCTTCTAAATTTCTGTTTGCTAAAGCTCCAGAATTCTACATGAAAATTGGTTTCTCCACTTTGCAGCTGCACAGCTTGTGCTCAGTGTTTTAACTGCCTCACATCCTTCCCTAGTGATCCAGGCTCTTCCCCTAAAAAAGAGTAGTCTGCAGAGAAGTGAGGGCAAAGCTCTCTCCCAAGTTTTGCAGAATTGCGTGCAAGGTTTGGATATCCATTTGGAGATTTGCTCAGGAAGATGAGTGGGTTTCCCAGCCAGACTATTTTGCTGTCAAGAATTATCAGTTATTTCTAGACTTCACCAGACAACAAACAACATAACAATATGGAGTCAGTGCCTAATATTCCATTGATGGGAATTGGGAAGCACTGCACATTAGTAACTTGCTTGGACCTGTAATTCACAGCGTCACGACTCCAGGAATGGAGCAGTCCGTGGGAGCTGGAAAAGCAGCAAGCGGAAAATCTGCGCACTCAAGCACGGCAAAGGGAGAGACGCAGAGAGCGCCCCTGCAGCCCCCGTCCTCTGCCCAGGGAGGGGACTCCCCCATCATCCAAGAGCCCGAGGACCCCCACCTCTACCAGGAACACCTCTCTACAAGGAGATCTAGTCTTGTGATAGTGGAGTCAACTGAGGAGCAGATGGAGAAGTCTGGAAGGGGCTATGAAGAGGAATCTTTAGAAAAGGTAAATGACAACTTTGCCTCAAAGTAATTGACACAAAAACCCTAGTTTTATGTCTTACTCATTCCTTAAGATGAAAATATTTGTAATTAATTTGCGTCTGGCACTGAATTGTTTCTCCCTTCCCTCTGTTGTTAGAAGGGTCAGGTAAAGGCTTTTCTCTTGAGGTTTTCAAAGTTGAAGCAAACGCCAGATCCCAAAGTCTAGACTGGTAATTCTGGTTCTGCTCTACCCTTCTGTGTCCTTTGGCCTGTGGCAGTTACATCTGCGCCTGAGAGAGACAGAGAGAGAGAGTGTCAGTAACAGGCGCAGAAACAAACCGTGTGCAAGCGAAAGCTGAAACAGATGTAATGTGGGCAAAGCAGTAACATTAAAGCTCATAAAGAAAGGCAAGGCTAGCCCAGAGCAGCATGAGAAATGGCATGAAAGGTCTGTAAAGTCAGTGAGATGGAAAAGAGGCAGCAGTTGTGCATTGCAGACTACTACTGGAAGAATGGTGTTTATGTAGCATGCAGTCAGTAAAGAGACACAGAGAGAGGAGAGGGAGGAGAACATCAAAAACCGTACAAGGCAGGTCTGGGGTTGTGTGAGACAAAGGGACTTTATTGCAGTGTTCAGAGAGGGGAAGACATGAAGCAGCAAGGAAAGAGAGCAACCAGATGGCTTTCAGTGGAGAATTGAAATTTCTTGGCAGATAAAGGTTTAAGAATAAACAGCTTGCTTTCCCCATTCTAAGTGGGAGAAAAGGAGAAGGCATCCTTGGGCAGGAAATTAGTTTTCTAAGTCTAGTTAGAGCAGAGAAAGTGCAGTTCTACTGAAGCAGAAATTATTTCAACATCACATTCATTAGAAACAGGCCCTTCTGTCTTTGCTACTATGTGGTCAAAGGTATCGCCTCTAGAATGAAGAGTTTCAGAGCTCTGCCTCTGGGATCTCAGGAAAAGGTGGAATTTAAAGTGTGTCAGATGATTGAAAGAGTATCTACAGCA
Source organism: Monarcha castaneiventris obscurior (assembly GCA_026261815.1). Classification (NCBI taxonomy): domain Eukaryota; kingdom Metazoa; phylum Chordata; class Aves; order Passeriformes; family Monarchidae; genus Monarcha; species Monarcha castaneiventris. The sequence continues at coordinate 1,865,476 of JAMPIT010000622.1, forward strand.
GGGCTTAGCTGCTGGAGGACAGGCTGCAGTTGAAATAATGTACTGCTTTTTTCCTCCAGTTCTTTTACAAAAGTGAAACAACAACAACTGGTACCACCGAAAAGGAACCCCTCCCCCCCTTTTATTTATTTTCCCCTTTATGTTTTTTATAGCATAGCTATTTCCCACCTCATTCTTTTCAGCCTCTCTTTGCCTTCTGACACGTTCTTTTAAATTTTTAATTCTTCCCTATGCAGGAGAGACAACTTCAACACTGGTTACTAATTTTTCCTGATCTTTCTAGTCCTGAGGCTACTGCTACACTGTTCTCTAGTTAAAACTGTTCAGTCCTACTCTCTGTACTGTGCTCTGTACTGGCCCCTATGGAGGATTAAAAGGCTTTCCTGTATTTTTCTGTGTAATTAACACAGAAGGCGTCTGCAAAATGTAGGAATTGCAGAGCTGGTGTGAGAAGACAGAAGCTGTAGGTACTGGTAGTACCACATACAGAGCCCTGCTTCCATGCTTCCCCTAGGAGTTAGCAGAGGAGTTAGGTGGGCTGGAGCTCAGCTCGGACGATGATGAGATGGTCACTACCAGGGTCATTCGGCGCCGGGTGATTATTCAGGTACTGAGTGTTGAACGACTGCACGAGCCTGTGCTGCCTTAGGCCCTGAGTTGGTGCTGCACCTCGAGCTGGGATGCTCCCAAATAATGCACCTCCACTGGATAAGCTGTTCCAGTACCGTAGGATTACAGTAACACTGCTAACACAACTCTAAATTGCACTAGGTGCCTTGGTAGGAGGAGAATGAAGGCTTGTCAGCCCCATATACACCAAGGTCAACTAACATATCTTTGCCTGCGTGCTGTGGCATCACTTTTCTTTGCATGCCTTTCTAAGGATTTATTTGCAGAACAGGTTTTTTTCCTAACACTGCTGATTTTTTTTCCATTCTGTAACCAATTAACCGATTTTAAAACTGCTTCTTTCAAGGCCCACATGAAGGCCTTGCTTCACACAACTTTTTTCTTTGTCGTACAGGCTGATAGTATGCCTGAAATGCCACCAGAAACAGTCACAGAAGAGCAGTACACAGATGAACATGGCCACACAGTGGTAAAGAAGGTATTGTCAGTTCTGCCACTTGGTACCTTCTTCCTCTCCTGTAAAAGGAAGGAAAAATCATCCACAGAAATGCCAGATTTTCTGCTATGAAGGGGCGTGATTTGAACAGTAAAGAGTAGAAGGAATGAGAATTTTTGTTCATGAGAGACACCAAAGTTGGAAGAATTATTTAGATTCTTAAAATCATTCTGTGTTACAGTATAACCTAACAGGATGTATTTTGTTAACTTTGATTTAAAGCTAATGAAAATTCTGCATAGATCCACATTTTTTTAGAAGGAAGTTGTTTATTTCCTTTAAAAAGCCCCACTAAAAAACCCACTCTGCCACAATCTTATCTGAGACCTTTGTTTGCTTGTCCTAATGAAAGCAATGGAAGGCTGGGTCTGAAAGAGTCAGATAAATCCAGACTCTAGATCTTCAAAATCAGGTCATGCTTAGAAAAGCAAATTCTGCACAGCACAGAAGCGCAAGGGCAACTTCTGTGCTCCTTTCTTTATTTGACAACTTGGTGCTCAGTGATTTGGTCTAGGATTTGGCTGAGCTGGGCTTGTGGCAAACTCCATCTTTTGTCTTTCGAGAAGTCATCGCACCCCCTCAGCTGGATAGGTTGTCACTGAACCTGTTTGAATTCCTGTTAAACAGCCAAAGATTGCTTGGTCTTGTTGCACAGGAGTGACCCTGACTGTTCTTATGGATAGGTGTGTGCCTTGAATCATTCCACACAAAGCTTCGGGTCATCCACAGAGGGATGCAGACCCATCCTCCTGGGAATTTCACATCTTGAACCCTGTAATTCTCTTATTGCTTTGGCCTGCCAGCACCTCAAGAGCTTAAGCACCAGATGAGTCTCTTGAGTAGGTGTTGAAGAACAAAACACTGAACCATCTACGCAGGTTCTTTCATGTAGGAAAAAAATACCCTTTGAGTAGAAAATACTAGATAGAGACCAAGGAGGAATATTTTACTGCTAATTCTTTGGGGACTAAACTCCCTTCCTTCAGGTGACTCGGAAGATCATCCGGCGATACGTTGCTCCAGATGGCATGGAAAAAGAGGAAGTGGTAATGCAGGGAACACCTCAAGCCCCCGTCACTGTGGAAGAGGGAGATGGTTATTCCAAAGTGGTGAAGCGGGTTGTGCTGAAGAGTGACAGTGAGCACTCAGAGGTAGGGTGTGCGTTGCCTGCCGTGGCACCGAGCAGCAGCACCCCAACAGGGCTCTTACTCACTGTAGCTTCATGTGCTCATTCTGCCACTCAGTCCTAGAACCCCACAGTTACAGTATGTTTACTTTACTGGTATCTTCCTGCTTTGAAGAGGCTGAAAACACCTATGACTTAGACAAAAAGTGTTTTAGAGCCAGGTAATTAAAAATAAAAGCAAGCTGAAAAGGTAAGTGCTTTCCTGCCATGCTTCACCATGTGGCCTTACAGACATTTGGATCAGCTGTGACAGAGGGCCAGAAGCTGGCAGTAGGCTGTGCTTTCAGCAGTCCTGGGCCAAAAGCAAGGTGTAGCAAGCAGTTATCAGGATTGTGAAAAATGTCACTGATACTTTTTCTTGCCAGAATTACTCATCAGAATTAATTATTTAGGGGTAAAATAACAAGAAAGAAGAGGGGTTTTTTCTTTCTTTTTCCTTATTTTTCCTTCCTTCCTTTTTTCCTTTTCTTTCCTTTCCCCCCCTTTTTTCCCCCCCATTTTCTTTTTCCCTTTTTTTTTTTTTTTTCTGGTAAGCTGACCCTAACAGAGCTATATTTTACCATACGGAGCCCATAGACAAAAAAGTCATTTTGCCAGTGCACATCACGAAATGTGGAGTTCATCCCCAGCTTACTTGTGCTTTCTAATCTTGCAGGTGACCCTGTCTGAACCTGCTGTTCTGTCTAGTGCCTCCAAATTCCAGTCCGAACCAGTGGAGGGCCGGAAAGTCAGCAAAGTGATAAAGACCACTGTAGTGCATGGAGAGAGGACGGAGAAACACCTGGGGGATGCCAGCCTGGCTTCTGATCTTCCGTCAGCCAAAGAGGACTTTGAAGAGGTAAAAATAATTTTTATATATAAGCATTACAGCAAGTGTTGTCACAACCCCAGGGACAAACTCTGTTCTCCTGGAAGGTTTTTTTGGTGGTGCACCAGCCTCAACTGGTAAGTCCAAAGCTGAGTGTAACTCTTGTTATACTCAGCCACGTTACAAAAAGATGTGTGTACAAAGAATGTGTAGGGAAAGCTGACATTGCAGAATTAGCTAAGAAACTTGTTAAGACTAAAGAAAAACATCATGGAGGCTTTGTGTGAAGTTCTTAGAAGTCTTGGGTGTGACTGCAGTTAAAGTTCATTCATGTGTTACCACTCATGGAGCTCATTTTAGAAGTGGCTACAGTTAAGCCCCCACCCTGGGTAAATGGATGTGTTTCTCCTCAAAAGGAAAAAACAGCTAATAAGCACTTCTCTGGTGTTCTGCTTCTTCTGATCACTTGAGGCATTTCAGTAAGAGAAAAGTGATCTTGGATGAAAATAGTTTTTTATTTTCTACAAGTAACTGATAGCACTTCCTTCTGAATCCCGTCTATGGTCTTCTTGAATAGCATGTCTTAGAGGTTAGAATAAATACCTAAAAAGTAGATAAATTGATAAAAGCTGCATGGCAATAGGTGATGTGTATGCAGTTTGGGTTTTGTAACCATGAACCCAGACCAGCAGCCTGGTCCCGTTTTTTTGCACAGAGGCCAAACAAGGGGCAACAACTGTCTGGTAGAGGTTCAAAGAGAGAGCTTGGGAAGGAACACTTAGTTCGTAGCTACCACCTCAGTAAATCCAGAAGTCTGGATGGCTGGGAGGAGGAGCCAGTACTGAGCGTGCTTTGGTACCATTATTACTGAAGTCAAACTGCTGCGTACAAGAAACTGGATCTGATGTGTACGCAGGAGGGAGGCAGCTGCTTGTTTTAGGCGCCTGTTCAGCATTTTCTCAGCATTGGTCTGTGTGAATAGAAAGGGCTAAGGTAGGAAGAGCTCCACGTGTTTGGGGTATGTTGTAATTTGAAGTTTATGTTTGCATTGGAGGCTTTGAGCTATACAGGTCACCACATGACAGTCCAAGTCCCTGCTTTGGTAGAGAAAGAAGTCAAGAAAGAAGATGGATCAGTAATTAAAAGGTTTGGCTTGGCAAGTTGTTGAAGTGTGACTGCGAATGAATTAACACACTCACATGAGTGGATTGCAGTGAGTGCCTGCAGTGAATGCAAAGCTTTAGTTGCAGTGGTACTAAAGCAACTCCTAACCTGGTGGAAGTGATGGCTTAAAGAGCCTGGAAATCAAACAGCGCTTTCCAGACAATATTAGTATAGGAGGTAATACAAAGGCTGGTCTTTATTGGAGGCCTCCAGGGGCAGATATGGAAAAATGCCCACACAGAGTGAATACAGTTTTGTAAGTTTAGCAAATTATCATAATTCTAATGGAATGGAGGAGGGAGGGAGAATGAACAATGAATGGATGATGGAGAATGGTGGATGAATGAATGGAGAAGGCATGAAAGGATGTAGAATGGAGAGAGATTCTTTTCCTTCTTGTCCATTCATCCATCCATTCTCCATCATCCATCCACTCTCCATCCATTCTGATGCCTTTTTCTCTGTAGAAATAAGAGCCAGACACAGGGTGACAAAAAGGGGTACCTTTATATAAGGATCCTTAGGTGCACAGTTTCTCAGGTGGAAAATGATAAAGATGCATGCCCCATGTGACTCATGTACAATTTTTACTGATTTTGCAAATTAGCGTATCTGGTAAGAACCCCCAGCTCTAGTACCTTCTAAATCCACCCCACCTTGGATGAAGACTAGGCCCTGTTTATAAAAATATGTCTTGAAGAGCTAGTTTCAACCTTGGTTTCTAAGGAGAACCAAGATAGTATAGGAGTCCTGGAATTTGTTTTGTCTTTCTGCCTAGGAAAAAACCCTGAAGTTAAGTTAAATTATAATAATAGGCTACAAAGCTACAAATATGTGTGTAAAGAATACAGAGAACATATTAAAAAAAAAAAAGGTAAAAAGCAAGACAGCATCAATTCATTCATCATTCATTCGTCCATCCTCCATCCATTTATCACCCATCATGCATTCTCCATTGATTCATCCATCGTTCATTCTTGCATTTTCTTTCTTCCTTCTTTTCTCCTGTCCACTGAGCTCTCCACACCCAGTGCTATAATGGGCACTCACCAGAGCTCACTGCAGCATAGACACAGGGTTAGAGTTATGCTGAGGATGTGTTCCCCAGGGTGTACCTCGCATCAGCTGAGGCAGACTGTGATAGGAGTTGGCACTATTGCATCAGCCTCAGACATTGCCATGCCTTCTCTCCAGCACGTGTAACTCTGCCTTGGAAAAGCCTAAAAACCACAATATTCTCAGACCTTCAGAACTGTGGCCTTTCTAAGTCAGCTCTCTCCCTTTTTTTTGGTTCCAGGACAATACTAAGTAAAGCCAGCACACAGAAGAGGACCGTGATGAAGGACCGCTATGGAAAACATGTTCACATAGAAGAGCTGGAAGACACCCCAGAAGCACTCCCCAGGGATGACCTCCAGCATGACCTCCAGCAGCTTCTTAGGCACTTCTGCCAAGAGGACTGGACACAGGAGGCCAAGTGAGAAGCTGCCGCCCCGCACAGCACCGCGCGACCCCTCCTGTACGCAGCCGTCACCATCCCTGGGTAGCAGAGTCATCACCGATGCCAGTCACTGCCGCTTCTACCTGTGCAGCCGCAGTGAATTCATCTCTCCCCACCCCAAATTTCTTTTTGTGCTGTTATGATTTTTCACCCTGTAAGCTAATTTGTGACCAAAGATGATAGCATCCTTCAGGCAGGATGATGTATCCGCCACGCTGGCACCCTTGTCAGCGTCACCACTCGTCCCTGTCCCTTTGCTCTGGCGCTCGCTTCCTGACACGGCCCTTGCCAAGTAGACTTCATCTACAGGCCTCTTCCACTGACTGTGTACATGCACCATACGAAGGAGTTGATGTGTAAACTGTAAATAGCAGAGTATTTGAACTCACGAGACCGCAGGACACTCACTGCCCATTGGTGTCGTGGGTTACGAGGTGTAGTGACCCTGCGGGACGGCGACGGATCACGGAACGGTACCACCCGGACTGCAAACGCTGACTGACCCAGGAGGAAGCGCTGCAGAGCTACCGAGTACTGACACTTACTGTTGAGAGAGCCGGTCTAGGCCAAGGCTGCGAGAGTCAGGCAAAAGGCAGCTGTTCACATGAATCACAGCTGACTGTGGCCATTCATAGTGCAGACACCTTCAGCCAGCCATTTCCAGAAAAACATTTCCAAAAGAAAAAGCAAGAAAAATTACCCCACTAGGTTCCCAAGTTGCTAGCAGCTCTATCTACAGCACGTTCGCATCCGGTATTAAAGCCTATAGATCTGGACCTGTGGCGGGGTGTATTAAACAGTTCTAACTCCAGTAGTTTCCCATTTCCATCACCGCTTAGCCGACCTCACCAACTGACTGGGGGTGCTTCCTGCTGTCCACTGCACTGTAGATAACTACGGGACAAAGACTTACCCACTATAAAAGGAGAATAATTAATTCACCGTGTTTTATCAAGATTGCCTCTTAGCCGATACACGCATGTGGCATTTGAAGGTCAAAACCAAACCCTCCTAGAACCATGTCAGCTTCTTGGCCCTCTTAGCACTGAGCGAGCAGGTTTTATCTTCTGATCAAGTGTTTTTTAAAGAACAAGTGCTCACAATCCTTGGCAGCCGGTTTCTGTTCATATTTTGTTATGTAACTATATATAATATATATATATTTCTAAACCGACCCTCTGAAAACCACGATAGCATGTCTGCACTTTTATTTTCCGAAAGGGGAACATAGGATCTGATGTTTTGGGTGTTCTATACCTTAATATTTAATGGAGGGAGCTCTGTAGGGTTTTAGCATAACATGCATACACACAAGCACACCAACTTAATGTTTTTAAACCACTATTTCATTTTTTTAATAGTAGACTCAACACCAGAGTAAAACCAACCCTCTCCTCTAGGAGCAATCCTTTGTCCAAGCTTATCTGGCCTTCTACAATTATAAGGGTTCTTTGGTTTTGTTTTTTTTTTAACGACTCACTCAGTGCTCAGAACAAGGGCACTTCCTCATTAAGGTAATGATGCCAAAAGCATGGAACCATCTCTGGAGTTCTGACTTCCTGTGAGCAGAACCACCTGAGGTGCCGTGCTGACACTTTTTGGGCAGGCAAGAAAGGAAACTAAAAGAAAAAAGTGTTTTGGCAGCCAAACCAAATGAGACCCGTGATGAAACATCTCACAGCGCATTGTGGCTTCCTGACTGTCTGAGACAGCACAGGAGGGTCTTCAAGGATGGGGCTCTCAAGAAATGCATTTCTGTTGTGTTATTTGCGGTGCAGATGATGTTCTGTGTAACAGCATAATGGTTATTCACCTCTTATTTTGATTTTTTGCTGTGTTATCAGAGAACTTGAATACTGTGAGAAGAAGTGAATTTTAAGTTGACGAATCAGCATCTTGTTCCCATGGTGATAACACTAATTGAATATATCTATGAGGGCATGTATTAGTTAAAAATTAAAAAGATACAACACTAACAATACATAGCTGCAATGTGTACAATGGCTGATTTAACTAAATAAAAATGTACAAGTGTTAAATGTAGCAACAGTGGCTCGCTCGCTTTTACTGCCGGTGCGGCAGGATGAGGGACAGTGCCCGCGCGGGGACCTCAGCTGCGCTATCCGAGTTACAGTTCCTCCATACCCAGCTCATCACAGACACAGCAACACCTTGTCAAGGGTATGACCTAAGCCGAAAGCTACTGTTTCCTCTTTCTGCTCCTTTTCCAATGACAGACAACTTGGTATAAACAAGTCCAACAATCAAACAAATCCAACTCAAACCCACACACAGCAAGCAAAGACCCTCACCTTAAAAGAAACTGCACACCCCTCCAGCACACAACTGTCACACTGGCCTGAGGACAAGTGAGGAATAACAGATGGGGATAACGAACGGGGAATTACAGAGACATGTGCGCTCAGGTGAGCCTCACTGCCTGTGTTGGAGAGCATGGCAGTGCCAGGGAAATGAGAGACACGACACAAGTAGGCTAGCATTGGTTTTTGTATGTTTTTAAATCCCAACCTGATCAGTTTCACCCAACACTGTCAGCATTCCTAAATAGAAACAGTATATTGTTGAAAGACACTGGCTACTAGCTCTTAATACCTGAACACCTTTCCTCAAGTCACCTTTTTTTTTTGTTTACAAACAATTTGTTAAATCCAGGGGCTGACCTCATGCTTGCTGTGTCCCCACAAGTGGCAGCAATAATTCAAGTACTACATTACTCTTGCTTTCCACCTTGAGACACAAAAGACTTAATTTTTTTGTTTCTTTATACAAATTTTATGAACCAGAACCACCTTCTAAGCTTTTTTCTTAGTCTGACCATAACACAGCTCAAAAATGGGATTTATTAGCAGAGCCTGTTACCTGCTGCTTCTCTTCCCTGCAAACCCTGGAAGATGCTGGTGGGGCTCTACAACCAGCAGAAAGCAGTTTAGTAAATTCTGTCATCTCTGACAACCCTGGTAGTAGGTAGCACCAAAGGGTGGTCACCGTCTTCTTCCATTGATAACTTAATATTTTTACTTAACATTCCATAAAACTGGACTACAAGCGGTGCAGCATCCTGCGGGCACTTCCTAGAACACATGGATTCACAACGCAGAGTTAAGCGAGCCAGAAAACACAGACAGACTCAATTCTCAGCTGACAGCTCATGCCATGCATAGATAATCTCAGTGGATTTTGTAGCTACAAGCTATATACTGCACACACTACAGCCTATAATTTCAGGCCTTCAATAGTGGGCAACTTCCAAATCCAGTACCTTTCCCTAAGGAAATAAACCCAGATGGCTTCACCTTTACCTTAAAACATTCAACACATGCCAGGTCTGAACTCTGCAATTGCTGCAAGCGGTTGGCACAGGAAGCAGCATTTGAGAACAGCCCGAAGCTACAACGGTTGTCAGGTCTCAAATCTGTGGGGTAAAGAAGTCGCTGGCTGCGATTCTTGTCAGTGCAGTAACAATGCCAGAAAGAGCAGCTGTATCCTCAGCCTTTGCCATAGTTTTCAGTCCCCTATGCAGAGCTGGCTTGTCTTGCCAGGCCTCACCCTGTTCTCAGCTGTGGCAGCAGCCATAGGCACAGTCCCCCTGTACATCCCCTGCCAGTTCTGGTTCCTGCCTCTGCCATCAGGAGAGGATTATACACCTGGGAGCCTATCGAGCATGGGGGGATTTGCTTGGGTCTCTGCACGTAAAGGGAGTAAGGTGAGCTATGAAAATACAAATTTCTGATATACTGGAAGGGTGTGAGGAGCAACCCTCATTCTACGTGCGCACTGCAGGGCTATTAAGACACACCACTGGACCCTCAGCTCATTTCTTCAGCTGTTACAATAAAACCCCAAACAAGGACATGCAACCAACACAACCAGCCCCAAACAGGAAACCTGCACACACCCCACCACAGACCCAAACCCATTTATCCCATTGATCCAACAGGACATGTCCAGATCACTGAATGTCTAGCGAGGGCACCCATTTACTTACTTCAAAAACCAACTGACTCCCCTTTCCCTCCTGATTCTCAGATCTGCTCCATCAAATCAACATCCTTTTTGGTCAAACTCTGTTTGTTTGTTTTTAAATAAATCCATCACCTCCCTTGTCTATTGACTAAATACCTGAGTGATCGTCACATGAGGCCCAACATGGCTATTGCTGAGCTTAAGGCTAAAATTGAGCCCACCTGCCACCTCACTCCCCTACAATTAAATTTAAAATAAATTAAAAAGAGCAAATAAACACACAGAAATATCTCAACCCAATTAATTAACTGGTGTTCCCTGTACTCCTATTGTTCCAGCACCTGGCTGACCATGAGGATTATCTTTTCCCCTTTGTCATGCTACAGTTTTCAGCACTGTATGTCAGTAGGACCCCACAGGAGCTGTCAGAGTAATAGGCTTAAATTTAAAAAAAAAAAAAAAAGTGGCTGAAAAGCGCTGAAAGCCTGCAGCAGTGCTACAAATCTGTCTGAAACTCCTGTGTTGCCCACAACACCCTCTCACTATATGAACCCCAGAAGGAAATATCATAATAACATCACTAGTAAAATGGTGGGGTGTCCTAACACACCCCTTCCCAGACCATTGGGTTTATTTCCTTAGGGAAAGGTACTGGATTTGGAAGTGCCTCCTTGGAGTGTGATCTCCCCTCAAGGTTATTCCTCAAGGCTGAGAAATAAGATAGGCCCACAGTTGTCAAAATGAATGAGCAATACCCATGTCTATGTACTAATTGGTTTTTCTAGCTTTAAAATCATTGCTTCAATATTCCTTCAGAAACAGTGCACTATACTAGCAGCTCTAGCTACCCTCACTGTGTACTAAATCGTTTTGATTAAGGTCTTTTAGTCTATTTATTATCATAACAAATAATTTCTTGTTATATATGTATATATATGTATATATGTGTATATGTATGTATGTATGTATATACATGTATATATATGTATATATATGTGTATATATATATATGTATATATGTGTGTGTATGTGTATATATATATATATATATATAAATGTGGCTCACCATCCATAAACCTGCAGGGTAAAGCTTCAATTGTATAAAGCTTGAAATTACACCTGTATGAACCTTTGGACATAAACCATGGACAAAACCTGGATGTGCCAGCGCCCAGACCCTTCTCTGAGGAGAAGTTTAGAAAGCCAAGGGGCCCTTCTGCCTCTCTTGACCCTTGTCCACTAACCTCAGCCTGCAGCTCCCACTCTGCCCAGGACAGCCTCCCACTCCATGAACTCCAAAAGAAGTTCTCAATTACAACAGTGGCTCCAATATTAACCTAAGCTCTGGCGAGGACGTGGGGAAAGCTATCTTGGTACAGCCTGTTCTTTTTTAAGGTACACAGAAACAACTGCTGTACCTGCAGAGCCCCTCTGACTTCAATCAGTGAGTTGCTGACAAGACAGAGGAATCTTTCCAGCTGTTCATCCCAGGCATTGGTAATGACACAGGCTGCACCCAGTCCACCCTCCTCCATGGGATGCTATCTTAGCTCCGAGTTGCAGAATGTCAGGGTGAAGGGAAAGAGATCTAAGTAAACACATCCCACACACCTCAAGGGCCTTTCCTTGAAATAATGCAAAGTAGTGAGTCAGTCCCAGCCTTTTTTTATCATGCATCAACAGTCTGAGCCATACAATGAAAAGCCACCAGTGCTAATCAGCAGGACTGTGCTGATAATATTGAGTATTAATCTAAATCGTAACTAGTGGTAAGGACAAAATCCCCCACCCCTCCTCACCCAATCACCCCAAACACACAGAATAACAGAAGGAGCATCTACAACTACCTATTTCTATTACTGTAATTTCTATTACTGTGCGACAAGGAAACACTAAAATACAGCTTAAAAGAGCCAGTTGAACTTTTGTGAGGTCAGACAGAAATAACCTCACAGCTTTCTCTGAGCAGAACTGACCTCGCACAAGACTCCTATTCAACACCACTAGAGTGCAGCAAACCATCAGCATTTCATAGAAAAAACACAAACTCCTACAGTTGTTTTTTTTTGCAAATACTCCGCTATTGGCACAGAACTTCCCATCCCTTATTCCAAATTTTAGAACTTAAAGATCACACGTATTTATTTACATTCAGAGTGCTCCCACGTTCCCACCCTGTACCTGATTCTAAGAATCGCAGCCACAGGACATGAGGACTCTGTGCTCTGATCTGTCTAGAACCACTGGCTGCAAACCCTCTGGGGCTTTGTGCAGTGGTTCTGGGTTTGGTTTTTTATTTCTAGTATTCTCTTCCTAGTCTGTAAAGCTTCCCGAAAATTTTTCCCTTTCTAAATTAATTTATAGTCATACAAATATTTTCTCTGGTCAGTGAAGAACATTTAAAAGAAATAAAAAAGGGGAAAGGCGAAGTGTTTGTGCCCTCCTATTTCTACCTTAGATGACTAAAGCCAGAGAAGGCTGTAAAGGTAAGGCACAGGCTGGAGCACCTGGGGGCTCAGCCCAACCTGACCCTTCCGAAAGTTTTCTATCAAACCAAAACTACTGCAGTTAAAACTGTTCAGTGTTTCACCAACCACCCTGGGAAACAGGACTTACAGACGCTTTACAACATCTCTGTATTGGAAACCCTCACAGATCCTCAAGTTAATACACATTGCAAAGACGTTTCCTATGGCATTCTACAACAGTAACAGCACTTCTATAGGGTTACATAAGCTGAGAAATACACAGAAAGACCACTTGTGGTTAAAGTTTGGGAGACCAGGTTATGATTCCACAGATTTGATACTTTGCCCTTTGCCATACAAATCATCAGGCTAATTGTCAGTGGAGACTAAGAACACAATTCTGAGTTTAACTTTCCACAAAGCAATCTTTCATGGAAATAGACAGATTAATGAAAAAAACCCAGCAAAACTGAGCATTACATAACTACATCCTTTGCTGACACAAATTCAGCTGATACTCAAATTCCCCTTTTTCCTCATACACCTCTGTAGGATATGATGATCACATCTCCAGTACAATGATGTCACAACCATTTCAATAAATATTTTTAGTTTCTTTGAGCTTGTTAGAACAAGATCAGAACAGTTAACTAACCAATACAACTAAAAACCAGTACCATATTTTGTTCACTTGGTAGTTCAAGACTCTTATCAACAAACAAACTCTTTGAAAAAAAATCAGAAAAGGGAAGGGATACAAGCCCCAACTCCACTTTCCCCTCCCCTATTCCTCTGCACACACAAAAACTCCATGATTACAGCTTAACAGGCACTTTTAATAAAAAACTTTTCATCATTTTTCTTGCAGTCTGTTAATCACCAAACAATATCAGATTCTTCTCAGTTACAAGGCTGAAATCAGGCAAATATAATTCAAACTACAATATATTTTTGCTTACTTACCAGCTGGAGGGAGAAACACGACTTCTACAGCACTTCAGTGGTGGAAACTGCAACATGGTTCACCTGCTTCATGCATGAGCATTTTAACAGGCCACAATCCAGCATTTCAAGTTTATAGGCAAAGCAATTATTTGTTCAAACAATGAAACCCACATAAGCACATCTCAGTCACATGCACATCTGAGAAAACTAGTTAAAAACTTCAATCAGAGCGAAACTGTGGCTCCATCTCTCCACAGTGGTACCAGAATAGCAGTGACTAACATCCCATTGCCAGTAGAGAAATGCTTTAAGTGAACCTCACATAAAACAGCACACTTCTATAATCATTCCAATACAGTTAAATATTTCAGCATTTATCAATCCGTGAAAAAATTGTGAGAAAAAAAAAGATAATGTAAAAAGTTATTTTCCATAAACAGTAAGCCAGTACTATTAGTCTCATAACAAGGAAATATTTTCACACTCTTGTTTCCTTCTACTCTGACCAGGATGAACAAGAACATGTGGAAATAATCAACAGCAGCCAGAGTATTTCCATAATTTCTTTCAGCTCTACCAAGACTTACTCCAATCAGTACCTTTTAAGAACCACAGAACTCCAACAGCTCCATTACTTTTATTGAGGTGTGGACAATTCTGAACATACTAAAAATTCATCAACATTGAAGTCCTAGCACATACCCAGTAAAATTCTCAGCAACATGAAAACCCATTACCCTTGTAAACTATTTTCATAAAAAGAAACATGAGCAGCAGTACCTTTGTCACAAAAGGACACCTAACTCCAAGCCTTTGAAAATAAACCAGCACATATAACTAAGCTGCTCTCACTCTGTGACTTGTACATACTTCAAAGTTCCCAAAAAAATGAAACACATCATTTAAACAAAGGCCCATATGCTCCAATTGAATATCAAGAGCAGCTGTGTGTCAGCACAGGTGGGAGCTCGCCTGGAAAACTGACACCCCATTTTCCAGCCATAAACCACACTTTTAATATTAAAACCTCTTCCTCACAGCACAAGAAGCAAAACAAACCAAACCACATTCACTGGCAGATTACCTCCCGGTTCTTTTCTTTGCCTTGTAAAACACAAAGCCCCAAAACAACACACAAGGCCCCAAGCTCCATACACGAGGGTACAACAACCCCAATCCCCCTCACACACGAGGCTCCCTCAGCCCCCTCACACACGAGGGCCCCCTCAGCCCCCTCACACACGAGGGCCCCCTCAGCCCCCTCACACACGAGGCTCCCTCAGCCCCCTCACACACGAGGGCCCCCTCAGACCCCTCACACACGAGGGCCCCCTCACACACGAGGGCTCCTTCAGCCCCCTCACACACGAGGGCTCCTCCATCTCCCTCACACACGAGGGCCCCCTCAGACCCCTCACACACGAGGCTCCCTCAGCCCCCTCACACACGAGGCTCCCTCAGCCCCCTCACACACGAGGGCCCCCTCAACCCCCTCACACATGAGGCTCCCTCAGCCCCCTCACACACGAGGGCTCCTTCAGCCCCCTCACACACGAGGGCTCCTCCATCTCCCTCACACACGAGGGCCCCCTCAGACCCCTCACACACGAGGGCTCCCTCAGCCCCCTCACACACGAGGGCCCCCTCAGCCCCCTCACACACGAGGGCCCCCTCAGCCCCCTCACGCGCGAGGGCCCCTCAATCCCCCTCACGCGCGAGGGCCCCTCAATCCCCCTCACGCGTGAGGGCCCCAACCTCCCACAACAACAAAGCCCCCCAAAAAATAAAACCACGAAAACCACAACTTTTATTCAAGTTTTTCCAGTAGAGTAATCCCTGCAACAGGATAAGACCCTGCTTTCCTACCAGGAGCTCAAATCAGCAGAACATGAACTCTTAAAAAAGCACCCACAGAGCTTCAGCAGCTTCTGGCAGCCTTTTCCCCCCACCCCCTCCCCCAAATATGCTCTCTGCCTCACCATATCCCCACACAATGTACAAAAAAGCCACTAAGGCCAAGACTCACAGTTTGTAGACCGCGCACAGGAAAATCTGCTCGTTTTCACCAAGGCTGAAGCACCCCAAATGCCACAGCAAACTGCAGAAACCTTCCCCTCAGAGGAGCACAAAGTAAATGGCGCAGACTGGGCGACCACCTCCCTCCGGGCACCCTCACAGCAATCAGGCAGCTGCGCTCCCTGCTGATGGGGAACGAGGAACACCTGGCACACTACCCAACACCCCTGATTGCCCAGGTGCAGCCAATCCCCTAAACAAGGGTGAGGGCTAAACCACCTTTGGAGAGCCAGCCCAAACCTTTCTTGGATAACTCACCTCAGGTGTGGGTGGTTATGTTACGCTTTGGAATGGTAAAGGAGAATATTAAAAAATAATGAAAGATCCCCACCAAATGCACACACGTGTGAAGTCACTGCAGCTAAGGCCCCACAAGAAAGCTGGACAGGGGTTTTTAGCAGAGGCATGGAGTGACAGGACAAGGGGTAATGGCTTCAAATGGACAGAGAGCAGATTTAGATTGGATATTAGGAAGAAATTGTTCCCTGTGAGGGTCATGAGACCCGGGCACAGGTTGCCCAGAGAAGCTGTGGCTGCCCCATCCCTGGCAGTGTCCAAGGCCGGCTTAGACAAGGCTTGGAGCAACCTGGGATAGTGGGAGGTGTCCCTGCACATGGCAGAGGGGTTAGACTAGATAAACTTTAAGGTTCTTTCCAACCCAAAATTAATGTATGGTGTATGGTTCATTATGAATCATTTCTAACTGGTGCCACAGGACATACTTTCTCTTTGTGCTTTGCTCCCAAGAGCTTTGGGTCATTCACTCCAACATTCAGCAAATTAACTCCTCTTGGACAGGAGGTTTGTGGCCCTGCTGCTCCCTGTGCACAGCTGCAACCAGGAAAAAGTCATCAGGTTATTAATTCAGGAGGGGACTGAAGCAATGAAAGTGAGGTAGAAGGATGGCAAAAGGGAGGGTCGAAAAATGGGAGAAGGGATAATATAGGTGTATGAACAGTGACTGCATTTGATCACAGCAGGTGGAGCAGGACAATGAAACAAAACCTGTGTTCCTGACCAAGGAGTCAAACCTGCTTCTGTGTCCAAGAGGCCCAGAGGGGAGGAAGGAAGGCAGGCAAGATTCATTCCATCCCAAAATGGCAATGGCCAGACAGATGGGTCACATTATCCTGTGTTAGAGCCCATTCCCGGCTAAGTGTCCACTTCTTCCCGCCATTCTCACCCTTCCTCCAGCACACCTAAAGACTCTGGATTTGGGCTTGTCATTCCAAGCTGTGTTGTCAGACCCAGCAAGGGGTCTAAAAGGGAGTTTAGCTGGTTTAGGCTGGCCACAGTTGAGGCCTCCCCCATGTGCAGAGCAGAGAGCTCTGTCGTGGCAGTGGGTAGTGAGGGATGGTGTCTCCACCATCACCAGTGGCACATCATCCAAACCTTCTCAGTACCACAGGAAACTGATGAGAAGACAAGGCTCGGGTCCTTGACAATCTCACACCATTTCCAATTATCAAGGTGGTTTGGAGTGCCTCCCGAGCTGCAGGGCGATGGCTCTGTTTAATAGTGCTTTTATTGATAGCCGTTGGCAGGCAGGCATGATTTTCCTTGCTCCCATCTCACCAGAAGCCAGACAGCCCAGAAATATGAGTCTAAACGAATGAGCCATTAGTGCCAGCTGGCTATTTCCAATTGAGTTATATCTTTTCTGTATTATATTACATTGTTGCCTAGAGGTCTTTGCTTCTGCACTAAATTTCCCTAGCTCGCTTATTTTATTATCTGAGTATCACGACTGAGTAGCATGCGGCAGGTTTTATGCATTTACTCCCAACGTGCTGAAAAAGAAATTGCCATTTCTCTGAGGTCTTTGCAACAGAGACTCTGAATCACACTTTTTAGAGGGTGGCATTTATGGCCTTGCCTGACAATTGAAAGGTACCAGAAAAGCTGTTGCAGATTCCGGACATTAAGTCACTGGAATATTGAATGGTCCTGGCTGGTTTCTGGCTGGTCTCCTGGACAGACAGTATTTCAGTGTTGAGGAGAAAGCCCTCTGCGGGGACAAAACTTACGAATAAATATGTTGCAGAAACAGCAAAATGCCTGATCCCATGGGATGTGGAAATACTTCTGTAGGAAGAGATGCATAAAACTGCACATGGGAATTCAGACCCGGTTTGATAGTGACGGGGCCTCTATATAACAGCCTTTAAGCTCTAGCCTATGTCTGCAAGCATCTTCAGCACCATTTTGCTATCAGATTTGAATTATATTCAACAGAAACCTTTTCTCATTACAAATCACCAAGTACAGCCCCAAATTCATACCAATGCATCAGAGTCCAAGTCCCTCAATGTATTAAGTCTGTGCCAAGCCTTTACACCACTCATACTCAGCATTTCTCTAACCTCCCCATTTGACTAATTACAGCAAGCATTTTATCTACTTGTTATGATTTCTGATGCTGCCTGAACTGTTACATCTGTCATAAGGAGGATTTTTCCCCTGTAGGTTGCTATTTGCCTGCACACAATATTCCATGCACATCTTGAAGCATTGGCCTAGTCACAAAAAAGTCCCGACCCTTAAATTGGGAATAGAGATGAAAAAGAACAGTGAAAAGAACTCTTTTACCACCAGGTAGTATTTTTAGGATACGTGAGCAAGAAAAATGGTCAGACTTTCACACCAACTTAGAGAATGTACTTGCACTACAAATACTTCTTGTATCATTATATGTATCTGAAAATGGCCTTCTTTTCCCAAATGGAAGCTGAGGTTATTTTATTTACAATGCCTATAAACTGTTTGTGCTATTCTGGAGCTTTCCTCTGCTCATCAGCATGTAAGAACCTTCACATGGTTAAGTGCAGTTCAAAGAAGATAGGTGTAGCAGAAGAGGATGACTAAGCCTATGCTGTATCATCTCTGTATTCTCACCTGCCACTAAATTCACATTTTGTTTTTTGACTGCAAAGGAGAATGAAGGGGAAAATTACAGTCTAAAGAGGAAATGGAACACATGTACACAGTATTTCTCTCCCTCACGCTCCCATTTTCTGTCTCCATAACTGCTGTTTCATTTTCTGAAACCAAACTCTTAGGAGAAGTTGCAGCTCATCTGTAAAAAGTATTCCCGAAAAATTCTCAAATGTTATCCTGAGTTATGAATAAAAAGCATCTCATTCCTCACTCATCTGACCTATGCTGACTCCTGAGGGCAGACAGACTGGCTGGAAGCAGTGAAACAAAATGAATGTTTCTCATAAATACAAATATGCATTTTTCTAGGTTGTGCTCAGATTCTTAATCATCATCCTCATCATTGTCACTGCTGACAATAAAAAGTGAGTGCTCCAATGAATTGTCACCGAAATGACGAATGACTCCTCTGGGGTTATTTCTATGTGATGGTGGGACACCTGATCACATCAGACTCTTGCCACAGAGCACAACAAAGTCTGCATTATTTTATGAAAATGAGCAGTTCTGGTCAAACCCGTTTGTGCACAGCCCAAACGACCTCACTGCAGCTGTACAAGTTGTGCTGAGGACATCTCAAAATGTCAATCACCTCAAAGGGACTTAGACCCTATTAAGATCTGCATTGTAAATCTAAACCTGGTTTACTTGATTTCCCATTTGCACCTTTAAATTTTCTTTGAGGAACAACAGGAATAAAGTAGGCCTTTATTTTCTTCCATAGCTCCCACAAGAGCATGTGCTCCCTGAAATGAGATGGAAGGCCTAAACTGGAGAGGTTTATTTCATGTCGTGTATAGGTAAATTCTGCCTCCTGGAAGAAGGATGCAAGTCTAGCAAGTGGAGGGAACTGACTCCAAAAAGTAAGACTACACCTAAACTCTGCTACCCAGCCCACTCTTCTGAAAGGTAATAAACGCCCAGCACTGACCTCTGCAAGCAGATGCTAATGAAAGGGTGAAGGATAGAAGCTTTTACAATCCCTAACTCCCCTTTGCCATCACAGTTAATTACAGGCTGAAGGTACCACTTACCTGACTGGTCACTGCTCTTGTGTCAGCACACTAAGCCTTTTCAGCCCTCGGAGAAGAGCTGGATCTCTTTTTAACTGGAGCCAAGGGACAGGATATCACAGCAATGACCTGGGAACAGGTTGCCCAGAGAAGCTGTGGCTGCCCCATCTCTGGAAGTGTTTAAGGACAGGCTGGATGGAGCCCTGAGAAACCTGGGATGGTGGAAGGTGTTCCTGCCCATGGTATGGGGTTGGAACTTTTAGGAACAATATGGGGTTTTTTGTGCTCATGGACCTGCAGTAGCTCCCAGAAATTCAGTATCGACTCCTCATATAGATAGTGGAACTATCTTGGGCGGGTCATTAAACTTCTTTTAACCCTTTGTCAGCCCTTAGGTTCAAAAAAGTCACCTCAGCAAAAATATCTAATGGGACCTTTTGTTGTGTCCAAGGCTGTGTGTGTGAGTATGCCCGGTAGCAGCACATTGGAACCCAGTCACCGTAAAACCAAAACCTTCTAGTTACATCTTCTCCATCATTCATCACCATCTCAAATCTCCATTTGTCTAACTGCCTGTAGTGGCTCAGAAAGATTCATCTAGCATCCAAATATCAGATCAGGTTCTTCTTCCTTTTCTAGGTCAGGATCAGTGGCAAAAAAAAAAAAAAAAACCAACAAAAAACCCCCAAATAACTAATCCCCCTAATCCTGGGAAGGATTTTTGGTGGCGTTTTCCTTTTTTTCTTTGCCTTTTTTCTGGACGTACATAGACAATATACTGTGACTATTTTACAGCTGTCTTACCTTTGAGCTGCTGACAGATGCATGAAGTTGGTTTAGCTAGTGTAATTAACTAGTGTGACATTCAGAACTCCCAGGGTATTCCTGCTCTGTGAGGACGGCAGTGTGTGGCTGCTGCCCTCAATTCGAGTATTGCCCTTGAACAGTGTGATGTGCCTTTTATCAGATTTGGGAAGTGCTGCAGAGTTCCAGTTGTTAAGATGGATGTGAACCTGGGAAGTGCTGCAGAGTTCCAGCTGCCAGGATGGATGTGAACCTGCCTTTTCAGAGGGAGCTCACCTGGGGCAGCGAGCGAGCACGAGGCTCTCTGAGCTCTCCCTGTAATTCTGGCCATAAATCCTTCATAGGCAGCCTGCAATCATTGTCATTCAGGGAAGGAAGCTCACCCTTGGACCTAGAAACCCGTCATCCAATAACTGTGGCCTTGGGCAAACTACACACTGCCAGGATCTTAGGCCGAGAGCAGGTAGACGATGCAGTGACACCATGAGGAGTAATTAGCTAACGCTTGTAAAAGGCTCCCAGTCAAACACCAGGGTGCTGCAGGCTGTGTCCCAGGAATGGCTCTCACATAAAAGGCAGACACAAAATAGAAGTGGGAAAAAAAAAAAAGGAAGATGGGGGAGTAGAGTTTTCAGACATACAAGTAAATGATTCATTCCAAGGACTGGCACAGGTCTTTGACAGGATAAATGGCATGTGGTAAGAACCCAAGGGTTTCATGTGGGAGGAGGATGAGAACGTTGGGAAGAGAAGAAAGGCAGGACAGGAGCAGTAGGCAAGGGAAGAGGCGAACATCTGAACGGAGGGGCAGGGAGCAGCACAGGGGCGTTTTGATAGAGTGGTGAAAGGATCTAACAGAAAAGAAGCCTCAGCCTGCTTT
This sequence comes from Monarcha castaneiventris obscurior, assembly GCA_026261815.1. NCBI lineage: Eukaryota > Metazoa > Chordata > Aves > Passeriformes > Monarchidae > Monarcha > Monarcha castaneiventris. Next base: position 1,886,368 of record JAMPIT010000622.1, read on the forward strand.
CTCCTCTCACCACCAAAATGTTTGGATCTTTGTGCCAGCTACTCCTCCTCAGAAATGAGTAGCGTGAGCTGCTTGGACCTCTTAATGAAAACAGTCTAGTCCTCATCCCCCGGCTCTTCCACTCTCCCAAACATCCCCCCTACATCCTTTTGGCAGGCAGTGTAAGACTCGTGGGATGTAAAGTAACTGCCTTGTCATGTGTGAAAAGCTGGTCTTAACTAGGAAGCTGTTTATAGAAAGGTGTGAATGTGGTGAGACTCAAACATCGAGATCCCCATTCAGCTACAGAGGAGAGAAGAAATACTCTCAGTCCTAACCTTGGAAACCTCACTGCAAAGAAGGGATCAGCAAAGCACCAGGGCCTTGTAAGCCCCAGTTTTTCTACCTGTTCCCATATTGAAATCCTCAAACACATCCATTTGCTTAAGAAAAGAGACTTGTAACGTTTCCTGCTCTCAGCTTTGTGTGAATTAGTCCTCATGGCATTTTTTAGCCTTTGTGCCACCTTCACTTGACAGATGCCCAGGGAAAGGGATGCTTCCTGCTGTTGTCAGGCAGATTTTGACCATTTTTAAAAAACAGCATTCAAACAAGAATTAGATCCTTCCCTACTTATTTTTCAGTAAAAAAATGGACAAAAACTGTCCCAGATATTCACTCAGTGGTTACGGCACTGACCTTGCACAAGGTACACACGCTCAGATTCCTGGCCTGAATGAAAAGAGCAAAACCTCCTACTCTCGTCCCCTGGATCCCTGTCAGTGGATCTAAATCCAGGCCCTGAAATCAGCCTGCTGCTGCTGTGCTTGTCTGGCTCCATCACAGAGAATTTAACTATTTATACACAGTGCTTTTGTCCCAACAGGAGACTGAAACGGTGCCTCCAAAACCAGATCCCAGAATGATGTGCCAACACCCTCTCAGATGCTGAAAAGTAGTTAATATTCCCAAGTTCTTCAAAATACTTACATGGAGTGAATTTAAGTCCTTAAGAGAAGGGTAATTTTGTTCATTGTCACAGAACCCTTGAATCCACAGGTTCTTCAGGTTTTAGAGAAGTGGTGTGAGTATTACCAACACAAAGAATTGCAATGAAGGGCTGGAATGGGAATTGCCACATCAGTCACAAGTGCACCATATATCCCCCAGGCAGCCCAAGGCCAACCAGAGATCAGAAGCAAAGCCTGCAAACAGATGGCTGGCTATGCTACCAATCCCTCTTACAGTTGTGTAAAGGTGCTCTACTGTGTTCAGAATCCTGTTTAGACTAACTTTTCAGTAAGATCAGATTTATCTTTGATTAGGTGTGTCCTTGAAAGGTCAAGGAGAAATGGAGGAAAGCCAATGTCACTCCAGTCTTCCAAAAGGGCAAGACAGGCCAGCAGGCCGTGCTGCCATTCAGCCAGACCTGGACAGGCTGGAGAGGAACTCAGGGAAGTTCAACAAAACCAAGTCCTGCACCTCAGGCAGAATAATCCCATGCACCTATGCAGGTGAGGGGCTGACTTGCTAGGAAAAGGCTCTGTGGAAGACAGACCACTAGCAGGAGCTGCCCAGAGAGGCTGTGGAGTCTCCTCTGGAGATGTTCAACTCTGCCTGGACATCATCCTGTGCAACCTGCTATGGATGAACCTGCTTTTAGCAGGGGGCTGGACTAGATGATCTCCCGAAGTCCCTTCCAACACCAAACATTGTTACTTTGTGATTTGAGGAGTGCTGTCTGTGGGGGTTTCACACAGCAGCTGCTATGAGAAAAGAATGCAAAGCTGTTAATTATTCACCTAGAACATATATTACTTGTCACTAATCTCCTTTCCAACCAACTTCCAAATTACTTTAATAAATCATCTTTCTCATTTACTAAATTATATTACTTTAAAATATCTACTTTTGATCAAAGCCAAACGAATACCCATATGACAGTGCAAATGAAGGCTAAACTCCATAAGCCCTCCTGTGTTGGTGCAGGATTGATTTGAACCACTGGAAAAAGAAATGTGTACCTCTACATCTTCTGACAGTCTCTTCAGCTTGCTGGGTGATACAGTGGCTTGATGATTTAGAATTTTGATAATGTAGTGGGATATAAAAAAGGCTTTTCAAACATACTTACTTGTTGTGCTTGTTTGGGATTTGTTTTCTTTGTAGAGACTTGCTTGGAGTTGAGGTATCCACTTGAGTAACTTCATTCATTCATGGAGGTTTTCCATAACTCTATTTACTACAATGAACAAGGCAGGCCTTGAACTACAATGAACTACAATGAACAGGGCATGCCAAATTTTGGCATGGCCCAGCTTTTGTGCTTTACTCTCTAGAAAGTTTTGTTCAGAAAAAAACCCCAAGATCACCCTTTTTACTTAGGGAGTAGATGTTCAGGTGCCTGTTTTGTCTGAGGAACTCACCCAAGTACATTAAACTGAACTCTTGCTTCTTGCTCTGGTACTTACCTCTCCCTGGTGCACAGGACATGGCAATAGGTCTGTATGATGTTTAATTCAGTTGATGTCTTGCTCTAACATGACAGAGGTATGTGCTTGGGAGCACTCTCTTCTCCATCCCTGCTAAGGGTTTGACTTCTGTTTAGGTACCAATGTTCAGCAGTAACTTTGTTTATCAAAGGAGCTGTGTGGCTCCCAAAGGCAGGCTCTTACCTCCACTCTGAGGCTGGCTGTTGCTAGTAGGGTCCCTTGGTGCTACACAAAGTCCTGTGAGCGTCCCCACCCCGGGCAGCTGTCCTCTCTGGGAGCCAGCCCTGGATGCCTCAGCAGGGTGGGAAAAGGAGTGGTGAGAGAGCTGAGCAGTCACCTCCTTCCCCAGGGCTGTTCTGTTTGCCATGAGCTCTCTCTCTCAATGCAGTGGGCTGTGCATTAATGAATTAATACTCCCCTCTCCCTGCACCAGCTTGCTGCATGCTGGGAATTACCTGATAGTGAGCAGGGGACTCAGAGACAGGCACAGCTGTTAGTCCTGCCCTGACAGGAAACAGCCCCTTTCCACTATGGGCTGACTTAAGGGAACAGCAGAACTAAGACTGAGGCCTTGGCTGTTGTAAGGTGTGTCAGATTCCTGATAAATGTGTTGCTGGAATTTAACACAACTTCTCAGAGGGGGGCTATGCACACTCAGCCCCTGCTATTTTAAGGAAGCAACCCTGTCTCAACCACTTGTCACATTTAACTTTGTTAACTACTTAGAGGTCACCGTGATGAAAAAGGTTGTATGGGCTGAATTCCCAATTAGTTCCCAAGATGGTCCAGCCCTGCAGCTGGGTTTTGGCAACATCTTCAAAGAAAGAATATGACATGTCTGTAATACAGAAATACTGCTTCTTCTATCTCTTTGCCTTGGAACTCATGTTTTCTATCGGTTTGTCCTTTTTTTGCATTGATTTTCCTCCCCTCCGACTCTGATTAAGTGTCCTCCTCTTCCCCAAACTTACTGTCTGCAGTGCCTTTGGCCTGGGCCAAGTCTGGACAAGAACATGCTGAAACAGGCAGCCTGGCACTGCTGTTCTGCAGCATGTGAGCACAGAGAATTCCTGCCGCCCCTTCCTTCCACATGCACGCTGCCTTGGAAGCAGATCCTGCAGCATGTCCTGCTCACGCAGGGGATCTGTGCAAGAGACGGAGGGGAAGGTAGGGAAGGCTTCTAGTCTGCTCTGTGTAGGTTTCCTTTCCTGTGAGGCCTGGAGAGGCTGCAGAATTACTGTCTCCCCTCCTGTGAGGATCCAAACCTCCCTACACTCCTGTACAGGGGTGTCAGCCCACAGCTCTCCCGGCAGGAACCAGAGCTTTAGCAGTTGGACTTCGCAGCACTGAACTCCAGTTCACCCACATCTGTCTTCTACCAATAATCTGTTAGGAAGAAAGAAGCTGAAACTCCTGAAGCAATTTGGATCAATTCCTCAATGACTACAGTTAATTTTTGGACTAACAGTGTTTTCTTAAGATGGGTTATGTATAAAGTATGACTGCACAAATTTAAAAAGAAAGAAAAGCGCTGAGAAGCATGAAGTAATTCTGTTTTCTGAGAGAACAGCCCAAGGAGATGATAAATTACCAAGGATTAATAGCTCACTGAAGAAACAGTGAAGTTAATTGTAGACACAATGAACTCTGGATTTAACACACAGCCCTAGGAGATGACACTTTTCTTCAATGTGTCCTGGGAGCCCATTTTTAGAAAATAGAACCAATCTGATTAATTCAGGTATATGCATAGGGTATATTCAAGACCCAAGATGTGGTAATTTTCAGGCCCTGAAATGCTGCGTTCCTTATTCACATTAATGAGTGAATAAATGAAAGCACTGGGTTCTTTTCTGCTCAGAACAAACAGCCTCTTCTTGTGCACTCCTAAATAGAAAACAGCATTACAAAGCCACGAGGAGGCAGCAGATTAAAATATTTGTGCTATAAAATAACAACCATTATAAAAACCCCAAACCAGCCCCCGAACCCTGCCCCTCTCCCAAATCTTCAGCCTGATGTGGAGGAAATGTGTTCTCCCAGCCCCGTGCTTATCATTTTGCTTTATCCACCGATCTCTCTTCTCTGCATACCTGAATTCAGTAGCAATTCCGCTGCTGTCAAACAGCTTTTTGCAGGAGCATGGTTAAAATGGAAATCAAACTGATTTCTGGAATAGCACTCACTGGAAAAAATGAGCAAACAAAATAGGTAAAAGCGATATGACAAATTTTAAGACCTCCCAACAGACTAAACTGCTTTTGCTCCTTCTGGGATTTACTGAAAAATTCCAACCCCCTGAGCTCTCTACCGACTACTTTTTTTTGTCTACAAAATGCCACCCAGGAAGAAGCACTGGAATTGTGACCAACCCAGGACAGGCTCTGGCTCCCAGCCACACCAACGCTGCTGCTCCAGCTACGCTGCTGCCCTGGCCCTGGTCCAGCTCTGCACTCCCTGAACCAGGAAAGCTGCAAGTTGTTTCCTCTCCTTCGTCCTTCTTTCCTGTTGGTATAAAAGACTCTCCTCAATTGTGGCTCAGCATGGCTTAAGACAGCCTGAAATCACTACAGACATAGACGTACGCTTTTAAATCGGTATGTTATTTTAAATCCCAATTATTTATAGATTTTAATGCATTTTATATTTCTAGATGCATGTTTTTATATCACTACATATATTTAATGGTACTACATATATTTAATAGCATACAACAACTGCTCTTACAGAGTTTTGTGGTACAGGCTGAGCATATACATGAAACACAGCAAAGCATCAACAGAAATGTTGGAACAACCTAAAACATTTCTAAATATGGCCCTACGAGCACAAGGTATGTGCAAAGTCGACCAACAAAGCAGAGCATGAGCAGTGTGCAAAAGGCCCCCAGGAAAGGCACTTCGGAACTAACCCAAAGACAAACCACAACAGCAAACACTCGTATTTTCAAACTGAAAATTCAGCTCCTAAGAAAGTGCATCTGTGCCTCTGGTGTCTTAATTCAAACAGACACTATACGTTTTCCACTGCAAAGATCACAATTCATTGGGAAATTAAAACACAAGCACCATGTCAGCAGAAATCACAAATTTATTAATCCTTAAATATATCAATCATTTACCATTATGGCAAGAAATATGTACACTGTGTCCCATGGTAAACTGCAGTGTTCCAAAATGACAGAAGTGTATAATTCAGTTGTGGTGGAGAGAACAAATCACAATTTCCTCACGTCTTGGTGTGGAAGACAAACTTGGTCTACAGTAATACGTCAACACCACATGCTATGTTAGAAGTATAAAAAAAACACCCTACACCTAATTTGTTAATTTTAAATACAGTTATGCCACTTATAGCCGCTTCACAAAAAAAAAAAAAAAAAGAAAAAAGGAAAAAAAAAAGAAAAGAAATTAATGAGAAAAAAATGAGGCCATTACTTTTTTCACAGATCCCATTGGCAGGTTAATATGGCTCAACACATTTATTGTAGATGCTTATTTTAAATATATATTGTTTAAAATCATGTAGTAATTATCAGAGAAGCTTAAGTCCATCTACCATACATCCACTAGTAACAACATCAACATGTTTAAGAACTGCTTTTGATTAGTAATCAACACAGAAAGGTGAAATGATACAAATTAGGAAGCTTTCCCATTTTAAAAAGTTCTGGCTGCCGAGTTGTAAATTTTGGACGGCTAAAAAGGACACTGACTGAGATACCATGCACTGTACAGCGCTGCAGGGAGCAGAAGCCTGCTGCTAACAGAACCACGGGGAGAACAGGAGCAGCCCAGCCTGGGCTTTCCTGCAACAGTGGAAGGGAAGAAACCAAAATTGTTGTGAGGTTGTATTTTTACAGCAACGTGAGGCAAGGAGAACTAGTCCCTGTTGCAAGGTTTGCGTTCTGCACTGCCAGCAGAGCGTTCCTCCCTCGGTGCGGAGCTGGGACAAACCCGTCGGGATCCCGGCCTCGACACCCAGCGCTGCCAGGGGAGCTGGAGGAACCAAGAGCGGGTGGAGGGGAAGCGGGGGGAGACACAAACCTGTGGTAAAGCCTTAGGGTCCCACGGGAAGCCGGTGTCTCCGTAATTCATCTCCAGAGAAGCAACAGCAGCAGTGTAACGTAAGTAAACTCTTCATACTTAGCTTTAAGGCCTAATATTTCTCGAGTATATTAACCACACAACTGGTCTATACATTAACCAACATATTGTATTTTTTAAAGCCTCCTTAAAAAATTTACAGTACATCCTAAAAGTGATAAAAATCTTTCTCTTTCCTTCCATTTTAATCCTCGAAAACTGCCTCTCAATTATCACTTAGTTCCTTACAATTTTTAATTTTGCTTAATCAACCAACAGAGACTTTCAGTTAAGCAAAATAAGAAAGCAAAAAGGACTCAAAAGGAAAACAGAAGCTGCTGACTCACCAGAACACTGACAATTAATTCTGGAGTGGCCAAGCCAGCAAATGAGGAGATTTTTCCAGACTAATAAACTAAGAAGGCTCCAGCTGGTCCAAAGCCAAGATATTAACACTTCCACATTTATCAGTGATTTTGTCCATCTACGATAACAATCTGTTTTACAGTAATGGAGCTGCCAGCAGAAATCCTAACCATTCCTACCAGAACCAAAGCAAAATCCTGGGACTTGGGAGAAAAGGAGGAGTCAAAAAACAGTTCTTAAAAAAAGAAGGTAAAATATACCTTTTCTTTTTTTTTTCTTTTTTTTTTTAATAAACATGATAGATTTTAAAGTTGTCTGTCAAAACTTGGCATAAATGGAGCAAGTGACAAATGTATTGTGTGTCTACTGCTGTCCATCCAATATCTCTTTTCGTGTTTTACGCCTTGTTATTCTCTATTTGCATGGAACATCACCTTCATTGAAATGTTAACAGTGTACAGATGGAATATACAGCAACGTGGTGCATCACAAATGTGTTACATGAAGAACCTTCACAACTTCATGCACTCAGAAACATGCATGAAGAGAACGGGATGGCCAAGATGGTAATCGACCAGGTGCGTTGGGTACAGAAAATGCAAGAGCGGCACCGCTGATATTTTTAGCTAGGAGGAAGGAGAAAAAAACAAACAGATTTCCATTACTGAGGTAACATCACCACCAGATAACAACACATGCTCAAGTGTTAACCAATGCTATTGAAAAAAAACCACCTTCTCGAGATCATTTAACACGATTCGGGGAAAAAAACAAGGGAAAAAACCTCCACTCAGGCAAGGCATTCTTTTCTTTTTCAAACCACTTTACAGACATTTTCCATCTTTACAAGATGCCAGAGAGACTGTTAAAATAAAAAAGGAAACTGCGGCAGGAAGCCAGTGCCTTAAAGCATTGCCCCTTAAGTGCCTTAAGGGATTCCTTAAGGGAGGGAGGGTGGAATTCAGCCATGAATCTCTGTAACTTAACTTCCTCAGCATGGACATCGCAGGCACTGCCATGGACTGAGGCTATTGCACAAAGATTGGACCAAGAGACAAGGAATAATCAGGCGTCATTCACATGCAAGGCATGCCAGAGCTGTATGCAGAGAGAGAAGGAAAGGAAAGGAGCTGGAAGCAAGTATGTAGCTAACTGAGCTTGTAGCATCATTTTTATTACCGTAGCATCTAGGGGCCGGAGCCGTGGTGGGATCCCTCTGCACTAGGCACTGCACAAACACAGAACAAACTCTTTACTCAGCATTCTGCTGGCTGGCACTGCACTTACACTAGCAAAGTATAAGAAGGAGTAAGCTGTGATCAGGGAGGGAACATCAGCCTCATTGAGGCTGAAGTTAGGTTAGGGAGTCGCTTTCAGGTCCACCGGCCCTTTGGCTGCCCATATCAGGCAGGCGCACTCTCCAAGGGCAAGCAGACACAGCTCTGCAGAAACACTTCAGCACAGGTCCCTAAGAACGTGGATACAGAGAAGAATTCTACCGTCACTCCTAGCACTCAGAGAGAAACAAGGGATGAGACAGAAACCCAAGTTTGCCTCATCTGACTCACAGCAAAACTACGAATAAAATTTATTTATAAACTAAATACATATTTGTGCTCATATTCTTTTCCAAATAAGTCCTCTGCCACAGGAAAACATCTCCCTATACCTATAGCTACCAAAGAACTCAATTCTATCCTTAGATTTATGCACACTCCTTCGTGCAATCCTGAAAACAAGGAAGCTACTGAGCTTGCAGCAACTGATTTAACATCATCTAGGATACCATGTCTGCAGAAGCAGATCACAGCTGTAATTGTTTTTGCAACTTCATTAGATTTGAAATTCATCTTCAGACATGATGAGCAAAATACTTTTTTAATATGGAAATACCATTATTTACTACTGTGCATTGATAATAATTACGTAAGTAGCTGTAGACTATACATTTCAAATAAAGGAAGGACAAACTGGAACAGTATGTTAATTAAGTTTCTTCTCTAGTTTTCCAAAATGGAGTTACTGCTGCTCTGACTGGGAAAAGCAAAGGTGTAATTTGAGACACTGCAAAAATGGTCAGGACAGGTTATAGAAGGTGATTCTAGCATGGTGCTACATGGGAATCTCCCAGTCAGACTTAAGAAGACAGGGATTAAAGAAAGAATATGCAAAAGAACTAAAAGAAGAATGACAATGTTTGTGCTGAAATGTGAACTATCAGCCTAGAGGAGACTCACTAGTCCCAAGCACAAGCAGTAGGACTGATCTCACATAGCATACTGACACTTAGGTGGAAGGCACTATGAAAAGAAAAGAAAAAACAGGAGCATTGTGCAAGAAGAACCAAATAACCTTGAGGGCCAGGTAATCCAGAAATATTACATGGAATAATAGGAAGTGAAAAGCTCTGTAAAAGTTTCTATGTACTCATTGGTTGGAAATGAGAGTTGAGGATAAATAGGTGGCTGTCTTAGATGAGCTGCAGATGAGAAAAGCGCAAAAATCGTGCCAGACTAGAGCAGGGAAAAGAAAGGCATTGTGGAATTAAGTAAAGCCCTGACCACAATTGGACAGAGGATTTCAGAGGAAGCCAAGCTAATGGAAAGGCAAACCTCAAACCAAAAAGACAGTAAGGAGATAAGGTAGCCGGGAAAATGGAGATCCAATCAGATGAAGCCATCTGAGGCTGGCTATTTACCCTACAGAAGTAGAAGGTGGGAACGATGTGATCAGCCTTCCCACAAACCAGTTCATGTCTGCACACCTATCCAGTGCAGAAGAACAATGATGATGTAGAAGAACAAAGGATACACTGAAGATGACTGACTTTTAGACTGGAAAGTGAGGCTCCTAACCATCAGACCGGGGACATTTTGGAATAGTTCTATGAGCAAGTCCAAAAACTTCCTCTGAATTCAAGATGAGAGCTGATTATGGGATCTATGTGATATTGTTGCCAGTGCAATGTATCTAGGGCCATGTTGCTATCTCAGGGAATCCCTCCTTAAGCCTGAGTCCAGCTCTAAGGCTGCTCTGTGACCCCTAAAGCTTGGACACCCCTCCCAATCCTGAAATCTCCTCTGTCCGGCCTCATAGGCTTAGACATTCACCGATACAGGAACTGCCCTGCAACCTCAAAAAAAATTACTCAATGGTAAATTTCCTTCTCGTTCCACCCTTGGCAGTCCCAGAAATCCTTATCTTTATTAGAGAGCACAAGCAGCCGCAGAGAACCTCCTCAATACCTTCCCAGAAACACAAGAGGTGAAAAACAAACCCAGAGGAAAAGACTGAATGATTCTCTAGTCCAGTTCATGCCACTGGGCTGTAAACACTGACTGTGCAGGGTGCAGTGGGCCAGGTGAACCTGTTCCACTTGGGCTTTCTGGCTCTACAAACACCCAGGTCAGACCCCTTGACAAACACTGCTTTATGAAAACCTCAAAGATTTACCTAACACTGCATTTCAAGGGAGTGTAACTGCTCTTCCAATATTATCTGCTGAAACACCAGCAGTGCAGCTGGAATGTGAGAAACGAAGGACAATGCGGTTCCTGTTCCCATCGGTTTCACATTTTGAAATAAACCACTTATAGCTAAGTAATAAAATTTCTTTTTTCCTAAATAAAAAAATAATACAAAATCATCACTAAGGAGTTTAACACTTCATTCTACCGTATTTCTTACTTCATCAAGTATTATTTCATATAGGAGAACAGTGATGCAAGAAGTAAAATACGAGAGATGATGAAGTTCAAAGGATGAAATCTAAGCCCTTATCATCCACGTCAGGAAATTCAGTCACTCTGCACATTAAGACACCTCACACAAATGGAATTGTACCCTATACAGAGGGCTCATAAATGAGCGAGGCAAAGCCCGGACTAGTGCTGCCTAATTGGGAAACCATAAGCCAGAGACGTTTGGGCTCATTAGTGGAGGCTGTAGAAGAAGGGAAGCCAAGGGCCTGAGCAGAACCTCCTGAGGAAGCCATGCCTTTTTATCTTATTACTGCAACCCCGAGTGTGCTGCTATTAACCCTGGTGACAATGTGGCTCAAGGAACTCGGTCACTGCCTGACTCCAAGGGTGTGGCAGGGCCTGGATGAACAGCAGAGAAATGCTGATGGGAGAGATGCGAGGCTGTCCCTCGGGGACGTTGAAACTGTCCGATGGGGAATACTCAGCAGTTACGCACGGAGAGTGTGGGTAAGAGATAGGAACGTGAGAGGTACTGGGATGGCTCAATTTACAAGGTAAATATGTAAACTGGCTCAAACCCAACTTGCAGAGAACACACCTAGGCCTGAGAAAGTAGAGATGGCTGGAAATCACACTAAATATCAGTCAAGGTTCAGTTTTTCCCAGTAGTGACTAGTTTTTACTAGAAACTTTCTGGTCAGCTCTCACAGCTCCACATACCCTACTGCTTTTTATTTTTCCAGGTTTTCCAGCAATTCTCTTCCAGGTTTTCTAATCCTGTTTTGAGTGGCTTCTATCAAGCTTTCTCAACATTAAAACACTTTTCTGCTTTTCAAGCTGTCAGTTCAGGGACCGAGTTGTATCGGTGGGCATCACAGTAGAAAACAACAACCAAAAAAGCGCATTATTTTAAAAACCTTTGCAGCATACGCACACCAGCGGGTAGAACAGAGAATAAACAACCACAAGAAATGACACTACCAAGAGGACGGCTCACAGTTGTTAAGGCCCAAAGCAGCTACTGGACTATGAGGTGTGCCTAGGAGGTGTGAGCTGGTGGCGGAGCTGTTCCTTACTTGATGGGCACGGTGGGCGAGCCCGAGCGGTGGAAGTGCACGTTCTGCCACTTGCCGTCGCGCCGGTGCCACACGCGCGTCTCCTCGGACTGCATAGTCTTTGGCATGCCGCTGCCGTCCATGTACTGCGTCAGGCGGATGTAGGCGATGCACGCCGCGTCCTCGCCCACCAGGTGCACGTGCGGGTTCAGGATGATCGTGTGGATCGGCTTGTTGCTTTTGGACAGGGCTACGAGACACACACACACACAGGCACACACGGGAGAAATCACATTTGCTCTGAGTAAGCCAAGGGAACTCATGGCAACCCCTTTTACAAACACACTCAGGCTCGGCAGATACAAATTCATAATTAGCGTCTAACGATAATCACACCTGATAACTAAAATACATCGTACAATGAGTAGAATCACTTATTATACACCACTTAATAAGTACGTATGTTTAATCCATGCACACATATAGATTAAATAAAGTGGAGGGCACCATCTGGAGTTTCCCAACATTTCAGTTTCACTGTTATGTCTAATGACATTTATACTTAATATTTTCAGTTAAAATAATTCAGCTCTTAACTCATTCTTTATATTGACTTTTTCTTTCCAAATACCTGAAACTCTCCTCCACTCTCTGAGGTGCCCTGTGATGTGTGAATGAGCAGAGCAGAAGCAGACTGAAAAACACCTACAGCAGAACTCTGAAGAAAATAATACTCCCTTCCGCTGCCCAAGGCAATTAACTCCCAAACTAAAATGCTCATCCGATGAGAGACACACAGTCACAAGAACAGATGAAGACTCGGAGAGGAAAAGGGAATATTTACCATTTTCAAAGTAAAACCGGTGGAAGTCCATCCCTTCTACCAGATTACCCAAAGCTTCAGGTTCAAAAGATGTAAGGCCTGGATCACAGATTTTTCTGTGGAAAAGAGGGAATTCTGCAATGAGCACATGTGGTTAGGGACCACAACTCTGGAGAGATTATTTCTAATAGTTTCTTTCATTCCTATTGAACATTTCACCTACTCATGCCAACACACTGGAAAAAAACAGTACTTAACATGAGGAGAAGACATGGAGGTCCGGTTTCAGCTCAATTAGTAAATTTGGCAACTTACTTCAAGTGGACCACATTTCATACAAATCATGTTTTGACGAAAAAAAGACCCCCAAGTCAGTGTTATTCCAAGCAGGATTTTTTACTTGTGATGATGAAAGCTGCTGCTGTGCAATGCAAGGGATATTCTTTATGCCTCACGTGATTACGTAAGCAAGATTTAAGTATTTTCTTTTAACTACACTGGATTTCTGCTAGCAGCTCTTCTGAAACTGGTGATGTCTGAAGCCAGGGCAGAGCAGCCATGAACACATCTTGTGCTTTGTGGGGGCATCTGGGAAGGCATTTCAACGCTCCCTAACTCCAAGCACAGGAACTCCCATATAAACACGAGTATTTACAGAGACAGTGCCAAATACCCCCCCTCTCCTCACTCCCTCCCAAATGAGGAGCTTACGTGTAAGCTTCGAAGTCCCCGTTGTTGATGGCTTCAATCAACTGCTCAGTCACCTTGATAATCTCCTGCTTACGAGCTGGGGAGAGACACAAACCCAATCTCTTACAGAGGAAGGCAAAGTGTAAGGTGACAACTGATAGGTATTCTGCCACTTCCCAGCTGCCACTTCCCTTCCTTTCTACGACCAAAGGACATGATGTTACATTGCTGCTTTACACTGATTTGCCTTCAGTGCACTCCTGTACCCACAAGGAAATTAAACACATGTCAAGATCAATCCACTTCCCTATCACACTTCCAATCATCTTTCCTTCACTGAAGGATCTGCTGTTTAAAAAGCAAAACAAACCAAACCCCGACTCTAAATTTCAAATTCAGGGAAGCTGATTATTGTTTCACAGCCAGTCAGGCTATAGCAGCTCTCCTGTGCAAGCAACAGTTGTAATTCCCCAGCACACTCCTACACATGGATTTGACCATTAACACAAGCATGCCTGGAATGTTAAAACCGACGTACTGAGATCACATTCTTCTGCAAAAGAAAATGCTGGGGGAGCACACAGAGAAAGTAACTTTCCAATGCTGTGCTCAAAACTGGCACTGTGGTGCTAACCTCTTCCTAAGTGCACACCTAAAGGATTCAGGTGAAAAGGACCAAAAAGAAACCAGCAAGGAAAAATGTGATGGAGAAAAAAGTGGATATAAAGGTCTAGCAAGGCTTTTTGCGAGCAGCTCTTGACTATTAGCACTATGGCTAAGAGCATTTCAAGTATGAATTGCCTTACTTTTCACAAAGACTGTGGAAGAACGAGGACTTTTAATGAAGAGAGCAGCAATGCCTCCATTATCACAGGTTTAAATAACATGGGCCAGACTGTGCAGACACTGTATGGCATTACCAGCACCAGCCAAGGGGTGGGATGGCTGAGTCAGAAATAACAGTGCAGTCTTACAGAAGGCTGGCAAAAAGAAATCCAGAACAAACAGACCTCGTGCAGCGAGGAAATTACCAGTTCTGCATGCAACAGCTCACATACATACAGCTGAGCTAAAGGATTTGATTAAATAACCCAGTAACACATCTCAATCAGAGATGAGGAAATTACAGACCATTAAATCAGACAGTGGGAAATGAGGTAAAAATCCCTGATCAGTTGCTACATAATCATGAGCTCGTGTTAATGGGTAACAATAAAAGCAATTAATATGTCTACAAAAGTACTGTAGTTTCCACACACAAGGGACACAAAATCACATGGACACAATTTATTCTCACTTGGCTCAAGAAAACTGGCAGTATTTCCTTTTTCACTAACATCAGTCAAGCCTTTCCCAAGTTTTACCATGGTACCTTTGATGTTGAGATATACAAGATATAATTCCACATCAACCCCAGGAGGGAGAAATTGAACTGTGCTGCCAAATTGCTGGTTTTCCTGGTTTTAGTTCCAAAATTAAATTGCAGTGGAACATTTGTTTTCGTTACACTTTCTGACAGAAGCCACCTAATATTGCAGAATGTGGTTCCAGCAAAGTTTCTCTGGGCTGTACTAACATCCAGGAGAGCTGTGTCTGCCGATGTATCCATGGGATGTAAAACACATCCATCAGGAAGCTCTAGAGGCCAGAAAGCCAGCAAAGGAGATGACAGCAGTTATCGCTGGCTCCATCCAATCAATCAGCATCCAACTCCAGCACTGGTGTCAGCACTTGAGGAAAGACTTCACAGTTCCCAGTGCAGACTCTCAGGAACAGGAAGATGTTGCCAAATCATCTGCCTTTCAACTCAGTCCTCAAATTTTCTACAAAATTACAAGCACCACATGAAACTCTCTGAAAGTCAATATGCTACTCTCACCTTTCAGCAACACCCAATTACACACATTAGAAAATTACATTTCTTCCTATGTAGTGATCTGACGTTTTCATTGGCAGTGAGGCAAAGGGAGAAGTGAAGCACAATTTACAGAGTAGAGCTCCAGAAGTGATTTATCCTATTGTGCAAAAGTCTTTGCCTTGTTCTCAGCCCTTACTCAATAAAAAAACTAGGCAGTGTGAAATAACAGCCGACATCAAGGACTAATTAAAATACTCAGGAGCCACTGTGATTTTACACAAACCTCCTCCTGATTGTTTTTAGCTTTTACACCTTCTCGTGTGGGTATTCATGAGGCTGCAGGGAGACAGACTACAAACAGAGACCAAAAGTACTCCTGCTTCATTGTCTTGGAAGCAGAGGTTTAACCTAGAAGGAAGGAAGGAAGAGAAAGGAGATGGGAAAACCGAAATACAACAAACAGAATACTGGAAGGAGACTGGAAAGCAGCAGAAGGAAAATACAGCTGTGACTTGGTGGCCACACGCATCCAGTCAAATCCTTGTACTCACCCTGAGCGCAAAGGAAGAAACAGGGAGGGCAGTGGAGATAAACGAAGGTGAAATGGTATTGGTAGGAGCAGTGTCCTGCTATTGCAGACAGCATCTGAGAAATAACTGTCAGTTCTTAAGAATGGTAAGAAAATCACCAAATTTTCATCATAAATTTGATGGACTCCACCCAACATGTGCTCTTCGATACTTCCAATTTTTATTTCCATCTAAATACACACTCCAAACTATGCAAGGACAACACAAAGCATTAGGGAAGAGGCATCTGGCCAGTTCCCATCTGCCAGATAACTGTCACTTACAATCACCATTTGCATTTGAATTTTTCTTTATTTATTTTTTTATCCAATAGTAAACTTGGCTTGTATTGAATTCTAGGACAATTATGCTGTTTGATGTACAGTGGCAATTTCATGCTATTATACTTTTCATTTGATGTGCAGTCAGGACTCCCGAAATAAAACTAAAGAAACTAAACTTCCTAAACAAAACTGACAGCTGTAATGAGATTGTGGTAAAACTGGTTCAGCTACTTTTTCTACAGTGTGGTGAAAGTAATTTCAAAAAGTAAAGCCTGACCCATCTATAATTTCTTAGAATATGACAAAGGCTTTCTCCACAGCATAAAATTATATGCTCTGTACACAAAGGATAACTGAGTAAAAATACATCTGGTGCCTTTAAAGCGACTAAGATGTGAGGGAAGAACACTGATGACAGAAGTCAAAGGTGCTGAGCCATTTTCCTGAAAACCAGTAAGGACACAGACTGCAGACACAGCAAACTTGTGTGGAGAAGATGGTGGCTTTGATGCTCTTTGCTCAGAATATGGGTGAAGTAAATACATTACAGAAAAGACCATGGACCTGTTCCTTAAAGAGCACCTTTATGCCCATAAGGTGAAAGAGTTAAGGTAATTAATAGGGGTTTAGCAGTTAAACAAAATAAATCCCCTGCTTTGGCAAGTGAGTAGGTATATGACTAACACAAAGGCAGTTCAAGCAAAAATATTAGGAAGAAGAGCTATAAGAAGACCAAATAATAAGAAAAAGAACAAACAAGAACATTTCCAATCACTGGCTAAAATGATTTCTGCAGTACTGCTGTAGCACATGTGTTAACTTTAAATGAGTCATTAACCTCTAGCTATATTTCACTATCTTTTTTCCTTGCTCAGGTACAGGATGAGGGATAATCTTTCAAAATTAAAGACCACCGTTAACACTAATATCTAAACAAGATAAAATGAAGAGAAACACCATTTAAGCAAAAAGAATCTAACACAATCAATATTTAAACCTACAAGGAGCAGTTCCCCAGGTAGTGAAATCAAGCATCACAGGAAAACAAAAACAAAACAGATGCAAAAACTGTTTTTCCAGCAAGGAACTCGGTGGCTTTTTTTCCTTTCCTGTAGCTCCAAGAAATATTTATAAACTCAATCTGTAAGAATCACATAGAAATGACATATTGGTATTTGCAGGGAGAAGGTGCAACAAAAACGAGCTGTAGATATGTGAAGGGGAAGCCTTCAGAAATATCTGTACCAGAAACTTCACATTTTATGACACACAAGAAAAGAACCCTTGTAACTCCCTGACCACCATATTACCCATCATGTTTTCAAAACTGACACCAGTGAAAATAATAATTGAAACCACTTTATGCTTCACTCAGATGTTGGAACATCTTTCTCCTGCCATCAACCCTTCAGATGACTCTGTCATTGCTGTACTGCAATGGCTAAGCAGTGAAGCACCTTTCCAGAAGAACAAGGTAACCTTGTTCCAGATTTGCACGTGTACTTGGAGATAATTAAAACGCTTTTGCTTCTAACTTGCTCACATGTTTCTCAAGGCAAAAACCCTTAAAACTTTTCAGCTCGGTACACTTAACTATGCATCCCAGTACACCTCAGACTGGATTAAACTCACAACATTTTGGACATGTATAAGTACAGACAAGTGAGTTTGTCCTCTCAACTCCCCTCCTTACAGTCGAGGGAGAGAAATCTGCACTTTCAGGGCACAATGCATCATATCCTAAAATAGATTTTTAAGACAAGTGTGACTCATCTGACCTATTTGCATTGGCTAAAGGGAGTCTAGACAACTAGCTCAAACACAGATCTCTACACTGTGGAGGAGGGTTAAATCTGGGGGGACAAATCCTACTGGTTGTGCTGTTGTTTTAAAACAGGATGGTTGGTATCAAGGTGAGAGTGGTCTGCTAAAATGGAATGGCACAGCAGGGGGAACCCAGCTTCACTTCCCATTCGAACATCATCCCAACAAACAGCAGTTAGATGGAACCCACACAGCCAGTCAAATTATTTCTATACTCTGGAAATCACCAAAGTCTGAAAAGAAAGAGGAAGAGACTAGGAATTTTATCCTGTGTTGTATAACAAGTTCTGGCTGCATAGATGTACCAGATTTCATTCAGCTTTACAGCGTGGACTCCTCAACGTCACACAATGTTCTTCCAAATGATTCTGATCACAGCAATAATTGCAAATTCTCTGCTGCTAATTTTATTACAATTTCTGCCACAAATATTTGGAAAGGAGAGGAGAAAAGGAGAAGAGGAGAAGAGGAGAAGAGGAGAAGAGGAGAAGAGGAGAAGAGGAGAAGAGGAGAAGAGGAGAAGAGGAGAAGAGGAGAAGAGGAGAAGAGGAGAAGAGGAGAAGAGGAGAAGAGGAGAAGAGGGAATGGGCTGCATGAATAAATGACTGACTGGGTCTCAGACCTACACAAAACCCACCTAGATCCTCAGAAGACAAGGCATGCTCCAGGGGACTTCTCATTTAAGAAGTTAATCAAGATTCAGTGTGCAGAAGACCAGCACTTATCTCTTACCCCACACTTAACCTTAAACTTTGACAGGGACTAAAACATCTGAGTTGTTATGTCACATGTACATCCTTTTCCTAGAGCCCGCTGATTCCAAAGACTCGCTCTGATTCATCGAATTACAGCATGGATGGATGATCTGCAGAATTTTATTTAGGTTATTTTAGGTTAGGTATCTTCCACCTATCTAAAAACTGGTAAGCCTGCTACTGCCCTAAAAAAATTTAAAATCTTTAGCTATGGGGGCAAATATCTGAAAAACTAACCCAGAACTTTTCCACCCTGTACTGACAAAACAGAAACAATAAAATTAATGCGTCTATTTCAGTTAATGTTAAGCAACTTGTCACATACCATACATAGTATATTTTTATTTATATGGAATCAGTTATGTCTCAAGATGCTCCCTCTTTATGTAATTATACAAAAGAATTACACTAATATTTATGGAGCATAGCAAACGTTAGCAAATGTTTACTTTTTAATGACAAATCACCTACAGTCTCAGATCAAAGCTGCATCATGGTTACTGCACTTACAAGACACTGCTCTATGGTTTCCCAACAGGTTACTTTCACCGTGCAATCTGGCTGCTGTCTCCAGAAATGATGCTCAAAGTCTTGATGAGTGAGACATTAACAAGATCTGCTGCTGTGCACATTTTTATTTAAACTGTGCTCCTGCCTAATCCCTCAACCAGTTCAGAGAAACAGGACACGTGAGGTCACCAGCAGTCAGATCTGAAAATGCTGGGCACGTAAAGGCTATTGTGTGGATATCCACCATGGATGGAATAAAGCCTTATGGCAGGTGTTACTGATGTGCCAACCCTCAGTGTTACATAGCCCAGAGCTCTCCTATTAATTCCTCTCTTTTCCCAGGCTCTGGGCAGTTTGTGCTTGCAGTATTTGTAGTGCTAGTCTGATACACACTCACCATATATTGATACAGGCTCTCCTGCTCCTCCCTCAGAATGAAGCTACACTTTTGGCATTACCCAGCAACAGCTGTGACTGGAGACAGCCCATCCTCTCCAGGACTGGCTTCTCTCACCTGCATTAGCTAACCCCACCAAAAATTCCACTCAAATTTAAAATAAAGTTCATACCAATAACACACAGCCCATGTTCCCAAGGGCCCACCTGGATGTCACTTTTACCTGTGCAAATGCCTATTCTTACCACCAGTGCAACTGCCCTAATACACACTGGCTGCAGGATCAGAATCTGGCAAGCACAACCAACATTCCCAGGAAGTCATTCCCTGTTTCAGCTCACAAGGTCCCTTCCCTCTAAGGAATTTCTTAAGAATTTCTGAGTTCATTTCTAAACAAGAAATGCTCTACCCAGGTCTTTTACCATCTACCAACTCAGTGCCTTTCCCCTCTCATATTTTAACACTGGCGATTTCCTTTACAGTCAGTTGGTCACTGACCATCACAGATCTCCTCCTGAGCAGAGCAGGACACTTTCCAGTTGTCCTATCAAGCAAGTTAACAGCTGCCACAGCAGCTTGAAGACTGGTTGATCGACAGGGATGCTCAAGAAAGGAATTTGATATAATAAATGTAACAGGTAATTAATGCTGAGGCCCTATCCAGGATCCAAGCAAGACGTGAGGCAAATCTCCCTCCCTAAGCTGAGAACTACTGCAAGGATTACTCCTGCAAGATACAGCTTTCTGAAGTACAGACCTATTTATCCTGCTGTTACAGGTGATGAAAATATTTTTACAATTAATAACAAGAAAAAAATACCTAAAAAATTTTACTTCTGTAAAGCCTAAGCACAGGTCATTCCCAGATCAGGCAGATCACAGCATTGACCTTTTTTGAGCTTCTGTCAGATGGTGGGGAGGGAAGAGGAGGAGAGACAAAGGAGATCATCTGACAGATGAGTCTCTCAACTTACATAGTACAGAGGAAGGAGTGGAGTGGGAGAGCTCAGACTCAAGCGATTGACTCTCTGAGTTTGCATTTCTCATGGACTTGCCCGCTGAATTGATGGAAAGAAACACAACATATGAACAAACAAAGATGAAGAGGTAGAGTGTGATCAGACTCCTCAGCAGGCACTGGCAGCAGGAGCGGCCTCTGGGGCACGGCAAGGGTGGTGACCAGTGGGATGAAGAAGCAATGGAAGAGGAGGAGTGGTGGGTGGAACTCAACCTCTCCATGTCCTCCTCCTTTTTGAAAGCTGTGTGAGGGTCAAGTACATGTGAAGAAGAAAAAAAGAAGGCCAAAAGAAAAATAACGATAATTTAATTAGAAGCAGCAAGAACTTAGAAAATCTTTGAGCACACAAACAACGTTAATGATGTACTTTCAGGGGCAGTGTGGGTGCCAAAGAACAGTTGTAAAGGTGTGAGTGACTCTGTTCAGATGCCAGCGCAGATTCACCCCTGTATCCAGTACTCAGATACACAGGGACTTGAATGAGCTTTGGAAAAATTGTTCTTAGAAATTTGAATGTTTTTTTAGGAATGTATATTCCAAAAGGAATAGTTTAAACTGCTTTCTTTCTATGGTTAAATAAAATTAAGCCAGCAGGTATAAGATGAATTACGAATATATGAAATATTTCAAAGCAATGTACCTTTCAGATGTACTAAGTAGCACAGGTAAATCACAATTTATCAAATCTCTAAGTGCCTTACAGCTCGGCAATTTTTCCCATTGGGAAGCATCATTCTTACTAATCCTTTCATTAATTTGTCTCTGGGGGCAAAAAGACACCATGAGAAATCCACATCTTCTGTTCATGGTACATTTAACAACTCACCTTTCTGAAAGTCTGTGGACAAAGATAATGGTGATATTCCACAGCATTACTTGAAAAATCAAACCCATATCACAGAGATGCTGCCCAATAGTTCCGGTCTCATTACTACAGGAAGAAGAAATCCCACAAGCAATCCCAGAAGAAGGCATTGCCTACAGGCCAGTTCTCAGCATGCTCTTCCTGCCCACTCCTGTCATATTTAGGAGGGATCACTGTCATGTAGATTAAGCCCATGACTGATGGCCAATGTCAGAAATTTATCTTAGCAAGGAACCTGAACTAAAGCTTCAATTAATTTCAGTCTCAAATGATAGAATTAGCTTATTCCTTGAGTTATTAAAGCTCACCATTGTTTGCCAAGCACTGTTTCTAGTGAAAGAAATATATTCCGGTCCTAAAAGAGGTAAATGTATACATAAACAAGGCAAAGTTACAGATACCAAGATTCTCAGTAAATAAAAAATAAGAAGTAAGGCTGATTTCACTGTCTTGAAGTGAAATAATCTGCCTTCAAAAGTGAAAACGGGGCGAGATCCTGACATGAGAGGAGAATGCTCTATGCATCCCTGACAGACAGGAGGTAAGAATTTGATCCTGAAGACATATTTATGATAAGCGATAGAAGACATTTTTAACTGCTCCCTTCCTTAAGGAATCCCGACATTCGTAACACTCGGCACAGACACGCGTGTGCACAGTGCACACGAGCCTTGAGCGTGCTGGGGATGCTGCACCCCACACAGAGCCCTGGGGGCCACACCTCTGCAAAGAGGCAAACCAGGAAGAACAAAGCCCTCGATGCACAGCTGGATGTGTTCAGCCTGTGTGGTCCCTGTTTGTGCACTCCTGCACGGCGTTGGGATACCGGGAGCAGGAGTAAGGCGCACAACCCGCACGCCTCGGCAGAGCCATTCCCTGGGAGGTGTGGATCACACTAGAGTGCCATAAAACACACTAACACTACTGCTCAGCTCCAGCCACAGCCCCCTGCTCCTCCTCGGAAAGCACAGAGCCTCTTCCAGTGCTCTACTCCATGCTGCAAAGAAAAGCAAAAAGATTTAAACGTTCTTTATCATCTAAGGTGGAAAACATTCCTTCTAGGTTTCAAACGTGGTGACAAACGTCTTGAGTCATCTTGAGCAACTGTGCAAGGACCTGGAGAATTCTCTCTCCTACCTCTGAAATCCATTTGTCCCTATCAGTATTTTATCTCCAGTGGCTGTTGCTGACAAGAGACAGCTTTCTCACCGTTCTCCTACAAACTATACATCCAGGAGTCAAGTTTGGTGTAGGGGGGGAAATAATCTTTCCTAAGGGCTTTGCTAGAGCAGGAAGCTTGAGCTTATAATAGGTGTCAGGGTTGCAGGACTGCCTATTCCCTGAATCATTCTACAAATTAGACCCTGGGGGCACTGTTAGCTTTAATTTATAATACAACAGTATGAACAGCAGCCTCCAGTGGAAAGATGGGGAGTGTGAGAGGAATACTAAAAACTGAAAAACAAGCAAGTTCCCGAGCAATTAATAAGAGGGAGATTATATTTGTCTTTTAAATAAACAGAAAATGAAATCCCTGTACTCTGTGCAGGGAAAGACTCAAGCAGTATGTTGTTCCTCAGACCTGTGCTTACTGCCAGATCTCCTTTTTGTGTTTTGGGAATACCATATACTACGGCCATCCAACCCACCCTTAACTGTGATACTGCAGAATCATGTAAAAGAATTAGGCAAATTATTTTCATTGCTGTTTTTCCTCGTAGTTGTATCCCCTTGAGGTACAATTTTGTGTGCTAAGCTTCAGACAGAATTTTCTAAAAATCCTACTGTAGTAACACCACGTTATATCATCACACAGAGGCCCTATAATTAAATTATTCATTTAATAAGCTTAGTTGTTAAACTGCACAAAATAGTTTGAAGGAAGAAATACAAACTGTTATGATTAGAGGTAAATTACACTGTATTTTCCAACACTCCAGATCCCTGTAATTGTTCTCTTCTTTCACATTAACTCAAACCACCACTACTTTGCTGCATCCATTCTCCCTGTTTTTTCTTACTATCACTTGTACATACACCATTGTTCTTCGAGGCTAAAAGCAAATCCTTTCTGTGAATCAGAGATACACAAACCTAACACTCCTTTTTAAGCCCTGTGCACTTTAAAACAATGTTATTAAAGTACATATGTTGGCATCACAGCATAATATTTAGAGGGGGGAAAAATGGAAACAAAAATATTATCTGTGAAGCTACGAAACAAAGTTTGTAAGAAAAGTTTTGACGTTAAAGAAGATTAAAATAAGTGTATGGACAGAACAAAAGAAAACCAAAAAAATATACTGGCATCTGAACAGAAGAAAAATAAAAATGGTGACATGAAAAAAACCCACAACCAAACCCAAAAGACAAATGCATGATAAACATAAACTAAGTAAAAGCTACAAAGCACTGACTTAGACATTTGTAATCTACTTCTATTATCACTAGAACTAACATCTTAGTTAAAAAGCAACAACTTTATACTTTTAATCCCAAAACATCCTGGGAAATGGTGTTTTAGGAACAGAAAAGTTAAAGTTAAGTCCGAAACATAAAAAGTAATTTCTTCTACAAAAGGAAAAACACTATTCTCTCGTAAGATACACTAGGGGTTTCTGTGTTTAAGTAACTCATGTTACTGCTTCTCCAAACATTTCAAAGTTTAAAATCATACCTTTCACATCCTCATCTTCGATGGTCGTATTGGAACTCTCTGTCGATTCCTGTTGAGAAGTAAATATGAGTCGAATGTACAAAAGAAGCCAAGCCTTATTTGCGTGCCTCGGAAAATGACAGGATTAGTTACAGGAATCATGCAAAGCCTTGCAGCGGGGTGGGATGTCATTCACAAACAAATGGGCACACACTGATTGAGACATTTCCACCTGAGATGGATGTCAAACATTGCCATTCTCCACAGGAGGGAACAGAAACACAATTCCTGCACTCTGATGCTTTTAGTTCACAGGAATGTACAGGAAATTTTTTTTTCTTTAACATCCAACTGTACAAAGTCCATCTGAAATGTATGAATTACCTCAGCCAAGTAGGAGAGCTTGCCATTTTAAGCTTAGTGATTAAACCAACTGTGCAAAATAAGTCATTCCATTCCAATTCCACCTTCTCAATATGCAGGCTTCTGCGAGCTACAATTCACAACCAATTTTCTGTTCATGTGACTTATGCAATGTATACTCAAAAGAAGTCTCACAGTGATTTGAAGCATATTGGATCAGACTATCTCATTTTTATACTGGTTTTGTGTTTTTTTTTTTTAAGGAGACGGAGAATTGATAAACACATGGTAAGAACTTTGACAAACTAAGGCATCTTTGCAGCAGGATTCTTCAACCAACCAGTTCTGCAAAGGAATGACTCATCTATCAGACAGTTTATTCTTAAGCCATTGCACTTAAAAAGGCAAGGATATTGTATCTTAGTCTTTCCTTAATTACCAGAAACATGAAATATAATGGGCAAATTCAACAGGGCACTGTCAAATCTAACAGCTTCAGAGAGCTGGAAAATTTTAAGCTAGATGGTTTTTTTTATCTCTATACTTTCTTGAGAAGTAAAACATTAATTTTTGGTTTTTTATTTGCAGCTCAATAACAAAAAAGGTTAACTGATCTGTTTTTATCTGGGAGAGAAGACAGGACTGTAGTATTTAATTCTTTAAAGGATTTTACAATTAAATAATAAAAGGTAAATTTGCCAGTGCCCTTCATTTACTGTGTCCTCACAAGGCTGAGCCAAAGGAATGTTCAAGAGGGCTAATGCATTACTCGGTCCTTCAAAACCCAAATGTGCATTGATAAGTCAAACTAGAGGAATTAATTCACACACAAACAGAACTGAACGAGCCACCATGCTGTCCCTGCCCTGGCTGTGTTAGACGTTCCACTCTACACGGACGTATCATGCTCTAGCACTTCAAATATTAGATAAAGTACTTACAAGTGAACAAAAACCTCACACAAATACAAACTGTAAACACCATGCAAAGCTCACAGGGCAGATGTAGCCTCTAACACTGAAGCATCCACTCCAGTTGCCATACTACAAGGATCAGTCTTTCAGATAAATTTAGGAGGAGCTCTCCGCATTAAGAGGTTCGTTTGTTTGCTGTGACCTTTTGGGACATTGAGTATCTTAGTTGCTGAGATTATGTAATAAAATCAAGTAGATGTAGTCATGCCAATATTTTATCTAGGTTTTCTGGGCTTCAGTGGACTTCAGCGATAAAGATCAGCCTGCTGTTCAAACACAGGCTGCTCGTGGCCTATGGGTTTAAACTTGGGGAGCTGAAAGAGTAGTAACACGAAAACACAAGTTCTGTGTTGGACAGATGCAGGGGACATGAAGGATCAGGACACACAAGCACAACACACACCATCAGCACTTCCATGCTTGAGGAATGTCTGCATGCGTTATTTTGTCACTCAGATCCACTCCTTCTCTTATGAAATAACCACAGGGAGTTAACACTAGATAAATGGGATGTGAATTAAGTCAACACTGCAAACAGTGAAATTCTTGTTGATGCATAAATTCTTTTCAGGAAACCTAGGAACATGTGTTATATATAAATGATGGTATTTCCTGTCCCTTTTCAAGTCCATGCATGAAAAAAACAAAACAAAACACGATTTAGGGATCAGCTGCCAAACGCAAACACCACAATACATGAGAAAAAGAAGAGAGCATGAAGAAAACATGTAAAAATCAAAAGACCTCTTTGTCACTTGGAATGTGAAATTTTTTTGGAAACTGCCCAGTGATGTTATGGAAGAAAACCAAAGTCCTGTGCAAAAGACACGTCACGACACGGTGTATAAGCATGCTGAGAAACAGCAGATGGGATAAACTGAAATGCCATCTTTGTCTGAGGTGACGACTGCATGTAAAACTCGCCGGGATCATCTCACCACACTCTGAGAACAGTGTTTTTAGGTTTCCATTGGACTGCAGCATTTTTGGCTGGAATGAGAGACCCCCCGCTCCCCAAGCCGGGCTGCGAGCTCTGCCCATTGCTACCGACTCCCCCAAGAGCTTCAGGAGCTCAGAAGCAGCAGGACGCACGCAGCAGATGGACATGGATGAAAACAGGCTCAAGAGACACCAGGTGTAACAAATGCAGGAATGAGATTTTCCTTCACAAATTCTTGGAACGGCCCTATTGTGCTGTGGAATAGTGGATGGAATGTGTGGTGTGAAAAAGCAAGATGGAGTTGATTCTTTCTGAATACCTTATTTCCATCAGGGTTGTGGATTACTGTAGTTTGGGGCTCCTGAGCAAGAACAAAATAAAGAGAGAAAGAGTTCCCATTGGTAAATACATTTTCATTGGTGTGAGGGAGTGCAAGAAGAGCCAGCTCACAAATGCTGAACACTGACAAGAGTTAAAACAAACGTTAACTGTCGCCAGGGGGTGAAACTGGATGTCTCTAACACAGATTTCCTCAACAGCAAGCCAGCAAAAAAGGCCATCTCACCTAATGCAGCAGCATGCAGAGACCTTATTCAGGACTGGGGTGTGCAGGGCTTTGAAGCTCTGGGGACCTGCAGAGGCTCTTCTGCACAAGGGCAGGCCAAATGCTCCGTGTGCTGTCCTGTCTGAGCCTGGACAGGCAGGGCAGCAACAAATCTTTAAGGTTTAATAACCTCTTCTCTTTAATCGTGTTTGCTTGTGTTAGCATGAAGTGATCAAATCGAAATAGAGAGGAATTGGTAAGGCTTAAGGATAAGGTGACTACCCCTAGATACTACCGTGGTTTGGAAGGCATGGACTGCCCCCAATGGCTGCCTTGGCAGAGCTGCATTAAAGCAAGTGAGAGAGATCTTTGTGTCATTTAAAAGAGTCATTTCCTCAAATCCTTTTCCCTTTAAAAAAGGTTCAATAATCTTTGAAATGGCAGTTAGCCAGCACGCCTTCAGCATGGACCATCGGGCACGGCTCTGTCTGGGAACAGACTGCCATAAACTCCTGCATGCAACCTGCTGGCTGGGCCTTAGGAAGTACTTACTGTATGCCTCAGTGCCAGCTGCTCAAAAAAATTCCAGAGGAAAAATGCCTGCAAATGCATATGAACTACCCCATTTTCAAAGTTTTATATGCACAAGGGAAACAAGAGGTCACAACATGGCGTACTTAGGCACTGGCATGGTGAGCCCCGTGATACACAGCTGCCTCAGAAACAGGGCTATTAATAAAAGCAAGATTGCAGTGAACATCCAGGAACATCACTTTGATTTGTAATATGTCCTTAACAGAGCTTATTAATGAGTAATGTCTCCTGCTGATTTAAATGGAACAGAAACAAGCAAATTGTCTAGCTCTAGATGCCTCTTGATCCCAGAGAAGACTTGCAAAGTCCTGCTGAGTTTCAGGAAATATGGAACAAAAATCTGAATAAGGTCTGTTTTAGGGCAGCCTAGTAAAAATCCTGTTAGCTCTCCTGGATGTCAATACTTTAACTAAGACACAGCAGAGGAAATAACAGAGCCATTTAAAAAAAAGTTTGTTGGTGCAAAAGGTTAGCATTAGAATGTGGAAACAGCCATCAGGCAAAGAGCAAAGAGCAACACCAAGCGCATTCTACTCACTTTCTGGCACAGCATGCAAAAAATTCAGCTACAGTTACAAATGCTACGACTCTACCGCATCCAGCTTCCATTTAACATTTTC
This sequence comes from Monarcha castaneiventris obscurior, assembly GCA_026261815.1. Taxonomy (NCBI): domain Eukaryota; kingdom Metazoa; phylum Chordata; class Aves; order Passeriformes; family Monarchidae; genus Monarcha; species Monarcha castaneiventris. The sequence continues at coordinate 1,914,330 of JAMPIT010000622.1, forward strand.
TGTCAATAAACACGCTCTAATGGACTTCCTCACAAAAAAAAGACAGCATAATTCAAACAAAAAGGTTTTCCAAAACCTGTTTTTAGAAAGCAAACAGAGTAAATGCATGAAAAAGCAAAAAAGAAGAAAAAAGGAAGAACAAACAGAAGACAGTCAAAAACTTCCAGATAGCATGAGAAGGAAAATTCCAGGTATACCAGCGCCGGGGTAGGAATATTTTCCTTGGGGCTGGTTACCACGTTGGTTTTGTTGTTTATCTGTAGGTATGCAGAAAACAGAAACAGACAGGCCTTAGAACTCACGGTAGGCACCGTATCTATATCTCTGCACACAACATCTATAGACAGGTATCGGTATCTATAGATAGATATAGATATGGAAATAAAGAATACAGAAAGATGAACTTAGGAACTTGCAGGAACACTAACACTAGCTCCAGGAGCTGGCTGGCAGCTCCTCCCCAAGGGCTGCCAGAGCCCTGCACCAAGGCCTAGATAAGGGACGGATGAGTTCAGCTGAGACACTTAACAGAGAGCCTTTAAGTAGCAGCTAAGCGCGTCTAAGAAGACTAAAGAATTAATACGGGTTGGAACGAAGTCCTAAATAGCCACTGCCATTTCGTGACATGCAATGGTGTTAAGTCATTGTACCCAATAGTTCTTTATTTCTAATGGATTAACCCTACCATAAATAATATTTGATTATTTGTAGCTCTCCAAGAATCTGTAATTTGTTTTACTGGCTTCTGATTCCACTTTGGAATAAATATGACTGACGCTAGAAAGAGACTGGAGCCCCTTTAGCTTTTTTGGTGCTAATTCTAGCAGAAAATTATTCGCAGCTTCTCAGTGCTGGTACTCTGACTTGGAAGCGTGAGGTTTCCCACTGTGGTACCTGTAGTCATACTCCAGCCATCAGCACCTCTCTGTTTAACTCTACATACAGGTCATCAGGACACTTCTTAAGCTTAGCACAGTGCTACACCTGCTGGCTTTTATCTGTACAAAATATGAATTCAAATTAAACTGCTTAGCAGGACGTTTAAAAGTATCTGATCCTTTAAAAACATTTTTTAAGATTTAACTTTCATTAATACCATGGGGTATGTGAGGAACAGAAATACTGAAAATAATGTAGCGAGCCACTCTTTACATGCACTAAGAAGCAAAATTCAAGTATTGTAAAACTGGTTTGAAAGATGTATTTTTTCTTCTCTAACAATACTTAGGAAAAAATATTATGTACATTTTAGTCATGTCTAATTTTACCAAGGGTGATCCAAAGCATCATGCAGAACTGGGTATATAGATTCAGATTATCTGAAAAGACTTCGATCCACAAAACCAAGTTCTACTGAACCTTCTAGTGGTAGTACTTAGTAATAAATGTGCAAAGCAATGAAAGAAATGCCTGAAATTATTTTGTTAACGGATTTTCCTAAAATTGCAATTAACTTTACCGAAGGGAAAGAAATTAAATTCACAGATTCCATGCCCTCAACACTTTTTGATGCATATTTTACTTTGGGCCAGGCGTGGCAGCTGACTTGTGGATTTCAGGAATTGAGCCTGCAGCTGAAGTGATTCTTACTTACTATATGTTTAAATTATGGAAAAGTCAACAGATTTTGCAGTAATTAATTACAGACTGTGAATTTTCTTATTTTAACCAGAATTTAACTGGCTTTGAAGACTATAAAGTAGTTTCATTAGTTATTATGTCGACATTAAATGTTATTTAGTAATACTTGTGATAGAAACCATTTTCCCATATAGAATAAAAATTATTTTCTTTGATTTAAAAGCAAAGTTCACGATGCTCTACAGCAGGAGGATGAAGAGCAGTTATTTTTTTAAACAATGGTCTTTCTACCGAAATTGTCACTAAGAGCACATATGTGTCATTATTGAGTTGCAAGTGTTTACGCCCCGACTTGGCCTAGTTATTGCCAAACAAATTTCATTTCTCTATGCACAATTACAGCTATAAGCTGTAGGATTGTCTGAAGCCAGGACAGGGAGAGAACAAACACCTTTGTGCATAAAGTCTTTCATGGGTAGATCTAAGTATTGGCGAGTACTTTACTTGCTTTGCTATTTATGGGATTCTGAGATGGCCAGAACCCTGAACTCCTCACTTAGGAAAAAGCTTTAAAGAACATTTCAGTAAAGGAAAGTTCTACAGGAGAACTGTAGAACAGTGGGAACACAAACAAGACTGCTCAACAGCATAAACTAAACCTTCCAAGCAAGACAAAAATCGCGTATTAAGTTGCGTAACTACAAATTTGTATTTCTGTGACAGTGCAGTCGTTGAGAGACTACAAATAAAAAGACCCTAACAAAAGGCAAATAGACATAAGGGAAAATCATAAGGAAAGAAATGAAGATTTCACCAGATTTCATACAGTCCTATTCAGTAGTAGCTTAATACAAAAACTCAAGTGATATCCCAAATGAGTGCTCTTGGTTGAATACATAAGGAAAACAGATTAGTCAAAGTTCAATTCCAATTTTGCCTGAGTAAGGAGAGCAGGCTTGGGTCCATAGTCCCTTGGTGGAAGCCCTATGAAAATACACAATATTCATTACAGCTACTGCTGAAAACTGCAGGAAATCTATTCAAAACTTCTTCAGCAAGATATCGAGAATCCAGCATTCATTAGGAACAAAGAGAGAGAATGTGATTCAAAATACAGTTATTTCTTCCATGTAAACAGAACTTGGTAAAACCCTTTGAAACTTAGAGAGAAAACAGCAATAAGCTGTACATGTTTTCTCTCTCATAGAACAGAGACATTAATCTACGAACATGTGGTGCATTTTGCATGTATTTTTAACAGCAAAGGGAAATAACTCCAGAAGGATTACAATATTTTCATTTGAAATAGTTACTTTAAAGTTAATTTGTGCTTAACCAGTGACCTTCTATTTGTTGTGAAGACGGAGAATGTTTTAGTGCTGCATTGCTTGCCAAAAGTCACTCTCTGACGTGTGACAGTTGTGCAGGACAGAGACACACACACACACACACACACACACACTCTCTCCAAACAGCTGGGCATGACTATAGAAATTATTATTGGCCTTTTTTCCATAGAATATGAAAGTATTTTAACAAACAAAGCCTGTATCTTGGGGCTTTATCTTTCACATGGTACTTCTGTTACAGAAAGTTAACACACACTTCAGGTTTGGGATCCAGGCAACATCCACACTGCACCTTCCCGGTGCCCCTCCTCTGGACACTGTGGATCCTGTCACTGGAATTCTATATTCACCCAAGGAACGGAGGATTTACCTACATAATGGCAAGGCTGCTCACACCTGACCAGCAGCTTTTGCTTTCCAAGGACAGTTGGCTTCCCAGTGAAAGCTGCGGGTGAGGGCTGTCTGCCTTCTCTCTGCCGGCAGCAGCAGCAGCAGGCAGAGCCCATCCTCACGAACACCTTGAAGGTCACATTCAAAACCATCATAAACAGCAATAGAGGAAGTTACCATGTAGGGTCACGGAGGCCAAATGAACACAGGACTGAAGAGTAGGTTGAGGAGGAAGAAAAGTTATTGAGACTGTCAGTTGGGATATCTTGGGACACAGGCCTGAGCTGTGAAGGAAACTGGCTGGGAAACTCTAGTGCAGAAAGGCTGGCAAATTGGTTTTTTTACTCCTGAGCATTTAGTATGGCATCTTGGGCTACAGTGGCTCGATTAATGCAGTACCGTATCACTGTGCAACGTGTTTTGTGTTACATTTTATGGTATTAATACTATTAGCTTTTAAAACAAGAGGTTTTAAAAATGAAGAGAAGGCTGTTATAAGATTACTATTTTGTTACTATTCTTATTTACTAAGAACAGCTGCATTGGCTGATGTTACATCTACTTTTTTCTTTTTGTATGTCCCCAGGTTAAAAAGAAGTAAAGACTTGCTTGAAAGAATGGCTGAACGATTCTCTGTGGATGGCATATAGCAACTGCAGGCTTAAAATTCACAAGGTTGTACTTTAAAGTCTTGCAGTTCTCACAGTATGTTAACAAAGCTAAATGCAACTGTTTGATTTCTAAGTGTGAACGTTTCACAGGAGGAAAAAAAAATCTGTCGATAAAGATCCTCACCATCATCTGAACACTCGAACTGGACTTCCTTTTCTGAATTGACCAGTCAGAGAGAAAGGAAAAGAAGAAAACGTGACTGGTTGGATTTGCAGTATCAATGCATGGAGTACAGTATATTTCTCTTTTGGCTTTTTTTTTTTAATAAGAAAAAGACAGCTACAGCTGTTGGAAGGGGTGGAAAAAATACTACGGAGTATCTCAATAACAGCATCCCAATTAACAGAAATGACAAAAACAGACTACCCCAGATGTACATTTACTCCCTTTGCTACACATGACCATGCAGACTAACAGCAGACACATAACATGTGCTGAAAACCAAAGAACTGAATCCCAACAAGTGCAATTTAGGCAAAATTTTGGCAACCATTATTTCCCATATTATAATCGAGATTGCGATAGAACAAATAGCATCGTAGACCTGTAGGAGGAATGATATTTAAAAAGGAAAACTGGTCAGAGAGAGTGCATAAAATTTATCTATTCCACAGTGAAACGTGCAGGGTTTTCCAGCAGTGATAGAATAGTTCCAAACGTGTGCTTCTCCATGTGACTGGAATATCCACTGCTTGGCAGAGAGAAGCACTGAAATGGTACTGTACTCATTTCTTTGTAGGTCAGGCTTGGGATTTTTTTGATCAGAAAAGTGTGCATATGTCAGACAGCAGGCACAAATATACTGTGAATCTGGTATTGAAGCAAGTATTTATAATACTTTGTTAAAGTAAGACATTAAGATTAAATAGAAAATTAAAATTCAGGTCAAAGACACCCTTCTGAGCAAACACACAGCACAGAAGAATATCTTTTGAATCTTATAATGAAAGCCTGAGGCATTATATTAGTCTTCAAGAGTCCTCTGAGAAAAAAAAATAAAGCATTTTCTGCTGAGTTTTTTTATTCCTGGTTTTTTTTTCCCCTGAAGTATTTATGCAGAACGTTCATTTGTGAAGCATCTCTCCTCCTGCAGGGTCTGGTGACGAGAGAACAGGAGCTCTAAATCATGTACGAAAGCTGCCAAAATGTTCCCTTCTTAGCAAGGTCTCCTAGTCAGGATGAGCTGATCTGAGACAGTAAACCCCTCAAGTTCTGCCAAATATAGAAAGTACATCCGGCAGAACACACCTCATGTGGAGCCAAGCCTACCCGTACACTTTTGGTCTTCCACAAAATCTAATGGAAAGTCAAGGGGAAACACAGAGGCAACAGAGCTGCGCATAAACACTGATGCCTAAAAAGCCCACAACCAAAGCATTATTTACAAGTTAATTGGTAACTTTGAGTCATTCATTACATAATCATTGTTATTTTAAAAAGCAAGAAAAAGCATTTTCTCCAGTAGTTTTCTATCTTCTGCTTACTTAACGCTGGCTTTCCAAGTATTTATTTCACTTGTAAGCTTCACCTACTAACTGCAACCACTCCAAATAGCTAGTGAGAAGCACTTACTAACAGATTCTATGAAGGAAAGAAATAGCAATAATCAATTCTAAAACCTGGCAGAAGTTACAGATAGGTGGAGACTAAGAATGAATCTTTGAAACTGAAAGAAGGTGTTTAACCTACCTTAACTCCATCCGGCTTTTTCAGCAAACTCTTGGCTGCTGTAAAATAAAACAAATAATTTCAATGTCAGGTGGTTCCCCTGAGGTCACCCAGCTGTGCAGCAAACCCCCAGTGCCTCCCAGCTTCAGGTATACTCTCAGCTTTTATTTCCTCCTTTTATTTCTCTGAGCATGGGGAACGAAATCTTTACGTAACTACCAATCCTTAGGATTATCAAACATCTTTTACCATTGACTAAAGCTGTAGGTTGACTGTACTTATACAAGGAGAGAGCTCCTTGGGTGGCAGAGAGGAAATGGAAGCAGGGTGAGTGTAAAAGCAGCAGCTTTGGATATATTCACTTTCTCAACTGCAACCTCTTTCTATTTGTTGATGGGGATAGTTAGATATGACTATGAAAAGGTTCTGATTGGTTTCTCATTATTCTGATGGCAGGGACTTGGACCAGGTGTCTGCAGAGCCCACTGGTATCTTAATGAGGGTATCCATAGGCATAATCCCCCTCTGGGGACTTCCCACCACGACAGCATCAGGCTCCTGGTGCGAAAGGGCAGCACAGCTGCAAGGAAGAAAGGGAGGACGATCTGCTAGCAAAGGGCTGTTTCAGAGAGCTGCTGCCCATGAGTCAATAATAACAGATTCTAGGCTTTGCTTCAGCTCCTAGTGAAGACAACCTGCTGTTTTCTCAATCATGTTGTACACGGATCAAATTTCTTCAAAATTTCATTTGCCATAACGGTATTCACATGTCAGGTTTTAAATTCCACCACTTAAAACTAGCATCAAATAATTCCAATTTACTAAATTTGGAAGGCTAGCATGCAAACAAGCACAGCACAGCTCTGAACCTGAAAATATTCACAGCAGAAATACGTGCTGGCTGACCTACCAAATCCATATCAACTATTCACTAAAGCGTAAATGCTTCATGAATCACTGCCAAAGACTTGAAGAGTAATAAATTACACAACAAGCCTGGCGTTATTGGGGTTTTATTGTTGTTTATGACCTAATCTTCCCATCAAATAGTGTTCCACGGCTTAGATTTTAAGAAATTGCTCTTCTATATATATAAGGGAGACAGTCCTGACACGGAGCTCTCACCATTACTGGCATACTTATCTTAAAAACAAACCAAAAAACCCCAAACCAATTGGATCTTGCATGCCCAAGGCTGCTCAGACTGGCTGAGGATACTGGAGCTACTGAGAATGTGGTTTATGTTTAAAGCTAATTCTTGTAATTGTGGCTTATTTTCGAGCTACAACTGCATTAAGTGCTCATTTTACATCACAGAAAATGTAGGATCACCTCAGCAACTGTACAGAAATGACTAATGTCCATTATTGTGTTGTTTACATGAAACAAACCCTGGAAAGTGAAGCCAGGCTGATGTTTCTAACTTCACTAATACATCAGCCCTCCAAATGCAGTTTAATAATTACGGACATCAGCCAACACTGCCATTAGAACTCCCACACGGCCATGTCTTACAGCTCAAATGAACAAAAATAAATTTGCCTGTATTGTGCAGCAGAACTACTGCATGTTTTTATTTAGAGAAACGCGTAAGTAAGTATTGAAACCAAATTGCTCTCCGCATACTTTGGAGATAGGACACTCCCTGAGGCAATGTGTGCTTTCAGGACCTGAGGCAAGAGGGCCTTAGATTTTACATTACCACAAATATTGTGGGCACTCCATTAACTTCAGGAATTTATTTAGGGAAAGCAAAGAGAAGGAGATATTTCTGAAGCCTAAGGACAAAAACCCCAGAAGTTAATTGCTTTCAAAGCCTGTTTTATACCCTTAAAAACATGGGAAAACATAAATTAATTCTTACAGGCTGGAATAGGTCCTGTTGCTAAATTTGTGCGTGACACTTCTGAACTCTTTTAATGCTTGACAAACACTACATGTTCTATGTAAACAATTAAATGAGAGGCAGCAAAATGAGGGCACCACAAGCAGTAACACCAAGTATTTATTGCGTGTGTGGCACTGCTGGCACATCCTTCAGAACGTGCCCAGGGTGGATTACTACGCAGCACTGCATGTTACAGGACATATTCTGGGACTCTGCTGGGTTTGGCCTGAAATGTATTTTTAACAGTATTTGGATTCATCTTTCTTTAATCACAGATACTGCATACAAATCAAATATTTAAAGAATTTGCAGGAGCAAAGCAATCAGCATATTCTAAATTAAGCCCACAATGAGAGATTTCTTGCAACTACAAGCAAGAGCTATAAATAAAACCTAAGGCAGCGCTACTAGGCCAGAAAGCAGACTGGAAACAAATGGTTTGTGACAACATGTAGAAATTAAAGTGATTGAGGACAAACAGCAGTTTTGATTGAGAAGAGAAAAAAGATGCTCCTTTCACGTGCTGAGGGTCTTACCTCACAAGAAATATACATTCCACATAAAAAGAAGAAAAAAAAAGGAAAATAAAACACTTTTATAACCACATCATTATGGACAAATGACCTTCATAAGCATGCTTTGCAATGAAATACAACGAATAAAGAAACTGAAAAAATAAAATGTCATCAAGAAAAAAACACCGGTGGCTATGGTGTAAAACAAGAGATGACAGATGAAAAAAATCCAAAAAAAGCCAAAAACCCTGTTTGCTTTTCATGCTGAAATACTGTTTTAAAACTACTTCAGCTTTTTTGGTTCATGGAAGTTGAATTTGATCCTTACATATATAGACAGTGACAGTTATGAAAGGGGATGAGGAGTGATTTGTTTCTTTGATATTTAACAGTAATTCATTTTTACAAGAAGTGCAGCCTACAGCCTTCCCACTTTTTAAATGAATTGGCAGGCACTGGAATTCATTAAGCACTAACTCAAGGTAATTTAGATAAACGTAGTCCTCTGTGTTTAGGTGTGTATTAAAGAAGGGAACTTAACTAAGAAAGAAATTGTATTTCAAGTACTATGCAAATTGAACAAGTTGTTCTTACATTCATGATTATGTAATTTTTTTTCGGATGAGTCAGTGCTTATTATTATTCAAAACATGCCCAGAGCATTATTATGTTTTTGTCTGTACAGTAATTTATGTTACACTCCAATAGTTACATCACAGAGTAGGAGGATATGTAAAACTACTGATTTTTAAATCTGGTGTTCTATTTCACTATTCACTGGAAATCTCAAATGGCAAAATGAAAGATTCAACAACATCAATATTCTGGCAATTCTACTACTGAGGACAATTCTACTAACTGCAAATGTATTTTAGCTTTTGCTGTTAGAACTTGTTTGGTGTAAGATCTCAATCTCCAGAGTCATCAGGACAAAACTGTTTCATGAAGAGGAAATAACTCTCCTTACATCCAGCTAGGCACTGCTGGGCATTAGAAAGAAAATGGGCACTCATGTTACTACACTTCTCACTCCTTAGCAAAGCAATAAAGAAATGAATGTGTATTGATCGTATTTTTAACACAGGATGCAACAGAATCATGGAATGACTTATCACATATATAAAAATACCTAAGTTCTAAATGCTGTTTGGTGATACTTATGCATGTGGAGCTACATGCATAACTTTCAATTTTCCTGCACCAAAACAGGCATGAAAACACTGCCTGTGTTTTGACAGGTAATAATCAAAAAGCAGGGAAGGAGCTCAAATTCTACAGAAAAATCAGATTGCCACTTGCAAGAGAATTTCTTTGGCCCAAAGAGACTAAATTCTTGTTTCATCACAGAAAACAACACAAACCATACTTAAGTGCTCCTGAATAAATCCTAATTAGATCTCAGCCTTCACAGACATCAAAATACAAAGACTGCATTAATCTGGAGCTCAATGAACATACCTGAGAAATTTCTGGTAGCCAGCATTGTTGTCAAAATGGCCCCCTGTGTACACACACATTTTCTCAAATTAGCATCACATTTGTGTAAAACTCCAAACGCCAACACAACACAACAACAAGGAAAATATACGAGTAAATTACACCAATTACTGAATTAACCTGGAAAGAATGGATTATCTGTGCATTAGCTCTCACATGCCATGTCATGAGTGCATAAACTGTAATTTAATCTTAATTACACACCTATCAGCAATCTTGATAATCTCAAATATTTACCAAGTGTCAGTATGTAATGCACAGGCCAGGAGTATTCAGAGGCACAGTAATTATTCAAAACACATGGCTGAATATGAAAGAGACTTTAATATTGCTCTTAGATTCTTTTTTTATAGGGAGGAATAGGAGCTTATTTGTAATGTGCCCATTAGACAAGTTCACATCTCCAAAGTTTTCCTGTCTGGCCAGGAAAAAACAGAGAATAATTCAGAAGAATAACCTTAAGGATTTTCCTTCAACAAAGTACTTTCAGTGTGTCTAAATACAGAGGACTGATATTATTTTGAATTTTAAAAAAAGCTAAATTCTATTCACTTCCATGAAAAGTTTGAGATCTTCAAGCCAAAAGCTGATCTTCTATCAATAGATTATTTAAGACTAATATTCTAGAAAAACTGTGCACAGAGACCATTTGTTTTGCACATGGAACAGAAGCACAAGTTTTCGTTCTTACCTTTAGTTTTCTTCTTGCATTGAATTTCTTCAAGCAATCTACAGTCTCTTGCCTGTGCATCATAGAGGCAACAGTAGAACGTTGCTGAGAGAAGAAGAAAAGAATTATTTTAGAATTACAGCCAGCTGTGTAGCAGTTTGTTTACTCTACAACACCCATATTAAAACCCATGGTCCACAACTTGGGCCTTTAATTTCTACCTTGTCTGATTATCCCATTGTGCTCATTGTACTCAGCCTTTTCCACGTATAAAGTCCACTTGAAAAGACACTGTGTGGAATATACTGAGAACAGGAGAAGAGTCCTGGATCCAGGAACAGCCAGGCAGCCTTGGCTACCTGCAAACTGACTTTTCAGAATTCCCTTAACTCCCTGCCTGCCCATTTCATGCTTATCTGAATGATTTCAGGGAAATGAAGATGTGAAGCACTATTTAACTCAAAGTTACTTTCCTGCACTTTCTTTTCATTGGCAATTTAAAACAACACTCCAATTTCGGCAGGGAACTTCTGCACAATGAAGGCAAAGGCAAAAGAGCTAATTTCTTCAAAAATCTTATCCCAAGCTGAGATCTCAATATAGACCACTACTGACTGTATCTGTGTAATTGTAATTTTACAGTTTATAGTTACACAGCTGCATGAACAAGGACAGAAGTTCTCCTCTAAACACCTTCACTACATGCTGAAGCAAACCATAAGCTGATTTGTCTGCCAAGTGATCCCATTGAACCTGTGGAAATTACTTACACAGATCCATGGATGCTTTAGTGCTTCTGATGCTGTGATACGTTTCGCTGGGTTGATGGTGAGCATTTTATTGATAAGGTCTTTTGCTTCAGGAGTCACCGTGTCCCATTCTGGTGAGGGGAACTTCAGAAAAAAAAATACACAGGTGTATATTGTCTTGTACAATCTTTACAGAATTTTACCTAAGGATCCAGTACTGGATTCAAATAAGAGCTTAAAAACTATAAGGCTCTGTCTTTTCCTCATCATCATTTACAAATTACCTAAATCTGAGGAAAAACAGCCTCTTGTCTGTTTAACATAGTATGATTAGATGATGTTGCAAAATTCATATGCCACCATATCGTCAGCTCTTAATTTTTCCCCTCTAGCAAAGTACTGCTTAGAGGTACAATCATAAATAACTGAATGGACAGAGGATGGTACATACATCATAAGCACCAGCCTTGATCTGCTGGTAAAGCCTGTGCTGGTCTTCATCCCAGAAGGGGGGGTATCCCACGAGGAGGATGTACAGAATAACTCCTGCAGAAAATTCACACCAGTGTTAAGGGCTTTCTAGAAACAAACTCCAGAAATTAATTTAGCACCCAACACCCATGTAAAACAAAAGGCTCACGAGTATCATGCCAGACACTGAAGAATGCTGCACCTTCATACTGGGGAAAACAGTAAAAGTGGGGTTCACAAAAGTGGGGTTTTTTACAGAAAACATGGGCAACAACGAGCATTTGATACAACATCATTTCAGGAACACTCAAAATGCTTATCTAGCTGGAGAAATAATATTGCATGATTCTGGATATTCTAGGAAAATGCATTTTTTACTTCTGGTTTTATCATGGCTTGTACTGGTGTCTGCAAGATTGTCTTATAACTATTCTCATGCAAAGCAAATTTGGGAAACTCAAATTTCTCTGCATTTGGTCAATAGGAAATTGAATAGCCCACCTGCTAGTCTGAGATGATTCCCTGTGACTAAAGAGAAGTGCTTCCATGAATGCAATCCCATACTAAGAGTGGGTAGAAGTAAAATAAGGAGACCAGCCACTGTCCTCAGCTGGGCAGCTGCCACTTGCCAGTACCTCAGAAAGCACCGTTTCGAGAAGTGGATGATAAAGCAAATGCTCTGTACTCCAGTTCAGAAAACATTTAATTTTGCATTATACCTGCAGTTGGGGTATATTGATCCGACCAAATTTTAGGCTGCTTGTGAACCAAAACTAAATGTCCAGCTCACACTATGAGCTGTTGTGTTTCCTAGCTAATTAGACATGATACACCTGCAGTATTTAATACTGTTTGAAAGTATGTTGCGTAGACATGGCCAACAATGCCATGACAACACAACTCGGTAAATAATTAAAAAAAAAGGCTTGTAGAGTAACAGAAAATCCAATGACCTCTACTAGAAATTAATACTGAATTTTATTAAATACCTATTTTCTGATGCAGAATATAATGTACCCTGGACATAATTTCTCACCCTTAAAACACTTTACAGTGGACTGAATATGACTTTCAGAGTAATTTCTTACCACATGCCCACATATCCACAGGTTTTCCATAAGGATCTTTTCGTAACACTTCTGGTGAAAGGTATCCTGGAGTACCAGCAAAGCCTGTCAAAAGGCAAGGCAACTCTGGTCAAAACCTGTACGTGCTCTGCAAAAAGCAAGTGATTCTCATCTCGGCCCACAGCACCCAGGACATCATTTCCCAAGCCATGGACATGAACTGCTTCATTTGCCCATTTGTTTTTTATGGCACATGACCTGGAGGTAATGCTGACATTATGGGGGACCAACTAACAAAGCGGAGGAGCAGCTACAGTATCCTATAGAAAAGGAGATATATTTTACACAAAATTAGAGCTACATCTAATATGACCTTTCCACTGCAGAACTCATTTCTGCGAAGTCATTCCACTTCTGGAAACCTCCTTACAAAAGTTTACAGGAAGCATCTCTGAAGCAATCTGGCCTTTAAAATTTACATGCTCTTCATCCTTTATTCATTACCAGCAGTGCTGCTTTCTCTGAGCAGAAATGCAAAATGTAGGTATAAGTATTACCTTCCTTAGGACACTGGAAAGGATAAAAACTTAATGACCATTGATGGTCTGCACCATTTCAGTGAGTATGTCTGCTCTTTCAGGGATCTTTGCCTAAAATAAGTGCTTTGGAATTTTTGAGAGGTGAAGATTTGGTGGCTCTCACGAAGGACCACATGCCATTTGTGCAATACCACTCTGGATTCCACAAAACTCAAGAAGAGATGGTAACAACTACAGGAAAAAAAAGAAGCCTTTGCCCTGCAGTTGCCAATTATTTTGGAGTGGGAGGAGGAAATTCTGTATATTCTACTGAGAAAAGAGCTAAAATATGATCATGAAAAATAAGCTTGTTTTTTGCAGTCTCCTGATATGGAAGCTATGAATTGTTAAGGAGTACTATTACACAGGAAACACATCTTAAGCTCCTTGGAGAAGCTGAAATATAGATGTTCTAAGTAGCTTTAAATAGAGTGCTGTTTCATATCTCTTCTTGGGTGCAGTGCTCATTTTAAAGGGGAAGCGAAGTCGTCTTGACTCTAAAACTTACCACAGCTCAATGAACATTACCATGCAAGACTTGAAAATAAACTTTAAAGCAAAAATAAATGTAGTACTTAGCTAACCAAAATAGGTCTAAACAGAAATAATTGGTACAATTGTAGTACACAGAGCTATAGAACAGTTTGGATTGTAAAGGACCTTGAAAATCATCTCGTTCCAACCCTCACCATGGGCAGGGACACCTTCAACTAGACCAGGTTACTTCAAACCCTGTCCCTGGCCTTGGACACTTCCAGGGATGGGGCAGCCACATCAGGCCCTCAACCAGCCTCACAGGGAACAATTTTTTCCTATTATGTGATCTAAACCTACTCTCTTTCAGTTTGAAGTGATTCCCACTTGTCCTGTCGCTACATGCTCTAGCAAAATAGTCTCTCCCCAATATTCTGAGTGGTTTAAAGCAGCAAACACAGAAGGGTACTCAGCCCTGATTGCAGTAAAAAAGAAAGAACACACTGAAATTGGTAACTGTTATTTATGAGGTTATTTTATAACTGCTCAGAGGGACCCCCAAACAAGTGGGTACTTTTCAGCAAGGTGTTGCTACTTGTAGTAACTCCTTTAGCTAAAGCAACTTGCAAAGCTGGAAACTGTGACTGTGCAGTGTCTAGAAGAGATTGCATCACCTTGTACTCCTATCCCTGTAAGATTTCTCTATGTGCTCAGAGGCCCAAGACAAAATCCGTGCTTTGTTGAGCTGCCTGACACCTTCCCAGTACATTAAACACCTGGTAAGAGGGTGGCAGGTTTCAACTAAACCCTGCAGCACTTTCTACAAATAGGCAAAGAACAAGTTTGTTTTGCAAACATGCAAACCAGGAAAGTATTCTGTTGTATCCAAACACCCAGACCTCGAGCCAGTTTCCTGCTGAGACACAGCCATGGCTCAAGCAGAAAAGGGGCCATCACACCAGAGGACTACACCCGAAAAAAGGAAGAAAAAGAAAGAAAAAAGAAAGAAAAACATACTGATGCAGAGCTATAATTAGAATCAGAGCACACCATGAGTCACTAAGTGCTGCAGGAGCCAGCAGAAAGCAGAAAAATCTTCTGAAAGAAAGTGAGAAAGTTCAAAATGCCCAGTGCATTGGAGTTCGTGTTCTGCCCTGTTAATGCAGCCCCTAAAGCTGAAGGCAGGCACTCGGACCACTCTGGACTGATTTTGCAGAGTAAGTTCCAAAAAGGTACAGAACCCACTCATCTTATGGAGTAACACTTTTATTTTAAGGAAAGAGCCCCATTAGATGACTTTCTTTTCATTATCTTGCTGACTCTTCCTTACATATATATTTTAAAGACATTCTCTGCCCTTCTACCAAGTTCTTGTGATGCTACGAGTCTAAGCATTTCAGAAGAACCAAATGACAAAAAAATAAAGTGCAAAATTTTGCAGGGCATTGCAACCTCCTCTGCATCACCTGCAGGTACACTATGTACAGAAAATACCCGTGAAATCAACTTCAATCTGTTGATGTTTTCTTGAGATGCTTCCTGTTTACCTGATGTTTTTGTCATTGTAACAAACCACTCGTGTTTTGCCTTGTTGCTATTGCACTCCTTTTGTACTGCTCTGTTTGCTGATGTGCAAGAGCAATCTCCTCTGTCTTTTGTGGATTACTGAAATCCATTTATAAAAAGGCTGGATTTAAAACAACAGGCTGGCTTATAAAGATGCCAACATATGTCCAATGGTACTGCCTGTGAACACTCAACCTCCCAACTCACTGCCCATAAAAAACCTTTGTGCTTCTGTTCCAAGCTCAGAACCACTTCGTTCCATTTCAAACTGCACTTTCTAGCTGCTCTAAGGGAGAATAGGCAGCTGCTGTAAATATTTTATTCTGTATTTTTTTCCACCTGGGATTTACAACCAGTTTTTCCCCATGCTTCGCATCTGTTCAAAGAGGGTGGTACGTGAGACACATGGTTCCTAATTGTACAGGCACTATTGTTTAAAATTACCAGTATTAAATATTTTCCACCATTCTCCTTGGGGCATCTATTAACTGTAACAAGCAATCTGTAATTAGTGTCCGGCTACAGCCTCAGGTGCTCAATCCCCCCTATTTTCCCTTCCATTCAAGTCACATTCCAAAGTGCTTCAGAATCAAATTTTCAGGTGTTCCCAGCTGACAGAGACCTGTTCAGACAAAATGTTTTGCTGACTGGGCAGGTACACTCAGCAGTAGTACCCTACTGTCTTATTCCTTAGTCACCTGAGCACCTGAGGGGAAGCCCCCTGTCTCCCTGCCAGGCTCTACAACCCATATTTCCTGCCTCTAGCTACTCGGGAGAAAGTGGGAGAGAAGGGGTTGTGTGCACCTAAGTCAAATCTACAGGCTGACAGAAGCTAGGACAAGCTAGGAATGAGGAAACCCAGGCTTTCTAGGGTCAAGGAGTCACCCAGCTGCACGTTTCAGTCTGGGGTGAGAGTGGGGCTGTTTGGGAGGCTTAACCACTACACTGAACAAAAGGTGAGGAAAAAATGATATTTACTTACCAAACCAAGCCTGTTGTTCTCCCTGGACTTCTATAGCCAATCCAAAGTCTGCCAGTTTTACTGCCGCTCCCTTGGATTTGCTAGCTAGAAGTAAGTTCTCAGGCTTTATTCAGAGAGAGAAAAAAAAATTGAGATGAAAAGATAAGTAAACACATTTTAGACAGGTTTTCACTTTTTTTTTTTTTTTTTTTAGTTACAGTAGTCTGGAAAAGAACAAATACTTAGTGGAGTGAAAAAGAGAAGAAACCCATGAGTTTTCTCCATGAAATTGCAAAAACTGCACTCCCCCTTCCTATCTGGAAAGAACCACCAGGCCTTCATAAGCCCATGCCAGCAAGACTAAGGACAGCGTGCAGAGAAGGAGGATGGCCAGAATGGGCATAAGGAGCTGTGACACCCGCTGGTGTGACAGGATGGGTCAGAGATTCCCAAGAGCTCACTGCTGGAAAAACGAGGCAGGAAACTCCCAAAAGACAGGGATTCATTGATGACTAGGCTAGCCCATGCAGTTTGCAGGATCAAGCACCTACAACTGTCAAACACAAATGTTTTGCATGATATCCCTACAATAACAGCCCTGTGATCGTATCTGTATTTAGAGGGCAGGTGTATTTACATTGCAAATCTTTCAGCAAAACCAGCACACCCACGTTTGTGCCTGCAGAGAGCCTTCACAAATAACAAGTGAAAGTTAGTGAAAGTTCCCACCTGGCTGTTTTTTTAGAGGGTATGTTGGTCACATCTGAAATGAAGTGCTACAGTACACTCGCACAATTAAAGGTAAAGGATTTGAACATAACAATTGTGTTCATTCTACTGATCATAATGAATCCTTTTAACTCCAGTTAGCAAATACATCAAATGTAAGTTGCCCAAAGACAACTTTATTGTATGAATATTTGCTTCAAAAATACAACTAAAAAAGTATTGTAGAAATGAACAGATTATTTCAGAGAACTGTGACCCTCATAGCATTTTCCTGACATGTCTTTCTTTCCAATCCCCATGACTTTTAAAAAAGGTTTTGTTCTACATTTACAGAATGACAAAACCCCACTTTCACGGGTATTGCTGTGACTCCTCAGAAACAATTTCTGCAGTGGTCTGTGACAAGGGACTTCACTACATCCGGGCTGGTGCTGGGGCCCCAATAGTGCAAACTTTTCAAGGCGTATTCCATGTTCAACCCAGCAGCAATCGTATCACTTCCAAGGGACTATGCAATTGCAGTTAATCCCATGCAGGTACTGAGGCTGGAAACAATTAAGATCATAAACCTCTTTCAGCAAAGGCTATCTTTAATACATGTCAGGTACCCAGCAAAATATGCTTGAGCCTAATTAAGACCTCAGCCACAGTGATACTTCTATTAATTAACAACACAACGGGCCCTGACAAACTCTTTATCCTGAAGGTGGTTTGGTTTTTCCCCCTCTCATCAAACTATGAAGGAACATTTTTTCAGCAATTTACCAACGCTGTTCTCTCACTCACCCCTTTGTCACTCTGTCGTAGATTAGACAATTTTAAAAAACTTTCATCAATAGTTACTTGATGAATCTTCTATTTCCACAGTTTTAAAAATCGAGATGAAGGGCACTTGGAAAAAAATATCATCTTTATATTCCCTTCAATTGCCAGTAACCACCTCAACTACATTATATGAAATACTGAGTGCACAGCCAAGGACTGTTCTCCAGGTTCATCAACATTGATTTAAGCAATGTCACACTCCTTGCCATTTAACAACATTAATTTCAACACACAGTCACATAGTTCTGCAAGGTTTCCTGTCAGAGTGAGAGAAGTTCACAGTAATTAATTCCTGGAATGCTGTTCTTGTATAAACCTCTTAAAGCAATGGATGATCCTACTTGGTTGTGACCTTCAGGCAAGCCAAAAGCAGTGACAAGCCTCATCCTTTTGGATGAGATACAAGCACTACCCCCACTGACCACATACTGCTTTCCCAAAAAGTGACTGTGCTCAAAACACTGGTTTTGTGTTTTCTGCTGCTGGTTCGGTTTTTTGCTGGTTTTTTTTTTTTTTTTTTTTAGTTTCTGTTTTCCTCTTGGGATTGTTTTTTTATTCCATTACATGCCTTTGCTCTGCAGAAGTACCATGTTCACAGGTGAGTATGCTCCACCAGAATTCCTGATTTATTCCCATGCCAAAGACAAGAGCCTTTTGGGCCATGCCATGTGGGACTGTGTGCTTAACCAACATGCAGCAGCCATTTGAGGCTGGCCAGCGGCACGTGGGTAATTACCATGCATTAACTGGGAATGAGTGCAATTACTTGGGAAACATTAACAGTGCTGCACAAGAGCTGTTCCCTGGATTCAGTGGAGTCACCTTGTGCTCCCTGGCGATGGGTGGCAGCCAAGCATGCACAATGGCACTGTTAACTGCTAAAATTACTTACAAATAAATTAACGTGATTTATGCCATAATTTTCCAAAGGTCTTTAATCCTTAAGATACACCAAGTACTTAAGCCTCTGTGTAGTTTTTCCTTGAATAGACCTAGAGCAGCCGCTCTTTGGCGGAAGGTAAGAGGGTCATAACCACAAAATAACACAAGTTTCACAAAAGCAGGGACGCTGCTGCCTGACAAGAACTGGAACTCCTACCTGGAAGTGCACTTTTACTAGCTGGGAAAGCCAGGCTGCCGCTAATAGGTTACTTTATTTCTGGGTCTAGGATCCACCACCATTCTGACTTAAGCCAGTGATTACAAACAGAGCAGCAACAAGCACTTCTGCAGGTCGTAAGAGGCTGCAAAAGCTCCTGCCTGTTTGCTACTAAATCAGCCTAGAGGGAAAGTTAAATAAAACCAGATCATCCAAAATTGCCCCACCCCCAAGCATGCCATCGTGTTGTGGACTGAGTTATCAGAAAAAAATACATGAAGTTTTGCAATTTAAGGATCCATGCCAGCCCATAACCACCTTCCACATCTTGCTGTTCTGCTCCTGGCATCTTCTTTTCAGCACATGGTGTTCTGCTCAGATTTCACCACAGTCTTTCAATTAATTCTTTGGGTTTTTTGGCTTTTGCCACAAAGTTGTAACTGAAAAAGGATGGTTTTCTGCTTCCTCAAGTTTTCACTTTCACAAATGAAACTGGGCACTACAGCTTGGCAGAAACACTTTTTCTCACACTGCTTTTTTCAATTCATCCTGGATTTGCCAGAATAAGAAATCCACACATGGTCTGGAGCAGGCAACAGCTGGATTTAATGCATTCCCAAAGAAAAAGCTGTTTTGTGAAAGTATGAAAAGTAATAGAAAGTATCCCTTATTCCATCAGCTGGCATGGCTACAATCTTGGTTTTTTTTTTAATATTCCTTTTGATGCTAGAAGCATAGGATTGCATATACGGTGTGGACAGGAATCGCTGGAGCAACTGGACAAATCTGACATCCTTCCATTTAAACTCATTCCATGTTATCCAGCTGCCACATGCAAGATTTACAGATTGGACAGAGATTTGTCAGTCTCCTGTTGTACAACTGTGACACAGGAAAATCCCAAAGTGCAAAATGGGTAGAAAATTTGGGGTCTAGATCTTTGAAACTCATCCTGCTCTCAGAACAGTTTGTTTGGGAGTGAAGGTTGGCAAAAAAGGCGACAGCATTCTGATTCCAACGTTATTACTCATGATAACCACCAGAAACTCTCATCCTAGGAGGAAATTTCTGCTCCCCAGAACCCATTCAGAAAGAAAAACTAAAGCCCAAGAAGCTGTGCCACAAGGGATTAGCATGTTTTGCTGCCTTAGCCCACACACCATTTTTTCTCTGCCTCACAAAGGATCTGATAGTTCAGACTTCCATTTGATTTCAAGATAAACCCTCTTTGTTTCCTTGAGGATCGTGAAGCCCAAATGCCCAAATGAAGTCCTCTCCCTCACCCAAAAGGTAAGCTTACTATAAGCTCTGGGACAGCCTTCTCTCTTGGAGCCTCACAGCAAAAGAAAATGATCTTGACTTGCTTCTTTCCTTGCTAATGTATTTTAAGTGCAGAGAGCATGCTTGCAGCAGATGCCTCTAGCCATCTGGAGATACACACAGTTAAGAAAGAGGGAATGCTCTCTCAGCACAGAGTTTTCTTTAGAAAGGTTTCTATCCCAACACTAAAGCTCATCTGGAAGGAACTGGACTCCTCAGTTGAGTGCAGTGAGAACACTGTAGAAATTCCTGCTTTTTAAAGATGTTTTGTAGCCCAGCCATCACATGGTGGAGAGAGGTCCCTGTGCCAGCGATCCCAGAGCAGCTGACCTTCTGTCACTAAAATGCATGGCATGCAAAGGCTACTGTGCTTCCCAGAAGCACTCCAAATTCTGCTGATGAGAGATGGGAAGTTGCCCTCATGCCCTGCCCCAAAAGCTCTGGATGACATAGACGAAGATCATGTATTGAACGAACACACACAGTGCTTGAAAAGCACCTCCTGTTCTCCCTGTACTGCCCAGTGCTGGACAGCCAGGTACTGGCCAGTCTCGAGCAGATTTCCTCTGGGGAGCACGAGCTTGCTCTTGCATGTCGATGAAGCCAAGTGAAAATAAATGAACCAAGGGGAAAAACACCAAGAGGGAAGCGTTTACATCTCGGCTGCTGGCGGCCCTGCAGGGCAGGGATGCTGCTCCGGCGGGAGGGCGGCGGGGCAGCAGCACTCACCTTGAGGTCGCGATGGACCACGCCCATCTGATGGCAGTGCAGCACGGCCTCCAGGATCTGCTGAATGCAATGACTGCATGCAAACACCATGGGCGCCCGTTAGTTCCAGCACCAGGCGACGGGGCGGCGGCCGAGGGCGAGGCCGGGCGTGGCTGTGCTCCCGCCCCGGCCTGCCCTGCCCCACGCCGCCCCGCTCGGGGCGCGACGGCCTCAGGCTCCGCGGGGCCGCCCTCACAGACACGCGGCGGGGCGGCTGCCTTGGCTTTGGTTGGCATTCAACGCCAATTTCTTTTGCAAAGATAATTTTTAAAAGGAAGGAAATTTGCCACTAATTCAAGGTCGGATGAAATATTTGGCATCCTCTGTGCTTTCTCCTCCTTCCTTACTCAGAGCCTTCACAAAGGCATTAAGGAATTGTAGAGATGGTTAGAAATGGAAGCGGCCATGGAGGCAGCTCCCAAGCCCTCTCCAAGGCAGGTGCTCCAGGTCAATAATTAGCTCCCAGTCGCCCAATTTAGCCGGCAATTAGCGGCACTTGCCTGAGGGCCCGTCCCAGCCGAGCGCAGCAGCGTGCGGCCGCTCGTTCTGCTCCTGCCCCCCGGGCCTCAGCACAGCAGTGGCGGTCACATCTGCAAGCTGACATACATCACAGCCAGGGGTGGCCTCCCTGTGCCCGCACAGCCACACAGGACAGCCCCGGCACGGCAGCGGCACCTGGCACAGCCTGGGCAAAATCCAGCACCTTGGCACGAGACGGTTTGCTGGGCAACCATTCCCCCTTTTGCCATGATGTATATTAGGCCTGTAGACTTGCAAACTGCAAAGAGGCGTCATGCATTATTGGTTGGACTGGTTGTTGGGAGGGTGAGGAGGATAGGCAAGGGAACATCGCAGACATCCCACCCTCTGCCCCTACCCAGCGGAAAGAAAACCCCAAAATTCTTATATCCAATTGATGGGCACCAGATACTGACCTTCAGGTCTCTGTGAACTATGCCATTTAGATGACAATGATTAACACTTTCTAGAATCTGCTGTATACAATGACTGCAAAGATACAAGGGCAGAATGGAAGGGAGAACATTTTAAAGGCACATAATCACATTAAATACAAAATAAAATAAAACTTAAAAGCAAAAGGTAAAGAAAAAAAAAACAATTTTACACCTCTTGACAAGTCTTGATTGCACTTTGAACTGGAACAACAACATTGTTGAATACAGAGATATTTCCAGCTCCAACACATCCAAAAAACAAAGCAAAATAAAAAACCAAAACCTAACAAAAAGAGACATTTAACATGGAACATATGACACCTATGAGACAGAATCATCAGACTGTATTTTCATTCAGCAGTATGGAAGCTTTTTCCAGTTTCCAAAAACTGCTATAGGAAAAATAAAGTGGAGGCAGCAAAACAATTACTGGCATGTTTTGGTTTTCTTAATTTTTTGTGGTGAAGTTAACATTATAACAAGTGCTGAAACAAGAAAATGCTCAGAAATGACACGACATACAGAAAACAAATGAAACAAAAAGTCAAAAGCTAAGGAAAAGCAAAACATTTTTCATTTTGAATCAAATGGTTTCTTTAAAACGATTAGTAGAATAAAGCCAAGTCATTCAAAAAGGTGGCATGCATTTTCATTTAAAATAGTGTCCAGCTCTAGTTTAGTTAGGAGTCACTTGGGAAGTGAAAAGCCACATTAAAAATTTAGCCAAATGTTTTCGTTTGGTGCTTCCAGTAACTGAACTAGCACCTATTTTTCCATGCCCAGGTTTGCAAGTTTTGGCCAGTCTATGATGCCAAAAAGCAAAACTAAAATATTCATCTTTTAGAGCACTGGAACTTTTTCAGATGTTTTTTTTGGAACTACAAGACCGTACAATTTTTTTTTTTAATCAAATCTTTGTGGCACGAGTGAGTAACGATAAGTAATACAGAGTAGTCGAGATGCTGCTCATCCAAAAGGTTTTGACCATGGAACTCAGAAGGAAGTTCAGAAGGTCATAAATCAGTAACTGGAGCCCAAGCCTGAAAACCCTTTCTTAGGCAAGTAGTTCTCAACTCACTGCACTGAGTACAGACTACTGGCGTGAGCAAGGGCTTGCAGGAGCAGACCAGTGTGACAGTCTTGGGAGAGGCATCCACAGAGAACAGGAACTATTTCTAGAGGGATACACACGTACACACTCTAGATATATATTTTATATATATATATATATGAATATATATATAAAAATATACAAAATACAGAGATGCATCATAACTAGGTATTTCACTTATTTGGTCAAATTTTTACTGACTATTTAAAATGTGTATATATATATATTCTATATATATATACACACACGTATTTATGCACAGCCCCTTCCAATATGTCATAATTCCAGAACAGAAAAATTCATCACTGCAATTTTCCCTTATAATTCCCAACTGACTTAAAAACACACAAGGACACCATATACTGGCCTTTGGCATCAATATCAGAAATTTGCTTCAATCACAGTAGGAAAAAATGACCTGAACACTTTTTAAACATAGCTCCTCTTCTTCTACCCCACCTAAATCCCTAATGCTGTTTTTTTTTTTTCTAGAGGGTGTTTTGCTATGTGTTTTTCTATATTTAAATGTCTAAAGTAATGATACTTTACCTAAATTTCTACCCTTCCTACAGATGCAGTAAGAGCAAAAACAGTGGAAGCTTTCTAATACTCAAAGTAACTTCTTGTCTGTTCATTATTATCCTACCACTGTTGTAAGGAACACTTAATTTTTTCCAGTCGTCTCTCAATTAATTCCAAATATAAAGGCATAATTTAAAGTTACATGTACTAAATACGTATCATTGGGGGGGTGTGTTTCTAAACACACAAAAACATGAGGCTTCTTTAAATTTACTTTGAGATCAATTTCTGTGAAGAGTGTAGTGGTAGAACATACTTCTTTAAGGCAATTGACCACAATGTTTAAGATTCTTAATTTTATGAGAATATTTAAGATTTATTATTGTATGAGGACAAACATAAGATAAGTGGTCCTGATACTTTATGCAAGAAAAATGATGATAATTGTCAACTTATTCTTCAAGTTTTTCAACAAGCACTTGCAGAAAATTGCCAGAGATTTCATATTTGAGCTCAGACTATGAGATGCACAGTGCAATTGCTTATTGCTGAAACACAACAAAAATTTTTAAATAGGAAAAGGAAATTAGCACTTCTGGACCAAGAACAAAAATCATATTTAATGCAAAATTCTTTTAAGACCAATGTATGCTTCAAACTTTGATCAGCAAATGTGAGAATCCATGGAGGAGATACTGGAACAGTTATGTCCAGTTTGCAGAGGAAAAAATGGGTAACATTTTAACAAACTGAGATCCATTTTCAGCTTTTTCAGATCTGCAGACACCAAGACTTCCCGTGAGTTCTCCACCACACAGTCGTGAGCTCAAACTGCCAAACTGTGCCATTCCAAGTCTAGGAGAACTCCTGGAGAAATCCTAGAGTCTCACAGACTGAGCTAAGGAAACTGATGCCAAACACCAGGATATATTTAAGTAACTACCCTAGAATTATTAAAGGCAACATTAGAAAAACAAATTACTTACCTGGCATCTGCTTCACTATAATATTCTCTTGCAACTATATCTTCAAACAATTCACCTCCAGTGACTCTGTTACAAAAAGCAAGATGGGGAAAAGGAGATTTCAGAAGTGAAAATGTGCATCTTAAATTAACTTGACAGGGAGAAGTCAGAGAGGAGTAAGTGAAGTATTTGTACAGAAATGCAAGAGGTTTTGCAGCAAGGTGCCGGAACTAAAGTGGAAGGTTTGTCCATCCAAATCATTACATAAATAAAATGGATATGGTGGAAGTGCAATCATAAAAAGAAAATAAAAACCAAGGGCAGCAGCATATTGGGCAAGATGCCAGACATCAGGTATGGATGTCAAAAGGAAGGAGTAAAACTACAAGGATAAAGGGAACTGAGCAGCAAGGAAAATTGTGGATGAAGTTCAGAACAGTTCAGGATAATTTGAAAACTGCAAAGGTAAGAAATGCTAAAATGCAACAATGCTAAAAAAGGAAAAGAGCCTTTCAGTGTAGGTCAAATCACAACAGAGGTGTACCCAGGTGCCAGAGGGGCTGGCTTTTTGTGCTTTGGCCAGGAAGAGCATTACTGAGTTGGAAAGGAAGTATCAGTAGAAGCAGGGTACCTTAAACAGTTTAACAGCAGATTTTTCCTAAAAAATTTTCATTTATCTTTGTGGAGAGAGTAGGAATAGCTTAGTTAAAGTACCACTTAAAATAATTTAAGTACAAGGGAAGACCTGTATGAACCTTGGGCCAGTGACAGAAGTGGCTGTGCATCATTGCATACCCAGGAACTCATTGGACCACCAGTGGCTTAATGGTAGAAAGTGGTTAAAAAGAAATAAAACTGTTTTTATATCCCAAAGATCACAGTCCAGAATGAGCCCTGAGCAGGATGCTGCCACAATCTTGGATTGCATCTGAAATATGGTGACAGCAATGTCCTCAAGCGCAGCAGTAAAATCCCGCCTCATATTGTACCAGTTCTGGTCACTCACGCTCAGAAAAGGGAACTGGAAGAGCAGCATGAACAGAAGAATTGCTACCAGGCTACCCAGTCACTCACTCATCACATCTCCTCAGAGAAGCAAACCCAGTTTAGCTTGGCAAAACAAAGGTTAAGAGGGATGAAAATAAATACTGAAGAGAAGCTTAAGTCTGACTCTCCCTAGAGGAGAGTTGTAAGAGATAATATTGGTGCAATAATACATAAGCATACAATACCTATGAGTGAATATAAGGTTAAAATCAGGAGAAGAGTTCTAGCAATCTTTGTAAGATAAAGATTAATGAGCTTTTAAATAATATCATAAAGCTTGTCTGCCTGTGTCACAAGAGTAGACTCAGCACAGAAAGACCCCTCCTGTAACATTTCTCTTCTATGGCACAGGCTGACAGACTTGCACAGCTAAATGCAATTCTTCACATATACAGGTGCTTACATAAATAATTCCTAGACGAGAATGAGAGATCAATGTTTGTATTTCATTACTGGTTACAAATGCAGATATTAGCACATTATATTCCCAGTGAATTCCCAAACATAAAAGCTTGAATGGGCAACAAATTTACTTAAAGATTGAGATGCTTAAAAATCTATACTACAGTGAACACAATTACTATTGAATATAGTTAAGTTTATTAGGATTAAAAAAATAAAGGTGATAATACTTGGAATGTTCAGAACTTGCAAACTGCTGTACTAACACTTCGTTGAGGATCCCAGTTTTCAGTCACATTAGATGATGACAGACATGCCCTGCTCAACCAGCAGCACTGCTCCTTTCTGTGAGACGGCCAGTTCAAGAACTTCATTTTCATGATTTCATTTATATTTGGGTCACACCATCCTTTTTCTGGGTTTACACTGACTGACTCTCAACATAGAGACTTTCAGGTAACAGAATGCTATTTTGTACAAAAGTCTGCAGCAAAATCTGGAGGACGTAAAGTAGCTTGTTGCCTAATTTGTATTCTCTTTCTTTTTGTCTTCTACCTTGCAGAGACTGGCTTTGGTTGCTGTAGCACAAAATGTTTGATTGATGCATAGTTTGACAATCTTTCATAACTCCTTTTTGCATATATATTTGTCTGCCACAGTTCTGGTAAAGAGGAATAATTCTCACTCTGCAATGAATGAAAAAACAAAGCATCCTTTGATCTTACTCTTTCCTAAAACACTTATATTTGATCCAAGCCAAAGAAAGAAAACAGGAAGCTTTAGTCATCAAAGTGCCTTTCAGTGGAAGAGAATACCAAATTGATGTTTGTTCTTCTGCAGCACAGAGGGAAGAAGGGGATATGAAATCCTACTTGCTGACACTAAACATTTGCTTGGTATGCACAACCATTGTTAAATGAGGAAAAGATGAAAGCAGGTGAATTTCACTGACAACCAAACAAGCAGTCAGTGATTCCCAAGCTCTGTCACTCTGGAGGATACCTTAGGAACAGCACTCCCAAGACAGCTGAATGGCCACAATGAAGGAAGGCAGCACAGCGCAGGGCATGAGGAGAGGCCAGAACCCACCTGCACGTTGTGGGCAAACCATGCCAGCCGTGCCCTTGGCCTTGGCTCACTCAGTGTCCCTGAGCAAGGCGCCCCTGCAGCAATAAAGGCCATGGGCATCACAGTGTAGGACAGCCTGCAGGTCCCAGGAAGCCACTCACAAATGACTTTGGTCCTTCACTACAAAGCTACATGAACAAGTGCCAAGGTACTGTCTGTCTCCCCGCAGGATGCAAACAGGAATGGACCTCAATGCCTGACACAGATATTTCTCAATGCCTTTCTTCCCACAGATGGGAAGTTGTATTTCATGACAGGCCATTCATTATATAAGCTCTAGTAACTTTCAGTAACCTAAAAGCCACAGGTTCTTACAAATTGCTATGGTTCTTTCGTGATTTTTCAGAAAAGCATACTAAAGTGGCAACAAGTAAAGCACATGGGTTTGTTGACACAGAATAGTGACAAGCAGCATCAAGGCCCTCTGCACCACTTTCAGAAAAACTGCTGGTTTATGTTTACAAATATAAGAGAATAAATAAAAGGAACACACAAATTAGCACAGACAGCTAAACCAGCCTCTCCTGATGATCACACTGGTGTGGTTTCTGCCCAGCTTACATTTGTTTCAATTGCCTTTACAATGGAGCTGGGAGGAGGCATCTTACAGTGGCCATAGAATTTTTACATTTATCTGTAGCCTTTCTACTTCTGAAAGAGGATCAGGCACTTACCTGAGGTAAACACTGCTTTGCAAATTAAGCTGGTTTTTTGTATTTTCTGTTTATTCTACACAGTATGGTCCCTGCACTTAGAATCTAAAAGCAAGGCCAGGATTCTTAATGTACCAATTGTTGCATCTCATCAAGCGCATTAAAATGGGAGACACTGAAAATAGAGAATCTCATTGACTTGCACAAGAGAGTCTTCAAGTGCTACAGCTGTTTCCATTCAGATACAGCAATTAATACTGACAGAATTGATTGGATTTGAACTCATCTAACATCATTAACACTGAAGACAGTCTAATTCGTGCTTAGCAACTGAAATGGTCCAACAGACGCAAATCCTGACTGCAGCTGCCTTAACCAATAGGGATGGGGAGCAAAAACTTCATGAAGTCCATTATTAAATTCATGAAGTTCATTGTTCAATACCCATTTTCCACATGGACTTCCAGAGACTCCCACCTTCCCATTTGACACCAGAACTGTTCACCCAAATGCACGTTTGTAACAGAGTACATTAACCACTTTCTTTCTCTGAGTAAAAGCATAGCTATGCCTGAGGTACACAAGTGAAGCAACAGGCTGCAGACATCTCTATGGCATTTAATCCAAAGAGATTATTAGAAATTCAAAATAGAAAGTAACAATGATTATTTTTTTCTATCCACAGAAAGGGCAGTCTTCCCCTTCACTTTCTTACGTGGGATGCAGTGTGAAAGAAATTTCTGAAGAAACAGTCGTACCAAATCCCACACAGTCTGAAGGAAATCATTAAGAAAATGACATGATGGCATGTGTGGGTGGAGTGACAGTGTTACACCACAGTCAGGCTCCTGCTGAATAAAAACTAAATAAAGAAAAGCAGGTTCTTGGCCTTGGTGTTCAAGAAGTGCATATGGTACCTTTTTATCGTGGCAGCTCTTTTATGTACTTGTCAACAGGGCAGTAACCACATGTTTGTAACTGCAATAAAAGGTGAAGTTTCACTAATAATAATATTAGTGAGCATTAAAGCAATGATTTCTTAATCTGAATGTGAGAACTTAACTGTGAACAGGCATTCTCAGTAATTTGGCAAAAGTTCCTCAAGAATGCAACCTGTTGCTTCTCCAAAGACAACGATCAGTCAGCAAAGTCATTGCCTCTACCATTCAGACATTTTCTTTTTTGCAAAAGAAATAACTTTTACAAAGCCTTCAAACCACATATTCAAAACATAAAAGCTTTATATAAATGTTTGAGGCTGTTGTTTGTCCTGAATGGGACTGTCAGGGAACGGAGGAAGTTCCAGCCAATGCAGACCACTTCCTGTGGAATCTAGTTTTTGGCCAAGGCAGTATCTTTGGGTTAGGCATTAATGTTTTATTGCAGAACACAAGCTTCTATTTGCTCCTTTACTATCAAGATCTAGATACCGTTATCTACAACTCTGAAGTTGTTCAAATGTTCTAGTTCACATCACAATCATAACCCCCTGAGATAAGTCTGGCTTTATATATTAAATTTAAGGCAGACATGGACTAACTACAATTATAGTAGGCCCTAGTTTCTCACAGTACAGCAGTACAACAAGAAAAAAATAAATAGCCACTGGTTTTTAAAAGGGATATTGTCCCTAGAACTAAGAATTCTGCACGCACTTCTTAGAAATGTTCCGGATTAAGAAGCTTTTTCCAATTCCACACAGAAAGATTTCCTTTGTAGCCCTTAAGGAAAAAAAAAACCAAGACAAACCCCAGTGCATGTCAGAGAACAAATATGTGTGTTGTGCCCTGGAGCCATTTCCAAGCCAACAGTCACTGCACTTACCTGGGATAGACACAAATCACATACAAGCTTCTGTGGGGCCCAGTTAGGATTTGAGTCCTGAATGCCTTCACTGCAGACAGACTATTTAATATTTGTGTATTTCTAGTCTGAAATCTAGTGTTTAAGGAAACAGATTCCCTTAAAAAAAGTTAAGTCAGAAGGTAAACCAGAACATAACCTGAACATGAAAGCACACAGTTGCTTGTGGGAGATCCAGGTTCTAAGTTAGCCATTCTGAATGGAAATACTTCAGTTTGTGTGCTTGGAAATGAGCTATTTTACATTTCTGGGGAAATAATGTATTCTCATTCTAACCAGCAAAACCACGGGGGGCCTAAGAAAGCCCTTCAGGTAGGTGGGTGGGTGTGTTGTCTGTTAAACTATAAACTGCCCTGGAAAACTTTAAAGAGATAATTTTACTTAAGTAACTCAGTTTTGCAATACGATGCCTAACATTCAGGTTTGTCCATGTCCAAAACCATAAGCAGTAAATTTTCAAGTGAGTGGAAAAGTTTGCCCATCCCAGGGAAGAATGAGGAAATCAGTTTCTCTTTTTAAGTTAAGAGCCTGAGACACACAGTTCATGCTGTCACCATCCCTGCTTCCACTGAACAGCCTTATCTGGAAAAACAAGCTCCATATAGGCACAGTCACTACCTGAACAACTCGTGGGATCTTAATTCCTGAAACAAAATAGGACGTCAGTAGGAAACTTCCTTTCTAAATGCTGGGAACTTCACATTCTGAGTGGTGTCAAAATGAAACATTATGGAGCAGTAAGGTATCAATTGGGAGTAAAATACTAAAAGAATCCTTCCCTCTCTAAACGCAGGCTTACCTTTTTAATGCATCAGTGGAGATTTTCTGCAGAGAAAGTCGTGTTCCACATGTGTTTTTTAATCTTTCCTTTAGACAACTGGCTTGCAGCAAATATTTCTTTCTGAGTCTATCTTTGCTTAGTTTTGGCAGGTATCACACAACTTTTACTTACATACCTACACTTTATATTAAAATCCACTTCACCAGTGGATTTTTAATAGTTCTTAATACGGAATCCTTACAGTGCCACTTACAAATGAGTTCTTGCACATGCAAATGACCAAACACGTTCCTGTCCTTCCAGCTGTTCCCATACACTGGTCCAGCTCATCGCACCACAACCATGCATTTATCTCGTGAGCTTGCACTTGCATCTCCAAGTCTGAACAGCACATCCCCAACATGCTAAACATATGCAAAACAAATACTTACAAGTCAAAGACTAAGTAATGGAATCCTTCTTCTGATATGCTGTCATGGAGCCGCACTATGGAAAGGGGGAAGAAAACAAACACCAGTCACCTTTTTCATGTCTTTGATGGCTGTTGTCGGTCTCAGGGAGAAGGGGGTGGTTATAATTCTACTGCAGAGCTGCTATTGCATCTCTGTGTGTTCTGAGCTCTGGGGTTTGGGGCTTTGTTTTAAATTCCCTACCCTCAGAATTTGCCTTTTCCATAACTCTTATTTTCCTAATAAGCATACAACTTTTTTTTTTTTTCATACAACTTTTTTCTCAGCAGTATTACATTTTAGAAGTTGTAAATAAAGCAAGATGAGGAAAATTCCCCTACAATTAGTCACAAATTTCAGCAGAGTAACAACCTTCCAGGGCTTGTTAACAATTTCTCACACATACTGTGAAGAGTTGCAAAGACATACATCTCCTGGCCAGCATAAAGCATCCTATTTAAGCCCCCATGCCATGTTTACATACCCCTTTGTGCCCAGATCTAATGTTTTCCCTGAAAATGTGCTAGTCAGCTGCACAATCTTCCCTTTGAATTTTAAGAATTCACACCACATCGTGGTACAACTACGAATTAAGTCCTGCGGTTTTCCTTAAATGAAAATAATTATCCTAAATTATTACTTTAAATGAAATTGCAATTTCCAAAGGTAATACAGGAAGCTTTGTCAGTAGTTTGATCCAAATAATTTCACTTATAGAAGCAAATGAAAAAATCAGGGTACCCTAAAAGTGATCTGTGTTCAAAGTTGAGCTGATGAAGAAAAGTGTAAAAGAAAAGAATTTTCAGATCTCCCCAGATGGTAACTTTATGTATTAATCATTTTTTATACATGACAAATAAACATGACTTTTCAACTTAATAATATTTAGCCCAGAGAAACATCTTGTGTTTACACAATACTGAAGAGAAAACCAGCTCTTGGCTGACTCAGTGTGCAGAGCTCATGATGATTCAGAAGAGCCAAGTAGGTCTAAATCAGAGTTTGTGGTTTTGGCTGGTTCTGTATTCCAGATCAGTCCATGTCTTTATGATGGGCCAGCCAACACCTCCCCCAGCCTCCCAAAAAAACCCCAAACATCCCCAAATCAACTTTTTGTCTGGTTGCATTCTTTGAGCTGAGATTCCAATACCCCCAAAGTCTAAAGTTTAAAGCAAACCAAATGTGAGATGAGAGACGTACCAGCTTAGAAGAGTATCCTCACATTTCCAGCTGAGGACAGAGACCCCTAAAACGTCTGGCTGTTGGGCACATTTCTTTGTACTGCAGCATCAAAGATACTACTCATGAAATAGGACTTAGTACAGACCCTTGGGTATGTTACAGATGAAACACAGCCCTAAACCTGTAAAACTGGGAGTGCTGCTGGTCTGCCTTGCATATACATCTACAAAAAACAAGTTAAAAACTCTTTAATACATAGCAAACGATACCTTTTGATAGAAAGGTCCTGTTCATGAAATAGGCTAGTAAGAACTCAAAGTGTAGCTTTCTATGAGCACTTTCTCAGTTCAGAGCAGCATTCTCCTGTCATATCCCTGTAACCAAGCAGGCCAGGATGGGAAGGGGCTTCTGGAGCTTCGGTGCCTGCCTGAAGCAGGAGGTGCTCTTGCTTTGTCACTTCCTTCTCTAAACAGGACTTGGTTCCAAGTGCCTGCAGAAGCACGGACCTGTCCCGTCGGACTAGAGAGAGGCTGTTATTTGAAATGATGGACGATGTTTTGCTCAGCCTGGGGAGCCTAATTCCTTGCTAGCCAAACTCGAGTCTGACACGTCTTCAAGGATATCTTCTTCAAGAATCACATTCTTTCTTTTTCTTTCCTCCCAAATGCCTGAATCACAGAAGTAAGATGGAACAAATCCTTCTCTGAATCAGGATCATATGCCCCTGATTGTTTCTGAAAAGGAAAACAGGCTAAGGCAGCCAGGGAAGATGAGAGCTGCCTTTGGCAAGTGCTTATGTTGGTGTCTTTGGTCAATCCAGGCACATGGTTATGCCTCTGAAGTGAAAATGCCAAATAAGCAAGGGCAGAGGAGAAGAATCTCTGGTGCAGACAAGCCTGAGTGCAGAGCAAAGGGTGCACGATGGCACAAAAGCTAATCCAGCATGGCCCAGACATTCTGCCTGCACTCAGCCTGCCATGGGAAAGACAAGGAATGCTGGGATGACAATTTGAGAAGATACTCAGTTAAGTTTTAGAGGAGACACACTACAAGAAGTACTTGTGCAGTCACTGCAGGCAGATACAGTTCTTCACACACACCTACCAGGCAGGACTCAGGCATGACAAACCTAAAGGCAGCAATTACAAAGATTATTCATCCAGTATAAGAACTCCCATCAGAAGCTCACACTGCCATTCCTATTTCTCCAGAGTCACAAAGCATTCAGGAGTAGTACCAGTTCCATTTATCTTTTCTGAAAGGATTTCAGTTAGACCAAATGATTATTAACTGCAGATATTTCATCAATGCTGTTATCAACAAACACACGAGAGGGCAGAAAGGAAACTGGGGTAACTCCATTTCCTCCTGCCTGCTGTAGCCCTGTGGTCACTCTCCCCCACTGGGTTCCAGAGAAGGTGCTTAATAACCTCAGACAACAAAGTTGTTGCTCCTAAGTAAAGCACTTGGAATGCCTGACAGGAATCCAGGGAGCTTACAGCTCTTCCTTTTGGAGAAATACTGTAAGCCTACAAAACATCAGTAATACCCCTGCTTTGGCTTCAGCACTGATTTTCATCTGAAATACTTTCCAATCATCACACTGGAAATATCCTTATAATAATTTTAGGGAGAACTCCTATTAGCTTGATTAGCTTCCTTTTAGCCATTAGTGTGGGCCAGCTCCAATGTGACTGAAAAGTAAAATGACCTCCTTTATGTGGCTTCTTGTACTGAACTGCACTATTTTGTGCCTATCCCACAGAAAACAGTTTGATATAATGGCCAAATAACTTCATTATCTCTTTTCTGAATTTCTGCCTTTAAAGAAAAAAAAAAAATCAAAATAATAGTATTCCACATACTTCCACTGAAAATCAATTTTTTCCAGGCAAGAAGTCAAGTCAAACAGTAGATAGAGAGAAATTCTCGATGATAAAGATATTTAACCACATCTAAGCCTATTGCCTAAAATACTTGTGTGAAACTGCTCAAGCGATCACTTCGCTCAATTGGTGTCCGAATTAGTTCATGTTACAAAGACAAATTACTGGAGAAGACTGAACTTCCCACCGCAGTTATGGTGCATGCTCAGCACAGCAGCTGCACAGACGTGCACCAAGGTGTCAAACTGCCAGAGTGATGCTCCTTGGGAAAGCTTTTTCCATGCAATCCCATTCATTGTGTTTATTAACAGAGCATGCAAAGGGATTAACAGTCAATGGCAAAGGCATTCATTTTTCCTTCAGTATTAAAGATTAAGATCTGTGGACCCCCAAAAGCACTGATCCTGTAACTCTGTGAAGTTTGATGTCTCAAATTAGTGCACTACTAGGAAGTTACAGGGCTCATTCATCCATAACAGAGGTTTAAAATGGGTTTGAAAGTCACAAAAGCTTATGTAATATTTGCTGAAATATGTAAATTACTTCTTCAAGTTTCTGCTTCCCTGCAATAGGGAAAAAGGTCCTTTCCCTCCATGTTCACTTCCTAAAGTGTATTAAGAGTATTCATGCAGATCTTACATAGACCACTCTTATTGAAACAAACAAACAAACAAACAAACAAGCAAACAAACAAACCCCAAACCAAAACCCCCATACCCTTTAAAAAATGAACTTAATTACTTAATGAAAGGAACTTCATGGAATAGCTTTATTTAACTTTGGGTGTTCTATGAATTGGTACCTGCCTGCCAGTAGGTATGGGATAAATTGCTGCATTTGAAAATAAAAAGGCAAAATAAAAATTGAAAAGAACCCTCAGTCACTGAAAAGCCATAACCTGATACGTTTTTACTCATATTGGATTTGATCCACTCAATCTTCTATTCAAACACCTGTCTATAAGCATTTTCTGCTGTGTCTCTGACAAAGAAAGGCCTGTGCTCAGCAGAACAGCTTGGCTGAGAAGTGGAAGATCTGCTGTGGCTTTAGCACTGTCAGAACCCACATCTTCCTGCAAAGTCACCCTTTGCCACTTTTCCTGTTCTACTGCATAAACCAAAGTGACAAGGGACAGAAAACAAAGCTACTGCTCCAACTTGACCAGCAACTCGTGTGGACACCAGTGCAGGAGCCATTGTATCCGTGCCAAGAAGTGAGACCACAGTCAACATTCATCCTACAGCTTTTAATCTAGATACCAAGGGAAATATGCTGGGATCCCAAGGTAAACACAATAAAACTGCATGAGGGAGCAGAACTGAGCATGCAAACTTTGTGACCCACTGCTCAGGAGTGCTGCTGTTGGCACTGATCTGCTCCCTTCAAACAAACCATCCTCGCTGCAGCATCATTCTTGGCACCTCAGTGCTCCCTCGTGTCCCTGCAGCCTCTTTGGAATGCCTGGTATAAATGGTATAAATAATCTCTGCTGAGCCACCAAACCCCTTAAATCAGTGGTGCATAAGAGTCACAGCTATAGCTCCCAGGCAGGGAACTTAGCACGAAAACGTAGTCTGTGCTCCCCTCCCTGCTCCTTACACTCAGATTTCCTCTCAAACAACACTGTTCTGCTGAGACCATGGAAGCCTGAGGCCCTCTATAATAAAGCTCATCAGGTACAGTAGAGAGAACCTGGCAAATATTAATAAGAGCTGTTACCTAAGAATCTGAAATATTTAGAGGCTAATCTGGTAAGATTAGTACAGTAGCAATGCTCCAGGGCAGCTGATTTCTGAACAACATTAAACACGGAGTAATGCTTTGCATATCTAAGAAAATAATCCTCCCCCATGCTGTCAAACAACCAGCAGTAAAATGCAATACTTACAGTCATTAAAGGACTTTGTGCAAGTCAGCAGGGCTGTGTACACTATTAACAGGTCACCTGTACTCAGCAACTTCAAATCAAACCTATATAGCTCCCAAATTCATTCAAAAGGTAACTTTTTTATTACTGTGCAAATTCATAGCTTTTTAGGGCCAAAAACTTGAGAAGAAAATCCTATTCATCTGCATCTCAAAAACGGGTATAATAAAAAATCATGGGAAAAATAATGAGAGAATTTAATATTTGGAAATACTGCCTTTTCCCCCAAGGCTTTGCAACAGCAAGTGTCGAGTACTGTGGAAAAAACGCCGTATATTCCAAAACTATTCATTTGTGAGCAAAACCCTCCCCCATCAAGGCCCTAACACAATAAACATCTGTATTCTGATTAAATGCCAGTCTACTGCACGTGGAGAAGTCACTCTACCGAAGTGTTAACGTTGGCAAAAGATGCTTGCTACAGAGAAAATGAAAAATTACTTGTCAAAGTAGATAAAAGATCACATTTTGCAGCAAGACTGAGTGACTCCAGGTACTGATGTCAAAGCAGATGGCCTCAAATTACCAGCTCTTTTGTCATGGAGAGACTCTTGCTTCATTCCTGCTGGGTGAAGACTGACAGGCTTTAAAAATAAAATATCCCAAATAAAATTAACTAATTAAAAAAAGAACACAAACCCAAGAGGTATTCCAAATATATGATTCTGTGTTGGCAGTCTCCAGGGAGAGCAGTTGTGATAACTGACACTTATATTTTTATCCCACAGGCTTTAATTGCTTTTCAGCGCAGCATAACACAGGTGTGTGTGCATTTATGTGTGCACACGTGCCCAGAGCAGCTCTGTGGAATTATATCCTGTATCCATGAAGTTAAAAGGAACAGCTGGAGCTACACACCTTTAATTATTCATGTATGAAAACAGCAAAATTGTATGGAGCTGTTGCAAAAAAGAACAGGGGACTAAAAGGTACGCCTGTACCTTCATGTCTTCATTTAACATACAACCGTGCCATTTACTGGAAATCCTGTGTTTCAGGGTGAGCCAATTCCTCTTTGCAGCTGAAGGCCTCATTTTGTAGGTTTAACAAGATTTTTTACAAAGCAACAAAAAGCCTTACAAATGTCATCAGATTAAGCCTTATGAGGATAACTGCATGGATTAAAAGCAAGTCTGACACAAATTTTTGCTATGAGCAAACTGATGTCTCAGCTGCCAGTGTTGATGCTTTAAGCACTAACATTTTTTAACTATTTTAGCATTCATCAGAACATGTAAGAAGAGGAATAAAGATGCAAGAATTTCATGGAGTGTTAACTAACAAAAGGACAAGCTGTAGCACAGAGATGCTACATCAATTAAAATTAACAGGCTCAGGAAACCACACAGTGTACTTCAATGGAGGGAATGCAACTGCCCAATTATCAAAATTAGACCTTATCCCTTTTAATACATACAATGCTAAAAAACCCTAGGAACAGATGTATATAAATAATATGTAGGGCCTACACGTCTACAAAATTGGCTATTGGGGAACTGTAATCATTGGGTAGGACACAGCCTTCCTCCTTGGCTCTCCTCTCTTAAAATACATTAAAGACAGACATATAAGCAATTTATATAATGACCACTCAGAGAAGCATGTATGTTTATTTTTTAAATGCTCCCTTTTCATGAGGACCAAGCCCCAAGGTATTTAAAGGCATCAGCTTATGAAAACAAAGTCACTCTACTTTAAATATTTTAAACAAAAAGGAAAGCAGAAAATTGCAATCCTGTGGCATGACTCAAGAGGAAGCACAGAAAAGAAACCTCTCACACAGGAGCCAGGTATGCCCCAAGCAGCCTTAGACCATGTCTGCAAAGCAATTACCACTGTATTTAAGGCACCTTTATTTAGTAACAATTACCCCCAGAAAACCTAGGCCAAATCTTTAAGCCAGTAGCAGCAATAACTACAGCTAAATTCCCTAGAACTTTTCAGTCTTACCCTTTTGTTTTTCAGTTTTAAAAGCATTGCTGTATCAGAGTAAAGACCATCAAGTAAAACCAAAAGGTGGTAACTGTGCATTCCAGGTAGCCTAGTAAAATCCATTTGAAAACTGATTAGAACTGTGTAAAGAAATAAGAAAAAATAAAAAATTATCTTTACTGATGTTTGTCAGATATTGATTTTTTAAATAACTGAGTAATAATCCAATTCTTGTATGCAATTTGAATCCAGTGAACACTGCTATATAAATATCCTAGCAACAAAGATTTATAATTAATCTCAACTTTGACCATGGGAATAGTGGAAAAGTAGTATTTGTATACAGAGTCATTGCTTTTTAGCCTCTCACTGCTTTAGGTGGACAAGGGCTTTTAAAACAGGTCCTTCTGGTAACTGGAGGCACCAAAAGCATTCTGCCCTTCTCCCACAATTATCCTTCAGATCATTGTATTACTCCTACTTTGCAGCACAGTGGAAATGCAGCAGGGCTGAAGAACCAACTCTTAAGTCTGATGACTGCATTAAATGCCCTGTAAATTCCCATCTTCCTGACAGAAATTGCATGAAAATTTATCCAGATTCAATTAGTGAACCACCAATAAACATTTTCCATCAGCTCTTTCTGAAGGCTGATGGAGATGTGACATTGCTGCTCGCTTCTTCCCCTCAAGATGCACAGAATTTTTCGTTTTACTATTAACGCTAAAAAATAATTTTCAGTCTAAAAACTGAAAAGAATAAAATAAATCCAAACCCAAGCCCAGTACTGATTTAAAATACACACATTCATTTTTAAAAGGAAGTACTTTCAAATCTATGACTAAACAGGAATTTTCTGTCGTAAAGCATATATATTATGAAGAAAATAACTGAAACAGAAATTTTTCTAGAATATTTCTATTTAGAAGAGTGTCCTGGTCATTTAGATGGAATATGTTCAATAAATTATGGCACAGAAGATGTTTTTAACAGACTACCTTCATGAGGAATTTAAACAATGATCACGTAATGCCACAGAGCAAGCTGGCCATTTGCTATGTAATGGAATGCAATCCTTAGTTACTTAGGATTTCATTTCCCCCAGCTGTGATGCAAATGGCCACAGACAAAATTCCACTTGGCTGTTCCGAGGCACTTAACCACTCTAAGAACCTGACCAGAACAAAAAGCTTTAACAAATACACTCCTACAAATAAACACATGTAAACATTTGCAGAAGTCCTTTCCATATGGACTGCATCTGTTGGGAAGGACACACACACAATTCCAGTGTGACCCACTGTCTCCATACAAGTGTCTGCCCTGATTTCTGTGTAAAACAGCTCCCAAGGACCTGCAGGCCAAGGAGCCTGTAAAGAATCCGCGCCAGCAGCTTCCCAGGTAAGTAATAATCGTGCACACAGAGATGTGCTTTTATCACATTATTCATCCTAGACACAGAACTGCTCTGCAAAGAGGCACTGTAAAGTAAATAAGGGACACTACTTATCCCTGCAGAAACAAATCCCTGACACTCATGATCAAGGAATCCCATCACATTTCATTTCAGCTACAACAAAGAGCCCAAACCATATTTCCATGAGGCTAAACTTTCCATTTCCTACACTAGTTTCCAAACAAGAACATGCATTTGGAGATAAAACCAAACCAGCAAATTTCACTGCTAAAACATTACTGTGGTGGGGGACAGAAGACACAAGTGCACTGGAATTGCCTCATCCAACTCCCAGTGCCATCCCAGGGCCAACTGTGGAAAGTGAACCAGAGGGAAAAACCCTCTCTTGTAGGCTCTGCCCTTAAATATATGTTAGACACTGAATAAAATAGGCTGGATGTAGTTTTTCAACATATACATATCTACATGTCAAAATTATCGTTACTGTCATGCTGACCTCCTGAAAATACAGAAGTTCAGAAAAAGCTGCCACTGTGCTTTCATTTTTTACAAAAGCTATATTTAAGACCTTGTAAACAACAAATAACTATAACGTTATAAAGTTCATTTTACCTCAAGCTGGAATAAATAACATTTAAAATGGAAATTTCATTTTCGAATAAAGTTGTCTCTGGGAATCCTTGCCAACCCTTCCTCTGGGAAGATGACAAAAGAATATACAAAGGAATCTTAGTTACCGTTATTTCTTGTAGACTGTGGAGTGAGCATTACAAATACTACTTGTTAAGACCTTTGTCTACAAGAGAAAAATGCTCTAGTCTATGTTATTATGGTGGCATAAAACCAAAGTTTATGCTCTCTTAATTCAGCTTAAAACAAAGCATTAGCTAATTTAAACTGAACCAATTTCCCAGTTTACAAAGCAGTAGGTGGCCACAAAGAAACAGCTACCTCAGTTTAAAAATAAATTAGCTTTTGATTAAGTTAGGGGAGCTTTTATATGCAGACAGACCTAACATTCCACTTCCCACATGGTTAAGTGTAACATTAATTACCACCGTGCTGGAAGTGTTACATCAAATGTAATTCCTACTGCCAGTCCCTCATTTACCCATTGTCTTTGCTGAGAACTGGAATCAGTGGGATCTTCGAACATTCCAGATTTGCAGTGAGGATCATACATTGTATAATCTTTCCTATAAAAAGTTGAAATCCCATAAATTATAGTATAAATGTAGTCACACCCCTTAGTGATGTAGTTATAAACATCAGATACATTTAAGCTCATTTTCTGAAGACCCACACACAACTAAATGAAGTACAACCACCAATTCACTTAATCATTGTAGGTACCACCTTTTAATGACTTTATTTAGTTTGGTAACAGGACAACCGAATCACTTATCCTCCACTCCAGGGACTAAGACAGACTCCAGGCACCTGTGATGGCAATACTAAGTATCAGAATAGGGCATTTAAATGCAGGATATTTTTCCAAATTAAAAACCTAATTTAAAAGCAAAAGAAGTGCTAAGACACCAAGTCTTCTCTTAAAGCAGACCGAGTCTACATCTTCTGTAAATCACTTCTTGATTATGCTCTATATTACTCTAATGCACAGTAGCCCTCAGAGATCAGAAAATGGTTTATTCTGAAGCGATGGCAGCATTTGCAGGCCATGGACCTGCTCCAGCAAAAAATTAGTTCCAGGACAATAAAGTCAACTTCATGGAAAATTCTGTATTTTATAGAATTAACTATTACTTTCTCACATTATACAATACTGCTGTAAATTCAGCTTCTCCCTTCCTTTATCTGATAGGGTTTTTTATATCAAGCAAAGAAGGCTAAAGCAAATTTCATAGGATC
This sequence comes from Monarcha castaneiventris obscurior, assembly GCA_026261815.1. Taxonomy (NCBI): domain Eukaryota; kingdom Metazoa; phylum Chordata; class Aves; order Passeriformes; family Monarchidae; genus Monarcha; species Monarcha castaneiventris. Next base: position 1,955,257 of record JAMPIT010000622.1, read on the forward strand.
AGGTCCCCAGATTTTGTGTTACCAGCTTTGAGGAAAAAGACCTAAAATGGATGCAACAGACCTAAAGCATGATTATAATGACATCTCTGTCCTTGGTGCCCTCTTTCACAACCATGAATCCTGAATATCCTGAATGGGAGCAATAGGAGCATCCCAGAGACCAGCTCCATCCATACCACTGCAGTTTGTCCCCTCCTAATTTCTTTATGGTTGCAACAGGGGAAATGTAGGGACTGAGTTTCTTATACTCACAGCAAATGTGAAAAAGCACTGTCTGAAAAGACTCAAAGAAGAAAAAAGTCTGGTTAGGTAACTGGTCTCCTGTTTCCCTCTGTGTGCTGCTGCCGACAGCCATCCATCAAATGCAGGGAACAAAACCTCACTGTAACCTGGAGAACCAAATGCTTCTACAATTACCCAAGACAACATCTAAGCAGTAGGAGCTCTCGGTAAGTTAACAGAGCGTAACTCTGAGCGACTCCAAGTACTATGCCCAGATAGAGTGTTCCCATAATGATCCCACTCCATCTCTATCCACTGGGCTGAGCTCAAAACCATCTGTATTATTTTTGGAGTGAATGTGCCTTCCCCCTCTATCAATTAACTCTCACAGTAAGTCATGCTACTGCAGCTGAAGACAGCTATAAATTACTGTCATTTTCCTAACGTGCAAGTTCACAAGTGAATGATAATCCCAAATGATTCCAAGTGTTTGTTTTACAAAAACCAGGGAATGCACATTGACTTAATAGATGACAAACTTGAGGCTTATGATGAGAAACTGCCATTGTCTTTTAATCACAGTCTCACAATAAATGAAAATTAGAGAGCTTGTCCTGTCCCGTGGGACCATTTGTAAGATTGTAATTAGCTCAGTGACAACCCACATAAACTTGGATGGAAATGCTGCAGGAGAGAGCTGAAGCCAGTCTGTATTCACAAACCCAGACTACTAGCTGCAGTTGAAATCTCTTTCTAAATATTCCTCTCATTTAGCACATCCAGTAACTCCCAAAATACATATATGCTACAGAAGATAGCTGCAAGCCAGTCAGCTGCAATTATGGTTTTAGATCATCAACCAAGTCCTTTCCGGCAAGACTGCACAGTCAAATTCAACACAATCCCAACACTAACACCATCGACATCAGACCAAGCATAAATTGCTGAAACACAAATAAATAACTCCCAAGGTCCCGCAGTAAATAAATGCACACCAGCTCTGTTAATTGAACAGCACTACTTGTGTGGTACAACTGCTGAGACACGAGTGCTACTCACTGCTGTGCAGCACAAGGGCAGGAGCTGTGGATTTGATTACAATGCAACACCAGAACATCTTCGATGCACAAGTATCAGGAGCAGAGTATCATGCTTGGCCCAGTGTGGCTGGAATGAGAAGCTGGATGCATTTAAAGGAGACAGACATGTAGAGGACAAACTAAAATTAGAAGCACATTCCCATGGGCAGTCCATGAGAATACTAACACTCTGGTGAAGCCACTATAAAAAGAACTTCCAAATTTGGAAGGTGACTAGGAGGAGAGAGGTATCATTAAATCCCTCTCAACTGAAAAAAATGCCTGGATCAGCAGCTTTGTAGGAGTAGGAAAATCTCCAGTGCTGAAATCTGAAAGTGCCCAGCCCGAACCGAGCAATTACGAGCTATTTATCCACTGCCAGTGATGGAGGTTGGTAGTATTTGCAGGGTCAGAGCATTCACTCTGTGCCAGGATGCAGCATGGAAGTGGAAAGCTGAGGAGCAGACCAGCTTGCATCCTTTGGAATGCCATGGCTTTGACAGATGCTCCCAACAGCACAGCAACAAAATCAGGATGAAAAGAGAATTTGTGACTTTTTAAAGGCAAAAGTTTGAAGGAGCGAGAAGAATCCTAAAGGACACTCCCTACTGTGGGAATCCAGAGTGCAGGGAATATTTCTCTGCCTGTTTTAGAGAGAAAAACACCCCTGGACAGCATGGTTTTTGAACTTTATCCATGGAGAAAACTCCCTACCATCTGGGAAGAGCTAAAATCTACACAGATGTGAACTAGGTGATAGAATATGATGTAAGGATGTCACAGGGTGAAGAATTTAGAAGTTTTAGGTTTATTAATGTAGTAAATAGATAAATAGTAAAAGTTCCAAGATGGAGGGACCCTTGTAGTTTTTATCTCCTTCTATTTTCTTCTAGTCCTCCATATTCTGCAGCAAAGGTAGTTTAGAATGATTGGATGAAAAATGCCGCAGTTGCGGCCTGTGTGTCGGAGTGATTTACTGAGCATTGGATGAAAAGTAAAAATATCTGTCGTTTCAATTTGTAATTGGATAATTTACCTATAAAAAGGCTTTGGAATCTTGATAAGCAGCCATTTTCTCGCCTTTTCTTGTCACGTTCTGTTCTACTGTGTCTTTCTAAGCTGATAACGCTAGAATAAACAACTATCTGAAGAAGCAGTTACTGCGAGTTTGCCTCGTCCGTCTATCCAGCTCCTTGCAAGGACTTTAAGAACTTTAAAGGGCCTCTCCCAGCAAGAGAGGCTGATTTATGGCACTAGCAGTGTCACCCTACAAGCCAGGGGTGGTTAGGGGGATGTCTGTCAGCCTGGAACTCTTTGGTGCTGTCCCCTGGCCCTCGGGCACCAGGGAAAGATGAGCCCAGCTGGCAACAGCCTCTCAGACCCCTGCCATGCACAGGCAAGGGGGACATCCCAGCAGAGCCATGGACGTGCTGGGCCACGCAGGCAGTGCAAGCCCTGATTTTCCATGTGCCGTTTCCAATACATAATATCTAAGATACCGTAAAATCTGTTATTGAATGGGCATTCCATTAGTAAAGATGCAGAAGATGCACATGAAATGCAAAATGCCAGCAGAAAGGGGATTTCTGCATGTGACATGGAACAGACAGGTTTAGCCTATAAAATGCTCTTCCAAATCCACACCTTGCAACCAAGGAAATCCTGCATTCCGAAGAGTCTGTCCCAGTTGACAATTTTTAGTCGAATTACACTTTCTTTAGGAATTTATGTCACAATATTTAAAATTGAAAGTAAATGGAATTTTAAGAACAAAAACATCCCAACAGGGATGCAACTGTATTTGGGAATATCCATTTTTCCTGCCAGTACCTGGTTTGCTGATCAGCAGGAAAGACTGAAATGAGTCTTCTCCAGGGTGCAAGTGGCAAGACAAGAGGCCACAGACACATACTGCAGTCTGGAAAATCCCAGCTAGGCACAGAGACACGTTTTTTTTTTTTATTTATTTATTTATTTATTTGGATAGGAGGTGGTCAAACACTGGAGTGGTGCCTGGAGCGGCTGTGCAATCTCCCTCCCTGGAGAGCCTCCAAACTCAGCAGGATGGGCTCTGAGTAACCTAATTTTACTGGACATGGCTTGAGCAGGGAGCTGGGACTGGATAACTTCCAGAGATCCCTTCCAACCCACATGGTTCCATGGATCCATGGTACTTTTTTGCAGGGGGCTGGGTATGTAAGTAAAGCAAGATGTCTGTGCAGATGGGAGTAGCCCCACAGATTGTCTCTCCTAATGAGGTTCCTAGCTTGGTATTGCCTCTGGAAAAGGAGCAAAGACATTCCAAAGCTCCACACTGAGCTCCCAAAGCAACACTCCTGATTTATGGTTGCAAAGTCAAAACACAATCCATGGTCCAAATCAGGAGACTTTCCTTTTGCCTCTTACTGCTCCCAGCTCACATGCCCAGTGTTTCCTCATCCCTTTCCTTCTCTCTGCCCCCATGTCTGAATAGATCCTTTTCTAGTTGCCACAGAGAAATGGTGGAGTAAGGTGGGATGCAGCTCTCAGGTGGCACAGACAGCCCAACACATTCTCCTTGGGGGGACCTTTTCCAGAAGCAGGGTTACATCCTGGAGACAGCTCACCTGCCATGCATTAGGATGCCAAACACTCCAAATGGGCAGATTTAGGCTGCCTGGGAAACAAATGCTGCCTGGATGACAATTCCTTATTTTCTCTTGGGAAAGGGAACAGGCCAAGGCATAAGTGCCCCACAGAGTGGGGCCAGCCCAGAGCCACAAATGTCAAGGCTGGGGCAGGATTATCATGGAAAACACATGGTAACAGTTTTAGCACTCCTGCAGGAGCTGCTCTAATGCTGTCCAGTGATGCCCATCCACACCACCCAATATACTGCAACCTTTCTTCGGCTGGGGGTTGGTTTTTCCTTGCCCGCAGATCAAGTAAAGATTTTCAATATTTGGGGATCAATCCAAGAACCAGTACAGAATTCACCTATCAGACCATCAGCAACACTGTCTGTAAAAGCAAAGGGAACAGCACTTACAATATCCCCTAAACACACTCTAAAAATGTCTGTGCTAGCTTTACTGAAAGAAAAAGCTTAGTTTAGCTGAAGTAGTAGAGATCTCTGTTTTTGGAGGAAAGGGTCCAGAGGAAAATTACATATTTGTGGTTTAGCTGGGAGTCATGATGTCTATCCGTATGCATAACACGTGGTTGCAGATTCATAACAAACAAAGCTTCCAAACAACAAAAAAATGTGAGTTCCCAAAGATCCATCTTGTGTGTGCAGAGAGAGAGCAATTCATTTCGGTTGAGCTTATTTCCATGGCTCTTGAAGTCAGCAATGCAGCCAATTATGAAACTCTTCGTTCCAGGAAACACATACAGAAAGTAAAGCAGAACAAGAGATGAAAATACAAGTGGGAAGTGTGGCGGCCACCCGAGCCCTCACCCCCCACAGCAGGATCCTCAAGAGAGGTGTTTAAATTCCACTTCCCGTTTCTGCGGATTACTCTATTTTACATTTCAAATGACTTGCTGCAAAAGTGGAGTGGACTTCGTGGACTTCACAGAAATAAAAAATGTTTAAGAGAATCTGGATACACAACGAAAAGAATTTTCATGCATTTAAGGAAACATACAAACCCAGCTACACGCAGGGATGGAAAATACTTCAAGACCTGGTTCACACTTGATTTATACTGAATCAGTACCTATTTTGGTGCCAATTAGGCATATACTTTCTGAGGCAAAAAATTATAAAATTGGTGGCAAATCTTAGTGAAACCTCATTTCCTCGGTCTATTATGGATGCTGCTACAGTTATCAGGGATATTACAGCCAGCAATGCTTCACTTGAGCTAAAATAACCTTGTGCTCCATTAAAAGGAAAGAGAATTAATGTAGCATGGCAAAGAGTGGTGTCATTGTCTGCGCTCAAAGACATTTTTATGCTCCACAGTAACCCTGAAGAGCGAAACTTAAAGATGCAATGCCACTTTTAGCAGAATAAAAGGATTCTGCTGCAAGCAAAAGGTACAAAAGCTGTAACACCCAATAAAGCTGCCTTCCCCCTTCTCTGCTGGCACACTCAGACCACATTATCTGATGCTTCATATGGCTCATGTTGGAAATCACTGACACATTGATTAACACTAAATAACTTACAGTCTTTTAACTATTGGGGGATTTTGATACTCCACTCACTTCAGGGCCACCAGCAGCTCTACAGAAAGCCCTTCCACACTAAATTCTTACAACAACAGCAGTGAAAACTTTCAGGCTTTTCCTCTTAAACATCAACGTACATTCACAAGAACTTCGCCAACTAAAAGGAATCAGATGGAAAGCAGTAACAAAAACTGCTGAGAAGGAGAAAGCCTGCAGAAAACCCAGCTGCAACAAACCCCACTGTGCCCCGCTGTGTGCTCTTGCCTGGTTCAGTCTCGTTCCAGTACATTTAATTTCACAAATAGCAACTGCAAAACCAGCTTCTGTATCCTGTTGTTGCACTTCACTAGTCAGCTACTTGCTGTAGCCACCGCTGACTTTAAACATTCAATCTGTTATTTCATAATACTCATTAAATTGGCTTTTACATTAAGTATGAAATCATGTTATAACACCGGTTTATTTGGTTTCTTGATGTTTTATTTTAATTCTCTCAAGGACTATGGTTCACCTTATTCATCAGGGAAATTGCAAATTTAATTAATTCAACACAATGGATGAGATTTAAAATTGTTGAAGTGATCAGCTCATCTAAGCAATAAAAATAATTAAAGGAAGTGAGATTCTCTAATGCATCAGTCCCACATAACCTAGAGCTTTATATTTATATAATATATTTATATAATATATTTATTTATTTGTACAGCTATAGTTAATACATCCCCGAGGACCATGTTTATTGAGCATCAATTTATGTAGTTGGGGATTGGTTTGATTTTCACTGCATCGGGAAAGAACTGTGTATTTTTGACATAGAGCGAAACCTTAAATTAACCTCAGAAAAAATACTGTGCTAAAAAACTACATCCACTCAACCTGAACAGGCCCGATTTTCACCCTGTGTTTGGTTTATAGGTAACTTAACTAATACCAGCTGAGCTACTGACAACTGTGCCACAGTAAGACAAACAAAATTCAGAAAGGAGTTACTGCATCCACACTTTCTGTGTATTAACAGTGTTTCTCTTGAGATTCTTGGGACTCCATGAAGTGCCATGCACATACTTGGCAAATATAAACATAAAGGACATATTGTTGTGCATAAAGGACACAAAACCCCCACATATCTTTAACTGCCCTCTTTTCAAAAAGGACAAGGCAATATGCAGTTTCTTATTTTCCTCCACATGAGGAATTTAACAACTTCGATGCTCTTGTTCTGTGTTATGGTGGGGAGGGGAAGTAACCCCCAAATGCAGGCTTTCCCTCCTTTCCTTGTGGCAAAAGGAGTACGTAAGCTGGACACAAGCACAGAGTGTGATGAGGAGCAGTGCAGAATCTGGGCGCTATCAATTTCCTCAGCCATTGATGAGACGTTCCCAGCTCAAAGCGTGGAAATGAGCAGACTCCAAACAGACACCAACACACTCATGAAAGCAGATTAGGGATTTGTCTTTTGCCCTGGGTCGCAGCCTGTTCTGCATCTAGGCTGCCTCTTGGCCTGCTGCAATGCCAGCCTGCCTTGGAAAGACGCTGCCCCATGTTTCCATCTGCTGGTGCAGCTCCAGGTCTTGGTGGAAGAGAGGCCTTTCTGCTCTCAGAGCACACTGGGGGCAATGCCACGGCTCCAGCCGTGCCGAGGCCGGACAAGCAGATCCGCAGGAATGGGCTCAGGCCTATCGGAGCTGACCTGGCCCCGTCTCTGCCTGGCAGTCCTACTTACCTCTAAGTACCCTGACTTCCAGAGCCACTCAGGGACAGCCTGGCCTCATGCCAAAAGGACGTTTTTTATCACCTGAAGGGCTGCCACATGTCAGTAAAATCTGCTGCTGCCTTTGGGGAAGGGATGAAGATTGATCAGCGTCAGACTTGAGCCTGATGCTGCTGGCTAATGGACCCAGCCTGCCTTCCACAGCTTATACAGTGTCTGTAAGGCCAAGGGAGGAGGTGGCAAAGGCAGGGAATGGTGATGGGCTGTCAGGAAATGGGAATGGAAAGCCAGCAGAAGCCCCTCCAGTAGTTACCGAGAGATCTCGATGGTGTAACTCCCATTAGGAAAATATTGCCCAAACTCAGCACAAACCCTGCCAGAGCAAACTCCACTTGGGAAAAAAACTCCACGGTTTTACCAGGTTTGAATCAGCAATTTTCCAGACTGGGTTGGAGCTTGCATCATCAGGCTAATGCAGATTTTATCGTTATTTGGGATCTCATAAACTAAAATTAGCAAAGCAGCTGTAAATCAATGCCGAAACTCGTAACAAGATGGTGCAACAGTGTTACACCACCAAAATTATGTGGATTGCAAGACTAGAAATCAGAGTGCTAAAAACCGACTTCATCTAAAGTTAAAAGAGGACCAAGAAATCAAAGTTTACCAAAAGAAGATAAAGGAGAGAAACCAGGAAAATGACACTGGATTTCTTGGTGAAGAGATGGTTACTTTCATCACCAATTTTCTTTCCAAATTTCTAAATTAAAAAATTGGGAGCATTTGTACACATGGAACTGCTGGCAAAGTAATAGTTACCCACGATGACAAATCCTCCACGGGTATTTGCTCAACAAAGGAAGTAAGCTTTTAATGTAACTTGATGTGCAAGGTGTGCACGAGGTTCTCCGAACAGCAAGGCTTAACCTACATTTCCATCCACTTTAAATGCTCTGTAAAAAAGCAACCCTATATGCACAGATGTACAGCCATGTCACCATGGCAAGAACCTGAGAAACACAGCAATGCTGAAAATCACACTAGTGCACAAACTCCTGCAGCCCAGGAGCTCTGTTACCACAGAAATTTCTGGCTGTGTTTGCCCAGAAATTTCCTACCACAGTGTAGCAGAGGCCAGATTACTCAAGCAAAGCTGGAAGGAGAGAAAATAACAGTATTGCCAAAGACTGGGAAGAAAGGATTCTGAGGCCCCTCAAAGTTTCCTCTTAAGGCCTGCAAGTTCAGCTAACGGCTTTTGCCTCATTTTCATTCCCAAACAAAACTCAGCAGGGCTCACTTTCTACTACAATGATACAAACAACTAAGGTAAGAAGAGGCAGAAATCTCAACAATGAGTATTGGTGAGGAGTAACTGTAAGTGGAAAGGATGAGGAAATTCTGTGGGTTTGAAACAAACTTTCACACATATATTACTTAAGTGGCAAACAGAGATTTGAAAAAGGAGAACAGAAAACACTGCTTGTAATCCACTTTCCTTATTTCTTCTACAGCATTCATTAGGCATCATAACTAGAAGGCTGGACATAGAAGAAATCATAGATTCCTTAAAAGGATGACTAAAAGAAAGCGATGCTGAAGAATGAACTGAATTAGTTATGTGCAAAGCAGTGTCTGCACAGAAAAGTTCAGCTTTCAGAGATGTACTGGAGCCCTGCTTGTAGAAGAAGTGAAACCACCTTCAAGGAAGATTTTTGTGGCACTTCTTGGCTATGACCATGAACAGTAACAGAACAGGACCGCACAGAAAAAGAATCATTTAACATTTGGCCTTTCTTCAACAATATTTAGTTTTCCAAAAATAACTGCCTGTACATGGTTCTGAACAGCAGGAATAAATACATCTTCAGGAATAGACAGTTCTGAGTATAAAGCTTAAAAAAAGAATCCACACTCTAAGTCAGAAAACATCATGCCACTAAGTTATCCTCACACTTTCATGGCCAAAAAACTATCTCCCCTTTAAAGGCTGATACACATTCTTGGGTAAGGGGAAGGAAGATCTCTTCGCTTCCCTTCCAACATTTGTCCAATGGGAATAATCAGTGATTTCATAAGTGAATTCAGAACTTGGTATCTTTCTTAGATCAGAATCACTCCTTCAGTAGAAATGCCTAAGAAGAATTAGTCTCTCTCCAAACATATTTAAATACTTTTTTGGTGAATATTTGGTAGATACCTTGATTCTTGAAATAATAATCTGATTTCATAAATACTTCCAAAAACCCAGCAGAAAATAAGTTTGTTTCCTCAGGTTTTATTGTATGCAGTGATTACTTTGGGAGATTCAAATCTGGAACTGAAGTGAAAATATTTTCATGTGTCTCCTTTCCTTTCCACATTTCAAAGTTTTATCTTTTTGAAAGAAAAAATTCTGATTTACTCACATCCAGTTTTGAGATTCCACTGCCAATACCAGAGGAACTTCTGAAGTTTAGTACCTATGACTACAGACTACAGTGGAAAGCTTTTTTCAAATGTCATCCTAAGATTTCCTAACTGCATAATGGCCCTCACGAAATAGACCCACCATCCAGTCAGATACGAACCAGACAGAAATATGGCATTGTCGGGAAGCTAAAATATAGGTATGTTGATTGTTAAGAAATTTAGTCCTGAAATGTTTATCCTCATGAAATAACTAAATACTACATATTTTTCTAGTTAGATACTAATTGGATGCCTAACTTGGAAACAAAAAACCAGTGATCTGCAAAAGTTTTTGATAATTGTCTACTTTCACAGGAAAGATAATTGGAAAATATTTCCAGTGTTTAGTTTATTTTTTTAAACTTTTTCTCCAAAGAAACAAATCTTGCTCATATGAAAAGTACAGTGTGTTTACTCGCAGGCTAAAATCAAAAAATGTGACTCACCACAGCTGTGCTGCTTTACTCTGACTGGAGAAAAGTATGAAAAAGGTAACTAAAAAGGGGTTTTCACCCTGGAGTATCTGGTACAGTCTAAGACTTGGAAGGTAATTAATAGAAAAAATCATACAACACCATAAAAAAGGAGTACTATTATTACATAGGTATAATTTTAGTAATAAAGTTAACCTGCAACTGACACCTTCACACTAAGTCACTTTTTGAAGGGACATTTAATCAAGCTAACTAGGATGAAAAAAGAATAGGCCTGAAAGACCAGAGAAAGGATTAGTGAATTCTAATTTCAGAAATTTGTCACTCTGCAATGAATATGCAATTTAAAAAGACAAGTAACTAAAATAAAAAAGCTACAGGGGAGGAAAGTGAAGAAAACTATGCATGCCATCTTTGAGAAACCACCCAATCAATTAAACTCGATCTCTGCTATCCTACAGAAATCACGCTGAAAAAATAGTTATCATTGTTTTCTTATTTTTCCTAACTTGCACATACTTACAGTCAGAGCTGAGCTCCCTTCCCCTGGCACACTCCCTTTTTCACTCTTAGTGTTTCCTGGTGTGATGCAGCTCCATTACTCACCAGACAGTTCAAAGGGGGATGTAATAGTGACCCAAGCCTAAGAGCTCCAGTGGGCTGCTGGCAGCACTTGGAATGATTTTAGGGTCATCATTTAGCTGCCTGAGGCCATGGCTGCAGGAGAAGGAATAGGACAGAATACAATGCCTGCTGCCAAAGCCTGGCATGTTAATTCCAGGTCATGAAAATCTTCTCTCAGCCAGATCTAGAACATGGCAGCTTTTCTGAAACAGGAGCAGAACACTTTGTCCATTATGCCTTGAACTGTGCACCTTGGTGCAGGTGGTGATGCACACAGTTCATGCAGATTTGCAGAGCCCTACCTGCCTGTCACCAAAGCTGTCATTGCCTGTTTGCACTCCAAGCCAAACTTCACAGATACAAACTGTGCATGTGGAACAGCTGGCCTGCCACAGAGGAGCTGAACTCCATCCTACACTGCTCCAAGCCACTCAATAAGGTGAAGACTTGTGACCACATGGAACCAATTCAGACTTTTGTTTCAACTGAGTTCTGTGCATTTCAGCCCTTCCCCTGCATCAGCTCACTGTTGTCTTCCCTGGCTTGTGGAAGCTCACAAATATGTTCTGGTTCCAGCAAGGCCCAGGTGAACGACTCTGGAGTCTGACTACACCATCTGTGTAACCACAGCTGCAGAAGGGCTGCACCTCCTCCCCAAAAGGACTTGTACATTCCCTTATCTCTCACCACTTTACAATGCAAAACCTTTGGTGGGATAAAATAGCACAGATAACATTCCTCTTCCTCCTTAACCAAATTTCTAGGTTAAACCTGGAAGCTTAAGAGAGATGCCACAGATATCTGACATGTCATTTTGAGCTGTGGTACACTTGTCTTCATTTTCTATTTATCGTTAAAAGGAAGGAGCTGATTTCATCCCAGGCACCAAACAATTTTATTAGTCTAAAATTACCACAAAGGACAGGAAATTCCCACCCTTCTGCAGAAGTCTCAGGTACAGCAAAATATCCTTGTGAGAGACACCCTTGGTATATAATTTGATGTTGGAAAAACCAGCGACAGTTCCCTTAAGATCAAGGTGCTTACCTGTTTACATTTTCTAAAGCAAGGAGACAGACACACCTCCACAATACTTTATTTTTTGCTTTACACTGGTTAGAAAACACAACTCTGAAAATAAAAGGAGCAGAGCTTTCTTCATCTATGGAAGGACAGAATCTCAACACAAAAGAGTATAAAATAAGCATCTCACTAAAACCAGCACTAACTATTGACACTGGTCTGGCTCATTGTGCAACAGACACTGTCCGCTGAAATTCTTCTGTGGATCTCCAAAAGTCATGAGCAATCCTGGAAAAAAGCCCCACTACACACTGCTCAAAACACCCCCAAACACCTGGCACAGAGAGCTCACTGATGGCAGAGCAATGGCTCCAAGATGAGAACACTGCACATTGCTTTAGGTGATCCAACAGAGTATTGCATCCCATAGCAGAATTCATAAGGAGCACCACATTATAAAGAAAGAGTCTTGCCTGGAGATATTTGCACTTAACTTCTCTGAGCTGCTCTTTGTATTTATTAATTTCCATGTCCCCTAAATTTTCTAATCTGATAAATACTGTACTAGGCAATGAAATGTTCCTACCGATATTAGGATGCTTCAGGAGGCGACAGATCCTAGCTTCTCTTTCCAGTTTCTGGTGATCTGCAACAAAAGAAAGCAAAACAGTTGCTGTTAGTATGAAGATTGACATAGTTTAGTGCATTTGCTTTAGAGAAGCAAAACCAATACATCATCTGATGTGATCTTTAAAAAATACCCCCTTTGTTTAGATCCACTAGTATTTTATATCCAAACTGTAATACTGAATTGATTATTTTTAACCTTTGGGTAGAGCAGCAGGCTGGAGCTCTGGACTTGTACATCACCAAGCCCTAACAACATTTCTGGAGATAAAATACTGCTGCTTGTGTCAAACTCTGTTTTCTACAATAAACAACACAAATATTCCAAGATACTAACTTTGGAAAATAGAACTGTTTGAAATGTAAAAAATACACTTTGAACCTTGAAAATACTAAGAAATGAACAAGTTTAGAAAAAGTTGACTAAAGAGTCAAAAATTCAGCATCAGATGTTAAAATTAAAACGTTCAATCCTTACTGCAAAGTGTCCAGTTAGATATGTGGGTTTAAAAGAACTGGAACAACAGATTTAAAATAAAACAGAGGAAGCAAACACCATCTTTAAAATGCTTAACACTTCAAGTTTCTTACAACACTCTTTAAATCCCGAGGGAAGAGCAAGAAGGAAAACTTCTTTAATTTTTCTGTAATTTGTACTTCCTAATATCTGCAGTCAACTGTAACAATAACCGAATCAATTTTACATATGTTAACAGTTCAGATTATTTTTATATGCTTTAAAGTACTGGGATAGTTCTTGAGCTAGCCACTGCTTGTCAACTGAACCATCATACTTTCTGAGGCCTCAGAGCCTCCATCACTTGTATAAGAAAATCTGGCAGCTTAGCCCTCTTCCATGGTTATCTTAATGCTTATTTCAAAAAAAATTCGGAAGTTAAAAGCATGAAAAAAAATATAAATGTGCAAGATAAGCTTAAAGCTCTTTTTTGAAAGTTAAACTCTGCCACTGAGGTTTCCCGTTAAGATTTTTTAATCCAGTTGCAGCAAGGCTGAAACATAAGCACAAACATCTACAGTTACAGCACCTTCATGTCCAGCAGCTCTGGCTGTAACTTAATCCTGGGCTGAGCGCTTGGCACATTACCCAGAGCAAGCAGGGAGATGATCTGAAAGGCAAACTGAACTAAGATGGGGTGAGAACCAAGATGAAAATGTGAACACTGCCTCAAAAGCAAAGAAACAGTCCAGGGGCTGCTGGTCATTTAGCATGGGAGCTGCATCACTCACTGGTGCACTACCAGCTCTGCTTTCGAAGGCTGCTCTGTACCACCTCCAGCTACATTTACAGGATCCGCCAGCACAGCCAGAAACCTGGAAGGTTTCCGAGAGTCTTCTGTGAAGTGCTAAAAACATCCTGTGTCGACTCTTCAGGAATAACACAGATATAATAAAGAACTTCATCTCCAGCTCTGAATATGAAGTATAAACACTTGAAATTTCTTTGCTTTTAACTGCTGCATCACAACTTCTGAACTGACACTGCGTATGATTAATATTCAGCTCTCCTTTACAGACATGACAGTGGGCTCAGATAACAAATAGTAGAGCTGAACACTTTCGGGTATGAGGAGAGGCTAAAATGCTATTGTATGGTTTAATAACAACAACTGTATTGATTAAGCATGCCTGATATTTTTCAAATCACAGTAAAAACATCTTAGAGATGCTGCTGGATGCACTGCAATATATGAAGGTTACATCTACATCATCGTCGTCATCATTATTATCAACTGCATTATAAATTCCCAGGTTTTCACTCCAAACTGAACCAATATATCAATGGATACCAAGGAGGTGTTCTCTGCTGTCAGGTAATTAGAACAATGAGCTCTGTGTATTTAACTCCTTCAGTTGCTTGTACCATAGTAATTGCTATCACACCTGCTGGGTGACTGGAGGCACCTCACAGCTTGCACACTGTGCTGTGAGGCAGCAGGAAGAACATTAAATACTCCCTGAGTCAAGGATTTACGTGGACATTAAGGTCCAGAAGATGACAGCGGCACTTCCAAAGAAATAGAGTATTCCCTAGTGTTGTTAGAGGAGTAAGTCAGCAGTGTGTAAGTGCTTGGGAGTGGGACCAAATGCAAATTTAACTTTGTGGGGTGTCCAAAAAATCGAGTCTCCTGTAAAACCCTCACATTTCTTCGATGAGTTTCAGGCAATCGTGTTCCTTCCTCTCTCCACTCTGTTTATTTACAAGCACTTGCAACTGCACCGGCTGTGCCACCCGTAGCTATTTGTGTTACCCTGCCTCCTGCCAGGGCTCCAGTACTGGGCAGCTAGAGGTGAATGTCAGAGGGCAGGGCACACCGAAATACTTCAAGCACTCAGCTCCCAGCTATCTGGAGTGTAAGGTGTGCCACTGCAGAGTTCACTGGGAAAGCAAGGCCCTGCCATACAGCCAGGGAAACTACCTAGCAGGCACAAACCCCCACAACCCCTGAGAAAGTCTGGGATAGCATCTGGTGTAAAATGGTTATGTCACAACAGTATCACAGGAAAAGTTCTAGAAAAAATAAATGCAACAATAGGTCATTTATTGAAATCAAGAGTTAATTCCTCTCAATTTTGACAGCATGTAATTCATCAGCTAAAACTGTGTTTACCTGCCTGAAACAGGAATAATTATTGTCAGAACCGGAAGCCAAGCTCGAAAGCCACGCAGAAAATAAAAAGGGAACGCACAAATACATTTATATACTTGTTTCCTTTCCTCTCTTTTAATTACCTAGACTCGATTACAAACAGGTCTCCTACATTGTCTACTTAAGAAACTGTAATTAAATGAAAAAACAAGCAGAAGTTCAAAAAGCAGCAAAGCAAACACAGAAGAAGGAATCCTCTACAAATTCTAGATTATTTTATGAAAGCAAATCTCCATTAGTGAACAATGGACTCTACCACAGAAACAGCCCATTGCTGAGATTGGAAAAGGATCACTGCCTGTCAACCACTGATACCATCAGAAGGAAGGCAGCAATGAGAATAATGCAGGTTTATTAATGGAAAATAACCTTGCAGCCACCTACAAATAAGTTTAATCTGACATGGAGCCAAGAAAAAGAAAAAAGAAAACAGAAAGATTTAATGCACTGAACCATGAAAATCTCAGCCTTTACAATAGCTAATGAAATTGTGTGAAACCTGAAACAGAATATAGCTGTGTAAAACTGGGGGTACTCATAGACCATATAAATGTAAAATCTTGAACTAATCCTCGTTTATATGACAATGTTCTAATAGCCCACAAACTAATATTATAACTTATGACACCTGCATCAGGAAATCCGACTGTCTGCATTGAGTTTCTTCTAGGTAGGCCAATAAAATAACTAATTGTTTCAGTAGTAGCAATATTTGCTTTCTAACAAAAGCTTACATACGTATACTACACACATTGCTTGGATTACATCACAACATTTTAGAATTAAAGATATATAATGTATGTCTTTAATTATGCATTGTATGTCTTAATATATTAAGACATATAATTAAAGTCTTCAGCATATATCTCTTCTACTAAAGTGCCACGATCAGCACCCAAAGTGCTGATCCTGCATGACCACCAAAGTGATGGGCAGAAATGTGCACCTCTCACTACTTATCAACATAGGTATCTAAAATGCAAACTTCTCCAGAGCAAAGAAGGTTTCTAATCATTATCTGTAGCAACTTTTGCAGTTGCTTTTTAAAATTTTATTATTAGAGCTTGCAATCCACAGCAAACAATATAAAAGCATTTTCCCAATGCCCCTTGCATTGTCTGTACATTTCTTATTTCCCCCCCCAGGAGTGACTGGATAGATTATTAGTCAGTATGAGGTGATGCATGTTTTGTAAAATGGCTTGCTTATCTTTTTAAAGATGGTCTCTACAACCTGCTTCCTACTCTGTGCAATACAGTTCAATGCTTCTGTTTTCTATGTTTTTCTTTATACAACTAAATGAAGAGAAAACAAGGAGCATTAACCTGGAAGGCTCTTCAGATTGCACTGCAAACCCAGACCACCTTGGTGCCATTACATTCTGCCACGGAAATCAGAAAATGACTGCAGAAAGTCTGACAACAGGATGTAGTAGGACACAGCTATACTAATTTTCTGATATTAGACTGACTAAAAGGATTTTCTTTTTCTCACTCTCCCTCATAGAAAAACAAAGCTTTAAAAGGAAACCCTGTGATGCATTAAAACTCTCTTCTCTTCACATCTTGTTTTTATTAGGACTTAAATTTTACTGTTAAAGAACATAACCTCTGGGCACCTAAAATCTCACCAGAGTTAAGCTCTTCTATCATACAAGAGGCTGCTGAAGAGATGAAGCCCTTCCCTAGAAACTGAAGCCCTGCTCCACGTAACTTCTAGGCAGCTCAGGAGCCAGGGACAACCTAACCACCCAGCTCTGAGGAGTTTTTGGCGTATGCAGAGACATGTGGAATACCTGGTACCATTTAGGCAGAGAGCTACTGCATGGGAATTTGCATGGGCACAAGGGAGTTACTCCTGTGTCAGATCTGACTCCTACTCGCTACATCCAGGGCATTTGCAAGATTAAGGATTTAGAACTGAACCTGGAACCGGTCTATGCATGATGTTGCTATAATGCAGTGGCACAGATACAGTTAATGGAACTCTCCCTTGAGAAATAAGTGTGCTGCCTGTAGTACAAAGATGCAAAACTGAACTGTTATGATCACAACAAATCCTTCAATACGTGCAGGTTCTTAGCCAAAAAAAACCCCACGGAGCTGCAAAATGTTTGGAGGGGGGGAAAAAGCATCAAAGAAAGTTTACATTTCAGCAGTATCAAAATGTCAAACGTGCAGCCTGGGTGACTGAAACTGCAGCCATGTTCTTTGTACATATTCTTCCCTGCCAGTTATGCAAACCAATGTTTGTAACTCAGTGAGGAAGATGCACGGGTTAACAGAGCAAAAACATCCCCCCATCAACCACCCTGATTTTGTCAACTTTGCTGACAACTGTCTAGAGCATGATGAAGTATCCTCAGTCTCACAGAATGTAAATATTTGTGACTTAAGGGCGTGCTGCAACAGAGACTTGCTTTAAGCCCAGGAATGCGGTTTATACACAATCTAACAGCATCAAATGCAGTTTCTAAACTCTCTCTGATGAAGCATTAAGGCTCTGGAAACAGCCCAGTTCTATTTCTTAGACCTGACCATTTCTGTAAGTTGAAGTCACTAGTGGGTGTCCTGGTTTCAGCTAGGATAATTCCCTTCCTAGTGGCTGGTACAGCACTAAGTACGGGATTTAGGATGAGAATCATGTTGATCCCACACTGGTGTTTTAGCTGCTGCTTATAAGCAGTGTTTGCACTAAGTCAGCTTCTCAGAGCACCCCACAGGTTGGGGCTAACCTGCTGGAGAGCAGCTCTGCAGAGAAGGACCTGCAGGTCTGGGTGGGCAACAAGGGGTCCAAGAGCCAGCAGTGCCCTGGGGGCCGAGGATGCCAATGGCATCCCGGAGTGCCCAGGGAGAAGTGTGGCCAGCAGGATGAGAGAGGTGATCCTCCCCCTCTGCTCTCCCCTGCTGGGACCACATCTGCAGTACTGGCTCCAGCTCTGGGCTCCCCAGCTCAAAATAGACAAGGAAGGACTGGGGAGGGCCCAGCAGAGGCTACGAAGGTGATGAGGGGACTGCAGCACCTCTTTTAAGAGCAAAGGCTGAGGGAACTGGGCCTCTTTAGCCTGGGGAAGAAATGACCGAGAGGGAATCTTACCAATACAGACAAATATCCTAAGGGTGGCTGTCAAGAGGATGAGGCCAGACTTTTCCCAGTGGTGCCCAGTGACAAGACAAGGGACAAAGGGCACAAACTGGAACACAAGAAGTTCTATCTGAATATGAGTGAAAACTTCTTTGCTGTGAGGGTGACTAAGCACTGGAACAGGCTGCTCAGAGAGGTTGTGGAGTTTCCTTCTCTAGACATACTCAACATTCACCTGGACATCACACTGTGCAACTCGCTCCAGCTGAACCTACTTTAGCAGGGGACCGGATTAGAGGATTTCCATAGGTCCCTTCCAACCCCAAACATTCCGGGATAAACTTGGAGGGAAGCTGGCTGCAGGCTGCTACTCAGGAACTGGGTGGGCACTGGGCAATAAGCAGCTGCATCATGCATCATTTGTTTTGTATATTTTAATTCTTTTGTCATCATCCTCCTCCTGTTACTTGTTATTATTATTCTCTCTTCCTTTTCTGTCTTAGTGACCTACCTTTAACTCAACCCACAGATCTTAATTTTATTTCCTCCGATTCTCTTCCCCATCCTCCTGCAGGGTGTGGGAGGAGGGAGAGAGTGAGGCTGTGTGGTGTTCAGCTGCCTGTCAGGTCAAACCACGAGAGTGGGGACCAACTGCATTACTAAGCCCCTGCCTGAGCTGGTTCTTCTGAAAGGCAATTTACAGACCTTTAGCAATTTGCAAGCCTTCATTTTCAGCCTCTAAGATAAAACAAGAACCACATTTATTCATGTAACAGCCCATCACACAGCCCTCAGAATTTTCCATTACTGAGTTCATGCTACAGCAGCGCTCACAGATAAACCTCAGTTACCCCCTCTGCTATTCTTAAAGAAGTAAATGCTAAGGAACACAGTCATTCAGTTCCCAAAAGCACTTTTTCAAAATGAATGCTCCAGCATTCAGTACCTGCTCCTGGGGAGATATTTGAACAGAGTCTTTACTTATTCCTCTCTTCCTAGTATTTATAGCTCGGAAAGTGGGACATTCATAGAATAAACAATTACAGACACTGCAAGTACTCATCTGACCCACCCCTCCTAATGTTTCCCGAGCAGAATCACGCGCCAGGTGTTCATTGTTATGAAGGCATCTTCTCCATGGATACCCCGCTCCATAATGGGTAGGAGCACGCAACAACAATAGCACAGCCAATTCTTTTATTAGGCCATTGGTCAAAAGCATCAACAGAGCAGAAATCAGGGCACTGAGTATGCCTCCAGTTATTTCTGTGCCTGTGTGCCCATACACACTTCTTTTCACCAAGCTGCTGAATATCAAGGAAAAGCAAAATATATTAATTGAAGATGCTTTGTAAAATAATGAATAAACCCCACACCTGTAGAGCTTCAAATTCTGCCCCATAGCATTAAGAAAACAAAAGGCACATTTGTGCTGAGCTGCAAAGGCCTCCAACAATAACAGTTCTCAGCTGGCTGATGTTCCTGCAGGGCTTTCTTCCACTTCCCACCCACTTTCTGTGTTAATATTTTACCCTTCATAGTGTGTGAGAAATTGATAAATGGACACAGAGACCTGATTCCCATCTACAATGCACAGATTACAGAAGCAGAGACACTGCAAGTGTCTTTAGGTCACTTTATCAGACACTTTAGCCCTGATTTCTATGACACCTGCTACGACCAAAAGGTGCAGAGCATTCCTGAATTTGTCCTGTTTCTAGCACCCTGCTGGAATTGAGGAGTACATGACTTCAAGTGAGCTGACAGGAAGAGTGAAGACAACATATGACATTAATAGCGAAGCACTGAGCCCACACGATACCACTTTTTTCCATGATTTGTGTTTAATGATGTCCATAATGAACAGAGAGACAAGAGCAACAGAATGGTACGAATGCAAACTGGACTTTACCCAACTGTTGGGAACCTTTAAACAGTTCCTAACAGCACACGTTCACACTGTGCCGAGTTCAAGCTAAGAAATCCTATTTTTTCATCTTTTTATACTCTTATTTGCTGTGGATTGAAACAGCCAGCTGGCAATTCACTCATTCCACTCTTCTGACTTAGAAAAGCAAGAAAAGTACCAGTAAAAGTCCAGAACTACTGTTATATACATATACTGATTTTTGTTTTCTATATAAGATATGTGCACCATTACATATAGTAGCTTTATATACATTATATATTTTATTATAGAAAGAGCACATCTACTGAAAGCGAACGATGTGCTGTGAACTCTTCAGTGCCAAAGTAAACAAAGGGCCTGAAAGGCAGAAGTGTGAGTCTGATCACCTGGTCACCTCCATCTGTTTGCCAACAATCTGCACCTGACACTTAACTCCGTGCACCCTGTGTCCCATCTTCTCCCTATCACCTCCTGATCTGACCCAGCCACTGCTGCACCTGGTAGCACCTCCCTGATACATCTTCATGCAAGGCTTACATTTGCCTTTACAGGAAAACCTGAATGCACTTTTCATCCTTCATCTTCCCCTTGCTGCCTCCTTCTGTCCCTACAGCAGTATATTTTCCTTTGTGACTCAAACTTGACAATTCCTAGAGCTGATGGTCAGCCAAGTCTTCTTCAACCATTCCCCTTCCATCCCTAAACAAATGCATGTCCTTCATTTAGCATGCTGGAAGCTCTTCCTTTATTTCATTGCCCTCCTTTCATTTCTGGTTCTCAACTTTAAGCTGCCTGCCCTCTACCTTTTAAAATTCTGCTGATAAATGTGTGAGTGCATTCAGTATTCCTCATTTTGTTTTAGCTTCTATTTTCTACCGGGCTGTTTAAATTTTTTTAGGCTTCTCAGTTCTCTCTTGGGTCATTTCCTGCAGAAAGTGGCAGCTTTCAGTAAACAATATTTGGAAAAAAGATCTTAGGAATTGAAAGTAA
The DNA here is from genome assembly GCA_026261815.1 of Monarcha castaneiventris obscurior. Classification (NCBI taxonomy): domain Eukaryota; kingdom Metazoa; phylum Chordata; class Aves; order Passeriformes; family Monarchidae; genus Monarcha; species Monarcha castaneiventris. The sequence continues at coordinate 1,976,235 of JAMPIT010000622.1, forward strand.
GTTCAGAAAAATAAATCATATAAGAGATGCCTGGAACTCGAGGTGTTGACTCATCAGTCTAATGAACACAAAAGCATCTGTTTGCCCTCAGATACTTCACTGGAAAGGGATGGGCTGCAGGATATACTTGACTGCCTTGCTCAACTCAAGTCCTGCAGAGCCCATCTTAAACACATTAAATCCATTAACAGCACTGTAAACTCTGAGCAGGCTTCTGTCTGACAACTGAAATTTTGAATGCACCCTCAAAGTTCTGAAGTGATGCAGCGAGACATGCATGAGAAATACGCATTTTCCTTCCAAATGTTATTAAAATAATATTGTCTAATAATCAGAGGAAAAAAAAGCAGCTTAGTATAACATCAAAACCCACTGTCAGCTACAGCAATATGTAAACTATAGTAGCAAATTATTAATCTGAAATAAATTGTGACCTTCTGACTGATGCCAGCTTATTTTAACATAAATGAGTAATTGCTACATGTAATACTGGGGGTCAAGTCATGATCTGTGACAGCCACTTAGCTAGGATAGGCAGAAGTCACTGATTTTGAAGCTGCTGCAAAGAGCAAAATGTGAACTCTGACTTCAGGTTTTCACCTTTGGCAATGTTTATTTTTAGAAACCATATCAATGTTCAACATCTTTTGCCTTGATGTAATTTCTACAAGATGTTGCATTAATTGTTTGTGAGGGAGAAACTTTTAAATTGTTTTAAACAGAGGATGACCAGTGAGGATGTTCAGTTTGCCGATAGCTTATGGTTGAGAGAGTGTTTCAGATTTAATAGAAAAGGAAATTCCATTGTGCAGAAAAGGTCAACAACTTTTATTTCGAATATTTCCTGTAGTCACTGTTACTTTAAAACTGAACATTATACATGACTTACCCTAGCAGAGACTAAGGGCTTCTTTTATGCAAATCCACTCAAAATCACTGACATTTATCTTAATAAAAGCTCATGGACTTTAACCCCCTAGGAGGAAACAACTGTAGAACTAGAATCAAGTTCAAATAGAACAAAAACAATGGTTTGGCAACTAGCATTATGACTCAGAGGAAATTTAAGCAGCACATCAAAGCCAAAGCTTTTCATAACAAAAAGAAACACTAAGAATACATAAGCACATGCTTACAGGAATATTTCATCAAAAATAACAGTAGGCTGGACTAGTATTATAGCACTAAAGATACAATTGCATTAATAAAAATATCCTGATGCCTAAACTTCAGTCTTTACCAAACAGCAGGTCATAAGTAAAGTCAGTATTTCTACATGGCCCATAAAAAGCTAAAACAATAGAAATAATAAACTCAAAAAGGAGTTCCACATTAAGTTTTAACTTGATTGTCTTCTGTCCATTAACCTGTTTTAAAACAAAGAAGTGGATTATGACGAACCCACTGTATTAATTTTTTTCTACTCTGTCAAGTTGCTAAGCCTTTGCTCATAATAAAAACAAATCTCCTCCTCAAATACCATGTGCATGAATAGCTTTTAACTCTCGGAAGCTTTATGTTACAGCAGTCTTTTGATAACAGGACACTGATGCCATGACCTCTAAGCTACACAAGTACGGTCTTCTTTTGCAGGAGGATTGTCTTGATGCTATTTTTGGAATCATTTTCTTGTAACTCAATTCACTTTGTTTGTAAAACCAATCTTTAAAAAAAAAATACTAGCCTTGCAAACACATACTAGTAAAAAATAGTGCCCTAAAGAAGGTTTTCCATTAAAAAACAGATCACAGAGGAGAGCCAATGTCCAAGTAGAAGCCAGTGACGAGTGGCATTCCTTGGGGTCAGTGTTGGAACACCTGAACATCTCCATCAGTGACATGGGCAATGGGATTGAGTGCACCCTCAGCAAGTTTGCCGACAGCACAGAGCTGTATGGTGGGATGGAAGAGATGTCACCTAGAGGGACCCTGGCAGGCGGGAGAGGTGGGTCCTTGTGACCCTCAGGGAGGCTCAACAAGGCCAAATGCACGCTCAGCATGACCTGGCAACGTGCACTTGTAGCCCAGAAAGCCAATCATACCCTGGACTGCATGCAAAGAAGTGAGGCCAGCAGCTCAAGGGAGGTGACTCTTCCCCTCTACTCCCCTCTCAGGAGACCCCACCCACAGTGCTGTGTCCAGGCCTGGGGCCCCCAAAATAAGATGGGGACATGTTGGAGTGAGTTGAGGAGGCCACGAAGATGCTCAGAGAGGTGGAGCACCTCTGCTCTGGAGCTAGGCTGGGAGACATGGGGTGTTCAGTCTGGAGATGAAAAGGTTTTGGGAAGACCTGAGAGCTCCTTACAGTGCCTAAAGGGCTACAGGGAGCTGAAGAGGGAGTTGTGACAAGAGCCTTGGGTCACAGGACAAGAGGGAAGGGCTTCAAACGAACAAAAGGTAAGACTAGATACAAGGATGAAATTCTTCCCTGTTAGTGTGGGTAGGCCCTGGCACAGGCTGCCCAGAGAAGCTGTGGCTGCCCCATCCCTGCAAGTGTTCAAGGCCAGGTTGGACAGGTCTTGGAGCACTCTGGGATAGTGGAAGGTGTCTGTGGCAGGGGGTGGAATGAGATGATTTTCAAGGCCCCTTCCAAACCTAACCATTCTAGGATTCTATGAAATCCTCCATGTGCTTTGCCTCCTAATTCCTAATTTGTCTTATTTCAATAAGACATGCCTAAATGGCTTGTCTAACTCAAGAGCTGCACCATTCCACTTGTTCTACAGACAGTGAATAAAGATGCTCCCAGGCAAGGAAGTCTGAGGCTTTTCTTTTTCTTTTAATTAAGGTGAGGAGAAAATAAACAGGATTTTTATAACCAGCCACAAATAGAAGTTCAAGCAAGCATTAACAGGCAGTTAAACTTCAGCTTTTCACAATTTTGTGGAATTTACTGTGTAAACAAACTCTCTCCCTTAAATGTGTGCTTTCCCCAGCTTCTGCACTGTGTGCCATACGTTATACCCAGAGAAAACAGAATATAATCAAAGTACGTAACCAAAGGAAGTGCAAGTATACAGAATTCCTGTAGGAGATTAAGCCATCATCTAGTGCTGCAGGCAGGAAGTCCCAGGAGGACAGCCATCCTCCTTAATGGACAGTGGTTGCACAAAACCTGTCTAAAGGGATTTAAGCTTTTTCCCACTATTAAGGGAATTAACACTTGTTTACTTGCACGTACAGTGTTAGCTCCCAAGCTGCTGGCCTTTTCCCAAGCTACCGAGCTTCTTGGGAAACAGCTGGAAACTGGGTTATCTCTCTGTTGGCAAAACAAACAGGGCAAGCAAATCATTCTGTACCTCAGGAAAATAAAAGAACCACCCAATAATCCCACTGTGTAAAAGAAACTCGACGCACTCCCGTTTCTCACGGTGTCAGGTTCATCCCTGTTACCACTTACAGAGCACTGAAGATAGGATCAATCTTTTAAAACCACACTCTCTCAGGGATATAACAAACCCAGCCAACAGTCCATTCCACATAATGCATGTTTATCCCTCGTTTCTGTAAAAAAAGAACTCAGGGAAGATATTGTAATATTCCAGAGACTCCAAATTCTGGCACAGTGACAAATATTAGCTATCTAAGAGGGAAATACTGGAGTATCATTGATATTAGCATTGCACAGTATTTCACTGATGTTATAAAAGAAAACAAGAAAGTAATCAATATTAATTGAGAAATTATTGAATCTGATTAGCCTGATGATTTAGAGAAAATAAGTATGTAAGAATATATTTACAGCAACATGATTTGTTCTAAATACCCATGCTGTCACTTTTAGTCAGGAATTTTATTATTCTGATTTGAGATTGTATGGTTGAGGTGTTCTATTGCCAAACCCCAATCACTGATGCAAGTACAGCTTTGAAAAAAAACACAGCACGGGGCACTGGCAAAAAATGGCAGACACCCACAACAACCCAGGCCCCCTCAAAAAAATAAAAAAAGAAGCAGCCCAAACCACAACTAAACCACAGGAATTAAATGTAATTCAGCGTCAAAGGACAGAATTTCAATTTACCCAGCAGAAAACCTCTCAACCGGATAGAGGTTACTTAAAAAAAAAAGTAAATTTAGAAATAGTGTTTTGTTCAAATCCTCTTCCATCTAATTATCAGCCTCTGGCACTGCCATCATTTTTCTAGAATCTGCTGAATAACTGAAGAAGTTATTTAATGGAAATACTTTATATTATGAATGTTATGCATCACTATTATTAAGCCACCACATTTAATGTGGTTTCCATGGTACAGCTCAATGTTCTACTTGTCATATAGAATAACTGAAACCCAACCTTTCTCTTCTAAAACTGAGAAGGAACTGGAGGAGAGAAATAACCCAGCCTCCAGTTGTGTCATTTAATTAAAACTGCCACTTCTAATTAAATTGCTGGTAAAGCACTGGGGAAATAGTCCCACTGCTATACCAAATTTATAAAACAGAACTTCATTGCTCATATGCTGTATTTGCCCACAGTCCTTTCAGCTAATTCCAAGAGCTCACAGCCAGTACGGAACAGCTCTCAGAGATGGAAAGGCTTTGTAGTTCAGCACAGAAAAAGGACCACAGCACCTTTTCTTCTACAACATCCAAGAACTGACACAAAAAGCATTGATAAAAAATGCTGCACAGAAGCAACTCGGAGCTTCTTTCAGTTTGTGCTGAGGGTGACTGAGCACTGGCACCGGCTGCCCAGCAAGGTGGGCTGGGCAGTGTCCATCCTTGGAGCTGTACAAAAGCTATCTGGACATGTCCCTGGGCAGCCTGCTTGAGCAGGGGGGCTGGAGCAGCCAGCCTCCAGAGGTGCCTTCCAGCCTCAGCCATTCTGGGAGCCCTCGGCCTGAAGGAATCCCAGATGCTGGATATCCCACACCAGCTGACTGTCACGGACATTTGGCTTCAGTGTCTTCATGCACAAGTGTTTCAAATGACCAGCACAGTCCCTGCTCCTTGAGCAAACAGTTGTAGGCATTTTCCAGAGAGGGTTCCAAAGTCTGGACGGATGTTAAACCAAGCTCTCCAATACCTCTGTCAAAGGAGAATTACCTGTTTCATGCCATCACAGGAACTCGTAAGAGCACACACATTCCAAAGCCCTCACCTCCTGGTACATCAAGATAGCACTTGTGCAACTGAGTAGATGTTCCCCATGTTAAGAACTCAGAGAAGCTTGCTGCTGAGGTAATTGTTATTTTATTAACAGCACCCTGACTAATCTGCCATGAACTTGCTGCTCTGAGCTATCCCAATTAATTGTATCCACTCCGCCCCTTCGCACACCGGACCAGTGTGTGATTGCTCAGGTAACCACGCGTGAAAGGAAGCCATCTGTTAGCCAAGGAGGGTGTCCATCACGACAGACACTTGCTGGCAGTATCACCAGCATCAGTCCGCTAGCAGAAATACCTTGAATTCCCCAGACTAAGTGTGGAAAAGTTGGTTTCCGGCACTTAGTGCTGCACCTCCTGAACAGAGCATGCAATGATATCTCCCACAAAGACAGCTGAGCAGATTTGCCTCTGGAATCTGCCCCCTTTCTGCTCCTCAGGCAACTCAAACTTCTGCATGATGACTATGACACACTCCCTTACGCCATGCCGAACAGAGTGACGGTGCCATGGAAAACATGGCTCTGAACTGCCCAACTTTCACATTCTTGCAGCCTGATTCATGAGCTGCATTCCTGATGAGCTGTGTGCCCCATGTATGAACACAGGCGCCACCAGCCTTCACCCACCCAGCTCCCACACGTGGGACGCTGCAAATAAAGGCCCTGCTCTGCAAGGTGAGCACAACCTCCCACACCACGTCTCAAAGGTACCACAGAGCACCAAAATCTTGGTGATCACTGGAAATACCAGTAGCACAACTACCTCTGCCACAAAGTTCACTGTTACCTGCTCATTCCTGAGTTTAACACTTGCCAAAAGGTAGATATTTTTTCAATTAGGAATTTAGAGGAGCTCTTACTCAGAGAAGAGCTAATAGTCACCTCAGTAAACAAAGCCAGAAACTCACACCCTTCCTTGGCAGAGGGCCAGGCACTGTAGTCATTACTCTGGGAGAACTCTCACTGATGGAACTGCTCCATGGCACGCACATCATGACTCATGCTGCAAAAACTTGGCTCCTGGAGTTGTTTCCCATCTAATTAAAATTCACTCAAACATCCTACAATCCAGCTTTTACCATAACAGTATCAGTATCTGTGTCTGCAGCCAGAAGGCTATTCAGCACCACAAACTGGCTGCAGAGGTAGCAAATACACCTAATACTGAAAGAGATACTGAACAGAATCTATTTTGTTGCCTGTCTCCTCAATGGCCACAGTTACAGGCAGACAGAAATTAAGCTGCTGCCTGGTTGGACTTTTTTTTTTTTTCCAAGAATCTACAAAAGCAGCAGTGGTAGAGGGTAAAAGAGATACATAGGAACCAAGTAAACTCTTGCCATATATTTAAGGCTAGCCTAGAAGATTTACTGAACATGGTCTTGCTTCACTTTTTCCTCCCCTGGGGTTTGTACAAACCCTTCTGTTGCCTTTTAATTTTAATTGGATGTTTTGAAGCAATGTTTAGCTCATTTATCTTTATTAGTTTTATTTCCAATGTAACTCTCTGGAGACATTCCTCTATTGCTACTTCTCTTTTCAAAAGACAGTCCAAAGATAGCAGTGAAGATCTGATGATCTGTGCAACTACCAGGCATACAGAAATAAGACAAAATATTTCATGAACATTTTTCTCTTGCAAAAAAAGATCCCTTGGGTTTGTCTCTTGATGTGACCTTGTGGATCAAACTACAACCAAAGCCTTTGGCAGATGGCTGCTAAAAGGAAGGTACACTTGAAGTTTCTTAAGCATCTGCTTAACCACTAAGAAATGATGAAAACAGAAGACGATGAAAACAGTTATTTTTATTGTTTTGGCCTTTGAAAAAAAATTCCAATAATTATCAAAACCACATAAAAAGTAAAACCAACATTCGTACTAAGAATAAAAACCTAAACCAATACTTTTACTAATATTGTAATCAAAGTACGAAAGACTTAAAAGAAGAAAAACCTCCACCTTTAAATGCCAATTTTACTAGACTGTAAATGCTGTTCCTTAGGTATTTAAAAATCCAGAGGCAGGAAATTGACTCTTCTACTACTAACAAGTTTTTCATTCTGGAATATAGATATTTCTCATTGTTTGTGATGTCCAAATTACACTTTCAATTGAATTCTAAATCATTAGCCACTGCTGTGTTTCCTTCAAGGTTTTGAGCACAGCTGCCCTCACTCCTGAGCCCTGCTGTTCCAGTCAAGCTGGCCTTGCTGGTCACAGTGTGAGCTGTAAGAGAAACTCTACCAGCATGCAAAAATATTTAGGTATTGACACTGCTAATAAAAAAATTAAGGCTTCACCTTTGCAAGGGTCACGAAACAACAGCAGAAATACTTATGTCAAGCTTTCAGAGGCCAAGAGAATCTCAGTCCTGAGAGAGTAAGAGCACAAAGTCTAGTGAAAAGACCACTAAAATTTACTGCGCAGTCTCACAGCAAATGAGGTTTAAGTATACAGAAGTTAAGCTTCAGTCTGTGGGGTTTCAGTGTGAAACCAGAAAGCTTTCCTGTAAGTTCACCACCGAACACTTTGCTGTACAAGCTATTTGCACCAACTGACTTGCTTCTGCTCCTGTGTGAACAGCCTGATGTCCTATACCAGGAAGAAGTCACAATCAAATGAATATATAACTTCCTTACAAATAAAGTTCAGGAAAACATCTGTCTAAAGGACAAAGGTAGCTCTTATTTGGATCCCAGGTTCTCAAGATAAAATGTGGAAACATTAACATATTATCAGCAATCAATGAGCTAGATAGCAAAAACGAAAGCTAGACAGGTTTTGGACGCAAGATTTGCATTTTCCTCTTAATTCTCAAGCTGAAACAGATGTACAATTATGTATCCAATTCCCAGGAATTCCCTTTCCCAGCTACAGGCTTTGGGCCTCTACATTCACTTTAGTGCATTTAGAAACCCCTGCTCTATATTTGTAAAGAATGTAAACAATCCTACAGACAAGTTAAAAAAGCCATCACCATTGAAAGTATTCTCCTGTTTAAGTGTGCTTCAGTGCATCCCATTGATACAGGTATGAAGCAGCTGGAGATGCAGAATTTGCAAATATGAAATGACTGAGCAAGGGTGAAGTGCCAACTTGAACGTCAGAAGCAAAAAAGGGAAAAGCAAACCACAGGAGAGCACAGGGAATATGAACAGATCTAAAAAGTACTTGAGTGCAGTGCTAAAGCAGAAACCACTGCATGGCTTCCACTTCACCTGTGGCACCTCAGGCTAGAGCTGGAGCAGCCTCAAAAAGCATGGATTTCCAGGCTCTGCACCCACTGAAACTGGTTTGTCACTGTGTCAGCTGAAATACCCCAAGTGCCTGCAGTGAGACGCTCTCCAGGATCTAGCACCAGTCTGACAACTCGCTACTAAACCCATCCCACGACTTAAGAGTTCACCGATAGCAAATGCCACAAATCCAGTTAGCTGGACTAAAGAACAACCTAAGTCTGTTCTGACCATCTGGTACAGCAAGTTTTCCAGCCTCAGTAAAATTAGATTTTTTTCTTGTCCCAGCTAAAGGTGCTGAATTCCCCTCCGGAGTCAGACTTCAGAGGGGAATTCATGTGCAACATGACATGTTACACATAATATCTAATAAGTACCCCCCACCCTCACCCCACTGTTTTCACAGCATAGTAAATACACATAGCAACACACAATCCTACGTGGAAAAAGGTCTGGCCATTAAGAATTTAAACAAGCAAGACTTTACTCCCAGGGAAATTAACCTAGGAAAACTCAAGCAAAAACTTAAAATAGAAGGAACAACTGCAAAGCTAAAACATTTCACTGACACAAACTACTAAGACAGCTCTAAGTGGTTCTTTAAAAATACATTAATTCACGTTGCATTTTCAGCAACGCTGGCATAAATGTAGTTTTGGTAGTACCGTGTCATTTCTTTCCTACTTTTTCATTGTTCTACAATAAAATAAATGCCTTTCCCTAAGCAGTAACTTTTGGAATGTATTTTAAATAAGACCACACCACTGTTAACACTGGAGTTCCCATACTTAAAGCATCTGATTGCAGTATTCAGGAATGTGTCAATTCTGCAACAAAATACAAGATTTCTCAATTCCAGTGATTTACAAGCCTGAATTCAGAAGCAGAGCTCTTGCAAAGTGCTATTTTACAGCTTCAGGTGTAAGGAAGAAGTGTTTCAAGAAGCTGCCACCCACCATGTGCAGTTTTGGCAACCCATCGTTTAAGATTTAGGAGACATGTTTATTTTTATCAACTCAGTATCTTCGATAGATTATGAAAATTAGCAGCTTGGAGAGAGTAACAAACTTCTTAAATGTGTAATCACTTTGTCAAAAAGCAAAACAAAAATGTGATAATGAGGCTTGTGTTTGCAGTATATACCCACGGGGACATTTTAATACACTAGAAGGCTGAAATAGAAGCACTGAAATACTTCAGTAGGACTTGTAAGGACTCACAGCTTGAAGAATCAAGCAAATGCCACTAAAACAGAATCAAGGGAGATGGATGGTCAGTCCTTGCAGAGCTGGGAGCACTCCTGCCTTTGAGCAGCCAGGCAGAGACCAGTGCCAGCAATGGCAAGGGAGGCAAAGCATCCATGAATCTCCTTTTAAAAATAACTGAACCATGGTACCTTCTTGGGTCGACCACTTTATTCTAGAACACAGTATTTTAGGCCATTTAGATACTTCGCAAGTGATCTTTGAAGCTTAACACCCACTACTTCTGAAAGAAATTCAACATCTAATGCCAGAAATGAGGCATTCAAGCCAGTAATTATCTGTGTTAAGTATAACCAGGACAGCATTCCATTGGTAGCATGCTAACACAGATATTATGGTACATTTTATTACCTTGATCCTGCTTCTAGAAGAGCTTTTTTTAAAAAATGGGACAAAATAACTTGCATTCCCTTATATCCACATGGATTTTATAGCAAAACTAACATTTTTCTGAAAAGTGATCTTGTCCTAGAACTCAAAAATCAAGTTGCATTACTACCAACAACAAAACGGCAGTGAACAAAATTTGGTCTTTATTTGTATTTCTCTCTGCCAAGAACATTCTCTGTGCAACTGCCTCCTTACAACGCAAGGAATCAGGCCAGTGCTGATGCACATAAAAAAATCAGAGTAGAAATTCTGAACATCATTCCCTGCAGTAAAAGCACGAGTGAAAAGCATCAGAGAGGCATTACTGCCCCTTGAAATAGCAGTCTTGATTAACATGCTACATTCAAATCTGACTAATGTTAATCAAATTACCCTCACCAACTTCAGATGTGCTCAGAGTGAGTTATGAATCCCAAATCTCCCTTGGAGCAATCTAAGTGGTGAACCACTAAGAACAGTTATTCTTTCATGCTTTAAATACTGGAAGGTGAGATCAGCTCCACACAAATGTGATTTTAAATGCAACCTCTTTCAATTCCCCACTGTGAATACGCCAGTTGAAGAAGACCCACTCCTAGCTGTCTGCAATTACCAAATAATGCTTCTCTCCCAGCTGGCCATGTTAAGTCAGCACAGGGACCTGAAGCACTTCCCAGACAAAGCAGTGCATGGCTGGCTGGCTGGCTCCACGTCCCAGGCATGGTCACGAGTGCTGATCAAACATTACCAGGAAACCAGGCACATCACATGCCTGTGCCTCATTCCATTTGTGCGCCTCACAGCTGCCAGAGCCAGCCACTCTTCCCTTCCCAAGAATTCACGCTCCACACATGTGCAGGGTAAACTTCCTGCACTGCCCTAGGACCCACACACCACCTCTGACCCAGCCCTACTGACACACAGAGAAGGGAGGATACATGGTCCCTCTCCTGGAGGTGCTTTAGTCTACAAACATGGACAAGCAGAAGAGAGAAAAAAAGCAGCAAATGGTGAAAAAGTGCACAGACTCGTAGGAGACAGAATGTCCGGCTGAAAAACTGCAGAAAAACCAGCTCCTGCCTCAGCTCCAAGAAGCAAGAGCAGGAGTTTTGATGCAAGGCCACCGTCTCCAGCAGCTCCACTGGTCCTGCATGGCTAAATCAAGGGACAGGTTTCCCTGCTCTCCTGAACACCTCCCTTTTCCTGCTGGTGCACATGGCGATGTAGCACTTATAAACCCAGACAGGTTTTAGAAATTTCTGAAGCCATGTTAGAGTACAAAGAGAAACAATCTCAGGGTTCCATCACATCAACAGTGGTTTCCAGATATTAGCCAAAGGTGCAGAGACCCCCCACAGATCCTCGCTTCTGTTGCTGAGAATTCTGCAAAACTGAGTTTAATCATGTGGAAAAAACACCCATATGGATATTCAGAAACGTGTTTTGATATTAAGGGAGATCCAGCTGGGAAGATTTTGAGAAGTCAGGCCTAAAATGAAAACCTCTTATGCTTCAGATTCCACTTGATCTGAAAACATTGTTTCTAATAAAACAAAAGCTAATGACTAAAAATACATTCCTAGTTTAGTATGACTGGTGAGATCAGAAGACAGTTGACAAAGAAGTCCCACAGAGCTTCTTGGAGATTAATGATCATCTCTAAGCAATCAAATCCAACAATTATTTATAGACTAATCCAAATGCCTGACAGCATTCCTTCACCAGGATGTTGAATTACTTCAATATTATGTGCCTGATTCCTTTAAGTAAATAATCAGAAAAATAAATTTGTAATGCTGTCATATCAAACCCAGTTAAATTGTCAAGTGCATTCATTCTTCAAGTACCACCCTCTCCAAGGGTGCTGTCACACCTCTGAGTTATCATGTAGTGTTTAAGATTTTCATTCATGTCACTCTTCTAGGTGTCATTGCCTTTGCACAGCTCCTCTTCCTCTCTTCCCAGCCCTGTTCCCATACCTCATCCTAGGGAAGAGAAGGTAGTTTGCTGCACTTACAACCAAGATGATCTCACCTTTTTGCCAGCTAGGAGGAGGAAGGGGTCCATTCTTCAGATCCCCCACAGGTGACTCCTGATTAGCACCGCACCAAGTGTCAGAACACCTAACCTGACAGAGATGGCTGTCAGCAACATCACATCATTCAGAGGTATAGAACACCTCAGCTGTCAGCTGCCTTGCAAGATAAAACATTAGCATGTAGCTAAAACTTCCTGTGTCACATTTTCAACTACAAAGCATTTTCTCAAACAAAAAGAATTAACACCACTAGCCAATTTATGACCAGGTGTGACCTGAAGGTCTCAAGCTGAAATACGAAACAAGATTATCTAGCATGTGAATTGCTGAGCACACCTTGCATGCTGTCATTTCACTGAAGTAACATCATCTCTTTCAATAATTTATTAACTTCAGTTAAGAAAGAGGGGGGAAAATAGCTGTTCTGGATGGCCTTGGGAATGATACATCTTGAAACATCAGTAGTTCCAGTACTAAATATTGTTAGTTCATAGCAGCTGTTAAAAAGTCCCCTTACAAGAGGCAGTGTGTCACAAGTTATCTATCAGAGGTGTGAGAAAGAGATTGAACAGCGAACTGGCACAGCCATCAGCTATAAATTATCAACAGCAACTCTGCTATTTATACCTGGAACCACTGGTATAGGTGAGACTCTTCTTTGATGCCATCCAATGTTATCTCCAGAAAACTAAAAACTGAACTGCTAAACAGGGACAAGGGAGAACCACTCCTAGGAGCTGCAAAGAGAAGCAACTACAGACTAAAAATGAACTTCTCTGCTAACAAAAGCGTGATAGATCCAAGTGCTGTGCAATGCTGGCGCCGACCCCCTCTGCAGACAAGGCCCATGGAAAGCAGAATGTGGAAATAGGGAATTTCGACCAGAGCTAGGCCAAGCAGCATCCAACACACCGACATTTTCCAGACAAAAGCCACAGAGAGTCATAAAAAGCTCTCATTTCTCACCACACAAAAGATCTGCTGTTCTGACTGCACAGTTCAACCCTTGGCCTGAAGGAGCCATGATCTGACTGATCTGCATTCATTTTAATCCTTAGGAAAATGTCCAGGAAGCTTTGTTTGACATCCAGCAGCCACATCTGCGTAAGGGACGCTCAACAGAAGACAAATACGTTGCTGCTACCTGTACTAACTGCAAAGGGCCCAAGAGCTGCCTTCCCTTTGGGAAGCCCTCTTCAACTCCTACAGGAAAAAAATACCACTGCTGATCCTCTTTGCATTAGCTGAGGATACTTACAGGCTACCTGATAAATTAATCACTGCAATCACTAACATGAACTAACAGCAGAATTAAAAACAATGATTTGTTATTTGGATTAAATCTACTTTGATGACATGCAGAATTGTATTTGGATCTGCTTTCAGTTAAGGAATCGTTGATCCAAAAGGAAAAAAATGCTACATAACTTGGTTAATTGAGTAATTTCTTATTCTTTTCTCCATCCAGAGTAATGAATCCAAGAATAAATGGGTCCCAAGCTGAAGTTCTCCAGCTGTTCAAGTCTGCTCAGCTCACCTGAACATTCCTATGCAGTTCTGAACTTCCCCATACAACCAAAGTTCCACAGAATGAACCCATCTTTGCTCACATTCTTATTCACCTAAATTCTCTCATGTGCACACATCACTATAAATAAGGTCTTAAATACTCTTTATCAGTATTTGAATCTCTGGGCTCGTTCACTCCATCCAAACTTCAGAGTTGAAACACGACTTCCAAGACCACAAAATTATTTTCCTTAACTATTTTATGATGTAATAACTTCAGGAATTTTAGGACTATTGTTTTGGAGGTTCATAATTTTTCTCCACCAAGCCAACCAATGTTTCTGGAAGTGAAAACAGAAACTGGACACTAAAGAGCAGCCTGCACGTCAAAACATGCCTGCAGCTCATTCCTGGGCACAACTGGATACAAGCTGCTGGGCTCCTGCCAGCATCCAGCTGCAATACAGAAACTGCATTACCTTTGCACGCAGCAGTTCAGAGATAAGGGAGGGAACCAACAACAGTACCAAAATTCAAACTCTTGTGTAACCTTTCAGCCATGCAGGCTCCACACCTAAGTTTTTATGATCACGTGTTTTCCTTCATTTAAATAATGTAATGTCAAGGTTTTGGTTAACTTGGAAACCCTTAGGCAAAACCATTGTCTGTAACCTACTGAACCCACTGCACCAATCAGTATTGGCCTTATTTACAGCATTAATACTCCTAACTGATGAAGCCAAATGATCCGTGGTTTGATTACATGATGCCAATTGACTGTAAAGTAGGTATGTAACTAGACATAGTTAAACATTCATTTTCTTCATCATTCCCAACCTATCAGGAGATTCCCAAAAGCGGACAAGTTTGGGCACCTTTGGCCTTGTGCCAGCATTTTAACATCAGATCTGATGTTTACTGCACACAAACAGGAGACTAACACAAAGCAACACAAGCTGCCCTTTAGATGCCAGTGTAAGTGAAACAGCTGCAAAAACCCCAATTTAATAGGCTTGCACAATGCAACATCATCAAATGAAACAAATGAGTACTTAAAATTCAATTCACTTTAATTCTGCAAGTAATTTATCTAGACAGCATTTTATTCATGTCCCCACTTGACATGTTCACAGCTATTTTAAATACAAACAAGCTCAGAGAAAACACATGGCAGTATTGTTTGCTTTGACGTTGTTAAGCAACTGGAAGTCTATCAGGTTTCTACCACCAATTAATTGTTCATTCTAACTTAGCAGAAAGCCAGATCAATGGGTCAAACCCTCAAATACTTCTAAGCTCTGTGTACTAGGCTTTGCTGTCTCTACCAAAGAGAGCTCTGGTAACTCCCACAGGGAAAACAAAAACGAAGGAAACAAGAAAACAAAAATGAAGGAAACAAGAAAACCCTACAGTGTGAAGAGATTTCCCTCTGCATTTGTACTCCAGGTTTTTCAGTGGAGAAGAAACATGGTTCCCCAGAACAACCTAAGCCCTTGTGCTGCAGGAATCCATCAGCAGATGCAAAGGGAAGCATCAGGAGCCTGTGTGAATTCCCCATGCTGTGCCAGAGCCAGGACAGAGCACACACTGAAGAAACCCCTTTGCCCAGCCCCCAGCTCTATATATAACACACCAGAAGAGCTCAGGGCAGCAAAGCAGGAACTGGGGTTTGTTTGCTTTAACAGGAACCCACTGTACCAACTTATCAGTAAACACATACCAGCCCATGGAGCTCATCATCACATTTTCTCTTGACTTTCATTAAGACTACCATGAATTCATAGAATCATAGAAGATCTTAACTTGGAAGGGACCCACAAGGATCATAGAGTTATTATCCAAATCCATGAAACATTCTGAGCGAGCTACAGAACTCAGCATGCAGAAGGACACCCAAGTTACCAGCCAGGTGCAGCATGTCAGTGATGTGAATTCATTGTTTAAACATCATTCAAGTGTAAACTTAAAAATAATTCTTCTTCCCCCTTTAAGTATTTGTTTAGAGGGCAATGATGTGAGATATCAAACAACTCTCACAGAGGATTTTACGTTCAGTGTTTCACTTATAAATTACTGCAATAAACGTGTAGCTGAAACATGCCTACCTTTCTAAAATCCCATCTTCTATCTCCCTAGCCCCACTGTTATTTTTGTCACTACTGAACTACCTCAAGAATTTTCATTTCCAGTTTCTCTCAGCAAAGAGAATTCCAAGCTACAGTCTGACAGTTTGCTTAATAGACTGGATACCATCTAGATAGCACTTCTCTTTCAAGATACATTTTTAATTGCCCACTCTTATCTCAATTTAACGTATCTGCAGTTAAGGGTCATGTGTCAGTATTTCTGCTTACAGATCAAATTAGACAGTTCAAAAGGTTTAATGGGATGCAGAAGTGGTTCCAGACTGAACAAAACTGTCCATTCATCAATAACAATGAAATTTTGCTCCTTTATCTCTCTTCTAATTATTCAAAAAACATGAAATAATAATCTGAATTCTATCCAATAAAAATACAATCTGTATTCCAATGGCAATTAAATACTACACATCCATGTATTGCAAAAATTTCCATGTAGAATCTGGTTATCTGTGAACTTCGGCTTCAGAGCATCTGAGTGCCCCAAAGGATGATCACAAAATGGCCACATTTCGCTTTCAGTGCACTGGGCAAGTCCAGCTTTGGCCTTGGCAGCCCAAAAGCTCCCCGAGAGTTCCTTATACAAATGCCGTATCAGCTACACCAGTTTTTGAAAAATTATACTCCATGGGCTTTACAAAACCTTTCTGACAGCCCATTAGGATGACAGGTGTCATCCTCTCTCCAAATGGGAGATGAGGAGTGAAGGGAGGGAGCAAGGGAGGAATATGAGAGAGGAGAAGAGTATTATCCACAGCAAATACTTCAAATCTGGATTCAACTGAAGACAACTCAAATAACAAAAGTACTGGATTGGATCTTGGATGTCACCCAAGGATTCAGACCAGCTTGAAACATGGAGGACTTCCATGGTGAAAAAGCATTCCACGAGCTGCCAACCAAAAGTGTCCTAAAGAGCAAGTTAACCTTTGATCAGCAAAGCTGTATCTAACTCACATTCCCTTCCTGTTAAAATTCTTTGGCTCTTCAGATGACTCCAGAGATTAGCACATCAGTAAGCAGCCAGTCGAGTGAACATGCTGAGAAGCATTCTCATTAAGGCCAGAAGACTTGCTAAGGCAGCTTTGTTGGAAAGCTCATCATGAACATACACATAAAAGGAAAAAAAAAATCCAACAAAACTCAACCCACCTCTAAAGCTGGAAGGCTTTTTGTTATTCACTTATTTTCTTATATCATATGATCTAATCTTACCATATGATCTCACCAAGCTATTGAACAGTTGCTAGCACTGAACGCATGTGGTAGCAGTAGGATAAAAATGCCTCAGAAGTGTAAATTTAATTTATTCAAATTAAGAAAAGAAAATTTCTGGCAGATGACCTGTAAAAAAAGAAAAGCCAACAAAGCCACATCAATCATTCAGCTATAATGAATATAGTGGCAGTGTTCCATAACGGGGTATCAGAATCACACAGTTAAATAAAATACTTACACCGAAAATTTAGAAGTGTTTACATTCCTTTCAACATAAATAATGAATAATGTATTGCTCCTCTGCTCAATAAGTTTGTTTTATATTTAGCTGGTGCTTCTTTATGACCTGTAAATGCAACCTGTCCAAGGGAAAGGGAGGGAAGGTAATCACCAGCTTGGAATGAAGGACAGCCTTGGCAGAAATACAATTCGGTTCCTTCAAGCTAAGTAAAATTTCCTCTTTAATATCCAGAAGAATATTAATCCAAAAATACAGCAGCAAATTTAAAAGGGGTCAAGACCTCATTCTGTCTGGACAGAAAAGAATGTTCCTCTTCAGAAGTATCTTCAGTTCCTCTATGGTACATGGGAACCACAGAGCTTCTTAATCACCTTCCTCCATGAGCACTTCAGAGGTTTTGATTCATAGCCTGGGCAAAATATATCCAACTGTCTTGAGGAAGTTCCTCAGTTGTCCATTTATCTCAAGATATACTCTTAATTTTTGGGCTGCAGTTTTGGTTGTTTTCCCCTCCAGCAAAGGGGAACCCCCTTCTTCCCCTTCCGCAACAGAAGACCTTGTTCAGCCCATGTCATTGTACTTTTGAAATTTTCAAAACTTCTCAAATCTCTTCACATCTTGACTTGTTCAGAAAAAGGTTCTATTTAACCTAATTATCCCCAAATCAGCTTTTCTGTCTGAACCATGTCAAAATTTATGAAGTTAGGAAGGTACTTGTCCAGAGATACTCATTTAC
The DNA here is from genome assembly GCA_026261815.1 of Monarcha castaneiventris obscurior. NCBI lineage: Eukaryota > Metazoa > Chordata > Aves > Passeriformes > Monarchidae > Monarcha > Monarcha castaneiventris. Next base: position 1,994,101 of record JAMPIT010000622.1, read on the forward strand.
AAGTATAAACCACACAGAATTATACTATCCAAATGCACAAGTCTTCCTTTGAAATTATCCTATTACCCAGTGATGTTCATTCTAAGAGAAATAACTGAGATGAAGGCTGTTTCTTGGACAGTCCAAAGCTTCATAAACAATCTGCATACTGTAGAGTGTAAAAGCACATGAAATGATTTACCAGGTGGCACCACTGAAGCCTTTCTAACATTAATGCTTTTAAACCAATTTCAACAGCAATAATGTTTTTGCTTTGGGCAAAAAGACAGGATGTGTTTCCTAGTTTTACCACAAAGGTAAGAGCAGTTAGGAAACACTTCTTTAAAATAGCCTAATATTAACAGCTTAGCAATTTCTTTAAGAAGAGTTTAAGCACAGAAATAACAGCTGAAGAACATCCTCCACAGATTTGTACAAGTGAGCAGTAACTAATGATAGCTTACAGGCACACTTAAGTAGGGAAAGAAAAGTAGCCTGAATATTTCATGTGGAAATCACCGTAAGCTACATGAGAGAGACTTCTCCATGAAAAGGGATGATTTCTGCTTTTCGTTTAAGTCACCTTTTCATAGATTGTTGTTATCTTTTCCATGTGTTTTTTATTGACCATTTGAAAAGCCTAACTTGATTTGAAGGCACAGTCATCTTCTCAAAGAGTTTCTTGTGAAGAGATGATTTATAAACATATGCCAGGTAATTATAGCAGAAAAACATCCTTTCCACGTTACAGTCTGCCTTCTAGAATGAATGGGTTCCTGTGAGTAATTCTGTGCAGCACAAGGACATTTTCTATCTCCTGAAGGTTGATTCCATAGTGTCATGGCAAAGGATCATAAGGAAAGAGAAACAGCTATTATGGCTTCACAGCTTTCCAACATGTAAGTGAAAAAACCACGCTCTCTTTCCGACCTCGCCTCCTCTATTTGCTCTTTTCTTGTGCTGCATGTTCACAAGCCACCTCTATCCCATGTAGACTTGTAGAAATGTAGGAAGAAGGGTGAAAAAAGCCCTGAGGGCCACTGCTCACAAGAAACAAATATTCCTTATGAATGGAATTCTAAATGAACAACACCTTCCAAAACTTAAAGATTCAATAGCTGAATTTCCTTAGCAAATGAGCCTGCAGAAGCCTACACAAGAGTCCACCTCAGCCTGGTAAGAAGAAGGTCTATGGTGTTAATGCCTTACCTATAAATATCTCGAGGGAAGAGTTGTGAAGGAGAAGGCCTGTGCAGAGCAGCTAAGGAGCTTATCAGACAGAGCTAATCCCTCTCAGGAACACACACAGACACTGGGAAAGGTGAACAGGCCTCTATTTCCCAGGGAACCTGTGGCACCCCTGCAGCAGTAGCTGTGAGCACTAGAGCCATGGCAGCATCCTGTGTCAGACAGAGATGAACAGGAGCTCAGTTTGTCTCTGCAGGACACTCCCTTCACCACCAGCAGCTGCAGCCCTTCCACATTTCACTTCACACAGCAACACAGCATCCCAGGCAGAAGCACAGCTCCTTTCTCCAACAAGTATTTTGCAGCAGTTAGGCTGCACATTATTCCCCACCTCTCACAAAAAATTCTGTCAGAAATTATATTGCTTCAAGAACACTGGACAGCCTTTATGGTCATCAGATCCAACAGTTATTTAAAATACAGTGTGCCAAACCTGAACCAAATTTGAACAAAAAGCTAAACAGCCTTTCACCTTTCATCACCCTTCCCACCTGTAAAAAAAACCCCTTAATATTTCCAACATCAATTTCTCCTAGCTTTTTCACAGAGTTTTTAATACCGATCAAAGCATTTCATCCTGAGTCTTAAGATGTCAAATACTGCTCTCAGCTATTTTCAGTCAACTACCAGCATAAAAATTATTCCATTTAAATAACGTTTTACTATGGTGTATGAAAATAAGACCAATAAGTAATGCAGGTTACACAATATTGGAGACCAGTAGTAGTTCATTTCTGAAGATAAAAATACTTTTTAATCCCTTGGGTTTGAAACATCTTAGAGGAAAGCAGAAGCCTACATTTCCCTTCCGCATGTCGTTAAAACTCGGCGATGCTAATCCAAAACAAGACATTCTGACCTTAGCCCTTCCAAATTTTTGATGCGGTTTACATAACAGTGTTTAGAAGTGAAGCTTATAGGGACTGTCATATTTGTGCCGTATCAGCAGCAAGAGAAAATATTGCTCATTGCATCACTGGAGAAGACCCTTAACGTGATTATACCTGAAGCTGCAGAAGCTGTAAGAGGCAGGCAGAGTAAGGCAAGGTGCCAAACATGCACACCTTGCTTGGTATTCCAGTAAACACTATACAACTGTTTCAAATCTCTGAGACTGCTTCCCAGAGCTACTTGCAAAGAACTCCCCGCTCTCTACATCCCAGAGAGGCAAGAAAGTGACATAGGAGTTTAACAGAAAAATGACTGAATCAAACCAGTGACCAGTTTGCAGCTTGCACTGACAGTTCACACCGCAGCACAGAGAAAGGACAACTGTCCTTTGTTGAGATCCAAGACAGAAATCTCATTTCATGTGGGTTTTCACTTAAGGGCCACATCCTGCTAAGTTATTTAATACTATTCTAAGTAAATACTACTATAAAAAAAAAAGTAGCTGTTCAGCATTAATAAGTTGTACACTACCTTTCTTTGCCTCTGGATTTTTAGTAAACACAAATAATACCCATCATGTCTAAATCACCCTGGTAACTGATCCATATGCTATAGAGAGACACGGCTACTTAAAACGTCACATTTCAGATTAGCCAAGAGGCTGTATCTGCCCCATCTATGGCATACACTAATCACCTGTGCTACTGGCACACAGGGGTTTTAGTAGAATCAGGCAATCAGTGAGCAAAACAAGATGTTCCCTGTTCTGAGTTTGAAATGGATTGGAAATTATGATTTAACAGACTAAGCATATGCAGACTTAAGGTATGTTCAGTCCCACGGATTATTCACAGGCTACAAGTTACATAATTATCATGTTGAATCAGGATATAAAGCTTCCTAAGTGACAGTCTCACCACTTTGCAATTTGATTTTTAACATTACTCAGCATCAAATTTCACTAACACTAAAAGCACTACCACCAAAGTCAGAGTAAAATGACAGTGTGCATCTTTTTGTTAAAGTAACCCTTCTTTCCAAGCCCCTACCAACTATGCCATATGATACAGGAGAGGTCTCTACTGCAAGTATTCTAGAGATGGGAATACATTAGCTCTGCTTCTTCACTTCAATTACAATTCCTCATTGGAATGCTCTACACAAATCATTAATCAAATAGCCTGGTAGCAAATACTTCAAAAATCTAACCCCTCCGTACAGTTCAAGAAGTAGCAAGTGTATAGTAATTTTGTGGTTGAATATGAACCAGATTTTTGTGGAGAACTGTCACTCAGGACAATTATTTTAAATTGTATTAATACATAAAATAAATGAGACCTTTAATTTCAAATCTACCAACATAACTTCAACAATAAAACAAACATAAACCCAAACCAAAATACTCATCCTTCACCTAAGAGAGCAGCATGATCTACACTAAAAAAGCAGACATCTGAGATTTAATCAAAGAATATCCCTGATAAAAAGACAGCTTACACTGGCAAAAACTTCTCTCCAAGGAAAAGTCAACTGACTTATAAATACATAAATATGTGTATTGAAGTGTACACAAGACCTAAGCAAAACCTTCCCAGCAACTACTGAATCACGGAAGCACAGTGCAGCTGCAGGTGCTACTTTAGATCTATCACACAGGTTATGTATTAATCACATGACTTTCTGCCAAGACCACTTGTACAACTGTTCTCACAATCCACATCGTACATCCACAACCTCAGCAGACAGACAAACAGCACTTAGCCAGGGTGTAAAGGAGGATGAAAAGGGAGATTTGGACAGACTGTTTGAAAGCTTTCCCCACAGCCCTTGCTGGAATCAGCACAGAGGACAGTTAAAAGTTCCCTCCATAAGGCTCAACACTGCCTGGCTGAATAGCAGCATTGCTGTACAGACATCAAATGTTTATGACATGCTCTGCAATTTTCCTATCGGCTTCAGTGCTCATGGGATAAAGCCCTGACACTACTTCCAGGGTCACTTGCTGGGTAACGTCACTCCACATGGAAAATGCACAGGTAATGGTCAAAGCTACATCCAAGCTTTTCAAAAGGGATGGAAATTGCCATTTTTCAGACTCTCACCTGTCAAAATTACAGTGCAAGTTTCCCCGACATGTTCTGACCATGACCTGCTCCACAGGATAGGGAGAATCCTATGCTTGATTTAACACAGGATGAAGCATTACAAACACCTACACAGAACTACTGACACCAAACTCAGACCTCTGTATCATAAATTTTTATCACCTTCCCAGGGGCAATTCTTTGGTTCCTGATTTAGCTCCTGATGGAGGAATCACTGGAGAAGTACACAAGAGTCAAAAATACAACATGCAATTTCCTAAAAGAAACATCAGAAATCCAAAGTTAAAGCAGACTCTTGGTCTTGTTGCAAATTCTTTGGCAGAGGGTGCAAGAGACATCTGCCATTTCAATAACATTGCCTCCCCATCTGTCCTTGGCACTGCAGTTGTACAAATCCAACAGTTTCCCAAGTTATTCTCCAAAGTTAATTCTGTTGAGATGATGAATCAGAGAAACACCGTTGAGAGGAGGAATTATGGACCATTCTGATCACACCAAGGTACAAGAGAAAGGCAGTACCGAGTGTTGGTCATGACACTGGTGACAAATGCAGCAGGCACCTGTCACCTCGGGACACAACTACTGCCCTGCCTTTGGCTCTGACAGACAGGGGATTAGGCTGAGATTTACATCTTAAAATGTAAAGATCAGATAAAGGAGAGTTCATCATGGATTCTTCTCAGATCCCCACCTTGCCGTGTTCCCAAAGCTTCACAGGGTTTTGCTGTGGATGATTATGAGCAGTTCTTACCAAGCTGTGCACTCTTCGGCTTTCTAACTACCACCTCTGCAGCAGAGGAAGATGTAACTACAGTTTCTGAATTATTTTTCATTTTCAACCCGTTGTCACCAAACTGTTACCACGATCTGTCATTTCTCAAAACATGGGAAGTCTTCATTTTATCCTCTTTAGCAGTAAGGGTAGGGTTTTTTTCCCTTTTGTTGACAATAAGAAAACCAGTGACATTCAGGTAATGACAACAGATGCACACCCAACAAATGAAAATATTTTTTACTTTTTTTTTTTTAGTTCAACCTACAAACACTCTCAAAGGACTGCACATTCTTCAATAAGTTATTTCATCCTACTCAAAATAAAAGATAAAAACCCCAAGCTGACGAAAGCAGGCAATATAACCACAGCTAATTATTGAGGCCTTTGCACAGTTAACTATAAAGCTAAACTTTCCCACCATTTTTAAAAATTGCTTTTCCCCTTTTATAAGCAACCTTTGCCAATTTCCAAGTCAATTAAAGGAAGAACATTACAAGCACTCAAACCAACTCTGAGAACTTGATGACAGGTTTGACAACATTGCTCACTCCTGCACCGCCGCTCATTTTTATATTAGGCAAGAAAGCTTAGTCATTAAGGAAAACTTCAAGCACATTTGCAATGCTTGTCACTCAACAATCCCCCACAGAATATCAATGTATTTAATAGGAAGCAGGCTGAAGCAGTGGCAGAGCATTTTATTCAGCTGTTTCATAGAAAGTCCCATGAAAATATGAAGAATCTTCCCACACTCATAAAGGTAAATGTGTCCTTGTAAATAGGCAATTAAAAGTTAACTGTACTGCAAAGTCTTATTCTGCTTGATATCTTGATGCAAGATCAAGCTACACCTTTATAGTTTACTACTGAATACTCTTTTAGAGCAGCAAACATTTTTTCTTCAGCTCTTATTCTAGAAGGACAGGATAACAGGATGCCAGAAAAACATTTTCATTTCTTGATAAGATAAAACTACCAACAAAAATCAGGTTAAAAAAGCTGTCACACTTTCTCCCTAAGATAATCAGGTTTTTTGACCTTCCAGATTTTTTATCCTTTAATCATGAAGTCTTCTCTCTTGGTACCCATGAAACTCTCTCTGCCAGCACTTCTTTTTCTCCTCTCCTCTACCTGGCAAGGAGTCCATGCTCAGACAATGAGCCCCTGTTACATCAAGAGACCCCAGCTGGCATCCCATATATTATTTTTACATTATTATAGATAGGTTAAAACTGAAATTCAGAAAGCTGAACTAAAACTGAAGCAGAATGGATTTCTGGTAGGAGTGAGTAAATGTTACCATGAAAATGAGTGACCTTCAAAAATTGCTTAAGTGCTAAAAATATTTTGGCCAAAATGTATGACACGACTGAACACATCCAAAACCTAAGCACATTCAATTAAAAAACAGTATGCATTTTAAAAGAGGATTTTCTAACATTTTACCTACAAGAACTTCTTTTACATTGAGTATTCACGTAACACAGAAAAGAAGAACAAGCACATTTCAAGCAAATGGGACAATATGAAAGAGACAGAGCTTAAAATAGATTACCTTGTAAGGAGGTTATGAGGACCCCATCTCAGAGACGGGATGTAGCAATTGCAGAAGAAAAACAGACAAAACCCACCAGAACAAAAAACCTCCAACGAACCTACACAAGCCTCTCAGATGTCTATTTTATAAACCTTCTCAAGCATCAGACTGAGAACAATGGTTCTCAAAGCAGGAGCTCTTTAACAGCGTAACAAAATTGGTGGAAAAAGTGTGCACGAGATGGATACATGAATGGCACAGACACAGACATCATCCACATCCCTCTATTATCCCACCAGAAGTTGCTAAGGATACAGGTACCAGGCTGAACATGATCAGGTTACAGCAACGGAACAAAATTATTGCGCACGACTGGTGTTCCCCGACTGTTGCAAAATAAAGCACATGAGCTTAAACGTTCTCTACAGAGGCTCTCAGACCAAGTCTCTGTGCACAGCTTTTGGATGGCTCCTTTGCACATTCTTTTCTGGGCAAAGAAAAAACACCACGTTTTAAAAACATGTAAGGGCAGGGGAATCCTTCAAAAACATAAACATCAAATGCAAATTCCTTCTTTCTGTGCATCCCAGCATGCAAGTCCAGAAGGAGATTTAGTCTGCAAATGCCCAAAACTCACCGTGGCAATTTTACATAGCTACATATCATGGTATCATAAAAACCTTCTGACTAATATTGGTAGTAACATGGCAAAAGGAGCTGACAACCTCTGCTTAAGACAATTACTGGGGCTTTGACCTCCGAATTCTGGAGCCACTCTCAGCAATTTAGATAGGTGTTGTATACATCATTCTGATGCTGAAAAAGCCTTTATGGAATATAATTTAGGGGAAATTTTAAAAATGCTTTTCCAATCATCTTTGAGATTATTCATTAACTCTGTGCTATGAAATACAGATGCAGATGGGTGAACTTCAGGTATCTGAGCTTTGTCACATTACTAAGATTTGAGAGGAATGCCATTGTAGCATTACGTATATAGTTCTGTTCGCAGTCCCAAAACCCCATTTTTTATCTAGAACCTGCATGGTCTGATGAATATTAGAGAGATGTCAAAAACATGCATCTTGTTCCATTGACTTCTGCCATTTAAGTCTGACAATATATGTATTCACTTGGTATGATTGCACAATTTTATTTACTGACTGAGGCAGTGCTCATTCTAAATTACCATAGATGTGTTTCATACCTCCAGTTTGGATTTCAAGACTGAAAAAAAGCCGTTATCTTTTCTTTTTTTCCCCTCTTTCTGTAGAACTAACTCTTGCACCTTGTAACACGTCCTACAAGGGAACATTGCTCTCCTTGTGGAGATCTTCCCTTCTTCCCTCTGAATGAGGATGATCCGAGTCAGACAGGGTGCAGCAAGAATCTCAGCCAAAACACTTCACTAAACATAACAGGAGTTTTTTTTGTGGTTCTGGTTTATAATCTCTGTAGCATTAGTTTTTCATTGTTCATTATTAAGGTTCAGTAAAAAATTCAACATCAAGGGACACCCCCTTTATAAAGTTATATCTGCCAATCAACCTAAATATTTACAAGCATAAGGAACTTAATACTCCTTTCATTTAAAAGCATATCTCCCATATTTATAAAAACATAAATCAATTTTTAAAAAAAGTTTATGCCAAACAGACAAAGCATGTACCTTTAAGTGGAACTTTCCTGTTTACTACTAATAAAAAATTTTATTTCAAAACCTATTTCATGTAAATTTTAATAAAAATGCCTATTCTCTGTAGAGGAAAGAAAAGGGGACAGATGCAAACCCAGACGCTGATCACACGAATACTCATACCTGTTGGCAAAACCCAGCATGTCACTTGTCACATTTAGGTTATTGTTCAATACACAGCCACTGTCGGTTTATGTAAAATCACCTCATTTCCAAGGTCAGATTGTAGAGACTTGGTATCGTTAGAATAAACTTTTTTGTTGAAAAAAACCCCAAAACACGTTCCCTGAGTTCAAGACTTTAAACCCGGGACAAGCAGCATCCAAGGCCTCCTACAGAACCCCTCCAACCAACAGAGTCACTGGTACCTGCCAGAATTTCCTCACAAAACTGTACAAATACAAACCACAGTTCAAGGTACCAGGAGCTCAGGCATTTGCCCGTTCAGGAAGTTTCTGCTGTCCGCTATCGCAGCTTTATGAAACACCAGCTGCCTATAAACTACAGTTTGAGAAACACGGAGGAAAGGGATCTCTAAAGTTAAAAAGAAAGAAGAAAAAGAAATGGCCATGCAACACCATGGGGAAAACCCTCAAAATATCTATTGAGCTATTTAGGCATTTTTCCACACTGCATCTTATTGACTGAACCAGTAAACAATTAGTAACATTTTGAAAGTGTTTCAATTTATTTAGTGTGTGAATCAATAAAACTCTAAACAATGAACTATGGTGCTCTTAGTGCATTTACAAAGTTTTCTGTTTCTTTAGTCATTTTGTTGACTAGATGAGCATCTGTGGTTGCAGAAACAAGTCAACACTCAACAGAAACTATGCCTAATTTAGCTTTGTTTCATGGAGCTACTTTCACAGCAGTTTCCACTCGACCTTGCACAGAGGCGACAGTAACAGCAGGCTATAGAAAGCTCCTGTGTCAAGAACTGCACAACATTGCTGTGATGGAAAGAAATGGGTTTGGACTTAGGTCTCAATATGCACCATCTGAGAAACTCTGCAAGAAAACCCTGCAGCTACCTACATCTTTGCATATCAGTTACTGCTTGGGTACAGAGAGTCCTCTAAAACAGTCCTCTGGGGAATTCTTCCAGACAGGGATCAAAGCCTCCTGCCAGGCTCCAATGTTTAGGATGCAGCAACAAAGAAAATGAGGCATCTGGGGATAAGTAAACATGGAGATTACCAAACTAGCTTTGAAATTCGTAGAAACCTGGTAAAAGAGGCATCAGGAAACCTAGAGATGAATGGGAAAAGCTGAAGTGAAATTACTAAATGAGTTTCTTCAGTACCAGCCTCAGAATCAGCCAAACCAATTTGTAAATACACACTGGAATTCACCAGACAAGACCCACCCATACAGACCCCAGTGATACTAAAGACACTCAGATCACCTCACCTATTTTTTTTTTCTGGTCAATGCCAATTCCCCACTCCAATCATCCACATATAAATATATAAACCAGCTTGTAGGATGCATAAGAAGAATGGCCATAATGGCAAGTCTGTCATATGGGAAGAAGCTAAGGGAAGATGGCTGTTACATAAAATAATGCAAACAAGATAGTCCTTGATAAATACACTGATGAAAGATGAAGCCTGCTCTGAAGGACAGCCCAGGCACAGACAACAAACGCTGTCCATGACTAAATTTGTGCTGTAAATCAGAAAAGTCTTTGAAGTAAAAGAGGACAGTACTAAATTCTGTCTTCAGTAAAGCGAACATAACCAACCCACTCACCTCCCCAGTTAATTTTAAGACAGAGCCTGATTAGCAAATCAGATTATTTATTCTGTGGAAGGACTCAACTTCACCTTGAATACACTTTAATTTCATTTCCTAATTTTCATCAGAGGCCAGCCCCAGGTGATAAATGCTCAGATGTTCTCCTACCCTGCAGAAGTCTCACAGCAGATAAACATGATTTGGAAGTGGAACGTTTCACTTTTACTAGACCTGGGTTCCCTGTTTCATGTAACAAAGAACAGACCATTGAAAACAAAAACATGACTCTAAACTTGACTTTCCTTTGAGTATTGGTAGAAGACCAGTCCTTATCCCTCAAAACTATCTAAGCAAGACAACAGCTGGGAACAGAGGAATCAACCCTATTTAAAGGTGATGGAGGTGAATGAATCCTATTTAAAGAAAAAAGAAGAATTTTTTTCAAATATTTTGTACTTTTAGGGGTGTAAATGTTGGGATGTAACAGCTGTGAGATTTACACGGCTACATGAACACCCTATGACCAAAACATAACTAATCTGAAAAATGCAGAGAGAATATCAAATTCCATTACTGTGAAACTTAAAAAAATCTGCACCTGCTAAAGACTTGAAATACACCTAATTTGTGAGTCGTTGACCCCTTCTTTCAGGTTTCCCCAAAGGATCTATGAGATACTGAGCTTCCCACCATGAGCCTGCAAGGCTGAGCTGTGTCACTGATCTGGCCCCCAAAACATCTGTAACACCAACACACAGCTCCTACCAGAGGGGCTGGACCACACATAAACAACTTCTGCTCTGCGAAAATTAATCTCATTACATGTTTTGATTAACATGGCAATGAAAGCAATTTATTACTTCATTTGGAGAGATAAATCATGTTTAACACAAATAAATAAGAATTTAAAGACACCAATTCCTGCCCTCATTACAAGTAAAGTGACTCTAAGTTAATAGATCTTTTATCATGAATCATTTTCCTACAGCAAACAAGTTGGCTGGGTACACACACGCTCTGCCAGATCTTTTTCTGCACGTGCACACACACAGAGCACTGAACCAGTGGCCTTTTTCCTCTTCCTTCCCCCTAAAAACGCAACAGCCATGAAAGACCATGGAGTGCTATAGGTATAGAAGGAAATGTCACTGGGCTTTGGAAGCTCTTCCAGCCAGCACCAGTACATAACCCCCGATAAATCTTACACTTCCCCCACACAAACAGAGTACCGGGAGGCTTTAACGAAAGAGGGAGCCACTAGAAACATAAGAAAGTTTACTGAGTATCAATGAGGAATATCACCAAAGCACCACGAAAAGATACAAAAATGTGACACAAAACCTTTTTTTTCCCCCTCCCCCACTTGGAACAGTGATACTAAAAAGTCCTGAAGAGAAGGAGGGGTTTTATGCCATGATCAGCAAGGCATTTAGTCCCATGAGCATTCATCAGTGCAATCCTAATGACAAACTCCTAGCTGTCCATGCTGTGTAATGTAAAGCGTAGGCAAGCTACCTTATACCCAAGGGGGTTTTATTTTAGCAGCAGGAGACTCTGTATAAAAAGTACCAAGATGAGCTATTCATTTTTGTAACTACAGCATTTTGTAAATAATGGGAAAATGTAGTTTTTGAAGGTTTCTGCACTGATCCTTTCTTGCATCTTCAGGACACTTAATATTAGTGAGATCTTTTGATTTAAAAAAAAGGTGTAAAGCAGATCTTTAAGTGAGTTTTAATAACCAAAGTTCAGCAGCACCTGGAGCTGCCCTGAGGGAAACCAAAGGTCATCTGCCCTACAGCACAAAATCCTCCCTGCAAGGCACAGTACCACAGCAGCAGCAGTCTGTCGGTGTTAACACCATGTTATAACTGCATACACACCTTCACCTTCTGCAAGATATGACTAACATCAACCAAATAAATAAGGTTTCAAGAGAAATCTCTGAATCTGGCAAGTACTTACTCTAACAAGCAACAGCCCATTAAAACCATTCCTACAAGAAGTCTCCCAAATCAAAATCACACCTAAGCACTGGCTTGCAATTCACTATGCAACACAAATAACCTGAAGGCCTCTCTTGACTCATTAAATCACAAACCTATCTCTCCAAGAGGTTAAAATTTAAATGAAAGCTTAGCCTTGGCAAATCCCATCAGATTGTCAAATATGGATTTTATGTAGGAACCCCATCTGTTTGTGCAGCTACATGAATATGCAACGTGACTGTTGCTGCAACACTTGCACTGACATTGCGGAAAATTTACCAGTAAGCAGTTCCCAACTACAATTAAATCAAGAACAAAGTTCTGAAAACACAGGCAGTAAACTGCTGCCCACAAATGAGAGCTTCGAGGCTCTAAGTTTCCTTTTCTGTCCCCCTCACGTGCTGAGATGATGAAACTTTACAGCAGAGATGAGCTACCCTTTGCACTTGCAGGAAGGCTTGTTAATGCTCCCAGCTGGGCAGGGTGCACGGCTCCTCGGAGCACAGGGCCAGGAGCAGGTGTGATGCCTGCTCTGAGCCTCGTGACCCGGTGAGTGCCCGGAACGCTGGGCACATTAATTACCAGCTGCCCAGGTGAGGGCACTGCCAGCTGGAGGCCACGGGGCTCAAGGAGCTGTTCCTCAGGGCTCAACCTGCCTGCAGACCACACGCACAGCCCAGAGCTAACTGCCACAGCTCAACACAATTCTCAATACACATCTGTCCAAATTCATGCAGCTGCTCGCTCAATCCAGCAAACACTCAGCTCATACCCTTTTTTCTCATTATAAATCAGATTCTGAAGTTTTTAATTCTGCACATCATAACCTCTGACTAAAGATGGGTTTAGATCAAGTTCTCCATCCAGTGGAAGGTGACCACAACCCTGCTTTCCAAAGCGGTGCCAACTGTGTGTTGGCAGAGTCAAAACTGCTGCACAGTGAAAGAACCAGCTCCCTACAGAGCCCATTTAGGACAGTGGGAGAGACTGCCCAACCAACAGCCCAAAATGTCTGATTTGGCTGCAGCTGAGCAAAAGAAACCCCACAACCAGTTGTGAACATTTACAAGCACACTCTATACTCAAGTTGAAGCTGACTGCCAAACCCAAATTAATTCTGGTTTTATGCATGCCAGACAGCTCTCTTGGAAAGCATCACCAGGATTTTAACTTTATACATTTAGCAGTGATCGATTCTTGGCCATTGGTAAAAATTTTTTAAAAGCCTCTCATCACAAGATAAAATGCTTCACCTCAACCAGCAAAGATCCACAGCATCACATTTCTAATTATTAAAATCTACTTTGTTACTTTTGAGAGGTTTGGGTTGGTTTTTTTCTGTTTAATTCAGCCTGCATGTTTTACTCTCAAATTTTCCAGTGAAATACTTGGAAAGTGTTGACAAAAGGTCAGGAACTTATGTAACAGAAGCTACCTCAAGCCACCAGCTAGGCAAAGTTCCTTTCTACCAAATACAACCAACTTAAACCAATAATTGCACAAACATCTCTGTAAATTGTTTGCTCAGCATATTACCTATCATTCTCTAGACTGAAATACCTAATTAGAAAAAACAAATATACGCTGTAGCACCATTTATGCTTCTCAATTTCCACTAAAGAGGCCCTGGATCAGAAAAGAAACTCCATCAGGGATAAAACACACTTGCAAATGTGCAAAAGTTGCTACTCTCTGGATTTTCTGATAGCTACTGCTTCTATCCAGCAGCATCTAGAAGAAGAGATTCAAGAGAAATTAAGTAACCCCTCAGTATAGCAGAACATATCCAGCAGCTTCTGATGAGATACCACAGAGATTACCAGGGCTGCAAAGCTTAAAAGTGAGTTCTGTGATTCAAATAGCTCAAATAAATTTCAGAACAAGCTGACAACAATCTAAAAAATGACACTAGGTAACAGCACAACTCTCTCCCTGGAAGAAAAGAACAACCCCATGTCACACAGGTCACACAAATTCTCTCCCCTCCCCAATACCATGCACAAGACATTTCTTATAATACAAGGATTAAAAGGATGAGGAGTTTGCACAAACATGCACTCCAAGATATACACAAGCTCAATACATCCAAGGAATAAACAGGATTCCTGTGCCTCTTGACAACACAGCAGATGTTTCTTCAAATTCAAAGCACAATTATTTTTATTAAGGAATTAAGCAGAGGAACTGCCACCATTAAGTTAGGTCTTTGTTCTCTAGTAACCTTTTTCAAAACACAGAGGAAGTCATATTTCTCACATAATCTCCCAAAACCCCCCACAATATCCTTTCAAAGCATTTGACAAATGTGCAATATGTGTGCACAAAGGAGGAAGCTGGACAAATCTAACACCCTGGCCTACATTTCTCAGGAGGTCAAATGAAGGACAGACACATGAAAAGCACTATTTTGGCAGCACATACATTTGAAAAGCAAAATATTTCACTGACTTTTATTTCAGTCTCTTAGATCAGACATTCCCCAATTACATGAAAAATGAAAAAAAAAAAGATAAATTCAGACCCCAAACCAGACTGTGGAATCATGGAAGTATGAATAAACATAGCAGAGATGACTTCACAAACCCCTAATCACAATCTGAGAAGGTGCATAAACATTTAGCATTTGGATCAATACATGCCCACATAGGGCAGGATTTTCACATTTCAATTCCACTGTTTAGTTGGGTGTTGAAATTGGATTTCTGGGGGGTTGTTCAGCACCTAATCTCAGTCCTTCCAGGAACAAGTGTATTTCTACGTGGCTGTCAGTGAGGTCAGGCCCAAGTCACTAACACCTGAGCTGGCCTGTGGTTTCCCATAAAACGTTTTCTATGTATGGTCCTACGTGCAAACAAACAGAACCAATCCACAGTAAATGCAAAGTGTTCACCATTTCCTTCTTTTCATATTTGACCCAAACCTTTCAATCAGAAGCACCATTTGAACACAGCAAAACATTCTCTCTCAGACCAGGAGGAACAGAACACATCCCTATTTCAGTATCAGGATGTGGAAACTCGGTAGAGGTATTCTTTTTGTATTCTCCCCTGCATCTAAAATCTCCCTTCTCCCCAACAGAAGCAGTCCTGCAAGTGGAGCTGTTCAGATGTGCAGCTAAGTCTTCAGTTTGCAGGAAGAGAACACACAGAACAGGAGCACATATCAGTGCCAAAATGTGTAACTTCCAACAGAAAACGGCTGGACAGCAGGAGCCAAGTAAGTCCCCAAGAATCCCCTCTTGTATCTATTTCCCTCCCCTCCCCTAATGAGCTTGCTGAAATTGAGCTGACAGATGCAAACACCTTTTTACCCTCCATGCCTTTCTAAGGGAAATTCCAGTCACAACGGAGAGAGTAAATAACTCTTTTGCAAAAACTCCAGAAGTGACATTATTGAAATCATACAGCATTTGTTATGAATAATTTAACTATGAACTGCCAGTACGTTTCATTTCAAATCTAGTTTGAACTGTTAGAATAAATTACTACCAACCAACACTCATCACAAAGTCCTCGTTCTCACTGGTATTCAAAAACTCTTCAGGTTTTTACTAACACCAAAAGAGAATAAAACCTAAAGCCAAAACAGAATAAAAAGTTCCAAACCTTTACAAAACAGAGCACCTAACCAAAAAGCCCTTTTGAGGTATCTTTTTAATAATGCTCTTCTCTCACTGCTATCCTGAGCTGTCTGAATGGAGTCAATTTCAACAGAACCAGTAGCCTGCTAAATTATGGCAATTTGCAATTAAACAAATACTTGCAGATAAACATTCAAACGAATGTGTTGTGTTACAACGATGTCAAACTGAAAAGAATGCCACGACTAAGCTGGATACAGACATTGAGCACAAATGTCAAAAAAGGGCGACTGCAGGTTAGCAGGTGAGCCCTCTTACATACTAGGGAAAAGGAGTTTTAAAACACTCTTAGTGACAGGTTATTAGCCAGAGAAGTAAGACCACAGCAAGACATGGAAGAAAACCACTAAAACCCCAAGCTTAAATCCAGTGCTCACAAAGACAAAATCTGCCTCACTGACGACTAAATGCCCTGCAGGATAGTCCTGTCTGAGTGCGAGTAACGTCACGCGTACGTAAGAACAGAATTTAACATTAAAGATACATGTGCTGTAATAAACTGGCACAGGTAAATGTGTGCTTCAGAGATTAACATCTTGAGCTAGATTAGAAAGAATTATTTTCTCCTCCTATGGAGTACTGGAAGCCTTATTAGAGCTTGCCTTCCTGTATAACATCTGGCACGGACTGACATAAGCTACCTGACTAAAGGAAATGTTAGTCTAGTGACACATCAAAAATGTTTATCTCTGTGTAACAAAAAGCTGTGCTGAGAAATACTACCCTATATATGCTTGCCATTTCATTCATCTCCCTAATGTATTTTAAATCACCTAAGGGATCATGAGGTGCCCTACTTGGAGAGCTTTAGGCACTGAAGCACTCTTCCCACAGCCCAGTTACTCAGTAGTGCACAAGATGCCGTTCCCAAAGGGTGGGGTTTGCAGGCCCCGCACCCATCAGAGCCGGCTGCAGGTGAGTGTCATCACCCTGGTCCCTCTGGCTGTGCCATGCACCTGCAGTCACAAGCTCATAGGAAAGAACAGTAGAAATGCTGAGAAAGATTTGGGAAACTTCCTGTTAAGAAGGAAGACAAATACCCAGTGACACCTCCAAGGCTTGCAGCTAACAGAACGGCAGGTCCCTGAAAGCTCACGAGAGCTTTCCAGGGAGCAGCAATAACCTCCAGCTGACTCTGCTGTTACTCCTTGTAGCACATGTGCTCATAAGCAAAGCACTCGTAGCTCTGCTGCAGCAACCCAAGGGCTGCCAGAGGTGTGCCCAGGCTTTTTACTCCAGAGCTCCCCAGGAAAAAAAAGGAGACTGGGACATCCTTCTCCTTCCACGGACACCATCACATCACACCAAAGGCACTGGGCTTCTGGCCACCAGAAACTGTCCCTAGGAGTTACTGGCAACAGGTATACCCAGTGAAAATGTATCACTGAATTCACCTTTTCAAATATGATGAGAGAAGCAAACTATTTTTTTTCCTTTAAGATCAAAAATGAAGGCTAAACCTTTTAAGAATATGGATCTGTTTACCTGAAATCAATTTGGACCAAAGCCAGAAGACTCTCAAAAGAGAAGAGAAAAGATGTACAGATAATGGCAAAAAGAAACAGACAATTGGCTCATTATTTGGTATTTGGAAGAGACAGGGCAAAAGTAAAGTCACTTCACAGAAGTTCACTTTTATCTGCATGACTTTCTACATATGAAAAACAACACAGACAAGCCCAAGCCCTTACTGAATAGTAAAGAAATCCAAAGACTTCATCACATGAAACCATACAGAACCCAGAACCAGCAAACACCTTCTTCACTTTATTCTTGGTTTTGTGTGCGCTTGTTCACTGCTGCACTTAATTTTAGAGGGGTAGCACACCTTTTTTTGCCCTTCCTTTTTTACAATCGGCAGCATAATCACCTTTGCAAGAACATAATCTATTGATACAAAACTAGCTGTTGATATTCTAGCAGTTTAGTGCTCCAGCTGACTTAGAAAACACCAAGATCAAAACTCTGAAGAGCATCTTAAGAAGACTTGAGAAAGAGAATGTGTAATTATAACAAGCAAAAGCATTTTTGCTATACTGAAATAGATTCAAACTGCAAATATTTATTACTTCTACTATTAAAATCAGAGAATCACAGAATTGAAGTTCTTTCAATAACTGACCATCAACTTGAAAGCACCAATGTTCCTTCTGCTAGAACATGGGGCACAGCTTCCTTTTCCCCTCCAAATTCCAGCCAAAGCCCATGCCTCTGCACACAGGCAATTAGCCTGAAATTTCCCTGTAACTATACAAGGAAACTGATGGGAACACACCTTCACTGGCATTACCTGGTGACCAGAGCGGATTTAGACTACTAAAATAAGAATTTGGATAAATCTCCAAGAACATTTATGGCTGAGATGAAGAGGGGAAGAAAAGACAACTATTGCTCTGACTGGGCTGAAGCCATTTAAATAATTTCGAATTTCAAAACTACTTTAATGAAGTTTCATTTAGTCTTGGGAGTCTTGACTCCTCCGTATCATACACTGAAACTGCTCTTGTCCAGTGTGGGAAGCAAGAAGGCCCAAATGTGATGTTTTATTTTAAAGACTTCAAGGCAAGCGAGCACTATACAAGGGACACGTTTGCTCTTAGCTCTGCTCACAGATGAAGCTGACCCAGTGATTTGCACTGGAATGGGCATTTCAGTAGGTCTGGCACACAGCAGTGAACTGCTACCTCCTCATACAGCAGTTCAGCTGGAACAGCACAAAACTTGGAACTCAGATTTAAAAGAGCCACTTCAGTTATAAACTGCATCCCCATTATCAACCAGGAGAAAGCATCACAGTTTGAGGCTTTTCCATGTTTAGATTTTTTGCACCACGAGTGCCATTCGAGTGCACCTTTCTGCAATTAAAAAATTGCCTCAGAAGACTCTAAAGATTTCTCCAAGAAGCTTGCTCTTCAGAAGCTGCTTAGTAGATTTCAAAGTGCCAAAACCCAAAACAACCTCCACAAAAACAAACCAAGTAAAAAACTTGCAATTATTTTTGGGATGTCTGAAAACAGAGATGGAAAAGCATTCCCTGCGTTCATGGACTTGGCACCACACGTGTTCTGATATGAAAGGACATCCCACAGCTCAGCTTTGAAGTGTAACCCCTTCCTTCATGGGTTGAACTTATACAAAAAATTTCTGTGCGCAATTTGCCTCAGTCCATTTTATGAGCCAAATTCTCCCAGATGTGCTCCCACCCCTTAACAGAGCACATCAAGGACCACCTTGGTCCTGCATGAACAAGGTACAAAAATGACAGCTTGCAATACAGTGCAATCCAAATGATGAGTAATTAGAAAGACCCAGTTTTTCCTCATTTAGCCTAGCATTCCAGGGTTTAACCCATCACACACATAACCCGTGGCACATGGGAAACCTGGCTACTCTCACGTGGTTCAGCACCTGTTACCAGTAACCTGATGACGACCTTGTTAAGGCTTCTCACATTGAAAATTACTCAGATGTATGAAATCACACAGAGTCTGGTGTTTTACTTTAGGCATCAAAATTCAACAGATCACATTAGCATGCTAAAGAATTAAAAAAAAATCTGTTTAAAGAAAACCCGTGAAAATATTTTATCTCAAGTATTATGTATTTCTTAACCTACCTTCAAGCCCATAACTGTACCAAAAAAAATTTCAAATTTAAGTAACTTTTCAAAAACAAAAGAAAAATAATGTCACAGTGAGAGTGAGAAGACTAAAATTCAGCAAAAAGTAAATTTTCACACAGCTTTCACCAACTGCAAATAAAGATCATTGAAAGATCCTTATCAGAGAGCAGAATGTTATCAGAACTTGCCACAACGTCCTCCGCAATGTTTTATGTTCAAATTTAATGACTTCAAGCTGCTGTTTGCCTGCAGTGGGTCCTTTGGGCCAGAAGCAGACTGGCCACAAACAGGTTTACACTCTGACCCTGTTTACTTACTCACCCCCATGTTTATTACAGATTCATATAAAAACACAGATAACGTTAAGGGCGAGTGATCCCTCATCCCTGACACCCAAACACAGGCGTTCCAACTGGGAATTAACGAGCAATTGACACGGCACCGCTAAGACTCCCTTTCCACAACAGCAGCCCACACCATGTGTGTATTTGCCTACAATGTATCATAACAAGCCGGCCGCTGCTGCTGACAAGCTGCTGGAAACACACAGCACAGGAAGGCAGAAACAAGCTGTGCAGCAGCGCTGTAACAGTAACACTCCTCACCACTTCATCACAGTGACTTTCTTCACCACCGTTAGCTCAAAAAACATCGTTTTCTTCCTTATCATAATTTTCCTCTCACAAAAAAGTTTAATACGAGGTAAAAGTACACTTTTCCTCATTCGCTCATAGTCAGACAGGCCTTAATGTCCATGTTTAAATGCAATGGGAACACAAAATTCAGTGAAGCTATAACATTTCAAATAAAATCTGTAATGGAAACCTATTATTGACCATCCTCCCACCAAAAAAAACACCAAACTTGCAAAATGCTTCTGACTCAAATTATTCAGACACAAAAATGAAGAGACTGCATTATGTTAGATTTTAGTTTCTGAACATCTTTTCTAGAAATGCTTTACAGCAACCTCCAACTTCTATGCAGTCCATCCATGAAACACTTAATACAGAAAAAAAAAAAAAGGCAGCAAGGGAAAAAAAATCAAGCCAAAGAAATAATAATTAAAATTGTACTAAAAAATTTGTTAAAACATCCAGCTATTTTTATTATTTCCTATTGCTTAGCACATTAAAGAACACAAGAAACAGGGAGGAGGCACCATAAAGATCAGGTTAAAATATACCCACCCCTGGCTGAAAGCTTTTTGGTGTTGATGATTTTGGCAGCGTACTCTTGTCCTGTGGTGATTTTCATACACCTCCTCACGACGGAGAACGCCCCTCTGGAAACCAAAACCGGGCAAAGTGTCAGTCCAACTGAGACACTGCACTGCCATTACCAGCTAACGGGCTGCACGGAGGGGTGTGATGTTGCCGGAATTAAAACAAAAAATCAAAAGGGATTTTCTGATTTTCTGACAGTGACAGTCAGCATTGATTTTACTCAGCTGAACAGTGAACTCTGCGGGCTAGAAGCCGTGTGACCAATGCCGCTAGCTGGGGCGGAGGGCGGGCGGGTGCTCACTGTGTCGGTGCCGGCACACGGCGGGGGGACACAGGGCGGCGGTGGCCGTGTCCCCCTCGGCGGTGACACCGGGAGCGGGGGGGTGACACCCAACATGGCGCTCAGGGCTGCGCCTCCCGCCCCCCCGCTGGGGGGCGCCCGCCGCGCTCCGAGTCCCCTCACGGACCGAGACCCGCACCCCGCGACAACCTAAGAGTTAATAACCACAATAAATAATAAATAATAATAAATAACGGCACGGGGCGTTGAGGGCAGCTCCCCGCCACCCGCCCAGAGCCCCTCGCCGCCCCGGGGCCGTACGGCTGGAGCCCGGGCGCTCCCGCGGGGCTTTAGGCAGCCGTGAGGGGGCCCCGGGCGCGGCTCCCCTCAGGGCTCATGCACCGACCCCCGTAGCCCCCGGTGCCTTCACCCCCCCCGTTCTCTCCTTACTTCCCAAGCTCCTCGAAGAGCTGGTACTCGTCGGTGAAGCGTGTGCAGGTGGTCGAGGCCATCATGAGGACGGGCGGCCGCCGGTGACTCCGGCGGCCGTGGACGGCGAGGCGGGGACGGCGGAGGGGCTGTGAGGCGAGGCGAGGCGAGGTGAGGCGAGGCTCCGCGCCGGCTTCTTCTCCTCCTCCTCCTCTTCCCCGCCACCGCCTCCTCTGGTGACGGCGTTGCCTCCGCGCCCTCCTCCGGTCTTCCCTCTCCCCTCCCCTCACCCTTTAGAGAAGCAAACAAACAAATATTTAAATAAATAAATAAGTAAGTAAGTAAATAAATAAATAAATATGTATCCTCCCCGCTCCCTCGCGCCCGCCAGCGAAAGGTAGCGGCAAAAGGGAAAGCAAAACCGGGCCGGGGGGCGCGGCGCTCCCTCCCCTCCCGCTCCCCCCCGGCTCAACGCCTCAGCCCGTCCGCCAGTGCCGTGCCTCCCCCTAGCGACCCCGCTCCGCGCCTCCCTGCCGTCGGGGACGGCGTGACACCGACGGGACACTCACACTGTCGGTCAGGGCACGGGGAAAACCTGCGCTCCCTCCGCCCGGGAGCGGACACCGACCTTTCCCCGGGCGCTGCCCCGGGACGGCGGCGGGAGGCGCCCTGAGGGAAGCGGATGCACCTGTGCGCACCCCACCCCCCCGCCCCTCAGGGGCTGCCTGTGACGTCACGCCTCGCCCGAGCGCGAGGGAGGGCGCGCGGTGGCGGCGTGCGGCGGGAAGCGCGTGCGGGGGGCGAGCGGGGAGGGGGGGGGCGAGCGGGGAGGGGGGGGCACGCGCACAGGCACCGGGCGCTTCGTGACGTCACAGCAGCTCCGGCCGCGCGCGCGGAGGGGGGGGGGGACACGCACCGCGGGCATCGCGTGACGTCACGGCGGCCCCGGCCGCGTGCGGGGGCGCGGGGGGGGGGGTGTCGCACGCGCGCGCACCGCGCCTGCGCAGGGTCGCGACCGTCACCGCGGCCGCGGGGCCAGGGAGGGGACCCGCGGGAGGCACCGCGCACACCGAGCCCGCACTGCCACCGAAACCCGCACTGCCACCGAAACCCGCACACCGAGCCCCGCACTGCCACCGAACCCCGCACAGCCACCGAAACCCGCACACCGAGCCCCGCACGTCCATCGAGCCCCGCATATCCATCGAGCCCCGCACACCGAGCCCGCATAGCCACCGAGCCCCGCACTTCCATCGAGCCCCGCACATGGAGCCCCGCACATGGAGCGGCGATGCGGAACAGCCCGCGGGAGGGGATCGCCAGGACGTGGAATAACGCGGTGCCTGCCTGCGCAGAGCGCCGGGAAGCGCTGGGGACACGTGTGAAATGTCACAGCAAACAGCTGTCTCGGGCTCCGCCACAAAATCCACAGAATATCCTGAGGTGGAAGGAACCCACAAGGATTATCAAAGTCCAGCTCCTGGCCCTGCCCAGGACACCCCCAAAAATCCCACCCTATGCCTGAGAGCATTGTCCAAACGCTCCTTCCGCTCTGGCAGCCTTGGGGCAGTGACTTGAACGCAGAATGGGGAGGTCACCAAGCCACCCGAAGGGCATTTAATCCTTTGATTAAAGGTTGATAAACCTGAATTGCTTTCATTCCCTTCCAATCAAGTAAGTGCTGATGAGCCACATGAAGAGTTAAATCCACACCGGCACAGCGCTTGAAGCAGCAGCTTGGGTACGAGTAGAGCTCCACTACAAAAGACAGCCCGGAGCATCTCCATCCTCATTTTGATACGTGGGAAGACACACACACAAAATACACACAATGTAAAGGGCTTTACATTAAACCTCTGGAGTTTCCAGAATCAGCATCCAGAGCTGTGGTCTCTCAGGAAGAGTTAAAACCTGTCAACCCTTCCCAAAAGGAACATGAATGTACGACAGGAATGCCAGAGCCTACATACCAAGGTAGTTTTCCTCTGGGTGAGGCAGCTGTGCCTTGTATCAAACACACTGAATTCATGACATAAAGGTGGCAGCAAAGGGACTTTGGAACTCATGAGCAAGTACAAAGCATTTACTCCATCAGTTCCTCTCCAGGGAAACACTGTGCAGCGGTGCCAGTACAGAGGAACTGGAGGATGTTTCAATTTAGACCAGCAAGGATGGATCTATTCCCACATCCGTGAAGGGAATGTGCATTACAAAGCACTCCGAACAGTAGCGTGTTTCTAAGTCCCCTCAAACAAAAAAATAACATGGAAGTTGTGCATCCTTTTGTATAATATCTGCACAAATAACACAATCAGCAGGGCTGAACACACAGGGTGGGCTGATGACTGGATTTAAGGGGAGTTGTCTGCCAAGTTCCTTATCCAGATATACACAGACATGAAAAAATTAAACATATTCCCCTGGCACTACATCACTTTTTCCCAAATGGTATATTCTGACAACAAGCATTTGGCCCAAGTATCTGCTATTGCTCTGCCATAAAGCTATTATTTAATTTAAAAAAAAATGTTCAGAAGAAATTATTAAATTCAATTTCAATTCACCTTCTCGTTGATGTTTTTGTGGGTTTTTAAAAGTCATTATAAGGATAAGTGATCCAAACTGAGATTTTCGAAAAAAATTTTTTTTTTTCTTCACATTTCCCAATCTGAAAAAAGACAAGAAGGGGCCAAGGAGCTCCTAAAGAAATATCAAGCATGAATTTTATCATAGGAGCTAAGGAAAGAAAGTATTTGTTTACAAGATCAGTATCACAGGACTAGATGAATTTCTGTAAGGAGAGACACTGGGAAGTGATGAGTAGCTTGGAAACACTTCAGTTTAGAGGGTTTTTTCTCCTTACAACAACCATGTCTTAATTGTAGCTCACTCTTGAGCTGAAAGAAAACCTTAATTTGTAGCTGCCTTTTAAACGCTTCATACATTCCCCGAATTCCTCCTGAGCAGACCAAAGTAGGCAGGACAGCAGCCAAGGATCTGGTCCATGAGGTGAAATTCTAAAAGCTGGTTAGAGCTTCAAATTTCTATTAAGGTCACAGAAACAATTTATCTGTTGTTGAAGAAAGTCAGATCTCAACAATGAACCAAATGAATGCTTGAAAGCCATCTCAGGGCACATTTTTCTTCTCCAAAATACTTTCAAGAGAGCAGTTAAAGCCTGTAAGAAACGAAAGCTGTTCCCTTAAAATTCCTGATGTTTAACAAAATGTTACAGCTAAGTGGAATGAATTATATATTCAACTTTATACTGAAACACTTATTGTGGCAAAGGAAATTGTATTTATTTTAAGAGTTTGCTATTCAGTGAGGTCTTTGCTTTGTATGGCTTTATTTTTTCAGACAGCCAAAGGGAAGTTTTTGTTTTACTTCTGACCTTGCAAATACAGATTTTCAATTCTCTTATGTTTTGCAGGAGTCACGGAGTTTCCAAGAGGTCACTTGTGTGGACAGCTAGTTATGAGGGCTGCTAGGAATAATGTATGTTTAGTTTGTGAACAAATGCAACAGCCACTTACAGTAGAGATCTAGGCAGAAAATGCCCAGAAAACCTGAGTAATCTGGGGTTTAGATAAATACTCACTTTATGACCAGATGGTCTTTAACAGAAATCTTGGTCCTTCCCAGGGTTGCACATATTCCTGTGGCAAAGCATTTACTGCCTTGGGGCAACTGAGGACAACACTGGAGCAGTTGGAGGTACATCACTGCAGTAAAGCAATGAAAAGATCAAAACCATATGTGGAAACCAGGAAAGATGTAAGAACAGGGTAAAAAAGGAGGATCAACTGGGAAAAATCACACAGAAAATACATGAGTTTACAGTTCATTTTAACAGCTGGAACTGGAGGCACAGATTTCAGGTCAGTGTGGAATTCGCTGCTGCATCACAGGTTGTACCTCTCTTGTTTTCTCATTGGAGCTGCTGAAGTTTGCTAAGCAGGAGGATTGGTGACATCATGCCAGAGACTCACTCCCTCCTTTCCAAGGATGAAGGTGGTCTAAGGCCTGTCCCAACGCTTTCTGCTGGAGCAGCTCCCTCACCACCACCTTCCGACCAGCACTGACCCCAGAAGCTGCTGCCAGTCCCAGACATCCCAGGACTGTGGAGATCCAGGGTGGAGCTGCTGCACCTGCCCCAGGGCTTGTTTCCTTCCCCTGGCGAAGCTGTCTTGCTACAGCTGTCCCACCATGTGTGTAAGCACTTGGAGAAGCAGATTCTTGAAGGTTTCCCGAAGAAAAGGAATTATGTATCCATGACTTACACTCCTGGCGAGCACCGCGCTGCCCGAGCAGGGCCGTGTGTGTGCTCTCTCTCCCTCTGCTGCTGGAGCACTCTTAGGTGGGATTAATTTACTCCTCAGTGAACCAGAAAGACGTTGGCAGAATAACTGATTTGATAGCTCAGTGATTCTGTCACGCTCTTGCTAAGCAGGAGACCAAAGGTTCTCTCTGGCCTAAAAAAGCATCCTGACATCCTGAGGGAGGCATTGCTGGCCACTTAACTCCTGCCTCTGGAAGCACCACAGGGAGAAAGATATGAAAAATTAATGCCTTATTTTTTATCTTTCTGTGTGGGGCAAGGACAAAAATACAGTCTGAGCAAAACAGACATTTTCACTTGTTTGCACTGGAAAGAAACAAGGAATGCTCTTGATAGGATTCAAGTTTCATCTCAGAATTTTCAAGACATTTTCCTTCTCTTTTTTTTTTTTTTTTTAATTTGAAGTATTCTTAATTAAGAATGCTCCTTTAAAATAATGTTTTTCAAGAGAGTAATTTCTTTTTAATGCCCTTGTCCTGGTTATTTTGAGCTGAGTAATTTTTAATGAATTCTTAGCAAACAAAATATTCCATTATTTACACAGTTCTTCTTACAAGCAATTAGAGTCAGTAACACTCCATGAATAAGACCTTTTGCCACTGGCTTTCATGACATGGATTTGAAATATAAATATTACTAAAAAAAGATATTTCAAATATAAATATTACTTTAAAAAGATTGAAATGCTTCCTGTGAGGGAAGGGAGGCCCTGGCACAGGCTGCCCAGGGAAGCTGTGGCTGCCCCATCCCTGGCAGTGCCTAAGGCCAGGCTGGATGGGGCTTGGAGCATCCTGGGACAGTGGAAGGTGTTCTGGCCCATGGCAGGGGTTTGGAATGAGATGAGCTTTGAGATCCGTTCCAATCCAAACCATTCTGTGATTCCACGATTCGGTGATTTCTGGAGGTTTTAGCACCAGCCTTGAACCCTGTGTGATTGGCTGCCTCAGAAAGGATAAATGTATCTCCTTCCAGAGTTCCCAGGGGTTTGTTACTTTTGGCTCAGATAGACTCTGGGAAATACGTGCATTTCTCTGGCCTGGTAGGAGGACTGATTTGAATATTACCTTGTCACATAAATCCAAGAGAAAGATATGCATGTGGAAAAGCTGGCTGTGACAACCTCAATATCATCAAGGTGAGGAACTAAGTATGATCTTGGCTGACACACTCCACAGAGCTGCCAGGGCTGCAAAGGAAGCAGGAAACACAGGAGTCTGCATTCACATGCCAGCACTGAAATTGTGCTGAGTCTTCATTCTGAATGCTTTTGGTGAGTGTTTTGTAAACATTTCCAGGCATTTCCTAAAAAAATGAGGGAAGTGACTCCAAGTCATTTCATCTACCACATGTTTTGGATTCAGAGCATCCTTTCAATGGAGGAAGTTGAAGAAGGAAATTAGCAACAACATCCCCCTGCTTCCCATCCACAGGCACTCCCAGCACTGGAGATGAGAAGGCTTTCCAAGAGGAGGGAGCAGTAACAGAGTTAACCAGAGCCAATAAAGAGGCAGGCTGGAATTTTACGGGGGAAATAAATCAACACTGAGATTTTAGAAGTAGGGGAACATACTCAGAGCAGTGAGAAAAGGGAAAAATTTTGATGAGAATAGTTTGGACAGACTGAACTAAAGAGAAAAAATTTGGTCAGAAAAGGGGAAGATCTTAAAAGAAACCAGAACATAGGAGACACTCCTGACTGGGAAGAAGTTGAGTTTTGAGACAAACACAGTTGTAAGACTGTGAAGGCTTTAAATCTAAGTAGAGGAGAAATGCAGCAGCTGGTTTCATGACCCAGACAGCAGGGAGTGCTCCTAGCAAGAACAAAACGAACAGACATGAGAATAAGGATATGCACAACTTCCAAACCATGTCCCTAATCACCACACCTACTTGTCTGTGACATTTCTGCAGGGTTAAGGACCCCAACACTTCCCTGGGCAACCTGTGCCAGGGATGGACAACTTTTTCCATGAAGAATTTTTTCGTAATACTCAACCTAAAACTCCTTTGGTGCAACCTGAAGCCACT
Source organism: Monarcha castaneiventris obscurior (assembly GCA_026261815.1). NCBI lineage: Eukaryota > Metazoa > Chordata > Aves > Passeriformes > Monarchidae > Monarcha > Monarcha castaneiventris. The sequence continues at coordinate 2,021,627 of JAMPIT010000622.1, forward strand.
TCTCCTTGTCCTATCTCTTGTTCCCCCTGCTTTCATGCTACCAAGTGCTGCTGTAATGAGCTCTACCATTCTCAGTTTATCAAGCAAATTAAAGAGGATCCCATCAGTTCTCTGCCTACATCCTCCCCAGACACACTTCAAAGTGCAAAGTGTTTGCTTCTGGCTTGCACTTGGCTCAGGTGAGTGAAATGAGGACCACCTCTTCCACTTGACAGAAGCTCCTTCCCCATTCTGATTTCCATCTAGAAATTTTTCTGATTCTGAATTACAGGGAGGTCTTTCCATTTATTAAAAAGAAAAAACACCTGGTAAAATCCAGTGGAAACAAAAATACGGTATTTCCTGGATAATATCCTTGTAGGGAAGTAGCTTCTTGGTTTCTCCATTAGAAAACCATTTGCCAGAGAGCAGTAAAAATATGGTTGACACACAAAATGAAATGCATATACATCCAGCAAGAAATAGTAACAGGTATTAGTAGACAATAGACACATACTAGTTACATGCACTCACCAGCAAGAAGGCTTGTATTGCCTTATCCTGGGGAAAACAAGGATCAGCAGTATACACATGGAGTTGTAGCAGATGTACCATCAGTGCAGGCAGGCAACGTGAAGGGTGCAAAAACCACTATCGCAGAGGAAAAAAATTGTATCAGACACAGGAAAATGTTATTCCCATATTTAAACGTGATTTAAAACAAAATTTCAAACATTTTAAGGTTTTTAAAATGTAAACAGTGGTTAAAGATTTAGACAGGGTTTGAAGTGTTTTAGCTTTTGAAGTATTGCAAAGGCATAAATTTATACCAATATAAACTCAGAGTAACTGAGAATTAAGCAATCATAGGACCGTGGATTAATTTTGAACTCTGTCCTCCAGTGAGATGGGTGACAAAGTTTGTATTCTATGGGAATCTATGGGAATTCTATGGGATTCCTTCAGCACCCCCACAACAGAAATATGGAACAGTGTTACTACTCCGAGGAGCTGCTTGGTGCCTCCTCCTGCTCTCACAAGTGAGGTTACAGAAGAGCAGTAACAACACAGACAAACTGTACTATCAGTGAAAACATGCACTGAGGAGAAAACTCCTTTCAGCTCATGTGTAGGAGTAGGAAAGCATGCTGATGTTATTTTAGGAGAAGATTCTTCTATTATTTGCCACATGGTAATTCCAAATTATCCTAATGAAGTAAAACGTCTGTATGTATTTCTGCACACTGACATGTATGTACACACACATAATGGGCAAGAGATTCTAGATCTTGATAATTAACTGGATACATGCGGGACCCATCTGGACCACCCAATTTCCAGTCTTACTCCTTTCAACACTTGCTGAACCCTAAATTATCACAGCCTTTTCGGCATGCTGGCTGTGATTACTGTGGTGCTGGGGCATTGTACATCCAGCCTCTGTGGGCTGTTTGGCTGCCTCTTCTGGGCACTTTAGTAATGAAGGAACTTAGTAGAGTTTTCTTTTGTTGGAATAAATCCTTCCTAACACACCATGCTGGATAAATCAGGGGGTTTATCATCACCTAGACAATGTAAAGTGACAAGCAGTGGAAAATAACTCACTCAGCAGGGCTGAGCGTAGTATCCATGCCCAGTTTCCTGAAATGTAAGAGGTGACCCAGCTGGAGGCAAATTCCACATACTTCTCTGCACAAGGGTGTGTTTGTAGATGGACAGATGAAGTGTTCTTTGGATCGCTTGTGGGCTCCTTCTGGAGTGACAGCCTTGATTTCCCCCGTCACCCAAAGATTACGGGTAACACTGATCAAACAACAACCGCTAGCACAGGGTCGATCAGGAGTTTTCATTTCTCTGTATGTTATGACACACATACAACTACAAACTTCCATAAGGATCCTTCTTGCAGGCTCTGGATGCTGCTGTGCTTGGTGTATCCAAAGGAAAGGCACCTCACCAGCAGGGGACAGTAGGTGGGTTTCATCAGGAGGAGCAGCTCCCGGTGCTGTAAATTGCCGCAGTGATGTCCAGCCTTCAGAGTAGCTAGGAACAGAGTCACTCCAAAGGGCCACCCTTTGGATAAAAGCTTCCCTCCTAATGCACTGCAATCTTTTCTTCTTCTGTATTGCAGCGAACAAAATGTCATCCCCACCTGTTTCTCTCCTTTTTTTTTTTTTTTAAGTTACTTTAAAAATGTCAAACTGTATAGGTTATCTATTGTCATGTACAAGAGCAGAGAGCTTCGTGCCTCATCCTAGTGCTTGAGATCTGTACCAGTGTGTGTCACACAGGTATTTTCTGGTCCTTCTTTCTCCTTAAATAAGTTCTGTTTGTGCTCATTCAAAGCACAGGGGTTTTTTAAATTAAAGAAATACTTTCTGAGACTTCACAAGTTGCAGAAACAGGTCGCTTGGAGGTTTTTCGTCAGTATTTGCAGGGCAGGTATTAGAGAAAGTTACTTTAAAGTATCCCTTAGAACAGCAGTTCTGTGAAATGATTCACTTCCAGCTCACTTCTGTTAGAATTCAGAGAAACAAATTGATTTTCCCCCCCTTTTTAATTCTACTTGAGTTGTGAAACATTGGCAATTATTCAGCCTTTATTTCATGTCACGCACTGCTAACCCTGGATTTGTTTGGGGGTTTTACGGTTGTTTTTAGCAAACAGAAGGTGTCAAACCCAAACTAGGTTTCATAACAAAGCCATTATATAACTGCCCAATTAGCAGCTCGTTCAGTGCTATTAATAGCAGCTCCACATCCAACCCCCTTTGTGTAGTGCTACAATAACTGGCAAGAGGAGGCTTCTCATTAGTTATTCATTCTCAGAGGAGAATAAATGAACTTGGTGGAGATTTATGAGATGCAGAGTAATGTGCTGTTTATTAGCTGCCAAGCTGCTGCCTCTTCCGCTGCTCTCTGCTTTTCCTGACTCCCAGGAGGTGTTCAGCCCCGTGGACCATCCCTTTAAGCCTGTGTGGACATCTTGTGTGCTTCCCAGACGGAGACACTGCTCCCACCAAGGTGGGCTCAAAGCCAGCAACCCCCTGAAGTCATTTTCTTTGAAACAGTGTCGATAACTTGGTGTTACCTTTCACTGACTGACATGCTGTAATTAATTTTCCAGTGACAGTGATGTTTCACCCGTCAGTTGGCTGCTGTGGTCCCCCATTTCAGCTCTTTTGGGTTACATGTTGGCTGTGACCACTCAAGCACAGACACACACCCAGAGCAATCTGAACTGTCTTTTGAAAGAATTTCTTTTTTCCTGGATTGATCATTTAAGCCACTTGAGCTGCTGACCACAGAATATGATCCAGAACTTCTTGTAACTTTTTGCACAAGACTTTTTCTATTCCCAAAGAGAGATCAGATCTGATTTCTATTTTAAAAATAGGCTACTTTAAGCGCTGCAGCATGTGAGCTGGTTTGATCTTACATTCCTCTGTTCCTGAACTCCAATGTGGAAGTAAAGCATTTGTGAAGAGATTTTCCATGGCATGATGACAACCTTACCCTGTTTACCACAGTAACTTCCTTTTATATTGGATCTCTCATCTGACAAAAAGATGGGTCAAATCCATAAATAATTTCTTCTCCTGAGGTCCATATTCTCTTCTCCTTGGTTACCTCCACTACTCCTGAATTCCAGACTGGTTAAGGTTTTACCTCTCTTCACTGTATCATGCTTCCCATCAGCTGCTGTCTATGAGGATACCAGAGTCTCTTCCACTCTTTTTCATTAGGCACAACTTGCTTCAGAAATAAGGATTTACTTACATCAGCACAAAATGAGCTGCATAATTGAAGGGTTTAACTGAATATTGATTCAGGTTTCTGAGTTCCTACATTGCTTCCTTGTTGACATAGTTGTTTTTCAGCCCCCTGTACTTGTCCTACAGTTATATGTCCTCCCTGGGGAAAAGAAAAAACAAGAGAGAGATTTCCAGAGTCACCTACATGGGTTAGCTAAAGTAGAAAAAGAACAGGCACGTTCTTCCATGGGCTTACTGAACATACACTGTAAATCCCCAGCAGTATTTTTCCTTTGGTTTGTCATTTCATTTCTTCCTCCTATCCATGTTCTCACTTTTCTCTCCTACCATAAATTATTCAATCATCAATGTAAAATATAAAACTGGAATGCAAAAACATGAAGTGTAAACACTTTTTCTTCTGCTCCTACATAATCTCTGCTGTTCTGCATAAGTATAATCATAAATATTTTTATTTTCTTCTCAGTACTATTGTGACAATATATTAATTTTTTATGTTCACATATTAATCATCCATTTCAGTGAGATTCACTATATATTTTGTCCTTCCTTACACATTTTTACACCTGCAGGATACACAAAGAGCCCACACTACTCATGTACAATGATGGTGACATTCACAATCCAGGTGGTCTCTTCACCTTTTCCATTTGTGGCTAATTCAGCATGAAGAAACTCTGGGGTTGCTGGTGGGAAAGTGGAGAAAAAATGGTTGGACTCGTGATTCCACCTTTTTTTGTTCTTTCACACTGAAAGGAAATATGTTCTTCCATACTGCAGTGAGTAAGAATGAACAAGTGTACAAATGGCAAGCTGGAAAACTGGCATTGCCATTAAGGGAATGGTACATTTTGGTTTGTAAAGGAGACCAAGCTTACTTGTGGCACAAAATGACTTCCCTGCCTTCCTACAGAACAGAACTAAATGCTGCTCCAGGGCCTGAATTCTTGCCCACTGTATTTCTGTACCCACTGCTTGATTTCAGGACTAGGTAGAAAATGGCAATCAAGTTTTCTTTCTGAAAATACTTTCAAAGATATCACCTTGATTTTGACATATATTACAGAAAAACGGGGAAGAAAACTAAGTTAAAATCAAAGGAAGATTTGAATAATAGTTTTTCAAAACTCAGTAAGACATTCAGAACTGGAACAGGCTGAACATCTCTGAATTCTGTCTGAGCTTCAAAAGAGATATTGCAGGGATTGCATTAAATTAGGCTGTTATTCTCCCATTTTGCTGAAAAAATGAGTGTCCTTTCTGTGCATAATAACTGAGTATGATAAGCTTTAAGAATGGCTGGCAAAGGACCTGGCACAGAAAAGCAGGCTTCCCCTCCAACCCAGCGAACCAGCTCACCTTTGGTATGGATCTGTCGGGTGAAAGCCTTACAAAAAAATGACTGTGACCTATTTTGTTTCACAGCAAACATGGCTCTGATGCTCAGATAAAGACTCCTGTACTGCCTGAGTGCTCAAAGCTACTTACACGGGAGAAGATTGCTTGGTAAGTAAGGATTTGTAGGATCCAACGAGCCTAAGAGCATAAGAAACGCGGGGCTGTGTCAAACCACCGACCCCTCCAGCCCCGGTCTCTCACAGCACAAGGAAATGCCAAGCAGGAGGAAATTGTTCCCTGTGAGGGTGGGGAGGCCCTGGCACAGGCTGCCCAGAGAAGCTGTCGCTGCCCCATCCCTGCAAGTGTCCAAGGCCAGGTTGGACAGGGCTTGGAGCAGCCTGGTCTATGGAAGGTGTCCCGGCCCATGGCAGGGGGTGGAATGAGCAGAGCTGTCCCTTCCAGCCCCCAGCAGTCTGTGATTCCACGTGCACAGAACTGCTTGGCTCGCCCTTCCCAGACAAACTCCTTCCTGCACAGAGCTGCGTGTGCCAGACCCCGCTGCTGGGCTCGTCAGGGAAGCTGCAGGCGCTGGGCTGCTCCTCAGCCCCACCCTCGCTGCTCCCAGCAGCAGCAGCAGGGCAGCGCCGGGTCCTGCACATCCCAGAGGCATCACAGGAGCTCTCTGGGAGTCCTGACTCGGGCTCTGTGTGATCTGTACACAGCACCAATACAATTCAGACACAATTAAAAAAATAGCAAACCATTCAAGCAGCTTTTCATCTGACAAACCTCTAAGTGAAGGATTAATATGCCCGGAGAGATTCAGAGAGATAAAAGCTTTGTGTTTAGTTCAACAGCCCTGCCAAAGGCTTCAGAAAGCTGTTTCCCAAGTGTTAAAATACAGCCCTCATCTGCATTTGTAATTTAGCATCTCTGGAAGTATAAACAACAATGGCTCACGCATAAACTCACTCATCATCTGCAGAAAAATGAGTTTATCCATGATGTAACATTTCTTCTTTACTTCAGGATGTGGAGACAGGATTCTGGTTGTATTGTTTCTCTCATCACCTTCCCAATCTCAGCTGAAAAATAAGAAGACATCTACTTGACCTTGAAACCTCTGATTTGAAGAAAAGGTATTTTCTAGGTGATTAAAGCAAAGTGGCTCTTTGAGTTTTCTGCTCTCCCTCCAGTCAAGGTTTACTCATTTCTTTTCAAAGCAAAAAAACAAGATTAAATCATCAAGTACCTGTAATGCACTCATTTTACCAATTATGCCCATTTTGGGGAGCTCCTAGAAATATTACAAGTTTCTGGTGTGAAAAACTCACATGGTTGAGACACTTCTCAAAGTGTGTTTTTCTTAACAAGTAGGGTGGAATATCAGTCCCAAGTATTTTTCCCAGTACAGCACACTTTCTCTGCCTTTCAGACTCCTTTATTTTTTAAGGTGGATGAATATGTTTAATAACTGAACTAGTGGAAATGGAATTATCTCCTGTGTCTCTGTAAAAGGAAAGCATATGCTTTTATACAAATTATTTATAAGCAAATGTCACAGTTGAAATTATGGGCATTATAAATAATGCCTGTCAGCTGAAATCTTTCTCAAGTTGAAAATTTAGGTTACACTAAGCTAAGTGAATGGAATAACAAGGAACCAGGGAGATTCAAGGTAGAAGTACCTCTCCATTTTCATAATGATCGAACAGGAGGCAAACTGCTCAAGAAATGAATGTTTATCTTGTGATGCTCCTGAGACAAGAGCAGCTGCTCTTCTCAGAGGCATTTTCAGTGTGTGATTACCCGAGGTGCTGGCATGCAGAGTAACGGGCTGGGGTATGCAGGGAGACAGGCACAGGGTCCCACTGATCCTCTGGCTCTAACAGCCCTGACAGAGCATTTAAATGCTGCCAGCAGGTAATGAGCTCACCCCGAGAAGCTGCTGGTTTAGGGGAGCCTGGCCTCAGTCCTGCCTGGCATTAATCACTGGCTTTCCAGCCAGGCCTTCTGGAGAGGTTACCTGAGAGCTTGGCAACTACCTGGATACCATTAAAACTGAAGAGGTCGTTTAGGAAAATAGCAGTAGGGAATGAAAGGGCTCCCACAGGAGATCCTGGAGCCGAGAAAATGTCTTTGCTTGCAGTCCCATCTTTAATTAATTTACAAACACATGTGCCCAACTGAACATTTGTTAGTTCACTTCATTTTAAACAGATTGACAGGAACAGAAAGGGATGAACCTATGAAACTGCAATGTGAACGACATTCGAGGCAAGAGCAAATCTCAGCAAGGCATTTATGAGCTACTTGGTTTTCTTTCCAAATTTTTTTACTTGATTCCTTTGCAGGTCAGCCTGCCCACAGGCCTTGTCTTTGTTGTAGGCATGCAGGGATTGAACATATAGGACCAGAAGGATGTTTCTGGGCCCTATCAGGCATCTATAATATGGGCAGGCTTCACTGCTTGCCTTCCTCTGCTAATCAGATTAAAACTCTACTCCAAGCCAATACAACATTATCAGTTAGAAAACTTTGCTTCATAGCCAGCCCACAAAAAGCCATTTTCAGCTTGGAGCCATTTGTTCAGCTCCAGTGTCATCCTTTAATTTCCATTAAGCTTGTCCCCAAATGCTGTTAATACCATTTCTGTGTTCAGAGTGGAACTGCATCCTCTCTCAGTCTTTGGTTTCAGGCTCTGATCAGAAGACAGGTTTTCCTTTTCACCGTCATCCTTGAATGGCTGTTCAGAGCTGTTCAGATCAGGCTGTTCCATCCCCTGGCAGCTTTTCAGATTGGATTTTCTCTTTTTTAAACATGGTAAAGCCAAATTCTACACATTACTTAAAATTGTATGTCTAAATTGGATTATAATTATTATTTGGGGGACATCTCACCAGCCCTTCTTTATGCCTGCTTAAAATAGAAAAAAACTACTATATCTACTGTGATAAATTCTGGCACCACAAATCCCATTTAACCATCATCTGAACAAGAGAAAGCCAAGCCTATCTCTAAGTAGTTGTTTCCAAGTGATAAGGAAGCTAGATGCTCAGACACCCAACTAGAGACAGCCAAGATTCAACAGGGATTTAGTCCAAAAGAGGAGACTCCCTCCCTGTCCATGAGAGAAGAGAAAGTTTGGGTAAAGTATACCAGATTTTTGATTCATCAACATTTTTCCTCTTACCTATGTTCATCTATAAACAGTGATGGAAATAATTTGTTTCTGTGGGAAACAGTTGTGTTTTTGTGTGTCTGTATCTAAAAAAAATTGCATTCTACATAGTGTTTTTTGCATTAGTGAACTTGCAGACCACTCCACTGTACACATATTGCACATACACACACTCATATATATCATACTGATCTACACCATACTGCTCTATTTCCTAACTCATCATTTCTTAAAAACAGTCTCAAGATTCTCTGTGCAGCTCGCAAAGGCCCCAAATCCCATTTTTTCCCTGACTTTAGCAGCACATTACTGTGTTTCCAGGGAAGATATATGTGAGTTAACCAAGCCTGATTGTGCAGTCATAGCTGTCCAGGGATTTACAACCTTTGCTATCTTCTTGTTACAAAGGAACCTGCCAAACATGAGCTTTTCTTTCAGGAAAAACAATTAGCCATGCACAATGAAATCATGGACTATTGCTATTTGGGAACTTCTCTGAAGTTTTGGCAGGGTTGCCCCGGAGACCCACATAACCTCTCCTGACAGTTGGCACCCCATAAATATCAGGGTCAAGAGCAATCTCTGCTTATAATTGTCCAAAGAAATTCATTTCTGGCTCCTTTCATGATGTCATTGACATCGTGAAAAATAATTGCTGAGGTTAAAATGTCTCTTGGTGACCCATCCTGCAGTAAAATTGCTGTGAAATTGCTTATTCACAGTCACCAAAACCCCGCCAGGGCTGGTATCTGTGACCTGCCCCATTGCCTGATTGCAACCATTACTCTGGGAGGTTGGCTGGTTCAGGGAAGATTAAGATAAATTCTCTGCATTGATCTCAGATTGAGAGGAGAAATGCCACTTTTTCATTTGGAGATGGATTAGTGAAAATCATTTTCAAATACTACTGACTATTCATGAGGTGAAAACAATCGTTAGTTCCTTGCAGCAACAGAGTCTTCTTATTTAAAATGAACATCATCCTTCAGAAATAACTCCCAAATTACCATCTCATTTCCTTTCCCCAAAAAGGTATTAAATGTGATCAGCGTGCTCATACAGGGAAACAAATAAATGGTAGAAAATTAGTTCACTGCACACATGAACTAATAGGAGTTCTGAAGGCAGTGAAGAGATGCACAAGCCCAGTTTGCCTCCCCAGCTTGCTTTCAGGATCCTAACAGAAATCCTCCCTGTCCCACAGGAAAAGAGGAAATCCATAACTGCCCCACTGGCTGTGTAAAAAGTTTTAAGGCATCTTGGATAGTTCTCATGCTGTGGTGAGCCAAGGGTACACTGGTAAGGAGACCCTTGAACCAACACAGAATGGAAAAGTAAAAACAGGGAAGAGAAGGCAAAAATCCCTTAGCAGGAGTCAAGATGGCAAGAGAAATATCAAGGAACTGCTTATCAAAAGGGAAGATGTAATTTAAATCTATTGCAGCAGAAAAAGAAAACCATTTGGAATTTTATATTCGTTAGCCTTCATCCATCTGAGCTACCAGCACTTGCATCTGGTGGGGCTTGGGGGTTGGTTTGGTTGGTTTTGTTCTTTCTAAATTAAATGTCAAATCACTGCTTGGAGCCAGAAGCAAACGGGTAAAAGGGAAGTAATATCAGTAAATATAAAAAGCGTAGGTAATCGTGATGACAACAAACTGGACACTCAGTGTCTTGAACAAAGCCCTACCAACTGAAGCACAAAGAGGAATTGACCCTCAAGTTTCTTCGACATGAACATCCTTGAGCACTAAGTGGAGGAATAAGTAACTACCTGCAGTTTGATGGCAGCCTCAGGCCTCTACTGCTGAAACAGCCTCAGGATTTCTACAAATTACAGAAGAGTCCCCAAACACAAGAAGCCATTTCCAGCACTAAATAACAGTGTATTTTAGTTGGTGTTTAAGAGACAGTTCCACAAGCCAAAACCAATTTTAAGGAGCACGAGGTGTGAGAGAAAATAGAATTAAACCGAAGAAAGTGACAATTGAGTACTTAATAAAAACACTTTGAGCAGATGCCCCCAAAACCACAAGCTTGGGCTAAAAAAAGAGAACTGCAGGTTAAAAAGCAGTCTGGCTTTGAAGGAAATGAAAGCCACTGCACAGCAAGACAAATATTGCTGTTTTAATTTCCTTGCTCTGTTCAACAGCATTCCCTTCATTCCTAGGTGTGGGCTAAGAGAAGAAGGAAAAGGTGATAGCAGAGACTGTAAGTGAAAACTTGTACTTTAAAGAAAGGGAAGCGAAGGGCACGAAAAGATTCATTTGGAAAGCAGAGCTGAAACACTAAGAGCTTTTTAAATGTACCTTTGGTCCCCATGCTGTCTGTAGCAGCTTTGGAGCAGTTTGGGAAGCAGAACCAGGAGGATCACTCACACCACCCCAAACCACTTTGTTTCAGGAGTTTTGTGTTTGGCAAGATGTGAAGTTGTGAAATGTCAAGGGCAAGCAAGGGGCAGCTGCCTTCCTGTGCTGAAAGTGAAAATGAAAATGACATTTTGAATATAGAAAAGTATAGACAATTTCAGTAAATGCAGCTGTTGGAGAAAAAAGCCCAGGGTCCGTTTCAAGCTTATTAATGCCAATGACAGGTTTGAGAATCTGACAATTGAGTAAAGATGCTTCTTTTCTGGATAAAATATTACAGATGCCACTGGGTGACCTTCAAATATGTTCTTTCCAGAAAGAGCTGTAAAGGACTTTCTGATCTGCCAGTCTCAAGGACAAGTTTAGCAAGAACACACCGTACACAGGGCTGGGCCCCAGTCCCTTCCTCTTGCCTGAGTCAATTACACGTAAATTAAACTGTGGTCCTACATTCGCCTTGTCTCCTCTCACAGTCTTTCATCAAACAGGCATTTAAAATAAGCATTTCCTTCCTCCATCACTTGCTAACGTTGTCAGCCCAAGGTGAGAGTGGGCTCAGAGAAAGGAAATCACAGAGCAGGATCCCAAGGCTGCCCATTCCTTCGGAACCTGATGCTTTATTTCAGCAGCTCCTCTGGGTCCCACTCTTTCAAAGCTTTACATTTCTTGCCAGCTCACAGGCTCCAGTTTCAACGTTTGCTTTACGGTAACTCCTGGCTGTACCACGCCAAAAGTACATATTTCTCAGCATAGATAAATCCCTTTCACTCACATCTGAGACTAAGACAAATACATGAGCATTCACTACATCTTGCTATTAGCATGGACAGAAACCAGGCAGCCAAGGCAATAAATTTCATGAGATAGGCTTCTCCCAGCTGACCAGCAGGAAGTAAATGAATAAAGGTACATATGTCTGGCGAGGCAGAGTCCACAGCAAGACGTGTAGAAGGGAGGGAGAGAATAAATCTTCCCCTTATTCTCAGTGGAACTGCATTAATCTCGCTTCAGTTAGGCTTTTCTTACCTATTCCTTTTCTCCAGTGGGCAAGCAAATAAAATCCATAGGAAGGATGGAAAGAGCAGAGCCGCAGCTCAGGCTGTGTTCCCTTTGGATGTCTGGAGAAAAGCCACCTTCCATTTTCACTCCTGTGGGGTACAAGAGTGTATCTCACGTAACAGAAAGACACAGTCACCTCTTACGGCCAGGATGCCTGCTGGACTCCTACACACACAGAAATTCCTATGCCTTACGTGTGTGGGAAGCGGTGATTTGGAGGGGACCTTCACAGGATAACCTTCAGATGTGACAGTGTTGAGGCATGTTAATCATCTCTATGAGCAACTGACACAGCATGCAGAAACAGACACGGAAATTATTCACAGCTTTCTTACCCAAAGGCTGTTCCCATTTATTGGAAGCACAATCTGCTGCAGTCAGCGAGATCTACCTCCTCTATTTCTGCCCCAAAAAACAGTACGTATCTCTTCATCTGCCTGTCCATCATCTTCTGGTGTACCACAGCGCCACAAATCCCTGTAACCAGCACCGCATTAACACAGCATTCGCACCAGGTAGGATCCAGCTAGCACTCTCCTTCCTCATCATCACACATCCCCAGGGGAAGCCCACCAGCAAACTGTCCCCAGCCCTGACTGACCCCATACCAGCTATTCCCTTCTGCCTTGCTTTGCCATTCCCACAGCCCTTCCTCATCAGAGCTCTGTGGTGGTCCCAAACTTCTCTTCCTTTCTCACTGTCCTCCCACTGCATGGCAAAACCCCTTTCCAGGCACACCCCCCCTGGACCCAGCATTCTGCTCTTCCCCAGCTTTGACCTGGAGCTTGAGCTCTTCTCATGCTCCATGTTTTCCCAGTGCCCAGCACAACAGTGTGCTCCTGGGTGACCTTCCCATGGTCCTTTCCCCCGTCCTTTGCTTATGTAATGTGTATGACTCATTAATATGAAGTCGCCCGTAACACGGAACATCTGGGTCTGTTTTTGATTTTCTCCTTCCTCCGTGAAGTGGTCAAGTCAGCTTTGGGATGTTTTGTCTAAACTTGATCCTTATAAAGTTGATGTAATTAGGATGGGAAATCCTTTCCAATTTCATCTTTTAGGGGATAATCCCATGTTGCTGTATGCTATTTCCTCACTGGATGTTTGTGTTAGGAGAATGCTTTTCTTCCCAGTTGTGTCTTCCATGTAGTTATGGAAAAGATAATCCCTGGGTCATTAACACTTTCTGTGGCCCTGTTCTCTTACCTTGTACTTCTCAGTAATTTTTCCCCCTATGTATATTCCCTTGAAAAGTTCCTCCATCTGTTTGGCATTTAAATGCTTGGATGAGCCTCTGTTTCTTGGGGGATGCAGCCCTTTCCACATAGGGCATTATCTGTTTTGCCTTTAAAAATGTACCAGATTTGTAAATTTGAGAGTAATGATTTATAGTCCAACTGCTCCTAATTCTCTCATTACTAGTCAAACAAGGAATTCTTCCAAATGTCAGATAACAGATGGTGAAGAGAAATTTTATTTCCAGATCTTCCTAGATTTGAGATAGCATGGAAAAAGGGAGGAGAGGGCAGAGCTGGACACAGATTCTAAACATACCTGGTTTTAATCGGCATTTAAAACCTTCTCCTATTTTGGTCAAAATTTCGTACTTTAAAATCTGATTCAAAATTGATCAACTATTTACTACTTCATAAAGTTCATCTGGTTTTGTTTTTAAGATGTAGTGATGTTACAACACAATCTCTCAGTTTTAATAACAAAAAACACCCAAACAAACTACGTTGTAATAAATGTATTTATGTTTTTCCTAGCAACAAATTACTGTTACCACAATTGTAGCAAAGTGGAGATAAACAGCAGAAGAATGCCTATGGGATACTCTTCATAATCCAGGATTTGATGTAAAGTTGAGAAACTTTAGTTAATATTAAACATTGCATCATGTAAAAGGCAACTAGTACTTATATTACAGCTATACTAAAGGACACATATTTTTCTTTGTATTAGATTATTGCATGGCTGGTGATTCTTATCTGTTGTGAAATTTTCAGTCTTTAACAGAGATCTTAACATCTTTTGATGTTCTTAGGAATTTTCCTTCAATATATACTGGGTAATTGTTAATTATTGGACATTTATAAATCTTCTTGACCTTGAAACTAACCATATATTTTAAGGAAAATTAAAGTAATTAATTATGATAATAACCATAACAACCCGATCATATAGTGGAAGACATCTTAATGTATATTTCTTACTATCACAAAAAATAGGTTTGTGTGTAGATAAAAAGAAAAAAATTCTAAAGAAAGTCCTATCTAAGAAATGCATGTTACTGCCATGTTAGGAGCCACAAGATTCCAAGAGTACCTGAAATTCCCTGGACAGCTGTGAACCAAGACTGGCTCGATTATTCATCTGCTTTTTTCGGTGCATTTGCTGAGTTGCTGTGCTTAGGGAATGAGGAAAATGTTTGATTTGCTCTTAGAGTTAGTGCTGGAGATTTTAGTATGTGTTCTCATTTTTTTAGCAAAACTCTCTTGTGACTTCGAGGCACTCGCCTTTTGCCTGTTCCCAGTGCACATCCCTCAGGAGGAAGGGAAATGTTCTGTCTCATTTTTGGGCAAATCATGGCAATATCTCCTTCCCATTAGTGGAATCTCAATCCCTTCTTTGCTACCTGGATGGGAAAGATTTAAGATTTGTTTGAGTAATTTAAACAACAGCAGGAATTTTTCATATTTGTCAGCTGCCTCGGCCCAAGCCTGTCCCGTTTTCCACCAAATCCTTGTGCTCTCCCTACATCCCTCTCTGAGGAAGGCAGATGCTGAGCCTGCGTGTCAGCCCTCCAGGGATGGAGCCATAAATGTCTTCCTCAAAACCTCAGCCAGCACCATTCCCCCCCAGCAAAACTTAATGACTTCGCACAGACATCCAAACACAAATGAGGCCCCTCACCAAGAGCAGCTCCAGTTGTAGTTTACTCGTCCTTGCTTGACCTCAGCCTCCTGCAGCCACAGCAGAGTTCTTTGAAATCCATGGATTCCGTGGGTGGTGCTCATGGCATCTCCCTGACAGGAATGAAAGGCACTGGAGGAAAAGTCAGCCATGAACAACCATTTTATGTGATCACCTTCTACAGAGTAGATCTGTGACCAAAAAGGGAGTAATTTCCTGTTCGACTGATGGAAGGCACAATTAGGAAGATTGAATAAAATAAGTCAAACTGCTGTGAAATGCACAGCCTGAAGGGTCTGAGCACTGTTGTGGGTGACAATGGGGAATTCAGTTTATAGCATTGGTACATAACTATGGAAGAGTTGTGGTGTTATGTGTTTTGGCAGTGTTTATGGGCTGAGGGAAAACTGAATATGTGGTAGGAGGCAGTGGGTAAATAAAAAGATATGAGTTGGTTTTGTTGGTTTGGTTTGTTAGGGCGTTTTTTGCTGAGAACTCAGGTTTTAGAGCTGATCCTGTGCTGGGTGAGATCCTGACTCATGACTTCTGCATGGCTGCTTGGCAGGACTCTGCTTGTTACCAGCACAGTGTTGCTGTAAATGCTGCTCACACCAACCCAAGTGGTGAAACAACAAAAAACACGGAATCATGGAATCACTGGCGCTGGAAAAGACCTCAAAGACTATCAAGCCCAGCTTTGACCAAACACAACCATGGCCAAGAACCCACTGTATTAATGGTATGTTCTGAAGGTTGAGAATTTACTATGGAAATCTGACTTGAGGAAAACATATGAACATGTTTTCTGTTCATTTTGGTAATATGATGCAGGTAAATATAAAACTCAGGGGGAAAAAAAGTTTGTTCTGTAAGGTTGTATACACTGCTAATAAATAAAAAATGAAATCAGATTATAAATACCAGATCCTCAAACAATGAAATTCACTTTCCTTCCATTGATTTAAGCAAGTATTAAATTGATTTAAAAGCAGCTGTGTCAACTTCTATCACCAAGGGGTTTGGTTCTGAATATCTAAGAACTTGATTTCTTCGAGTCTTTTATATTTATCACTCCCATGGTGCACAGAGAGGCTGATCATGTCTCAGCAAAGTGGAGTTTGCCAGACAAGTGAACAAAACCCAGATCCCTCACCACATGACCCTGGTTTAGATCATTCTGTGTGAGGACACATATGGATAGGGAAGTACATTTCATATGTATATTAAAAATTATTAAAAGAAACATATATTTTATAAGTACATGGAAATAAACAAAATTATATGGATTACACAGGCAATTTATTAAATTATATACATAAAATATTAAAACGAAAATTACCAATTCCTTCTGGCTTGATCCCATGCCTTGTCTTTGCTCCCTTGTATATTCATTCATCCTTCATGCTGGCTTGGCCCTGAAGGACAAAGGTCTGTAACCAGAGAGAGAGTAACTTCTCTAAATCTCAAATTACAGTAATCCAGGATTTAAGAAGCAAAATGGTACCATTACAGTATCTCTGGAGAAATAGGTCAGAGCTGCAGCGCATCTCACCACTGCTACCAACAAATGAGGTCACGATTTGCTTTCTTTTACTGTGCTGTTGCTTTAAAAGAAAAGATCTTATTTTTCTGTATTGATAAAGGTAATGAATTCCCAGGCAGCAGCATGAGAAGAGGTAAGAGCAGGAGTTAAATCTCTGGTCTGAATGGCCTTGGTATCTAGTCCCACACAATACAGGCACAACATGTCAAGGCTCTTTTTAATATTTCTTTTGCAATCACAAACCTTGTTCCCATTCAGCTGCATACAATGTGCATGCAAACATAACAGTGTTTTCCAAACACCCTCAGTGTGAAGGATAAAAATGCAGGCTCTTCTCCCTCACATAATGTGCATGCTCTGGGTATTTCTTAGAGAGAAGTTGTCTCTGCAGAACAACTAAAGGCAATGAAAATAAGGATCCCAGTATTTTCTGTAATTGCTTTTGTGGAATGTAGACATTCAAGGAAGAATTTGTGCAGCTGGTAAAGGCAGTGTGACTACAAAAAAATACAGCCTCCCTACAAATTCTCTGTGATCCCTGAGGAAACCTCAGGAAACAGGCCATTGCAATGCAGATTTGCATGGCTCCCTGAAGGATACTGCACTTCCACAAATCCTCCCCTGAAGAGATTTAGCTTTTCAACAGTTTGCGCTCAAGTACAATTAATTTTGATGGCCCCTGCATGATTACAAGTCTAATGTTTAGTTTTGCTATCAATTACCACACGAGACTCTTCCTGGGTCACTGCTCTGTGAGGTACTATGGCTTTACTTACACTGAGCCATCTCCATCCTCCCTATAAATTAAAAATTTGGAGCACAATGGTCTCTCTGAACCAGCTAAGTGTAAAGGAACAGTAATAACAATAAATAAATAGTACACTAATGCTTGTGCTGTCAAGTATTAGAAGCATGGAAGAAATGAATGGGCACCTCTCCTGTTCCACAACCTGATATAAAAGTTCAAATTTCGTTCAAATAATAGATGTTGATGTGAATACTAAGACTTGTGTGCCACTGCTAGAGTCCTGTGTGCAAGCATTTACTAATTAATGCAGTTTGTAAATGGCAAGTATTTGTACAGGTGTTGGTATTTAGGCAATTACTCACCATTTGTAAAAATCCAATCAGCTTGTGCTAGGAGAGAGCTGTTAGTTCTTTTCTGATTAAGAAAGGTTACCCAACCAGGAACCCTGAAAGTTTGCAGGCAAGGTTTTTTAAAGTTTTCTGCTTCGATATTCACCTTGATATATACATCGTCTATGAAATATTTACAGAGGAAACCACTTAAAACAATGAAATATAAATGAGTCCAATGCATTTCTCTGCCTGGGTTTTACCCAGGGCGGTATTTGGGGGTTTATGCAGGGATAGGATTGCCTAATGAATCTGGCCAAGTGGAATCAATATGAGAGTAATTAATTTAACTCCTTCTTTTTATTTTTCAAAGTGACAGATTTATGATGGGGCATGAAAGAAACATGAAGCATTACCATTTTCTCTCTACTGGCGGCAGACTGGGCAGATAAAGATAACTGGAGTTCTCTATATGACACAGGGCTCTGGTGGTCAGAGAGGAAAGCTCTGACCTAAAGGAAAAGGCACGAGGGAACAAGGAAGAGCTGGGAATAGCAGGCCAGCAGGCTTGGTTATCTGATCGCCTGCAGCCATTCCAGGGGAACCACCAGCAAAGGACAGCTGTCACTGAGAACAACCACAGCATTTGGGGCACTTCCCCAGAACAGACAGTGGGATTAGACCACACAATCACAGAACAAGCACACATTGTATCTGCTGGGGTTCTTCATATTCACCTTTATCTGACCCACTTATGGCCCATCTGAATTGCTGCACTCAGAAAGAATAATTACTGTCCCAAAAGCTACAATTTTGTTTTCTCTTTTATTATTTTCCCCCAGATATCCTGCTCTTCCTTCCTTCCTTTCCTTTTTAATGTAAAAGGACTCTAACAGCCATACCAGCTGCTGAAATGGAGAAACCAAAGCAATAAAAGCATTTAAGCCACCACTTGTATATTCATTCTCTCTCTTTTTGCATTATTCTTGACTATAAATATTTTTGAACATTGTCTCTGTGGCTACATGCAGAAGTTCCCTTTAGCTTTAGGCTTTAACAACTTAGTCACCAGTACAGTGAAAACCAGAAAGCCTAAGAACCCCTGACAGTTCATATCAACTCAAAAGCTGTTCCACTGACATTTGATAAGAGATCGTTGCAGTAGCAATATTTGGAACACTACAGGAATTAAACAAGGGCTTGATTCCTTTTCTACGGATAAAATGTACAACAACCATTTTCCTAAAAGAGTGCCAAGATAGCAAACTGTGTGTATATGTGTTATGCTTTTCTTTTTTAGTATGCATTTCCCCTCTCTGTGATCAAACTAATGGAAGTATTAAAGCTCCTGAACAACTATGGTAGTTTCAAATTAAACCACTTCAGTTTGGTGAGCACTTTCAATTGAAAGTACACGCTCCAGCAATTCCTCTCGACCAAATACAAAATACTTTCCTTTACAGCTGCCCAGAATAATACAGGATTTGAGCTCTCTTAACTCTTACTCTCCAAACTCCAAGGGGAAAATATTATTGCATGCTGAAAGTCATTACAGCGATTCCTGCCAAGCTATGAAAAAGCCCTGTAGTTTTACAGGTCTGTGCTGACAGTTTTTGAGCAATAATGGAGATTTTGGGGGGTTTCTGAGCATCTGTGCAGCCTCTGTATGAGCGGGTGGGTGACCGTGTCACCCGGCACCAGGCTGTACCTGCTCCAAGGCCTGCAGATCTCATTGGTAGCTCTGTTTATTCCAAAGGCTGTCCATGTTTGCAGTAGGTAAAATGGCTTTCCAAGCCAGCAGGAAGAGCCTGCTCCTGGGGAGTGCTAAGGTGCTGCTGGAGGGAAGAGGAATGGAATCTTTCAAAGATGTAAAACTGCATTTTGAACACGCGTAGACAATGAACAGAAGTCTTGTAACATTTTAGTAAAGCACAATGAGAGTTTACAAGCCACTGAGTGCCTCTACATCTTACCTGCCTGGAAATGTCTCAGAGTTTTGACTGGATAGGCCAACTTTTTCCAAGCATTTCTCCTACTGAGAAGGAGCAACTGTTGAAAAACATCGCCACTCCCAACCAACTCCCACACCTTCCCAGTAAAAACACACTTGATTATATGAAATATATGAAATCAGTATTAGAACACACTTACCATAGGTGGTGCAGGAGAATTCTGGGCAGCTTTCACCTGTTCCAACTCATTCCCTTGGCTACTGCACTCCGTAACACCAAATCCTGAGGAGCTGCTCAGGGCTTTTGCTGCATTAAGGTGCTGCTTTCATGCTGTGCCTGGATTCTCCTTGCTCCCACACTGCCAAGCCTCTGGTTTAGCCCTGGAGTGGGAAGTCAGAGCCAGCAACCAACATCACTAACAGGAGATACAGAGTGCCCACACCGGGTACTCGTCCCACCAGCACCTTCCTATCGGTTTCCAAGTCACAGCAAAATAAATGGTACAGAACAAACCTTTCCTGGAGTTACAAGGGACTTGTCAGGCAATATTTCACCTGTGTGTGATTTTGTACAATCACTGTGTACACAAATCAAGCCTGACAGTTACATCAATGCAAAGCGACCGTAATTGGACACAAGCAGCCTCTTAAAACAAAAGTAAATTATCCAGATACACATAAATAAGTCCTGAGGGTACCCTTCACCTCCACACAGCTCTCCTTCCATGGTCCATTGCTTGATTTAGAGTTTTCAGTCCTTACACCATTACTTTCCATTTTCTGCATGGATTATTTATTTTACATCCAAAAAAAAAAGCCAAAGAAAAAAGAATAAAAGTAATACCTTAGCAAAAGATGAAACCATATGTTCCTTCTTTGTGATGTTAAATCCACTCTGGGAGCAAAAAAGGTTATTCAGTCTCTTTTATCTTGAAGATATTGGTAAATTATATCTCTGCCTAATCAGTTAAGTGATTTTCATACTTCACGGACACTTCACAAGGAACTTCACTGAAGTCTCTGAGAAACATGCAGCCCTGAAAAAAGCATTAGCAAGAGGGTAGGATGTGTGAGAAATTAGTGAATAAGTAAGACCCAAGTTGTGATTTCTGTATGAGAAGCAAGCACTCAGCCCTCTGCAGCCAGGATGTGCTGCCAAACCAAGTGGATTAAGAGACCAAAAGGGATTTTTTGTAAGTTTTGTAAGTTGACCAATATGGCATAATGCAAACATTTCATACTGACTGAACAAAAGGAAAGCTGTAAGGAAAGCTACTATTTACCACAAAAGCTGGCTCTTGGTGATTTGTGCATGTGTGCATTAGGGTACAAGAAATAATTTTCTTTGAATGCTGACATATTCACAGGACTTTCTTTTACCACGTGCTAACTTTACTTACTACAAACACAATATGTGTGTAACCTGTTTTTTTGGAAGATAATATAATAACTGGGAAAAAAAGGATACTCCCTCTTCCCAGTGTTTTCCCCAGTGCTCTCCATAGCTTGCTTTGTATTATTTCCTGAACAGTGAATACTACTGCATAGCTATCTCTTGTCATCTGCTTTTACTTTAGTCATTCTGGAAGACTTGGGAGCTGGCTTTAATTGTTTGTACACCCAATTCAGCTGGTAACTCATAACATGCAGATCAGCTAAGTGACAAAAAGAAAAGGTCAGGACAATCAGGAAAATTTTTAAAGAGCATTATTTAGTGCAATCAAGTATTTGTTAGTACTCTGCCCTTCTACATGATTACTATTTTCTGTTTTAAAGTCATTCATTGCAAGAAAATGTTATGTCCTATTCCGGAAATACCTTAAGAATATTAAAATACCTTAAATATGAAATACCTTAAGGTATTTTCTTAGGTTTAATATATTTGGCAAAGTTGTGTCAGAAGCACATTAGTTGACTTTTATTCCACTTTTATTCCATTTTGAAGTTTTAGCCAGCAATTAATTTGCCTCATGAAATTTGTATTATTTCAATACTATATAATAGAAACTAATAATAATAATAATAATAATAATAATAATAATAGTAAATCAGGGCTCTGCATAAAAATTACTGACAAAATTACTGACAAAATCTTTCCTGCCACGCCTCACTGTCCACAACCACACTGCTATACAGGTATTTTTTTAAACTGTATGAGACCTCTCTGATGGTTTCACCTAAATCAAAACCGGTGGGCTAAATAGCAAGTTCAGGGTTATGTGGTTATTGCAGTTAACAGGATTAGAAAAAAAATAAAAGAGAAATGAGAAGATTCAGTGAGACCAATAAATAAGTAACACCTGTACTGCCTAAAAGCAAAATAATTCTGAAAGTAATGAGCTTAAAAAGTGCTAGTTGTATTGCAAACTTGAAGGCAAAATGAGATTAAAGCCCAAGAGAGGAGCAGTGATGCCAGCACAGGTGTCAGGGTACACCCCTGGCTGTATCCCCTGTGTTACCTCCCCTTTAGGGGCACCCTGAGCAGCCCTAAAGCTGCAGCAGGGTTTATCCAAACCAAACCTGAGGCTCTGCATCATCCAAGGAATACTGACACACAGGGTGAATTCAGCAATACAGTTCTGAATTGCTCTCACTCCCTGGAGATTTTTGGGCTGTCGCAACGAAGGCCTCTCTGTTTTCATGGCAAAGTCGCCATGGCCTGGCCTCTCCAAGGCAGCGTCACAGCTCCTCCATGGTGTCTTCTCCACAGGGATAATCTCCTGGCCAAAACAGGGTGCTGAGGACCCCGTCCACCTCAAGGACATTTTAGATAAGGTGATATTCAAGAACTTGCAGCAGTAAGAGAAAAGGTGTATCAGGCACTGATGAGGCCAATACAGCTGTGCAGTAATGCTGAGCAGCTCAAGGGGCTGCCGGCAGGAGTATTCACAGGAACACAGTCTGGGTCAGAAGGGACCTTACAGACCATCTATCCCACCCCCTGCCATGGGCAGGGACACCTTCCACTGGACTAGGTTGCTCCAAGCCCCATCCAGCCTGGCCTTGGAATCCTCCAGGGATGTGTCCTGGCAAACTGTGCCCCAGCAAGGCTCTGCTGAAGGGAAAAGCTGGTGTTTGGATTTGCTCTGAATGTCCCTGCAGCTGTGAAACGTGGATGGCAGTGCTGCTGGAACCAGCTCTCTTGTGAGGTTTCCTGTACTCTCTGCTAGCAGTACTGCCAACAATACTCCTAAGACAGCTTTTTCACAGGGACTTGGAATTTCACACTCTAGATGAAAGCAATTCAAAAGCAAATTGAGAAGCAGAGTTTAAAAGAAACAGAGTATTTCAGATTAGTTTGTTAGACTGAAGAAATGAGCAGGCTTAAAGGGAAAGATTCCTTGTTTTGGAATCCAGAATGCATCTTACGGAACCAGAATGTCTCTGGATCTCTGCCTATAGCTGGAAACAAGTGAAGTGGTACCGTAGCATAGCTGGCTTACCCATGTTTTGAAAAAGCACTGACATCTCTTAGCCTGGGGAAATGAAGATCTGTAAGGATTTTATCCTCTATATGAACTCCACATCTGGCACTGCATCTTGTTTTCTCCACAAAACTCCAGGCAGGAGATAGCTCAGCTCCCCACAATCTGCAGGAAAGGTCACCGTCTCTGGAGAAAGCTCCCAAAGCAGCCTCCAGTCCATGTGTGTGTGATGCCTCACATGAGAACTATTTCCACCTCCAGCTTCCCCGAGGACATCTGTTTCACTTCTGACTTTTTTTTGTACAAACCACCTCTTCGCCAGCAGCTGAAAAACAAGGAGACATGGTGGAGTCGGCTCTGGAAGTGCTCCCCAGTGCTTGCATGTGCCTCGTGCCAAAGAGTTCCAGTGCTTGGGTTTCATGTGGAATATTGTCTGTGGTGTCACCACAGGCACAGCTTCCAAGTCCTGCAGATTTAATGAGCCTGAGCACACTTCTTGCATCCCCAGGCACAGCAGCTGGAACCTGAAACAAATATTCCGAGCTTCATTTCCCAAGACTGGTATGAAGAGAGGGCCTAACATGAGCCATCAACACCCAGAGGTCACTCACTGATTTAGGAGGATTTATGGGTGGAAAAGTAGAGGTGCCCAAAGTCCAGGGTCAGGAGGCTTAATACAACTGTCTTACTGTGAGAGTAACTTTCTTAAAATTGTATCATAACACTTACAAGTGTCTTGGATTATCTTTTGTTGCCTAAATATCTGGTTTTGTACTAAATATACACACAGACAGTGATTGAGAATACATCAGTCATCTGCTCATATAAAAATCCACATGAATGCTTTTGTTGTTTGGAGTTCTTCATTCAGAACTGGATGAAGAATCAAAATCTTTCCTGCTTTACAAGCCAATTCTATCTGTATTTTTTCCCAAAGGCTGAGTGTGTAAAGCCAGAGCCTTCATTTGAGGGGAACTCTGTCATTATCTTCCATCTCCTGCTTCTGTATTATTCTACATTTCACAGTCCAGAAACTTATAGGTCCAGCTGAACAATCCTTGGAGCATCTTCCCTTATTCCAAGGGCTGGTTATTATTCTCCCAGAGCTGCAGAGAGCTGGTACCATATGCAATCCCACCTTTTCTCTCATGCTCCTCAGGTGCCTGTTCTTCACAGGAGCTGCTGCTAAACTTCACTATGAGGAACACAGGAGGAAGAAGTCACAGCCACAGTATTCATGGAGAATATGAAAAGAAATATTGCACTTTTCAGGGAAGAACACAGCTTGGGCAGGAATGAGAAGGAATCAGAGTGAATCATTCTCACTCACTGAACTTAGTACAGAAATGGGGGAAAAGGGGCGAGTGTGAAGGTACTTCCCTATCTCATTCTATAAAGTATGGCTAAACCTTCTCAGAACTCTTCTAAAAGCTGTATGAAGCATTTAGTGTAGATACAGTTTCTGTACAAGCACTCAGCAGAGCAAAACCATACAGGAAGAAAACCCATGGGCTGACTTAACAAGGCCAGCACTAACTGTGTCCCCAAGTGCCACACCTTTTTAAATCCCTCCAGTAATTATGACTCAAATAAAGCCATGGCTGTGAGAATGTCTGAATAAAGTATGTTTTCATAAAAGTTACTCTGGTCATTCTGGAGAGAAAGCACCTTCAAAGATCAAAAGGCAACCTGGCACCCTTCTAAACTGGAAATCCTTTGAAGAGAATGAGCCTATTCGATGACAGGCACCAAGAGCTGAGGGGGAGGGAGGGGAACTAAATGTGGCAGGGGTAAAAGAGCAGAAGACCAGCACATGCCCCAGGATTTCAGGGCCGAGTGTTGAATACCTGCCCAGCTCAGTGGTTCTGGGATGAAGCAATAAATGCAGCTGTCTCTGGAGAGGTCGGGTAACAGCGTTTACCCACGGCCATGCTGCACTGACTCATCTCCACGCCACTCTGCTGCAAGTTGGCCTCTGCTGGGGAGGAAAGTTTGGCAGGAAAAGGTTCCTCTCTTGCTCAAGGTCTTTGTGCTGACTAGCAAGGGCCAAGTTCCTGGAAAAGGTGCCAGGATGCGTAACTTGGTTAGTTTTGCTTTTCTTTCTTGTTCACAAAAAGGAATTGCTGCCCTGAACTGCACAAGAGGTGAATACCTCCCCTTTACCTATCAGGAAAAAGGGAAGAGCTCCAGAGAGGATCTTACCAAGGACTCCTCTGACATGCTAGCTCAGAGTACTCTGTGTCCTCCTCCCTGTCCCCCATTTAATTTAAAATAAAAAGAATGACTTCATCCTTTCTTTGGAAAAAAATAATAAACTACACAGCATTTTAATGACAAATCCTTACTGAGATGAGTAATGCTTTGTTGGAGAGCAGCAGCTGGACTAGGAGCTTTTTGTGTTTGGTCTCAGTCTATGCACACCTTTTATGGGGAACATAAAGAATTATAAAATGATCTGAGGGCTAGACCAGGAAACTAGAATTAAAAAAAAAATTAGGAAGAGGCTGCACACTTTTAACGAACTGAGTAATTAAACATTGGAACAATTCAACAAGATTGGGGCAGATTTTCCATATGGTTTAACATGTTTGTACTTAGACTGCTTCACAACACAGATCTGTAGCAAATTTATAAACACGGTTTGGTAACACAGATTTCTGCTTCAACTTGCAGCAAGAGCACAAATAGATTTAAAGTCATTAACAGGAAGGCTAATAGAAAAAATGAATCACACCATGAGCCACACTGGTGATCCCACCCACCTTTCAGACAACACACTGAGAGTTCAACCAATCTCCAAAAGGGCAGACTAGAATAGAAAAGAAAAGAAAAATAATATTCATAAGAGATTTATAATTAAAGCCCAAGATTCATTTCCGTTGGAAACAGATGGCCAGGCAAAGGCATTGGGGATAATTTAGCTAAAGCCTGAGCTTCAACTTGCTAACAAAAGCATGGATTTAATCTTCCATCCAGAGGGTAACCTGTTTATTGTGTATTACAGATCAGGAAACATCCGCATTGCTTAAAAACCGATGCGCTCACGGGGCCAGTGCCCAGCCAGCACTGCTGGGAACAGCACCGCTGCTCCCACGGAAAACAAAATTCAAACTGCAAGGGAACAGAACAACAAACAAGACTGCTAAAATCCCAGGGAAGAGTGAGAGACTGAGGGCTAGGTGGCTCAGGAGAAACCTAATGCAGTGGTAATGGGTGGGAGATGCTAAAGATGGCATGGTGAGTAAATGCAGTGCATTCTATGGACAATAAAAGGTTTGTTTTCCTTTGTTTCTTTAAGGTAAACTAAGGAGCCAGTTACAGTATTGCAGGATAAATCTCAGCACTAGAAACACATTTCCATACCTGGGGAAGTCTTCTGTCTCAGGAGACAATACAGAAGAGAGTCTTTGACATGGCTTTTCCACTGGGAATACATGAAAAGTGTTGATAACTCTACACCTGAATTGGCTTTCCTTCCATCTACCCTCCCCGTAATGAACAATTTTGGTTAACTACTGTCACACCTACCTCAGTAATTCCCCAAATGCCCCTTTAAGCCAGTGTGTCTCTCACCTGGACCCATGCACAGCAGGAACTACGAACTCTCAGCCCTGCTCTACTCTCATTATTAAAGCTGTTAATGTTTCCAGCAGTACTGACTCCCTTGCAGTGCAACTCGACTTCTGTTTATATGTTCTGAAAGTACCTGGTGAAAAAAACAGGTATAAAATAAATGATCTTTGGCGAAATAATATTACCGACTGAATAATTCTGGAATTAGAACAGAGACTGAGTGAATTTCCTCCTTCAGCAGTGACAAACCAGCAGGTTGCACTTGGAACCAGGAAAACCAGAATGAGGATTTGCCCCTAACTATAGAAATGGAGCAGCTATTTTATGGCACTGATTACTCACCTCTAAGACTTTCAACATGTTCTGTTGGGAAATGCAACCACTGAAACACTCTTGCAATGCATGAGACCCTGAGGGACATATCTGAATAAATATAGTATCTCTGATTTCAGTTAGTCGGGAATTAAACAGAACTTACCCTCTGGAATTAGGAAATGGGGAAAAGTGACTTTTGAAAATATAATTCTTTGAGAAGGACAGGTGTATTTTTCCTGAATTAGACATTATAGGCACAGCTGCTGTGATCAAAATGAGCAAATTTATTCTGTATCCTTTTTCTTTTTTACATTTTCACCTTGTGCTTTGCACAGGCGGCTTTTATAAAATGGCTGTATGGGTTGAGACAGAGAATGGAAATGCTGTGAGAAAACATTAAATCCATTTTCTGGGATAGTTTCAAACTTGAGTGTTTGTGGGTTTTTTTCTTTCTAAGAATAAACAACACCTAAGGAGCAAAAGATTGCCTCACACAGAACAACAAAAATAACCACAAACTCCACAGCCAGTTTCCTGCCTTGGAGTGCCATCCCGAGCCCGGAGCAGCAGGGGATGCTCTAGGCTCAGTGCAGCCCACAGAGCTTTCTCCTCAGGAGGTGATATTCCCATACATCATTTGAAGGACACTAATACTGGAATATTCCATTTACTTTTGATGTCCACATTTTTCACAGTCTACTGAAAACCTGGAGAAGGTGTGCAAAAAACCTTCTGCTTCTACTTGGGAACTGGAGAAAGTGCCATACAATGATTAGACTCTAAGGAGCCAATCTGTTCAGCTTCTAAAAAAAAATATTCAAGGTTGGAATACAGATGTACAATCATGACAGGAAAACACCAGGTACCAAAGGACTCTTCATCTTGAGGATAAAAATAACATAAAGCTGGAATCTGTAGCCAGAACAAAAATCAAACTAGAAAGAAGGCATTTTTTTTTATCTTTAACTCAGATATTTAACTCAGGTATTAACTACTGCAATAAGTTTACAATGGGAAGTAATGGATTTTTCGTATTTTTCTGGTCTAAGTCAGAACTGGATGCTTTTCTTCATGTTAGTTCAAGAAACAGCTAGCTTCTAGTTAAACAATTTCCTGGGTTTGAGCAATGAAATGGGAATTGAAGACAAGGATAAGAAATGGCAATCTGAATCCTGAGCCTTTGGCAAGACACTGTATTTCAGAAGGCTACTGTGTAAGCAGACAGGACAGTGAGAATGGTTATTGCATGCTTATGAATTCAGCTGAATTTAGGATTATGCTATAGGAAATGTTTCCTGTGTGCTTCTGAGGAACAACCATGGCTAACCCAAGAAAGACACTACTCCACCTGGATTTCAAGGACTGTCTCCTAGTACAGGTCCTCATGCTGGTCTGCAGCATGAAAGAGAAAGAAACAGAAGTCAGTGGGATCTCAGCCCGCTGAGAATTTTCCAATGATTTTAATAGAAGCATCCCACAAGTTCAGTCAGGCCATGGGATAAGAAAGTGATGGGAGAGAAGGACAGGAGCCACAAAAGGTACCACACTTCATCTCAACTCGCTCATTACCTGGGATAACTGCTGGATCTTGGCACACTCACAGGCTAAGGAGTTGAATGACTGCTGGTGAGGGCTCTGTGGCTGTGGCAGGGGAAGCAGCACGGCATGTTCCTCCTCACAAAGAACAGGCACTTCTTGTTCTTCTCTGCTGCCATTCTACACAGGGGGCTTTCTAAGCAGACTTTCACATCCAATGTTGAAAGCAGAATTAACCATGCAGACTTTTTCCTTGCAAAGAGAAGAAAAAAATGTATCAGCATAAAAACCTCAAAGAAATCACATCTAAAGACAAAAGGCTGCAAGTTGCTGAAGTCACCTGGGCTGAAGGCCAGTGCCATGTGCTCCCTCTGTACTTTTTCAAACCCTTCTTTGTGGATTTCTTTCAAATGATCCACAGCCACACAGTAATAAGAGATCAATTATTTAGGTGTATTAGAAATGGGCCTGCTAAGAGATTGCTTAGGGGTCACTTGAGAGCCTAAACAAATGAACACCACTGACCCAATATGCTTTTTATCAACACTAACTATATTCCCTCCATCCAGAGTGACAAAATGTAATGGAATCTGCTGATGAAAACCAAAATAAAACTGGAATGAATTACTGTCAAAAATATATGCCGTGAGAGAAAGACTTCAGAATGTTGCCCAAAGGTAAGACATTCCTAGTTATGTCCTTCAAGTTTTGCCAATATTCAGAGCTTTGAAGGTTGTTTCTTTATAAGAAAATTAGATGATGATGTATGAAGCATTTCTTTAATGGCATACAGTTCACTGTCCCAAAATGCTCCTTTTAAGCAATAGGCAACTTCTTCATTCCAAGTCTGACAGCTGTGACAGCCTGGTGCTCTTCATCTTCTCACAGGGCCATGCTTCCCCTCCTTCTCCAGCCATCTTTAAAAACACAAATACATCTTGGTTATCTAAAAGGAAAGAGTCTCTTGCTTTGAATTTTGGCAAATCCATAGAGATATTCTGTCACTAGTGATGTCCATTTCCAAACTGTGCTCTGCACACTACTTATATAGAATCATTCCTACACTCAGAGCAAGGCTCTGACTTTCTCCTGCACTCTGTTCCATGCTGGCTCAGCTCAACTAGCAGAAGCAAGCTGCATTTAATGAGGAATAAATACAGCCTCGCCAAGTAATGCTCAAAAGTGATCTTTTTAAGCAGATCTAGGGAATGACAACACACATCATGGCCTGCACTAATTTCAGGTGATTAAATACTTGACTTTTACTGAGACACTGATGTTCATACGGAATTATAAAGAAGCATTTTTGGGGCTACATCGGTATGACATTTCAGGACCCTGTTCTCCCCTCATTATGGAAATTCACAATAACAGCCATTAATCAGTTCTGTTACTTCAGTCAGAAGCTAAACTTCAGCAACGTTGCCCTGATTATACCTGAAAAAAATGGAATTTATGAAACAACTTTTAACCATATCATAGATTATGCTTCTGTTGCACCATTAATTCAAACCCAGGTACTTAATTTTATCTTCTTTCATGCAGCTCTCTGTATTTATATTTGTTTTTATTAGCTTGCTTGGCAGAGATGAAAAAGGAAGCATAATTCAGGAAAAGAGAACATTTTCTATATTTTCACATTCGCCTGTCTTTGACACAAATCCTCCACTTCAGAAAAGACCATGACTTATATTCCACAGAAAGGAAATCATGTACTTTATTGAGTACTCCTCTGAACAGGAATGGGATGCTGGAACTTGTGTTACTTAACTGCTAAATTAAGTCTTATGCTCTTTTTTTTCCCCATGGGAATACACATTCTCTGCCTGTTCTTAGAAAGGAGAAAATAAAACATGGAGAATGGCAATAGAAAAGCTCCTGCTGTCCTGAGAGTACATCTGATTAAGTCAGTAGCAAACAGGCACATTGTATGCCCCAGTGTCTTTGTCTGAGCTAATGTTATCTTTTGGACAAGTGGACCTAACACTGGTTCTATAATTAATAGTGTCTGTAGGATGAAGTAAACCAGATTTTACTCACTTTGCCTCAACACTGCTGATGAATATTCACTGGGTTTAAAGGCAGATGACAAAAGAAACCTGCATTAATACGGGAGTGTTACATACTGAAAACCAAGAAGTACTTCTTCCAGGACTTGGGTATAGTACACCTCAACAGTCAGCAAAGGAACAGTCCTTTGTTCATACATATCCTTATCTGAAAAAAAGAATCCTATAAAATATACTAAAAGTAATTTTCTTTCTTTCTCAGAGATTTCCTGAACCACATTCGGAGTAGAACCTGGGAGATCCAGCACCACCATTTGCACCAAAGAATGCCACTGGAAGGAATTTAGTATCGGACACAAATTGGTGGAGTGACCTATGGCCTGACACAAAATGGCGGTGTGACCCCACAGCCTGACACAAAATGGCAGTGACCCCCACACACTGACACAAAATGGCAGAGTGCCCCCACAGCCTGACACAAAATGGCAGAGTGACCCCACACTGACACAAAATGGCGGAGTGACCCCCACACACTGACACAAAATGGCGGAGTGACCCCCCACACTGACACAAAATGGCGGAGTGACCCCCACACACTGACACAAAATGGCAGAGTGACCCCACAGCCTGACACAAAATGGCAGACTGCCTCACGGCCTGACACCAAATAGCAGAGTGACCCACACACTGACACAAAATGGCAGTGACCCCACACACCGACACAAAATGGCAGAGTGACCCCCACACACTGACACAAAATGGCAGAGTGACCCCCACACACTGACACAAAATGGCGGAGTGACCCCCACACACTGACACAAAATGGCAGAGTGACCCCACAGCCTGACACAAAATGGCAGAGTGACCCCACAGCCTGACACAAAATGGCAGACTGCCTCACGGCCTGACACCAAATAGCGGAGTACCCCATGGGCTGACACGAAATGGCACACTGACCTCCCCCAATGCACTTACACAAAATGGCGGAGTGACCCACACCCTGACACAAAATGGTGCAGTGACCCCACAGCCTGACACAAAATGGTAGAGTGACCCAAGGCCTACCTCAAAATGCTGGAGTGACCCATGGTAGCCACAAAATGGTGGAGTGCCTCACGGCCTGACACCAAATGGTGGAGTGCCTCACGGCCTGACACCAAATGGTGGAGTGACCCCACACACTGACACAAAATGGCGGAGTGACCCCACACACTGACACAAAATGGCGCAGTGCCTCACAGCCTGACACAAAATGGCGGAGTGACCCCCACACACTGACACAAAATGGCGGAGTGACCCCCCCACACCCTTACCCAAAATGACAGTGACACCCCCACCCCCGTGCCCTTACCCACCATGTCAGACTGTGCCCCTCACCCAAAATGGCGCCGTCTGTCCATGTGGGCCCCACAGGGACCATCAAACACAGCCCGGCCTGGGGAGCCCCAGGGGAGCAGAGCAGAGAGAAGGACACAACCCGTGTGCCAAGGGCTCCCTGCCCGGGATTTAAAGGCAGCTCAGACCATGCTGGGTCCCAGGGTGTTGCCTATATACCTTTTTCATTTATCCTTCCTCCCCTACCTTCTTCTCAAAATACATTTATAAACCAGACCAAAACAATCCAGGCAATGCCTTAGCAAGTGCCTTGTTGTATCTGCATAAGTTAAAGTTTGGCTAAGTTAAAGTTTACAAAGTTCAAGTTTGTGAAGTGCCATACTTCGGGTGTTATTTAAAACTTGCCAAGTACCTCATTGTGCCTTCATGCTCTAAAGTCTGCAAAGAGCTTCGCAACCCCACAGCCACCCCCTCACATCTCCCAGCATGGCCCACAGGAAAAGACTGGCAGTTCGGGTTTACTCACCACTCCCAGCACTGCCTTCCACTCCTCTTCACCTGTAGCTGGAAGAGTGTTTTGTCTCCAAATTTATGTCTAACTAAATAACAACAACACCACAACAATAATAATAACGGTAACAATATTATTGGTAATAAAACTTTAAAAGTCACTGATGATGTTAAAATTACCTTACCATTAGAAAATTGTTTGTGAAGAGCTTTAAAAAAAATTTGAGAAAACCTAGAAAAGACATCATTCTTCTGAAGAATAGGCTGGCCCTGCTGAAGGTGTGGCTGTCACTAAGACCAAATCAGAGTTAGTATTCAACCTGCCTTCTCCTTGTGCCCACACAGAGTGTGGAGAAAGCTTGAGACAACTTTAAAAATCCCAAGTAAATGCTCCCCACTGCCTTTCTCCAGGTCTCTTTTTAATGTTTAGCTATCAAACCTTGCCCGAGACTGGGCACGTTATGTATTTGCAGATGTAAATAAGCTGTGAAATCCTGCTTGGAGGGCGTATGAACTACTGAGAGCTCTGCAAACAGAGAGTGGGGTTTGAGAGCTACACAGCATCCCCACAAACCAAAGACTCCTGCGTCGCTGCAGTGAGAAAACAAGTGTTGTGTGAGAGCAGACACTCTATTTTCATGTCAGGAGCATTTCAGCAAAAAATTCAGGAATGCAGCTAAAGTGTGGCTATTTTCTACTCCCCTCAAAGCCAACTTTTGCCTGCTACTAGATCGAAATATCCAATTCATTGGAAATGTGTACTCTACAAACACTCTTGTGGCACATTTATTTTACACACAGAGAACTGATCCACTGTTCTGCCTTGCACCGCTTACCTTCAAGGACTCCCATTCTGCCTGAGAGAGAACAGATATAAATAATTACAGAATGAAATGTTGTCAGAGAATAATGTTCTCTGGCTGCTTTGGTCCAAGGAAAGCTAAAGCCACCATAAAACTTTCAGGGAAAAGGGCAACAATTAATTTTATGAGGATAACACTATCACACTGCCTTGCTGCTATTATGCCAAAATAAATTAGTATCTTAATCTCTCTATATATAGCTTAATTTATACACCTAATTTTGGCCTTTTTAAAATTACCTTGGAAAATGAAATGTATTTTCTCACAGATATGAATTTTATATATCACATTTTGGAGTGCAATACCTGAAGATGTTACTCTCATTTCTTTTAAGGACATCAATGGCACATTAAAAAAAAAAAAGTGCGAATTTAGAGAACATCTGAGTTCCTGATTACTCACTGGATAGTGTGAATGTGAAGAAATGCCAGACAGATTTCTAAGAAATTAATTAGTCATCTGAAGGACCACACAGCATGAAAACCAATGGTGACAATATTGAACACTTATGCAGATACACACCATCCTTCTATAATAATTATTTACATGCAATTATCCAAGAAGTCCATTTCTGTGCTCTCCACAGTATATTCACTGCAGAAGTAACTCTAAGAGCTGCCTGACTTGTTTCTATGTTTTGTTAATGGCAGCTTTATTTTGCTTTACAGCTTTAAGTATGCAGTTTGCTGGGTTTTGGCAGTATATACCTGCAGTTAGTTGCCTTTTGAAAAGGTCAGGAGGTGCTGGAGTGCTGGACAGTTGGATTTCATTCAGATTTGTGTGTCCACTGATTTTAGGAATGCTCAATTTTTCAATCATAATCCATTTATGTAACTTCTGAGTGAAGAGACACTGCTGAAAAGCAGGCTTATTTGAAATTTTACCAAAATACATTATAGCCATTTAACAAATGAATCATCCATTTTACTTAACATAATTCATCTTGAAGCTTATATGTGTGTGTGCATTTTATCAATTACCACAGATCACCAGGAATGTGCAGCCAGTCCATGCATTCATCATCCATGAAGACACCTTGGAAAAGGGCAAACTTTGAAGCACGTCTCAAATGATATACGTATTGGGAGAAGAAATTCTGTTTCAGAAGCAAAATGTCATAAAGCATCCCTGCACCAAAAATAATAGTAATAAAACAGCTTACTTGAGTTTGTTTAAAATAAACTAGGCCAGAATTGCTATCTTGGATGCAAGAAAGAGGCAGACTACTTTTATGAATGCCATAAAAATAAACTATTTTAATAGGTACATAAATAAAAGGTTTAAAGTAGAATTTTCCCCCCAAACATCAAGATGGCCTAGCTTCTGTAGAGAAACTGAACAATATTCACGTGACTCCTAAATTAAATAAACCCTTTGTTACATTCAAAACCACTGGAGGCAAATACATAATGCAGTGACGCACCTGAATTGTTCTCCTTCCTCATCCTAGCAGTGTATACAGTATTTCCTTGGTTTACAGTACTCTGAGGATATGGATCTGTTAAATAAACTCTGAATGACAGGGTGGAAATAAAATTTTAAAAATCAAAGTTAAAAGAACCCAAACAACCCCGGCACCCACAGGGGTACCTTGCATCAGGCAGCAAGTTTCAATGGAAGAGAAATAAGGATTGTGCTGTAAAATAAATTATATCTTTTACATATTGTTGTATAGTTATCTTAAAATGTTTAAATATTACATTCACTTTGGCGATGTGTTTTTGTCTATGCCTGTAATAAATTACACGTGGCGTGTGCTCGCTGGTCATGTGTTTTACTGCAAATGGGGGGAGCTCAGCACATCTAGGAAATGTTAAAACTATTTCAGATTTATTTAAGATGGACAAAATCTAATTTAAAGCAGCTTTCCTCCTATCATGCCCCCCTCTCCAGCACCTGTAGAAAGTTACCCTGATGGCTTCAGTTTTTGCTGTGTTGTATCAAAACATGTCACAGGTTGATGACTAACACTTACTGACCTACAGAAGTTCTCAGGTTTTGTTTTTCCTTTCTCCCTCTGAACCATCTGCCAGTTTGAGAACATCTGCCATTAACATCTCAATGCTCTCCAAAGATTCCATCTAATTAAGGCAAGGAACCATCAGTTGTCCATCAAAGCAAAGTTTCCTGAAACAAGATGTTACTGCTGTTGTTATCTGGAATGTGTCGGTGATGGGTGAGGACCACTCATCCTGTGGAGGAGAAAGTCTGTCACATGGTCACTCAGAGTGTTAAGGTATCTTGTGCTGGTGAAATCCGAGACAAGATTAAAAGATGACAACTTTCATCCATAGTGCAGAACTGGCATTTCTAGTCTATTCCATCAGAAGTTCAAGAAGTTGGGCCAGGCTGACTCAGACCCGCCCAAGGAGCCTGCTTAGAGTTTACCCACCAGCAAGACGTGACCGGCAATGGAACGACTGCCCCTTTTTCTGATTTGCTTTTTTCTTGTTCTTGCTCTTCTTCTGCTTACTCGCACCTTTGCTTTTATCTGATTTCTTTTTCTTCTCGTCCTCCTTAAACCACGGCCCCCAGACTCCTCCGTTGAGCTTGGGGTTACTGCGAGGGTCCTTGGGCGGGTAGCGGACAGGCACGGCTGTCTTGTTGAACTGCGAGAGCCTCCGCAGCAGCTGCTTCACCACCTCGGGGTGCCGGGCAGACAGGTCCACGCGCTCGTAGGGGTCGGCCGTGATGTTGAAGAGCCACACGGTTTTCCCGGCTGACCAGGAGACGCGCTCGTTGTGCCAGCGGTTGGGCCCCGCGTTGCTGAAGGCCTGCGGAGGCACCCAGTCGCTGTATCCCGGGTTTCCAGTCAGCAGTTTCCAGTGATTCACTCTGATGGCAGACTGGATGGCAGTGTTCCAGATCCCGTAGCCAGCGGCCCAGGAGCCGTTCTTGGCTTTGGTGTAGATTGGGTCGATGTTGTGCAGGATGTCCACCCGTGGGGAACGCCTGCCCTCGCTGATGGTCTCCCACACGTCGTAGCCGTCCAGCTGGATGTCTTCATCGATCTGCCCCTCTGCCAGGGTGATCAGCGTGGGGAACCAGTCCGTGATGTGCACCAGCTCCTTGCACACAGACCCTTTGTTTTTCAGGAGAGGGCTGTGCACAAACCCGACAGCGCGGATACCTCCTTCCCAATAGGTGCCTTTGCTTCCTCGGAGAGGCCAGTTACTGCCTCCGGCCATTGGTTGCCCACCATTATCAGAAGAATAAATGATAATGCTGTTCTCGTAGTAGCCGTACTTCCTCAGAGCCAGGGTCACGTTGTTTATGGCCTCATCCAAGCAGGCCAGCATGGCTGCGTATCGCCTCCTGTTGATGTTGTTTATCGAGCGGTAATGTTCAAAATACCTGCCCGGCGCCTGAAGAGGCGAATGGACGGCTTGGTAGGCAATATAGAGGAATATGGGTTTCCTGGGGTTGTGAGAAGCCAGGATCTGCTGCACTTTCTGCGTGTACATCTGTGTGGAGTAGATGCCGTTGTCGTGGTCCCAGGCGGCGTTGTCGTTCTCATACAGGTCGTAGCCGCATATCCCGGGGCTGTCGCACTTGAAGTGGGTGTAGTAGTCGCCGCTGCCCAGGAGCGAGCCGAAGAAGGAGTCGAAGCCCCTCTGCGTGGGCATGCACTCCCTGCGGTAGAACCCCAGGTGCCACTTGCCCACCATGTGCGTGGAGTAGCCGACCTCCTTGAGCTTCTGAGGTAGCGTGACGTTATCCAGAGGTAAGCAGTTGGGCTGCGTCGGCCGGATGATGGAGTGCTGCAGCCCCGTGTGGATCTGGTACCTGGAGGCGGGAGGAGACAGGCATCAGGCTGGTGAAGGAAATGCTCAGGTGCAGGGACAGCCTAACCCTAACAGAAAATATTCCTATGCATGCCACAGCCCTCTCTGGAAATATTTCAGAGCGCCTGTGTGTGCCGCTTTCAAAAACCAGCTCGGTCACACTATCAAATCTTTCCTCGCCTCACTGCTGGATGATCTGAGCTACTCAAAACACCTAGAAATACAGGAGCACAGGTACTTTGAGGCACCCTTTTTTCCTCCACGTGTCTCCATTTAACAATGACTATAGAAAATTACATGGATAAATAGAATTTTTACAGTGCCTCATAACTTGCTAGCGGTGAACGTATCTACAGCATATAAAAATGCTGGGCTTTGAGTGTGTAAGAGCAGTATGTTTAAAGGATGGGATAATAAATTCTGCAGAGCAGTACAGGCTATGCGTAAAGAATACATATGGCCTCCATATGATTAGAAAATGAATCCAGCATGGGCAGCAGTAAGTATAAAAAATCAAGGGCAAATATATTTATATCAGCTTGACACTAAAGAATAGAATGTAACAGCAGATAGTAAACCAAAGACAACTTCTCCCTGAGTGTGAGAATAGGTTCCATTCTCAGCCATGCATAGAACAGCCAGGTCCACCAATACTGCGTATCTCCCCCAAAACCAGTTTTTATTAATTTGTGGTTGCAGGAGTTGGGGCTTCTTGACACATTCTGCTGGTGTTGCCAATCTGATTGGCCTCCTGAGCTATCTAGAAAATTAAAACCATTAGGCTCTGCCTGTCCATAAATAACTTGAAGTCTGCTTTCATATGAGGGCTTCCTGGCCAAGATCTTCGAAGGCGCCATAGCTGTCTTTAATGGCTGGCAATCTGTAAGGATTGTGTAACTCCCATTTAATTCTGGAGCTAATTTCCACGGAACCAGAAGCTCCGGTCTCACTAATTGCCTGCAGAAGCTCTGGGTGTTGTGCTGCTCTGCGCCCAGCGTGCTGCAGTGCTGCTGCTGTGCTCTGCCCCTGCCAGCCCCTCTGCACAGCATTGTCTCTGGGACCAGCCTGGGGACCTGGAGCCCTGCCACCCAATTGTCCCCAAACTCACGGGCTGCTGCTGACAGCACGGGAGATGTTGCAGGGGAGAGTTAAAGCACACCCTGAAAATTATGGGTTTCTGGGATCTACACTTCGCTTTTGTAAAAGAAATGTCATGCACACACAAATCCCACATCCTTCCCGTGGTTCAGCTGCAATAATCTCCTCTTAAAACAGGTAAACTACAACTAGGAAAGCCATGCAGTGCCCCATACTTCAGCTCATTCTGTGTTTGGGACTCCTCAGGGAACTATGTCCACAAGGCATTTCATTTCCTTCCCCTTCTCTTTTCTCCGCCTTGTTAAATCCTTTCAGTAAATTCCCATTTTTTGATGCAACTGGAAAACTCTTTGTCCCCACCTGGCTGTTTTAGTCAATAGTTTCTGCTTTCTTAACTCTGACAGCCTCCTCGATGACAAGGTCAGCCCTCAGTCCCAGCTGGGCAGTTTCTCCCCTAATAAGCTAATTTTGCTGGAAGTCAGGATTTTCTCTAAAGGGATCCTGTTGTGACAGAGACCCTTCCACCCTTCTCCTCTAGAAACTGAGAAACTGGGCCTGAGGGCAACAGGACACAGAATCTGCAAAACACTGCAAACCAGTCTGCCTCTTGGCAACGCCTACATAGAAAGCATGATAGCCACACAACGTTAATTCCCATCAAGAATTCCTAAAACACCATGCAGATTCCCTAGCAAGGGTTTTTCAACTAGAGATCCAAGCATGAAATTCCTACACCGTTGATCTGACAAATAATGAACCAAAAAATACCAAGAATGAGCCTCAGTCATACAGGCACTCAGCACTGCATCTTGTTCCAGCAGTGCCCTCAGGAAGTTATTCAGTATGCTGGCAGCAATGACCATATAACATATATCCATCTATATGCACATACATTCCCTGCTGCTGCCTTTTTGCAGGAGACTTTGGTGTGTTTCCCAGATGTGTGTGTGTCTGTGTGCTATTTTTGGCGTGGCTGTGCCTCAGAATATACCTACAGGCACACAGACAAAGAGACACGCATTTTTATACTCCTACCTGTAGAAAGGGATCTGCAAACCAATACGTTTTAAGTCAAAATATTTCAAGTGTAGAAATGCTTCAAAGAGATATCAACCTCTGATTTCAGAAGATTGTTCATCATTACAAAAATGGCCAAGATTTGTTCACTTTTCTGCATGACATGCCTTTCTAATTGATCCATTATGTG
This sequence comes from Monarcha castaneiventris obscurior, assembly GCA_026261815.1. Lineage (NCBI taxonomy): Eukaryota > Metazoa > Chordata > Aves > Passeriformes > Monarchidae > Monarcha > Monarcha castaneiventris. The sequence continues at coordinate 2,060,471 of JAMPIT010000622.1, forward strand.
CCAATATTTCTTTTTCAGTGAAAGTATTTTGGTTTCAAAGGGCTTGCAGAGCATTTATAGGAAAGCAAAGTAATCTGAGCAAAAGACAGTGATGATATGGAAGCAAATGGCATTAATAGCAATAGGAAAAGTGTCTGAAAACTACTGTTTTGAAACCGTTTTTAGACTGTGCAAGAGGAAAAAAAACTGACCCAGGCAAAATATAAAGGGATTAAGAGGCAGATGCTGATTTTGGGGGAGGTCTCTAGCAGATAAAGTCATGAGCTCACCAGCTGCCATGAAACATCTGTGAGATACATCCTATAGGTTTCATTGCTTCCATTTTTTAGAATAAATCGATTGAATTTAATCCCAGATGCAGAAAGCAAGTTAGGACTATGAACAGTCTGGAATTCATTATTACAATTTCAGCACTAGTAACCAGTCAAATCTAAGCAAATGCTGACAGGCCACAGAACCTAATTTCATCGTTTTTTAGACTTTGACCTTCATGGGCATTATTTACATAAAAGCAATAAACTGGTAAGAGTCTGCATAAAGAGTAGGGATTCAAGACTTGGGAATACTTCATATGCAGGTGCTGTGCTCTCCTTCTCCCTACTCCTCTGAGTTTCTGGATCATAGGTGTTTCCTTTAGAATACGTGAAATGTGAAGAACACGGAACTAAGTAAAATTAGTGTGAAATGTTCAGCCAATAAAATGCATATTGAAAATTAATTTCTCCTTGCTACACAGGGATGGATCTTCTTTGTGTATTTTCTACTCTTGTTTTTGTTTTCCTGGTGTGTTACTCAGATGTTCACAGCAAACCTACTGTGATAAGTGTTGCAGCCAAGGCAGCTGCTTGGTGCTGGCTCACTGACACACTGAGCTGTTTTCTTGTTTGTAGGGGAAACTTTAAAGCAACGGCCTCCCTCTGGGAGCATCCTTATGACTTCATAGCCCTTTGCCTCTTGGATGCTCAGAGAAATATTTCAGAGGGCTCTTAAAATAAATAAATAAGCAAATAAATCCTCCCTCCTGAGTGTGAGCTCATGACACCCCTTTCCAACACGAGCTCCCTTCCTGTTTTAATTTAGAGCAACACAAAACTCAGGCAGCGGCTTTCACACCACTCCTACCTCCAGTCTCAAGGTGCAGAGACCATTAAGTTGCTGAATGTCAACTGTACATGGAAGTGCCGGAGTGTTGCGGATGTAAAGCACCACAGGCACATTGAAGTCAGTAAGACCCGAGCCTGAGGAATGTGTAACCATTGGGAGGCTTCACTTCCCCCTTCAGATGCCCTCAGCAGTGCTGAATTAGTTTCCAGTTCCCATCCGCAGAGCAGGAGATCGGTGACAGAATCTGTGCACGTTTTCACTGCTATTCCCCAGCAGCAGAGAGCAGGACTGAAGGTCTGTGGAGGGGAAGAGATTCTGCTGGCACGCCTCACATCCCCTACGCAGCCTTACACATATGTAGGCCAAACCAGCTTTCCCTAAAAAATCTTTCCCTAAGGAGTTTTCTATTGAGTGTTTTCCCCCTTAACTTCAGGGTGGGTTCTGCACTGAGGAAGAAGCTGGGATGTTTCTAATTTCATAATGTGCATGTACAACACTATTGATTTCAAGCTCTCACAATTTTTCAATACTGCACTAATTGTCTTCAAACTGAGATTCTTTTAAGGCTCACTGAAAATTAACAAAGAAGCTCAGTTGGAAGTTTCTAATTTCAGGAACTTTTGCTTGCATAGCTCTAGTTAGTACATGTGGAAAATATATTTTTATTATGCTTGCATAGCTCAGGATATGTTGAAAAAAATCTCAATTTTTAAAATAATAAACTCTAGTCTAGGATTTAGGAAAGAATATTTTAAATAAAAACCCCACATGTGCCAGGAGTTGCACAGAGTGACAGCACTGAGGTCTGCATGCTACATAAATTAAAAGGATCATTATTGATGATTGTGCATTTCCTTGTTAAAAATAATAAAATACAACAAGGAGATACGAGTCTAAAACGTAGATTTAGGGGTTAATACAGAACAGTCTTTGACATCTTACCTGAAACTATGTGTATAACACAACAGCTAAAATAGAGGAATTCCAGGTGGGTGAAAAATGGAGAAATCTGTGATCTTTGGGGCTCCCAGTCCTCAGAGGTTGACCTTACTGGAGAGAAAAACCTCAACATTCTATTTGTCAACAGCAAATCATCAGGAGCAGGATGCAATCGCCAGTAAGAGAAAACAGATACAATGAAGACATTTTTCTAGTGGGCTCAGGCTTTAGCATGGAGCCCACAGGCCCTATGTGTTTGAAAAAGCTGTTGTTTTGGGCAGGGATGTTCACCCTCCGTCACCTCGAAGTTGTTCTGAGTGCTGTAAGGTGCTTGTGAGGGAAACAGGAGATGTGCAGGAGCTCTTCTGCTTTCAGTGTTCCACCCAGGCTGGTGAAGAGCAGGGCAGGGGGATGACAATCATGGGCATGTGTCATGGGATATGGACCAGTGTGAAAAGATCACACAAAAATGACTCTGCAGCAGAAATATCTGCCATAAAAACCAAATGTTTCATGCTGCATATGCTGGGGTTTTTAACACTAAACTCAGAGTAAAGCTGGAAAAGGGGTGGCTTGATCCAGGAGACACTGGGGCAGAGGGTAGAGCTGAGCTGATTTAAATGAGATGCATATAAAGCCATCACACTCCGACAGGAATTGCTGCCAAGCCATCAGCAAGTGCTGGTCCCTTCAGACTGATGACAACAAAGTCAGAGTAGCCACAGTGCTTTTCTCTCATTGCTATTAAGTCAATTTGCTGATAAGCAAAATGCTTCCTAAATGTTCATGTCCTTCTTATTTCCGTTCTTTTCCTGAGAGACTGATGACAAGTCTTGGCTGATTTCCAGCTGCCGAGCTCCCACGAGAGCCAAAGCAGGCAGTGGCACCTCGGCGCTCCTTAGGGCAGCACATCTGAGTCTCTGTTCTGGACAAGAACATGTTAAACTATGTCCCATCTATCCCATTTCTTCAGTGTCTACAGTCTGTGTATAATCCCATGGGACACACTTCTAAATGCCAGCATGAAAGTTTTCATGCAACACAGTCTGCTCAGAGCCTGTCCCAAGGAGCCCTGAGCCTACACTATGTAAGTGCATAGTTCAGCTTTCAGAAATAGCAGAAAAATACAGTTTTCTATATTGAATCTATCATTCATTATCTATCACTTAACCATTTTTATCTTCTGGCTGATGACTTCGGAATTTTGGCGAAGGTGGGTTATGAGTGTAAATGGATCAGAGAAGAAAATGCAACATTAAAGACTAAATGCAAACTCCAAACCTTCACAGACTTTCACTGTCAGCCTACACAAATCAAACCTGAAGTGTTCACTCAGACATACACATACATTCATTTCATCCTCAGCTGTATCCCTTGAATTTTTATGTGCTTATAAATCAGAGCAGAAGAAGTATCTACTTCTAAACCAAGTGTTTACATAAAAAATCCAACTCACATTATTTACTGTTTTATCACTCTGGCAATGCTATTGCAAATATGTCATTTGGAAGATTCTGTATCTTGCCCTACTTTCAAGTTTTTCATTGTTGTTTTAAAACAGTTAAGGCTCTTCCATCAAATTCAAGAAAAGAAAAACAAAGCAGCAATTTACTTGCAGAGTAATAATGTTACCAGTTTTGTTCCATGACCTTTTTCCAAGGACCTACAGGAGTTGAGGTATCCTTGTTTAACCAAATGCTATTTGGATTTTGATGCATGAACTCAACCTCAAAATCATTTAAAAATTCTGATCTCCCACCAGCCCTGCCATTTGGTCATTTAAGTAATGTCCTTACACCCCAATATTATTTATCCTGTGGAAGGGGTTTTTATCACCTGACACCGAGAAATGCTTGAAAACTAGGGAACCACGCCACAAAATGCTATTCTCCATAGCTCTATATTCCAACAATTTTGCACCTCCAGGATATGCACCAGATCCTCTCTCTTTTATCTTCCCAACTCCTGCAGATGCAACTGGCACCCCAGGAGTGAGGCAGAGCTCAGTGAACAGTGGGAAAGCAACTGTTGTCTCCGGAGTTGTGAGATTTAAGGGAAAAATATCTGACTATGGGACCAAGCTGGGAGGGAAAAGAACAGAAACCTTCATCTGCATTTCCTCAGGGTTACTCTGCCTGGTTGCAGAAGCTTCAACGTTAAATCACCCTCCACATGAAGCTGCAATTAGTATTTTCATACACTAATTCTGATGTTCTACCAAACATTATTACACTGGCAGCCTATCTGCTACCGACCTTTCCTATCACTGAGGCAATTTATCTGCTCCAATGGGAGAACAGCAAGGATAAGGGAGAATGTGGGAACTGGCAGCAGCTGGAACGCACATGTGGATATGCAGCTATTGTTTTTTTTGCTCCCAGTTTGCTGCAGCTGTGGAAACAGAGCACAACGTTTCCAGCTTTATCACTGTAATTCATTTAGGAAAAAGGGGGAAAATGTGTGATTGCATAATCGGCGCTCGTGGTTTCATGTCTACATGGGAGTGACATGGAAAGAAAACAATTTGACTAAATGCTTTGCATGCCAACCACAAATCCAGACCTCACCACCAAATTCTGGGCTCTCAGCAACAACAGATCCCAGCGGATATGACACCTAATCAGCATGTTACAAGGAAGAGAAACCTAAAATGACTCTGTGGTTAGTTAGAGATGAATTTTTAGTCCTGCTTTGGTCATTTTAGCAGGAGAAAAAACCAGAAGAAAAGGAGACAAATGGAGTCTAAAAACTGCGTGCAGAAGAATCCCCCCCTCAGGCACTCCCAAAGTGAGGCTGGAGCGGGACCAGCGTGCTGGACAGGGACATGGCACATACCAGTTTGTAAAGCAGAGGTGCCTCCATTCCAGCCTCTGTTCTCTGCTGTGCTGGGGAGAACAGCACCGCAGAGTCTCCTAATATCCCAGAACAGTCACAGTTACAGACAGGGCAAAACTTCATTCTGTCTGAAAGAATACATTAATTGCTAATAACACAGGCATTTTCATGTGACCGAAAATAAAAACCTGCCATGTACGTGTGTGAAATATTTTCCACCTAATTCTGTGACAGTTCAGGAAAGCTGGTTCATCCTCATATAGGAAGGATTTATTCAGTGACTGCACCTAAGGGACGTGAAAGATATTTATTATACGGTTGCCTTTCATAAGAAGACATCTCTCATCAAAATGACGTACTTGATGGCAGCCCTTAAGGTAGCAGCCAAACAGTTATTGTCTTACATTACTCTTTAATTAAAGTACTCATTTTGAGCATTTAGTACCATTTCTGAATTAAAACTGTCCTTATCTATTATTCATACATCCAGCACTTAGAGCCTATATCAACCTAAATGCTGTAAAATGACCTTGAATTGACAGCAAGGATGACTGAGGGCACAATGACAAGATGTAAAATACAGGTTAACAACTACCACATCATGGGCTTATATGGTATCATTTGAGAGAGGTAATTGCTTTATAATTAAAGAACATTATGACATTGAAAAAAATTAGGACTGTGTGGTGCTTCAGAGCCATCTCAAGTGTTTTAGACACCTTCACAACATCCAAGTTTTGTGACAGCTGTGATTTTTTATTAACCACTGAACAACTACATAAACACACCATTTCTGAGTGTGACATCAGAGAACATCATAGTTCCATTGCTTTAGTGAGCATAAGTGTATCATGGGCCATTAAGTTTCTTTTGAATCCTTGGATAAGTTTTAAAGACAGCAATTTAAAATTAGAGAAAAATTATTATTGTGTGAGTATGATGATCAAGTGGTAACAGCCACAACCTCCCTTTAGTATTGGTAATAGGAATATTATCCTGCTCTGTGAGATGTCTCAAGCTCAACTGTCTCCAAGACTCTATTACAGGACAGACAACAGATTCTGCACCCCTTAATCAATATGAACCTATTTAAATAAAAGGATAATTCCATCAATTTCAATTGAATACGCTTCTAGATAAACTTTTGCTCAGAGTCTATGAATTAATGCATCAAACTCCTTTTATTCATGTGGAGGTTCACTGGGAATGCTGATTAATTAAGAAATATTTGTGGATGATTATTTCTGTTTCATCTCAACTTTGTTATTCTATTTGTTCTCACTTAATGCATTCTGCCACATAACATCACTGTAAAACGTGTGCATGTGCATCAAAAGGAAATTATCTCTTCCTTCATCCCTGGTGTATCGCACAGCAAACCAAGACAGCAGGATACCTGCTGTAGGTCTTTAGAGTTTAATTACACATTTCAGCCAGTGGCATTTGATTCTGGTGCATATGAAATGATGAGGTGTTACTCAGTGCTGAGTGTGGCATTCACTTAAGCAAACCTAAGTTTTAAGTTTTACAGTGTGCACACCCAGACCCCTCTTGTTTAAGGTCTCGTTCTTGGCAGCGAGAGAGTGATGCCCTCTACTGCTGTTCCTACAGGTATCCTGGGACAGACACCACAAACAATTTCTTCAAGCCACTCCAGAGTAATTTTCCCAGAAAAGCTACAGCCCTGATAATATGAAGAACAGCTTTATGGGGACAAAAAAAGACCCATTTTGACTCTTCAGCAATATTGCCGGTTTTCTGGGCTGACACTTACTGGGCAACAGCAGTGGCACTGAATCATCAGCAAGAGAAATAACCTTGCCTTGAAAGGGAGGGAGGGCTGGGAGCCAAGAGATGCTGTCTTCTGGGCTCTGCATCGTTTTCAGCCAGAGCATCCCCACTGACCTCCAGTTCTTTTGTCCTTCTGACACTTTGATACCAGTTTCTGAGTCTTTTGAGTTGCTCATCCCTTTGAGGAGGAATGGAACCGTGCTTGTTGCACAACACAAGTAAAGCTCAAAATGGGCTTTTTAGCCCTGATAAAAGATGTGACAGGATGCAAACGAGCCTCACCCCATGCTAAACCAGTTTGTAACTGGACTTGTTAAAATACAGTGCTTACAGGCACCTACTTATTTACAATGACTGCCAGCAGTTATGTATTAGTTCTGTCACATATTGCTGGCAACTGGATTTTCTATTTCCTGATTCACCCGAGAAATATATTAAAATCCCTTTTTCAGAACTGACCACAACATTCAAGTTCAGTTTTGATCAAGACAAATGCACTGTGTATGGTTCCCAAAGAAATAATAGATTAAGATAAAGAAGTATTGCATTAACCTGGGTCCCAGATGACAGGTTCTTGACTGACAACACGGGGAAATGGAACATCTTTGTTTACTCACAGGGGAGATTCCACAAGGAAAGGAACTGCTTTCACTGCCAGGATCTGAGTGGATGTAGGTGTGCTGTTGTAGCACAGGGAGAAGGAGTGGGGAGCAGCACTGCAGGGCTGTCAGTCAGTTCTGTGACAATTTTAAACTACCACATCAGAGATAGTACACACTGTATAGTACAGCATTAAAAAGGGATGTAAATGTCTGTATTCAAAGCACCACATGTCAGAACTGAAAAGGAACAAAGCAACTTCAGCAGGTACGTCACCAGCTCACTGCAACCCATGGCTGGAAAAGACCTTTAGGATTGAGTCCAACCAGTGACCTGACAACGCAAATTCCACCACTAAACCGTGTCCCTGAGTGCCACATCTACATGTCTTTTAAAACTCTCAGGAGTGGTGACTTGAGCTTCAGGTGGTTCCAGAACTTGACAATCCTTTGGGTGAAGAAATTTCTCCTACTATCCAACCTAAGCCTCCCCTCAGCACCACTGGAGGCCCCTCCCTCTTGTCCTGTCACTAATGGCACTCGATGAAGTTCTGTGGTACTTCACAGGGAGGTCTCTGCTCCTGTAGCAATGGATTTGAGTTGCTACCTTTGCTCCCTGCCCAAATTAGGCAAGGGCTAGGAGAAATGTAAGGCTGCTCTGTGGAGCAGCAATGTGATGGAACTGGAGAACTCTCCGTGTCACATTTGATGGCTGCAAGATGCCACAGCATGGAAACCGTGAAGCCCCCTCACACCACCCTCCTGCATTTCTCCCTCTCCCCCAGCCTCCCACAGCAGAGAAGGGAACAAACTGGAGTTAATATGGGACAGAGGTTAACAGCACATCTGTTTCTAGGCCACTGTGTGATGAATAATGAAGAGATTTGGAAAAATGCTTCTTTATTTCCCTCCTAAATCCGGCTTAGCAAAACAAGTAGTGCTCTCTTGGATGTCACTGCCGCACTCCCTAATCTCTCCTTACTCTCATTCACACTGCTCCTCACTCACATCTTGCTTTGCTGCTTGCATTGAGGCAGCGTCCAAAAGCCTAACAGCAACTGGAGCTGTGGTGCAACATCCCTGGAAATAAAATGGAGCATAAAATAGAGGGGGGAATGGAAACAGGTGCCCTATTGCTGCTGGTCCAACAAAAATCTAGAAACAGTCTCTTACATGTCTAGCAATTATGTAAAAAAGCAGACAAAGCATACATAAAATATTTGCTATAAAATGTTAATGTATTAATGAAGCTGTGCCTTATTTAAGATGCCAGTAGGTGATTTTGATCCCAGACAAAATACCACCAAAACGACTCTTGTAATGGAGTGAGCTGGATAGGAGTAAGTGAGGTGTAAATGGGACACACACAAAGGTCTGGCACTGTGCGCTCAACATATCCAACAGCTCCTAATACACTAATGGAACCTATATATATAGATACCATCAGCACTGTACGCTGCCTTCTGTGGGGCTTCCTCCCCATCTGAAAACATTTATTTAACAGAGTGATACTAGCATCACATACCCTGTGAGAAGGGATTTAAGGACAAACACACCCTGGAAAATGAAGACTATGCATTAAAAATTAAACAAAAAATTCTGATTCTTTGAGAAACACTAGTTGTTCAGGAGAAAGGGAAACACATTTAGCATTTATCAGTGTGTGATTCATTAAAGAGCCACAGGGCTCTGACTTGTGAAGATCCCTTTGTATGGCTAGAGCTTCTACACCTCCAAATTCCCTGGAGACAGAAGAGCTTTCTTGAATGGAATGGATTTAAACAACTGGCTGTTCTCGAACTGATGTTTAAGTGCACTTCCAAAGGAATTTTAGAAATTACTCTGTATTTTTTACAGCTAAAGACACAAATAGGGATTCTCAAAAAGGTCCCTAAATCTCCACGAAATCAATAAAAGTTACAGGAACTAACAAAAGACCACTGATTCCCTATCTGCATTATTAAGCTTCCTTTAAAAAAAATCTGATCCTTCAAGATGAGAAGGACATGCTCTGTTTTCTCAGAGGTGCCAAACTAAAATTAGAAAAGCAGAAAAGCAGCTCCCACTCATTTGGTCTCCAACCCCAGGGCTTCTGGAGGGAGCCAAGCATTAGTTGGAAAATACGACAGCAAGATCATAACCCATCCATTCTTCTGAAGCACGATTAACTATGCGGAACTTATTCAGTGGCAAATAACTTGTGGCTACCAAATCACTTACGTCCTGTCCGGGTTGTGAAATGACGGATTTCAGTGCTTAATAATCCTGGCAATAACATCAAAATTAACAAAATGGTGTAATGCCAAACAAAGCATCATCATTTAGAATCTGTTCTTGTTATTTTTAACATTCTTCTCTGGGTGGGGATAGAAATTCGGAAATTGTGGGGATTGTAAAGGGAAAGGTGGGATGGAGAAGAGATAAGAATCGGGCATGCTTTGTATCTGTCTTGAGTGAGAAAGCTAAGTATTTCTTTCCTCTTCAGGAGCCAGGAGGGTTAAGGGAGGAGCAAATGAGCCCCACAGCAATTCGGTGACGTTGTGTAGCAGTGTCTGTGCTGCCACACCACAGAGAGGTGACAAGCGGTGACACCACCACAGAGCACTGTCTGAGTTCAGGGGATGGGAACATGTCAGGAACACTGCTGGAACCACAACATCACATCTGCTCAGCTTTGTCTGCAGGAGACTTTGCCATTCCCTAAACAAATCTGTGGGGTGTAGCTCCAATGGGTCACACAGGAGACAGGGAGCCAGAGGAAGCTGTGAACCCTCCAAGGAGCCTGTCAGCTCACTGGGTGACAACATTCTTATCTCTATTGGCCCATCAGTGACAGCAGTGTGTAAGTTGTTCCACCAAACATAAATCAACATCCCTGTGCACAGCTGCACAACTTAAACACAGTAAGTCATTGCCAACTTGGCAAATATTGTCAGAGCACTGGCTTGTCCAGGATCACCTCACCAGGTTTCTCACGGGAGTGGGTGCACACTATAAAACACATTTTCAACTTGTTCTACCAATGCACCCCTGCAGCTTAACCACTCTGCCTTGGTTCACAGACTCTCCCAGTTGGCTTGTTCAATATTCAGCACTTAATATATTTTGAATTCTGGTAATCTGGCTGCATGACTGCAAAATTCCTCAACAGTCCATTTCATACCCAGCTTTTCACAAGCAGTGCTTGATAAACTGCAGGAGTCCGACTTCTTTGCTATTATTTGTGTTAAAGTCAAGCATCTGCTTCTCAAACCCAGGCTTAAGTCTGTGTGTTCAAAACTAAAGTGCAGGGGAGGTGGCTAAAGAGTCAGCAGCAGCAGAATGGGAGAGCAGCAAAAGGTCTGTAAAGCCTCTGCTTGCATTCCTCGGGAGCCAAGAGTCTGGGTTAAATACGCATTCTGGATCTGACCTGGAAGTTTCTTCCATATTTCTCATATAACCTACTTCACCAAGAGGGAAGCAGTGCTGATGGTCACCTGGGGGAAATGCAGCCACGTCTCCTGGTAAGGATGGTGACTGCTGCACCACACTAGGCAGAAAGGAAATGAAAGAAAGAAGGGAAAGATGAAAAATCCATAAAAACCACATTAGAATCAAAGTGGAACTTAGTGATTCCAACAGGGCTTCCTCCACTGAGTAACATTACCCAAAAGTTTAAATTAGGTCTTTCATTATTTTTTAAAAATTTTCCTGTAGAACTTTCAGTCCATAGTATTTAAGACATACAGCCAATATAAGATCAGTATTTTAAAACCAAATAAGACACTTATCTAAAAACCCAGATAAATTCAAAACTCTGAATGACAATACGCAACAACAGTGTAAAGGACACCATGAGCCAGCTAACAGACAACAAAATTTCCTCTCAAGTTTTTATTGCCTGGAAGTTCAGATTTCTTTTCTCTGCTTGGGGGCTTGCAGTATTTCGAGGTGATTTTCTTTGAAATGTCATTCAAATTTAAACCATACAATATATTTCCTGATGTTGCTCTCCTCCTTCCCCTTTTCCCTTGCAAATTTCATTATTGTAGCAAAAAAAACCCCAACAACAAAATCTTGTGGCAAACTAGTTTTCTGCAGTTGGTCACAGTGAGCATAGCTTGGACATGATGTACCCATCTAGGAACAATAGAATAGGAAAAAGCTGAATTAGTGGATTTGAAATGGCAGACATCCTGGGATAGCTGTGGAAAAGCCATGGCTGGACACACTTTCTCCAGAAATATGTAAGTTCAGTTCAGTTGTGGGATGGGAGAGGAAGTTTTCTGCTGGCTCTTCATTTTTTGGTATGTTACATAAGCTCCCTTTCCTCTTTACTTTCGTAACAGCACATAAATATTTTATGAACTATGGGCCTTTGAACTGTGTCGCTCTGACCCATTGACTGATTCTCATTTGCCTCTCTGAAATTGCATCTCAAGTGCTTTGAGAAATGCATCATCCTGGGCCGTCAAATAAAACCCAACATAAACCCCACAACAGTAATTCTGTTTGTTGCCAATGTTACAAGTCAACTCCAAGGACTATAAATTTCCACTTAATGTTAATAGTGAGGTTGCTGGAGACATTGGTATTCTGATATATTAAAGGCATAAAGTGCACACAGCTCTTAGTTCATTCTTTATATGCTTTTAGTTAGCCACCCCCAAACAAAAAATTAAGAAAAGGAAAAAGGGAAGAACAGCTCCTCTTTCAGTGTTGGGGTAATGTAAATCCTGATTTTCACCAGCAAAATAATGGCTAGGTATGTCTATGGATCTTACTGCATATCTGGAATTACCTGTAGGTGCCAGTGATACCCAGGTTGTTCCAAGGCAATCCCAGGCTAACATCTGGTGCTTCACAAAGTGCACAAGATTTCCTAGTATTATGGAAAAGTAAATACCAAATGTAACACATTTAACACAGCCCATGGAACTACCCCAGTCCTACGCTGCTAAATAGCTCTGCATTGACTACATTTTCTAGAATCCTCCAAACTCTTCCAGTTCAGGAAAAGTGCCTTTGTTTGGTTTTTTCCTCCCCCCTCCACTTCTTCTCATCTGTTTCCATTCTCATTCCTGTGGGATGAAGGATGAAACCCCATGCTTGAAAATACAGCCAATTGCAATTCTAGGATCTAAGCTGGAAGGATTGGTTTGACAAGGAAATACCTCCTCTTCTTCTGAGATTACCAGCATTCCCTGTACAGGGTCTGAAATAGCCATTCCAACTCTTTCCCAGCTGGACTCAGAATTAAGATGTTAGCTTCACCATGATTTAGAGCATTTGCTTATGGACAAACCTCCTTTTTATTTCATTTGCTCTGGGGAAAACTCTCATCAGTATTCCTTCTGAGCCTATAAATATCCTTTGCATCAGCCACATTTAAGGATTTTATGTGCTGGAATAAAAGCCTCTCTGGGTCACTGGGGTTCCCTACTGGGGCCACAGAACCATAGAATGATTTCGGTTGGAGGGGCCTTAAAGCTTATCCAGTTCTAAGCTCTGTGCCATGGACAGGGAACCTTCCACTAGAGCCAGTTGCTCCAAGACCATCCAAGCCCTATTATCACCTATATTATAGGTAATAACATAGCTAATATAGCTAATACAGCTGCAGATATTCTGCTAGTAAGAAACACAGTACTGGAGCCAACAAAATAAAAAGCTTTGTATCTTGCCCATCCACTTGTTTTTCTTTTGCTTTTCTAGCTGAAAAAAACCAGTTTTCTTCTTTGCCCCACCTTCTCTTGGGATGAAAAAAAAGAGAAGAAAATTCTCATTCTCTCCTTGAATCTGCAATTTCCAAGGTGTGTTATTGAGACAAGAAAATGCAACAAAACAACAATTTGACAATGGTTAAAATTTTCAAGTGCCTGACTGCTATGGAGCTCTTGATTAGCCTATAGATGGAAGAGATAGATCTGAATTAAGTAGCTAAACAAATGGAATCACACGAAGCACAATTTGCTTTCTAATAAACCCCCAAAATACACACATTATTTCATGCTCTCAGCAGACAGAATGATTTCTCCCACTCACTCCCTCAGGAATGTGCTTAAAAAATTCCACTTCTCCCACCTCAATGACTCCTACTTCAAAATTCTTCCCAATTATGACCATGGCTTCAGCTGCTTTTTAAAAAGCCATTGATGGCCTTTCAGTACCTGCAGATAGTTTATTTTCTTGAAGAGAAATGACAAAAATGAAATGCTATGCCTGTACATTGCAGTTTTCCACCCTAAAGCAAGCTAGCAGGTGAAGTAGCAAAAAAGACTTGAAGACCCAAGAAGCTGCAGCATCCCTGGCTCAGGGACTTTCTCCATGTTCATGGTGACAATCACGGTTACAGAATCATGTTCTCCTTCCCAGAACAACTTCTGCCGTTGGCTCAGGCACAGGATGGCCTCTTGCTTGTCATCCACCTACCCCAATGTCTTCCTTCATGGTTTCTTTCTTCCCTCACTTCCTTAAATAATGGATTGATGAGGTGCGAATTCAGAACAAGTGGTATCAGCAAACACACACAGCCTGGGTTTTTCTGTACTAACGCCCGAGTGCCATAAATAGGTTAAATCCTCTGCTGCAGTGAAGGGAAGCAATCTGTTCTCTCCCTGTCGTGTTCCCTGCTGTGCCAGTCTCCAGTCGTACCACACGGACACAGTCCCAGCAGGGCACAGAAAACGAGAAGGAACACACAGTTCGGCTGCCTTTAGGATTTCCTGTGCTGCTGTGGGTGCACTTCTCTGTTTCCCACGTATTTCCTGCCTTCAAGCACCTACTCCTTACCTAAGTGGACTGTCTGGGTTTATTTAGATTTATTTAACTAAGCAAGTTATTTAAGAGAATCCACACTTTTATTTCTAAGTGGTATATCAAATTATAGATTCAAGGGAATGACATTTTGTGTTTAATTATTTCTAGCTTAACCATGGCAAAACTGTGTGTATTAAATAAAATCTTGTAAATACAGGCTTCACTGGCTTCTTAATTTAGGTGCATCTAGATAACAAATTAAAGATGTATCAATGTAAAAATCCACTAATGGAAAATCATAGGATTAGAATCATGGAATCACAGAATGTTTTGGGGTGGAAGGCACCTTAAGGATTACCTGGGTCCAATGCCCCTGGCATGCCAGGGCCACCATGGTCAGGGACCCTGAGCATGTTACATTCCTAGTCCCTGATGCTGATGGAGCATCACTGGCTTGACAGAATAGAAAGGCAGAGGAAAACACAGAGCACACTTTCCCACACAGGTTACATACACTGACCCAGCACAGGGTGGCAGATGAAGTACAGTCACCGGCTGTCTTTGGCAAAAATAATAAAATAAAATAATTTAAAAAAATAAAAATTACATTTTTTGAACCGCAAGAACCACTGAAATAAGTCTTTATTTATGCTGAGTTTTGTGGGGAGACAAACTGACTGCAATTAAAGCATTGCTGTGAAAGCCCAAGTTGCTGAAAGATTTATTTTAATAATATTTGTGCAGGAAAATATTTTCAGTTTGGATGAGGGCACTATAGACAGACCAAGTTTCTCTATGGCATCAGCAGCTGATAAGCCTTGAGCAGACGGCGGAGGAGAAATATTTTAATTCCATTCCTGCTTGGCCAGTGTTGTACCAGCACCACCTGTTTCAGACACTTTTGCAGAGTGGTAATATTTGCAAGTGTTTCTTCAAAAATGTCCAGGATTTAATTCCAATATGCAGGACTGTTTTGACACAATTTATCAACCGCTCCCAAACAGAGCAAGCTGGGAGCACACTTGTTCCATTTGCTAAATTCAAAATTTCTCTTGTGCAAGCCAAGGGAATTAGGCTAGACAAGGGTGGGGGTTTTCTTCACACACTTTCGCTGTGTTTTTTTAAAGCCAACTACTCTGGCCATGCACACTGGTTGCCAGAAGACTGAGTTCAAGTGAGACAGCAAATTTACTTTCCATAGAAGAATGGCTGAGCAACAGACCTTGCCCTGCCCAGTAATGCCCGTTTATAAAAATAAACTGGCAATTTTCTTAATATATATATGATCTTTTATGTTTTCCTCTAGCAAGGAATTATTTTTCCTCCCTTCTTCATCATAATCCCTGTTTTTTTGGCAAGGAAGAAACTCTTATGCACAAATAAGAGCATGCATGGTTTATTCCCAAAACCAAAATCCAGTTCACTGATAATGAGTGACAATTCAATTCTGCTGGACATGATTCAAAAGCAAATAAAGGTCATAATTGTAATAAAAACCAGTACTACCTATAGCAGAGGAAACACCTGGAGTGTGCCTAATTGGTCATCTCTAATCTTTAAAACCTAATGAAGCCCCAGCAGTAATTTGTAGGAGATGTCCTTGCTGTTAAACACCATATATCTACCCCAAAAGACCTGAAAGCTTCAAATGATCTTTTAAGAAAATGTCTTTATGTGTCAAAGTCCATTAATTCATTAAATTGGTCTTTGCTCAGCAGAGAAATAAGAATTTTAAAGAGCACAAATGTCCTTGTATTTTTGAATACAGGAGCTGTACCTGCCTATTAGTTTTCTGGCCCTGCACATGACTTACCAGCAGCCCGATCTACAACACAGACCATTTTTTTGTGATGAAATATAATCCAGAAACTTCATCTTTTACAACTTGTAAAAGACAAATCCTTCCTTGCTCACTGTCACAGGTCCACAGTCAAGATTCAGATCAGGACAGCCTGGATTCCCAGCTTGTTCCAGCCTTGTCCTGCCAGCCTCAGCACAACACCACAGCTACAGAGAAGGCTCTGTCTGCTCATTTGGGAAACTGCCTGCCTCATTCCTTCACAGAAATACCGAAACAAATGAAGATGGAACAATCAACCTATTCTTATCTGTATTTAGTACCTGCAGATGACATCCAGTAACACTCCAGTAGAGCAGGAAGCATGGACAATGGCATGGGTCATTTGACATCGGAACGCCAAAACTCGAGATCATTATTTTGTTTGATGAACCAGAAACACAGAGAAGGGAGAGCAGAAACACCTCAAAACTAAATCAAAACCAAAACACATAAACACCCAAGACTCCAAAAGCCCAAGGCTGAAAAAGACATCACAAAAAAGACATTTTACTGTGAGGGTGGTGAGGCCCTGGCACAGGTTTCCCAGAGAAGCTGTGGCTGCCCCTGGATCCCTGGCAGTGTTCCAGGCCAGGTTGGATGGGGCTTGGAGCAGCCTGGGATAATGGAAGGTGTCCCTGCCCACGGCAGGGGGTGGACCAAGATGAGCTTTAAGGTCCCTCCCAACCCAAAGCATTTTATGATATGCCCATATGATTTCTTTAACTAACCCTGAAAAATTATTTGGGAAATTCAAGTTGTAAAATGAAAAATTTGGAATAAATATATTTAAGCTGCAGGCTTTTTCATTCTTAAAGTACATCTGTGAGGAATTAGTAAAAGCAATTCGGTTAATTACATTTTGAGTGATTATTTTCATTTGGGTTATGAATATATGTTTAAGGGGAAATTTATACAGATTAAATTCCACTACCTGTTCAGACTGTGAATTTGCACTCATCAGACTGCTGCACTGCCTGTTGGAGAGTTGAAATTCAAAAGGAAATTGAATTAGAGGAATAACCTGAACAGAACAGGAGGCAATTCACTTACAATAACCACAAAGAGTGCTTTTGGGGTGGAATAATCAACGGCACAAACTCAGTTTCTTGCAGAAAAGAGGATCTGGGGCTTGCTGGTAGCCCAGCCTGAGGGTGAGTCAGCAACGACTTGATGCACTGAAAAAAAGCTTTGTCTTACCAGGACCTATACGAGGGGCTAAGGAAAACATGACATCCTTCTTTAAGGAAATAAAACACAGGGTTCCCAGGTCTGTTAGAGGAAAAGAAAATGCATTTGCTTGGTATCCAAACACTGAGAAAGGGTTCAGAGCTCCAACCTGGCCATTATCCTATCATGGAATGTTGTGGCTTGAGCGCGCCTCGCCCTGCGCTGCACAGAACGTGGGAGTTCTCACAGGAACGAGCCCATAAGGATGATCAGCTTGGTTTAATTGGCAGATCACAGCTGAACTGGTAAAAATAGCACAAGATCTGTTGTTCTTGTGACATTTCCTACCCATCAGCAGTGGAAAAGCCTCAAACACTCTTCGATAAACAGATGCTTTGCCCAGATTTTCTGCTGAGGTAAATTCATGCCAGTAAAGGAGTTAACGTGCAGCCTTCCAATTACTCAACTGTGAAAATATTTTAGTAACTTTGGGATTGAGAACAAAATATCAAGGCAGCACTGGTCAAACTTTTACTGGAACATTGCGTCCTGTTCCGGATGACACTTTTCAATAAAAAATAGGCCCAGATAGAAAAAGTCCAGAGGAGAACATTAAGACCCATCAGAGGTATATAAACCAAGATCTGTGTGGAAAGATGGAAAGAACTGAATTTACTCAGGCGGTAGAAGGGAAGAGCAGAGATGTGATAATAGACTGAGATGTACAGGAGATTTATCACCTTTTGTAGCAAAAGAAGTTCTTCACTTGAAAATTGCCAAGAGATCAGAGGCTTAAACTGCAGGAGGAAAGATGGAAGTTAGACAGTTCAAAAGTTACATAACCCAAATTACAGCTAAGACTGACTGGAAAAAGTGTGGACATCTCTGTTGGAAGCTTTTAGGAACAAGTTATTCCCACATACTTAAATAGTATTTTTTAATGATCTCCTGAAGAAGACTATACTTGGAAATTTATTAGGATTTCTTAAAACCTTGTTTTCTTGAACGTTCTGTGGACACAAAGCAGCGAATGGCAGTTTGCTCCCTCCCTTCTGAAGTGGCCAGCAGCAAGCCAGTCAGCGCAGGAGCCAGAAAGGGAACCGTGTGATCTCCATCTGACCACAACCCATAGGGCTGTGCAGGAGAAGAAGTGCATCCCCAGAGCTCAGGTGAGGAACACCAGTTCTCCAGCAGCACATGGAGAATGTGCACCCAAAGCACACATTCCTCCCGCAGGAGCTGGGAGCAGCCAGGCCATCACAGAGCCCATGACGCTGCAGGCAGACAAGGAACATGTGCCTCCCTGGAAACACCTTGTTCTCAGAGCAGCCTGCAAACCCAAGTGCAGCACATTCCCTGCACTGCTAAGGCAGGCTGGCAGTAGCAGGGAACCAAATTCCAGGGCTTGGAGTCAATCAGGGAAGCGCGGCTCGGTTTCAATAAAGAGGGGTGAACTTGAAAGGTGAATAATCTTGCCTATATATCATATCACATCACTTATCATATCATGTCATATCTAATTAGAAATCCCTGAACTCTTTCCAAGTGCCTTAGGTTTGTTTTCTTTTCCAAACAATCTTGGGAGTAGCACAACCTTTGTAAAGTTCCTTCTCCTCCTTGACAGTATCACCTCTTCTCTTCCAGTTTTAAAATGTAATGCTGATGGAAAGCTACATGATACAAAATCAAACATTTATTAGAAAATCTCCTTTGACAACAGGCTTTTAAATTATTTTAAAATATTTTCAGAACTGTGCAAGGAGTATTACCTTTTATACCCCATGAAATGTATTTACAACTGCGATCAGCTATAATTAATCCAGCTTTAAAATACTACGATAAGGCAAGTATAAATATTATTTCTTTACATATCCAAAGCTTTATGCATGCCAGTGACTGATTAACAGGAACATAAATTCTGATTGTAGCTGAAAGACACATGAAGCTGCTCTTCAGCAAAAAAATACCTGAAGAATCAGAGAACTAAAGGACAGGGTAAGACAATTCTTTCTCGTGGCTCTTCCTCTGCCTGGTGCCAGAGACAGGATAATGGGGAAAATGAAGAGAATGAATTTAAGTCTGGCAGCCAAACTGATTGGCCTTGGAAGCAGAGAGAAGACTCCAAAAGGACATCCTGGTGGGCTGGCATCCAGGAAAGCCTGGAAGAGGTTTGGGAGGCTGCAAATGTTTAAAACTAGCTCTGGAATGACCTGAAAGGCTTGAGTGTTTTCTGGGGATAGTGTGAAAAAGGTCAGAGAGGCATCCTGAAGGACAGGAGGGGAGGGCTGCACAGAGCACCAGTATTACTACGGAGAGAATAATTTCCTGTGGTTTTCCCCTAGAAGGATGGGAGGTTTCAGAAGGAACTGGCAACCGGGTCAAGTTAATAAATAGTCTCATTTTCTAAAACACACACCTACATCACCAGAGAAACACAAACCAGGACAAGTTTCTCCAGCTTAACTGGGGAGGAAAGGCATGGCTCACCACTTTGGTGCCCCTTTGGTGATGGGCACCCTCACCCCACAGGAAGGGTTTCTTGGGGGGAACAAAACCTGGGCAAACAATCACAAGGTCAGGAAGCAAAATCTTGGTTGTCTGACTGACTACTTGAGTTGTTCTTTCTGCTTCTGACCCTAAATACATTTACTGTGGAGATCAATAATTTGTTAAGGAGCAGAAATGTCCCCCAAGTACCCCCAAAACCCAACTATGGCACAAAATCATTTAATACAGAAATGCTCCACTCTAGTTTTTTTCTTTTAAGATATCTCAGGCTGCCTCTTGTTTATACAGAAAAGCAAAGCAGAGTAGCCCACAAATTTCATTTTGCATTACCGTGACTCACCATGGTTAATGGTAACAAAATAAATGTTTTTGTAACCAAAGTGAGCAGGTATGACTCAGACACATGGAGGATGCACGTTGAACAGTAAGAATCATCTTGACATTACAGTTATTCAGATTCAAAAGCACTTTAAGGATCTGCCAGGAAAAGCTACATCTAGATATGTATAACAAAAACCCCATTAAATCAGTTTACTGGTAAAGACAAGGCATTTCAGGAGATAACAGCTGAAATTCAGGCTTTTAAACCCCAGTGCACTTCCAGGTCACATTTAGTAGAAACATGAAAACAGAAGCTGGTAAGAATGGAGAGGGCCATAAACCAAGCAGCAAATAATTCAGTTTTGCCTGCAGTACTTCTACAGGGGGAAAAAAACCACAGAAGTTGTTCCTTCCTCTCCTCCACCAAGAATTTTATCGTGACAAGTCAGAACTGTAAAATAATTTAAGAATTAAGAACTAAACAGACTGCAAATCAGAATTAATGTGGAATGATGGCACTCAAGTATGTCCAAAACTAAAAACAATCTGCTCTTAAGAGAAATCAGCAAACCGACTGAAATGGCTTCCTCTGAAGGCTCTTGAAAATGGGACCCTGGAACCATTAAGGAAGGAGCTGTCATTATGCTGTGATCATTAACAAAGTCAATAATTACATCAGTTGGCCCTTTAAAAGGAAAAAAGAAATTAAATATTAAATATAAAAAGGTTCATGAAACAGTTTTCTTTACTAAAATTGACAATATGGTAAAGTTAGGGAACTCCCTAACAGTCAAGATTCCAATTTCTTGAATACTTGGCAATACTTTTTTATTTCCAGGAGGAAACAAACAATAAAGAAGAGCTTATAAAGTCAGCATGTCCCTGCTGTGTAATGTAAGTTGGCAGGAGACCTAATTCAGCAACCTCCAGAGGTCCTCTCAAACCCAATTTTCTATGACTTTAGCAACTCTGATCCATGACGACTAGAACCCAATACACAAAATGTGATGGTAAATACTGTTTTGACAAAGTTTATTACATTCAGGGAGCTACAATTTGTGAGGCAACAGTATGTCTATTAGAGTATATTTAGTCTAAAGATACTGCACTGCTTCCTCCTATCCTGAGACTAATTTTCTCCACTCCCTTCTGCTTCCCATTTTCCTCAAATTATGGTGTTTCTTCAAATTTGTAATTTTCTGCCTCTTCAAAACAGAAGGGAACTCATTTCTCATGAGAGCTTATTATCACAGAGATCGCCTCTAAAGCAGTACCTTGGTACCCACTTGTGTTCTATAAATGCTAAGAAAAATTACAGAACGTTATCTCATAATGGGAGAAAATTCTCTTTCAGGGAAGGAATGCTTTAAAATGCATAAATGGAGATAAAAGTAGACTGAATCAGAAAATGGACACAAGAGATTTGGCTAGAAAACAGCTAATATTCTGATAAGAGGAGGCACTGGAATTGAAATGTACTCCAAAAAGCTGAATTAATATTTCAATTTAAAAAAAAAAAAAAGTAAAATAAGAGCCAAAGTAATTTAGTTTGAATCCTGCATTTACAATCAGAGTGCCATGACAGCGAGACAGCTGCCATGGCACAAACATCCTCATTAACCAGGTGTTTAACTGTAAGAAAAATAAGGAATAGGTTTGGTTTCTATATGTGAATTTTCTTCCCCAAGGTTGAAAATAAAGGCTCTGGGGCCACAACATACTTATGATATTAATAACGTCTACTTTAATGCTTATTATCTAATACAGTCTCTGCAGAGATGCATTTGGGAAGATAATTTTGTGTTTGAAGCAGATTAAAATGTACTTAATTATCCCAGATTTGTTTTCCAACTCTAGCAACATCCTGTCCCTCCAACCTAGAGCTTGACAGTATGTTGATAACAGCCTGAATTAATAAGCAGGTGATAGCTGACACCACTAATTAACATATTACAACTGCAGTTGAACTAGAATGAGGAAACACATTTACCTGCTTTCTTATTAGGAGCCAGCAGGTACAATAAAGTTCCCTATTTAAAATTCTGCAATTTCATCACAGACCACAGAGCTATTTTAATCAAACCTCAATGGTTTAAACACACCTTTTGTATTAATCCTTTAGATTTGTTACCCATTAGGGTTGTCATGGTTTTTTTCTGAACTCTCGGTGTTGCATTCCAGCCTCCCAATTTACATGTACAGAGAGAAGCTGAGGTCAGCAGCCAGGTCTGCTGGCTTTTAAGTGAGAAAACTAATAAACTGGGCAGCTTTGATATGAAGCTTACTGATACAGAGAAAGCTAACACATCCTACACAAGATCACTCACACAGGCACAATCTTCTTTGCCTTGTGCTATTTATATTAATTGAAAAAACGCTAGTGAAATTACCTCCTTCCTTCTGGAACAGACATTCTAGAATGGAGCAAACTCGCCACAGAACAGAAAATCTGACTATGAATCAATACAAAGCCAAGCAAAAAATATGGGGGAAATAGGAAATATCAAAGATGGATTTAAAAAGTGCAATAAAATTTCAAAGCCTGAACTAAGATACACACAATTATGAAGACAAAGCCCCAGGTGTGGTATTATCCCCCACGCAAGTGTCACAGAGACAGAAAGAATGTAGACACATTTTTCCCTTCTTCTGACCCTCAGCTCACTAATCTGGAAAATCTTTCTATGAAACGTAAAGTGTTTTAATGAAAACATTAATTTAATCTATGCCATTTAATTTGGTCTAAATCCTTTGACAGGAAAGCAAACCCCATCTTTTCATTTCCATCTCAGTTTCCCATCGTGATTCACTTAAAGAGTCTCATGAAGGAAGAGTAACAGTGAAAAGTGAGAAGTGGAGTCCACTGCCACCACTCATTCAAGTATTCTTGTCACAGGCAGCACTATTATCATCAATTACAAAGCATGTGTATCAGGAACAATGGTGAAAGAGCTAAATCCCTTAATTATTTTAAGCTTAACTTTTCCATGGAATAGAATTTCTCTTTTACAGTTGAAACACACAACAAAACCAAACCACAGGATAAATGTCTATAACTAACTCTTTGGAGTAGGGATAATTTACAATCACAGATCTTTTAAATTTATTTCGGACTATATTTCTTTAGCTTACTGTACTTTGTATAAATTGGAAAATGAAAAACAAAAACCAAATTCCGCTATGTAGTTACAGATGTCAGATAATGCTGTTTGTTCATGCAACAGACTTTAACTATCAAAAATGTTCTTAAAGGCTGCCAGAAACTGATGCAAGAAAAAGTTACCACAACCTGTCCTACACTTTGCTACTTCCTCCATGAGCTACTTTTTATCTTGATTGTTTGCATGCAGTTTCCTTTCCAGGCCTGTTCTCCACATGCTCCTTTGTGCAGTCAATTAATAATTACAGTTATATGGACAGACCTCTTAGAGCTTAATACCCCAGAGCAGCTCAGTACCTGGATCTAAGTTTGATTAGAACAGAGGAGAGCAAACAGAGGCAGAACAAAATAAGAAAGAGAAGTCCTTGCATTTAATTATTTACTTGTTCTCTGCGTGTGCTTCATATACAAGTATGTGTGGACAATGTCATCCTAAGTGAAAGACATAAGAACATGGAAAAAGATACCTCAACATCTTTGGCAGCAGTCCCACAAATGCTCCTGAAAGAAGTCAGCAGAAATAAACAATGACATACTCCAAGAGTTATGAGGCCTAGGGGGAAAAATCTTGAAAATTTCCAGAGAAAGCAAGGATGCAGAAAAAAGGAATTTCTAGGAGAAAACTGAAATTAAAATTTCACACAGTATTTTCTCTCAGAGTGAATGCTGAAACAGTTTCTGGCATGCAGTAGTGTTTTATTCACATTGTCCCTCAGAAGGCCTTCTGTAGTTAATCTGTACTTCAAATGAGGCACAGATGAGTCCGAGCTGGAAGAGACACCATCCAGTTCAACCCTTTTCCCCAAGACAGACTCAACTACATTATGTCATTGCTGACATACTGTTCCTAATGACTGCCGGTGGACAAACCCAGCAATTGCCCAAAGCCAGCTATCCCAGTGTTTCTCAGTCTTGACACTTGCAGGTTCTCCCTCTGATCTAACCTGAAGTGTTCCCTACTCCAGAAAGCCCCTCATTTCTTGTACCACCCATCATGACACTGAACACACGATGCCCTTTCTCCGCACAGCTCTTAAAATACTGGAGACCTACCACGTCCGTTCCCATTTTTCTCTTCTTTAGACTGAACAACAACGTTTCTTCTGATCCTTCCCCCCGAGTTATCTCTCTGAGATATCGGATCACCATTCTCTGGACGCTCTCCAGTGATGCACACGATGCTCTTAGAGAATGAGCCTCTTAGAGAATGACCCAAGTTTGGGGCAAAAGTGCTCCAGCCATGGAGAAGAAGGGAAGCTTCCCAGACCTACCAGGCCCCACATTCTCACGAACTCATGTCATGTTCACCCTTTTTGTAAGAGCATGAGATTGCTGACCTCATACCCAGTGCATGATGCACTGTAATTCCAGCTACTTTTCCAAAGGAGTACTGCCTAAGGAGTTGATCACCATCCTCAGCCTGTTAAAGTTCTTCCTGTTTCAGGAATTCAGCAGACTATCTACTATTTACCACTGCTGGCTTTAATTCTGCTTTTTTTTTTTCAGATTATGTCTCTAATTTGTCAAGATGATTTTCAGTATCACTACAGTCCCTTAATGCTGGCAGGCCCTCCTATCTTACCAGCACATTTAATGAGAACATTTTATTTCATCCCGGTTCTTAATGGAAACACTGATCAGAATTGAACTCTGGAGCGACGACTGCCAAGTGTCTTTACTCCAGAGCAGATAAAGTATCAGGTCACCTCTCGGTACTTAAGGCTGATATTCCGTAGCCCTCATATTCTGTTAACTACAGAACAGGGAATATGGCTTAATGGAGTGTTACTTATGCTTCCCAGTATCCCAGCAAAGCTCCAAGCCCCTTTGCTGCAGCTCCGAGCACAGCAGGTAACTTCCCAGTCACGCACCACCGTGCTGGCTCCTTCCCAGATCAACACACTGCTGGAACTGCAGGCTGGCCCACGGGGCACCCAGCAGGCAGGCAGAGAGGAGCCTTACCAAGAACTGGGACCCTTCAGAGTAAAGCATTTCTGTTTGCTTGAAGTCAGCTACACTGCTTTCAATTCAAAGTACTTAGCCCATTTCTGTTTGCCAAAGTAAGCCTTAGTTTGCTCAAACATTGTCACTTTTAATGCTGAACTAGGCATCACTACACAGGGATGCCTAGAGCCATATGCCTAACACATATAGCTATATATGTATGTTTATAAATGTGTGATATTTCTGAATTAGATAACAGATATAGTTACTTATATTACAATAACACTCAGATTATGCTTACTGATTATACAATCTATTTGTTTTCTTTGGATGAGCAAATTCTCAATATTCCATTTTATCCCAGGGAAAAAAAAAAGGATTTATTTCCTCAGACTTTCAGCATTTCCCAACATCTTCCACCTCCGCATTCCATCCACAGTGCAAAGCTCATTCCTGAGATTAGTGTGGGGCTTCCATGACTCAGAAAAGGAGTTCAGATTCCCAGTGATCTGTAACCCCAGCTGTGCATCAGATTCTACAAAGAGAGATCCCTCCTCCTGAATAGACGTGGAACCTTCCTGTGGCCCAGATGGATTCCAGTGCACATCATGGTCCCCAGGCTACAAGTCTGATGGTCAGCACAAAACCGGGAGCCTTGAGGAGGGAGCAGGTATTTAAATAATGCCAAAAGCATTTACAGCATATTATGTCTAGATTCCTTCTTATCGGTCAGTATTAATTATCAAATTCCCTTGCTAAATTAAGTGTTGCTCCAGCAAATACCACTACATTGCATAATACCCACTACACAGAACTGGGGCAGCTACCCCAACAGATGTTCATCTAAGCCTATAGGCTTTCAGCCAGGTATCCTATTCTGCTCAAATTACTCAGTTTTTGAGGCACGCCTGCTACTTTCAAGAAGAAAACAACCACAAAAAATACCGTATCACATGAGACAATTAATCTGGAGACAATTCATGTCACTCAAACCCAAGCCCAGCGATGACCAAAGGTTCAGTCCAGCTGCAGGACATCAGAAAGGCCAGGCAGTGTCCCACTATTGCCCAAGGCAGAGCACACCCTGTCACCCAGGTCCCTGCTGCCATCCCAGCTGTGCAGCTGCTTCCCAGAGCTGCTCCCTCACCTCCCTGCATGGCCCCAGCACATCATACTGGCCCTCAGCCCACTGGCTCACGCCTTTGTTCTCCATTCCTGAGGCTCAGCTCAGCTGCAACCCCCCCACACACACCCAGAAATAAAGCCCAAAATAAAAAGCTGTGGAAGCCAGCCCTACTAGTGGCCTAAAAGCAACAGTTTTGGATGGAATGAATGGGGAAAGTGACAATACTGTGGGAAAGCAAGGAATGAAAGTAGCCAAAGCCTCGCACACAGGGTGTGAGAAAGCAGACAGGGAATCAGAAGTGGTCAGGATGACAAGCTCACCAGCTGCCACACTGTGGTACAGCACAGGGGAAAAAACTAATTCTGCCTCTTCCTCTTAACATGTCACCTCCAGCCTTCTTCCCTGTGCTAGTTTGCACACAGGACAGCCACCAAAATAAGGGTCTCATTACTAACACAGGCCATGGAGGGGCTGCCTGGAGACCTGTGAAAAACTAGGGCTGTTCAAAGTCTTCTCTGAAATTTAACTTCCACTAGGCAACCTGGGTCAGTGCTCCCTCCTGACTCTGATTTACACAAGTGCCTCTGGATTTGACTGATCCAACAGGTAACGTCTGGAACGTGTTCTAGTTCAAGGTGTCCATGCCCATGGCAGCGGGCCGCACTGGGTGACCCTTTAAAGGTCCCTTCCAACCTAAACTATTCTTTGGTACTATGTTAAGCACTGGATGTGTATTGGGAGGCGTGGAGCATCCAAGTGATCCTTCAGCATATGAGCAAGTTGTTAGCCTGGGACTAACATGTTTAAGAACTCAAGAAGTAACAGCACTTGTCCTGGATTAGAAGTGTCCAAATCCTGGCATTTTAATTAAGACACCTCTTCTAAGAAGGCATTAAAAGCAGTTATCAAAGCATTTATCTTTAGCCAGAATGGAAACTGTATTCTCTGAACCTGCTTTGTGAATGCTCTACCCAGCCTATTAACCCCTTACCAATCCCTCCCAATCCTTCTCAGTCATGCGAAATAGTTCTCTCTCTATGGCTCCTTTTTCCCTAATGTACAACAACATTTTAAAAAATGCTCTAAGGGCTTTAGAGCAGCAGACTAAGAAAATAAAGATGAAGTATAAGCAAATTTCTTTTTTCCTATAAAAGGTTCCAAAACCAAGGCAGGCAGATTTGCAGAACCATTTCCGCCTGGCAAGCCGATGAAAAGAGCAGGGTTCCTCAGAACATGCTTACCTTTTATTGTATTTAAAGAAGGATCAAAATAGTTAAACTGAGTTACAGTTATGCTTAACTTGTATTCTTTTTCATGTTTAGACAGTCTCTGCAGCCTCCAAGAGCCAGAGCAGCACCCTGGTTCCACTGGAACCCGGTCATCCCATTCGTGCAGCTGCTGCGTGAGTCATTCGTGTGCAGCATGACATTCCCTTTGTAACGCACTGCTTCCCAAACCATCATCCTCACAAAGCTGCCTGGCTACGTGCTGCTGGCGGGGCTCCTGGCCTCCAACTGCTGCCTGCCTTTAAAGACAACTGAGATGCACTGAACGCTGCCCTGGCACACGCTTCCCTTGAAAGCTGCTGCTTTAGTTGCCGCAGGGCAACTCCGTTCTTATGAATGAGCGAGGAGGTGTCTCGAAATAGCTTCTGAGACACAGTCTGCACAAAGGAAAAAATAAAACCAAAACAAAAACCTGTCTCAAATTCTCGCTCTAGATAACGTGTCCGCTCTCCATGCAAATCTCCCTGGTCCAGCAAGTCTGGGAACTAGACCGAGACTGGGAATTATCTCCAGCTCTACCATATGGAGATGCAAGACACCAGGCCAGTTGCTTGTGTTATTTAACATGTGTTTCTTTTACCAGCAGTATTAACATGGCCGTGTTCCTGTTTATACTTCAGGAAAGGAGAAAATAAACTTTTTTCCTCTCATTTTGTTTTGCTCTTTTTAAGAGTTCCCTGTTCCTGTCAAAGGGAGTTAAGCTAAACAGAAACAAGGCAGTTTTGTTCCAGAGTAAATGTGTCCACACTTGGAGCTATTTGGAAATTGTTCCTATAGTTCAAATACACTCCCCCCTCTAATCCTCATTAACCTTCTGATGTAAGAAGGCCTTGAGGTTGGGTAATTATTTTGTTAACAGACCACAATATAACACAACTTTAAGGCAAAGCACATGACACCCACCCAGTGCTTTCACCAGTTAAGTGAGACACCTATTTTAGTGCCTTAGTGAGTAAAGTTTCTAACTGTCTGCAAAGTGACAAGAGTGATGTCACAGCTATGAGGGTGCTGAGAGAGCCTGAATTCCCTGTGCTCATCCACATGTGACACACTGGGAAACCACCGCATAAATTCAGGATAACCCTTGGAGAGAACTCACATCAAGACAACGTCGGTGAGACCTGTGACCCAATTGCAATGAACACAGAGGAGAAAACGTAAGGCTGGCATTTCCCTGAGACAGCTCCTCCTCTGAGTCCCTTGGAAATCACGCAGCAAAGAGGAGCTGCCGGCTCCCCAGCAATAGCAATGTTACTTGACAACCAGCACGTCTGTTAGTGATGCTGTAACCACGAACGTGCTCCAGCACTCCACGGGGCAGCTCACAGTGCTGAACCCTCCTGCCTTGCTGGGTGACAGCTTTATTGTGCTATTTCAAACCTATCACAAGTCCATTCCATTCAAGGGTTTTAAGGGAATCAGAGAGGCCCATAGGATAACCCAGAAGTGAACCGGCCAGGTTACGCCGTGCTCTTTCCAACAGGGACAGCGTTTAGGCTGGAGAGGTGAATGATGAAGTAGTAACAAACTTACTTTCCAGTTATCAATTGGCTTCTGGATGGCGTACACATGGGCTGGACATAGTAGTTCTCCAGCTTGACCCCTTCGGCAGCCAGCTTGTCCAGCGTGGGCGTCCGGATCTCGGATCCGTGGTACCCCACGTCCCTGAAGCCCTGATCGTCGGCCAGGATGAAGATGATGTGCGGCTGCGAGCGGGGAGCGCCGGCCGCGGGCTCCTCTCCCAGCAGGTTCCCCGGCGCCTCCCCGGCACCTCCCCGGCGGCTGCCCCAGGCCAGGTAGCCGCAGGTGAGGAGGCTGAGCAGGGACAGCCCGGCCAGCACCGCCGCCACCATCCTCCCTGGGCTGGGGCGGCGCGGCCAGCGGCGCCCACCGCGGGCCATCCACCGCGGCGGGAGGGCAGAAAAACAGTAATGAAAAGGAAATAAACCACCAAAAACCCAACAAAGCCAGGCGGCCTCGGGGCGGGCAGCGCCTGTCAGGGCTCCCGCCGGGCGGAGGATATCGCAGTCACCCCAACTTCGGCAACTTCAGCCGCTGGAGCCGGAGCCGGTGCCGGAGCCGGGAGGGTGGGCAGGGCCCCGCCGGGGGTCACAGCACCCTCGGCCCGCCCCCGGCCCCGCGCCGGGGCGCCGCTGCCAGCCCGTCCCGGGGCCGCTGCCCATGGCGGGGCGAGCCGGGGCGCCCCGGGACGGGACGGGGCCGGGACGGGCCGGGACGTGCCGCCCCCCGCCCGCCCCCGCCGGCGCTGCCGGGCCGCGCCGCTCCCTCCCCGCTCCCTCCGCCCACCCTCGCCACCGCCCCCGGTGGCTCCCGGCGCTCGGACCCGCCGGAGGACAGGGGCACCCCGGCCCCGGCAGCGCCCGCAGGCCCGCTCCTCCCTGCCCGGCCCCTCTGCAAGCTCGGCTCCTGCCCCTGCCCGCCCCGTCCGCAACTCTTTCCTTCCTTTCCCTCTCCTCCCCTCTGCCCGCACCTCCTCCCCTCCCTCGCCCGCCCCCCGCATCCCAGAGGAGAACCCCCCACCCCGTTCGGCCGCCAGCCCCAGCCTCCCCCCAGAGCAAGGTGGTCTTACGTGTCCCCCCGCCCGGTTCCGCCCCCTCGAAATATTGATTGTTTTAAGTGTTTCTGACTTGGCCACAAACATCTGGAAGGTATGAACGTACCGGATTTGTTTCCAGCCACAAAACAGCCCCAAATCCCAAACCCTCCAATTCTGGCGAGGCTGTGGCAAACGCCAGGAATGCGCCTTTGCAGAATACAATAATTTTTAAGAATTTGGGTTAAAGTACGAATGTGCTGCAGTTGCAAAATACAACTTCACCCCGTCCTGGAAGATACTGAGTCAAGCAGAAATTGATATTCACACACGATTAGGCTGAACTGAAGTAAATCTGCAGGTCTGACCTGTCTAACGTGAGTCAGCACAAATAACTTTTAGTCAAACTAAGCTTTATAAAGCATTAACTCTTAAACAGACACTTGGACCAAGCCCTCCAGTTCCCCCATCTCTGTGCTAAGCTCCAGCTGGTCCCTGCCAAGGGACTTCCTGCATCCCTCGGGGATCCCTCCCAGATTAAAAATAAAGTAGTGCTGTCTTGAGGGAACTTTAATTTGGGTCAAATCTAACAGCTTCAGTTCACATCAGGTTGTACAAAAATGTCCCCACTCTAAAACTTCCATTGAAAAAGAGCTATTCAGAAATAACTAAGCATTGTGCTGAAGTTTTCGATGCCACAGCAGGAAAGTGTGGAAGTAAAAGTGGATTTAGGGCTTTTAGCATGCTACATAAGGGCCTGTCCACACTAAAATGTGATACAATAAAATTACAACCACAATGTAAAACTTGCAGAGTTTAACTTCTGAGGCAGAACATCTTCTGAAGTCACAGCATGTTAACACGAGCTCTTAAAAAAAAAAAATCCAAAATTTTAAACTTTAAGAAACCTCGACATTTTCATCTACTTGGCAGGTGGGCTGGAATTAGAGGTTCCTTCCAGTCCAAACTGTTCTACGATTCCTTGAAATTACATTCCCTTTAAAAGAACTTTCTATTCTGATTTTCACTCCTGCCTTTTCCCCACATTTACAAGACCAAAACAATGTATGTAGACACTTAAATCCATAAATGGTCAAGGGCAAATTGGATTAGTGATGCCATTTTGCCTTTAACACAAACAAAATATGATCCCCTTTTAACATAAGCTGTAGTAGCACCATGGACCCAGGCAAACACCAGAGTATCTGAGAAGTAGCTCATCAAATGTATACTTTTTTTCTTTTCTAGTAGTAAAGTAGGGAAAAAAAATCTATTAGTAAGAAGATGCCATAGAGCACAGCTCCTAGAGGACAGGGGGAGAATAGAGCCTGTGACTTTCCAGAGCTCTGTTAACCATACCAAACCCTGTTAGTCCCCACCCAGCTGCAAATGAAAATATCCGAGGGCAATCTCTGCCAGACATCTATAAACTTGACCTTCTCTCTTTATGGGCCTGACAAAGCTTTCCTTTTTTTTTTTTCCCCCACTTTTGCAAAAACAAAAGTAGGCTTCTGTCAGCAAAATACTCAGCTGACCTTCAAGCAGAGAGGCCTTAGAAGATAGAGTGCTATTAATATTCCACTTAAGAAAATATTTGTGGATGCTCAGGAATTGCAGCCAAGGTTTATACAGCCCATCCAGGATGCTCAGTGAAAGGAACAGAAGAGTTGTGAAAGCTGGAGGAAGTATTTTTTCCCTGAGGGAAAAAAAATCCTGAACATGCATAGGTATTTAAACTTGAGTGCAGTGAATACATTAATTCAAATGTACACTAGTTAAAATTGAATTTAGCACACCATTAGGAAGGGATATATTTTCAGTCCTTGCTATGCAGTCTCTGTGTGTATTGAGACCATAAAATCAAATGTGTGCAGAGAGCAAGGATGGCTGCAGTTGGATGCTCATCTGCAGTGCCCTGCAGCCTGGGTGGGGGCTCTTAGAGGTGCCCTTTGCTGGCTATTTCAGGTCAGGCTGCCACTAACCTTGCTCTTCCCGAGCCAGGTGTGTTTGACACACAAAGATATCCCAAAAGAACACGTGTTCCATTTCCCTTCTCCGCCCTGACTGGCCCTTTGTGCCAGCTGCCTCAGAAAGGCGACAATCCTGTGGTGCAGGAGACTGGACAGAGCTCCAGCACGAAGGCTGAACATGCAAACT
The DNA here is from genome assembly GCA_026261815.1 of Monarcha castaneiventris obscurior. NCBI lineage: Eukaryota > Metazoa > Chordata > Aves > Passeriformes > Monarchidae > Monarcha > Monarcha castaneiventris. The sequence continues at coordinate 2,092,540 of JAMPIT010000622.1, forward strand.
CTCATTCCTTATGCCAGGACCCTTCCTGAGAGAGGGTTTCACTCCAAGTTACAGAGAAACAGAAATAATAATTATAAGTGAGGTCTTGGGAAGACAGTTCAGAGGAAAAAATAGATTCAAGTGCTAACACTCCTATGGTAACATTATAACTGTTTTTCTAACCCTTAGGTCAGTCTTAAAAAGGTAATTCTTCCTAGCTGGAGACTCCATGTTTCCCTTACCTGTGACTCACAGCTGTCAGTAACAAGGAAGGATGCAATTTGGGATGTGCAATTCAGTGCTCTTCCTAGTCATGCCTGAGGCCAGGAAACTTGGTCTGCCTAAAGAACAGCGTTGTGAACTGCTATTTTTAGCTGAATTGCTGCAGCTAGAGGAAGAATGAAGCAGGCTTTGGCCTACACACAGAGTCAATATTCTACGTATTTCCAAGAACAGTAACTGTGCATTTCCTTTCACCTCAGTTCATTTCTGCACACCCCTGTCCTCAGTGTACCTTCCTCACAGGGGAAGAAAAAGGCACGACATCCCTGCATTCTGCTTCCCAGGCGGATGCTGCGCTTTTGTCAGGCACTCATCACCAAAAACAGCAAAGTAAAACATGAATAGAAGTTTGGTGAGTCACAGGCTTTACATCATTCACTTCGCCCCCTTTGGTGGACCCTGGTAATTAATTTACAGATGTGCTGCTTGGGAATGCTCAGATTCCACCCGTGGCTTATTCCCTGCTTTATGATGACATAAACAGAGCTTTGCTCTTAGCTTATTCTATATTTAACACAGACTTTCCTCAACTCCCTGCCGTATTTCATAGGCAAAGGCCCAGATTCTGATCTCAGCTGCCTGCACTGATGTAAACGTGCAGTCACTCAACTGATGCCAATAAAGTCACTCTGGAAATTTGGGACGTGACCTTAGATATCCCTCCTGTGTCAGTCCCTATAACCACTGAAACAACACAACTTTAGAGCTGGTGTTGGCCTTCCTGGAGGAGTCTCCCATTTCCCAGTTACACAGGGTTTATGGTCCCAAGTGAAACAGAACCAACTCTTTAAATTCCTGTAGTCCTACTGAAATGGCTGCTTCTGGAAACAGCAACTGGTGTGCTTCTGTAGGAAAAGGGGACATTTCAGTAGCAGATGCCAGCAGAAGTCGTAGAATCACAGAGTGGCTTGGTCTGAAAGGGACCCTAAAGACCATCCGATTCCAGCCCCCTGCCATGGGCAGGGACACCTTCCACCAGACCAGGCTGCTGAGCACAGGTCACAGCTCTCTGGCTGTCACAGAGCAAGGGGTCTGGACACTTCTCTGGCTTTACTGAGTCTCTGACGAGCCAAAGGATCTCAAGAGGTTACAGCACACATTTAGAGGCTGCCACAGCCAGCAGCATGTTAGTGCTATGAAGCTTTGGCACGTTGGCTAAATCTCTTTCTCAGCTATGATCTCCAGCAAGGTTTCCTTGCCACTAACAGTACAGAAGGAACAGCCTCATCTGTTCCTAAAGGGTGGGGTTTTACACAAAAGTCACCTGTCTTGTTTAAAACTTGCACTCTTGTTTAAAACTGCACTCTAGTGCACTTTAAAAGGCCAGAGCAAGAGAAATGGGGCAAGGCATGAGCTTATACATAAATCATGTTATGTTATACAACATAAATCTAGGAAGTTTAAACAGGATGGAAGATGTATTATCTTTCCAAAATTATTGAAGTTTTACAATGGAAGAAAAATTTTCTCTCTGTCCAGAACAATTAGGAGGGACACACCACAGACTGCTGCAAGTGTTCTACCAACTGCCTGGCATTCACACAACAGGACATTTTTATCCCATGCAACAATAAAGCTGAAAATACAGACTGGTCAAAAGGGTACAACTATAGCAAAATGTAATTCTAAGTATTTCTTTTGGTCTTGTGAAGTATTTGATTTCAAAGTCACGGGTGCACAGCTGACAAAATGCTGTGCCTTTGCAATGCAAGCTTTAAGGGAGAGGGATGCTTTAAACTGGGAATGGTGTCTGTCCTTAGAAGGAAGAATGCTAATGAAGTGTTTGTAAGGCTCAGGATGTTTTAAATAGTTGTTAAATACTAGAAATGACATTTAGACGATTCACTGCTACATGCCAAATAAAAGCTTCATGCATACAGAACTTTACAGACTGCAATATCAGAGATTACTTTGGTAATAAATTCTAATTTTACCTTATCATGATTCAGGTAAAAAAAACAACAACAGGAAACCCAACAATCACAACCCCCAAACACCCAGTCTTTACCTCCACAAAAAAAAAACCCCAACCCAAACCCACCCCAACACCTCACTCCTTCACCTTTGCCTAGGCCATTTCGTTCAGCTCATTTCTAGTTCAGAATTATTAACTGCTAGAATGTCATTGCTGCAGAAATGTGTTAGGTAATGGATCATAAATGTCATCTATGTGGCTCAGTAATCCGAGCCACTCACAAACCAAACGGGAGGACTGAACTCAAAAGCAGAAGTAACTAGACAAATCAGAGAAACACCAACTTGCATTCCTCCTGCATGCACTGGAAAAAGCAATAAAGCTAGATCCAGCATATTCCTTATCTGCCTGGAGCCGTAACAAATGCCTCTTGTCTGGGAAATGGGTCCCTTCCAGCACCCAGCGGGCTGGAGATTTCCTGAGTTTATTGTGTCACAATCAATAATTGGGAGGGAAATGATACAGTTTTCTATTGAACCTGTTCCTATTTCTGATCTCATAGCCAGTTTGGCTAATGCACTGTGAGAAAGCCTTTGGTTTGCTTTAAACCCACCAGTACGTTGGATTTTTGCAACTACACGCCACAAGAACTTTCATTTGCTTTCTTTACTTTAACAGTGATATTTTCAAAGCAATCACAGTAGCTCTCAGTGAAGACAGTAATAATTAGATTTAGTTATAGATTTTAAAGCTGGAAGAGCCCACCATTACCATCTGTGTAGCAGCTCTTGCCATAGAGACTACAGAACTTCCCTGAAATAATGCTCTTATAAACATGTGGGCAAATGTTTTAGAAATTAACCCAGACTACATTTAATACTTACGATTATAGACCCTGAATCAATATTCCAGTTGTTAACCACAATCACTGAAACGTCTGTATTTTACTTCTTGGCTGAGGCTGATACTGTCCAGTCCATGAGGCAACTATTTGCATTCCTCATCCAATCCTAAACTCTCTCTGCTTACATACATAACCAAACATGCATTAAGAGATAGAATATGATAGAAGAGATTAAAAAAAAAAAAAAGAACCACAAGGCTTTTAAGGAGAAGTCTACTATAAATCTCTTTTTTGATATTTATTTCAAGCAATACTTCATGCAAGTTTGGTAGATTATCTAAGCATGTGTGAACACAGTGTATTTCAAAAGAAATGCTATTTACCATGAATATGAGAATGCCTATTGTCTGGGGGGTGAATTTTCTCACTTTATTAGTCCCATTTTTATGAATGAGGCTCTATCACCCCTTAGAAAGGTCTTTGGTAGAAATGACCTCTTCATCTACAGATAAGATAAACTTCATTAAAGCTGCTGTGCAGACACAGCCTTGTGAGCCCCCAGTTTACAGCCTGCTGGAAAGAGACTCCTCGATGGACAGGAGTTACTGTCTAATAAAGCTCTTCTCTTGCATTGTGCTGCCAGGCCTATTGCTTGTTGTGGATCATGGCTGCATGTGCCTTTTTCTGCTGCAGGCACTTTTTTCCAGGATCTAGGATGAAATCATCAATTCTTCCAAAATTAATAGAGCAGCTACACATGTAAATGACAATTAACCAGTTTCACATTCTTTAAAAAACCCCATGAAACACTTACAGGGTTCAGCAAAACTACTGTCTACTTTGTGTCATAAAGCACCAGGTAAAGGGATAACTAACCTGGCAAAAAATGCGTTGCTTAGGAACCAAGAGGTAAGGAGGAAGAAGAATGCATTTATCAAATCCTACTGCAAAAGCTGCCCAGAATGGAATTCAGTGGCACACTGAATCACAGAAATGTAAAATGTAGGCAGCAGTGTGTTCTGAACACCAGAACAACCAAAAACTGCTGATTAAGGTCAATTAGTAATTAAAAACCATAAAAACTCTCTGATTCCACAGAGGGTGATGATGAATCCCAGCCAAAACATTGTATAGGAGAGTATGTTATGCAAATCAGAGCCTCAGGGCACTGTTGCAGTGTAAGTAATAACAAGGAGCCGAAATTCTGCAGGTAGAGCGTTTCTCTCCCTTCCTCTGGGAATGTGTGAGCACTGTGAAAGTCAGCAGCTCCACACGTTAGATGGGATTTCAGCTGGGCCTGGATGAGTGCCAGGATTTCTGAAAACATACCATCCCCTGCCTGCCCAAACTGAACACGTAATGAATTAAGAATTTTCTGAGAACCCTTTCCAGCGTTCTGCTCTGGTAACATCACACAAATCGCTGCTTGGATTAACAGCCCCAGCACCGTCCTGGGCTTGTGGATGAAGCCCCACCGATTCCCTCTTCCGAATTCCTGTCAGGCATGTTCAATGGCTCGGATCAGGCTGTCTTTTCAATTACACACCAACCCTGTGAAACATCTCCACCACTAACCAAACACTGTGGGCAACGAGGAAACTCGAATCCTCTTTTAGAAGATCACCAGAGTAAAGCTTTGCTCTCCTGTAACAACAAAGTTGGGATTCATCCGCGCTGTTACCCTGCCTCAGCACCCATCAGTTCTTATCTGTGCTCAGAATTCCACATTCCTCCATCCCTTTTCCAAGCACAAGGCTCAGCTCCTGCGAGAGGACTTTAGACAGACAGAGCTGTGCAATAAAACCAAGCTGCTCTCCCAGGTGGGTTTGTGTTTCCTTCCCCACGCTGAAATGAAAACCTCCTGTCTCCTTGCCTTCCCGTTCGGGATGAATTAGCCGTGCAGGCCCTGCGCTGCCAGCTCTGGACTACTGACAGTATCATTAAGCTCAGCTCCACCAGGGACAAATCTCTTCAGATGCTGAACAGTAATACTTCTATGCTGCCTTAGGAGTTCTGTGGCATTGCACGTTGCGTCAGGAAGCAAATCCCTCTCCCAGTGCAGGAAAAGGCACGGGCAGAGCGTTCAAAGAACGTGTTGTTAGAGGTCCCTCTGTGTTTCTAGAGAGCAAACGTTGCCTTTTCTTCTGGAAGTGCTGAGGCAGAACAGGCTGCTCCTCTTTCTTTGCTGCTTCCTAAGAGTTCACAAGAAATCTCCGAGTTGTGCCACAGGCTACAGGCACTAAATGTTGTGTGAATACCCTGTGCGAGCAGGTGTAAGGGTACTGACAGCTCCAGGTACCTTCCTAAACCCAATCCTGGAAAAAAGAACTCCCTGTGGAGTGTGCAGCTAAAGGCACACTATTGCACAGTGCCTACAGGTAAGACAAACACGTTTTAACTGAGGAGTGGTTGAAGTAAGATCCATTGATGTCCGTGGAACATCACGGACATGTAGCTGTGGAGCTCTAATGAGCTATGGAATGCTCTTGGATGACACCAGCTGCCGTAGCATCACAATTCTGCAGTTGCTAAAGCAATTGCCTCGGCTTAGAGGAAGTTTTACTACCTTAGTTTCCTCCCTACCCCAGTGCTAGGCCTTATAAATGCTGTGAAATAGAAACTATCACCACATTCAGCAGTAAAAAAAAAACACACAACAGAGGAAAAAGCCCTGAGAAACTAATTTCCTCAACTGGGTGTCAGCAGTTTCTGTATCAGCCCACAAAAGCCTCGAGTTATTTGATCCTCAGGTTACATTTCTTCCCTGAAAATGGACTTTAAGTGCATGTATTTGGCAAAATCTACTCTTAAAGCCGAAATAATTTGCAGCTGCTGGTAGGTCAGTACTTTTATATATATATATATATGATGGATATAACAATGGTTGTTTCTGTTAATTGTCGATGCTCTTTATTTCACAGGTTCTTTCACCCACGGAACTCCTGCTACCACAAACCCTCAGAATTCTGGGTAATACAGTAACATACAGAAACAACATGTATGGTCTAAACTTTCACTATTTCAATTGTCATAAAATAAAAACCTAAATTGTATTTTGTGCAACAGAACTGTGTTAAATACAAGAATCGAGAAGGAATGTGTTGCCCTTTCTTTTGACGTACCAATGATTATTTGTAAGTAAGCTGTATCCACATTTTGGCTTGGATGAAGAGATATAAAATACAAGCTCTTTTTTTACTGTTATAGGAAATTCCTTCTAATATTGTCTCTAAAGTAAACAATTATAAATGTATTCATGGGCATTTATAATATTGCCAAAGCTCTGTATCTTCAGATCATGGATCAGGCACCTAATTCTCATGGGATTTTAAAAAACATTTTTGTTTAATACATTTTGGATCCTCTATCTCTTCTGAATTTTGAGGTTTTAATGCATTTTCTTTGAATTTTTAAGGGAAAAAAGCAAGAACACTCCCACATTTTTACGACAAATAATCTCAAGTCATGTTTCATCTGCCTCTCACACTCGGGTTCGAGTTGGTAAGTAAATTTTCAAATGGTGATAAAATTGTTAAAGCCAGCAGTCCAGCAGCTGTATCATATGTATTTAGCTGCATTTCACCCTTATCAGAGGCAACATCCAAATGTTAGCCAACATTAATGATAAAAATGGACACACCTATTTTACACAGAAGCAAAATGTCAGGTTTAGAATAATCATGGAAGAAGTAGAAATGCTGTGTAATTCACTAAGTGACCTGTGACTGAGCTGAAAAAGGTAAACCATAAACATGGATTAATTGACCATAATTTACAGATTTTGATTTTACTAGCAGAACGCATAGATTAAAAATCATTCTTTAAGTTATTATTTGGATGCTTGAGCTCATCTGTAAGAATCAGAGTCTGTGCAGAGGCAAACCACACAAGTTGCTTTCTGAAAATCAAAGGGGCCTGTGTTTGCTTAATGCTGAGGCTGTCACTGATTAAAGATGGGCTTGGCAACTGTATAAATGGGGCTTGAGAAGGCAATTCCCTGCTATGGCAGAAACCTGGAGCCAAAAACCTAGGAGGTCTCTTTCAGGATGGCCCTGCTTGCAACTAACTCCAGTTTCTCTCTTGTGTGATTTCAACCATCCTGATGAAGACATTAATTTCCTTTTTTTGGTTTACAGCAAATCATGTCGATCTCTGATTACAGCAGAGCTCTCACAATTACTAGCAATACAGATCAAATCCACAGTTCTGCTCCTAGATGGCTCACTTCAAATACACCAAACAAATATCCCATAGTCCTCATTCCAAGGATACAGTAACTTGGATATGCCTGGAGACATGGAACAGGAAACTTGGTTCCTTTCCATCTTTTATGACTAATACTGTGGGTGTATTAACTCTCAAGTGGAAGGTATTGTGCTGATCAGACTTTGATCCAGAGCCTTGATCCCAGCCTACTGTTTCCAATGCACAGCATAATAGTCAGAGAAAGAGTCCCTTGGGTAAAATTTTGGAGTTAAAAAGATTTAAGTGTGCGAGGTTGGAAGCAGCTCACAGAAACAAGTAATATATGGTCGGTGGAAACTCGTATCACTCAACATACATTGCTCAAGGCTTGCATATGGAACTCCAATGACTCCCAAACTACAGGACTTTCTCTTCACTGGTTGGCTGCCACAGACCATGGAACCACAACATTCCAATACATCACACACAGAGAGCCGTAGGGATGCACAAGAAAATGCATTCTGAGGTAGTTGCAGGAATGTTAAAATGGACTAAACTCCCTGTGAGGTCACTTTTTAACTTGAAGTGCCAGGACCCCAAGTATTGGCTGCCAAGTTCTCTTGAAGTCACTTCTGTACCCTGCAAAGAGACACAAGTCACTCATCAGGCTCCCGAAACTCTGCAATTTGCCCAGTAAAATGAAGTGTCAATCCAAAAACACCCCGGGACAGAAAGCAGTGTGCTAGGGACAGGGAGTGCTTGGCTTTGCCTTGGAAGGAATCTTTCAAGGTTTGGTCTGGCAATAGCATAAAACTGAGATCCTAAAACGTTTTCTGGGTCTCAGCCACTTACAACTTAGGAATAGCTCTGTCCTGATGCACAGGAAAAGCACGGAGGAGGATTATTTTGGGGGGATCTCCCTTCAACCCAATTTATCATTGATTGGTTCTAGGACAGGACCAACTAGAAAAAAGGCTTTCCTTGTGGGATTTCACTGAGACCATGTTATTCCACTGACTTTCATAACACTCAGGGGAGCCTCAGAGATCCAGATTACTTTGCATTTTGGAGAGCCCAGTGAGGTCATTACCACAGATTTACGAAAACCAATATTTTCATTTAATATTTATGATCTTTTTTCCCACTTTTTATATTTTAAGTGTTGGTATTTAATGGTTTTTCTTTTTGCCAGCTGTTCCCCTATAAGAAGGGTGAGCTATAAAACCAGTTCCAAGCTGTAGATGGTTTCGTAATCAGATGAAGTTAAGGGCAGCAGCTAGGGACAGTAGCACTCAATAAAACTTTACTAGTTAAAGTAAAACTGGCACCAGTATTTTCTCTGTTAATATGATTAGCCCTCTGGAAATTACTGCATGACACACTGTGCTTCGAGCAATCTGTCTTCTCCCTTTGTTGTTGCACTGATCACAGAGATCTCCTTAAGGACACATTTATATGTTTTAGAAATTCTCCAGGAAGAAAATGTAATAGAGCACTGATGCAAATTGCTGCAATACCATGTACTGAACCGATTTTAGAATATTATGAATATTGCTGTTTCTATGGAAATTGAGCACCAGTTTATGGATACAAAATCCAGATTCACACAGGCAAAACCCAAGCACAAACAGACTAACACACACACACACGCTGAACACTTTTGGAATCAGTCCAGGATGATTTATTTTCCAACAGTAAATTTCCTCCGTGTTTAACATTCACTAAACACTGTGAGCACTATGTACAACACTTTACCAGGATGAATTACACCCTGGGAAGTTTTTAATGCCAGGACAGAAGAACGTCAGCCAGAAGGTAAAACTGGGGAGGAGAGGGGAAACCCCACCCATATTCCTGCTTTTAAGCCAACCAATATCAATATCAATTGATACTCCTCTTGGTAAAGAGAGGCAATATAAAACAAACATGCATATTCATTAGTGCTTCTCAGTAACATATAAGCAATTTAAAGCGAAAAATTAGGAAATCCACTTAAGCAAGGGCTAAGAAAAGAACCGGAGTTTCCTAACTCTAGAAGTGGAAGAAAAGCTCCACAGGAGGATTTGAGAACAGGAAAGTGTGAAGCTGGCTCCTTACTGAACTTGAGCAATTTGATTTCTGGTTTTGCATTTCCCAAGCAGCCGCCGTGTTTTATGTCCATAGCCCACATTATGCAGTTTATGACTGGGACGTATCACACATCTATTACCTAGGATGACTAATTATTTGGGAATTACTGTGGTGAGTAATGCCAGCAGAATTTGCTTTATTGCCTCAGCACAGCGGAGCTGGAAAATGCTTTATGGATATATCTAACTCCATGAAGACAAACAACTTTATAGCCATCATTAACACAAGCTGTAAATGCTAAACATGCAATTCTGTAGGAATTCTTAGAGGCATGGAAGAAACCCCTGACAGCCTACCTGGAATATAACCCACCCATGCAACCTCTCTGCTGTCCCATCTACAGAGAGGGAAGCAGAAACACTGCAGCAATCAGAAAACACAGTTGTGATTTGCAGAAACAAGAGGAGTTTGTGTAATTCAGTACAGATGTAAGCCCGGGGTAAGTCTGTCAGCATAATCAGGATTTTCACAGTGTGTGAGTGCTGCCTCCAGGCATTTGGAAACACCTTCTCCCTGCTGGCTCCTCACAGTACCTGGGAGCGGAATGAAACCAGAGCTGTGTTCTGCACCATCTGCTTTACCCCACACTGACTGTGGCCCTGATCCTGCACACGCTGCCATTCACACTCAGAATTCCTATCATAAACAGCCCTGCTGCTCATGTGAGGCAAGTACAACACACACATGATTCTTGGCAGAAGTGGAAATCGTGCCTCTTTAGGGTCACTATGGAATTGCTGATGGGTTAGCAATGGGTCCACAAGCGTCACTACACGATACAGAAAAATATGAGGTAAAAAACAAATTGCAGAATCTGTGTTTCAATCACCAAAACCAGTGCCAGCCACAATGCACTCGCTAAGCAATAAAAGCCTCTCAGAAAACGGTCTGATAAAAAGGAAAGCAAGTAATAGGCAAAAAGATCCAACTAGTAAGGATGCTACTAGGGCTGCTGAATCAAAACAGGCCAGGTCACTCTCGCCTCTGCTTCTTCATGGATACAAAGTTGTAGAAAACAATCAGAAGTACATAGGGAATACCATCAGCCTTATCCTTCTAATTCTCTTTTCTGGCAGACCCAAACCCTTTCAGAGCACGATCTCCTTCTCCTTTTCCAAACACAGTCATGGGCTTGGAGACCATATTTGGCAAAGGTGAGAAAGCAAGGAATGTAAAAAAAGTGCAAAGGGAGTAGTCTATGAAGCAGGCATGTTTCTCCTGTTTTCCTCTATCCCTTTACAGTTTCTCCAGCCCATGCTACTGAAGGAAAGGATGTGATTGAAAAAAAGCTGGGCCGGGGCTTAGGGGTGCACTTCTGAGCTCTGTACAGATGGCTCGTATGATGGAGAGCTATTAGGTACTACAACAGCACAAGCTACTAAGAGGCACCTCGTGAATAATTTTGTTCACACAGATACTGCTAAACCCCCCCCTCCCCAAACATGAGGAAGGTTTAATGACTACACAAGGATCAGTTATAAAGGTAAGGAGGTTTTGAGCCTATACAGTTCAATTTCAGGAAACAGTAAGAGCTTTTTAGTTTGCCAAATGAATTAGTAAATGAATATAGAATTGCAGAGCTCTCTGAGCCTTTGGAGAAAAAATTAGTGGTCGTGGTTGGTACTGCCATTTGTTAAAAACTGTTTGGGGATTCCTCTGGAAACACAAGGAATTGCTTTCCATGTTCAAGGGCCAGCTAAAGAAAGTGGAATAGACCGAATTCATCAATGCTGAGCATTGCCTCCTCCGTGTCACACTTTTAATGGATGTTTAGTATGCTGTGTGAGACCCATAGGTTTAGTGATCCTCGAACCCTGCAGTTTATCACAGGTGTGCTGCAGCACAGGCACCCCTGGCCTAGAGGAGGTTTTTTCCAGAGGGATCATCTCTTTTTTATTAGAGTTGCCCTAGTACTCTGACACAACCACAGTGTCATGGAATTGCTCTGAATCTCCAAGGCACTTCCCAAGCAGTGGTTTCTGAACTCTCACTTCCATTTGGGAAAAGGGGTCTTGGCCACTTAGGACCCAACTGCCCTTTCCTTTTAACAAATTTTCTAGGGATTACACTGCTTTTTTGAGGGATAAAGAAAGAAAAGAGAATGGGTAGCTCAGCCAGTCCCATTCTGTGTGAAACTACAACTGGGCTCAAATGAAAGTTTCACAGCACACTTAATCAAAGAGACTGCCGGAAAGAGAGTTTGGAACAGAGACTCTCCAGCAATCACTTCATATCTGTGGTTATTTTCCCCATGAGCCATGAGGAAGTTTGGGCCTCGACCTGTTGATTCATGATAAATATTTGGGAGGAATGGAAACTACTAAATATATGACACAAAGTACATCCATAAACACCACGTGTGCTCTGTTATGGAAAACCTTATTAGGCTGAGTATGTGAAGGCTCTTTGCAAAGCAGCCTTTGAGGAGTTCCTCCCCGGATTTCTTTCATTCCAGACCGCCTGAAATATGGGTGTGAGAAGTGCAGGGGTGAGAACACACACCAAGGTACTGTATGCCTACACTGCTTTAGCATGATCTGAAATTGGTAGGGAAACACGATGGTATTTTTTACTAGGAACTGAGAAGAGAACTGACAGCACGAAGAGAACCCAAAGGGCAGCTCTGGTTGCTTATCCAAATTGTTACTATGCTTCAGAGGAATTTTTAATGCAACAAATAACAAGAATTTTGAATAGGTTGCTCTCTCTCAGGAGAAAAGAATGAATTTAGAAACCTTAATAAAAATAATCAGAGATGCTCTTATTTTTAAAATGTATGAATTAGGTTTTCATTTCTTTCCTATGACAAAACAATTTCAAAACAAGGTAGAGAAAACTCCACATATTATAAATTCATTTTTTCAATAAAATACCAAAACAATTTTAAAAATGAAGCTCAACAACCTCCCAGAATGAGAATACATATACTTTAAGGGGGAAGGGGGGGGTGGAGATAAAGAATCTTTGAGCCCAAGTACTTATTGAAGACCTTATTTAAACTGAGGTCACTGCGATGCCTGTGACTCCTTTGCAGAAAGGATCTGGAGAGAACGAGTGGTTTAAAGGTGAGGGCAAGTGACCTTTCCCTCCTCCTCCTGTGCTCACTCTCCTTTTGTCCCCTGCCTTTCAATTACAGAGCAGCTTGACTGCCCGTGCAGGGGAGGGAATGCAATCCAGGTAGCCCACGGCCACCATCACCTGCTCAAAAGCCTAAATTGGGCACACCCGTGGTTTCTATTTGAGAGTTACCTTTGATCACATCACGTTAAACCTTTAATTACTTCATCTCCCCTTATAACCGCCCCACGCCAACCTGAAATCTTTGTGAAAAACAGTCTTAACATCGTTCTAGTACCTACTACCAAGGAACAACAGAAACGAGGCAGTAAATTCAAAGACAACATTCAATCACTACGCTAGGGCAAGTCTTGGCACATCCTAAGATAAAACAGAGAACATTTGTTTGTATTGTGGGCTGGTGTTTTTGAAAGGAACAATGACAGCTAAGTTCCGTGATGGAACATGGTATAAAATCTGCCCTGGTGAACTGGCACAACCCCATTTACAGCACGTGCAGAATCACTGAATCTGTGGAGTGGGAAGGGATGATCCATCAGGATCATAGAGTCCAAGTCCTGGCCGTGCACAAGATACCCCCAAGGGTCACACCCAGTGCCTGAGAGCCTTGTCCAAGTGCTCCTTGAGCTCTGGCAGCCGAAGGGCTGTAAAGGCAATCCTTAATCCTTTTACAGTGTGTGCGCATTCCAACCGTGGAGGGAATCCTTAATCCTTCGACAACGCCACCATCGTGTTGTTTTCCATCTAGCTGCCAAAGCAACCTCCTTAAAGCCCAGCACGGAGTTCAAACAATCCCAAACCACAAAAACCAGAGAGACTTACGTTTGCAGCGGGCACATGGGATCCTGCTGTGCTCCGGGAGTACATCTCATGGGAAAAGGGCTGCTAGGAAGAGCCTGTGATTCCATGTCTCAGGCGCTACCAGGCACCGCGGGACCTTTCCCCTCAGACCGTGTGGGCTCTAGGGGATGGCGCCCCCGCTCCCCGCGGCCGCCATGAGGGGCAGTCCCCGAGGCCTAGGCCGCGGGCCGGGCCCGGCGACTCCATCCGCCTCCATCCTGCTCCATCCTGCCCCGGGAGCGCCCATCCCGTCCCCGCGGAGCCCCCACGCCGTCCCCCGGGGCGGCATCGCCACAGACGGGGCGGGGATCGCCCCCACTGACGGCCGCGGCATCGCAGCCGGTTCGCGTTACAAAGGGCTTGGCAACACCTCCCGGCTTTCCTCCTGGGCCCTGTTTGTGACCACGGGCTCCAGGGCACTTTTTCCGGGACACCTCCAAAGGCTGCGCTGGGAAATGTCTCTGGAAAGCCTTCGAAGAGAGAGACCGCGGATTTTTAGGTCGCATCAGCCCAGCTGGACGGCAGAAGAGCCTGCAGACAAAATGAGATGGTGTTGGCACAAGCTGGGAGCGCGGAGCTGCAGCGCCCAGGGCACGGTGCCGTGAAATCCAAGTGCTGCCAGACTCCGGGCATTGTGAAACCAGGGGCTCACCTCGGAGAAATCCATGTGTGCAAATCCAGCTGTCAGCCGCTGACATTGCTGCACCTCTTTCCTCAGATAGCACCGTAATTTAATTAAGTGTTGATGTGTTCTGGGTGGAAGCCCCTCAGCAGCACTGCTTCTGAATAAGCCATTTCATTTTAAAAAGGGAATGGGAACAGAGGCCTTTCCCATATTACAGAAATATTTTGGAACCAAAGTTGAATTCCACTTATCATTGTTTTCATAGCAGTTGGATTTAAACTCAAAGGGGAAAAAACTTACATCACAAATTATATTCCTATAATTCATTAAGGGTGATTGCAAAACCAGTGGAAAAACTTTAACCAAATCTCCCAATATTGTGGGAATCTGTTTTGCCACTGTTTTCCAGGCTTATCAAAGGACAACTCTGCCTCGGTCTTTGCATGCTATGTATAAGATGGTCTGTGGTTGGAGAACAGTACTGGAAAACAGTAACCTGTTGCTATAGGATACGTCCCTTTTTCCAGCTAAAATTGTTACATTTTACATCTCAGGAAACCTCTGGAGCTGATTAAAAGTAGCGTGAACAAACCAAGACGCAGATTTACAACTACTTCGTTGCATGTTTCTTCCTCTAAAAAAGGGAAGCCACCCCCTCTCTTCCTTGCATGTATCTTAGAGTCTTTGTGGTATCAAATGCAGGCCAAAGGAACATATGGCACTCGGATTTCTTCTGGATGAGGTCATTCTGAAGTAAGGTCTCTTTTCCTCCCTCTACAGACACTTACATGCTGTCCTCAGAATTTGGCCATTACATTCCAGATAAAATTATCACTTTCCCAGTCCTTAGTATCTCCTCAATTTTCTGTTTTAAGTCAGCGCCGGGAGGACAGCCACATTCCCTGCACAATAGCTGACAGATTCCTTGGGTTCCAGCCAAAGTGCTGCTTTCTAACCGGTTCTTGCTGTGTTTTGGAGTCACTTCAGCCCCTGAGCTGCCAACTTAGTTGGGAGTTTTGGGGGTGCTTTCAGGAATCATTTTTGTAAGAGCATAAAGTAGCCCTATATAGCCTCTATAGCCCCCTTATTCCTAGTTTTGAGAAAATTCAAGCTGCTCTTTTTGGAAAGAGAAATTAGGGTGGTAGCAGGAATTTGGTTTGAAAATTAAACGTGCTCTGGGACAATAACCAAAAAAACCATCAACACAGGTTCCACAGCCTGTAAGACAGGTTGGTCTGTGTGATCTGCAGCAACTGGGGCTGGAGGTGCGTGTTAGCAGTGATGGTACTGGCACACGTTTTGTGATGCATCCTGTCTGTACCAAAAATACCAGGCACTGCATACAGGGAGTGAAGAACAGTGGGAAACAGGGCTCTGTGCTGTCCAATTACATACATTGGATTAGGACTAGAGCTGGTGAGCAAAAGACAATCCATCAACAAAAAGTTATTCCAAGGAAGAAAAGGGTGTGAGGGTAGTACCAGTCCATAGGTAACGTACCCTAAAGGATCTTTTTTCTCTCATTGGAATACTTCCTCTGTTTTCACATTTCTTTAAACAGACAGACAAAAAGAAAAACCCCTTTAATTTTATTGGTATTATTACTCTTAATTTTAAAAAATCAAGTAGTGAGCAGTAGCAGGCATTATTTTTAGATCCAGCTTGTCTCTCTGGCTGTGAAGTCTCCCCCTGAATTGCACACTAGCTGCCATTCACAGGGAAAAGGTGCTCAGGAGGGCAGTGGCAGCAGGGGCTGGAGCCCAGAGATGGGGACTGTGCTCCACGGGGAGTGCTGCCCGTGGGTTTAGGGAAATCGCTTAGCCCTCACTATCTCATCACGGCCGCTTGTGGAGCCCTGACCTGCCCCACAGGTGCTGCGAGGCTCCGGCAGCGTTCATTAGAAACCGGAGATTTTCAGCTGAAAGGCCCTACTAAAAATATTATTGTTGCCATAGCAACAGCCCGTGCGATACAATGGGGTGGCTCTTTGCAGGATATTGCCAAAAGATCAGAGATGAGAAACTCTCACTTCCACCGGCAGAGCTGCAATAGAGCTGAGGAGCCACAAAAGCCACTGCTATTTATATAACCACCTCTGGCTCTGCTTTGTGTCTCTGTGCAAAGCTCCTGATTTTGTCAGTGCACCGTTCCAAAGACAAACTTTCCAGTACCAGAGAATAACAGGAGCAGCAGTGCCTAATGTAGTACATAAAGGTCTTCTCCTTCCATAGGTTTCATACTAGTTGCCAAAACGGTAATTTATTAATTTTGCTATGACTCCGAGCACCTTTAGAGCCATATCAATATTTAAATTTGAACTACGGCAATTTATTGAAGCTACAGAGCGGCTGCCCGGACTTAATAACAGAATCATGATAGCTTGAGGTAAAAGATTTCATAAATACACACCCACAGATAGGCTTCAAAATTCATAGCCAGCCTCCTAAAAGCTGAATTTTGTAGCACTGCTGAACAGTCGTTAGCCCTTAGGGTTTTAGAGTGGGATTTAGTGGGAATTACTAGGAGAAAAGCTCATACTGGGATCAGAGTATTATCATTTGACAGCCTGAATGGATGTTACACCTGACTTCATTCCCATTCTTGAAACTCTGCCTAAAACCTAGAAATAAACTAGGAAATCAATCAGCTTGGCCTTCATGAGAGCTGTCCTTGCTCATTATCTCTGTCTAACTTGAATAAACAAGAGTTTTTGATACATTGTTTCTGAGTGAATAGTTGGAAGAGAATTTAAGCAAACTGCCTTCCCATCCTTTGCTCTAAGTTATCCAATTTTCATCTCAAAAATTGGTCAATCTGCCAAGGCTTCATATGAAAACGAAAGCAAAGTGCAACTAAATGAGGACATTTCTTGGAAGTTTATATTTTCTAATGATTACAATAAGAGGGCATTGGAGTTAAAGCGCATCCACTGTTTATCCTTTGTGTGGAGTGGCTGCCTGCAGAAAGGTTCAGTTTACATTGTTGTAAGTCTGGCAGGAACTGAAGAACTGAGGGCCAGTGTGCCTTGCTCAGCTATTCGAGAATTAGCATTCAGCAAAATCCTTCTACAAATATCTAATTGGCAACTCAGGCTAATGTAATTAAATCAGCTTCAAACACTCGTTTAGTTGCCAAATTGTTTGAAGTACAGTAGAACACAGGGATACTGCCAGGGAGATATGGATTAGCAAAAGAAGAGAAATATAAAACTTCAGGGCCGAAAATAGAATGGTACTGAGGAAAAAACAATGGTTTTCAATTAAGAAGTGAAGTTTAATCTCTGATATTTATAATGCCATTGGCATTATAAAACAGTTACAGTAAAAAGGTGAATATATAGCAAAGAGGAATCCTCTGGAGGCAGCAAGTACATACCTGTATTAATATAGCTTACAGCCCTGTAATCTGTATTAATATGCATTTACTGACCTTGCAAAATGCAACCCCTATCAGCTGTCCCACTACAGCTTTGAGTAATTTACATTCAGCAAGGCATTGAATCGTGTGATTTCAAAGGGATGTGAGCACATACTTAAAGTTAAGCCCATATAAGTGGAAAGGGATAAACTTCAGCATATGCTTAAATGCTCACTGAATTGCAACCTCCACTCCTTTGGCATTTGGCCCATTTGCAGGGGTAATTTCATGGCTTACTTCCTTTGTCTACAAGTGATTCTGTGTAAAACACTTAACACTTAATGTGGAGATACCAACTTCAGATACAGAAAAAGCCAGTAAAATAAAGATCATGTTTTTTGGACTTTTTTCAAACTTGGCATCACCTAACCAAGGCAGAAGTCCAATACAGAAGAATATATATATTTTTTTTTTTTTTTCAATCAATGATCACATTTCACTGCAAAGTTCCCCTTTCTTCCATTTCTTCCACATTAATCCCCAGTGATTTTTCTGAGAACAGAGTAAAACCTCCCTCAACATCTGACCTACAGTGATTTTTGATCTACCAGAACAAGAAGATCATCATTATCCCTCCTGTCCTTCACATTTTACTGTGGAAGGAATTACTAGGTAAAATCTGGCAGTAAACAAGGTTGCAATAAGAACTCTTCACAATGAAATAATGAGTCAGTTAAATTAGTCCTGTCCCACTTCGCTGTGGGAATCAATGGTCATAGCTAGAACAGCACAACACAATCTTTAAATTTTTATTAAAAAATAGCATAGGAATAGAAGTAAATAAGAAAGTAATGTACATTCCCAGTGTAAATGTACTACTAAGAGGAAAGAAAACTGTTACAACTTTTAAACTGTTGTAAGTGGATTGACGCAGTGAAAATAAAAACCTGACAAACAAAATGCTGTAGAAAAATAGAGAAAATCTAACATTGAGCAATTGCATCAAACTGAGAGATAAAAGCACTCAGTATCTCTGAAAACTGATCTTGCAAGCATAGAAAGAGCATTCTAAGTGTAGCCTGGCAGGTCTTCCAGGGACTTGAGAGACGTAAAGGCAACTGAATGCAGTTCTTTTATATTTTAATTAAAAGAAACATTCCATGCAAAGACCTAATTTGCCAGTTTCCAGACTGAATTTTTATAGCTGAATTTGAAACTCTTCAAAATAAGGGTTTATATAATGGAAAGGCTGACACAAGCCTGACTTCAGGGATGGGAACCACAGCATCAGATTTTCCTCTCTCTCTGGAGAAATTACAAATGGCTTCAAGTAAAACTGAGGTAAAGAAAAGATAAAAATGATCAGCAGCTCTTTAGATGCACCCTGAAGAAAGCACTTTTGAGTGGCAAGTAAGATCAGATTCTAAAGCACATAAAGCAGGTGTTTGCCAGCATCATGAGAAATAGCAGGGAAGAATTTTGCTTTTCCCTGAGGCAGATCTTCCTCGGACATGCACTGGGAAGGAAATTGAACTCGAAAGCAGTAAAGCTGCCCTGAAGGAAAGAAGTAACAGGTGCTGGCAATGCCAGAGAAAGAAGAAATGCCCTCTTCCAAGCAGCTCTTGGGCAAGACAGTGTACGATATCAAGCAGAAAGCAATTCCCTGGCAGTTCCCTGTTACTCTCAGGGTTTCAGCACACAGCTCTTGGCTTCCTTGCAACAGCTTGCAGAAACAGGAGTAGTGCAACACTTCAGCAGCTGCAGGATTGTAGGAAAGCTGGGAATAACCCCAAGCTTCCATATTTTGCTCTGTGCAAGGGAGAGACTTGTGTATAAAGATCTTGTTTCTCTCAAGATCTATTTGAAATCACTTCTATTTTTATTTCTAATAAACCTTTTGGGGGTTGGACTGTAAAATCATCTTTGTTTCCTTTTAGGGAATTCACTGCAGCAGAGTCTAGGATATTTCGCTGCAACATCCTGGCTGACTTCGGATACTCAGTCTCAGCCTGTGAGTTTGCTTATCACGGTGGATGACAACAGGAATTTAAAGAAATCCATGCAAGCATGGAGATTTTCACTGTTGCTGTATTCCCTGAATCCCCAGTGGTGTTGGTTTTCAGAAAAGCAGCGGAGTGACTGAATGGAAATCAGTGGTTTCTTTTGGAAGTTTAGGACAAGAGTTAAGCAAATAAACAAATGCTGTAGACCAGAACATTTAAACTGATGCCAAAATAAACCCAGACAAATGCTGCAGTGATTCAGGCTCTGGAATTGTACATACAAGAGTGTTCACAAATGTTTTCACTCTTTCAACAATAACAACAACAGAAAGTTACCACAGGCACGGAGTGAGTTATCTCAGAGTGAATTCTTTGAGGTGGGAGCAGTACCAACCATGGCTGTGTTACCTTGGTGAGATTATGTGACACACTCAGAGCAGAGCACGTTCTCTAAGTGTGTCAGTCACACAGGTAAACTGAAATTCTCTAAGAAACTACCTAGGCACACCTCTGCTTCAAAAACCAGAACTCTTCTTGTTCCATTATAAGAGATGCTTTTCCAACCCTCCTGGTGAGGAAACTCTCTCATTTGTCTCCAACACCTGAATGCCCAAAAACTGACATTCTGCATATTCCCAATCTGCATTTTTTTCAAGAGAATACATTTAAATTATGATTGTGTAAGTCTCTCTTTACTTTTTTGATACCAGGCTAGAGATCTATTTAATGTTATCCCTTTTCTGCTTGTTTGGAGCCAAGTGTGGAGGAATAAACCACTTGGGAATGACAATATGAGTGAGCCGTGGGAGACTGCCAGACTTTATTACAAATAGAAAACCCACTCAGAGTGGGACAAGATGCAATATAAACCAATCTGAACTATCTCAAAAGGCAACAAGAAAATTTCTCTCAGATTCAAAACCCGTCTTGCCTTTCTTTCCCCTCTCCTTTTGATTTTTCTGCACCTCTGCGTTTCTTAGGTCTGGTCATGTCTGAAAGCAAAATAGTGACTTTTGCCAAAAAACCTGTTGCCACAGGATTTCCAGTACATTTTGGCAGGAGCAAAAGATAGATCCCTGCATGTTTACCCAGTTAAAGTGAAAACTCCAGGCCTTCAAAGATTCCTCCAGTGCAAGTTAGAATATGAGCCTGAAGCAATTTCCTTCCTTTTATATAAGTCAGGTCACCTTTGAGTTAAACAGAACCTAAAAGGATTTTCAGCATGGGTTTATTTCTTCTAATTTCTACTTCCTTAGTTCCCTTTCTGTGATTTAAGAATCCCAAAGGGAGCTACAGTTTACCACAGCAGGAGGGTGCAGACAAATATAAGAAGCTATGTTAATAATAAAATTATCCGATCTTGCTTTCTGTTGCAGGTGCCAGAGAAAATCAGTCTCATACATCCTCTCCAAGAACCGAGGATCATTAATCATAGTAATGCTTATTTTTCACTCCTTTTGAATGTATGTGCAATTTCCCTAAGAACAGCAAAATGCACTCAGTTTTCTGTGCTGTGGTCTTGCTATAGCCTGGGTCAGCACCTGCATACAAAAATGCTCCTGAAAAAATACCACAGTGAGTGAAAAAGAAATAAAGCAACTTGCAAAATGCATAATTTTATGGGAAACCCACAAGCCACAGATCTCACTTGACTTTAAATCAGTTATAAAACATCCTTTTAAAGGGGATTCTCCAGGCCATAATTTACTTGTTTTGTTTTTTTAATTTTATTTCCCGTGGCAGAGAAATCCTTCAGAAACATCCTATGAAGTTGTAGCAGGTGATTGTCTTCCAGAGAAATAAAAAAAAGGGATATATGTTTTCTCAAATTTCAGCATGTCTCCGCTGCTTCAAAATGCTTTAGTAACCTTTTGAAATACTCGCAAAAGCAATCAATTTGCCGAGATGATAATCTACTGAAAAATAAATGACTCAACATTGATGTCCTTGTTTTCATTCCTAAGAAGCCAGATTTTAGATACAATTTCTGGGTTTAGGTTCCATGCTTTGCTTAACTCAAAGTTCTTAAACATATTATGAAGGAAAGGGGTGAAGCACAACAGGATTATGTATTGTCTACTTTGTTATGAAATGAACCTGAAATGCTTTTACTGACCTTTTTGACTGGTTGTTGCCTATAATGTAACACTATTTCAAATACCACTTCCAGTCTATGTAAAATCATTTGAGAGGTGTAAATGTAATTCCTGGAGGGTGCATGACAAAGTGTAAGTGTTACACTTGTCATCATTCAGAGCACAGAGGTTATATAAGGAATGCAATTGGGAACAATATTCGGTACTCCCTGTGAATCAGGAGTGTAGTAAAGCAAGTAAATAGGAAGGACCATGATGGTTATTACATTGATTTTGTTCCATGAATAAAGATAGCTTTTTAGTCTCCAGGGATGGCAGCTGCCCAAAAGAACACAGATTGCTTGGGATAACTTACATGGAACTGTATCACAGGGCAAACAATCATTTCACTACAGCAGGCAGAGCAAGAAGGAGCTTGTATGCACCAGGAGTGTGTAAAAGGCAATGGAAAGTTAAGCTGCAGGGCTGAGTGACCTTTCAAAGCAGTCCTCAAAGAGGCTCACCCCTTGCAAGTGTCAGAAACCTCTGAGGGTCCTGGAGCTTGACGTGTCTGACTCCTCTGTGCTCAACCTTCCAGTCACCAAATCTGACCAAGAACGCAACCCGAGCTCAAGAGCCTTATGGTTCTTTGCACCCTGATCACCACTGGTTTTAGTCCTGCCCTCTGGTAAGAAATCCATGCTAACAACTACACTTGCATTTGTGAACTGAGATTTTCAGATCCAGGCCCCATTTGGGCTCAAGAATGTGGCAGAACCACACCCCTTAAAACACAAGTCAAAAAATGGTGTCTTGAAAATTATTAGGGAAGCTTCTAACTGCCATGGAAGATTCGAGAAGCACCCTGGTAATTAAATGAGGGGGTTAATGAACTAGTAACTGCTGTGAGTTGAAGCAGACTGTCAGCCCAGTGTGATCTTTTGAAAATTACAGTGAACCTGCAAGTGAATCCAAGCCCACCCTTCCCCTGGTGGCATCAGCTGGGTGGAGGCTCTTCTATTCAAACCTGAGCTCTGCCACTGTGCAGCCAGCAGAGTTTTTGTTAAAAGACAAAAGGAGGGGAAGAAAACAAACTGGGTGTAACTTCTTGGGGATTTGCATTTGTCTGGGTGGTAAAAAGCTGAGGGCAAAGTGTGGACAGCTGGGAAGCAAACAGAAAGCTCAGCCAAGCTCTTCCTCTGCTTAAAAAAGGAGAAAAGAAGAAAGAAAAGAGGAGTTTATGCTACTGCTATGAAGCCAAATGGAAGTGTTTAGATGTTCTGCTTGAAGAGGTTTAGAGAAGGTCTCTGAAATGGCTGGGACAGTCAGAACTTCTGCCACCACAGATGGTGGCTTTCACACTGCCACCTTCTCCTACATCAGATGGGATGAGTGTGACAGTGCCAGATACAGAGCAAGGCTGCACAGTGGTGAGGAAAGAGAATTTCCCTGTCAGCAGCAATGAACGGTGAGATGAGCTCAGCAGCCACCTACAGAATTCCTGCCTTGGTTGAAATCACCCAGAGAAATGCCTGTGTGCCTCTGACAATCCAGACCAAGCCTCAGGACCTCCCCTTTCCTGGAGAGCCATTTGAGAAAGTGGCAAGCTCAGCTGAAATCAGAAGCAAATCTGCCTTAGAAACAGAGAAGACTGACCCACACACAAGCATGAAAACTACACATAAAGAAGTGAACTGACTTACAGACCAGTTTAATAAAACAGCTCTGGCGCCAGTGTCCCACTAATTTATATAAGAGAGAGAGACAACTACTTACTTGGACGCTTATTCACTGTACCTACTCCTCTCTACTGTGAGAGGTTCAGAACAGTTGTACTTAGGCAAAGGTATTTTCCTTTATTTCAGTAGCAGGATATGCAGGTGTTCTGGAGAGGGAACAGTGTTAGATATTCACTCTTGGCCAGGGCACACCAGTTTAGGCTACCAAAAAGCAAAGGCAGTTTCCTCAGCACAGACATCACATGCTGCTTTAGCTCATATTTGAACAATTGATTTGGAATTCTCGTTCCCTCGAGAATCTGGGCTCCTCTCCTGTCCTGGGGAACCAAGGATTGTTCCCTAGCACACAGCAGCCCCAGCCAAAATGGAGCACCTAGACAGATTTCCACAGCAATATGACACTCTGTAGTCATTTCCTCATTCTGATGCACCAAAAAGAAACTGTCCCAGTTTTTTTTATAGAGTAATTTGAGCACAAGACATATTGTCAGGTCTGAAAGGCAAAATATGTGGCAAGACTCAAGGGTAAAATTGAAGCTGGTGGCTAATTTCCGTTTTAGCAAAGGGCTTGCTGCTGTGTCAGATGCAAAAAGTGTAATTATTTTTATCTTCGAAAAGAAACACCCTTTAATGAACAGAGTGCATGCTCCCCACATAGTAAATCCACAGGCAGTTAGATTCTTGCACTGGCAGAAATGGGGTGTGCTTTGAGAGACAGAGCCAGACCTTAATGACAGGAACGTTTCTGGAATGTTCACAGTGGCAAGTCGGTTAAGAAAAAAGCAAACCACACTTTTCACAAGTTCTGAAGTTTTTTTACTTTGTTTCATCCAACTGGATTTGCCTGAATTTGGAGCGATTGGGCCAAACCACTGGGAGATTTTCAAGAGAGTAAATAATGTGTTTGAATCAAAATCACAGGAAAGGGATTTTGGCTGAAATACTGAATTGATGAGATAGAAGCATTTTGCTACAATCTCAACATTTGCATAAGAAAATTTGACACGCTCCATATCTGCCCTGCTCTGAGCAGTGAGTAAGTTCAAGCACAAAAATGTCAGATCCATATATCCCAATTTGTTTTACCAGCTATTTATTCATGAGCCGAGTAAAGTCCAAGGTAGAACTATGTCAGAAGATTATCAAAAGGTGGCATTTCCTTGAATCATCTGTGCCAAATAATATTGATTCTGCTTCTGTTACTAAGACTAAGAGTTCTGCAACTTTTTGGAAGATTTTGAAACCCAAAAATATTAATAAAAATTCTAAGAGTATCTTTTTGCTTTCAATCATCCCTGTTATGTACTTGCTCTTAAATATATCATCAAACAAAAATAAGCTGATTACGCCTACCTATTGCCCACAAATGTCTGGCTGTCAGACATTTATTTTAACTAAAAGTTAGTAATTGTGAGAAAGACATTGCTAGAAGCAATGAACAATGAACGAATTTCTGGCTTTATGATAATGAATATTTATGAAACCTTTCTCAAAGGATTTTCTCTGCTCTTCTCAGTATATCCTTGCTCATATTTTTAAATAAGATGGTTTTTTGCTGAGATGTTGTTCATATCGTGGAACTTGGATGAAATCATGCTCCTTACAACCCTAGCTATTTTCCAGTTCGTGACTCAAGCAGCTGAATTATTATTATTATTAAAAGGCAAACATTTAAGACATAATCTAGCTTGGGCATTTCTGTAGAAGGGACATTTCACTAGGAAGTTTTTACTTTCCTTTCTGAGCCAGCATTTAGTTAAAAACATCCCTATACTACTGGTATTAACCAGCTTTTTCTGTATTGCCACTGGCAAGCAGCAGCATCTTATATTCCTCAGAAATGCACTGTGAGGCAGCAGGAAGAAAAACTACCATGTTTTTGCTGAATGATGGCAGGGAGAAAAAAATGAAGCAGTATGAGACAAATGGTGTGGGGAAAAAATTGTAAGGGAGATTACAAAGTTTTGTGAGACCTTGTAAGGACAGTGACATTAAAAGAGAAAGATTTTAATGTAAGACCATTCTTTAACTTCAGATGACAGAATATGTGATATCAGGAGAAATTTCCAGTGCCAGAAAATGGTCTCAAATGCTCTCCCATCTGAGTCCAGAACAGTCTCAGATAGGTGGTCCTGTGGCGTAGATGGTACAGAGAAAGACACCCTGGGAATGAGCCAGTTTTGGGAATTTCTGCACCAGAAATGCAGGTAAGAACACTGTGGGGAAATCTAACATGTCTGTATGTCTGCTAAAACCAGCTGGTATTTGTCCTTTTTTATTTATAATGAAAATACACATTAGAATAGTTGATCATAAAACGTTATGGGGTTGGAAGTGACCTAGAAGCTCACCCAGTCCCACCCCTGCCATGGGCAAGGACACCTTCCCCTATCCCGTGTTGCCCCACGCCCTGTCTGACCTGGCCTGGAACTGTTCCAGGGATGGGGCAGCCACAGCTTCCCTGGACAGCCTGTGCCAGGGCCTCCCCACCCTCACAGGGAAGAAATGGCTGTTAAGGCTGGAAGGAACCTGTGGCAGGCAGAAGAGGAAACCTTGGCTAAGGCTGCTGGGGAAGTTGGTCTGTGCACATGAGAACGAAGGAAATTGGCAAACCACTGGCAGGAAGTTAATGGTTGTGGCTGCCCACGTGTGGCTGAAGTACTGGGGAGCCTCTGGGTTCCTTTCCCAGCCTTTCCCCGCCTTTGCTGTTCTGTGCCAGGTCTGTGACCGCAGGGGAGAGTCGGCACATTCCTGTGCTCCCAGTCCCAGCGGCAGCGTGAGGTGAATTCATCTGCTTATCTGTTAGGGGGGATCTTAAAAACATAGACAGTGCTGCTCCAGTTCTAGGGACGCAGAACCCAAAGCACACACTGGGGCTGGGTGATGCAGGGAGCTGTCAGAGAAGCCCAATCCTCATGCTGCTCCTTTTTTTTAACAGCAGCACCACTGAAATGTGTGAGCTGCTCTATGAAGCTGTTGTTCTCAGTCTGTTAGCAGGAATAGCACACAGAATCAGACATTTTCTATTATGGGCTATCCAGCTCCTTTCTGAAAACTACTGGAAGCTCTTTCATTCTTCAGTGACTTCGTCTGGTTCAGATAATAAATTAGAGAAAATTGATTTCAAATTTACAATCTCATTACTAAACTCGAAACCACCAAATACCAAAGAACATTTCTTTTTTACTCAGTTGATTCTAAGCATATATTCATGGCTTATGATGATCTGCTAATTAATTAGGCCTGGGTCCTACACCACCCACTGATTACTGCCTGATGTACAACAGTAAGTCATTAAAAATCTTTAACTGAAGTCCTATCAATCATTCTACAATAGATCTTCACCAGCTTGTAATTTATGTACTGTGTTTCTGCATAAACAATTTGCATCTTGTGTTCCTAGGTATGAAACTTGTAAAAAGTAGATTTTATTTCAGCACCAGTCTACTGTAAGGACTCAAGCTTATAGACTCTGGTCTTGCAGAAAAAGAATTGGACACAACCATTTTAAATTCTGTTGTGCCTGAGGTGTTTTACGAATTGCCAGACATGGAGCAGGACACATGTAGCTCCTCACAGAGTATATGTACAACTAAATTGAAATGAAATGTAAATAAAAATATGGTGATAGCTGTGGGATAAAATCAGTTCCAATGTTCTACTTACTACTTTTCAAAAAAAATTAGGCTATTTTGTAGAAATTACAATGAGTGATGTTTCTCGTTGATAGATGAGCAACACTGTATGTGGCTGCATTAAATTGTATTTTATATACATAGCTCCATCTTCCCAAAGTTCCAGATGGCATCGTACAGCCTCCCTGTCCTACCATAATTTCCCATTCCAGAGTCTATGTCACTGTCCCATTTTATCAGCCATGGCTCAGTGTTTGCTCCCAAACCATCTCTGAGGACACTGCTCAGCCTGGTGGCTGTCCCTGCCCCATCACCCCCACTTTGCATCCTGCACTTCCACAAACAGTTACCCTGCCTGCGTAGTTGAGTTGGAAGCTCTTCCTTGCCATTGTATTTGTTTATTGGAACCAGGTTTCATTAGCATCTCTGCAAGACAGAAGACTGCATCAACAGATTTAAAAGCTGCCAAAACCTATAAAATCCAATCAAGAAAACAATCCCTAAGGGAGAAAATGATTGAGTGCCTATAAAGGTACCAAGTTCTTCTACCCAGATGGATTTTTTTTCCACAGAATTCTGCTCTATAAAGCCACTTACGGTGCAATTCTGGCACCACTGGGTGAGACCTCATTATCTGGGAGATAACGGGACTGTTTACAAGGAGAGGGAGAGCTCGGGGGCCACTGAGTGTGTTAGAAGAGCGTTTCATTTGAGAACTGTCAGGTCACATTGCTTCCACTTCTTATGTTATCCAACTGTGAAAAATATTAGTATGCACGCTAGGTAGAACAACAGACTAAATAAATAATAATAAAAGAAAAAGTTCTCTTTCAAGCCTAGGGGATTTTTGCAGTATTTGTGATTAGTAGTTACAATAGACAAGACACCTCCTAGGAGAACCTTTCTAATTAAAAGCCAGAGTTAAAGCAAAGCTTGAGTGAGTGGAGTGAACAAGGTACATCGCTGTGGCCAGTCACACTGTGCAAACACAGTGTGTTTGCAGAGTTGAGACAAATGAGGGGGAAAACAGGGAATATTCTTGATAGTATTGTAAATATTTATGTTGCAGCAAAGTATCCTTGGCAGCTTGGGCAGAGGTTTTAAAATATGAAGACAGAAAAGGCCAGCCTTCTACCAGATGGGGTTTGGCAGAACACGACCAGATAATTTACAGATTATATAAAGAGATTACCTGACTCATCCTTGGAGCACAGCAATCTGTGGACCGAACAGAGGCAGCCCTTCAGATGCTGCAGTTTCTTTGGAAGGAAGGGAAGATTCACTTAGGGGGGGAAAAACACTGGTTAGGTACTCTGCTCTTCTGTACAAAGTGTCTTCCAGGCTCTTTTCTATTCCGGCACACCTCTGCAGATCCCCAGGAAGGCAGGATGCACACACAGATACATGTTCTTGCTGGCACTATGTCTAATGTGTGCTGTCCAGTTTGAGTGCCCAGCTTGCAATGGGACAGGCTTAGCAAGAGCTCAGAGATGCCAAGGAGCTAGAGAATAAAGAGGGACAGTTTTTCTGCTCTTCTCCACATGCAAGGCAATGTTGTCATTGCTTGCAAGTCAAAAATCTGCTATGGAATGACCACTTCTGTGATTAAAACTATTTCTGAATGCTTACCTGTTGCCTTTGCTCATTTGAACTGACTGTTCGAACTTACTCAGTAGAAGAACGGAAGTTCTGTAGTGACCTCTCTTCTCGCTCCCTGGAAATTGCTTTTGTGAGCAAAACCTCCCAGCTCTATGTCTCTCCCGGGGAAGCCTGACTCCTGCTCTCCCCAGGAAATTAGCAGGGCAGGGAGCAAGCTGTGGCTGCATTCACCGTGCCAGCACAGCACAGCACGACGAAACACACAGAAAGATTTTAATAATGGTAGTTGCACGCAGTAAATGCACACCCTGGGGAGCATGTATGTGCTTTTTGGATACGCAAACCTGTCGCAGTTTAGCAACCCCAGTGGGAAAGTCCCTGGCTGTAAAAGTACAGGTCATTGCAAGCAGGTGAGAGGAGGAACAGAGCGAGCTGTGGCACTGGCTGCAGTTTCCATTGTGAACAGCACGTGGCTTCCCAGGGGTGACTCCATCCATGGTCAGGCCACAGAACAGCCAACATTTTGCTCCTGTGCTACCATCTCTAGCCGGGCTGGCAGTCTGGTTATGGAAAGCTCAAATAACTCACCCGAGGCAGCAGCTTGGATCAAAGGTAAAGAAAAGATGATAATGCATTCTGAAGACTGTGTGTATGTAGGAAAAATACCCCCAAAATTTTCTCAAATTGTTTGCTAGTACAGACTCATTGTACCTGTCATCGTTAGATTTTTATGACAACTCTTTGCAGTCTCCTTTTTTGCTTGAAGTCACCAAGAAGTTATTCAGAATATATCAAATTACTTAGCTTGTTTTTGATTCCTCATAAGAATGATAAATATTTCAGAAAGTTCTGATTTCTCATTGTTATTATTATCACCTATATGCATTTTCAATCCTTACTTTTTTTTTGGCGTCAGTGTGGGAAGCTGCCAAAAGGATGAATTTTGACAGCTCTAGCTCTTTTTTGTTTGTGTTGATGAAAACTATCTGTGCAGAAGAGAAAACTTTCTTGTTTTGTAAATGGTAATGACTATCTAGGAATGCGAATGAGCATGTGGGTACCGTGCTGCTGGAACAGAGAGAACAGGATGTTCTGTCACTCGGAGCTGAGGAGGAACTGCCTACACCTGGCAAGAGGAATCAGCACACAAACAAGTGGCAGTTTCTGTGTGATTACAGAGGTTGGACAACAAGGTTTTATACTTCCCAAACTAAGCTCACATTGCTGGCACGACACAATCCCTCTCTGAAAAGCCATTTGATTTGGTGTTTCTCCTCTCAAGCAGTTCAGGGAGCCACACTCTTATGCCTGTTACCCTCACAAATGAACTGGTATATTTGAAAAGTACCTCCTTCAAATCTTTTCATGAGCATAACACAGGAAACTACGCAGATTTTAGAGATCTGATGGCAAACATTTCATGTTATCTTTTCCATGAAGAAAAACCCCCCATTGCTCTATAGCCTGAAGTCGGATCAGCCAACAGCAGCACGTGTGCAATGCCAAAGTCGTGCTCCAGGCAATCAGGATGCTGTGAGAGTTCTGCCAAACACAAGCAAACAAAACACAAGGGCCACAGAACAAAAGCAGGAAAAATGATTTAAGCCAAGGTAGAGTAAGGAGAAAAAAGGCACTAATAACAGTCTAATAAAGGGCTGCTAGATCTCATCCATACCATCTCTGATTTGGATGTCGAGGTTGCCCTTCAAAAGTGGGCAAGGGGAGGGAAACTGTTCTTAGGGATTGGCGTGCTGCTTCTGTGGGCCACGATGCTCTCATGTGTATGTGAGACTCCACTCATTTTTAATTCCCACTGCACACAAGAAGTAAGCTCTCCTTTAAAAAGCCTCTACATCATATCAGACTTAATTCTGTCATTCTCTGTTTTACATTTAAAAGGCCACCCAGCATTTTTTGTCAGGGTACATACAGAGGTCTGCATTTTCTTTTTCCCCTACACTGATGCAAATAAACAGCAGTGCTATTTAATACAGGACTAAATAAAAAAGAGAAACAAACAGAACTTCCAAGCAAAAACGAATGGTATGCTTTGTTAGGGAAAAGAACCCCAAATCTCAGAATGGATAAGGAGGGACTGTGTCCGAGAAAAAGAGAGGAATAAAATGCCAGCATGAATTTGTGAGGAACAAACCATGCCAAGACAGTTCAATTTACCTGTAGAGCAATGAGACCTGGGATCACAAAGAGAACACAAGTTATCCTTGAGTTTACCATAGTATCACAGTATCAGGAGATACATTAAAGCATCTTTCAAGTTAACACTGATTAAACCTGCAGTAAATCATTATGACCAGCTTGGATGCTGTGTTTCAGTAAAAACTTGGAACAATTGGATAGAGTTCAAATGAAATCAGCAGAAATTGTAACAGGTCTGGAAGACATGGCCCAAAGGAAATAATAAATGCTGGATTAGGATTATGCAAATGTTAGTGCATTCCTGCCCACCTAATAGAAGTAAGTGCTATGAAATGGAAGAGAGTGATTCTCTTTCTTCATGTGTATGTTGGATAAGGCAAGGAAAAAAGGACTGAATTGGATCAAGGAAGATTTATGAAAATCTTTGTATTGTAAAACGCCCTGCAACAGCAAGATTGGTTCAGGAGGTTTTGGAACATCACCACGGGAAAATGAAGAAAAAGCCCGACAGCTGTGTCAGGAATGACAAATACATTTGGTACACTGCTGTGGGGGAAGGAGAATGGACTAAATGTTCTCTTGAAGTTGCTTCCAGCCTTGTGATTCTCTGATTTCATGGTACATTCCTTTATACCACAGAGCTACATGTTTAACATTTTACTGTTTAGAGCATTTCTCTCAGGAATTATATAATTTGCTTTTATTATTTACACTTATTATAGTCCATTCACTTCATATTCATATAAATATTGCAACACTGCACTCTCCTACTTGGGTTTTTTTATTTCATTAAACATTTCCCTCTGTGAAATACCCTCTTCAATAAAGCATGGCAGCAATAATAAATGACCCACAGCAAGAGGAAGACTGGAATGGGAGAAGTGTAACAGGAGGAATTCTCTTGTTTCATAGACATTCCATTAATTTATTTCCAGCAGGCAAACTCCATTTCCCTCTCACCAGGGTAAACCCTGAACTGTGGCTCAGGAAACACTCTTATGGTAGAGGCTCAAATAAACACCTCACAATTTTCTACTGACACCTCCTCAATAGTTACAGTGGTTCCTCTGCCAAACAGGTAAAGTCTCAGAGTTCACATTAAATATCATTATATCCATCAGCAATGCCATGTGGAGTTTCAACATTTGGGGGTGTTGATGGAAACCAAAAAAATTCTTGGTGAGATGTAGTGGCTGCAAGCTGAACAGGTGACACCACTCTGGAAATCCAAGGCACCACCCACTGCTGAGTCACCCCCAGCCATTCCCATCACTTTCTAGCCTGGACGGCATTAATAACACAACATTAATCTCTTCCAAATGTTCTCAGCATTTAGCTCTGCACCTCACTTCTGAGCTGCTTCACATTCCCACTTTCCACCGTGGAAGTCTCAGGCCCAACCCAAAACCTCTTGGTTAGCACTGAAAAAGAAGAAGTCCTCAAACATTCTTCTTTTATAATTACAACATCAACAGTTCAGGGAAGTGAAAGTGCTTGCCTAATATTTATGAATGAAGGCTTAAAATGCTTTTTCCTTTTCCCCATGCACAGATCACTGACAAGAGAAAAAATCCAAGAAGAGGTAAGTGATTTCTCAGAGTTGCAGAATCAGCTTGTGGGAACACTTAGTTTTAACCACTCTTTGCCCAAACTCTGCTATTCCTGCTGCAGCCCTTGCTAAACACACATCCCCAGGATTATCAAAACGTCTTTAGGATGCAAACCCTATTACATCTACCATTTTTTATGCAGGGGTTTTTGTCTTTCACTGAAATACCACAAATGCTTAATTGTCTGAGTCACTTCATCTCAGCCTGTTCCTCTGTTGTTGGACTAAGTTTTCAAGGAGAAACCTTTACCAGTCCCCACTGTAGTGTCTCTTTAAAAGGAGCTGGAAGTACCTGTTTTCCATGGTCTTTTTGAACATGTTCTTCCATTCCAAATCCAATCTGGATTCTTTCAGATCCTGGAAAGTTCACTTGAATTTTATGCTAAACCCTGTATTAGATATTGCAAAAGGGCTGAGGACTCACACAGAAATGAGGCAGAATAGCTTGCTATAAAGGGGGGGCCTTTTACAGACCTGTTTTCAAGGTGAATATTTATGTACAAAATATCAGTTCAAGATTCGGGTTTTCTTAGAGCACTGTAGCAGAAAAGCAGAAGTATTTTAGGACTTGGCGTCCAAAACTGGACAGATCGCAGGTGCACAGGTCCTTCTATACACTTGCCCTAAGATCCTCTCCTTGCAGGATCAAGTTCTTTTGTGTTTCTACACAAAGATGTCTGCTTAGAATTTGGATAATCTCAAAACCAGATGAAATGAACATATGAGCAACGAGCAATCAGTGTCTATTCTGGAAAATGAACTTGGGCAGAAAAGCAATGAAGATGTTGGCCTGTTTCCTGTACCAAGAGATGCTCTCTGATCCTGTCATTTTGCTGTCCACAGGGAAAAAGAGGGAGCTCTCCATGTAAACTTAGATCTTGTGATTTTCATCAGCTGCATGTCTGGTGCTTCTATGATGCATTTAAGAGCCAAACTCAGCTTTGGTATGTTTTTAAAAATCCGTGAAGTGGTAAGTTCAAAGCAGCTTCTGACCACACTGTGCTTTAGAACATTTAAGAAAGCCTAATAGACCATTGAGTCATTATCCTGATATTTATAACATTAAGAATAATAACATCCTGAGGGATGAGAGACTACAGAGAGCATGTACAGTCATCCTCTAACAGAACAGCTTCAGCAGAGGAAGATGCTGTTAGAATAATCTTCCTGATTACAGTCAAGAAAGGACATAAATTGCAGAACACATTGCATTCTTCCCTCAGCCTTTTGGGAAACTGCTGACTAATTCGACATGACAAGCCCTTTGCAAAATGTGAGCAAGAGATCCACAAGAAGATGCAGAGTTCAAATGAAAACCTCAGTTATACACAACCATCCAGTCAATGCAGACCTCAATTAGCAGATTCTGTAAGGACTAGGTAAAAGCAGCAAGTGAAAACCTGTGCGGGTTTATTTAGATAGCCTGTGGTAATGGAGTTTCTAATGTATCTGTGTCATATTGTTTCTCTGAGCAGTCAGTGTTGTCTTACTGGTTCTTCACACTCAACTTCATATTTAATTATCTCCTAACTGTACAGTGAAATTCTCTGTAAATGTATTTCTCTTGTCATTCTCTGTACCGTGTGACAGACTGACCCTGAGCTAGAGCTTCTAGGGGCAAGTAATGCAAATTTGTAACCACAGAAGCCTGTCTCAATCAGATTTAGGAAATGCATGTTATTTCAATATTCAATAGTTTCCATCACAAAAGCTCTTCTGAGGCTGCCATAATACCCCCTGTGTGCTTTTCTTTTTAATTACATGTATACAGCTAGTATCTCATTAGCCACATACCTGCCATGTCTCTGCTCAGACACTGCAGTTCGGTTCCTGACCCTTCTCCTTAAAAGATGTGTCAGAAAAGGACTTTTAAAGAAACATTAGTACCACTGGAGCTTCCCAGACGTTGTGCGAGGGGCACTGGAAAAGCAGCCCCAAGAATTCCTGCCACACAGCTCTGCTCTTTTGCTGTGTCTGCACAGATCTGCTCCTGGCAGTGTCACACACAAGGACTCTTTATGTCAAGTGCCCTAACTGGGAAGGGGGGGGACAGCCAAAAGTTCTTGAAAAGCCTCTGTTCCCAGCATTTCACTTCATATCCCATTTCCAAAACACTGAATTTAAATGTCACTTTGCTAATTCCTTCATACATAATTATTCATTGTAGAGCCAAGGAAGCAATTCTAATCTTTGTTGATAAAGAATGAAAAAATGCACTCATGGCTGACTGTTTACACGACAGCAAAGGGTTCCCAAACCAGATTCCTTTTCCCAGGCTGGCTGAGCAAACCTGACAGCAAGGTGGGAGCAGAGCAGCTGTGGATGTTTAAGTTCCCAGTTCAGTAAAAGGAAATCTATCTAGCTGGAGAAAGGAGAACAGCAATCCTCAGGACTGCAAAGCTGATTTTGGAGTGCAGGTAGAGGAAGCGTTAACACGACTGAGCTGAAGTCTATTTTCCTGGCTGCTTGTTCTTAGGACAGGAGACAGCGTCAGCATCCCTGCCAGCAGCAGCACAGACCTGCCCGGCCTCCTAGCAGCCAGGAAAATCCAGGAGCCCCCCAGTGGCCAGAGGTGCCTCAGATCCTGACACGGCTCCTGTTCCCTTGGTTTACCTCCCCCGTGCAGAACTTTAATGGAAAGATGTGCTATTTTTACCCGTTTTGACACTGTTGATGGATGGAGTCCCTGGCAGGAGTCAAAAGGCCGCTATTTTCTTGGGACTGCTCCTTGGCTTTCAAACTGTCTTGTCCTGCTTTCAGATAACCCAAATCTTTTTACTAACCATGCATGCTGGAAAGTATTGCTTTAGCTGGGCTTTTGGGAAATTAGGAGAGTGATTTACTCTCTGATTGTTTCAATAAAAAAATAAGTAAATAACACTGGCAGAAAACCTGAGCACCTTAGTAGAATTTTAAGTTTGCAAACTTAAGTATTTCACGAGGTTCTCATGTACCCTCGTAGCCACCAAACCACCCTCTGGTGAGTCAGAATGTACTGTGCACTCTCTTTTTCATGATATATATGCAATTTTCCTCCACTGCAATGCAAATACCTTTATTCTGTAGGTTACAGGAACCGGTCTACAAAGAGGACTGGACAGTTTGCAGCGTTCCAGCTCTCTGTGGTGCTCAGGGGTCAGCGTACTGCTCACCTTTAATAACACACAGCCGCTACCTGAGGAGCATTAATGCTCTCTGTAATCCTCTTTCACACATTGAATTGTGCTCTCCTCTGCCATACCCTCGGATATTTCACCAGGTTACTTAGAAAGCAGGGCCCTACCCTTTGCAAGACAGAACTTGCCAAGACAACACACCCATAGCATGGAGATGAAAAGACTCCAGCTTCAGCAGATCTTATCAAGGCACGGGATAATCTGAGGCACGATGAGGTGAAGGGGGAAGTGTCACTTATTTCACCAAAAGTGAAATTTTTCCCCCTTTTCTCGAGCTTCAGGGGAAAGCTAATCTTATTCCTGCCAGCCAGCCCTTCATGTACTGTCCTTTTTGTCAAGTGCATGCCTAATGAGGAACAAAATTGCTACCCAGAGTTTTAGCATGACAGTGACCAAACAGGGAAGTCCCTGCATTTTTTTATAAAGACACGAAAGTCCAAGGCAAGGTGTCATACTTCAGACAGCCTTCAACTGGTGGTGACTTACATTCTTTGGAGGACTTATGGAAAAGCAGAAGGCAATGTTATGTTATTTTTTCCACATTTTGCTGCTGCATTACTTTCAGAAAAACACCCCACATATAGATTACAGATTATAGAGGCAACATCTGTGTTCTCACCAGAACCACATGTGGCTGGTTAACTCTTCCAGAGGAACTGACTGACTCAGACAACTTTATATTTGGCTGTAAAGATGCAGTTACACCTTTCCACCTAACTACACATTCCAACTGCAGTATCCCAGCTGTCTGGGACACCCTTGGATCTCTTCAGCACACTTTGGGCCAGATTCTCAACTCATAGTGAATTTTCCCTGCTTTACTATGCTATAGACCCAAATTGGTGTATCCTGTTTAACAGTTGAGGGATAGCATACTGCTCCCTAGATAAACACCAGACTGGATGAAGAGCTTTAGGAATTACAGTTGTTAATTAAATACATTTGAAACCCAGAAAACTATTGCCATAGTTTTGATATAAACATCACTTCTCAGTTTCTTTTAACTGGGAAAGAGCAATGGATCACTTCTACTCTCCTCATTTCAAATCCTAATTCAGCCTCATGAAAAACACTGATTTTACACCATGGCTGAATTTGCTCTGTCATAATTTGAGATGGCAGAGAGGCTGGAGAGGTGTAGTAGGTATCTTTACTCAAAACAATCCACATCTGCCCTCCTTTTATTGTTAATTACTATTTTATGAGATACTAATTCTTGGCCCAGATGACCCAGTGATATAACCACAAAGACTTGGAAGAATTGTTCCTGCTATAGAAAGACTGACTGAAGCATTTTTACTCGCTGAAATAATTTTTAAGCCCTCATTTCACAAAACCTAGGAAATGCTATTTCAATAATAGATCTTTTAGCTCTGCATAAGAATGTGAGTATGTTATAAATAAGCTATAGCTCTTTCCTGCTTTATGGCATGCGAAGATTAGCTTTTTCCAGGTATTGCTTACTGTGAAGTAAATATACTGGTGTCCTGCTGATAAGTCCATTGTTTCTTTATAGCTGCAAATAAAGCCTGTTCCCCCTTACAGATACCTCTGACAAGCTCCTGAAAATATGCCTCACACAGACACTGCCAGTGAGTCACCTACAGCATTGCCCCAAGTGCAGCTGAAGCCTCTGTACTTTTAAGTGTTCCCAGAATCTCAGCTCATCTCTGCTCTTCACAGCCTGTACCTGAGGAATAAAAAATTGGATAGACAGTTCATAAACCTGGCCAGCTGTTGCCCAGCACTGGGAAGGGACTTCCAAAGGTGTGTGGCCCCTTCCAAGAGAACCTTTGCCAACAATCCAATTTTAAATGAAATATCTCTGTGGATCACAACTGTGGCAGTTCATGCAATGTGTCACTAGTCTGGAACCCTGGGGAATAGTTGGTTCTGCTCCAAAGTTATGGACCTCGGCATGGACACAAGGAATTCTTTTTCATCGCCCCAGGTGCAGTTGGGAAAGGAACAAAGTTTGCCAAGAGTGCAAGAAATGTCAAGACAGCAAGTGCTGCAGGTGGCTCTCGACAGCAATTCAGCAGGGGCCTCTCTGATTCAGGATCAGAGCTGCTACGTCTAGAATTTGTCAGCAGCCAGTGGACATATTCTGAAAGAGAAGTGGGACAAATCTTTTCAAAGGTGAAATGATGAAATTTATTTCACTTAATCAAGGGCTGCAAAAGCATTAAGCACACAGTGCCTAAAAGCCCGAGGTGCTTGCCACAATACTTGTGGGCTGGAAAGATCCTGTGATTTTGGCATGCAAAAGCAGGACTCTGCAGAACATCACAAGTTTGCTGCATATGCCAGGGGCCAGCCTGGGGCTCTTCTGCTAAGGGAGGAGTTCCCATGGAGCTGACCAGGTAATCTAAATTCCTGGGAATAGCAGTAAGTAAACCAAAGGGGCTGCTGAAGCTCCATGGCCCATGGAGAGGTTGTGATCTGGCTGACCATCCGGGACAAGGATTCTGCAAGAGGAAGGTTTGGGTGCCTGGGGCCACTGCCATCCGTGGCTCCTCAAGTCCTGCTATCCGATGGCTCTCAGGAGTACAAAACACAGAGCTGGTGGAGCTCTGACACATGAGGGTGGGAGCAGAGCCGGCCCTTTGGCCATCCTAGACATGGGAGTCTTCACTTACCAGGCAGCCATTAACCACCTCTCCCACTGACATCAGCCATCCCTCAGCTTTCTCAGTACCTTCAAAACGGGATTTTTGACTCCAGCTCTTTGACTAGTGTCCATATGCTGAAGGGAGAGGGAAGCTGTAAGTAAATGCAGCGATTTTTCACTTTTTCAACATGGAAAAGCATTGCATGCCAAGAAATGTCCTCTTTGTACTTGTTGAGACAAGTTGCTAATGTCTATATTGCAAGATTCAAGAGATAAAATAATGTCTGTTCTGTGTGCACATGTGGGAAGGAGAAGGGCTAGCAGAATGTAAATTTTGACTCTGCTGAAAGCATGGCCCTGTGGGAATAACTCCCTACCATGCTCAGCTGCAACGAGGAAGCACTGGCTGGAGAGAAGAAACAGGAGAATCTTTGTGAGTGTTGCCTTTTCCCCTCCGTGCCTGGCACTATTTAGCAAGTCCTTCCCCACAGTCTTATTGGTGGAGTTGGGAGTGATCTGTTCTCCAAAGGGGTGGGAAAGGATGGCTCTTTATTTTAAACACATGGTGAAAATGCTGAATATAATGTTGGGAATTTGCAGCTGGGAACCGGAGAGCAAAAAGGATATGAATTAAAAAAAAAATCCCAACAATTAAATCACAGCTCAAAAAGGGGTAAGCAAAAAGCAAAATCTTTGCAGCTGGAGTAGGGCAGAAAGATAGAATGGATTTGCACATTCAGTTTATTTATTTATTATTCCAAAATAAACTGAAAACCAGGCTTAAAAGTGCAAATGTGCAGCCCAGCAGTGGAAGGGTGGGCAACGGTTGTACAGAACATTCTTTAGAGATTAGTCACTTTAATGTGCCCATATGTATCTTCAAAAAATGGACCAGATTCTCTGTGGGTGTAAAAGGCAGCAATTCATAGAACTCAATTATTTATACTAGCAGAGACTCTAGATAATGTTTCTACTCCTGGCAAACACCAAAGTATAAAAACTTGACAAAAATACACACAGAATAGCAAAGTGGGGAAGAGCAGACCTTGCAAAAAGTGCTCCTCTTCCCACTAAAAATACATATTAGATTTTCCTTTTAGTTTAAAAAAGATTTTGCTCTAGAAGTCTACTTTCCCCAAGCTGTGCAGCTAATTTTAGTGGCTGCCACACGTCACAACACTAAACGTTTGTGCCAGCCTGCCCATTCCTAACGGGGGGTATTTATTTGTTGGCTTTCCAAGCAGTCACCAAGGTGAAACCTATCTGGCAAAATTCAGCATACTGAGAAGAGAAAACCAGCTCTGATGCCCACAGATATCATCCTGGGTGCAACTTCTGGAGGGTAACCAACCCAGGCAGCTCCTGTTAAGAGTATCTCTGAGAACTACGTGTGTATGTGTAACCCCAGCTACCCTTGGGTTCCTGTGTCCATCTGTGGTGGTTTTGGCCTTTCCTCTGTTTTGTGACCACTCCCTTCTTGGACCAAAAATACATTATCATAGTCAGAATAGAGACTTAGTCTAGGTTGCAAAAAATCCAAATGTTTCCCTGCCAGACTGCAATTCTCTCTTTCATTTTCTCTGACAGTGGCAATGACAAATAATCAGAGAAGGGGGGAAGTTCAGACTGAGGAGTCATTGATGCAGTGCTGTGTGTAACTGGTGGGTAAAGTTTTGGCATTATTCTTCACGATTTGGAATTTCACATTGCTGCTTTTAACTTCCCTGTTTAGAGATAACTACATGTGTGAAACTCTAAGTACAATTCATTTGTCTAGGGATTTTTTAGCCCAGCTCACCACTTACAATTAATCCATCTGTCCTGGTACGAATTTTCTGCTCATCTATTTTTGGCATAACTCCCTATTTTTCCTCAGTATTTTTTTAGAAAGAAGTTGAAAAGGTAAAGTAGACATGTTAAGCTTAATACATACAAGCTGTGACTAGAGTCTGACCTATTGTTCTTTTTTTTGTGTCTTCCAAGAGGGAAAATAGATAGGGAATTTTTAATCAATAACTTGATCAAATGCAAAACCGTGAACTTCTTTCTTTTATAGCACACCAATACAAAACTGGAATTGTACAAATACTTGAGAAAATATTTCTCAAAAAAACCCATTGTAAAGGACAATTCACATTTTGCAGTGGTATGAAGTAAATTTTTTACAGGAATTAGAACTTTAGTGCCAATATTTACCAAACAAAGCATTGCAAACCACACAATGACCCAAATTCACTTGCCATTTACAGCCATGCAAATCCTTCTTAAGTATAAAGAATTAAACTATTTCAAAATAAATCTAGCCTTCAATAAAGATGTGAGATTATCATCCTGCTTGAGAAATGTACATTAAAACCTGGGAGAAAGAATTCTTCTAAGCAGCTCTGACATGGTATTTGGACAGCTGTTTAATAACAACATAAAATCCTGCTAGTTGAGTTCTATTATAGTTTCTCCTTGTGCTTCCAGCTGGCCAATGCCTGGTCTAAGGGGAACGGAGACCAGAGCCAAAGATACACATTGCTCTGTGTAAGAATCAGAGAAAGGAAAGGCTGGGAGCCAAATCAGCCCCTCTGCTGCTGGGTGCCTTGGGCTGGAATTCACACAAAGACCGGCCAGAACCGGCCTGGAATCCCATCAAGAAATGCAGACACAGATGTCGCACTTCCACACATGTGGTCCAAGGCCACTGCAGCCTTTCCATGGCTCTTCGGTCTGACACCATGTGGGATGACCAGCCTCCCTCTGGGATGAGGTTCTGACCTCTCTGGCAAACCCAGCTCTGCAAACTTGCCAGGCCTTTGCCAGGGAAAACTGACTCTGACCCCCCCATGGGAAACCTGGGCCCCAAGCCCGTGACAGGATAGTGTTGTGATGTATAAAAGCTCATTCATGCTTAGATATACATAACGTCATCGGGGAGGGTGAAGCCATCTGAAAAGGAAATGTCAGTTCATACAGCTTGTTGGAAAAACAGCACTAGAAGCATGTTTTATCTGAATATGCTAATCTATTCAAGTCAAAACTGCGAGAATGCATAGTTTTTATCTTTTGTTTCAGGAGAAAGCAGAACAATAGTTAAAACACGTCACTGCAAAAACGAAGCGATTTTGTCTTTAGACACCAAACATTTTTTCTTCATAAAGAATTCTGAAATGCTAACATTTTGTTCCGCTCCCCAGTGGGACCAGACTTCAAAATTTCTAAAACTTCCCCTGAACGAAACTGGTCTTGCACAGCTCCAAAACTTAGATAGCCAGCTCCAAAAGTGTTTTATTACCTATGTCCTGCAGCTATAAAGGAGGAGAAACAAAGACTCTAGGAAAGCCTCAGTTGAGGAAAGCCTTATTTCTTGTGCTAGTCTTGCAGCCTCTGATGGCTTTCACCCCTAATAGCATTGCTACCACATTACAGAATTCTGTATCAGTGCAATCCCTCACTCCTGTTATATACAAACCCTGCAATACTGAGGATGTGGAGAGACAAGCAGCACAGCCTTTGACACCACCAGACCATACATACGTTTTAATGTCATGTGGTACCAGTAATGGCATATTAAACCTCAGAGTTATTTTGCCCTAACCCTGAATAAGGGTCTGTGTAGATTAAGGATGTCTAGCAGCTGATACAGGACCTCTGTACATGAAGCTTTCTTTTCCTCATTGCCCACCAAACTGATTTATTCTGAATTCTGCCTGAACGCATTTGCCTGATGTGAAGCCTCTGCATGATGCCCTCATCTTTAATCAGTGTTCTACAGAACCTGCTTTCCTGTCTGGCCATCACCCAGAAAGGGCTTTCGGGTAAAATGAGAAAGCATGCCAAATAAGCATTTAATATAAATCAGGTGGGATTTGATATGCTTCATGTGGAAACCTCCTCCTTGATTTAAATATGTGTCAGATCAGGTGTCTTGAGTACTTGTCATTAGAAGCCACAGCCCTGGGAATGAGTCCCTGAAGGTCCTGCCCCAGCTGCAAATGCTCAGGAACAGCCTCCCCAGGAATCGCTCTGGGTGAATTAATTCATGCTGGGCACTGCAGCCTTGCCATAACTGTGTGCCTACTCTTCCAGTTTCATGTTTTATATAGAACTCTTTCTGTTCATTTGGAGACACATTGAAAGTAACATTTTGCTGAAGCAATTATTAGATTTGTCACGGGTTAGAAAAAAGTCATGGTGGTTCTCAGTTTTTGTTCCTTCAAAGTTTTTTTTTTTGCTATTCATGGATGAATTTCCCAGTCTACTAAATTGCTCCCATAAGCAATTTTTACCTAACTGAACTGTTCCTAATGTCTACATTTCAAAGTCCTGCTTTGCATATTTGCCTCAAGGTAGTGTAGATTAGTGTTAGGACCAAGAACCTCAACAGAACTGGAAGTACCGGGCACACACAGGGATTGTTTCAATGTGTGTCACGTCCTGTGGGAAAGACACCAAAAAATTCTCCAAGCTGGGATGCAGCAAAGATTCCTACCTAGATGTCAGTCCAGCCATGTAGATGGAGGTAGAGGAAAATTCACTACAACTTCAGAACTTCCTCCTGAATTTAGTTCATTCTATTATATTAATATGCAAGGTCCTGGACAAAAATTATATGATCAATTAATCATATTTCATTTTACCCTGTGTGCAAAAAGAAAAAAAAACTCCAAACCCAGTGCAATACCACCTTGCAAGATGGGAAAACTGAAACTCAATTTCATTTCCTTCAAGAAGACAAATATTCACATAGTTTTTCTGTGAAGCAACCTTGGTTTGCACAGATCCCTATCACCCTGCAGCATAACTCCCTGCTGTTATGCAGTTGGTGTTAAATATGTGAAGCCACATCTAATGCTTTTCTACTTTTAGAACACCTGCTTCCTGCATTTATCTGCACCTGAAGAAATTGACTTGTTTCTCATATATACAAAAAAGAGAAATAAGGGAAAATGGAATTTAGGTGATAGATTTAAAATTGTATCATAAGCATTTAAATCCAGCAGTGGAGTGCTCACCTCCTCACCAAGTAGAAAGCAGTAGGGCACGAACCGCTGGACAAAATTTATACTAAATTAAGCAAGACATCAGCTTAGAATATACAAGAGACTTCTGCCATCAAAACCCTCTAATTCCATCTAAACCTTCCATTTTCTGCTCACACTCAACACCCCTACTAATGCAGGCTGAGGTAGCACGTTCAGGTGAGACCCTGTGCTTAGAAGGAAGACTATAATTGGGATAGTTTTGAAGTTTCCTCATATACAGGGTGGCACCTTTCTGAGTAGTGAATAAGTAACTAAGAAATGTTAATGATGCCTTTTGAAAGGTCCTTGTCAGGCCTGGACTGCTTGCAGGATGGCTGTGATGTTTGCTGAGGAACAGAACATGGGGTTCAGATGATGGAGGAATTAATAAATGAAGTGGCAGGATAGAGGTATGAATTAAAACAACCCAGCTAGTGAAGAAAGAAAGGGGGTTGAAGTTAATAAGAATAATGGATACCATGTGAGTTGAATTGTATGGTTATTTAGTGAAATTAGAACATCCTAGGTAGGAGAGGAGGATTTTTATGCCATCATGAGGTGATGAGATGGTTAAGCCTGAAGGTCTGGGTGAATATCTGCTCCACAGCCAACTGAGCATCACAGGTCACAGAATGACCTCTAAAACCTTGGAACCCATTCATATATTCACATCAGTACCAGAAGCACAACAGTAAAGGCTGAAGTTCGGTTCTTTCTGTGCAATGAACAAAAAGTTGTTGTGGGATAGAATTGTGTGCATTTTGGTGTTTTTATTTTAAGGTATGCATTGAAATGCTGGGCAGATGCCCAAAGGACATAAAAAGAAGAGAAAATACAGCAAGAGTTCTTTTGTTCTATTTGTAAAAGTGTTTGCTGATCCCAGAAATGTGTAGAGGACTCTCAAAGCTAATTTGTGAAGTCTGTTACTGTACTTTGAAAGGGATTACTTCCACTGAGACATGACAGCTAGTCTAGACTCTAACAGAACAACAAGAGTAAAGAACAACCATCAATAAAATAATTATTTACATGGAAATAATCCGACCAGTCAATCTTGCCTCCTTTTTACCACCCAGAACACTGTGCTACAAAACCAAAATTGAGTTTGATAAGCGGAGCTGTTTTTATTGAGAATGACTTCAAGCTTTAAAAAGAGGGCTAGAGAAAAAAAAAAAGAGCGAAAGAGCTCTAGCAGCAAGCATCCTATATGATTCTGGCATAAGCAGCATAGAATGACTGTTGAATTTACAGAAGGCCAAGTAAACAACCAAAGCTGTATAAAAAACTGAGGGTAAGTATGTCATTTCCTTTCTTTGATAAATCCACAAAAACCCCTGATGTTAAAGATGACATAGGAATAACAATCAGAAAGAAAATAGAATAAAAGCCTTTTCTAGAGGAACAAAAAAAAGGCAAAAAAGCTGTCCACAGATTTGTTTGGGATTATAGAAGGAAGCTGACGGACAAACCTAATTTGTTTGCTCTGCAGTTCATAAATAAATTTGCAAGTGTCTGCTAATTCCCACACTCTGGCTGGGCACAGCACACCTGAAACGTTATGCAACAGAGGTCACTGCTTCTCGTTCTCTGGATTCAGGCCTTTGGCAGGAGCTCTCGTGCTCAGAAGCCTCTGCAGGCACCCATATGCACCTGGGGTTCCAGCCCCTGCAGCTCTGTTCTCAACCATTTTCCACTCTGGTTTCTGTCTCAGCCAGTTTGGTTCAGTAGTACTGTTGTTGGAACAGAGGAAGGTGAAGTTTGGTTCCTCTTGTCTCTGTCACACCACATCCTCTGCCCATCTCTGCACAGAAGGGAGTTCTGAAGGAGCACAGGAGCCACCTGGCCCAAAAGCCTCAGGTGTAGGTTTTGGTTCACTATCAACATCTTCCTTCTCAACTGTTTTTTAAAAACATAATTAATCTTTTTTTTTCAGAGTGGGTTTTTTTTTGGTTACACTGGTATAAGAGACAGCACAAATAGCTCATTATTATAATTATTATAAATGGTTCCTAACAAGTGAA
Source organism: Monarcha castaneiventris obscurior (assembly GCA_026261815.1). Taxonomy (NCBI): domain Eukaryota; kingdom Metazoa; phylum Chordata; class Aves; order Passeriformes; family Monarchidae; genus Monarcha; species Monarcha castaneiventris. Next base: position 2,137,409 of record JAMPIT010000622.1, read on the forward strand.
ATACCTTAATGACAGACTCTTCAGATGACAAAGGGGAAAACCAGAAAACTCCTTATGAGGCAGCCTTACTCAAAAAGCTCATTTGTTCACCCCCCAATCCTTGGGCACAGGGAGTTAGGAACTGGCCAGGAGAAATGAATCAGTCTCACAAGGAACTGCAGCAACGGGCTGAAGAGCGAGAGAAAAATGCAGCTATAGAATAACAAGGTAGACTGAGAATCTTGTGGTTCTCCAACAAGGATGTAAGTAACAGCCATGAAACAGTTTGCTTTATCAGGGACCATGGCTGGCCAGGAACTCACGTTCATTGAAAAGGGGACCCCCTGCACTCTTGGTTGTTTATAGCATCAGCAGCATCATCTTGCTAAGCTGGCACCTGTGCAAAAATGCAACCCTGATTTTTGGCCTGTGGTTTTTTGCTACTTCATACCAAAGAGAACTCAGCAGGCAAAACATGACACTTTCCTAATAATTTTCACACCTCAAACTGGCAGTGATATTTTTCTAATAGTACATATTTCTCTGTTTGCACTTTACTCACTGAATGTGTCTGAGCTGAAGGCAGCAGATTCATATTTGTGATAAACACACTGCAGTAAAGAATATTCTGTGATTCTAAAGAACAACAATATCCCTGAGACTGGAGAAGTGCAACGAGAAACAACCCAACCCTCCAAAGAGACTGGTACTGAGCTATTTGTGAGGAAGTGAGGAACTGAAGGTGAAAAAGGCTAAAAAGCATCTGCACATTCCAGTGGTCTTTAGAGTCTATTTTTGGAGCATTTGAAAGAATACCAGAGTAAGGCAGTAGATACTAAAATGACAACAGCAAACCTGACTGCAAGCTGGGCATTAATTGTTGCGCCATTCCTTGCTGCCCTTGAAGTGAGCTGCATTTCCATGAGTTACTACCAAATAACCAAATCACACTAAATAAACAAAGCAGTGTTGTTTAGTGACATAGGAAAGTGAAGCATCTTCGCTCAAAAAATGTGACTTACTTGTAGTCTCCACCCCATAGGTCCACATCGACACTTCAACTGCCATATGTAATGAATTTTGCTATTTATTAATGGTTTTTATAATTCAAAGCCCTCTGGTAACTCCAGCCACTTTTATTTAGCAGACAGCCTCTCTATTTTCTAGCAGACTCTTTACTGGCTCTTTTCTCTCAATACTTAAACAAATGCTTTATATTGTTTATCCTATACTTCTCTATTTATTAATTTAAACAGAAAATTATTTAGGAGTTAAAAATCAGAATATATTAATTTCTCTTTTCTTTGAGTTACATTCTGCCTTTGAAAAAATCTGAAGATCTCTTTTGATTGAAGGCATTCTGCCTTCATCAGACAGAATAAGTTTATGTAGAACAGAAGGTGCTGAAGGTGGGTGTATTTGACTACTACCGAAATTGTCAGATAGTAATGACATTCATGAAAGATTTGTCAAATTCAAGGTGGTACTTGTTAAAGTTTGTTGTTCCTGTGAACCTTCTAGAATAACAGAATATCTATTTGTCAAAAAGTCTATTTGGATCCCTTGAAATTCAGGGGAAAAAAGAATCGAAACATCATTCTTTTGCTTAGAATTTTTTCTTTCCTACTTGTAACATAGAATTGCTTTTCCTTTTTAAGACAAGAAATCACAGTGGCTAATAATCAACACTGCTCAATTATTTACACCAAATAGTAACTTACTTCTACCATTTAATGAGAGGTAATTGATGTTGTTTCATTACTGCCTCATGAATAATCTTGACTTCGATTGCTAATATGGCAGATAACTAATTCCTTTCATGTCATTAAAGAATTTTAACCTGTGACTGTATTAAGATCAGGATTTCACTTAATGCTTTTAAATCAAAGTTCAAAGAAGTAAAAGCAATATGTACAGAGATAAACTGATTCTAGCCTGGTTGTGTTCACTGTATCCTGGAGTGTGTTTATATCAGATTTAAAGCTGAAACGGTGACAAAATAGCTGATGTGGAGAAAAAAAGAAATTTTCCATGTCTGTAGTTCAGGAAGATCTGACAGCTGTCAGTATCAATTTTTCTTGTCATTTATAAAATAATTAAAGATTGGTTTTGGTGGTGGGAAACAAAGGAAAAAAAAGAGTTCAGTCTAGGAAAAGCTCTGATTGATGTTTATCTGTGGAGAGGAAGCTGAGAAGGTTGGGTTTTTTCCCTACACCCTCGGGATTAGCAGTTTCTGGCCTATCCTTGTGTGGGTTTAACTTCAAGTCTCTCCTCATTCCAAGTTTTCCCTTTGAAAGAAAACCCCTGTGTTTGTCAAGGAGAGCTATTAGGGACAGAGCACCAGAAAGGAAGCTTCAAGTCTGTAAGAGAGCTGAGAGGAGTTCTTGCCTGTTCCCTAGGGATGGCAGGGTCAGAACCCAGGCTCCTGTCCCCGGAAGCAACCATCCCTACAACACAGGAAAAAGCTTCCCTTTGGGCTCCTACAACACACTTCTGACCTCCAGCAAAAGAGCCCAGAGGCTGAAATACCTCAAATGCTCCCACAGAGGTGGAAACCACAGATTTCAAGGGCAGTGCCCATGTACCTACAATATCTTGTGGTTGTTTTAAGGATTAAGCTGGATTAAAGAAGCAAATTGAGCTGAAAAACCCATTAGTTAACAGCTTCTGCTAAATATACTCCAAGAGAGGGGGAAATTCATGTTTAAGAGTGAGTTAGCAGGTTGCTGTCAGCTCAAAACTTGACCATGACTAAATTGAATTCTCTCCATTCATTGACTTGTACCTCAGTGCCAGAACTGCTGGAGCAATGAAACGTTTCCTGAGTCAAGAGCTCCTTTAAGGAGCTCTTTCTGCACCAGCCATCCTCATCTGCTCAATTTATGAGCCCATTTGAAAAGCTCCTGCAAAACCCAGAGCGTTCTCAATACTCAATTTGGAATGCTCATAACTCAATCCAATGAAAACCAATTTTCTCCAGAGAACTCAAAAGCCTTTCTTCTTGGTGAGAGCAATTTCCAAGCCGTATTTCAAGTTCCAGCTCCCACTGGTTTTGGCTGTAAAAGTGTTTAAAAAGAGTCACTCTCTCTATAAACACAAATGCATACAGATATTACACTTATATTTTACTTTGGTATAGATATTTTTTGACCTCTCAATTTCATCAGATACAGAAGCAGCTGAATGGCCTTCACTCAGGACTTTCCAGGCAAACTAAGATTACCACAGGTTTCAGGAAGAGACAGGCTGAAATATTTAGGAATCAAAGGTGAAACTGCAGAATAAAGGAAACTTGACAGAAATGGAAATCTTATAGTTGTTTGTCTTGCTTTCCATGGACCTCCAGGGTCTCTAGAAATCCTACACTGAGCTCGAGACCCTTGGACTTGTCACTCTGCAGGAAAACACATATTAAGAAAAAATTCTTCCTCAGTAACAATCTAAATATAGATTATATAAATGGTGAGAGAAGGAACTGAAATCAAAATCCCAATAAATCATCCAACCCTCATATAATTCAACAGTTCAGCCACTAATTAAATTTAAGCCTTCAGCCTAATTTTCCTATATTTAAAATCAACATAATGCTGTTTCTCACTTGTTATTTGTTTGCAGAGCAAAACTTCCATTGCTTCTAATACACTACAGGCTTTTTTGCCAGAGCTCCAATGTTGCCTTACCTTACTCCTTCCATATTTGTCTCCTCTCATTTCCAACGTGCACTTTTACTTGTTTCTATCCAGGAGGAACAGATTCAACCCCAGGCAGCCAACAGATTTAAAAATATTCCTCAGTTCATTTCTGGAAAGGTTGAGAGCTCAACTCCATTGCCTCTCCTATTGTCATAAACAAGATGGGATGAGATCTCTGTGTGAAGAGATCCCACACAGATGATTCCTGGCTTTTATATACCTCATTAGAGTAGGAAGAGAAATAATTTTGTTATCTGAACATTTCAGAGATACTGGTTTTTTCACTTTTCATGTGTACATAAAGTTGGAAATCTCAAACTGTTACAAGCCAAACTCCTGGGCACTTACTGAGTAATTTGAAAACTTTCAGCTTGTATGAAACCACTGCAAACATATCACTGGTTTTTTTAGCACTACCTAACATTTCAAGACTAGGACTTAATCAAATAATAAACAACCCACATTATCTTTTGTACTGAAGACTGCAAAGATTTTTGCTGATAAATTCAAAATCTTCCGATCGCAAAAGCATTTTTCCTTATTCCATTCCCTTTGCCTTAGTTTATGTTTCAACAAATTTCAACAGCATCCAACCAGTTGTGCCCCACGTCACTGAGATTCTGCAATGCTGGTTCTCATCTTGCAGTTAAATTTTGATGCAATATATATTTCTTTGCTCTGCCAGTTTAACAGATCCTTCACATGATTCCAGTGGGTTTTGGGTATAATAACCACTGCCACATCCAAACATGAAGTTAACAACCAAGTCACGATTTCACATCTGCAAACCAAGGGCAAGCATTCAGGAGTAAAGCATAATAAAGTTTGGGACAATATCAGAAGCCACAGCTTGGTTTACTTACTACTAAAATTTCCTACAGGAACTCAGGTCACTTTGACAGCTGATGAAATATTAGCCTAAGCAAAACACATCAGCACTTGTATATGTTTGAGAAGAGTAATTTATCAGAAATACAATAAATGCCAGCTGTAGTTCTCTCAACGGTCATTAGAACTTGGAAGGTAAAATTTAGACTTTTTTAGCACAAGGAGAATTTACATTGGATTGAATTAATTTTTGGTATATCCATGAATCATTCAGTTGTAATGGAGTTTTATCAATTTATATCTGCAAATGATTTATGCCATTGGCATGAAGCCCTCGTAGGTTTCAAAACTGCTGAAATTAACTGTTGGAATATTCACCTTGGTTATTGTATCATTCTGAAACCTTGCAAAGTGTCTGGATCTCTTGGATAGAAAACCACGCAGTAGCATTTCTTTCAGCCAGAAGACGAGGCTAGAGACAGACTTTGCTGAAAAACAGGTATCCCAGCTGTAAAATCTTGCATTACAGCTGAAATGAGCACTTCTCAAAGCCCTACCTTAAGCACATGAAAACAAAAAGAATCAGTGGTCTTGTCTAAAATGGTATTGAAGGATTCATTCCCCCAGTACTACACTTACCCTTTCTTGTAGACTGCAATAAAACATGGCTGCACTTACACTGACAGCACTTCATAGGTAGTAACTTTCTAGAAAAAACTTTTTAAATCTCATTACCTTTGTTCTTTTCAGCTCTGCTTTTATATTTCTGATTTTTTCTCAAGTTTTCTGATGTTTTCAGTTTTAAAACTTCTTCAGATTATATTCAATAAAATGTTACACAGACATGAAAACACTTTCTATACACTGCAGACAGTCAATTATGCATGATTCAGCTTGAGTTAAAAAGAAAAAGCATATTGTAAGCATGATGACTTCATGTTGCTTGCTAAAACTAAGGCCTGCTGGTATCTTCACCTACAAACTTTGCTTCTTTTTCCCAAGAGTGGGCTGGAAAATTGCTCTTTTCCCAATTACTACCGTGCAATATAGTTGATAAATAATTTTTTTTAATAGCAACTACTCCATAGACAGCTAAGCTGGAGAATTATCCAGGGTGATGCTTTCAAAGGCAGCTTTTATTCACCTTGATCTAACTACTTGAGCAAAGTTTCTGCTTGCGTGCCTAAAAGACTGGGCAAAGTTTTGAACCTTGATTTTATTGAGGTAACTCCTTTCTGTTTCTAACATGGGGAGCTTCTCTGTCCACACACAAGCACCAATGAAAGGGAATTCTCAGGTGAGTGAGGACTGCAGGTCTTCTTTTTAATTACAAAAAGCAATGTTACGCATACCACAAGATCATCCCACAAATTTTTATCTCAGCTGAAACCTCCCACATGCACACAAAAACAACCATAAATCCACGTAAAACATGAATCCAATAAAGAAATGGGAAAGCATCTTCACCTTCTCTGGACAGGTGTCTCAAAAATGTTTTCAAGGCTTGCTAAGCAGGCCTTACCTATCTGATAGGGCCACTGACAACATCCTAACTGTGGGAATGGTATTCACTGGCAAACTCCTGTGCATTATCTGAACAGCATTGTGTCTCTGCAACAAACACTGAACCGACTGACCTCTCAGATCCTGGTAACTTGGAATCAGCTGCAGCATACAGTTAGCGACAACTTGCAGTGGGAACACAGGGTTTACTCCAGCCTGAATTTGGTGGGTCAATGCGTCTGGTATTTTCTGCAACACTTGACAGTAAGATGAGATCTACACCAGTGGAAATAACATCTCTTTATAGACTTTGGAGTGTATTTCTCACCCAAGAGCACTTCCAACCCTCAAAATGCTCTCAAAGAGCACTTCTAGCACGAGCCAGGTGCCTAGTGTAAATTGTAGGTGAGCTCTTACTGACCTAATCATATTGGTTGAAATAGGCAGGTCATGATGAAAAAGGCTTCTCTCAGTGCACTTGTTGGGGAAAGATTAATGGAACTGACATTTGTGAGAGCAAAGATAAAGCCGAAAGCCAAGAGAAACAGATCAAAACATGCATCAGCAAACCAGAACACAATAAAAGTATTTTCTTCTATATTGCCTCATTCTCTGTCCAGAACTACAGATTTACATAAGATGTTTCCTGTAACTCATAAACATAGGGAAAAGGCAGAAACTCTAACAAATACTTTGGGTTCAGAGCTGGGACTTCCTGCTGGAAGAGACAGGAGAAGAGAAAGAGTTGTATAGAAAGAGCAATTAAATTTCTCAGACTGAGTTTTGACACTCAAACCTGCTACTAACTTGTGGGTGACCGACAGCAAAGTGAGAACTGGCAGCATTTCCTTCAAAGAAAAATCACTGCATCACCTAGTAAAATATTATTTTAAGGTATGACTTCTCTTATTTGAAAAACAGGATTGACAAATGCTATTTCTGTCCTGGATCCATTTTGAAGTGTTTCCGCTTTTTAGCAGCAGTTTCAGCTTCAGTCAGACTGCTTGCTGCTGTGAAACACAGGGAAGTCATGGCCCCTGGTACTCAGGAGTGGCTGCTATAGGCCAGCTCCTGGAAGCAAAATCCAAGTATTTTCTACAGGTAAATCTAAAACTGGTTTTGAGTTCACTAGGATACCTCACTTGCATGAAGCTGGTGTGCTACAGATGCTTTTAGAACAAATACCTGCTCCCACGGAAGTCGGCAGCATTACCACTGGCATCAGCAAGATTAGGCCTAGAAGTTAGAAATTTCCCACTGGTATATGCACCTGCTTTTCTGTGCCTTGGAGGTTCTTAACTTAAATATTACTGAGCTGAAAAAACCACAGAAGTGTTTTAAAAACCTCTTTCCAAATTGGTCCCCTTGAATGGACAGAGCATTCTCCATCCTTTGCACTTGTAACATCACTAAATAGAGATGTTTCACAAAAATACTAAATAATAAATTAGTTCTCTTTTGCAAACAGATTAAATTAATTAATCAAAAAGCCCTTAAGCTTTCAGAAATGCATATACCTTTTGCATAATCTCCTTGGATGTGTTTTAGCAAATTAATAAATGAAGGTTTATGATTTCCTTTCCCCTGTACTTCCCAACTAATGTGCTTCTCTGTAAAATTCAGCAGTGGGAAAGGATAATTATCCTTAAAAGCTGTAAGTGGAGAGCAAGACACACAGAGAAGCCAAGTGCCTGTGTGCAAACTCTACTGGAGAAGGAACAGAGCTCCGTCTTCCTGAGTTACAAAGCTGCCAGACAGAAACCACTTCCAGACTGGGAATGCCACAGTTGCCAGAAGTGCATCACCAGAGAGCACATGGTACCTGGAGTTCACTCACAGCAATCACAGTAACCAAGCACCAAGTGACTGAACTTGGGTCTCTGCAGGCCACAAAAGTAGAGCCTTGGTTTGCGGGGAGTCAGAGCAAATAACTGGTCCAGGTCTCCCAGATCCCAAACTCATAGCACGAGCCTCAGAACACCCTCACTTTATAGAGTTTAAAAGTTCACATCTCGTTTGATTTTGGGCAGTTAAGAACACTTATCTCAGGCTATTAAAAAGCATGATCCAGCTGGGAACACTTCAATTCCAGTATCTTTTTCTTTTCGGTATTATTAATTTTTAATTGGTGGCTTTTGAACACTGCAACAATCCATAAAAGAAAATCTTTCATATCTTTAATATATTTAATATAAACTCTTGTATCTTGAGACCTCTGATCCTGTGCACAGAGCTTTCAAGAGCAGTTTGTTTGGTTTAATGGGATTTCTGCTGAGGAATAAGCCGAGGAGTTCCTAATGTACCATTTTTACTAAACGGTCCTTTTTTAACAGAAGAAGCAACCAACTGGATTTCTCTTTGCTTTGGCAAGCTTTGAGCACCTACCCGTTCATCATTCTTTTATCTTGATCTCTTTCTAGCTCTCTCCCCATGTGGTGCAACAAAAGCCTTTGATGTCCCAGAGCTGTGCCCTGTCAGACACCACAGAATTCACACCACAAGCTCATTAACTCACTGGGAAAACTGCGCTGCTGTGCCAGGTAAGAATATACAGAGCATCACCCTTTTTTCTGTAGCATTGCCCAAAAGACTGTAAAAAGGCACCATTACAAAGTGGGCAGACATCTCAGCATTCATTTTTAGCTTATGTGGCTTTGGTTGTCTTCGGTAGTTTCTCACACTCTTGCTAAAAACCATTAACACTGTAGGTATAAATACATGCACATACTTTTATTTTTCAGATGCAGCATATCGTACTTCTTAGTGTGGAATATTATACCTTTGCCACAAAAAGTCCTGCAGCACTTCAGAAACCACTGTAAAGGATAAATGTTTAGTTCACACAGCTCTGTCAGTAACAGCCTGTGATTTATCCGATACAGATGTTTTATATTGTTTGATAGGGAGAAATACATCCAAGATTATAGCTTACATTTTTAGCAGGATATTTGTGCAGACTCCTGGATGTAGTGTCAGCACACTCCTGGCACTCAGCAGTACATCTGGCTATACTTAGTGTGAACTCAGACCTCCACAGCCTCTCTCTTGTTTGAAAGCTCTGCTTGTCTCACAAAGGCATCTCACGCCCTTACTAAAAGGTCCAATAACTGAACAGTTAAGGAATCACAAGATTTGATTTTTATGTTTATGGACAGCCCCTCAAAACCCAGAAAGCATGGCAATTCAATAAATTACTGTACCTGGCAGATCACAGCATTAGCAGAAGACAGCAGCAGCTGGCTGATGCCAATAAATCCCATATGAATTCCCGTCACTCTCCAGGAAATGGTAGCATAAAAGCCTCAAACAGAGATTAGCCAAAAGAGCTGACCCAAAGAATGAAAGATTCAGCAATTAATTGAAAGCTGCATATTTACTGATGGTCCCAGCGCAGCTGAATTTGCCCCATGATATCCCATGGCTAACAAAAACCTGAGGAGCCCAAGAGCAAAGCTGAAAAGTATTTTGCTTGCGAATAAACGGTATAAAAAGGCACATGCTGGCAAAATCACTCACTGGGGAGAAGACAGCGAGCGTGCTGGCAGCACACTCTCACCAAAATAAAAAGAAGTCAATAATTTCAAATTATTTTTTAAAGGAAAAAGAAAATTTTACCTGAATTTAGTCTGCTGAAAGATTCTAGAAAACTCTGCAAATAAATTCAAATAATGGATTCTTCTGAGAGCACAATCTATCCAGGGAGGATCAGCAAGCATATTTGTTTCTGATTTCCCTCCTATGCTGTCCTCCCCTTCTTTCCTGCTTAAGTGCCAACATTGTCCATGTTAATTGCACTCAGTGGATCTTTAGTTGTTACATGAAATGCTTTGAATGTATTTGTTCCAGATTTTAAACTTACCGTAGCTTGAAATGTGAGAACTAATAAAACATATGAAAGGCTGATTGTGGTGTGAAAAGGTGAGATAAATGGCAGATACCTCCTCACTGCTAATTCTCTTCCCTGGCAGGATATCTGGCAGGGCCGTCCCCAATTGTGTACATTCCACATACCTGAACTAGGATGTTCCAGCAGGCAGAACTTCATTTTTGTTCTGGAAATTCCTGAAGATTCATTTTCAGTCTTGTTTTTCAGGCTTCAGTGAATTCTTAGATTAGTGGTCTCTGGAATTTTAAAAATAGATTTATTTTAGCATTTATTGATAAGAATCAGTGAAGTAATTTCTCTCTGTTCCACTTTGAAAAGATAATTATGATCATGTGCAGCAGAAAAACATTTTTCAGCTTTCTTAGTGTGGATGCAGACTTTTGGAATCTTTTCATATTCTACTAACTAATATTATACCCATCAGTAGTTATAAAAGACATTTCAAATAGGTTTCAATGAGATGGAGTTCTAGTTATGTCTTCTGTGGTCTTGCACACCTTCATCCATGTTTATAAATTTAAAATGCTACTCATAAAGCTATTTATGCCACATACGAGGCTTAATTTGTAGCATTTACATGATTAAACATTTTAGGTGTTTTTAATCTGCTAGTCATAACTTTCACTACTTTTAGACAAAATGACTAAGTCTCTAATAATTGCTTTTAACATTGCTAAATGGTTTTAAAAGCAGGCTTATATTTTTATTGCCTTAGCTAATTTAGAATGAAGTTTCCAGACCTCAATTTTACTAAACCTACCATTCACTATAATTTCAAATATAAAAAAAATATTGCTAATAATGGCACAGAAAAGAACTACAGCTTTACATAATTTGTTGTATGAGAGCACACAAAAAATGCATTCTTTGCTTAACATTCAGCACAAATTCTAAGGTTGCTGTTGTGGGCCACAGGAAAATAGAGAGGTAAAATCCGATTTTACCAGGCAGGAAGAAGTCCACATCAATAAATCTCTATTAATTTTTTTAAAAATATATTTTGATAGGACTTTCTAAGTGAGAAGCTCTACAGGAATTGTCATTGAAGTAACAAAACATTCAGAGGAGACTGAGAAGGGAAAGAATTTGTAATACCAAAGCTGAAGTGCTGGGAGTTCTTAAAACTCCAATTTAGAATTGAAAATACGCTCAGATAATGTAAAGCCTACAGAAGACACAGAAGCCTAAAAGATGCTTATGACTCCGTCCTACAGTAATGGCCTTCCCAACCTAACAGTGTTGGTGCCTTTAAAGATCTTGTCAGAACACTTCAGTGTGTTTTTATTATGAGTGTTATATTATTCAGATTCTTTCCTTTCCATTTCACTTGGTAAAATAATTTCCATTATGGATTTTCCAAACAAGGCAGGCAGGGGATGTTGAACTGGAGCTGGAAGTGCAAGACTCCACAACACTGAGAAAGTTTACTTTACTAAATTGGCCTTAGACACTGTACTTCCATAAGGACTACATTTTTATAATGAAACTCTGCCTCTGGAAAGATATGAAAGATAAAGATAAGATCTGTACTCACAGGAAGGACAACTTTTCAGCTTAGTTATGTTTTGTGGGGGATATGACTTCATCTCTTCCCACCATATATCTTCTAATCTTACTTGTGTACTATAGGGTAGTGTAAGCCCCTGGTGCTACATAAACAATGGATAATGAATGAGTACACGTAATCAGTCTCCAACAATGCTATTACGATTTCAGGAGTTACCTGGAAACCACCCTGAAAACAACCGTGCAGAAATACAGTCAAAGAAGGACATAAAAATTACATTTCCTTTTCTTCTAATTAGACCTATCAGAGCCCCATCTCTTTTCCAGAACATAATGAAGTATCATTAGCTGGAGTAGGATCCTGTCTGACAGAACTGTTGAATTTCTTTTGATTTATAACACAGGCTGTCTGCTGCATCTCTTGTGAGCCTGCCTGGTTTTGTCTGCCTGCCTTCAGAGCCAGGAGGAGCTGTGGGCTGCTGCTGGCACCGAGCAAAGCCAAGGAGCTTGGATAAGCAGGGACAGCACTTCCAGACTTCAGGCACTGTAAGGAGCTCTCAGAACTCCCTGGAACCTTCCCTTCTCCAGGCTGAGCCACCACAACTCTCTCAGCCTTTCCTCATAGAGAAGAACCTCCAACCCTCACGGCCTCCCTTCAACTCACTCCAGCAGTTCCAACAACAAACCTTGGTTGGTTTACAGGGGCATTACTTTGAAATGGCATTTCACAAGGCCAGATCCAACATCACATGACCTGGTTTTATAACTGGATGGCATTTGCCTAGTTTTTTAGTGCTCTGCCTAAAAGGTTGACTCAAACAGCAGTTTACATCAGAGCCTGGTTCACTGGAAGAGTAATCTGAAGCCAGGGAGCAGCACACTGCTGTGATGCCCCCTTCTCAGGGAAATCTGGGTTGTCTGAGAACAGCAAGTCTCTGAGCAACACAGCGACATGTTCAAGGAAAAAGCAGTGTGCCAAGTCCCACTAATGTCACGTACTCGTTGACATGGCCAAACACTGTCCATAAATCTGGCTTTCTGATCGCTTCTGAAATATTCCAGTCAGCCACAAACTGTCAAACACTTCCTCAGGGAAGCGGAGCTCCTGGAGACATGACTGAAACATTCGTGCCTGTGGGTCATTCTGCCACTATATCCTACTTGTTGCCATAAGAGTCTCTCTGAGCTTGGGAGATTTCAGCATGTTTTTCCAAAGTTAGCAAGCATTCCAACAGATTTCAATGGATCATGGTACTTGAGGCCAAATGTTTATGTTTCACTGAGGCCCAAATAAAACATGCAACTACAAGCAGAGTGGTAAGCAGTGGTAGGAATATGAGGCCAGTGTTTGACTTCCTACATGTCAACCTCCCACTGAGTTAACTCCAATGTCCTTCTCCTGGAGGAACTGCTTGGGAATCACACTGGCACACCAGACACAGGGCATTCTGTGTGTGCTCCACGGGCATTGCTCTCCTCTCATGAACGACAGCATGGCCACGGGGAGAGCAGCTCCAGGGCACCTTAGGAATGGCTCAGAGGCCAAACCACAAAACGCAGGTGCATAACCCTCACGAAGGCACAGTATGATTGCAGGGGCTATATTGGGTCACTGATGCACTCCCATAGCTCCTTGAGTTTGGTTTAGGGCAGGAGCAGTGAGTCCACAGCTCAGCCCACGGCAGCATCGGCCACTGGGGAAACAACTGGAGTGCTCTGCCTGTATTCACACAGGAGCTCCAGCTTCATGGAACCTGCTCATTAAACAGCCACGTACAATCACAGAAGTAGGGAAAGCGACCTCCATAGTATTTGGAAACTAGACTTGAATGAGTTTTGAAGCTACTGTTCCCCTTGGCATACAATATTGCTGAGAATACAGCAATGGCTCTGAGTCGCATATTATTCCTCTGTCTCCGTATAACATTTCAATCCAGCTACCCCATAAAAGCCCAAGGACAATTAATTTCCAAACTGTTTGTTGATGGTGCTGCTGCCACCAAAGTTCACATTTTAAGGCAGCTTAACACACATCCATCCAGAACCCCATATTTACTGAAGGCTAAAATTTTAAAGCTCAAAGTCAAAGTCCTGGGCCCTAAAAATGTAATCCCCACCTGGTCTGTTACATTGGTGGCACATGTGAAATTAGCCTTATAAGACAAGGATGAGACAAGCCCCAGGCTTTTTGCTGGTCCAGGAGGTAAAGATTGAACTTACTTACTTTATACTGCTCTCTGTTGCCCTTGAGAAACATGGGATCCACTGTCTAAATCACTACCATTTTCATTACTACTCCTTTTGGCTTTTGTGATCTTGTTAGACTGCTCCTCCTTTATAAGGGCAAGTGTGCTTAGCAGAAAATGATGGCTTATGGTCCATTCACCTCCTAAACACCTGCTTCAGGTTAAGTTGTTATTACTTATTGAGCTCATCATACCGAATTTACAGTGTAAATAAACATGGTAGAGGATGGACAGAAAGGCATATGAAATACAAACAAAACAGTGGAGTTGCATATTTATATTTGTTATACCTGCTTTCATGTCCCTTCTTGTTTCCTTTATTTCTGTCCCTGATCCAGACCGTGAATTTTGAGAAATGCTGGACTCAATTTCTGATGTACAAAATCACACAACTAAAAGATCAGCCAGTTGTGAAATGCCTTCCAAAGCATCCCTCTGCCTATCTAAAAAGCTGCAGCTCAGCCCGCTGGGGATGGATTTCCTCCCTTGACACAGAATATCAAGCAAATGTAATATATTCTGAGTCATCATTGTTATTGTGGCACCAGCACGCCTGTGAATAAGGACAGGTGGGTTATGTTACGTAGGTTGATTTTCCAGGTATTCAGGAGATCTCATGGAGTCTGAATGAACAACAGCAGCCACTCTCCTGCAACTACAAGAGCACAAAAGCACCTGGGCACCTTTTCTCTGTCTGGAGACAGATATCTCTTGTTTCTATAGAAAGTGGAAGAAACTCTCAATTTTATAAAATCACTCTCGTATCTCAAGTGAACAGACACAACACTTCTACTTTCCTGGTCTACTGTTGCTGCTGCGTTCCAGCTCTGCAATCAGACTAATCAGGCTGCTAAGAACTTTTCAGGGTGAAAAAATGTTATTATTAATCCTTCTCTGACTCCATGGCTAAGAGAACTCGACAGCTCTCAGCCTGCACAGACCTCAGTCACACAGCAAAGCACTGAACCTCTGAAAATGGCTCTGAAATGGGATGTGGCATAGCACTGGCTCTCTGAGGCTTTTAGTAGCAAGCTCTGTGTAATGCCAAGCTGTGTAAAATACAGTGTAATTCAGAGCGTTCCTTTGCTACCAGAAGGAATAATTAATGCAAGCAGTTATTATGGAAGAACACAGCCAACCTTATTTGCATAGGTGGTACTCTGCCAAACTCTTTACATTTGTAATAAATTGTGATTTCCAGGACATTTTAGAGTCCCTTTGCATGAGCAGTGTGAAGGGCAGAAGCATAAATAAAAAATGAGAAAGCCTGAAATATAAATTAATTTCAATGTGAGGAGTTAGACATTTGTAGGTACATTAAGTTTCATATTGAGCATGAAAACACCGAAAGAACCCCTGAAATTTTGTTCTGGTTTGATTACTGTGTAAACCTTGTCTCAGGAAAGGTCTAAAATTAATTGATGCTGAAGCTACTGAAGATTTGTCCATAACATAATGAAAACCATTTCATGAACTTTCAGTTTCTCGGAGCTGCGTGATCAAAGTGAGCTAAATCATTAATCTGCTTTTGTAAGGAAATGTGTGAGACATCTGCTGGCAGCACATTCAAAAACCACAGATTTTTTCCTACTGGTTAATGCAAGAGCAGAGACTAAAGTCTAGTTCAAAACCCAGTAAGATTAGTAGAGTCAGTCCTGTTAACTTCAGTGGATTTTTTTTTAATCAGACCCCTGATATATAAAGAAAAGTTCAAAAGACAGCAAGTACAATTGTAGTTTTTTGGTTTTTTTTCCTCTTTCTTGGAGTAAATATAACCTCCTGCCCTCCTTGCTCTGCAGTGCTGAAATGCAAATTGAAGACTTGTAGTGCTCCCAGAATGAGGCAAAGATAAACAGCTGAAGAACACAAAAACAAACAAAATGTTCAAAATACACAAGGAAGAACTTTGAAAATAACTTTCCAACATATACTCTTAGAAAGCACAGAAGATGCACATTTGGGCAAGGGATATTGGCAATATTGGCCCTTATGGATCATATATCATCACTGAGCTTCACCTAACAACCTTCAATTCTCGTGGTTTTCAAGTTTGTTTTGCTCTAACCCTCAGAAGCCACTACAGTGGAAAACAGAGCTGATTCACTGCTATTGTAGAGGGCCATTCAACTTGAAATAAAAGATTGCCAAATTTCTATCTGCTCTCGACATACATGCTCAAGTGGAGTGATGCTAGGCATATCTGGATGGAAGTAGAGATAAAATGGAAGCAAACCACCCAGCTCTCCCCACACATTTCAGTTCTCTGGCACGCTAATTTGAAATTAATTACTGTTTGCATAGTAACAAATGAAAGGTTTAATTAATTCTTTCAAAACCACATCAAATTAAACACCCTATGTACATTCTACATTCTGATGTGGTATGTGTGACAGGGATACACTGAGCACATCAAACTGGGTAGAGGAGCTTAAGTCTACCAGGAGGCAGTCACTGAAATGATGACCAGGTGTTTTACTGTAGCTGCCAGGTAAAAAGTTCATAAAGAGAATTGGTTTCCTTGCTGGCAAACAGCAGAAAATCTTGCATGCACCCACCTAGAATTACCTGCCAGAAGACTTCAGCCTGAAATATTTTCTCTTAGGCTTTCTCGCTCCTTTTCCTCCATCCTTAAGATATGTTTGAGGCATGTCTTCTCAGATTTACTAACACTACAGCAAATCAATTTGCTAAGCTTGAAATGTTAAGGCTGACATAAATGTTCTTGAAAGATGGAATCCAGGCATCTCTGTCATCATTAAAGCTGCCGT
This sequence comes from Monarcha castaneiventris obscurior, assembly GCA_026261815.1. Classification (NCBI taxonomy): domain Eukaryota; kingdom Metazoa; phylum Chordata; class Aves; order Passeriformes; family Monarchidae; genus Monarcha; species Monarcha castaneiventris. The sequence goes on from JAMPIT010000622.1 coordinate 2,153,817, forward strand.
GTTTCTCGCAGGATTTCATGGGAAACCCACACTCCTTTCTAGAGAAATCCATTTCAGGATCAAAATGCCTCGGCAGCAGAAGATGAACTTAAGTACTGACAGATCAAGATATGATAATAATAAATGCGATGGAATAGAAAGGAAAAATTGAAGGCTAATTATTCCCTGTAACCTGTGTTTCTTTATTGAGATGCCACATAGCTCACTATTCCAAGTCATTTGAAGGGTTGTTGTTGTTGTGCTTTGCTTTGAATCTCAAGAGAAACAAGCAGTTCCTCCTTACCCCCTGTAAAATTCCCAGTCCCCTATAAATATCCATGATTAAGTAACATCTGAGAGGCAGTGACACAAAGAACACAATGAACTTCAGCCCTTTCAAAGGCATTTGTGCAGAAATGGCAATTTTTAAAGCTGAGTCAAGGGTGCAGTTTTGACAGGGTGAACAAAATACTCAAGGAATATGATGCTGTGGAAAAGGGAATTTGTAAAGAGCCTCTGAGGAAAGAGGCCACTTCAGCTCAGAAAAGGTCTACATTCTAAGCAGTAATTACAAGACCCTGGCTTTTTAGTTGTTCCAATTAACTCTGCAGCTCAAAACTCCTGATTTGGTTTCTGTTCAGGAAATGATTAACTGGCTTCACTGGACTGCTTAAAAGTCTAGCAGAGATCCATGTAATCCAGACTTCCCTCAGGACCAAAAGCAGACAGTGAACAGTCAGATGCCAAAGGCACCAGCAACAGTATTATACATGCTCAACCTCGAACACTGAGAGAGCACAAATACAAAAATCCTCACTTTCCCCACACTGAAAGTCACTACCACTGCCACTCATACTGTGCTCACAGACAAACATATTCTCAGGCACTTAAAAGAATCACCTTCATAAAGATGCTCCATTGTCGGGGGTGGTGGGGGGGAAAAATAACATAGGCAAGACAATACTTTCTCCACAGCTGCCTAATGTGCACAGCTTAAGGGTAGGGCTACACAGAAGAGTCAAAAGGCAGTAGGGAATCTGGATGAACTACTTGAGACAGTTCATTTCAGTCCCAATCAAGCCATACTAGAAAAAGCTGACAAAACTCTATAATGTTACATAAAACAGAATATACTCAGAGAACTTAAGTCAAACTTTTTGATATGTGACTGCAAAATCTCATTTTTCCCTAATTTCCTGCCCCAATAACTACCTATTTGCACAAAATATTACTGTTTGATAAGAGGCTTTGTTAAAATACTTCAGTCGCATTTAAATACAAAACTCTGCTGTGCCTAAACGGCAATAGAGCCGTAAGCAAAGAACTTCCACATTTCAGTCAAGGGTACAAACCATGGCACCAATGGAAATGCCAATTGCTGCCAATGCAGTCATCAAAGTTTCTCTCAGCCCCACTGCCTCTCCCACTGTGCCTTTCAGTTCTCACTACACATCTGTTGGACCAGATCTTGCAGGCAGATACCATAATAAAGGATGATAAATTCTTTTAAGGCAGCCTATCTTCATGGGTTTAGTGTATATGAACTGCTTTGGATCATGTTCACACTGGAGGAGCACATGGTCATCATCACACCAAGTCTGAAGCCATCACAGAAAAGCACCATTCCAAATTCCCACACTTCAAACTCCTTCATAAAAGAGTATATAAAACTATCAGCTTTACCTTGGCCATTATTTCATGCTGTGCACATTTCATGCTCTTTTCAATCTCCCCCTCTAATTAAAGAAGTTACATTATCCTGACTGAAGAACTTTTCCCACTTCAGCCAGACACAGCAAATGACTGGGCAAGCAACAGTGCTTGAATTCCACAGGCTGACTTCTCCAGGAGTCAGATATGCTTCAAGGACAGCAGAGTCCTCGTGCCAGAGCCCTGCACATTCCCTTTGTGCAAACACTTTGTGTTTGAGCCTGGGACTATTGTGCCAGCTCTCCTCACGCTGAGCACTTGAAAAGCCCTCCTCGCTTTCACACATCACAGTAACACCACCAGGAACAATTTCAAGGGGCTCTGCTGTAGACCAAGAACATTCCCATTAAAAAAGAAGTTTGCCAGCAAACTCTGTGAGCACTTAATGGGCTGGTGAATAGATGAACTGAGCTGAGACTGACAATGAGGCGTCCTTTTCTGCTGGCTGCCCTTTTACCTCAGTGCAAACAGTGACAGGAACGTTCGTGAGGCTTCAACTCTTGGCAAACTCCTTCCTGCCTGCAAACAAACAGGCCTAAAATTGCAATATAAGCAATTCTTGCCTGTGCCTTCCTGCAAAGAGTCATCTAAAAGCATTGTAACCAGATGTTCCAATCAGTGTTTTCAATTTACTCCTGTTCATAAACCAAACGTGTCTTGGGGATGACTCGTACATCTCCTATATACTTTTACATATGACCTACTCTACACAGATTTCTATTGCGTGAGGAATGCTTTGCCAAGAAGGTTACTCTGAACATCAAAAATTAAAAAACAGTATTCCAGGCCAATTTTGAACAACTTCTACCATAAAAACCCCATTTCCTAATTATTTTTTTATACACAGAGTGCTGAGAAAGCCACAAAAGCAGGTTTCCCAGGACAGCATGCTGATAATTGGGTGCATTTTTGTTTTAGATTGTCATCATCTTTTTTCTCCAGTAAGAAGTTTGGCTAATTCTGTCTCCTGTCCTAAGGCTTTGGTGCAAAGAAAGCTTCTCAGGTGAACCACTTGCCTTTTCCACCCCAGCTGATGATTAAGCACTATCTATTTTACACAGGTTTCTTCTCTAAGTAAAAATCAGTATTTGTAGGTTTTAATTAAGAATGTCAAGTTTCACATGAGGCATTACAGAACGCGTGAGCACCAGTGATAGAGACTGAAAGCAGGAGTTCAGAACCAAAAACAAGAGATGAATTTGACTTTTCTTGAACTTGACAGCATCTTGACTTGTTTGAGAATGAATCTTTTCTCTAATTAAGGCCTGGGGATGCTCTGAGAAGATGGATTTTCCCAGAATCTTTGCTGACTAACAGAGACTAACCTCATCCCTTAGCTTTGACAAGACAAATTCTTGATGAGCTTTCCTGGCGCACTCTGACTCGTGCCAGACACATCTGACTACGCAAGTGATGCTGTCTGCAGACTGATGGACTCTTTGGTAGGCACTGAGATAGCAGGGGAAGATTAAAGGCTCTAGGATGTGCCACTGGCATTTAGAAACCAGCTCCCAGCCCAGAAAAACAAAGGGGATGGAACTGCATCCAGCCCAGCTGGGGAGCAGAGAGAAAACAAATTCATTGTGTAAGAAATAATAATTTTCAGAAGCAGATCCTGTGTGCTACGATCAAAGGGGCTGGAAAATTAAGGCCACTCCATAGCAGTGGAATAAATTAAGTGTCATAATGCGACGATATTTATGAGGTTTTCCTGCGGCAGAAGATCTCTCTACATCCTAAAAACTGAATCCAAATAATTAAGAATTAGTATTAATCATTTTTTCAGAGCTACAGTTATGCTGCTGCAGGATTTTAGCACAAATATCAATAATCCGATTTCATCTGCATGGCCGCAGACCTCTCACTGTGGGAAAAACCTGTCACGTTTTTGGGTGCTGGGTAAGTTACAGCCTTAAGTAACAACCACAGCCTTTTCTGGTAACAATTCTGAGCTTTCCACACCTGAGATAAAGACAAAGGCATGTTCATGTATGTGGGAAGCCACACTGATTTTTGCCTAGACTGTAAAGCTATCAGTTTTTTCAGAAGCCAGAGATAACCCATAAAAGGCTGTCTTTCCTTTAGGAATGAGTGAACATTCGTCCTCCATGTGGAGTCAGAAGTGAGCCATCCTTCTCAAGTTTCAGAAACTACTCCTACCCCAACACTGCTCAGCCTGCCAGGGCTGAATCCATACACCCTGATAAACTGCTGAGATTCCAGAGGATTCCATGAGGTCAAACAAAACACTGTCAAGCATTCAGTTACTACAAATACAAATTTTTTGGCCTTTCATCTTGAACTGGGATTTTTTTTCTCTTTCAAACTGCAACAGTTCAATACCAGGTACAACCTCATGTGGATCTAATTATCACAAACAGGCAAAGCAATCAAGCTTATTACCTAAAACAAGGAAGAAGCTTCCAGGTCCCTTTTTTTCCCCCCCCTGTCCTAAACATATTTTCTTCTCCCAGAGTATTGCCTGGAAACATTAGCCACCTTTGCGTGCTTTGTGTATTATCAGGGATATGAACACTGCCGAAAAAGAAGAGAATAAAGCAATAAAATATTTGGCCAACTCATGAGCTTTACATGACTCAACTTCACTGGCATTGTTCCCAATTTTTCTTCACTTCAAGGATGAATTGTATTCACTTTCTCTCATTTCAGTTACTTAATATAAATTGAAGAGGAATAAAAGATGCTGAATTAAAAAGTTATTCCAACAGCCTTTGAACTGAAGGGGGGGAAAAAAAAATGAAGACCCATTTTCTTTCATGTGCTTGAATCAGAGTTTATATCAAGGCACACTGAGAAACTTGCAAACACACTGGCAAACTTGCCTATTGTCTTTTTATTCCATGAGTTCCACACACACATTCTGGACACCCTTGTTGAGTGTTTGATATGGGTAAATCCACAGTTATTGCACAAATGTTGAAGTACCAGTAGAGCCTGGTCTCAGAGACCAGGGCAGTAAAGATGTGATAAGTGAAAGTAATATGTTAAACCAGCAGCTAAATTCGCTCAGTCTCACCATCCTATCCCATGCATTTATGAGATTTGGTTGTAAATACCAGGGATAAAAAAACAAATACCTCTTACTCTTGACAGGGATGACCTTGTGGCTGTGCCTTGTTCAAGATTTAAACAAACTACTACTAAGCACAGGATGCCTGGTGTTATCTTGGGAAATTCCAGCTAAACCATAAGGCTCCAAAATGCTGCATACTTGAAGCACTTGAGGAATGGGATGCTATCTTTTCCTCCAACAGATTTTGGAAGCAGCTTGTATTTGATGAGCAGATGTATATTTTCCCTCACTTTCAGCCCTGCAATTTTGATTCCTGTTACACAGCTGCCACCTTCAATTAATTTCTTGTACCTGACAGGGCTCTTCTGAGGTCAGTGATACAATGCCTACGGTTCTGCCAACTCGTCCAGCAGCAAACCAGGAGCTGGCCACGCCTTTTTCCTGTAATGGGAAGTTAAAGAAAGGGAACTTGAAATGGGCTGCAGTTGCTATTGATTTCCAGAATGAAGCTGAGAAGAGGCAAGACCCCTTTCTCACCACTTCACTACGTGCAGAGTGTGTAAAACCATGCAGACGCAATACGACATAGTTATAAACTGATCCTTGATATGTTAAGGCTGGAAATTAGGAAATTTGAAATTATTCAAGACATGAAATTTTGTGTTAAACTTTCACAAAAAGTTTCATCAGAGTTCAGAGGACAACGCAGCCTGCCAGGTCAGATACAAAAATAATAATCTTCTAATGAAAGTATTTTGAGGGTCTTCCACAGAGTTCAGCATTTTTCCCTCAGCTACTAAAGGGAGTAGTGGTAAGAGTATTTTATAAAGTTGATCATTACATGAGTTGATATATCTAATAAAAAAGAGTTTTGCATGAAGAAGTTGTGTTTTGGTGAATAAAGGAAATTTAAAACCTCCATTTCTCAATCGCCATTCCTTTTCCATTTTAAAAGCACGGCAATTCTCCCAATCCGGTAACAGACGAAGGCAATGACGCTTTGCCTCTCTCCGTGTTGCCCGAGTGCCGCCTTGTGGGCTCTCCCTGCAGGTGCACCCCGATCAGATCCACGGCCATGACCTGAACAGCCGGGCCGAAAGGGAAAACACCCATCTCCGCTTATTTCTTATCTTCATGAGAATAAAATAGCACTGTCAATTTTGACGGGGAGGCCGGGAGTCTCTCCGAGCTCTTATGTCAACTTTCACACCTGTGACCGCACCTGTAATTTTCAGTTTTCATCCCAATAACGTGAAAATGCTCGTACTCACTTCACGGTTTGATCTCCTTGTGACATGAAAACTAGATTATGTACTTGGTCAGAACGAGCTGCTCCACATACTGACACCAAGCCTTTGCTAAGTCTCTTCAGCAAAGCAAAGAGCCTGCACACAGAATCCAAGACCAAAACTGTTCTGCTGTGATGTCTACACACAAATTACACAGATTTTTTCATCTTTTACAGGACTGGCTGCCCAAGAATGGAGATTACATTATTTGTACCCTGCACTGCAAATAAAAATATTTAATTACTAGATTTCAATAAATTTCCTTTGAAATAAATATTAAATGAGGGAAATCTGGAGTGTCTTTGCTCTCCCATTTCTCCATCAATGCAGCTGCTCAACTTTAACACATGTCCTAGCAAAGGGACAAGGTACTTGGCAGCTGATTATCTGCCAGAACCTGACTCCTTTCACGAAATATGTGATAGCAGCCTCCCATATTTGCTTCTTCTCCTCCTTTTCTTTAGCTTTTACATTATTTCAGATTATCAGAGATACCTGCCAAATGCAAAACATCCTCGATTCTGCTTTCTAGAGCTGAACACAAATCTTCTACAGCAAATTAAATAATCATGAAAAGCACATACGACATGCAATCAAAGAAGACTCACTTCAAAATAGATTTCTTTCATTGCAATGTATTCCTATAAGAGTATTAGGTACTTATTCTGACAAGAGTAATTTTCAGGCTTTAATCATCTATTTCAGTAGGGTTTGGCTCAGTAACTGTAGAACACTGACATCTTCAGGTGGAAGAGCTATTGAAGTACATAAATAATAGGACAGGCTGAATAGAAACCATTCAAATACAAAATAATTCTTGAAACAGAGGTTCTCCTTCCAAAACTTACTAGTTTGGCTCTTTTCTCTTCGAAAGAATTCATCTGGCTCCACAGACAGTTCCAAAATGTTACCATACACATGAAAATAGCTGCAGTTTTTCCAATATGTGATTAGAAAGGTGTCAAAAGATATGAGGGTGCCTCTCAAAATATCCTACTTAAGTGTCAATAGAATCTACAGTTCTTTATTAAGACATTTTCCCAAGGATTTACCTGTTATGGTAAAGCCAGCTTTACCCAATAAATTTATAATCTTGGTGCAAGTGAACCAAACAGCTTTTAGTTTCTCCATTTGTTTCTAGCAGCCCCCTTACAACATGTGCACTCTCAATATTTGGATTAATTTGACTCAAGTAAACAGACAAATTCTGAATTTACAATCATGACCAAAAAAACCCAACTAAAATTTTGTGGTTCTGTTCATAACTTCACTATATCCAAGGTACAGTTAATATACTTTTGGCACTTCTCAGCACACAGATAGTCATCTGACATTTCAAGCAGGTGTTGTTAAAGAAAATAGATTTTTCCTAATAAGGGCTTTTGGTGAATTTTATTCTGGATTTGAAGGCCATAATTTTATAAGCTAGTAAGTGATGGTTCTCAGACGTCTCAGTAACAGGTGATTTAAGCAATGTTAACCTATTTGAGAAATTCAAGTTAACTTACCCTATCAAAGCCTTTAGTAAAGTCCTTATAATTTTAAGCATTTTACTATACAATCTGTTTATCTCTAAGTCAAAGTATTAGCATAAACAATTTTTTAAAAAAAAAACTCATAGATATAAACATTCCTGATCCTCTATGCAATGCAGCAGCTCCTACTCACAGGCATTCTGCACAGGTGAATCCTTTCTAAGCCTCAAGGCTGTGATAACAAAGACAGGCATGTCATTAAATGACAGCTGCATTTAGATGATAATGGCTAATGTAAGGTGCAATTTCACCAAAACCCTCAGGTATTGACTGATGACATTGTAAATTTTAGTCATACAGGAAGATGGATTTCAAATAGCAGTGCAGGTCATCTAGCACCCAAACTCTTGGATAACCACTATAAAAAGGAAAATTATTATCTATGTGCTCAGACACCTCAGCAATTACAAAATAAATTGAAAGTCTGTGTGAATGCATGAACTGTAAAAATCAGGTTTACACAAGAAGACTCAACTCTTATGTAAATACAAAACCTTTGAGCACCTATGGATTTCTTACAGGGATATGACTGTGCATCCTGGCCCAGTGCCGTGTGTGCTGCACAAACCCAGGAGAGTCAGGAATGACAATGGACTACTTTTGTTCTCTAGAGGTCCTCCACGAGCTGCAGTTGCCTTCACTTCAGGTTCTGTAGGTTTCGTGCTGCTGCGTGGCACCAGGCACCTGCAGCTTGGATTCTCTAAATGCCTAAGACACCACCTCTCTCTGCCTTCACCCAAACAGCTGCTCACACTTGAGTTTAAATCAGTGCCCAGCTGTAGCAATGTGGTGGCAGTGACTGCCACAGGCATGTCCCAGACTAGCAGCTTTCACTAATACAGAAGAGTTAATTAATGTTCAACACTGAAAGGTGCTTTCTGGTCCTGCCATGCAACTTCATTTTTGGCAATGACAGCACAAAGCAGCCTCTGCTTGTATCAGCCTGAAAGCACAACTATATTCTGAGAGCCAGAGTGCCTGTGGAAACCACTCAATTTTTGTGATTGTGATGCTACGTTACATCTTCTGAGGTAGAAAAAACACATTAAAATGGAAGTTCTTCTGAATGAATTTCAGCAGGACTACTCAAGAGTACACGCAGCAAAGACAGGGGTAATGTGTGCAGTAGGGAATTTTGTTCTCCCAATGAAGACTGTAAAGCAGAATATGGAAATGCTTCAAAGATATCAGATAACTACACTTACTGGTTATCAGCAGATGACAAATCCCTTTACTGCTACCAAAGCACAAGAATTAGAACGGTACCATGGGCACACTGCAGCAGCCTTCCTTTCAGCTTCCTTGGCTTTGTTGCAGACCTCTTCCCCATAACTAATTAAGTAGAAATAAGTAGAACTGAATAATAATTACAAATGCAGCTCCATTAACTTAAGTCTGCTGATTTAAACAGGTCATATATCCAACAAGATGACGAGAAAAAATGAAATGAGGGAAAGCAAGGCTTTATGCATATGGACATTCCTGACCAGTACGATTTAAAGTAGCATTTTCCACTCTAATTCTCTGGAGTTTGAAGTTCTGATCTCAAAGTGCTGTTCCTTCCCCAGTGACACACTTGCCTCACTCACAGCTGCATGACAGGAGCCCCACTGCAGACCTCTGAGTGCCAGTTCTGAGCTGCCATCAGAGCTCCTGTTCAGCAGTTCAGCACTGCCTCCCTGGGAGTAATGATATGGGATCTCTTCCCTGCCATCAAGTTGCGAAACAGGAATCTTGGAGGAGCAATGAACTCTTCCTTGGTCAGCTGGCAGACTTGGCACAGGGCCCTGCTTGGTGGGTGGTGGGACAGACGTTGCTGGGCCCGGGTTTGCCAATACTGATAATTGCAGGCTTGGCTGCAGGGTAACCCAGCTTGATGACACTGTCAATTACCCTTATCCTCCATCTCACCTTCCCACCTCCAGTGCATCACTGGTAATTAGCTGGGAGGGACCTGGAGGCAGGGACCACGTCTCTCATGTACAAGGGCCTGCACACCAGGGTCCGGGGAGATCTGTGGGCATCCCTTCGATACAAATGATAACCTTGGCTTCTGATTACTCTACAAAACCCAGCCCCTGCTTAAGAGATGTTAATGAAATGTCATTTAATGAATGTCAATGCACGTTAGTATAAAGAGCTTGATTTTATTTTTTTAAGTAGGTAACTATCAGATTCTCACAGGTTTCTACTTTCAAGGGATACAAGCCATTTAACGGAGGCCTGAAAGTGGCACAATATTATTCAAACAACAGAAACTATTCCCAACCCTTGTTTCCTTTTCTATTCAATTACTTATATATCCTGCACTGTTACACCAGAAGATCCTGGTCATAAGAACAATTGCTACAAGACAGTTCAGTATAATCTAAAATGTCAAATACCTTAATGAAAATGTCCATAAGGACTTAATTCTGCATTGCATCCTCACTACAACATTTCTCCAAGACTTAGTCCAGTTTAGCTGTATGGGCTGTTCTTCCCTCCCTATTCATAGATCCTCCCTAAAGAACACCACCACCACAATACAAAAACAATTCCAGAAACAAAAGCCAGGATTGTTTTCACATCATTCATTCACCATTTCTTTCCCTTTTCTTTGCCACCTGGTTAACTTCCAGATCCATCAGGAAAATGGGCTGAGCTGTGTTTTTCTGAAGCTGTTGTATTGACGAGAGCACCAAAGTATAATCAAATGAAATTGTAAACACACAAGTGTATATAAAACAAATAGACCAAGTGTTGACTGAGGCCTGCAAAACCACAGTTATTCAGATGACAGCACTAACAGGTTGAAAGATTAGGCCCTATAAATGCTGCAGTGTGTGAAGGCAATGTTCTGTCTCCAACAAGTTTGTCAAACTGGCTGGCCCACACTGCTCTGTGTTGCAGTATTCCGCAACAACAGATCATTGGGAGTTACTTACCCTAAACAAATCCTGGGAAACCTCTTCTAGCTGTCCAACAGATGCGCTTGCTACCTAAAAGCGACTCTGACAAAGAATCCTGATCCATTTTTCACGTGTTCTCAAGAGAGCTTCACTTCCACTCACAGTTAACCTCAAGGACACGCCTCTCTTACCTAATCAGCATACAGAGGAGCCAGAACCTCATTCTATATTCCTTTGAAGCTAATTATCCTTATTACTTCTAAGAACAAAACTTTAGTTTACTAGAAGTCTTTTGTTACCCTCAAGTATTTTGATTTGCTTGATTATTTCTGAATTACAGAATACCTAAAACACTCCAAGAAATAGATGTTAAGACACAACAAGTTCTCCTCACGAAGAATCTTTTCCATAGCACGGGGGCATAGAATATTTGTAATGTTGGCATTTGTGACATGGTAAACACCAAAATGTATACTTTGTACCACACAAGCCTACTCAGCAAGAACTCATAAATACCTGACTGTTCACAGGGAACTGTAAAAGGAGCCATCCCATGTCACAATTGGAAACTGAAATCAGGGCAGGGCAGCTAAATCCAGATCTTCGTGAGTAACCTGAGTAATGGGATTGTACAAGAGCACTGTAAAAAAAAATAGTGACAGAACAGTTAGAAGTGAATATCCATTAATTACAGATGAGGACTTTTATTTTACTGGATTTTAATGCCATAGAAGAAAACAAAGTGCTCTAAATCACTAGCTTACACTACTCCATGTCAAGCATTTAAACAGTTCTGATAAAGTGACCAATCAAAACTTGTATTATTCAAAAGGCAGCATAAAAATTATGGTAAAGAAAAACCTAGTATTCACAAGAATATAAATATTCCTTTTACTCCAGAATTTATCCCATGTCTAGAACAGTATAATTATACCCACTGTCCCAGATAATCTGGGAAATTGCACATTCATGTATTAAAGGAACATAAAGATTTCTATATTTGTTTCTTCACTGGGAAATCAGTAAGGGGAAAAAGCAGTAAAGCTGCTAAATCAATAACTACAAAAGCCATGTCTGAGGAATGCCTGTGCATTTGAGAGAACACACACATGCTCTTGTATCAAAGGCAGAACCATAAATTCTACTTAAACGTAATCCACAGATGCTTGAGGTTTCTGTTCAAGCCTATTCTACAACACTCTGTAAAATGACATATATTCAACCATGTTACTAGAGATTAATCTGATAGTTGTACATTCTTTGTTCTAGAAATACAGGAAAAGGTACTTAAAATAAGCAGTTAAATATACAAAAAGGAAAACACTACATGAAAATAGCTTCCATGAGTTTTCATGATTTTTCATTAGCAGTTTAGGATATAGTCTGCCTTCACCTGTGGCAGGGTTCAGGAATGACTATTTCCTGGCACATAGCTGCAGGCCAGAACCTTTCCTCCTACATAATAATGCTTTTGGGATGGTTTATTACCAGTTTCGTCACACTCGTGTTGCTGTATTGGGTCCTTCCATGGTTCTCCCACACATACATAAATCAACCTTTATTCTTGGGTGGACACAATCACCCCCATTGCCTCAGGCTGCTTTGTGACACATGGTCTTCTGTTCTGACTTCTGCAAACACCCAAGATCTTCTGACACCTCACCCATGACTTGTTCATCTGCATCCCAGTCTGCATCACCTGAGCACACCCATGGCACACGTACACATTTGTGGCACTTCCAGCAGCTTTTCCAAAGGACAAAACATCCAGGTTAAATGTGCACTGGAAGGTCTCTTAGTCAATACGTGCATAACATTAAGCACATGGTAATTTGTTTTGGTGAGTTAACAACATTTTTGAGGCATGTCATTCCTCTCCTATGACACCATTTAGATAAGGGAATTCAGGAGGGCTTGCAGGTCCCAGATGCTGGATGCACACCCTGAGAGCAACCTGACTTTGTGTTGTAATCTGATCTCATAATTTATTCTGTGCTCGACAAAACAAACAAATGAACAGCTCTCCAGACATGCAAGGTGATGGAAGAAACAGCACTTGGATGTGGATGAGCTGGGAACTGGAACAGGGGTTTGCCACACAGCGCCCATGTGGACAAAGGCTGATACACCCTAACCTCTTTCAAGAGCCACTCAGAACTTTGCAGGTTGCAGTCAGCAAAAGAAGAAATTAAAAGACTGAGAGCACCAATGCTATTACATAATTATTTTAATTTTTATGTGGATGCTGATCATGGATTATAGCTAGGTTTGGTTTGGCCACTCCCTACTTAAATCTAAAGGTATTGCTCGGAATTTTCACAAGTGTTTGCAGTAAAACCACCAGGAGAGACAGCACGCCACATTATAAACCGTGGTGTTTTACTGCAACCCACTGTTTGCTCTTGTGTCAGCACACTTGTACTTATTTTCTTAATATGCATTTTAATACGGGGCTTACTATGCAAGTTGCATGGGTTTTTTCATGAAGCAGCAAAACCAGCTGATGATCTTACTGATTGGTGAGCTAAGTGATACAAGACGCTAAAGATCAGAACAAATAATTGATTTTCATATTGTATTTGTTCCTGTTGTACTTAGTTTAAGGGCAGCTGTGTCTGAATCCAGAATAAATCACTGCTAGTTAAGCCTTGGCCCTTGTTTGAAAATGCAGGAGAGTACCAGAACATAAGTAATACAACAGAAGCCACAGTTTAGTATGACACTGCTGAGTCCTTGGTGTCACTATTCAGGGTCCCTAAATAGATGAGGAACATCAAGTATTTCTTGTTTTCCTTCCTGCCTCTACTTCATGCAACCTCAGTCAAGGGACATAAGCAATACACTTGGTGAGCAGGCTCATAAAAGAAAGCAGAGGACAGGCATCACCAGCTCCATGTCATCCAGCCAGGCTGACAGCAAAGGTTATTTCCAGCAATGGAGGAACTGTGCAGCTGCAGAAGCAAACTGCTCTCCCTCACCATAGTGAGGTATTCAGAGGCAGGGGTCCTTTCCACTTGTTGCAGGACTGGATATGCACAGACTGCTGAGATTAAGACTTAGCCAGAGAAGTAGACTGGAATATTTAGCTCCTCCCCTTCCCCCCCCCCGCCCCATTTACCCATTTCAGCTCCCTTGCTGTGCTTATCACTTTGATTTCTCAATTCGCTAATCTTTGAGAAGCAAATGGAATCTAATAAAAATCTTCATTAAATCAGTGGTTCAGAATATTCCATGCTGCTGACAGAAGAACAATTTACCACGTTACGCAGACAACAAAGCAACATAGAAGGACTAAGAAAATCAAAACAAATCCTCAGATGACCATGTGGCCTACACACATTTTTTTGAGTTCATTTGTTCTACTCTGGACTGTTTTCCAGGACACCCACTCTTTTTTTTTTTTTTGTATGGTGGAATTAAACAATTAGCTCAACCTCCACCATATTTAACATTTGTTTTAATAAGCAGAAGAAAACTTTGACAAATGGTTACTACTGACTAGCATTGAGCTTCCCTCCTAAAACTACAGTCAATATTCTTTTTCTTTCTTCCTCTTTCTCTTCCCCCTTTTTTTTTTTCGAAGTTTGAACAAACGCCTTCAGCCTATTTGCTGCAACAGGCAGCTGTTTTTGGCAAATAAAGCTACTAAAGAGCATTTTAAATTGCACTAAAGAACACTGTGAAACACTTGCGACTTATGGATCAACAAGTCTGTCAAGATATCAAAGAGCATACGTGTTCGTGGTCTTAAAGGAAATTATCTAGTGTTGAAGACAAAATCACTCCCTCCAAAAAAGCAAAACTGCCCGATTATGCAAGTTGTCTCCAATACAGACATTGTGTATTCTTTGGAGGGAAAGGCGGCAGGGGAGGTCCACATACATTCCTCTAAAAGCCCACTCCCACTGTCTGGGAGGGAATGTGTGTTGCTAGGACATTCTTCAGGCTTCTGAGAGTCAGCATCATCTGCAGCCTACTGCCATAAACTGCAGAAGAACGACAAGCATCTCAGTAGAAGCCTCCGTGTGCGTGTGTACGCACACGTGTGTCTGGAAATGTGAACGCAGTCAGCCTGATGTTATTGGAGATCCCAGCCAGAGTTCCCAAAATATTCAGGACCCAATTATTTTTCCTAGGGATAAACTCATACATGGCATGGAACCAGAAAGAGCAATGAAAATAATTTCTCTACATCCACAGTAGGCTGGTTACAGTCTCAAATAGGTCATGGGAGCCTAAATTCAAAGGCTGGGGCTTTCTGCAGAAATATAAACCCACTTTGCAGCACGAATAATTTCAACACCTTTCCCCAAAGGTATTTAATTTGATAATTATGTTATTGAGAGCACTAACCAACTTCCAAAACTAGAACCACACGTGACTGTTCACATTCTGTGGCACCCCTGCGAGCTCCGCAGAACGGAACGTGCCACGGGACCTCGGAGCTGTTTATGTCGTGAACCCAGCACGGGCGATTCCTGTCATTTCACATTAAGAGCAAGCGCCGCTCTGTGCTCAAGGAAATGCTTTCTGCACAAAGAGGACAGCGGTGCAATGCAAACGCCAGAGTTCCGTCCTTTTCACAACAAGCTTTCTGCAGTACGGGTGGAAATAGATCACACACGAACAGCAGATCAGTGATTGCTCCCAAGCACTTCATTTACATCCCAGTGGGATTTGCATACTCCAGAGCGCTTAGGCTACCCGATGAACACCCGGTAACACAACAAAACGCGCCACCCCCGTTCCGAGCGGGCAGGGTCTCCTTGGCACTACGGCTGCTCAGTGACCCGCGCAGATGAACACCCCTAAAGCAAGAGCGATTCCAGCAGCCTTTTGTCACAAGCCCGGGCATCCTCTTGGCGCAGCAGACCCGACTACTGCTGCAAGTGACCGTATCTGATCCACAGAGGGCATCAAGTGTATCACCAGCTTTGCGTTCGACTCCCCTGCTCACGCCAGTTTTGGCTAAGCATCACGGAGGGTGTGAATCACCGACTTGTCGCAATTGCTGATCACAGTTAACGAGCTGGGAAGCAAAGAACGCAAAACACATCTCTGCTGAACGCAGCACCTTGTTCGTGACCCGAGACAGCTCTGAAGGCTCACACTGACAATACAATTACAGGATATTGAAAGTCGCCCCACATATTTGCTTGGCGTAAGCACACGAATATGACTGAGCTGCAGCCTTGCCAACTGATCTTAAAGTGTCTATCCCTTTCCAATGTTTTTTCACCTCCATGCTGGTTTTGTTGCACATACTTATGACATGCAAACTTCTGGAGTTTCATAATCATCAATTCTGGCACCGTACTTCATATTTCGCAAAAATCTCTGCAAACAGGACGTGCTGCAAGAGGCAAGAAGGATTTCAAGCTGAGGAATGAAAAAGCTCATCGTGAGCTACACTTCCCTGTGAATGGCTCATGGCTGGAGAAGGGTGTATTCATATAACCCATGGCTGCTATTTCTTTTAAATTGTTCTACTAGCTAACAAACTTCGGGGGTATTTTAATTAGTGCTTCTTAGGGCTTAACTAACCTCCCATGATACTTAAAAATTAAGCAAATGACACACGAGGCTTAATGAACACACATGCAGCTCATTGTTTATACAACATACACCTGCATTTAGGGGCTTTTCATCACCTTTTCAGTGTACACGGTAGCTAAGAAATCACCCCAAATCCTTGTGTGGCAAAGCTGACGTGTTATCAATGACAAATGCTGCAGCTCCAATCTGCCAGCTGGCATGACTGTACAATAGAGTACTGAGAACTCAGATCACTGCATGGGAACAGGAAGGGCTATCTTCAAGTCTCATCCCCATTCCAGGTTGGGAATCCACACAGACCTCCATGCTGGGATGTGATTTCACACTCCACATGACAGGCACAGGTCTGTGTGGAGGTGTGTGACGCAGAACTCGCTCCTTTGCAAATTCTCTCGCCATGACATCAATGAGGGCAGCAGCTGCAACTCTACAACAGGGTTTGATTACAATCAAGTCTAAACACCCATGTGCTGCAGCAATAGCAACCACAGCGTTTGACTTCTCCTAGCCACAGTACTCAGACCTGACTGGAATGTCTGGCACACACGGCAGCATCTGAAGTGCAGTAAGTGTGATACCCCATGATAAGTGACATATCATAACTCGATAAGCTCATGGCTCAATCAGGAGCTGTGCTCACCTAATATCAAATTAATCTGTGGCTTATAAAAACATCTGGCTACCACACCCCTAGCTGTGACACTCACACATCCAAAATCAGGCACATCAGCTTGGGTGCAGCATTACAAAGAGAAGAATTGTGATCTGCCATCTATAAATGCCAAGCACTGGTTCATTTTCCCCATCCCCCATGGCCACTGCAATATTCTCTTAAACATTCCCAGTCTGGGAGAGCGTTCCCTCTTTTGGTCAGTGGCAGCTGCTGTTCAGACCATCAGAACCAGCACACCCGAGTTGTTCTGCACTGCTAAGGACAGGTCAGCAGCCCAGGCCCCATGCTCTCCACACACTGCTCTCCAAGGGTATGGCAGCGCTCGGCTGCTCTGATTTCCATCAGGAGCTCGGCAGCAGCTCTTGCGTTTCCGAGATCTCTCTTGCTGATACACAAGGAACGGTCACAGATTTGCATAATGCATTCCAGCAAGTTCAACTGGATACAATAGTGTAACAGAATACCATGGAGGGTGGTAATACAGGGACACAAAAGAGCTACATACCGCTCAGAGGAACAATTCCAATTCTTTTGGTAGCTAAAAGAAAGGAATTGTGCATATACATTTCCAGGGGATAATTGCATAAAGCTAACACTGTCAGCTTGATTTGCTAATAAATCCCAGGTAGCTGCATAGGATCTGAATAATTTGTCTCAAATACTCTTTGAAGGTCAAGTTGATGCAAGTGGTATTTGTTGTCTCAGAGTTCCTTTTGCTCTTGTGTAGCTGGTAGAGATGTGCCCTGCACCTTCATCCATTACTCCACTATTCTGACTTACAAATTTCATTCCCATGTTCTTGGGAACAGCTTGTGGCATCGCTTACATTTGCCAAGTCATTGCATCATTTTTTAATTTGTTTTTAATAAGATTGTCCTTAATTCAAAGGAAAACAAAGTAACTCAAGAGGTCATATTTCCTACACTAATATCTCACCAGATAAGCATAGGTGGAAACTCAGTTTTCCATGCAAAGTGCACACCTAAGTTGTGGATGTGGCCAACTCCCTAATGCTCCTTAATTCTTAGCATCTGAGTCTACTGGACATAATTCTTACTCTGATTTTCACTTCTTCCTGTCCCCACTTGTCATTCATGCCTCAGGAGAAAAGGTACAGTATAACCTCCTAAATGCTATAAAATCTCTTAGAACACAAACTACTTTTGTAGTTCAGACATACCTTATACATTGACACAAACACACATCTCAGAAGAAAAAAACCCCATCCATGTAGTATTTCAGTGGTAAACTTCAGACAGTTAAAAATACAGCACTTCATTCATACTTGGAATTTCTAACATTCTATTATTCCTACTAGTTTTGTCTGGTGAAACCACAGTGGGACACAGTTTCTGTGCTTAGGTGGCAAGTGTTTGGAGGTTCCTCATAATTTGAAGGCAGATGTCTTTCTGTTCAGTACACCAACTTTGGAACAGAAAGTCCCCAGGTAGCTAATACAGACATACCTTAAACCTTGTATATTTAAGAACTTGACTTGTTACTGGATTAGCTGGGATTTGGAACATCACAGCACACAAACCTGTAGGGAACAGTATCAGAAGCTGCAGGCAGGACAGCAAGAAGAGCAATCATCAAGTGTCACCCATTATATGCTGGAACACACCCTATAAAGAAAATCTTCCTTAGTTAAGTCTTGCGAAATATAACCCTCTCTCAGAAGCAATGACAAATCCCTGTGACAGACTCACTCCATAATTGCCTTCTTGTTTCTCCATTTGGAAGAGAAAGCTTTTGGCACTAGTTTGCTGCTGATAATTGTGCCAATTTGTCAGTGAGAAAAGGAACAACACCAATAATAACACGGAAATATCACAGCACCTTCAAGTTCTTGTAGCTTCTCTTCTCTTTTTTCCCCCATCAACTCCCCCATTTTCTTGGAATCCCTTTCCTCAGTATACTAATGAGAGAGCAGAACAGGTATATATCTGAGAGCAAACATGTATTACAGCCACCAAGTAGTCAGTTAAAAATGTTTTACAAAGCCAAAGATGAATAACAGAGCAGTGAAGTTCATTTTGCTCCCTTGCATGAATAAGGCACAGCAGAGTCTTCATTTACAGGCAGAAACTGATTCCGGGGGATCTCTATTCCAGGAACAATCAGTGCCACAAGCACCTCTGCCTATCAGGGGATCCAATTGCAGGAAAGGGTTTCTTAGTGACCGCAGTCCTAGGTGTGGTGAACACGGCACCCAGTCTTAGCAGAATTTAGCTTCCACACTCTCCAAGTCTCTGCTTGGGTACTTTTACATCTACAGAGTAAAAATCTGTATACAGTTTGACATATATAGGTATATTTTTTCAATAAATTATGCCACTAACAAATGCCAAAACCATGCTTTTCGGAATAGAGGTAGCAAAGCTTTACTGATTCTTAATATTTTATATTTTCACACTGGCAAAGCAGGGTATTTTTCCTGATCCCCCTTTTCAAGTGGCCTATATAACATAGCCAAAACCATATCATTATGATTCCAAAAAAGCATGGAAAATTACCATTTGAGCTCAAGAGAGAAAATAGTATAACATGCTCTAAGACAAGATTTTAGGATGCAAAGCAGTTATAACAATAGATGGCACTATCACTTTCTCCTGTAATTAATACTTATTATCTATGTGTATTTATGATAACACTCAGGACAAAAAAATGGAGATTTTTCATACACTTACAGCATTTTTCTTGCTACACAAAACACCTGCACCATCTTTGATAAAGGATTACAGCGTTCACTTAAACATAGCTCAAAAAACCAATTTTATGAAACATAATTAATTCTTTTGAAAACAAACGTGTACTGAACAATAGAAACTGGCAGCAGACCAAAAACACAACAGACCACTTTTCAACAGCAAAGCAGAGGGGAGGCAAAAAGATAGTCAAAACATTTAATGTTTGACTGATATTGAACTGAAAAAGAGCTTAAGTTACGGCATTCACCTAAGTGTTCAAGCAGCCTTCCTGGCACAAGCCCAAACCGAAGGAAGAACCACCTGACATGGAGCTGGAAGGCTTTGCCTCTCCTCAATAAAGACTCACATTTCCTGTTCTACTGAAAGCAGCACCCAGAAGTGCATTCCTCAGTGCTGATGGCACAGATAGGAGTTGGCATCACTTTGGTGAACATCCCTAAAAATATAAATCTAACTGACACATTCAAGTACGAGGGAAAAATTGCAAGTTGCAGAAGTTATTTTGGGAAGTAAGCTGCCAAGCACCAGAGAACACTGCCCAGTGACAGGACAGAATGGCAGGGTAGAGAGGAGACCCAGTATTTGTAACATGCCTGCAGTGGGTATTACAACACAGGTGCCAATAACCAAACATGTCATCAGGTGCCAATAACCAAACATGTCATGCTTGATTTCAGACCAGACTCACAAAATTCATCAAAACTTCTAAAATACCCTGAAACACACTTCACTCTCCATTGCTCCTTAAGAACAAAATAAACACACACTCCTCATTCCCTAAAAAGCCGCCACCCTGATATTTGCCCACTTTACCTGATGTCAATTCACAGATCATTTCTTGCATTCCTCCTGCTTGTATATTTTAAACAATACCTGCTGTATCTTGTCACCAGGTTCTTTTTCCCTAAAAGCACGATTGTGTTAGTGTGAATTTGAAAAAAAAATTCATCAGAATATAAGGACTTTCATAACTTCTTTCTGCATGAGTTTTAAATGCACCTATATTTCTACAGAAGCATGGCTGTACCACTGCACCTTTGCTCCCCAGAAGCATGCTGTAGTTTATGAACTAGTTCCTGGGGGAACTAGCTGGCAAGTCTGAAAGCAGACCACATCCACAGCACAAGTGCTCTTTGAATCCAGTGATGAGACATCATTCCATGAAATAAGAAATGCTCATTACAAAGTCTCAGATGCACAGAGACTCAGCTTCACAATGCATGGGGAAGTGCCTGTAGCTCCTCTTTCAATCAGTTCAGTATTTCTTTATAAGCAAACCAATCAGCCTTTTCATATTTATGCTCCCCTACTGCTTTGGCATCATGCCAACTCAGTACTGTCTGCCCTGAGATGGGAGGCAACAGGAATTTTGCCTACCTACGCTACTCCACTTCTCATGTTCTTCTCATTCGGTAAGGAAAACTTCCCTGAGTTGGCTGCTCTCTCTGGGGCCCTGGCAGTTCCATCCCAGGCACAGAGGACTCTCTGCATGCAGCTGCTTCCAAGGTAGGGCTCAACAGACCAAAGGGAGGTGTCCCTAAGCTGCTTTCAATGGCAAGTGAGAACTGTTCTGTCAGGCATAGCAGAGGTCAACATGGTAAGAACATCCCCACCATCACTGGGGTTACCACTTCCCATTCCTCCTCATTTCAATACTCAGAACAGGTTCTAGAGGCTCACAACTTCAAAATTTATTTTCCTGCTCCGGCAAATCAAACCCATCAGTGCTCTTGAAAATCTACAGCCCCTTTCATTCTCCAAGCTGAATTTTGTTTGCACTTCCCAAGATGGCCTCTTGAAGCCTTTTCCCCAATATTGGCATTATGAAAACAGCAGAAATCAAGTGTTAAGTGATACACGTGTCCATTGCATTACCCAGTGCAAAAGCGCACTAGGAAACCTACTTTAGTTTACAATTTGATCTTGAACTAAATGTTGGTAGTTCTAATGAAAAATTAACTCTAGTAAGAGCAAAGGAACCAGCCAGGAGAGGTGAACTAATTCACCCCAAAATTATATCATCAGTTGGAGTTACTCCATTTCTAAGCCACTGACTTGCACTACAGAAATCACAAAAAGCACAGCCTTTCTTGACAATTGCTCTGCAAACAGAACTAGCAAGTTACCGTGATCTTGATCCTGTTTTCATATGCCTAGGTATCAAAAGCACCATAATATGGCAACAACAAGCCTACTGGCTGCAAGTTCAAACCTGCTTTTTGTCTGCACTCACAGCTGGAAAAAACATCAGCTGCGCACCTTCACCTGTGCCAAATATATTTCATAAGCAAGCTAGACAAAATGCAAGACACTACCATGGAAGTTTGGCTCTAGTAATTAGGTTACCAATCTTATTGTGCCTCACTGTAGAAAAAAAAAAATTAAAAAACTCAACCATAGAGCCCCATAAAGAAACACTGGTCCCTGTGACAGTGGCTTAGAATTCCGTAAAATTACTTTGGGGATGCACAGGAATGTGTGGATATGTATCAAAAGAAATGTCTCAAGGCAGTATAACAAAATAAGGGGGGAAACATAGATGTAATCTCATAGCTCTTCAAGAATTAAAAAAAAAACCAGCTTCATTACCTAGTACTTGACCTCAGATACAACCTAAATTTAACCTTTGCCCATTAAAGTAAATGTAGTTATTGGCAGGGAAACTTAAAATAAGAGAACAGAACAGCAGCAATAAATACCAGCATCTCATCTGTTCCATTGGCTCATTTTATGATAGAAACAGGGCTTCAATCATACACATCACATTCACAACTTGGTGCCCCATTAGCAACATCATACAGTATATGTGTAAAGCAATAATTGAATTCCAGTTCACAATTTTCTCCACCTCAAATATACACACACAAGAAAGAAGGATGCACTAAAGCAGTACACACTTAAGTAACTCATAACTTGTGTGACTGACACCTAAAGCAAATAACACTTCTCTCCTCCTTGCTTCAAATTCCACTGATTCAAGCCCGATTTACAGACTGAATCCCACTGGAAAAAGAGGAGCTAACAAATGCCTATGTCATAGGGAAAAGAAAGCTACCCAGTGCCACAAACCTGTGCTAGTGCTCACCCCAGAGGGGACGCAGTAACTCCACTAGAATGGGACATGTCCAACTACTTGAAATCGTTTAGGTAAATACTATCAATATACAAGTCTGTTTTCATGACAGTATCCTATGCATTCCACAATTTTTAGTGCATTAAAGGATTGCAAGGAAAAGAGCTATACGGAGACAACTCTTTTTGGAGATGAGTTGCACTGTTTTTAACAACTAAAAAGAAAATGCTTAGTGCAGGGGAACAGCACAAGAAGTTCATCCATCTGCAGGGTTAGGCACACACCTCACTGATCTACAAGGCTGCATTCCCCACTTCCCATCTCTGCCGTGCTCCTTTTCCCATTTATAACAAATGCCACACAGGTAAACCCCATTTGAGACAAACCAAAGTGTTTCTTATGACACCTGACATTGACTTCATACATGATGCACACAGATGACACAAGAACGCCATTGCTACTTCTCCTTCAGCGGGACCCACTAAGCAGAAACTGCTACTGTGCTTACTCACCACAGCCTACTAAGAGACGGATGACTGTCATTCACAAAGGAAGTTGCATCCACTTCTGCTGCACTGTGCTAGGCACATTCATTGCCTGTCACTCAGGAATTGTCCAAAATACAAGTTTACCTGTCAAACTAGCACTCCATGTTCCTAAAGAAACACCACAGAGCAGTGTCACCTCTCACAGTGTTGCAAAACTTGAATCCCAGAACTGCCTCTCACCTGTAACAAAGCGCTTTCATGAAAGACTTTGTTAGTTTCTGCCGCCCTCTTCCTATATTTAAGTCTGCATTTGTAATTTGGGATTTGCAGTAGGTTATGAAGGAAAAGGCTTTCAGTCAAACTCATCTGGAAAACAGCTGTAGGTGAAATTCAGCAGATGGACTCAGACCAGAAAGGGATTTAAGAGGATCAGCTTCCGAGATGTAAGCTGTCATGCTTTTTATTTGCAGTGATGAATGACATCTGAACTAGATCGTGTATGGCTGCAGTTGCCATAGGGAAGGGACTTGCTCATACACAGCTTTATATTTTATATACAGCACACCAAGCAGAGCATAAGCAAACAACAATGCAGCCATACCGATAAAAATGCAAGGTAAGTTTGAAAGGAAAAGAACAAATGAAGATAACAGTGCTGTATCATTTCATTCCATTTCTGTGGAGGGCTTGGTCTTTGTGCTATTTTAATGCTTAGCTACCATTTTCCAGAAGCACTTGAATGAACACTGAAGGACAAAGGTGTTCTGGAAGATGCAGCTTTTTGCAGCAAGGTAGCCCTGAGATCTTGATTCTGTTGATTCAGTGTCTCTTCAGATGACTGATAGGAAACATCTGTCAGCAACTTTGTGACTTCATCTGCACTGCCAAAGCAAGGAGGTCGACAGCATCTGAGTGGAGCCCACGGACAGCCCGTGTCTTCACTATTGAGGATACAACCAGGATACACCATTAAATGAGCTACAAAAGCTCTCATATCCAAATTCACAGGCTGAAGTCTGCTTCAACTTCCTAAATTTTGCTTTTGAAGGAAAACTAGAGGGTGACTTCCAGCTGCTTCATTGTTTAGATGACCCAGATTGTGTTTTTAAACACATTTGCTCAGCTGAGCAATGAACTGGCTTCTTTGGGGAAAAAGAATTATGCAGAGCATTAAGACTGATTATAAGACACCTCCTTTCATTTCTGAATTCAGAGAAGTCCTGGAATGTTAAGCAAAACTGATCACAAAGATCAAAGGAGAAGGGAAGGCAATTAGCAGATTGTTTCTTTTGAAGAGGGATAAGTGCCAGTTTCCCCAGCTTTTGTTGATAAGAACAAGCAACAGCCATATTTTAAGGGGCTCTTAGAAAACTACTGCAAATCACAGGGACATCAGTTTGAGGCTTGTGAAAGATTCCTGCTTATTTTAAAATCTGAATTTGTGGGAAATATTTGCCTATTACAGCCAGGCAGGAAACTCAATATTCTAATTAACAGAGATAAAAAATAATCAAAAAAAGGACAGTGCAGTCTGCACAGAGTAAGTTGGGAAAGCTGACACTAAAGGACACATCAGGTGTTGACTGCTACTTTTCCCTGAAACCCAAGAAAACAAAATATAGTGAATCCTACACCCAGTCCATCTTGCTTGCAGTACAGATAAAGTTTGATATGGAAGGTCCCACTTCCAACTGAAGATGCAAACAGCAACGAGCCAGACAAGAAGGGCTTAGCTGATTTTGCACATTCTATAAAGCAGCAAAAGCTCTCCAGTCATCATTGAAAAAGAGAAGAGCTGCAAAGGCATGTACTGACTAGACACAGGTATTACAGTGATAAACCAGGAAAGATGCACAACCGGAAAAAGCTGACAAAAAATATCTTGTTTGGGATGTCAAGCACCAAGTTGTGGCCAAGGTGTACCGGGTGGTAAAGCAAACCAAGACACTACTGGGTACCCCACAGGGAAGTTTTCTGGGTGCACAAAATCCCATCTAACTGGGAACAGGACAGTTGTAGCTTGTGCTGTTGTTGCACTATCTCCTCAGCACCATCAGATGAATGACACCACAGCCGGCAGGAAATCTTGGCCAAGTTTTGGGCTACACTCAAAGGATTCAAAAATGTATTCAGCCAAGCTAAAATACAGCTGATTCTGTAAGACAATATGCAAACTGAAGCAGAAATGCAACTACCTCCTACTAGCTAAATGTTCTCTCTTCAAATATATGGGCAGAAATGAAGTTCCTAATTATCCTTCTGAGTTTTGTCTCCAAGAAGGAACTTGTGGATATACTGGATCCAAAATTCATAAGAAAACAGGTGAATGCATTATGCAAGAATGGAAAAGGCAATGTGGAAGGCAAAGATGAAGCTGGCATGTGCAATCTCAGGCACTGAAAAACATCACACATTAGAAAAGACTGCTTTGGATTTCAGTTAAACACGGAACTATGTAACAAAAGCAGATAATAGAATTCACGATACTATGTGGGATAGAGAATGGTACTGAAAACTGAAAATGTTATGGAAACAAAGCTGTAGTTAATGATGCTAACTTCCAAAGTCATGAATTCACCTACTACTAAAGGTCAAAAAATGCAGGTTACAAGGGTTACGGGAAACACACTGCAAGTGATTCATCCAGGGCTTCTCAGAAAGAACCCCAAACAAACTCCCAAAAAAATCCAAACCACACATTCCAAAAAACCAACTGGCTACCCAACGCAAAAACTCACTCCAAAAAAACCCAAAGCAACAAAAAGAAAATCAGTCCAATTTCTGTCACATTGCTATTTTGTCCACGAAGTTGTTACTCAGGGCATAGTCCTTCCTTACTTATTTGTATGGACTTTTAATGTACCATGAGGAAAGGCAGCTTTTCAGTCAGGTCATCAGGGAAGAGCAACTTGTGCTGTGACTTGACAAAAAGCACTGCTGCATCGAGAAGGATCAGACCTAACATTCTGCTCTCAGATTATCTGTGTAATGCAAAGAGCAGCATCAACACCAAACCAGGGGCTGATACAGCAGACTGCTGTGGGACAGGTGAGGTGCCAGGGCCAGATTTTTGACTTTGATTAAGGGGATCATTTGTGAGAATGCAAAAAGAGAGAGGATGTTAAATTTGATGTCTTTACCTTAAGAATGGCCAGCACCCTTTCCAGCAAGACAATTACGTGCAAGGGTAGAAAGAGGCCCAGTCATTGATATCTGAGACTGATTCTGACTACTCGGGTGGCTTGGAAGATCATAGCCTGATCCATCCCTTTAAGTTGCTGTTCTCTTCATTCCCATTCTTCGCCCAGACTGTCACAGTTCTGTCAAAAAACATCTGATGTACAAGTTGCCAAATACACACACTTTGTATTTAATATAAAAAGTCACTCAGGCTCGTTTTGGGGAAACAATCTATCCTACCACAAAAAATCCCAAAAATTAAAAAAAAAAAATCATGTAACTTGTTTCCAGCAGTGCTTCTCTGCTCTAGCACACACAGTAACTGTGGAAAGCAGGCAGGGACATGAATCAAGGACTGTTCCAACTTGGCGCTACAGACTCCCAACACAAGCACATTATCCCACAGCACTGAAAGTCAAGGTGATGTTCTGAGGAGCCTGAACATTAAAGACATCCTCTGTATCATGTTTAATTCAAATAACTCCTTCACCAAAAAACCTCAACCACATTACTGGTAGCCATGAACAACACTTGCACCATGTTGTTTTGAAGTATTAATAGCAACATGGCTGAAAAGGCACCTAAAATTCCCAGTTCATGAAGAAGTCATACAAGACCTCCAACTCCAGGGCTATTCTAGGAGAAGTACATTTGACAAGGTAAATCCAAATAAATATATTTATGGACAACTGGTCAATATGCAGCTGTTAATCCAGCTTCAGTTCAGGTGTTACCTTCTCATTACAAGTGAATTCAGAGCAACATTGGGTTTGGAAGCCCACATTAGAACTGCCCAGATATGAAAGCTGCAACAGGTAATAAAAAATTTAGCACCCCACTTATGTTGTAGGGCCTGCACACCTACAGGATGCATATAATTTGCATCTGTTGCTGAAAGTGGTCTTTTCAGTTTAGGTATCTGGTTTAAGGATCAGTAGACAATTAACAATTGATAAGCAGCTCAAATAGCTCACTTGATATCTCTGTCTCTGAGCACGCTCCCACACCGTCAGTGTCTCAGTTCACTCTCTCAGCTACACTGAACAATAACTCCAAATCAAAACAGGAGCAGCTGCACTAACAATGTCAATAAGAAAACTGCTTCAGTGCTGCCTTAAAAAAATACAATCAAATAAATCAGCATTTATTGGCTACATTTCCATTAACCTTGAAGCCTTAACACATTCTCTTATAAAGAAGTTATTAGCAGTAGATGGTGTTCTGCAATGCTTGTGAATTGCCGCTTAACTGCATTTTAATAATTGAGAATGGAAAATTTTATCACTGTGCGCTAGAACCTTGTCAGGATGAAATGCTGGGGAGCCAAAATTTGCTTTAGTTTGGTGTTTTATTGTAGTATGAGAAAGAATTCTGGCCCTTTAGTTTCTTCTAATTGAATTATTTAAACTATCTAATAGGCCTTTTAATTTTTTAAGGGCAATGCACAAGGTAAGAAGCAACTTGGTAAAAAAAGGCCAAGTCAGTTGCTCCATACATTACATCAGGGACAAATCCAAAGGCAATGTGTGCATCCATCAGAGTCACAGCTCAGGCAACATCACACTGCAGTGTGCCAAGCAGCTCGGAGGCCATGGCATCTCCTACAGGCACCTCTTCCTTTTTCCACAGGGGAATCAGAGTGCCTCACTCACCAGAAGGATGCAGCTTTGTGGAATGTCAGGATCACATTTCTAGACAAGACCTTTAGAACCAGCTCTCCCAGCTGACAGTGGTAAAGCACACAAATTTCCCCTGCTGTATAACTTTTCATATCTTCACCCATCATCATTTAAAAACATTAAAATGCAAATGGTATTGGTGTCAGTGATCAAAAACACCAAGAAAACACAATCTGTTCTGATAGTTAAAATTCCTCTAAACACATACCCACTTTGCATCTCCCATTTGTTTTCCCTTCTGCAAGCCACAAATATTTTCCCTATGAATCTTCCTATTTGATAAGGCAAGAGTCACCCCTTTAAGGAAATAATTAGAAATAAGAAATGCTTGGATTAACCAGGCCTTACTGACCTTCCTTCATGAATAAACAAGGAGCTTTTCCAGAACTGTGAGAGAAATGCATTCTATAAAATGAATGTGTTTCTTTGTTGTCAGACGAAAAAAATCCAGCACAGAACCAAGGCACTTTGTTCTAGGCTACTTGCACTTAGCAGGGGTTTTAAATCCTGAACTTCTGGAGAGAGGAATTAACCCTGCCAGACAAAGGAGGCTCAACACACAGCAAAAATTACACTGAATTCAACTACATGGAACACCTTTGCCTTGCTGAAACTCCTGACATGGAGCGGATTTAACCAAAATATTATTTTTTCCCCTTGTAGCTTTGGAGATTTAAGAAAACTCAGAGCCTTTTGCCTTGCCCTCCCCGCCCACACCATGAATTATAGCAGGAAGGTGTTACAACTAAAGAAACCAGTTATATTCATGGTTTAGGACCCTAGATAAGAACAATGCGAGACTGAGTAAAAAGGAAAACACAAGAACATTTAGGCTGCCTCTGTCACTAATAGCTTTTATGATATTTCATAATGTAAGTGAGGTTGCTTATTAGTTCTTTTTTCACCCCTAGAGTCCTCAGAAAAATGGTTGAAACAAACTGCTCACACAACTGCAAACAATTTTTTCTGTGAATATTCCTGTTTCAAAATAGAGCTGTGGTAGAGAGAGGCTCCACCTTCTGAGAGAAAAAAACGCTTAGCAGAAGGTGCCTTTCATGAAGCAGTGAAAAGAGGAGTGCTCAGCTCTTCCTACATCAGGTCCCATGGCTACAAACCAGCCGTGATTCAAGGAGCAACACTAACTTCCAGTGAGTATTTACTCCCAAAGGAAATAGGAAGGCCCACTCCAAGGACACCCAGCAGGATATGCAGGAACACACTCAGGGTTAGTCAATAGAACTGTTTCCATAGCCTCATCCTCTACCTCCATGCTTGATGTGGATTTTCAGGAGCCCTTTTTGGGGAGGAGTACTTGGGGGGTGGCAGGGGGCAGGAATGAAGAAATATCATCCTGTTTTACCAGAACCTCCTGTCACTCAGATGTTCCCATCATCATCTAAGGAGCAGAAACCAAAATCCCAGCCTATACTTAGTGCTTGAATCATAACCATCAGTCAATGATTAGACAGTAGGAGAAATGCATCAGTGAATATCAGGATGGACCAGCTTCTTGCAGAATTCATCTCCTATTTAATTCATATTATTCAGAGCTTGAGACATTTTTACTCCTAATGAAATAGTACTGCTGACATGCCAGGCTTCATGAAACTCTTCTTTCATAATCACATGGTTGTGATAAATACAACAGAGAAAAAAGACCAACTGATTTTGTATCAGGAATTTGAAATGTATTCATAGGCAGGGCTGTAAAAAATAGATTCTGCAAGTTACAGGGACTAAGTACAACATTCTATACATAACAGTTCTTCAGCTAATAAGCTATTTTTGGACTATGATGGTCAAAGTGACAACATGAATAAAGGGGGAAGAAAATCTACTGAGATATGATTGACGAAAAACCTATTTGTCAAATCAGATGAGACTTACAGACAGCATGTGTGCCAGAAAAGCCACACAGCAGAAAGCCTCAGGTACCCCTAAATAATACCAAGTTCTATGAGGAAAAACATGCAGCTTTCCTTTCCCACTTCTATCTGCAGGTTTTCTTTTCCAGGGCCATTCACTACACAAGTTTCTTCTTGGGATCCAAGTTTCCTTTTTACTGACCATGAACCCTGAAGAACAATTCTTGGGTTCTGGCCACTGACCATTTTTAAGTGCACAGTTAAAAGCAGCATTGGCAAATCATCATGAACTCTGGTTACAGCTGAGGACATTTAATTCCCCACTACACAGGGGCATCTATATCAGCAACAGGCTGAGACTCTGGCTAGGAATTCTGGGCTGATGCTGAGCACACCAGGGCTAGGCTCAGTACATGCTTACAGTATTGTTGCCCAAAGAAACTTGCACAATTTTAACAGTTGATATGGGCTCTACACAATTAGCAGGAGATCATGAGTTACCTTGGATTGAATGAGTCAGAAGAACACAAGTGAGCTTCCCTTCAGCTCAAGCAATCTATCAATTCAAGAAACAAATATTGCATAATTTTTTTCTATGGTTGCCTGTTTTCGAATGTGTGAGGCCCAGAGGACTACACTTTTACATACAGAAGTAGAAGCTTTCCATCCTCATTCCCTTCCTAGTTTCCTTTTAGAACCTACATACCCTGTTCTGTACTACATATTGTTATCTATAATATTACATGCACACAGACAGATAAGTACTTGTACGTAGAATATTACCAACATAGCCCCCTTTGGAACGACAGTCATTTTCCTATCCAAGAGGGTAAAGAAGTGGCAAGAATGATAAGCTGTTAACTACAATGCTAACTCCTATTCCTCAGCAGCCTCCATCCCATCTGATTAAGTCTGGAACAGACTGGATCTTAGAAACGCAGCTACTGCAAATTTGCTGTGGAGCACTAACAGTGCAGCAAGTTCTTTGGGCCTCCTTTATTTGCTTCTTCCAATGTCAGAAAAGAATGGACACAACACAGGACATCACCTGTTACATGCACATCAGAGCATTATGTGTTTAATGCAAGAAAACCTGAGAAGACGCCACTTTTTCTCAGTTCCACAGGCTATATAACTTCCAGTTGGATGTCCCCATACCGATTGAGAGTTACGGAAACAAAATTTCCATGGAAGCATACAGCAGTATTAGCTCCGCAATGAAAGCATAGTTTTAAGAGATAGGAACTGTATCTGCTATTACTACAATGATGACATGAACAAGATGCAAGCCAATGAAACATGCTGCAGAAAAACAACAAACCAAAAAGGTAGTAAAAATAATTAAGCATTTTTTAAAAAGTTTACATTGATCAAATATTTTGTATACCAACAACTTGATCATACTGCTTCAAGTCTTCTAAACATGAAGTATGCTTATTCCTTAAATCACATATTTGTTTAAAACTGAAGACATTACATCATACCTCTGCTTCTCTAAAACAAATTAGTTATTTATAATTTGCTCTTATCTGCATTTTCAGGTAGTCCCAGAACTCAGACACTACTTTGCTAAGATATAAAAACACAATCAAGAAGAAATGCTTCTATTTTAGGGTTCAAATTCTACTTAATAGAGTAATACTGGCTATTTAATTACAGGGAAAACAACTTCCATTTAATTGTTACCTTGCGACTGCGTAAGTCCTTAATACCACTTAATTGCAGAAATAATTACATGCAATTATGTCAGCGATTGCTGCTCATAGATATAAATTAGGCATTAATCACGATCTTGACCTATCCCAAGTACCTCACACTGGACACCATGGCAAAGTTTGCAATTAAAATAGAGAAAATCCAATTACAGAAAGGCAGCCCACAGGCTGGATAGAATAACTTGAGGTCCTTGGAATCACAGAAGGGTTTGGGTTGGAAGGGACCTTTACAGATCATCTCATTCTGACCCCCTCTCATGCACAGGCACATCTTTCACTAGATCAGGCTGCCCCAAGCCCCATCCCACCAGGCCTTGAACACTTCCAAGGATGGAACCTCAACAGCTTCTCCAGGCAGCCTGTCTCATCACCTTCATAATAAAAAAGCTCTTCCTTGCATCCTACCTAAAACTACCCACTTTTCAGTTTAAAGCAGTTGTTCCTTCTTCCCCATTCCCACATCCAGCCTTCTCTGCACTGGAAGCACTGATACACACACCCCAGTGAAAAGGAAGAAATCCATTTCCTATGCAAACAGTTTTTCTGAAAACTACTAAGTTTTCCAGTTACTATTAATACAGACAATACAGAAGAGCTTGCATAGACATCATGATTCCTTGGAAGAAAAAGCCCAACTACACCAAATGGTGCTGTGAGACCTTGGAGAGTGACCTAGAGGCTGCTGCAATGCTGTGAGCAATTGTGCTACTCAGGCTGTTCAAATTAGGCTCTTCTTGCTGTGACAGCAGTTCCCGGGTACATGCCTGACTGAGCCTTCAGAAGGGATGTATTTGTTGTTTCACTGTGGACCTTTTGGAAACAGCTAGGGCTTCAGAATCCAAATGCATCATTTTTTCACTCTCCTGCATGCTACCGCTGGTGCTTGGAACCAGAGTGCAGCTCTATCTATAACTTCCTATTAACTTGACTTACACTGGTTTCATAGTGACTCTGCAATAGTAAGAAAAATTTCTGGACCCTAAATTAAGGTTAACAGCTCAGAAGTTGACCAACTCACTGTGGAGGGAAAATAAGGCATCTTTTAATATTTCCAACTGGGATCAGACAGCAATTTCTCACACATGATGTTTAATATATTCCACATAAACCTCTTCTCTATTTCCCCTAACTACCAGTAATAGAATACAGTACACCACACAAAGGCGTACATCCCATGACACAATCACCTAGATCTGTGATGTCCACCAGGCTACTCTCCCAAACAAGAGCTAACACCTGCCTCCCCTTTTACCAACACAAGTAATATTTGTAAAGCTAACAGCTACTTCTGTCACCATGAACTGAACTCAAACTGAACACACTACACACCTGTGATTGTAGAAATAAAGAAATAAATACTTTTATACAATCACTTTGCAAATCAGAAACCTGTGTTGGATGAATACAGGGAAATTACTAAGCTGACCAATAAATTTACAAGTCTAGTATCACATCAGAGACTCAGAGCTGCCATATAGAAAATCAGGAGTTGTACTTTGGCTTTTAACTGATAAATTAATCTCTGCTAATAACTGTCAAGTATACAGTAAGTTACTCATTAAAATGAGATCTTACATCTCGGGTGTAATAACATCTCTACTCAATTTCTATACACTAACCTAGCTGGGAATGCAAACATTCCAAACTTGGCCAGTACAGGGGGGGAAAAAAAATCCAACAGAAAACCAACAAAGTACAAACAGTTCAGTTTTGTCACAATGAGTCACCTTTAGGGTTATCTTG
This sequence comes from Monarcha castaneiventris obscurior, assembly GCA_026261815.1. Classification (NCBI taxonomy): domain Eukaryota; kingdom Metazoa; phylum Chordata; class Aves; order Passeriformes; family Monarchidae; genus Monarcha; species Monarcha castaneiventris. The sequence continues at coordinate 2,186,938 of JAMPIT010000622.1, forward strand.
CTCTTTTTCTTACCCTTACACCTCACCCTCCCAAAAAATCCCCATCCAACCTCCCAAATCCTAAGGAAAAAGTTGACAATTAAATCTATGCAGTTCATCATACAGATAAAATGCCTTACTATAGCTGTAGAGCTCACCTGCCTGAAGCACTGCATCACTAAAATCCATAACTTTGTGCCCTGTGGTTATAATCTTGGTCTTCTTTTTTTCCCCATGATCATAAAATTTGACTGCAATTAAGCTAAATACACAGCTTCCCTTGTGGAAGAAAACCGCAGGAAGAAAGCTCCCTTTTAGAAAGGGACTGCCTTAGATCTGCCAATAGCAGGGGTGCAGCAGCGATGCACCCAAACATCTCTGGGGTCTCATCCCCATTCCTCCCTGGTTTTGGAACTCCCAGGGCAGCTCAGAGGCAGGCCCTCGGCACACGGCTTGCCCGGGGCCAGCGGCGTGCCCTCGGTCGGTGCCGGCAGCTCAGGCGGATGCAGGAACTCCCCAGGCTGCAGTTTCCGTGCCCTGGAGCCCCGGGTAACACTCGCTGCTCCATGCAGATAGCGGAGTGCATTACAAGCCCCATTTGCTCACGCATAAGGAATGAAGCTGGCTTTTTTTTTTCCCAGCCTCATCTTCTGCACGGTTGTACCTCTGGAATCAGCCTTGCCTTGTCTTTGATAAGCAAGAACACTCTCAGGTAGTGACAGGGAAAGCCAAGCTTCATGCCACAATATTCTGACACCTAGCAGTTTTAAAAGCAGCTTGTGGTCCCAGGAGGGGTCACCACCGTTTTAAAAACGGACCCTATTCACAGGAGATAAACCCAAATCTGATAGCCTTCCATGGACAGGGAAAGGTAGAAGTTGATTGTCATTCCTGCTTAATTTCGGATTCAATTCTGCATCTCTTTCCCACCAAACAATGCCTAAAGAGGCTGCTTTCGGACAGCTTGGGACTCTCAGCAACCCATTAGCACCTCGCTGGCCACCGTGGGACTTCCGTGGAGGGGACAGACGCGTACTTTCCAACAGCAATAGGAGACTAGGAAATTACTTCTATTGCATAAACAGTACTTTTTGTTTGCATGGGAAAAGATGCAAAGTGGAGGTACATTATTCAGAAGAACCCCATGTTTAAGTGGAGCTTATTGTACTACATGTGGCTGCCCTGCTCAGAGCAATAATTGTTTTTTACACCTTTTTAGGACCAGATCAAAGAATAACAATTAAAAACTACCATTGGTAGTTACAGGTCTAACAGCAACACAGTTCAAGCCAAGAGCACATTAAACTTTTCCACTTAACTGTATTGGAAATCTAAGACAATCTCTCTTTCATTAATTTCAAAGCAAAGCAGGACCACAGGAAAGCTCTGTGCCACTAACTTGGGGGAATACCAAAACTTATCAATGTGTGTGGATCTAACACCACCTTTTTATTAGCAGTATCTCCATTCCCTTCCTTAAAGGAGATATTGAGATGGCAGTATTTCAGGTAAATGCCAGAACTAGACCTGAAAAGGGAAATCTGTGCAGCAAAAAGCTGAAGTACAGTTTAAGAATGAAATGCACGAGATAAGGGAACATCCCCTGGGGACTTATTCTGCTGTGTAGTGGGCAACACCCATGAAAGTACAGCTTATGAATAGTCAAATTCAGGTTACACCTTTGAAACTATAGCTTGATTTTGCTTCCTTCCAACAGCTCTAAATGCTGGGAAGGGCAGGGCAACTGAGCCAGTCAGAGGTTTGTAGTGAAACCAGTGTCCTAAAAACACTAACATTTATAAAGAGAGCTTTAGAAGCCTTGCTGAGGTAAACAGAGATGAGTCTTTTTTTTTTTGTTTTGGAGGGGGGAATGGAGCTTTTCAATTTCATGATCACCAGCAGATAGCAGAAGTTGTGAACACTAAGTCTCCTTAGACAGTCAAATTGTCTGAGAAGGTGAGAAAGTTCAGAATCTTTGTATTCTAAGCCATATTTTAGTAATTTCTAAGAAAGATTTTGTTAGCCAATTGTACAACTCCTCACCACATCTAGATCTATTCCCAGGTTGGTACTTTTACTTCGAACTTCCCACCCCTAAGCCTGTTACTCTTAAAAGAGATGCACAGGCAAGTTAACAAAATTTCCCTGAACATATAATATTTTGATTACAAGGAGACCTGATCATAAAGGCCTCACATGAGAAACCAATTTGCCAGGGAGAAATAGATGTTTCTTATTTCATTTTAAAATAATTTAAGTGATTTTAAATGACAAATATTTTACAATTTAACAGTCATTCTGTTGCACGAAGGATCTTTACTGAACATCTATTCCTTTAGTGGATCCAGTGTGTTTGAAGCTACAGTACTGAAATCTGTGTGTATCTATAGGGAGAGATAAAACCTTAATGCAAACATTCTTTGATGCTTCTCCCTATCGTAAAATTAACAACAACAATTAATGCAAGGCCAGAGACACAGAACTGAAAATCACACAGCACAGGCCTAAAGAAACCAAAATCTTCCCGATGATTTAACACTTTTCCCTCTAATGATTTGCTGCTAAAACCAGCTCTTCACCTGTGTCTAGACCACATGTGCTGGTGTGGGCTAAACTAAAACCAGGTAGGCAGCTACTAAATATCCTGAAAGAAGGGGAATTCATTGTAATAAGGAAAAAAGATAAAAATGGACTCAGAACACTATGTTCCCAGTTTTGCTGTCACAAAACATTTTCATAAACATCACTAACAAAGCAGCCACTGACTTAAGTAGCTTGACTCTCCCCAGCATCATTTACTTCAGCTTGCACTGGAATCTCCCTGGCAAGCTCAGAAACAAGAAGGAACTAAGAATTTCAAGTACTTAATCTCTCTATTTTAATTGCTCATCCTCCCACTAAGTGTGCCTTTCCAACTGAACAAATTTTGAGGAAGCTGCTGAATATCTCATCTGTATTTGCATTCATTTGGAAATCTTTTTCAGGGCTGCTACTTTACAGCTGTTCCATGGAAAAGTTTTATTACATCAGCTGAATGAGTTCTCATTAATCATTTCCTAAGGTCAAAAAAACCAGAAAAGAAAACCCCTTGTTTTTCCATGATATCTGGATGACATAGTGCTAGATATTCTCTCTTCTTTCCAAGAAGAGATTCAACCACCATCAGGTTGGGATCTGGGCGAGTATGAAGCACTTCCTGGGAACAATGTGCAAATTCAGTTCTTGGACTTGCCAAATTTGTAACATGTAACAGAGAAATGTACTACAGAAGAAGCAATATGACAATGAAAGCATGAAGCCAGGCACACAAGGCAGCACTACCACCACACTCCTTAGACAGTAACTGGGGTAAGGAAAACTAAACAAGTCTTCGTTATCTACAAACAGCCTGACTAAATCGTGCTTTCTGGGAATTTTCTCATCAGAATAATAATATCTACTATTTCCTATTATTTTGCATTATTATTACCGATTATTTCCTATGTTCACAAGCATACTTCGAGTTGCAGTCTTTACCTAATAACCTGTCACTTTCCAGGCATAAACACCCCAGACTGCTCTGTAGAGCCATAGCTAAGGTAAATTGAAGGGCTCTCAGAGTCCTGCTTAGGAGGAGCAGTGCAGTGTAAATGGCAAGTGGGCTTTTAATGACTCTTACAACTGGTTAATGAGTGACATTAAAATACATCTGCTGTTTGGGAAACCTTGAGCAGTGCTATTTCCTGGTATCTAGTAAGGAGTGCACAATGTTTAACAACATAGTGAAGTCAGAGACAAAAGAGATACAACAAAAGCCTTTCAAACTAATCTAAAGAAACCCATTGAGTAGAAAAACAAAATAATATAACATGGGTGGGACTTTAGAATTCAATTGCATATTGGATTATTAAATTCTTACAGTTATTCTTCTTAGGCCTAAAGAAGGCATGCAATTCACATCAGCAAGAAGAACAAGTTAGAATTCTCACAAGTTAATGAAAGAAAGCTTATAGAGCTCCAGAGAGAAATTACTCGGATTCCCCTGACATCAGCCCTCTTCCCCCAAACGAATTTCATTTTCTGTCTGATAAGCATCATAAAAAGTGTTTGTCCATAAATATACAAAGTAACTGACTCACAGATTCACAGAAGTGAGGTAACTTAACCAGACATTCCTAGCCCTAGTACCATTTTAGCTACGGGTGGTGGCTGCGTCACACTTTCCTACACTAATGCATCTATTTAGTAGAGCTATGGCACAGAATCAGAGCTTAAACCTTCAAAGCGTAACTGATTGGGTCCTGTGATGTCCCAGTTAATGAATCATTAACATCATCCCAGGCTGAGGTTGGAAGGGAGCTCCTGAAGTTACGCTCTGATGCCTTTGGAGGGTACTTTGTGCTGTCTCCCAGGCTTGCTCTCAGATCTGCCTGTGACTTAGTGAATACCACACCTCTCTGGCCAACCTCTGCCAGTGCTCAGTCCTCCTCACTGCAAAAAAGTGTTTCCTGATGTCCAGAAGAAAAATTCCCAATTTAATTTTGTGCCCAGCAGCTCTGGTCTTAGCACCAGGCAGCAAAGAAAGCCAAGTTCTGTCTCCTCTGTACCCTCCCTACAGGTATTTGCTCATTGATGAGATGCCCCCTGAGCCTTCTCTTTGGAGCTGAAGCACCCCAGTGCTCCCAGCCATTCCCTACAGACAGGACAGTGCATTTCCTTCAACACCTTCCTGGCCCTTGGCTGCACACTCTCCAGTACATGCGTGTCTCTCCCATGCTGAGGAACCCAGAGCTGCACACAGTATCCAAAGGGTGGTCCCACCAGGGATTAACACCTTGGAAGAAGCTGCTACAAGGGCAGGAATGGCTCTGTACGGGAAGTGTGTTTAGTCAACTTTTCTTAAAGCATGCCAGCAGAGAGAAGGTTTCCTAATACCAGAGATTACCATTGTCTGACTTAGCTTTAAACACCTTTGATCACATTCCTGACCCAGATTTTAAATAAAAATAATCTGTCCTTAACATTATAGTTCAACAGAAAAAGTCCAAGATAACATTTTACCATCAAGACGCTTTCCAATAAAGTAACTTCAAAAACCCAGGATCCCTAGTTTTCGTCACCTTACATTTTAAACAAATAAATGCCATTTAGCAGTGAAAATATGAAGTAGTTACATATCTAGAATAATCTCCTAAATGTTGAAAGCAGACCTCCAAAAGGTCAGTTTCATAAAGTTTATATAGCCTTTGATTATCTGGGGATCTCTTCCGGTCACACACCGAGAAGAATCACTATGCAATACACAGATGATGATACAATCTCTACTTTTGGCATTTTTCTCTTCAGTAGCTTTCCTGAATGACAGCACAAAGTTAATAGCACTCCTTCCTAATCCTACTAAGCAGAACATCCAAAATTAGTCATTATCTTTTATGCCTCAACAATGGCTGTAAAAAGTTTAGGGAAGAAATAAGTGTTTAGGGAAGAAATAAGTGGGTTTATGTTAATTTCCAAGGAAGCAAATTGAGACAGTAAAGATCAAGTAATCTGAATGAGTCACAAAAATTTGGCAAAGGAAGAAACTAGAACTTTATTTCCTGAGTTCTAACCTGGAGCCTTTTGAACTTATGGTACAAGCCTGTTGATTTTACTATTTGTGTACCAAAGGCAACATACACAAAAGTACATAGAGTCAGCAATTTTAATTATGCACGATAATGTAGCTTCTATTAGAAATACATTAATACTTTGCTAAGCTCTGATTGTTCTGCAGTAACGCTTGGGGATGGGGGGCAGGTACATATGAGGCTTTTTTTCCCCTCCAAGTATAGATGCAAAGAAGAAATAGTGCACCTTAGGCTTCTAAGTCCTCACAGCACTTTGGCACACAGACAAATGGCTTCCAAGGTGTACCTGTGAATGCAGTGGTCCAGACACAGGTGAACACTAATGACCCTTAATCTGATGATGCTTGAGCTGGGATATGAATCTAGCAGAGATGCCTATCAGTGCCCTGACATCCACACACCTGTCTGGGGCAGAAGCCAGCCCAGCCACTGTGGTCAGGGTGGCATTGATTGCCAAGACAAGCACCAGGCTATGACACAACCCAGTAGTTTTGCCTAAGAGGAAGCACATGAAGCATGACGATGAAGACTACTGTGCTTAGCACGCTTTTGTTCCTCTACCATAAACAAAGGAAACTGAAATATTTGTCCAGAACTTGCTTGTGATTCACAGCGAGCTTCCCTGGCAGACGAGGTGACAGGTATTAAAAAGCCAGAGAAATGTCTGTGGTACCAAGTGCTTGATGTCCTTGAACATTGATTGTACAGGCAATCTGAATGCTCAGCATGGCTCACGTGAGCTTGTTACTGTGGTATTCCTTACACAGTATCACATATCAACCCTTTCCTTCCCCTGCAGAGTCTAAGAGATATTTAAAACAATGGATTACAGCAGGAAGTCTGCCTCTGTGTCTAACCAGAGTTAAGCCCACGTTTAACCCTCACTTAAGTCCTTGCAGCATCTCATAAAAAACATTACTCTCAATTTTATGGTTACGTTTAAATTCTCATCCTGATTTCACTCACCACAACGTTTCAGGACGAAGTGGAGAGAAAGACTGAACACTTGGGTCCAGATTATCTTTTAAAATATATACATATACTGATACTTACACATACAATCTATTTATAATTTGTAACTGACAGAGGAATCATAGAGAAGTTAAAATGGAACCAATAACAACATGGGTTGAGCTGGAAGAAGAATAAAGAAGAAAAGGACCAAGTAAAAATTAAGTGGTCCAGAAATATCTTGACTATAATAAAAACAAATTGCAAAGGCATGGAGAAACCCCATGGATGATGCTTCACACATATCACAGCATTCCCTTTAAGAAGAACAAGAACAGATGAAGGTATTTTTCTCATTTACACCAAGATATTATCAACAACTCTGACTGGAGAAACACTGAGGAAAAAAGGTGGAAAAAACAACAACTTGCAAAGTTTTTGCACATCTGAACACATGTGTTTAGTATGAGCATCTCATACTAAACACAATGAGCATGGACCTACAACTTACCTGGAGAATCACACGCTCAGAACTCTTGCATGAAAAAATTCATTTTAGAGTCCTGTCCCTGAAATTACTGCAAGGAGCAAAGGGCATTCCCCAAAAACTAAACCAGCTTATCCCTGCCCCAAATGCTTTCCTTGAACCTAATAACATTTCCAAGCTAACTTTTGGGTTCTCCTTAATTGCCATGCACTTGCAAGGCAGTGCCTCAGACAGGTAATAGGTTCTTTGGAGCAAGATATGCAGATACAGGTCCAAAGGCTGTGCTAATCAGAGATTTTTCACAATAAATTGAGATAGGAATTCTGTTGCTGTGGTCATCTAAGAGAGGTCAGGCTCATAGGAACAGGTAGTCTTGTTAGGCAAACCCTTGGGCACACAGTCACAGAAGACTCAGTAAAAGGTCACTCAGTAGAAGGTCACCTCTGTAAACTCCCACAGACTGAAAAATATCAGAATAAGATGACTGAGCACACAAAAACTTCTTGCCTAATGTGTAACTTAATAATGGGGCCACATGTGAGTTCTGCCCTGTATGCAGAAAGGAGTATTCATGTGCCATCATCATTACAATAAAACTACAGGCTCCTATATGTGGACGTTCTGCCAGCTGGAAAATGAAACCCTTTGCATACAAGGATACACATGCAAGATATCATCTACCTGACAAGGCTTTTGGCTACAGAAGCTGACACTCCTTCAGGAGCTCACAACTCAGAAATAAGTTACCTTACTTACCAATTAATTTCCTATGGCACAAACCCTGCTTTCCTGCTTGGCACACAAGGGTTTTCAGTGCATTATGTGGCAGATATCTCCAAGGTACTTCTGGAGGTTCACCCATTTTTGAATAGAAATGCATAGATATATCGCATCCATACCCTTGAAATAACAATACATGCACTTTTTGTGTCCATCTGAATACAACCACCACTAATATCACATTGGGCAAGACATTTATCAGTAAGTCTGCTCATTTAAAAGCTATCAGCTCACATAGTCAGATCAGTGGACAGTCAACATTTGTTAGCCCAGCTGCATTACCGTGGACTGGGACTCAGGGGAATGTGTCACATCTTCCCTTCCAAAAGAAGATTAGCAGAATCATGGAAAACAAAGAAAAAAATTTGACAGCCATTACACAGAACAGTCCAAGAAAGGGCAAGCAAAAAAAAAAAAATCTTAAAACACTAATACAACTATGATTGGGAAATCCACTTATTCATGAGCTACAACACTATGGCACAAGTGCCATTGAGGTACTGAAAACTCCACCACAGAGATGAAAATCAATTCAGACTAAATAAGAAATCAAACAAAAATAATTGACTGACATGCAAAGAGACACAACCAAAGAGAGCAGCAGTGATTACTCCACCTTGCTGGCATAAAAGGCCTTAAATAAATTACTTGCTTTAATTTAGTCTTTGACCTGGTCAGAATCAGGAAGTATATTATTAAGTGTTAGCTAGAACTAATGATTCTGCCTTACAAAACAAGGGGTATTTTTGGTGGCGTGGGTTTTTTTTTTTTGTTGTTGTTTTGGTTTTTTTGGTTGGTTGGTGGTAGGTTTTGGTGGTGTGGGGTTTTTTTGTTGTTGTTTTGGTTTTTTTGGTTGGTTGGTGGCAGGTTTTTCTGGTGTGGGTTTATTTTTGGTTTGGTTCTCTTTTTTTTTTTTTTGTGGTGCTGGTGGTATTTGGGGTTTGTTGGATTGTGGGTTGGTTTGGCATTTTTTTCATTTTTTATATTTGGGTTTTTCTGGTTTTTTGTTTGGGGTTTTTATGTGTGCATGGTGTACCAAGAGCAGAATACCAGTACAATACCAATGGAATTCCTTGGTTTTCAAGGCTAATCTGCATTGCTCCAGGCCCCAAATGTTCTCAAACTTGACCAGGTAAATACAACCTGTCTACAACAGGAAGTTCCAAACATGACCAGTAGCTTCCTATCTCACACAGATGGTATCAATTCCTTTTCTCACACATAATTTGATATTGCAACACCACATGACCCTTTCCTTAATGCAGATGGAATCCCATCCTATCTCCCAACTTCCAGCATTCATTTCTTTCTAGATGTGTCACTATTTACAAAACGCTTCATCTACTAGGATGTTGCAATTTTGGAACAGGAGTTGGTAACTTATTTTCACAAGGTTCACATACTTAAATTTCACTTACCTCAGCAATGCTCTAGGTATGAAGCATTTCCACAATTTGCCCGCCGTCCTCTCTGTTTCAGCCTGTAGATTTTCTCATTCTGTGTTTCCTTCTGGGCATATACTGTTACGCTGTTAATGCCATGCATTAAATGGTGGTTCGGCTATGCATTGTGCACACACAAAAATATACATCTGTTTCTCCTTCATTATCAGTCTATAATCATTCCCTCTATAGTGAAAACAGTTGGTCCTTCCTGCTTATATAAGCGTATCTTTGAAGCTAAGTTGTCTAAAAACCATCTTGGCTCCATTGTAACCAAGAACTTCATAGGAAGCATAACACTGATGAGCAGCTTCTTTTCTTTCATTTCTGATTCCTGATTTTTACCACAAACCTCATATTAATCGGTTGAAAACTGAATGACGTTAGGCTGAAAACATTTCTAGAATCAAAAACATTAAAGGCATTATTTTAGTCTTGGTAATTATGTGTCATTTTCATGGACCAATAAGGACAGGATTTCAAATCCCTTTCTCTTTAAAGATGCTCAAACAAGAAGCTTGTACCACACTACAGGACAAGTCTTTTATGATGTAACTGCCAAGATGTTGTCCTTACATATTCATGTATTTACTGGGCATCAGTAAACACATTTTCCTTGATATTTTTATGGAAATTGAAAGATGCCTCTGGTGCTCTATGATATGGTGACAATAAAAAGGGCAGGTAGTGGTTATCTGGGAGAGAGAGAGAAATTTTCCAAGAGAGATTTTCCTATTATCAGTCACAGGAAGTGTTCAATCCAGACAAGACAGCAAGGTGTGACACCATCTGCCCATCACTGTGGCTGTCAATGGTAATGAAATCTAGCTGTTCATGAATATTTCTCCCATTTTGCTACAGGAACACCAGTAAGTACTCAAAATGAAATATGGCTCATTTCACTGTGCTGCATGTATTTGTGTTTTGTTCAGTGACCAGAACAAATAAATTGTTGGCACAAGGGTGCCCATCCTGTTGAACCCAGGCTGTCATATGGACACAATACAGCAACCACTGCCAGCCCTGTCACCAACATGCACAAGTCATTTCACAAGTTCTTTGATGACTTGTCCTGACTTCTCAATGAAGTCTTCACCCATGAGCACTATTGTTTTCAGCTCCTTTCAATTCACTGACTTCACATTCATGTTCTCCACGATTTATCATTCCTACAGTTCCTTACTTTCGGGCTCCTGGTCCCTTCCATCCCTGTATCCCATGGCGCTTGCTTGCTCCTGTAACAAGTGGCAGAAGCTGTCTCTGTCTCTCTGCAGCTGCCATCCTTGCCCTTATTTCACATCCTGCTTAACTCTGCACTCACTGCTCCTTGAAAGCCACCCTTCTTGTGTGGGCCTTTTTGCTGCAGAGGGCAATATCCTTACATCTTACTACCTGGCAGAACCTATTCCCTAATTTCTTGATGAGCTTGCACCACTAGATGGTGCTTTCAAGAGAACCAAACTTAACTCAAAGCACTGGGCAAGGTCAACACACCAGAATGGACAGAAAAAAGAACAAATCAAATTAAAAACATACCCTTATGTTATTAAACTTGCATTCTAGGCCATGCTGTCATTCTCTGGGAGAGAAGGGAGCCTTAACACACCCTGTCATCACACCAAGGACATGACGAACAATGACGTGGTAATAAATATTCCAAGCTCTCAATTGCTTCCAGCAAAGGATACCAGGGCATGGAGAGAAGAAAATAGACTAGAGCACCCTCTGGGCAAGCAGATGTCATTTTGAGAACAGAGATGAATTACACTCAAAGTGACCTAAAGCCATCTCACTTACCACCTGTCATAGTCCCTCCAAGCATAACACTGGATCACTGGGCTCAGTGGTCTGAGAAAAAAGGGAAAAATACGTGGTGTTTTTCCTTACGTACAGGCATGAATTGAGAGATTTGCTGGTTATTTCCACCATTCAGAACCTCATTAAACAAACCATAAGAAAAGCCTGGCAATTGCCTTTTTAATCATGTTTTAACATGATTAAAATTAACATGTAACATTGCTGTACAGATACACAGCTCAGCCAGCTGGAAGCTTCAAGATGTGTTGTTTTGCCTCATGCTCTAATCAGGTAATGAATAGAACATGGCACAGAACAAATATATACATTTTAATTTCAGTCTTTGCACTGTTTTATTGTTTGTTTAAGCCAGCCCAACTGAGACTCCTTGCACTATACGCCCCTGGTTGCATTCCATTGGAAACAAAGGCATATTTGAGGGAAGTACCTCTCACAAAGAGGTATTGATGAACCAGAAATCAGAGTCTGGACAAATGACCATTTTTCTGTAAACACAGCTCTATTGTTTCAGCTGTTCTTCTCCCAGGGAATAAATATTTCATTATTCAAAGCAGTGGCTGAAAAAGCAGAACAACTCCTCCCCCTTCAAGCAATAATCTTCCCCTCTCCACTCTAGAAAAACCAAACTCCATGGTATCCATTATCCCTCTCTTGCAATATTTGTATTAATTTTTTCACTCTCAACTTGTCCACAAACATTACTGTGGCGTTAAAAAGAGAAAGCCTGAGCCAATTAAGACACATGCAGTAATTTCTCTGATCACTTGCCCACCACACAGTAATTCCAACTCATTCTTTGCATCTGCACCACCTATACTTAACTCTTGGTTTTGCTACTACCAATGCCCTCATTTTCACTAATCCTGTCTTTTTTTTGCTTTATTCCATCCCTCAAACTGCCTCCTCTGCAATGAGTTCCTTCCCAAGTATGTTCTCAGCAATTTCACAGATACAAAAATCAAAGGGAGGAACCAATTCTGCCTTCCCTCCAGCCTTATCAGGTCTCAACATCTAATCTGAGTCAGGAATACTTACTTTCTGGGAATCAGTGTTTCTGATCCACACGAACCCCACAGCACCAGAGTCACAAAGCAAGCCAACGTTTCAGTAGGTGTGGAGGGATACTTCCATAGGCTCACCCAAAATCCACGCTCAGGCCAAGATGGAAAGAACACAGGTGAATAGTCTCTCTGGTGTCCTACATCTCAAAAGAGCACTGAGGGGAGAGCTCATTGCCATCTTCAGCTGTCCCTTTCAGCTGCCCAGTGGGATTGGGGAAAGGGAAGAGCAAGGCTCTTTTGGGAAGTGCTCAGTGATGCTATGGGCACAAAGGCCAAGACCAGAAGAGCTGACTAAACACCTGAAGAAAACCCAACACTGCTGCCAAACACTGAGAAAGGCTGCCCAAATAGGCCGGGGAATCCTGATACTCAAATGTTCCAGACAGAAGTGGTCAGGCCCTAAGCACCAAAAACTAGTATGACCAGTCCTGGGCAGGGATGGGATTAGACCTGCAGACAGAGCTCCCAACCTGTGTTATTTTAGGTTTCCCATGCTCAAGGATGTCTGTATCTGGAGTCACTGTCACCAGTATCAATCTCCAAAATTGCGTTCCAAAACTTCTACAAGGGCAACATTAAGCAGCAGACCCTTCTTCTACAGAAGGAAGACTGATTAAGGCTCCCAGATATTCAAATCTACATATGACAATTCTGTAAAGATTTTTAATACACTTCTCCATTCACAGCACACAAAATCAAAAATCTCAGTAATCAGTTGCTAAGTCTCAGTTAATAATCACATAAAGAAAAGTAAAACTGCAACCCCAACAACTTGCACCACAAACAAAAGGAAATAATTACATTACTTGCAAACTGATCAAGCTTTGCCATGCCTTATCAATAAGGGAACCAACCTTCCAAAATTGCTGGTAAAACTACAGTGCAGGAGGAGAGGTTAATCATGAAGTGGCAGATTTTTTTTCTTCCCTAAACATACTTTTGATCAGCTGCAGTTCAGTCATTACATTACATGCAAATAGGATAATAGGACAAATCAAAGTGTAACAGGCTCCAAACATTTTCATGCTCTTGCATATATTTAGCACACTCTTGATATGAAGTAAGACCCAGGTTCCCTCAGCAAAACATTTGCTGTATTATTCAATGTTCCCAGGAGGGTTTTCATATCAATGTACTCAGCAACAGATAATAGCTTCCATGAAATCACTGAGGGCTGAGTAAAGGACAAGGTCCTGCAGAAGAAGATCATTGATACAAGGAGACAAACACAGGAAACACATCATTATGTGATGATATCAACACTGGGCTGCAGATAGATGGAAGATTTCTGTACTGAGAAACAGCATCTGCTTCTCCCCGATGTCACAAGTTTGGGCCAACGCATCTAGCTGCAATTAGGTTATTCCCATCCAATTTTGGCTCATCAGCACAGATGGGGTTTCACAGATATCCATAGATACAGGACACAAGCTAGTTAGTTGAGAATGTATTAATGAAAAGACGATGCAAAGAAAATAAAGAGAGAATACAGGGCACATTTCCCATCCAAGAGGAGAAAAGATTGCTACAAAATAAAACCAACAGAACGCTTATTTGAAAAGAAGCGAACAGATTTTCAATATTGCAAAATAGTAGTAGTTCTTTTCTGCAATTGTTTAAAACCAACTTCCTAGAGTTTGTATAAACCAGGTTGCTGATATTCTGTACAAACTTGCTACTTGTTTAAAAAAAATATTTCTCTTGTTCTATTTAACACATTACTTTATTCAGAATTACATCAGCATTGTTAAATGGGTGAAAAGTTTAAAAGTTAGTACATAAGAAACTCATGAAGAACTTGGACAAATATACATATCATGACTCATTTGAGACCTCTGACTCGAAAGAAACAAGTAAGGCATCGGGGTATGACATGGCACACCAATAGATTTCTAATATCTACACTTATAATTAAAAATTTCTTTTTAGCTTGTTGGAGCTCTAATTTGTTAAGGCTATTCTTTCCCCTAGTTTTGAGAGAAATGGAAATGGGTTCCTGACATTCTTAGAAGTATCTTTCCCATCCTTCTCTTGGTATTTAGTTCATCTTCTAAATAAAAGGGAAGAAGAAAAGCTACACTGAGAACTAAATTAATGAGAGCACTTTGGAGAGAAAATTACTTTCAATTTGTTCTCTGATCCAAAGCAGATCGCCTGCCCTTAGTGGTTCATTCTACACTTTCAGGCCTCCAAGCCTTCTGGTTGCCTTAAGCACAAAGACAACATGAAATAGTTGAAACAACAAGGAAAAAGTTTCCATTGTAGGAAACGGTATCGGACGCACTCTTTAAAAACAGATAATACCAGCAGCAAATGGTAAAGCCACAAAAGGGACAATGTAAAATGACCCCAGCAGGTATTCTAAAAGGCGTAGCTATAAAACCAACACACAGCTTCAGTTGCAAAAAGCTGTGGTCTCAAAGAGACTTTGAAGGTGGAATTGCAGAATATGGATGCATTTCTTAGATCCAAGCAAAGAAATGACACCTAAGGAAAAAAGGCTTCTGCAGCATTCAAAAGACAGTGTGACAGAATGCTTTTATTACTGGGGCTGCTTAAAAGCACAGACAAGGGAAAATAGTTCATAAGGAATGCACAAAGATGAAAGCCTATTACTGTAAAGACTAAAGAAAAATATGGGACAACTTCCTGGGAAGCCTGCTTGTCCACCTGAAGCACAAAGAGGTCCTCTGATACTGGAAGCAGTGGACAGCAGCGATTTCAGTTGGACATTCTCAGAGTACACCACAATGCTTGCAAAATGAAACACACAGACATGCAAGTGAGGAACTTGTTTGGAAAATCTGGCATGAGGATGTGGTGATGGCTACCCAAATAATGGGAAACAACTCCTTGGCACGTGGTAGGTACAAAGAATGACTTCAGCATGCTTCCCCATCACACCCAACAGCAGAGTTACAACAAGATGAACCAGCACTGCTGGTGAGGGCCCACAGCTGCACACTAAGTTCAGGACTAGAAGTTCCTGGCTACTCAAAGCATTGCACAGTTCAGATATGCTTGTGGCACTTGGAATGCCGTATTCTCTCCCCTCTTTGAGGTCACAGCAGTGACCATACTTCATTCCCACAGAAGACTGAATTCACAGTGTTGTTGGGTTACTCTGCTTCCTAACACTTGCTAGAAGTCACTATCCCCTTCCCCTCCCAGCTTTGCATATAAGCGTATTTTTATTAATCACCTGGCACTGGAGCTTGAACTCGGGACCTCTTCTCCTGTACCCCTTGCAAGCATCCCAAAAAGAAGGCTGGAGAGCCCTGCTCTGGTTTTTAATCTCTCACTTCTTATAAATATCTGATCAGCAATTCAGGATTGAAAAGGACCTCCGAGGCTGGGACCATTAACTAATGCAGGAACTCAGTCCTACAATATCTTTTACAGACCCATCACATTTATCTTGAAATCAGAGTAGTTTTCTGACAAATGGAAATGGTAGAACAGGTTATAGTCATTATCAGTTTACCACGTAGACCCTAGCACCACCTGAAGAGACAAGACATCTAACAAAGGAAAGACATGAGTTCTTTTTGGCAGACACTTAATACTATTTAACAAATATTTTCAGACTACTGCTTAGCGTCATCTTTGACTACAAAGACTTCAACACACCAAGCCCAAGAGGGGTTGACAACAGGAGAAGATAAAGAAAAAAGAAAAAAGGAGCCAACTGCATGAGACACAGGGAAGTGCAGAATTTCATTTAAAGGAAGTTCATACCTACTGTTTTATCAAGCTTCTACCACTCTACAGCCAAGGCTATAAAGACTCTTACAATAATTTCTAAAACAGAAAACCAAACACACACGACATAACACCCCTATCACTTGTGTCAGTAAGGAATTACCAGCTAGATGTCAGTTCATTTAACTCTTTCCTTGAAACCCTTTTGAGGTACTACACACTCACTCTGTTCATTACTATTACTTCTCAGGTGGGCTAAGGAGAACAAACAAGAGGCACATAGCTTTGGTGCTTACATTCTCTCAACAGGTGTGGCAAGAGCTCTCTTATCAATGAGAAATGGTGCGAGAACCAAAGACAATACAACATGCTGCAGCAACATGTTTGTTTTGTTGCTCTTTTTTGCTTTCATTCAAACAGCAACACGTTTCAGTAGAGCATCCAGGCAGTATTAATTGTCTTACTTATTACATACCAACTAACCTTTTCTGCTTACACAGGAAAAAAACCAACCCCATAGCTTACTGTCATGGATAATTTAAGCTAGAACTGTAAATGCAAAACTAAGCAGTACTTCCCAAAGCCACTTAGAAGGAAGTGTAAAACCAGAACCCAATCAAGCATCTTACTGGATTGGTTTGCTCTGTCTGCAGCCAGATTTTAAACTCACTACGTGTTAAAATATGTAGATAATGTCAATAGTGTCTGAAAAAGCCTCCTGCAAGAGCTAGGTATAAAATAAGCACTAACACCAAGCTTTAGCATTTTAGACTTTTTTTGCTTTCAAAAATAAAACTATTGTAGCAGATTTTTGTAATTACTTCTTCCTGTCTAATGAACTAATTAAATAAGCAACCTCTACCACATAACAGACTCCAAGTACCACTTGGTATTTTAAACTGAAAAAAACCTACCACCACCACCTGCTTTATACCGTTTTCCTTAAGTTTAAGGAGATGAAGTCACAGCTGTTCTCCTTGAAGAGGGATAAGGAGAGCTATACATAACATTATTTACCTAAGGTAGAAAAAACCTGTAAAATAGCAAACTGTGTGTGCAAACATTTTTAACTGCAACAAAAAAAGCAATGTTTTCACATGCAGATTTTTTACAAACTTAATGGCTAATCTTATGAAATTAAATTTAAAACAGTTTTCATGAAAATGTGAACAGAAACATTCATCTTTCTATTTCTATATTCCTTTTCAAAAGCATGTTAAGGAATATGTTACCACACAATTCAAGAAGTGACTTCATAATTGGAGAGGAACAATATTAAAACACAGAAATAACACAGAGTTGCATAGGTTTTTAGCCTACTTCACTGAAAAACCATTAAGTATAGAAAAACAACTAAATTAACAGAAAACCACCAAAATAGATAACATAAACAAAACTCTGCTCAACTAACAAGCACCTACACCATACCTAACGCTTCCTACCTACTTGCATTTCAACATCACCCTAGGACTTTAAAATGCTCAGAGATAAACACAGCCTAAGTTTCCAGAACCAACTTCAGTAAAAACACACGACCACCCACTTACTAATGTAAAAACCACTCAAGAAAAGTCTTTTACTTTTCTGACTACATTTTCACATACAGAAATCTGCGTAAAGCAGTACAAAACTACCAAAAAAAGAGAACTTCATAAGTTTCTCTGCTCTCTAGGTTAGAGTTCTCAATGCCAGAAATACCCTAAGGGCTAACAAAACTCCTTAAGGCTACACTTCAGTTCTTAACACTGGGAAAAGAAAACACCCTTGAGAGACAGCACAACGCCTTCTGCTAATCAACTCCCTTATTACTCACTCAGAATACTCAGTTACTGTATTTGCACAGTGAGAGGCTCAAACCCGACCTTCAAAGCTGATTTATAGCACGCTTACCCACAAAGCCACTCACCCCCGTATAAACCAGTGCCAACCAGCCTGCCTTTTTAACTTCCCAGGGTAATAAAGGAAATCAAGGTCAGCTGTTTTTCATTAAGAGCTTCCTTCCATCTCTTTAACCTGCTTTGGTGCTCGCGGCAGTTACTGTCACCTGTTCTTGAAACACAGCTTCTAGTGAACAGCAGCTGTGTAGCTGTCATCTCTACCCCCTCCATGGTTTTGCAGATCTTGACCAAATCCTCTCTCAGTTCCCTTTCTGCACAGAAGGGTTCCACCTTCTTTAGTCTCTCCTCATAAGAGAGCTGCTTGATCCCCTCAAAGGCTCCTCCCTGTGCCTTCTCTAACCACAGAACGTCCCTTACAACACGGCGCAGTGAAGTGGGATTTATGGTTTTAACATTTTTCTACATTAAAGTGTTCGGACCCCACAGTCAACAAACCTCAGCAGAAAGTTACAGCCCTGCCAGACGAGGAATGATAGGAGATGAGGTCTCACCTAAATTTGTCCATAAAAGTGTCCTTCTTCCTTTGTTAAAATTTTTGCCCCAGGAAATAGAACATTATGTTTTGTAATCACACAGGCTGCACTGAAAGAACAACTGCAGGCAAGATCACAGATTTCTCTCTAGGAGAAAAACTGTCCGCTGCCACCCAAACATACATCAGTTAACTAGAAATTACTAGTTAATTTCTAAAACTAAGTTAGTTTCTAAAAACGAGAAACATTTCACACTGACAAGAGCCACAAAGCACAGGGTGATCACTCTGCAGCCCTCTGTTGGGAACCACCACTTAGAGCTGTAATGCACAGTTATGGGACTCACCCATACAGGTGGAATTAACTTTTGTGTTAGTGTCATTTCTGTGAGATAAAAAGGCCAACAGCTGCCTACAGCAAAGGCAGACTCTTTTGTACATTTTTCTTGCTTTCATGGGGGTCTGTGAGCAAGTTCCAAAGACATGGCAAGCAGACCTAGAAGTGCTGGTAACACCGCAGTTAAATTCAATACTATGCAATTCAGATGATTAATTCCTTCTGGCACACTGGAAAGGCTAAAGAACTACAAACCCTATTTAAATCAATTAGTTTGGCAGCTTATGACTGCATATCAATTAGGAAACAAAAGCAGCTAACGCTGTCTTGGAATCTGAGTTACAAGGAAGGTGATACTTGTACTTTGCTCTGTAAAAACTTTGGAGGTATGTGCATGTGTAGCCAAAACAATCGAGGCTGAGGAAAAACCACTTACTGAACTGTATGTGAATCATCATGATCCAGAAATCTACTGGATCAAGGAAAATCCTCCCTCTTTGGTCAGCAGACCTGTGCAAATCAGTAGAAAAGCACAAGAGACATAATCTTCAATATAACTTATACATATTGTCCAGTTCAATTAAATAGATTTGCAGAAACACAAATCTGGAATTAACAGTGTAGTATTTCTTGATTCTGATGAACATGATGAAAACTGCACCAGGAAGAAAACAGGGAACACCTGTCTTCATCCAACAGAATTAAGTTCTAACTTCATTCTGTTGGATGAGGGCACTCTACAAGCTCAGAAAAACATGTCACGTCAAGAGGCGTTTCTTGTTCCTCAGCCAGTAAAAATAACTTTGATGACATCACTGTCCCACCTAAAAGCAAATTAATTAAATTCCTCTCCCGGAAAATGGTATGAAGGTGTCCCTTTGGACAACAATGGAAGGTTCTTCAAAGCCACTTCTGAAATGTTTATTAACTCTCTAAAACTTGACCAAAAATTGAGAATGCTTCCTATTTATAGCATTTTGTGAACTTTTATTATTTAATTTTATTATTTAATTAATTTTTAATTTTATTATTTAATTAATCTGATTTCCTTATCACAATTTCTAATTGCAAGACTCTAAAATTTTTGCAACACAGAATTTCTTTGTTAGGGTCTGGAATTTACTGGAGAACAAAAAAAAATCCCCGTTTCAGTATTTGGCTGTATACCTTATACACCTTAGAATTATAATAATAGGTTAGCTAATAATGGAGGCCTTATATTGACTTTGAAAGAAATACCAAATTGTTAAATACAAAATTATACACATGTGTGGAGTTGGAAATAAAATCAATTTTGCAATAGCATGTAACCATAACAGGCAAAGACAGGACAATATGATGTACATACACCTAGAGCTGAAGTATTTGCACCAGAGAAAGATGCCTTTACAACCAATGTAGGATTTTATGAGAAAATCATTAACTCTCGAACACATTAATTTTCAAAAAAATGTTCTGTCTGACCTGTTCTCGTCTGCTCAAGATAGGAAGCTGGGAAGGCAGAACAGTGAGGAAATCAAGCACGTCTGACATGCTGACAGGAAAGGTAGAGTGGGTGGGGAACAATACAAAAGCTTTTAGAAGTAACATTCATTCCTGAGTTAGTATTATATAGCACACAGTAATTAAATTCAAAGTACTACCACCACTGTGAAACACTTTGGGTACAACATTCCATGAAGAAACCTTTAATTTTTTACCAAGGTCTGGTAAATAATTGTAATAGAATTCCCCAGGTAACTGCACCAGTGGCCACTTTCACAGCGAGAGCAGCTTTATTAAAGCTGCTACCCAAGAAACCAAAGCAATACTGATAAACCTGCAGGTGATCGAGCACAGCACAGGAAGGTCTGAACAAAATCTACACTTGCTTCAAATCTAGACTTATGCCCACGATTGTGCCGTAGGAATGGTTCTTCTGGTTTTGGATTTACTAAATTGGTTGCCACTGCAATAAGAACGTCACTTGGATATGCAGAGGAACTGAACTTATTCAGTTCTTACCTAATATAAATTGAAATTTATTTTGCCTACAAGTAATGAAACCTTTCAACAAAATAGAGTGAATGTAGTTGATTTTGGGACGTTTAACTTCAGAACTTCATTTTCAGAGCTCAATATTTGCCTTATGCCAAGGGCCACCATTAGCTTGTAGGATTTCAGTACCACCCATGAAAGTTTTAACACATGATGTAATGTTAACTGGACGTTAAAAGGGGCATGAGATTTGAGAAACTTTAATGATTTGTTCTTTATGTGAGAAACAGAAGAGCTCTTAAAAAGCTCTATAACAAATATAAAGAAAAATTTTATGTCCCAAATAAATTGGATTAATTTGAATGAAAGTAAAGTTTCATTTTCTTTTGCAAGCCATCTTGACTAGAATGGAGATCAATTTAAAGCTTATGTTCATTTTTCTTATCGTGCCATTTCATTAACCTATCATTCCAATTTCATTAACTTCTTTGTTTTGTCTGATGAAACTGAAACCTTCACTTTTATTAAAGGAGTAACTTGATCTGTCAAATCAGAAAGATAATCTGAGAATTCCTGTCCTTTGAAGCTCATTGCAAAAACTCCAGCAAACTTCTAAGTTAAAAGAAACAAGGGAAGCTTAGATTGTAGAGTATGTGAGAGGTGAGGGGCAAATCTTGTTCTTTCAAAGAACATTACTATCTGTCAGCTATGCGATGACAGTTTCTTATATTTTGAAATATTACTAGTAAATAGTAAGCAAATAACAGAAAAAAACCCACCAAATCCACATCCACCCAAAGCACACACACAAAACCACCTGGAGATTTAGTATTTGTATTTAATGTCTTCCAGGTGAGAGAGGGCGGGATAACTACGTTGTTTAGTTAGCACTTAATTAGCCAAACTAGCCAAACACTTGACCGTGGCTTGGAGTAACTCGGTCTGATGGAAACTATTCCTGCCTGTGGCACGGGGCTGGAGCCGAAAAGCAGCCGCGCCGGGGCTGATTGGCGGAGGCGGCTCCGGTCCCTCCCGCCAGAGGCGGGCGCAGGGGACCTGCCCTGTGCCGGGAGCTGCCCGCCGTCCCGGTGGCGGGGCAGTGCATGGGGCGGCAGGGCAGCCGAGCCTTTCCCCGGAGCCGGGGGCGAGCGGCAGCGCCGGTGCATGCGGTGGGGTGGAGCGGGGGCAGCCCGGAGTGATGCGAAGTTGAGGGAGGACGGAGCGAGGGAGCCTCCTCTGCTCGCAGGGCAGCCCAGCCCCGCAGCAGGTGCAGCAGAGCCCGGGCGGAGGCACCGGCGGGCCCGGCGCTCCCGGCGCCGCAGCAGCGCCGCAGCCCGGGCCGGGCGGACCCGGCTGAAGGACAAGAGCCCCGAGCGGAGCTGCGGTCGTCGGCTCCTTACCAGAGGCAGCGACGCGGAGGAGCGGCCCTGAAGGGAGAGCGGTGAGGGGCCTCGGCGGTACCGAGGGGGGCCGGGCGGTCCCGGCTGCGGTGCGGGGCACAGGGTCTGGGTGCGGAGGTGGAGGGGGGGCTCTCGTTCCTTCTCGCCGCTTGTTCTAGGCTACCCTCTCCCTTTTCTCACCCATAACGCAAGGGGAAGCCCCGGGTGGCCGCGGTGGAGGGTCTAGTAGAGAGAGAGGAGGGAGAGCCATTGAAGGGGGGGGTGAGAGTCGAGGGGCTGAGGGAAAGAGATATGAAAAGGGGATGAGAGCCAGAGGGCTGAGGGGAAGAGCCATGGAAGCGGGGGTGAGAGCCGGAGGGCTGAGGGGAAGAGCCATGGAAGTGGGGTGAGAGGCGAGGGAAGGAGCCGCAGGGGAGCCGCGTCGATGCGGTGTCTCGGAGCGAGGGGACAGCGTGACCTGAGGAGGGAGCTGGGGGGGCGCGGGGGAGCGCCATGTCCTGAGGGGCGCCAGAAGGACACGTCCCTTCCCGCCCTTTTCGTGAGGGGCGCTCGGGCGGGGAGGGAAGAGGGGCCCGGGGGCGGCGCGCACGGTACCTGTGTGGCGCGGCGGGCGGGCGGGCACTCCTCGGGCGGGCTCTGGCGTGGTCGTCGTCGTCCGGCGCCGCAGCGGTGAGTGCGGAGAAGCCCGGCAGGTGCCGGCGTTGCTCCTTGAGGAAGTTGGAGTGCCGCGAGGGAAGAAGGGGGCAGGAAGGCTGAGGGGGCACCCGCCCGCCCGCCCGCGGGGTCCCTCAGCGGCGGCTCCGCAGCCCTGAGGGGAGGCGCGCTCGCGGTGCTTGGCGCGCGCGGGGCGCTGAGGGCGGGAGCGGGGGGACGCGGGAGCCCGCGGCTTTTCGGACGCCGAATTCCTGGCTTGATTTGGAGGGAGGTCCCCATTAAATTGTTGGTGTCGCCGACAGCCGGCCCGCGGTGGTGTCCGCGGGGGTAGCACCGCGGTGTGTGGGTGCAGAGCCCCCCGCGTTGGGTTGCCGCCCGGCTGGCAGCTCGGGGACGTAGTGTGAGGGACATCACAGACCTGGGATGACTCCCAGCGCGCCTGGGATGCAGTGCCCTCCCTGGATATTCCCCGAGTTTCCACATGCCAGCCGCCTCTGAGGGAACGGCGTTGCGTAATTGCTGCTGCGCCTCCCGGTTGGGCTCAAAAAGGAGGAAAACGGTCAAGCGTGAACTTTTCAGGCGACACATCGCTGAAGTTGCGGTGTTTAAGCGGAGATCAAGTGGCGTCTTGTCTCTTGTTGTCTACCTACCCCCTCGTTTGAGCCCTGGCCGTGCAACAACAGGGAATCATTGGGAATTGCGCAGCCCGTTTTTGCATGCTCATCAGAGTTCCCTGGGGATGGACAGCAGGGAGTAACTCCAGTAGTAGGCATCCTTGAAGGTCTCCTCGCCCAAAGCAAGCATCTTGAAATGATTATTTTTGGTTTGGGTTTTTTTCTTCCCATGTTATGATCAAGTGACTTAATTTATGGAATAATTCACATGATGCCACTTATTTCCAGACTTTCGTTACAAACGTTTTCTCACTTAACATTTGCAATCTGAAGCCGCCTGCCTGCTTTTCCAAGCAATTATCGTGCAAGGTCACTTAGTTATTTTAGCTGAGCTAGTTTTAAAGCACCGACACTACATAGTGTGCAATTAACCTTTGCTTCACGTTTCCTTGGTTTTGTTCCTTTGTTTCAGTCATTGATCCAGGCCGAACACTGGATACTGCAGTAGCTTTTCTTTTCCAAAAGACTCCAGTTTGTTCTGGAGTCTTGTGCTTTGAGACAGTTTTCATGCTGTTGTGAAAATATTTCAGTTGAAACATGAGGAAATTAGTATTAGTATCACAAATGCTTGTGATTTATTTTTGCTTTTTTTTTTGCATGTTTCCTGTTGACAGAAGCTCTTTCTAGAACACAAGAAAAGAAAATATTTGTTTTGTGATGTGTCTGTTAAATATTGAGACACTGAGGTGAGAATCATGTCCGTGTTGTGTAAACACTAGATTTTATTTTCTTAGGGTGCTTCCAAACAGTTGGGTTGTTCTAAAGCAGGGTTTGGGTGGAGAAACCCAAGGGATTAACCCGGGCTGGAAGAGAGGACATCTGAAATGATCCTGCATCCTTCTTCTGTGCAGGGTGATGTCACCTGAGCTCTGAGTCCTCTCCTTGCCCGTGTGAGTGGGTTGGAGAGAAGTGACTTGCTGAGTAAGTGGTCATGAAGCAGTGGATTGGTTTTGGTGGATTGAATTGGTGGCAACATCAGCTTTGTGTGTGGCCTTGTCTGTACCTGTTGTGAGGGCACAGAGGGTATGATTTGCTGGAGTTCTCTTCCTACTGCTTGAAAAATATTCTGTGGTAATTATAGTTGTAAGTGTAGGAATATCTGTCCTGACTTGGTTATTTTCTAATTGACTTTCTTGAGCATGAGATACTTTAGTTCTGACTTTAACTGCCCAGTGTTTATTGAGCACCTACTTTTTTTGTTTTTTTTCTTCTTTGGGCTCTTTAAAGTGCTTTTTGTCCCCATCACTGTTTTAACCAGGTTGCTCCCTTTAGGGTTCATTCCCTATTGGGTTTATTCCTTATTGGTCAAGTGCCTTGTCTTTTACTTACAAGAGAAATCTCACTGCAGTATTAAAGCATATTGGGTAGTTTGTGGTGAGACCAAATTCATGAGATGCTTAGCAAATGAAATACCTTTTTTTTTCTCCAGAACTAGACTTTCAACAAATATTTTTATTTCGGTGTGATTATTACAAAGTCATATTTGTGAAGAGAACAGAACTGTGTTTGAGAACGGCTGATACATGAGAAGCATTTGACATCGTTCACCTCCTTTGTTGGCTTTTTTGTCCTCAGAAAATTTTCAGCGTGGATTGACCTCTTGTTGTTTTAGAAAGTGTCTTTGGGCTGAAAACTGGCTTTGTGATACAGCTCCAAGTGTTTGTGAATAGGTATTGTAGAGGGCTCTTCTCCTTGTTTTCCAGGAAGTAAAATACATTAGAAGCCTTTAGTAGAATTCTCTGTCCTTCCCCCAGGACAGCTATGCTTGGAGGCAGTTTCCAAGGCTTATGACATAAAGTTTCTTGAACCCTTTGATGAATTATTTTTGATATTTTATGACACTTGGGTGTATGTATGCTAAAATGATCAGGGTGTGAGGTCCTGATGTTCCTTGTAAGAAATAAGCATTTAAATGGTTTATAGCCAAAACTGTGGTTGTAAACTGGTTTGTTATGACCATTTATTTTAAACAGCACAGTTGTCATGCCCATAATTTTATTTGTATAGGGAAACAAGCATAGCTTTCTTCTTTGCTCTGTGCTGTTCTTTCCTCCTATGAATGGATGGTTCAGCTTCACAAAAAATAAGCAACTTAAGACTGTTTTCCCTTCTTACTCAGTAACTAAAGGGAGAGCTAATGGGAAGTCTTGAGTCAGCTTCTGATTCTGAGCTGGAAATGAGCCTTGATGCCCTGCAGAAGCAGCATGCTTTAAAAAAAAATTAAAATATTAAGGCTGTGTCTCAGTGTATTTAGAGGGAGGTAACAGTGTCAATGTAGAAGTTGGAGGATCTTCCAAGTTTCTTAATTCAAGACTATACTCCATTAGAGAAATTATTTTCACCACCAGTCTGGAAAAAAGGTATTGTATTTGTTATACCTGAAGATGGAGTGCATAAGTGCAACAAAACCTTCAAACACTAAATTTAGACATCCAGGGCTTTGGATTAAAATGCAGTTATGTATGTTGTATTTGATATTGTTGGGGTTTTTTCCTGCAGCCCCCATCCAGTTTGCAAGTTACTTGACTTAAGTCAAATGAATAAGGTGCTTTAATGCCAAGAACACCAATTAATGAAATACGTATTTTTAAAAGTACTGCAAAAACTTTCAGCAAAAATTAGGTATTAGCTTTTAAAAAAAAAAAAGTCACAAAAAAAACCCCCAGCGCAAAGCAAACAAAAAAGAGAAACAGAAAGGACCCAAGAAAACACATGGCCAGTACTCTCATGTTCTAACTTGCTCTTAGCTTTATTTTCAGGACATCATTGTTGACTTCCCAATTTAAAGTTTCAGCTGAAAAATGCTCGAATTTGGGCCAAAGTGAGGTGTTTTCTGGCTTACATTGGAAATGAGCTGAAAGGAGCATTTCTCTCTGAATGAGAACTGGGTGAGGAACAGGAATTCACCCAGGATACTGCTTTCAACACAAGATGCACAGCTTGCTGGTGAGGTGAGAGGGGAAGTGTGGCTGCAGATCCCACTGCCCTGACCAGCCCCAGCAGCTGTGGTAGTACTTTATGTACCATCTGCTTCAGATTTATAAGTGCTAGGGATTTTTAAAATGAGCTTGTTAGGGTTAGACAGCGTAGGTGCTGTTTGCAAGGAGCTGAATGTTTATTTTGTAGGTTTGCTCGGTGTCATAGTTTAGCACAGCTGGGAGTTGTAGTTAAAGAAGGCTCCAGCTGCCACGGAAGTGATTCCTTGCAAAGAGGAAGCCACTTCTGCCGATTTATCATAATGCAAACGTCTGCTCAAAAGTCATCTTTTCAATAGTGTGGTGTGCTGCGCTGGACCTTACAGCAGTGTGCTTCTCAGGAGTGTTCTTGGCTAGAAGGTTGCTGCCACTGGAGAGCTGGGTTTGGTGTTATCCAAAGTCACCGTAGTTCAGTTAAAACCTGCACCCCAACGCAATGTAAATGCCAAGAAAGCTTTGTTGGACAATTACACCTCTCATCAAGCCTTGCTGGTCCTTAGAAGAACATAATTTCCTAAAACTGAGCTTTGAGGGGTGTGTGGTGTTTGGTCCCTGGGCACAAAATTTTATCATAAGTAATCCAGCTTAAAATGCTTGTGTGAAGTGTTGTCCACACACATTTTTCTTCCCAGCAGTGCAAAGTGGAAAATTCCAATGTGTCTTTCGGTAACATGTCTGGATGGGCCAGTCTAGTGCTTGGGGCATCCGAGAACTGTGGGGCTAAAAGTAAATGGGAGCTGTTGGTGTAAATCCTGTGAGGACTTGTGTGGAAACTTGCCCAAGGACAGTTGATGATTATCTGAAATTTTTTTTTTTCAAGTTGAGAATCTTGAAAAGCAGATCTGAGTGTGTAAGATACAGGAGTAAAGCTGTCATCTGTCTTTAACCACTCATAATGGTAAATCATTCATTACTGTGCTTTGTGACGCTTTGGTAATTATTTTGCTTGTTTATCAGTTAGCTTTGTTTTCATCAAAGTACACTTGAAGATTGGAGTTTTCCACATCATTTTATCTCAGACTGTGCTTGTATTAGACAATCAGTCTTGCCTTAAACTGCTAACCAATGAAATAACTGAACTACAGCTATGGGCTATAAAGGTATTTTTGTTATAAACCCCCATCAGGTACTTATTACTATACAGTGTTCATGCTCAAAAAGTTTAATTGCTTTCCAGAAGTGGAGGAATACCTGGGAAGTATTCATTATTATTCATTTGTACCCGTTTTGGTGGGAAGGAACAGATGTGTGCATGTTTAGTACCACTTGGGGTGTGTCTGGATGGTTTATTGTTCATTTATTTTGGTTGTCCACCCAGATCATTATGGAAATTGTGGACTTGGAGATGGGAACCATCTTAGGATTTTCTCTTTTCTCTAATATTTGGGAATTAACAGATTGTACTTAAGTCTTGGACTGTCTTTGAAAATCTACAAACCCTGTCTTTAGACCATTCCTTTCTAGAATTTTGCTCTAGTCTTAGTCAACTACTGGTGCTAGGAATTTGCAGGAGGCTTGTGTATTTAAAAATGTTTATAGAGTTACCAAAAAAAAAGGCCCCAACCCTTACTGGAGTGTATTTTGCGCCTTTTAGAAGATTCCCAAGTTGATTTCTGTCCGCTGTAGCTCTGGTAAGTGATGTGGTCTTGCTCTTAATTTGAGAATCTCAGGGTTAAACTACATAGGAAAGCTGTTAGGCTACTTTTATCCTTACTCTGGGCCCAGATTGTACTAGGACGTGTTTCAAAGCAGGCACTCCAAAACACAAATCTGAAAGCAATAGACAACAATTGAATTTGAGGGAATCCAACCTGTAAATTTCAAAACGGCAGCTATTAATTAACAGACTGAATAAGCTGAATGTTTTTGGCATGTGTGGTGTTGCTGCAGTTATTTTAATTGAGCTGAATAAGAGCAAAGCATGATGAAACCAAGTATTGTTACTTTATTCCTAGTTGTATTTCCCACTGCAGAAACAAACCTGTGATAGTTTCCTTTGTGATTGTGTTTGTGTGGCTGGTTAAAATGTGCTTATTTGCTATAGGATGAAGTCAGAAACAGAACAAAGAAATTCATTGAGTGCTTCTGGGTGTCATGTGATGGCGTGACCAGGGAGAGCTTGTACCAAGCTGAAGCCAGCTGGAGTGAAAGGCAAAGCATCCCCCCAATAATTATTGAAATTTAAAGAAAATCCCAGTATAGTGGGTTTAAGTTTAAAACTAATGTTGTTCCAGGTCCTGAGGCTTGTTCATGGGGGAAAATTCATGCTTGGGTGATGGTAGCATATAACTACAGGCACCAACGAATTAAGCTCGCAACGAAGTGCACTGCAATTTCTTCCAGCCTCTTCTTCAGAGGGTCATGTTATCAAAGGAGATCCAGTCACTAATTAAAGTGTTGAAAATCAGACTCTGGTTTTTTGGTTTTTTTCTCCTTTTTTCTTTCTCTTTAGCACTTCATTCAGCCACTATTTCAGCCTGTCTTTTGATGCTGGTGTGAGAGCAAAGACTTCGTGGGCAGCTTTGACCCTTCAGTGGCGGCATCTTTGTCTCCCTCAGCTGCTCTGGCGCTTGTGCCTCATGCTCTCTGCAGGTAGAACGTTTCCTTTTATTCTCAGCACTTAATCCTGTGGTGAATTATTCTGCTCCTGGGCTCTTCAGGGCAGTGTGGTCACACAGCAGGGGCAGGGCCACTAAATAACATCTTCACCAGCACTCGTGTCCCCAGGACAGGTGGAGTAACCTGTTGGCTTCTCTCTGTTACTACCCCTAGCCCTGGATATCGCAGCAATATTTCTGGTTCTTTCTGGTGGAAAATGGCTGCAGCCCATCAAGAAACTTAGGGTTTCAGGTCTGGGTACTTGGATGAAAGGTCTCCAGGAGCTGAGGGGACTTTCTCAAGGGACTTGAATGTTGTTGCCAAAATACCGTGTCTTGTGCGAGTTCCCGGTAGCTGTGAAGGAAGAGGCGTACTTTGTCAGGAAAGGTTTTCACGTTGTGTTGGATGAAGCAGACAAATCTCTCCACCAGGAATGCGTGTGTCTCACTTGCGGACAGATGGCTCTTCGCTGTGTGCAGTCAGCAGTTGTCTTTCCAAGGTGCTGGGGGTGGGATAACCGTGGGCAACAAGGAGCCGAGCTGCATAACGGAGAGCGCCGATGCGGAGAAATCCGAGCCGCTGGCACACGGAGCCGGGTTGCCCTCGGTGGAAGGCACGCAGGTTTTCGGGCAATGTAAGCCATTGGCTGTGCTAAAATCCTCACTATGTAAAGCATCACAAACTAGAGGGATCTTGAAATGCCCCGTTTGAGATGCCCAGTGCAAAGCAGGACAAAAAGGACTGGCTGTTCTTGCTCTATTTGCTTTTATTTGGGTTATTAAAATGCCTCAAAAATGTCTTTTGATTTGTTTTGACTGCCCTACCTGGTAGGTCTACAGAGGTTAATGTTTCACAGGTTTTAAAGTCTTGATGGAGCTCACTTCCATGCAGTCAGTTGGGCCGAACTTAGAAAATGGATACTTGTACAATACTGACCTTCAATAAAGTTTATATTTTTTTTACTGCATATTGTTTGCTCAGTTTTAGTGCATAGAGTGTTAAGGAATGCAGTTAAGCAGTGGAAGGTGCCTTTGCCCTGTTGTAATTTAGTTCACATTATGAAAATACTGAATTAGACTTGAATCCTTTACTCTCAGATAAATCAGATCTTGCCTGATAAAGTCAGTACTGCAGTGTTGTGACCCCAAAGCATGCAGGCCTTGGCTGAGTTTATAAGGGGCTTGATTAAAAGGTCAAATCATTACTCTTAATAGATTTGGAAATCCAGAATAGTTTTAGAATGTAATCACTTCATAAAGATAATATTTGTAAATATTTAATCTTTTTAGGTATCATCAGTCTTTTCAGAAGTTTGGGACAGTTTTCCATAACCACGAAGACTCACAGAGCACTTCTTTCTGAAAGCCAGTGGCACTGTGTTACCAGGAATGTTACGCTTTGGCCACTTGCTATAAAGTCATCTTACTAGGACAGAATGCCTTGCATGAGAGTTGTATTTCCATGTAACTTCTGAAAGATCTGTTTACTAGCATGCCTACTGAAAATATTTTGTGTATGAACTGGAAAACCTGTGTTTTGATCCAGTGGCTCTTCTGCCTACCTGTGGAGTGAGGATTTCCAAAATCGTTTTTCTGCCATGGTTGAGTACAAAAGCTTAGGTAGAAAGCTTCAGTGCTTGATAAAACTTGTTGCACATGCAGTAAGTTGTTACTAAAAGTGGTTTCATAAATTGCATATCCTTTTGACTCCCTGTTAATAGCTTTTTGCTGTTTGCATAGCTGACACAGTCTGAGAGAGGATTGCAGTGACATTGTAATGCCTATAAATCTTCCTCTTTCATCTGTGGATGAGATGTTTTTGTACTCATCAAAATGCTTCAGTCGTTGGATAGATGTTGTTTGGGAGCCTGTACAAAGCAAATGTAAAAGCCTGCTCTTGTTGATACACGTGTCTTGCTAATTTCTTAATTTATCCGTTTAGTTGAAAAAGGAGCCTGTGGTTGAAAGCCAAATCTCAGCACTCATCGGAAACATTGCAACACAGTATGGCAATCGCAGCACACACCGTGCCTCAGCAATTAGTAACAGGATGTGTGATAGGGAAAACTTAAGGACATAAATCCAAAGGTTGTACAAGACCTGTTCCAGAGTCTCTTCCCAGGTAATTTCCTGGTTTGTTGCTCTGCGGCGTTGCATGTTCCTGCATTTCTGGTGGGTTTTTGCCTGCTTTTCAGCGCATGGCTCGCTTAGTACCAACTGCTTCCTAATCTTAAACTGCAGTTGGCTGCCTGAAGTCAGCCTGTGGGCCTGATTTACTGTAATGCTCCTAAAGGATTAGGGAGTAGTATTTTGGATTGCCTGTGGAATACGTACAGCACAGCAAACAGTATTATGAGTTAAGAACGTGTTTTACAATTCCCAGCTTAAAGGGGTTAGGAGGCAAGTTGCACTTCTAGCTTGAAGATTGTGTTCTTCCTTACTGTCATCTGTTATACCACTAATTAAAAGCTTCCTGTCTCCATCAGAAAATTATTTTCTGAGATTTGCTGTCAGACAGAATTTGGTGAGTGCATTTCCTCACATAGGTAGCATTTCTGGGTGCTTGGCAAAAGAATGCTGATGTGGACTGCTATTAAATCTTAAAATGTTTTGGGGGCATGTGAAAAATCAGATAAAAAGAGATACCTTGAAGAATGTGTAGAAGGAAGGAATTTTTTTCCCCTCTGGTCACTCTACAGTTTTGAATCAATGCACTTCCTTCATGTTTGTGTGTATGTATATATACTTTGTCTTTAATGTCATCTGTGTGTATGTGGCTGGCACAGCTAAGATTTGGGTTAAGTATATGTATTTTCCTAGCATTGAATCATCCTGTGCTCAGTATTAGTGAAACCTTTTGTTTGCCTTGAAATATCTTGTCTTTCAGCACTGTACTTAACTGCAAGTGCCTTCTCTGAGTCATTCCTGGCTATCTTGGGCTTGATAAAAGGCTTTGCTTACAGGCCCTTTGGTCATGCAACCTGGGTTGTAGGGCTTGGCTTTCTGTTTGTGTAACTGAGGTGTTCACAAGCCTCTGGAGGCTGGGTACCGTGTTTTACCTGTAAACCTGTTTTTAATAGCAGCTAAAGCAAACAGAATTGCTCATGAAGTAAGTTTGTGTCAATGGGGTTTTGAGTAGGCAGGGCAGGTCTGGAGCGGCAGTGAATTGGGTAATGTCAGGTAACAATCTGAGATCAGTGGTCATTTTTTTCCCTGTTTCAATGCTTCCTTTCTGTTAAGGGCAGTAGTAAACCATAGTCAGCAGCTCCTTATGGTGGTTTTTTGGTTTGTTCCCAGAGGCAGTTTGTAGTGCTCTCTGTGACCAGCTGTTCCTTAACTTCCCTCATCATTTCTCTTGCTGTGCTTTCAACCACGGATCTTCCTACAGCTACAGTACACCTGATCTTGGGGAAATAATTCTTAGAGATCTGATTAAGAGAAATAAACATGCTGTCTCTGTTCGTCTGTGGTGAATGCTGCCCTATTCACAGTTCCAGTTTTTGACCTCTGGTGGAGGCACAAACAGGTGGGATAACTGAGGTCAAATTTGCCTTACTGGGAGAAAAGCAACTGGCTCTGGAGCCTGGCATGGGTGGTTGCTGTAGGTAAGTGAAAACTTGTCAAGGTCCCTCTACCTATGTGGAAACTGCACCAGACTTGCAGCTTTTAATATAAGTTTAGTTGTTGCTGAAATGCATTTTCCTTTAAAAAAATTTCAAAAATACGTTTTTAATTTGCTTCTGCCTTTTTGGTCCCATTGGTTCAGCCATTAATATGAAGTTTGAGAGTTTACAGTTCCAAGAGCAGAGTTTGTGTTCTTCCTTCTGAAACACTGAGTTTTTTTGTAGTGAGCTGCAGTAAAGGAAGGGCAACAATACTGAGAGCAAGATGAAGGAATAAATCTGCATGTTAGTACCACAACTGTGGCAGTTTGTAATACACGCAGTTTGCTGAAATGCGTGAAAATCCCACATTTCCCCCTTTTTAAAAAATAACAATAATGTTCCTCCTGTGATGCACACGTTAGTTTTCCATTCGGGCACAGTAATTTCATTACTAATTAGCTCCCAGACTTGGGCTTGCAGAGGTGGCAGCCTGTTCCTTTAACCTGTGCTGTCTCTGTGAAATTGTAATGAGTAATTTGAGCCCTTTGGGTAAGGTGAGAGTGATCAGCAGCTCAGAGATTGCTCCTTTGCTGTCAGAAGAGCGCTGCTGTTTGGGATGAAGGGCACCTTTCCCGGCAAGAGTCCTGCTCAAACTGCCCAGGTAAACTCAACAAACCTTTGCAAACTTCAAAAGAGGCCGAAAGGAAGAACTTAAAAAAGCAAATTGCATTGCTGAACTCAAGCTCTGTAAAACTTCCTTTTGCTGCTTTAGAAGTCAGGAGTGTTGTTGGTTAGTGAATAAAGAGGACTTTTTATATCCTTACGTGTAAGTGCCTAAGAGCTGTTTCATCTTTTGAGTAGTGATGAACATAGGAGCAGTTTGCATTCAGGCTGTGCTGGATGGAGATGGTTGAGAGCCTCTTCTGCTCTAGATGTCTCTACAATGGAGGAAAACATGGACAATGGTAGTGCTGGCTTGAAAATAGCTATTTCTGAGTTTCAGAAGTAGAAGGTAGGCAGCCAGTGGTGTAAAGGGAAAAAAAACCCCTCAAACGTGCCAAAAAGTTCTATTAGCAGTGATTAGCAGATTATTAAGGATTGGCAGCAAATCTAAATGTAATCTTGAGTACCTGTTCCAGGACTGTAATTGACTGTTACACGAATTAGTAATTGGAGTTCATCTAAAATAATTTAAGATTGGTGTTTATATAAATTACATTAAATCTTAATGTTTAAATTATTATTCTAAAAGCCAACTAGCACTACACTTATTTCAGTGTCATTCAGTTTATTTCCGCATTGTCCAACCTTCAAGTATCAGCTTTGTGAAGAAGGCAGGGAAGGATCCTCCCTCCTATTGTTTTGTTCTGAAAGTCGTAATTTTCTGTGTACTCACAATTCTTGTTGTAGGTCCTGCTTAGTCCTTCTGGGTGAATGGAAAAATACTTCCTTAAAAAAAAAAAATCACGATGTAGAAGTGTTTTGGTCAGCTGAAAGCATCTGTCCAACAGTCTGACTGTCAGGAGTGTGCTTGGTTTTCTGTAACCCTTTAAAACTCACGCTTCTCTTTCGTTGGAAAACCCCCACTATAGGTCATTAACTTTATGAGTAGCTGTTGGAGTAGGTTTAATGTTTAACTTCTTGGTATGTCTAACTTTTTCTTGCTGTGCTCCAATAGGAGAGCTCTTTACAGTCAGCTCTTTGCAATCAGGTTTCACTACTATAAAGCCACTCTGCATCTGCTTCTTCTCCATATCCTCATTTTTAGGGCTTTTTGG
This sequence comes from Monarcha castaneiventris obscurior, assembly GCA_026261815.1. Lineage (NCBI taxonomy): Eukaryota > Metazoa > Chordata > Aves > Passeriformes > Monarchidae > Monarcha > Monarcha castaneiventris. The sequence continues at coordinate 2,221,131 of JAMPIT010000622.1, forward strand.
CTGAAAGGAATGGCTTCAATTCAGTGATCGTTTTGTGGCTGTTGTTTGGTTGGGGATAATGTTATCTTTTGGGGTTTTTTTTAAATTTTAGCAAATTTGAATTTTCCTTTTTGCCCTCTGTGATAAAAGGATGTTACATGCCAGCTCAGACGCCGAAACAGTCTTGCTTAATGAAGGCAAATCCTAAGAAGAAGGACTTAAGATAGAGGTACAGAATGGTTTTATATTGTTAACTGTCCTGGAGAAATGCATCATTCTCTGTCTCTGGGCTTTCCTTTCCTCTTTTCTGTCAGGACACCTGACAATTCTTTTTCATGCTCCCGCTGTGCAGAAATGAAAGGCAGTTGCATTGGACATTGATCCTTTTCATTTATTTTGGCAAGTGATTTGTTCTGGGAGTTTACTGCTGGAGTGTGACTGGGAGTTAGTAGGAAGAATCCCTGAGCTCTGGTTGTAATTAGCTGGCTTCCAGCTGAGCACCACCTTGGCGTTTTCCTGACCCTTGCAAAGCCTCCTGTGCCTGGGCACTGCTTGCTGCTTTTGGCGATGAGCTGAGTCAGAAATTCCCACTGGAATAGGCAAGTCTGTCCTGGTGGGAATACCTGTGGTGCTGGGGAAGCTCGTTGCTGAGGGCAGTTGGAGTGGGGGAGTATCTGGGAGAGAGCCTGGAGCTGAGCTTGGGTGGCTGTGTGTTGGTGCCCTGCTGATGGTCCTGGGCACCCACCTATTCCCCAGTCTGCCAAATGGGAATTATGCTCATGATTAATTGGCTTACAGAATGCTGTTACCTATTGCCCTTGTTCCTACTAAATTCAAACCTGAGCTCCCTGCTTGTCTGGCCAGGGCATGAAATGATGAGGCTGCAGGTTCCTGCCAGAAGTTCAATAGAAGGTCAATGCAATTTTTCCCAGTAAAAATGTCACTTAATCGGCATTTCTCTAATAGCATCATGTGTTTAATATCTCTATGGCTTGGCAGGTCCTGTACATATATTTTCAGCTCCTGTGGAAGGTACTGATGTTGAAAAGGGGAGTTGCATAATAGTTTTTTGGAAAGTGATTATTGTTTTACCAGTTCTGAAGGTAACACAAGGGATAGACTGCCAGGGAAGTGTGTTGTGTCATCTCTTGAGACTGATACACTGCAAGAGGATAAAAAATGTTTGGTAGATGGTTTTGGTTATATGGCCACATTTTCATGTTAGTATTTTTAATACCTTTACAAGGAGTAAAATGTCCAATGTGATTCCCATTTACAGCTTGGCTGCCGGGTAAGTGTGGGGAGAGGAAGCAGTGGGGAAACACTGTCAACATCCTAGGGAAGGATAGCTGTAGTTCCCATGGCTTTTGTGGCATGTGTGCCACCCCAGCCATGGAAAATATGCCTTAGGGCTGAGGATTGTATCTTCTGTGCTGTGCTCTAGGCCTTGAATCAGGAGATGGAAGCAGAGCCAGCCTGTGGCAATGTACTGGATCATGATGAGCCCTTAGGCTCCTGTAACCTTTGATTTCTGCTGCTGGTCCTGCACCTCCATTCATGGTTTTGTAATATTGCCCTTGTTGACAGGAGCAGTAACTCAATACCGTGGGAATGCTTCTAGCATAGGGAGATGGAATCAATAATGGGATTTTTCCAAGTTTGATTAATCATTTTTCTTGGATGTTTCATTGGCAAACCATTATTTACTTAGTTTTTCTAACCCCTCTCTTAGCTAAGGAGTGTTATCCTCTAGCAGGGTCCTGTTCAGGATAATTGAGCATGGGCCAGGGCAGCGATTCTCCCTCTGTACTTGACACTTGGAGAGCACACTTTGAGTGCTGTGTCCAGCTCTGGGCCTCACCTCATGAAAAATTTGGAGGTGCTGGAGCTCATCCCGACAAGGGCAGTGAAGGATCTGGAGAACAAGTCCTGTGAGGAGAGGAGTAACTGAGGGAGCGGAGCGTGTTGAATCTGGCAAAAAAGAAGCTCAGGGAAGACCTGATTGCTGTCTACAGCTACCTGAAAGGGGCATCCTTCAGAAAACTTGATAGAGAGTAATATAACTCAAAAAGCCCTTTAAACTTATTACATAGTAAGTGTATAGGAATGTAGGAATTTATAAGTAGCCATATAAAATGAGATGCTCAATTTGTGAGCTGGTAACCCGTGTAACATTAACTAAAAAAAAAAAGTCCTGAGCAATCTGTTGTAGCAGGGTTATATGACTAGGCTGTAGGGAGATAACAAGGACTGAGTAGCAGTGTTATCTGCTGTTCTTATTTATAAAGGACACTGCAACAGATTCAGGCATCCACGTGGATTGGTTTGGCACGAGGAAAGAGCAGATTGTTTGGTTTGGCTTGTACTCATTTCCCTGTCCTAGGAGGGCGATGGTGACTGAGGAGTTTCTGACATGTCCTCACTGTGCTTCTAAGGCACTTTGCTTTCTTCTGCTACATACAGCATTTTAAATCACCAAAGCACGTGTAAAAAATATTTTCCCTTTCCCCAGCAATGTGCGGCTGTCAGAACTGTGCATTTAGGATGGCAGTGGGGTTTTCAGCATAGGTAGAGCTGGTGTTCAAGTGGGTGTTCAAGTGCTGATTTGAGGAAATTCAAAATCAAGTACCTGTTAAAGTGCTTCAGTGCAAGTTGCAATGTTCATGTGTGCAGTACTAACTCCTGTTATTACACTCACTCTTGTAAGCCGAGTGTAATTTTTGGAAGTTCCAAGTTGGTTCTTATTCAGTGGTAGCATCTCCCTGCCTGATTTTTGCCTTTCCACTCCCATGTGTCTGATCAGCGTTGATACCAAAGAAAAACATGGCATGAGTTTGTGTCCTTTAAGGAGGAAAAAAGCCCTCTATCTTCTCTGTCCCATTAGCTTATGTGAAAACAAAACCCCTGAAAATGTTGTGCTAAAATCAGAGCAGAGAGCTGCAGCTTGAAGGAGGAGAACTCGAAGCCTGTGGGCAGCTATCAGACAAGACCTTGTAGTGGAAATGCTCATAACCACCCTAACAAAAGGGTGGTGTGCTTAAACTGCAAAATGTATGTCTGTGATGTAATGCTCTTATTTCTCTTTCAGCTATGAAGCCGTACGCTCCAGCCTTCATTCTCCTGTGGAGTGCTGTCGGGATAGCGAGGGCTGCCAAAATTGTTGTTGTGCCGCCAATTATGTTTGAAAGCCATCTTTATATTTTCAAGACTCTGGCCTCAGCCTTGCATGACCAAGGTCACCAGACAGTGTTTCTCCTCTCTGAGGGCAGAGAGATTCCTCCATCTAATCACTACAGACTTCAGCGCTACCCAGGGATCTTTAACAGCAGCACCTCGGATGATTTCCTCCAGTCCAAGATGAGGAGTATCTTCTCGGGGAGGCTGACTGCCCTCGAACTGTTCGATATCCTGGACCACTACTCCAAGAACTGCGACATGATCGTGGGCAACCGAAACCTCATGCGTGCCCTCAAACAGGAAAAATTTGACCTGCTCCTGGTAGATCCCAATGAGATGTGTGGATTTGTTATAGCCCATCTTTTAGGGGTTAAATACGCCGTGTTTTCCACTGGCCTCTGGTATCCAGCAGAAGTGGGCGCTCCAGCTCCCCTGTCCTACGTTCCAGAATTTAACTCGCTGCTCACGGATCACATGAACCTATTCGAGAGGATTAAAAATACTGTTGTTTATCTTATTTCAAGGTTTGGAGTCAGTTTTTTGGTTCTGCCAAAATATGAAAGGATAATGCAGAAACACAAGGTTCTTCCAGAAAGGTCCATGTATGACTTAGTCCATGGATCCAGCCTGTGGATGCTTTGTACTGATGTAGCACTGGAGTTTCCGAGACCTACGCTACCCAATGTTGTTTATGTGGGAGGAATCCTAACGAAGCCAGCCAGCCCTCTGCCAGAAGTAAGGTTTGCTGAGTTTTGCAGTAATTTCTGTGGTTTCTGCTTGACCTCATGTGATGGGTGACAGTTTTTAAGCAGTGATTTTCAGATGGGACCTGTTCTGTTATTGCTTGGTGAAATACACCCTGAGAGTCACTTCGTGTGGTGGTGCGGAGGACTATTGGTCACAAATTTAACAAAATGAATCCTTTGTGGATGCAGGAAGTATTTTGCTTTTGGGTGAGATGCTTAGTGGTGCACTTAGAGGTGAAAGACAGTGCACTCTGTCTTGGAAATCATATCAGTAGCTTCTAACCAAACATGGTTTAAAAATGGGAACGAGGGAGAATGGATGAATACTGTTTATGCTTAAAGAACCCTGCTGGTAGGTTATACTAGGTAATTTCATGATATTGGTGTTTTTTATGGTATTTGTTTTAATGCCTCCCTTAGGTTTGATAGTGTCTTTAAGATTAGGTGTATATAAGCTCGAAAAAACTGCACAGAATGACAAATGGAGGTAAGAGTTGACATAAATGACTCTATGGCTGCAGTCCGATATGAATTTTTACTGTGCACGTGCAGGCCATCAGGTAGTGAACTTCAGACTGAAACAGTGGTAGTGACTGGACTGGCTCCAGAAATCCTGGCTGCACGGATTAATTATTAAGTTTGATTACTTCAGTGATCTTTGATACGTTACACCTAAGAGTGCCTCTGTTGAGCAATACAGTGGTGCGTGACAGGCAGAACAATCTCACAGAAAACCATGTCATTTACACTTCTGTTTGTGCGTACATAAACAAATAGATCTTGTATTGGAGTTGATTTTTAATGGATGCTTTTGGCTGGATGATAAAAAGGTGTAGGTAGACCTGCAGTGCTCAACCGTTTTGCTTCTTAAAATGCCTTTTTCAGCCTTCGCTTTTTGTATGAAAAGGGCTGTTGTCTGTTCTCCAGGGTGCCATCAGAGATGACCATGGCAGTGCTGCTTCTGTCTGGCTCTTCCCACGTGTGCATCAGTTTGTTTGTGTTAAGGAAGGGTCAGGTATCCTGAGAAAGCACATTAAAGGTACCCTTGGGTTGTCTAAAAGTTCATCCTTCTTCCCTCCAGGAAAACTTTGCTGGCTGGATTGAGCTTTTTCTTTGTTCTCCAGACTGATGTTTTCTTTTTGTGTAAGAGAAAAAAGGTATTTGCACGATCAATTTGGGCAGTAGGTTAACATTGTCTGTTTTGTGTCTTCTGATGTTTAGTGTAACGGGAGTGATAGTGACCTTGAAACAGACCTGTAGGTCGATTTCATGGTGGCAAATATTTATTACAGTGGGGGAAAGAAACTGCCTATAATTATTTGTGAGCTGAGACATTATTTACGTTCTTTTCAGTTGTATCAGGCAATTCATTCTTAGTGTTCGAAGCATGAGTTTCCACTGAATGAGAGAGGGCCCAAGTGAGGATGTTCATCTTTTATCCTGTAATTTGTCTGTGCCTAAGCTGTTACACATATCCCCGTTGGTGTGTATTGCAGGTAAATTATTGGGCAATCTCTTTGTGTTTGCTGAGCAGTTGGATGAAATTCACAGCTGACCCTCTGTCCTGGCAGGTGAAAGCTGCGAGTGCAGATAGCGAGTGCTGCGGCTCTGCTCTGCTCTTGCTGCATCTCCAAGGCAGCAGCCTTGGCTAATTTATTTTCTGCAGCTTCTGGTTTGGTGCATTAAGGTGAGCCAGAAGCAGAGCTACTTCGTGTTTCTGGGCTGGGCTGGAATTGGTGATGCTTCAGGAGCTCTCTCAAGTAATTTTCTTGTCCGGGGACGATGATTAGAAAAGGGGAGTGTGTTGCTGGACACAGTAACTAAAATTTGCCCACTAAGGCTGTTATCACAAGTCTTTCAGGTGTCTTGAATTCACCAAAACGGCTAATAAGCAGCCTAATCCACTTTGTCTGGTAGGGAAGTATTAGGAGAAAAAAAATCAGGGGTGTTCTTTCAAGTCCAAAATACCTGATCACACTACCTGGGTACCTCGGTAGTGGCACCCCTGTGTTGTCAACAGTTTTTTCCTTTTTCCCCCCTCACCAAAAATAAGCAAGTAGTTTAACCATAGCAGAATGCCTACACATAAGTTAAGTTCTACCTTTCTGTTCAAAAGTAGCATCTTAAGAGGCAGATAGTAACAATTGAGCAGTCAATGAGGAGATAAAGGTCAAGATCTTTTAAGGTGTTACAGGGTGGCCGTTCTTTCATTCCAGGGGATGAGGTAGCTCTGTTTTGTGGCTGCTCAGATTCTGTGCCTGTTCCTTGAACTTCTTGAAAGAAAAGTTGGAAAACCACGGCTTTAAAGGCAGCACGTAGCAGTGGGTGCTGAATGTTCATGGCATTTAACAGTGTGCGTGGAGGGGAAACAAACCTGACCCAGCTTTGCTGGTCGTCTGTGTTAATATTATGTATTTTAAATACGTATATATAAATACATAAACTGAGCCAGCTTTGCTGTCCCATCTGCATTAGGATCTCGATCCTGGGGCACATCCTTCCTGCAGTGAGCTTGTGTCAAGCATGATTTTCAGCTGCTGCTGAGCTCTGTAGCAATTACGCTGCAGCCCCCGGCTGTGGCATACAAACTGCGAGCGTGTCTTTGGGTTGCAGCTTGCCCGGATGCCTCGGGAAGGCTCCGATCCTGCTCCCTGCTCTCCCTCCCAGGCAGTGCCCCGGTGTCGGTCTGCGCTTGGCGCAGTGTCCCTCGGGAAGTCGCAGTGATCGGCGTGCCAAGGAAGGGGGAGCCAGCGGGGAGAGCGGCGGGTCCTTTGGAGGTCACCGCTCTGCCCGGCTCCCTGCGGTGCCCTGCGGCTCCCTCCTTAGCCTGGCAGGGTCAGCCTTACCTGTGCAGGCAGTGGCAGCAATGCCTGGGGATGGCACATTCCCCCTTCCGACCCCTGCTGCGGTGGGATGAAGCCGAGCATACCCTGTCGCTCTGCTCTGCCGTGGTGGGAGGGCTGATGGTCGCTTTGCAGAGCTCTGCATAGGCAGTTCCATCTGTCCTCTGTGAGAGCCAGGCTGACATTTGCACTGGTTAAACTGGGTTTGGAAGGCGCTTCCTGCATGAAGTGTGCTGTGCTGCTCAGTAAAAGACAAGGAGATAGTTAAGGTGACTATCCCACCTACATGTCAAATTTTATTCACTTCTGGGTGATGGGTGCAGAGTCCAAGGATTTGTGTCCTTAACTCATAAAACTCTGTTGAATTATATAGAGGACAGCGTGAACAGAATTAGCCTTGAAAGATGAAAAGCTAGAGACAGACTGGCTATCAAGTCCTTGAGGTCATCAATGACTTAAACTATCAAGGGTCTGGTGTTCCCTGGCAGTATTTTCCAGATAACTGTCGTTGGCCATTAGGAAAATCAAAGGCTCCTCTGCCCTTCCTACAGCTCTCCAGAGGGATCTGAATGGAGCTGGCTTTTTAAAGGAACACCCTTTTAAGCAACCACAGGGAAACCTCTGCTCTGGCATTTCTACCTTGTGACCAGGTTGATTTGTACTAGGCATTAATCAGCCTGATAAGATACCTCCCTGAATCAGGGCAGGAAGCCGAGGGGTGCTACAAGCAGCTGCCTTGGGAAATACTCAGTCAGTGAGTAAACTGAATGTGTGCTGCAGAGGAGGGTGTTGTCATTTTGGAGTAGTAAGTTGTCCTTTCAGCCACAGCTGTCAACAGGTAATTGCAGCAACTTCCTCGCTTCTCCCTGGACTTCTCTTACCTGAGCTTGTTATTATACAGATAGAAGTCTATGTAGCAAATCGGTGCCTTTGATATATCTTCACTAGCAAGTGTGCTGGTTTTTTGTTTTCTGGGTTTTTTTGCCCCCCTAAGCCTTGCTGACAGGTTGTATGTTTACTAGGTGTGTCAGCTGATACTGATATTTATCCTGAAAATGAGGTGGAAGAATCAAGAGATGTTTTATTCCTTAAACCTGGCTTTTCTCCTTCGTTCAGATTCAAGGACACATCTATAAGCTCTTGCAGACTGTAGCAGTAGATTTTTGTGCATGGCGTAGCACTGTCATTTTAGTATTATTTTTTAAGTCCAGGGAATAGTTCTTACAGAGCTGCTTGGACAGTAAATTTCTGGTGATGTGAAACAATTCTAGAGCTGTTCTAAAATGCGTGTGATTGTCAGCTGGGGAGGCAAGAAGTCTTTTAAGGGTGATGGAGGTGATGCAGCAGTGTGTAGATTCTGTACTGAACTGTATGATCGTGTATTTTGGCTCTGAAATATATTTTAGATAAAGCTTTTTCCCCCCGTAGAATTTGATGTTTTGATCCACAGCAAAGTGGATCAAAGTGTTGCCTGAGCTCTCCGGCTACCCACAGTCCTAAAACTGTAGTCTCCAGTCTCAGCTGCTCCAGTAGGACTGGGCTGGTGAACCATGGCTGTTCCTGCTGTACTGCTGCATTTTAAATTTGAGGAGAAAAGTGACTCAGCATTTGCCCGTTTAGCACGGGGAAAAGGACAAAGGGCTGGTTTTGGGCCTTGGTAAAGTATCTCCAGTTCAACTTGTGACGGAGTAAGGTCCTCCAGGTGCACATGCCAGACATAAAGCTGGCATCCCATGAGCTGACAGAGCGGCACCAAGCCTTCAGTGAGCCTGTGATGTCCATCACAAAGCAAGTTTACTTGGCTCATGGATTACAGTCCAGGGTGGTTATTTGTTGACTTCAAGCACTTGTTTGTATTGGGAATGGAAAATGAAAGTTCCAGACCTTAGATGTTGGATAGGTCAGATGGTGAAAGCTAAAAGCAACAGAATTTACTTTGTTATATTTACTCATATAGAAAAAAACCCCCAATCTTAATAAGCTACTACTGTAAACAGGCTTTATGGTTTTAAATATTCTAACTTATCATGTTCATATTGGAACACACAAACTAACAAGATTTATTCACTTTGGTAACATGCAGTGGTTTAACTGAGCATCACTTCCAAATTCTGAGGAGTGACCTCCGTAGAGGACAAATAGTGAGCTAGTGTTCTTCCCATGTTTCTCTGTTTATAGCATAAAACAGAAGATAGGAATTTATTTCAAAGGGCATTCTTTTTTCCTGGGTTATTTGGAACATCCTTGATTTTGGCTACCATGTTCCTGTAATTTGGGAAGTTGGGATGTGCTCAAAACTTGACATTTAAAAGCAGCAAGCCTAATTATTAATATTACTGACTTGAAAAAAGAGAAGTCTTTAATCAAGACAGCTTTTCAGATGTCCTAGTTGCTTAAAGGTGAAGTGGATAATTTGTTTATGGCTAATACCTTGCTTTGGGGGATGAGGTGTCTGGAGCAAGGGTTTTGTGAGGAGGCATCTTCCTGAGCCTTCCCTGGCTGTTCACAGGGGGAATTCTGCAGGCAGCATGTTCTGCTGCTCACCCTGCCCAAGGGGAGTCAGGGCGAAGCATGTGGGTCTTACACAGGCTCGGGAGCCAGCTGATCTTAGGCTTTTCATAGACATGGTGATGACTGATGGGTTGTTTATATAAATATAATAAAAAAAATACATGGATATATAGACACTTTGCATGTATTTATAAATCTTTTAAAAAAGAGAAAGGAGGGGGTAAACTCCAGGAAGAAAGAAAAGCTGTTTTGTCTGAAGAGGAAAATGATGAAGAAATTGCAATTATTAGATTAAAGGATTTAAAGCCACAGGTTAGAATTCTATCTCCTACCATCCACACAGCACAGGTGTCATACTAGGACAATGACAGACAAAATTTCACACCTAAATGAGATTATCATGTGGGGTTTTAGGCGTGGGGTAATATGTCAGTATCTGTAATACTGAGGTCTGTATTTAAAATCTAGTTTCTTGTCCATTTTCTTCTTAACTGTATTATCTGCAATTTAATTTGACCCCATGTTCTGTAGACAGAGTAAGTAAAACTAGTCTCCATTCTTAATAGTGCTTTTTCTTTACTCCTGTGGAGTTTTTTGCTCCATAGGGAGCTACTGAGACTGTAGGAGGGTTGGTAAAACCTTGGTTTGCATTTGCATTTGACAGTCATCAACTTTCCTGTGTGTGCATGCAAGTTCATGCTGAGGAAGGTGGTTTTTTGGGTGTTTTTTTAACAGAATGTTGCCTGTGGGGTAATGCCAGCAAGGTTTTTGATTGGAACCCTGGATGTGAGGATCCCTCTCCTGCACCTGCTCCTCTCTGCAGTGATTTTAATAACCTCTCCTGAAGGGCAGGCTCCTTGTTTTGCACTCCTCCCATTCATTTGGAAGGCAAGGTTGCTTTCCCGGGGTGCTTGCCAGAGGTCTGGTGAGTAATGGATTTTTGCATCAGGGAAGTCCTTGCGCGGCACTTTCCTGGTCGACCTCTAGCTCTGGGTAGAGCGTGTTCCCGGAGCTTCACTGGATATGCCTGCAACTCTAGAGGGGGCTCAGGTATGGGAGCAAAGGCAAGGGCTTGGGGGACTGCATTTCCTGACTCTGGTTTGGAGTGTGAATTTTATTCCTCTCTGAAGTTAAATGGACTTAAATGCTCTGTCCCTGTTGGATGCTAAATGGAAAAAGGCGGTAAAATCAGGGATAAGGGAATACAACATTTTAGGCACTGGGAAGCTTTGTAAGGCTTTAAAGACTTCCTTTTATGTATATACCCAGTGTATTTTGAGAAGGCAGATACACAATTCATATATATAAACACCAAATAGTGAGAAATGTGAAAGGAAAAAGTCTGTATTTCAGCAGGGCTGAATCTGTGTCTCATATTGAAAAAACTTAACAGCATTCTTAGATTAATATGTGGTGACTGTACGTAGTACTGATTGGGGTTCTGATAGGAAACAGTTCAGATCTCTAGAGTTTGTTTCCCAACTGGTAGGGTGGCTTTAGCCAGCAAGAAAACAGGGATTTAGTCTAATGCCATAATCTGAGTATGCTGCTTTAATGGGTCCAAGGTATTGTCTTTGACATTACTTTACTCTCTGCCAATATGAATTACAAAATAGGAAAAAATAGTGTGAATGTTAACTGCATGCACTTTTTGTATGGTAGGTCTCATTAATAAAACCCAGGGAAGAGAACAATTAACTTGCTATTAATGCAGAGGGAAATGGGGGCTTGGGAGGATCCTGTCCTCAGTGGGAGCTGCATGGCTGCCCTTAATTGAACTAAGAACTTAATTAAGACACATGATATGGAAAGGAGCAAGCCCTGATAAAATGGGAGAATCACTTTTGCCTGGTAGCCGTAGTTTTTTAAAAAGCAGGAATTCAGTCAGTGGAAAATAACCTTCGCAGTGTGACCAAGGCGCCGGGCGATGCGGAGCCAGCAGAAGCAGCTGGATGTGTGGAGTCAGGGAGGCTGACTCCATCCTCTGCCTCGTGCCCTCGGTGTTCACTGTGATGTTCTGTGTCCTTTGCTGCTCTGAGCAAATAAAAACTCCTATTTTTGGTTCTAAACGGACTTAAAAATTCATGGCAAGTAAATACAAGCAGCTCACTTTGCCCGAAGTGATAGTTTCTCTGGGTTTGCTGTGGAATGATGGGTTTTTATAACCTTTAGGTTATGTGATATGATCCTGTTTGTTTTGTTGTAGTAAAGGTTGTATAAGGGCACCTATATGACCTTAGACCACCCATTCTCATATGCTGTGTTAGTAAAATCTGAAACAAAAATGTTTTCATACAGAATTTAAATGTCACACGAGAGAAGTACTGTTTAGAGGACAGCCTAAATTTTTGGACACTCATAATGGTCTGTATACCTTTGTTTGTTTTTCAGTGAGTATCTCCTTTCTAAAGATGCCTTAATGTGGCTTCTTATTTTAAAATAGGTCTGGTTTTGTCTGCTCTAAGCAGCATTTTGTAGGAGAAGTTGCATAGGATGCCTGTGCTCTGCCTTGGGGAAAGGGTGGTTTGCAACCGTGTTCAAAGAACAGGCGTTTGTGCTATTGCACATTTGAATGGAGCAGCTGAACAGGGAAAGCTTCGGATATTACACCCGGTTATGTTTGTATTTGTGCACTTTGTTTATCTGAAACAAAGCTCAGTATTAGGCACCACTGGTTACTGCCAGCTGGGCCCTCACTCCCTGCTCACAGCTGTGTGTTCAGCACCGGGGCCTGCAGAGAATGGCTAATTAGAAAAGCAGGCAGAACAAAGCCCACACAGTGGGGCTGGCACAATAGCATTCCTGTCTCACATTGGTCAAAAGATGGATTTTATTTCTTTTTTCCGCCCCCCTCGCTCCTATAGTACAGCACAGATCAATAAGTGCTTCTTCTCCCTATGCAAGCACAGAGTCCTGTACTATTTCTCCCAAAGGACATGAATTTGCACAGAACTTACATGGAAACAAGCGGAGACCTGGCAGGGTTGGGCACAGTGTTCTAATTAGAGGTCCTTTAAGTTTTCCATACATTAGAATGCATTGTTTATTATTTTTTAAAATAACTTCGGTGAAAATAGTAAATAATATAGGCATTAAATGATACTTGCATCATTTATTATTTTTTAAACCATTCCAATGACAATTTGAATTAATTATAATATATGTATTAGGTGATACTTTATTATGAATGTATATAAAGCCGTAACTGGAGGAAACAAAAAATTGAGCTAGAAAATGTAGTTCACAGTTCAGTTCAGAATGTGAATGTGTTGTATTAGACTTGCCAGGCACACACTTCTAATGCATGTGGTGTGCACAAGCTCTGTGAGTGTCTGATCTAATTCTTTATTAGAATTCCTGCTGGAAGTTTTGCTGTAAAGTTCATCGAGGTTTGGGGGTTATAATTCGTTAAGGTTTGATTGCTGGTTTGGAAGGGAAAAGCCAGATCCCTGTTTCTAAGTCCCTGCTAGGTTTGTCATGTTGGCAGTGGCATTGCCTCAACGAGGCAATGTTGTCCCTTTGGCTGTGCTAGGATTTAGAAAGAAAAGCCCTTGCCTCTGTTTAAAGGAAAACTGAAAATTACTTCTATTAGGGGGTGACGGAAAGGATTAGGTGTTCTCTTCCAGTCACTAAAAGCGAGAACCATTTGAACAAGTGCGTGTCTTAATGATGTGTATATTAAGTTTGAATTAACTTCTCAATTCTGTGCTTGGTCGAAGTTTGAAGCAGAATTTGAGGAAGGCTCAAAGCAGCTCATCACGTAACAAATTCCCTCCCCCGATTTTTCTTCTGTAGGTTAGACTTCCAAAATGGTAATTCCCTTTTCCTTGTGTTAAAAGAAAATCATCCTGAGTTTACAGGAAACCTGAAAATCCTTTAAAGTGGGCAAAAGGAGGTCGCTGTGCCGCAAGCCAGGAGCAGTGAAGTGCTGCCCGAGCAGGGAATGCTGATTTTAATGAGGGCAGCTCTAATGACTCATCCTGACTCAGTGCCTTTTCATACAGAGCGTAATTAGATCGCCAGGGCAGAATGTGCTGGAGGTCAAAAGTGTAAGTGGATTTAAGGGGAAGAAAGGGGTGACTTCATGGGGGATGAGCTTGGGTGTCTCTGAGGGTTTTTGGTGGGTGGCCATTCATTTAGGATGCTGTGGGGGTGTTCGGGCTACTACAGCCCTAGAGAGTGGGAAGGTGGGAAAGTGGCTGAAGGCTGCTGAAGTTGTAGGCAAACAAAATTGTCTTGTGGCATCAGTGTGTGCTTTTCCAATGTTCAGGTTCTGTGAGCATTGCTCCAGGCTTCTCTTTTGTGAACATTAGGCGTGTTCATGTAAGAATTAAAGGACGTACATAGCCATAGTCATGGTCCTGTTGAAGTGTTGAGTCCCTTTCAGGGGTGTGCCAAGAGCACAGCCTGCTCTTTATCTGCTCTTTATCAGGGCTACACCTTGTATACTACACAAAGAACAGGCTAAGTACAAGAAAATACTCAGGCTTTGTGCCATGGCCTGGCTAATTGTACCAGGACATTCAGCTCTGTCTTAAAACCCAAGGCCTGGGAATGCCACTCACTTGGATTCAGTTTCACTTGATCTTCTGTTTAGAAGTTCTGTGCTAAAGAGCTGTCACAGAAATAATTGTAATAAGTTTAAGGAACCTGAGAATAATGGACTCATCCAGATCACAAACTCCGGGAGCTCTGTGAGGAGGCAGTGTAATTCCCTGTTTCCCGTTGCCTATTTTTACCCAACTCCCTACATTTTTAGTGATCCCATTAATCAAGGCTGTGTTATGCCAGGAATTACACAGATGTTTGCAGGAAGAACCCTCGTCCTCACAAGTCTGTAGTTGATTTTCTGCAGCCCATGCACAGTAGTGATGTCTGGAACCCTTCTGGGGAAGCAGATTGGAAAGGGGCTGCAGGTCAGAAGGCAGGTAGGCAATTCCTCTTGCTAACAGCACCGTGTAAAGCATAAGTAAAAACTGGGGTAGGAAAGAACCTTTCAGTGTATGTTGAAATACAGCAAGGTGAGATGAAACTCTCTGGATGTTCGTGAGGTTGACACGGGCAGTTTTAACCCTGTGTGAGGAATTAATTACATTCTTTCAAAGTTAGCATTCTAAAAGAAACTCAAAGGACAACATCAGGTTCTTCTGCATCTGCTTTGGCCAGGCATCACTCGGCTCTGGCCTGGATATTAAGGTTTTGTTGATACAAACGATTGTATTTTGTATTCCAGTTATTTTTTAATATAATCCCATTTAATATGACAAACTAATCCCATGCTTTGAGCCTGATGGCAGGATCTTGTCTTGCCTGTCAAGATTTTAAATTCACCTTTGTCCATGTTATGTCCCACTGAAGCAGTGGGATTACCTTCAAAGGGGAGGATTACAGAGGCTTGGCTATGAAACCACCGTAATGACACAGAGCAGGTTGCTTTGCTCTTGCACAACAAAATGCAAAAGTCTGTCGCTGACAGAGTAAAGTTCATTTTTTTTTACATTTTTTATTCCTCTACATAAAATTCTAAGTACTTAGCATCTATTTTTATTATACATGGGCATTTTTTGAGTGGTGTTTTAGAAATTCCGTTGTAAGGAAATATTTGTGCCTCCTCTATGGTTATATAATGAAGTATAATTGTTACTGTGTGAATACATCAGATCTGTGAAGTCTCACAGAATTTCTCATAAAGCACAGAGGAGCAGTGGCCTTGGGAGCCAGTTCTCACCTAGAACAGGTTCATCTCCAGCAGCAGAAACCACGTGTCTGGCTGAGGAGGAGTAGTCACAGGTAGGACCTTCTGATGCCAGGATGATCCAGGATTATTCTCCATCACTTTACAGGCATCAAGTTGAGGCTGAGTAGCCCGCTCTGTGGATTCTCCCCTAAAAAAACACAAGTGGCATTTGCTGTTTACCCTGTTTCCCCAACCATTCCACACCAGTTTCCAGACACCTGGCATGTCTGGGTGCATCGTGTCCCATAAGTAGTCTATCTCCAGTTTATTTAGTCTTTCCCTCTGCTCTGAGGGCCTGGGATTGCCAAAGGCCATACCAGTAAAGTCTAAAATGAAGAAAGCAGGAAGCACCTTGAACTTCTTGACACCAGGTCCCTTGTCCTGTTCAGGTTTGGCTTTCCAAACCCCATCCCTGCAAGCTCAGGCAGTGCCTGGATATTCTGCCTGTCCTTGTTTCTGACTCATATGTGCTTTTTCTTTTTACATCTGAGTCTTACCAAGAGTCTTTTTTTATCTTCCCTGCTACCTTTGCTGGCTTCCTGCTCATCAGCATGCACCATGGTTGAGCTTGGAGGAAGTAGTGCTGGAACATCAACCAGCTCTCCTGAACCTGTCTTTCTAGATGTGTGTCCTGTGGTATTCTTCCAAGCGGGCCTCTGAAGTGGCTGGAATTGGCTCTCTTGAAGCTCAGGAGATGCTGCTGGTGTCTGCCATGTTGCCTCAGTATCCTGAACTCCATCTCATGGTCACTGCAGGCAAGGCTGCCCTGACCTTTGCATCTCAGACAAGGTCTGCCGTGTTTGTGTTTTTGAGAGCCAGCGCAAATATCTTGTTTGTGGCTTCCTGAGCACCTGTATCAGGGAGGTGTCATCAAGAAGGCACTCGGGCAACCTCCAGCAATCTGCCCCTCTGGCTGGGTGAGTGCCCTGTGAAGACCAGGGCCTGTGAATTTTGGGCATTTCAGAATAGTTTGTCCTAGAGCCCACAAAAAGTTCTTCTGTCTTTAGCTTTAAATAGCTTATGGGAAGTACTTCAAGATGTAACTAGTTGAAGCACTACAGTGACTATAATATAATGACATTTGCAGTATGCCTTAGGTCCTGAAGTAAGATTCAAGGACGAGCTTTAAATAAATCACAAAACCACTTGGAAACTTTTGTGTCAGAAGTTCAGCCCCTAATAAATGATTCAGCTTCGAGGCAGGTCACAGCCGCTTCCCCTCCTTTGCCTTCTCCCTCTCCCTTGGCATGAATAAAAAAAAGGAAAAGCGTGCGCTGGAAAAGGACGAGCTGCGGATTTTAAAGAAAATGGAAATCTTTTTTGCTTTATAGCAGAGGGCAGTGCACGACCCCCAGTGCAATGTGCTGGATTTTGTGCTCGGATACGATAGCACGGCATTACTCCATTACTGTCTGCCCTCCTATTTATTACCAGGACAAGAGGCACATTGTGAGCACGGCTCTTCATTTTCTCTTTGCTCATTTCCTATTGCTGTACTGGTGTTGAGCAGGCTTGTGCTTAAACTTGATGAGACCAGAATTAAACCATATCCCGAGAAACAGAAGATATTCCTCATCTGACTGATATGCCGGTGGTAGGATTTTGTTTGTTTCCACTGCCAACAGTTGTGTTAGGGAAAACCCTGAATTTAAATCTACACTTTAGAAAGTAAAGGGTACATTTTTACTCCTTGAGCAGTAGAAACTGACAGTGTTTATGGAAGCTCTGGCTTCTTTCAAGTTGTGTTTATTCTTTTTATATAAATGAAAGCAAAGCAAGGCTTTTGAAGCACTCCCGCTTTCCTAAAGGCTGGAAATGACACAGCTGAGTCCCGGGCTTCATTCACACTTCTCCTGTGCAGGGCTTCCTAGCTGATACAATGAGATGGATCTGTGTATGATTTGCTGAGTTAAAATGCAGCCTGTTACCTTGTGAATGGGTGTCAACTGATCAGTTAAGGAGGGACAAATTGTCTTAAGCCACTGGTGGTTAATACTGAAGCTAAAACAAACACGGAAGGGTTCTGCTGTTCGTGGCCTGTGCCCTGGATTCTGAATCCCGAGCCATTGTTCCCGGTGGCTTCTGGAATGTTTGGGATTTGTGAAACCTGGCTTCTGAAGCAACAAAGTCACTGACAGCTGCTCTTTCCAAGCCATCTTTCCTTGCTGTTCCTGTGCTTGTCCTCTGCAGTGCTAAGTGTGAGCTTTGCTTCCCACAGGATCTCCAGGCGTGGGTGAACGGCGCTCACGAGAACGGCTTTGTCCTCGTCTCCTTCGGCGCTGGAGTGAAGTACCTGTCGGAAGACATCGCCAATAAGTTGGCACACGCCCTGGCCAGGCTGCCCCAGAGGGTTATCTGGAGGTAAGGGCAGTTTTGGAGGAACTTGGGGTGGGTTGGAGCATGCTTGTTTCCTGCTGGAGTTGCAGAAGCTGGAATTGAGATTGCCTAGGTGGCACAGACAATATGACGCTCCTGAAAAACACTCGGCATGAAAATATTGCAATATCCTGATAACAAGGAGAAGCAGTTATTGTTGTGGCAGAATAAGGCACGGTTACACTTCTAGGCTGAGTTTCTATCCTTGGAAAGATTGGGGACAGTGAAAACAGGCTAAGAGTATAACATTTAGGACATGCTGTCACTGTTTTTGATGAAGAAACTACCCCAGGGCTCAAGAATGAATCCTGATGATGAAAATCCTCCATTTTCTTTCTTCTTCTCCCTTTTTCTCTTTTTTAGGCCCCTTTTCCTCTTTTATGTATAAGCACAGGCTTTCATTACTGATTTTCCCATTTGCTTGTTCTTCTGTGAGGAACTGAAGGAAGAGAAATTTTCAGGAGTCAGAATCAGTAAAAAGCATTCTCAGTTCTAAAAACATCTCGAGTGGTGCTCTCAACTCCCTGTAAAAATCCAAAAACTGTTTAGTCAGCTCTGCTTCACGTCAAGCATCGCTGATATAATTTGGTGGATTTCATGTGAACCCTTTTTTTCCAGATAATCAGTGTCTCACATCTCATATGGGTGTCTCACAACCCTGCCACACTCTTGGAGTCGTATTAACAGTCTTTGTGGCCTGTTCCCCACCATCTCTTAGGGAGAGTCCTCACTGCTGTGTGTAGTTCAAGGAGAAAACCCTACTAATGAACAGGAAAATGAGAATTTTCCAGGTTTTGGTACTGAAGCTGTTGTGAAGGTTGCATCAGTTTTTGTTTGGGATAGAGTTACTGTTTTCTTATGAGCCCCACAACACTGCTTGGCTTCCAGTTAGTAATCCCGATTTATCTTAACTGCTTTTCTTCTCTCCTTGTATTATGTTTTCCCTGGCATATTTATCTTTAGGAAGCATCCCCTTTTTGTAGTAAATAAATGGAGAGGATTTTTCTTGAGGAAAGATTTTTTAATGCCAACCCAACAATTTCGTTTGAAGCCTTCTGTTAAAATGTAGGTATTTGTTCATCAGTCAGATGTAACTTGGAGTTTTTTGGGGATGTGGGGTTTGGTTTTGTTCCTCTGGTCACAGACCTGTGTGTCGGACAGAAGTGTGGTGAGTATTGCTTGGTGGTCTTATTGGTCTTATGTCACAATGCTAAATGAAGGGATTTTTGTAGCTCTTTATGCCTGTGTGGTTAGGGAGGACCAACCAGTAACATAATTATCTGCTTTTATGTAACTTAGCATGAGTAACTTCATCTTTTTTCAACATGCAGAAGTACAAGCCAGTTGTAACGATGTGTCCTGCTTAATTGCACATGTGTAGGTGATTCTTTCTGAAGTTACAGTTTCAATCATCTCTAATGAACAAAACAGTAGTGTCTTTTAGTAGTCATTTTGGAGGGTTTGATAACTGTTTCTATTTGATGTTACTGGTTTAGGTTTTCAGGAAACAAACCAAGGAATTTAGGCAACAATACCAAGCTGATCGAATGGTTACCACAAAATGACCTCCTTGGTGAGTATCTGTTTCCATCATGTATTGCTTGTTCTCACTTGAGTTCAGTTTGTTCTTTCAAAAATACTCTACTGAATTAGCAGTTATTATAAAGCCAGGATAATTTCTGTCATGGAAGTCGTGGGGCAAGAATATTAAATTAGGATCTGAAGACAGAATTGAACACCTCTCTGTTAATTGTCTTTCTCTGATAAGCATTTCATGTTTTCCTTAAGTTCAGACACTGTTCAAGGAGGAGTCATGAAACTGAGCTATGTTCACATAGCATCAGAATAAGCTTTAGGAGTCTGTAAATACTGTGTTATCCAGTTACTTTTGTCCAGGGAAGCTCTGCCAGAGCTTGGGTGCGTGTTGCAAGCTGACAATCTTTCTGTTAAATGGAGGTGCTCCAGGTTCTCAGGGGGAGATGAAACCTTATTTTATTTTTCTTTGCCTTCCCTGTCAAAGAGTACCTGAGCCCCTTGCAGATCTGAGAGGCCACAGAATATGTGATTGTTTCTGGGAGACCTGGGTGTTGCTGTGTTCCCAAAACAGCTCCGATGGGAGCTGATGAGTGCATTAAGCATCAGTGTGTGTGTGTGTGAGTTGGAGAATTTCCCATTACATAGTGATTAGGCAGACGACTCCTAAAGCAGGTAGATTTGTTTTGGTTACAGGATTGCTCCAAGGCAAGCTGCTTTTTCCATTACATGAGGCTGTTGCTCTGATTGTCAGGTCTTGCTAGCCTCAAGTACGGCATGTGAAGCTTTAGGGAGAGTGTGACATCAGTTGTCCTGCTATTAAAAAAGTTGGATTTCATACAAAACCGTGCTCCCCCTCGCTCATGCGTACTGCTAAACCTGCTGGAGTCACCACCTGCAGCTACTCGCGAGTAGGCAATGCATATTAATTACTCCATTAATCATTTTACACGACTCGTACACATGAGAATTTTCTTTGCTTTGGCTGCTCCCTCTCAGTGTATAAGGAAATGATTTAATGCATGAGGAATTCCAGCGGAGTGGGTTTAGGGAGAACTTTAGAACAAGCTGCAGTAATTTTTACCTGCCCGAGTTGCAGCCATAGAAACGCGGTGATAAACCTGTCATTTCTGGGTACTTCAGTAACTGAATATAAAGGAGATAGAAGTGCATTTTTTGTAACCTTCGTGCCTCTTGTGGTTCCAGGTCACTCTAACATTAAAGCTTTCCTCAGTCACGGAGGCTTGAACAGCATTTTTGAGACCATGTACCACGGGGTCCCGGTGGTGGGCATTCCCCTCTTCGGAGACCATTACGATACCATGACCCGTGTGCAGGCCAAAGGCATGGGAATACTGCTGAACTGGAAGACCATGACTGAGACTGAGCTGTATGAAGCCCTAGTAAAAGTTATTAATGATCCCAGGTATGGAATGAGCGGTCGGTTGTGCGTTAAATGTGGATGTGAAACCTTTGTGCAGTGGGAAAAAGCCTGCGTTTCGTTATTTGTGTGCACAGTTGAGGCAAGTCTGGATGTTTGTCCCATTTCCCAAGATTACCCAATGGCTGAGGTTTCTGTGTGGGTGCTGGGCTCATTGCTCAGCACCAGAACTCCATTGTCTCACTTGCTCTTTGTAGCAGTTCCCATATGGAGGGCACAGAGGTTATGGAGACGAGCCTGTCCCGACTCATTCCTTGTTGCAGACCTCAGTGTCTGTCTCGATTGCTCCACATGAGCAGTCTGGCTGTGGTGCTACCTGCAGGGCCTGGAGCAAGATACCATGTACATGGTTTGGGTTGTAGCTAAAATGGGGAAGTGTTCAGAAAGAGTGACTCTTACGTTCTGTGATTTTTATTACAGAATAATATTTAAGGTGTTGTTTTCCTGTTCTAGCCAGTGATACCTCTCATCTCCAGATTAAAAATAGGGTTAGCTGGCAATATGTTGTATTGGGTTAACCCTAATTTTGGAGTGTGGTGCTGTTGATGCTGCTGGCTTTCATGGGAGCCAGTTCTTTCTGGGAAAGGAGAATCCTGTCAGGATGGAGCGGCAGGGAGGAGGAATGTTGATAGCGACCTCGATAACATCAGTTGCATCACCTTTCCTTTGTGCAATTATCCTTGGTGTAAAAGCAAGTCCTGTGTAAATAACCTGTAGACCCTTCAGGCAGGAGAGGAAGAATTTGACAGGATCAGCTGCTGGGGTGAAAAACGAAAAGTTTTGGGAGACCTGGCCGGAAATGGCTTATTGCAAAATCAAGCCCTGGTTTCTCGCTGTTGTGCATTTCTCCGGTAATTCAGTTGCACAATAACATGAGATGACAGCTTTTCCTTTCTTCTTGTTTGCTTGCCTCCCCCCCAGCTACCGGCAGCGGGCGCAGAGGCTGTCGGAGATCCACAAGGACCAGCCTGGGCACCCGGTGAACCGGACTGTGTACTGGATCAATTACATCCTGCGCCACAACGGAGCCCAGCATCTACGTGCCGCTGTTTACAGCATCTCCCTGTTTCAGTATTTCTTACTGGACATTGCCTTGGTCCTACTAGTGGGTGCTGCCTTACTTTACTATGTTCTGGCCAGGGTGACAAAATTAATCTGCAAGCAGAGCAAACATCTCTGGTCCCATGACAAACATAGCGCTGTTAATGGACACTACCAGAACGGGATCCCCAATGGCAAGTATAGAAGGAACGGCCACATTAAGCATGAAAAAAAGGTGAAATGAGCCAACAGCCCCGTGTAAAGTAGTAACGAAATCAGATCAGTAATCGAATTTTATCGCTGTAACTTAGTCTAACAACTACTTAAAACCTCAATAAGCAGTTCTAACACTCCCCTTCAGTATGTAATATTATGTGACAAAATTCTACGGAACTAAGAGAAGTCTTTTAAAAAAAAAAAAAGGCAAGCACAACCTAAAATGGAAAATACTTTATTCTTAATACTGATGCAGAGAGGTTATTTTGGCACTGAAGTTTTTAGAAGCCTTAATTCTCTAAAGTTCTATACAATGACCGTATTTATGAATTTTCAGTTTTTAAAAGCTCAATGTGTGTGTCCCAAATGCAGAGAGGTTTCCTTTTATTTGCAGAGGTGTTCTCCTTTTATTTTTTTATTCTTTTAATATATCCATCCTTTTAGCTGAGAGAACTCTCTAGTGCTAGTTCTATGTTTCCTTTGTTGAAGGTTCAACCTGTTGTGTAAGAATGCTGTTTAAAACACAAATGATTTCCCCCAGTCTTTATGCAAGAAATAGCAAGTTGTGGACTGAGAACACAGACATTTAAAAAAAAAAAAAAGGAATAATCCTGATGAGCACTGAAGAAAAATGGCAAAAATATGTACTCGTTTTACTGATAAAGCTGCATGACTCTTCTGCTCGCTACCAGTACTTTGGAGAAAAGGGTCCTGAGCAAGTCTACAGTGTGTCCTAACTTTAATTGAGACAAAATTTTGTCGCCTTTCTCTGCATACAGAATTTATGCCACGAAAATATTAGGGAGTCTTATTTCAGTTCCAAATACAGCTGTGTGGGAAGCAGATTTGCATAATTAAGAAAAAATAAGTGGAACAACAGCAAAAAAAAAAAAAAGGAAAAAAAGAACTTACAAAATCCTACCCCTGTGCTTAGCTCAGAAGGTTTTGTAATGGCCCAGAGCTGGGCAGCCTCGCACCACTCCTTGGGGTTTGTTTAAAGGGAGCAACCCCCACACAGCACTCCCCCCGTGCCCCCCGAGTTGAATGTCTTTCCTGTTAATTCTCATTAAGTTCTTTCTGAATCGCAATGTTGTAGATGTTCTCTTTCAATGGTTGTATCTGGAGAAACAGAAACATTACCTTCTATTAGTCTGGGCCACGCAATCCATGTTCCACATAGTTGCCAATAGGAATTGTGCGCTGTGGGCGGTGTCCAGCTGTCCTGCCCGGGGCTGCTGGGATGTGTGGGGTGCGGCCCGGCCGCCGGGCGTGCGGAGGTGGCCCCGTGCCCCCCTGCCTCCAGCAGTCTCCTTCAATCATTGTCGCCGACACGGGACGCTGGCGGTGGTGTGCGCTCCCAGGGCGGGAATGCCGGCCGCGGAATCACTGCTGCCCTGCCGAACCAAAGTTGGCAACTATGAGTTTTATTTCCATGTCATTCTGTTTACTTGGAATTTGCACTACACACGTTGTGAGTGTACGCTTTATTTATTTGTAGTTCGAGGTCCCGTGGCTGAAAGAGAAAGGAGGGAAGCCCGTTTTTGCCTTGTGTCGCTCACTAACATGGGAGGAGTTGGGATGATGACGGGATGCTGAGCTCATCTTCATACACAGTGATGCAAAATTTCACCACCATTCCATCAGGAGCCTCGGTCCTACAGCAATAAATAACAGTGCAGATATGTTTCTAATACGCAGGGCAGCTACTTGTGCTGCTCTCTGAATACTTGAAGAAAAAAAAATGGTATTATAAATATAAGCCTCTTAGCTATACCTTTTTACAATCTCGCAGCCCGTGGCAACTACAGGAGCACACAGAGGCGATGAATGGTGGGATGGTGAGAAGACTTCGAGTGTATGAATGACTTGGTTTAAAATGTGGGGGTTTTTTGGCATTAAAGAAGGTACAAAAGCACTGACCGGATGATTAAGCATAATTTAATCTCCACTGTGATAAAACTTAAGCAATAAACATGGATTTAATAGAGAAATGCTGTTGTTGGAAGTATATTTTTGTTCAATTGAATGCTGGTTGTCTTGAAGTACCCACTGTGTGCATGTATATAAACGTGGATGCTTATTAGGATACACAGTTTTTCTTCTCAGTATTTACTGTGGTGCATGATATATATTTGAAATCAAAAATATTGCTATTTTTTGTGAGTGTAGATTGATTTCCTGTAGGAGCTTTGATTCAGTTGAAAGATGAAATGATTAGTTGGATTTCTTATTTAGATTTCTCAATTAGATTTCAATTTTTTTGCTGTTGGTGGACATACCTGGCACAGTGTTTTTTGTTTTGTTGTTTTCCTGTGTGTGGTAAATTCATCACTTCAGAAGCAGGGCTAAAAGGTTTTTCCCAGTGACGTTAGATGAGACGATGGATTTCTTGAGTAGTCTCTGTAGGTACAAACATGCTGCAGTTCTTTTGCAAGAAGAGGCTGAGTAAATTGTATTGCCAAATTCCTGATGAGTCTGATCCACCTCATCTCTAGAAATACCTGTTGTGTTTCAACTTTCTTCTAAGTTCAAGCATGAGCTGTCACTGTGGTTATCTCAGTCCCCTCTTTGCCATGGCAAGCAAATTGTTCCTATGTTTCAGACACAATCTAGCAGTGATTGCTGTTGGTGCCCAGCCGGTGTTGAAATCAGCCAGATGGCTGAAGAAATATTTTTAAAAGTGTTTAAAAATACACATTTAACTCCAGACTGTGTCCCAGTACTGAGTCTGAGGCTTTAGTCACCCCTCTGATCAATATTAGTTACCATGCATTGAACAGAGCAGACACCTAAAAGAAACTGAATTCATCTTCCAAGACAGTGCTCTGCCACTGGTTGGAAAATACCACAGTTGGGCCTTACCTATCCTAAGGAAAGCTATTTCTTTTATGAGTTGTAAACCTGATTTCTTTACAGATGTGTGTGTTTTCTCAAAAAAAAAAAAAGCCAGCAAATGCTGAATCTCATTTCTCTGTAAAATAACAAAACATGCTGTGTTGTGTGTTCCTGGTAATGGAACAAAAATTGGATAGAAAAGATTATATTCCTCATATATTGAGGGCATGGAAGGTTGAACAGTATTTAGGGAAGTCGTGCAAGTTCCTATTCTGGAATTTACTCTTAGAGAAGGGGATAGAATCATCCAATTGTTTAGGTACATGAGGCTTATGTGATTGAGGTACTATGCAGTAGTTAAGGAAATTAACAGATCAGGAATACCAAGCCTTCCTTGGGTTGTTACTGAGCTGATTTAGGAATTGCTCCTTAAAAGAGCAGCGTGGGCTGGGCTTGAGGGACTCAAATGTGTCAGACGGGTTTTTGAGGCACAAACAGCAGCCTTCCATGGGGTTAGGAGTGCTGGTCTGTGGAAAACAGAAGCACTGACGTACAGAGCACAATTGCCTTGCTGGAAGCTTTAATTGACTCTCTAATGTCAGTATAATTACATTTTAATGAAGTAATGGGTGTAAGAACTGGTGGCGAATGGTTGCTAAGGCAAGAAACAACACAGACTCTGATTTTTGCAGATGAGGACCAAGATTTTTGGCAGCCAAATACTCTTAGTGGAGGGAACACCTATAGACACTTTTATTCAGACTAAGAGACAGAAATAATCTCAATTTGTACATTTCTGTAATGATAGTAATGGAGACACAGTTGGTTTACTGTGCACCTTTTCATCTTGTTTCCCCTGTGATTCTGTCATGTAGTGATCAAATTTACCAGAGTTCTATATTATTACAAATGTTTTACTACGTTCCTATGTATTTAAGAATTGCTTAGGACAAGCTAACAGTCACAATTTTAATTTAGTATCTACAGGTTTAGTTTGTTAGGGAAAAAAGTCTTGCTAGATCTCAAAATGGAGAGGCTACTTGTAAGGGAGTGTAGCTCATAAATATAGACAGTGTTCTCCTTCATAGAGAATCTTGGATTTTGGAAAACATACGGGTGAAACTAGGATTGGGAAATCCCAGAGGGCTGGAGGTGAAAATGAGATGTTTCTTTCGACATCAGGAAGAGTTCCTTGACCCACTCACTACTCCTGACACGGTGTTGCACTGGCTGGGCTGTGCAGTGTAATGATTAACTTGGGAGAGATACAAGCAGCATTTTATGTGTTTGTATGTGCTGGTCTTACAAGACAATGCAGAATTAGAGCAGGTGTTCAAAGCTAGAAGGGGCAAAGGTCAGGAGGATGCTTGGAGTTAAGGGGCTGGTTGGACATGAGCTGCAGTTGGCATAGAGATTGTTCAGCATCCTCATGGATACATCTGTGTTATTTGTGCTCTCCAAAGCTCACTGCAAAAATGCACTGAACTCCTGTGACAGCCTGATGGGAAGAAATTGTTCTCATTCCAAACACAAACAACTAGTTTGCTTCTTGAAATGAAGCAGCAGACATGTGATAATCTCAGATGGAGGCTTTGAATAAATTCCCATCTTCTGCTCCTGTGAGATTTAGAGCAAGGATAAGAGTTTTCAGCTCCAGGAGATGCCCGCTGAGGAAAACTTAATGGAGACAGCAAATAGGTATGTAGAGAAAATAAAGTTCTGTAAGGAATGAACACATTTGCCTGTATTGGTAAGAGGCTCTGCTCTGTGGTGCCCTGCTTTTCTACACTTTCACGCCTCTTTCTCTAAATGTTTCTGTATCTTCCCCTTTTGTGCATCAGCCTCTCTCAGCAGCATTTTTACTCTGTGTAGTTTCTGAGCGTGCCAGGTGTTGATTTGCCGCTTTCCCAAAGCCCCCTTGACATTTCCCTGCCCTCCTGGTTCTGCTTTCCAGGCTCACCTGTGGAACACCGTAACTCTGCCAGAAGCTGTTCCAGTAGCTCCATCCCAGTTCTGGTATGGAAAGTTCCTGTGTGTCCCCCATGTCCTGCCTCAGCTCTGTTGGCTCTCGGGTGGAGGCAGCCTCGCCCCAGGGAATGTTTCCAAGTCAAGATTTAGTTTGGGCATTGGATTTCACTGCAGATAAGAGCTTTCAACGCTTCAAGCCTCGCCCATGAGCTTCTTGATGAAAGAAATGTTTATTTAGCTTTTCCTTTTGTTGGTTTTGCCTCTGCAGTGGTCTGAGAAAAGGGGCAGTGTGGGGTCTTTGGGTGGTGCTGAGAAAAGCGTGACAAGGAGACGCATGAATTAAAATCTGTGTTACTTTTACTGGAAAAAAATGCTACAGTTCAGTCTTTTAGATGAAATGATGAGAACATGGAGTGTGATTGATGGTTGGGTACAGCAAAGGGAACAGTTTTTTCCCTGGATCCCATTGCTCGTGTTACTCAGGTACAAGAGCTTTATCCATTCTTTTTTAAGGACTCACTGCTGCTGGCTGCTCCTCCTGCCATGGACTGCAAATGGCTCCTCATTTTTGCAGACACATCTCCTTTTTGTGGAGCTGCACCGCGAACTAACCCGGTGAGAAGATCCAGGTTAAAAATAACCCCATGGGAATAAACCCGAGGTCATTCCCTGTTTGTTTGTCTCTTTCAGAGTGGCCTCACAAAGCAGACGCGGAGCGCTGAAGAAACCAGGGGGTGAGGAGTGACATGTATTGAGGGGCAGGACTGTGAGAATCCATGCTTTTCCCAAAAAGGCAAATGAATCCACACCTGTGTGGGACACTTGGGATTCCTGAAAGATTCATCAGCTTACTTGATTTTGTTTTTCTTTGGGTTTTGCGTTTTAAGTGTGCGTTTAGTGGATGTAAAGAGAAGAGCATCTCAAGGTAACAGTAGGAAACATTCCAGTCTGTCCATGGGATCGTGATGGGGTTGCTGTATAAAAGTAAGGGGGGGGGTGTGTTTAAAAAAGGCTTTTAGTTAAGAACGTTAAAGTAATGTTACAGGTAAAACAACTTTTTGGAAGTAACAAATTGTTATCACTGAACAAATAACGTTAGAGCAACTTTAGGACAGGTTATCGTTCCCAGACCCGTGACCAGCTTCCTTGCTACTAGTTTCTTAGATCATTCTTGCGTCTTCAGGAAATATCCCACAGACACAAACCATGTCACCAGATGTGTTGTTGTGGACAGTTTCTGGGCAGTCCTGCTTTTCCTGGGTGTGGGAGGAAAGGTTGGGAAAGCTGGACGCTCTTATTTGCGTCACAGGAGCCACCACATGTCCACCTGGGTGGCTTCCCTGGCGAGGGCACACCTCAGTGTGTTGGCAGAGTTGCTGTAGGAGAGAAAACACAGAGGGAATTCTTGAGGGATGAGGGAGGAAGGGCAAGTATGTAACCACCTCCGTTATCCATCCTATGGCCTGAGGAATGTGTTTGTGGAAGCTCTCAGGAGCTCATGTTGGGGCTGTCCTGCATGGTGCTGGCTGTCCACTCTGGATCATGCTCCTGCTGTGTCCTTGCACCTTTTCCAGGTCGTTGCCCTCCCCAAAAGGTAACCCCTGTGGCCTTCCTCTGGCCAGGCTATTTCATGGTTCAGTCTTCAGTCCTCTGAGTTTTCCCCATTCTGCTCCAGGACAGGAAGGACTCCAACCACTTGCTTGGAGATCTTGGGTGTTCTGTGTAGGGGCTCCTTATGGATGCCCTTCATCTCCTGCTCTCACATCCTTCCCTTGTGCTCCTGGCTGGGATGCAGGAGGAGCCCTCAAGGTCAGGGTGCTGGGATGGGAGCTCCCTTTTCTCACCCCACAACTGGGAACATGGCCTATATCCCAGTGTGGGAGAGGGGAATAAAGGAGCTGTGTGGGTGGCAACCAGAGGCCAGCTGTTCAGGCTGGAGGGATTTAAGAGGTCACTCTTTTAAGGTTGATTTCTCAAGCCTTTAGCCTACAAACTTAGTTTGAACTATATTTGAGGCTGAATTACCTGAACCACCATGACCTGTGTAAAATGCAGGCCAGGTTGTTGCCCCCCTTCAGTGTCCATGGAAAGTCTGGGTGCCAAGGGAGAGTTCCTTCAGCCTCCCATATCTGCACGGTTCAGAAACTTCCTGGTGGAGAACAATTGGTTCTCAGGGCTGGAGCTGTGTGAGAGCACTGAGCAGTCCCTGCCCAGTGCAGGGCCATGGAAAGGTATGTCAGGTGTGGCATGAGAGTTTATTATCCGTGGCAAGGGACCAGTCATGCAAGGAGAGCCAGTACAGTTCTTATTGACATTTTTGGGGAAGTTCAGTTGAGCTGAACACCGATATTCCCACAACTACTGAAGCATTGCTGCCCCTTCACTCTCCTTGCTGCCTTTATTTGCTTTTTTTTTTTTCCTAATGCTTTGCCTCACTCTGTGAGAAATACGAAGACACAACCACCTCCCAGCAAAATCCCTGCTTGGCAGGAGTTCCCCTCCCCGGAGCATTATGTCCAGACGGCTTTGAATATCCCCAGGGAAGGAGACTCCCCAGCCCCTCTCTGGACAGGCTGCTCCAGCACTTAGCCGTTCGAGTGCTGCTCTTTGCTCTCGGCCCTGCTGAACTTCGCGGTTTGTTGACACTGAAGGTATCGATTTCAGGGAAGGAGAGGCCAATTCCCAGCCCATTCAGTCCTGCCGACAGACAAAGGCTGGGAGGAGCTGTGGTTACACAGCGGAAAGGGTCTGGGAAGGGGTTTTAGCCAAAGAGCAGTTCTGTGAGGCAAAAAGGGAAGGGTAGAAGTTGGCCAGGAGAACATGGAGGTGTCCAAGGCCAAGGTGGATGAGGCTTGGAGCAGCTTGGTCTAGCAGAAGGTGTCCCTGCCCATGGCAGGGGCTGGAATCCGATGGGCTTTATGGTCTCTCCCCACCCAAACTGTTCAGTAGTTCCATGACTCATTCTGTGATTTAGACTGGTAGCTTTCTGACTGTATTACAGGAAGAAAATGCTTCTTAGTTTCACCCTGGAGCTTGATAAACTTGCAGCCAGCCCCTCCTGTCCCCCATGCAGACTGGAAAACCTTCTGGGCATTTCTGGGCTTGGAAATAGCCCTGTGTTTCCCAGCATCACCTTTGCTTCTCTCTGTCTGTTTCAAAGGATGGCTTTCCTCAGAAAATGTGCTATTTTGCCTTTAAAAGGCATTTTAAAAGGCCTAAACCAACCCAAAATCTGCTGCTCAGCCTGATGTTTGAGATCCCAAAATCCCAGTTTATGGCATTATTTGAAATTTGCATTAATACGTGTTTCTGATTAGAAATAAGATGCTTTTTGGTTTTTTGAGGGGTCGAGGAGGAGTAACAAATGTGTGCATCCCTGTACGCGTGTCAGCATCCTACATGTGTGTCCATGTATCCGTGTCCTCTGTGCCAGCCCTTTGGCACCTCGGGCTGCTTTTTCCCAGGGCTAGAAGCTGGAGCATCCCACTGGAGCTATTCCCGTAGCAGGGCCGTTTTCCCTGCAGACAGCTTGTTAGGCAGGCACCTCTTTTCCCCCTTTTCATCCTGTTTTCCAGTCCGCGCCTTGTTCCCGCTGCAGTCCGTGGCTGGGGCTGCGCTGCCACCTGGCGTCCCGATCGCGGCAAGCCGGGAAGGAGCATCCCGCTCCTTGGGAAAAGGGTTTTTCTGCTGCTGCTTGCGGCTCTGCGACCTTCAAAAAACCTCTACCAACAAACAAATATCCCCACCCCCCCCCCAAAAAAAAAAAACAACAAAAGAAGGGAAGCACAGCGACATTGTCGGGGTCTCCCAGAGAGCTGGAGCTGCCTCCCTGGGAAGGGGTTTTATTGGATGTTCTGTGTTCTTTATTATAATTATTAGTAGGTAGTGCAGTGGGATTTGAGCCCTTCTGCAGTATCCTTTTCCTTGATGTATATAATAAATCAAATGGAGTCTTCCACGTGTTACCGTTCTCCCAAAGGATCCTTGTGGTTTAGGAGATGTGTTTTCCCACTGATTTCCCGTATTTGCATCTCCTGGGTTGTGCAAGGCTCTGGGGGAAGAACCAGGCCTCCACTGTCAGGAGCTTTTTGTCATGTCAAAAAGTCATGGCCATTAATGTATGCTGGGCTTTGGGATTGAAGGCTGGGGAAAGAGAAGGGTAATATTTATTTTTCCTTAGGAGAATGGGAAATGATGATTTTTTACAAGGAATCTCCCTGGCAAATACTAATTGCCGGCTTGAACAGTGCCACCACTCCCAAATTGGAAGTTGAGGGACTAAATCACACAGACTGCAGTTCTGGGTGGATCCTGCTCCAGCCCTGTCCTGCCTTTCCTTCCCGTGGGTATGTGGATTTGCAAGGAGCTGGATGGTGCCGAGTGCCATCTGTAAATGAATACAAGGGGGTGATTCAGGGATCGGGGAGAGGTTCCCATTGGTGCCCCCAGCACAAAGGCAGGATTCAAGTGGAGCAGCCCCGTCCCGGGGATGAAATTGCAGCCCCTGCATTGTACCGGGGACGGGCCTTGTTTCCCTAATCCGCTGCTGCTCCGCAGGTTTAAATCTGAGGGAAAGAAAATCTGGATGTGAATGCAGCTGTGAAAAGGAGTCAGTGATGGCAGGGAAATGTGATATAAAATTATAGCCAGGATGGGCAGGCAGGGATTCATTTTGGATATGGAAGTAGCATCTGTGTGTGTACACGTAACCCCAATGCACCAGTTTCTCTCATCTCAGTCTTGCCAAACAAAACAGGGGTGACCTTAGGCAGGGATAATTTTAAGGTCTGCAGGGTCATGTCTTACCCCTTGATTCTGCTGCATCCTCTCTCTCAAAGGTGGGAATGTTTTTAAGCCCCTGGTTTTTTAGTGGAGGAATTTCTCGCCTTCCTGGGTGGGAAATGAGCAGATTTTCTCCATACATTTTCCATTTCGGGATTAGCATAGATTACATGTAATAAATTACGTAATCTGTTACTAAGTAGTGGAGCATAGTTGCTAGTTCAAGATTTCAGTGTATTCCTTTCCTCAGTGTATCCCTAACTCAGGAAAGGTGCGAATGAGTGAGAGTGGAAATCAGCACATAACACAAATAATGCTGTTCCTGATGAATTAACAGCCTGACCTCCTCCAGGCGACTTTGGAGGTTGCTCAGAGCATCCTTGGCATTGTTTAATGGCTTTGCTGTGACATCCATCTTCAACCCAAATGGGTTCTGCAATAGCTTAAAAAAGAAATTAAAAAGCAAGTTAGTGCTTGAAAGGTTGAAAAGGAATTCTGCTTGGCTTGACCTTGCTCCTTATAGGAATGATTCTTCTGAGATTTCGGATGCATTCCAATCCACAAATTGGGGAAAAGGCACTCCAGGTTTTATAGCTTGAGCACCTCAGATCTTTTCTCAGCAGCGGAGAGGAATCAGCCCCTCAGAGAAGTGAAGGATTTGAATTCCAACTTCCTATTTTCGTGTAAGCCATATACAATCCATGATGCCATATTGTGGGATGATTCCTGTGGTTCGCCCCAGGACCCACTTCCTCCTGATTTTGTTTGTAAATATGTGGTTTGTTCTAGCAATGCTTTTTGCTTCAGGCTTCATTAATACAGTGGGATATTTACCGCTATATAAAGGATACAGGAACTATTATTGCAAAGGAGATGAAAATATATCCTGGGGATAGCCTGAAGCTCCAGGGGCTGGCTTTCACTCACAGCAGCACTTAGCTTGTTAGGAAAACTGCAAAGGCAGGAGCTGCAAAGCTGCAGGACTGTGGTGACATCTGGGAGAGGATAGAAAAGGTAGAGGAAACACAGGGGACCAGATTCTCCTGCTGCAGCTGCTTCCAGTGGAAGTATTCCCCAAATCCTCACCCTTCCAAAGCGAATCCAAATGTTTCAGGTGCAGGTATTACCTGTGTGTATTAAACTGTTAGAGGATGTTGGTTACCTGCAGTGACAGAGGGAGGTTTTAGAGCTTTTAATAACTTTTGCATTGTCTGTTGATGTTTTACTACGCTCCAGGCTGGAAGTTTAATCCATAAAAATGTGTGTCAGGTGGTTGACGAATATAAATTGCTGAGCAGCGTAGGCCCCCGAGGCTGGAGGATGCACGAGGGAGACAGGGCTGTCTTCCATGTGGAGGAGCTGGACTGTGAAATTAAGCACTTGGGTTTGCAGCCTTGTCATTTTGCCTTGTGTTTCCTGGAGTTCCACTGCTGCGGACACGTCTGGTTTATGAAGATGCACAAAGAGGTAAGAAATCCCCTGTGGCACAGGAAAAAAGTGTGGAAAAGTTACAGGGAGGAGGTTAAAGAGTGCAGGATCTGCTGTGGCTGGAGAAAAGCCTTAGAGAAATCTAGGTGTAATCCAAATTACACAGAAGGTAGTCCATCCTTTTCATCTGTAGGAAGGAGAAGTAGATGAAATATCCTGCTCCAAGCCTTTTGATCTGTAGGTTGGAAAAGAGAGAATACAAGACCCAAAGTTTTAAGTGAAGGGAGGCAAGGATAGCCCAGGTGCAGTGATGCTGGATAGGGATGAAGGATATGCTTCAGACGAGCCAAATTTGCCTTCCCCACGTAGGAAAATGTGACTTTCACAGGCTTTGAGCTTTGGTTCAGTGTTAGCTGTAGCTCAGAGTAAATGAGGTGTATAATAAACAGCGCTGCAGAGGGGCTGAGCTGGCCATTGCTCCGAGCTGGGAAAAGGCCTTCCTTACCCTGCTTGGCTGAAATCCTCATGTCTTAAATCATTCCACCGGCCAGGGGCTTGGGGAAAAATGATTTGCCAGAATTCCTGATTATAACAAAGAAGTAGAATGGACTGTGCTCCTCAATTACAGCAGTCATTCCAATCGCTCTTCCTCCCACACAAGGTGTATTGGGAAGGGCAGTTGGCACATAAATAAAGCCAAACACGGCCCATAGATTTCGTGCTGCTCGAGGAAGGGGAGCCTGGGGGTGTTGGTGGCTGAGGGAGTGGGGGAGTTTCGCTGTGGGAGATGGTTTTCATCACGTCCCCATTTGCAAAGCGTTCTGCCACATCCTGGAGCCGGAGCAGATGGATTGTAAGGAAAGGGTTCATTTGCTTGGGATGGATGGCACACTCAAAAGTAGAACGCCATCAGGGATTTTTATCTGCCACAGGTGCTGCCTTGTAGACAAGGCCTTCACGATGGATGGGGCGGGAGCTCCGAGCCGGAGAGCTTTGGCAGGTCTCCCACGATGACCGGAATTTCAGATATTGCAGCTATTTTCCTGTTGCTTTAGCACATTCCACAGCCACTCCATGAGTATCTGTGCTCCAGTGGGGTCTGGTGGCCTCACAGTCTGTTTGGGGCAGAGTACCTGATGGTTTTGGGGAGGAGTGGTTAAAACACCAGGAGGTGCGTGCCTTTGTGGGGAATATTTACATGCCTGAGCTCATATTTGCAGTTCTTCTTCCTGGAGTAGGGTCTAAAAGCTTATTCTTGAAAGGTCATGAAATCCTGGAATGGTCTGAGTTAGAAGGGATTTTAAAGCTCATTCAGTTCCAGCCCCTGCCGTGGTCAGGGACACCTTCCACTAGACCAGGTTGCTCCAAGCCCCATCCAATGTGGCCTTGAAGCCCATAGCACTGGTCACTGCTGGGATTTTCACTGGGGAGTAGCTGTTTGATAGTCGGGATTGACACCTGGATAGTGCCTTCAGTCCGTGGCTTTATTTGCAGAGAAATTAAGAGAAATTAAAC
Source organism: Monarcha castaneiventris obscurior (assembly GCA_026261815.1). Lineage (NCBI taxonomy): Eukaryota > Metazoa > Chordata > Aves > Passeriformes > Monarchidae > Monarcha > Monarcha castaneiventris. The sequence goes on from JAMPIT010000622.1 coordinate 2,255,259, forward strand.
ACCAAGTCAAAGCCTGTGCACAAACGAGGGCAAAGGTGCCCCGTGCAGTGACCCACAGCTCATTCCCCAGCCTGCCACCACCCTCTGGAGTGTCACCGCACCCCTCCTGCTCCCTGGATCACTGCCTGCAGACGGAGACACCTCTGATAGGGATAATGAACCCGCGTGGAAGATCTGGGGATTGGCTGTCAGGCGGGAGGAGGCGATGCCGCTGCCGGCTGCTGAGAGCTGTGCTTCCCGTGTGATTCCCGGCTCCCCGGAGGCAGCTGCCAGAGCAGTGACAGAGAGATGACAGCCTGCCTTACTGCTAGGGGCTCGGCGTGCCTGCAGACGGCAACTGCAGAGGGAGCCGGGCTGCAGGATGCTTCCCGCTGCTCCTCACTTCACAGCCTGTTCCCTTGGCAGGGGCCCCACGGGGGGTACTGAAACCCTGTCAAAGCATCCCTCTGGGAAAAACGGGATGGGAGCAGGACTGCCCTGCTGGCAAACATCACTGCCCACGGCAAAAGCCTGCTGGATGCTTCCAGCAGTGCCCGGAGCAGCTTAGTGAACATTCAGCACCCACAGGGCTGCATATCCTGGGGTGAAGCCTTGGTGTTGGCTTAGGGTAGATGGAAATTCCTCTACTTCCCGGTGTGTTATCCTCAGTAATCAGGGGTCTTCCATCTGAACTCGACAAGGGTACTCACCCTGAGACCACTGTCTAGATTCTGGATGTTCTGGAGATACCAGAACAGGACTAATGGTTCCGAGTTCTGCTTTTCCCTTCTTCCCTGTCTCCAAGGGAATTGGGAACAATGTGGTGAACTGTGCAGATGGGACAGGGCCTAACCAGCCCCAGGGATGAGACCTAGGGCAAAAACAGGGAAGCAGCTGCCTCTGTTATTCCCTCTGTGCCCCATCCCTGGAAGTGTCCAAGGCTGGGTTGGATGGAGCTTGGAGCAACCTGGGATAGTGGAAGGTGCCCCTGCCCAGGGCGGGGGTGGAAATAATATGGTCTCGAAGGTCCCTTCCAACACAAACCATCCTGGGATTCCCTCTCTGAAGAGATTTTAAGAGTGGCTGCACCAATGAGGAAAAGTAAATTTCTTTCCCCTAAGGTATAGTGTTTTCTAAGAATATCCATTTAGAAATCACTATTTCTAAAAATAAATATTTACAGAAATGAATAGCTTACAAATAATTCCTAAGCACAGAGTAATTGCAAAACAAAATTTATAAATATTTTCAAAATTAATTGCTGTTGCTTCCCAGTAGAGCAGATGGAAAAATTTCTGTTAAAATGTTCCTCCACTGCTCTCTAAATCTATTAAGAACTTATTCAAATTGAGGGATAATGAGGGCTTAACATAGGTTACTGGTTTTTCCCTTTTCCTGTGTGCCCTGAAGATTAAATCAGAATCAATCTTCACATTTGAATTCAGTCCCAGGGAAGTGTCACACTGAGTAAGCTGAGGGTTGTGCTGCAGAAAATGGGCCTGAAACCACAGGTTTTGACCAAATTGTTGAACTTTGGTGGAAAGAATGAATAGCTTTGCTTATGCGTTGTCTGAAGCACCTTAACTATAAATCCCATGGATATATAGGGTATTTAAATTCCGAGGTTCCATTCGTGTGCTCTGTCCACCTTTGGAGCACTGTGTGGGAGATGACAGAGCCAGGAAGGAGCCATGGGAGCTGCAGTGGTGGCCAGCACCCTCCTGGGTGGCTGCAAAGCCCTCGCCATCAATAGACAATGGACCTGCTCAGGGAAACAAAATCCCTTGTCATCAAGTGGTTTTGTGGGAATTAGGGATTGAAACCCTTTGGCCACTTTGTTTATTTTGTTGTTCTGTGCAAAATGCTTTGATGTGCTTTCTCCAGGTTTTTGGGGAATGATCATCTGCATGGATGAGGTGCCCTAGCAGTGAGAAGTGAAAAGAAAGGAAGCACAAGCATTGCCTAAACCTTGGTCCTTTACAGGCAGGGATCTTGCTGGAGCATCCCTGGAGGTGTCCGGGGTGGGGTTGGACGGGGCCTGGAGCAAACTGGTCTATTGGAAGGTGTCTCTGCCTCATTTCTCTCACTTCAGAAGAGTTGTGTTCCTCCTGAGCCCGGACTTGTATTCCCATGGCCCCAAGTGTGTCTGTCTCCGTTAGAGCAGAGCTTCCCATGGCCTCGGGAGCAGTCCTGTGTCCGGAGCTAATGGGATTGAAATCGCCTCTGTGCTCACGACCGGGAGCGCTGCTTTGTCTCCTCCAGGGACCCTCCTGCTTTGTTCCGGCTCATCCCATCCTCGGGATGGCTCAGACCTGGCAAGGCCACGGGTGTTGTGTCCCTGCAGGGATTGTCTCTGCAGCCGGAGTGAGGGAACAAAGCAGCTTCAATCTGCCAGCCTGTGACTCCGAGCCTTAAATTAACAGAGGGATTCAAACAAGGAATATTCCTCATGTGCTTACACCTGCTGCAGCACTGATCATTCCACAGGGAAAAAAAACGGATAGGGTGCATAAGTCCTGTCTTTGCCTTGTGAGTGAAGGTTTCCTGTTCATCTCCCTCATTTGCTGTTTATTTCCACGTCCTCCTGGAGGGGCTGTTTTATCTGTAAAGGGAGAAAAAAAAATATTCAACGCATTTCAAATAACCTCCATCAAATTAGAAGCTGAGTGGGAAGCGTTCCCACAAATGTCCCTTGGAATTCATAAAAGGCTGGACATCAAAAATGATGGAATTATTTAGGGTTGTGTTTTCTCTGGCTGGAACAACATGAGATAAATCAGGGGAACGATGTGATGTCTTCCGAGGGGCTGGATCCAAAGCTCTGGCAATGTTGTGTGCATCTGTACAGCAGAGCCTGTCTCCATTTCCCTTTCATTCCCATGCAGATTGCTGTCCCGGCATGCTGGAGTGAACGGGCTGATGTTATGTTGGGTGAACATTTACAGAGCAGAGCACTACAGTGCCCGAAATGATCCCAAAATTGGCCCTGCCGCAAAGTGCCATGAATGGGAATCATCTGCAGCCCGAGGGCATCAACTGGGAGCCGGCAGAGCTGCAGGACAGCGTGTGATGGAGCCTGGCCCTGCAGGGAAAAGAAGGGAAAAGAAGGGAAGTCAGAGATCCAGCCCTATCCTGAGCTGCATTGTTTCATTCCTCCCTGTGAGGGTGGGGAGGCCCTGGCACAGGGTGCCCAGGGAAGCTGTGGCTGCCCCTGGATCCCTGGAAGTGTCCAAGGCCAGGCTGGACATGGCTTAGAGCAACCTGGGATAGTGGAAGGTGTCCCTACTCATGACAGGGGGTGGAACTGGATGGTCTTGAAGGTCCCTTCCAATCCAAACCATTCCAGGATTCTATGGTTTGGCATCAGCTTCCATCTGAAAGCCCAAATGGTCTCAGCCAGCGGCTGTGGGGTGTGAGGGGACCTCCCCAGGGTCTGCTCAGCAGCAGCCAAGGTAGCTGCTTTTATTCAGGGAACAACTGACCCATCTCTCACAGCATTGACACATCCAGCTGCTGTCCTGCAGGGACAGGAAGGCTCTTCACTGTTGCCTTGGAATGGTGGTGCTCAGCTGCTTTCTGTCACACACAGGTTGCCTTTGCACCTCCTCGGGAGTTCAGCTCTTCGGTTTAGTCCCTGATTTGCTGGGTAATAGTTCAGCCATGTTCAGACCTTCCGTAACTTTCCCACTGCTAGTGTGTTACTATGGAATGTAGGCAGTGCTTTCCTGCTCCTGGGTCTGTCACTGGAGGCTCTGGGGACAAAAGCAGCTTTGGATAAGGCAAATCTGGGTTGTGAAACCCCCAAACCGAGGAAACTCGGTGAGAAATTCAGGGAGCTGTTTTTCAGGCGTGCTTTATGAGGTGGCAGGATACAGAGGAACACGTCTGATGACACCCTGCTCTCCCCGGCTCTGGCAAAGGCAGATGATGTTTGGATGGGGGTGGGAAACAGGAGCCCCGGGGCTGCGGATGCTGCGGTTCCAGCTGTAAATCTCCCGGTGCTTGTCTCCATCCGATTGCTCTTGTGATTCACACCTACGGCTGAACTGTCAGCTCTTGGCTTCCTTCAGTAAGGAGGCTAAAATGGGGTTTATTGTTTCGTTTCTGAGGGCGAAAGGTCTCGGATGATGCAAAAAAACCAGGTCGTGCCATCTTTCTCACAGGAGGACACCAGACACTGCAGTTCTTTATTGCAGAGATATATGAAAGAAGAGATACAATAATTAATTAGAAGGAAAATAAATGTTCAAACCTCAATTTTTTTTTTTCCAGAAAATGATCTTTATTTTCCAGAAGAGCTCCTGATTCGGGTAGGCATTAAACCATCCACCGTGGCCCCAACAGGTACGAGGAGGACGTGGCTCTGCCCAGCACCTCCTGTTTGCTCCCTGGCCACGGACAGGGAAATTAACACTGGGAATTGTGAGGGATGAGAGACAAATGGCTTGACCACAGAGGAGAGGGAGGAGAAGGAACAGTACGGGTTCTTTGCTCAGCACCACTGTGTTGATCACTTATTAAATTACATCCATTGTGTGATTTGAAAGAACTCCTCCTTTTATCTCGACAGCCATCGGGATGGAAACAATAATAAAACTCTGCTGACAGGTGCCACAAAGGTGACTTTGTTTTCAGTGCCCCTCTTCAATTTCTGCTGGATCAGAGAGCAAACAAAGCCGAGGAGGTTCTCGCCGGGCGAGTGCCAGGAGGGGAGGCGTGTGGTAAATGCTGGTTGTGCTTTCGGCTAACTCTGCTGGAGGACAAAAGGGGAGGTTTAACAGCAGATTCTGGGTCTGCTCAGCCCGCAGGAGCCGGGAGCTGAGGCAGGGAGGGTGACTCAGAGGCTCAGTCTGCCCCGAGCCCCTGGGATTTATGAGGATTTGGGCAAACCTCTGGCCAGGGCAGGGCAGAAGCGATCACGGCACCGCCCCATCTCACCCTAGCGCTGATGTCAAAAGGCACTGCAGTGTCCCAGTCAAAAATGCAGTTTTGTGCTTATTTTGGGGGGTGAACAGAGTTCCAGGGGGCTGTGTGGGGGTCCTGTTTTCCTCACACTGGTGAAGTGCCCATCACTGCCTGTCAGGAGGTGAGTAAAGAGAGCAGAACGAGGTTCACCACGTCTGACAGCAGCTCTGTAAACACTCTCTGTACCTGTGCAGCATCACTGGGTAGTTCATCACAGTTTCTGACTCAGTACAAGACATTTTATAATGAGATTAGCAGGTGGCCCTACAAGAGCAAAGCCTCCTACCCAGCACCACGTAATTAATCCATAAAAAATAAAGGCAGGTTCTCTCCTTGGCAGCTTTTAAGTATTCCAGGCATTGCAGTGTCATAGGCTTTATGACAGCTTTGAGATTAAGGAATTAAAAAAAAAATTAAAACCTATATTCAGTAATTTAATTCTAATTAATTCATTATCCAAGAATCTTCTTTGCATTGCAGCTCCTATCCACCATATTTCTCTGGATTTCTTCCAGATTTTTTCTTCTCAAGCTTTGCTGCTTTATTTGTGGGCAGGTAAGGAGTGCATAGATACAGTTGTAGTCCTCAGGATGTATATTAATATTCTTTAACTATCTTGAAGTTCACCAATTTAATGCTGTATCATCTAGGACCAGCCTTTTGTTAAGCAAGTTTCAAGATTTTATGGCTTTCCTGCTCGTGGAATTTTTTTGAAAGGGCATTAAAACGTTTTCTCTCTTCTCTAGCACAGCCCCGGAGAACTGACCTTCCCACCGGGAGCAATCTTTCAGCAGGGAACATTCGGACACATTTTTTGTGCCCTTCAGGTTGCTTTTGCTGAGAAGAGCTGCCTGGTCTCCGAGCAGGAACAGGTTGTTGCAGGTAACCTTAGGATGGGACTGGCTGCCAGCGTCTGTACGAGCAGCGTGGCAGTGGCTCTGCAGCCTGCAGTGCTGTGGGTGGCTCATGGCTTCTGAGTGGGCACGAGCCAGTTTTGGCCACCTTGTGGGCCTTTTTGGCTCCAGTAAGCACCTGGCTGTGCTCCTGTGCAGCACCAGGACAGAGGTGTTGCTGGCTGTGAGGTTTGTCCCCAAGGGGGGCACGGGACCACCTGGAGCTGCGTGGTGGTGGATTCTGGGCTGGGTGGCAGGAGCTTCCCAAGGCTGGAGGGAGGTGAAAGTCCATAAACCAGCAGATTTCACACCTGGTGAACTGCTCCTAGTAAGGTTTTAGGGCATGAACTGCCCATGGCAGCTCTGCCCTGCTCCCCTGGAACATTTATTTATTTTAGGAGTGTATAAATGCCACTCTTAGAACTCTCTGAGAGTCCCCTGGGTGCTTTTAGCCCTCTCCTCTCACAGGTCAGCAGGGGGAAAGCTGGTGGATGGCAGCACCTGAGAGCTTTATAATCCTGGCAACGCTGCCTCGGGAGCCAATTCCCTAGGCTGGGATGGCAAAGTTGATTGTCTGCACCAGGGCTGGATGGTGGAAAAGTGCCTCTTTTGGGGGAGTGGGGTGGGGTTTGTTTTATTGGTTTGGCGTTTTTAAATGCATTTATACGTTCTGGGAAGTGATGTGTGTGTGAGTCAGGAGGGAAATGATCCAGCCCTGCACTGCCTGGAGCTGCTGCCAAAGGAATGAGCAAGGTGGCAGTGTGGGGCTGCTCACCCGGCGTGCCCGACCGCGTCAGGGACGGGAGGAGGTGCAGGGGGCTCTTTAGCTCTGCTTTCCTGCCTTGCTTACTGCTGCCACTCTCATCTTACATGAGATGGAGTTAAAATACTCAGTTCAGTTAAAAAAAGCATCTGAACCTGAGTAAGTTCAGTCAGGGCAGAAGACACATTTTCTTGCTGCTGGGAGTATTGAAGCTCTGAAAGGTGGGACACAAGAGTTATGGCCCCTTTGCATCAGCCTTCCTAGGGAGCTGAGCTGGCTTTACCAGGAGAGAGGCCCAGGAAAGGGGAGTGGAGGAAAAGTCCTCTTTTGGGAGTGTTTTTGCCCTCTTTTCTTTCTGGTAGCCATGGGCACATTGCTGGTGGTTTCTCATTTTTAGGGACCAGGGCTCTGGCCAGCCCAGAGGAGGGAGGGCAGTTCCAATACCTGGAGTCAGGTGTGGTCCCTCCCTTGCCCACATCCACATGTCCGAGCAGCCACGGAGCCACCTCCACGTTTGTTTTAGTGGGGATGCAGTGGGAGAGGGGCTTCCTCTCCAGTGCTGAGGGAGTGTCAGGCTGGATTTGTCACCCTGTGCCCATCCACAGTGGCAGATCAGCCAGCAGTGATCCTGGCACTGTCACTGTGTGGGGAGAGGAGATTTTCCTCTGCGGGAGACAGACGATGCCTCACGCTCCAAACAAAGCCTGCCAGAGAAAAACCTGTTTGATACTCAGGCAGCTAAAATGAGCCATAGTATTTATTCCCAGAGCTCTGTCTTCCCTAAATATTGCATCTCTGCGAGTATCAAAGGGGCTTCCAACCAAAGCACCGTGCCTTTGACAGCAATAAAAGACAGGAACCCACGGATAACTCTTCCCCAATGGTTTTACAGCCAGGTAATCAATATATCACAACAGACACATTGCCTTTTATTTGCTGTTTATACACCACCCAGGATCCTTGGATGTGGTGTTGACGCCAGCACAAGGATACAGGAGATGGGGGATCGATAGGAAACGCTTCTTCAGGTGTATTGATTACCCAGAAAGGGATGACGATAAATTTTTGTGTGTTCCCACTCCGTCTCCGAGCCTGTTAAAAGGAAAGAAATGCCCTGGTTTTCTTCTCTATTTCTCTCTTCTGAGAAGCTGAAAAAAATACCCAACATGGCAAGAGTTTGGGGGTGTTGTGACTTCTTTTATTTTTTTCAACAGTGGGCAAATGTAATCTATTTCTTTTCTGACCTTTTGTCCTCCTTTCCCATCTTGGGAGCAGCGAAAACAAGGCTGACAGCTAAAAGGGAAAGGATGCCAAAAGAGGAAGAAAACCCAAACCCCAACCCTTAAAAGACAACTCCTGACATCATTCTATTAATCCAATCAGAGTTTGGTTTAGTATTGAATTATTGAAAAACTGAATTGGATTACTTTTCATTGGTATGGAAAGTGGGAGCTGTGTTCCACAGGCTCCGTAGCGCCGGGATTTAACCTTATTCCTGCAAACACTCAAGACCTTGCCTTGGCACAGCTTTTCCCACTCCAAATGTCGGGTGTGCTCAGCATATTTCAGAGCTAGGTGGGCAGAAAGGCTGCCCCTCAAGGATACCCATCTCTGGTTTATCTCCTGAGTTACGCTGCAGAAGCTGGAATTGTCTCCATCGGCAAGAGCCTCTCGCGTTTCAGGGAAGCTCCGTGAGAAGTGAAGCATGTGAGTGAAACAAGTGGAACATTCCGGCTTAACACCTGGAATTAAATGTAGTTATTGTAGGCAATCTTGGGAGGCCTGGGGGTGGGGTTGGTGCTGGAAAAAATAACCTCCTGTGAGAAGTTAGTGAGCTCCAGGGCATCATCCCCTGGGAAGTGCCGATCCCAGAGCCACAGCGAGCTGGCAGGGGCCGCCCGCTCTGTTTAATGACAAATGCAGCGTCAGGATCCTGAGGAATTGCTGGTGATCACTCCCCTCACGTTCCTTAAGATCATTCTCCCCCCAGGCAGGTGGGAAGCCCTGGTTTAAATCAGCCCCCAGCCCCGTGTGGAACCGCTGGGAGGGACAGCTGGGAGCAGCCAGGCAGGGCTTTGAAGGGATGGGGGGGAAAGAGGGAAAAAGTATGGATATTAAAGAGCCAGAAACTCCCGCTCTCCCAGGGTGACAAGCCTTATCTGGGGAGAGCAGCAGCATGAAGGAGCCAAAAACCTGATTTAAGATCATTCTGCCCCTCACGCCCAACTCCAAACTCACCAAAACTAACCAAACAAAAAATGAGCTCAGACACAAAATGCACCCCCAAGTTCATGAGTTTCCTATTTATGACCTAAATGTTCTGCTCCCCAGGCATTCCCTGAAATCATCTTTGCAGAGGGCAAATTTCCTTCTGGTAGCTGATACTGATAGCTTGGAAGATTATTAAGGCACAATTGGGAAAAAAAGATCTCAAAATAATGCCACCATCAGTGCTGCCAGGGTTTTTTTGCTTTTGTTTTGCTGGGTGTTTTTGAGGAGCAGCCTCTTGCTGTAGCATTGTTTCATGGGGTTTCTTTGCTTATTTTGCCTTTTTTCCAAGTGATTTACGAATGTCTCTGTCACTGTTTCATCCCTTCTGAAAAAGCTTTGTTTTTGTGAAGAGGCTGCAGCATGTCAGAGTAAAGTGCAAATACCCACTTCAAGGCTCTAACAAGTTCTGTGCCACTAAGAGCCTTTGATTCCTGCATTTAATTATGTCACATTGGATCAGAATAATCCTATTCCTCCTTGTTTCTCCAACTCAGTTTTCCATACTTGTCTCGCACTTAATTAAAAGTGCCTCCTTCACTGCAGGGCTGGTAGGGAAATGCAGGCTGACTGGGGAACTTTGCATCTGGAGGCATCTTATTTTTAACCTCTCATACAGACATTTATTTATCCCACTTTTCCTTCTTCCCTTGCCTGAAGAAATACTCAGTGCAAGGTTACTTTGTGAATTTGCTGTTAAACAGTTGCAAGATATTTAAAGGTGCAAGGAAAGGAGAAGTTGAATAGCGTGCTAATTTCTAGCTAAATTTGGCTAAACCTTAGCTAATGTCTTGGCAAAGCTTTCCCCACCTCCCCTTTTTCTTTTAATAGTAGTGTTTGGACTTGATGATCTTAAAGGTCTCTTCCAACCTTAATGATTCTCTGATTCCATGATTTTCTCATAGCGATGAATTTGGGTTTTTTACCCACCAACACAAAATGCTGGGAGGAGACAAAGCAAAGCAAATATGCTTTTGGCACTATATATATATGATCATATATATGATTTAATTTTGACTTGGCAGTTGCTTTGAGGCACAATACCTGATTTCCAGGTTTGTGTTATTCATCTCTAACTTTTCTGGTAACTTTCTGCTCCAGCGGTTGAGAAAATTTGTTAGAATTTTCCGAGCACCTGCTCTTCTTTCCTGCCCTAATCGCCTTATTTCAGCTTTGCTCCATGCAGCTCCATTCAGCTGAGCGGGTTTTCCTGCAAGGTCTATGACTCAAGACCCTTGAGTCATCCTGGCTCCTTGGGATCAGCCAAAGGATTTTAGGGCATTATGCTTCTTATTCCTGAAGCGGCGATTTGGGATTTTTGAGATTAACACGGCTTTTTCCTTTGATCCCTATTTTCTCCTTCAATCCCTGTTTTCTCCTTCCTGTGGTGCCAGAGGTGCAGCTCTGGACATGAGCCTCCTCTGCCCTGGCTGTACCTACAGCCATGCAGCTGGATTTTCCAGAGGCTCCTCCCAGGTTTTCCAGAGGCTCCTCCTAAGCGTTTCCAGCCTGGTGTGGGGATCTGGTCCTTGCGCTGGCTGTCATCTTTGCTCTGGCGGATAAGGGAAAGTGTTTAAACTCTGTCACCATAATAGGATTAGGCTTTTAAACCCTGAATGATTCCAGCTCCAGAGCAGCATTTTGAGATCAGATTTGGATTCCCACGGCTTTTGATTATTTTGGGAAGCTGGGGAGCGATGGTGCGATTCACCACGCTAATTGTGGTGAGGCGCACACGGCGTCGGCCCCACGCCTGCAAGGGGGGAGTTTTGGCTTTCCCAGGGAGTCTGCAGCCAAAAAAACCCCTCTGTGAGCTGTCAGGTGGGTCAGCACCTCCTGGGCTGTCCCTGTCTGTGGGTGATGCTGTGGCGGGCCCCAGGAGCTGCCCCAGCAGTGGGAATTCCCGGTGAAGCCGTGCCAGGCTGGTTTGGCTCCCAGCAGCTGGCTCGTGCCTGAAAGCACCTCCAGCACTCCTCCAGCATTCAGTAACACCGAGTATTTAAAGCTGGTAATTGCTCCTGTGCTCCAGGCCCTGCAGAAGTACCTCTTGAGGTAGGATATCCAATCCCTGTGCCACTGAATTCTCTTGGATGAGGACTTGTTCTTTGTGCTGCTGCCAATTTTCTCCTACTCTCACTTGCTAAAATAATACATCGCAGTCGCCTCTTAAATTAGACACAAGCTTAACCCTCTGACAACGTTCATCAAACCTGTGTGCTGTGAGGAGAGACTGCAATGTGCTTTTCAGTTTGGGAAACGCCACAGGTGTCAGGTTGGTCAGCTGGATTTTACATGGCAATTCATAGGATCATGGACTGGTTTGGCTTGGAAGGGACCCTAAGGAGCATCTCGTGGGCTTGGTTTTCCTGAGGCGGTTTGCTAGGAACCCAGACTTTCTTTTCCATAGACAAAATTCTATTTCCAAAAGAAGTGCCTTCTCCTTTGGGGATGTGTTACTCATTTCCTATTCCCTGTTTTCTATAATTTGTCACTGGCTTTACGGTCTCCTCTCCATCACCACATCTCTGAGTGCAGTGCTGATTCTCAGCAGTGCAGCAAAGGTGGTGACTGGGCCAGACTGGATCTCCAAGCTTTCCCCTCAGGTGTCAGAAGACACTTCCCTGCAGCGCTCAGCCTCTGCTTTATGGGAAAGCCCTCTGTAATCCGGACACACAGAACTGCAGAGTTTTCCTCTGCCCCTTTATTACACAGGAGGATGGGTGTCTGCCTCACAGTTCAGCTCTTCCATTGGAAAAACAACAAAGCTGCGAAGGAATAAATTATTAAGGCCGTTGATCAACAGGTGGCAAATGGAAAAGGCAGCCAAAATGAAAGGGAATTATTTGTGGGAGAAACAGTCATTTTAAATGGGCACTAAGCTCTGTAATTGAAGGTGCAAGAGTGCAAAACTTAACACTGGAAGGAAACCAGAAAATGGATGTACTTAAGGCTGGGCACTCATCAAAGTAGTTTTATTGCACATTACCAAATTTTATAATGTCTTCATTGTGTCACTGTTAAGTGTCCAGAATGATTATTCTTTAATGTGTAAAATAAAAATGTGTTTAATGTGCCAGTATTAAATAGGTCCATGGCAAAGTCAAGTCTGCAAAGGATATTTCTACTTTAGCACTCAATATTTTGTCAGGTAATGTTCTATGGAAAAACCCACACGGAGTGGGCTGTTGGTAAATGCTTCCCTTCCCTTCCCAGCTCGATTCTCCGGGGTGGTCTCTGTGAAGGGGGGCAAAAATGAGTTTCTTATTTACAAAGGAATGTGGATGGAAACGGCCTGGACATGTCCCCGTGCAGGTGTGTCAGCACCTGACTGTGGAGGGAAGGGTGAGGAATTGCCCAGCCTGTGCTTTTGACAGTTTTTAAGAGCTGGAGTTTTCAGACAAGCCGGAGCTGTAAAAGCAGTGAGGTCTTTGTGGAAATTTTCTAAACACAGCTGAGATTTCCACGAGGACACACAATTCTCCTTCTTAAGGATTTCCCCGTAAACAAGCATTCTAATTTACAATATTTTCCTGATTCCTGCCTCTGTTGTAAGACCACTCATTGACCCACCCTGCACAATTCACCTCATTGCCTGATTAGTGGTTGGCTCTGTTCTGTGAGCGTGCCAACCCTTAAGTAAAAGCACTTGGGGTTTATGAAAATATGGAGCTATTTGGGAAAAAAGGCTCTGCAGCATTACAGGAATGGTGATTTAGGGTCCACACTAAAACCTTCAGCTGCCAAGCAGGTTCCTCTGGTAGTAAAAATCCTCTGTTCTACAGATGTTTTGCACACCAGAGCCAAAACACTGCTGCAGGATGTCACCAGTGTAAAACACATCTGTCAAAATTTTGTGTCTCGACTTGTCCCACGTGGGAGGGGAAAAAAATTGCTTGTCATGAGATGGGCTTTAGAAAGAATGTGACAACGTGGTCTGTGTTAAAGCCCTGACACGACACCTTCCCACAGCAATCCAGGCAAGCCTCCAAATGTTTCTTCTCCTGCCACATTTCTAACACGGAGGGAAATAAAAGAAGTGGCATCCTGAGTGTGCATCTGACCTTTGGAGAAATGAGTTTTAGTGTTGTGCTGAGGTGCTTGTCCATTCTGATTGTCCTGGCTGCTTTGGATTGCCTCCCTGTACCTTCCTAAGCTTTCATCCCAAGGTATCGGATCAAATCTTTTAAGAAGATTGAAGGGAATTAAGTCTCCAGGCTCAACTCTCCTTTTCCAAGCAGCTGACAAATTTTAGTGTGTTCTGTGTGGCAGTTACTGGAAATAGCTGAAGTCTGCAGAGGGTGAGCCAGGATCCATAAAAATGTTCTTCCTACTTAGGATGACAATTTATAATTTAACTGCAGCTCCCAACCTAATGATGGCAGATTTACACGCGGTGCCATCCAGCCCTGCCGTGCTTTATGACCAAGGGGCTTCCCTGCGTGGCTTCTGGGCATTGGAACAGTGGGAAAACTGTGGGAATAACGCAGCAAAACCACATCAAAGAGATCCTCAGCACTCCTAGAACACATTGTCTTAATTAACTGGGATAACATAAAAATAGTTGAAGCGTGTCTGGTCTAGGAAATGAAGGGTGATGCTTGCTTGGAAGAGCTGCAGTTTTCCTCTCTGGAAGCAAGGAGCAGAAGTTAGCCAAGGAAGAAACTCAGTCGGGATTGAAATTTGCAGGTGAATGAATAGATGTTGATGATGAGAAGTAGCCCCAAGGAGTGTGGGTGAGGAGGACAGCATGGAGAGGAAGCAGGCTACAGTACTTCATGTAGGAAGAGAGAAAACCCAAAATCTAAGACAGAAAACTTTCTCCTAAAATAAAAAGGTCCTCAAAAGGTGATTTTGTGCTCTTCTTTTTTTTTTCCAGATCAGATTGCTTATGAAATTTTAAACGCTTCACATTGCAGAACAATTTCTCTTTGCTTACTTGGTGTGATTACACAAAGCTCTGCAGGAAGATGTGCTGCAGCTACAATGTCATTAAATAACATTTTCTGTTGGTGGGTTTATTCTCTCCTTCACCAGAATATTTAATTGTCACTGATGCTGATGGGAATTGTGTGCCTTTGGAGAGCATGCAGATTTAATACAGAGATGATTCCCCAGCCAAGGCAAACACAGTGAAGCGCACACACACAGAATTCAAGAAAAACTCTGTAAATAAGTATCTGCCTCAGAGCAAGTTCTGTAAAAACTCATCCCCTCATACATCCAGCTCTTCCTTGAAGCTCGGCTCATCCTCTGAAGGGAAGTTAACCCAACAGGGGATGTGTGTTAGAGATAAGTTCTGTAAGGCAGCAGAACATGCACCCGACTCTGAGAAGTAGCAAGTACAAAGTCAATTGAATGGCACGCAATTATCTTCCAAATTATAAACCACACTTCTCAACCCCCACAGCATTTTATGGAATTGCAACTTAGATTGAGAAATCCCACTCCACCCACTGCTGACCTTCCCCTGGCTGAAAATAACCTCTGCAAAAACCCCAGGAAGAGTCTAACTACCAGCCCATAAACCCAGCTGACCTTCTGTGATGGAGATGGATTTGTGTATTAACATGTCACATTCCCATTCCCAAAGAAATAGGAGCACTATAAAACTGGCCCGTGTTTGGTTAGAGGGAGCTGCAGCAGGACAAACAGCTTTGCAAACCCAACGTGGCAGATACGGGTTTATTGAGATATTTTAAACATTTTTCTCCCCACCCAGCAGCTGCAGCCAACTGAAATGCAAATATCAATCTGGTTTCCTGGGAAGTCTTTAATTCCTCATGAGCGGAAATAGGAGTATAAATTATAGGCAGAATTAATTTCTGCCAATCTATAAATCAGTTTCTGACTGGGATTTGGATATTTACAGGCCTGACAAAGAGCTCCTCTCCTCTCCTCTCCTCTCCTCTCCTCTCCTCTCCTCTCCTCTCCTCTCCTCTCCTCTCCTCTCCTCTCCTCTCCTCTCCTCTCCTCTCCTCTCCATAGAAAAAGCTCTTTAGACAAGCAGATCACCTCACAAGTTTGTTTGGTGCTTTCAGGGTTCCAGGAGGCAATAGTCTGACTAATGAATTTTGTGGAAGTAGTAAAGTTTTGCAAGAACTCTGCTATTGTTTTACTAAATACGTCTGTGGCAGGAAACTTGCCCCAGCCTGGAAAGCCTGATGGAAAGCCAGTTGATTTTTAGTTTCTAAGGACCTACAAGTATTTTTTTTTTTTTTTTTTAACAAACAGACTTACACTCCTAAAATACTTTGAAAATTTTACCTACCTTTGAAAATTTTGTCTATAAGCACCAGGCTGACCTGGAAGAAAAAGCCAAAACTTGTAGTGAGATATCTGTAATGTCATTTCTAATTTGCCCAGTGATAGAAGCACTAGCAAGGTGGAATGTGCTATTCTGTAAGGTTTGTAGAAAGAATCCCTGACTCTGATATGATTTAACCTCATTCTGACACAGATCATTAAAACAAATGAATATTTTAAAATAAAAAGAGGAAGCATTATGAGATTTTAGTGGGGGGAAATCTGTCTCGTACTTCTGAGTGCACAGTTTGAGGAATTTGCAATAGTTGGAATCAGGGCCTTTTAAGATTCCTCAAACGGAGCAGAGGGAAATTATTTTTAATTAGGGCAAGAGCTTGCTTGGGGCTGCTGCATGTGGAGGAGTGGGGTGCAGGGAGGCAAAACTTTGGGAGGGCGGGCCCAGAAATGCGTGTAACAAATACTGAAGTGTCAGACTTGCCTGGATCCGTGTTCCCTGCTCGGGAGGAAGAGGAGGAGCAGGTCAGAGGCACGGCCAGGAAATCCCACGTTGTCGGGGCCGCTGTGCCGAGGGAAGCCTTGGGGAGATGCTGAGGCAGGAGGAGCTGGGAAGGTGCACGATTTGAACTGCATGGCAGAGGCTGTTGAAGAGCAGGGTTTGGCTCAGGAAATGGGAAAGAGGATTTAAGGAAAGAAGAAAAGCTCTCTCTGTGATACACCATCAGAAGTGTTTATTCTGTGGCAGTGAGAAGAACCGATAATCGGGTGTGTGCACATCAGTTATTTGAAACAATTCCAGCAAATGCAGCCCCTGGCCTCCCGCACCACCCCCCCTCCAACAAAAATACTTTGAGTGATCAAAATTCATTTTGATTCCTTCTGCTTCAACAACAAGTATCTGTTCAACTGGATTTGCTGTCGTCACGTAAGAGGGGAAAGAAAAAAATAAAAAAGAAAAGAGCTTGGGCAAGACAGTGAAGTTTTTCCTCAGCTCTGTCAACAGGACGTCCTTTGTTCTGAAATACTACAGAAATCATGGAACGTCTTAAAAAGGTTATCCAGTAACTGGAGCACTGGACACTTCAGAATCTGCGTCGCTTCCAAATCCTTGATTCCTTTTGGCAGCTTTTCTAGATAGGAGCATGATGGAGGAATCGAGTCCATGGGCAGGTCCACGCCTTTGCAGTCTCACTAAAAGGATGAACTGGAAGGATAAAAAGAGAAGTAAAGACAGTGTAAGAAATGCTGTCTGACAGGGAAGTTCCTGTCCCGTGAACATAGAGTTACGTAAAAGAAACCCCAAACTCAGCCTTATTTAAGTACAGTAAAATGTGACAGGTGGTCATTGCGGATCTATGTACCTGTGCTGTGCCTGTTTGACACAGATGTCACACACTCATATTCCTGTTAGAAACATCAATTTTAAGCCCATTATAAACATAATTTCCCTACTGATGGGAACTAAATGACTGGTTGATGTCTCGCTTCCTGGTGGCCCAGCAGAGGGGAAATGAACACCCCCCACACCCCATTTATTGTCGGCTGATCCTTCAGGGGATGAAAGATCTCCCATCTCCCTGGCTCAGAATGGGGAGGGAGAGAAGCGGGGGGGAAGAAGAGGAGAAAACACCCAGCTCCTGCTTTTGTATTCAGGGCACATCCCCACTGCCTTATTATCACATCAGAGAGTCTGGACCCATCAGCGCTTTCATTACGCAACCATTTCCTCCCCCAAGAATTTCTAATTCCGCCATTTTAATTTGTTTTGGGGACACTCGGCAGCCTGCTCCCCTATCAGAGAGGAAATTTGGTTTATTAGAAAACATCTCGGAGCAGTTAATCCCCCAACTTTATTTTAGACCTTGAGAGGTCAATGCATAATTTAGAGGGTTTTGGATTCCGTTCTGATTGCTTCTCGCTCAAAGACAACCTCAATTATACGAGCTCGGCTTTCTGAGGGCCAAAGCCCTGCTCTAATCACCAAATCTGCTGCCATGGACCCTGACTCCTGGGTCTGCCCCACAGGGTCACATCCTCAGTGTGGCGAGGCTCCTGGAATCCACATTTCCAGGGGAATGGGAGCAGACTGCAGCTGCAGCCCCCACTGCTGTGTAAAACTCTTACTGAGTTCCAGCCTGCAGCACGTGAAGGATGGGAATCTTGTGGCTTACAAACAGGAAAGAAGGACCAGCATGATCTTTCCCAGCCACAGCCCTCTTGCCATGAATAATTGTTTCATTTTGACTGCCTTTGTTTTGCTGGTCTGTAAGAATCCCAACAGCTATGCGGCCAGCGACATAAAAAGGCATGAAAGCAATGGAGATCATTTACAGACAGTTCACAAAGGCTCCTCTGTCACACGGTGGTCCAGGGAAATTCTGTGCTGATGGGTCCTGTTACAAGTGGAGGGAATGAAACTTGGAAATACTTTTATTTCATCTTTATGACACATAATGAAGTCAATTCAAATGTCAGTTTTCAATGGAACACGAGATCTCTCGGAAATGTGAGGCCCGTTCAAACTTAAAAAATAACAGTGAGGTATAAAAGTATCCGGTGTATTTTGAGGACATGGTGCCATTACAGAGCTGAGAGGTGGAGAGGCACACTTCTTTCTAAATGAAAAGCTAAGAATGAGAAATAATTTTCAGGATTTTATAGTGTTTGTCTCGTTTCCTTGAAACACTCCTGAAACCAATGTCATGTTTGTTTAGCTTTTAATCAAGAAGTTAGGCAGTCCTCTTTTAATTAAAGCTGAGCCAATTCTAATGCATTTTAACAGCTATAATTCTATCAAATAGCCGACTTAGATATTCTTCTCTGACCAAGCCTTACTTATCCAAAGCTCTCACTCCTGCAGTCACCTATGCTGTTACCAGCGCTGTAAGATAAGGGAGTGTGAGTTTGTATGTTACACACAAATACGTGTATTTGCCACTTCCAGATTTTGAGGAATGATCTCCATACAGGACAAATAATGAGTTTCTGCCCAGCCTTGCTGACCTTGCCCCCCCAGCTCTGAGAACCAAGAACAGTTCATGCAACATTTTTGGTAAAAAACCCTTTCATTTCTCTGGGGGCACAAAAAAGCAGGCATTTAAAACTAAGTGTTTGTCTGATCTAGAGATACACCAGGTAGGTATTCAGGAATGAAGATATATATGCTACACATGTATATGTGACATACAATGGCTGTGTTTGTCCTTTCAACTCCATAAAAGTCTACAGAAAGAGTTTGTGCATCAGCAGACTGTAGGTTGTGTCCAAAACATAAAAAACCAGGTCATTCAAGTAATTTTTCTGCAACACCTTGCAGACTGAGACCCTAAATGACTCACCCAGTATCTGAAGGCTTCAGAGCAACAACACTGCTTTGCAGACAGAAACAAAACTGTCAATATTAGGCTATTGGCAGTGCCCTGCTTGCATGGCCTGCCTGGATTTTAAAAGGATTTGAAAACAAATGTGGAAAAAGCCCAGCGGATGACCAACCTCCCAGTCCAGCGAGAGATGTTCCCATCCTTTGCCCGTGTCCTGACAGACTGCAGTTTGTCAATCCAAGGTCAATCCGTCCTGCACACAGTTTCTGGTACTTCCTGGTGAAGGGAGGAACGAGGCTACGCACGGATCCTGCTCTGGATAAAGGGGATGCCACGTAGCTCCGTGCTCTTTCCTGGGAGCTGACAAAAGGGGTCGATGCTGCTCCACTGTCAGCACGTGCATACGAACAGTTGTCGGGTCTGGGGGATTTTTATTCTCTTATGGTTTGTTGGTTGGATTTTGCTGGGAAGAGCGGTGTCCATGAGGTCCTGTCCTGATGATCCCAAGTGAGCCGGAGGAGCGGGGGGTCTGAGGGGCAGGAACGGGGTCCCCGCCGGTGCTACCTGACCTTCTGCAGCTCCTGCCTCAGCCACGAGGGCAGGGGCTGCCCCAGCCTGTGCAGCAGCTTGGACAGCTCCACGTTGTGGTCTCTGTAGTAGCTCGACAGAAACGCTCGAGACTGGGAAGGGGGGAAAAACAAACCAGGATCAGGGTTAAAGGAAACTCAGCTGGCAGGCACCTGTGCACTGCTCCCAGAGAGGGCTCTCACAGGGGGCACTTAATCCCCTCTCTTTCACAGCTCAAGTTCCTGATTTTTAGAAATATCAACCCAGTGAAAATATAACAAATAATAAAAAAAAAAACCCCAGTGTGTTTATTTAGGGTCAATATTAAAACTGCTCCCATAAATTTCTGAAAAGCCCTTACCTCTTGGTCCATTGGTGGGTATTTCCGACCTTTGCTTTTCCCCAGGCACTTTGTTTTCCCTCCTTCCAATAACTGGCACCAGAAGCCTTTCTGAGGGTCAAACCTGTGGAGGACCATATCTTTTAAAAGACCTCACTACAGAAACATCTCCTGGCTACTGAGACATCAGTATTGGCCAACAATTATTGCTGCACGCATCTCTGGAGATGACTGGAATTCTGAGGACAGAGTGGGAAACAGCTTTCCTCTCCCGTGAAAACTCTGGGGATTCATTTTTTCCCACAAATCTGCCTCGGAAGTAGCTCAAGGCAGGAAGATTTTCCCATTGTGCTCTCCCTGCGCTGGCTAATGTTTGTTCTGCTTGTCCAGCACATGGGGTGAAGTGTTGATCTCTAGGTCCCCTAACGACACGCTAGCTGGGTGCTGATGATTTAACCCCCCTGAGAAGTTGGCTGCTCCCTATCGCTGCATCTAAATACCATTTTCGTTCCTGAGATGGCATTGTAGCATAAACACTGTCTTAGCAGCCTTATCTGGAACATGCAATTTGATTGTGATGTCTGAAATGCAGAGATAGGGGAGCTTTAGATGAAGGCTTGGAAACACGCACTTGCTGAGGAATGAGCAGCACGTGGCGTTAAGTTTGGAATTTATTGCTGTGGGACTTGCAGCAGGCATAAAACATCCAAACGCTGCACATTCCTGCTGCTCAGCAGATGTTTGAAAAGGATGAAGGATAATTGGCCAGGACACGGAGTTAATTAGTTACACAGCACCTTTCTGCCCCGGCTCTGTCTGTACAACACGGATGCACCTGCAATTTGCTGCTGTACAGAAGTGAACGAATTTCAGGAGAGGGGTGAACCTTCTTCATGGGTTTCTTCTGGCCCAGCCCATTAATGCAGGCCTGACCTTTGTTTCCTAAATTGTCTCTGTAGCTGTATCAATTAAAAACAAATAAATCATTGATTAAATGGGTATATTGATGATAGATTCATTTCTGCTTTGGCCTTTCCCATCTGCTCCGTGCATGGTGAAGTGCTTTAGCTGCCTTGCATTAATTTCCCAAGAGGAGCAGTAATACCGTGTGCTGGGTAAAAGGGAAACTGCAAAACTATGCCCCAAACAATATTCCTGCCTCAGAAGGAGCTTATTGAACATTATGAAAAGGACGTGCAAATTTGGGAAGGGGAAAAGAGGGTGAGACAGCTCAGGATGAATTCAACCCTCTGCATTCAGAAATCACGGAACTCTCAGGGCTTCTGTAAATGTAATTGGGCACAGTGGAAGTATTTATTTAAAAATAATGATAGCCCTAAGGCTAAAGTTACAGGGGAGCATTTTAGAACTGTCAGCAGAAACCTTTCGGGGTCTGGTTGTCTTCCCATCCCTGCAGACTAAGCCTGGGGGAGAGGCACGGTTTTGGGAGGGCAGTACCTGATGCCACAGGCAGGGAACGCCCGCGAGGGAAGAGCCAGGCAATGCCACCACGAGGCTCCTTCTCTTGTTCTCTGACAGAATGTAGCAGCCCTCCAAGGGAAAACATTTTCCTAAGCACACTCCTCTAATCTGTGTTTTCCTCGAGCCCAGCCTCTCCTGCCTTTGTGTCCCCCCCTGCTCCCCTCCCATGGCTCTGGATAGTGCCTCCCTTGTGCCCGGGTTGATTTCACTCCCCTGCAAGACTTCCACATCATTACTCAGCGTGATGGACTTGTTTCTCAGTGCTGTTCACAGGACTGGGTCCTTAGGCTGCTCCCTGACACCTTTAAAAATGTGTGGTGTGCACTTGTTCGGCAGTAATGACTAGGAACAATCCTGTGCCATCTTTTCCCCTCTGACAAGTCCTACCAGAAGGCAGCTACATACTTTAATGCATTTTCCCCTTGCATCCCGAATCCGTGCAGAAGTGTGTGCTTCCGTAACACATTTGCATTCTTGATGTCTCTAAACAGGGAGTGCATAATTTTATGGATCTGTTTACAATCCATTTTTCCTGTCCAAACCAGTAGAGAGGCCAAATTTCTTCCTGCTGTGTGACTCCACTGACTTTAATTTAGTTCCAGAAAGGAAGATGTATGTCTGTGGGTGTGTATTTTAAAAAGCCAGCAGAAGGCACTGCAGATGTGCAGTTGTGAGTTGTTCAAACATCAGTAGCTCAGCTCTGTGCTCAGGCTCCTCCTCTCTTCCATCCGCTTTGGAAACTAGGGACTTAAAAAATTGCATTCTGAAATCCAAAACATTTCCTCTAGAAAAAGGTTTTGGCAGAGCACCTTTCTTAAGCACTGAAGCCTTACTTTGAACCTATGATATTAATAAGCTGAACCCTCCCAGGAGAGGAAACATTAAATGGTAATTGTGAGCAGAGAGGAGCAGCGTGGGGCAGCTGCAAAGTCCGTGGCTATGTTTTCCCTCAGGACCAGCCTGCAGGGAAGGTGAAGTAGAGGCTCTTCTGCTTCCCACTTCATGTGCTGGCTCGTGCTCTCTGCTTGCACAGGGGACTCGGAAAAGCCTCCACTGCAGTGTCAGGCTCCCAACCCACGGATATCCCAGGGCTGGAGCTGAAAGGAGATGATGCTCCTCACACGGAGAGGCTCAGGGCAAAAGCTTCTTACAATTTTCTGCTGGACTAAGAGGGGAGAGGGGAATTCAGCCCACTCCTGCCCCTGCAGGAGTCTCAGCCGTACATGGAAATCCAGACAGGAAAATGGGATTAGGGAACAACTGCTTCTAACCCAACCTCTGCCCTCAGGCTCCTATGGGAATGATAAAATTACTTAAGCCAAACTTTCCACACCTGACACTCAGCAGGCTTCAGCTCCTGGAGACTGAGGGAAGAGAACCCCAAGCTTTCCAAAGTTATCATTGTGTTGTCTGTTTGTAATTAATAATCAAGGGATCCTGGTGGGAGGGGATGTACCCTGGGATCCCACAGGGCAGACACAAGAGGAATACACTCACGTTAGGGCTTCGGAGTAATTGTAATGAGGAGAGACTCCCAGAAACTTCTGCACTTCATCCATCACAGTAGCAGGGTCACTTCTCAGCTGCTGTCCATCAATAATGAGCAACTGCAGGGGTAAATACGGCACTTATTTGGAAACAGGACTAAGGTTAACAGAATAATGGCATTATTTCACTTCTGTGACAACCTGGGTTTAAATTAGCACGTGACTTTGTGCAGTGCTAATAACATTCATATGGGTGAACTTCTTAGGTTCACTTTTTACTTTACTGAGTGGAATTTGCATAGGTGGCCACCTTCTAACTCTGTGTGGGCACCTTGTTCAAATGCAGGAGTTAAACCTCCCGAGCCAAACCTAAGTCTCAGAGAATTCTGAGAAAAAGAGATAAGGAAAGAATGTAAAATATTGTTGAGGTTTATGATGTGTCTATAGGAAGTCTTGAGGAGAGTGGGCAGCAGCCCCAGGTGAGGGTAGAGGAGGAGCCTGGGCATGGGATGCTCAGCACCCTTTGCACACTCAGAATTTGCCAGGACATCCCCATCTCCTTTGGAGGACTAAGTTGGGATGAGGTGGGCAATGAGGAGAGGTGGCCTGTTTGCTCCCAGGGCAATACTGCCCTTGCTGCAAGCTCAGCAGCTCTGGGCAGGACTCCCGCCCCCTTTATGAAAGAGTAGGAAGGCCAGAGATGAAAGAAGGAAGTAAATGACTGAGATTTTCTCCCTTCTTCTGGAAATGGGATTGACCTGCTTCTCCTCTCTGTAGGACAGCTGAGGCTGTATAAAAAGAAAAAAATGAGGAGTGCAAGAAGACAGAGCTTCTAGTTCTTTTTGGGGTTTTTTTTTTCCCCCAGGTCTGTGACAAAGCAGGCAACACTCAGCTCTGCCTCCTTTCAGCAAAATTCTGTCCCCACACAGAGCAGTCTCTGGGGATCCTTGTGCCTTTGCTCACTTATTAAACAGCCTTTTACAACTTTTTCTTACAGTAGGTACAGATATGAGCTGGTATGTGACCGTGTCCTTGGATAGAGAGTGCCCATGCATGTACCTCATAGCACTAAAGGGTTTGCTTTGGGTTATTTTAGTATTATTACTTGGAAATATTCTTTAGGTCTACGTGTTTGGGTAAACTTTTCATGGGAAAGGTTATAAAAGACAATTCAATAAAATAGCTGAAGGAAGAGGGGGCAAAAGAAGGAATCTATGCTCTAGCCCTGAGAAAGGCCAATTCCATATCAGGATCAAATAAATGTGAAGCTTTCTATGATAGGGAGTGAGAGGGAAGCAGGATGAAATTTCTTTTCAGAAAAAGCCCCGGAATTTTCTCAAGGAATTTGTCAGACCCTCCCACGATGTCTCATGCTGCAGCTGCAGGTTCCTCGGGCCGCAGGAGCCTTGGGGACTCCTTTGGGACGTGCCAGGGCTCAGGAAGCGGGGCGGGCCCGGGCCTGGCCATTACCTGCGAGGCCGGGAAGTGCGTGAGCCACCTCTGGATGTGCAGCGCGTACCAGCCGGGGGTCAGGCACCGCCTCTGCAGCGCCCGGATCTCCGACGGCGCCCAGGGGCTGGACGTGATCACCTCGTAAAAGTTGAACTTCAGGGCAGCGGGGTCCTCGTGGGAGCGCTGGTGCTGGTGGGAGATATTGAAATGCGTTTCACAGGGATGCGGAAGATGAAGCCTTAAATCCTCCGGGAGCTGCCAGGAGGGCTGTGCCGGCAGCCCTCGGCTCCCCCTCAGCGCCACCTCTGCCAGGTAGGAGAGGGATGGGGGCCAAGGAAGCAGGGTGGGGACACCGTTCAGCCAAGGCTCTCCCTGGGGAGTGAGGAGCCATCGTTTCACTGCTTTGCCTTGGCAGTTGGGAAGGTGCCAGTGAGATATTACAAGGGTGCAAACTGCAGCCCCTGGCCATGTTTTATTCCTTGCAGAACTTCCCGGCAGTATCAGAAATGATGGATTTCATGCTTATTCCAACATTATTAATCTGTGTCTATTTTAACACTGCATTTAGTGTTTCCCTTATGTGTATGCCTACGCCAAATTTCACAAGCATGCTTATACATTTCTCTAAAAATAGAGGTTTTAAATAGTGCAGATTTTGTTACGGAAGGGTGTGGGCTCGGTAAAAGGCAAGGAAGAGCATCCTGGAGTTTCCAGGGGAAAACAACAGCGTTGCTTTTATTTCCAAGGAGAGAAAAAAGCCACTGCCTCCAGACACAGCTGTTTGTAACTCCTTGGAAACTTCAGGAGATGCTGGGTCCATTTGTGCACCGCTGCACATTGCTGAGCTCACACACTGGAAGAAGGCATGTGGTGCCAAACCCTCGGCATCAAGAGCTCTGATTCCCTGGCTGGGCCACGCTCCTTTTGCCTGTGTATCTCCCAGGGTGAGGAGCTCTGCTCTCCCTCTCTGCCCTGTCAGCTCTAATTGAGATTAAACTGTTTGTTTACAGCGGGTGGCAGCTCCGTGCGGGGAAGTTTCATCATTTCTGACACAGGTGTCACAGGTGCCAACTGCAGAAGCTGGCACCCAGCATCCTCCTGCTTCCACGCAGCGCCAGTGCTGTGCAGTAACTCCCACTTCTTGCTCAAGGACACAGAACCCCACTGATGCTGGCCATCATCCCCTGCCACTGGTCCCACTGTGCATTCCTTGAGGAAGGGCCGTACCTGGTACCAGGAATACGCACGGTCGGACGGGTCGATGAGGATGGTGATGATCTTGGCCTTGGGGATGAGGGAAGCAGCTCTCTTGGGAGCTTCCTCTGAATGGAAATAGTTGGCACTTTTCTCAAAGAGGAGGTCTGTGGTGATGTTGGAAGGAGTGGGGAAGAAATCCATGTACCTTGGAGGGGAAGAGACTTGTTAGAATTAGCAGCAGCACAAAAGGGTCATGTCCCCGTGCTTCCCATTTCATGGTGGGTGAAAAGGTGAATTTTCAGACATAATTCTCAAGAAGCAAAATTGAATTTCTCGGCTCAGCCCAGACTGGAATAATGGGAATGCATCTTGGCTCTTAGGTGGTGCTGGTAATAGCTAAAGCCCTCATGAAGTCTGGTAATTAGGTTTTTCCTGTGATGGATGGGATTTTTGCTAATAACTTCGGTGTCAAAGGGATATCTTTCACCAGTTTGGAGTGAGTTCAGTTTTAGCCGCAGAAAAAAAAATGGGAAAAGCTTCAAAATGTCAACATTTAATGTCAACATTTAAATGTCAAACTGTTTAATTTTAACATTGTTGAAGTACTTCATTTTGGAACTGACATATCTTTGCTTTTGGACACTTTCAGAATGCAAGATTTGAATTTTGGCTTTGAATGGTCTTTTCCATTTAAAATTGATTGGATGGATTCTCGTGAAGAGATGAATCAAACCTTACTTCAAGAAAAGCCACTTTGGAAAGAACAGAGTGTAAGTCAGTGCAGCTACAGCTATGACAAGACAGAGATGTTATTCAGCACGAAGACAGAAATCATGACAGAGCTGCCTCTTGCATTCATTTGTGTGAAAACTCAGAAAATTCTTCCTGTAATATCTAAACAAAATCAGGGGCTTGATTAAATGTCCCATCATTACCAATTAGATTCTCCTTCTGTCTGATAATTCCAAGCATAACAAATTCATCCAGTAATTAAGGCGATGTCACACCTGCTCCTGGAATTGTTCCATTGTGATTTTCCATGTATTAAGAATGAACACCTCGGTTTTGTCATTCTTCTTACCAGTCAATTCCCTTGTGGTAGTTGTTGCCATTGAAGAATTGAACTTCCTCAAAAGTTTTTGGACTGGGGAGATTGCTGATAATGGAAGGATGCATCAGAAGGAATAAATAAAGGGCTGTTGTTCCTAGGACAACAAAAAGAGATGCCATTAGGAAATAGAAAAAAGAAATAAAGCACCTTTGACTTTGTAGAAACTTTTTAAAAGCTCTACTCATGCTTCTTACCTGTTTTCTGGGGTCCTATCACCAGGAATTTGGGTAGGTGGTCACAAGTTTTGTCTCTGGACCAAATATCCCTGTGTCGTTTATCGTCACACGGGTTCTGAGGGAGAAAAGGTGGTTGTGCACATCACACTGGGGGGATCCTAAATCTTTGCAGGGTCTCAATGTTATGCACTAATGCCAGAGCCCTACACTGAGTAGTAAAATCCCACAGTGTGTGTATAATGGTTTTGAATGACTGAGGACTAGGTTCAGTCATTAGCAGAAAAGGAAAAGAAAGGAGAAAGAAAAGATTGAAACATTGATTTAATCAGGTTTCCATTTGAGGTTAAAATGGAAACCTCTGAATAGCTTCGAGGCATTACTTTTTGAGCTGTCAGAATGGTTTCAGATGCACGGGGCTTAGTGCCAATTTTAATTTACGTGAGAACGCAAAAGGGAAGGACAAAATAGAAATGTGGGATATTATTCATGTCCTTATCTTTCTACAACCTACGGATGCAAAATAAAAACCTGTGAACAAAAGGCCCCGCAGAAGAGGTTGGGACTGGCTGCTCTTTCAAGCAGTTACCATACAGATGATGCTTTTGCACAGTGTTGACTGGTAACACAGGATACACTTTGCTGGTGAATAAAATTAACAAAATATGATGGAGGAAATCGTTAACTGATGGGAATTGCTGCAGCTCAGTGGAGATATTATAGATTTATACTTCCTTTGTAGCCCGGCCAAAAACAACAGGGGAAATTTTCTGCACCTTTTTGCCAGTGTAAACCCTAAATAACTGCACAGGTTCCCTTGGTGCCACCCTGGATTTACGCCTGCATAGCCAAAAGCACGGCATGGCTCATGGTACTCCAGTTAAGAGAAGAGCCAGGTACGTGCAACCATGAAATTACATTGCTGAGATCACATTCCCATCGATAAAATAGGCTTTTTAGAGGAAAAGCTGCTTATTCCAACGAGCAGATTGCAGCTGGAGGAGGAAGAGGATGTGACTTTACCTGCCAGAGAGGGTCTGTCTGCTCGGGGAAGAGCTTGAAGTACTTGTGAGCCAGCTGCACCGGGGGCAGCGTCTGCAGTTTCAGGTTCGTGGAGCTCTTGACGAAGCTGGCAAGGTTGGCAAAGGTGTACAGGCCCAGGCGGTCGTTCCCGTAGTTGGACAGGTGGGTCATGAAGATGCTGATCTGGGGGCAAGAGCAGCCTTTCAGGCATGGCACAGCGAAAATCCAATACACTGTCTCTGCCCAGTGCTGGCTGGTTTGCTCAGAATTGTATGGCTGTAAGTAGGGAATAAGTTCTGACACAGAAAAACTCCCAGGCTTTGGGAATGATGGTATCTCAGCTAAGCACATCTTCTTTTTTTTCCTCCTTAAAGCTGATATAACTTCTGTCTTTTTATCAGCCTTTACGTGGCCACTGCTTTGTAGATCTCATCATTTATGCCAGAGGGATAAAGAGAGTTTGTAAAAATAACGTGACAAATACATTTCGCAGCATTTTCTTTCCACGAGGTGATTAAACTCAGTTTTGTGGCTGGTTTACCTTGAGATTGTCATTATTTACTTTTATGAAGATGCCATCAAACTGAATGTTATCACTTGGCCGTCTGAATCCCCGCATTGGCCTGAGACAGGACGGACTGACAGCGGAATTTGATTCCAGCTGCAGGCAGGGGTGGGGGTGTAAGCCAGGCAGATTTGGAGGACTGAAGCACCTCATTCTGAAGAAATTAGCTATCAACAGTGAGGATACCCGATTCCCAGGGAAATGTTTTTTTGCCTGGGTTTTTTCTCTTTGCAGAGAGATAGCTGTGTCCAGGTGAGCCTCGCTTTGGATGATTAGGAATGGGAAGGAGGTTATAAAGTCATGTGCAGGCAGTCGGGAAGAGGTTGTAGGAGAGCATGTGCACCTTCCTCCTTTGAAAACTGCTCCAGGAGTTATGTTCAGGTCAGTGAATTTTGAGTTTTTTAATTCAAAACTAATTGAATTAATGTGTCCAGAGGGCAGCTGGATGCGTTTTGAGTGATGCCTTGCACAACCCAGGCATGGGGGACAGTGTTTAGGCAGCGCTCCTTTGGAGCCTGGAGTGTGGGTTAGATATGCTGGAGATAAGCTCTGAAATACCTCTGTGTGTGTCTCTGTTAGCACTGATCTACCTGGAGAGAGAGCGCTTTCCCTCCAGCAGGTTCCTGCTCTGTTGTCCTAAGCTTGTCCCTAGCACACCACGGGATAAGAAGTCACCAGCTTCCCACTCTCACCCTCTTGCTGTGCCGAGGTGGTGCTTCTTTAAACATCAGCCCCCGATGTTTGAAACCCTATCCATTAGTTTGTTAAATTATTAACAAGGCTTTTAGTACTTCTGAAAGGGGGAGACAGATGGAGCTTAGGGGAAAGTGTCCCTCATGGCCCTTCTGCAGTGGGTTTGCATGGTGCACACTTCATGCCACAAAAACTGATTTATTCTTCACTTTTATTTTGCTCTGGGCTTCTGCTGAGCAGATATGGGGAACTGTACAAGTTCTTTTTTTCTGTGGATTGACTTAGTGGATTCCAGTGCCTGTGCATTTTATGAGCCCAAGTATTTGATGTAAACGGAGCGAATCTTAAAATTGCCCTAAATTTGGTGCGTGTCTCTATGTACTACCCCAGAAACTTATTAGAAAGGTAATAAATCATCCTCTCCTCACAAAAAAGCCCCAGCCAATACAAACAGATCCTTCCTAGTTTCTACTAGTTCAGCTCCTGTAAATGTGAAAAGTTCCTGCTGCAAACTGTTTTAAAGTGATGAAAAGGAAAACACAGGTAGGAAATGTCGGTGGAGAATATCACCTCGTCTCTGGAGCGTTTGTTTGATAAGTGCTAAAGGGTCTGCCAATGACATTTAATATTATGGCAGAAAATGAAGTATGTGAGTAAATCTGTGTGCTCTCTGTGTTTTGTTTACACTTGAAAATGGATGAGATTGTTTTTAATGTTAAAATGTACTTGTAGGAGATGAGTATTAGCTTATTTTAGGAGTTTCATTAGGCTGCAAAATCACTCTTTGTGGAGTCAAAGGATCTTGGACATCTCTCTTGACTTCTTTTGCCCCGCTGGTCTTTTTGGAAGTGAAAAAAACCCAGTTATGATGCATTATTCATGGAATAGACCTGTATTTAATTTTTTGCCATCTACCTCCAAATCACTTGAGACTAAAGGCAATAGATTTTAACCGTTCATATTTAGAACATGGATGATATCAGATTGTTTGTAAACTAATGGCAGGCCCATCACACCGTTTCACTATCTGGTTCTTGGTCCCAGGGCTATTTAACACCACTTACATCCAGACTTTAGATACAGAGTTTTCTCTATATGGAATGTTTGTATATGCATGCTTGTGTTTCATAGAAAATGAAACCTTCAGTAGCTAGTAGAGAGAAATAAAGGGCTTCTTTAAAGAAATATTGGAATATAAAACCAGTGCCTTGAAATTGCATTCTGTACTCAGAGTTTGTGTGCTTTTTCTGGAAGCACAGCCCTATTAATGCAGAATAAAAAGGGTTTTTCCTCCTGTAATTGCCAAACTTAGCACAGCTTTAGCTGAAAGCACTTGTTTTTGGGCAAAGATTAGCCACCTGCCTTGGAGGGCACAGCTGAAGTGCAACAATCTCAAGGATGGCAATCCCATGTTGGGAATCAAATATTGGCTAATTCTTTTCTGTTGATATCTGAAACTCTCCCTATCCATCGATCAAACACTTGCAGTGAAAAAATCCATTACCAAACTTAAGTATAAATGTGCTCCACCCCATCCTCTCAGCTATTTCATAATTAAATAGGATCAATGTTCCCTTTTAGGTCCTTTCCTCCTGTTGGTTGTTTGGCCCTGGCCCATAGCTGGAAAGCCCAGGAGCAAGGGATGGGTCTCTTGGGACTTCTGCTCTTCTGAGAGGAAACTGATGCTTACTCTATTAGGAGCTTTTTGCCTTGCCTTTAGGCCTCCTAATAAGATTTGCAAGAAGGGAGGAATTAATGCAAGAGGTGTGGCTGGGCCTTGTGCATCACAGAGACGTGTGGGGCACTCCGTGGGGCTCCTGCGGCAATGTGCATTTACAGCTCGGCCCCTCTCCCGCACGCCCGTGTCCCACAGAAGTGAGCTTTGCTCCTCCGCGGTTTTCCACTGTGCTCCAAGCGCAGACTCCCGGAACGGGATCTGGACGGCGGCCCCCTGGGTTCCCGGCTGTGCAAATGGTGTGCCAGGGCTGAGGAATGCGGACTGCCAGGTTTTCATGTGCTAATCGCCAGCAGCTCCGTGCCGGGCCGGCCACAGCGCTGCCTCTTGCAGCCTGGAGTGTCTCATCCCTTTGCCACCCTGAGCAGCCTCCCATTATGGATTACAGGCTCGTCCCGCCAGAGCCCCATTCCCTGATAATGAATCCCGTAATGCAGCTGTTTGTGCGGCTCAGAGGAAGCTGGGAGGGAGGTTTTTGTGTTGACAAAGCACTAATTTTAATAATGACAAATGGTTTCTCTACAATTCAGCGCTATTCATATTCATGACCCTTCTGCTGCTGAAGCAGAATCATCTATGTGCCTGAAAATTCGCCTTTTTTTTTTTTTTTTAACTTTTACTCCCTTTCCACTCTGCACATCTGTTTATACTTTAATGTTCTTGACAGGATAATCAAATATTTTCCAAATATAATATCTCTAAAGAAAGCAACAAAGTCAGTGTTTGGAGAGAAACATTTTTGTCTTTGAATGAAGGCGAAACAAAACCATTGAATGGCATTTTATTTCCCATGCCCATATTCATTGCCCTGTCTGTTCTCCACCTCGAGTGCTCCCAGGATGGGAGTGGGAGCTGCTGTCCATCAGTGGTGGGAAGTGGCCTTGGGACAGCTGTACAAATGCTGTAGAGCCTCTATGTTATTTTAGAATTCCCTACTGAAAGAGCAAAATTGTTTCTCATTTACCCGGGAACGCTTTCTACTTTTCCATTGTTTAGTTGGCAGGATTAAATGAATTCCTTAGTATTGACAGAACGATCCTGTGCCTTGTTCCTTTCCTTCTGAGAATACAGTTGCTAGGTTTGATATTTTATTTTTTTTCTATTATCTCTCCAAGTTTTGCTACTAAAATAAAGGCTAAGTCATGAATACATTCCAACACAGCCACTGTTTCCCAGGTCATACACATTTTTGACACCACAGATGTGTGGGGTCCCAGACGAAGAAAATTGGTTGGG
This sequence comes from Monarcha castaneiventris obscurior, assembly GCA_026261815.1. Lineage (NCBI taxonomy): Eukaryota > Metazoa > Chordata > Aves > Passeriformes > Monarchidae > Monarcha > Monarcha castaneiventris. The sequence continues at coordinate 2,286,769 of JAMPIT010000622.1, forward strand.
AAGTTCTAATCCGTTAGTTACATATATTAGTTATATATCTATTTTTTTTTTCAAAGCCTGCAATTAGAAAAAACGGATTGTGTTTTTTTCCTCTTAGCACATGCATTCAGAGCCTGTGAAAAAATAACCGCTGCTTTTGATGAATTTGTGCAATTGGTGCGTAGCTGCGTGAGGGTGGAAAATCTGAATGGATGTTTTATGTTTGTTCATTTGTCACACTTGTGTAAGTGATCAGCAGCACAGCTAATTGTGGCCAAAGCTGAATAAATTCTGCCCAAATGCGCTGCTGCCACTCACATCTGTGGGCCCCAGGAAGCCTTTGCAGAAGTCTACAGCAATTCAATCCTCTTGTTATTTCCATTTTCTAGTGAAATTCATGATATAGGAATTTGTTTTCTTGCCATCTGTGCTTTCTCATTGAAAAGACTTCCTTAGACTATAAACTTTTTCTAAAAAAACCATAAATCTATTCAGTTCAGACTCAAGAATGAACCCAAGCTCAAATTCAGGAAATTAAGCAGGTTGAAATGGTTTTGGGTACTATAGGCTTAAGTCAAGCTCAACATGAAGCAGAGCTATGGAGGACAAGGGACATCATCCAGGCAAAAAAAAGTCCAGATGATGATTAGTTTGGGTAAGTGCCCATGAATGTCAGTTTCTCCGCCATTTCTCCTTATAGATGTGGTAAATTAAGATCTGCTTCTAACTGAGTTTGGAGTGATCAGATGAATTAGGTCTTTTATCCCTAACATGACACCCTATAGACTTCAGGAAGAGGAAGGAAATGCAATCCTGGCATTCCCTATGGAAATGACTGCCCGGGACCTGCACAGCACACGAAGTTGCAGAACAAGCGTAGATCATTCTGTTTATTCTGAGCACCCCTATAAACACTAAGTAAGAGTTTTCACCAGGATATTTTCTTTTGAACTGCAAAGAAATGCCTGGCAAGTTGGTACAACTTGGAGATGCAGGAAATTTATCATTTGTTTTTATAACAGTTCTACTGTCATGTTGCTATTTTAGCAGTTTTCTGACTGCTCTGGGTTATAGAGTGTTCATAAATGATGATTAATTAATCCAGTTTGGTGGCCTACTCTGAGCAAACAAACCTCAGTGTTAATTTAATTCTCCGCTCTTGGTTTCAGAGAAAAAAAAAAGCAGCATTTTCAGTTCACTAGAGGACATAATATTCTCAAATCATCCACTTTTCAATTAATTTTGAATGACGAACACAGCGAGGAAATTTTGTTCTTGTCCATTTACTTCTATTAAGGATTCATTTTCAATAATCAGAGAATCCTGAGTCAGCTCGTTTTCACCTTAAAGGCTTGCTCCTGACACTTTAATAAATTATTGCATGGTGTGTGCATGAAGGTAACAGATTCTTTCCCTCTCTCCCCAATAACCCCCTTGTTGACACGCAGTCACTTATTGCTATTTCTGCCACCACCCAACTTGCTGGGAAGTAATTCTGGTAAAATATCAAAATGTGTGGAGCGGAGCATCAGCTTTCATAGAGCAGGAAAATGTCATGAAAGAAGGAAAGGAGATGTGCTATCCTTGAAATGTTTTCCTCATGCTCTGGGTTTCAAGCTAATTAGTTTCTAAATATGCTGCTGAAGGCTTGAGTTTCCATGGGATAATGTTTCCCTGTAGTAGCTCTGTGCAGCTGGGGTAGCCATGTGGGATGAGGGGGAAAAATAATGATTTACCAAGGGGGGGAAGGATTCAAAAACGTGAGGAAGGTCAGGGTTGATTTGGTGAGTTTATGACCATTAAGATAAATTCTGATGTAACTTGTAAACAAAACTCGCCTGCAATTTGGTAGAATGAACCTTTCCCTCGTGTTGGGTTGGAGAGGGACATGTCTCTCCCTGTGGGCTGTACCCTGGTAATTGCAGCTCCACAAATATTGACATTTATTTCGTGGGGAGGTTGCCTGCCTGCTTTTTCTTGTCCCTGAAATGTGCTGAGATGCTCAGTTCACAGGGCCCCTCAGCAGAAGTGCGCTGTGAATTACTTTTGGATTGCAGCGCATTTCCTACAATGCCCAAGGTTATTTTTTATTCTTTCTACAGCTATGCTCAGAGAAACAAAGCAAATAAAAAGAAAAATATTATCAACACTCAAGATGTTTCATAATAACATTCCCAAGTCTCTCGTGGAAGGTATAAATTAACCCCTCTCTGCATTTGCTTTTAATATTCCAAAGCAATAACGTGTGATTCTCCTCTGTCTCTGTGATGAGCGAGAGCAGGAAACAAGAACAAAATCTTCCAAGTGTGGCACATGCGGGACGTGGAGGATGTAGATCTAACAAGCTGGAAATGAGCAATAACCCTTTAGTCACGGTGAGAGTTTAAAAATGGAAATGCCTTTAAGTGGCCTTCAGAATTAAAAGCGTCCCATGCCACTTCCGAGGGAGCTAGAATAATAATGTACATTATTATGGGCTGCCTGTAGCTTCTGCTGAGGGGAGTTCAAAGTTACCTTTCAATCACAGGTCTGATTTCGCTCTTGACAACCAAATTCCTGCAAAAGAAGCTAATCTTCCTGAAATTCATCTGCCACGTTTCACCTCTGGTTAAAGCTTCTTACGGGTGTTTGATTGAAGTGGGAAGAGAAGCCTGAAGAAGTGTTTAACTTCTCCCTTTTTCTGCTGCTTTTCCATTTTTAACCTGATCTGTCAGTTGCAAATACGTGATACTTCGTTGGTTCTGTGGGCAAGTGTTGTGCAGGGTATGCCTGACTCTAGAGCCTGTGTGGCAAGGCAGGTGTAAATCTAGACTAGGGAGGGTTATATGTATAAAAATATAGAGAAAAATGATTTGCGCCCATTTTTATGGTGGAATTTTAGAAGGGAGACAGTGGAGACAGAATAAAAATGCCCTGTGAGAGGAAGGGGAGAGGAAGAGTCAGCCCAAGCAAATTGCTGTTACTGTAACAAGGAGGCAAAGGAAGGAAGAATGGGAAGGGTGCTGCAGGAAAAGGGGTTGGCAGTATCCTGGGTTATCCAAAAGCTTTTCAAGGTGACCAGGTAATGGGAAAAAATGCACCACATTGGCAAATAAATCCAATTCACTGACAACTCAATCGAGCCAGTGGGTGTTGCTGGGTCTCCTCAGAGCCCCATGCACCGATTTTTGCTGTAGTGTTCCACTGAGGGGCCTTTTGTGCTGTCACTTGCTGGCTTAATAAAAAGCTCTCTGCTTTAAAGAGGTGGGTTTTTTAGGAGAAATGACTCTCTCGCTGTTGTTTGTAGAGGCAATAATATTTAGGGCTGTATTTATTAGCTTATCTTGGCTGTTAAATGTTTATGGCTGTTGTTTATGGCCTGTGGAGCAGGGGAGGAAAGGAGAGGAGCCATCAAACAGATAGTGGGAGACCTTGTGGATGCTGAAGAGGTGATAAATAGAACAGTTTGTAAAAGCATTAAACATGTCACAGCTTTTCCCGGGAGACTGAATGAAGGGCAGTGGTCAGAGAACCCACTTTGTTTGGAGCCTGACATTGGGATGTGGAAAATTCCCCAGAAAACTTCAACGCCAGTGGAGTTCTCTAGCTTTTCCTATGTGAAACCTGGTTTTTTTTTCTTTTTTTTGCTGCTGAAAGCATTTCAGTTTTGGGGACTGTATGTTACAAATGGGGTCTTTTTAATTCTGAATTTTCACGGGTTACATTTGGAAGCAAAGCGGGGGATTTGCTCTGCTCATCCCATTTGCTCATTCCACCTCCTTCTCCGTGTTTGGTCATGACAGCAGATGCTGGGAGCCTTGGAAAATACCTTGGCACACCACAGCTTCCACACCAAACTCCCTTTCCAAAAAAAAAAAAAGGCACCTTAAAGCAGGCTGGTTTAATGCTGGTTAACTTGTCTTTCTCTATGGAGTGTGGCAAAACCAGAAGTGCCTGGAAAGTTGGTGGGAAGATGTTTGAAAGGAAAGGAATGTGGCACAGCACTGCTGAAGTAAACAATGAGGAAGGGAGATTTTAAGAATGTATTCTGTGAGACGAAAAAGTTATTCTAAAGCACCATTGAGCTAAGCAAATAACGATAGAATTTTTAAAAGGCTGAAAATGACTGAAATGTTGAACTCCTTGAAATGCCATATTTTTTTTTCTACTTACATAACCTAGTGAAGCAAATGTTAAAAAAAAAATCTTTGAAAGCACCTCAAAACGCTGCAAAGAGTTGTAAAGAATTGGAAAGGTTTAGGAAGAGAGAAAAATTACATGATGCTATTCAAAATGGTTTTAAACAGAAGCTAAATTTTTATGAGTTTCGAGTTGACTTTGTTTCTGCTGCTGGAGCTGTGGAATGCTGCACACCTGCAGAAAACCTAAATATTTTTTCACAATGCTGATCAGAACCAGAGAATTTTCTAACATATTTACATAGCTGGGTAGTGTTATATTCCTGTTAAGGACATGGTGTTCTTCTTGTCTGATGCTCTTTCGTATTGAATTCCTGGCTTTGAAGACATGTCATGAGTAGCAATAGACTTTTTTGAGTAATAATGTGTTTTCTTGGCTTAAGATCTTGCTACACTTAATAGAGACATTTATGCTGCCACAAGAATCTCAGTCTTGGGAAATGTTTTCTTTCGCTATCAAAATTATTGGGTACAAAACCAGTTTTGTAAAGTTTTTTTACATTTTGGTTGACTGAAGTTTTAGATGTCATTTTTTCCTCTTCCCCTCTTTCTAGAGGGTTTGCTGCTCTCTTTTCACTGCTGCTGTGCAAGTGCTGATGCTACAGCTTTTGGGAGGTTTGTCCTAGTTACGATTTAGTGACTCACTGGGTTTTGATGTTTGTCAAACCACATAGTAAATAACATCAAAGATGATTATAACTTAACCCTGATTGAACATCCAGCTCTGGCCTGGCAAGGGAGATAAGAAACTTTCAACTGAAATTTTTCTTACTTGTATGAAATAGTAAAACAAAAGTCCAAGAAGATAATATTTCATTTTCTGCCCCAACCTGCATTTGTATTTCTTATTTGTACATACATCTGAAGCTCCTTGTTACTGCTCTAAGCCTCCAAATGAAGGAAACCCTTCAGAGGGGAGCTGGATTGATACCTTTTGAAAGAGTTTCGCTATTTGGGTTTATTTCAAGCCCAGTCTGTTTGCTGAGCCTTTCTCACTAACTTTAATGAGCTTTGCTTTGAAGTGTTTATGCAAAGAGTAAGTACCCCAAACTGCAGACTTGAGCAGCCTGCTGCCTTAGCTGGATTCTGCAAAGGTCTGCCTGGGATTCTTGTAACCCTCATTAAAACTCAAAGGAAGTTGGTTTGATTTCTGTCTGTCGTGGTGGAATTTATCCCTCCTCTGCCCACTACTAAATCATCTCTGCCAGACATGACTCATCTTTAGGATTCATAAATTAGAAAGTGAAAATATCCCTCTGAGCCACAGAGTATTCAGTAGAAGCCATTTAAAAAAAATTCCATCAGAAGATCCCCTTCACAATCTCTCTGCAAACTTTATTCCAATGCAATGTCCCTTGGGCACTTTCTGATTTAACCATCTGTGTGGTATTGCTTCATGGAGGCGCAAACATTTCTGGTATTTGAGCTTAATACTTATTTGTAATACGTTTGCTGAAATTGCTAACCACAACCTGAGGAAGGGACAGAGCTTCTGTAAACCTCTTGCAAAACTGTTTCACCAAAAGTTGCTTATTGGAGGTTTTTCAAATACCCCCACCAATATCTATGGCACTCTCATGTTACTGGGGCATAGACTGGCTGAGGAATTTGGGCTGCTCTCAGCATTGCTCATGGGGTAGGAACATGCTCTGCTGCAGGCTGCTGCACTGCCCAGGTCTGAGGAAATCTTCACAGGAGTCAGAAATGCACAGGCATTGATCAAAGGATGATAGAGCTCAGGGTCAATTCCAAGTTACACTTAGGAAACTGTGGGAAGAAAAGCCAGCCTGAAAGAACTGCAAGTAATGGGGAGGCAGGATAAAGAAGGGGGATATATTATAGTCTCAAATGAAGTGTCATGTGTAAGGTACAGAAAATTTCCTGAGAAATGTCCCATTTCTTTAAGCCCACTGAATCTGACTCGGACACCATGTTACTTACCCAGCCAAAATTTTCACTCACAAGCATCCAATTGTATAATACCAAAAATCTATATTTAGCTGTCTAAATAAAAGTAACCTGGATTTGAGAGTCAGCTCCACCTGAAGTTTCTTTAGCTCTGCAGAGGAGTCAATGAGTACTGCAATTTAAACTCACTGAAAATGAGGCCACCTGGCAAGACAAGAGACATTTATCTTGTGCCTAGTGCAGCTTGTTTGGGTGGAATGGGAAGGAGGGAGGACAATGGCAAGAAAAAATAATTGATATATGGGGGGTTTTGGCTCTTTCCCTTCCTCCTTGCACCTCTAGGCTGCTGTCGTAAATGGCATCAGGCAGGCTTTTAGCAGCTCAAGACCTATTTTTAGGAGCCAGTGGTGGAGGAATGATATCAGGCCTGAGCCCTGGGGCTTCCATTGAGCTGTATCAGGAGTGCCTGAGGAGCCAAGCTTGTGGAAAAAGGGAAAAAAAGAACAAGATCCGTTTTTTCTACCCTCACAGGTTGGTTTCAGCCTCAGACAAGTCTCTCAGGGGGACTTGGCTTCAGGCTGGGAAACACTAAGGAGCTGGAATTAATGCATTTTCCAGGAAATGGATGCACATACAGTTGTAGCTGGAAATTGGCAGAAGACATTTTTCTCCTTTTTTCTTAAACTGCTTGTTACCTCTGAGCAAGTGGTCCTGGTTTTTATTTCCCAAACTGATCTCCTTCCCTCCCTCCTGTTGGTCAGCACATCCGAAAAATAGCAAAAGAAGGTACCTACGGGATTCAGGAGAATGGTGAGGAAGAGTTCACCTCCTCGGATACTTTTGTCCAGCTCCTGAGGACCACCAGGATATTCCTTGTAAAAAATAGTGTGGGTGAAAAGGCCACAGGTCTGTCGAGGGAGCACCTGGGAACAAAAGAACAGCAGCTTGCAGGTATTGCAGAGACATAATCGACCTGGGCAAGGACTTTTGTTTCCCTTAATTCAATATTTTTTTTTTTTCACTCAGATCAAACAACAAAACCTACATTTAGCAGAGCATTTGGGTACACGTGTAAAAACAATGCTGATTGTGAGTCTGTTCCAGTAGTAATTGGACTCTGTGCAGGAATTTGGTTTTGAGACACTCCCTCTGCCTTGTTCAGCAGATCACAATTTTGACTTGGTATGCACAGGCAATATTCAGATCAGCTCTCGGGACTTTAAACCATCCCTTGGAATATTTGTCACTTCCCTTAAGCACACCCAGTCTTTGTGTCTCCCCTCTCTAGAGGGTTGCAGCTGGCTGGTAGGACAGGCCAAAGAACTTGCTAAGTTTTCCTGTCCTCTGTGCACTCTTAAGTGCATGGGAGGAGCCTTCTCTCTCCTCACACGCGTGCACAGGCTGGAAGAGCCAGGCAGGTGTCCCAGTCCTGGCTCTGGGAATTTCAGGAGCAGAGCTGAAGCCTCAGCCTCAGAGAAGTGCTGGAGGAGGTTATTTACACCTGTGCACCTTCCCAGGTGAAGGATTTCTAATCCTGCCATGCATAAAGATGAAGCAGAGCTGGGAACACAGCTCCTAGGCAGTTTAATGATTTCACAGAGTGCAGCCATGACTCGGCTGGTAGCTGATGGGACCACAAGCACATTTAGTTTCTGAGGAATACTTCTGCAGTTGCCTGAGTTTGCGTGGCTTATTTTTTCCCCCCCTCTTTTAAACTGCTCAACAAATGCCCCCTTCTGCCAACTCCTCGATGCCAGGGAGTTTTAACGACGCTGGGAAGGGTGAGGCACTCAGTAAGAGCAGCCCCCTCTGGGATCCCTGCAGTACTACCGCTATGAACATGGAAATGCAGTGTACCATGATGCCATTGTGGATGAAGCCCCGTCTGTACCGTGCAGGCTTCAGGTGCGGGTACTCTTCCGTGCTGGTCACGCGGATGTGCCACACCTTCTTCCAGGCCTCGTAGAGCTGCATGTGCACCGGGTACACCCCGGAGTGGTGCGGGGCCACCGCGTAGCCCATGCCGGTCGGGATGCCGTGCTCCTGCAGTGCACCAGAGGGGTGGGGACAGTCAGGGACAAACAAAAAAAAAAACCCCATGTAATTACTCAAAGCTTTTTTCCTGCACACCGTGGCACTGGAGAAGTTGCTGGCCTTGGACTTGTGCCTGTTGTAGCACAAGTTGGGAACGTGGGGGAGGAGGAGGGAACTGGAATTACAGTTTGGTAACTACAGTGAGAAGTAATCCCCCTGGATTATGTTACACTGCTGTTGCATGGAACAGATTTGCCTCCTGTTCCGTTACATATTGCATGTATTTTAATATGCCTCCTACCTGTCTGGTTCTTTTTAAAGGTAATCCAGGCAACCAATGTTGCTTATGTACTATGCTGCTAAACAGGGGAAAAAAACGTTGCAGTGGCATACACGGGATTTTGTTTCCTAGTTCTGGAAAAGGAGCAAGATTCCTTCCTGTTGTAATAAGTATTCCTCATATCTTCTGAACCTCCTTATTTTTTTTCCATGGTATTAAGGTAGTAGCAAAAAATAGCTTGGACTACTTTTTTCATTTTATAAATATTTATATTTAGCTCAATTTCTATATGGAAATATGTGCATCTTTATGAATATAATCTATAGGCTATCTTGAAAAATCTCTCCTGAAGGCACAAATTCATCTTGCTCCCAGTACTACAGGACACATCAGCTCTTTTCTAGTCCTTTAAAACTGATGTGCAGAGGGAAACGGATAAAATATGAGATTATTTTATGGGGTTTTTTGTCCTTCCTCTTGCCCACATTATCCGTTGATTAATTCCAGGAACAGCAGGTTCTGCTGGGCATCCTCAAGTACTTAAACAAGAAGGGATTTTGATTCATTGGCAAAAATTAAGTTAAATCTGTAGGGAACACTCATTCCTACATCACATAATGCAACCACTTAAAATTACCCATTCCTTATAGTAAAGATCTCAGGTTACTGACTGATCTTGTAAAAGAGAAACCCAAACTCTCTCTTTTGTAATTTATTGAGAACAAAATGTAATTTCAGCTTATTAATGCTGTTACCTACTTGAGAGGCATGAGTCAGTTTAAGGGTGGAATGAGGGATAGCTCTATAATAAGAGATGGGAAATCACCCTGTTCTCTATTGGTTTTTTTTTTTTTTTTGCCATGGACACGTGAAAAGGAAAAAGCTGTATCAAAAGTTTTCTTTCAATCTGGCCATTTACTGCCAGGCCTGAGAGGTGTGTGATGCTCAGGCTGTCCAGCTGCTAACCTGAATATCCTGTCTCGGCTGGAATGTGCAAACCTTCACCGAGTGTGGGGTAGGGAGCACACAGAAACAGAGCTGTGAGGCAGGTGTGCCCTGGGGCTGGTGATGAACACTGCTCTGGATGACATAACCCAGAGAAGGGATCTGGATGAATATGCCTAAGATCCTGTTTATCTCCCTGCTATTTGATGCCAGAATTGCCATAGCAACAGAATGCTGAAATGGTGATCTGCCATTCACAAATAAAATAAGGCAGCTTTTCAGGAGTTCTCCAAGTAAGAAACAAATTGGCCTCTGAATAAAACCTGCACACTACATGGTTCATCACACAAATACATCAGGCACTCAGACACCCAGTATGGATTTAAGAAGAAACAACTAACAAAGAATTGTATTTTCTTTGGGCAGTTCTATTTGTAGTTTACCTGGGAAGATTAAATACTGTGTGTCCCCTTTTAGTAATTTTCTATTGCTCTTTTCTTCTTTTCCTCTCATTTTGTAATTAGACTTACTTTGGGAGTGTAAACTCACGTGTTAAAAGAGGAGTATACTGGTGTGTCAAGATATGAGAAATACCTGTACTGAGCATATTTTCTTATGTATTCTAAGGAACAATTTCCTGATTTTTACATTCAAAATGTACATTGTTTTTTTTTTAAATTTCAAAACTTGTGCTTGTTTGTTTACTTTGGAAAATAGCGATGATTGGCCATTGTCAGAGAAAATAAGAACGTGAACTTTTAATTTAATAAATTTTATGTCTACCGTAGATCTTTTCACACAGTCAGTCAAAGTGCAGGTGTGAAGGCTTTTAGTAGATGAAAAAGCTAAATACAATCTCAGCTAAGTTTGCCAAACCTTTTGGCTTCATCTGATAGGATGCAGCAAATGAGTATTTCAGAAGAAAATAAGGTGAGGCAGAATGAATCTCATCCTGCTGCACAGGATGATGTTATCCCTCTATTTACAGCCCATTTTTAGAGGCAATCTCCAGTGGGCATATCTCTCCTTCCCCACAGAAGTACAGATATTAATAATGGGACAAATTAGACTCTTTTCATCACATGTAGATACTTTGCCTTGGCCATGTGGTCACTGGGCCTCACATTGTTGGTATTTAATTGGTGTATTAAAAGCTCGTGGTGTGTCTGTGGTTTGAGCAGCTCACGAGTTCCAGGCAGAGGAAGTGCTGATGTGCATCTGCAGCTGGCTGTAAGCAGGAGGTGGGAGCCAGGGAGTGTTACCAGACAGGTTCTCAATTGATTTGTTCAGTTTTACATCTTTCTTTCTTCTTCCTATCAGCTCACAGCTGCCTCGTACAGCCCGTGACAGTTTTTGCCCTGTCTCCGCTGTGCTTTGGGCTCCGTACTCACAAATGAGCACAGAAGATAATCACTGAGCAAACAAATCAAGGGATGAAATACAGAGCTATGGGCTTTGGATTAGATACATTCTCCTTGTTTTTGTCAGATAAGGGTGTACAAAAGGGGGAGGAGGAATATCTTGTTATTGATGGCAAGGAAAACTTGGTTTGCTTTATTTTTGGAATATCTGCTATCAGAGACTTCTGCTTGAGCAATTTTTTGCCTCTCTGTGTATCCATTGCGTTGCCTATAAACAAGGAGAATAATACTCAAGGAAGTATCTGTTTGTGAAATTTAATCTGAGGTTTTGTTCATTAGCGTCTTTAAAGGGTTTTGGGATCCTCTGAGAAAGGAAAAAACCCAACCCACAACGATCTACTCAAACCCAACTGATAATCAAAATAATTGTAATTTCCCATTTCCTTAGGCAGGCTCTGGAACACACCATCCATATTTACATAAATAGGATAACATTGGGATAGCAAAGCTCTGGGTAGCCTGTGACTTACTTTACTACAGTTAAAATCTCTGTCCTTTGTTCCTCTGAGGCTGAAGATCTAATGCTTGGTGAGAGATTTGGCAGTGAGGACTCTGGGGATGGGGCAACTGTGGGGCCCATTACTGAGGTACACATGGATAAGGATTTTGCCAGGCAAAACATCCCCTGCTGCCTGCCAGATCCAGAGTGGTGGGACAATGACATTTATGCAAGATGGGAGTTTCTTCCTCTCACCATGTAGGAATGAAACAGTGGAAATAATAAATATGTCAGTGATTGATAGGACAATTTGGAGGGCTCTGGTCAAAGGCACTCTCCCGGTTCACAAGCAGTGCACGTGAAGGGGAACCCTTTGAAGGCTGTTGATTTTTACTAAGCCCCAGTTGCACAGAGGTGTCCATATCTGCACTGCAATCAAGGCAATTAGATACCTAATTAGCAATTAGTTGTGTGTGTACAGAACTGTTTAGATACCTGATTTCAGTCTGTGTGTTGTGACAGAGCTGTTTGAGGCAGCTGCAATTGTCGGCTCCCATTTTACAGAGCATTGTTAGGAGGTGTGGAGAAAGCCATAGGAAACAGAGCCAAGGCTTTTATCTACCTGCCAGAGGAGCCAACAGGTTACACACAGTACTTTGGTATGTTATTTGGGATCTTAAGCAACCTTGGCTATTGTTCCTGGATATAATGATGTGCTCTCCCTTCCTAAAGGCCCTGTTACCTTCCTAGCCATGTTTAAAAAAAGTGAACAAAGAAATAGCACGTTAGGTGAAGAATTAATGTGATCACACTTGCAAAGAATTACTGCAGCTTTCCTTGCAGAAGCTGACACAAGGTATCACCTCTATCTGCAGCCAAAACAGGAGGTGGGGAGATATGGCCAATAAATGAGAAACGCAAGAGAAAATGGCACCAGCATCAAGCTGTGTTCTCCTGAGTATAACATTAAATAAAGATAGTGGAAAACAAACAAAACATGTAACATCAAGCAAATTTTCTACGCATTGCTCCAGATGTCTAAGTTAAATTTGGATCCACATTGTGAAATCAAAGAATAATGGAAAGAGGTTTGCTTTAACTTGGGGAAGTGCAGCTGCAGAACAGGGAGTTATTTTCTCAAATCAGACAGGATGCTGAGGATGAGAAAGCCAGGGAGGAATCAAACCCACTCTGAAGTCATGGCTGGGACCTCTCTGATAGCTATCAGGAAGGCTGTCATATCGGGAAGATAAATTTCTCCCACAAGAGAGAATTTCAGAGGAAGGCTTTTGAAAAGAAATGTTCTCCTAAGTAAATTGTACAGCTCATATAGATTCAAGGTCAAGGGGTTGATACAACCCCTGTCCAAATGTTAGCAGGAAATAAAAGTGTAATAACAGCAGCTTTTCACTGACATCAGCTCCTTATTTATAGGCACCCTAAGGAGTCTCTACCCTTCAGGACACAGGCTTTATCTTTCTGGAGTTGAAGTTACAAACAGATTCCATTACCAGCTCTGTTTTCAGGCTATGCTATAGATTTTACTCCCAAAGGTGGCTTGACCTGGATGACTTCATGTTTCCTGAAAGTACTAGGAGAATTTCCCCGTAGGTTTAAAGATGAAGGGACTGTGTATTTTTGAGATATGGATTGTTTAAAAAATTACTTTTGCATTTAAAATCTCAGCTTTGTATGGCTCTCTGGACCAGGCTACACAAAAGGCTGTGCCAGCAATGAGGCTGACAGGGAAGCAGAACTGTAGAAAGGAAAAGAAGTCTTCCTGCCAAGCAGGAGATGGGAAGGGGGGGAAGTCTGGCATAACGAGTAAACAGTTAAGCCATTTTTAATTAATTTTATTTAAAGGTTGTTAGGAAAATATTTTCATAAACAAGGGAATAAATTGCTTCCAACTGCTTGTTCAGGCATCTGCCTCCGCCTTTCTCCTGGTGTGCCTTGGCTCGTGTCAGGGATGGGAGGAAAGGGCCTGGCCTTTCGGAGCTGGGCAGGGCTGGGATTGCTGTTCCCAAAGCAGCTGAGAAAGCCCCACTGTGTCCCTCTGCTCCTGTGAGTGGCTCCGGTTGCTTGGCATTTCTGTGCCTCACCAGAGACCACACAGTGCCTTTTCCAAAGCCAGCATTTATAGATTTCAGGTTCTCTTTGTTGTGCTCAATAAGGCAGCAGAAGTACCCTGAAAGGGCTGTAAATAGCACAAGTACTGTGAGCTCTGGGCAAGGTGGGGAGGATGGCTCTTGGAAGTTGAGAGCACCATTACCTATCAATATTAGCAAGAGGTTAGCTATATCAAGAGCATATTTCAAGCAGGTCATTTTAAAAAGGCACGGTGAAATCCAGCAGCTTCACTTGTTGGCTCTGTCAGCATCAAGATTTCTACCAAACCATACACAAGGTTTGGGGCTCACTGCAACTTCCCCCCTGCCTTACTGAGGATGTTTGCAGCAGACTTTTTAGGAAGCTGGTAACCTGTGTAAAAACTGCTTCTTAAAGCTTAGAAGGCCAGCTGCTATCTGCTGTGTTTTCACTGATTCTGATCCCTACGGTCTTGCCTGGATGCTTGGGGAAGGGCTGCTCCCTCTCCAGAAAGCCTGAGACAATGGGAAAGGCTAAAACCAAATTCAGTTTGAGTCACAAAAAAGCTGGGTTTAGGCTGAGTTTCTAACCTCACTGCCTCTGCATACCTGAGTAAATATATAGGTATTGTGTGGACAGGCATAAAACCAGTGTGGAAAGCATGGCCATGGTAGTGAAGGCATCCTAGTAAACCTCTTGGGAACTTCTACTCACAATTGCAAACTCTTTGTTGAGGATCATCTGCTCCACCAGTGAGGACTCATTGTGGAAGAGGTGTGGCTGCATGTGACTCCACATGTGGGGAAACCACCAGAACTCATCCACAGATCTCAGCAGCAGGTCATCGCCCTCATCCTCCTCCTCAGTCCCTGCAGAGGGAAGAAAGGGAGAAAAAAGATACTAGAAAAGCAAAAAAGGCCTATAATAGTTTTCTAAACACACAAGAGGCTGCCAAAACCCCTGCTGTCCTTGGCCTGGGTGTCTCACTGTGTTACTGTTACATTTATAAACTATGGGACTATTACATATAAACAACCCCCCCCCATTTTCTCTATGTGCTTTATTTTAATGCCACACTATCTTTTCATGTCCATAGCCTGGCAGCTTGGATTTAATGTGACAAAACAGTGTCGGGAATATTAATGCTGGTTGCAAGTCTTTTGAAAGCTGGACAAATGAAGACGTTAAATCAGTATTAAAGAAGAAAAGGTTCAGTACCTATCAGTTATTTTCCATTTTGTCCTCATAATAACGTCCCTGTTAAAGACAAAATACTTTCCATAAAGGCAACATATGGATAAAAATGAAATCTTAATGCCACCCCTCCAGCCTCCTTGTAACTACGGCTTTATTAGCCTTGGTTAATTGAAATCTGATAATTTCTGGTAAAGTGTGAAACAAGTTTCAAAATATAATTAGGTGGAAAGGATGAAGCTGTAATGGCAAAAGGCTTCCAAATATTTCTTAGGGTTCAGTATTCGATTTTGGCCAGATTTAATCCTAAAGTAAACCAAATAAAACCTCCTGTGTTAGCAAAGGGTATGTGCTTCAGGCAGAAGTGAGGATGTGTGGCTGGAACAAAGGAAACTTTCCATTTGAGAAAGGACACAATGCTGCTCCTACCATCTGCAGACACACATCTGCCCTGCTTTTCCAGCCTGGAAAGGCAAAGTGACATTCCAGTAGCTTCACCCTCAAACTACCCAAAAACATTTATTTTTTAAAAGCTTTCCTTTGTGTTCTCTGCCATTTGAACGCTTTTATTTTGCTTCAGTCTAAGAAATAATTGCCAAAATCAGTCTCCGGATGCAAACATAGAAATCCTGTCTTCTTACAGGCCTTTTAATGTTTTGCAAAACTCACTGGAAGCAAATGCTCCACGGATGTCACTGTTTACTTGGCAGGAACATCCAGAGATGCCTGTTCAGTGCCTGCACTTCAGCTCTTGGCTTTTATTTTCCATTTCTGCAGTGGTTTTTGAAGAATGCCACTACACAAGGAGAGCAGTACTTTGAAACTTTCTCCCAGAGTCACTGAATCCCTTTGCTCCCCTCTTTGCAGCACTCTGCAAGTTCTAAGGAAGCTGCTCCCACTGATGGGAGTGCTGCTGGAAAAAGAAAACAACCCTGTTTACTAGGGAATTCCTTACTGAAAAGAAAGGCCTGATGGCTGCTCCCTCTGCGCCCTGCATTTTTGGAATGACTGCTGGCTTGGTTTTGGGGTATGTGCTTCACCTGCAGTCACTCAGGCACAGGCAAGGGAAGAAACTTAACACAGGTTTCAAAATGGGACAGAGGAGGGAGAAAATGGGAGTTTGTGAGGCAATTGAGGCTCTCCATGATAAGCCAAAGTTAGTGATAAACAGGAAAAAAGTGGGTGTTGGAAAAACATGAAGAACTACAATCAGAGTAGATTTAGGTCAAAGTATAATTTAGTGCCCTATTTATTTTTGAAGTAGAGTGTGGTTCTTGAAAGAAATCCTACCTTTTCCTACTAATTTCTTTGTAAATTTAGATATACAACTAATCAAACTTTGCACTTCTTTTACTGTAACAAAAATCAAACAAGATGAAGCATAATGCTTTCCATTTTAAAGAAGAATAACCCCATTCTGTAATGCCAGAGATGAGGCAGAAAGGTTGGGCGTTTAACCTGAGGTGGTGGCATTGCTTATGAGGTTAATTTTTCTTGCGAATCTGGGAAAAGAATGTTGTTTGGTTTTATGAACTCTTAGGTAGTGTTAATTTAAAAAAACTAATGCAAAGCATTAATGGAACATTTGGTGGATGCTTATATAAAGTATTTTCGCCCAACCCCTTATTCAAAGTACTGGAGGCTAAACAAGGGATTTTGGGGTTTGAATTTCTTGTACAACCAACATCCTTTCTGTAACTTTCTTCATTTAAATGTGAAATCTGAAAAAGGCATAAAACCTATAAACAGGGTGAGCATGTGTGTGCTTTGAGATGCAGGGTGCACTTTATACAGGTAGTAATTCAAAGGTTTTTATGCATAATAATTAATCCCGTATTTTAAAACTATTACTATAACTTAGAGGTCTCTTTGGAGTTCAAAACTGAAGCTAAACTGGGAGCTGCTACCAATAATCTTACATCTTACATACAAATTCTGAGACTGCCTTAATTTCAATTGCTGCAGCATGAACAAGTGGAAAGTGTTTGTGAAAGCTGCAGAACTAACAGGGTCTGCTCATTGTTTTTGTTAATGGTGTTAATCCAGTGCAGAGTTTACCAGGTGATGTGTCCTGATGTATTGCAGTATCTGATGTGTCAGCAGCATCTTTCCATGAAAATGTGTGACTGTTCAATCTGATAACACATCCCCACACTCATCCCCCTCCCGCAGTTTTAAAATGCTCCAAGTTTCGGAAAGGAGAGCACAATCCCACACTAAGGAAGTCAATAAGGCAGGGCGGCTGCAGTGCACCAATAAAACACATTGAATATCTGATAGTAAAAGCCTCTGTGGGTCAGCAAGCCACTTGTATAGTAATTAAAGAGCACCTTTCCATGCTTGATTTATAATGAGTCAAAAAAGTGTATATTGCATGGAGAGTAGGCTGAAACCTTTCCACTAAGCTGAGATGCCAAAGGGCCATCCCCACCCTAGAAATGAAGTGCTCCATTAAAAGCCCGGCTGCATCCAGGCCTTTAAGGGAGCCAAGGGCACACTTCAACTCGGGAAGTAGCTCTGTGCTGATTTGGGGAGCCTTGAGAGCCTTAGGAGCATGGGCACACATGCATATCCTCCTCTTTTCTCTCTCTACAGCAGTAGCAACTCTGAAATTGGTCAGCATTGTATCAGAAAGCCCGTGGCAACGTGGAGGGTGTTGGGATGAAGGGAGGAAGGAGAAATGGTGGCAGGTCAGGGAGTGGGTTTCTCTCAAAGGCTGCATGTTTTCTGCCAGCCACTGCCCACTGCCCCCCAATATGTCAGAATATTAACAAGAAAACCATGTCTTTCTCCACCTCCTCCCCTCCACGGATCACCTCCCTTCACAGCAGACACGAATGATTGATACCAGCTCTGCTCTGGAGATGGCCACAGCCGAGCAGCTTCCTGCTTTAGAGCAGCTCAGAGCCCCGAGCTGCTTTTGTTTGTTTTGCTGAATTGCATGCACGTCCAATTAATCTCCAGAAGGAATAACTACACAGGCAGGTCAGCATGAAGTGAGGAGAACGCTGTAGTTCTGTCTCCAGAGCTGCTCTCTGACCACAGGTCTGCCACTGCCTTGTTACATGACTCCAGGCAAGTAATTCCATCTCTCTCTGCCTCTCATTTTTCCCAGGCTCCCCAGCCTGTATCCTTAGTCCATGAGGTTTCCTGGGCAGCAGTTGCTCAGCATTAAGCGCTTGCACAAGGGGAAAACAGCCTGGACTTAGTGACAGTGATACAAATAGATCCTTTTTGTTGCCTTCTCTCCACTCATCCCTCCGAGGCTTCCTCATCTCCCTTCTGCCAGGGTGACCTGCCTTACTCCACAGCTGCCTCACGGTCTAGGAAAGCAGGGACTGCATCATTCCTGGGTTTTAAACTCCCCCTCCCATCCTCTTGCTGCCTCCTCCTCTGCTCCCTAGGGTTCCCTGGTATCACTCAGTGAGCGTGGCTGAACGGGCTGACAGCTGAGGATTTTGGAGCTGCTCTCCAGAGGTGGGAAGCGCATGGGGTTTGGAAAGAAGGACAGCGGGTTCTCCCTTGCAGGGAGTCTCTTCTTGCCTCAGCAGTACTAGGGAGCAGCACGGCTCAGAGGCAGCAGAGGGGAGCCTGAGTGGAGGTGCAGCAATGGGGAAGGCAAAAGAGGAGGAAAAGAAATGAAATTTTTAAAAAGGGGGTGTTGTGCTGTGGAGAAATGAGGCAAAAATGAGAAAGGAGTCATGAGGAGGAGGAGCAGATGTGGAAGTGCCTCAGCTTCCATAGAAGCACAGTGCAAGTGTGCAGCTTGTTACTGCACAGAGTGTGGAAAGGGCAGGGTTTCAATACAAATTCCTTTTCTGTATGTTTTCCTTTTATCATCCCTCCTGATTTGCAGATCGCTGAGACAGATTACCTTCACAGGCATAACAAAATCTTATGCATCCCATTGAAACGATTCTGCCTCCTCAGAGGTTCTGGGACATGATTTTCCCAATCTTTTATATTTCATCATAGCCATCATACCGAAAAACCTTACTGTGTCTTCGGTGCTGTCCTGTCTCCTGTGGAATTAGAGAGATCTCTGCAGCTACTTCGCCTTCTTTAGAACCCTAAGATTTACCACCACACATCTTTCAGGAAAACACCAAGGGTATCCTTGTGTACCTGAGCAGCTCACCCATGGTGTGTCTTTGCCCTTTGTACACTGAATTAGACACTGAAATGGTGGAACACTTATTTTCCCCTGCTCCACTGAGTCACTGGGTTATTTAGAAAGGGAATGTTTGAAGCTAGGTTTAAAATTCTGTCACCTGTTTAACTGCAGCTACCTGAGAGCATGAAGTTCCTTCTTACCTGTGTGGTAAAATTTTCCTGAAAATCCAAGGTTGAAGGTAAAATTTGCAACCTGAGTGCGCAGTAAATTTTGAGTCTCTAGTAAAGCCTGAAATAAATAAGAAATTAAGATGCATTTAGAAAAGTTAATGTTATTTTGGGCTCATCTTTTTTTATAAGACTATTACAGAGAGCTTAATTTGTTCCATCAGAGTTTGATGGTCTAGAAAAGGTAGTGAGAGTGCCTAAGTACCCAAGGAAGTGATGGTTCTGTGGCTTGGCCCAGGATATATCCATTGGGGCAGTGATCTATGGCAGGGCTGGGATCCAGCCACTCAGAGGCAGCAATATACTGATTACTAAGTCACCCATGCTCTGGATTATTAGTGAAGCTTGGTAACATGTGCTTAAAACCCAAAATAAAATTAGGAATGCTACTCGCCATCCAGGCATGAAGGCGTTGGGATTTACTTACCTGCAGGAACATTTTGGGCTGTGTCTGAATAGCAAACTCAGGCTTAAGTGTGAATGAGCAAAGCTTCAGTTTTGATCTATGGCAGAAGCAGTGTCCATGTCATAAATGAATTTTTAATTTAATTAATTTAATGTTTATTTTTATTCTCTCCTCCAAGCTAAGATAAATCCACTGTAAATGAAATGGAAGGAAAGGGTGCTGCTTATAGAAGAAATAGGTAGTCTTGGCCACTTGTCCAGTTTTTGTTTTGGACATATTTCCAGCTAGTAGGGAAAGAGAGAATGGCTAAGCCTGTGTGAGCTGTCTGTGCTTACTATTGGTTGTTAGCTCTGCACTGCTTCTAGAGCTGGTCCTTGTGCACTGATCTGCTTTGGATCCCCAGCCCATGGAATTTGGGTGAGCTGCATGTGAGATGGGGAGTGCATTTATCTCCCTATTGGCCTTGCCAATGCTAAATGGGTTATAAACTCTGTTTTCATCAATTTTCTGTGTCTCCATTATGTGGCTCTTGAGAACACTTCCTATCATCTATTAATAACACTTCTATTGATTGGACTTTCATGTTCCTGCAGAGTTCAAAGATAAAATGATTGCAGTGGTTTACACACACACCCAGTCCAGCTAATGTTGTCCTTCATTTGAAAAAAATTACATAATTTCATAATTACATACTTGGTCGTAATTTCACTTAACGTTGCAGGAAGAGAGTTTTTTGGTCTAAATTAAGCAACAACCAGCACCCCTACTTGGGACCATAAACCAAAGGTATTTCCAGTGCAGGATAAACAATGAAACCAGGGTTTAAGCAGCTGAGGTGTGTGAGTGTAATACAAGAGTCTTTCAGGCTGTGTGCATCTGCCTTATTTTTTTAAATAGAAAAATACATTGGGTGGCAAGGAAGATGTAAAACAGAGATAGTGTTTATCAGCTACAACAGTCACCAAGCAAATTCCTCTCCTTGCTAAAGGAAACAAAGTAATCTTATGACAGTCAATCTTGTGCTTTAGCATTAAATATTAAGGTAGCTGTGTGGTTTGCAGCCTATCTTGCCAGCCATTTAGTACGTTGATTATTTCAATCCTGTGACAATTTCACATGTGGGACTATATTTACATAATATATAACAAGTAAATGTTCACAAAAATGTAAAACCTTGGAGATGAACACCACTGTTAGCTGAGACACTGAGGAAAATCCCCAGCTGGTAAAAACTGGCACTAAATTGACACCATTAAAGTCAGAAGCATAGAATCTGAGTCATTATATTTTAGAACGTAATTTTCCAAGCTATCTAGAGCATTTTAGATATGTTGAGAAAGACTGATGGGCTGAGCAAAATCAATTTAATTTTCCTTTGAGGGAAGAACATCTTGAGAAATTATCATCGCTTAACATATAGCACAAGAAGGGGCACGAAACAAACATCATTTCATCACCTGGGCTCCTCTCTCCTGCTCCCCTCACATCTCAGTAAGATGACAGAGCTGCAGGATAGGCAGGAGCCTTCCCGCCCAGAGAGGTCTCATTAAAAACACAGAGCGAGGATTAAGATGTAAATCCTGGAACCTGCAGTGTGTCAAGCATTTTCCTCTGTCTAAAGGGCAAATCTGTCACTCAAACTGGATTTGGCTTGGTCCTAAAGACTTTTTTTTTGCCACTTCAATCTCCATATATGCATATTAATTTATATAATATGCAGCTAAATTTTGTTGTCATGACCTCCCCTCTTTTTAACACTAAGAAGATCTTGTCAGCTAAGCCAGTCCAAACTTACTTTGTCACAGCCTGTCTGTTTGGGGGAAGGGCAGTCATGTCTTCCACACCCTTAATATGAAAAAGCTCTTTAGGTGATTAGGGTCTGCCTTCCCCGTCTTTCATGAAAGGGTGGAGAGGCTGCACATCCCTGGCACCCAGTGCCAGAAACCTTTCTGGGAATTGCGCAGGCTCCACGTGAGGCAGAATATTTATTTGATTTTATTCTGAAGGTTCTGCAGGATGGAGAAGGGCTATTGAATTTTAACAGCTGGAAAGCTGTTCTCTTTCCAAAGCCGGGTGCCACACAGATATTCCCACTCTGCCTGGTCCTGCCTGCTGTCACTGGCTCCAGAGGAATCCTGCCTTCCCTGCGGGCTCAGTGGTCCCTATCCCATCCCTGTTCCCACTGCCTGCCTGTGGAAATACAACCAGCATTCCCTGTTGGACCCACGGGTGTTTATTTTTGGACAGTTAAATAGATCATACTTAATCATTATCACTTTCCAAGGAAAGAACCATGGAGCACACTGCACATGGATGAACAGGCACGTTTCCGTGCCACACTATGCAAAAACTGGGCTTTTTTGAGGTAATCTAAACTGTTCTTTCAAATACAAACCCTTAATTGCCTGGAATCTCTCAAAACTCACGGATTTAACTTTATTAATTGATTCTTTGCTTTGTCAGTGAGGCTTCTCTCTGACACCCACAAGATACAGTTTCTTCATTATATTGCATTCAGCAGCCTTTTACATTAATCCATATAATTACCTTTTGTAGATTTGAAGCTGCCGTGTCTTTATTCTTCATAATTGGTGCATCTATTAGGAAGAAGTGATATTTTCCTGCTCTGTCCTTGTTAATTATAACTCTATCCTTCATTTACATAATAAACTTTTTGGGGCGATTTCTGCAGGAACATTTCATGCCTAATAGGAAGCAATTTGCTTTCCGTCATTAAGTACATTAAAACTTCATGCCCCAGACATCATTGACTGTAAACATTTGATTCTGCTCAAATTTAATGCACCAAGGCATTTTGCTCTGCCATATTAGGTTTATTTATGTGCTGTGTTCTGGATTGTTAGCTGCTAATGAGGCTTTGGCTCTTATTGCTCTAAGGCCTGAACAGTAACCTCATTTTAATGAGTTCATTATTTGCTGCCTTCTGAGTGGAAGACAACAAATTTTCCTTTTAATTAAAGGTCAAAACACCTCGGGCTAAGGGAAGTGTAGAGGTTATCAAATCCTTAGAGAAGACAAATGAATGACTTTTCCTGATTTTTGATGCCCAGCATGGGCTGGCCAGGCTGAGGTAGAAGGTGTCTCTCTGGGGAACAAAACTCCAAACCTAAGCTAAGTGACAACAACACTAAAACGCAGTACTGGATTTCTGAAGACACTGTTAAGGCAAAACAGAACTTGAAAGTCAGCCAAAGTAATTAAAGAGGCTTTCCTCCTCACCCAAAGGTCTGTGTGGATCATCAGAGCTGCTCAGGCACGAGCCCTTCCTTGCATGTGCAATGGGTGATGTGGGTGAGGAGGATAGATGCCAGATGGATTGAGCCGACACAATGGAATCTCCTATTTCTTATTGAGGAAAGTGAGGTAAATATTGGGGTCAATATTGGGGCTGTTTGTAGGGAGACAGATGGTACAGGCAGCCGTGGGTTTGTGTGTGTGCAAGTGCACAGACAGGGATGGTGATCCCTGAAACTTTAGTTAAACCAAAAAAGGATTAATTATGGGAATTAATACACAGATCCTTGTCCTTCTTCTAGCAGTCTATTAACCCATATATATATATGTGTGTGTGTGTGTATATATTTATATATTTCATGTGCTTTTCATACTGCTCCCACAGCAGGTAATAGCATTAGAGACAGGAAGGGCTCTTGGGAAAGAAAGGACCAGTGTCTGTGAGATCAGCTGATGAAAACTTAAAATCTGGTTTTGGAGGAAAATCCTAAGTCTCTGAAGCATAGACATTGTTTAGCTTGAAAACTGCAGCTGTCAAAATGTCTTTATGATACCTCTAAACATTTCTGCAAAACAGAACCAAATTCCTGATGCTCACAGGTGTCTCAGGGACATTGCCAGAAACCGAGAGCATCAGGAAAAGCGCAGGAGGGACACAAGATTTGCAGGACTTAACCTTACCCCAGTGTGGAGCAGAAAGCCTGGCATTTAATTAGGGCTCCTGCTCATACATGTGACCTTCCAGAGGCAATGCTGTGAATCTAAGTTCCAGAAAGCAGCAAAACCTCCAGATCTTGGAGGTTCCTGTCTCTGTGGCAGGATCTGTGTGGTTGTGGTGCCCAGAGCACACGGCCCCTGTGGCATTCCATGAGGGAGAGCTGCCCGAGGAAATCCCATCCCAAGTTACTACAGAGCCTGTCGGTGAGGATGCACAGTGTGGGAGGCAGGTGAGAAAGGGTGTAAGTTCTTCACTCCGTCTGGAAGGAGATCAGGGGAAGGAGAGGAAGCTGGATAATCCTGCTTTGCAGTGTATCTGTAATCTGCTGTCATCTTGAGTTATTTTACTTGCACAGACTCGTTTGAGGAAGTGCTTCTGGCATGGGAGGATGTGCCAGTGCCCGGCATCCCAGGGGTACATGGCCAAGGTTACACTGTCCCATCACCTTCTGAGGGATATGACTGAGAATCTTGTCAAAAACGGGCTCACTTGCCATTACTCAAAGTCATTATTCATTTGGGAGCAGATCCTAGTGCTGGGTAGTGATTCCACTGCTGCAGGTTTCTGCTCTTTCATGTGAGTATAAAATATGTATGTGCTCACTATATACACAATACTACTTACTTATAGATACTGTAGGTAGAAAATACGTGCAAATATTTGCACATATGCAACTTTGACACTACCTCTGCTTTGAGCTGGGGCTTAGATTAGATCACCTCCAGAAATCCCTTCCAACCGAAATTGTTTTTCACTTCCAGACAGTTTGGTCAGGCTTCTATGGCACATACTTGTTATTAATGCCAAGAAGTCTTTTAATGCATTTATTCATGTTTGTCCCTAACGTCTGTCCTTAATGCCTGCGTAGCTACATAGCCCTGAGGTTCATTCCCAAGTGGTTCTGTGAAGCAGTTTGCTGGTGGTCTGTGGAAAGTTGGAGAACTACAAGGTAATAGTTTTGCTCTAAATTTCCAGCTGGGAAAAAAAAAAAAAAGCAAAGAGTACTTTCAGCAATGTTTCTTTGCACTGCAAGCAGCTGCTGTCAGGATGTGATTTTTTGATTGCCTCTTCCCGCTCTTGCTGCCTCCTTGAAATCTATGCTAGGATAAAAAAAATCTGGCTAAGCCTGCTGTGGTCTTGGCAATTTTCAAAGCCGGTGGAATTGGAATTGATAGGAATACCACAAAGTAGTTATAATCATTGTAATGACTGTGAGGAACGTGTGAAATAACTACCACTGCTTTTTTCTGACAGGAAAGCTGTCAGTAAAGAAGTGATGTCTAGCCTGACATCACTGATGGGGTCACTGCAAGACCAGGATTCCAAATTCCTTATTTTCAGCTTTCAGATTGGAGCATAAATTTCTGTCACAAGGGGGACAATCATCTCAGCTGTATCTGCACTTGTTAAAGCTCAGCTTGGTGAGGAATTTATAAACCCAGTGAAGCCAAGTTGATGATTTCTGTATGGTGAGGATTTCAGGTCACTTTCCATGCTTATAGCAGATAATATCGGACTGTAGGAATCAGGAAGAATCCACATTATTGACTTACTGGCTAGAGTTTGACAGGAGTTTAGGGGTTGGAGTTAGTAAAATCTTTGATGGAATTTTGAAATCACTCACCCTATACCCTGTGCCAGACCTGACTGGAACAGCAGGGCCTAGATCAGAGGGAAACTGCCAACCCTCACGGACCTAGAGACACTTTCCATCCAGTCCTTCCTACAAGTGGTGCCATTCCCAGTACTGGCTGCAGAGCACTGGGCACAGCCAGCAGGGTGAGCAGGGCTTTGGCCCTGCCTTCACAAGGGGTGGGACTGCGTTTCCTTGTGCATTTATTTCCGTGAAGCGCCGTGCTAATCCATAGTGCCACATAAATAATTAATAGGGAGCTCTCGGCTGGGGCTGAACACAGCCAGCTCTGTCTGCAGAGCTGTTTTTTATTGTAGAGCTATTACTTGAGTCTGTTCAGCATTTCCCTGGAGTTAGCTGCCTTTGTGTGAGGTCAGATAGGATAGGTGGGTTTCTTGAAGCAAGAAAAAAAGTGATAATTTGCACATATTTGCGTTGTATGTTTATTGCAAACAAAAAAATTATTTTTTCTTTGTGAGTGGAATACCCAGTTGACCAGATTTACTTCTGCTGCTATTTTTCAACTCTGTCCTAAAGTCAGAAATCTGTGAGGAGTCTACCTGCATTTAATTTGAGCCAGAGAAGTTCATCTGTCCGAGTAGAGGTTATGCCAGTTTCAGCTGAAGGAGATTAATGGGGTGATAGTGCACCAAATTCACTACTCATTCATGACTAAGTGGTGAATAACATCCCTGCGAACTCAAGAGGTGGCTTTTGATTTAGTATTAAAAGAGAGATGATGTTGAGTGTGACACGGATACCCCAGCAGTGAGAGCACCTTGACCAACCACACACATGGGTGCACAGATACATAAAAATATCCATGGCAATTATGCAGCCTGTCTTCTTGGAAAAAGCAATTCCTGGCCTTGTTAAAGCATCTAGCAGCAAAAAGCTCAAATGAAGAGCAAGGGGACAGACTAACAGGGCAGAAAGTATAAACTGAAGATAAAGAGCATGAGTAAGAAGCAGGGTTTATTTTAACTGGGGCCACAGAGATGAGTTAAGGCAATTGCTGCCCATTCTGGGGAAGCTCAAAGGCATTAGGCCTGGTTGGGGGCATCTGCAGGACCTGCTGCTGGAGCTGCAGGAGCAGGGAATGGCTGCAGTGGTCGCCTGCCAGCAGTGATTGCTGCTCCGTGTCAGCCCTACCCGCTGAGAAGATTTACAGCCTCTTTGGGAAAGCACTGAGGGTCTCCAGTAGCAATCACTACTGATTCCGAAGGATTTTCTGCCCAAATCTGCTGACAGATCCTGGAAGGGGAAAAGTCAGCACGTGCCCAAGCTGAGAACAGGTGGCAATTCCCTGGGCTGTGGGGAAGCCCGGGGCTGGCACAAGCCCGGGGCTGAGCAGGTCCCTCCCTGCAGGTTCATGCAGCAGAGACAGGAGCTGCTGGCACTTTGAGCAGAGCAGTGAAGGGGCTTAGAGATTATTTCTTATCAGTTCTGAGTTTTCAAAAGCTTAAGCATTTTCAGCAAAAGAAGTCTCTTGAAGAAAGGCTCTTCAGGCAGGGGAATCAGGGGAAGGCAATCTGCCAGTGGGAGATCAAGGATTATTGGTCCACTTTTTGAAACAACAAGATCAGGAATGCTTGTTCTAATTTGAATGGCTCTGCTCCCTATGGCTGCAGTTCAGCCTGAGCAGCACAACAACCCCGTGAAATAAAGAAGAGGTGCTAAATTTCCCCATATCCACATCTGCACGAGGCAGGTGAGGTTTGTCTGTCTCCAACTCCACTGTAGAGCTATCAGCAAAGAGGCCCAAAAGGCAGCGGCAGAACCCCCACCTCAGCTCTGATCAATCACAAGATTCACCCCTAAAATAAGTATTGAACAGCAAAACCAGCTTGAGTTTTTACAGGGGCCACATCGAGGTCTAAAACAGTGTGTTAATAAGAAATGCATGTTGAGCCATCATGGTCCTGTTTGCAGGAAACTGCTGGTGTCAGTCATTGTGCTGCATGTCACTGACACAAAACCCAGACTGGTCATTCGTTAGCTAATGTCATGTTTAGGCCATGCCAAAAAAAAAAAAAATGAAAGTCTTCCTCTCTTTGGCATAATACAAATACAGGGTAAAAGACAAGTAACACCAACAACTGCGTTTTGGTTGAGTTGTATGTTCTTTCTTTTTCTTGTGCCTTGGTGCTTCAGACTTGCTTCCTTAGGCAAAAAAAAAGAATTACAAAAAAACTCTGCAACCTGTTACAGGTCGGTACTCAGTTGCTATAAATTATTTAAAGGCTAGGCTAATGGAGGCTACCTTATTTATCCTCTTTAATTTATGGATTTGGATCTACTGAGGTTTAATCAGAGTGTTCTTCTGTTCCTTTACTGCCCTTGGAAATCATTCACTTGGATAACTTGTCACAAAAATAAAACTTCCCTAAAGTTCTCATCATGGACATTTATCTCAAAATTCTGAACACCTACCAGCAATCTCAAATTCCTGTTTTAAATTTACTGCTTAAAAACTAACTGATGTATATGCTTTGTGGTGGGGAATTAAGGTTTTTTTTTTCAGCACACATTCAATCATACAGGAGAGATTGGAGCAGGCGATATATTCTGAACAGAGGTCTGTCCTTCAGGTTTCAGACTGGGCGTGTTGACACAATGATGGATCTATCTTGTGGCTTTAAATCCATACGTTTGGGTTTTTTTCCTCCCTATGCAAGTCTGTCCATTGCCCACCCTCTCCATAAAAATCAGAAACCAGGCAAGTCTTGAGAACTGTTTTCCTCAGTTATTGTGAAACCTTCCGTCTGCAAAATCTTGATGAGTAAGGATGTGCTTTAAAAAGCACTAGGATTAAGGGTTGCTTTTAAATATTTTGAGATGTTTGATACTTGTCTGGCACAGCTTAACTTCTTTGACCCTTCTTCCTTCTTTGTGATGCTGCCTTCCATTATCCAGGGAGCTCGCTTCAGTGTTTTGATAACTAGAATTGGATGTTTCTGCAGAATGAAAAGGGAATTGCAAGGCAACTGTTCTTGCTTTACACCACATCTCTTTCACCAGAGATCAGAGTGCTTCTGCCACCCTCTGCTCCTTCAGGTTCAGAGCAGAGGGAGCTAAAACCTTTATTGTCCTCAAGGACAGACTGAAAATCCCTCCATCCCAGAAAATCCTCCTGCTTACCATTGCTTTATTATCCTTCCCAGCATGAGGACAGCACAGTGAGCTGTCCAGAGGAGGAAGCTGGAAGATCCAAAGCAAAATGGCAATGCCCGTGTTGAGTTTCTACTCAATTCTCTTGAATAGAAACATGAAAGGCCAGTATGTTGTCAAATAAAATCAATCCAGATCACCAACTGAGGCTGACACATTTG
Organism: Monarcha castaneiventris obscurior; assembly: GCA_026261815.1. Taxonomy (NCBI): domain Eukaryota; kingdom Metazoa; phylum Chordata; class Aves; order Passeriformes; family Monarchidae; genus Monarcha; species Monarcha castaneiventris. Next base: position 2,314,920 of record JAMPIT010000622.1, read on the forward strand.
AAATCAACCATTTCAGAAGTTCCAGTAGGTTACTTTTTCATAAAACTACATAATTTCAGGTCAAATTGAGAACAAATCTCTTTAACAGTCAAAGGAAATGTTTCAGGTTCAAAAGTATCACCACACCTTTGCAAAAAGTGGGAAAATTACACTCAGAGCAAAACTGAAGTTTGCTCTTCCTCAGAATCACTCTGGAATAGTGACTGGCAAAAAACTCAAGCCTGCACCCTTGAGAAATTTAAGTGGTCCAATGCAATTGTGGAAAAGTGATGAAGCCTTTCAGTCCTTTCAGTAACTTCCTAGGAAGGAAACTTCTGATAACAGGAAGCCCTTCTACCTGACTTTGCCAGCTAAACCTCACCTAAGTGCCCACAGCAAGCCAGTTGATCCCAAGCTCCCTGAGCAGGGAAGAGGATGATAACCTGGCTCGCCAGGCTCTGGAAAAGATGCTGGAGCAAGGAGAGTAGCTGCTCCCTTGCCCCATCACCAGGAGTCTGGGAGGCAATTTCAGCCACCAGAGAGAAGAAGAGGGTTTGGGTGAATTTGCTCCAGTCTGATGGAGCTCATCCCTTTCTGGATGCTGCTAAATCATTCTTGACAGGGAAGACTTATCCCTAGGGCTTCTAAAACTGCTTTTGACAAACAGCCTTTTTTGGTGTTGGAATGTATTGGATTTCCCTGAGCACTGTGCACCCACAGTATTTCCTGTTAGGAAGGAATGCTTGTGTTCTCCTCGAGCTCCTCATCCTGGATTTTCTAAATTGCACAGGACAAATGCTGTGCTGTACTTGAGTGCACGGCGTGAATTATGTGGAAGGGAAAGTGAACATTTCTAACAAGCATCTTTTTGTCAGAGTGGTTACTGATGTCTTTTACATCATGTTTTCTTGGCTGCTTGGAAGAGAATGGGAACGTCATTTTGAAATTTCTCATTCCCTTCCCCAACTCATCATTCGTATGAGAACACGTTCCCGTGGTGTATGGAGCTTTCCACAGGGAATAGTTCTTGGTGAAAGGGTCAGCCCAGACCCTAGAGGAGCACTATGTCTTCTAAGAGTAATAATGGCTGACAACAGTAATAATCCAGTGAAAAACCAGTGTTTGTGATCCTTTCCCAAGCCTCAAAACAGCTGAAACTCTTGGCTTTTCTCTGTTCTCACATACAGGAGAACACTGGCTGTGAACCTTCATGGAGAATAGGTCTCTAGCACCTGGGAACTGGGGAGAGAGCCAATCCCACCAGCACATTAAATTCCTGCATAGCATTGTCTCAAAAAACAAGAGAAGCACAGAAAGGTTGGGGGGAAAGGTTTGTTTTGGCTTTTGCTTAAAACAGATTCCTATTTCAGAGCCATTCATATGCATTGTGGTGGCAGCCAGAAAAGTGGCATTACTGAGGCAGTTAGCTTTTAAATCTAGTTGCTTTTAATCTTAATCATTAAAGGCTGTACTTTTCTCTCTAAATATTGCCATTCAAAACTGTAGCTACTCGCAGAGTAAAGTATGAATTCATGTAACACAGGATCATTAAACTGGGAAAAATATGTTCAGCAAACTATCAAGCTTTTAATTATAGTTGTTACACTAAATTTCCACTCATTTCTGAAGTGAGAGATTCTATTACTCTCACAGCTGAAGGGTAATGCAATCATTTTATTTTACGTGGGAATAGCTGTTTAAAAATCACAAATACTGAGTTGCTGAGACAGGTTTTACTTGGGTAATGCTCTGCTAGCCAAACAGGACTGTTTGACAAGGTGTACATCCCAATCCTGAAAATAATTTGCAGCTGCAAAATGAGAAAGAGCTAAAAGCTGGGTGGTATTTTTCCATTGTGGGAGACCTTCCTTATTCCTCAAGCTCTTCTGTGGGCTGTGCATTCCCCCGTCTTTGCCCCCTCTCTCCTCTGCAGGGGTTCAGCACACCCCATGGGTTATGGCACCACAGAAATGCCTAAAGCCAGAGGATTTCTCTATGTGGAGTATCAGCTGGGTTGGAGCAGTTGAAGAGCAGAAGCCTTTAAGAAGGCTGGTTTTAGCCATCCTGCAGCAGGCTCTCTCCAGCCCTTTGCAGACGTGGGGATCTACAAGCACAGGTTTCCAGCCCGAAATCCCCTCTGGTCTTTAACACTCACCTTGGAATATTTACAGCAGGGATGGGTAGCTTTTATTTCCTGATAATGTACTGGCAGCCTGCTCCCAGTTCCAGCAGAAATAACTGTGAAAGCATATGGGAAACTGTATTCCCTTTCCTAATAACAAATACAGGGGAATTACACTTTATAATACCACAGACGTATTTGTTTATGATGCACATAAATCTTGGGAAATGTTACTAGGAAGGGACATGCAGAGCTTTTTCATTAAAGAATTCACATTCTGCATTTAACCTATCTTTTTAAAACGTAATGCATTATTATTATTGTTGTTGTTATTATTATTATTATTATTATTGTTATTATTATTACTATTGACCATGCAGAGCATAGCCTCAGCAGTTCACACTTATGCCTGGAACTCCTAAATTAATATGGTTATAGAGTATTTAATCTCTATCAATTATAGATTCATATAGATTAATGTTTATTTATGCATGTATATTCAATTAATTCCCCAACATTTGTGCTAATTTGCTGAAAAACCTACAGTAAATATTATTACAATGGAGGTCTTCAGTCTTTGTAGCCCTCAGGGATTAAAACATTACTGGAAAATGGACAGAGCCCTTTGATCCTCATCCCTTGAGCCTCTTTCCCTTGTCCTGCTCTGCACCAGGGTGCTTTTCCCCAGGTACAACCTGCTGCCCACGTGATTTGCCCTGTTAAAATAATTGGGTCTCCACCAAAAAGCACTTGTGCTATCAAGAATCACTGACAGCTTTAAGAGCCAATATTTCATGAGGTGTGGGCAAGGCAGGCAAATACAGTCTCCTGTCAGAAATGCGAATTCCATCATTTTTTATACCATTTTTTACTTGAAGGGCTGATGTTTTGGGGTGAAAAACATACAGGTCCTGAAGCCCATGGCTTTAATTCAGTCTGATTCAATCCAGGCAGTTCAAGTGTAATAGTGAGACAACTTGTAGAAATTGCTTCAGTGTTGGTATTTTAGATTTAATATGTAGTGTAAAAACTACATTAATAATTCTGGCTTTTACGTAAAATGAAGAGGCAGTAAAAACCTGAAATATCCATTTCCTGGGATATTCTCATATTAAAGAAGTCTCAGCAAAGTGTGAATTATTTGCATTTTTTAATTTCTGGAAGATCAGCAATTCCAAAGCTACATTTAATTATGATCTTCGGAATTTATTTTTTTTTAATATTCTACAAACTGCCCCCTTTTCCTTTAGTCTGCCACAGCAGATGAGCTGCCAGAACACAATTTTGTTTGAATCATATTCCAGTGAAGCATTCTGCATTTCATAAATCAACATTTTGCCACAGGAAGCTGTTTCACTGGAGCAATCCAAGTTGATCAAGTAACAAGAATATAAACTTCATTTTCCTCTGCCTTGCCACTTTGCCATTTTGGAAGGATTTTCCACTCATTTAGTGTAAGGATAAATGGCTAAACAAATAGGATGGAAGGAAAACTTAAAATCCTACCCTCTGCATTTTTCCATACCTTGGTCAGAAAGTATTGTTAAGGTGGTATTCGTTTTAAGAGATTTAGTTTGTGGGTTTTCAAAACTAAACGCTAAAATGCCAATAAAATGACTACATCAATTAAAAAAATTAAACTCTGAGAGAAGGATTCAGCCTTTTTCAATCAGAAGTGTTAAAAATAGCAGGGATGTCATGTGCTAGAGAAGCTGAGTGTGGATCACACCACAGATCCTACTTGTGTTTGGGTGCTGTCTGGATGAAAAATGTGAACAGCAGACTAAAATAGTGCCGGTAATTAGCAGAAGGAACAAAAACACAGAGGAGAGTAAGGTTTACAAATATTTAGAAAAATTGTCATGGCTTGGTAAAGGATATTTATAATTTGTGCTTCTGAAGGGGAAAAAGCCACTTAATCCATGGCTTTATTTCCTAAAGAAGGCAAACTGGGCTCTAAAAGGGGGAACTTTAGTTTCTCACAGATCCTGTCAGGCTGGAAGGACACCAGGCTGCCTTGGTGCCTTCTGTGCCAGCCTCAGCTGGAAATACAGGAGCTTCTTAGTGTATGCTGCCCTCGTCAATGATAAATGCTGCAGTTTGAGATCAGAACACTCCAGTGCAGGCAATGTGTTGCAGTAAATCAAATCCTGACAAACAAAAACACTGCCCAGAAAGCCCCAGAGTGTTTTAGCTAATACATTGGTTTGTGGGAAATTGTCAATATCTTATCCTTTAATTCTCTTGTAAATTTTGAAAATTAAATTCTTAATGGAATTAAATAAAAATTGTTTTGTTTTCTCCCTGACATTTCTGGAGAGAAATTCTTAACTTTTATAAGATATTAGCTATAAAATGGTGTGACTATTTAAGCTGTAAATTACCATATTTAACATTAGAAATTTTGTTGGCACAAAATGACATATTTAAATTACCAAATAGGCTTATATTAGAATTACCCACGAGGCAAAAAAATTCTTTTGTACTTTTTTTTTTTGAGAGATGAATGAATAGCCATCAAAAATAATTTTTGAGTATTGCAGGCCTAGTAAGGGTATGCCAAGCACTGTTCTCTGACAAACTCTGCTGAAAACCACCCATGCCTCATTCCAACTCTTCCAAGCTGTGCCTAATTCCTGTTGAACAATGGACTCAGAAAGTCATTTGCTCTGATGTCTCTGTGACAGTATTTGGACTCTGTAGATGTCCAGAGGAAAAGGAAACGTTTATGAGGATTGTGCAGCCCTTTGGGAATGCCTGAATGTCCCTGCAGATGAATGCACAGCTCACAGGAAGCACTGGGCACATCCCACATGTTGACCAAAGGCAGATTTTTCAGGAGCAGGAGGTGTGGCTTGAGGGTCATTCGGTTCTGAGGTACCATAACATGCTGCTGACCATTTAGCAGTTTGGAAGTCCCACCTGGCACGTGATGTTTACTTTCAGGAATGACAATTAACAGAGTGTCCATCTCCAATTAAAGGTAATTTGGCACTTTAGAGAGATACCAAGCCCAGTGTTTGGGGTGCAGCTCTTGCTGGACTCTGGCTGTGCCCTCTGCATAAGCTGGGATTTGGTAACGTTTACTTAAAAACCCTTGGGTTATTCTGCCTGGATGGAAAGAAGGCAGGTGGAGGTGTAGAACATTGGAAGCAAAAGCAGCAATTGAAGGGATCTTTGTCCATATTGATAGAAAAGACAAAGACCCTAAGATTTAATTTGTGCAAGGATAGGTATATAAAGCTATAGGGGTGTGTGGATAGATGAATACATCTAGGCATTTGAGGCCAGACACAGTCAAATATTTGGTTTTATACCACATTATGATACAGAGGTGGACAGAAAATGCGTAGTTAATTATTGCTAAATAATTTAAGTCTCAATTTTCTCCTTTTCTCTCAGAGAATTTCTCTGTTCCTCACCTGTTTGTCCACCCTCCCTGTACCCACCCTTTTCCTGAGCACTGCCACTTGCACATCATTTGAATAATGCCAATGGTGCTAAATTGAGCTTTTGCTCTAAGTGTTCCTCCTGCTCCCATTTGGATGACAAAGGCATATTTAAAGTCACTTAAGTAACACTGCTCCTGAAGGAGCTGCGTTATGGATGGGTTCCTGGTAATGTGTTTATTGCTGCATCAAGTGCTTTTAAGGCAATAATTATGACTGCTCTTGCAGTCTGCAGTGCACGGCCCTTGTACAAGGCTATTCCATCATTTCAGAGTGTTGTTTTCTGTGCAGGAAGCAACTGTTAGTGCTCCTTTTTAACTAATATGCGTTGTTTTAAAGCTCAGGTTAATGCAGGTCTCTTGAGGGGCTGATGTAAAGCAGATGTGTTTTTTGGCTCCTATGGATTCCCTAAGTGAAGCTAAATTAAATAGAGTACCACGTGTATCCCGGAAATATACTCCAGTATGACACAACCTATGACTTCAGAATTATTTTGAAGAAAGGATTCAAGAAATAAGTACAAATCCAGGAAATTAGTGCAAGTGTAGAAGAAGGTGGTGTCACAAATTAGTGGGGCTTGGCACAGGATGTGTGAGCACTAGAAATCTCTGAATTTGACCTGAAAAACCTGCCAGTTCTATATTTTAAAATGTAAGTTAGTTTTCAAACATTCAGGAAAATCTTGCTTGGGACACAATTGTTTAGTAAATTCAAGAGGTAGAAAATCTGACCCACCAGAATCTGTTTTCTGGCAAGACTGTATAAAACACTGTCAAGACCACCTAATCTTCAGTGGGAACCTGGCAGATGAGAGAACCCCAAATCTATCGTAATTCAGGGAGGGTACTCGGATAGACAGTCGATCCATCAGGCTGCCAAGGAGAAGAATATGTGTTTTGCTGGTGGCAAGGGAATTGTGGTTTTTAACTATGTTGGTACTGAAATTCTGAATGAAAGAACAGGCCCTGTTGAAACAAAAGAACTATGAAACATTTTGTCTGATGTGTCTTGACAAGGCACTTGAGCAGTATTCAACACTCAAATTATAACAGAAAGAATTGGGTGAGTCAAGAGACCTGAACAAGGAAAATATTGAATGAACTGTCATCTCTGATGAAGCAGAATGGAGCAGGCACTCCCATTTTTAAAAAGATTATTAAAGTTTTCATGTAATGCCTCTCAGCTGCTCTTTAAATTCATTTTTAAAGACTTTAAGACCATCCAAAAGTGGGAGCTCCAGAACTGCACTTCATTGTGCTCTTCACTGTCACTCCCAAGTGCTTTCAAAGGTGACAGAAGTGCCACCCAGCCTGTAGTGACTAATGCTTGGCTGTCTCCTCTGGATTCCTATGCTCACACATCTCCTGTGCTCAGCTCTCCCTGGACTGGCCATGGGTGTGGTTACTTTCCTGGCAGGAGCTTATTATTATTAAAAGGGTATCAGGGTGACTGTTTTATTTCAGGACTGGCCATTCTGCCATGCCCGGCGATGTGGCCCAGACATTTCCAGTTGTTCTACCTGAAAGCAGCTGTCCTTGCACAAAAATCAGGGATAATCGTATGCTGGAGAGATTGAGTGGGTTGAGCTCAGCTTCCTGCTGTGCCAGTACTTTTTGATTAGGAATCGCCAGGAAAGATGCAGCTCCAACATGAATTCTTGGCTTTAAAACACTAAAATGAGCCAGAAATCACAGGCTTTAAGTGTTCCAGGCATTTTAATGATGGCGAAGGTCAGAGACAAAGTGCAGACTGTGGCAGTGAGGAGGTGTCAGAGACTAATGGGATTCTTCTTCCCACTGAAGGAAGTGGGCTGGAGCTCAGAGGGGAAGGCAGACAGGCTGCAAGGAGAAATCAGCAGGAACACAACAAAGGACACTGCCAAGCATGGCTCCATCATTTTAGAGCAGCTCAGAAAGCCCAAGGATGCTCCCACCCCTGTAGTGACAATTAGAGGGACGACAGAAAGGGAAAATACAACTTTTAGAGAAAGGGGCTGTGGGAAATGGTGGTGCTGGGACAAGGAATTTCTCCTTGATAATCTTATCAGCTCCAGCAAAGAGAGTGGGGGAAGAGAGGGAAACAGGTCGTTCCCGAGTTCCTCCAGAAGATGTGTTGCAGTCTAAATTCTAGAGCTAAGAGGAGGGTAGAAAGGCTAATGCTTTCTGCTTTGTTTGGAGGGGTTTTTTATTTGTTTTATTTATTAAAGAGTAAATGCCTTAGCTTGCACTGTGCTCTTGCAGGGCTTTTGAGTTAACAATAGAACATGTATTTGTGAAAGGTGATGGAAAAGCCCTGGTGGCTGTGTTGAGCTCTTCCTGGGTGAGTAAATACTGTACTAGCTCACACTATGGCAACAGAAGAAATAGAAATACTTCAGCAAGTTCTTACTCCTTGTCTGGGTAATGCAGCCCTCTCTGTGCTCAGTTAAAAGCAAACTCCAAAGGTGAAAGCTTTGTATTTTTTCTGTGTGGCACTCCCAGACACAGCATAACAAGACATTTCTAGGAGTGTTTTACCAAATCACTGATGCCGGTGATACTGGACTTGTGTGGCTGGGAACCAGTATCATTTATAAGTACACAAATTCACTATTTCTGCGAATTAACTGATGAATTCTTTTGCCCTCTAAAATCAATCACTGAGATAATATATTGGCAGGCAGGAAAGGGAGAAATTCATTTGCAGAGGCTTGCTAGGCTCAAGATAGATCTCGACAAAGCTTGGAAAAACAGCTTTCTGTGGCTCTGCTGAGTTCCTGTTAATTACTTAGCCAGACACGACCTTGCACAACTCCTCTAACACCAGGGAGTAGGAGATCTTCCGTGGTAAACAGAGCCCATAATAACCCCGTTCTCTAATCTCTGTTTCTGTAGCTGATGCCACCCTTTCTAAACTGTATATATCCCTGAAGCACCTAATTGAGAAACAGCTTTGTGAGGGAATAAAAACATTTGGCTTGCAGAAAGTAATTACACAGGCATGGGTTTACTTGTTATATTATTGTTGCATGCTAATATTGTTATCAGAAGACTCGCTGTGTATTGAAGCATTCCCAAGGGATTTGGGTGTGTGTGGCACCTTTGGAGAGCCTAGCAGAGAGTCCCCGTATCTCTGCAAAGTGAAATCTCTGCGAGCAGCCACAGCCACTCCTCCCAAAGGCAGGGCAGTGCTGTGCCATCACTGAAATACCAACCTCCTAAGTAGGTGTTATTTTTGCCTCTCAAGCGAAGCTGCTCTGCCTTGCGGGGTGAAGGCAGGTCCGCTGGTTCTTAATTGCCTCCTTCCCCCAGAGACTTGGGAGATTGTTCTCTAACTGGCTGTAATTATCCTTTTCTGTAAACTAACCAAAGTGCACTCTGCTTTCGGTGCTGTGTTCATTAGCAGGATTCTGTTCTGTGGGTTAATGTATTCTGGGAATGCCCAGGCTGTAGGAACGGACTGATTTGTGTAGCAAGTGTTTGTGAAATACCCTGAGGAACAAATCTGTGCTGGGTAACTGATTCAAAATGAAATCCATGATGCTGAGGACGAAGTATCTATGGGTGCTCAAGTTGCAGGGTGGATTTATGTGTGAAACATTCACCTAGAAAAGGGAGATAAACTTTTTATTGTCCCCAAAAGAGAGCTTGAGGGGAAGGTTGGTTCTGAGCCTGTGCCTGCACATGATTTCTCCCTGTGGTTAGTGTTTGTGGCATGATTTCTTGTGTGAGGTGAAGAGGGGATTTGTCCTGTGAGTGGCACTGTTGGTGTTTTTGAGTGGAAAGTGGGCTGCTGATTTGGCACTGGAGAAATGTGGGAAGAATGAAAGCTTCCCTTCATACCCTGGTTCAGACATAATGAATGAAAGAAGGCTCAACATGCATTGCTTGAAAAAAAAAATGAAAAAAAGATCTGAATCCTAGCAGATGCTTTTCCTTGTTGTTGTCTAGATATTGAGCAGTGTGGACTGGTTGGTTTTCAGATGGATAAATATGTGCAGCACACAAAAACAGTGCTGAATGCTTTTAACAGCATCCAGCTCCTACTGCAGCCCGTGGATGTGGAGCTTTCTGCAGTGACTCCTATAATGAGCATGGAAGCATGGCTGCTGTGCCAAGCACAGGTGGAAAGGTTTGCCTAGCAGTGTTGTTGACTGCGGGATAATGATGGAGGTGACTTGGGATTTTTTCCTGCATAATGAGATGATTCTGGGGAGAACTCTGCTCTGAATCTCCAAGTGTCTCTGTGTGGACACTCCTCTGCTGGTGATGGGGGCTCTCTAACTGCTGTGGAGCAGTAACAGGCTTCCTCAGTGGAGCAAACCACGTCAGAAGGATGCTCTCAAAAAGGCGCAGGCGGGAAGCTATTGCTGAAAAACTTGTTTCACAATTGCCTTTTGAGTTAATTTCCTCTTGTGTACAAGCCCTTTCTCAGAGCATTTTCCCATATATTTCCAGAGAGAGAGAGCACTTGATCACTGAGCTTGTGCACGGTGCTCAGCTCTCAAAGGCACCAGGCGCTTGGAGTGCCTGGTGCACAGAATCAGCCCTGATGAGCATTCACACGCCTGGTTTGGCTAATAGAATTACCCCAAGTGTTCTGATGTGCAAAATTGTTTCAAATGTATGTGAGGCAACTGCTTTTGCTGGCTATTTGGATACCTCAATGGTCTGGATGAGGAGGCAAATGAATATAGAAATTGTAAGAACGGAAATAAGGGTTTACAAATTAAATAGAAATCTGCTTTTAAAAACAAAAGGCTTGCTTATTGTTCTTGAAAGCATTGGGTATTTACAGGAAAAACCCTCCAGAATAAAGGCTGGAGAATGTGATGCTGCATGCTTAGGGATTCAATTAATCTCTGACTATGATTCCCACATGTGGAAAATGACAAGAAATAACTGTCATGCTGTTGAGTTCTGTCTATTCTTTCCAAGTTGCACACATCTTTGAAAATTACTCTGAACAAATTTAATGGTGTCCCTGGATACTACAGATCAGGAAAATAAGTGTAGAAGAGCCCCCAGTGAGTAGTCAGTGGGCCTTTCACTCTATCAGATGGTTATGTCACTTGCTCAAGTGCATGCTGTTCTTCCACCCTGTCACTGGTAACTTTAAATGCTTACCTACTAGTCTGGTAATGAAAATTATCCTGCTAACTCTTAGAAGTCACATCAGGGCTGTAACTTCTTCAGGCTCTTTTTTTCCTTCTGCTCTTTTTGTTCTTTTTAAATTCAGGGATGGTGAGGTTTAAAAAGGCAACCATCTTGTATTGTTCTGTCTACTTCACAGGAATAGTGAGAGAAATAATACAGAAAAGGTCTCTAAAAGGTATTTATATATATATATATATATATATATATGTGCAACATTACGTGTATTCCCCTACATATACACATTCATAAGTGCATCTCTGTATGAACGTGGGCAAAATGGCTTTTAATCTCAGGTTGTGGTTTATGTGTCTGCTGGCTGCACTTGTGTACTGTCGCCCTGGTTTTCACAGTGTTCCATGTTTTTACTTTTGTAGTAGAAGTTCTCATGCATTTTCTATAAACATAGCTCTTGTTTTTCTAACCGGCTAAGGATGTTTACTGGACTTTTAGATTGTTGTTCATTCCTTTCTCCAAGGCGGAGAAAGGTGATAGACTGTGTTCCTATCCTGTAAAATGCTAGAGGTGTTAACCTCATCCACCAATGTATGATTGTTTTAGAAGAGGTATAAAAGTGTGATAATAAAGGTGGGCAGGGCCTTTTTCGCTCTGCTCGGTGATCTGACCTGCTGCTACCTGCTGTTTGAATCTGCGTGTTCGTGTCCGACACTGCGACAGTGTACTTTCAGCCTTTAGTAGGAAAAGGAGCTTTTCAGCTTTTTCAAGCTTTGTCTCTTTTCAAACACCCATTGGCACATCCACATGTCTGGGATGGTATCCCCCAGTTCCTGCCTTACCTTCACATCGTTGACGTTCATCCTTGTCCCCTCCTTCCCGACAAAGATGTCGTCGATGTCAACCAGAATGTACCTGTCCAAGGAGAGCGTGAGCCTCTTTCCCGACAGGAAAGAGATGGCATCGATGAAGATGAGCTTGTGGAGCCAGAAGGTCAGGTTGTTTCCAAAGAGGACTCTCTGGATGCCGTCGTGCAGGCCCAAGTCTTGGATGACGGTGGCGTAGAGAGCAGCCCTCGGCAGCGTGGTGGGGGTGGGCCTGGCGGGCTGCAGCTCCGTCAGCAGCACGGGCTGGTAGGTGGAATGGTTAAACTGGAACACTGTCCAGTCCTGGCCGGGCAGGGGGCCCTTCTCCACCCTGGGCGCTTTGGTGATGCGCAGCAGGGGCGACTGAGGGTTCACGGCGCAGTCTCTGAGGGCCACGTTGTTGTACAGCTGCAATGGCAGCCCTTTCAGTCTGACACTCGGGGAGCTGTTCTCGTTGGCTTTATGAAAACCAATTATGCTAACACTGTATTCCACACAGTATTTTTCCAGAAGCTCTCTGTTCCATGAGTCCATGGACACGTACTTTAAAATGTTCTCATATATAACAATGGTGTACTTCCCTCTCCCGTTGTCTGTGAGAGGGGGAATGTCCCCCTTAGCTGGTGCAATGACCATGTGGTACTGAAACTTGCTGGACTCGAGGATGGCTATGATGTCTTGCCCCAGCTGGGAGTACTGGCTTTCCACAAACAGGAGCACAGTGGGATCAGTTCTAGAGGGATCAATTGGCTTCGGCGTTCTCAGCTCCGCAGACCTGTAGGGCAGAAGTTTGAGGTCCTCGCACTCTGCTTGTCCAGTGGTTTCCACGAGGGCCATTTCCTGCTTGTAGCCAGTGTAGAGGAAATAGGCAGAGATGACAATACTGGCCAAGCAGAAGGTGGCCAGGAGAATAACCAGAGTTCGGAAGCTCCTGCGGAGCTTCCCGATGAGATTCATCTTTCGCAGGGCTTCCAGCTCCTGCTGGACTTGCCGCTTTCCCGGGAGCTCTTCCTACAGTGCCGTAGGAATGAGGAGTTGCAGAGGTTCCCCTTCCAAGATGTTCATGTGACCATTGCAGTGCATTTATGAAGCTGTCGGGGAGGTTGTAAAGCTGTTGGAGCGGGAAGTCAGAGGATCCGGAAAGATAAATTGAAAGAGGTTTTCTCAGAATGCAACAGCTGCCAATAATCAATGAAGAGGACTCTTAACATTATCTGCAACAAGAAGTAAAAGAAGAGTAAGTAAAGCAAAATCCATAAAGCAATTAAAAACACACATTAATAAGGCCGGTGATTGATACTGGTAATCTTAGTAAAGAGGGAAGTTTCTGAGTAGTTCAAGGAGCACTCAGTGTCACTTGCTTTCTCGGTGCATTAAGATAAGCTGCATTAAACAGCTCCCCCGTGTTCTCAGCATACCGAAATGAAGTCTGAACAGAACTTTTTGAGGATGTGCATCTACTTATCAGCATTTCTCATCTAAAATGCATTGTTGCTATTGCAAATGGGAGCAACGGAAGATTGTAGGGGCAAAATTAGGACAAAGTGAATCTTTGTAAAATATGGGACCACATTCCATGTCACATTCAAACTGCAGAAGTGATAAATTCTGTGTTGGACTGGGAATCTAATGTGAACCAAGTGAAAGACAGGACAGGAGTCTGAGGAAAGGTTTGTAGGGCTTTCTCTCCAGTTTCCATTCTGCACTCGGAGCGATCAGTACTCCACGGTCCATTTTAGCAACTATAAAGATTTTGTGGGGATATTCCAAGTGAATGAGCAGGCTGCTACAACTGCAGGCTGCAGCTGTGCACGGCTCTACCTCCATGAGGGATCAATGGGAGGCGCTGTGTAGCAGGAAAAGTACCTCGAGGGAGCTGTTTTAGTGCGAGGTGGGCAGGTTGGTGCGTGTGCTGGTCCATGACACCTCCGGCTAAAGCACTGGGGCTCTGGTCTGTCCCTGTACGGATGAAGTACGAGGTGCTTAAACCTCATTGCTCTGAAGCCCTTGTGCAATTCCTGGCAGTTCTGCCTAAATTCGTGAAAAATTGCCTTTGGTAACAGTAAACCATATGATTTAGACGCAGTTAAAGCTAACTAAATAAATAGCCCATGCTGCTCTATGGATTTAAGTAGGAATTAACATCTTTCTGAATTATTTATATTGTCTATTGGAACAATGCGAGACAGTAAACAATGAATGATTTTGGAACTGCAGGGAAGAAATGCTTTTTCCAGGCAGATACTTATCAGTTGATGTGTCCTCCTCCATTAACTCAGATTACACTTTTGACTTTTGTTCTGCAAACTATTCATTCATCTTAAGCTTTGCACCTAAAACTGGAAAATGCTTGTAAGAAGCATTTAGAGAGAGGCAGTTGTTTGTGAGGCCATTTGTGGCTCTGCCAGGTTCAAGCTCTTATCTGATTAACCTTCCTCAGCTGCAAGCTTGCTAGGAGATTGATACCCCTGGATTGTGGGCTATTCAATCAGTGACCCTGCTGTGTCACACAGCTGCCCAAGAGGGGAGCGAGGTGGGGACAGAAATAAGAAACCTCTTCTGCATTTACTCATTTCTTATGTGCAAGAGGAAAAATATAAAAGAAATCACAGCTATCATTAGGAAATTGAAGTTATCCTGATAATCTTAAGAGTATTTGCCCTGCTTTGGTGCTTCCCTTGTTCTGCCGTTGTCTGCTTGCTGGGATTTCACTTCTTATTAAAGCTCCAATTAAGATTTCCTCAAAAGATAACACTGGATCAAGTGAAGCATCCTCTGCGAGCCGGTGCTGGAGTTTGGGTGACATTGATGAGTCACTCAGCCCGACTCCGAGGGTTTATCAGATCAGGACTCCTGCTCTCCGTGGGAGGGGCAGCCTCCGGGGCTGGGTGATGTGTCCCCCGCAATCAGCTGATTGCAAAAAGCCTGTTCGGCCAGCACGAGACAGGCAGGCAACTTGGAAAAAAAATCTTCAACTTCCCTTCCTGGGTCTGTGCAGCCTCGGCTTGCTTCGGGCACTAGAGGGCAATCGCTTCTTGCTTTTGCGAGGCAGCACCTGCTCTCCCCTCGCTCCCCAGCACACAGCCCTGCCTGCGGCCACGCTCCCGCCAGAAGGCTTCGAAAATCCCCAGGGAACGTAAAACGCCTTAATTAAGACTCTTATGTTTAAAATTAAATAAAAGCCAGGACTTCTGCTCTAAGAAATGTACTGCTAGATCACCCTGGATTGCTTGGCAAATGTTTCAGCCGCCACCTGTGGCACAAGGGAATAGCGTGTGAGGAGAGCTAAAATTGCACGTTTTCCCCCCAGTGTTTGGCCTTGCTGGATGTCCTGGGTGCTGGCATTGCAAGCTGCCAAAACAATAAACTTAACGAATATTATCGCTTGTATTACTATAATAGGAGAATCCCCTGACTTTATACCAGCCAAAACAAAGCTACGGTCTTCATCCCTAATTATTTACTCCAAACAACACTGGTAAAATCTCATCCAGATTAAATACTGATTATCAGATTTAATGCTAACTACTCTCTGTTGTATGCAGATGTTATAACCAAATGCAAGTACTCCCACTTATTGAGATCTCTAAATATATAGAATTAGTAAAGAATTTAAACTTGCGTAAGGAAACCTGCCATTGGAGCAGATCTTTTTAGTCTGCACATTGTGTTTGAACTGCTCTGTTGAACTGATTATAGTGTTCAGTGAAAAAAAGAATGGTGTGAAGTAATTAAAGGTTATGAAAATAAATCAGCTATAATAGCCATTAGTGGGACTTTTTCCAAGGCATAATTGGAAGTTAAGTGCCATTTGTGCCTTTGAAACTCTCCCCCTTAAAGTTCAAGAGCTTTATATTCGCTCCAAAATTCAACTATCTTTGGAGAGTTCCTGTGCTAGATTAATTTGAAAAACATGAAAATAGGCCATATTTCATAATTAGTGTTACTAATGGAGTTTCATTTTGGAAACCGGTGTTTGAGGTCCTGTGCTCCTGTGGTCACTGCTGAGCATTCACTGACTCTTCAGGGGGGTAAAGCCCAAAGCTGGGCACGTGTGGTCGAGGAATCAAGGTTACTTTCTTCCAGAGCTGGTCCTTCAGTAGATCTTGTCCATTCAGCTGATTTCCTCAATGTGGGGCCTTTCCCCAGCGAGAGCAGAACCCTGCAGTACAACTCTGTTGTGATGTCACAGACATCTGCAGGGACTCTAATTTTTCTTTAATTCAGGCAGCTGAAGAAAAATGGAGGTTTAAAAATTGCTGCCTCCTTGCTAAATAACACTTCCTGCTTGCCCGCAAAAATGCATTTGATTGATGACTAAAGTGTGCTGATTTTGAAGATGATTGATTGGGAGATTAAGACTTGACTATTTAAAACCGATAGCACGACAGCGAAGAGAAACAGCCCCTTATTAACGCCGTGTGTTAACTGCGCATCGGGAATTAAAGCTGATTCCCTCGTGGGCCAGCTCCCTCGGGCACAGCTTCCCCCAGGGCTTGGTGCCTGAACAGGCACACTTGGTGTGTGGGCTGGGGGAGCTCCTCTTACCTCTGATCATAGGTAGGCAAAGGATCTCTGAGCGACTTCAGCTTATGGGAAGTAGAAGGGTTGATATTAAGCCATCAGATGTGTTCACTCACGCTGAGGATGGAGCTAATGGGCTTCACATCTGCAGCGGGTGCAGAGCGTGTCAGTGCTGAGCAGAGGAGCAGGACCCTCCTTGTTCCACAGCAGTATGGCCATTCCTAATCTCCTGTCTGCACCCGAGTGCACTGCTGGGAGTAATTCACCTGGAGGCAGGACACAGCTTTCCCTTCCTTATTCCAGCATAAATCAGAAGTCAGAATGTCTTTATTGTCTATATATAAAACTTCCCTTTGGGCTAAAAACCTAATGTAAAGCCTTTCCTCTTTTCTTTCCCTTCTGAGCTTGTATGACTCCTGTCATTTACTAGCAGCCCAATGAATCATGATACCTGCCTTGCTGCTCCTTGCATGTGACTCCTCATTCATTACAGAAACAAGCAAACTGATTTGAGTGATAAATGACTCCTGGTGACCATTAGCAAAAAATTCAGCATTTCTATTCACTGCAGAAGGAAAAAAGAACATTTTTCTTTTCTCTCTCTCAGAAAAGTTTCCAGGAGATTTTTTGACTGAGCTCACAAAACTTATATTCTCTTTGAAAGTAACTGTTTTTTTCTTTTCCAAACTTAACAAAGCTGCAATGTTTTTTGTGTTTGTAGATGTGGCTTTGCTTGAGAGGGATGTTGGTACCAGCTTCTCATAGCTCATCACAAGGTATTAGAAAACTCTTTACCTGGGATAAGGCCAGCGTCTCAGCTGATAAAGGCTGTTGCAGACCTTCTGACTTCTATTTTATAATTTCTGAGTGGAGAGGCTGCTCAGCACTTTGACCTCTTTTTTTTTTTTCTTTTCAATGACTAATCATGTGTAAATTAATTCCCCAATTTTTCGGTATTTTCAGCCATTTGATCAAGTCTGTAGTGCACATGTAATCTTCCGTGATTTCAGAAAGCTAAATGATGCCAGAGGGTGAAGTCGATAATCAATGAATATAAAGCAAAGAGTTTGAAATACTTCAACTTGTGCATTTGATGAAAGCTGGTGTGATTTTAGCGTGAAATAATACTTGGAAGGGAGCTGTTTGACCCTCCTGACTTCTGTTTCTCTTTGGCTTTAAACTTTTCCAGATGATTTCAGGAACTGGTGAAAAGGCTCCCTGGTGGGACAGTGGCTGGAGGGTGATTTGGAGATGAGTTTTACACACCAGAATATTCTCACACATGTGCACACCTATGCATATGCACACCCTTGGGTTCCCCAACCCACATGTGACACTTCGCTCCTAGCAGAAATGTGTTTTAAGACCTAACCAGACCACACTCCTGGTGAGTGTTGCCTGATGTTCAGCCTCAATGCTTCCTTCTTCTGACCCATTAACTTCCAACAGTCCCACGGTCATTTGGACCACCCAGAAAATCCCCTAAATATCCATCTGGGATGTTTCAGGGAGGCTTCCTCCAAATGGCACAATTTATGGATCTCTAACGCATCAGTACTTCTGAACATAACGAGTAGTTGTAATAGTTCCTCAGAAATTGCTGACTGGTGGTTTCTCCAGAGTGTCAGGCGTGGAAGCTCCTAGAAATCAGTAATTTAGGTACAGTCTGAGAAGAGCTATGCATGAAGAGAGAACCTATATAAGTATTTCTTGTTTCTTGACAGAGTGGCTCTAGTCACCATCACAACACGTAGGTGTTAGTGACCACGCTCACCCTCTGAGGAGCTCCAGGTGTTGTGTGGTGATACCAAAATTATCACTATATAGAATATTTTGATGTCATCAGGCAAAATACCTTAATTCAGTGGCCAGACTTAATATAATTTTAAAAGTACCTTCTTGATGCAGTTTCTAATAAATGTGTCCATCTAGCATGAGTGATGGTATTAAGATCTACCACTTTTCACCAGTGGCTCACCAAAATTTCAAAAAGCTAAATAGCGTTAATGGGTACAAGCCTGACTTTCCCAAGGTCACTTGGGGACCCACGGCTGAGCTGGAAGCAACAGCCCCTTGCTCTTGCATAGCGCCCTTCAGCAGATGTTTACAACCCTCATGGCACATGTGCTAAAGTAAAAGGCTGAAAAGAAGGTGTTGAGAGATGACCTGAAGGTCAGCAGCTCACTGCCAAGGCCATGATGATAGAGCCAAAATGTCATGGCAGGGAGCTGGGCCTGCGATCAGAGATGTGTGTGGCCTGCAGGACTGAGTCCTTGCTTTGCTTTCCCGGTGGGATTAATGGAGAGTGCAGGTGAAATGACCACGCTGTCAGTGCCCCAGTCCTTGTGAATGAAGGTGGGGAATAAAGCAGGCTTTACACAGTGTTCTGAGGCAGCCTACAAAACACTCCCCCTGACTTGATGCAACAAATCTCCTGCTCTCACTTGGTTAATGGCTCTTCATCACTTTTCAATTCATAGTTTAATGCTTCAATGGAAGCCAATTTGAATTCATTTAACTCTTCAAATAAAACTTTTGTGAGATGCTGTATCAGATGTTTTGTTACAGTCCATCTATTCTGGTACTGTTTTCCACTTTCATAAGGCTGTCAATTAGCTATCCAGTTCCAATAGAATGATTTGTGTTGTGAACTCAGCTGAGAGACAACATTTGTGCAATAGAATGGCTCCCTAACTAGGACTCCTTAAAGTCAATCAATGCAGTAGCCAAGCTCTGTACATGCTGTTTGATTGGATAGACAAGCTAAGCCATTAAAAAAAAATTGCTAAAAACCATTTTTGTACTGCTATT
Source organism: Monarcha castaneiventris obscurior (assembly GCA_026261815.1). Classification (NCBI taxonomy): domain Eukaryota; kingdom Metazoa; phylum Chordata; class Aves; order Passeriformes; family Monarchidae; genus Monarcha; species Monarcha castaneiventris. Next base: position 2,333,758 of record JAMPIT010000622.1, read on the forward strand.
AGCAACCACATAACTGCAGATTTTCTGTATTGATCTTGAAAATTTACCAAGGATTACAGATTTAGTGGATGATTATTAAAACTTTACTTTTTGGAGGTTTCTTACACAAAAAAAGGGACACAGTCCCAGACTCTGGAATAGCCTCTTAGAAGCCAAATTATTTGGTCTCTATACTTTTTTTTAGTAGTTAATTGTTTCCCACGCTTTCTGTTGTCCTACTGCATTTCTGGGAGCTAAAAAGGTTTGCCACCATGCGAGATAATTAAAATGTGTCCACTCTTATACCGATGCCAATATATTTCAGTGAGTAACATGTTTTGTGGTGTCTGTATCCTGTCACAGGGACTATTTGTGAGAAAGTCAGATGTGGTCACATCTGTGCTAGAAATTAAAAGGAGGCCACTAACTTATTTCAGAGGGACTACTGCTGTCACATAGTAATGATCTATTGCTACGGCAAAGGAAGTCTATTTAAACCCGGATAACAAAGACTTTGTACTTAAATCTTTAGTACAGCACGTTTGCCACATGAAATTTAAACAGAGGTTTATTCTGAGTTTGCTCAAGTCCGGTTCCAGCCAGTCAGACAGAGTTTCCAAGCTCTGTATACGTTAATTCTCATCTTAACAGCTTCCCTTTATTTATCCTTTAAGTAACTTCTGCTGGAGTCCCCTTTCCCCATCTTTGTCCTCACTGGCTGAAGGCTTTTGTTATCATTGAGAGGATTTGGTAGAAAAAGAGGGAGAATACACAGAGTTTGGTCCCACCAATTTCTGCTCAGAGCAGATGTGTGGGCTGGAGCATCATCCAAGCCACCAGTGCTGGTGACAACCTGGCAGGGCTTGGCAAGTAGTGGCTTTCAAGCAAAGTGAAGCAAGGAGTGAATGAAGCCAGAGTAACCCTCCATGTGTGCCTCCTCTTTTTTCTTTCGTGTGTGTGCACTTTTTGGACTTTCAAACAGCTTCTAAAGGGGAAAATTCAGTCACTTCCACCTTGCTCATAAATCCTTGCATTTATCACTGCTTTTATTGCATGGCAGTTCAGGAGTAGGAAGTTAGGTTTGTAATATCTCTCCTGTATGTTCCTAGTCTTAGTTCTAGATTAGGTTCTAGGCAGTCATTCACAAAAATTTTGAGTCTTAGTACCAGCTATTTACAGGAAGGATGAGCCTTTTGTGGGGACCACTTATGGCTGCACATATTGCTGCTGTCAGTAAAACTAATCTAGACAGAGAAATTTGGTCATGTAACAAAAATACTACAGTATCCAAGAGACTTTCACTTTAATGTATTTAAGTATTGAAGAGAAGCCAGAGGAAGTTTTATGCAAGATTATGGACACAAATTCAAATTCTTACCTTGAAATGACTGGAGGGATGCTGTTTACCTATCAAGAGGAAAAATGCTTTATGGTGAGAAGATAAGGCAGGGAGTAGAATCTTTGATTTCTGTCTCTGCCACCATCATGTTTGGCCCTCTGGAGGCCACTGATTTTTTTTTTGGCATTTCATTTTTCCTGTCTTTGTTGAGGGAATATTAGTCTTTTCTACCTTTACATGGGCATTAGCTGTAAAATGTCCTAAGGTGATTCATGTTTGGTTCAGATTTGTATAGCGTGGATATTGCAAAGTGTGCTTTTGGGAAAGCCAGTGCAAAATTCATACTTTCATGCGCAGGCAAATGTGTTTGCTGAGCTTGCTTCCTTTTCTTCTTATTCTTTGTACCCTGGTTAAACTCCTTTGTGTTTATTCCTGCCACTGTTTTATGGGGTTTCTCCGAGAGAAGCCACTTTGTCAGCCAAATGAAAGATCCTCTTTAGAGATTTCTGGTGTGTCATCTGTGACCTACAGATACTGTTTTGCTCTTGGTTCAAAATATAAACAAATGTTTCCTTTTGAAAGATCTATTCTTTGTTTTGTCTAGATAAAGTTCAATTTGGAAATGCCACTAGTAGGATAAGGGTCCTGCTTGGGAATTCAGGCGGTTTTTTTGTTGAGTCACGCTGAGCTCAGAGACTGGAACTAGAACTAATACCATTAGAGCTCTGCGATGGAATAGAGAGGCTTTGATTAACCTCTTGCTTTCGTGAAAAATCTCTGTTTATTGAACTACTGAGGCATTAACTTACTGTTGATGGGGGAGAGTGCAGAATAAAAAAAATTCCAAATGGTTGTCAGTCTTTCTGAACGTACTGCCCCTGAATCAGGCTGGAATTGCCTTTACATTCCTGTCCTCTCCTGGGGGCTGAGTGCATAACTCTACTTGGTTTTCAATAAGAATCTCCAGAGTGTATTGTGGAAGAGAAAATCCAGCCTGGCTTTCTGGGTTATGGAAGGGGCTTACAAAATTATGTCTCATCATTTGACACAGTATGTTGGAATCCATAAAGCTCAGTTTTAGATAACATATACATAGAGACTTAATTTTCTGCCTGAACACAAATATTTTTTTCCATGGAGGAGAAAGCCTTTTAGGAGGTCCTTCAGTTAAAAGTCTGAGTATGCAGAATGATTGATGCAGGCACATGGAGCTTGCTCCAAGGCTGATGGAGAGTTAGTCTGATGGGAGTCTGTCGGGTGTTTTGAGGCATGCATGGCTCACTTTGCTTGTCCTGTGGACATTGCATATCAGCAAATTCTCTTTGATTGTGATTTTTCAGGTATAAATAATAGTACCATGCCCTTCTGCAGGTGATTCATTCACCAGGATTCTGAGGCACAGTTCTACCCTAACCAGCGTGACTGTATGGGGGTAGAAGAGTGAAGCCATTTAAAACTGCAACCCAAATAGAGTCTACAGTGTAGTAATAAATAAAAATGCCATGTAGTTATTCCAGCTATTTAGGTGGGTAGAGTGCAGGTAGTCCAGCAAAATATCAAGGCAGATGGCCCTGCTTTGGTTTAAACTAAAAACACCCAAGAAGCTATGAAGGCTTTAAAACCAAATGTGATCAATAAGTCTAATTTCTGTATCTTACCCAGAAGCCTAGAACACTGCACTTTCCTCTCCTTTCCAGAAATTTCTCTGTGAATCACTGACCACCTGCCCTCCCCTTTGGGGGTTTAGGGGGTGATCTATATCCCAGTGAGAGAGAAAAAATTCAAGAATACTCTGAGGGTCTGGAACTTGAGCTCTGGCCTCCTCCTTGCACAATATGGTCCCATGCAAAAGGACAAGATGTTGGCTAAAACATGCCCTGAAAGTAGAACACAGAGGTGGGTGCATATTTCATGACAGACTGTTTTAACTTTCCAAACAGCCGCCTCTTTTTACGGCCAGCAGCTACTATTAATTATTTATCAGAACACTTATTTATACACTAAAAGCTAAATGCAATCCTTTCAATGGAGCCTGGCAGAGAGCGGGCTGGAATAAGTAGCTGTGGATAGCCCTTCAGGAGGGGAGGTTTCGTGCAGAGCTCTGCTCAGGGAAGAGCCCGTCCACATTATTCTCTCTGCTGTTTGTGTCTGGTAATGATATTTACACATGGGAGATGAAAACCCAGCCATTAGTAACAGTCTGTAGATGTGGGGGCATCAGCCTGATCTCCCTTGGCCAGGGTAAGTAAGCCAAGGACAGTTCTTATTTCAGCAGCTTCCAAGGAAAAGAGGAGGGAATCCCTTCATTTTTGCTTCTTTCCTCACGAAGGAAGTCCACCCTGCCTTGGCTTCTATTTCTGTATTTACTCTGGCTCTGTAAACCCACCCTTGCAGCAGAGGATGGAACATTAATTTTTCCCCTCTGCCTCCACTTGGGGAGAGCAGTTGTGACCCCTTCTGTAGCCAGAGGGAAGGAAATAGGTTTAAATACATCTCTGCTCCTTTCAGAATTGAGTTTAAATGGCCATCCATGACTTTTGGTGCCAATGTGTTTTCCTCATCAAATACCAACATGGTTTCTACACTGGTGTGCTGTTGCCATGTAATTCTGGTGGCAGCGCTGTTTAGGTAAAATATTATTACTTTTCTATAGCAACTGTTAATTTCAGAAGAAATTCTGATTCCATTGTAATTATTCCTGACAGTAGTTGTAATAAATGTTTGGGATTGACGTGCATGATTTTCATTTTCTTCCAGCACCCGGTTCTTTTAATAGCTCAATTTTTCTAATTTACATGTTGACACAGATGGAGAATTGATTCTGAATTTCTGTCTAGCATTCTTCTGGGTGGCTTACCTTCGTGAGGGGCATTGCTTTAACATCTCAATAGGAGAAAGAGACTTGTTGCTGTGAGATGGGCATTCTTCAGCCTGTCTCAGCTTTGACACTCCACCCAATTTCCAACAGAGAGACCCTCCTTCTCCCTGAGAGTCCAGCCCCTCAACCTGCTCTAATGGTTCTCAACCGCATCCCAGCCCTGAGAACAAGGGATCTGATAAATTGCAACCTCACACTGTACTCCTTAACACTTGCAAATGGTTTCAACCCAGGCTCCCCTCACCTCCAGAAGTGTGGAGAGCCCTCGGCTCACCTTAAGCTCAGTGCCCTATTCCTGAAATGACTCCCCAGGCTGGGCAAAGTGCAGCTTTCTGCACAATTCCAAGTTTCCTTCAGCCATCCAGGCCGTAGCTTGCAACGCTTTGCTGCCCTTAGCCCAGGGGTTGATCTGTTCAGAAAAGCCAATTTTGTGGGTAGGGAAAGCAGTTTCTGGATACACCTATAAGGCTGCAGAAAGAGGGTTGGAATTAGATACTTTTTAAGGTCCCTCCCAACTCAAACCATTCTTAGATTCTATGATTATGGAAGCTTTGCAAGGGAAACACTTGATGGAAGCAAACAGAAGTGTTTACATGCAGCTGAAGCTCAGCCAGCCCTGTGGTCATAGAGGCAATCAAAGCAAAACTGTTCGTGGGCTAAATTAGAATGATTTGGAACAGAAATTATTTTCCTTTTTTTTTTTTTTTTTTTTAAAGTTCATGATATGCTTGCCTTTATTGCTTGTAGAAAAATGAGGAATCTTTTTCTGGGGACATATAGCTAAATGCAATTTTTTGTTTATCTAACTGAAAGCTCGTAGACACAACTAATAGTAACTCATCAGCATTTTCTGTGCTCAGTATTGCCATGGGTTTGCAATAGATGGCCACATTTTCCTTGAAGTATCTCATTATACTGCTGGGATAATTCCTGTACTGCAAACCTTAAAAAAACCCATCTTTACTATTAGCATATTTTTATCCTGCTCATACTGAATATGATAGTTGAACTCTACAGCAGCTCATGATTCCTGCATGGTGCTGAGTAATAGAACAGATATCACAACCCCTAAACACCCATAAGGTTTAATAGGACTTCCAGAACTTGATAGTGTGAGTTAACAGGGTGTTCAGGCTGAAAGGGATTTATATGTGGGGGTATATATATATGTGTGTGTGCAAGTGGTCAGTCACTGAAGCATCCTGCTCTCTGCTTAACTGTAATCCTTTAAATTTGATTCACTCTGATAAAATGCAAGTTAGAGGAGCACTTCTCCAGCCTCACAGAAGAGAGTGGTGTCAACAAGACATTAAGATACTCCTGCTTTCAATTCTGAGGCTTTCAGACATTAGGCATCTATTATGAATCAAAAAAAATGGCCAAGTTCTGGGGAAATGGCACAAAACCTAATAGACAGTCTTAAACTTCTGCACAGAGCAATGTCATTAGGAGCATCTAACCCAATTGAGCAGATCATATTATCTGAATTGGTAAGATTCAGGAGAAAACTCGAAGCCAAGAATTTTCTTAGTGAAATGCAACTTGGCAGTTCACACCCCACCCCCAGCCCCTCCTTTAGAGCAGCATTTCCGAAAGCAAGTCAGACAGTGCAGCTTGGTGGAGGGGAAAACGTGCACGGGGAAAGTGTACAGACGGGATGGGGCAAGACACAGGAGCACCTGGAAACGTTGCCAACTATTGAAACTTTATGAACAAGGAGATCCTGCTGTCCTTCCACAGGCTGAACATTTATGGCAGGAGGATGGTGATCAAAACTACTGAAAAAATGGGGTGAAAATGAGTTACTTGTCTTTTTATCTTGTTCTCTGGTAACATTCAAAGCTAGGAAAGGTAGAGTAACCTGCTACAGGGCATAGGCCAGATTCTGCAGCGTCTATTCACATGGAGGGAGGTGGGGAGGCTTCAAGCCATGCGAATGAGAGCTGAAGAAGTTAGTAAAAAATGGCCTGATAAATTCTCTGGGGAAAAGAGAACTTTGTGAATGTGGGGTTTCGTAGGTATGAGTGGTTACAACAGTGCAGTGCTTGTAGGAAGAGACTTCTCCACCTCTAAGCATTTTCCTGTGAGTGTTCATTCCCAGCAGCAGTGACTTGGAGCCTGTGTGCCAGCTGTAGGATAAAAATGCTGGGCTGCTGCTGGACTCTGGCTCTGTAGGATCTGAAGAGCATACACAGATTTCTTCATTTACCTCTTACTACCTCTAACAATCCTTGCTTCCACTCTATGGATGATCATGCTGTTTAAAAAAAAAAAAATGTTGCTGACAGATGTTGTTTGCTATCAAACTGCTGGAAGAGAGCAGATCTGTAGGTTTTGGCTTCCTCACAGTACAATTACTCTTACTTTAAATAGTGCATATTTAATATATCTCCATGGAAAGCTTCCACCATATCATTTTAGTGCAGTAGTTCTGCTGAACTTTGCTAGATGGTAGCAAATAAAAGCAAAGGATGTGGAGTAGACTAAAGAAGCAACTGTATCCTCTTTTCCCCCTCACATAACTTCCCATGCTCTACCTTCTGTGGTCTTTTATATATTTAGGCAGGCAGCTGTTTCCCTCAGAGGGTGCACATCCCTTCGCGTCGGGGGCACTTGCATGCAAACGTGGCAAAGACTATCTCAAACTTCCCAATAATCCTTGGAATGCCAGGCTCTAGGCAGCTTTCGGAAGTACTTACTATGCATAGGTTCCAGGCAGATCATTTGACACGCTCAAAAATACCCACACTTTGTGGATATTTATACCTGCCCTGAGTATAGGCACTGTCTATATGGCTGTATGAATGTACACCCAGAAGCAGAGGTTCAGAAGCTGAACAATAGCTTACCTAGAGAAGGATTTCTCTTCCTAGTGTGCAGCAAAGAGACATCTGCTATTCAAAGCTCTTCGCAGGGCTCCAGGTAAACTAGGGAGAGTTTTCAATTGCCAGCAGCTGTCTGAGCAGCATCCCAGGAAGGCTCCTCTTGCTCCAGCCCCAGCCACTGAACTCTACCGGCACAGTCACATCTCATTTATACCCAGCCTGTCCTTTCCAGAGCGAGCAGCCAGCTGGAAGGATTCAAACCTCTGCTCAGCACACCGTTCAAAATGCAGCGTCCTTCTTGGACACGGGGATTACGCCGGGGAGCCGCCGGGCTCCAGCAGGAAGGCTGCGAGAACTATTGGATCACCCCGAGAGCAGCTGCTCGCGGTCCTGCCGCCGGCGCCGGAGTCAGCCTCCCTCTCACGCCGATCTCCAGGAGTAGCGAGGCGGCTCCGCGGGGCTGTGATTGGCAGAAGCGGCCGATTCCTCCCGCTAATCAACCCGCAGACTTTCAAGGACTCGGAGCTGCTCTGATGTCATTCCGGCCGAGGGGGGGACGCTTGGCGAGGACGCCGCGGCGGAGGCTAATTCGGAGATGAGCTGCATTCCTCTCCCACCGCCCTGATTGATTCCGTGCTCCGCGAGGATTTGCATAATCTGTCATTGTGCGGCTGGACCACCTCCCCTCCTGCCCGCCCAAAATGCGGGAGGGAAGTGCCACTTCCAGCTCCTGATTCTACACCTGGAGTCTGCAGCGGAAAGCCTAGGAGAAAGGAGAAGTTGAAAGACTCATTTTTCTGACAGGAGGATGCTTGTGCCCCCAGTCCCCCCCGCCCATCACCCCTCACCATTCCCAGATGCTAAAGGAGGTTCAACAAAATCACAGCACTGGAAGACTTTTTGGTCCCTACTCTTGTTAGGTCACTGATAAGATCGCCTCGTACAATAAAAGGTGGGTTTTAGCGCATGACCAAAATCAAGCAGGGTCACCCAGCAAGTTTGTTACAAATGATCTCCCTGGCACCAGCAAATATTCCGTGCTCAGAGGTGAAAAGTATTTCCTTGCTGTACGTGACACAAGTTCCACTTATTTGTTGCATAATTTCTTATTAAAATCCTTTATTTCATCCAGCTAGAGACGAAACCCACCTCCATAGCCAAGAAACATGATTGCTATGTGACTTTAAATTATATTACAGAGGCAAAACTAAACACTTTCTATATTAAAAGAATTAGATTTTATTCCAATCTAATTTTCAATTTTTGCCAGCTTGACATCTTTCACTCCAAAACCATTCTTCGTACAATACACCTTGGAATTGAAATTCAGCCAATTCTGTGCAGCAAATGTGAGGAGAAAATAGTTTTGTTCAAGGAGACTGGAACAAACCCATTCTGAGATGATGAATGACGCTGTAAACTCAGATTTGAATCATAGGAGGGTCAGCTCAACCTTTCGTGTTTCCAAAACAGTGTAAATAAATGGTGTTCCATGCAGTTCACCATTTACATCCTTCAGCTGGGACCTTCTACATGAAGAGCTATTTGCTGTCTGTGAATATCCAAGTTTCAAAGATGGTAGAGATTCCTAACTGGGGACTAATTGATTCCTTCTGGCTAAATTAGAAACTGAGGGAAAATTAAAATTCAAAGTATGTCTGAGTAATTTCCTGCAATTTCTAATTACAAAGCACTTGTTGGGAGACCTTTTAAAAATGCCTTGCACCTATGGCCGGCTCTGGATTTGGGATTTATTTTCCAAAGACTCTTGTGAATGTTGGGTGTGGGGATCCCACTGCAACTGGGTGGTGGGCAGGTGCCTCCTTGCATCCTGTGTGAACATCAGAGCTTCAGTCAGGCTATAAACTAAAATAGCCAAATTGAGTTAGAGAGTCTCTTCCCAACACAGGGAAAATTTCTGGAGCAGCTTGTCCAAAAATTGCCAGCACTTCCTATTGCTAATCTGATAGTGTGAAAAGAAAAAGTCCAGTTGTTTGTTGCTCTTTGTACTCCCATCCTTGGCTCCTGGCTGCACTTGGAGCACTGGAGAGGTGCCTGTGAGTGGGAGGGTCTGGCTGCAGGACAGCTGTGCTGCTCCAGATGTGGCAGGAGCAGCGCTCTGCCCCTTGGAAGCCACTGCTGCAGATGTTCCTGGGTGGGCCAGCAGCCAAGTGGTTGCACAAACTGTTGAGAGTGTGTTTTAATTCAGATGCTAAAGTCACTCTTTGAACTGGAATCCTTGTCTTAAGCCCTACCACGCTGGATGAATTCAACATGAAGGAGCAGGGCCGTGGATTCACGCTGCCTCCGTAGCTGTTTGCTCTGCTGGTGATTCATTTTAAGTGCAGGATCAGGAGAGTGACTGTGCCAGGGTCTGCCCTCATGAGAAACGTGTGGGAATCAGTTGGCAGAACTGCTCCAACTCGGTGTAACAGAAAGAGCACACCAGCCCTTGGGGAGAAAAGAGTAGAGTTGGAATTTTCACTTCCCTCTCCTTTGGGTAGTAGAGAGAATTGAACTCTTCCAGCTCGGTCACAAATGCACTCAAGTTACCTAGAATGTCCTTCTGATCATGATATAATTCTGAAGCTCTGCTTTAGGGAAAAATAGACAAGAAAAAAACAGGACAGCAAGAAACAGAAATTAAGTATGGATGGAGAGAAACAAGAAGAGGAGATAAATTCTAGTAATAAAATACTGTATTAATGAGGCAGCACACTTATGCTGAAATCCTTGCCAAAGGATTTTCCTGGCTCTTAACCTGCAGCACAAATTTTGCATTAGCTGGTGAAAATCCTGTACCTGTTAATCCTTGAGTGGTTTATTTCCTCTCTGTATAGGTAGGCAATCACAACAGCTTGTTCTACTTATTTTGGTAGCTCAAAACTCATAGATAAAACCTACCATTACTTCGCCCAAAACTAGTATTACCTTTCTGAAACATGACTTTCTGGTTTTAGAACTGTGGCTTTGATGGTGGTTGGGTTTTTGGGGTTTTGGTGGGGTTTGTTTAGGTGCTTGTTTGCTGTTGCTGCTTTGCTGGTTTTAGGAAAGAGTTGCTGTGTTCTGTCCAAGTTTTCTTGCAGCTTACACACTTATCACTACAATGTCTGTACACATTTTTAAAGTATTCATCTTCACATCACCAGATGTGGATAACCCAATTCCTGCAGTTCTGTGGTTGGAAACACAGAATCCTAGAACCATTTAGGTTGGAAAAGACCTTTAAGATTATGAAGTCCGACTATTAACCCAGCACTGCCAAACCTACCACTTAACCATGTTCCTAAATATGATGCAGAGCAAGCAAATCCCTTCAGAAATTAGTGTGTAAATACACGGTATCTCCCTGGTTCACTCTTCTAGACGATCTGAAAATTTTCACTGGAATATCTGGGTTGCTGTTCTGTTGCTCTTATGTTGAGCTTCTGTTGTGTCTGGCTTCTCCCAGTCTCCCCAGCTGTTATTTCAGTGCTCTGATGACACTGGAATAGGCATTCCCCACTTCTCCTCTCAAAAACCCCCTCACAGCACCAAGGCTGTGCTTCAAAATCGACTGCAATTCACAGAACCACTCCTTTCAGCTAAAGACACATTTCTGGTCTTTACTGAAAGAAAGATGGCTTTTGACACTGAAGTTCATAATGAGCTTAAAAGAACAAAAAATGACTATTCCTTGAAGAACCAGCTTTTTCTTGAGCTGTGGAGACTCCTTATGAACCTCCCTGTAATTAAACTGCAGTGTCTTATTAGACACACAGAGCAGTTCCTCAGATGGTGTAAATTGTCAAAACATCCACTGATTTCAGAGGAACTATGACAACTTATAAGAGTTATAGATTAGTCTTAATTCTCCAGCAGCAATTTGAGATATGCAGAACTTAATTATATTCACATCAAAAGTGCAAGAAACATAAAGGCTTACCAGAATGTGGTTTGGGTTTCTTTGAGTATTCATCTATTTCATTAAGAAAAGTCTATTTTGTTTTCTTGATGTCTCAATAAGTTGTTAGGGTTTTTCATCTGAATATTTTGGCTCTGGCTCAAAATGTGTTAGAGGTTTTACAGAATCAGAAATGTAAGGATGAAATATGAATACACTTGGAGCGGAGTTTCATGCATCAGAACTCAGTTAAGGCATCCATGTCTTCCACTGGCAGTGCCTGCCTTGTCATGGGTTATTCTTATTTTCCAGATGTCAGGGGAGAAAGTGCTGCTAGTGGTCCACTTAAGCATGAAGTGCTGATTTGCAACAATATCAACAGCAAAAATGCTGCTCAGTGCTAAAGTAAAACTGAATTTAAAAATGTAAAAATTAGCTACATTCTCTGACTGCTGTCTTTCTCCAGCTATACAGTCTCTTTTTCAGCTTCTATTATCCCTTCCTTATGTCTGGACACGCTTGTATGGATGATAAAGGCAAATCAGTGCATACCAGTTCTGTAATGACCTTTATCTTATACTTTTATTCCTTTGTGAGATAACTTTGATATCCTAGTGTGGCTTTGTTCCTGTGAGGCTTTGGATGTATTAGTTTCAGAGAGTGTGCTGATACAAACTAATGTGGAAGTATCTGTTAAATCAACATACATTAATTTACATCTAGCATTAGAGCTGCTCCACGTATCTCTAATTACATTACTGTTTTATGTCTTAAGTGCTTACTCAACTATAAAAATACAAACTGCAGTCTTTTAAGTACTCTTACTGAGATACCATCAAAGCAAAAAAATGAGTTTGTGCTTAATGCAGAGCTGATCTTTGTCACCACTTCCCGTGTGACACTGAGACAAGGGTTCAGGATGTGTGAGAGAGAGAAGGATGTCTTTGTGAATCCATAAAGCCTTTTGGGCTCTGGCCCACAATTTTCCTTACAGAAAACTTCCCAGGTTCTGCTCTGGCCTGCAGTAGCAGAAAGCTCCTGGGGAGTAAAAGGGGCTAGGACAGGAGCTTAGAGAGAGAAGAGCTTTATCCCACTCCACACTTCAATGTAGCAGGAGAGACTGAAGCAGCAGAGCAGATTTAATCTCTGCTCAGCCCCTTTATTATTTGTTGTTCGCACCTGTAACATGCTACAATGTATAAGAGTTGTGTCCCCTTTGGTCTGTTTCATGATGACTCTTCTTGTGACCTCCCTGCTGATAAGCAAGTCACTCTAGTTTTGTAAATCCTTGCAAAAACAAGACTAAAAGCACTTGCAGGTCCCATTCATTTGACTGCCTCACCCAGAAAAGCTGGCTGCTGCCCCCACTGCGTGGCACATTGTCATAAATCCACATCTAGGAACTTTGGTTGTGCCCCCATTTCCCCTTTCTGTGGAAGCACAGAGAATCATTTGCTGTAGCTCTTTCTCCTGTGTGACTCACAAAGGTTGTGCTTCAGCAGAGACCATCACAGGGCTTCTCTGGTCCCCAGTACTGCAGACAGAAGTGTGTCTGCTCCCAGCCCGAGTTCAGGCTGGGCAAGGGGCTGATTTAAATGGGAACACGTTGTGTCCAGCACTGCTTTGCAGCACCTGCAGGGACTCCTCACAGGACTGCCTCTGCTATTCCCTGTGGGAACTTCAGCAGACCCATTTACGAGCTCCTGATGATCTCCAGCCAGCCCACCACCAAAACGCTGACTGATGATTTCCATAAATTGGAACAATTATCTGTGTGTAACACAGCATTCTGCTGTCATGTCAGCTGCCTGTCTGAGCTGTAGCAGGGCTGCTAAGATGTGCAGAGGAAAGGGGCTTCTAATGAAGAGCATTGCTGACCAGCTGCTGGCAAAGCAATTATCATAAAGGCTATCATCCATAAAAAGAAGTGATAGCTTACAAATCTCCAACCCAAGCATTTCTTCTTTGATTATGAAAAACAAAGAAGCTTGAACTCTGCTTCTCAAAGAAGCTTGGTTTAATGTATTAAGTGATTTTTTTTGTAAAAGAAATTTTGAGTTAGTCAAACTGGAATGATTCATAAAGTAGCTTAATTAGACCAGAGCTCCAGTGGGAGTCCCCTTTAACATGTCTGCAGAGGCTCTTTTAATACTCTAGTCCACTTCTGAATAAAAGGTGAAACCAGGAATGGTAGTTTCAAAGCAGGAACTACAAAGAACATTTATCTTTCTTTTACTCTTCTGTCCTTGCAATCTAGATATCAAGCTTCCATTGCATTCTAAGGATGGTTTCTTTCTAGGTTAGCTCTCACAAGCAGAGCTTTTTATATACCAAAATTTAAAACTTAAAAAATCCTGAAAGTGAAAAATCCGTTACTGAAGCACTCCCAAACTGGTATTCTAGAATTACTGTAACAAATGGATCCTGTTGTACAGTGTTTTGTTTCACCTCCTAGCAATTTTTAAAAACTTTAGGTCATCCTGTTATTATTTGTTTTCTGCTTTATCTGGTGCTATAGGAGGAGGCCTCATGCTAATGCTCCAGTAGGGTGGGAAATCCTGAAATGGGAAATGGAAGTATGCCCTAAGGTCTATTTTTAGACTAATGTGACTAGGCTGTGCTTCAAAATGCAGTTAAAAAAAAACCCACACAGACCTGGGTTCAGCAAAAGGGAGGCCAAAGACTTGAAAATGCTGTAGTCTGACAGAGGAAATCAAGATCATGATGTTGTATTTACTTTGAACTGGCCTCCTTTGGAGATGTGAAATCTCTCTGCAACATCTGCTAGAACAGAGTTAATAAGCTGAAGAAATGCTTTTAATGTCTAACTGCTATTGATTCCCTTTTCTTGAGGTAGGAATTGCTTACAGACTTTCAGCACTAACCTTAAAATATCAGGATGGCAGCAGAAAGAATGGTTGTTTTTTTGTTTTAAATACATAATACAGTTCAATGTGAACAATGCCAATGGTCATTGTTCTCCAATTATCTTTGAACTGAGGTCTCTTTTTAAAATATATTTTTCTCATGGGAAGGAAACAAAGGTGACTTAATAAAAATGATCAAAGAAAAACATGGATGGAGTAATCAAAAGAGCACTCCAAGTGAATAAGGTCTTGATACTTATCCATTGTACTTGTTTATCATGCTCATTCCTACTTTACTCATGGCACCAATGTCCAACAGGTTACATTTTAAAATATCTGCAGTGATATTTTAGAATTGCATCTTTGCTCTTTGAAGATTTTGGAGCACTTTAGAAATATTCCAAATGTTGTTTGCCTGTTCATACCAGTGGTTTGGCTACTGTGTTGTGTGCACTTTGGTTTGAGTTTTGTTTATTTGTTGTTTTTAAGCATGACAGAAATGCTGACACACTTGGAGCAGGGGCTCTGTGAACTGAAATTATCACATAAAAGCTGAACACCAGTAATAGATATATTTGTTACAATTTGAAGTGTAGGCTTGGAAGAAGTAGATGAAATGATGAGAGGACAGTAGGCTGATTTTTCCTGGTGGCATAAAGCTTTTATGTTAAAGAGAAGTGTTTCAGGAAAGTAGATACTATACTAAAACAAATTAATAGGACCAAAGAGCAGCAGTGTGCGTATTTCAAATCTGTTACATCTTGGGCTCCCATAGAGGGCAATATTGTATAAAAGATAGTTTTAAGCCACGTATTAGGGGTCTGCCAATTCATCTGTGTTGATATACCTTAAGGAAAATTGCTGTTACAGTAAATTTGATGGTGCATTTCCCTTCAGTCAGGCTGTGACTAATACACATAATAATGCACGCCAAACCACATAACAGAGCCTTGTTGAACGTGAAGGAAATTAATTTTGTAGATTACCTAATTGTAGGTTGTGGGGGGAAAAAAGTCACATTTTAGCTTACAATGTTCTGTTCAGTAACTGAGTCCAAGCAAGTGCCCTCCTTTAGTCCAGCTGCTTGAACAAACCCGTAAGAAAAAGGACCCGAGTTTGTGTCGTCTGTCCTGCAAACAGGGTTTGTAGAGATAGAGAGATATGTCTGGGGCACGTGAAATCCTCCACATTTCTGATTGCATCCCGTGTTTCTTTCCTGTGGGACACATGGCCAATGTTATCATAATGTTTTCCTTTACTTTTGTGCTTTTCTGGTTTTGTTGTGTTGTCAGCACAAGGCTCTGACTTCCATCTCTCTCACCTTCCTGGGTAGTTGGAACACTGAAAGATCCATGCCCCTTTAAAAGAAGTGCATATCCTAAATTCCTCTCTTATACTTATTTAATGCCTGAAATCTCTCCTATATTATCTTGCCTAAGTTGTGGAAGTACAGAGATGGTTAAATTATTTTTTTTTAAATCTCTTTTCCACTAGTGACACTAATGACAAACCCCACTGTAAATGTTGTGCTCAACCTTGGAGCTCAGTCAGTGAGGCTTAAATCTGTGGCACTACTTGTTTCACTGACTGTTTCACAACAGAAGTGATCCAGGGAGGCTTACAGCAGTTTCTTCTTGCTGGCATCTTGGAATTCTTCATGGAATAGGAAAGAAAAGTAACCAACAGGAGCAGAAACCAGAGATACAGTAAGGAGCAGGGAAGAAAACCCTTTGTCCAGGACTTGAATATGGGCTGTCAAATATTTTGGTGTATGAGTGGATTAGGTTTTTGGTTTATTTTTTACTCTGAATTAAATTTCCATCCAGGTCTCGTACCTGAAGCCAGGTCCCCTCCTGGGAGTCCAGATGCATCCCTAGGGGCTCTCCTGTTGCTGATGTGGAAGTCTGTGCTGGCAGCCAGTGCCTCCTCTCTGGAGCCATATGTCTCATTTTCTGCTCTCCACTAGTTCAGGAATCTGGAAGGAGTGGGAAAGAGCAGGTTGTGGCTGGCTGTACTAGGCAGGGTCCCAAAATAGGTAGCTTCAGTGAAAGAGAAGAATTACAGGAAACTTGCAGTTAATGTTAGGGTCTGTGCTGTGTAAATGATGTTTTTCAGCTCTTAACTAATGTGATATTTGGCAGAGTGGGTTTTTCTGCACTTCTGTGGAGTTGGCGTCTCATTAATTTGCACGTTCAGTGGTTATTTAAAAGTGAATTAATGACACCTCATTGCATTTGTATCCATCAATCTATATGATCCTTACTTAATGTGGAGCACACGGTGGAGTGTTTCTTCCCAACCATTTCTTGGATTTGAGTATTTGTATGTTCTCAACGGACATATTGTTTAACACTGGTTAAATAATGAAACATTTCCAGCTTCCGTAAACACAGTAGGGAAAACAAACACTTCCCAGCACCCCTCTACATTCATAAATACAAGAATACATACATTAGATCCAAAAGAACACTTAGAAAGGAACTCTGATAAATTTATTTGAGGCTTTCTAGAATGACATGAACACTTGACATTTTTAATAACACGTTTTCCAATAATCAATAATTATCCAACACAGCTGTTCTTTGTATTGCTGCTATTTTGCTGCTTATAAGTCATTGGCAATGACATTCCAATGCAAAATGTTTACGGAAAATGAAGATGTGTCAGTAGCACGTACTGACAAACGATGTGAGTCACAAATAAGAGTACTGATTATGGCAGTGGATCTATCTTCCATCAAACAGGAATGAGGTGTGGAGTAAGGGCATTAGTATGTTCTTCAGAGCTCTGCTCTGCGTAACTACAGCCAATTTGCATAACCTCTGGGGTTTGGATAATCCCCCTGTAACCTGGACGTAAGAATTTTGGGTTCATTGTAAAGCTCCGTAATTTGAGAGGCTTTGCACAGGTTGGTGAGAAGAATTACAACACTACTCCTAGAACTATTGAAATGCTGCCAACACAATTATTGTTGGAAGAGGAAAACTTAAAGTTTTGGTTAGAAATGGAAAGCTACATAGTAAAGTGCGAGCTAGAAGTTTAGTCACGTAAAAGATTGACTTAAGTTATGAGATTTTATTTCTAAGTAGTAGCAGCTTGCTGCTTCCCAGTGGTGGGGTAAAAATCTCTTCAAGAACTTCTCCTTTTTTTGACTTTTTGTGGAAAACTGGGTATGGAACAAGTGGAGAGGACGTTAATCTTTATGTACGGTGTAAGAGCAGGGAATAATTTTCATTCTGCGCAAGCCTGGTGGTGCAAGCTCGTTTGAGGGCGCTCCAGAAGCTCTCCATCCTGCCTGGTGGCCCTGCCACAAGAAAGCCACCTGTGCTGGAGCTCTGCTGGCACAGGGGCTGTGGGTGTGTGAGCGCCCCGGGGGGCCCTGAGCTCCCTTGGCCCCAGCTGGGGCCCTGCGGGAGGTGGGGAAATTGCGGGGCTGAGTGCAGGAAGCTGTCGGCTCTTCAGCCTCTCACGCAGCACCGGGGCTGGAAGCCCTCCAGGGCGTTCACAAGCAGAGCCATCGCATTAACAGCCGGGTCTGCTCAGTCATTTCCTGCCTTTTCATCCCAACCATTACCTGTCATAGGCTCCAAAACGGGACTAACAGGGATCCAGATTCCCTGGACACGTCTCTTCCACCTCTCGCGTTCCCACGTTAACAAGGATCGCACAGAACTGCAAAATCTGCAGGGCTGTACTTGGAACTAATTTTGTCTGTTAGAGGTCTAGAGGTTTCCTAGTGTATGTCTGTGAGTGTGACTGCTCAGGAGGGAGAACAGGTGAAAATACACCGACCAAAGATCCCTTGTCATTAACTGCACTGGGGGGATAGTGAGATTCCAGTGGGGTAGAAACCATTTCCTTTCAGGATAAATCAAAGCTGGAGGGTGTGCCTGGTGTTATATACCTCCTTTGAGATCTCCTGTGTCTTTTGCAGTTAATATATCAGCTAGAAAAATTACCCTTGTTAAAAATACAATGGGGAAGGCAAAAGGCTTCAAGACTAACAAAGATTCAAAACAAGGGTTTAAAAGTATTCACTGATTATTATCCACTGTTTTTCCTGCTATGTGGCTACATGGGCATGCAGATGTTACCAGCTGGAGATGCTATTTAAATCAGCATTTCACATCCCTTTCTCCAGGCACCAAGATCTTTGAAAACAAAGATGCAAATCCAAGACAAGTCACAGCCTCAAACTCAGTTTAGGTGAACTGGAAAAGTCACCAAAATGCCAAAACACTGAACTCCTGGTCCCTCAGCTGTTCTGACAGAGTTCATATTATTGTGCAGACAGGGCATATATAACCTCAAAACTGATTTTAAAAATCACAGTGGTGAATGTTTGGATTTGTTTGATTTTCCTGAGTCAGCAGGAAAACATAGGTTTATTCCTGTGCCCATTGTGGGAACCAATTCTTCTTCATACAAAAAAACACCCCTCTTCTGTTTCAAGGGAATGCTAATTTAATTTAAAAACTAAATTAATTCCTCACCACTCACAATTCAGTTTTCTGTTTGTCTGTGACCAAAGAATATTCACATAAAACAGGCTCATTTAATTGTAGTTCAGTAATGCCGTGCAGCTTTCTGTATTGATAAAATGAAGCAAAGTCAGCTGAAATAGAAACAGGTGTTTCAAACCCAGCGAGAAGATATCTATATGAAAGCTCTGCTATTAGAAAGCTAAAAGCTCATTTTCTCAGTGTTTAAACTTACTTTCTTGTGGTTGCTATGCTACCATCTCTGCACCTACTTCATGGAGCTTTGAACTATAGCAAAAGAGGTCTTTTTGAAAATGACAGGCCTGAACTAAACTGAAATCCAATGCGAGACCATCCTGTAAAGTTTTTATACTGGATAGAACTTTATATTTAGAAATATTTAAATTGGTTACTCTGAGGATTCAGCTAGCCTTTTCTTCCCAACCTACTAGGTTTTTTTTGTTTTCCCAACACTTTTTACTGAGTTTTGTCTTTTACTAAGCTTATACTACTGGCATTAACAGTATTTCTTTCAGGCTATATGCAAGTTGCAGCTCCTGATAACAGCAATAGCTGTTATACACTTTAATATACAAGGAAAAGGATCAAACTCTCAATTAAAAAAAAAAAAATTGCATATTGGGAAAAACTAGCCTGCATTCAGATGATCCATCCCAGGAGTGCTAGGCGAGTACTCTGGTGTTCATGAGGCAGAAAGGTAATACCAGGCAAATGGTCTAAAGATATTCAAAAGCTGTAATATGCATATTGGTGAGAGAAGAAATATGGCAAAGACAGAGCACTCTTTGGAAAACCCAAAAATGCAGTCGGCTGTGAGGGTACAGTTGTCATGATAGATTTCTTTCAAGATCACATTTGCAATAGCCCTTTCAGGGAAAATACAGGTACCATTAAACCCGAAGGAAGGAGAGTCACGTGTGGATGATGAATTCCATGCAATGAAATGGTGGTAGGTAACTTGGGTGCTGCAGCTGGAGAAGACTTAGAGGGAAAGGGGTTGAAGCTCCTGCTGACCCACTGGCAGGTCTCTGGTCCTGGTTCAGCCAGGTATGGAAGCACAGCATAGCTAAACTTCAGGTCCTAATGCAGGCAAGCAAGGAGAGCCTATTGTTAAAGGTTTGAGCAGCCAAATGCAGAAAACATAAGGCATTATTATGCGGTGCCTAATGGCAAAGAGGTGGACGGGATCACCTGATATGACTTATTTCACCTCCAGAGTGAGTGCTTCTGTGAAGTGGAAATATATAAAATTGCCTACCCAGAGATCCATCTCACTGCTCTGCAAGCGCCTTAGAAGAATCATTCCTGGAGGAGGAATATTAGTCATGCAGCAAATCCCTTCTCTCTCCCCTCCCGTCTTTGCACACCTGTGTGTGTACACACATGCTTGCACTTGGGATTGATAATTCCTCTTTATGGCTCTGAAAGGCTCCCGCGTGGTTCCTCACTTGGGCTATTTATCATAAGGCTGTCACTTCCGTGCCTCCATACTGAAGCAGTGAGGGAGGGATGTGCTTGTCTATAAATATCTTAACTGTAGTGACAATAAAGATGGTAAGGAATTATTGAGTATTTAAAAGATGTAATGGACTGAAACCAGAAAAAAGAAAATTCTTTTTATGCTTTAGGAGAAAAAGGCATTTTAGAGGGAAGGTCAGTCTTACAATAACTTAGTTAGAGAAAAGTTCACCACCACTGTAGAGGTGATGTGAATATTTGATAAGGTACATGAGAAAAGAGAGAGGTATAGAGAAATAAAGCTGTAGTAAATACGTTGTAGAAAATGTTAATGCACTAATGAGCAGCCAGAAGGGAGAGCCTGGCATTCCTCTGCCATCCTTGGTCTGTTTAAGATTCTGCTCCTGTGACCGCAGCAGCTGTTAATCGCCAGGGGAAGGGAGGCACAACAAGATGATCTAGGAGGCCCCTCTCAGCTTTAACATCCAGGATTCATTCGGCTCCCTCTTGGCACAGGAGTGAACTCACCCTACTCTGATTTATATATCCAAAGTTTTTATTTTAATACCCTTGCACGGAGGGGGAAAAATATTACAGCCTGACAGGAACTTTAAAAAGTTACTTGCCATGTGAAGAAGTGCATTCTTGCTGTTGTCACCAGGGATTGCTCATTTTCTGCCCACTGGCCACAAGTGCATTAAAGGCTCAGTAATGGTAACACCAGTAATAAATAATTATCGTAGGCTGCAATATGTGCTGTGCAAAGACTTTTAGCCATCATAAAGATTACTTTCTGTACTGTCAGATTTCTGTACTGTGGAATTACAAGGATTTATTTTACTGAAAAGAAAAAGCTGTCTGCTGATAAGATCACATATCAAAAATATGCAAAAATGTTCCCTTTACATTTGGCTAAGGCAGAGACTGCATTCTTCTTTTGCATCCTAATTTGGAGACCCAGAAAGTGTAGTGCTAATATAGTGTCTCACCAGCCTGTTTTCCCTCTGTTCAACCACGCAGGGCCAACATCTAATTCTTCCATTCATGAAGTACAAGGAGAAGGGGGTAGTTGTTATATAGGACCAGAGTGCAATCTCTCTAAGACTGGTGTGCAATCTCAGGTACTTGCTCCTCTCTGGAGCACTGGAACATCAGGCAGGAACAGAACTCAGCCTTTCTTTTCCTACTAATATGCACAGTGAGCCCAATGCAGCAGAGAGGGAGGTGGCAAACATGCAGTGCATCCCTCTGCCTTTTCCTGAACAGCTTGAAGTACCTGTTCTAACTCAGATTTCAGCAATATAAATGGAGTGGACAATTTCCCTGCCCTTTCTTTCTAAGACTGCCACATCTGGGAAAAGCTGAGCTTTGGTCACCAGGGGAGACATCTCATCAGGTGTTCTAAGTAATCGTAGTTTCACTGGGTACACTTTATGCAAAAGAGGAGTATGCTCTGAGGATTATGATCCCCCCATGCTTTCCTGGCTTTCCCCTAGGATGGTAAACAGCAATTATTTGTCCAGTGCAGACAGATGCATCCAAGATGTTCAATTTCCACCAACTGCAAGGCAGCAGGTGGGGATAATTGTTCAGGTGGGTTTTTTTTGGGGGGGTGGTGTTTTTTTTGGTTTGTTTGTTTTTTTGTTTTGTGGGGGTTTTTTTGTTTGTTTATTTTATTGTTTGTCTGGGTTTTTTTTTTTTTTTAATTTCTTTATTTCAGTTTTTATTTTTCCCAGAAGAGCATGCACAATTTGTGCTTTGATTTCCTCTGTGATACACAACATTTTGGAAGCTTTATCTGTACAAAACAGAACAGACTCTGTCCCACTTGGCAACTTCAGCATGCTTTTCTTCCCTTTTAAAACTCAGATAGTCAAGAATGCACACAATACAAGGTTTGCAAGGTCCTTGCATAGTGACCTTTGTATCTTATCTCTTCATCCACTCCTCTCTAGTCTTAAACTCTGCTGAGTTACTTTACTCCAAGCTCCTTTCAAGCTTATGCAGGTTTCTCAGACTTCTTCCCAAGCATTCTATAGAAAAGCACAGGCAATTACGCCTCAGTCTTAATTTCTTGCATCACTGAATAAACATTCATACTAGGGACTCTTTTTCAATTTTTGCCTTTTCCCCTGTTTTTGACCCCAGGGCTGCTGCATTTCAGGTGACCCAACTGCTTTCTGAACTCCCAGGCCCCACCCCTCAACCTCCTCCTCCTGTTCCAAAGCCCTTAATATTGATGAATTCAGGTGATCTCATGACACCTGTATATAATTCACCCTGAGGTTTCCCTGGAAACAGGACTACTATTTGTTTGGTGCTCTTGATGACAGCACCTTCCTGCCTAGAGCCATGTACAGGTAATTAATTAGCAGCAGTCTGCTGCCACAGGGGGGGATGCTGCTGTGCTCTGCTAAGGAGGCCACATGCAAGCAAGCTCCTTCTCTCTGTGAGCCCTGCTCCTCTCACTTGGTGTTGAAGAGTTGAGAAATTTAAGAGCTAGTCAGGAGAAATTGTGAAACAGTTGAACACAAATAAGGGATGAATAACTCAGAGGCCAGGTCTGCATTGCAAGAGGAAAAGGAGAGACAGTGTCAGCCTTTTCCAGGAAACACATATTCAAAGGCATGGCAGGTTCAGTGAATTGCTTTTGCAATCTCTTAATTTTACAAGGTTTCAAAAGTCTTGTTTTGTGAACTAATGAAGTTTCTAATGGAGTATCAACACTCCCATTTCACTGCTTTTCCTGTGAATTTGGTTTTGGGACCATCAGCTTTTCTCTCTCCATTGACTATTGTGAGGTACTTCTGTAGAGCTGTGAACACAAAATCTCTGACAAAGCAGCCACGCCACCAAATAAAACATGAGTAGAGTCAGCTGCATTTTCCATGATGCTACCACACTCCATTAAGTGGCAGCTGCCACTTCCAAGCCCATAGGAGAGCAGAGCTAAGGACTGCCACGCTCCCTCTGCAGAGCAGCAGCCACAAACGTGGCAGCACGGGCAGCAAATTTCCCCCTTGGAAATGCCATCATACTCCAGAGCCCACTGAGTGTGTCTTCGGTGTGTCAGAGAGAGGGCTGAGCTTAGACACGCACTGGATCCCAGTTTTGCAGCTACTTCCTCTCTCAATCTCTCTGAGATTTAAAGTCAAAAACCAAAGGGAGATGGGAGCACCAAGACAGGGCGGGAATAACCAGCATTGTGGTTTTCCCACAAATGAGGAGCAGCCCGGGAACATCCCGTTCCTCCCTTCTCTGCAGAGGGACTGGGCGCTGCTGAGACCCTGCTGCTCTTCCCTGTGCCCTCTGCTGCTGGGCTGCTCATCCCAGGGCTGGCAAAGCTGGCTCAGATGCCAGCACACGCGGCAGCTGAAGGCAGCCCACTCCCTCAGACTGTGTGCAGGTCAGAAATGTTGCCAAAATGTCCACAGCAACATGACGAGAGAGCTGAAGGGAGCAGATATGACAGCTTATACGTATGTGTTCTTTAACTATAGTCACTCTAAGTAGGTGTAAATTGCCTACATTTTAAGAACAACTTTCTTGTTTTCACTGACGTGCCAGTGAAGTTCTGGCAGTTTTCTTAAACATGATGATTTTGCATAAAATACAAAAACGGCCTTCAAGGGAGCTTGTACATCAAATGCAGCCTACTTTAAAAAGCCAGTTGGCCTTTATCACTCTTTTTGTTCTGTGCCACAGTGTGTGTCCTGAGAGCAGCGGCCAAATTAACTGAGCTGCATCCTAGTAAAGGTAACCAACGCCTGATTTAATCCATCCTATACATTGCAACGCCCCTTAATTTTATACCAAGTTCCTCTAGCCTAGCATCTTGTTTGCAAGTTCAAATTCAGATCTGAAATGAGCTTATGCTTCTTTTGAGATTTTTCTTCTGCTCACTCCTCAAAGCCCTTGTCAGCCTGCTTTCAGCAGTAACACGTACGACAAGGTTTTGATTTTTTATTCTTAGGCCCTACTTTACTTATTCCACATTGCATGAAAGAATCCTAGGCCAGGCCCATAGAGTCAGGAAAATCCTTCTGAATCCTTCTGAATGGGTTTTGTTCCCATTTTTCTTTGTAATATCTTTCAGTCAATTAGACCAAAATTGTCAAATGAAATAAAAATCTTGTCTTCATTATAATGATCTCAGCAAGGAACAGCAAACAAAGAATGAAAAATCTCCAGCACTGTGGGAGCATCCTGCACAACCTGTAGTCTACCCTTTCACAAATACAGAGAGAATGTGAAGTGCTAATGATACATTGGACACAGAAAACAGATGCCAGCAGGAGAATTTTTTACCTGCATTATTCCAACGGAGCTTTTGAAAATAATTATGCCTTTTTTATACTATTTCAATAGGTCCTCACACCTACTGTATTACAATTGCACAATTCCAAGTATGAAATCACTAATTAAAATGTATTCACAGCAAGGTTATTTATTGAAATGAAATAGTTGGGGTGGACACAGAACACTCTTGAGACTAAATTAGCCTTTCACTTATCAATAAAGCACAATGGAGAGAGATGGGGGGAAAAGAATATAAAAATAATAGATTTTGATTCCAAATTATTCTACTTTACTTGCATGTTTCAAGAGTGACAGGTGAGAGAAGTGTGGTTGAATGCCATCCAGCAAAATTATTTAATGATATTTCACTTTTCCAGTAGCTAACAGGTGTTCTGTTCATACTGGAAATGTCAAAATGGAGGGAAAGGCAGATGGAAAAATGGTGGAAAGAGTGTTGAAAAACTGTTAAGCAGAGAAGCTGCTGCTGTCCCAGACACGAGACAGAGCAGCTTCCAGTGAAAAAGGACACATCAGCTGGGTACCTGTCGGAGCAGAACCTGCTCACAAGTGGGAAACAGAATAACCAGGAAGGTGCAGGAAGCACCCTGCAAGTGAGATCAGTCTGTCCTTGGAGCTGTGGGATGTGATTTCCTGAGCCAGCCCTGGTGAATAGGACCCTTGGACTTTCATTGCAGAAGCCTGTCATGAAAATTGATGGAGTTTTATGTCCCTCATCTTCCATCAGCAAGTTCTTTTGTATTTGAACCAACTGTGTTAGTTCATCTTGTGGGATTATGAGCATTAGTCAAACCAGAGCCTTTAAAGCAACAATTGCAGAACAGTTACAGCAATTAAATTTGGAATTGCGAATGCAACATCAGGGCTCTGATTTTCTAAGAACTTGCATATAATCAAAAAGCAACCTATATTGAGAGCACCAAATGTTCCATCAAAATGTTCTTCATGCCGAATGTTGGTTGCTCATGGATAATCTGAAGCCAAGAAATTAAACGTTTTATCCAACAAATAAGACAGAATATTAAATATCTAACTTTAAATTGGGCTCCTTGGTATCTCCTGCAAAGAGCCTGGAAATACTAGAGAGCCATGCTGTGTTTTCTCAGTGTGTGACTTAGCACAGCTTACACACGGAGTAAATCAGGGTTTGGTTTTTAGCTAGTTTCTATGTTCTACAGGCTCTCCAAAGCCAGGCTTAGCATAAAATATAACTGGAAAAAACCCAACCTTGTAAAGATTGGAAAAGCTTTGTGTTCGGCATTCCCCGTGACAAACCTGAAGTTTTCAGACAGTTGTGGTTTTGGCTCCTCAGTTTGGAGCATGTTCAAAGTAGCTGGTTTTCGAGAAATGAACACTCAGCACTTTGGAAAGGCCTCCACAACATCCAATCTTTGGGGACTCAAAGCCATCACTTGCTGCAGACAGTCTCAGCTCCTGCAAAATGAGCTAGCAGTGGGGAAGACGCCAAGTGTCAGTAAGGAGGGCTGCATTTTCATTGTCAGGGTCTCTTTTGTTTGGCTTGGCATTCCTTCAGAAGCTTATTCCTGGATCACTTAGCTGCAATAGGATGCAGTAAGGTCTGTTACTCTACTCAGCCTATAGGTGTCCTTGCCCTAAAGGCAATTTACTCATCCATTTTCCCCGGAGAAACTGGGGCTAAAGTAAAACTCCTTTGGTGTAGGAGGATGTCCAGCTTTAATTCCAGCTGAGGACACAGCTCCAACTCAGCCAATGCTGTTATTTTACCAGTATTTTAAAGCAACTTTAGACACAGAGAGCCAGGTGGAAGGGGTTCTTGACAGCTCACAGCTCTAGCAATCAGGCAAATGCTAATCCAAACCTTCAGCGTTTTCTTGGACACATTTTAACACCTTTTACAGCATGCTGTTCTTTTGCTCATGTGTTTTCTGGTGGCAGTGCCTCTCATAATTAGTCTCTTCTGAATAGGTCCCTAAAAGTGCATAAAAATTACCTTGGTCATGCTCATAATCTGATATAGGTAATCCACTAATTCTTGACCTTCCATTTCATCTTGTTATAGCTAATAAATTTTTGATGGTCACTATAAAATTGTTTTGGAGACTACAAAAGCATTTCAAGTAACAATAATATTTTTACAGAGCCTGTTACTGACTTTTTTGAGTATGAACAAGGAGTCACTCTTTCTGTGTTATATTCTTTGCTTGTAGGTATTTTGCCAGGCACTTACAATAAAATGCCACTTTCCACCTCCAAATCTCATGTGAAACAAAGAGTGAGATGAAATCTCTTGGATCACATGAGTGTCTAAGATATGGCACGTCATATTTTTGGGGAGGCTTGTTCAAAAAAGACTTGAAATCAAATGGTATCAAATGGGGTTGTGCTTTCTTCACATTTTTATATTTCCATAAACCAAATGTTAATAATCACATGATCCAGCAGTCTCATCCCATGGTAGCAAATCAACATACCTGAATACAAATATTTTGTACATGAGTAAAATTTCACAGCAAGTGTTCTTCAAGATAATTGAAGGACTACTCTTTTTCGTCAGAATTTCTGAGCAGTAGCTGTGTTGTTTGCAATGATTAAGGTGTTTTGGCTACCTACAATAGTTATTTTTACACTAGAAATTCTGGTCTTTAACAAAAGGAAAATTGTAGTCAGTGTCCCACATCTGTTCAGCTTTCTCAAGGCAATTGTGCTTCTGCCCAGCTACACTGTGCTGTTATCAAACATCACCTGAAATGACAGCTGAAAAGCTGCTCCCGGAGAATTTGTATCCCCACTTAGGGCTGCACACATCCATTTAGCAGGTAAATGGGCATTTCCACGGATGCTTTAATACCCTATTATTCTGCAAAACCAGATACAACAGCACTTTTATGGGTGAAGCTCGGAGCGGCTGCTTAATTATTTTGCTAGATGCTTACATAAAGTCTTCTAAACTTCAAGAAATATATATAATGTTCCATCATGTGACAGTAATATTGGTGCAGTGCTGACAGAAAAGGCTATTGGTATCCATCTGGGAATGTAATTTTCAGCTTATTTACTGGCCCATAGCAAACTATCTTCTTTTCTCTCCTTTTCATTTTCTCTCTCCTATTTTTGTTTCTTTTTTATGGGTATTAATTTGCTCTCTGGTGCTTGAACTCTTTTTCTGTGTCCACTCTTCTACTGTTCTTGCTGTGAATATGTTCTTAATTAGCGTTCTTAAATGTACATTTATAAGTATGCCCTAGTAGGTGGGGAGGACTGAGGAAAAAACAGCACTAAAAGGGCATAATTCTATTCAAAGGAAACAAAAGAAAAAGTGAAACTTCAAATCTTCTCACTTTCCATTAGGTTTTACCATTGATTTCTGCATTAGCTCATTCATAGTGATCCTGAGTTTAAAGTTAAATTATGTTGCCCATTATAAGTAGGGAGCTCTAGATCTCAGTTCAGCAAAACAAGTCTTATTTAAATGTTTAAAGCTAAGCATGAGTTAAATTTTGCATTCAGCTAGGATTTTACATGCTTATAGAATTTACACCTTAGTTTCAGTCCTGTCATGGCTTTCCCTGGCCTGAATCAGAGTGTCTTGTCTTACAAATAAACTAGAAGGAATCAGCGAACAAAACCATATGCAGCAATATTTTCCTTTTGGAGCTGGTTTTGGAGTCTTTATACAATTGTGGTTAACAAGTGTGGCTATATCAGGTGAATGAGATAACTTGGTTTGAGTTGAAGAAAAAATGGCATCTGCAATGAAGTAGAACAGAAGTGGTAATGGCCACAAAATTACCAAAATGGTAATTTTGCAAAACGCAAAGAACAGACCCCAGATGGCTGTAGGGGGGTGTAGGGGTACCTATTTGCTTCCTAAAGTCCAAAGAGCACGGTCTGAACATAACTGGTTACCTGTAGAAGAAGATGAAATTGGATCCCACAGTGTTCTTTGAAAAAGGACACAAAGCCAAAAAGCAAGAACTAACTATGGCTAAATTCTGGAGCTCGCAAACCTCAAATGCAAATACATTTTTAAGACTCCAAGTTATTTATTTTTTTTACTCCCTTGGAGAATGATAAAGTAACTCCCTCATTGCTTCGTGTCTCTGATTATTTTTGCCAAGGTGCCCTTCACTGAAGCTATTGATCTCAGTGCCAAATTAACATGTTATGCAGGGGTTAATGCCATTTTGTTATAATGGTTCCCGTTGCTTGTAGATCCATAAACATGACTGTACTCTAAAGGAAAGCACAGACTATTTTCCAGGGATTAGATAAGGTTGTTTCAGTAGAAACTGTGACTATTTGCCAGAAGAAAGTACCCTACCCATATGAAAATGCCCCTTGCACTACGTGTTGTGATGTTTGTGTTCTAGTTGAAATAATGGCAGATTAGAAAAATGCAACCTGTGAGACCTTCTAAGTAAAACTAGAAATAAGAATCACTCTGAAGCATGTGAATAACTTGGAGAGGGAAAAAAAAAAAAAAAAAATCTGTGTTTCTGGAAGTGTGGTTATTGAGTTCAGTCTTATCTAGAAACTCATAAAACACCAGGGTATTTTCCCTTACAATAGGGGTGTAAGGCAGACCAGAGACTGCATGGACATCAGGGAATTTAGCCCTCAGCTGAAATAGTTGTGCTAAGCTCTCCAGTCAATACAACAGGAAAGTCCCAGAGAAAACCCTGTGGAAATTCACATATCCATTTCTAAATTTCACAGGGCATGGAAAAGAGTGCAAAAGGCTGCAGTGCCACTAAGGCATTCTAAGCTTGTGAAATAAGGGAAAATAAGTGGAGCTTAAAGTAATAGCAAAAAAGCACAGCATGTACCAAATTTTGATTTGGATTATGGGAATTTGCTCTGACACGACAAAAAAGCAGAAAGATAGAAGCAAAAGAGAAAGTGTCTGTGGTTTAGTGGCTGTTCTGCCTAAATATAAACTTGAGTTAATTTCTAATTTGATATTTGGAACAGAAATATTCTGAACATTTCACTAAATAAACCCTACAGGAATCCAGGTGGTAGCTGGATTTCAATATGGATGTGATGAAAGATATAAATTTAGATGTCCAGAGTAGGCTGGAATGTGATGTCTCCCATCCAGAAACATATTTAGTGTGGGTGTTGACAGAAACACTAATACAATTGATGCTGCTAACTTACCTTCCAACAAAAGCAGAAAAATCACAAGGAACAAGCCTGCTGCTTTGACTCAGTCAAAAGAATGAATCTTATTATTACCCAGATAATAAGGCTAAGAGGAAAAAAATAACAGATGTGTCTTATTTTATCTGTCTGGGTCTAAAACTGCTATTTAAACAACATAACCTTTTACATGGGATGTTTGAGAAAGAAATCCTTGGTTATTTACTCTCTGGAATAGAAACAAGGCACAGTGTAGAAAGTTTCCTCTCTTGTCTAGCTGCAAGTGTTGAGTTTCATCCACTTTAGAATCCCAGATGAGCCTTGGCTTAAAAATCATAAACAAGGCATAATAACAGAGTTGTGCTGAGCTGGAAAGTATTATCATGTAGTACTTTTCATAACAATTAGTCTATAGCAAGTTCCCATCTAACAGGTTCCATAATTTATAGATCTGCAGCATTTAAGGTTATTGACATTGCCAGAAAGAAGTCTTTGACTGACCAATATGGACTATTTAAACTCAAAACCTTGGTCTTTTTAAAGCTGGCACTTTTCAGAGCAGCACTACCTTTGTTCATTAAGAGATAGGGCAATACAATACAATTCTCTGGTGATTTTCTTTTCAGTCAAAGAAACGATTCACAACCACTAAAATTAGATCAGGGCCTCGACTTTAGAAGTTGAATGCAGCCAGAAGTGAGAAATAATATATCATATTCTATAGTTCATGGACCCTTTATGAGAGCAAATTTAAAGACAAAAGAGCACTAAGGAAGATCTACTGCAAACCTGCGGACTTTAACTTTTCAGAAGCATTTAGAGCTCATCTTTCTAGTCATGTACATGCTGACAGTGCTGTGTAGATGTAATGGAAGGTAGATCTGATTTCAGGTGACAAAAACTGCAGTGTTTGGAGAAGGTCAGGTATTTTTTTTTTCCTCCCCTCTCATAATTTTGTGTTCTTGACCAGGAAAACAAAACACATCTTGTTGCAAATACCCAAATGCTTGTTAAGTCCTGAAGAGTACTAAACCAACTCCACCTCCCCTGAAATCTTTAACTCACTATAAATAGCATGCATCAAATTTTAAGGAAGCCTGATCTTTCCTAACATTTTAAAGGCATATTTAAGGTTTAACTGCAGGAACACAGAGAAATTAGAGTGTGGGTTTACCTTGCCTTAGGTACTGCCTGTGTGAACACTCTTGCTCAGGGATCCATTCGAGGTTGTATAGATCATTTTGGAGAACCTTATTGCCTGTGAGATTAAAATCCTTATATGAAAGCAGAATCATAAAATATTTGTAAAATTTCAGTTAAAAGCAGAACTTAAACCAACTGATTTCCAAAAGCCGTAATTTCTTAATAATGAGAATTCATGAGAAAAAAGGTCAAGAATAGTTTGTGTTTATCCATGTAAGTCCCTTGGGAAGGTCACAGAAACACAGAATGGTTTGGGCTGGAAAGCACCATCAAAGGCCACCTAGTGCAGCTCCCCTGCACTGAACAGGGACATCTTCAGCTAGATCAGGGTGCTCAAAACTCTGTCCAGCCTTGAATATTTCCAGGGTTGGGACATTTGCCATCTGCTAGGCAGCCTCTCAGGCAGGCAGGGCAAGAGGAGAACACATCTATTTGTTTTAACAATTAGTAGATCCAAAACTGACCTAAACACAGTTTGTAGCTATTTTATTGGGAACTTTTGCCTGAGCTTTGGCTGACATATGGCTCATTTACACATTCCTATCGGGGAAAAAACATTGGACTTGTTGGTTTTCTGCAGACATTTCTTTTCAGGAACACCTCACATGTACTTTATGACCTTTAATGATTATCTGTGAGAAGTGCGTGGACCTGGGACAAGTTTGAACAAAGCACAGTGTTTGTTGTCTTTGGCCTGAAAGTAGGGGGGTTATTTGCTGGATAAATCTGTGAGGTCATGCAATGCTCAAAATAAACTCTCCCAACAGCATTAAATATAATTGTTATGTGGCTGATACAATATTCTAATCAACATCTTATCTTGGGTTTATAGAAGTGTTGTTATAAACAGGCAGCTTTAACCTTCATTGATTTCAAGGACTCTGTCATTACCCATTTTCCAGGGTGAGGTCTCTAATTAC
Source organism: Monarcha castaneiventris obscurior (assembly GCA_026261815.1). NCBI lineage: Eukaryota > Metazoa > Chordata > Aves > Passeriformes > Monarchidae > Monarcha > Monarcha castaneiventris. The sequence goes on from JAMPIT010000622.1 coordinate 2,365,053, forward strand.
TGAGCATTCTGGTGCTTAATTTCATGTGATAAGCCTGAAACTCATAGATAAAGGGTCTCGCATCATTCTGAGGACAAAATCACTTGTAGAGAAAATACTTTCGAAAGAAATATCTACAGATAATACCTAGAAACATACATTCACATAGCAAAATATAATTTAAGCAAGGCTTGCCTTCTATTAGGCCACCAAGAAGTTTCTTCTGTCTGGCTTTTTTGGCACTGTGCTAAAAAAGCTCCACCAAAGGAGGTGATTTTTTCATCCTTTCAGCCAAACATCTAAACACAAGGCACACTGCACTAACAGGAGGTTCATTATTCATTGAGGTGTTTTCTGTGTGCCTTTGGCTATTTGCTTTGAAGAAAGCACGTGGGCTGTAACTTCAAAATGCCATTTCTTTGTAAGAGTACTGTACCTGCTAATGTAAGCTTCTCTCCTAGTCACACAACAAATACTTCAGGTTTTGCAACTGACTTCAAACTTATTTAATACCTCTTTTTTTTTTTTTTTTTTTCCCCCCGCAGTATTTTGCTATGGTGTTTTAAATACATGCTAAGTGGCTTTCCCACTCTGGAAAGATTAGGCAGGGGCAGACATCCCTACAAGTGGGCTCTCACTGGGGAGATGGGCAAGAAATAAGCCTTCATCTTATTGGAAACACATTGAAAACTCTTATTCTTTCCATAACCAAGAAGTTCTTCCAAACATTTATTTATTCCAAGTTCTATTTTGGAGCACATGCACAGCCAGAAAAGCACTCTTGCCCAAATTGGATTTATGCAACCCCAGCCTGGGTAATTCCCCTCCATCAGTGCCATTACACAGGAAGCCAAGTGTCATGTTCTTAGCTCAGGCACTACTTGTTACTCCCAAGTACAGATTTCCACCAGTGAAAAATAAAGCCAGATGAGCAACAATCAAGGCTTTTTTGTGGCACTTATAAAATTCTCCTTTTTTTTTTTTCATTACCCTCTGCCTGTGAGCAGCTATGTTTGAAACAGCTGGTCAGCCTCAGCTTAAAGAGCCTTGGGGGCTATTTATGTCATTGCTTTTCATTTTTACCATTCAGCAATAGGACTCAATTGCAAAATTGGGGATGCCAAATTAGAAGTAAGTTTCTGTTTTGACCTTTCTCCAAATGTCAGCCCTTAAAAAGCTGATCCACTCCTCAGGTACCTTGCAATCAAGAGTGTGTCATTGATCTCTGTCCCACCTTAGCACATACTGACATTTCAGAATGCAGGATCTGTAGTGCTATGGAGTAATGGGGGGCAAAAGGACACAGGAACACGTAAGAAAATAGGAAACAAATAGTTTTGACCTATGAATTATTCACTCAGATGTGCATGAAGTTAACATAAAAATAATGCAGTCTTACAGGAAAATGCTCTGACACTGCATCAGGCTGAGTAATCTCTTTGCCTAGGAGAAATATCTCCTTAAATGGACTTTAGTTTTGGAAGTCAGGATTTGTCTATGTATTTGCCTGGTGTCTTTCTTTGGTCTATCTTTATGAAGATGGTTTCATGGTAAATTGCAATGGAATTGTGTAGGTACCTTGGAACTAGTGGAAACCCAGCCTCTTCTACCATGCAAAAAAGAATCTCTGATTCCAGAAACAGTAGTTTTGTATATAGGAACCCCTGGACGATATACCAACATTTAACCTGCTGATAAAAAATGTATCAGCTGGAAAAAGTCCATGGATATGACAGCTATAGATATCATTGAACTGTCTAGATGAATCAAACCCACTTTGAATTCCTTCAGTAAGGACAATAATACACCCTTTCTTGACAAGAAAAATCCTTTGATACCAGTGGTTTTTATCCTTCCCTTCTTGTTCTTGCATCATAGAGAAAACAGAAACTGAAGCCACTGTTCTTAAATGCCACAAAGAGTTGTGGTTCTGTTCCTTCCCAGCTGTCAAGTGTTGCCTGGATTTTCTATTTTTTTTTCTATTAATGGTGTAGGGCACAGACTTTATGCTCAAGATCAGCTGTTTTGCTTCAGAGAGAGGGGTGGCTGTTACTTCCTGACAGCCAGCAAAGTTACTGCTGTAGCTTGTGGGGCTCAAAGAGTGACAGATTCATTCTTCCCTGTGTGTCCCATGACATTCCAGGTATCTATCCAGGGTCCTGCCATTCCCTACAGAAAAAAGCCTACTGTGGAACTGGAAGTGTTGAGTCCTAAAAGCTCAAGAATAACTTGTCTAGGAAATTATGTAATGCTAAGTGTGTTGATAACAGTCTCCTGCTGATGTTCAACCTCTGCCCACAAAGAACAGGAATGCTAGCAATGGATTGGCGTGTGAGCTGTTCCTTTAGTGCAGATGTTGGTGGCTGAATGGTGTTTTTTGCTGCTGAAAGTCACACAGGTGATTCCTGCTGAGCCTGGAGCAGGTGTGTGTGCAGGCAGCAGCTGCTCACTCTCCTGGACTTGCACGCATTTGTTTTCAGCACGCAGCTGAAATGTGTCTTTGCAGAGGTGCAGCTGATGTTACAGAAATGCAGCCACGAGCAGGACCCTTTCCTCCATCCGTGTGGGAGAGTGGGAGGGCTGTGCATCAGCAGAATCTCGAGCATGACTTGGATTTGCTATTAATCATCCATCTTTGCATAGAATCTTAAAAAGGGCTTAGGCTCCAGCGTGCCTCGTGTTTGGGTAGAGGGCGCTGGCATTAGCATTCAGAGCCCATGCAGGTTGTCTCGGGTTTCTAGACAGTGCAAGGTTACAGCGAAGCTGTGCCCGTGCTGTGTCTCACCGCGATGAGAGCAGGAGCCAAGCGCTGCACTTGGCTGGCTGCTGGAGGAATTCAGCACAGCCAACACACCGGAGAAGCCCCCCGAAATCCGGCTGGCCGGGGCACACTTCCTGGGAGCTGTCAGAAGTACAGGACGTGGGGAGTTTTGTTGTGTTGAAGCTACTCCTCAGTAAGGTGCCCCCTTCCCTTGGTGAGCAGGGAGGTCATCTCCAGAGGGCTGAGGATGGTTTCACCCAGTTCTTTGTAAAGCACCTCTGCCAAAGGAAGAGGACACATCCCAGAACTGTCCCTCTCCTACTCATCTCTTTGCAGTATCTCAGTAATTAAATCACTCAGGCACAGAAAACGTTGAATTATTTTCCTTTTCTGCTTGAGGTTTTTAAAAACCTTCCTTGCTCCCCACACTCTAAACTCCAGGGGCTGGGGTCAGTGTGGGAAAAATGACCAAATGCCTCGCCCCAACTAGTTTTACTTCAAAATTACGATGCAAATAACTGGGACAGAGGGACTCCACGGGCAATGTAGTGTTTAGTGGTTCTGGCAGAATTATCGATGGACTGCAGAGCATTTGGATGAGAGCTCTTTTTATTGACTCTGTGTTGTAATAAGGAGCCATAGATTCAGTAGTACATCCATCCTTTTAAATTAAAAGACACATTACTTCTGGAAATGTGTTATTCTGCTTCCATACGTAAAGGAAGCAAGTCCTGGATCTGCATTTCAAGTCTGACTGAAGTGATTCCTGTGTATAATATTTTTAAGATGCACATCTCAGCGTGCACTAGACAGATATTAAAGTACTGGGGGATGTTTTAAGAGGAGAGGCACGTAACTAATGTATTGCTAGTAAACACTTTGTCTCCTAATGCCATTTGTTCCATGCTCATATTCAAGCCATCCCTTTCATTTCCCATTGTGATTAAAGCTAGGTGGGTGTTTAGCTACAAAAAGGCACCATGCTAATGCTCAGCACTGTTTATCAAAACATGCATATGCATTTCATTCCTGTAATGTGCGAGCCAGAGAGTGATCAGAGCTTAAATCCTGAACGCAGGCTCTGATTTTGATTAGTGGCACTTACACACTGAGGCAGAGACATTTCGCATTACATGATCTACATTTCAACTCCATTTGGCATAAAGGTAAAATAATTTTTCCATGCATAAAAACTGTAAATCAGATAAGAATTGATTGTATTTGTTGGTTTAATGAAGTAAGATAGTGGATTTCTGACTAATGCATTGGAAAGTATTTATATAATAGAGAGTTCTGCCATCATAAATCACTTTGTGGTGAATGCAACAATTTTTTATTGGAGGTCACCAGAGTTAGCAGCAAAATCAATTCAAATCAAATCACAGAGCTGCTGTATACATCAGCAGACTGCAAAAGAATTAATACACTTATGTATTTGCTCACCAGGCATGCCTAAATTAACTATTAACAGTTTGCACGAGGATGAAGATGTCTTGCATTACAACCAGCCCATGTGCTTTCATGCCAGGCAGTCCAGGTACCGGCTCAATAGAGACTGGAGGAGTCTGCACTTAGAAAATCACACTGCATCCTTTTGCCTAAAGAACACATTGATGGTGTTTTTCCACTGTGCCGACTAGGAGCCAGTTTTGAAAATGTGATGAATTGCTCCCACTGTTAAATTACTTCTTTTGGCAAGAAAAGTTCAGCTCTGAACTTTTGCGCATTTTTTTTTCATGTTGTCTAAGTTAATACCCACAGAGCAAAATTGCTGCAGTGGGTGTTGTCAAAGCCATTTCTGCTTCCTCTATAGCTCAAGTTCAGAGCCTGCTATCTCATAATTCTGGTTAATGAGCAAATTCTAAAATACAAGAATATTTTCCTTCTTTAGTGGAACCAGAACCTGGCACAAGGATAAGCTGCATGGAGGCGTAGAATGATTGCTCTTAAACTTTCCCTTCTCAGTAAAAACAGGATCAGTTCTCTGAAACTGAAAAGTCAAACATAGTTGCGAGGCAAAACCTAAAAAAGCCTTTTTCTCCCGATATCCTTTTTTCCACTGGGGAAAAATAAATGGACATTTGCTACTCTGCCCAGCCATGAAAAAGGATCATTGTGTGTGTTTAGCACAGGCTTACACCTTGGTACACTTGTGCTGCTGAAGGTGAGTCAATGGCTTCCAGGACATCCATTGTCAGACCCTAATTGCTAGTGCCTGTATCAGCAACGCTGCAGACCTTCTGAACTACAGCCTTGTTTAGCAGAAAGGTCTCTGAGCAGGGATCGTTCTGAAGTGCCCTGCTCAAAGGAGAAGCTGTAAACTCAATGACAGGAATAATTATAATGCCAAACGGATTAACAGTAAGTCGGTTCTCGGCCATACAACTACAGGACATATTTAACGAGCCAGTGATCTAAATTTAAAAGCGCAAACTCCAGCCACATGGCCTAAATTTAAGTCTTTTCCTGGGTGGTGCAATTACATAAATGTAATTAAACAACAGAGTAGTTATTAGGGGAATTAAATAAAGGCAGGAACTCAGTCCACTTTTTTCTTTCTCTTATGAGTTAAGCTTCAAGTCATGCACAAGGGGCGTTGGGAACCAAATCTGCTCTTTATTTACACCTGTGTAGCTCCATTTGGCCTTAAGCCTGAAATGCCATGAGCAGAACAGAACCACTCTTCCCTGGGCTGCGGCCCCTTGAGCACAGTAACACAATAAAATGGGAAGAAGCTACATAAAATTAGATGAAGAAAACCTTAAACCAATTCCTGAGACCTATGGACTTGCATGAATTAAACAAAATCACTTAGAGGTGTGCTAGATCCTTCCTTGCACTTCACATCACAGGGGATACATGCTGCCATCTACTCATTCCATAAATAATCAGAGTCAAAGTGGATCGAGCTGATCTATAGGCTGAATTTCCAAATTCGTTAGGTACGTGGTAAAAATGTAAATGAACTATTCATTTCAGGAGCCAAAACTTCATTATATCATCATACATTATGAATTATAAATGTGTATACTTTATATACTTTTAAATATAGGCATTAAGTATAGAGCCATATATTATAAATTATAAAGAGGCACACAAATAAGATTTCAACACTAACGGGTGATTAAAGTGAAACAAATCCACATTTAGCAACTACAATAGGTGAACTTTTCCCTCCAATTGCTGTTAACCCCTAAACCCCTGCTTCGCTTGCAAATTGTGATGCTCTGAAGGCTGGGAGAAAGCTGTGCTTAGAAACAGGCTGTTAAAAATTCTGTAACACAGGGATAAGGCAGAAGCCTACTGGGAGCTGACTAATGGAGTGTTTCCTTGCACGTCTGAACACCCAGGGCAGCGCAGGCTGAAATCTGACTGTGGTACATCGTAGCAACAAAAAGCTGATTCTTAATGCTACAATTAACTTGACTTCTGTGAAACATTCATAACCTGCAATCTCCTGTACTGTGTTTTGCTGGAAAAGCCATGCCTGATGTCTTCTGCTGTAACACATTAAGCTTAATGTGACTGAACTGGATTCTGCAAAGTGGGTAGGCAGTATTTCCTGCGCTAAATTTACCTCTGACAGAGAGGTTACTCAGTCTCAGCCAATATAACTCATCATATGATGCATTATTCACAGTAATGGATTTATTCTTAATCCCATCAGCTTTTTCGCCAAAGAAATGGGACGGGCCTTTTGAGGGAAGCTAATCTTCAAGATGTTCACAAAAACTATGCTGGTAATTGCCATGAAAAGCATCGATTGAAGGTTTGGTAAAGCTTTCCTTCAAAACTGGGCCTAATTTTTCTAATCTTCACATAACACGTTTTTCTCAGGTTTATTTTGGCCTATTAAATCCTGTTTAGCCTTTCCACTACCGATTTCCAAGATGGAACTTCTGGAAACTGGTAATAATTTTGCTCTTCCTCAATGTGCAAAGCACTGCAAAATACTGAGTACAAAATATACCAAGTTTTACACTGGTGCAAAACTCTTCTAAATTCCCCAAACTTTCTCTGCTAAAGCTATGAGCCCTTTTGCTGCATAGAGACTTTTTGGATTTTTGAGTGGGTTATCAGTTCTTTTGCAATCAGCTGCCACTTACCAGACTTTAATTACTCATATTTCCAGGTTATATAGGTGAGGTTAGAGGTAGTAAGATTGAGAATATTGTTATTACTAATGACCACATGGCATAACAGTCTAGGAAATACGGTTTTAAATACATAGCTGGGATTTAATATAACAGTTTGGTGATATTGCCTGGGATCTACAATTAAGATCTCAAAGACCTAGTGGCAGCCTGCCCACCAAACCAGGTAAGTCACAGAGACAGCACTCTTGGAAAAACAACCTGAACAAGCAGCTGGCCAGGGTTGTGCAGCTCCACACCAGGCACGGGCTGTGCAGATAGTTTGCCTACAGCCAAAAGCGAGGGGTCAGGGACGCAGCTTCCCCGCCTCCATCCGCGGTCACCGCTGTTGCTTCTGGTCTTTAATCGCTCGCTCTCCTTTCCACAGCCTCTCTCATTGATTTGCCTACCTGTACACTTGAGGGGAGGAGAGCCAGGAGAGCCGGGGCCGCCGGGCGGGAGCGGCTGAGGGGGAGCCCCGGGACCGAGGGCGCCTGAGGGGGAGCGGCGGTTCCCGCGCGCGGGCTCCTGAGGGCGGGAAATGGCGGGACCCGCGCGCGGGCGCCTGAGGGCTGGGGCGGGGGGCGAGCGGGGAGAGCTGTGTAAATTCGTGTTATTTACTTGTAAGAGCCTCCAAGGTAAGAGATGGACGCGAGGCGGCTTGGGGCAGACAAATATTAAAACAAACCCCATCAGCTTCGCCAGATCTCAGCGAACGCCGGCCTTTCAATCAGGCGGCGTGAGCGAGGCTGAGGGCGGGGCGAGGTGCGAAGGCGGCGGGACCGAGAGCCGAGGTGGAGCCCCTCGGTGCCGGCACCGTCGAGGTACGGGGGTCTCCCGGACCGGGGAAGGGGAACTATCAGAGGAGAGACGGGGATGGTTGGAATATTTTTGCAGTGCTGAAGGTAGGTGTGTTTGATTAGCCTGGGGGGTGAGTTTGGCCAGTGTTCAGGGAAGGAGGGTTGCCGTGGAGCGGCCGTGATGGCTCGGTGCTGAGGGCTCTGGAGCCTCTGCGGTGGGCTCTAGTGGGTGTGCAGCCTTGTGGTACCACCGTGCACGGGCTCTCAGGGCTGCCAGGGCGGTGGGGACAGGACCTCAGGGTCCCTCGGGGCTGTCTGTGCCGATGTGGTGCTGTCTCCTTCCCTGGGGGCTAAAGTGGGGTTTTTGCCTTCGTGCTGAAACTTTGGGTCCCCCCCCTTTCCCACTTGAACATGTCTTGACAGCAGAATAACTATGTCAGAAATGTGGCTATGTGTGTATGAGATGTAAAATCTATCGAGGGGATGCAATTAATTCACACGTTTGAACAGCCCGATGGGTTCTCCTTCCACTGCCCAGTCAGCACAGGTTTCTGGTGTGTCTTCCAGCCATGGGGCAGCCTGACATCTCTCTTCCAAAATATCTCTGGTCCCTGAAGTATGTGTCACTGTATGTGTCAAGTATATTTGAAAACAGTGACAAAAAGCATTATTTATGTCTTGATTTGTTTGGAGTCCGCAGTACTATGTAAATTCTGGTGTATATGTCCGAGTTTGCCATCTTCAGCTTCAATACTGAAATGCTTGGGCTGCTGTGAAGGCAAGAGATGAGATGCCTTCGAGTGCCAACCAGGTGTTTCAGGTGAATCTAAAATATAAGCAGGCCCTTGTGTTCACTCAGGCTGCCCTTTCCAGCTGGCAGGGCACAGGGCTAATTAAGAATTCCCTTATCCTGGTTTACCAGGATAAATAATCTTTATTACCGTTGTCTCAGTTCCTATCAGGTAAACTTGCACAGTTGTATTGACATCTTTTCTTAGGGAGCCTTTAGTTCCTGAGCTAAAAACCAAAATGTTCTTGAGAGTGGCTTACTATGTAAAATAAATATTGACATTTGAGCTGTATCGCTTTTAAGCTCTTACCACTGTTTTAGATAATTCTGAAGCAGCTTTTGGGCTTAGTTACTTTTTCAGCTGACTTCAACCTGACTCTGTATAAAACCCATGTTTGTTTTTTTTGGCATAAACCTACCAAATTGCATCTATCTTAACTGAGTTATATTTTTGCCTAGTCCTTACTGGTAGGTACAGAACTATCTCTAATTGAGGCAAATACTTGTAAGTTCTTTGGGAGGTTCTGTGCCTTCTGTAAATCGGCAAACATCTGCTTAGAAATACCTTAATTTTGGTGTTGCCTCAAGTCAAAGGGATAAGGATTAGGTCCGATGCTTTAACTACAAAAAACGAGGAGGAAAAGAAATTGAAAGGTATAAGCATAGATAAAACATTGGTGTTGGTAGCAGGAAGACAGTATTTGGTGTGATGGCTGTGAAACTGTTTTTCTTTCTGAAACAAGTTGTTAATACAGTAGTTAAAGTACAAGGTAACTGCAGGGGGCTGAATCACTGGAGTGTGGGGGAAAGGAATGAATGCAAAAATTTACAGCAAGCTTTGAAAACTTTTAAAGCTTTTCCTACAAGAAATTTTTTTTTTTAATGCCAACCAGCCTCTATCTTGGGGCCTTGAAATGTTTGGGCCCTGGGTTTTGTAATGCCATTTCACATGGCATGAAGGCTTACTACTGGCTTTGTAAATACATGCTGGGGACTTTTCAAGTCAGAGTTGTAAATGAGTTCAAAAGATGTTGGGGAGGACCCTGTAAGATTTTGGCTGCTCGGGCTCACAGCCTCCCAGATCAGAGGGTCTCTCTGAAAGCAGCTTGGCTTCCCCGTGGTCAGATCGTGTTGCAAACCCCACTCTGTGCTCAGGCTCAGATCTGCGCACAGCGGGGACAGGGCCTCGGGTTTGACATAGCAAAATGAATCTTTATCTAAAGAAAGCACATTTCTCCCTTTTGGATACAGTTTTGAGAGCCAGAGTACAAAGTATTGACTGAACCCAACCAGTCATGGGTGGTGATAAAATGCTCCAAATCCCTGCCTGGGAAAGCTGCTAGGAGAAACTTCTGTCTGCTCCTGACCCTTTCCTTTTTCTCTCCTGGTAAATGGAGGTGGTCCAAGCAGACTGCAGCAGAAATACTCCACTGATGGGAACTGACACGTTCCCTAAACAATACCCATTACAGGAAAGGCATGTCATGTAATTTTGAGTATTTCCCATCTTAAACAAGGCTGAAGCTAAAGACTTTTCTTAATTGCCAAAATGACAATGGTTTCCATTGTGCAGGGACATCCACTTCAGAAACTCCTGCACTGGTGTTTGTCAATGGCTAAATGTAAAAGACTAAATGCATGCAACGCCACACAGAATGTCTGTCATGAGAGTTCTCTCCTGTGACAAGGAATCTAAAAGCTACAGTAGCTGAAAATTTAATGTCCATTATAGTGTGGAAGACTCACTTTAAATTAAACTAGGTGTAGCACTTAATGGAAAGTTTAAAGGGGGGAGAGTTTTCTTCATGACTTTTCTGTCAGTGTGTGAGGGCTACTTTGCAGTTCTATCAGTGTTCCCCAGCTTTTTGCTCTGAGAAGCTGTGGCCGCCCCCTTCCCTGGAAATGTTTGAGGTCAAGCTGGATGGAGCTTGAAGCAGCCTGGTCTAGTGGAAAGTGTCCCTGCCCACAGCAGAGGGGTAGACTAGACAGCCTTTAAGATCCCTTCTAGCCCAAACCATTCTGTGATTTCTCTTTGTATGCCACAGAAGAGCAATCTGGCACATTTTTTGGTTGAGTATGAAATGTCAGTTGTTTTTTTCCCTTGTGTCATTGTTTTAATAAAATTCTTCAGGTACTCTTCATTCAGTTGCTCTGAGAAAACATAATGAAAATCAGAAATCTTTCTCATGATTAATGCATGTGTGGACTGCAGAAAAGCTTTCTTTCACAAAGCCAGTGTCTGCTTCAGACAGTAGATGTGGAAGAATCAAAAAGCCAGTGCAATGAGGGAACTTCTACACAGGCTGAGCAGAAGTCCAGCAGGAAAGCAGTGTTGCTGGCTGTTTGATTTCTGACTTAGATCTCAGCTTCTTTACCTTCAGGGACCCTGAAGTTCCTCCATCTTGCAAAAATGGGCAGAGAGACACGAAGGCTGTGTGGAGTCACCGTGTTCTTAATTACCAGGTGTGGCTGTTCCTGTACTTGGATACAGTGTGGGAGGGCTAAATGAGTGTGAGGGCAGGGAAAGGGAGAGAGAAGAGAGAAATGAGAGGAAAGAGTAACAGAGGTGTGAGCACCCCTTGTTCTGCAGCATTACACAGGCTGCAGCCACAGTTGAATTTTTCTGGGACTCATCAAGTCACACGGATGTTTGTCTGAAGCACTGATGCATATCTAGGTGGGAACTATCAATTCATGTGTTGCTTGTGCAGTGTAACTGGAGCTCTGCTTGATTCTGTTGATCATGCAGAAGTTTTTTTTGTAAGACCCTGCCTCATTTCCTGGAAGAATCAATTGCAAATAATGTTGATTTAACCTCAAGATGTTGTATGTTCAGTGCATGTGAATTTTTTAAAAAAGCTTAGTGCTTTCGGAAATCGGTGATGGTAGGCTTAAAACTTCTAATCTAACAAACAGAAAAATCACTTGGCTTTTGTGTGTATAGCTGAATGCTTATAGACACAAAATCTAGTTGAATGTGTAGCTGGATGACCTTTAGCAGACACCATCAAACTCCAGTGCCTTGAGCTTGTGTATGGAAATCTGATGATAGCTGAATAAAAATAGCTATATTTCAGTATGGATGAAACAAAGTCTTCCAGGGTGGGGAGAAAGGCAAAGAAGGTGAAGAGAAAAATATAATGTTTCTTGAAAATGACAGGCTGTTCTAGCAGGAACTTCCAGCTGAAATACTGGCCTGAGGCGCTTGTCGAGCACGGGCTATTACACTCCAACCAGTTTAGCTTCTGCAAAACTATCATCAACAGCAAGCACTGAGAAGTGTCAGTCAGTATTAGCCACAGGGAGCAGTGAGTGCTCCAGCTGAAACCCTTGCACTCCCATCCTTGTGTACAGGCATGGCACACCAAACATTCCCCTTAAACCACTCCTTCAGGCGCAGGGCAGAGGTGGAAATGGACAAATTGCCTGGCAGTCCTAAAGGCTGGGGTCATTAAATAAAAACTTTTTTTTGTTATAATTATTTTTTTATTGCCTATTTTGCTGTCTTTCCTGTGAGGTTTCTTCTGGTTTTCCTTTTGATGTCCACAGCTACACATCAGCGTAGTGTTTGGAATGAGATTAAATGAGGAACACAGGATTAACCTTATCCCTTGTGCGTGGCTGAGAAGCTACTCTTGGTTCTGTGTACAGTGTCTGGTTGATGACATGTATTCAAATTTGTGTGCATATCATGTTTTCCTATGGCATTCTTAGAAGAAAAGAAAAGCTGTGTTCTGTGTTTCTGCTATAGAAACTTGTTTTTCCTGCTTTTGAAATAAGGTTAAAGGGGTAGGGATCCTGTAGAGCTTTTTTCATGGTGAGGTTCTGAAAGGTGAGTCTTGCTTGTTGAAGACTATCAATTTTCTCAATAATCTGAAAAGCATTTCAATGTTTTTGTGCTTGGCTTAGCAGAAAAAAAAATTGAACATCGCATCAGCTTTGAGCACATTCTAACCTTCAGAATTTTTAACAAAGTATTCTTCAGGGCAAACAAAATTTGCTACAAAATTGTACAAAAGCTTCCACAGGAGTTGCCCATGATTTCAGAGCTTCTATTGTGGCATTTGGAAAGTGTGAAGACAGTCTGGTTCCATGGATAGAAAAAAAGGGAAAATGTGAGAAAAGAGAAACTAGATAATTTGGAATACATAATCCAAATATGGCATAGTAGAAGGAAAACCAAATAAACAAAGAAAAACGCACCAAAAAAATCCCAAACCACTAAACAAATTTTCTAAAAAAATACAACAAACTGATCAAAGGAAGAAGCAAAGAAACTCCTAAACTTCTCTCGAATCAACTTATTCAAATGCTTGAACAAGATTAGAGAGCAGCATAAAAGCAGGTAGTTTACAGAGCTTGTATGTGAAAGAAAGAACAAGAATGAAGAAGAAAGTGCTTTAAGCTTTCAAGAGAGACATTTTTTTCAGACACCTGAGCATGTTTCTCCACCAGTGCAGAACTAGTGAGCATCTTCAGGCAGAAAACTTTGGGCAAATATGCATGCAACATTCTTCAGTGTAGTGAAAATGGAGTATAGAGAGTATTAAAATGTTTAGCACAATAATTTCCAGGGATTTATATAGCATTTAGTCTTTTATGAAATGACATACTGATAAAACTACTTCTAACAAGAGTGCTTAATGTACATTGGTAACTCTTGGTGATGCGATTGCAAGGGTGCAATCCTGCTTATTCTTGGGAAAAAAAAAATCTGTTTCACTTGGAGGGAATAGGATTACATTTCCACAGAGCAAAGAGTAGCTGGTATGTACTAAATGAATCTGCAGCACAGCGTAACTATGAAAGAAAATAGTTGATAGAACATCAACGTTATTCTTCAAGTTTTTTTTTGTTCCTACGTCATTTTTCAGTAGAAAACTTTTCACTTCTCTCTGCTCTGAACATGCTGTTAACTTTCTGCAAGTCTTGTAAGTTATATATATTCCAAGGCTTGTTTGCCTTGGAAGTTCTTAGCAAAGAAAATTTTCATCCTGGCTTAAGGCCTAATGTTATCAGGTGAGGAACAGCCTCCAATTTGTTAAAGGTAAGAGTGTGCCTACTCAGACATACAGAAGCCTTCGAGTTAAAACCCATAATGCTTGATATCTCACTGCTATTAATGCTGAAGACAAACTGAAGGGACCTGTAAATATATTTCAAAGTATGGGACTGTTTTTATATATGTATATCAATAAGGGGTTTTGACCGGAGGGTGCTCACAGCAGTACTTGGCTGCAGTAGAATTAAGAGCTCACCCAGGGATGAATGAGAGCTCGAGGGGGTTATGTGGGTAGGGCTTTATTCTGTCGTACTTTGAAAAAGCTCATTTTTTTACTGGGGAGAAGCTTTGGTCATAGCAGAAATCAAAAGCAACAGGAAAGCTTTACCTGCAGTGCTGCTTAGCCACTTCCTTCCTCTCCCTCCAACACACTCGCTCTCCCTTCCTCTCACCTCTCCTAGTTCTTTGGAGCAGTTATTCTTCTCTTGTCCCCTTTGGCCTCTTCTACACCTGTCCCTGTGTTTTCATTATTTTTTTCTGTTCATTCATTTGCCTCTCTCACTGAGATGATCAAAAGCAGAACAAGAATTACTGCAGCATTCAACTTCCTTAGAAAATCAGCAGCAGGGGATGATGGAAGGGGGGTAGGTGGTGTTCCAGTAGGAGCTCTGCTGTGGTACTTGTAGAAGAGGCCGAGCATGAAGATTTATGGAGAGAGAGCTCAGGTGAAGAGAAAGATCTTGTGCCTTCCTTGTGTAGGGAAGGATCGTCCCTGAGTCACTGTTCAGTTTGCACCTTTGAGATTACAGATACAGGCTTCTAGTTTTTATAGGCAAAGCATTGAGAAACTCTTTTGGAGCCTGCCTGATGTTTCCCTGCCCAGCTCAGGAAATGATTCAGCAGCCAGAATAGCGCTGGTGGTGATGTACAGTGTAATTGGGTTCCAGAGCACTGCTAACCTTGGAGCTTTATGACAAAGCTGAAGGAGCTGCTGTAATAAAAGTGACATTCAAGGTCAATGTTTTTGCCTTTGTTTCATTTAAAAGAGAAAAGTGTGAGCAATTCTTTCCCTCAAGTTATTCTAGTGGAAAAACATTGCTGCTTCAAAGATAGAGTTCATCAGACAGGATATCCATGGATATTTTGCTACAGAATCATTTTCCTTTGTAATGAGAGAAAGTTATTTAGCCATTATCAGTAAACAGTGCATCTTAGAAAACTTGATGCTTTTCCTGACATTTTAATCTCTTTTTATATCCCAGAAAGCAAATAGCATCATGATTTTTCCCAAAGTATTAGTGGAGATTTATTTTAAACTCACACAACCAAACCATGTAAACAGGTGCTAAGTCCTTCAGTGATGGCTCTAAAGTAATGTTGATTTTTTTTTCTGTCAAAGTGCTTTTCATCTTATACTAGGATTATATGAGTTTGTATGCCTCATATAGGATTACATTTTTAACTGTCAGAAAGTTTTTTGGAAATTATTTGCACTTTTTGTAGTCAGAGTTCTTATGCAACTTGTTCATTAGGTAAAGACCATTCTCCTAACAACTGGCTGGTGCAGGACACATCTTTAATTGTGGATTTTGAAGTGTGCTTATTGTAGTCGTGGACTGCTTGAGACAGTCTCCTAAAGCATGACAATGTTTAATAGCATTGGAGTGCTGTCTTCATTTCAGTGTCTGTTCTGTAAGATTGCTGTGCATGAGTTAAAATACTGAAGAAATGACAGGGAAATTAGCAGTTCTAGGAGTTAGTCAAATGATAGGAAAACAGCAGTTCCAGTGAAAATGTTAAATATTTTTTATGCTATCATAGCTTGGAAAGGCTGGTGCCTTTTTGCTGCCCTGTGTAATAGCAAGAGGCATCTGCGTGCTGCTGCTGAGATTGAGACCCTCTGCAGTCTCTTTGCTGGCTGTATTTCATTAACTTTTATAAACCTCTTGCCTTCAATAACAGCAAATGAAACTCCGGCACAATGTCTCCCTCTAGGCCACAGACAACTCCAGCTTCCAATAATTCAGCGCTGGAGTTGAATAAAAGACAAATTATTCTGTCATCTGTCAGTAGCTGCCATACATCAAGCAGTAATGCAGGGTACTTACTGTGGGAGAAGCAGGGCTATTTCCAATTACTGCCAGCTCCTTAATTACCCGCGGCGTGGGGGCTCTGCGGAGCTGCGCGGCTCCGCGCCTGCTACGAGGCACCGCTTCCTGCTTGGCCCCGAGCCCTGGGCTTCCTGTGCTCGGGCACATGGCACCAGAAACAAAACTTGTGGTGTCAGTGGTTTTTCTGGGGTAGTTCAAGGAGGTGCAACGTGTGATAAAGTCGGTTTTACCTTCTGCACAGCGTGTGTTTGTGTACGGCAGAGCTGAGCCTCGGCGGAGCACAGCAACCACAAGCGCTCGCAAACTTTTACTTTCTTAGGAGCAGACTTTGTATGAACTTGCTCAAAGCAAAACAACACAGGACCCTTCCAGGCAGCTTGGCACAGGAGCTCTCTGATATTCTCCAGCATTTGTGTGTGCTCCTCATAGTGCTCTGTGTTGCACGTAGCACATTAGTTCTGATTGAGAAGTGGTTCTGCTGACAAGTCCTGATTAACCCTGCTCTGAGGAGTGACAGTGTTCTCATAGCATCCACCCCAGACAGATTCACCTTATTTTACCCTCTTGAAATGATGCAGTTTGTTTTGTTTTCTGGCAAGTGTTTTGGTTTACTTTGTTGCTTTTATTTTTTTTAAGACTTCCTAAGACTCCGGCACCTCACTGCTTTTTCAGTCTGACAAAGAATTTGATGCTGTAAGGCAACCTACTGAAAAGTCATGTGCAAATTCCAAAAAGAAAGCAATGTTTTCATGTATTTGTTTTCATGTTTTCTTTTTCAGTCTGCAGAGCATTATTTCACCTCCACAAAAAAAATCCCCCAAAATCTGTCATGTTAGGCAGGTATGAGAGGATTAGTATCGAAGAATTCAGCCAAAATTCTTGAGTAAAGGAGAGGTTGATTTTCTTTAAACTCTCTCTCTTGTTGTGGGAGGTCTTTGCTGTCTATTCAGGTTTCAGAACTGAAACCACCTTGTTTGATAGGTGTTGCCATCACGTGTGTGTGGGGTTGTACTGGTTTGGGCTGGATAGAGGGAATTTTCTTTGTGGTAGCCTGTATGGTGCCATGTTTTGCCGTGTTTAGACCTAGGTGCCTACCATGTTGAAATTCCAGTAGGGGCCATGGCCAGTTCAGAAAAATTGCATGGATCCTGGGAGCTAGAAATTACCTGATTTAGTGCTGTCAGTCCTTAAGTTCTAGTTTCGCAGAATTATGCAAAAATGCTTCTGTGATTTATTGCACAGCTGGTTATCGGGAAAGGACAAATATATTTCAGGCTTGCCAAGTAATGTATGCATACATGCACACAGCAAGCTGCTTTGTCAATGTCACATTAATTATCCGATATTATTGGACTTAATTCTCGTTGTAAACTTAGATGTGCACTCCCTTGCATCATAATAAATTATGTACTAACCCATACCTGTTACTGCAAAAATGTTTCTAGTAAAGCTTATCCCTGCCAATTAGCTGAAAAATTAATAGGAAGAGATTTCCCCTGTCCTCTTTTTATTTCTTCAGGTATTAGAAATTTATTTCATTCATTGGTGTGGACAGACTTCGCTGCTTAATAAACACCAGCATAGGATGGTTTTGTTGCAAAAATAGCAGTCTAATTAGAAGATTCCATTTTTCTCTTTCTGGCCTAGATTTCAGTAAAGAGATGAGCTATAATCATTGCATCCAGTTTTCCTGATCTTTATCAGGATTCTCTGCAGCTAACCTTTCAATAACTGTTTCTGTTTTGAAAACCTCTTTGTTCAAATGATCTTTCAGATTTTAATTCTTGTTTTTAAAAAAACCCTAAACAACAACAACAAATCATAAAAACCAAATCCCGTCTTCTAGGTATTTAGGAACTCAGAGAAAGCATCATGATTGGCTGTTGCTCTGCTGGAACAAACTGTGAAAATTATCTTAATCTAGTTTTGGTCTTTGTTTTATGCTTGGTAAATAAAAGAAACAGAACAAAAAGAGACAAGTTATAAGAAGTGCTGGCTATTCTGGGATTTATTTTCTTTTGCAACTGAAAACTAGTAAACCTAGTTACCACCTGACTATGGAAAACCTTTAGTCTGTCAAAATACTATAGTACCAAAAAAGATGGGCAAGCCATTGCATCTGATGAATAGGAACAGAGAAAGGAAAATCAGGTTAGAGAAACGTAAGAGGAAAAAAGGAGGAATACTTTGTTTCCTGGCAACTTTCTCACAATACTCTGCAGTCCAGAGATGCTTCTCTCTAAATTCATTCGATATGACAGTGATGTGAAATTTTACAGCTTGTATTGCAAGCTATCCTTTTTGTTCAGACAGTCTAAAGCTCTGCTCATGACAGCACGGAAAAGAAACCCAGGAGGTGATAGGGCTTCACTTCTAATTGGTAATTTTGCATTTGTTGCTGGTGTTAGTGATGAATAACCCCAAGCTATTATTATAGATGCTGGGGTGGCTTCTCTGCTGCACTGTTTCTACTTCAGTCAGTAGATACAGAGGGACCATCAGGGTACAATTTGTAGCTCTCAGTGTGTCTAGCTCTTGTTTAAACTTGTTTAAAGTCATCCAAATAATTTCCTAATATCAACAGGTGCATTTCAGGAATTTGCCAAATAACTTAAGATAGGAAAGACCAGTGAGCAGTGCCTTCTGTCCCTGTGGCTTTAGATGCAATATCTCAGAGTCAGGGAAGTCATAGTTCACATTATTTGTTTGAGGAAAGACAAACAGAAAAAAACAGTCAAAACACTACACCACCACCCACAAATTAGGCAAAGAGGCTTTGAAAGTACACTGTGTTCACTGTAGAATACCTCTCTTTAAAAAATACTTTCTGATGACCTCTTGACTTTGTCTTTACAGAAAAACCTGCCAAGAGTAACCAGCTGACCACCTGATCCTGCTTTACAGAGGAAAACTTACTCTTCAGAACAATCCCTTTCCAAGAAGTCCTTGAGCAGTGATGGTACAATGTCTTCTCTGCAACTACTCTTTCTGAGGTAAGCCCACATGGAAGGACAATGATTGGAGGCCTAGGGTCTGTCCTGACAGAAGTCCTGCTCCCAAAGAGCCTGGAAAATGATCAGATTAAGGCAAGTTTTGTTTTCTTTCTCTGAGTTTATCTGGGGTGTGATGGTCATGGCACGCTGTGCCCTGTGGACCAGTTCTCTCAGGGCTGACATTGTCTTGTGTGCATCTTTCCTCCTCCTGGGAAAGCCCACCCAACTAAAGAATCCAGATTGTTTGACCCTGCATGTGCATTGTTGTCATGTGCTTCTCTTCTTTGTCATGGCACTCACACAGTGTGAGACAGGATTTGATTAATGAGCAGACAGATTATTTTTCAGGAATAGCTGAGATACTTCATGTCCCCCGGTTATCGTACAAGGAAATCATCCCAGCAGATATGGCAGGACATGCTTCATTCATCTCTTAAGGCTTATTATCTGAACAAGCTTACAGAAACATGCCAGGGAATGCCTTAAGACTATGACAGCTCATTAATCATGTAGTCCTACAATAAAAATAGACATCAAGTGCATTAATTACTCCTCAAACAGTTCCATTTGTTGGGACTTTCTCTTAGCTAGTGTTGAAAGATGGCTAATTTTCCAGAAATAACACTCACTTTGCTTCATTATTTCTAAATAATCCGTAAAGTTTTAATAGAAAAATATCTTGACAAACAACGTGTGTAAATATAGATTCATGTGCTTGAAATTCTAAGTCAAATTCTGTGCTAAAGTAATTATTCCTTTAAATCTGAGCTAGTTAAAGGTTGTTTGCCTCCAATTTTATTACATAATATCGCTCTTAGAACTAAAGAAAAGTCAGAAGGAATAAAAGATACGTAATTCAGATCATGACATGGAAAATGAGGAATTCATGCTGGGCCACTGGTTCTTCTTTTGAGGTACCTTTATAAAAAAAACCTTTCAGTCTTTTCCTTGGATGCTAATTTACCTCTAATAACTTAGACAGGAAGAGTGAACAAGTTTTAGGAAAGGTAGTGATGGGGGCTTGTGCCCTTAAAGCACTGTGTGTTTTTTTTTTCCCCTTGTCAATCTACAAGCCTTACGGCCAAGCAAAAGTTAGTCTCCTTCTTTGAAAATGCAGCCTGTAAGGTAATAACTCAGTAGACCTCACTGGTGTGCACCAGTGAAAGTTTAAAAGCCCATATGTCAAGGAAAGAACATGCTGTGGACTGATAAGCTTTTGAGCAGGTTTTCTTGAAATGGTTGAGGGATTTTGGTGAGTCACTGGGGGCAAAGCTTGGTGTAATTTCTGCATAGGTTTTATTTTTTAGCTAGACTTTAAAAATTGAAGAAAAATAAAATCAAGTGTATTGAGATAAATTGTGGACTCAATGTAGAGAAAAGTAAAATTAATATTAAATGCAGAAATGTATTAAGAATGTAGGCTTGAAGACATTAGACAGTCATCACTGTGCCTGTTGGATATAAATCCCTTGCCCAGCTCTTAATTGTCATTCCTACTCTGTGCAGACATCATTTCACATCATGAAGTTTGTAATCCTTTTGCCTGTGGCTTGAATAAAATGCAGGATTCATTCTTTTGGCTCTTACTGTCTTTATGGGATTTCTTTCAGTCGCATATTCTATGTTTAATGAGGCTCTGAGGTGCAAAATTTAAAGTGACATCCTGTTTTCATGCAAATTACTAGCAAATGGCCAAAAGTACCAGGAATTTACCTAAACTTCTGAGAACCAGCCTGGAACCAGAGAGTGATTTAGGCACAGGTTTGGTTTTCTGGAACTTGTAGATGACACTGTTGGCACCTCACCCTGAAAATCCTGGCGTCATCAGTGCCATTGGAGCTTGAAGTCTGGCTTGGCAGTCAAGTTGGCATTGCTTGCAAAGGAAGATATCATTCAGTGTGAAGAAGCAAACTGTATAATAGCACTAAAATGAGCAGGAGTAGATGCACTGTCATCATAGTGAAATCAGGACTAATAAATTACTGGCAAAATGCTGCAACTCATTTATAACGGATTTGATACAAACTTTCCCATTTATATTTTTTCTTATGACCCTAGAGAAACATTTCCCTTCATTTGCTGCTTTTTGATGATTTATCACTTCTGTTTTTGAATCCAGGTATTTTGATAATACTGGAAAACTCTGAAATAGGTGATCCTGGCTCCTGCCTGATAAGAGAAGCTGTTTGTTGGACTGCAGTACAAATATGTATGAGTTTAGGGAAGAAAAACAAAGGGAAATGTGGGTGCATTGATGTTTCCCTCTGGCTTTTTCTCCCATATTCTTTGAAAATAATATCTTCCAGTGCCAGACCTGTGGAGGGGTCAAAAGGACTGGGGCAGTATCAACTATGAGAGCAAAGGAAAAAGAAATAAAAATGAACTGAAGTGATTGAAAGATTAATGGGATTTATTTTATTTTAAATCACTCAGCCTTGATGCTGTAACATGAAAGGCCCAACAGAAAAACAGAAGCAAGAGCAAGGGGCAGAGCACAGCACCAGGAATTAGCCAGCATTACACCCCGTTAGTGGTGTAAGTGTGTAAATCGAGATCTGGTGTTCCTACCTAGGTTGTGGTCCCTTGTATTCACCACTGATTCCTGCTGGGAAGGAAGGAGACTTGTGCTCTATCCCTCTGAATACCTGTCGTGAGCCATTTGGATATTTCCTAGTTACAGGACAATGTACTATGGACATTAAAGTTTATTTTATCAACTCATTAAGAAATCTAACAAGACAAGGGTTCAAATGCAAATCTTGCCTAAATGTGTCTAGCAATGACTCTGCACAGGCCTGTTGCTGTGGTGGTCCCTGTTTCCTTTAAGCAGCAGGACATCATGAATTCAGATAGAAAAATGACTGTGTTAATCCACTAGGAACAAATTTAGATACTTCATGGAACTTCAGGGAAATCAGTGGAAGCTGGAGATGTATTCCCATCATACTGCCTTTATCAGATTCCTGTGTAAATAACCTCTAGTTTTTTTAAATTCAGGTGGTGTTGAACATGACCCAGTTTTGCTACATAATTTTTACTGTTTCACGATAGAAGCCTGGAGATTCTACAGTATTTTCCTCTACACTCTGAAGTAGTATCCTATTTTTTTATGATTGTATACAGTAAATTGGTGTATATTCCTCAGACAGAAATGGCTGCAGATACTCAGCACTTGGTAAGTCTTATCAATAGGATATGAAAGCACTGTATGATTGCTAGAGGTAAGGAATGTGTTTGTTTTATGAGACAGTAATGACTGTCAGCTCCAGCCTATTGAAAGACTCTAACTCTGTGCTGCTACCTTCAAGCTTAGGTGAAAGTTTTCTGTACTTTGAAGTTGATTAATACCTAATTTTCATAGACTCTGAATTCATTGTAATTTCATTTTGTAATAGGCATCATGCAAGTTGAAGGAGACTGATTTATTTCTTTTATTATTTGTTTTCCTTGTGCAAAATGCTAAGAATTCTGAAAAGCAGAGATAATCACTGTACATTTGTATGTTAATGTTACCAGGTAATCATCTTGAAAGACTGAATATGATTAACACCTTGAATCATAAACTAGGGAAAATGTACAACACTTGACAGGAAGCAAAACATCTAATACAATGTGAAAACATCTGGCCAGGAAATTGTTTTCCAAACACTGAAAATTATAAGCAATTATCAAGTATTTTACCTGACTATACTCATAACTCTGTTTTAGTGACACTTTAACTGATATTGTGCTTCATTTCTCAGCAGTCTGATTTTTGGATAATCACCCTAGATCTGTGTTTTGCACTCTTCCATCTTCCTGCTTGATGTGCATAGCAAGTACTTCCCTGGTGTACTTTAAGGGGGCAATCAAGGCTGTAGATGAAATAAGGCACTCGTGACAATCGAAGGGAAGAGCTTAATTTGGCAGTTCTCATCAGCAAGGGATCTGACAGGATATCCAGGTGGCCCTAAATCAGCTCGAGCTAAACTCCTAGAGAAGTGAGACCGCACATGCCAATTTTCTTAGCATAAGCTGGGTGTTTCTGTCAAAAACTTTGCTCGGGGTGGATGGATGGACTTTGGGGTGTGAGAAATTGCCAGATTATGGTGGCAGTTGTACTGGCTGATAATAATTAAAGGTGGCACTTTGCTATGATGTAGATACCCATCTGCAAACCCTACACGAAAAGGAAGGGCAACTCCAGCCTTTCCATACCCGTTGATGCATTTTTTTCCTGTTATGTATTTTCCCAGAAGAAAAGGTGGAGTGATAGGGGTAGAGTCAAAGGGTGCTGGGTTTCCTTTGACTCCAAGAACATTTATAGCTCATAAATCTGAATGCTGTTTCTGACTTTGGAATATGGTTGTGAACCATTCATGATTTTTATTGTGCTAATAACCCTTTTCCTGTAGCTGGCCTCGGACACTTAGTAGAAATCTGCCTTTTCATCTCAGAAGAGGAGCTTCCTGTCTCAAATCATTCCAGGACATGCCATAAAACTGACATCCCTAGTGGTTGCTTCCTCATCTCAGAGATGAAAGTTGCAGTAAGAAA
The DNA here is from genome assembly GCA_026261815.1 of Monarcha castaneiventris obscurior. Lineage (NCBI taxonomy): Eukaryota > Metazoa > Chordata > Aves > Passeriformes > Monarchidae > Monarcha > Monarcha castaneiventris. Next base: position 2,388,158 of record JAMPIT010000622.1, read on the forward strand.
AAATGGCACTCTGTCCCTCAGAGAGCAGGTTCAGAGTAGGTCAGGTCTTGACGTTCTTACACAGCTCCAGGAAAAAAAAAAGGATGTAGATCAGGTTGGTTTGTTAAGGAAATGAGGTGAATTTTCACCTCAGGTGGTGACAGTGCTTCACTGGCGTCTGCCCTTAAGCTATGTGAGGTCAAACCCTATAGTAGAGCTCCTCACAGGATTTTATCGAGCAGTGCTTTTTGGGTGAACCTCCTAACCTGACACAGCATGAAGGGCCATTAGGTAGTGAAGATCACACATGAACACAAAATGTTATTGGCTTCTGTTTTAACTTCATGACCTCATGGGAGGGCTATACCTTCCTAATCTGGTGTTTTCATCACGCTAGAAAACCATGTAGGTTTTATTTTGAAATGGTTTGTTTCTACTCTGTTTCTTTGGTTTTTTGAAGGTTGAGGGAATATCCTTGCTTTTTCCCTAGTGATAATTTTCTTATTTCATGGGCTGGAAAAATAACAGGGAAATTTTCAGGCAATTTAGTGTTTTCAGTCTGAAGCACAGTGAAAAATCAAAGTCTCAAAATATTTCAAGGAAAAGCTCAAATAATCAAATGAACTTTGGAAAACATTATTTTTCACTGCAATTGAATAATTCATATCAATGCATACGAGAGGATTAAAGATAAATGGAACAAGGGAATTTGAAATGAGAAAAAGGAAAGCTTAAAATGAGATAGTAAAAACAGTCTGAGTTCTGCATTTTGAATTTTCCTTTTTGTAAAAAAAGAATTAGTTTCAATCAGCACATTCTGGTATTCTGGTACTAATATAACAACATTTTCTGCAGATGACCTGCTGGAATTTTTTTTTTTTCCAACTTTATGAAATACTTGAAATACACAAATTTCTGCTGGAATTCTGTCATATTTTTTGACAGCTGATTTCAGACCTTATTTTCCTTAGATGATCCATATTTGCCGTGGGGCTTGCTTCTTTCAAAGTGTCTCAGGAGTTCAAAGATCTCCAAGCCATAGCTAAATGTGTTTTAGACCCCCTTATGTCACTTCAGGTGACAATTTGGGGAGAGAAAGTACGATGTGATAGTTATGATGGAAATGGACTTGATGGGTATTGGAACCTTAAAGATCATCCAGTTCCAGCCACCCTGATGTAATTGGTAAATATATAGAGGAAGCTGTAACCAAGCTAATTCATTAAGAGTTTTGTGTCCAAAGGAAAAAAAGTGCTAATCTAATTGAAAATTTGCAAATGAGAAGGCTGGTTTTAAATTCAAGCAGTGAGTGAAAACTGAATGCTCTGAGGACCTGGCCTGCTTATGCTTTAAGTGACATTTCCAGTCAGATTTGAGAGGGTCAAGGTAAGTGCAGGGAGCTGGAAAGGTGGTGTGCTTCTGAATATTCAAAACAAGCAAAAACCATGAGGAATAAAGAGTGTTGCTTTAAATGAAATCACATGTTTTCAAGAGATGTTTAAGAGTATACATCATTGTGCATTGTTCAATTACAAACTTAATTTCTTCAGCTTCACAGCCTACCTGTGAGCACAAAAATTCACCTGCCATTTTTCCATCTCTGAGAGTTTAAAATCACTGCTTCATGTTACGTGTTCAAAATGTTTTAGGTATTCCATTTAATTTGCATGCTCCATTTAATCTGAAAGTTACATGAGTCAAAGCTGACTCCTTTAATCTCTCTGAAGCCACAGACATACCTGAGGTACATCTGGTGTATAAAAAAAGGTTGCAAGTAGAGCAGTCCACTGGACCTCTGGAGACCTGGTTTTGTTTTTGTCTGTCACTGACTGGGTGGATCTGGAGAAGCCACATTGCTCTGCTGCAGCCTTGGTTTATCTCTCAGGAGGGAAAAGATAATATCACTGACCTTTAGAAAGCACTTGAGATCTAATTATTTATAGATTAGGGAGCATTACAGGATAGGTTTGCGTTTTTTCAGTGTAAAAACTTGCTTATTTTTTGACTGGGAACAGAGCTTTTTTCCCTCTCAATTATTTATAGATTAAATCACAACTTAATGGTCAGTCCAAAGCAAGTGGTGTTTTGAAGAGGAGGTTGAAGGCAAAAGATGACTCAGGCTATTGGAAAAGTACATTTCATTTACAATAGGGTTAAACAGCATTACATTTATTAAATGTAATGATCTAGTAATCATGGAAAGATAAAAATCTCTATTAGCTTTTCATTGAATGACATTGTAAGAAGTAGCTCCAAAGGCTCTTCATAGTAATTTGATGCAAGTGAATGTCTTCTACTCACTTCTGCCTTCTCACATTCTTTAATGTGGAGATTTCAGGGGTTTTGACGTATTTCTAGTACTGAGCACTCTGAAGAGATTAGTAGGTTATGCAATTTCTCTTTTTTAGTAAGTCACAGTAAGCAGCATCTGTATTTTTGTACAGCACAGCCCTATTGCTCTTTTTAACAATGTGCTGACAAAACAATTTCACTATAATTGAAACAGCTCACTGCCACTCTTCCAGAGAAAATAAAACTGAATTTGATGCCCTGGTTGTTACTGACAAGACATTTAATCATGAATACAGTTAAAGTTCCATTTAAATCATTAGACTAGGTTATAAGCAGCAAAGTATCTAATATCAGAGTTTTCTTAGTTGTTCTTAGTCTGAGCTGTGTGTTGCACAGTGAATATTGATGCAAACAACAGAAATCTGCAGAACTCTGAAGTATTGGCTTTATTGATAATCTTTGACCATAACATGTGTACTAATTGAGCCTTTCTGGTCAGCTGCCTGCTATGTTGGTTGTAAACAGGAAAATATTGCTGCATAAAACCAGAAACACAAATATTTGGGTATATCCAGCCAAGCAAGGTATTTCTCTAGGTTAGCAGTCTAGCTGGTTCAACAATGGAAATTATGAAAAGCAAATATACAGCAAAATAGAATAATTCTGGCTATTACCTTGTACTCTTGAAGGTTCCACCTTCAGTCATTCAGTGTGGATAAAGCCTGGCAGAGAAACTGACTTGGTCTGTGTGGGCTCCCTTATGCTGAGTATTTGCACAGGAAACACACTTAGGAAATCTTGTCTGTGTGCTCAGCTAAAGCATTTACCTTGCTGAAACCTGTATTTGAGTGCTTATTTACCTAACTAAATAACTTCGGGAAAATTCAAACAAACTCCCTGAAATTTCCTAAAAATCACTGCCTCAAACATGTGAATGTGAAGAACTGGATTTTAAAAAAAGGCACAAATGAAACAATTAAAAAAACCCACCCCAAAACCCAGCAACCCCCAAAGGAAAAAAACACAGCCATCAACCCAAGCCCAAGGACTGTAAGAATTATGTTTCACCTGTTCACTTTGAGTACTTGTCTGCCTGATACTTCAGCAGAGATCAGAGCCTTCTGTAATCCTGTTGTAATCCAGTGAGAAAGCTGGAGGAAAATAAAAAGGGAAAAGGGATGCTTCCAGCTGAGATGGGAACAAAATCTGGTGAGAAAGAATTTATGGTTGTTCTTAGGGACAAATAGGCTACATACTGTGATTTGCTTTGGTGGGTTTTTTTTAAGCTTTGACGCTGGGAAATGCTAGAAGGGAATATTATTCCTGTGGCTTAGGGTAGTTTCTGCATGTGTGGTGTTGTGCCTTGGTACAAGGAGAGTGTGTGGTTTTCTGGTGCTTCTGTAAAGCAGTGATATAAATGTTATATATTTGGAAATAGGCTTGAGGGGAACATTCTGTTGGCTGCAAGCTTTGCCTAAAATCATCACAGATCTTCAAGGTTCAAACCAAGCAAGTTCAGATGTACAGGCAAGGTTTGTGCAATGATTTCAGAGTACAGGAAATTAAAGAAGAAAACAGGTCACCGTAATCAACACTGTGGTTATCAGGATGGTTTGAGTTCTTGAAAATGCATCCTTGAGAATCTCGAACTTGCTGAGTGAAGGGTATTTGTGCTGGTTTGACATCCATGTGAAAACACAGCTTCTGAGGTCAATAGAAAGCTTTCAAAACTTGTGCAAAATGTTGTATTTTAGGTGAAGCTACCACAGTCTGCAGAGTGTGTTAGGTGTTTACCAAATCTGAACAAGAAAAAAGACCTGGTGCCATTGTGGGCTGTAGCCCTGGGGAGTGCATTTTATGCAGAGGGCCTAGAAATTAGATGCCCATGTCCTTGGTGCTGTCATAGCCAGAGACGTATATGAGGTGTGTGAGCCATCTGAAAAGGAAATGCAGAGCTCAGATCATTTCAGGCTCTCAAAATGTGATGTTTCGTAGGCAGGTGTTGCTGCCTGGGAACAGGGTTGGAATCATAGCTCTGGGAAAACCTTAAAGAACTGCTGTTAACATGTGGACATAATTTTCTTCGTGTGAACACCCCTTGGATACAGCCTCTTTCAGAATTGTTTTCTCTCTGATCTAAAATCTCAGTCTGTCCACCCCACTGCCCATCCCTTTGCCATTAGATCCAGCTCAGAGTGACTAGGGCAGGTTACTGTGCCTCTGCCCTTTTCTGTGAGGGACACTGTCACTGCCTTCCTTCTCTCATGCTCTGTCTGTGATTCCATTATCAGGTTTTCGTGAGTTGCTTTGACTTAGTCTTTTCAGATGCCTCTAACCATTACAGATTCTTTCTCCAAAGCATCTTTAAGATGTTGCTCTGCTCTATTGCTCCCTGAACAGACTTTCAAAGCTTAATGTCCCAATTTTTGTAACAAATTCGTGTATGATTTGAGAATACTGCCAAAAGATTGTGTACTGCTGGAGGTTCTGATAATTTGTAACTTTGCTTTTTATTCCTCTGCAGGCTTGCAATTTTCTTTCGTATCTAACATTTTAACTTGACCTTCAGAGGACCTTGCTTCCCTTTCTACTTTTCACGTGGTCATTTACCCAGAGGTTGGATTCTGCCTAGGTCCGTATTCCTTAAATACACTTCTGTGTACTTTTTCACCATCTTGACCCCACCTTATATGTGACAGAAATTTCTAGAAACACGTGTACTTCGTCCTTTCAAACACCGTTTTTTAAGCTGTACTAATCCTGGCAGTGACTCTCCTGCGTCCATGTCAGCTGTCCATCATGATCCGTGTCCCTTTTATTTTCCAGTGCTGCTCCAGTTTGTCCCTATTAATCAGCCCTGTCTGGTTCTGCCTTTCACTAATGGCTGTTCTGCAGCGAGCCTCTAACCTGTGCTTTGCTGGCAGAGGGCTGCTGCAGTGAAATTCTGGACAATGCTGTTTGCTGAGGGGGTTTCTGTTCCTCTTGGTAGCCCTTCACTGTAAAGGCTGACTGCTCAAAGTGAGAAATCTATTCTCTGCCTTTGTCCAAGGCAGCACAGGGGCAATTCACAAAAAATTCCCTGTCCAGAAAGGGATTGAGCTAAGAGTTCCTGATGCTTCATTCCCCATTAGCAATTGTTCAGAATTATTTGGTACTTTGAGAATAGAATTTTACCCATATAATTGAACTTGGCTGAGATTTCAGTATTTATGATTTATGTTGAATTTTTTTGTACTCCACTCTCATTTTACACTATAAAAACTTAGACAAGGATATGATGCTTCCTTGACACTTCTAGTACTGATACTAAAAAAAAAATTGTTAGCATGGCATTAGACAAATCGATCACACCCTGCACATTCTGAGGGGTCAGACTACTATGAAATAGATAATTAAATAGATGTTTTTCAGTTTTGGCTGAACAGAGATGGAAGAAGAATTTCCTGGAAATTTAAATGTTAAAAAATATGTTTTTGCTCTGCTCTGTTTACGTGCGTTGTTAGCAAAATGTCTCACTGGATTGCCAAAAATTAAACATAATCCACAGAAGTTGTTAAGCGCTGATTCACTTCCAATGCTTTGAGGCTGAAGTCCAGAGTGTATTGCTTCAGTTTCATATCTAATTTGTAGTGCTTATTTTCATGTTTGTTTTTTTTTAAAGTGCTCTTCCATACTTAGTTTTTGTGTCCTTTAACTAATGTTGTAGACTCTAAACAATGACAATGTTCTCTCAAATTTTTATCCCTATTCTTCAATTCTAGCCCTAATTAATTTAGCTGCTGTATTTCAGTGGATTAAGTGATTGTTATGCATGAAGTCAGACAAACGTTTTAAGCTCTTTTGGGATAAAAATTACAGGTGATATATATTGCAGTTGGACTAGATGATTCTTGTGGGTCTCTTCCAACTGAAATAGTTTGTTCTCTGAAATATTCTGTGTTATTGCCAAGTCTTGTGGAAAAATTCTGCCTGTCTTGACATGCTTCAGATTATCAGTTTACATTTGGTCAGTGCCATTAATATCTTTTTTATGAATTTATGAACCTGTTTGGATGCATATGTTACTTTCCTTGCACCATAAACTTTAATGAAGCCTAACTTGATCAATTTTATTTTTTCAAATCCGTGTTTAATGCGGTCTTAAATTTTTTCTGTTATTTTATGGTAGAAGCATAAATTTAACTGTTTCTGATAATGTGAGAAAAGACAAGCCAGAAAAGAGTTAACATAATGTATCAAGAATGTTACTTCAAATAAGTAACTTATTTTTCTACCACAGAGAAGTTAAAGGCAAACTAAAACTAGAGCTTTCCAAAATGTTTTAATGACACTGATGGTATGCTGGTGGGGTATAAGAAATGCTGCTTTTTAATTTAAAATAAATCCAACTTCTGCCTAATGTGTGTGGTGGGCAATTTGCAATTATGATCTTCATGATGAGATTCCTCCATGAAATGAGAGGTGTGTTATAATTTAAATAGAGTTGTAGATCTGGTTGATTTTAATTTGTGACCCAGGGGTCAGTAGTTACTGGGTGTAATAACCCTGCGGTAATGTGACTCTTCAAGGCACATTTGTATAATGAGAAATCATAACTAGTTATAGGAAGCATGATGATTTTTTTGCCTTTCCAATTCAAGTATGTTGCTCTCTCAGTCTCCATTTTATATGCTTAAAACTCCTGTTAGCATGGGTTTTTTTGCTATAAAAACCTCAGAAGCTGTTGGCAGCATCTGATTTACTACAGCAGTTTACACATTTCAATTGTTTCAGCATGCAGCCATAACCCATTGCCCATTCCAGCTCTTTGCTGGAAATTCAGCCTCTCTTGTCAGTGGTGTTGCCAGTAGTTGGGATTTTGGTGCACTACAGCTTTTTGCCACTGTTCCACATTCCTGTGATTTGGCTGACTAGCTGATGGCAGTTTTATTATCTGAAATGAAATGACAGCATTTAGGTGTGTGTTTTTAACTACCAGGAGACAGTTGGCACATGTAGGAGATAAAGAGCTATTTGGTGTCTTCTCCTAAGCATTTAAATGTGTCTTGTGCTAAGACATCAGAAGTGACTTAATGTTTTCTGTTGAGTACTCGTGCGTCTGTCAGGGGTAAGAGGAATAACAGCACTACCTTCATGTCCTTGCATGTGTCAGAGGAAGTGTGGTTGTCTTCGGTTCCAGCAGAAGTAACTCTGCAAGACTTTACAAAGTCTGACAGTGTCCTCGGACTCTGGACTGAATCCAGTGTGTGCACATTGCCTTTCAGAGCAAGTTTCTTCAGACCTAGGGAAGGTGGGAAGGCCCTCCTCACCTTGCTATGCTTTGACATATCAGCTTGATAAAATAAGCGGTACCTGTTGGAACATTAATGAGCCTGCTTCATTAGAGTTAATAGAGGAGACAGAAATGATTATCAAGTTAAATTTTAGAATTACAAGATGCTTCATAGATGACATGCAGCTGGTGTCTTGAGAATGCTAAATTCAAAGTAGGCAAAGGATGCATTTAGCCAGGCTTTCTGCAATATGTCTTTATGAAGAAATATTCATGGAGTGAGCTCTAAGAGCAGTGTTGGTTCTCATTTTACCTCAGTTTGTCACTTATGCACTTCAGTCAGGCACACCAGGAATTTGTCTGTACCTCCTTCTCACTGAGCATCCTACCTTCTCATTTGGGCAGTCTTGAGTGCTTTACTCTGTTATCTGACAGTCAATATTGAACTGGTTCCAGTTTAAAGGGGTAGCCAGAGTGCAGAAGCAAGCCCAACCTCCGTTTCATGCTGTGTCTGAGAGAGCGAGCAGGGAACTGCAATTCCCTCAAGGAGGAACAATACAAATGTACACTTTGATATGATGGATGGTTTTGCCCGTGTGCTGTTGGACAGGGTGCAGAGAGGAATGGGGGATGATGGCAGAGGAAAAAGAAAACCTCCTTCACTTTTGATTTATAATGGCTTAATACAACGTGTCTGGAGGCCATGGACAGGCAGAGAGGGGCTATGAAAGGAAAATAATCCTGGATTTAGAGCATGACTGCAAAAATCAGAGAGGTCTCAGTAAACCTTGGAAGCTTACTGAAAAACCCTTATGCGCTGAAGAACTTTGAGAAAGTGGCTGGGGAGAGACAAGCTTTGAAGGTCTAATTTTTGAACTTGGGCACCTATGGGAAGAGCTAAATGGCAGTAGAATAGTTCTGCTTTGTACCTCTTTTCTCTCATTCTAAATCTGGAGAGTTCTCTGCACTGAGACAAGAGTATTCGTGTTCTTAGAAATGGAGTATAGTGTTGTAAGTGTCCATTCCAGGCTGTGCAGACCAGAAATGTTATGTCTGAGCTCATGAGGCCAGGTTTTTTATCTGGCTTCTTTGTCTGCATTTCCCTCTCAATAACAGGCACCTTGTTTTCCAGTTTAAGAGGACTTTTAAAGGAGTTCTTGAGTCATCCATAAGTAAAAAGCAACAGTACAAGCAGTGTGCATTTCCTGGGATTACTGTGTTTGTGTTAGAAAGGTATATGAATAGTCATTTATATTTGAAAAAGTGTTGCCAACCTGTATTGACACTTAAAACCTTTTTTCCTAACCATTCTTTACTTCAGAAGTTTGTCTAGGTAATGCAGTAAAAGCACAATTTTTATATATGGGAAAGTCTTCACAGTGAAGTTTCTGGATTAATTTACTTTTTACTGTGTTAGAAGTTATTTATATGCATTTCCTATATTTCAAGTTGTGAGCTAAATTTCTTGATTTAACATAGATAGCACTGAGGTGGATCTTTTTCAGACCCAAGGCAGGGGTGGAAGGGGCTTGGGAATTCCTCAGGAGAATGATAATGCAGACTCATCACCTTAGAAGTAGCAAAAGGAGTCATTTGAGGGGGCTGCTTTAAATAATATATATAGATTTGAAATGTATATTGCATTGCATACCTGTAAAAGGCATATGGTTGAAGAGTCTTTAGGAATCACTCTGGGACCAGGAACTTGATCTGCTTCACTCAGTGTTTGTTCCAGGTGTCTCTGGATTGTATAACATTAGTCTCAAATGCACAGTTTTCCAGTCAAACTTTGCCATGATAGCAGTGGCTAAATGACATTGTGGAACCCCATTTAGAATATTTGTAACCACTGCCTGAACTCAGTGACTGTTTTCAGTCCCCGAAACAGCTCAGCCTCCCTCTCCTTAGCAGCAGTTCCTTGGAGGAACTGCTTGTCCCTCTGCTCAGAGGGGTTGCTCTGGGATTCCTGTTTTATCCAGCTGTGGCTGTGCAGTGCCTATCTGAGAGCCCTCCTTAGCACATCCTCAAGCCTCCCACCTGGAAACAGCAGCAGCCCTTTCCTGCTCCTCCTCGTGCATCCAGCTCACTGAGTGTGGGCACCACAGGGTTTGTAACGAGGGACTCACACCAGAGACCCACGACATTGTCACTGAGGAATGGACAGTGTCCTAAAACACCTTGGATTTGTCTTATCCTTAATAAAGTTCATACCCTCACTCCCGTGAGCAGGTTTGCTCTGAGTTTTCTGGCAAATGCAGAATCAGCAGCTTGAAAAAGCTGTTCCTTGCTAATGCTACTCACAGATTTCAGTGCTAAATGCAAATATTATTATGCCATTATTTGTTTAGCATTTTGAAACCTCATTTCCAGCCATTTAGTCTGTTTGGTTACTCTCTCTGTTAATACAAGCATCTTTTCAGTTAAATGTAGCAAAGGTCACTATTTCTTTCCTCACGACTCATTTCTTTTAAAAGTCCTACTTCTACAACAACTTGAAAGGTTTTTCTATGTAGCTCATGACAAATTTCTCCAGCACTCAATAGCAAATATATATTTATTGTCCTTGAAAATGTGAGCTCTGAATTATATTGAAGTAGCTATATTTTTCTGGGATGCATTCAGTATCCTGATGCATTTTGGGGCTGAGAGTTCTCCTTTGCGTTGATTCAGGATTGAAATGCTACCAAATTTGTTCACCTTAGGCTTCCTTGAGGAAGAAAAAAACCACATGCTTCCTTGAACAAGGAAAACAATGAAATGATCCAAATTGATTTTCCCCCACAATTTATTTAATTGTAAGCATGCAAACTCTGCATTCTGCAGTCCCCCAAGAGCCCTTCTGGGGGAACAAGGCTCCAGACAGGGACACGTTCCTGCAGCTGAGCTGGTCAGGACAGTCTCCTTTACCAAGTACGCATCGGAATGTGTCCTGAGATAAATGGACCTTTTGCTTCCATGGAATTAAAGCTGAGGAAGTTACTTAAAACTTTCTTAAAACGCAATGATGGGGAAATTATGCCTCTAAAAAAAGTACTTTTTAAAAAATGATATATTATTCCTTGATTAAGAGAAGAAAGCCTGAGCAAAGAATCTTAAATTAGATATCTATTATGCCCCAGGCTAGCAGGCTTTCTAAGCAGAAGGAAGTATTGATCCCATGTCTGGCTTTATAGCACACGAGTAAGGAGTGCAATCCATTATCAAGTGAAAGCAAAGCCATTAGCCTCCTCGAGCATTCAATTAGACTATTACTTTATCTGCCTTAATTGATGCTGCTAATAGTATCATATTTAATTGTTTCATAGAGGTGGAAGAGAGGCTTGTTGGTGAGTCTCAGCTCATTCACAGAGCGACGTGTAAGCAATAGCAGCAGAGCTGGGGGTGGGTTCCTGATCGGCTGTGACCTCTCTCCTTAGACTTTCCCTGGGATCGTCTGAACTGGTTTGTGTTCACTTCAGATGAATTTGGTGCAGGGCACTCAGAGTTTGCTTTCAAAGAGATGGTGCTTTATCGAAGAATGTCCCTTGAATTGTGGGAGTTATTCAGGAAGTGGCTGCTAATGCTGTTTTCTCATGTCTCTTCTCAACTCTTTTGATAGTAATTTATTTTAGCTATTGATCCAGTGAAATTTTTCTTCTTAGAACTTCATGATATAGATGCATGTGTGTATGTGTAACAATATATTAAAAAAGATATGCAAATATATGTATGCATTTGTGCATATGTAATATAGAAATATACACATGTATCTATGTATTTGTATCATGGCTAGGAGGAGATCTGTGGCTTGGAGCCTGAAATACTGCACTGGCAATAAAATATCTTCTTTCAAAACTGTCTCATCTTACACTTCTGCAAGGGTGGATCTAGCAAATTGAAACTGAGTCCACATATGGTAACAGAAGTGTACTGGAATTTGATTGACCTAAAAGAAGACAATGAAGGCACATGACAAAAAAGAAAGTGACATGGCAGTAGCTGCAAACTCTTTTAGCCATTCTGTGTAAATGTTTGGTTTATCTCTACCAGCAGCGTGCTCTTCTTCTCCATAAATTTTTGCACATCTTTCTTGCCTGAATCCTGTGTTCTGAGATTTTGCTTAGGGACTTTACATTTTCCTTTCAGCGGAAGAAAAGAAGCTGTACTAGAATTTCTAGATTGCTTATGATGATATACAATATATGCCTCATCTTTCTAGTATTTAAAAACTCTATTGATTTTTTCTTCTTCCTGGAAGCTCCTTTGAAAACTGGTGAAGGCTTTGTCAGCTTCAAGTTCAGGTTCATCTTTCTTGAGTAGCTATTCCATGGAAGCTTCACAGCACAGCTCAAGTCTGGGTTACTTAATAGGCCCTTACTGTTCCAGAAGCTTCTTACTCATGTTGGAAATAGGTTTTTATTTTTCTGACATGAAAGACTGGCTTGTGCAGTGCTGTGGTTATGGGTATGAGGGCTTCGCCTTTTTTGGCTGCAGTAATGCAAATCCCATGGAGAATATCTGCCAGCTGCTCCCTGCCTGTAGAGGAATGTAGCATCCCCCTGATCACATTGGTCTAACTGGGTGTGAATAGGCTCAAGAATGGACATCAAAATGTATGGCATCAGTTTAACATACAATACACATTTCAGCTTGAAATGGCTGAAGAATTGGGTGGCTAATGAAAGGCCCAGAATACTTTAAATAGTGTTTTCCTAATGCCAGGGTGCCACTGGTGTCATAAATTCTCATGTTCTGACAACCTTCATTTGAGCATCTGGGAAGGTGATATGATTAGGTTAAGCTCTTACTCAAAATGAGAACAACAGCTAAAATTTTAAATTTTATTTATGTTTTTCCACCTTTTTAACTGCCTGGATAGCTGGTGAGAGATGATGTTTCTTCTGCTTATAGGACTGCGTGTCTCTACAATGTAAAGGACAGTAATTATTTAAAATGAACTTGATAAAATAACAATGTAGAATTTTACAGCTGGTTTTATTAAAACAAGCAAACAGAAATAACCAAAGCCCACACCAACAACCTGCCTCCCAAAGAAAAGAAAACCCAAACCACTAAATAACATCATCCTACTATTTGTTAGCTTTTTTGGAAAGTTAAAAGTAAAGAGTAGGACATGATCCTTGTTAAAATGACTTGCTGCTGATGTTTAGAGAGCATAGCTGTCTTTGGCGAGTATTCTTTGTGAGAATGAAACAAAAGAATTTATATATTTTTGTGAAATGGAACTGTTGAAATGTCTATTACCAGTCTGAAAGGTCAAGTTTTCAATTTGAGTCTCTCAGTCAGGAGTAACCAGGGAGTGTTCACCTTGGACCTTGGACAGCTTCATGTTCAAAGCTTTGTCAAAACTGATGCATTTCTGAGGCATTCTGCTTTTGAAACAAAACATTTCAACCAAGATGGATCTTGCTCTGCTTGGAGATGTATTTTTCCGTGTCTGTTTATCCATAATGTATACAAAGGATACAATTTAAAACTCTTTATGATATATTAATCATTTTATAACAGATGACACTGACTACGTGAGTAATACCCAGTATAGGTTTTGTGCTTATTTACAATTAAGTAAATTAAAATTAAGTCACAAATTTCCTTTTTCTTTATGTGTATAATTATTTTAACATGTGGACTTTTTTATTTTTGTGTGCATGCTATTTCTTTCTCCACTTAAACCAGTACTATTTTTTCTTGTACAAAAAAACGTAAATATACAAGTGTATTGGTTTGTGACATAGAAGGCAGTTACAGGAAAATACTACAATAAAATGCATGAAGTTACATAATTTGCATTTTAAAAATTGTCAAAACTACTTTCTTTCAGAGGTCCACATATTTTATCAAATATTGCTGTCAATTTGTACTGCTGAAACTTGTGAACAGTCAACTGCTTTTTACTGACTATAAGTTTTAAAGTAGGATTATGTTACTCAACTGGAAAATAACCGAAGAACAAATTGGAAAAGAAAAGTCTCTTTATTTTCCAGCTCAATAAGATCTTTAACTGTTACATAAATTCTAAACTATACAGCATGTAATATTTGAAAAGCACTTTTGACTTGAGCACGAGATAAGTGTTTTTGTTCTTATATTGCATCAGTTTTGAAAGTCTAAAGGACATTTCAAATAATCAAATGGCAGCACTAAACCATGAGAATGTAATTATCTTTCTACAGCTATTCTTAGCTTCACTTTGAACAGTTTGATAATTGAATAAGTCTTCTAACAATTTAAAGTCAGATTCACAGTCTACATCACTGTGTAATGGCCTTTATAATTTCTTTCTCTGAGTTATTTTGTTTAGCATCTGGGCTTTTTTCTTCCCCATATTCTTTCAAACCAATTAAAAAAAAACCCAAAGCAATCCTCCAGTGATTGATTTAATTCAGTTGCATTGCTTGTTTTTTTACATAGTTATTATTGCTAGGTGAACTAGCGTTGCAACAACTTGTAACAACATAACATTTGAATAACAGAACAGAAATTCTGTGGTTGGATAAGTGGCTTCTGTTGCACCACTATAAAACCCTTGCAGAAGGGAAGTGCTGTCATCAAATGTCACAATAGTGATAAAGTCTGGTTTAGAGCTGAATAATGGCACAGTGGTTTCTGTTAATACTACAGGCAGTTCAAAACAAATGTACCAAGCTTTTAATTGTCACAAACACTGTTTGTTAGCAGGTTCTTCTTGTCCCTAATTGCTCTTAGGAGAGGAAGCTGGGTAATGAGGCCTCTGTGGCAGTGGTGTGAGTGCCCATCCTCACTGGTGGCTGTGCCTGGTGGATCTGTTCCCTGGCTGCCTTTGTGAGCAGGCAGAGGTGCTTGTGTGTTATGTTACAGTGTGCTTCACCAGGCAGCTCGACCAACCTTTTATGGCATCAGCTGTCCTAAGGGGCATCTTCTGTTGTTTCAGCTGTCTGGGTGAAGGTCTTGATGTTTCCTGCAATGAGGCCTTTGCTCCTAAGCGTGCCACTGGTGACAGGCTAATATTTTATTTATGACGTGTCTTTGTCAGGTAGGAACACTGCTTGTGTTTTACACAGGAGTTAAAATAATATTTGGGTTTTTGGGCTTCTCTGATAACAAACATGCATCATAAAAAGCTGTCAATGCCCTGACCTGTTGTGCTGGTAAATGTCTAACATTTGACATATGCCAGTCGTAGCAATGTACTGCTCATGCTGTGGCTTGTGCCTGGTTGAGGTGTGTTAAAGCATGCTTTCAATTGCTAATTGTGTTCATATCTGAAGAATCCTCGACTGAAGTCAGAAGTCCCTTTGCCAATGGGATTGCTACCTCATGGAGCCCGTGCTGCACTCAGTAAGTTTTTGTCTCAGTGTCTTTGTAGCACCATGTTCTGGTTGACAGGGAAACTGTGCCCGTGTGTAGCTCCTTGAGTCACTTTTGTCCCGTGTATTTTCGAGTCAGTCACTTTGACTGAGCTCTTTGCTTTCTATTATTGTTGCTCTCTCACACTGAGTGTGATTATGCCAGTTTGTGCATTTGCTGAGTATTGTCTCAAGTGTTTCTCAAAGTATTCCTTTAATTTCCTTTATTAGCACATCTATACCTGGAAATTTGTTACTTGCAGAACATCTTTCAGTTGTGTGGAAGGAACTGATCTTTAACCTAGAAATGGCCATCGTAGATAAAACGCCCAGAACAGCAAAGTCCCACAGAAATCTATCATCCCCATCCTGTCAACTTCCCTGAGGACACAGGATTTATCTCCTCTTTCCAAGTGCTACCGTGTGTGTATCTAGGGAGAAACTATTTACTCCCAGAAATGAAAAAGAGAGGAAAAGGTGTATTCAACCTGCCTTCTACCTTAAATCTCCAGTGTAAGGAGAGGTTCTGCTTTTGAGTTTTCAGTCATTCCTGTTGCTTTTTTTGATGCCTTTATCACTGTTCTGCAACTCTTGCACTTGTTCTCAAAGTGATGGGGAGATTAATAAGGGCTTTCTTCAGGCTGGGCTCTGGAGATGTGACAATAATTTTGCAAGTAGTGCTCTGCACAGTCTGTGTTCTAACAGAAGTGAGCATTGGTGGTAATTAGGCACTACCTAGTTTACACCAGTGTGAAGGGCATAATACCACCTAACAAATGGTAAAACTATTGCTGCAGGTGTGGAGAACTCTTTTAATTATTGTCAATGATCCCATTTTAATACGTGGTCCATCTTGCATAACTTGTATGTGTAGTTGTTTGTTTTTACATATGTAGTTACAGATACTTCTTTTTTAAGTAACTGACACGGTTATCATCATAGAATTTATTGACAATGGCTTTGCTTCTCTAGAACAGTATCAAAAACTGAATAATGACTGATGTAGTAAAAATGAAGTTGACTGGGAATTTTTCAGCTCTATGTATTAGATATTGTTTTCTAAGATATTTAATGTAAGGTTTCCACATAAAAATATTTAGAGTTTTCACCTGTAGTGACATTTAATGGCTGTTCCCTCTTGAAATTCCAGCATTTTTTTCTATTCACTCTGCCTACTTGTCCCATATGTACCTTTCAAGCTTTCTTCAGTGGTGTTGCTCCTGTCTGAAACACTTTCATAGATTAACTGTTTCTAAGCTTTTCTAATTCTCCTATTCAAAATCACCTCTCCTGACTCTCTTGTGAAGAAAAGGCAAGATGTTGGCCACCTAAGCAGCCCTATACATACCTTGTTAAATCACGTTAATCTGTGTAGCATTTGGATGGAAGCATTTCACCACCCTCTTCTTTCTCTCCCTTTTCCTGCCATCATTCCCAGCTGCTTTCATTAACTACGTCATAATTTACATCACCAGTTGTTATTTGTCAGGAACAAATATTTCATCCTTGTATGCATCAGCCATAATAAAGCACATGCCACTCTCTTACATAAGAAGTAGCAATATAGAATGGATTTTATGAGAAGTATGATTTAAAAAAAATTGTTCCCTTCCTTGGATTTCTGACAGATTACAGTAAGAGAGAACTTACCAGAAATAAATTAAATTCTGCCTTTCTCTTCATTGGTTAAACTGTGCTCTACTTCACTTCCACTTGTGCAGTGACTTACACCAAAATCTAATGAACATACTGCTAAATACTTTGAAAACCTCATGCTCTGTGTATCTGCTTTGTAATATGGTTCTGGGTTTGGTTTAACAATGTTGAAACATTTGAGACAGTTTGTCTCTTCTGCTGCCCAGCTGTGGCCATGGGATATGGCCTGAGAAAAAAGAAATCGAAATCCCTGTTTTCCAAAGCATTTAATGAAATGTTTTTCTGGTTGAGTGTTTTCATGGGATGTGTGTTTAGCAGGGGTAAGAAGTTTTATGAGCAAATGCCATCTTTCCCTGTTGCAGTATCGCATTCCCTGTCCTCATCTTTCCTAGGAGCACTCCTTTGCCCTGTCCTGCTGAACATTGAAAGTCTGGTAGGAGTGGGTCCTGGCGTGGCTTATGTATGTGACAGTTCTTGTTCTTGCACTCCCTGCAGTGCGGCCCTCCTTGGAAATGAAGAGCAATTCTCTTACCAGCATAAAACAAAGCATGAAATCCTCAAGAATGGACTGGAGTCAGATACTGGATTAGTTTAGTCCAGAATGTGACTGATTGCCTTGTTCTTGAAAGAGAGGGGGAAAAAGCAGCTTCAGCCTGCAGAAGGAAGCCTTTGACATCCAGGCACTTACTTCACCATAATTTTTGACAGACTGCTAAATGACTGCTGGGGAGGGATGTGAGTATAGGTACTAAATAAAATACCAGGTCACCAGCCTGTTATTTTTGGTTATGACTATTTTATGTTATTTTCACATCCAAGAAAAGCATAGAGGAAATGTTTTCTGCGTTAGAGACTTGTATTGCTATGCAGTAACAAAAGGTGATGGGAAGGTCAGGCTTGGGGTCTTTTGGGAGAGGGGAGGCCGGTGGGTGATGTGGGGAGGCTGGGGTTCCAAAGGGAGAGGGGTTCTGGCTCTCCTCTTCCATGGCTGAAGAGATGCAGGTTAGACAAGGGAGTCATTTTTAATGTCAGTGGCAGCACTAGCTGAAGAAAGGGTGTCAAGGTAAAGGGAGGAAGAAAGGAGAGCCTGGCTGTAAAATTATTCCCAGTTTGTTGTAAGGAAAGATTTGAATCTGCTATACCTGTCAGCAAAGCCATAAAAGAAAAGATGAACCACCTTATTATAGATTACATAGTTCTCTGAGTTTTTATGATTTCACTGACAGCCAAACACCAAATGAAGATATTTTTTTTCCTCTCCTTCAATGTACATGAGATGGTTTATAGTCTGGCCTTCTTTCCCTCCCTTATGCTTTTATCTCTCCATCCTCGTTATGTCTTCCCCAAAGCTCTCCCTTTTCCTTCTCTGCTTCCATGTAAATGAGTCAGCAACATTTTCTGCTAAATATTCTAATAATTTGCCTACTCTGTCTCTCTTTTTTTAAAAAAAAAAAGGAAAATGGTGCTCTTTTGAAGTAGGTGTATGTAGGCTGGTGAGAGGTTTGAGCTGTGCAACAGCTCTACCTGCCACCACAGCTTGTAGAAAAATAGAAACAAATCATTATTTCTTTGCTGCCAGTAATCATGGGGCCTCATCTGTGTACTCTTCTTACGGATGAACTCTTTGGTAATAAATACATCACTTTGACAAGGTCATCTCACCCTAACAGGAACATTTTGTAGCTCACCAGCAAAGGGACAAAAAGGGGAAGAGACTGTGCCTGTCAGAGCTTTTGCATCCTGCTGCTTTTCTGTACAGAGACTCCCCAGCTTTAATTGACAATTTCCACATGCACCTCCAGCTTCCATCAGCCTTTCTTCCATGTAAATCTTGATGGTGATTAGGGGTAAAACACTTTATCCCAGACAACATCTGTCCCCTCTGGCAGGAAAAACGCACCCTCAGAGTCGGAAAGATGATTCCGGGGGGCATCCAGGTGTACGGTGGCAACCCTACTGCTTCCATCCATGCTTCACCTTCTTAGAAGGGAATGCTGATTGTCCCATAGTGTAAGTGGGAGCAGAGGATCCTCAGCTGTGCTGTGCTCTTGGCAACTGGCCACTTGGAGACATATGTCCTGGCACAGTGACAGGAATTGCCCATGATTCCAGCCCCCGACATCTGTGCCACTGATTGTGAGCTCCACAAATGCCACTTGAAATTCAGGGACAGCTGTGGAGCTCTGCTGCTGACCCTTGCTGAGGGTGTTCTGCTGCAATAGGCAGGAGCGCTTCCCTTTTGATGACAAATAGGAATATTGGTGCTAGCTGAACTAAAAATACCTGTATTTTTTTAAAAAAAGTGCTGAATAGTAGAATATTAGGAAGTTATTATATCAGAAAAAGTCGCTTAATACAAGTCAGTTTGAAATATAACATAAATACTAATGTATTGGAAGCTGGGGCTTGTGTGTCTGAAGTCTGAGATTCCTTGGGTTGCCTAAAGCAAAACTCTTCAAACTCACTTGGAGCTGGAGAGTTAATGCTTTTTAAAAAATGTACCTGGGTGCTTTTATCATATGGGGACTAAGCATGGGAACCTAATTTCTTTGTCTTTAAAATCAGAATATTAATATGTAATAAACTCAAAGAACTTGGAGGTATTTAAGTAATTAAAAAAAAAAAAAAGCTGTAGACTATATTAAGAAACAGCATTGAAACTGCTTCCAGCCTGCTGTATGAGGTACCCAGATATAGATGTGCTTCAGGAACTGAGGTGAATATTACACTTTGATTTATGGCAGCAGATAGGATTATCTTTATGAAAATTTTAATACCAATCGCTTTCAGAAATGTACATTGAAAGTTTTTTCATTAGTGTTTGCATCTTAGAGATTTTAGTTTTCCTTCTTGTTTTCCTCTGATTGCTGCTCCTACTCTCTTCTCTCCTTTAATACCTCAGTAGCAGCCAGGCTGCTGAGGTCACAATTAATATAAAGAATTCCAGCATCTTTCTTTTCTTTTGCTCCAGCATGGAGGATGACTCTGTGACAGACTCACCAGCTGGTAGAGGTGATAAAATAGCAGGTTACAATTTTATAAATAATAATAATAATAATAATTTTGTAAATAATGTTAAAATATATGTATATGTAGATATGTTGTGTTCTGACAGATAAATGGAACCCATTTGAAGTAGCAGTCCATCAGCTTTCCAAGGTGGAAAAGCTGATGGATCCATTCTCAAGCCTCTGTTTCAAAGACAGGTGTCACTACAAAACAAAGGCAGCTTGTTGTTTTTGAGGGGAGAGAATAAGGTGTGCTGCAGTGTGTGGGCTGGAAAATACCTCTGGGTTTTTTCATGGGGGTCATGGTTAAAGAATACTTCCAAAAACTGGATTCCTTGCCAATTAGCTCCTTAGCAGACAGTGCTTTCACCCCTTCATTGCCCACAGCCCTCCTCCAGGGCCCCTCTCCAAAGCTAGGGCTGCACTTCAGGGTTCAGACATTGTCAAAAGCAGCTCTTAGCCATGACACCCAGGCTCTTCCTTTTGGATTGTCACTGATAATGGTGCTGTCCCTGGCTGAAAGTGCAGCCTGCCTGCAAAAGCAGGGAAGAACACATCCAATTAAAACCTGTAGGCTTTGTGCATTTGTTTTTATTTTTCCTGTATGAACTGCTCAAATAATCAGTCTGCTGCTTAATTAAGCTTTCAATTGGGACAGAGCAACCAAGATCAAGCATAATTTTTCTCTTTTTTCTGGCCTTTTAATTTTCTTCTCTCTCCATCTTTGTTGTTATGCTGTGGGTACCCTGTCATTAGACTGGAAAAAACTTCTTTTCATCACCACAGCAGGACTGTTGAGTACTGGTGTAGCAAAGAATACTTAGTGGCAAAGTAATGTATCAGTTGCATCTTATTTGCACTGCATCTATATCTAGGATTATGTGCTGTTCAGGAGAGTTGTTTGCAAATTAGAATTGTTTGTTCATTTTACTAATGAAATGCTAATTAAAAGGCAAAATCATAGTTACCACTGGCAGATGGGCCTTGGAACCAAACTGCCTTTTGATCATGGAAAGGACCAGGGCTATTAAGAGTAACCTTAATTTTTTTTTCTTAAGAAACATGTATTAACCATTCAAATGAATATGTCTTAACTGCTAAGTAATTATGACAGGTAGCTGCACCTCTACACCTGCAGTGATTAGAATTAATACCTGTTCTTTATCAAACTTCAAACCTTTCTGTTTTACTTATCAAAACATCTGTCTCACTTCTCAGTCTCCAAAGTTCCCTGTACAGTAGCTACAGCAGCACCAGGTCCACAAAGTCATCTCATGCACAGCGGTCAGTCATTTCATTTGCCTTTTTCTGCTTTTACTTTCATCATTCTCTTTGTAGTTGAATCAGCCTCTGCTCCTGGAACCTGGGGTCAGAGGGATTTTGTAATACCGTGTGTTAAACCATTCCAGCTCTGATTCTGAACTCGGGGTTAGATCTGCCCTCTTATCCTCACTTCCCTCTCTTATGATTTCCCTGTTCCTGAGCACTGAGCTCCTCGGGAGGTTTCACACTGATGTTCATTTTAGCCTCACATGTTTCAGAAACCAGCTCTGGCAGGACTGCTTTGCTGGGGAATCCTGAAAATCCAGCATGAGCTTTATGGGAAGGGTAGTACCTGCAACGTGCAGCACTGAAAACCAAAGGGGAAATCAAGTTTGGAACCATAAAAATAAAAACCTCATGGATCTATTTGAATAATTAAATGGTGCATTCAGCAGCAAAGGAGCATGTTATCCTGACTGCCTGCGATCTGCCATAGCCTCCTTAGGCTAAGGGCCTGCAGCCTCCTCAGCCTTTGCCCCTTGGTGAGAGCTACTTAGTGCTTGTTGTGGTCATGGCTTTTTACAGCTTGGATTCTGGCCAGCTGGAAATTTCCTGAGACCACAAATCCATTTCACTTAGGCCAGTGGACATCCATCAAATGCTAACAATATATGCTGCATGCTCTCATTTGTTCCATCCAGTTGCTGTTTGTGGAGACATTTGGATAGGGAAGGGCAAGGGCCTGGGCAGGCTCTACGTAAGATAAACCATCTAATAAGTGTATATATATATATATGACACCTATAACCTCTCCCTCAGGCTGAGTGTTTGTCAGGCAGGGCAGTTGAATTGCCATGAGTATTCATGCATATCAGAATCCTCAGTAAATGCTTAGTATGTGGTTTATTGAAAGTGCTGTTAACTTAAGGGCTGGGCCTTATTTCTGAGTTGTCAGGAGGTACAGATACCTGCTGGTGGGAAAGTAATTATTGATAGCCTCGCCTCGTCCCTCTGTTTATCTGGTCCCCATTACTGCTTCATGAACTTGACATGAAAAATACAGATTTCCCACTTTGCCATGAGAGGAGGTGGGAGAAAACCAACATAAGGTGAGACAGATCATCATTTTAAACTTACCTTAAGAGGCAAAGGAATATCAGAGGATGTGTTACCAAAAATCTCTGTGAAGCCATTGCCGATTTTCACTGAAGTTCAGTGATGTATCTGCTCTAAATAATTAACCTCTGAATGCTTCCTTTTATAGATGGCACGAACCTACAGGGTTTGTCGATGTGGGGTTTTTTTGGGAGATGACTGTGAACTCATGCCCTTGTCCTTAGAGTGGTACAGCCTACTTTTATCACTAATCAAAAGGTATAAATGCCCCCAAAAGATCATTACTTGTTGTGCTGATCCGCAGAGGAGCTGTGCAGTAGGGAGAAAATTGTTTGTGGCTTTCCTTCCATTTTAAAAGATGTGGCTAAAGAGGCTGACTGGTGCTCCTTTTGTCATGCAAAAGCAGTCACTGACTTCACCACTTGTGTGAGCAACCAGGGATTTGCATAAACAACTTCAGGGCAATTGCCAGATTTCTACCTGGGAACTGAAATCCCCCTGACTAATCTGAATTTCCGATTACTGGGAATGTGAAACACCCTTTGCTCAGGGGTGGCCTGTGGAAAACTCAGCTGTGCAGCTCAGTGTGAAGTCTTTTCTGGGAAAGCTGAAAAGGAGAAAAGGCAAATGCAGACTGTCTGGGTCCTTAGTATGTTTTGATTTAATTTGAAGTTTTATGTTTTCCTGCCTGTAGCCAGGGGAGATTAAGCTGCAGGTCGTTTCCCAGATGAACATGTGAGGGCTGCTCTGAGTTCCATCACCTGCAATCCTCAGGAAGTGTCTGCTGAAAGTGCATTTCTTGAGTGGGGACATTGTTCCTTATTCAAGCAAACCACATTGAAATAACTCGGTTTAAAACTTCTAATTTCACTATTTCATAATATGCTTCTACATGTAAATAACATTAGTCATAAACTGTCTTTATAAATAAAGGAATGCTACTTTTTAGACCTTTATGAGAGCCTGAGCTGGGCCCAAGTGAGGCCTATGAACTGCTGGCTGTATAGTACAGGTTCTGTAACATTAATAATATCTCATACTTGTGCTTCATTCACATCTTCTGGGCTACTTATTTTAAGGAAATTCTAGCTGCACAGCTTTGTACAAGGATAGTTCCTCCACGTGAAATTATAGAATTTTTGTGGGGTCGCACTGAATCATAGATCAAGTGTGGGGGGTTAGGGGAAGTGAAAAGATAATAATAAACAAATTTAAAAATGAATGAAATTGCCCTTCTTTGACCTTCTCTAAGAACATCTTTTAATGTCTGTAAATAATGCAAGAAGACAGGGCGTTTTCTGCAGGAAAGATGGACTTTTGAAAAGATCTTTCAGTGCTACATTTCTGACGAGGTGTTAATGCAAATTTTTAGGGAGACTGGTAGGACTTGTAAATATGGCTGACAAGGATATTTTCCAGTTTGTTGCCACCTTTGTCATTTTCTGTATGACACAGTTCTGTGTATCTCTGCAGGTCCTTCCAAATGTGGATTAAGTGGCAGAAAATCCCAGGGAACAAGGTGTGATGTCCCTGTCCCTCTTTTTAAAAACAAGTTAAAAGCAATGTGAAACTCCACTTTTATACTGACTCTTTTAAAAATTGAGAAAAGATAGGTTTTTCCTACCGGGGATAAGTTGCTTAAATTATTTCAAAATATTTAAGCTGAGACTGAGAACAATAGGGAAACATGTGATGGAGTGGGAGATTCAGGGAGTTTTAATCAACCGAATAAAGACACTTTATAACGACAGTCAATCCCAACAAAAACTGTCACTATAATTCACCTATAATGACTCTCCACAGAGAGAGCTGTCAATACCAATCTAGTTTAATAACAGCCTCCTACCAAACAAGAAATGTTTGTACTGAGTGTGTTTTATAGAGCAGGTGAATGGTTTTGTAATGCTGTGTGTAAATCAGTGTATTTCCATTATTATCTTGCAATTTGCTTCAGGCCAGTGCCTCTACCCATCTCCGGATTTTAAAGTTAGAAATTAACTGGTGTTTAAATTATTTCAGATGAGGCTTTTGTTTCTCTTTGTAGTACCATGTATTTATACAAAAGGTGGGAGGCCACTCATCATTTGAGTAGCAGAAATTTTACTGCGACACGGGTATTTGTTATTAAATTACTTCTCGAAGATAGATCCCTTTTAAACTCTATTCAGTTTCTTTTAAAGCCTGAATAAAAATATCCAAGGGGAGCTGGAACTGATATAATTCAATCCAAATAGGAGCTGTTGTTTTGCAGTAAACTTTCTAAGTGACATCTCAGTATTTTGATTTATTACAAGATATATATATTAAATAATAATCATAGGTATTATAGACGCAAAATTTTAGTTACCATTTTTCATTTTACTTGTAAATGTATTTGGGGCTCAAATGATATGCCTAAGCACTCTCATAATTACTGTAGTTGACAAATCCCTTTCAGGTAACTCTTCTCTTCCTCATCCTCCTCTTTCAGAAGTTTAACTACTGTTGCAGAAAAGGGAAAAATTAGGAAGTATTTCCAACAATCCTCTGGTAATCTGCCATAGGGAATATTTATTTTGTAAGTGGTGAATGGAAGACATCAGACTTTGTCAGGGTTAAAAATGCACCCAGTCTACAAAAAAAAAAAAAAAAGGTTAGGGCTGCATTATCCAGTGCTAGCAGGAAATGAAATGGAATTTTGCATTTTATGGTAATAAATGGTATTTAATGGTACCCATTTTCATTATCGTTAATAATAAGTCCCATTAAGTTTTACCCTAAGATCTTGTGGAATTTTGCTCACTTAAAGATCCTCAAAACGCTCCTTCACAAACCCAGTGGTACAGAATGGTTTGCAATTTAAAGAACCCCACAATGTTTCAGTGCAATTTTGAGTTTAAGAGTTACTTGCTGTTTTGCATGTAGAAAATCAAATCTGGCAGCAGGCAACTGTCCTAACTCCTGTTAAATATTGGCCTTTGCTTGGAGTAATCACTGGAATATTTCCAGAAAATGATTTTAGGTTGCCAAATAATCACAATGCAGTTTTAGGTAGAAGTAGCTAGGCTGTGATTCTCAGTTGACTTTGCCCAAAAGTTTCTATTTATAAACCCTACGTTATTAATTAAACACCACAAGCCCTGGTATGACTTGAAGGAGTGGACCATGTGGTGTTTCTGTAGTAAGTCTTTATCAGGATTTTGGACAGAGCTAAAGGACTTTCTATCCATTTATCATTGCTAATAACAGCCATGCCCTTGTCCCATGCTATTGACATATGATTTTGTTTCAACACCTGCATTGGCATTTTGGCAACTCTTCAAATGCACTGAAGCACTGCCTTCATTAGTCTAATGAGAAATACATTTACATTTCATGCTGAAGAAGACAGCTAGCTGAGAGCTATATTTATGTAACATAAGGTTGCTCAAGTATTTTAAAAATATGAGCATATGCAATAAGTTATTTGTTCAAGCTGAAAATATCGTTCACTGTGTGTCCTAATGAATTTCAGGTGTTGTAGCTAAATGTACCTTTGGTACTAATAATCTGAAAATGTGTCCTTGCTGCATTATGGCAGAAACACATTTTCAATTTTTCTTTTTAGGTAAAATGGCCCTTTGAATAACTTCTCAAAAGTATTTTAATAGGACTGGCAATTCTTGTTATCGAAAGTAAATATTTAATCTGTTCTCAAGCACCTTGAGTAGTAAAAATTGGAGAAGGTGCATTTCAGACAAATAACCTTTATTTTAAAGAACTGGGGCCAGCTGGATTTGGCAGCACGTGTAAAGTGAATGGAGCCTTTTAAGTGAAATGATGCAACTGAACTGAAGGCTTTTGATAATTAGGGAACAAATCCAGTGCTTGTAGTTAAGTGAGTCGTACACTGACATCAGTAGCGATGACTTAAGGCTGAAGATAATAAGAAAAGCTTAACCAGATAGAAAGTGTCTCTCCCAGCTGTACTTCAGACTGCATGAAAACCTGCGTAATAAATAAGAACAGTTAAGAAAGAAAGAAACAGAAGGAATAAGGTCTAAGCCTTTCACTACTTTATGTATCAGTGTAATGAGCTTAGTGAGCATCAGGAATTAACACAACATCCTTTTAGGTTGAGTCTTTACATTGGGTTTAGAAGGTTTAGAGAAACACTGCCAGTTTAGGAACAAAGATCAGTATTTTCTGTTTCAGGACTGAGGCAGTAATCTCAGAAATCTAAAGCAAACTGCTTTAGCTACAAAGAAAAAGAGAGAAAATCCTGCAAGGAACCTAAGACATAGATAACTCTTCAGAAACAATGTGCAGTGCTTCATAGATCACATAATATTTCCAAGCAGTGATTCTAACTGATAAAGCAGCCCAAAGAGCTTTTCGATGGAAGCGAATTCAGCAGCTTGAATTGTAAGTGGTAAAGTAATAAAATCTGGGTTTGTGCTGCAGGACTTAAAAGTATACCGTAATGTAAAGTGGGCAATGCTAGGACCCCACACCGTTAGAAAGACAGAAATACCATAGATTTATAGTTATTGTCTAGATATATATCTTGTCAGATTTGTCAAACAGTTTATTTTTCACCAAGAACTGTACAGATAGATCTGTTCTTCCACTTCATTTTAAGTAGTCACTTAACAGTGCAACATTTCAAAACTGAAAATTCCATCCAAATCATTGAAACGGTTGTGAAATTTTTGCAGGCTAAGCACAACTTTTGTGCCTCCTCATTACGTCAATACTTGGGAAAAGATAAGAGCCGTCATTCCTCAAGGCCCTATAAATTTGAAAGGCACTTCTCAGGCTCAAAATGATAAGTGATACTGAGAAGTTGTAATAACTTGGAAACTAGAACAAAATTTGGGCAGAAGTATCTCTGTGGTCCTGTTTCCTAATTCTCCTCTGAGCAGTTTGGAAACTCAGAGGGAACATGCCTTTCGTTAGCTTTATTTTTGCATTTTTTCCTAATGTTTACATGTTTTTCTCTTACCCTTTGTCTCGTGGTCGTGTAGATCACCGTGGTGGATCACAGCTGGTGCCCTGCTGGTGTTCAGGCCCCACTGAAATGTGCAAATAATTCACTGACTGAGCAAATAATTCTCCATGGTGGGGGTTTTCATTCTGAACACCCAATTCTCAGAATTTATTGTAAGGTTTTGCACATTCAAATACCTTTTTCCTAGCTAGAAAATTAAATTACAGAAATGGAACTATTATTACAGTTCTGTACAGGAGTGCTAATAATATCAAATATATAGTTCTTAGGGGGAAAATTCAAATATAGTAGGTGATTAGAGTGGTATTACTGGCTGGCAAACGAAAAGTCACTGTAAGCTGAACAGCAGGATGTAAGGATATTGTGGTGAATTATAAAAACATTTGGCACATTGCTAGAGTTCCTCTCTATGGTGTTGTGTTATCTCATTTCAAATGTTGTAATTAAAATTGAACAAACTTTGAATTAATGTAGCTGAGACTTATCTTCCCAAATGCACTCTTAAAATTTTCCTCTGTCCTTATTTTGCATAAGAGAGATTGGGAATAGAGAATTGTCCTAAGGTCCTGGAATCTCTGCAAGCTGAGTTCAGAATCAGTGGTACTGATCAGGCCTTTATCAAATGTTTACCACACATAATGAGGCTGGGAAAGAAATTGTGGATTTGTTAATTTTGACTATTTCAAAGTAGATGAGAAATACACTCGATGTGAAAGCCTAGGGGGAGAACTGTAAAGGAACTGCGTATTTACTTCATACCTTTTCAGTAAAAGAAGCAAAACAATGTTTGTAATAGAGTTTGAGCAGTAGGTGCAGCGGTTTTAAACCTCGGAAGAGGTGAAATAAGAAGGAATTCCTGGAACCTGCTTGTTCAGTCTGTTGTTCCTATGGAAGGCTTAGCTGAGGAAATTCAGTTTGTCACCCTGGAAGATGGTAGAGGAATGCTGTTCATATAAGGAGCCTCCAAAGTAAGCACCTGGAAATCAAAACCAGCAGGACATTTCTTTGAAAGCTTCTCTTCCACTTTTACTGAAGTTTTTTCTTCCTGTGCAAGATCTGCAAAGTCAGGCATGAATCTGGTTCTCTCTGCAGTGCCTTCTGTCCAGCTGTAATCTCCTGGTTTTTTTTAAAAATGCACACCCTGAGTAAGTGCTGGTGAAGGCCTGGGCCCTTGGTAGCAGTCAGCAGGTGATTAACTGAGCCTCCCTGACACTGTAAAGGGTAGATGATGATTTCAGCTTCTCCAGCTGCACCATGATCAAGTGGAGTTCCCAAACTGTCCGGTATTGACTGACAAAAAGTTGATTTCCCCAAGGCTGCTCTGACTAAATTGATGGCACAGCTCTGACAGAGAAGAGTTTGTATTTGTATTTAATTTATGTTCGTGTTAGTTTCCTTTCTTCGGTTGTCTTGGGACTAACCAAAACAATCAGTTTCGTTAACGGGGCCAGTGGAGGTTTTCCCCATCTGCTGCTTTTTTAAAAATGTCTGTTGATCCTCTTGAGGAAGGACAAAATCTTGAGTAAACTTAGGCAGGAGGTGACACTGCCAAGCATTCCATTTTTCTGATCCTTCCTTAATACTGAATGTTATTTCCTACATTTAGATTATTCAGTTGTATCCTTAAGCATATGATTTTATCGGGAAAAATGAGCATCCTTCAGATCAGCTAAAGATAATTACAGGACCTCTACAAATTCAGTAATGCATACGAGTAGTCTGGTACTAATATAGTGCTATTTGAATTTTTAAACACTTAGAAGCATATTCATACTCTAGACAGCAAAAAAGGAGAACAAAGACATCTCTTGTTCAGTTCTGCCTCAAAGAATTTTGTATCAAAGCTTTGTGCCTATTCCAGGTTGTATCTTTATAACCTGAGATCAGGTTTTCCCACAGAATATTGGTTTCTTCATTCCTGGTGAATAATTTTGGCTAGCCAAAGTTGTTCATGTCTTTCCTGGGTTTCATGTAAAATTTTAGAAAGGTGTTGGTACTGTTTTATACTGAAATTCAAACTGTGAAGTATTTTCAGAAGATGTTGTTGAGATTTGAGTGGAGTGCATATGAACATTGTATTGTTACCTGTTTCTCCCAGTTTTTCTTGTGGTACTTCCCTTTTTTTTTTTTGATGAAATATCACTACCCTGGATAACTTAATCTACAGTCAATAGCAGTAGGGCAAATGTTCATAGATTCTCTGTTGATGACATTTTAACAGCCCCTTGTGTTTCCTGTTTATTGAGGTTAGAATTGCAGTTGTGTCCTGTCCTGGCCATAGAGCTCTTAGGTTGTTGTGTCATTGTGTGGAAACTGGGGGTGTCTCATGTCATGTGAAACTTTGTGTTGAAATTCATAAAAGGAACAAGAATTTTTGGGTTTAAGGCATGATCTGATATGACAAACTCATAGGGAGCCCTCAGTGACTCTTTAGTGGAATGCCAGTGCCATCCTGATTCCTGCTTGTTGCTCCTTTCCCTCCTGAGCCCTCAGGTTTCATCTCCCCACATAATCCCGAAGCTCAGAAGGGACCCCTCGCTGTTCCCTTGGCTCCTGCTGGGGACCTGAGCTCTCGGTGTGCCAGTGCAGCTCCTGATTTATAGTTCAGCCCTGATTTACAGTTCAGCTGCCTTCAGTGCCTGCACTCTGCCATCAGTTCACATTGTAATTGCTCCCAACTCCAGCTGCATTGTGATGCAAATGAAGGCGTTTGTTTACTGTTTCCAAAACAGCCAACATCATGACAGATTTTTCTGGAGGACACAAGAAGAGATGAAAGAACAACCTCACTTAATCAGCTTACACAAAGATTAGACTGGAGGGGCTGCTGACCCAGTAGCTTGCTGCCTTGTGCATCCTGAGATGCTGGATCTCTCCACAGCCATGTGCCAGCAGTGGCACACATCAGAGACCAGCCCTTCCACAGCCCATCTCCTTCTAGGAGGCCTTCTGTAGGCAGGAGCAGACTTCCTGTTTTTAATGGATCTGGATCTTTCAGGAGCACGTGGTGATTCACTTTCTGTGTTTGTGAACATGTCTGATACGTACCAATAAATGGGAATTCATTAATAGCTTGTAAGGTCAAGCACAGCAATGATAAAAACTCCAAACCTCTGTGGGGATAGCATGGCTGAGTTGGTTAGTTCCCATCTCCTTTATCCTAAAGATACTGGCTATAGATAAAATTAGGAAATCTGGACCTCTATCCCATTATCTACTACTGGTGTTTCTAACTACTCATTTAGCCTTTTCATCCAGCTAGAACATCTTTGCGACCGCTGTGATAATAATATTCAACACTGGGAATCTCTATTAGTGTTTTGAGTGAGGAGTGAGTTGGAGACGTGGATAATTCAGACCTACCAGCACAGACCTAATTTCATCATTTGGAAAAGAGCTGCAACTATTTCACAACATCTGATCTCACAGAAAGGGCTTTTTTTAGAGAGAAGATCATCACTAAGGTGCATGGAATTGATTCCCCTTTCAGCAGTTCAGTGGTGGGCAGAATGCCCAGACTAAATAAGCTTTTAAGGCCCTGCACTTAAAGTGATGCATTTTGTCATGTTTTTTTTTTTCTTTTTTAATGCTTGATTTATTTGATTGTATTTATCAAATTAACAGAAATTGATTAGAAGTCCTCCATTTCAGGGAACTGCCAGAAAATGGCTGTATTAGTGGGAAGGAAAAATTCTTAGTTGTCTAGTCAGAAAGGAATAAATGACTTTGTGATTACCAGGAGAGAAAGGGGGAAGTCTGAACTTGTGTTCCTATTCAGATTGGTGTAAGTATGTGCTGAACTTGCTGAACTACTATACTGCTTTATTAGCCAAATTTACTTAGGGACAAATTGGTTCAGCCACTGCAGGTGCTCAGAACTGTTAAAGAAAACTCATTTTACACTGGTGCAGAGAGGGGACTGTTGCCCCTGGAAACAGGTAGCCAGTTTAGGGAGGGAAGCTGAGGAACCTGATGAATGCCAGGCGTCCACCCTCAAAGGGAACAGAGGAACAGGGTTGTCTGAAGGTGAAAGCCTTCTTTTCTGCAGCTTGCCCAGAGCACCTTTCTGTTCAGGCAGAACTCCTTGGTTTCCAGGAGCTTAGTGCAGTCTGCAGTGGTGGGACCCCTGTCCTGCTCATGGGGTTAGTGAATAATGAGGGCATGAAAAACAGCAAGGTGGCTAAAATCCTGTGTATAGAGTGTAATGGAAATAGGTATCCATTTTCAGATATCCTCCAGAGAGTACTGCAGCCCAAAAACCTGGAGGATGTAATTTTCCTGTCCTTGCTGGGAAAGGACATAGTAATAGGAAAAAGAAAATTGTATGGTTGTCTGCAGGACAAGCTAGGAGTTTTCACTCTTGAAACAGATTTTTCTCCCCATATTTCTTAAATAGACCTTGGGTGTCTGCATTCAAAGACAGAAGCATAAAAACCATTAAGTAATTGTTTTAATAACTGCCAATGTACTTAGAATATAAAGTCATGTAGTAGTAATCTGGTCATGCTGTTATTCAAGAACTCTCTCTGGACTGAGTTTCTTATGAAAATTTCTAATGTAGATAATTGTAAACATCTCCCATCTTTTATCTCCTAAATGGACTGTAGATTTTCTAGGCCTCTTCCACAGATGAACTGTTTTGCTGGTGCACTTTGTAACTCTCTCACTTTGTAGCTCTCACTCCCTCACCTTGTAACTCGCACCTGATTTTCTCTTCAGGCTCCTTTTGATAACCCTACACTGTTCCATGTCTGTGATGTGTTAGCATTACTTTTCTCCATTGGGTTAAAATACTAAATTAAAACAAGCCTATCAAAATTGGCACAGTACTCCTAATGTGTTTAATTCTTACTTGGACACATATGTGATAAAGCATATTTAAACTGCTGGATTTAGCAGAAAATTAGCAAATATGTCTAAAACAGAAGAGGAAAAAAGCCATAAGAAGGTATGCATCACACAAAGATAGCCATCATAGCTCGCTGCAAATCATTTCCTTTATTTAATGTTTGATCTTTTCTTATTAGTTTTTTCCAGTTACAGAGGAAAAGGAAAAAAGATTTATTGTAAATTATGCCTGACATAGCGCCCTGAAAACAGAGACTAGACAAGAATAAGGGAATAAAGATAGGTATTTATTTGAAGGGCCTTCAAAGGTACACCCTGGGCAGTCAAAAATGCTACACCCAAGATGGCCCCTAGGTCATGGGTTCTTCACACTTTTATGAGTTTGGTTCATTTACATATCAGGGTTAATTGTCCAATTATAGCCTCAGTTCATGATGTAATTACCCCAAGTGTGCCCCCTTCAGAGGCTTTTTAGTTTACACATTTTGGGACCTGGTGTCCTTGATGTGGAAGCCTAGAGAGGTTGTGTCTAACCAGCATGAAAAAGCAGCAGCTGACAGGCCACAAGAAACTTCAGAGTTACACACTAGGCACTGCAGGATATGAAAAATAGAAAAGTTAAAACCTAAGGCATCAAACTTTCAGAAAACCTATAAAACAATCTATTGGGATATTGGAGCTCTTTTACATAGCTGCTTTTGGTTTTTTAACCTTAGTTATTTCTTTGCTACCAACAGAAATGCTGCCCTTATACTCCACATAAACCTACAAATCGGTGATATTTTTGCTGTAATTCTGTAAAAATAGCTGACAGTTCAGATAAATGGTATTGGAGGAGAATAGCAGTAAGCACTTTCATTAAAAAGAGTGATGCACTAGGAGTTTCTTGCATTTAATTTTTTAAAATTGTATTTCCACGTCAGTAATGTGATTATTGATTATTATTGTCAAAATGAACGTTTGACCCTCATTTTTATTGATCTGTCTTTTCTAAATATTGATGGCTGGTATGGGAAAAGAGCACCAAGAGTTGAAATCAGGTGAGACAGGGCAATTCAAAAGTTCTTGTTCTATACTTACCTCATTCCACAGAATTAGGGTTTTTTCTTTTGTACTCAGGAGTGGCCACTTATTGGCATAAATGGATGTTTTTTTGTGTGGTTCTGAAAGCAGGATCTAGATTTTGTATGTAGAGGTCATATAGCTTTGGGGAATAAAAGCAGGGTTTTTCTGTGTCTCCCAGTGCACAGATGGCTGCCTCCCTCCCCAAGGTGTCTGGGATGCAGGAGGAGAAGGCTGAGGGGAGGATTGCAGGGCAGGTATGTTCCCTATGAAGTAGTGCAGGGACACTGCTCTGTGCACACCACGTGGGGATCCCTCAGACACGAGACTTCCCTGTTCCATTTCTCTGCTGAGCACACAGCACCTGGGATTTCACCTGCTCCTTGCTGCAGGTTAGCAGAGCCCAACAGGTTCCGTGATCTCTGAAGGTCTTCTGGGCTACTTGTGGCTAAGCTTCATTTTAAACGTTTTGAAAAGCAGAAGAACATTCAGGTTTTACACACAGTAAAAAGGCAGGAAATATGATAATATTTCATCTATGTAGTTGCAATCCTAAGGGCATCTTTCTAATGAAATATTTTACAAAGCTTAGAGAAGTCTGGAAAATATATCTTTTTCTTTTTTTGTAAATGTGCTGTAGCTGAAGATCCGGAATGTGATTTCCCCTCCTCTTTTACAATAGACTTGTAATTCAAATGCTTTAGAGTGGAATTACTGTCAATATAATGAATTTTTTCTTCATACACCTAACATGATCTTGAATTAATTTTGATGTAAATGGCAGGCCTAAGTCCAGGTACTGCCAATAAGCTGCAGTTATGTATCCCTGGAATGGTTACTGTGTGAGTCAAACTGTCTGAGACAGTGCAGTTAACATCAGGAGAGGGGCTGTGTGAAGCAACCAAAATTAGCATAGAAAAATTGAAACGTATGAGGCTGCAATTACTGTAACATCATAACTGGGAGACTCTGCAATTGATATTGTAGTGGCTTAGATGGCAATGGAATAAGTCAGTGAAACAACTTCAAATAAATGAATAAAGAATTTTAATGGCATCATATTGCTTGGCTCCAGAATGATAATATTTTAGGGGTGCTGAATCCACAGTTAGCTATTAAAAATGCTATAAAGTATGGCTGCAGTGCATAGCTGCTGTTTCTCAGTGTGTTGGATGTTGTCAGCTTTTTTTTTTTAGAATGATAACAAAGGGAAATTTATTTTAAGTATCGGCACATAGTAAGCTTTCTATTTCTGATTCAAGTTCTTAACTCTGAAATGTTTTGACCCAGTGAAACTAAAAGTATAAAAAAAGATACTATCAAAATAATCTCATTCACCAACTTAGATCTCCCCAAAATTTACTTAGTCAGACACCTGTCCAGAAGAACAACCCCACCAACCCTGTGTTTGACAGTGAGAGTGCCAGAAGGAGGACTTTGGGAGACAGATGGGAAGTTCTAATGTGACCAGTGTACTCAGTATTTTTCAATAGCTGCCAGCACAGTGGTTTCAGAAAGGGTGTTCTTTTCTAACCTGCCCAGGCCTGCTGCAGGGGGCAGCAGAAAAAAGGTTAAAAAAAGGAAAATAGAGGCATTAGTAGGGTTGTATGCAAATGCATTCAAAAAGTAGCAGCATGTACTTGCATTTCATCAGGGTACTGCTAAACTTTCCACCCCAAAGGAGCTGTGTTTCACACTTTTAAATTTAATAGAATTCATCTCGGATTTCTAAGAAGCTCAGGGAAGTCTCCATCAGCTGACATTAAATTTTAATGTGAGTTGTAACAAAGTAAAAGCTTAGAAACTCTAGAAATAAGACAGCAAGTAGAATAAAAACAGCTATTTATAGATTGGCTATGTTGCATTTATTCTTAACAGAAGAGTAAAAGCCTCATGAGGAAATTAATATTGAAAGACCTAAGGATAGCAGTGTAATCAATAACAGGAAATCTCTGAAATGATTCTGTACTTGCTTAATAAAGTTACCTGCATGAAATAATAGAATTAGATTTCATAAAGGTATTGTCAGTATCAGATGGCATTTCACTAATAAAAAAGTACAAACCAATATAATTAAAGCTTACGTTAAATGAATTAAGAATAAGCTGTTTGTCAGACTTCATGAAGTACAAGTCAATGGCAAAACATTACTGAGTTCCAAAGGGAGAGAGATGATGCCTGGTGCTGCTCAACATTCCCATCATCCATCTCCAAGTACTTTGTATCATCTCTGATAACATGAAAGGGGTGAAGGCCAGAGCTGTAGAGCAAAGGGAAGTGTCTGGAAAAGCAGACTAGCTCTGGAAGAGATCTGAAACACTGCCTGGGAATGGGCACCCCCAGGTCAAACCTAGGGAGCATCTGGAGAAAGGGGTCCTTTCGTCACTGCCTCTGAGTGTGGCTCTGCACATACTCATGTGGCAGTGCTGTATTCCTGCCTCTCAGGAGGGCACTTTTTAAGAGTAACTCATAAAAACCCAGAGGCAGTGCAAAAAGAATGGCCTCAGACTAAGCAGCTTCATCTCTTTAACTGCAAAATTAGTAAAAGAGAGTTGGCTGCCTTGGAGTGTAAAAGAGAAATAATGGCATGTAGTAGAAAACTCTTTAATTGATATTACTTAAGAATCAATATTTAAGAGTTAGAGCACACCTGTTCCAGATGGAGCAACACAGCTTGTTAAGACTGGTGGTTAGCACCTGAAACTGGGAGGGGGAAGAAAAATGACCTGATAAAGCAGAAGTGTTCTGCCTTTGCTGTCTTGACAAGTCTTGGGTTCCTTTCTGAGGCATTAATTATTTTAATAGAAGGTATTTGATTTAATTAAATTTTGTTGTGATACTTAAGATGCTGTGATCTGTAGGAGACCAGAGAGCAAATAATCCAAAAATGCTGCTAGCTCTGGAAATCTCTGGAGCTGTGAAAGTTCTGGTGGCTATTGCACTCTCAGTCACCTGCTGATGAATTTCAGGTGGATGTAGGTATGGACACTGCCTGATCTACTGGAAAAAGTGACAAAAAGTGACTGGCAGTATCTTCCCCTGTAGTGATACTTGCCTCCTTCTTTGTTTTCCCCAAACCTGAGCTAAGGAGTTGGAATATGCCCATTCTTTCTTTTCCTCTGTTCTCGTTGTCCAGGATGTAGAAGTGTCATGTGAGGGGGATGCTCTTCTGTCAGAAAGCTGAGCACAGCACCTGCTGCTTGCTTGGGTCAAGGCATGAATTTTGTCCAAAAGAAAACAATTCGTGTTTATTTCTAAGTCTGTGTGTGCCAGATTCTTAGACATTTGTAGGTAGGTTTGTTGGAAATCTGCACAAGCTGAGTGCCTAAGTGAGCCTAACAAATGGGCTTTATTCAGGTATTTCCAGCAACCATCCTTATCCTTATCTGCCTCAGACATTCCCTAATTCACAGCAAACAAAGGGAATACCCTGATGGCTCAGTAATTCTGTCCATGCTGTTGCACTTTGATCTGGTTCAGCACTGCACAGTACTGGGTGATTCCCAGCCAGACAACTGAGCCATCCTTTCACAAAACACATCAGCAGCACAGGATCAGAAGTCAAAATTTCTCATAACTCCAGGCTTCTGCCTATATCTCAAGCTAAAAGTTTTGTTCTAACACAAATATCACACAAACTTGGAAATGCTTTGACTTTCTAAACAAAAATTCCTGATTGTTCAGGTTAATGTAGAGGACAAATAATGCATGTGGAAGGAAAAAGTTTTACTTTTGGAAACTGAAGAGAATTTTCTAAAGAATTTATTGGAATGACACTGAGTGGATCAACATCATTATAATTTCAACCATTCTATTTTGAAACTCTTTGCTCATTTGCAATTCTGTACTTGCTTTGCAATTATAATGGTTTGCAATTCTGAGCTTTTAGTGACAAGCCTGAAACTGTGCATATAACATAACCATAAAATTATGACCCAGTGATGTTTTAATACTTTAATATCAAATGGATGGATTTTTAAAAAAATTTTTTCCATGCAAACACATTATTCAGAGCAAACTGAGAAAAACCAAATGAAGTTGAAATTTATTGTAACGAGAGCAGAGTGTTCATACTTTAGTAATGAAGAAATACACAAAAAGCATCAGCTTAAGATTTTAATGACATCTGCAGCCAAGGCACTGTAAATATTTAAACCTCCTCAGCCGCCACATGTGCAGTTTATGATCCTGCTCATACCAAGTCTGTGGCAGAACCTTCTGAGTAAGGTGGGAATGGACTCAAAGTATCAACACCTTATCTCATAACATGCTGCACCTCTCGGTCTTCTCTGATACGTGGCATCAAAGCCAAGTGGTTAACACTGAGCTAAGCCATGTCCATCTTTAATTTTTCTCACTACTGTTAATCCCATTTTCACATGGAGCCACTTCCATTGCATTTTGCTTGCACAGAACACGTATTGAGACAGACTGTAGGAAGTCACCTCCGCCTGTTCTGGTCCTCTTTTTCTTTAGGAGACAAGGACCAGAGGCAAAGAGAAGGAAAGTGCTGACCAGGTGTTAGTTTGGCCAATACACTGAGAAAGGATCTGTGACTTCACGTATTACGCATAAATCCCACTCCTATGAGCATTGCAGAAGCCCTGGAATCCTTGCTCCTTTTCCCCTGTCTGCTGTAGCTCATTGATTGGCAAATGGGACTGGAGAGGCTTTAACAAAACTCATATATGATGCCTGTGCTTTAAATTAGTGGGCTCAAGGTGTTGTGTAAATTTCTTAAGCATGTTGAAATCTCTTCCTCAAGCCAAACCAAGGGCAGAGAAGCATCAATCTCAATACATACTGGACACACCTTTTTACAAATGGCCACTGATAAGGAAGTCAGAAATTCTCAGCACAGGCTTTTCCTCATTGTCTGACCAAGTGAGAATGTCTCATTCTGCAGGAAGTGAGTGTGTGCCAGGTTTACTTCTGCTTGGAAAATTACCAAGTCTGGGAATATATTCCGATCTTTCCTTCTCCCCTTATGGGAATGATCAGACAGCAATTTTCACCCCTCCAAAGTTATATCAAATTGGATGTGAATCTAAGGTCAGATTTTGAATCCCCTTATGCAAATGTCTCTGCCAGCCTAAGTAAATTCTGCTTGATCTGACCTTCTTTTCCTTTCTGATTTGTTTTGCACTGAACATAAGAATACAGTTTTCATTTGCTGCAAATTGAGGCAGAGTCAAGTGCAAGAGCAAAAATAATTTGTCCAACATAGAAACTGTAGCTCAAATGGGATTGAACTATTCTAGTTATGAGCCTGTATTACTGTCCTAAGAGTGCTCTCTATACTCCTTAAAAAAAAAAATCAAACTCCCCTCACTGTGGATCCTCAACTAGTGAAGTTTTCCAAGGATAGGAAAAAACCCAACTAAACTCTTGAGAACCATGTATAGAAGAACATTTCTTTAAACAAGGAAAATTTGAAATTGGAAAACAGGAATTTTACAGTTGAAAAAAGCCTCTGCCGTTAGAATTTGAAAATACAAATTTAAGATGCATTCTGCAATAGCTAGCAGAAGGGAGCCATGCATCTTAATCCTCCCTGCTGTTGGTCTTAATAAACTGCGTAATGTTGAATAGTTTTCTTTAGGTAGTATTTCAAATAACAAACTGCCATTTCAGTGCAGAATTCATATTCTGAAAATATTTAAATTTTTTTTCATAAAATTTGTGAGTATTTACACAAGTTTTTTGAGTATTTAGTTAATCTGGAAACATTTTTCCTTCTTAAATAAATTCTTCCCACCATATGTCTAATAATTTTTCTATTGAAAGGCTTTGATTCTTCCCCTCCAGCTTCACCCTGAAAGAAAAAGGAGAAGTGGGATGGTTTGAACTACTCAGTGATATTCCTCATTTCTGCAGTCAGGTTCCAAGATCTTCCCCTATCCCTGCAGGGCCTTTTGTATTGGTTGTGCTACTGCAGAGTAAAAGCAGCACAGGTAACAGGGCAGCTGAACATCCACCCAGGAGAGTGGATCAAGGGCTCAGCTCAGGATTACCTGAAAAAAGGAGTGAGTAAAGGTTGTCAAGGAACAGTGAAAATACAAGGAAAGAGATGAAATGGAGGAATCATACAGTGGATGTGTTTCATTTTTTGATATGACATGGTGCTGCCATCCGGGGAAAGATGAATTCAAAGCGTGGTTTAAGTATTACTTCCATTATGAGTTGTTTGGTATCATTGGTAGGGGAAGATGGGAAACGGGTAAAAATGTATTTAAGTAGTTTTATATAGCAAATTAACTTGTCTGTCACTTCCCCCCCCCCTTCTGAAAGTTGAGCATAAAATTTTTGTTGCGTGTGTTTCAGAACAGAATTATCATTTTAAATTGCGGAGTGGAATGTGGA
Source organism: Monarcha castaneiventris obscurior (assembly GCA_026261815.1). Taxonomy (NCBI): domain Eukaryota; kingdom Metazoa; phylum Chordata; class Aves; order Passeriformes; family Monarchidae; genus Monarcha; species Monarcha castaneiventris. The sequence continues at coordinate 2,427,311 of JAMPIT010000622.1, forward strand.
CAGAACCAAGGCTTCAGTTTTTTCCTTAATTTTAAAATGTACTTCTTTTTCTGCTTATCTGTCTGTCTGGTCTGGGTCTTCAGCAAATTCTTGTCAAAGGACCACAAAAAGAATGCAAATTCCCCCCATCAGGAACAGGTGTCTCCGAGAAGCCTTATTTCCCTTGTGGTTGTTTTCTTTGCATTGTTTGCTCCTTTGGGTGTCACTTTAAGGTCTGACCTTCACACAGATCAGCATCAAACCCCTCCTTTTCTAGATTAACAATAATAACCCGAGTTTTACAGGACTTCCTCCTTCTTTCTGCACTGGCCTGTGTCTCTCTCTGTAGATGTCTCGTTACAGAGCAGGTGCCACAGAGATCAGGTTGGTTTTCAGCTGATTGCATTATACTAATTTGTAACAATGTTGTTGTACCTTGATTCTGCCTCTCTAATCAAGGAAGGAGGTTTTCAGTGAAAAAAGCTGCTGATCTATACATAGAATTTACCAAAAATTATGAAGTAAAGGGGATTAGAAAATTTTGACAGGCATTTTCTTTTGGGAAATGCAAATGTTGTCAAAACTGGGACATTTTAATGGAGATACTTTCTCTCGGAAATACTCACTTCGAGATGAAAAAAAATACATATAAATACATTAATTCTATTCAAGCTGTTTTAATTCAGCAATTCAGAGGACTGATAGCATTTTTTGGATAGGAATAACATCAGAATCAAGTTTTTTCAACATCTCTTGAAATGAGAGTGCAATTCAGCAGGGCTCAAATGAGCCTTTTCTTGTCCGTGCATTGCATTTACTGGAGTGTTGATTAATAGTAAATTCGGGATTTATTCTAGAATCAGAAACAACTAACATAGGATAAATTGTCCTGGCTGATTCAGGTGTTAATGCATTGAAAGGAACTGACCTTAACTCCTGCATGAGCTCCACTGTCAGAACCAAGGATGGAGGCTGATTTAAAGATGCTGAAAATGTCCCAAGTCCAAAATTACATGATTTAGCTTTTGGCCATTGGGTGTAGTTTGCCATCGTTCCCACCGTGCCAGCTCCCTGATATACCCCTTCCCAAAGACAAAAAGTCTTTTTGCTAAAACTCTGGATATATACCTTCACATCCAGAATAACAGTTGTGGCCACAGCACCATGGTTAACTCCTAACTTAGAACGTTTCTAAAGCTGACCAAATCCTGGTAGCTTTATTTCCTTGGTGCAGTCACCAATCTTTACCAAGAGAATGGTACTTGAGCTGCAATTAAAAGCTTGAGTGTTCTTAGTTATTATTTCCAGGCTCTCTGCAGGACATTTCTTCTTAAATACAGTAGTTTTTTTCCTGCAGCAGTTGTATTTTCTGTTAACCCCAGGCGAAGTGAGGATTTTGTTTGGTGCTAAGCACTGCATCAGCACAGTATGAAAGATGTGACTCTGCTGGAGTCCATGTAAGATATTTTCCTTGTAATTCAATGGAGTTTAGAGTGTATCAATAGTGAGAGACAGTGATGCAAAGCACTTTGAATCTGAAAGGACAGGGGTTGAAGAGAAAGAGGATTAACTGATGTGCACAGAACAGGAACACACCAGTGACAGCCGGGGTTTGTGACCCAGTTCTTTCAGATTTCGAGCCAGAGCCCCTCACTGCTAGACCCTGATGCCTTCCAAAATTGCCAAAATGGACACAACAGAGGGGACACTGAGTGGTTTGGACAACTGCATTTGACTGATGGCACAGTTCTGCTCTGTCAGCCTTCACAGTCATTTCTTGCAACAAGTAAACAGGGCTGTAATTCCTAACTCCAGCAGAAAGGATGCAGGAAAAGCTGCTGCTGGAAGTGACAACACATTGCAGAGGAATGGAAGAGACAACACATTGTAAGGGATTCTGCTGCTGAGGACATCAAAGGGCCAACTTTTTGTTGTCAGTGCAAGAAGACAGAGAAAATGGAAAAAAATGGAGGATAATAATGGATAGTGCACAATGAGTCCATTTATTTTGTATTACATAATATGTCAATATGAAAAAGCCTTTGGGAATCATTCTTACCCAACTTTCCAGTTCAATTTTTGCCTGGTTAATTACAGTTAGTCAAAATAGACAAACCCTTTCACAATTCATAAATTTATCATCATCCATCTGATACCACTGTTGATAAAATTTGGTGTTATGCTCGGACCATGGTTCTACTGCAGCTGCTGGAATTTTGGGGGGATGTGGTGGGGTGAAGCTGGAGAGAATGCTCTGCACACCCACAGTTGAACAGCTCCAACTTTCAACAGCCTTTCATTTCAGCGTGGTTCACATCCAAATTTGGGTTACGGCCTCTTTGTAGTCACTGCTTTGGCGCGGCCGAGACACTGAAAATCTGTTTTCACTTGTGACCTCTCCAGTTTTCTATAAAATTTCATATCATGTTGTGGAGAATCTTGTCGTGAGGGAATCTGAGTACCTTTGTGAATGCTGTTTTTGTTATTTCTTCCTCAGCATGACAGTTATTTATATTACAGTGATAAAAGACTAAACTTGGTTCCCTGACAGGAGAGGGCATCTTGATTGATGGATTTTGCAGCATAAGTCAATCAGTCAGTTCATTTTCGAATTTTTTTTTCTTGCAAGAGAGAACAAATTTCTACAAACAAATGCACTGTATGAAAAGGTGATGTGAAAAATCAGTTGAAAATGGAATTATTTTTTGATTGAACCAAAACATGCAAATTCTAGCAAAGCATACATTTTTTCCGAGTTGTTTTGGGATTTTTTTTGTCTCTGAATGCTTTTGAGCTAGAAGAAAATAAAATTGGCAGCTATAATTATCTGGAAAACCAGAAGCATCTTTGAATTAAGATTTGTACTTTCTTTCTGGGTGTGATAAGTTTTTAATGGCTTTCTGAACTAGCTCTTGATGGCAATAGCCTTTTTTCTGCTATTGTAACTCAAAAACAATTTGCTAAAATATTTGAATGACTATAAAAAGCATTCTTTTTAATGACAGGAAAAAGAATAGCCTATGAATCTTATTAGTCTTTTTCACGATAGTTGCGGACAGTTAGCATAAAAGTGTGGTGTAGATGATGGTTGGAAACAGAATTGCCACTCAGGTGTGTGAATGCCAAATTTGCTAAGGCTGGTGTTCAGAAACACTGAAAGCAACAAACTCCATTTAGATAAGATTTACTACAGCACAAACAAGAAAAATATTCGAGGAAAATTCCAAGTGAAATCAGGGTGTGTGGGACCTTCAGTAACATTATTCCTGTAGCTGTTTGTAACTAATAGCAGCATATTCATATATTACTGTATGTACTGGTAAATATTGTAGGAATTCTCTGGTGCTTGAAATGGAATGAGTGGTTCTACAGTACCAAAGAATGTCATCTGCTTTTCTGTAAGCCACTGTTTGCCACTTGGCATAAAGAAAACTTTATAAATGGTATTAATTTCTCAGAGTCTTTAATAGAGCTGTCATATTTTAGCTTTATACCCCAAGTAATAAGGTTCCATGGGTATGTAAGTAATATTTTTAAAATAATGTGATGTAGTCATACCTCATTTTTACCTGGTTTGGGAGGGAAAAAATGGAGATGTCTTCCTCTTTGTTGCCTTCTATCTGATAAAGTGCTCTGTAAACTCGAAATTATTGAACTGCATTTGCTGATACTGAACTAGGTTCTATGAATTGTAAGTGGTCAACATATTTCAGGACTGGGCTCCCATTCCTTAACAACCTCTAGTTTATTCTTTCCTTAAATACTTTTTGCACAGAAATCTACCTTCTAAAACAGTTCCATAAATTTTCTGTATTCTTACTGAACAAAAACTCCTGATTTCCAGTAATTTAAAATGATTATTTTTTTAACTTTAAATGCTTTAGTTTTCATCTTCCTTCTTAAACTTACTTAAACCATTATTCATGGGACAGCTTTAGTGTAACCATAAATAGAATTTTAGATGACCAGATTTTGATTTCTGTAGCCAGAGCCACCCAAGCTTTTAGGGAGTACCTTAGGAAAGGAAAAGCAGGGGTCACAGTTTTGCTTTTATTGACTAAAATGTAAGGTGAAAATGTGTACGAAATGAGGATCCTCTCGGCATCGCTCCATGGGTTTCAGCCGAGTCCTTGCTGCCACCTTCTGGTGTTCGTGCCTTGCTCGGCACAGGCCGGAGGGAAGGGAGATGCCAATGGATGTGTAGCTGACCGTGCCTGCAGGATTCCCAGTTTGCAGCACGTCCGAGGGGAAGGGGGGAGTAAGCTCCCCACTCACAGTAAATGGTTGCCAAAATGACATTAACCCAACGGTCCTTCTTACTTTGTATAGAGGAAAGGGTCCTCTTGGAGCTGCAGCCAAAACCAAATGGACGTGTAATAAAATTATACCAGATATTATTATTGATTGTGATTTTCCAATGGGTTTTTTATCTTTTCTGTGTCTTTTAAGTACGTAATGCAAAAATCCCTTTTTTTATTTCAGCACTTTGTTTGATCCATAACCACCAATACAACAATCCTGCCCATTCAAATAGCCAGTTTGTTCCTCAGTAGGTTTGAGGGGTATTTTCTGTGGGTTTATTTGGGTTTTTTGTTGTTGTTGTTGGGTTGGTTTTTTTAATCTTTCCGAACACCAAAAAAAAATTGTTCTAAGATGAAATCTGCATCCCACTGAAAGTAGTCAGCAAGTTGCCATTGCCTTGAGTAGGGCGGTGTTTGTTGCTTTGCCTGCAGCTTTTGCAGAGGCAGAAATTATGTTATTATACTTCTTTCGTGATGAAACAATGAAATGGGAAGTTCCTGGGCAGCAGATGTCCTGGGAGATGATCCATGCCCTTGGTACTGAGTGGTGATGAAAGACTTGGCTGTCCCAGCCTGGGCTGCGGGCTCCAAGCTCTCTGCTGGGAAAAAGCAGGCGCGGCACTGAGCGTCAGTCCCGGCTCCTTCCCAGAGAACAGATGGGCCATCACCTTGCCTTGTTTACCCTCTCCATCATTTTCTGAATCACCAGGTTGCAATTTCTGGACCTGCTTCAGTTGTACAGGGAATCTTGAACTCCCTCCAAAGGTACAACACACGTTTTGAGGTAAGGGAGACAGCAGGAGGGCTCAGAGGTTGATCTAACATGAGAAACTCACTGAAACCTGCATACATTTATGCCCACAGAAAATATTACCTATGATTAGGCCAGACTTTGAGTCAGGATTTGACTCCTTGCTGGTATTAGGGCAATTCTTTTCAGGAATTAAAGTTTTCATAATTCTCACTCGTATCAAACCAGAGGATCAGGGTGCAGGGATCTCTGAGGGCATCAGTTCTTGCCAGTAGGACTTTAAATATGAACTTCAGCCAACACCTGTGCAGCAAGCTTTTTGGGGAAAAAAGAAATGGAGTAAAAATTTAAGGTGTGTATCCGTCATCCTACCTTACTCCTTTATAGCCAATGATTTGCTGATTTGTCAGTGGTTGGCTCAAACTTAGAAGCATAAATGGATGTTCTGGTGGTCAGGTAGTTCAGTAACTGAACCTGAGTTTTTCATTAGAAGTGGAAATCTGATGTTCCAGTATTATTCTGTTGGAAACATCCAGTGCTGGGTCAAAGATTTGTCTTACAGGGCACATGAAATGAGTTAGTAGCACCTGTTCCTTAGATCTCAACCTCCTAGATGGGCAAGGGGAGGATTGTGAAGAGATGGAGACTCTGCACTTCAGTTTTAGAGCTCTCTGGGAGAAGGATGGGGTGGATTAATGCATGAAAACAGTATGCAAAGGCATACTCCGGCATGGAACCAAATGATTCCTCTGCTCTTCCTCAGGACCTCTCAACAAGAAGGATAGTTAGGAGGTAGTTCCAAATTTCTTCGGCTCCTGCTTCCCAAAATTAAGCTTCTGATGCTTTGCAGAGGAGCGTAATTTCCTCACACATAGCCAGAAGTTCTCTGTGTGCTTTTGTCTTGTGGAGCACTTGCAGTGTGGTTTGGATTTCTTGGGAGTGACCTTGTCTGACTGAAGAAGTAAACGTTCTGATGTCATGTCTCTGTTTTTCTTTGTCCTTTGTCACCCATTATGTGACAAATAGGAAAAATAAGATTTATCTTGTTTCTGCATCATGATTCCTGAATTAATCTTTATATTTCAACTGTGTTTATATGACTCTTAATGAAACAGGATCTCTTCTTGCATTATCTCGATGACTAATGGTTGTTGTTGAAAAAAACAGATGTGACTTAATGTTAGAAGTGAAAATGATTTCCAGACTGCAATTATAGTGAATTAGTTTAACCATTAATATCTTCCAAATTGAATTATGCTGTATATGAGGTCACTGGTAGTGGCTGCAACTAATACCTGACCATATGTGTCTCTCTGTTATTTTAACCTACTCATTGTTGTGTCCAAAGACATAATTGATGTCACAAAACGGGGTTTGTTACGCTTTATTAATTCCTATTAATTATTGGGATCACTGGACACCCGACTGCTCCACCCTTGTGTGTGCAGCTGCTTGGGAAACATCCTCTAAGGCTGGGAGCAACCAAGCAGTTCAGATCCAGGGTTTTGCTCTTTCCTGCATGGTAACGAATACTGTGGTTTCTATCTTAAAATTCAGTCATTCCTCTGAATACACCTTAAAATCTTATTGCATGTTGCAAGCAAATGCAAACAAAACCATAGCAGAGAAGTAAATTCCCTTGATTCGCTTTATCTCCATTTTTATTACCGCTGCTAATTATGAAGCACTTCAGGCAGGAAATTCCGTGTAGTTGAACTTCATGGCTTATTTGAACCAGGTAGGAATATTCTACTGAAAATATTCTGCTCACTAAATGAAATTTGTTCATTAAAAGAAATATGCAATTTGTTACAATTGGTAGCATTTCATACTCTGAAATTTAAGCAATTTCGTAATGGTGGCGATAATGGTATTAGCTTATACAATTTCTGGTTTGTAGAAGAGCATAACATAATTTTAGAAAGTAAAGACTCCATCTTAAGTATCACACTGAAAAATGCAGTAGGAATATATTTAAACTTTGTGGATTTTAATATTTTAGTATTTAGTATGTGAATATATTGGTGTAAACAGAACTGCATCATAGAGCTCTACACCCCGCAGGAACAATTTATGAATTTGTGTCTCTAGGCCTGGTTTTTGTCCTTCTTTAAGATGAAAAGTAATAAGTAGCTTTGTCCCCCGCATAATTGGTTTTTTATTTTTAAAGAGAAACAGTTATACTGTTTTCATTAACATTCCTGTTAATGAAAACAATTGGGAAAAGCAACATCTGCTTTACTTAGAACAGCTCCAAGTTCTGTAAAGTGTACAAAGGGTTCTGAGTAAATACAAACAAATAAAGGCCTTGCCAGGGCTATGCATTAATGTGTTTGGAAAAAAGACAGCAGCTAAAAATTTGCTTAAATACTTGGATAAGCATCAGAAAGGTGGTATTTGCACAAGCAATTCCACCTCCCAAAATATCCCTACCGATTTCATGAATCTATTTTGGGCCAACAAGGTTTGTCTGATCAACTCTTAAGGGAAACTTTCACCGATGGATAGTAAAAAATAAAAGAAGAAATATAGTTCAATTTAAACAAAGAACTGACTGGTTTAGAGACATTCTCTTTTTAATTTCCACTGTGTGCCTTTTCTTTTTTTGCTCTATTGCTTTGAAAGGCAAGGACTCATGACTTCTATCCTTCCTAAAATATCTCAGGGCAGGCAGCCAGCATAAAATATATCTTCCTGCTTATGTGTGCACTCAGTCTTCAGGTCCATTTCAGTACAGTTGCTAAAGGAATAATAAATAATTTAATTATCTGATAGTAATTAGTGTTGCTCACAGAGAACCCTGTGAATAGCAGTCTGTGGACTGGAATGGTTTATTTACGGGTAGTGTGGTGTATTTTCCTTAGGATGTTCCCAAATTTTGTCTGCCTGCCGCAGTATAACTGAAACATCAATGAAATGAAGGATTGCCTGCAGTGTCTAGAAGGCAGTTGTCTAAGATCCATGGGTTTTTGAGAATTAGATATAACTTAGCTTTGAGATAGCAGATTCCTAGCCTGCAAATTTAATGAATAATCAAGAGGTATTATTATTTCATGCCTAATGTCCCTGCTAGGAAGGGGTTTACAGTTCAGTCTTTATTTTGAATGGCTATGCATGGCAAGAGAAAACAATTACTTCGTTGTTCTGTAGAGGCATCATTCACTCACATTTTAAAGGAAAAACCGTCCAGGAATAGGTATAAGTAGAAACTGAAATCCGGCTCTCTTGTTTTTATTCTGGAGCTCCAAAAATATGATGTCTGGCCTCCAAACTGTTTGTATGCAGACTTGAAAGGCCTTTTGTAGCTGTCACCATGGAAAGGAGCTGGAAAGGAACTTGCTTAGCTCAGAGCATGGCGGTGCCAGTAGAGATGGGAGAGCAAAGGACTGCCCAGAAGATGGTGATGGAGAGCATCCAAGGCCTGCTGGAAAGGAGGGTACTGATGACTAGGCAGGACCTGGGAATTTCAGGAGCCAGTTCCTTTGATCTGTGGATGTACTCTGGTGAAGTGATGGGAGCCTGAGTGTGTGGGTTATCCTTCAAATAGATGACCCATTCATGGATAGGAAAATAGAGCTGAGCCTGGCTGGGAAGGCAAAATATGATTCTAATAGAAGCTCACGCCTCAATGGGAGACAGGAGATCTATTTCCTTCTCAGTTGCATGTCTGCCATAGCCCTCGGTAAACCACTTAATGGAATTGATGATGTACTGATCCAGCCAGGAAACAGATGTTTCACTTCCCCACTTCACAGAGCATTATGAAGATGGAACCATCTGATCAGTCAGGGATGGTGTGGTGGCAAGGGTGACATCAATTCTGGAGATGAAGATGTGTGGGGTGAGAATCCAACTCTGCAGAATCCAAAATACTAGAACCAGAGAAGATTCATCAGTGGTTTCATGTGATGGTTGTGGCACGCAGACATCTGCAGACTATTTGAAGATGAAATAGTGAATGAATGGATATAGGAAATGAGCTGTTTTATGTTCTAAAATATTACTAGTCTTGAGGGAGATACTCATTAAAAGCACAGAGGGCATGTGGTGCATGAATGCCCTGCAGTCAGTGCCTAAGGGATTAAGCTCTTCTAGGTTTGCTAAACCACCACTCACAAAGCAAGAGCCAGAGCTGCTTCCAGGTCTGCTGATGGAATGAAAACCCCCATCATCTCCCAGTCCTCCAAGATGGATTCTCTGAGTGCAGGATATATTTGCTATTGCAACACAACATATGGCTGTACCTGGCACCATTTCCTCCAAGACATCCCATATGCTTGCAGTCTGGAAGTTGTTTGCAAAGAGCTTTACTGACTCATCCCAAGTATGTAATCAGCTGGGAATAATAATAAAGAAGTGATCTAAATTTATTACAGGTTAGATTTTTATTTCTGTGGACTGAACCTCATCAGAGCAAAGTATCATTTTTCTAACAGATGAGGAAGCAGGTATGCTGAGTACCTGGGTGTCCCAGCCGGGCAGGTCACAAAATTAATTATCTGTCAAACTTTACTTCAGAAATGGTGATATTCGTTGGGGAAAGTATTAAGCAGATGCAGACATTTTTTGCATGTTGAAAGGCATTTTGCAGACATTATTCAGTTTTTTGAACCTCCCCAATGGGTGTCTGTTGGTGTTTTCCATCCCTAAGGAAGCGGGATACAGGAGGAATGAGTTTGTATCTTAACAATCAGTGCTAGGATCTGTTGATAGTAAGCTCAGCTTTATCCCATGATATGGGAGAAGGAGGAAAACAGGTTTTCCTACATTCTGGAAATTATTTTAAAAAAAATTACTGGGCCTTATGAAACTTTTAGAAGTCCAGAGGTAAGACCTTGACACAAATGCTCTCATCTTTTCACAGGCACACCAAATTCTTTCAATCTCTTGAGATTCCAGTGGAATTCTAGTCAAGATCTATGGTGGAATTTTGTAATGGAATGCTCTCAGAAATTCTGAGTTGTGGGGGTGAATAGATCTAATATTCAGATCAGCTGCAGGCAATCTGTAGGGTTTTACTGTGTGTCTGCAAACACACCATGCACTATGGTGACAAATGATGGAGATAATGACGAAAAAGAGGATTTGGAAATCCTGGCTCAGGCTGGAGTATTTCAATATAGCTTAAAAAGCACCAGTTTCTATAAAGCAAGCTTGCTCCTAAAACTTCCCTTCCTTCCTGAGAATTTGTGATCCTGGGGATGAGAAAGCCTTTTCCAGCCCTAGACCTGACTGTGGCAGGATCGGGAATGCTGCTGAAGCAGCGCTTCCTGCAAGCAGAGCACGTTTGGCCCCTGGGAGAGGGATTGAGGTGGCTGTGAGCCCCTCTGGAAGGCTCTGCCACATGATCCCATCCCGGTACCACTGCAGAATTTGGCTCCTGCTCACTGTAGCTCATGCGCTGCTGCAGCTGAGGGACAGATACTAATTTGATTGCATGAGCAACTTGGGAGCCCATTAGAGGCTGCTGCTCCTCTTTTGTCAGAATGAGGAAGTTTTTTTTCTGGGAATATGGCATTTTTCAGGTTGCATATGTGAGAACAGCTAAATCACAGCAAAGGCTCTGCAGTAAATGTGCATCTACGTTGAAGGTCGCAAGGATAAGCAGCAAAGGTTTTCATCAAAACAAACCAACCTGAGGAGTCAAGGATTTTCTCTCTCTTACATGAATTTAGTGAAGCACGGACTGAACCTAAGCTCACCTGGGATGTTTCAAGTGGCCCTTCAAAAGGGACCATGTTCAGTGCCCAGCAGTGTCAAGATTCTAACAAAATGTTAATGGCAGAAAATGATGAGCACACAAGAAGGAAATCTTTGAATGCCTCAGCTTGGGGGCAGAAAGGTGGATTCCTGGTTGGCATTGGAGAAAGTGCTTATGTTTTTCAGAACTTAAGTTGATATCAGTGAATTAGATGCTGGCTCCTATCTCAACATGCATGGCTTTATATGCAGAAAAACACATGTTCTTGTTCTTTTTAGTGGCTTCCACCTACAGTTTTTCTTGCAGTGGAACTTGACCATCTGTCTGCTTCTATTGTGTGTAAGATGCAGTAGTGTGGTGGTGGATTCTGGCTCTAAAGTGAAGAGAAAGGAATAAACAAGTCCTGGCTAAGGAAGTGCAAAGTGCTCATTGAGGCACTTTCAGTTGGAAAAGCAAATTAGGTGATTCAGAGCAAGTTATTAGAAATGTACAAATATGTGACTGTGGGTAATGTGGATGTGTTTGAATAAAAATCTTCTCTTTGGAATAATAATCTCCTTTGTGGAAGACAGCAAGTAGTTGCAGCTGTCCTCATGGTGTTCTTGCACTAAACTTCTTTTGGAGACCAAGAAAATTATGTATCTGCATGACATGATTAGAATTGTGTTCACAAAACGTGGCATCTGACCTTACAAAAAAGAAAATCAATGCAGAACAAGTCCTGATTAGATTTTTTTGCCAACATTGCACTTTTTAAACTCAAATGGATGTGCAAGGTGAAGCACAGTGTGTAAGCTACAGGCTTATGGTTTTGCTCTGAGAGGATGAATAAACAAAGAATTTGCAATTCATTTTATCTTGCAAAGTCACATTTTAGCTCCCCTCATGTAAACAGATTGTATTCATTTTGTTAGTGCTTGGAAGGGAATTTTGGCAAGTTAAAGGTCTGGAAGAAAGGTTTAGATCCACATTTTGAAAAGTTCATGGATGAGGCAGTAAGTTTTTGTTCTGTTCCAAGGAAGAGCAGAGTTTGCCCTTTCCTGTTTACATACAGGGGTGCTGCTCTGCCTTTTGGAAGCAGAATGTGAATGACTTGTTACTGAACCACATTTAGTTTGCTTGTTTTCCTGTCCAAAACAACAAGTAAATAATTTATATGCAAATGTTCATTCAGTTTGTTTTAAAGAATTTGTTTTTTTTCCAAAAAGGATGTAAGTGATGCACATGTTAAAAATTCAGAACTACTCAGAAAGTTTGTTGCTGGTATCTCAGACCTGCTCAATGCACTTAAACACTTAAGTTTTTTTGCTAATTAATGTGTAGATAACTAATTATGCCTCTGGAGGCTGCTCAGGACCATTTTGATTTTAAGTGGCTTCTTTAACTAACTTTTCTGAGATGCAAAACTACATGGTTCATATTTACCTGATCCATGAGCTGCTCTTGTGGCACATCCCAACCCTAGAGGTATCACATGGAGCACATTAAGTTGTGCTCAGTGAACCAGCAGGAAAGAGGCAGTGAAGAAATGGCATTAAAGTTGTAGTGACATTATTGCAGAGTGAGGAAATGCTGAAGCTGACCAGTTTAGCCAGTCAGTGTCTACAGCCAGGATTGTTTCCCCTACCATGATGTATAATTGCCTGTTTGACAAGTGTGCAGCCTTTCTGAGTTCATGGGGTAGTTATAATTAGGATAGCAGCTGTAGCCTGGTGCATTTAACTCTTCCAACAGCTTCACATGCCCATGAAGATGTGTAAGACTGACAGAAAAGAACAGTGAAATGCAGCAATTTGGTGGAAGCAATAAAGTTTCACAAACTGTTCCTTTCAGCTTTTCAGGATGCTGGTGGTGAATGATGTGGCTTCACTCCTCCATCTAGAAAGGAGCAAGAAAATGTGTGAAACCACCCATTCCCTGCCTGTAATTGATATTCTGTAACCATGTAGTGTAGAATAAGACTTATCTTTCCAGGAGTACTAATCGTTGTCAATCAGTAATACTAATCAGTAATGACTTTCCATAAATCTCCCCAAGAGCAATTGGACCACTCCAGCTTGGGACCTGCTATAAAAAATTGCCTGGGCTATCTAATCTCTGTGCTAGACAGGGCTGAAAATGCTGGCTCAAATTAGTTTGTGATAGAGGCAGATAGCTCCATTTTGACATGCCTGAGCTTGAAAAGATCTCCTTTAGCAGAAAATTGGGGAGAAGCTTAGTATGTCTTAATCCCAAATTTGAGATTTCATTTAAAAGTTTATAAGCACGATTTCTATATTTACGTTTAATTTTATCTAAAGCTGCAGGAACTCTATCATTGCAGAGCTGAGCTTTACTCTTCCCTCCCCCTATTATTCTGCTGAGGAGCATCTTAGACTTGACCAAAAAAAGAAAGTCCAGGCTGGGCAATTCCCATTTATCTGCTGTGCTGGTTTTTGTGTTGGCTGAGGACCCTGAATGGACAGGACTCCATCAAGTCATGTGCTCTGTGTCCATCTGTGCCACTGGTGTTCTTCCAGCTGCACGTGCTTTCTTCAGACCATTTAAAAGTGACTGAAGTGACAAAACTTCAGCATTTTCCTCTGTGAAACTCTTTTACGCACTTTTCCTGATGTTGTGCTCACTTTTTTGTTTAGCCTGTTGTCAGGCCATTGCTGTGGTGTACAGCCCTTGTTTCCCTTGGCACTTTGTCTTGTTCGTCTCTATGTGGTTCAGCTCCACCTGAGCAGCAGCATTATTCTCACTCTTCATTGCCTTTATTAATCCTCTGGATAAGTCATTAGCTCCGAAGTGGTGTTTGGTTTTTTGTCTTGTTTGAATCCTTCTAAACCAGCTGATGTCTTTCTAGAGCTGAGATGGTGAGAACAGTATGCTCATGCAACATTTTGACTATTAATTTTGGTTCTTAACTGCTTTTACAACACCTCCCTTTAAACACAGGCATGGTTGGCTTTCCCTATAACATTTGCCTATGTGGCTTCTCAGGGATGATCCTGATATTAAATTATCTCTAGCTCTAGTGTAGGATGACTATCACTGTGTGTATAACATCAGTTTCACAGTTCCTGTCTGAAATAGCCAACTGTTCCTTGGCTTCTCTCTGTAAGGATCAACCTCTTGGAGACTGCCTAATGCTGCATTGGTACTTGATCTGTCCTTTCTAGAATTTTCCCTGAGGTGTTTCAAGGAAGTGTTTATTCCCTGTAAACAAATCTTCTGGATTTTAACTTTACTGGGACATTTTGTTCGTTACTCACTTATGTTAATTTTGTTTTCTAACTCCTTCCCTATCGCCCTCATAGTTACATCGAGACCATCTCTGAATATTCATTCGTATTTTTAGCACAGGATTTTTAAATCCCTTCCTCTGGAGAGGAGCTTTAATCTGTATTGTTTTAACTAGAGCAGTAAGGAAAATTTAGGAGTCACTTCGTTGTCCTGTGGTTTAGGTATCCAAAAGGACTTTTCTGTGTTCCTTGCCTGTTTCTCCCTAAATTTTCTGCCAAAATAAGCTTCAGCTACTGTCACCTATATAATACAGCACTGGTGTTTCTATTTAATTTGTCTAAATCAGGGCTGTTTACTGGGCTTAAATGTCAGTGGTTTCTAGTCTCAGAAAAGTAATGTTTCCCTATAAATGAAGGTAATGGACATTTTCTCTCTGCTGCCATTATGACAGCAAGAGTGATTCAAGTGACAGCAAGAAAGAAACCCTAAACATGAGCAATTAACAGTGGCTCTGAGGGCCTTGCTCTGGGAGCAGTGTTAAAAGTACAAATGAGCAACTGCAGAAGGGAAACGTAATCTAATGCACAGAGTGGATTAGTGCCTCAGGCCCGTGGTGCATTTTCACAGCAATACAATCATAGGTTTTATGACCCTATGCTTCATAACAAGATTAGAAAAAACCCTATTTGTTCCTGTCCAGAATTTGAGAAGGGCTGGCAAGATGGGTGTGCAGTTAAACCTCCTGTATTTAAGAACCCAACCTGTGGAAAACATCACGGTTTTGGCAGAAGAATTCTGAATACCCAAATGTGATTTATATGTAGTTGGTTTATGGGGAAACTACAGTTACTGGGAGAGAATTGTTTGTGAACATGTGTGGTGATACAACAGTGGTGTTGCTGTAGGCACTGTCTTCTGAACCTGTAATAGGGGAAATCTGTTGGTGCAGATAAAGTCAAAGGGAAGCTGGCAAGGTGGGAGACCAGCTTTGGTGTTTGGAACCCTTCATCTGGTTTAACAGTGAGCAACTAAACAGTACAGACTAGAATTAGATAGGATATTTTAAATCATTTATGCTAAACAGACCACCTGAAAGATAAGGGTGCCTGGACTCTCTGGATCTGAGTTAGCAAATAGCTCTGAGTTCAGCAAAAGGGAGATGGGGTCTGGTGCAGACATTGGAATATATAGACAAGCATGTGGTTATTAAGGGCCAGCAACTGCGAAAAAAACTGTGTGCTTTGTCAAGGATAAGATGTGAAAATGGCTGATGGTCAACCATTATATAACCTAACAATGCCTTTTAAAGCTATGCAGTATTTTCTTTTTATAGTTTTCTTCCTCCTGGTAGGTGAAAGGGAATTATCTAAATTTATTTCATGTCTCCTAGCAGCTTCCTTATCTGTCCTATGGACTTGCTTTTGAGTTCTGCTAAATCTCTTAAACTCTGAAATCTTTTACCTCTGATGAAATCTGTTCTGCTGGCTGTTTAGGGAAATGGCTTTAGCTGTCGTCCTGCCATAACTCCTCACTTCAAATACCATCTGCCTCCCTGCTTCCTGAGCGCAGTAGCTGCCCTGGAGCTGTCATCCAGGAGCTGATTCCGAGAGAATGAGAGGCAACACTGAAGGCTCCACAAAGCCCGGGAGCGCACAATGCCTGCCTCACACCAGGAGGGGATGATCCCTCCAAAAAGCAGGAGGAGGGAAGAGCAGGGCAGTGTCTGGTGGGCAGGGGTTGAAGGCACCCCACCGTGGGATGTGCTCTGGGCACAGAGCTGACCTCCAGCCCTCAGCAGCTGACACTGCCCAGCACAGGTGCCTCACCTGTGCCTCACCTGCACAGCTCCGCAGCTCAGTGCCAAGAACATGCTGCTCCTGTTGGCCAGAGCAGTGGGGAAGAGGCGTCTGATTCACAGTTGTAAACTTTGCTTCCCTCCTGTAGTTTTTGGTGGTTTTTTTTTTTTTCCCCTCCACCTCCTGCTGTGTGTAGTTTAAATGTGGCAAATGCTGTTAGGCAGGAAAGGACTAAACTCCTTTGCCTCCTCAAAAAGCTGAAAATACTGCTGACTATGCTTAAGCACAAGTTACCCCAAATAAAGATGAAGGTGTCCTGCATTGTTGAGATTTGTGCAGAAAGAAACAAGGAGTTCCTAGCTGCTGAGGAGCAAATCGGGAAAAATCAGACATCAGCCCCGTTAGTTTTATTGCAGGAGAGAGAAATAACCTTTTGGGGCTGCATACCATCTATGCAGGGTATTTAGCTGAAATTCAGTTAGTATTTGTGTTGGTTCTCTGCTTGGTGTTTACAGGACTTTGTGTGTGTGTGATGCAGCTCAAACAGAACATATTCATGTTGTTTGCAAGGCAGACACTCCTCTCCCTCTGCCTGGGAATGCAAGAGGGAACAGTCGTATCAGGAAAAAGTCAGGAGCTGGGACATGTAAAAATTGGTATGTGCTGCGAAGTGGAGCATCCTGCAATCTGCTAATCATGTTATGACTAAGAAGTACAAGAAAAGACTTAGGTGTGAACAGGGGAACAAGCGTGGATATTGTGACAGTTCGTACACCATAGTGCTCACAACAAACATTTTTCTTGATAGCTGTGAAACGTTATCCCCGTGGAAAAATAGAATATTCAGCTCCATGGGAAATATGCCTCAATAAAACTAAAACATCCATGTGTCTTGTTACACATTTTACTGGGGATGTAATTTTAACTCTAATTCTGAAGCCACGAGATTGCCAGATAAAACAGTGTGTTAAAGTATCTTGACTACTGTGCCGATGTAAAGTGGTAGAAATACTGTGAGTTCTTAATAGCCAGTATGAATATTGAAGTGTTCAAATTGCATGTGTTGGGGTTAAGTAATGTGAATTGACTTAGTGCTGTTCTTCTAAGGGTTCATACATAAATAATTGACGTTTACTTAAGAATAAGCATCCTTTAAAACAAAAAAAAAATCCAAACTAATAGAGAGTTCTTAGTTGAACTAGAATAGTTGTGAAAGAGTTTGCTAGCAAAGACAACACAAAATGGTCTTTTCACACATCTACCCTCGCTTCTCTTAACAGCTACGGATTGTAGCAGGGAAGGGAATTTTACTCAATAAATTAAAAAAGAAAACCAACAGGATTTGTAAATATGGAGCTTCAGAGAAAGATACTGCAATAGTGGTTGCAAAAGCAGGCAGAAGTTGCAGTTATGAAACAATGTATTTTTAACCTTCTGTCAACAGGGTATAAAAAAAGTGAAAGGGAGAGAGAGAAGGATGCTGGTGGTTAAGGTTCTTGCCAGGATGCCCTGTTGTGGTTCAGGAGAAAGAAGCAGCTGAAATACCCCTATCTCAAAGGGTTACTTAAATCACCAGACTGTCTTGCTCTCTGATGCCATCTCTTGTTTCTCTGTCCTTTTCCACAGAAAGGGCTCCCTGGACATATCAAGAAAAGGTTTCCTTTTTTTTTTTTCCCTAAGGATTTCATTGAGACTGGAGTGTTTCTTGTGAAGATGAGCTGTTCTCAGTGAAGCAAGACCTCATTCATCAGTTGTTAGATTATGCATGTGTTGCCAGATAACAGGGTACTCTCCAAATCTGAAGCTGTGCATTTTACAATTTCCTTTTTTATTTTGAGTGTTCAGAGAGGCTCAGAGAAGTTCACCAGGGCAGGGAATTGCTGGCTGTGAGCAGTGCTGAACTTCTGAGCATTTGTACACCAGTCAGCAGGGATTGTTCCCTTCAGGTCTCTCCGTGTACATCAAGTTTATAAGCTTAAGATGTTCGGGCAGCTCTGTCTCCCAGGAGCTAGTGAAGGATGTGAGTAGTTGCAGAATTTTTGCTGTTGTAGCTGCATTTACTTAGATCTTATTTCACTTCTGGAGGCATCCTCAACCATGGCAAGTAAACCTTAACCAGCAGGCTTTTTGTCTTTGTTTTTTAACTTCTTATTTTAAGGGAAAGGGTGACACTGCACAATTAAGAAATTATACAGGGGAGAGTTGGAAGCTACTTTTCAAAAGCAATGGTGAAATAGGAGTTATCTTCCCCCTTGGCTCATGTCTGCCATTCCCTCAACAGCCTCTTACAAATGGGGTCTAACTGCAGGGTTAAACAGCCTCTGTTTTGTCTCTAGCCAGTGCTGCTGTACTCCCTATTCTATTCTCTTCCATGTCATGCAAGTCTGAATCCTTTTTGGGAATTTGAGTGTGTTTCTGTGGTGCATCAGAGACAGGCCCAGATTTTTGAGGCATTTGGGTAAAAAACTGGCTGAAGAAGCCATGAGAAGACATCCTGGTTTTAGGCTCTAATATCAGTGTCTCTGACTGGCTATGAAAGATGGAGCGCTTGCCCTGGAAGAATTCTGAGTTTGGCTTTCAGATTGACACACTTCTTTAATAAAATACAGTGTCTGAATCTCAGGCTGTATCCCTGTAGTTCTCTTGCTTTTTCTCCCCACCATGATTTGTCAAAAAATAAATTCAGTCCTTTTGCTAATAATAAACCTCACTAGGATTTGCAGTTTGACTTCATATACAGCATACACTCATCTGTTCTTTACAGGCTGGGAAAAGCTCTCGCCCACCTTCCCACACCTCCCCAAAATCTGGTTACATCCCACTTTATGCTCTATCTGTATATAAATTACTTATATTTTGTCACAATGGATGTTTACAGCTTGTTAATGAGCTATTAATGTTCTGCATCTAAGAATAAAGCAGAAACAAAAAAGGGGTTGATGTAACAACTAAATCCTTAAATCTGAGCAAACTGAAAAAGGAATTACTGATGCCCTCAGTCAGTAAAAGCACAGCACGTTTTAAACGGACAAACTATGATTTGGATGATTTGAAGTCACCCAGGAAATAAATTTGTACTCTGAGCATTTTAAAGTGGGGCTATTTTCAGTCTTTCTCCCCCCCTTGCTTCCTCAGGAGTAAACACATCATTTTGTAAGCACGTGTTAATTTATGGTGACAGTCCGGATATGGGGATGGTGTCAGGAAGGGGGTGAATCACACAGGAAAACTGCATCGAGGAGCTCAGTATTGCTCACCCTTTAGCTCTATGACTCGATAGGAAAACTCTCTGAACGTAAAGAATAGCCAGACACTGCATCACTGATGAAAATGAAAATGTGAAATGATTGGACTGAGTCACTTAACGAGTAAATAAATGGTAAATGAACTGTGTAATTTACTCTGGCTCAGATGTATTGCCTCAAAAGAGATAAGCCCTCCTCAGCTGCACGGGGTGTGTGGTTGCAGCAGTGGTAGGTAATGCTTTATTCAGAGGCAGGAGATGGGGAAAGGAGTAGGGCAGGAATGTAATGATCTAAGACAGAAGCCAGATCTGACAATACTTGGGATTCCTAATTAATGATTTCCCTGGTATTTAGCTGTCTTATTGCCATGTCAATGCTTCCCTAATCAGAAAATCAAAGTACCAAGTGATGAACATTGATGATGCCTGGAGCACTGCTGGTGGTAACCTTGAAAGTGTAATGTATGAAAAGTTCTACTTCAGGCTCTGGTAGTTTTAAAAGTAGGGGCTGAAAATGACAGTATGCCCACAAAACCATAATTCCTTGGCAAGGGAAATCATGTTTTTTAGAGTTTTCTGTCCTTAAGGTGCAAAACTGGTAACACATAACTGCTACCAACAGATTCCAGTAATCATCAGAGTTATGTCACCCTTACAGGTGGCAAGAGTTTGGGAAGACCAGGGAAAAAGTCCAAAATACACTGCTGGAAGCTTCCTGCTAGGCTAAGTTCAAATATAATCTTCTTTTCCTAAGTCTCCTACTGAAGTGCTGAGAGTGGAATTGGCTATCCAGAGAGCATTCACATTCTGAAAACTAATATCAACGTATGTCCTGCTGTCAAATTGAGATCCTTTCCAAATGCCTGGGGACTGATTGTCCACTGCGCCAACCTGGAATAAAAATGCAGTTTTAAATGGAAATATATACATAGAAGTAATGTGGCAGAGGAGGGAGCTAATAGCGTGCTGCTGGGGTTTGCCCTCACTTCAAGCATGTGTCTAACATCATCCTCTGCAATCAGCTCTGTTGGAAGGACAGCTCGTAATTACAGCAGCTCTCACAAGGGAAATTTCACATTAGTATGGTACCCACTTCCAGTTTATTATTTTTAAAGGTCTAACCTTTATAGAGCAAATGGTACCCCAAAATCAAATAATTTTGAATTGGAAATTCTCCTCCTTGAAATTCCTCTTAAAAGGATATGCAGCTTTTAAATTGAGGCCTTACAGAATACTCCTGATTCAGGATGGAATCTATGTGAAAAGGAAAACAGCTGCACATCTTATGGATGGAGAATGTATAGCTAGGACTAGGGTGAGTTATCTGGTCTTTCATGGCTTTATTTCCTTTGATGTTTATCAAAACTAAAAACCTGTAAGTTTTTCCTTCTTGCAGGGCAGATTTTTCTGTGCCTTCCATCAAGTCTCTCTGTTCACCACTGATTTTTCTCCAACAGGTGTGTCTACAGCTGAGAAACTCTAATGTAGACAGTTATTGTCCAGGTTTGTTTTAGAAGAACCGCCTTTCCCAAGCCCACTTTCCCTCCCCAGTCTGTGTTTTCCACCGTGTCACATTAGAAGGACATGGCTTTTTGAGGAGATCTGTATTTTGCATTACAACTGGCAAATCCACCCTCGCAGGAAACAAATCTCATCTGTGTTTGGTTGTACCAAGTAAAGCAGCACAAAATTGTGCTAGGAAACAGCCTAATCTGACTGGAGCATATGTATTGAAATGATGCTCAAAAGAGCATTGATAATTGTGAATTCCTTTATTTTGGTTCTGGAGAAGAAACAGACTGTTTCTTTTCTTCATACACTTTGCTCTTCTGCAGCCTTTCAGGTTCTCTCCTTTCCCCCTGGGCAGAAAGATTAATATGAACCTATGTCTGGGGAAAGCTCAGGTTTTCCTCCTTGCACTTAGTTTCTTGGCAACTGCCCTCTCTCTCATTCCCTTTGTGCATCTGATCAAAATAAATTATGCTTTATGGTGGGAAGAGTTCATCAGAAAAGCTTGTCAAGCCAAAGGGTAGTAAGACTTGTTGTGGAAGAGGAAAAAACTGTGGACCAGCCTCAGAAGTGTGATAGAAGAGAGAGGACATTTTTCAAGCATCCGGCCAGTTGATTGTCTTTGGCTTAATTCAGGGATTTACTCTAAGAGACCGAGCCTCAAACTCACTAAATTTTTTCATTCTATTTCCAAAGATCTGCTTGGAACTGACAAAACGTGTTACGCTCTACACTAGTTTTGTATGTCAGTATTAAAAAATCTACTTAATTCTTATGTGTTTAAAGCATCTTCCCATAGGGTATGGATACTTCTGCTTGACAAACAGAATATCACACAAGGTTATTGTTGCCTATATATCATTACGTTAACTGAGTGGACCAGCTCTGTGGGCTCT
Organism: Monarcha castaneiventris obscurior; assembly: GCA_026261815.1. Classification (NCBI taxonomy): domain Eukaryota; kingdom Metazoa; phylum Chordata; class Aves; order Passeriformes; family Monarchidae; genus Monarcha; species Monarcha castaneiventris. The sequence continues at coordinate 2,448,716 of JAMPIT010000622.1, forward strand.
TGATAAATAGGTACTGCAGTAACAGGAGATTAAAAACGAGAGTAATGTGGTATTTTTATAGCATTTTGTTTTCTGAAGCTTAGAAACTGTTGTGCTGTGCTGTGAGCTGTTCAGTTTCTTCTCAGGGAAGAAAAACACACCGTTACTTTTCTCCCAAGTCCATCAGCATGTCCTCTGTAAGAGAATTCCTCGCTGTGGGACAGTGTCTGGCACAGAGGGCAGGGAAGGTGTGTTTCGGTGGGAAGGAATACTTAATAACAGAGAAGTTGGAGTGTGGTGAGCCCAGCCTCTGACCTGGGAGTGAAAGGCACAGCTGAGGAAATGGAACATGTGGCATTAACACCACAGAAGGAGGTGCCAGCACTGATTAATAAATAAATATATCTGCACACACACACATATAAGCTAACAGTTTTGTGAAAATGCAGCTTTCTCAAAGATGATCCCATTGCCTGCCAATCCTTGCAAATCTGTCATCATGCATGGGTTGGCATGCTTTGCCCTTTTGGGGCTGTGGTACAAAAAGTCAGTGCTGATGAGACATATTTATGCCAGGAAATACAAGAAATTAATTTCCTGCATTGATCAGTGGAAGGTGTCCAGGCTGATTTCAATAATGAAAAATAACCCCCAAGCACTGCAGCACTAAAGCTTGCAGTTCACTTTCTGACAATGCTACCTGCAGCAATCCAAGGTTCTGGAACATTTTCATGGAAAATTATGTGAATAGGTTCTAAAAGTTCAACTACAAATCATCATTTCACTAGCTAAGACTAGTGGTGCAGGGAAGAAGCATTTTACTACACCAGTTCTCTGTGAGTATAATGCTCTATTTCATCTCTGCAGTAGCAACCTGGGTGAGAGAAAATATATCCCAGGAATCTGAGACCAGGTTTTTGTCCCTCTTTGGAAAGGCACTTCATCAGGCTCTGCAAGAAGCCAGTGTGTGAGATCTGACTGCGTCCTGCCAACTGAAGCAGTCCTGAATTCTTTTTCTATTACTTTAACTGACGGCAAAGCAAAAGGAAATAGGGTCTTTTGGAAATTCTGAGGAGATTTGATGAGGAAATGTTTAAAATTTTGCCTGGAAAGGAATTAGGTATTAGAGAAATGTTTAATGGCAGAGGTTCTTTCTAGAAGCTTGTTGTAACGCAAATTCACATTTTCTCCTCTCCCTCTCCTGTGAATTGATGCTGGGCTGTTGTCTGCCATTGCTGCTGAGGCATGCAAACAAAACACCTCAAATGACATTTTTCTCTGCACTCGATACGATTTCGGGCACACCATGTGCCTGAAGATTTGCTAATTAACTTGGCTTTGTCTGGGCTATGCGTATCTCTCCAAACCCTAAAAATATCTTACAATTTGCAAGGAGAAAGAGTTCCCACCACATCAGTGTTATCAGTGGAGGTAAAAGCAGTGGCAAGCTGTGGCATGTAAAGCTTGTCCATTTTTAATCAGCTCCCCCGGAGCGTTGGAAGTGCTCTCTGAGTCTGGACTAATGAGGAGCAAAAGTGAATATGTCATCTGAGCATTCAGGTGAGGAGGGATAAAGTTTCTCCTGACCCCGATAGCACTGCGTTGTCACTTCCACGGGAGGCAAAATGCACTCGGCTCCTCGGTGGAGCGGGGCATAAAATCCTAAGTGGCATTTAAAGAAATAGCAACCGAGCCTCAACCTGTGCATCTCGTGTTTCAAACCCAGTGATGGAATACAAAATGCTGCTTTATGAACAAACAAGCATCCAGAAAGCAGAAGATTTGATGGGTATTTTATTTCGAGACCCTTTTTTATGGTTATGTATCTTACAATTATAGTGCTGACTGTTTGTCAGCAAGATGGCAAAGCAGCCCAGGTGTCAGCAGCCTGTGCCATCTGCCATATTAGACTGTGCACAGTGCTAGTTAGAACAATGCTATCGTCTTAATATTCCAGATACCTTAATGAGTTTCTCAGACTAATTAAATGTGCAGCTTGCAGAGATCATTGGATGCCAGATTGCGATGGCTGGGAAAAAGCTACTCGTTGTTCACAAGCGGCTTTATGGTGGTACATCATACCATCATATGATGCATTTCAGATACAAAAACAAGGTGATACTTGATTTTAGATTAAAGAAACTAATAAGCATGTGGAAATACATTTTTCTGAGCCTGGCTTCATGTACCTTCACAGTCTAGAAGCAAAACTGGCACTCACTGAATGTGGAGCATCTATCTAGGAAGTGGCAAGCTTTAAGAACTCTAACTTGATTTAATGTTTGCAAAGAATAACAAAATTGAACAAGTTTCTAACTGTGATTGCCAAACAGGTATTTAAACTGGATGTTTTCTTTCTTAAATTTTTGACTGGTATATTGGCTTGGATTTCTCATTTTGCTTCATCAGTCACACGAGAGGAAGGGGAAAGGGAAATAAGGTAAAAGTTGTTTTTTGACAGTAAGATCTGTAATGAAGTCCAGCTGTCACAGTATGAACTGTAGCAAACCAGAGGAAAACTGATCTAATTCTGTGCTCTGGGGGGTCGTGGGTACAGGATTCAAACCTTTCCCCAAGAAATGAGAATCCTGGCTGTAGGACTCAATGTGTTTGAAGGCAATTAATCAAGACAAATGTCAACATGTAATGGATTTCAACTTAGTAGGACTTCTGTCCTCAGTATTTGATTCAGAAATTCATTTTGGCGTGTGGTTTGCATTTTGCTTAAATATTTATTCCTAGATGGTACACGTGCACTGTTCAGTTAGGTAGGCTAAGTTCTGACAACAGTTACTGGAAGAATCAACTTCCAACAGGAATTTTAGTGTAACTTTCTGAGCAAGACATTCAGTCCAGGTTGGTAGAAGAGAGGCACAGCTGGCATTTTCCACCCTGGCTTTTGCCCTTCACTTTTCTCTCTCTAAGCCTGAGTTTACCTGGAAAGTTTTGACTGTCAGGTAAAGGAGCCATTTCCTTTGTTTCCTTATGTCAGAAGTGTCACTCATCTGTTTTTGCTGCCTCTTTCCCAGAGTCCCATGACATTTCCAGTGTACTTAGGGAGCATACTAATGGCACAGCACTAATGTGTGCCTCCTTTCACTCGCTGGCAAGGCCTGGACTAATAGCTTGCTATTGATAGAAATGAACTCTTGGGAAAGATCAATTAATTTGTGGCCTCTCTCTGCAGTGAATTGAACTATTTTGTTTGCAAGAGTGGGGAGAGGGAAAAATATAAACAAGTTGCTTGTAAGGTGAAGCCAGTGTAGAGACTCAGTTTCAGTTGAGGGTTTTATGTGGCTCTTGGGTGCCTTCCTCCAAGCCCTGAGCACCTGGCAGTGACCCATCCCACAGTGCAGCACTGGGAACAGCCTGGGCAGTAGGAAGGGAAGCAGCACCATCCTTCTCCCTGCTTTGCTTTCAATGAACAGCTCATACTTCCTAATTTAACTGCTCTACTGAAATAGAGAAGGGAGATAAGTGAATTATTCCCGCAGCAGCTGGAGTCAATATAGCATAATAGATGACCACATTACACAGAGAGGGATGCTGACCTTTAGGAGATTTCTTGAGTTCATGGAAATAAAGGTTGGCTTGCTTTGAGTGGCAGAAATAAGCACTGCCTGTTGATCTGTGTTGTTATGCAGAGTGGCTGTCCTTGTAAGCCCTGGCAGTTCTTAAAACTTAAGCGTCAAAACTGTTGCTGGGGAGGCAGGAAGAAACCGCATAGCTCTTAAAAGCAAATTTCTAATCCAATTAGAAACTTTCAGATATCCCAGCTTTTCCTTATGAGAAAAGCACAAACAATAAAAATGCCACGTATGGGGAAATTAGGAGGGCAGGTTTTTCTGGAAGCAGATGGCAGATACCAAGAGCCAGTCTCGCTATCAGGAAAGCAAACTGGTGAGAATTGCATTTGGGATTACAGAGGAGCTTTTGGCTGATCAGTTTTGTTTGCTTTTAATCAAGTGTCATTACATTACCATTAGAAAAAAACCAACCAAAACCCCCAAAGTACATATTGAGGAAAAGTACAGTGAAATGCTCTAACCTGAAAAAAAAGCCACAAGTAGCTTAACTGTTGATTCTTGTACAGGCAGAGAAAGAAGACGTTCCCTTTATATGTGTTTGATACATGACACTTGCTGTGCAACCTGCAGAATACATGGAAGAACGGGTAGAATGAATATTTACATATCCTCCATTCGCTGTCCATTAAAAAGGTAGATCACACTGTAGCTCCTGCAAATGTTTTATAACTCTGAAAAGCATTGTCTTTTGCACATAGAATGGAGGTTTTCATTTTATTCAGGGGGGGAGACAGGGTTGAATTTACAAAGTGAAATGAATTACCTGTAGCTTAGCAGGCAAAAAAAGTCAGAACTGTGGAGAGGTCAGTAGGTTTTCAGAGTGAAATGGTAATTAAAAAAAGGAGACATTCAACTGAAAATTTTCCAAAGGCATTTGGAGCGTGAAACAATAACTGCATCACTGTTGAGTTCATTGTTGTCATTCTAATTTTTTGGAATCACTTCTAATGTTCTTTCAGGTTAATTTGCTTGCCTTTTTTTTCTTCTAGTAAGGATTATTTTTTGGGTGTCTAAACTTTTTTTCAAACATGGTTTTAAACAGAAGAGTATTGATTATATCTTGCCTTCCCTGAGAAGGTTCTCCATCATCTGCCAGATACTAAGTTCACTTAGTAGAAGGAAATCTCTCCTTAGGTGTAATTTGCACTGAGTAAAGCCCAAGTGTTTAAAAATATGGGTAAGCTAATAGGTTGTTTTCCTTGCATGCTATGGCAGAGCTAAATATACACATTTAGGTTTCTGCATAGTTCCTGTGAAGTCATTAGAGTCAGCCTGTGCATGCTTCTAAATCACATTTGTTTTATATGTAAATTGCAATAAATCTCTCCTCTCCCAGCTTTGCTGTCCTGGGAAAAATGTCTCAAGTCACTTTTACTTCTTGATGGTTTCCCAACGTTTGTTTAAGGGTTAAGGGAAAAAACCTTGTGTGATGGTCAGTGCCTTAAACAGTGAGGCAACAATCAACCTGCCACATTTGCTTTGGTGTTGTTACAGGATCTGGCAGACCGACCTTAGGATATTTATACATCCTTAAAAGAAAACTCCCAGAAAGCTGAGATAATAAATATCAGCATCTTCTGTGCTGTAGTTCATTTATATGTTAGGCCCGGTGCCAATATCTTGTTTTTCTTTGCCCCAAATAAATCCTTCCAGGAAGGTAAGAGGGAGCCCCTTCCACAGCCTACAGCTGCTTCTCAGCCTGTTTATTGATTTCCAGAGTTGAGGGAGATGAAAAATAACATGCCAGAAACAGAATATTTATATGCAAGGTGGCTTTAATAATTAAGATAGCATTTTCTGTGTTGATTTGTACTGAAATTCCTTTATTAAATTCCATGGGAAGGAGCACTGACATGCTATCTTGTATTGATAAATCTGACATTTCATACCCGAAGTCCCTACAAAGCCAGTAAGTTACAGACGCTTGTAAATGAGAAACAATTGGTTCTCCTATCCAAAGTGGCTTATTCTGATTATTTGTTGGCAGATCTTTATGTTCTTCCATGTTACCACAAGAAACAGTAAACAGTCACTCTTTTATTACCTGTACTAACTTTCACATTTTACAGTTGTACAGCCCTGTGCTATATTCACATTTCAGATATTCTCTGTCTCATTAATCAATGATGATATTTATTGCTGGTGTACATATTGGAAAGACATAGAGAAAATACCTCTCTCAATACAACAAAACAACCCTCTTGGTAAGGGTTGACCGAGATCTCTTACTGAATACATTTTTAGGGGCATTGCTTTGTAAATGTGCTCTTAGTTATCAACAAATTAGAGTAAATATAAAATCAATTATTCTGGAAAACTAGATGCATCAAAAATCTAGTCTTTTGTGGCAAAACATCCAAGCTACTGTCTTTTAATTCAAAATTAACATTTCTTATTTCAGCAAGAAAAAAAATCCCAGTCCATATCATTCTTGACTTTAGTGCTTTCCACACTGAAGCCCCAGGACTGATTTCCCAGCTTGGGGAGGCAGAGACAGAAAACAGCAATTTTGTAGTAACAGTATTTGCCTGCTGCTGAAAAGTCTGTGGAATTCGGATGCTATCATTCCTTCTGTACACACGACACAGGGAGCTTCGGGCCTTCCGTAAATATTTGCTCTTTGCTGCAAATTTGCTAAGTTATTTTAATTACAGCAAAGCAAACAGGGAGAGCAGAGCTTTTGACATAATCTGCTTAATGTGCCTTTTGTTGTGGTGTCCCGTAGTAAAAGCTGGGGAGTGACACTCTGCTCCAAAATAAACAGTTGAGATGAGTTACTGAGCCTTCAGCTGGTTATGAGAACTATAAATGAAGCATTATTAAAAGGAAATGTTAAATCTAAGAATGGCAAACTGTTGACATACACATATATAGATCTATATCTATATAGCTATGTATCTATATATCTATATATCTATATATCTATGCAAAAGAAAACTTAAATGAACTTCTCAATACAGCTGAAATGGGTATTTTAAAATTTTCAAAATGTTGAGAATTTTTCCAGGGATGTTGTAAACCTAATTTTATGTCACTGGAATTGTAATTGTAAGATACAAGTTTAGCTTTTAATGAATGGAAAGGCTTTTATTGTCTTAATGGAAATTATTTTGGAATTTTAGCTTTCACTTAAATTTTCTTTTCTTTTTTTCTTAAATTTCTTTTGTGCTGTTGTGCACTGAAGGGGAGCAGAATAGCTATAAAATTTTTTCTGCAATAGAAACAAAAATTGACTCTTTTTGTGTGAAAAGTTAGTGATCCTGAGTAGGCAGTGACTTTCCAGAAAACATGAATGTTTGATTTGGAAAAATAAATTAGTGCTCCATTTTAGAAGATCCTTGTGGGCAGAGATAAGAGCACACAGCAGTGCTCCATCACCTACGGCCTTTGCTGTTAGATATTCACTTTTATAAACTTTTTTAAAAAAGACCACCGCAGCTGCCTTGTTTTAAAAACCACGATCTCGCTCTTGACAGTTAATCAATAAGCAACAAATGAAAAGTAATAATGCACGACTTGAGAATATTGTTGTGATTCGCAGCCTGAGTCTGGGGCTTGCCAATCTGTTCAGATCAATCCATCTTCCCCTGGACTGAGCTGGCATCCACGTGCACGTGGTGCACAGGGGCAGTGGGGGAGGACGACGTTTTCCTGCATCTCCTTAGGTATGGAGAAAGGCAGGAGAGAGAAAACCTGGAGTAGAGGTCGGAAATATCCGAGGGAGGGAATCGTTTCCCTGGTAAGGAAATTGCAAGTGCTCTGAATGTGCTCTTGATTCAGCCCAGTACTAAATCTTCCCACGCAGAGGCAGAATGATGAACAAACGGGCAAACACCCTAAATCCTGCTCAGAGGGATTCTGCTTCATGGGAAAAATGGATGGACTTGGCGTTGGGAAGAGGCATCTTTGGTACAGTGTCGTTGACTTGTCACAGGGAATAAGGAAAAAGAAACATGGTTTTGCGAGGGTCATTTTTCCTTTGTCACAGGACAGGGAGAAAGAGCAACAGAACTTTTAAATTGACATTTAAGAAATGATGAAGTTAGCAGGCAAACAAGTTGTGCAGGCACTATATTGCCAATACCTTTGAACACCTTTCCCTGGGTATATAAGTAAATTGCTTTTCATGGCCCTGCCCTTTATCAGCTCTTCCTGAGCTTTCTGTGTGTCATCTCACTCCTGCAACTAATCTCAGTAGCTAAAATTAATTAGGATATAAACACACCTAGAAAGCCTGTAAAACTTCATTTATGCCTGCAATATAAGCCAGAACATTTGGCAATGTTAATTGAAATGATAAAAAGCTTTGTAAGGCATCAAGAACTCTTCAAGTCAGTCCTCCCTACCTCGGTTTAATGACACAGTAAATGCTTGCTTTTCTGGATATGATTATGGTTTTAAACACTAAAGAGTGAGAAAATTCCATTATCTTGTGTCAGGGAACCCTCCAGAGAAGATAAAAAGGCAGTTAATAAACAAGATTACTTTCCAATGGCAATTGCTCCATAATAGAAAATTCACTTTCTAACCTTCTACTTTAGGATGCTAATCAGTTAATCAGCTCAGTCCCACTGGAGCTGCTGGCAGCAGTTTTTCCTCCCATTGGGAAAAAGTAAATGCAAGGTTTCTGCTGAGGTAAAGGAAGAAAGGAAGCAAATAGTAAAACTGCCTGGTTTTGTTTGGAAGTGATGGCTTTAGGCAATTATGCACCTGCAGCACGGACCCTGTTCACAAGCAGCATAAATAGACTACAGTAGGTCAGTTGAGCCCTTTTTTTTTTCTTTCAATGGAGTTGAAATACTATATTTGCATGTATACACCAAAGCAGGGAGTAATATCCATGTTCAGTGGCTGGCACGGTTCCCATGCACCTCTGCCTTTGGCAAGGTATTAATCTGTGACAGGCTCTGGTGTTGTCTGGCATCAATCACCCCTGCAGCAATACACATTTAGGACAACATTCAAAGGTCTTACTTCCCCTTCATACAGAATCTTGTATTTCATTGCTGATCTTCTATTTAATAATAAATGAAATACGGCTGTGGTATTTTCCCCTAATTCCCTATTATGCACAGCCAATATTATTTTGTCCTCAGAACACTGACGTTTTCTGGATGCACTCTGCTCAGAGTCAATATTCAGTGTATATGGCTTTTTTCCCAAAGCATAAGAATATTCTGTTAACAGTGATTTTTCTGTTGATAATTACTTAGTTTACTTTTTATAATTATTATTGTGATATTTGCATACTTTGCTGCTTTATAAAAGTGTATATCGAAAGTAATTGTTTCCCCTCATGATCTCCAGAAATACAGAGTTTTGCCCTGTATTTATCTTCTCTTCCTAGCTGTGTAATATTACTAGATGCCTTGAAAGCAGGCTTGATCTGACATTCAAGCCTGGCTGTATTAGCACATCCCAGCTTTTTCTTTCACCCCTTTTGCCCAAGATTAAATGCCTTTAAGAAAGGAGATTATTTATGGTAGCCCAGGACAAGTTATTTGGGAAAAAATCCAGCATGCTTCCGCAGTGCCTGTGAGAGAAGTCTAAGAGAATAGTCATCAGTGAAATTTAATTCAATATAAAGAACAAAACTTACAGGTTGTCAAAGGAGCTTGATGTTTTTGGACATCACGGATGTAGCTGGAAACTGTGGCAATATGTTTAGGTGTCTGTCAAGTCTTTGAGCTTGTATTACCCTGCATTCTTTGTAAATAGCATGAAGCCAAGTTGTGTATTGAGTTGATAAAAAGCAAGTCTAAAAGATACCCTATCACTAATTACAGTGGCATTTCATCAACAATGGGGAATTTTCTACAGTTTGGAAGAGATCTATCCAGGATGTCCTAGCAGAGTTTACTGTATTTGTGCCTGGCTTGGAAGGCACCAGACTGGCTACACCTTTGTTTCTATTGCTTTTGAGAACTCTTTTCAAAGACTGAGTTTTAAGGCTTAATTTGCATATCTACTTAGAATGCACTAATACACAAAAGACCGATCTCTAAAAGTGCAGTTGCAAAATACTCAGATGAATTATTTTGCCTATGTGCTAATAGTTGTATTAGACCGCAGATCTGATGGACACTTTTAAAACTTTGTCTTAAGCTACACAATCAGAAGACACATGATTCTGACATTTTGAATCTACTGACTCTGCTCCTTTGCTTGTGCTTCGGACTGCACAACTGCACTTCACTGCACCGTGTGTAGGTTTAGGTGGTGTTAAAGGCTGATGTTGGAAATGTTGTGCTTCTGTTTTATTTCCATCAGATTTAAAGCTTGCACCTTAATTTATTAATCCTCGTATGTTGAGGAAACCAGCACTGGTCTTTTGTGTTTCCATCACGTACTTTCCCCTTCTTTCTACAAAACTATTTAGCTGGCATTAGACAAGCTCCTTTCAGTATCTGAAATAAAAGCTGACCTGCTGACAGGCCTGTGAGGGACTTTGCAGAAAAAAGCCCCGTGGAAGACTGAGTGCTAGCAATTATGCGGAGCTGCTTGTCATACAGCAGATAGTACAATCCATTCTCATGTTCTCCTACAGAGCATTTGCTGTCGTGTTCTAAGGTTCTTAATGCAAAAATCACCCTAATCCAGAGGTAGGAACTGCAGCTTCAGTGAAGCACTGCACACAGCCTTGCTGTACTGCCTAAGGCTCGGTCTCTCCTGCAGAGGCAGGGATCTGGGAGCAGGCTGGAGAGATTTTCACAACTAGCTCCCAAGGCATTAAGGCAAGTCTGAGCAAGGAGGGCAAATCTTGCTGTAATGGAGGCATCAGCTGATGCCTGGGAAAGTTTCTCTGTCCATTTTCCTCTTCGACTGGCCCTTTCCATTGGACACTGGAGGGCTTGCTAAAAACTGCAGGCTGGTTTTTTTTCATGACAACGTCTGGGGGACAGTTGCGTCTCTACTTCACACAGGCTCCTGTCCCTCTGTGTTGTGGTGGTAGAAAGGATAAAAGCTAATGTGCATTATTATTTTTAGTTTCATCAGTTTTTCTGACAGTGCACATTCTTGCTCAGGTAGTTTGGTTTGTCATCCTACTGTACCTAATGTTTTAGGTTCCTGGAATGAAGTAATTTCTGCTTTGTAGAGCTGAAACTGAAAATGCCCCCAAAACAGTATAAGTTATTTCCAGCCAGGCGTTCAGTACTGGGCTTGATAAAGCTTTTTGAGGACTTCTACCAGCTGTGTATGTTCTGGAGGCCAAAATGGCATCTCAGCAAGTGCTTGCAGTTCTTTCTGTGTTCTCGGCAACACCTGGTCTCATCTGTAGTGCACTGGAGGGTGTGGATAAAGCAGAAGGTGCATTTATACAGAATCATTCACAGTGATGCTGCTTCTGCAGGACTAGGAGTGCAGAAATCAGTAAAAACCTCTTCTGAGCGAGCAGACGCCTCTTTGTAGTCAACAACAGAGTGTGGCTATATTTAGGGTGTTCTTTCAAGTTACAACCCACTGTATTGATATATTTTAAACAAATGCTTTCAATTAAGCCAATGCATTTTGCCTTCACCTCCCACTTTCCCCGGAGTTAGACTGATTTGTATGACACACCGTTACTTTTATTAGCAGATCATAAAACAAGCCCTCTCTCCAAGGAAAAGCTTTGCCTCTTCTCCACAGGCACTTAAGTGCCCTATAAACAAAACGGAGACGGGGTCTTGGTCACCATGAAAATTACTCTGCCTGAGGAATGTTAAAAAACCCCAAATGTTCCTATGTAAGGTGGATGATTAACTACCCCAAAATAAGGAATTGTTGTGAAGATCTGAGCTCCTCTGAAGCTGTAGCCATGTAAGGATTATGCTGCAGTTTGCTTTCTATTCCAACTTGTATCAGCTTTTGTGAGCTAATTCCCAGATCACTTAGGCACTCAGGCATAGAGAATAAAATGTAACTACTCTTGTATGTGAGATCCAGCCAATTACACAAAAATGTGAACAAAAGCAGCACAAGAACACAAAAGTGTTCAAGCATCCATTATAAAGAGTTCCAATTTCCTTTCTAAATGTCAAGTACAAAATCTATATTTCACATGCAAATAACAGTGGAGTGTTGTTGCTAATATACTCCTGAAATTACATTTTCTTAGCATGACCTTTCTTGCTAACAATAACTTACATTTTAATTAAATCTGTGGCCATTTTCATTTCATGCCAAATATCCCCATGCTATGTATTACTGAATTTTCACATCAGAGAAGAAAGTTTAAAGGTCGCAGACCTAAATTCTTCCTTGAGTTAAACTGTTTTAATAATACATGAAAGAAATGACACGTGTGTAGTATCCCTACAGGTTTGTAGATACACAGAAACGCTCTTGCTCTCGCTAAACTCTTCATGTCAGGATGAGAGGGAAGGATTTGACAGGGTTTTAACTTCAGTGAAATACCCGTGGAGCATGAGGAACAAAGACGTGCTTTAGAATTAGGTCTTGGCAGCTCAGCCTCCCTGCTGGAGCTGCAGTGTTGCTTGAAGGCTTTCTAATCCTTCAGGTTAGCTCCTGCCTGGAAAACAGGGAGCTTCGACCTTGCCTTTGGTGTGGACATGGTTCCAGAGCCAGAAACTGCTTTAAGCGTTCTGTCACTTGGCTTCTGGCACTGAGACCTTTGCAAGCTGTGAAATTCTGCGTAGGTGTTTGCAGAGACTTGGGAAGAAAATACATTTAGTTCTGGCTCTAAAGAGCCACAAAATTACACAGATCTAGACTTTTGCTAGGCTGATTATTGTATGCTTGGGAAGCTCTTTGGAAAGGATTTCTTGACACTGACTTCCGAGATCAGAGATGGAAGGGGAGAATTGAACTAATTCCTGGAGGCAGACGATCTTTGCCATAATGACTTCATTGTTTATTGGCCTTTTAACAGTACATTGACAGTGATGGTTGCCTTGTACCAAGTCAAAATGCTGCCTGCTGGTACCAGAGTGACAAATCAAGAAGGAAGGAGAAATAATTGATCACATCTTGCAAGAATAAAAGTCTTCCTCGAGGTTTTAAAGAGCTGTGAAGCTTAGATGGAGAGTTTTTCTACATATTGAGTGAGTTTATTATACAGCTGAATTTCACACCTCCTTACAGGGTCTTGGGTATTACAAGTGTAGTTTTATAAATACTTTATATCAGTGACTTTGGTGATGGGTGGCCTGAGGGCAGGGAACTTCCAATGCAATCTCCTGCTGTGTCTTCAATAGGAAGAGAAGCTGCATTTACACTTCATGTTCTGGAGCAAAACCTTTTTGTGAAGGAAATGTCTTCCTTAAACACTAGTAATAGAAGGTGCTATAGTTTCCTGTTATGATAGAATCTCCAGAACTTTTTTTGAGAACTCACAAGGAATTCATTTGAGGAAGTAATTGCTTTAAATATTATCTAAAAAAAAAAACCCACCTTACCAAGTTTTTCTTACTTGTCAGACACCAGGCACTAGAATGTGCGTGTGTTTGTTCCTGATTTTTCAGGGTTTGAGGGGCTTTTGTTGTTGTGGATGTCCTCTTTTATCATAAATTATATAATGATGACGAGAGATAGACAAAAATAAATAGCAACAACAAAAAAGCAGTGACATAACCACAGCTATTCCTCTGCTTTTCATAGGGGAATCATCAGCCAGGGGAAGAAGACAAGCAATGAAGTGTATACCACTGAGCTCTGGATAACTAGAAGCAATTTCTGATCAGACTAAGCCCTTGCTTCACATCAGTGCATCTCTAAATAAAGTAAGAAACAACCCCATGGCACTGTGTTTATAAAAAGAAAAATATGGAGGGGGGAAAAAAAAAGCAACCCAAGAGCGTTATCCTGCAGTTGCACCCAGTGATGTGAATAGAAGCTTAACGGTTTAATTAAGCTTGTTTTGGGCTCTCTTGATTCTCAGGAGCTTTGAAGAAGGGCTTCCATAACTTGCTATTGGGGCCAACTGGAAAAGGTTCAGGAGAAGTTTGGCTCCTGGCACAGGACTCTGATGAATCTCTTCAAACATCTGCAACAGCGCACCAGGAGCAATGCCTGCAAAAGAGGAAATTGAAGATGGAAATTCCTCTAGTCACTGAAAGCTGGCAGTGAGCAGAGAGTTGCCAGGGAAGTAACACTTCCCTCAGAGCTGGCAGGATCAGGACACAGGGAGGGGACACAGCACTGTCTTGGGCAGCTCCGGTGTTCCCAGGTGAGGCAGCTACGCCCCTTAACATTTTGGGGGGAGAAATGAAGGAGCAGGAAGAGGATTAAGTTGATTCTCCTCTGTTGAAGTGGCAGCTGGAGAATAAATCAAGTGGAGCATCCTGCATAAGCACTCATTCTAAAGAACAGCACAAGTTTATTAAGGAATAATGTATGTGAAATGCCTCCACTGATCTAAAACCTCAGAGTGGCCGGCAGCCAGAACCCCATAAAACATTCCCTTGTGCAAGTGAAAATTTGCCTGGCAAGAAATGGCTGTACTAATTAGGTTTTGAAAGGGGCTGTCAGTCTTTTCACCTGATTAGAAAATAGTGAGGATCTGAATCCCCAGCTTCATGCTGTTGTAAACTCCACCACTTCTGTTTAGATGAACTGATGTGGCAGGATAGAGCAACGAGGGAGAAAATGTTGCCAAGGTATTTGGCAAAAAATTTGTCGTCTTGAAACTAGCAGGAGAATTTCTTAGTGTAGACACTTCATTCTCAACACCACCATCTTGTGTGCTGTGCTTCCTCTTGGTGTGATGCTCAAGGAAGAAGAGTAGTGAATAGACCAAGGCTCCAGTTAACAGCTACTGTATGACACAGAAAAGGTGACTTTTGTGTCTCGTTAAGTGAGGGGAGGATTGTGGAGGTCAAACCCCGTAAAGATTGTTAGAAATTAAGCAGCTCTGACAGGAGCAGGGGGGAAAAGAGTGTAATTGCTTGTTCATGTTACTCCTCTCCTGTGTCTGTGTGGTGATGCTGGACTCTGCTGGCTCCTTTCACCTTGGCTTGAGAAGACAGGTCAGCCAAAGCAGCTGTTCCTGGCAATCCTTGTTGTCTTCCTGAAAGAGACAGCAAGAAAGATGTGCCTCTAAGAATTGCCCAGTGCCACCTGGCTGGAAAAGGTAACTAACCAGTTTTGCAAACTCTGGGGTGTTGAGCAATGAAGCAGGATCCTTACAAATTACTATAAGCTTTGTAATTTTACTCAAGTGAATGTTTCTGTGATTTTTGTGTAGTTGTGGTTTTGGGTTTTTTGTTCTTCATTATTCTCTAGGGTTAGAACTGACTCTGAATAACCTACAGGACTGGGCACTCCATTTTCTTAAGATGAAAAAGCTTTTTGTAAGGAGCAGGTGGAAAATCTTTGGGGCATCTAGCATAAAAACTACACATTTCCCAGTATTCCATGTGGGAACTGAAGGACCTTAGTTGTAAGTGCATTTCCCACAAAACCAAAGTTTGTGTTAGTTCTGGCCAGGCTGCAAGGCACCATTTTTCCATGTTTCCTCCAAACTGTAATTATTTCAGTTATTTTTAAAAAAATAAATATATTGCCAAACAATTGATTATCCTCCAATCTAAAAAGCCACAATGGAGCCAAACCCAGAAATCAGTTTAATTACCAGCTATCAGTAATGCCTTAGAGTCACGGGGTCAAAACATTGCATCCTAGTGTTTCCAAATGTGTGAGTTCAGATTCTCCTGGCAATTCCAACCTCCTTGCTGGAGAGTAAGCCTGGAATTCAGCCAGCATTAACCCACCCCAGCCTAAGTCTGGGGCTTCCAAAATTTCGGGTCTTGGTCCAGCACTCCCTGGACTTGGGAGGTTTAGAAAGCTCATGAAGCCAGACCTGCTGTGTGGTGCTGGAGTCCTGGTTTGGTGTGAGGGATTTCTGGTGTGATTCAATATACTAATATAAAGAAAACAAACCAAACACCCATCAAAAGCCGTGCATTGCTTTCCCTTCTCCCAACTGGTTTTTCCCATTTTATAAATAAAAATGCAACTATTACAATTCCAATAAAAACCAGCAGGCTATCTGACACTGTATCCTTACTCCAACAGGAATTAAAGCCCAGTGTTCCCTAGGAAGGTGAGGGAAGCTGGTGTGGCATATAGGAAATCTGTCCTGTCTTTAATGGTGATGGCTCCTTTAGCCTGGTGACCTTTTTCAGGCAAGAATATCTGCAAGTGCCCTGAAGCAGAGGGAACATTTCTGGATCTCCATAAATGCACAATAACAACAGCCAGTGCCTGTAGCCATGAGATTTGATAGACCTTATAATTTAATCTGAACTAGTGCACTGTGTCTGCAGGTAATACTCCTTTTGCATATGCACAATCCTACTGCTTGCCACAAAATATCATGCTGTAGTGGTTTTAGTATCCTTCAAATGTAGAAACAGGGCAAGAGTCACCTTTCCATGCAAATAACTATTCTGGTTGCTATAAAGCCAAGCGTAGGGAGAAATAAGGACAAGTGCAGTTTTATATCATTAGGGAAAAACCCAGCTCCAGGCATATTTAATCTCTTGGAAAGTGGACACGTCTGGCCTGCTAGAAAAAGTTAAACATGTCAAATTCTTTTAATGTGGTACTTGTGATGTTTCTGAGTGTCTTTCAGACCCATCATCGAGGTACTTCAGCATATGCTTCATTTTAAATATGGGAGTATCATTGGCTTCAATAGCAGTACTGAAGTGCTTCGAGTTATGGAAATGCTGAAGCACCTCAACAAATTGGAGTGGGAAACACTGATAAGGTCGGTATGATATTGTCTGAGGAGACATATCTTAGACTGACAGCAACTGTATTTTAATTGTTCCCAATTTCCATAGCATATTTCTGTGGCAAGGTCATGTTACAAGTCAGACATACCCTGCTAATGAGTTGGAGCCTAACCATTATCTGCTGCCCCAACAGCAGAAATGATCCAACTGTATTGCTATTTGAATGTAATCCTAAAGCATGCTCAGCAGAGTCGTTCATGACTGTCCTCTAACCAGGGCTGAAGACAAGCAGGAACCCAGAGCCTTCACTGCCACCCTTCTGTAGATCTGCCATGCCAGTAATTCAATTAAGGGAACATGGATGTGCTGAAACCATTCTTGCTGCAGTGATTAGCACTGCTCCTGTTGCAATTAGGAGTAAGGAATGTTTACAAATGTCCTTGAGGTAAAAGGACCCCTAAGTAATTACTGTAATTGCACAAGAATTGCTTATAATTGCTGGACTTGCCAGAAAGGCCTTTCAGAGGAAATCTGTGCAGCCAATTGCATTGCTGCCTCCTCAGATCAATGTGAGATTAGTCCCAATGCACGGGGCAAAGGAGCAGACTATTAGTATTTCATTAGCAACAGCCCAGCTGCAGGACTCAAATCAGGAATGATCTGGGCAGGACACACTTTCAGATGTTTATGAATATCTAATAATCACCTCCTTTGCTTGTTTTTTCCCCCTTCATTTTCTTTGCTGTCTTTCAAACGAAATCTTGCCATAATAGTCAGATTTCCATATATTAAACCCTCTCATTAATAATAGAGTATGTGCATCAGCAGCATAATTGTTTTCAGTGTATTTTTCTAATCGGTTTCAATATAAATAGGTAAAAAAAACCAAACCCAACACCTTCATCTTATATCCAGACTGTCTTTTTTTTCCTTTTTCTGCCAAAACAGGCAAAATTCCTGCTAGTTAGTGGCAGTTTATATGTGAAATATTTCTTCTGCACTGTTGAGCTCCAGTTTGTTTGCCCAGGTTTTCCATAAGCTCTGCTATCTGTCAGAGGCAGACTTAACCTCTTCCCAACTTATTGGAAGAGTAGCATCTTTTTTAACAATCCATGACTTCATGTCTGTAACAGAGAGGAAAAGAGGAAGCCAGAACATCAGTAACATGATCTTGCTGAAGAACCAGAAGTAACAAGGAGCCACTGGTTTAAAAAACATGTTTATGTAGGTATATATGTATTACCATCTAGTTATTTAATAAATTTAGCAGATGCCCTGAAGATCCATCAGTCTTAAAAAGCAAAATTAAAACAAGCCAAAAAATTAAAAATTAGACTTAACTGCCAGAATTAGAACTCCAAATTTTGCTCTTTTGCCTATGTTTAAGCATTTCCTTCGTGTTCAGTTTTGATAGTTTAGCTTGGATAGAGCCATGTACATCCAGCACTTTCTATTGACTTGAGGTTATTATTTACTCAAGAAATTATCTAAGATTTGAGGTTTTAAATTTTAGGCTTCTGTCTGTCTAAAGTCTAAGACACTTGAAAAATTCTGATAGAATGAGTACTTTTTCAGGTTTTTTGCAGAAGAAATAATTTATTTAAACCAAAATCAGAATTTAAATGAATATTCCCTTTCAAAGAATTAATTAAAATGAATTCTTTTTTTTTTTTTCTGCAAAGCAGCATGTGCATAAAATCTTTTTAATTTTTACCATCTTTGCTCATCCTGAATAATTCTTAGGGCACTTGTGGCATCAAGATGGAAAGGCTAATGATACTGCTGAGGCTACAACTTTGGGCTTCTCTCTCTTTTTTTCTTGATCTGGAAAGAAGTATTCAGTGCATTCAGCATTCTGTCATTTTGTCTGACCTGTCACCCTGTGAGATTCATTCAAATATATCACATTTATCACTGGTCACCACAGGCATCAGCCTTTCTGTGTTGTACTGCCACTGCAGGGGAGAGGATCAGAAACCAGCAATTAGGGAAGGGTTAAAGAGACCTAAGGATACTGGTGAAGGTGACAGGAAAATTAATTTCTTATTTGAGTTCTGGTTTTGTCTGCTGAGATCTTCAGGAAATGTTCAACATGTTATCTCAGCAATTTACAGGTTTTTTTTTAATGTGATTTATCGTTACCCATTTACAGCAGAGTTCCTGCTGTTCACTTTATAGTTTTGTTTTTTATTGTTTTGGTGAGATATGACATTAATTTGCCTTCACATCTTTTATTCATTTCAACTATGCAAAAATTCCCTAATATGTATTACCACATGGACTCTGGAAAATACAACATAGGATTGTAGTCAAGATTGGAGAAATACATGCACATATATTATGAAGAAACACAGAATTCTCTCTTGCAAGAGGTTGTGACAATATTTGTGTATTTGCAGGAGAACTATAAACCCTCTTACTGAAGGCACCCAGTCTGTTTCTGTAATTATCCTTGTGGTATTAAACAAGCCCAGAGCAGCAGACAGGAGTGGAGTTTATTTACTGTTTCTTGAACTAAGCTTGTACACGAGTGATAATTTTGTTTTACACTTTCCCAAGCCAATAGAAAACAGTTGAGCACAACCTTTTTAAAGAGGTTTTCTGCCATTCTGTTTTCATTAACTTCAGAAGAAAGATGGGATTGCACTGGCTCACAGATACCTGCTTGTTAGGGAAAAAAGTTCAGGTGTCAAGGTTTGTGGCAGGTGTAAATTGAGTGATTCCATATGGTCTTAAAAATTATTCAGCCTCAGCATCAAATCCCATGTTAAAAGATTCAGAAAAATGCAGAACAACCTAATTTAGCACCTATCACTTTAGGAGCCTCTCTACCTTTTCACTAAGATGGATGAACAGAGGAACCATGGCAGATCTGTCATATCCGTGTGACTTTCTCTGGAAAGCTATTAAACTCCTAGAAATCATCCTGGAGCCTCTCATTACTCAAAAAGCAGAATCTCTGTGAGATAAGACAGACTTCAGGTACTTCTTCCAGGGTTTAGTTCTCCTAGGCACTGGCAATTGTCTGAACTAAATTAACCTAATAATGATTAAATCTGCTTCGTTCAGAATTAGTACTGTTGAAGACAATGGTACCATTTCTTAATTTCAAAAAATAAAATAAAAATTACGGCTAACTTAGATGTTCCAGCTCTGTCCCCCTCTCTGCTGTTTAAGTTATTCCTGCCCTGCCTACCACTGGCAACAGTGCTGAACTTAGCTGGAGGTGCTATTTTTATTTCCTTATTTAGGAGTTAGGTATCCGATGTCCTTCTATGAACATACCCAGCAACCCGTAAATCAAATTGATAATGTTTCCAGGGTGTGATTGTATGAAATCACTGGCTTTTATGGTTTATCTTTAAAATCATGATCAAATTCTCCTCATGAAATATGATATTTTACGAACAATTTAGAAGCCTTAACTCTGGGTTCTAATTTTCCTCTAAAAAAGTGAAGTAGGATCTTGCAATGTGTGGAGAAACACTAGTGCCCCACAGGCCTGGGCAATTGCTTCCCTCAGCAGTGAGAGAGGAAAATGGGACAGTCAGTCAATTTCACCTCATTCTTTGTTTCACTCTAACACCTTTGCTTGGTAATTACTCCTCCAAAATACAAAGAATTGTCACATTGATGAGAAGAACATTGTCAAGCAGTAGTAGAGAATGGTTTGGGTTTCAACATAGAATATATTTTAATGGAAGTTTATCAGGCCTCATTAGGTTGCAGGAAGAAGCAATTGGGAGCCTTTTGGTTATTCCAGATAACCAAAGTCTCCTTAGTGGGTTTTAAGAGGGGTAAAAAGGAGATTTCCCATACTCCATATGCAGTGTGTCAAAATAAATATATGCAAGAGCCGGTGACAGCGACAGGAATGGTAATTGATAGGATGCTGGGAGTGTCATATCAAGTGCTAATCAGTCTGCTTTTCCACTTATCAGCAGTACCACTCAATAACTGACAGCTTCCAGATTCTCTGGAGCCTGCTGGAAATCTGCTGGGCTTTCCACGTGACTTGGGCAACTGTGCTCTGCACAGAATCCAGGGAACTCAAGCAGTGCCTTTCCACGTGTCCTACAGGGGCTGCACCATTTTTAATTCAGCAGAGTAAGAACTGCCAAGTAAACCTGTATGGAATATTAGAGTTTTTTTGGTAAGTAATGATGTTTAAATTCAGTCAGGTTATTGACACATGCCATTGTGTAGTTTGCCAAGCCTGCTCCTGCACAGTCAGCACCTAGATTTTGTTAATACTTAGAAAGATGAGAAACTCTGAAATGGAACTCTTAAAAAATAAAGAAAAAGCTATATTAAAAAAGCCAACACGTCAAAACATTCCAGCTGTCAAATTTCATGGTTCCACTATGAATCTTGGATCTTGGTTTATTGTCTTGGGTTTGTAGTTTTTTAATTAGACTTTGAATTCTAATAAGATGAAGATATGTTTTCCTTTTTTTATTTTTTTAACAGAAATTAGTTTTCAGGCCATTAGCATATTTATATAAGCAATATTGAAAGCAACTCTTAGTTAAAAATTCACAGTAAATTAACTTTTCCTTTAATATAAATGATATTTTAGAGCCACTTTAATTATCCGTAATAGAACACAACACTAGTCTGACAGAAATTCTCACAGGAAAAATATGATGTATGTATATCAATAAATTTGGCTGTGTCAATTTGACTTTAAAGGAACACTTAAGCCTAGAATTTGGTTCACACAAAGTTTGAGCATTTAACTCACATCAGGGGACTGGAAGAATATTAAACAAAAGTGGAACATCTTTTCCCTGTATAGGCAGATTTTGAGAATTTATGAATGTTTCCAGTATCTTCATGGTTAGATACATAAAGCTTTATTTTAATTAGGTAGGCATATGTTAGGATACATTAGGAAACAAAATACAACCAATGTATATTTTCAGTGTGCTGTTCTGCAAGCACTGAGATAATAATTTGAAAAAATAATTTATTTCAACTACAAATGGTACATCATCATGTCAGAGAAATGAATACAAATGCTGACGTTTCCAAGAATTAAGTAGGATTTTAGTTTTAGCTCTCCATCTCCTTCCCCGCTAACCAAAATGAATATGTAATGCCTCAAAGAAAGTAGTTTCATATTGTAATCTTTGATACCGGCATGATTAAAAAAAGCATTAAGAAAGGTTGATTTGTACACAGTGCTGAAAAATCAGTGCTGCCTGGGAGAATGATAAATAGTGGAAGCTGCTATTAAAGTAAGTAATTGCTGATACATCTATATATATTTTAGCACTATTTTTGATTTGGGTTTTCTTATATCATTTCACACCATAAAAATTCTAGATAAAGAATTAGTATTAGGAAAATTTTAGAAGATTAACCATTGAGAACAGTCATAGCTGGACCTAACTCAGAAATATTTTATGTATTTTAAAAAAAAGAGCTGTTTTTTATTCAGCCCTTTGCCTGCTGACCTAGATTCTTGCTGAGATGGAGTTGTGGTGTGAGAAAAAAACCTGTTCCATGTTCCTTGGGTGTGTACTGGAGTAGGACCGTAAGTTGGAGGCAGTTACTGGGTTCAGACTTGTGTATCTGGGTTGTTTAAAGGCCTGGGAAACTGTTTAATCTTGGAAAGGAACATGTTATGGATTGTGTTTCTGTGTATACTAATACAAGGATTAAATGCTACACGAGTCTGTGGTAAGGCCCAGGCAGATCAACTTGTTTGATCTTTGCAGGGAGAAGGAGTAGCTCCTGGAGCTGCAGGAATTCAAGGTGACAGAAAAACAACATTTGGGAGGCATTTAAATTTGTCAGCCTAGCTGTATGCAAGTGATTTCCTTATGTTACAGGAAGATTTCATCCCTGCACGTATAGCAAAAGAGGACAATAAATTATTTTCCCAGGTAATCTTTATTTTTGGAGGCATTAAAAGTTTCTCAATTTGTCTAAGGATAAAATGAAGCTTTTCTGAAGTTTATCACCTAATAATTTGGGCACTGAGTTTACCTGAAGTTTGGTTCCTGGACCCTGACAGTTGCCCTGTTCTGAGCAGGGATGAACAAGTAACTGGAGGAGAAGAGGGTAGCAAGAACTGGACAAACATTTAGGATGAAACTGCAAAAAGTCACATTTCAAGTAAAGAAAAACATGGAAAAGATTAATTTGAGAAAGTGTTTTAAACATGTTTCTCATGAAGGGTTTGATAAAAGCACAAATGAAGTAAAAAATAATTTTAAAAATATTTGCTGCGTGGTTAAAAACACTCATTCTTTACATCACATAAACTAAGTTTTTGCTTAACAAACTCAAATAGGATGGCAGTGCCACTGCACCGTTAAGGCTAGCTTGTTTAAGAAATATGAAACTTGGGCTCAATTCCTCCATCAGCCTGAGGACATTTGAGTCCTGCCCAGGAACTTGCTCAAAACATGATGAAGTATCTCATTTAAAAAATTTGTATTTTTCTCTGAAACATTACTTAGCCTCTTTCTCATTGTGGAACGTAGTGCAGGGAATCTGTAGTTTTTTTCTGGTTCACAGAGTTTACCATCTTCTTTTTCCAGGAGAAATCAGCATATTTTAATATTAAACAAAAATCTTGACTTAATAATTTCCCTGTGTATTAAGCTCGTTAAGAAGTATCAGGCTCTCCAATCCATTAATTTAATATGAGTAGTGTCGCCTGCAGTAACACTGCTGAATTTATTGCCTAAAGATAACATTTGGATAACGAGACCATTCCTTTACAAATGACTTCTGAAAAAAATCACTGCCCTTATAGAACCTAATTTAATTAATCTTCCAGATGAAGGCAGTAGTCGGTAGGAAGAATTTGATGTTTAGCCCCACTCTTATGAATATTAATATTTAATAAAATAATTCTTCGGTTCATGAATACTATAAATGAGCATTCAGAGCTCCAGCCCTAAAAGTTACCAGTAGTTATTTTTGTTCCTCTGTTCTTGTAAACAAAGACTCTCGCTTTCCTGCATTTGATTTATACAAAATTTTAACCACAGAATTATGGTGGAACTCTTGTTTAAGGGAGAAGAGCAGTAATGGGTGTGGACCATGCCTGCCCTGAGCTGCCCTTGGAGAACTCCACTGTGTGTCTGCATGTATGATTTGAGAATTAACATTAACAGCATCTGACATTTTAAATTGCATGATTATGCTAAGATACATAAATAGAAGTTTAGTTTTTAGGTTCTTGTGTGAACGGAATCTAATTTCACTATAAAAATGATGTAAGAAGACTTTTTCTTTAAAAGACCAGAATGAACCAACCTTTATCTTTTCACACATGCCGAATTAACATGAGCAAATCATTAAATCTGTCTCCCACATTTCACCTCTTATGACACACTGGATTTCTAGGTCTCATGGTATCCAGCATTAGACAGCCTCAGCTCCCATGGGGGGCTGTAGGCAGAAGCTGGACCCAGCCTCTGCCACACAAACAATTTGCCATTTCTGTGCAAGACTTACACCTTGGGGTCTAGCAACAATTACAGGAAATATATTCGCAAACAATGTGGTGTTTGTGCTCTCTTAGTTTTTGAAAAAAAAAAAAAAAAAAAAAGAATTAATTCTGTTCAAATCACATTAATACATACCAGAAAGAGATGGGGCATTCATCTGACCCTCCTAAAGGGCAAGATCCCTCAACTAAGATTTCATTAGCTTTTTCAGACTTAATTCAGTGTTTCCTGGAAATGTAGAGAGATCAAGTATTCATTGAGCAGCATTTTCCTCCTTTCACTACTAAAGTACTTTGTAAAAAAATGAAAATCGAAACAGTTATTTTGCTTGAAAGTGCCCTCAAAAGGCATAAAGATATCTAAAGCTGGATCTGAAATGGTTCTTGGAAGGAAAGGGAAAAAACAGCTGAGAGAGTTTGCACTCAAATCTAAATGTTCACTGCAGTTTTATCTTCTCTGTGCCATTCTCAAAGAGCAGCTTTTACTTCAAAATTGCACATTTTCCTTCAAGAGGGATCCACTTTGTTGTGCTTTGGTTGTATAGGAGTTCTGTAGGTAACTGTGAGTCTGCTATGGGCTGGAACTCCACCTGCTTCCATGTGCTGTGGCATTTCAGGCTATTTGGCTGAGTATTTTTATTTTCTGTAATCATTCAGGTAAGTCATGTTTTAGATGAATTTCTGTTCTTTAGACTTTGTTGTTGCAGTGTGGATGAACGAAGGGAATTCACTTGCTCTCTTTGCTAATTGTGTGCCAGCAAATTGATACCAAAGGCTTTACAATCACTCCCTTAGTAACACTGGAGCAGGAATAAAGGGGGGAAATGTCACTGGGGTAATATGACAGATACAGCAACTATTCCTAAGCCTCTGGAGATAATTACTTCAAGCTCAATAAAGCACATGTCCTCTTCACTGTTGCAGCAATATCTTAGATGATTTTGCGCTTTGTTATGGATTTAATTTCCCCCCCTGCCCCCCCAGAAATGCTATATAATATTGTGGCTACATACAGAATAGTAGGATATTTTTAGAGTAAGGTATATGTTGATCTGCTTTATTTAAACGATTATTGGAGGAGATAATGCCACTTTTTGCAGTACCCTGTTTACGTATGAGAATTCTCTGAAGCTTGGCAAGTTAGTAATTTGTGCCAGCAGGCCTGTAACTGAGCTCTAACATTTCTAGAAGGATGTAAGTTTAAATATTGCGTTTTCTAGAAACACACTTCTGCTCTTATTACCACGACTGAGCTAGATGCAGCATGTGAAAGCAAGATGGGGAAGGGGAGAGTCTGAACTTGGGTTTCTGAGATAATACAGGAGGGAAAATCAGTCCTATCTCTGTTTTCAAAATGGTGTATCCATTACACTGTCGTATCAGAGAACATTTGTACCAAAGTGTGGTTTTCATTCCTCAATTATCTATTTCGGGTACTGCGAAGAATCCCCCCAAGCCTGATGAGGGTGAGTTGTGGGAGGTGATTTTTAAATGCTGTTACACCTGGAGGGAGCAAGACACTTCCCTTCTCCTGCCATGCACTGGGTATATTGGAAGATGGAACCATTGTGCCGTGGGTGTAGCAGGCACATGTGTTTCTGTGCTGCTGATTAATACAAAAAATGTGAGGCCTGACCTAGAATAATACTGCATTTGTAATTCAATGTTTGTAGAGATTATGGTTTTTATGTCCAGACACTGAGGCATTCACGTGACGTGGATATTTTGCAAAAGCTAAAGCTAAGAAATAATGAAAAAGTATTTTACTGATCTATGACAACTGTTACAGCAGTGCAACAGCTGCTGATCTGCAGTTCAGTGAGAGATGAATAAAACTGGTCTGTTCACCTGCAGAGCACAGATAAAAATTAGTAAGAAAGTGGGAAGTTAAATAATGAATGAACATCCAAAGGTGAGAAGGTGAAAGATGAGCAGCAACACATTCCGGTGTTGGGAAGTTAAGTTAGAAATTCTAATCAGTCATTAAAATAAAGGGTAAAGATGGAAGAGTTTGCTCAGAGCAAAGGGTTAGTAAAACTTGAGCAGCGACTTCAAATACTGGCAGAGGAACTGAATCCCTGCACTTCCCAGGTATGTTGCTTGCAGACTCCCTTCAGAGTACAGCTATTTGCAGATAAAAGCTATTCTAAAGTAGCAGCATGGAAATACAGACTGCGAATTTAGCTTTTAGAAAGGAGTTGTACACATTTAGGCAAACAGGGATGGAATAAAGCACAAATCCTTGTGGCCAGATACAAAAGCAGGGATTCTGCTGTTCACCTGAAGTTTTCCAGAGCAACCAGTTTCCACAGAAATCCAGAGCTGGCCACAGCAATTACGTAGGTAAGCTCCCACTTCAAACCACAGCCCACAGTGCTGATAAAACACACACAAGGAAAATAAGTATTATTTCCGAAGTTAGTGGTGGTTAGTTTCTCTTGGATGTGAATCTTAAAGGACACTTGTGTTCCTTGTCATGTGGGAGTTTTGTATCTTGGACTCCAGTGAATTCTCCTACCCTGAACCAGCCTGTGTAGAGCCCAGAGGGTCAGCCTGGGGGCAATTCCTACTGTCCCTGCTGGAGCCACACTGTGTTATCCTACAGCAAAGGCTGCCAGGGCAAACCTGGTTCATCATTAGCCAAGGTGGTCTCTTTTGGTAGGAAATGAGTCCGTTACTTCTGTGAAAATGCTGGGACCCAGCGTGCTCTGAGCTGCCTTTAAATCCCGGGCAGGGAGCCCTTGGCACACGGGTTGTGTCCTTCTCTCTGCTCTGCTCCCCTGGGGCTCCCCAGGCCGGGCTGTGTTTGATGGTCCCTGTGGGGCCCACATGGACAGACGGCGCCATTTTGGGTGAGGGGCACAGTCTGACATGGTGGGTAAGGGCACGGGGGTGGGGGTGTCACTGCCATTTTGGGTAAGGGTGTGGGGGGAAGTCACTCCACTGTTTTGTGTCAGGCTGTGAGGCACTGCGCCATTTTGTGTCAGTGGGGGGTCACACCGCCATTTTGTGTCAGTGGGGGGTCACACCGCCATTTTGTGTCAGTGTGTGGGGGTCACTCTGCCATTTTGTGTCAGGCTGTGGGGTCACTCCGCCATTTTGTGTCAGGCTGTGGGGTCACTCCACCATTTTGTGTCAGGCTGTGGGGGCACTCCACCGTTTTGTGTCAGTGTGTGGGGGCACTCCACCATTTTGTGTCAGGCTGTAGGGGCACTCCGCCATTTTGTGTCAGTGTGTGGGGGTCACTCTGCCATTTTGTGTCAGGCTGTGGGGTCACTCTGCCATTTTGTGTCAGTGTGTGGGGGTCACTCTGCCATTTTGTGTCAGGCTGTGGGGTCACTCTGCCATTTTGTGTCAGGCTGTGAGGCACTCCGCCATTTTGTGGCAGTGTGTGGGGTCACTCCGCCATTTTGCGTCAGGCCGTGAGGCACTCCGCCATTTTGTGTCAGGCTGTGGGGGCACTCCGCCATTTTGTGTCAGTGTGTGGGGGTCACTCCGCCGTTTTGTGTCAGGCTGTGGGGGCACTCCGCCATTTTGTTGTCAGACTGTGGGGTCACTCTGCCTTTTTGTGTCAGGCTGTGGGGTCACTCCGCCATTTTGTGTCAGGCCATGGGTTTGGCCACCTCCATTTGTGTGTGGGCAGAGGCTGACTGAGGCTCAGCGGGTGGGGGTGGAGCAGTGATGTCCCACCTATGCAGATCTCACCCTGTCCCCCCCACACTTCCCACCTGGTTGTTTTAAGCCACTCAACCATTCCTCTGGTCTCCTACAGGGACAAAAGGGAAGTATTAGCTTCTCTGTATTTAATATGCAGAACAATTAAAATAGCATGTGCCATATGGTTCTGCTTTCCTTAGAAGAAGTTATGTGGTGAACTGAGGAGGAAGCCCAGATTTGCCAATTTTTCAAGATGTGAGATGATTAGATTTTAATTCTTCTCTGTCCAAAACTTCAGTACAAGGCAAATGTACTGAAATAAATGCCTTCTAAGGTGCTGAGAAGGTCACATTTGTCATTCACTAAGGTTTCTGGGCCTGAGCTGAGGTCCCTGCAGTGGTGCCAGGATGCCCATCCCACACTGTACATCCTCAGTGGAAAAACCTGGGATGAAAATGCACTGTGTACATGTTTTTCAAGGGTTCTGTCTCTGCTTGAGTTTTCTCACGAGGTGGGTCACTTATGACTTCCCATCGGGATTGTATATCCTTAAAAGCAATCACTTATTTATCAATTGATAAAAGTGCAAGACATCTATTTCATAGATAAATAGTGTTTTGTTTGGTCCTAGATGATTATTTGTATTAACATATAAGATGGCATTCTTAAAAGGACCAGTATTTTCTGACTGAAAAACTTTCCCATTAAATTCACTTTGCAGAGAAAACTGCACAAAGACTGGATTTATTACTCAACAGATGCTTATCACATTGCTTAATGCTCTATTTCATGGTCCATATTCATCATCCTTTTTGATTCTTAAATCTACACCCAATTCTTTTTGAACATCTGGTGTTCTTTCTCTTCTGTGTTTGTAAGAGAATAATTTGTTTGGGCAAAGTGTTTGTTCTTGTAATGCTCTTAATCCCCATGGGTGATTGAATCATAGGCAGGAGAGCAGGACTTCTGCGGTTAAATGGAAAGAGGTTTGCAAGATTGTTTCATTTTCTGATAAATATATATTTATTCCTTCAATGACTTCATCTCTTGGCAGCCTTTGACATAAATCTGCTGATGCTGAGAACTGTCCTTGCTAAGGAAATAGTTCTATGAACCATTGCTCTGTATGCAGATTTCAAGGTAAATTAAAAAAAAACCCAACCAAACAAACACAGATTTCCCTTTAGAATGGGCATTAAAATGAGGAATATAGTTTATAGCAAATTTAAAAACTGTTCAACATATTTTTGCATTAGGTGTTTGCCATGTCCCAAAGTATATTGATTTGATTTTTGATAAGCACATGGGACTGTGGGCATAATGTCATCTGAAGAGCTCATGCAGCAGCACTGAAAATACAGTTTGTAGTCTTGACATCTCAGTAGAAAACTTGAAAATCTTTCTTCCTTTTTTAAGTCATAGATATTTTCTGATACTTTTGAATTATGTTAATTTTTAATTTTTTTTACTGTCATATTTGATGAAGCATCAGAAGTCTGGGAACAGTGAAGTCTTTTTACAACTTTTCATCTTGCTGGTGCCTTGTCAGCCTGAAATACGTCGAGACTTACATGTATTTTCCCAAGAGATTGCCATTTCTCAGACAAGTGTTGAAATAGTAGTTGACATCTTTAATAAGAAAATGGAGCCAGGGAACAGAATGAGTAAATTAAAACAGCCATTAATTTCATTCTAGATTTGATCTTAAAAAAAAAGTCTAGACATGAATTAGTATTGAAAGAACTGCCATGATTATAGAATTAATCCTTGCCTGGAATCAGATATTAGAGATTACTTATGATCAGCCAGCACAAGTTCAGAGTCCCACAGCTAATAGTTGACATAAATAATTGGAAATTGAGAAGTGAATAAAATAGCTAAATGGGAGATGCACTGGTTTATGAAACAATTTCAGGGTACAGTTGTTTTTTCCTCTGCAGAGAATGGCTAATCTTTTTTACATGTAAAATATGACTCGACTTTAAAGTATTTTTCATTTTTTCCAAGTTGATATTTTTATTTGCTTCTTAAGTGGGTTAACTTTAATAATTGCTTATTGGCTGTTCATAAGCAGTGGCTCAAATCCAATGTTCATATTCTTTGATTGTATTTTCTGCCTTGTTAGATCACTATGGATTTATTCAGAATCTTTTCCACTCGTGAGCTACCTGAAAAAATTTGGGTCATCTGTAAATTTTGTCTATTTGTATAAAATACCTGAAAGAAGTAATGCAAGCAGCGCTTATTCAGGCTGTTTGGCATTCAAATTTTCACTTGTTAGCCATCATTGTTAAGTGGATTTAAAGTATCCATGTAGGCTTCACCTGTGTGGCATAGGCCATTCTCCCAAGAAATTATGTTCTAAAATGGGAAAATGGTCAGCTGTAATGATTCCTCTACTAACACTGAGAAATGGGAAAATCTATTGGCAGTTTGTAAATATTTCTATATTCTTTTTGTGCTCCTGTTGCCTCTCACTTTTTCTGTGCCTAAAACAGTGAGGATGATGCAGCTTTTCCTCACAACTGTAATAAAAAAGGTTTGTGTTTGGAGAAGGTGAGTGTGGCTGACATTATGCTTTTTCTCAATATTTTTATTGGAAAATCTAGTCCTTGTGAATTCAGAGAAGTTTGGAAGAGCTAGAACCTGTTCAGAGAGACAGAAGGAAGTTTATCCTCCCCAATATGATTTGTGGAGGTCCAGCTGGACTAACTCTGGGGTGTATGGGATTGCCAAAATTTGGAAGTGTCATTGAGGGATTTTATTTCCTTCCAGGGTAGGTCTCTTAACCCTGCTGTGGTGAGAAATAAAGGAAGCCTTTTTTTGTGTGATTGGATTCTAAAAGTTTGCAAAATGGAGAATAAGACTGAGACATAAGTAACGTGGAATAAGTGATGTCTAAAGAGTGACTTCACTGACAACTGGACAGTGTCATCCCCTAAGTTCTGGTACTCAGTGCTTCAGAGTCTTTGTATACTATCAGACAAGTTTCTAGCAAAGTTCTGAAAGCAGTCAGGGTTTTGGAACCGCAGCTAGTGGATTCTATAACTCACTGCATTTAGTTTTTAACTAGTGCAAGCTAAGTAAGTGTCTAACAATGTTTTTGAATGAAAAATGGATCCATAACTTGGCACATTTCCAAGAGATCACTGAGGGCCACCATTTATATCACTGAGCAAATTTGTTTAATTACAGTTTTTAATTCTGTTGAAGATTACTTTGCATTTTTAATCTCTGATGTCCTTACTCTGATCCGATGCTTTTGTTCTTAAGTTATCACTGAACAGTACATTTCAGTAATAACAGTACAAACAACAGTTAATTTTTTTTTTCATTGTTGAGATTTGCTCTGCCAGTCTATGTCCAGTTCTTGCAGGTTTTTCAAGTCCGTTTGGAGGAATACAGGGATCTCTTCTACATTTTTATTGTTTGTGAGCAGGTCTGTAAAGAGAAAAAGTAGGGAGTGTGGGGTTTTTGCAGCAGGAATTGATTTCAATTTATCTGTAAAATAAGGACTTGGGTAAGATGTTGGCTTCAAAGCCACGTGCTTTGAAACATGTCGTGACAGCACTAGTTCATGGGATTTTTCACATGAAGTTTTCTTCTTCCTTTTGGTTTCTCACTGAAGCATATGTGCTGTTCCTGCTCCAAGGGCCTGCTTCCCTGCCTCCTTACACCTGTGTGGCCACCCCAGCTGCAGGATCTAGTAATAACTGAGTGTCTGCCCGACCCTGCTGGTGCTGCTGACTTTTGCTGAATCTGCCTTTCCAGGTCACTGTTCTTCGTGCAAAAGTCAAGCAAAAGAAGAAATCAGGAGGTCCCTGACACTACCAGCACAGGTATAATTTTAAATTGAAGTTGTGAATCTTTTCACTGGCATGGCCTTTGGGTATGGATGATCTCGGTTTTGCTTAACTGTTCCATATTCCACTGGATGCAAATTATTAAAACTTGCATTGTTCTGAGAATATTAATTTTGCTCAGAACATCAGACTCTGCTTTTTCTTCCTTTTCTCCATTCTTTTTGGTGAAAATTTGTAGCCACACTGGGATATGTCATTCCGTATGGAATATTGACAAACGTCACATAATTTGATCCAAAGCATTTCCTTGAGCTAAAGGTACATAAACGTAACCAAAATATGTGAGTGAGGGATCTGCTAGGATGCTTTGTATCGGATCCAACTTGGCCCTGCTCTAAAACAGTAACCATAAAGGTGAAAAACAAGACTGATTAGGCATCGGGAAATGAAATCTAACAGATTGAGGCTAAAAAATTTTTAATGTTTACAAAAACGCTGAAATTCATAAAATGGTCTTTCAGATGGCACAGCGCAAATATTGTGTCGAAGCCATAATAAATTTTCTCTCCAATGAGTTTCAAATATTCGAGTCCTGTGTTAGCATATTTATCCCTCCATGTAAAACTGCATCCCAGAATGTCAACCTGGTGAGACAGTTGTGAAACTTAGCTTTTTATTTCTGTTTATTATGTGATGCGTTATAGCAGAGTCTCATGGAAAAGTTATAAACCAATTCCTAATACTGTTTGCCTGAATTATTCATTTGCTGTGTTGCTACCATGATTTTGGGGCAAAGGTGATGATGCTTAGCTATATTTCTAGCAGTTCTTAAAAATAATTGGATTAGAAATCATGCACTGAGAACCTACTTATTATTCTTAACGGTTCAAGACTTATGTAAGTGTTTTAATCAAGCAGTAAATGATGTATATCTCAGACTACGTTCTTTCCTGGGTTTTGAATTGCAATTTTGTAAGCACTTGAGCACAAGCCTTTTCATTTGGCGCAACAAATTTTGGTAGCATTTTGCCTTTCTCATTCCTCACAGTAGGAAATAAACCCCAGCCGTTAATGTTAGAGGCAAAGCCACGCTGTGCTGTCTAAATAAATACACAGAATTAGCACATCAGTGAACTAATGTGCCCGGAATTAATCTAATACACCTGCAGAATGTCTTATCCAAATCACCCCTAATTGATTGTCATTGGTGCTTGTCTGCCTTGCTAATGGAACTCCAGTTTTTAGCGAGGCAAACAGTCTGGTGTGTGTTTTCATTAGAGCTGCCGTGCCTGCATTGTGCTGCACCTGCCTGCTCCCCAAATGCTTGTTAGAGCTGTCATATACTTTTATGAGGACGGGAGCAATGTTCTGGCAAGCCAACTTGACTCAAATTGTGCTGGGACATAAAACATGAAGACCCACTTGTGATTGCAAAGGCAGTAAGTCTAATTTGATTAGGGCTCTGGTGACATGGCGTGTTATGGACGCCGTTTGTCATTCCTCAGGAGTGCTCCTGGAAGGATTGTGTGGAGAGGAGGTGCAACTGGAGCCCACGAGCATGGCTGGCACCTTCTGTGCTCAGGGGAGGGGCAGGGAAATGCCAGGAGATCATGAGCAGTATTGGCTTTAAAATAAAAAGGAACGGCAAAGGCAGCAACCAGGAATTCCTGCCTTCTGAAATGAGGGAAAACTTTTCAGTGGGAGCATGATTTTCTCCTTAAGATTTATGTTACTGAGTCTCAGCTATTAAAAACATCACAATTTCAAACGTCAAAACTCTGCTGTTGAATGACAGGGCCTTGTTTTCCAAAAATATGCTAAAAAAAGGCTTCTGTGGGTTGCTAAGCAACTGGGCTTGGACAAAAAGGCCAAATCCTCAGTTTATGTATTTTTAAGTGTATGTTGGAATATAATATCCCCCCCCATTCTTCATAGCTGTGGGTCAGGGTAGTGTCTGTCAGGCAGATTTGGTGCTGTGTACAGAGAATTCAGCAGATCAAATGGTTTTACAGAGATGGCAAACGTTAAATCTTCTGTCGGTGTCAGTATGGTAACAAAAATATCTCCTTGTGGAAAATTGCAAGGGTTTTAAATTTTTCCATCTCAAGCATCCTGCTGGAATATGTGTTTGAAATTTTGTTTTCTGCCTTTTAGTTTTTAAATGTCTTAGTGTATAAACATTGCTGAAAGGCTTCGTTAGAAGGCTCTGAATACTGGGAGAAGGAGCAGGGTGGGAAAAGGCCTCTTTTCCTCTTTTTTTGGTTTCTTTTTTTCTGGAAATATTCTCTCTCTTGACATCAAAATATCATTGAGATCACTACTGAAATAGTTGGAATTTCCGCTACTGGACTTCCATGACAATACTGAAGTTTCAGAGAAATTTAGGATTTTCGTAATAACATAAAATAATTTAAATTGTTAAAATATATATAATGTATTAATATATTTTTATTCATCATTTATGGTGAAAATGGACACTGCTATTTAGAGTCCTGTATTTTAGAACAGCTTAGAAATTAAATGTGTACAGTGAGGTCCTTTTATTCTTTTTTCTAAATGTTTTTCATGTATTTTTTTTTTCCTAGAAAATACTTTTACACAAGTAACATGGCTTACAGATAGCTTTTTGGAAATGCCAAAAAGAAGGGCTCACCAGATGTGGCAGCTACAAACTGGGTGAAGAACTCTGTCAGGGGAGGGAATGAGAAAAGGTCAGTAGCCTTTTTCAGTATAATAATTACGTATTTTTTGGTGATTTTCCCCTAGAAGCAACATATATCATGGGATAATACACAGTGCTGATGGATTAGAGCTGCTTTGAAAAATAAGGGTACATGAATGGAAAGATGAAAATGTGGTATTTAGTGCTTGGGAAAACACACGATATTTGGGATAGCAGCAGCTTGGTGTTGCCTCTCTGTGAGCTCTGCTCAGTCTGTTCTGTTGACAGTCATTCTGTCCTGCTTCCATTAGGTCCCTTGCAAGGATCATGCTTAAAAGTTAGGGGCACAAGCAGTGTTAGGTGAAGAAAAAGAGGAAACCAGTATCATCAGTACAATGTAGATACTCAGTTCATCTTCCAGTGTCTACTGGTAGAGAAGCAACCTTCATTCTTCGAAAACCAAGTGAGGTCTATTCTTATAGAATAAGAATTTGGGGGGGTTGGGGGTTTTTTGATAAATAAATTATACTGGATATTTTTAGCAGACTATTACAGTTTTTGAAGCCTTGCGAGGTGCATTTTAATTATCACTTACCATCCAGTGCGTTGAATGTTTTTAAGCTTGTTCAATGCATTAAAGCAGCAACTGTGTTAATAAATTCTTGTCACTGATTGATATTAAATGACATGTAGCAAACAGTCCATCTGTCTCTGTTCTGTCGTCCCGTGCCTTCTTTCATGTTTCCATTACTGAGTCTGTAATAAATAGTCTGATCATTTTGAGTGACATTTGGGATCTTTATTGGACAAGACATTTCAAGTACATCTGTCTTCTGACTGGTTTATAGCTGACAGCTCTAACAACAGCTATTACCTTCCAAAAAGGCTGCATTCAAAGTGTTCTCCATATTCCCCTTCCTGATTTCATCTCTTGTTTTTCAGAGTGCCGGTTGCTGACATTTCTTGATTGTGTATTTTTTAAATCCAGACAGTTCTTTTCCTCTATGATGATGAAGATGATTTTATCACTGTCATGCTGAGTCCAGCTGTATCTGCCTCTCACTCCAAAGTTAATAATGCTCTCTTTTGTCTAATCCTGTTGCTGTCCTCCGTTAGCCTTATCACTTTTGCCACTTCCTGTCTTGGTGGGTGTAGCTTCCTCAGTGCTCAGATTTGACCACTTGTGTGAAATACAAAGTGCCTGGAAGCCTAGAGCAGAACAACTAAAACTACCAACTCAGCAATAGTGTTGGATGTGTCTGATCCATGAGCTATTACTGAGAGCCACACGATGCTCTAGTTGCTCTTATCTCAACTTGCTGTGAAGTTTCTGGGTAATTATTGTCCAATCTGATGGCTAAACTACAAAGTCAGTAGGAGGTTGTTTCTTTTTATCCATTCAGTTCATATTATGCAAGAAGTTGAAGACAGAAACTCTCCTTCCTGCAGTTACCCTGCTTGCCATCCCACTGTTGCATTTAGCTCTTTGCTATTTTTAGCCACCCGTTTTTTGGGTGGCCACAACAGCTGCCCTTGTCTTATCTCCTCATTCCCTGGTGCTGGGAGGTGGCAACTTGTGAGGAATCATGCTACTGAGATAAGCCTGACACACAAAATTATTTAAATTGACAATGATCCTCTCTGGTGTGCAAACCGAGCCTTAATCCTGCTGCTGAGGATGCGCTGCATTAATTTCCTCTCTCTGCATGAGCAGAGGCAGCGGCCTGTGCACAGCAAAGCCAGGGAAGCGCCTCCAGCTCTGGTGCCTGGAACCAGAGCTCTGTGCCATGCCACTCCCTCCGGAGCTCCTGCCATGTAAACCATGACATTCCGAACTAAGAGATAATGGATACAGTGACAGGCTATCTCTTGAAATCCCCTGAGTGCTATGATTAGTACAGCAGCACCTGAACTCTTCCTGAAGCATCCAGGCCTCCTTTCTTTCTTACTTTGTTTTGAAAGTTTCTTTGAATATAACTGAACTTGATTTAAATTATAAGCAAATTTTGCACTCAAGGCTGGCGGTAAGTGTTAAAAAGACAGCCATTGTCATAGAGAAATGAAACTTTGTTAAAATCAGTTTTATTTTAGGTATGTGGAAGTAAAAATAGTCTTTACCTGGTTCCCTTTGTTACATCAGCACATTTAGTCCACAAGTGCAGAACAGTTATTGCTGGTGACTAAACTGTAGTGTGATATATTGTGTTCTGAGGTTGTACTTCTCTACTTTAAATATTAATATTTCATTATTACAACATTTTATTTCCAACTCTTGTGGAGAATGCAGCATCATACATTTTTAATTTTTCAGGCAGACACGTTCCATACACACAGGAGTTTTAATGGCGTGTTTCCCTGTTCCAGAGGAACCCTGGGCTGGAGGATTGGGTGGCTCAAGGGGCCAAGCAGAGCTTTCCACTTGATCCCAGCTTTGCTGGAAGCCATCACTGCCTCAGGTTGGTAGAGCCGTGGCTCCAGGTCAGTGTAAACAAACATTTTATTTTCTGGTCTCTCCCCTCACACACACTCGTGTCATATACACACTTAGGTGGATATAAAGTGACTTGCAGTGGCATCAATACCATTTTGTAGCTGTTGTTGTTCTGAAAAGTGAACCATCTTCAGTCAGAACAACTCATTTCTTTAAAAATGCAGCCATGGGCCACGGAGATTTCTCACAGTGGCTCACCACTTTATGGAATAAACACGTCAGCAGAATTGTGGGACTCCTACTGCATTGTATAAGAGCCTTTGACTACCTTAAGTGTATGCAGGCACCTCTGTGGGATTGTGAAAGCATTAAAAGACAAACCAGGCCAAAATATCTGTGGCCCACCTCAGACTGGATGACAGAAAGTGCTGGAAGTTTTCGGCTTTAATTGCAACATGTCCCTTTGACCCTCTCCATCAAAAGACAAGACACACGGTAAAAAGTCAAAATATACATCTAATTAAATAAAATATAAAATAGGGCTGAATCAAGTTACGCTTTAAATCCAAGGAGCTCTAGTTCAAGGTCACATCATTTATGCAATTTTAGCCATAAATCTCCAGATCAATAACAGAGGTTGAAGCCAATAAGAAATATTTAACCTTTGGCAAATACCTCTGTCTGTTTTGTATAGACCTTGAAAACACAAAATCCCAGCTCTGCGTATTTGCAGTCACATATGCCTACAGTTTTTACCCATGGAAGGAACAGATATGATGTTTATGTTAGGCAAAAATGTAAAAGATGGAATGAACGAATATGCCGAAATATTCCGTTGCTCAAAATTCTGTCTTTATTTGTGTGTTCTTACAACTCACAGCTATGATTTAGAATATATATATACACAAAAGTTTTTCTAAACAGAAATGTGTATACTTGAATTTTAAAGCATATACAAAAAGAAAATAATCAGGATGCTTGACATTGGTGAATTAAGGGTAACATAACATTTCTTTTGCTGCTGTTCTGTGTTCCTCAGAAGTGATTTATCTCTTTGGCTGCTAAATTCAAGTATTTTAATTGAGAATGACTCAGAGAGAGTGGTTTTAGTTATTATTTTCTATTACACTGAAGTAAAAGATAAAGCTTAATACTTTTTTCCTAGTTTTCTTTATTTTTTGTTTCACTCAATTAAAACACAAACCTTGACTAAAATTATTTTGCAATCTAGCATGTTACTGGTTTTGGTCTGACTGACATGTCCTACCAAAAAAAAGTTGAAGAAATAAAGAGGCCAACTTCCCAAAGTTTTGCAGGCACCAATTGCTATTGTTGTCGCTCTTGAGCTAAGGACTTGAGGGTACTGGTGTGTGTTCAGTGGATATTAAAGTTGGGAAGAAGTAGTAAAAGTGCTCCAGTGTGATGCCTGAGAATACCACTGCTCTGAGGTGTCAGACTTCAGAGTCTTTCACCTCCTTGAGAGTCAGGCAACAGAAAGATGGTAGGTGGAAGTACAGGCTGAGAGCTGCAGTTCAGGTTTCTGATGGGTTGGGCATTGAGTGCTCTGATCCCAGAGCAGAATGACAAGCAGCAGCCACAGCATTCCAGTTTTCACCTTTGCCTTTGGAAGTTTTTCAAAACAAAAAGGATGGAGGAATTTGTCCCGACTTAGCAAATAGTATTATAATGATAGATGTAAATAAGAATCACAATAAAGTTGTAGAGCAGCCACTTCAAGTGGAGAAGACACTTGGATGAGTAAATCAGAAATAGCAGCCAAAACTCAGAGGTGGAAATGGGAGGAGGGGACATGACCCCCTATGAGGACTTGCTTTTAATTTCTGGCTTTGGGGGAATGGGGGTATGGCCCTATCCCTGGAAGAGGGTTCAGCACTGCAGGAGGAGGCCGTTAGGGCATCATATCCTGAAATTTAAACACAGTAAACGGAAATTCAGACAAGAAAAGATTAGGACTGGGAAATACAAAGTAAAGTGTACAAAGTAAGCATGTTTGTCCCTTCCTAAAGCTTCCGGGTGAAAAGAGAGCAGCATTATACCAGTCATGAACTGGTTTTTTATTTCCATGAAAGTATGGAAAATTGCAAGGAAGTCCTCTGTAGACTAACGCAAAAAGTGTGTTGCCTATTCATGTGTGACTCTCACCTTTTATATCTTCGAGAATCTGGACATCAGGAATTCATTTTGGCACCTTTAGTGAGAGTACCATCAGGCTAATAAAGCCTCACTGAGTTCAACTTGAGAAAAACAACCTTCTGGTGAGGCATGAGCGAGAAAAGCAGCTACTGAGGATCTCAGTGTCCCAAGGAGGAAAGCAGTAAAGACTCTGGCTCTCATCTATCATGTCCAAGCAGGCAGGACTCACTCTGGGCACAGATGCCTGTTTAATAGCTTTGGAAGTCACATTAACACAGGTGTAAAGTGGGCAGGAATGTGGAATTGCTTGTTATTGCAAAGCCTTGGCAGCACTGTGTAAAATATGCTGCTACCTGGATCCACCCCGATGGTACCACCTTTGTGTAGGCAACAGCAGCAGCCACCATACCCTCCCACATATCCCATTAATTTTTAAAGTGGGAAGCAATTAACTGATTTAGTGGGAAAGCTAAACATCGTTTTCTGCAAGCAACTTATTGCTTAGGAGCTTTGAACAACAAAGGTTATGAATGCATTCCCTCATTGATGTTACCTTCACCCCTCAGCAGTGCAGGGTCTTCAGAGTCTCTCAAAGTTCTACTGAACATCATTGTGTGAGGCTCCGAGAGAGAGCTGATGAACTGAAAGAGTAACAGAGAAAATTTTGACTCTTAGAACTGATTTGCTATCAGAAGAAACTCAATTTAGGCAATTCTATGGAAAAAAAAAAAGCTCCTCTTCTAAAAATCAGTTAGAAATTAAGCTAAACTGTCTTTCACTATGATCACACAGGTATCTAAAGGGAAAAAGCCAGAGCACATCAAATGCAATTTGCAACACATCCTGGGTACAGCTTGTTCTGCTATCCACTGCAATCAATGAGAGCCTTTCACTGATGTTAATGGCTTGGGATCGAGGCCTCAAAGTGAACAGCTGGATCCTGATGATGCAGTTGTGCACTGTTTGTCCAAGCCTGGCAGATATTTTGAGGTGAAACAGAAAAAGGTAGCAAACAACTGATTTGCAAAAACAGTAGAACAGCAGAAATCAATTTGGAAAGCTGTAGCTTCTTTGAGGTTGTTACTTGATCATGGAAGATCAATTTGAAAATATGTATTTCTCAAGTCTAAAAACTATGTTTGTGATAAGTATGTTATGCCATGAGTCATGCAGGACTTTGTGTAGGTGGATTAGAATCAATACTTAAAGGAATTTAGTGGCATAAACCCATTACTTGCCTTACAAAATTCTTGCAAAAATTTATGTTGGATAAAATGTGCCCATTTTTTCTAACTAATGTTTAAAATTTTGACTTAAGTATTTGGTACAAACTCGTAACTACCTCAAGCAAATAATAATAATTTAAAAGGTGGATAATGCCCTGTTTACTTAAAATTTCTCAAGAGGGATATGGACATGTTTGTGAAATACTCTTTCCCATCTACAACTTCAGCTTTTTCTGTCATGTCCTGAGTTATACATCTTGAACACTCAAAATTGACCTATCAGTTAAGTTACTACAAGCAAAGATTTCTTTGGAAATAGTTTTTTACACAGACCTTTGTGACTGTCTTCGAAGGTAAGAATGGCAAAATTATTTTTAGCCTAATATAAGAAGAAGGGAAAAAAAACCTCACACCAAAATTTGGGGTTTTTTTCCTTTAGGAAGACGTGCAGGTCACTGAGTTACTGACCGGCCACTGCTGAGCTGCTGTTAAAGAGTCCAGAATGCCAGAGCTCAGCAGTGTCTGCTGAAGGAGAAGGACCTGTCAATAAAGAAATACTCTACAGCTTCTATTAAACATTTCTTTTCACTGCCTGTTTTATATAAGCTCATGAAAAATTTCAGTCATGACTTACCTGTGAATCTGTTCTTTTTCATTCACTTGAGGCTTGCAGGAAGCAATCATCGAGGAAAGAAGCTATCAAAATATTTATGAAAAATGGAGCCTGGTGCTTGTCAGATGCCATTTCAGAGCTCTTGGAGGCACCGGTGAGAGTGCACACCATGCAGGCTTCTTGAAGAAGGTGCTTATGCTGATCCCAAATGGTTTAGCTGATTGTGGAGCTCCCCAAATAAATCAGATTGAGCTCAGTGCATCTCTTGCTGGTTGCTCAGCATATTCTTTCTCTTGCTCTGAGTGCAGATTGTAGAGATCTGTAGGATAACAATTTGCTTTCTGGCAATACAGCAACAGTAGACAGTAGCAACATCAAAACTTTGTAGGAATTTTATGTTCTACTGTCTAATTACACTTTCCTTGGTTTGTCACTCTCTCTAAATTCAGTAACTCCTTACAAAGGGACAGGAGCAGGATATAGAACTTAAAATAATTGTATTGTTTTCATGTTTGATTGTTCATCAGTAACTTCTGAAACTTTGTTTTCTTTTCACAACAGGAAAAGTAGTAAGCACTGAAATAAAACTTATTTATTGGTTTGTGAAAGAAAGCAGCCTAACACACTCCAATTGAATAATGGGTTATCATGGACCATATAATATTTTTTTAAAGTTGCTTCCATTTCTATATACTCAATTCAGAGTAACTCAGGACTTCCTTTACAGAAGTTATGTCATTAATATTGATATTAATCTTAAAATCAGTGTCAAAAACTGTGTCAGTCAAAAACCTTTGATCCGTTACAAAAATTTTCCAGTATTCATGTCAGTTTCTGGGTTTTTTTAAAGACATTTTTTAGCAAAACTTCACTAAGTCTCTCAACAGCTGAAACACATACAGGACTCGGAAGGGTAATTTTATTTATTGTCTTTTCTCTGTGTGTGAAGAATACTTGTACTGATGACTGTTTTGTCAGTAGTCATTTGCAAGTGCTTACAGAATGTTTTAGATACTTCTGTGATTTCTGCTTTTGCTGTATCAGTAGCTTTTTGTTTTAAGTGGCTGTTAATTTATATGCTGACATTTGTAAGAACTGAAAAACTGGTGACTTTCATATACTTTCTGTGAACTACTGATTGTTTGCCTAAATGTTATCCCTTGGAAAACTCCAATGTTAATATTAATTATGAAACACAACCAAACCCAGAATGTTTTAAGCAATTTTAAAGCTTCTGGGGTAGAGCTACTGAAATGGTTCTTCATTGTGTTGTTATTGTAAAACATTGATAATCTAAAAAAATCTTAAAATTGACACTATAAAACTCTAAAACACTGACAAGGATTTAGGTACATATGTATTTATACTCTCGTATGTCTGTGCACACTGTTTGTTTTTGCTTTACATTTAGTGAAATACCCAAATCGTACAATATAATTGGCAAAGTAAATGCTAAATACAGCCTGTAGAAATTATCTTCTTCAGAAATTTGCCTGATATTGTAGAAATCTATACTAGTAAAACGTATTCACCAGGAGGCTGTAATCCGTTCTCAGTGATATGCCCTCAATACCTCAAGGAATGAGTATTTTTACCACTTATGATAGGTTTTTTTCACTGATCAGTGGAGATTGGATGTTACCATAAGTATCAAAATAACATCTAGATGCACTCCGTTATAAATTTCTGTATTTCAGAAATAGAAAATATTGACAGGATTAAGGATTAAAAAGTGAATAAACACTTTTTGTGCAGCTAGATAGGAGCCGAAATACATTTTAGTATTTGCTGTTCAACACAACAACTGCTTGCAAATCCACGATGTGGCTGAAAGAGTTCTTGGTCAGAACTTTTTGTTGGCGCACTTTGTTGTTTCTTCCTTATGTTTATATCAATTTTTGGCAGTTTTGAGAGTATTCATTGGCTTTCTACCATTCTTGTGTCTGGTGACTTCTTAGGATATTCTTATTCCTCTGTTAAATCAATCTTTAGCAGAAAAATGCAAATGGACTTGCATGAAAGAGTGTTTGGCAGAGAACTTGCAAATTAAATAGTAATATTGAAAATTTAGATGGAAAAGCTTGCTTTTACAAAGCTCTCTTGATTCCTAGAATTTCTTGCCAAAATGCTACTGGAGCCAGGATTTTGCAGCTTGTGCTTGCCCTGTGGAACCAGGGAGGAGTTCCCAGGCATGGTCTGACTCCCTGCTGGAACAACAAGGTCAGGAAGTCAGATTCCCCTGGAACTGGGATGCACAATTGTTTCAGAAAGAGCCAGGTCTAAAGTTAAGGTAAGAGCTGCTTCAGCAGGGTTTGCTGTTGGCTCATGAACAACTTGGGAGGTAACAATGGTCCTTTTAAACTATGCAAAACACAGTAATATTTAGTGTGCATACAGAATTCCAGTCACTTTAGGGTAAAATGGAACTATTGTCTGACTGGACTTTGGCTCTTCCAGATACCATGGAACTTCTCCCTTGAAGGATCAGCTGTGGTGGTAATTGCAGTACTTCCATGCATCAAACCCACATGTCAGAATATCTGAACCCCTTTGACATGTTCCAGTGCTTTGAAACAAGTCTCCGTGTAACCTGGACTCTGAGATAACCCCAACTCAGAGGAAGGAGGGCTGATGATGGTAGCAGGGATTAGGGGCAGAGTAGGTAAATGGAAATAATAAGAAGAAAGTCACAAAGAAAACAGCAGCTCTGGAAGAAACTCACTGTTAAAGCCCAACTTGCTAAAGAGAAGTTTGGGGTCTTTTAGGGTTAATCCTCTGTGTTTTGAGAACAAAATACTCCTAAAATGCTTAGACAAAGAGCCCTGTAATTTTGATTTCCCATGAAACATTTATTACACAATCTACAGTATTATTACATGAAATTTCCTCCTGACTGAAAAAAATCTTGTGTGCTAGGGTGCCATTACATGAATTATTTTAATTTAGAAATACTTGTACCAGGGAGGAGGTGTGAGGGTAGTGATAGGAAACCTGCTTTAACTCAGTGATAAATTCAGTAGTTATTTGAGGGTACATTCAGTGTCTGGATTCAACATTTGCATGGCTACCTCAACAGCAGGAGAAAGATCTGCATGCATAAAGAAGCACAACACATGGAAATGATCTTGAAGTCACAAAACATGCAGTTAGCCTTTCTTAGTGTAAAAAGTCAGGTAAGCTTTACCCTCTCCAGAAAACTCACTCCCAGGACTGGTGTGCATTATAACCCCAATAGTAGTTCACCTGTCACATCTCTAATTTACTCTTTTCCAGTATTTGTGATCTGTGAATTCAGCAGAAGTGCTTGAATGCTAGTCAGAATTTGATTTTTATGCAGATTTCTTTTTTTGTGGGCTACCATAGACCAATTCATCTAAAATATCAAAGTCCCTACCAAGTGACAGAGATGTGAAGAGTCTAAGCAGATGGATTTCTGAAGGCCTCA
The DNA here is from genome assembly GCA_026261815.1 of Monarcha castaneiventris obscurior. Classification (NCBI taxonomy): domain Eukaryota; kingdom Metazoa; phylum Chordata; class Aves; order Passeriformes; family Monarchidae; genus Monarcha; species Monarcha castaneiventris. The sequence goes on from JAMPIT010000622.1 coordinate 2,492,421, forward strand.
TAGTAAGTTTTGTTGTTTTTTCACTGGTTTGTTTTGGTTCTTTAATCAAAAATCAGACTGCATGACATGCTGCTGCTGCAGCTTTTTTCCCGCCCTGAAAAGTGGAGAATTATGTTGTTTGGTTGAGCTTGTTTTGTTGATGCCATCTATTTACTGTGCTGACAGTCCCAGAAGGCAGCTGGACCGGATTTTTGTGACAGAGGATTCACATATAAATTTATGTGACATTACAATGGGGTTATTTATTATTTTTTAAAAATATAATGAGGTTTTGAAATAGGAGGATGTAAGCTCTCAGGTACCATTTGAGGTACTAATATTGTCGTTATATAATCCTGGAACATGGAAAAAGCTGAAAATGGATCTGAGAGTGGGAACAAGAGGAAAGGCACAATGGTGCTTCCAAAAGTAATTGGTCAGGAGAGAATTATTGCAAACCCAGCTGCTTAATGGGAAGAAACTGCACAGGAGGCAGAAATGACTGACATGACCTGGAGATGACAGTGCCTGTAAAATCACGGTGAGCACTAACGTGCAGCACAGGGGGAAATGGGAACACTCCACATTCGGGCTCAGCTGACAGAGCCTGTTTGTGGCACCACTGAGGCCAGCCCAGTGTGCCCTCTTGGCAGGTACCAGTGCTGAAGGGAAAGGGATTAGCACAGAGTGCCCAGAAGAGGAAAAAGGCCCCAGGAAATGGAATTCAATTGTTAGAACAGTTATTTTGCCTTTTGGTAATTGTATTTAAAAACTTGCTGCTTGTAGAATGCACTGAATCAGGTATTTTGAAAGAAAAATAATATAAATTCTGTTTTTGAAGTTCAGACCGTATTCAGAGAGAAAACACTAAGGGATTTTCATTTTTTTTAGCTTTGACTATTTCTTTTCAGAATTTTTTTCACTCAAAATACTTTAATCCAAAAATTATATTTTTAACTCAAGATGAATCTTTAAAACCTCACATAAATATATGTGTGAGTGCGTGTGAAGTTATTTTTAATGGTTTTTTTCCTAACTGCTAAATTACTGATGTGTTGTAATCAACAGTGACTCAGGAAGAAAGGGAGACTGACTCGTGGATCTGATTCAAGTAGCAGTGTTTGCCAAGACTTTTGGGAAGCAATTTCTTTCATAGAGTCTCACTGCAAACTTACTGTTTACTTAGCCAGGTTCTGTGCTCAGTTTTCATAGTGGGTTTCAAAGATCCATCCCTACTGCCTGGTCTGAAATGATGAAGTGAACTGCAAACAAAGAAATGGATTTAGTGTGATTCAGTCTGGACATTAGAGCAGATTCAGAGTCACCTGGAGAAGTCTGAAATCATTCTGTCCAAGGAAGGGCTGTGTCCCACACCTTCAATGAAAAGCTCTTTCAAAGGCAGCAGTGTCAAGCACACTCTCGTGACAAATACTGGAATGCAGCTGAATGTCACTGGGGAGCAAGATATTCTATATTAGACCTACTTAATGAATGCAAATTGTTTTTTTAGGATCCAAATGGGGAAAGCATAAAAGGCTACAAAAGCCTTAATTTATGATTTGTTCATTTAAAGCTTCAGACCATTAAGTAGCCATTAAATCACTATTTTATATTCTGCTAAGTGCATCTCTATCATCAGAATAAAAAGATTGATTTAATTCATCCTGTATCAAATAAAACATTTTAATTGAGAGCATTTGTGATAACAAATTGACTGGAATTGGAAAGTAAATTTATGCTGAGCTCTGACGACAGAACGTCTTTGTGATTTTGCTTTTACTGTCTTGTATGTGCATGAACAGTTGCACTATGTATATGTTTATTTGTGTTTAGATTTCAACTACAGAGGTTCTACCACAAGTAAAACTTCCATTGCACTGATGGGGCTCCCCAGATTCGTGTCTGTCATACTAACTTTTCCTGTGGAGCCCCAGTTACAACTTTTTAACTGTTTTACCCTTAGCCTCGCTGCTAAGGGCTGCCATTACTGAGGCTGTGTCCTAACATGGGGAGTAGACACAATCAGATGAGGGGAAATTGCACCTTGTCCTCCCCTCAGATATTTCAATGTTTTTTTTTATTTCCAGAGAGGACAAAATTTTAAAATCTGCCTTCAGCGCATGGAGATTTCAAAGAACATTGATTTGGAAACATATTTTGACATAATTTGTTATGGCATTTTTGACTGCACTTAAGCACGGCAGCTGATCTGGTTCCTTTTCTTTCAGTCATGAGCCTTCCTGTTGCCATTACTGCCTGGCCTCTAATTTTCTCTGTGGGGCTGACAAACACTTCTCCCAGGTTGAAATAATTGGAGTATGTGTAGCTAGATAATGACGTGCACAACTCTGTAGCAAGTTGAAGTTCTTGTGCTAAAAACATCTGAATTCCCAGAAGGAAGTATTCTAAGAAAATACAGTTGACAATCACTGTTTTTAAAGCAGAATGTGTTGTCCTGTTTAATATAATATATTGTTCCAATGTGGTTAAAGCAGACCCTAGTACTCAGTTTTCTGAAGAAAACTTTGGCATTAGGAAAATACTTTGAGATGTAATTTTTATGTAAAATTATGTGTTAATAGTTCGTAAATTGAATTGCATGTCAATATATCCATCTGGAAAGGTCACTGTGTGTCCCCCAGGAATTGCTGGCTTGCTCCTGTAATGGCTCTTTTCTCATTAATGGGGAGGCTCTCAGCATGGGGAAGAGAGGCTGAAAAGCAGAAGGGCTGAGGAGAGGATACCTGGAGCACTGTGCAGCTGGGAAAGGCAAGGAAAGGACAATCCTGTGGATCCTGGCTCACACACACTCCCAGGTAAGCAATCATATTACCTTGGGCTTCTCTGCCAGCCCATCTGGCCTTGCCTTAACTTGGGCAGGTTTTCTGTCTGCAGCTCCTCCACCTTCCCCAGAGTTACCTCCCATCACGTGGTTCCGCTTTCTGGCTCTGCCTTTCCCCCAGCTTCTCCCAGTTATTGGTCAAACATCAGCAATCACTGAGAACTGCTACACAAGATCGTGCATTTCAATGTCTATTTTATGTGATTATTCAGTACACTGTTAAAGCCTGCCTTTAAAATATATTTAGTTTTAATCTGGTTTTAGTGGCCCTTCTGCTTACCCGTATGTGAATAATTCCTCCAACAGTTTTCAAGTTCGGTACCTTAAAATGTTTTTCAACCTAATTCAGAGTGTGAGGCAAATGTATGCTCTCGCTGGGAATTTAAAGAACAATTATGGTGCATAGTGTGAAAGGGTATTTTCAAGGAAACATTTGCTCATTCCATTAAGATACTCTATTATTCTTTTTCTGAGGATTCCATTAATCTGTATTTGTCATTTATACAGACAAGGAACGACTCTGAAAGTGAAGGCTTTTATCTGTTTATCTCTTGATGGAAAATCACCCAGCACAGTACTTCAGTTTGCCTCAATTTTTTTATTGAACTTGGAGATTTAGTTCAGATCCAGTTTATGAAACTATGAATATTGGAAAGCAGAGAGAGGAATATTGTTATTGAAATGATAAATTGTAGCTTAAATAGATTTTAAATGTAAATTTTCATAATAGTAAATAAAGGGATTTATTGATGGGTATTTAATTCCTTTACACCAGATTCTAAAATTTCAGTGACTGAAAAACAGATTGATTCATATTTTTCAAGTATCATAGAAAAGACTCTGGGTTGGGGATTTTTTGTTTGTTTTGAGGGATTTGGATTTTTTTCCTTTTTCTTTTTTTTCTCATTAGCAGACCTTTTGTTTCTGCACATGAAAAATCAATCTCATGTAATGCATTGGGAAACTCTCTCCTAAGACTCCCTGCCTTTCACTTTGGGTTATCCTTTGAGCCAAATCCTGCAAGATTATAATTGATTTTAAAAGTCAGCAGCAAAAGTATTTGATCTTTAGGTGACAAACAGTCAAAGAGGAGCCTTCAGGATCAGTGTTAAATGTCAATGAAATTACATTCATGCTAGGATAGGCAAGTTACAAAAATTTAAATCCTGCTGTAATAGTGACAGTAATAAATGGAAACTCAGCAAAATGAAGCTATTAGGCAACAATGTGTAGCATCATAAACTTGAACAAATGATTGCAGAGCAGCTCAGGCCTGAATTAAAACCAAGCAAGCTGAAACAAGCAATATCATTGAGATGGACAAATAAATTTATCCGAGTGGCTATAATGACACTTAGATTAGAATAAAAGCCAGCGTTTTAGCGGATGTGTTTAAAATAATCTGGACATCATCACTCAGAATGGGCAACAACACCTGCACGCACTGCTGCTAGTAGCAGAATTCTGAGTGTTGGACCCTGTGGTTGGGTTTTTCCCCTCTTGTGGTGCTTTAAAGAATCCATATAGAAAACTGTAGAGAGCTTTACAGTGTTCTCGTGAAAATAAGCTACTGATTTAGCATCAGGAGCACCTAAAACAATGCTGGTGTGCAGAATGGCAAGGCAGCCCTAGCAAAGAGCGAGGCTGAATTAAACTGACCTGGCACAAAAGAGCAGAAAGCAGCCTGGAGGCAGTTGGCCACAGGAAGGGGCTGTAGGACACTTCAGCCTCGTGACACAACCTCAGAGAAAGCAACCAGAAAGCTGCTTCCAGGAAGACAACCTTCCACTGCACCTAACCTGCTTCCTGAGCCATGAGAAATACAGATAATGAGAGAAAAAAATCTGTGTTCTGGGTAAACAAATAAATAGCACAGCACATTGTGTTGTGTTGTACTCTTACATGTGACTTGTTTCCAAACAATGCAAAACAGTGATGAGGGGTTTTAATGATAACTCTACTGATGCCAGGGAAAGCTGCAATTTTTCTGGTAAGGTCAAGTGTTCCAAATTGCACCTTGAACATCTTCAGCAAATGAAGCAGAGAGTACAATGCTGGTTTTTCTGCAGCAGGAATGCTAAGTGAAAGTATTGGACTAGTCCAGCTATAATATATAAATAGATAAAGAGATACTTAAAGCGGAAACAAAAATTTAAAAGTATGCATAAAAGTGAATGCTACCACTCAAGTCACATGAAGCTTGGCATGTATGTTAGAAAATTTTGTGTTTTCTGCCTTCTTGCAGATTTAGAACATCAGATGACTCTTAGCAGATGCAAGATGCTTCTGGAAGCCAGACAGTGGTTGTGTTTGATTCATCATACCCTTTGGGCCACCCTGTTGTAAGTTGCAAACTCTTGTTAGAACAGAGTATTTATTATTTCTTTGTAATCTGTGAACCTCTGAACATCTTGCTTCTTCAGTTTGCCTATTTTTTTGAGCGGAAACATTGGCTACTGAGTTTTATTTCTCACCCAAGATGTATTTAATCAGGACAGACCAGACTTCTGCTGATTTCATTATTTTTTTCCCCTGGAAGTAGGAAATGGCACGCAGCTCTTTCATGTATGTCTACTTCTTTAAATCTGGAACTCCAGAAATATAAATACAGGTGTGAAACTTGAAGTAGTGTGTTTGAAGTGTAGCTGTGTAATAGAGGAGTAGAAAATCAAGTGTGGATTTAATTTTTGTTCCAGGCCCAAATATTTAATCATCTCAGATAAAAAGTAGTGCACTCCATTTAGTCCACTTGTGTGCTTCATTCAGTGGGTGTCTGTGAGGTACTTGATCTCCACGCTGGGTGTTGAAGGGTTCTGCCTTCCTCCACAAAGCAGCATCAGTCCAATTCTAAGTCCTTCATTATCAGTCTTTTTTGCAGTCTGAGAGAGCATGAAATTTGAGAAGTCAATAGTCATGACTCCAGCTCACATTATTCACATTCATGGAGAGCCTTTTACTACTGCTCACAAGGAGATGATCTTAAATCTTTCATTAATGCTCTGAAACCTAGGCCTGCTCAGCCCTCATCAAAGCCAGTGGAAGATGTTTTATTGACTCGAGGAAAGCTGGCTGGAATCAATGGCTTGAAGGTCTGTCTGCCCTCACTCCTTTCCTTTCTTCCTTCCATTTTCATTTCTGTGGTGGCTTTCCTATCTGTATCTCCAGGTGACACAGGGAGATAGGCACTCAACTCAGGCACAAATGACAAGCCAAAATAAACTAAACAATTCCCATCCTCTTATCTAACATTTTCAAGCTTGTGAGATGTTTTAGAGGGCACTTTGGTGACTTTGAGCCAGCTGGTGCCCTTGTAGCATTTTGACTTGGCCATGTTTTCAGTCCTGTTTCCAAGGGCTTTCTGGTTCACTTTTTTTCCCTTGGTTGTGCTAAAAGCTGCTTGTTGCCTTGACAAATATTTGTTTCCAATTCTGTGTATGTAAACATCTGACATAAAATTGTCTCAGGATTCAGTATGCAGATGACTGCTGCACTACTGTTTACCAGAGTTCAAAACCTGGGCAAACAGCAATTTGTTTGGGCTGAATAAGTAATACCTTATTTTGGAGGGCACAAATAGCCATGTAATTATTTTGAATTAAGAAATTACCATATCATTTCAGGCTCATTACATGGGTATTTATTCTCAGCAGATTATGTGCAGGCTGTTACAATAGTAACTAGTGTAACTTCTGTTTGGAAAGGGAAACAGGGCTGTGATGAGAGGAGGAAGGTGCCTGTGGTGAGCTTGCAGTCCTTGGAATGGGAATGCCACCCCAGAAGTGTGGAGCTCCATTTTCTAGTGGAAAAGACCCATTATTCTTGCATAGCATTTTAGTGAACTAGCAATAATGCACTATTTGTTTTTATTTATATATTTCACACAAGGTAACCGAGGGGCTTTGGGAGCTGTAACTCAGCTGTTGACCCGTTGTCAAAGTACTGCAATAGCATAGATTAAAAAAATAGTCAAACTGGGCAACAATGCAAATGACTTGTGTATTCCTAGGAGACAATAGGTGGTTGTAATTCCCTGAGGAACAGTCTTGCCATCAGATGGGATATCCATGCCTTTAGCACTCTCTCATAGAGCAGCTAACTGGCTTGTTAATGCTAATTCCCTGCATTTTCTCAGTGTCCATCATGCTTCTGTGCCACGCTGCACTGCAGCAATGTTCCCATCCACGAGAGCCTGACCTTGGACAGCAGGATCAACAAGCTCTGAGGAGCCTGATCCAGGGGACACAGGGAGCCTTCAGGCCTCCGTTACCTTCCAGTTCCCCACTGCCCCAGTTCAGCTGCCTCTGACAAGAGCAAGATGGCTCTGGTTTCCCTTCATGATTATAGATGCTTGTTTAATCTCTCCAATGTTCTTAGCACCAGCACAGAAAAACCTGAGAAATATTGGTTGTGAGGTAGAAATTCACCTCGTCATGAAATAATTGCTTCTAAAGTGTTAGTCATTCATGGCATGGCTCTAATTGCATTATACTTAGGGGATCCTAATGCAACAGACTTCCAGATTTACCCTGGAGCACTTGTTTTGCAGTATTGGGTTGGAAAGCTGTAATTTGAATAAATGAAATGAGTAACCGAAGACAGACTCTGCCTCTCCCCAATATGTCTCATTTAAAAAGAAAAAAAAAAAGAATTGTTTAAGTAATTAGCAAGATGCTGACATAGTGCAGGAAGTGTGCAGTGGATATTTTGTATCTCAGCTGAAAACAAATTAATAAAGCAGATTTCTGTTTAGACAAGGTAGGCTCATTTTCAGAAGGGAAGAATTTTTATTTTTGCAAGATCAGAGGTAAAAGAGGCAGTGAGAGAGGAAATGTTCATGAAAGCCTGGCAATAGCCTTGTTGTTTATTTGAGAAAGGGAAAGCCATAACACTGAAAAAGCCCTGAGGTCTATTATACAGCTGTCAGACCCTGGGTCTTAGACTGGAGGAGATAATGACTGTTTGCTGCTCAGCACCCGGGAAACCAAAGGAAGGATTGAGGGATGGCAGTATTTTGCTGGGATACACAACAACAAGAAATTACTAAATGCTACCTTGGCCCCTTCCCTGTTTTCTCCTCCTCCCACGAGGTCACTCTGCCCGAGCTGCTTTCCTCAACTTCACAATTTGCTCCCTGTCACGTAGTCAGGGCTTTGCTGGAAGTCACAACTCGCTTCTTATTCCAATTCAGTGCATCTCCTGCTTTGGTCTCATCCCTTTAAAAAACTGGCTTAATTTCAGTTAATTAATTCAGGTCAGTGCATTCCTTCCACAGAGGGTTGGAAATAGGCTCTTGTCCAAAGGCTTGGAGGATTTGCATGTCCAGTGAGGTTGGGCTGATGGTAAAGAGCTGAACATTGACCAACTCATCTAAATATGAGCTAATGAGGAAAACACAGCTACACACCTCAGACTGGTTTTTAGAGAAGTCATTTAGTGACAGATCACCCCTAATATGTGTGGGTATTACCCTTCTTGTTGGAAAATTTACCTCTAAAATAAAATCTGTGCGTGCCTTTACCCCACCCTCAGACTACTCCTGATACTTTCTTCCTGTTCCAAATCCCTGCTTTTCACTGCTGGGAAGGAGAAGAATTCTTTCAGTGTCCTTTTCTCACCCCTGATATTTTGCAGTCCTCTAAGAAAAGGTACAGGGAAGATGTGCACTTTCACAGTGACCCTTCACAATATATATCAATAGATGGCAGTAGCTGAATCTCATTGGAAAGAACATCCCTGGCAAAATGTCATAATTGGCTTTTTGTGTAAGACAAAAATGAATGCACTCTTTATGGGTTAAAAAGAGTGCAGGTTATTTCATAAATCAGGGTCAAAGAACAATTTCCCTTTTTCATTCTCAAAAGTATTGATATCCAAAGTTGCTTAGAACAGCACCAAGCTTGCTTGAAGCCATACATTGAAAGGCTCCATGGGTTCAAAACCGGGATCAGAAGCAAGGATCACTTCAAGTCCATGAATCTTTCACTGGAACCTGGTTGGAGACTTGTTATTGATGATGTGGCCATGATATTCACCTACAGACAGACAATCAAAACCCGCACTATAATTTAGAGTCAGGAAGTCCTGCATCCCAGCTAGACCTGGGAATTTCCCCAAATGTTTTCCTAATGCCAATGCAAATATTTTACTGCAGTCTTGTAAATACATCCTGATTTCATTTATTCATAGTGACCTGTATTTGAGCATGTCTATTTTAATATCTCCAGCTTATATGGAAACAGAATTTCAGAATGCTCTGTAATCACTGTTGTTTTAATGGAGTAGGTCCAAAAAGCTAGTCTGTGAAATCAGTTACTTGAGAATTTGGTTGTTTCTTATAGAAAGCATGAAACTAAAGAAATTTGTAATTGGAAGTTTTCTCAAGAGATCATTTAATCCATTCCCTTTCAGTGGGGCAGAATCAAGAACATGAACATCCAGTCTCTACGTGCTGACCAAAAGCAGTAATGTTGCCTGGCCAGTGGAAAAGATAATTGTCTAACAACGGTGAAGGTTTTCCATGACCCCAAGCCCCAGTCTCCTTCAGTGGCAATTTGTTCTTCTCCTTTCATGGCTCCTACTTATTTTCCTGTTGTTATTGTATTGCTGGAGAAGTTTTGACAAAATCGAAATCTGTTTGCGCATATGTATTATACATTGTAAGTGAAAACTCATTTTGAAACATCACATAGATTTTTAGATCACTTAGATTTTTCTCATCAGAAGCAAAATGTCACCGAAATTAGCATAAACCAGTAAATTAAAGCATATGGCTGCTGATGTATCAAAACTTCTTGAAGGGGAAAGCATAGCCCTCTGGCAGAACATTTCTGAGCACTTTATCATCTGAATTCCTGGGTCTGTGGAAATATTTTGTGCTTATTTGCAAGCACAGTTTTTAAAATCTTGATCGTGATTATTCAAATTCTTTTGTTTATAATTCAAAGTTTTCCTGCTTTTCCCTTTCTGAAAGTGTTTACGTGATGCTCCAGTGAGAAACATTCAGAACTGATGTATTTTTGTGACACTTAATCTGTGAGCAGTCAGGGGAAATGCCCTGCCTGGTAATTGGCAAACCAGTATTTTCACATCTCTGGTTAGTTCAGAGGATGGCAAAATGCTGGAAGCTCTCACTCAGTATTATCTAAGTCCTGTGAGCCTTGAATTAGCAGAAGAGTGTTGCAGCCCGAAAGAACCCATTTTCCCATGAGTTTTAAAGTGCATTTTCCCTGGATTGAAATGTATTAGGGTAATTATTTTCGTGTACTCTTTCAAAATGGCTTACTTGATGCTGTATCCTTTTCCAAGGGTCATTTAATAATGGGTTGGTATTATTAATTCAGGCTTGGGAAGTATGAAGCATTCCAGACCCCACTGGGTTACGGCCTGCCCACACCCAGAACTAGAGTATAACCGCAGCTTCCCGAAATCCCAGTTTAATGCAAGTCTGGGAAAGGCATCACCAACGGACAGAGGTGAGAAGGTAAGGAACTGGTCCCTGCTGATTGGTCTGATTGGTGTTACCCCGACAGAATTATTGAAATGCAGGTACTGAGGCTGGGTGTGCTGCTAAGATATTTAGGAGGCGACACAGATAGCCCTCTCCTGGTGGAAGGAGGTTCAAGAGCCCGTGTTCTTGTCCCCCCCCAGTCTCCAGGAAAGCTGGAATGCCTGAAATGCACCTGTATTGCATACACATCTACCTGGACCATGATTCTGCACTCCTCATTCTGGTCCCTCTGTCTTTCACAAGCTAAAGCTGCTAAGATAGATGACTTCATGCCTCTGCATGCGAGCTAAAGAGATGTATTCTTAATCCAAAAGTGAATTTTACTTGCATAGTTACAAGATTATACGGTGCACTCAGTTTGCATGAAATACATTTTTAATGAGGAAAAAGCACCTTAAGTAAATGGGCGAAGAATGTTATCCATCATTTTCCCCAAATCACGATCCATGATTTCACTCTAACATCTGTCAGCCGCACAGCAGTTCATTTTCCCAAATCAAATGCTAGAGACAGCTAAAGAACAAAACATTGCTCAAAGAAAATTAAGCACCCACTGGGCAAATAATATTACTATTTTCAGCAGCATGGAAGTCTTAGATTTCTCCAGCTGTTTCCAGAGGTGTGTCCTGGTGCCCCTTCCTCTGCTCACACAGTGGCACAGGCCACTGTTTGTATTCCCAGGTCAAAAAGAGAGGTTTGAAGTGGGCACATGTGTTTTTCTCAGTTCTTTGAAAGTCCAAAGCTCAGATACGATCTTTCCTGAAATCACATTCAACTGTGCCAAAGTCCAAGGGCAGAAATGAAAGGATTTAGCTTAATAAGATTCATCTTTATCTGCTTAAGGTATCTCTCTAGAGCAGAGCCCAAGTCTGTAAGCTGCACCCAGAACTTCATTCCCATTTTTCAGAGCAATGTAGAGTCGCTCTACCGAAGTTTGTGCTCAAAGATCTGCTGTGAAGAATTAAGCGGGATTTTTCTTTCCACAGGCTTTTTATATAAGTAAGAAAATCTATCCTTACTTAATATAAAGAGAAAAAAAGCTCCAAGCTGCTAGAGGAGAAGGTGGATTTCCAAGGATTAAAAAAAAACCCAAATACACTTCATAATGGTTGAGCTTTAAAGAAAATTGTCTGATCCTTTTTTCCAAGATAACTGTTTTTTCAGTAACGAGGTTTTAGAACCATTTTCCTATAGTAAGAAATTCCCATCCATATATGGGACCTTTCTGAAAAATGCATATTGTATTATCCTGGTCTAAATTTCTTTGTTATTGCCAGTAAAAATAAGATTTCCTTTCCATCAGATGGATAATATTAATTGTACAGACTAAGACTATGGGATGTAATGTTATATGTGGGTGCTTAAAAATAAAAAAACTACCATTTCATTCCAAAATGCTTGTTATTTCACATCATCAGGATAGGAAAGATTGCTTCTTTAAATGTAAATGCACTTGCATGCAGTTCGGTGAGATGAAGGTGGTGCTGGTGTAGACACAGCAACAATGATGCTGTACCTTTCATAAACATTTAAAGTTTTAGCTGTAAAAAAACCCAACCAGGCTAAATGACGATCTGTTTCTGTCTTTTCTTCGGTCACTTCACCCCTGGAAAATTAAATAGAGAAAGAAAAGGGGGTAAACTTATAATGCCATGAGTTCTCTTTATTTTCTATCATTTATTTCCCACCCTGCTTTTCCTTTAGCTCCAGAGTTACAGATGGTGGTTGCACTGTGGAGCTCCTGAAGGCACCGTGTAGGTTCATTTAAGCACCAGACCATCTGAATCCCAGCTGCTACCTAACTATCAAGTCTTGTTTTCACTTAAGCTGATTTTTCCCTCTTCCTAATTATTTTTCCTTCCACTACAGCGGGATCAAGTTTAAAAAAATTAAAAAGAGTATAAAAATGTATATGAAACATAGATGCTACTACCAACATTTTATTCTTCTCCTTAACCTCCCAGTCTGCAGAAGATTCACAGCCTCTGTTTGGTGAGGATTATTGGGATGATGAATAAATGCTGTGAAGTTAATTTCACAGTCTTGAAGTCTTCTATCAAAGTCATTTGGATTCGCAAACTTTCGCAGTACTTTGGCAGCAGTGCTTGGTATTTTTCTCAGATACCTTTCCACAGAAGCATTATTTAAGTATCTCCTTACACTCACTCACTCACTTGTCGTTAGGACAAAAATCTTAACAGGATCTATTGAGTTTGACCTGATCCTCTTGGTGCATTATTTGGCTCATGGGAACTTTTTTTGTTCCAACCATAGGATGAAAAATAGCCGTTCTTGTACTCTCATTTCTGTCAAACCACCTGAGTACTGAGTTTTTCCTCATCTTTCTTCCTCAGGATGAAGTGGTCCCCAGGAACTGTCCCTGCTCCCTGTGGGTACCTCTGCACCAGCAAATTCCAGTGGGCCCCTGAGTCCAGAGATCTCAAGTGCAGCCAGCTCTTTGTAAGGTAAGAGCTCCTTTCCTCTCACTTCCCAGAAGTCCTTGGAAAGGAGATTGCAAATCCAAGTGTGCTTCAAGCAGATGCCTGGTGTGGGGTGAGGATCCTGGAGCATGCAGTGGGCTTTCTGCCAGTCAAGTGTTGATGTCTCTCTTATCTTCTCTAGAATAAATTAGACCATTGGCTCAGAGATGACTTCCAGCAGTGCTTTAACCAATTTTAGCAGGACAGGTGATGGGAATATGGATTATTTACTCATGTTTTCTCCGGCTCAGTTTTTTGACCTGTCCCTGGGCTGACCCAGTGTCATGTTTAATAACATCAACATGCTTATTTTGCCTTCTGAAAATACACTTTCTTTATAACTACAAACTGCCAGAGGTTTTGTTTTAGTAGTGAGAGAGTTTTGCTGTAGTTGTGTGCTGGAGTACCCAGAGGCTGTGGAAGCAGTTCTAATATTATTGTTTCAATCCAAATAAATATGATAAAGACATACAGAATGCTATTAGCCAAGAACCTTGAAAATGCATCCCTGTACATGCTTCCTGCTAGAGCCATGAAATTGCAGCAAATCTAAAAATCTTACCAAAAGATAATTTTATATTGTGATTAGTTCAAATACCAGAAGAAACCCGTGGCTTTTCAGCCCTTAATTAAACCATAGGTGCTTGTTTGTTTCCCCTTCCTGCAAATGTTTTGCTTTTATCAAGGATGGCAAGCCTGGAATGCTTCAGGGCTGTGCTTTGTCTCAGAAATGGCTGTGAGCTGGCACTCTGAGGCTGATGGCAAGCCCGTGGTTTGCTGGGAATGAGCTTAGTGCTGTGGCTGGGACTGGGAGTCATGGGCTGGAACTAAGGCGATAGACCATTCCCAGGTCTAATCCTGTCAGCTTCAGGGAGCCTCCTGCAGAGTGCTTGCTTTTAGTGCATTTTGGAGCACTTCAAAGAGCACGAGGAACACTCAGTTTTCTAGCAATACCCCTTGTACATTTTTTCAGGCAGGGAAAGGATCTGTTTTCTGCTTCAGCTTTTAAAATGTGATATGAAGAGGAACTACCTTTCTTTTCTCAGGCTGCAGGAGTAAATACTGTATATTACATCTGACTACTATTTATGCAGTCTCATGGTATGAATTTGCTTGATTCACCGGTATATTTAAAATATAAATTTAATTATTTCTGAGATTAATTTTAAAAAATAATTTTTTAAAAAGCATCTTGGAAGAATTTTTGGGGCACAAGTTCTCTCCCTTGCATTTCAGGTATGGATGCTTCGTGGAGCTTCCTCTCATGTGGTACCTTCCCAGTTGGGTTTGTTCTCAGTTTTATTCATTTTTTTTCCTTATCTGTTACAAACTCATGTAAAGCCCAGGCTAATTTAGAGTATAACATAATCGAGGACTTTGCTTATTCACAGCAATTTATTAAGCTGTGCAGAGATAGTGCTATTTTAAAAGTTTTTAGATTGTATCTATTATCTTCCTGAAGAGCAGAAAATGCAAATGGCTCATACAATCAGCTGTGTCTGCTTAGACTTGCTAAATCATAAAGAGCCATGGTACAAAACAATGCAGCAACACTCTAAATTTATGGCACAGCGATGCCAGATGACAATGGAATTGCAAAGGAAGTGCTTAGTATATCAAAAATTAATACCTAGTGGGTCCATTTTTGTATGGTGATGATTATAAGTATCACTCGATGTGTGAACATAATCCCCTCAGAACAGCAGTTTACTAAATGTTCTGGAGATTATTGAACAAAATACAAGTTGAGGTCACGTTTGGGTTTGCATTGGGCAAACCACTATCATTTTCTTCTCAGTCCAAACTAAAATTGCAGTGTGGCACGAGGCACTCGGGTTCGGTGCACGCAAATGGGAGGTTGATACCTGTGCTCGGAGCAATTCAGAGCTGTGCAGAGGAAAATCAGCACGTCACGCTGTGCTTCTCTTAGTTACGAGAACAAGTCATGAGAACAAGTGCAGTCTTTGACCTCAGGAGCTGTTTCTGAAATATTAAATCACTGACCAAACCCCAATAAGGTGGCAATGCCACTGAGTGCCACACAGGGATGGACAGCTGCAGCAGTATAAATACACACTGACATATGAGGGTGAGAAATTGAGAGGGATATTTACAATATTCACTTCAAATAGAAGTTTCACAACCTCTGTTTTATAATCCATTTGTTATATTATGTACCTATTTGATTTTAAGCAGCAAATCAGTCATAAACATTTATTTTTAGCAGTGAATCACACTTCTGGGCATGCTTAACCAGAGCTTGTGTGTGGTGTGTCCAGTAATCTGTGTGCAGCTCTTTGCATCCGATGAGAAATGTACAACCTAATCATTTGTAACTGTAGCTCTGTACCAGGAGGGCTGTTGGATCCTAAAGCTGACGAAATCCTCTGCTAACTTTATTTGTTTATTACCTCCGACTTAACAGTCTCATGCAAAATGCAAGAGTTTATTTTAGCGGCAATCATAAAAATGAATTATTTGTTTCTAGACATAGTCTTTGCTAATTTGTGCTGCAGTAAATTTTTTTTTTAGTCAATTCTGCGTCTTCAGCCGCAGCTCTTTGTATGCATTTCCAAGCAGACCCAGACAAACAGCTGTTTGAACTGGAAAAGCAGCAGCAGAGTTGCTGGTGTTGTACAGTGTGTCTGACTAATTAGGCTAGCACTTACCGTGGTTAAAATGCAACTTACTCAAAGTGCGAGGGAATCACAGAGAGGGTCACTAACTCTGTGTGTGTTAAACTGTGAATTTCATCCCTCACTTTTGCCCTCTCTGATGTGGAATTTCTCCTGCCTGTGTAACTCAGGAGATAATGTAAATGCAGTGTAAGGACATTAATGAGAGCAGCCCCTTTAAGTTTTAAGGTTTGACTTTTTTCCCCCCAGCCTCCTGTTAATGATGTGACAGTTTGTTGCTACAGGAAAGAGAGAGAACTGCAGCTCTGGTAACTAAAGGTCAGATGCCCTGGGCTGCACGGGCTGCTGTGCTCATCACACCCCGGGAGAAAAGAGAGGGCTCGTCGTTTCTTGGTGTTAACAGTGGCCTCACAAAAGAAATGTATTTGAAATAACAATGGTTTGAAGCAGCATGTTACTAACCTCCAGTTCTGGATTTAAAAAAAAAAAAAAATGCCAAGCCCTTAAATATTTAATGATGGCTGAACAAACTTGGAATGACCCGAGGAAGATGGAAAGTCACAGAAGTTAATGCTCCCAAAATGCAGCAGAGCTCAGTAGTCCTTAAAAGCAATTAAAGAGCTTTTACCATCTGTTAAGTAATTACCTATCATCATTAGTTATTAGAAGTAGGAAATGATGTAAAGAGCACAAACATGATAGAAAAAGAACAGCCAGCTTCTTGTGGGCTTCTTGAATGAGGTCATAAAAACAGGGTTATTAATACTGAAATAAAAATGACAAACATTTACAGGCGGTGTTGTAGCTGCTCTGCTTCAAAAAGAAAAGCATTACATTTTTCCTAACAGTAAATATTTAGCTCAACTCTTGCACTTGTTACCAGTGTGAAATGAAATTTATTATAGTGTTCATCTCCAAAAAACAACATAAGATGAAGAAGATTTAAGGTTTCTAAATTCAATGCATTATGGCTTAGCTAAACCCAATTATAGAAAATGCAATTTGAGGATCATGACTTGGAAAAGATTAAAACCACGTAACCAAAAACCCCCAAAGCTGTGTGTGCTTTTAAGCTGCATGATTTTACAGGCAAACATGCACACATTTTTACTTACATATCAGTATGGGCTTCCATGTCCCTAAATCTAATTTCTTTTTTCCCACTTCTTAGTCAGAATAGGTTCCCTAAAATGCATTTCTTTCTAGGTATTAGCTGCATATCTTTAAACATTCTGCAAGAATTTAAGTCTGAGATTGCACAGGGATCCTTGGGTAGATACTTTGCCATTTTTAGTCTTATGACCTTCAGCAAGTTGCTACATCTCAGTGCAAGTTTATAATACACGTTAGAGTTACACAGGCAGCCTGTCCTGGCTGTGTGCTTTGAGACAGCAGCGTGAGAGCCTACTGATACCCAAAGAGTGCCCAAGCAAGTGGCCTACCTTGGCCACAAAGTGGCACAGGCAGAACAGAAATAAAGGAACCATCTAGAAATCAAAGAGAAAGTCCCAGCTGTCCAGGCTAACGCTAATTTGTGGCTGCAATAACAAAATAACAGTGTGGGAAGTGGAGAAATCTTATAAATAAAAGAATGGGGACTCAGGAAAGTGCTGTGGCAGATGATCGAGAAAAGCGTCCAATAAATACCAAAAAAGGGGAATTAAGATGGCAAAACCAGGGCCCCTGGGTAAGACAGCACAGGGTAAGGTGTGTGGTGGAGAGACAAGGTAATGAAAGGAGTAAAAGTTGGTGCTCCTCTGGGCTCCTTTCAAGCAGCTCCGTGCCTGATCCATGCAGTTGTTCCCACCATAACCCTGAGTTGCTTTTCCGTGCAGGAGGGAGATGATGTGCGTTCCCTGGCCTCGGGGGATCCCCACGAGCTCACCCCAGCCCTGACCATGGCGGGAGCACTCGGGGACTGCCCCACACCCTGTGCCCTTCAGGACCCTCTGCGTGAGGCTGGGGATCCGTGCTGCAGGAGCTGGAGGCCTGCAGTGTCTGCACATGTACGTATGGCCTTCTCTCTTTCTGGGGGTTCTTGGCAAAATCTAGTGAATAATATTGAAGTATTTTGTTTTATTAGAGTAATTCTTCCCTGTGTAATTTTTTTTTTAATATGAAAAGTGTGCTCTAGATAAAATGTGCCACATATTTAAAACAAGCAAAATTTTATTTTGGTTTTGCCTGCTGCAAGTCTAAACATTTAGGTAAAGAACAGAAGCATTGGGTGTGTGTTGCCAAAATCTTGCTCATAAGGTACTTTATCCCATTATTTTTTCCATCTGTTTTGTCTCTTAGAGATTATTGCAGCAGCTTAAGAGTTTGATTTATTTCCAGCAAGGCATAGGAAGAGAATGTGCGGAGAGACAGAACTGCTTAAAGCCACAGTCTTAACTGCTGAAATATTCTATTTATGAAAATACTTTCTGAATTTATGTTCAAAATCCTCTGCCTGATTTGCTGAATGAGAAGGAAGAGAGAGCAGGGGAATTTTCTCTGTCAGGTCTCCACAAGTACAGCTGTGTTGAATATTTAAAGATGGCATTTGCAGTCAGTGCATATTGTGATACACTTTTTTTCTGGGGAACAACAATCTGTGAGAGATTGATTGCCTTTTTATTAGAGTAAAAACAAAATATCAAACAAGCAGTGAATTATACTTTAATGTAACTTGATGTTATTTTCAATTTTAATCAAAAGCTGTTTGTGAGAATCTCTCCGCTTTGTTGCTTCAAAGCCCAACAGCAATTTGGGTAGGTGTGTTAGGGGCAGTGTGTTGTCTGGATGATGGTGGTGGCAAAGGAGCCTACAACAAAGACATTTGCCAAAGTGAGCACCTTTTAATCAGTGTTCTGACACCGAACTAAAAGCTGGGCTGCACAGTCCTTGAGTGCCCAAGGCCCTCTTGTTGAAGCAGCTTCATTCTGCAGAATTGCTGTGTCTACATGGACAGCTTCATCTGCTCTCAGCCTCGCCCTGCACCTGGAACGTGTCTCCAATCCATAAATAACACTGTCCTGCTGGCACTGAGCCTCAGTCCTGGCAGCTGATTTATGGACCTTCAGGAAGAGCGGGTCAGCCCTCGAGGCCGGAGATTCACCCCTCCATATTTTAATATCCAGGAGGGTGTAAGAGTGGTGAGGCTGGAATGCTGACCTTCTCACGTACTGTGACATGCCATCTATCAGTGCAGTTGTTGGGTTAGCACCAGGAAATCAGCTACTAGTACATGGTTTACTGTGAAATAAGCAGAAAGAGAGCTCAGGAACCATGTGTTGTTACCATCTCTGTACACTTAAAAGTCCCTTTGATGTGAAAAAAAATGTGCAAAAATAATTAGGTTTTAGGTTTGGTTTGTTTGGGGACTTACTCAAGAAAAATGGAGTCAGGCTACCTGAGCAGTAGTTGAGGAGAGCTCTGTAACCAGGGCATCTCACTGGCATTTGAAGGTAAGAAAATGACTGTGGAGTGAATCTGTGTATCAGTAGCAGCACCAAATCCCTTGATAGATTCTCAGTAAGTTAGAAATGTAAGTTCTCAGAATGTTGAAAGCAATGACAAAGAAGATGTGACAGTTAAAAAGCAAATATCAAAAATAAAGCAAAATAAATCTTTGAACAAGCTGAACTCTAAATATTTAAAACTCACAGAAAGTGTAAGAAGTGAAGCAGAAATAATTGTTGGTGCTAATATCTAAAAGCTATGAAATGGCTGCATGTGTCCAGGCACCATTTTTTTCCGAAGATGTCAGATTTCACATGACAGAAAATTGTCACCCCCAGAGTGGTATTTTTGGAACTGCTCAGTGTCTAATCAGTTAGTGACAGTAGTTAACAATTGCAAGCCTGATGCCTGGAAATTGAGTAAATGTGAGTGCTCCTGCATCCTGGGGCAGGGTGGTGGTGGGAGGTGATGGCACCTTGAGTGCCCAGCAGCTGCCCTCTTCACCCACTCCAATAAGATTTTAACCACACCTTGAACTGTTTCCTTCTGTCCCTACGAGCAGGCATTTGGATGGGTCCGTGGGAGCGCAGGATCCCAAACAGTAAGTGCTACCCTGGATTTTGACCCGGAGGCACAACAGCCATGTCACTCTATAAATCTGTAAATATTGCTACAAGCCTGCTTTTATAACATTGCTTTACGTTTTTTGTGTTCTCTGGAAGAGCTCTTTTTTTAATATTGCAAAAGTAGGAAGAAACCATTAGGTTAAGATGATGATGTAGCCAACAGTGGGGATTTGTGGAGGAACGAGGGAGAGCAGCGGCGCTCTGAGACAGCAGAAATAAAAGCACAAGCAGGGAAACACATTGCAGTCCTGACCCACCAGAAACAGCTTGGAATCAGCAGCTGCCCTGTGCAGATTCCAGGGCTGCCACCCGTGGAGGGAGAGAGCCCAGAGCCACACGGGGAGTCCCCTGTGGAGGGCGAGCTGGCGGAGTCCTGCTGGGTTTCTGAGGGAAGGAGAGGTGGGCAAGCAGGGTGTGAAGTTTCAGAGTTTGCTGTTGCTGTGGTGCTTTTCTGTCGAGTCAGTGAGCTGAAGCAGCCCCAGCAGGATCAGACAGGAGGTACAGATATCCTAGAGTGGGCATCCAGGGGCAACGGAGGACATGGAGGAGTTATTAAGAGGGACCATTAGGAGGGAATGGGAGGAGCTTTAAGATAGGTTTGTCCCAGCATGTGCAGCTCCATCCTGAGCCTGGTGGTGCAGAGGCTGCATTGGTGGCCTTGGAGCTGAGGCCTCAAGGTCCTGCTCTGGGTGTCGATGGCTTCAAAGCTGTCAGAAGTGGGCAGGGTGGGTTCAGCTGGCATCTGCAGCTCCCATCCCATGCAAATGTCCATGCACAGTTCCCAACTACTGTTCAGGGAGGGCCAGTGGAGACACACAGTGTGCAGTGTTTGCTGTGATTGCAGTGGCTGCTCTGGTAGCTGTGTGTTTCCCTGCCTGTTAATCCCTGCTCTCCTGTGTTGGTTTCAATACCTTCCTGTGACATTTGGAGGCTAATGGAGCGTGCCGGCCCAGAAGGAGCTTGGAAAGGTTGGCGGATAAGATCCGCATTAATCAGAGCCCATTCACTCCGTGTACGATCCCTTGCCTGCGCAGACATGGCTTCTGTGGCAAAAACTAGAGATAAGTAGCACGAGCTGCTCAAGGAGCGGCCTCCCTGTGCGCGTTCCGACAGGCAGGACAGGGATTCATCCTGGCAGCGGTTCCCTTGTATCTGTGATGCGCAGTGACAATGGCAGCTGCTCCTTTGCACTGTGCTGTGGAGGGAATGGCACCTGTGTGTTCCTTCCAAGGGGCATCCTCTGCAGCTCCCAGGGGTGATCCAGCTCCGGGTGACAAACAGCTCGGTGGCACCACACCCCTAACACCCATTAGCTCATGTTTTCAAGAGCCTTCCCTGCAGAAAGGGAAAGGCTGCAAGTGTCACGGTCTCCCTGAAAGCAGCACAAACATGTCCTCTCTCGCATTCATGGCATCAGCAGCCTTTCCTGGAGTGCAGAGCTAAGTCCTTTCCTTATACCTCTTTTTCATAATCTGCCGAGAAAGAGCGAGGCTTTTTTCCTGCCTTGCTGAGTGTGTTGCTTTAGTACTTGTGTGTAGCTTAGCTAAGGCAAGGAGAGCTCCTTCCATTCACAACAGCACTTGAATTGTTGGACTACTCAAGGAAAAAGTATTTCTCAGTCACTCCTTTTGAATCTGCTGTATTTGACATAGAAGTGCTAAACATGAGTGGAATGAGTGGGAGAGAATAAAGAGCTTTGATTTCTCAAGGCTGGTGATGAATGGTGGTGGTGATGGGAACTCTGGGCTAATTGTATCTCTTTTTTTCCCTTCCCTTTTTTCCTCTTTCTTTCTTTCATCCCATAATTGAACAAGCTGCTAAAGGAGCCTCGGGATTAAATATTGAACAGAATGGTTCCTGAGTGAGTGTCGCAGCTGATGCACTAGAGAGTTGTGCTAGTTCTTTTTACACTTCTGGTGTTTAGAGAATGCTCTTGATATGGCTTTGCCTCTCTGTGTAAACACAGAGCTCTCAGCAAACAGGAGGAAGGATGGAGAGGCACTTTGCCTGTACACCAAGCTGGTAACCCTTTCTGGATTGTACAGATCCACTCAGAGGATAGAGTGAAGCTGTTTAGTTCCCTCTGCTGAGGGGCTTCCCAGGGAACAGGCAGCCTTGCCTACAGAATTCACTGCGTAAAACTGACTTTCCATCAACAAAGACTAAGAGAGGAAAAGAAACACAATAAGTAATCTGAAGAGACAGCCATGCTGTGATGGAAAAAGCCTTTAGAAGTAATTACATAAAAAGCATGAGCTTCTATGCAGAGTTAGGGTCCCTGAATGGATTAATTAAAAACAAAGATGTATTTTCTCTCAGAAAATCAAAAATGCAATCAGAATCAGCTTTTAGATGGAAACTGACTGTGCACCAATAAACATTTTCCCTTTTTTAATTTCACAGAATAACTAGAAGAAGGCCGATAACAAACACTGCCAGTTCCCCTCACTGTCATCAACTCTGAAATACTTTGCTGAAGCAAAATATTAACAAAGAAGCTGGGACTGGACTTTTAGAGACTTGAAAGTTAAAGAATTTTCTCCCCAACTTGATGCTGAGTAACCATTCCCTCATTCCCTGCAGAATGTGAAGTGTCTGAGCAGGGGAAGGAGCAGGACAACTGAAGTGTTTCAGTCACAGCCTGTGTTGCTTCAGCTATTGCCATGGGAAGGCATTTGGCTCATCAGAGTAGTTTGTATGTAAATCGAGTGAGGTTATTTGTGTTTCAGTGTTACTTAGAAGTCAAACAGCCCTTCTGGAAGGAAATTTTAGTCAAATCAACACATGCATTCCACCCTCCTCCCAATGGGGAAGCAATTAGAAAAGCAAGGAGAGTATTCCCAAACAGCATTGCTTAGCAAAACATGTTTGGAGGGTTTGCTTGCCTTTTTTTTTTTTTTTTTTTTTTTTTTTTTTTTAATCTAATAGTAGTACTGACTTGATGTCTCATTTGTCTTTGTACTTCACTGCCTCATGGTTTAAGCATAGGCAATCATGTATGAATCTTCTGCTTTGTACCAGTTCATTAGAGTGTTGCTAATACAATTTTTTTCTTGTTGCATAGTGAGAAAAGATGTAGAAGATAATGCTTATGTCTTAGGTATTCTCAAGAGCTCAATAAGAGATAAAAAGGTCCAGAAATACAAATCTAAATTGTAAGCATTGCTTAGCAGGATCTTTCCTAGCTCATATTCTGGATGTAGGTAGGCAATCCAGTCTGATTACACTTTCAAGGTGGGGGCTGGCAGTTATCCAGTCAGAAATGTTGGATTTTGTTAGTTCAGTCAGACCATGTTCTGTGTGGATACAACAGTGCCTGGATGAAATTCCGTGGCTTATGTTATGCAGGCGGGCAGGAGAGCAGCTCTTAGGGGTTCACTAAGCTCTTGAGATGCATTTTTGAGGATCTGTCAGTCAGACTGGGATCAGGCTCCCAGAGGATGAGAAGCACACAAATAGTTGTCTTTTTTTAATTATTTCTTTTTGTAATATGTAATTTAGCATCATGTGAAAGATCTGTTGCAGACCATGAATCTTACTCTTCAGGGCAGCTGTGCTTGTCTCCCTTCAGTTTTCTCTTCTATGCACTTCAGAGCTCTTTTTTGTAAGAGGTGACTACATTTAGCTGTCAGTGGTTCTTATGAAGGAAATTAACTTTTATCCATGATTGATATTCCAGTGAAGCACCACCTATGAGAAGAAGAGAACGGAAGAGAGTAAAGGGAGCTTGCACTACACACAAAAAGATACTACTCCACAGCTCTAATGAAACTGTAAAAATATTGTCTGCCTTGTTCTAAGAGGTGGTTTGAAAAATTAATGTGTGAGTCAAAAGAGTCACACCTGGAATTTTAGTTGAGATTTTCAGAGGAATTCTTATTTAATGCCTTCATATGATGTGGAATTGTCATGTGACAATAAATGAATTTATTATCAAATTAGCCACCATGGACGTCATGCTGTCCATCACTTCATCAACAACACCTTTTCTCTCCAGTTCCCCCAAAAAATGCTGTTACCTAATGCCCTCTTTTCTCATCACTAGATTGGAGAAGTTCAGTGCCCAGTTCTTCAGTATTGCCTTTGAAATGGCTCCTTTTGGCTTTTGTTCCTTGTTTCTTGGGGAGCCTATCAAGAGAGTGGATTTAACTTGGTAAGTACCTTTGGCTGTCACTAACATGCTCAAACTTGGATAATTTAATTTTTGTCCTTTTGTAAAAACAGGTTTGTTTTTCAGACCTTTTCCCCCTTGAGACCACAATGATGTAAATGCTAACAGAGCTCTGTGCATTTATGCATGCCCGTGTCCCAGAGCCTAGAAGCACAATTTCCCGTAAACATTTCCAAGCTGGGAACAAAAGCAGGTTTTCACATGAAAAGCACCTTTTTATGTTTGCAAGAAAGCTGTGTCTGAGCTGGCTGTGCTCAGGCAAGTGCACTTCATTAGGTAATTCTGCTCTCAGCTGTGTGTTCACGAACCATTCCCATTTAACCTCAGAGAAGGATGTGTGTGTGTGAAGTCAATGAGCTCTTGCAGCCCTAGGAGTCATCCTTTTGGAAATTATTAACAGCTACAATAATAATATTTTTAAAGCTGCTTCCTGAGGTTAACAGCTAAAGGCCATTAGAGATCCCTGCTCCATTTTCCATGCTTACAGGGGTGGTGTGGCATCCAGCCCCTGTGGAGAGATGTGTGCCAGCCACAACAAGCAGAGCTGTTGAGTTTGTCAGGGGGCTGAAAGGCACTCACCCAGTGTAGGTGAGTTTGTAGTCAGAACAGCACAGTAATAAACCAGCAGCAAAGTCCTTGTTGTTCCTCCTCTCTTCCACAGGGGTAATTCTCTGAGCTTCCCTCCCAGCCTGGTGTTTTGTGGAGCTAGGCTGGGCTGATGGTTTATAGCAAAGAGCAGTAAGCTTCTAGATCAAGGAGAAAAAGCCAGCAGGGAGGATGTGTGTGCAGAGCAGTGGTTTGGCTGCTGGCGTTGGAAACAGGGTCATTGCTGCAGGGTGGCCAGCCAGAGCCAGAGCCACTGCTTTTGTCTTTATATTCTGGTGCCATTGGAGTCCCATTTGCAGTGCCAGTGATTTGGCTTTGGTCTGTTGAAAAGATGGCTCAAGACTCAAGAACAAGCAATTCCAGTGACCTTTTAAAACTGTAGGTATCTTTAGCCTGCTGAAAATAAGTCCATACTTTCAAAATACAGAGCTATTGTCTTCACACAGAACCGAGAACATAAAAGCATAAAAAGTCCAACCCCATATTTCTCATCTTATCCTATGGGAGTTATTCTTGATCATGCAAGACCCCACACATTATTCCTATGGGTGCTTATATCTGACAGTCTCTTTTGTAATATGTCTGCTGTTACAAATCTCCTCTTTTTAATAATGACCTGCTTTTATTCAGAAATAGTTGGGCTGCAGTGGACCAGTCTATTTTAGATAACAAAGACTGTGCTTTTTAAAGCTGAACTGCGTGAATGCTTTTTAAGCCCTTCTTTTTAAAAAAGAAATCTGATATTCTCAAGCACGTTAGGTTGCACATTTGCTGTAACAAACCACATGCTGCTGATGTGCTGGGTTTTTGGACTTCTTTTAATAAAATGTTTTCCAAATAAATGGTGAAGTTCCCCATGGACACAAGGGTATCAGCAGTAGTGCTAAACATCTGGCTTGTCTCTGTAGACTGCACCATGTGGAACCCGGAATATCTGGTTCAGTGCTGTGCCTGTCTCTCAATTATATTCAAAACATCAGCTTTTCTTGGAGAACATTTGGTAAAAGCTTCCTTCATTGCTTTAAGCCAATTCCCATGAGGATATTGCTGCTTCAGATCGATGTGAAATTATTCAGATTAGAGAAAGACAAAGTTGTCAACGTTTGTGTACAGAACAAAATACTGCATTGCAATTACAAGTGTGGGACAAGGAAAATTCCAGCAGCATGGAATACATTGTAATTCTAATTTTTCCCCCAACATTTCCAGCTTTAATAGAATATTCTCTGGTCTGGAAGACTAATTTTTTTTAGAAGAAAAATTATTAATGTTGCTGAATTCAGTCAAAAGTTCTCTCTTACCTAAGCAAACAAATTCCTGTCATGTAAGTACAAAACACAGCCAATACAACCAGCATCTTGATTTTTGTCCCATTTCAACAGCTGTAGGTCAATATGATATGGTAAAGAAAGGTGAGAGAACAGACTTCCTAATGATAAGGTTAAGGAGTTATTTAGGGAAAAAACCCAAGCCCAGCAGCTACCTTTTTTCTAATGTTAGCAAGTTCTATAGAAAACATATCTGCCTTAAACTGTGAACCGAACAGCCAGAATTATCTGCAGCAACAGGTTCTTTCAAAATCTTCTGAAAGAGACTCACTGAATTACAGATTCTCTGCAGTTGCATTGTCTTCTGATTCAATTGCACAGATTAATGTGATCCATTTTGCTCTTATGTGCATCAGTTTTACTGCATTATGTGTATGTCATGAACATGGTTTGTGGTTGAAAAGGGAATTGTACTGCCTCAAGATGAGAGTGAAAAAGCATAATTAAAAGACAAGTCATGAACATCCTTTATTATGGTCTAACAGCCATGCTAATAGTCTCCCTTCACATTTATGTGTAAAAAGCACTTTAAGAGGCAGTGTCTTAGGAATTTTGACATTAGGATGCTGTTATAACATACAGAGCCTGTAGATGACATAAAATGGTTGTCTGCCATATACCTCAGCTGAGAGACACAAGCAGAACTTTGACTGGGGGGCGCATCAATAACCAGGGCTTTTAGTGCTGCCCTGACTTTTTGTACCCAGAGAAACAATATTCTTCCATTTAAAGAGCTTTTCACCTTTATTTGCAGTTGGCATATCATTAATATATAAATGGTAGCAGGAGGTTTTCACCCAGATTTTACATGTGCAAAAATCCATACATGGAGCTGGAACATCTATCTCCTGGAAATGTGGCCCAGGAGAAGGGAAAGAACCCATGTAGATATGAACCTCACACCTGCACTTCAGGAAGGCACCTTCTACCTGTCCTTCCACCCATCTGGTCCTCACCCAAGGAATTCTTTTTTTGTTCTGTTTCCAGTATAGAAACAGAAAAACTAAAGAAAGATTAATAACTTCTTTGTGAAATTTCCCTCCAGGGAACTAACTGCAAATTGCAGTGGTTATTAATACTTGTAACTCAAGTCTAATCAGGGATAATTAAGAGCAAACATTTACTTTGCATCCTACAATCTGTGATGGGGCTAGAAAACAAGAACTCTTACTCTTTTTGGCACTAGTTTTTATTTTCTTGATTTTGTTGTTTGTTTAAAGAAAATAAGGGAAAAAGGAAAGCCATCTCGGGAAGGAGTAAAGCTCTCTTGTCACCTTTGATGGAGAATCCAAGGCGAAGTCCAGGGTGAAAAATGGTGGGAGAGAGGGCTCCCATGCCTGAGGTGGGAGCCTCCATGGGGTGAGTGTGGTGTGGGCTGTTGCCTTCTCAGGTCTGTAGCTGTGAGTTCCCCTTGTGGGTAGAGCTTTACCCCTGACCGCTCGTGATTATGGATGTTCAGTGTCAAATTGGCCAGTCTAGTCCATTTCCTAAATTAATGTGGGAATTCTCTTTGCTTAAATCATGCCTTATGCCAGTTGACTGTAAAAGTGGGAGAAACTCAATACACAGTTTTGAAGTCATCCGTTTCCCCCATCCAAAATGGTTTTGGCCAATGGGGTTTGGTGCTTTCATTTAAGCAGCAATTGTATGTTACAGATGGAAAACAAAATGGTGAAAGTACAAATTCCAGTAGGAATCTGCTGAACTTTGAACATGAATGAGAGGACAAATTGTGATAATCTTATTCTTGCCAAAAGTTACCTTGCTCCACACCATAAGATGCTATTTAATGCAAGCAAAAGCTTGGTGTTCTGGTCCAGCACTGATTGACATGCTCTGTCTGAAAGTCAGATGGAGAAAACCTGTGTACTTATCCTCCCATGAAATAGTTAACTACCATGTAATAAATAATGTATTCCTTGTTGTTGTCTGTAGAATAGAAATATATTTTAAGTAGCATTCACCTTTAGCTTTTATTTTGCTAATTTTTTATACTTTTATGTTTGATACACCACTCTTCCTGACTGAGCAAGATTAGCAGTGCAGATATTTAGCAAGCTTCCCTTCCAACAGTGTTTTATTTTTATTTAGGAGTTTTTACTTTGTAACCAGTCAGTCTGTAATTCTGATGAGCTGCGTCAGAGGCTCACCATGCCAGATCTTGTCTAGGTGACATTTTTGGAACTCCAGAAATAATAGTGAGGAGTTAAAAATGCAATCCAACGAGACACTGAAACAGGCAGCTACCTAGAGAGACTGCAGGAAGTAATAGCGTTTATTAAATTTGAGAAAAACTAGCAGCTGAGTGTACTTTGTGTTTAATGCAAGTAATTATGTATATTATTTTGATAGAACAGCTTTGACAAGCCACTCAGATGGTTTAAACAGCATCGTTATACGCATATCTGACTCGGTTACTGTTAAGGGGCTCAGTTGATTTATTAGTACAGTGTTGCCTTGCACTTGCTTTATTCTTTGGACATGTTTCCAGAGGGTTTAGTTTCACAGTCTCTTGGGCATCGCATTTTGTTGACTAGCCATCATCTAAACTTGGCCAAGAGCAATCAGATGAGCTTTCCGCCCAAGCTCTATAAGCTACATCTGTTCTCAGTAATTGACAACGCAGAAATCCTCCCCCAAAACTCCTCCTTGGGGCACGCTGTATCCTCACTTGCCCTGCACATCCATCACTTAGTTGGCTCTGCACATCAGTCACCTGCCTTGGATGCACTGTTTCAGCAAAACTTCCAGTGTTGGGGAAGAGGAGATGTGGTTCGAGAGAGGGAGGTGGTGTCATGAACAGTGGGAAAGAAAGGCTGAATTCAGGGAACATTTGGCAGTACTCAGAGGATGCATTTTGGGGAGCACAGGCCCGCAGCAGTTGCTCTGTTTTTCCCTTGAAAGTCAAGGCAGTTGGATTTCAGCTGGTCACATTTTCTGTCCGGTGTTTGTACCATCGTGGAGTTCCTCTCCCTGAAGAGGGCATTAGATGAAACTGCAGAGATGCAGTCACATTTTCTGTTTTCTACCACCACAAGAATTAACCTAAGGAAAACAAAAGGAGGTGGGCCACAGGGAAGCAGAAAAGGCCGTGGCTCTGTGTGAGCACTGCCCAGCAACAATGAAAACATCCCCGAATTATCCTGTTTCCAGCAAAAATCTAAAACACAGCCCCATACCAGCTACTGGGAAGGCAGTGAACTGCCCCAGCCCAAAGCAGGACACTGAGGTGTTTCCATTGTCTCCTCCTGCTTTTATTAATGGATTTTTATGTGAGAGTGTGATGGCTGAAAAGTAACCTGCTGTGGTGGCTACGTAAATTTGGAAAACTCTTCTTGAAATCTGTGGTACGACCTGTGTACTATTGTGTGTCCAAATGGATTCAGCGTATCATAACGCTCCTAGAAAAACAAAAGGACAAAGAAGATGCGATTGCTAAGGGAGACATTAGATTTCATTTCACACTGGTAATAGTTTAGAGATGTGTGCTGAGCAAAATGGGATTCAATTCTGTGGCACTTTTCTTTTTTATTGCTGCTAAGTGATTTCAGTATCCAGTCTAAAGTGATATTGAGAGCGTTCGATGGAACGGGGATGAAATCAGGGAGTGCTGGAGGCTCCGAGGAGGCCACAAATCTCCGCTTGACTGGAGGGAGCCTTTCGGAGCCATCCCAGCTGACCTTAGCGGGTGTTATTTAACCTGGAGGCTGCTGGTAAGTACCTTGCAATGTAAGGTATTGTTGGGTGTTAAAGGGAACGACGTGCCCAGATTGCGTTTTGGACATCAATTGATGTTACTTGGTTATGGCTTTGGCCGTGAACTTCCTGCTCTCAGGAACATTTATGGCTAAAAGTTTATTGCCCATCTGTTGCTGCCTGATAGACATATCATAAGTGGGAAATGGTTTAAGCCCTGTAACCTTTCAATTTATGGCTGTTGGAAGCAGATGAGGATTGCTACACAAACAAGGAGGCATACCTGCAGTCCACAAGGTGATGGTCACAAATACTGTGCTTGGGGGCCACTTCCTTGTGAATGCATATCCTGCTTCTGATGGGCACGCAGCTACAGAAGGTGAGTGTTCTTCGTTCTACATATTCTACATTATTATGATCAGAGTAATTTCTCAGTTTCTTGAGCTTTAACTCAAGTGTTCATAAATTGGTTTGTGTAACAGTGTACAGTGTGGGATCCTAAATCAGATGATGCTAGGAGGAGCCCGAGGGGCACAGGTGGAACTGTTGAGACTCAGTGTTTTGGCTTCTGCAGATTTTAGGCAAAGAACTGAGGAAGTGTGAAATGAGGGCAATGCAGAAAAATACATCAGACAAAGGCAGTGGCTCAGTAGGCGCACACATTAGCGAGGGTTTCAGAAATCTGTTTTTGTTTTCTATGTAACAGCATTACAATAGAAAAACAAGTTTCTGTTCTGCAAGAAGAGGCTCAGGAGCTGCAATGCATTGTCCTCGCTATGCTTTTGGAATCCTTTGTATTTCTAGGCATCATCTCATTTTCTCTAACAAAATACTGAGTTGCTGATAAACTGCCATGAAATTTAAAAAACAAAACAAAAACAACCAACCTCTGAGAGGATTTTAAATTCATGTCTTGCGGTTAAACAACCTCGGCTTTTTTTCTGGAACCAAATGGCTCCTACCTTACATTAGCATGGAATATTTTGTACAGTTTCTGTGGAATTCTTTGAGGGCAAACTTCTGCTTTCGGTCTTACTTAGCTGCATAATATTTTGGTTTAAAACTGGTTTGAGTAAATACCACAGAAAACTGGCCATGGTTTGGTCGAAGCTTCCCACGGCTTTATTTACTCCGTGTGCTGTTTCCCTTTGAGTGCATAAATGGTGCTGTGACTGGGCGCGATGTGCGAGGGCGTGTGAGGAGGAGCAGTGAGCTCCCAGCCCCGTGCCCATTGGCAGTGCCCTCAGCAGCACAGTGAGGCTGTGGCCAGGCAGCCACTGAGCTCCCACCGAGTTTGCTGTGAAGAGCCCTGACAGAGGAGGCACAGGGGCACCCGTGTCAGGGCTGGCAGGGGAGCAGGGCAGCGTGCCTGGCGTTCCCACCTCTCCTGCAGGGGGAGCAGGGCAGCGTGCCCGGCGTTCCCACCTCTCCTTTCTCCGCCACCGAGCAGTTCCCGGCTCCGAGGGGCTCCAGACACTCCTGTGGCTTTCCCCACTAGGCCTTTATGTGAAGTGACAGCTCTGGCAGCAGACATGACTTCTGCAGAGTCATCAATGATTGCTTCTAAAGCTTCATTAGCGGTGCAGAGCACACCGGCAATGCTGTGCTCAGATTTGGAGTGGCACTGGTTCATTTTTCTATATGTGAGCAGATAATTTGCTTTGTGCTGAGATACTTTGCCTGTGTAATAATTTATTGGCTTCTATAGCATCCAGGGACCTTATTTTTTAAGACACAGAATGCATTTTTGAAATGTGTGTTCCTGATATTATTATTTTTAATTTTCTCTTGGCAACCGAATTTTCTTCTCTGCTGCAGAGAATAATGAAACGAGATGCGTTCGCTGGATTCCAGTTTAGTTTAAGAAATCACAATGGCAATTTACATATGTTTTACCCTTGCATCAAGATTTTCACTGTTTACCATAACTGGATTAGATTCTAGTTATGTGCAGAACTGAGTGGAAAATAAACTGGCATCCTGATTTGCATTCATTCTGCACCAGTGCTTCCCCTGTCAAATTTGCTCAGTGTGGAAGATTTGGCCAAGAGCTGGGTTTGTGTATTACCTGTTACTGCAGGCAAAAGCTTCAAGTATGTGTTGGCCCAAACCCCTGACATATATAAGGAATGACATATTGTTACCAGGGAATAGGAATATTGGAATTACAATGCACTTAGTGCTCAGTGTAGAAGAGGGCTGGGGGAAGGTTGTGCCAGATAGCCAGGAGCCCTCATTTATAGAGTGTGCAAATAGCTGCTGAATGCAAGGTGATCGCAGCGTGTGACTTCCAGGTAGCTTCCTGCTCCCATTCCTGCCCTCCACGGTTTGGGGCATGTGTTGATCAGGCAGCAAAAGAGCTTGCTGTTAGCAGCATGTGGGTGTGCTAAAATCTTCCCTTCCAACTGAAGGTGTGTGATTTCAGGGGACAAACATTTTAATTTATCTGTCTTTTTACACTCTTTCCTCCTCGTGGATTTTGTTTATAGGTGTAGCTAGCTATGGACAACTGTAACCAGTGAAAGTGAAGAAACAAATGCTGGTGTGTGCTTATAAAATATGCATGAATACTCAAATGGTCTATGCTAAGAAAAGATTGTCTTTCTGTACTTACTTTCCATCCTTATTTTTCCTTTTTCATGCAAAAAAGGAAGAATTAGGCCTAATGCCAGACTTCCATTCTGGAGTACCTTTTATTCTTTGTTGACTCCTAAGCAGAACCCAGTCTTGCTCAGTACAGGACATGGATTTTCCTCATATGCTGAGTTCAGTATTTGTTTCACCAGCCTTTGCTCACTCTAATGTCAGACAAATTTTTAGTAGAGGAGTGTAAATCACCCTTTACTCTGCTGTTCACTGTTGCCATCCCCAAGCTGTTGCAGTCAAACCCCCATGTTCTGATGTACAGGCCAACACCATCATGTCACCAGCAGATTGGTGTTGATATTACTGCAAATTTGTAATTGTAATTATTCCTCTTTCCATCTAATAGAGGAGGGGACTCTGAGGTAGATTTAGTACAAAATGTTTCAGCCTGAGCTAGGCAGATTTGTTAAAAGCCAGAACTAATAAAATTGTGTACAAGGCTGTGCTAACACCAACAGAAACATTTTGAAGCCTCTGGTAGAGCAGCTCCCTCCCTTTGCAGCCTTGCACTTCTGGGATGCACATTCACACCCCTAAAGCACGGCCTCTCTGGATGGAAACAGAGAACTTTGAGCCATATCCTGATGTCCCAGTCCTGATCATCTCCTGGTGCAGTCTCATGGGTAGCGAGTTGTGTAATCTCTGAGATCCTGTGTGGATGAGACTTCTCAGTAAAATCCATGAGACATCAAGTGCTGCAAGAGGGACTGTCCCCTCCTCCACAGGGAAGAAAAGCCCTGGATTGTCTTTGGCCACTTGCACATGGATTTCAACAACAAACAGACACACCTCCTGTCCTCATTCTCCAGCTTTCCTTCACCAAAATGTGAGAAATCAGGTAAATACAAAAGTGACCTGCTCTGGGCTGGTGAGCTGAAGGGACAGATATGGGAGGCTTTGCTTCCGTGCAAGTGTATACAAAAGGTACAGATTTTAGGGAAAGAGAGATGGGAAGGAGGCTGTTTGGGATGACAACACTGCTCTGTGAATTAGCAGTCAGCTCTGTCTGTGTCACACTGAAAGTCCAGCCCCTGTTCTTCTTTCACCAGAGGAAAGTTTCCAAGACCTCACACCAAGGTTCCAGCTCTGTCGTGTGTCCATGGCTGGTGACGTGCATTGGTTGCTTGGTTTGTGCTGCTGCCACATTCCTCAAGCAAAATTGTGGCTTTGTTATATTCAGTTATAGATTTAGTCTAAACCTGCTTTTATCAGTGCTCTGAGACACAGGACACAACTCAGGGCTGATTCCAAATAATAATTTTTCTCCATCCCTACAGAGTTTTCACAGGCATTAGGGACAGAGAGGTGCTCATTAAACTCTAGAGGTTGCCCAGGTTTTCACCTGTTCAGGTACATCTATCTTGTGTTCAGAAGAAGGGGTTGAAATATACTTAAATTAGTCATTCAGAAAGATCTTCCATCAAGAGGCAAAATAGATCTCAATTACTTTAAAATGCAGCTTGTGATGTTTCATCTCCTAGAAGCTGCCAGTGAACCGTTGTTTGCAAACATCCCTGAGCAGCTGCACATCTCTTTGCCATGGTGTTTAATTGTCATTTGTGTAGGAGCTCTTGGCCCTCTCCATGCA
Source organism: Monarcha castaneiventris obscurior (assembly GCA_026261815.1). Taxonomy (NCBI): domain Eukaryota; kingdom Metazoa; phylum Chordata; class Aves; order Passeriformes; family Monarchidae; genus Monarcha; species Monarcha castaneiventris. The sequence goes on from JAMPIT010000622.1 coordinate 2,525,970, forward strand.
GATGCAAGGTGGCATTAATTGTGCAGGGAGCACATAGGCAGTGTGTGATGTCATTAGCAATATAATGGACATGTCTCAGGAGCTGAGCAGATTGGTAAAAACTTAAAAAAAAAACCAAAAACCAAACTGATAAATATTATGGTAATGATGTTTTGATATTCTTTGATGGCCAAGTGACTGCTTTAAGAGATCCCCAAGATCTCAGTTCCTAACTGACAGTGACATCTTGGTGCTAATATGATAATGATGCTGCCACTGGAAAATGAATTGATGGGGACACACAAAACCAGGGACATACAAAAAGGACACCAGGAAGGGCCTCCTTAAGTAGTAGGATACTTAAGTGAGTGAAAAAATGCCTCTCATTGTTCTCATTTCTGCTCTTTGGGGTTTGGTTTTGTGTGTTTTTTAAATATATGGTAATTCTTTTATCCCTTTTATGTTTTATTTAATCTCACAGTATCAGTGTTCCAGCTGCTTTAAACAGAGAACATTCCTGTGACCTGTTTCAGAGAGAAAGTGTTTTAAATTTTCTATTATAAAATTTCCCGTTAAATACCTGACATATGGAGATAACCTGTACCCAGCTTAGTCTGGTATCAGGGCTCTTTTGTTGCTACTGCTTTTATAAAATACCATGCATGAACAAAATTTCACTTAGTCATGCTGATCCTCCTAATATTTCAGCGCAGCAGAATCTTGCAATGAAATAAAACAAAAAAATGGCTAATTTCACTGGACTGTGCCTATACTTGAGGGTAACTACCACAATATAACCTTCCTGGCTCTGTACCGTTGCCAGGAGGTAACAAATGTACCAAATAAAAGCTGTTGCAGAGTGTGCTCATGGTCTAGAAGTCTGGTCTAGTTTTCTCTAGATACAACACAATTTCATGTTTCTGTAATTATATTTCAGTCACATGTATAGAATCAATCCTGCAGACTTGGAATGACTTGCTGCTTTTGATTCATCACGTAGGGGCACGCTTTAATTCTCCAAGAAGGTTAATAGCTTCATGCATTCATTGTTTAAGTAATTTCTTAAATCCTCAGTGCTTACATGAGCAACTTTACTGGCTTGTATTTTCTTTTATTGAAATATATTACAGGAAATACCTTAGAGCCTACTTCATTAAGTTCCATTGTAAAATGGTGCGTGCCTCAGAAAGAAAGAATGGCAATCTGTAATACTTGCTCTTTTAGGGAGACCTCAACTCCCTACTTGAAAACTGCAGGAAGTACCTCTCAGCTTCATTAGAGACACCAGTAGGTGCTCCTGTTCTGCTGCTGCTGAAGCCAGTGAGAAGAGGTTGCCTTCCTCAAGGATCAGTGTAATACCAGGATTAGAATTAAGTTAGTTAAGAAAAAATTGAGTCATCGGTATTTTCATTTCAGGTTAAGATAATGCTACTTATAGCGCGGGTAAAACAAAACTTCCCTTTTTTTCCCAGCAATTAGAATGTTCTATTATTATTTTGAGTAGACGGAGATAGAAGTGCAGAATGATAGAGCTGAGCTCCAAATGGGACTCCAAGGAGTGGCGTGGCTGTTTGTGAAAAGCTGTGCTGTTTGAAATGGCCCTGTGGGTTCTTAATGAATATAATTGCTTTCTGTGTTGGTGGTTGGGTTTGATTCCTTTTGCAACAGCTGGTTTAGTAGAATTCATCTGATGATGATGCTGGGTGATCTACCTCAGTGAAAATGTATTGATTTTCTGAAAAGTCCATTTTTGGAAACATTCCTACACTGTGTTTTCACATACATTTGCTCATAACTTAATTGCTCTATCTATAAGCTGCTGCACATCCTGCCAATGTAGCTTAAAGAGCCACATAAAGCTGTGACAAAGGTTCGAGAGATCTTTCTGGAGTAAAGAAGGAATTAAGGTTTTTTAAAAGTTAAATTCCTCAGGATTTATGTCAGCTTGTTGCCTATACACTGTTGACACCTCATCTAAAGTAGCTGTTGACTTCACATTTAAGGGTTTATGCCACTAAATGACTGAGCTCAGTAGGTCAAATCGTGCATATTCAGAGGATTTAAAGACTTCTTCAGAGCTGAAGAAAAAGCCACAAGAAAGAGCAGCTTAATGTCTGTTTTAAAACTGTTAAACCTGCAGAAATTCCTGAAGTATAAAATGGAAAACATCGCTGCTTGCTGTGCTTGGCATGCACCTAAGGGAAGCTGCGTGATGGAACATTTCCAAGGAGGAAGGGAAGGGACAGTCTGAGCAGAGGAGAACACAGAGAACAGCAGTGGTGGCTGTTGTGTGAAAGATGATTAAAGCAACTGCTCGTGCTTTCTGGGACTTTGAATGGAAATATTTCATGTTGATTCTCCCAGACAGTGGCACTCAGAAGCACTGCCGAGTACCTCCCTTTTCATGGAGTTTATTTCAATCTCATTATTTACTTCACTTTTGAAAATAGACTTTATATTTTACTATTTTGCTATATTTAAAGAAATTAAAGAGTGTAATAAAAAGCTGGGGTTTGAACAGCAGTGGCCTCCTCTGCTGAAGAAAGAGCTGTGGAAATTTGGTATTGGACAAACCTCCTTAGCAATAGGGGCAGGTAGATCAATTTTTAAAAGGCTGGCAATGAGCACTCCATATCATTAAATCTTGTCTGATTATTTGCTTTAAAACTTTATTTCAGTTCTCAGTTTACAGGACAACAAACAAGGCATGTGGACATTGATGCTCCATTCATCCCTGAGGATTAGGATTTAAACCATATGAAGTTATTTTTTTATTTGTATTCTCAGTCTGCATTGGGTACTACTATTGGTACTCAGGTTTGTTTATTTTCTTTGTGGGTTTGTTTGTTTGTTTCCTAGTGCCTTTAATATATCATACTTGATATATTGTTGAACCCCTTCGTAGTTCATTAGCATAGCACAGCTCCCAGATGGATTGGGATGAGCTTGCTGAGTCAGCTGCCAGAAGGAAGAGAGGAATCTCATCTGGCAGCAGCACAGCATTATTTTGGCTTAAGGTGGGAATGACCTAACATTTGTCACCTGTTGTTTATTCTCTTGTCCTCTGCTGTTTGAGGAGTTCCAGTTGGGGCTGGCTGGGTTGGAGCTTTTACTGTTGGTGTCACTGTGTATTTATGGATTTATTTTGCACCTTGTTGGGAAGGTGCAGAGGTTTATGCAGGGATCCTTGGAGGTGTTGTGCCTTCAGCGAGGAGAAGGTTTTTTCACAGGAGCACGTGCCCAGGTGCTCTGCAGCACACAGACTGCTCATGGTCATGAGGCCGAGCTCAGCTCTCCTCAGCTCAGGATGAGCATCCCTGTTGTACCGCTCATGGAGCATGGAGCAAGTCATGGCAGGCCAGTGTTTGTAGATACAGGCACCTCAGGGTGGTGTTTAAGGGTGGAACTGCTTGTGCAGATATTCTCTGGGAAACAAGGCAGTCCTCAATACCAAACTGACAAAGGATTGCTTCAGACCATAAGGTCTGAGTGAAACTCCTGTTGAAGCAGCAGGAATGGTTTTGGCTGACAGTACAAAACAAGATAAAGACCACATGAACTTTTGGGTCAACTGCCTGTGTAGTCCCTGTCAGGACTGTAACATTTATGCATACTGCACCATTTAGGATCATACGGCTTTTTTTTTTTTTTTTCTGGCTTTTTTTCCTTAACCTTGCTGTTCAGGATAAACTGTAGCGAAATGGGATAGCATTTTGATTGCTGTAATCAGACCTACCACACTTAAATGTTCTGAAGTGTTTTTCATCTCCTAATTTTCAGCTACCAGTAGCATTTATGACCCACTCTGCTTCCTCTTGAAATCGCAGCTTCTGAAACACAGCACCGTAAGAGGTTGTCAGCAGCCTTTTCAACTCTGAACTCCTGTTTCTCAGCACCTCAAGAACGTTTTTTGTCCCTGGATCCCAGGAAGCTCTTTTGGATCATGACTGCTCCTTGTTCTTTCCTGATTATGCTAAAATTTCAAGGGTAACGTTAAAAAAAGCCCTAGAAAATTATTGGGCTGATTCCCTCCTTAGTTTACTGGGCTCTAACTACTAATTGCCTTTGAAAAACCTAGCCTAAACTGTTAAATTTTTTTTTAATCGTCTCCTTTATTTTATCAACAAATTTAATTAAACTGACCACAAAAGAGCCCAAAAATATGAGTACAAAAGATATTGTATTTTTTGACAGATATGAATGTGCTAATTAGCCTTCAATTCAGCCATGTTAAAAAAATGAAGTCTTTAGTACACATCTCTACTGCTTTTTATGAAAAGTAAAGAATTAGAAAAGTACCGCATGTCAAAGAGTAAATAATAAAGCTTTTAGTGTATTGAGACACTATTGGTAAATCTTACTGATATGCTGTTTATAAAAAAAATACAGTGCTTAAATTCTAATGAGATTCTGCACTGTTGAATCTCCCTCCAGTTCTGAGAACAAGGCAATTTATACTCTTTTCTAGAGCAATTTAAATCGTTTCTTTTATGTTGTACGATTTTGCACTAATGTTTCTTTTCAAGTTCTGCTTTTGTGGGCCTCCTTTCTCCTTGTTTCTTATTGAAGTGCTGAGGATCATTTGAGTCAAATCCATTAACTTTCCCATGGTTTTCAATCAAAACCTTTGCAAAATGCCCAGTTCCACAATGGCTTTAATGGAAAATATAGATTGCTTCAGATTTGATTTAGACCTCACCCCTGTGCTTGTTTGCTTTTTCCCCCCTCAGGTTATCAAGCTTTGCATGATTTTTCTCAGCCTTTTCTTAGCATAAGCACGTAAGTTGGACAATTGCTCTGCCTCTAATTATTTTTGCACTGCACTGAAAGTCATTAATGTCATTTCTGGTGATTGCAGCTGAGAATGAAAACATTCAGTGGGAAATCCAGGATCTGCTGGAGTTACGGAAAACTTCCTCTTGAGTGAACATTTTTTCCTACCCATCTGGGCATGCAGGTCTAAATATAAGTAAACGTTAGATCCTGGTTTGTCTCCAGCCCATCTTTATGAGAAATATTGATAATCTTTAATGGAAATAGTAACTGTAATTAAACTGTGAGAGTATTCAGTGTGTGAGCAAGGGACAGTATGGTTGGGATGGGTAAGGTGGGCTTTTCCTGCAGAAGAGGTAATTTCTGTTTGTGTCTCTTCCAGGTTTCACTGCTGGAAGCACAGACACACAGAATGAAGAGGCAGGGAAGTGGCTGGATGGATAGGATTGTTGTCCTGAAGCCATTCTGTTGTTCTTGTGGGATGCAGGTGGAAGGAAGCGTTGCTCTTTTCCAATCACCTAAAAGCATCTGGGAAAGTGAAGGTAACGGACTCGAGGTTTTTTTCAAAGGCTTGTGCAGAATATGGCAAATACATGAGACTGCATCACTGAGGCCTGCTATGATAAATGGAAACAATGTAATTTGTGTCACAGCTGTGCTCCCAGACCTCTATTTCCCCAGCAGCCCTACACAGTAATGGGCAGAGCTCCTGATGGGAGTGATCCAGTGATCTGTTTCACCTGTCAGGAGATTTTGGAATGTGGTATTTGTGTGTGATTTATAGAAGTGTGGCTTTTACTCAATATAAAGGTGACCTCCTAGCTTCAGCCAGTCTAACACAGTTACACTTCCCAGCCTGCATCCAAACACAGACTTGGCATGTTGCAGAGATTCAGAGAAGGGGAATAGGAATTACTGTCTACTATAAGAGAACTAAAGAGGAAAAAATGAGAAAAATAATCTAATATGGCCCACGGGTCCCTCATGTTTTACAGAAGGCTTCTTCCATACGCTCTCTTTGTGATTCTTTTGCTTCATTTTGGCCTCCTGTTTTTGTCAGTCACCTTTTAAATTTTGGCCTGAGAGCATCCTCAGTGCAAAATTGATAAAGCCATGCTTAGAAGAATGGTAACTGGAGACAGTCTCAGTAGGAAAGCCCTCGTTCCATCACTTCCCAGTTTGTACTGGATGGGGATTTTATTTTATTTTTCTTTTCATTCATACCATATTTCAGAGACATGGCCAGCTTGGCTTCTTGGGTTTTCAGCAGTGTGGGTTGTTGGTTTTGTTGGGGTTTCTTCATTTCCCCAGTGAAAAATCTGATGTCACCAATGCACTCAGAGTGTACACAAACCTTGACAGAAAAGAGCAGATTTGTTTATTGAAAAACATCCCTGTGTTACTTCTAGTGGCAGGGAAAGTGTAAAGGCAAAAAATAATTCAAACCCCATGTGTCCTGACTGCAAAGTGAATTTTTAGGAATATGGAACACAATAAGCCAACAGACTCACTATATGGCCTTTTTTTTTTTTTTTTTTTTTTGCTGGTTTATTTAATCATTTCAATTTAACCCTGTTCTCAAGACACAAGTCTCTCCAGCTTCTCCAAAGTGAGCATATGGGCAGTATATGGTTATCACAACTGTGTCTTAATATCCAGCTGCTATTTGTGTGCCAGTGGGGAATGGCTGCATGGCGGGCTGGAGTACCCTGAGTGAACCTGCTGCTTAGATAAAAATATTTCTGAATAATTGCAGTCAATGGCCATTTAATTTGGGCAGTTGCTGATCCTTGGCATAGATTGTTGAGAAGTTCGGATAGCAGAGAGAAAGCAGATTGAATTAGTGGAAGTATGGAAACTGTTTCGAGGGGAGAAAAGGGAGTTCACTCTTTCTTCTCTGCCTTTATAGATAGAGGACTGGGGTCACAAAAGCTCCATGTGGATTGAACATCCTTGAAAATGCCAGGAACAGAGTAATTGGATGACTGGAACAGACTCTGGATGCAGCTCTTTCGTCACTGCCCTCGGTGAATGAAATTCTTTTCACTCTGAATTCAAATCTAACAGAGACTTTCTGCTTTCAGCGTGGATGGTTTCACCTCTGAGCCAGGCAGCAGCCCCAGTGGTAAGGTACAGATAATTGGAGCAAATCACTCCAAACCCTCCTGAAAGCTCTGCATTATGCATGCACCACCTTTAAAAATGGACAATTAGAAAGACACCTCTTTCAAAGAGTGCTTTTGTAAGGAGTAAAACAAAATTATTTCTTCAGGTTCCAATGCAAAATGGGTGGCTACAAAGCATGTGCATAGATTTCTGGAGATACAATACAAAGGGGATGATAATAATAACCTTGTTCTGTCGCCAGAGAGTCTGCACAAAGATTCCATCAGCATTTTGCTCACTATGATAAAAAATGTGTGAAATCCTCAGCATCACTGAAGGTTCAAAGTGAAACAGAATCAAGCAGGATAAGGTGCCCATAAAGAAAAGAAATAGCAAAATGATATTAAGGAAGCCAAGATAACTGAAAAAATTAACAGCACAATAGCTTATAGAGTCTGCTTCTGCTAACAAAGGCAATCTTTAGCACCCAATGTTTCCATTCAGTCTGAAGACGCAGTTACATTCTGGAATGAACAAAATAGGAAAAGCATGAGTTTACAATGGCATTTTGAAATTTGAGGTTAAGATACTTGAACTCTGAGCTCTCCATAAAAAGAGAGGCTTCCTGTCTCTGCCAGCATCCCAGCATTGGATGGTGCCTGGCTGCCTGTGGCACAGAGCGAGCCATCAGGATGTGGACTGTCTGTGGGAAGGCATGAAGGGATTTCCTGGAAAGGCTCCCCCTTTAGGGAGCCTGGGATCCTGAGTTTGCTGAGACACTTCCCTATCCATAAGGGACAAAAACCACAGGCCCAAAGCCCTCCCAAACCTACTCAGTCCAAAATGGAGTGGTGGATGAAGTCTGTCTTTAGCCTAAAATATCCATGAATCTCTTAAATCAAACCCCCAAGGTTTTGTGTTCAGCTCTTGCACCTCCATAGGAACAATATTCTGGAGACCTTTTCCCATGGAAATCTCCTGCCTTGTATCTGAGGCTGAAACCAGCTGAGACAGAAGTATTTTTTGGGGGGGTGCTTTTTGGTTTTTTACCATTTACAGCTACACATTTGTCTTCAAAAGCAAAGGTCAGAGGGTTGTGTTAATTAGAAATATTTCAAAAATGTGTACCTCAGAGCTCTTCAAAAGCCAGAATAGTAAAAAACAGAATTGCAGAAAAGGAGGGTAGGGAAGGTGAGAAAAAAAATTAATATATTTGTTTTTAGACTTGCTTTTGTGATCCACATCTCTTACGTACACCGAAGTTTTAAATCAAGCAAATTAAACCTTACCACAGTTCACCTTTGAGCACAGGGCAGAGGTAGACACGGCTCCAGAGGTCACTGTGCTACTGCAGCAGCCCAGCAAGAGCCAGTGTAATTTTGTTTAAATTCAGAACATGCTCTGACAACACATGCCCATCTGCTAACCTCTGGCTGAGAGTCAGGTCTGCAAAAGTAATATGAAGATGCAACTCCTGTTCTAGTCTGATTTTTTTTGCCCCTTCAGATGCCTCCAAGAGCTTTTCAACTGCCCAAACTAAGTTCCTAACAGTATAAGAAAATGGGCAATGAATGCAGGGGGGCAGACAGCCAGGTTAAAAGCAAGAGGGAAAAAGCCACTAGTTTGTTGCTGAAAAATAGATGGGGGATGGATGGATGAAGGCTCTTGTGGAAAGGCGGTGTTTGGTGGGGGTGGGGAGTGATACTGATTATTGTATCAATATGGAGTTAGAGCCATTCAGTATTCTGATGGACCTTCAAATGTTTTTGGCAGTTCTGTGGTGTTTGCATCTGTCATGAGAAAAACCCACTCGTTCCTGAGAACTGGTCCATGAGCCAAAAAACAGGCAGTCTCCTTCATTTATCCTTGTTTTGTGCAGGTTGGAGCTCACATTACAATATGATGAATTAATTGTGTCTTACAGTGCTACAGGTTGGCTGCACCAAATTGGCTGAGTGTGAAAGATTTCAGTGCAGTAATTACCACAGCTTTGTTCAAAAAGGCTTTTCTGCATATGATACAATGTATAAGTGACCATAAGTAAAGAAGAAAAAAGAATGTTAATACATTATTTTTAAGGAGGGAAAACTCACATGGGAAGCAGAGCAACAGTTCTGATCAATAACGGACAGAGGAAACGTGGGACAAAAATAGCCAAAAGTCAATGCTGGGAAGTGAGAGAGGCAGAGACAACATAGCAAAGGCCTTACAGACTTTGAGATGTGGATGTTGAAAACTGAACCAGAGAAGAAATAAACAAGTGTGGGTGTAAATATGCAAATTTTGAATGTGACGCAATCAAGAGTTTTGAGTTAAAACTCAATCTCACCACGGAACCTGTGGCAGGAATTGGTGTGCGTAGGAGTTCAGCCTTGCATGGAGAGCGGGGCATAAAGAGTACTCTGTCTCGTTGAAGCCTTTGGGATGTACTTTGTGGCGTTGGACAATAAAAATAAGGAATTTCGAAGTATCATTATGATTAACTGAATGGAAGTAGTATGATAGGGTTTTAACTTGCAGCCTAATTTTAAAAATAAAACAACAAATACAAAACTACAGAGGCGGGGGAAGCTGTAGGTTTTTTGTTTGCTTTAGAAAGGGTATTTTCTTTTCCACAGTTTGGGCTACAGATGGGTCTCATGGGATTTGCGTTCCAACATAGGGGAGATATTCAGGCTTTCAGATTTCATTACCATTTTCTTCATTATTGTGCCTCGAGGAGCTATAAATAACACATGGCTAATTTGTGAATATGGCACGTTCCAGGGAATGTGTGTATTTTAATCAGGGCACCTTCTGACATTTGGTAATTGGTTTACAGATTTGTTATATAATTTCATGAGTATTAAGTTGCTAAGAGGAAGAAATCTAAATTTATGTGATCTAAAATCTGCCCTTATTGGACCCTTACAGCAGCTGTGCTCCTTCCAGGTCTGAGGACAGATTTTAAGTCAACAAGTACATAAACTAGCAGCTATTTTTAAATTTCTTAGAGTTTTATTAAAGCAGTGGTTACATTCTTCACAACACCTTTCTTTTAATTAAAACCTTTCTCTGTGTGTGTGTATCGCTAAACAGATCTTAAGATGTAGGCAGATTTTTTCTGGTGAGAAATCAGGTTTTATGTTGGAAGATGCATGTTTGTTCTTGGTGCATTTTTTTGGCATGTTTGTTAGAACGAGTCACATGCCACTGGCATATCTGCATCTGTGCACTGACAACATCTGCAAGCAGATGCTCACGTACTCCCTTTCCTTAGCTCACCATCCCAAATTAGCTTTATTTCCAAAACCAGTTGGTTCTCAGGCTGTCTTGTGTAATGCTGCTGTCCTGAAGCCTGGGCATCCAGTCCTTGGAAATGGGGTGGGGAGTTATTTGAGGTTTTGTGTAAGAACAACCTGTCTGAAGTACCAGACGTATGACATGGAGTAATAAGGAATATTATCTTCCATTTTTTTAATTGTTGGAATCAAAAGTACAGAGAAACTGAAAACTTAGCTGCTTTTACATTTTAGTTGTTGTTGTTTTCTCTCTTGCACAAAAGACACACCTGTCTGCATTTCTGAAGTTACCTCCCTTCTCTGGCTGTACCTGTTGCCACATGATGTTTAGGGAAGCTGCTAACTGGGGAACATTTCAGCTGCAGATGGCTGAGCTGTGGCTGTTCATTTCTGATGTTACTCACTGGATACAGGCAGCGTGTGCCAAACAGCAGGATCGGGCGGGAACATCTGCCAGGGAGCAGCCACAGGCATGAGAGCAGCTCGTGGCAAGAAATCCATGCCTTTAATTTACCTAATTACCAAAAATGGGCCCTGTTTTGGAGCAGGCTGTGGGGCACTCTGCCATTTTGTGTCAGTGTGTGGGGACACTCCACCATTTTGTGTCAGTGTGTGGGGGTCACTCTGCCATTTTGTGTCAGGCTGTGGGGGGCACTCCGCCATTTTTGTGTCAGGCTGTGGGGTCACTCTGCCATTTTGTGTCAGGCTGTGGGGTCACTCTGCCATTTTGTGTCAGGCTTGGGTCACTCCACCATTTTGTGTCAGTGTGTGGGGGGTCACTCTGCCATTTTGTGTCAGTGTGTGGGGGTCACTCTGCCATTTTGTGTCAGTGTGTGGGGTCACTCTGCCATTTTGTGTCAGGCCGTGAGGCACTCCGCCATTTTGTGGCAGTGTGTGAGGCACTCCGCCATTTTGTGTCAGGCTGTGGGGTCACTCTGCCATTTTGTGTCAGGCTGTGGGGGGCACTCTGCCATTTTGTGTCAGTGTGTGGGGTCACTCTGCCATTTTGTGTCAGGCTGTAGGGGCACTCCGCCATTTTGTGTCAGGCTGTGGGGTCACTGTCATTTTGTGTCAGTGTGTGGGGTCACGCCGCCATTTTGTGTCAGGCTGTGGGGGCACTCCGCCATTTTGTGTCAGGCTGTGGGGGGCACTCTGCCATTTTGTGTCAGTGTGTGGGGTCACTCTGCCATTTTGTGTCAGGCTGTGGGGTCACTCTGCCATTTTGTGTCAGGCTGTGGGGGTCACACCGCCATTTTGTGTCAGGCCGTGAGGCACTCCGCCATTTTGTGTCAGGCTGTGGGGTCACTGTCATTTTGTGTCAGTGTGTGGGGTCACACCGCCATTTTGTGTCAGGCTGTAGGGGCACTCCGCCATTTTGTGTCAGTGTGACTACAAGCTGACTAATGCTCAAGGGCTGAGGTGTCTCGTAATACGAGTTAGAACGTCCCAGCTTCCTTTGACACACACACACACACACCCCCCCCATGTTTTCACTTCCAGAGTGATCTCTAACATTACTTACAAGTGTGGTGTTCTACAGTTCCCATTACTTTTGGACTTGGTTCCTGATATGTGAACAGTGAATAACATGGCCTAGAAACTGAAACAAGGTCCATAAGCTCCTGGGATGCTGCCTAGGGATGTGTGGGCACTGGGGAGTTGTACCTTCCATGTCATGAGTTGTGGATAATGTGGGTAAGATCAGAATGCTGGGGAGAGGGAGGGGTAAGAAGACCAGCCTGGATCTGGAATTCTGAGGATTTCTATGCATGTGTTACATTTCTCAAATTCTTCTACTTAGCCAATGCAGTATTAGCATTTTTAGAACTGATGCTGAGTAAAACAAAATGATGGTAGAAGTCCACTAAAACCTTGCAATTTCTTCATAATTCAACTCTGGTTTTTTTGCAGCAAGGATCCCATCAGCCACAGCGCTGGGTACAAAGGTGAGATTTGTCTGCCTGGCCAAATATCCCTGCTGTCTGTGCATGGCTCTGGCTGCTCCGTATTGCTGAAGAGCACAGCCACCTGTGGCTTGTTTTGACATTGAAAATACCAAGCACCTGCCATAGATGTTGCCATCTGTCACTGCAGCACGGATTGAGGCAGCTTGGGTTGTAGTAGGCTGGCTCAGACCAGGCAAGGTACCAACAGTTTTGCCTTTCCAGAGCTTCACCTCTGCTGGCATGTTGAAAACCTTCAGAGGCTCCAGCCTTCTGCAGACTGCTGCTGGAATTTTAAGATGTTATATATCAATGTATCTATCACTGAGCCAGGAGGAGTGATGAGGGTGCCTGGAATACTCGTGTTGCTGCGGGGACAAGGATGCAGAAGGGGCTCTCTCATTCCCACAAGGAAGGTGAGTGACTGCCGTGCTGTGCAATATTGCCCAGGAAAAGTCACAATTACTTCCATGTTGCTAGGTGGAGATCCTTGAATGTGTCTTGGGAACACTGAATGCCTGTGGCTTGGGAACAAATAATATTTCTGCAGGGTCTGATGGGGTAACAGCTCTCGCGCTGAGCCAAGCCCCTGGCTTCTCCTGTTGAATTCTGGAGCCAGTCCCTGCTCCCTTGGACTGGAGTGTGGTACAGCCCTGCCAGCAGTGTGTGAGGCCATCAGCTCTCCCACATCCTGGTTCATACGGGTGCATGGGTCTCTATCCAGAGGATGCTTCTCCTGTGCCAGGCAGCACAGGGATTCACTCAGGCTCTTCATGATGAGGTTCTCCCCTTGGGGAGGGCACCTCCTTCAGAAGGTGCTTCATGTGGAGTGCAGACAGGCCTTTTTTGAGCATATTGTTTTTATACTGGCACTTCATTCCTGCTCACAGTGTTGTGGTTGTTTTTTTAATGAGTCCAAAGAAATTCCATTAAAAATATCAGTGGGGTTTTTTTTTGAGGAAAAGGCAATATTGATAACAATACTTCACAAACAGTTTTTGTGATCTTGGAAGATGTCCAGGCAGTCACTGATGGGTTATACTGGGCTGGCTTCAGCTATGCAATGCTGTAACTTGAAATACTGGGGTTATTTTTTTTTTTTTTACTCCATATGGCCATAAAATAGAGCCTTTCCCATAAAGTAGATTAAGGAAGATCTTTGATGCTTTCATTCAAAGAACAGTTCTTCCAGAAGGTGAGCATTAACAAGATGGTAGTGTCACATTTTCATGACAAGGTTCAGACTGAGCAGATCATTAGAAAGAAAAGAATCAAAGCCACTTCCACATGTTACATTTCAGGTGGATGTGAGTGTGTCACTGGCAAAAAAGCTCAAGTAGCAAACTTGACAGGAGGGGAAGCTCACTCCTCCTGCCTTTCTATCTATCACAATTTCCTTCCAGAGAGTCACAAACTTCTGGAGTTTCAAAGGAGTTATGTTTTAATCCAACTGGTAGGGCTGATAGAGCCCTGATGAGAGACTTGGACATCAGAAGAGATGTTGGCTCTCCTTCATTACTAGTGGGCAATCCAAATACCACATTAAACAATTGTTTAATTCTTACTGGCTTTCCAGTAACCTTCTTGGTCTGGAATTGCCTTTTAGTAAGGGTTACTTATCTACCAAAAAAAAAAAAAAAAAAAAAAAAGGCTAAACGCAGAACAAATGTTTTTAGCCAGTGCAGTAAACGAGAAAATTTTATTTTGGAAATTTTACTAAAGTAGATTTGTAATTTATTTAATTCTAATTTATTCACTTAATTAAAAATCCTAAATTTTACCAAATTATAAAGCTGATTTAATGTGTAAACCTGCTCTGTGCCGTGTCTGCTGGTAGGACATTCCGTGCTGTCTTCCATGGATACAGAATATATAACCTCGAGCCCAAGGGCACAGGGAGCTGTTAGATCCTGATCTCAGGGTGTTCTGCGGGCAAAAAGGGCCCTTCCACTGCGTGATGAAATTTGCTGGACTTGTTGGATTGCCATTAATCCCATTCATCTCCAAGTGGGAGCCAGCTCCTTGTGCAGCTCAAAGAATGCAAGAGCTGCACCCAAGTTAAATGTTATACAATAGGATCGTAAGGCATGTATCCACAGTGCTTCTCAAACTTTTTACAGATGCTCCAGCACATTTGAAGCGTTTGACAGAAAAGAATAGGCAAGGGCAACAATGATTGATCCATGTTTTTAAGAAAAAAATTGAAGCCATATTTCCAGCAGGGGTTTCAGACGGACATTGATGTATTTATCAAGAAAGAGCCCACGAGCGCCAGCCTTTGCATCACTAAAAATGTAGCCTGCTGCAAGAATTTACAGCTGCAATGGAAGATTCATAGCTGCTCTCTTTATTTATTGGAAACATCTCTTGCAGCTGAGTAAAGACATAAATATGAAATTAAATCACAAAAACTACTGTGAAGTAGTGCTAAGGGTACTTTTTAAATCTAGGGGCCAGGACAACTTCAAACTAATGTTGAAACACAATTGAGATGAACGGTATTTACTGATCCATTATTCCATCACTTTACAGCTAATATGTAAAATCCCAGATTATTGGAGAGCATTTGCTATATTCTTATATGTAATGCTCACCAGGAGGACTCAAGGGCAGCGCATTAGATAAAGGTGCATCCATGAATTTCTGTCTTTGTGATTTATAGTTTTCATGTCACTGTAAAATTATTTTTATAGTTTATTTTACCAGCGCGTGGTGTGAAAGAACTTTATATGCTCTTGAAAAATAGCTTCATAAACAACAACAGGCTGTGATATGAGTTCTTTGAGTGCACAGATAGGGGTGTGAATGCCAGTATTAGGTTAATATTCTTTGTCCTTTTAGGTCACTGCAGATATTTTAAGTGGCCGCAGCTCCATGGGCCAGGGAGTGTGGGAGAGCAGAGCCACCAGGGGAAAGGGGGCAAAACACAACCCACCCCCAGAAGCAATTAGTGTTAATGTGTTATTTTGGATAATGATGATCCATAGTTTCTACACGGTGAGTTTTCATCTCTACATCTTGTAGCTCCTTATCTCAATTTTGCAGGTTGCAAAACTGATTAATTACGCTAGCAGCATTAGTATAATTAGTGCTGATTATTCTTTGAGCTTTTTCTTCTTTAATCATCTGTTTAATTGGAACTAAATCCCCATTTATCAAATAGTGTAGGTTTTAGCATCTAAAGACAGTGGATTTTGTTTAAGTCTTTCCATCTTGACCTCAGGCGTTGTTATAAAAGCTTTGGGAATATTTCTGTGGGATTATACTGATTATAACTGGATCAGGATTTGGCATTTTTTAGTATCTGGTCATTTGTCAAATGTTTTGATGTTATAGCTAGCACTTTCTTTAAAAATCTAGGAAAAAGAGGTGAAGAATAACGGACTGGAGACTCTTACAAATGACCTGCCATATTTACACTGTTACTCCATAGCAGAATCTGTGTGAAATGATGAGAGGGAATACTTTGTTGACCAACCTGGAGAAGTTTGAATTATCTTTAATCAAGAGCTGTCAGGATAAAAGAAAATGCATGGAAGTGATATGTGACTGTTTTTCAAAACATAAATGCAACAAAATCTGAAGAAATAAGGACTGTACCATACTTGTACATGAGCTGCTGTTTGTATTATCAAGTGTGGTTATGTTGATGGACAGTGACAGGACATTAGATAAAGCAAGTAAAACCTGGAGGAGTGGTGGAATGATGTAAGAAACCTCGAATCTTTCAGTAGGTCTGGAGCTGGTGGTTCTTACTCTCCATTCAGCTTCTGCTGCGGCCTTTTGCTTCCCTCCCCTCTCCTGCCCCCCACAAACTGCTGTAAAAATAGTTACTAATGATGATGAATAGGATTTTTTTGTATTTTAAGTTCCCTCAATATGAAGATCTTTCTCCTTCTATCATTCTCTGACTACTTCAAAAGTCAGTGTAATTCTCCGTAATTCACAAGCTCTGGGCATTTTGCCCAATAGGATCTTTTTTCCTTCATCATTTTTGTAGCTGCAGCACGTCTTCTGTAAGTGAAAAGGAGCATAAGGAAAAAAAGTTACCTCTTGATCCCATCCCAACCCACTGCTTAGGTCAGGGACTTGCTGCAGATCTTCAGTAGTTTGTCACACCAATTAGAGCAGGAAGTATTTGGGCTGTGCCAGGAGCATTTCCGTAGCTGTAACCCACAGTGTCTCCAGGAGCTTCTGCAAGCAGCGGTGCTGTGCAGCACCTCACACTCACACCTGTGTGTAAAGGGTGACCCAGGCCCTCTGCAGGCAGTTCTGCACCCACCGGCCTTGGCCTGTTCAGCTGTGCATCTCAAATGTATTTGGGCTGCATTTAAACTGGGTGGCTAAGTTATTCTCATGATTCTACCACTAAAGATGGGCTTAGTCTTTTCTCTGTGTGGGAAAAATAATCATTTTTTGTATGATGACTCATCTTGATTTAACATTACCATATGCTGTTGATTGCTTTATTTCATTTAAAATATTGAAGTTTGGTTTCACTGACATTATTGAGCAGCAGTGGTGCATTATTTGTAATATATGATGTTTAACTGCACTCTCTGCAGATTTAGTATGCATTAATTTTTACTAGAGGAGAAATACTTGCCTGATGAACAAGTTTATAGTGAGAAAGAAGTGCTCATTTTCTAGTCATGATCTTGTGCTCTTTTCCGTCTTATTTTCCATGGCTGTAAAGCTTCGTTCTTCGGTGTAAGTGCAAACTAAACACCCATGCTGTGATTCCATCCCATTGCAATCCTGACTGTGAAGTTTGAGTTCACTTTTCAGGCTGATGGTCTCTCATCAAGTCACTGCAGAGAAAACAGAAAGCAGTGAGCTGGGAAAACAAACAGGAGATGGTACATGTGTTGCTTTTTTTTCTCCTGACCTTCCAAATCTATGATGCTGGTGTATTTTAAAGGACAAACTGTGAGAGGCACCTAAAATGACATCATATATTCTATTAGCCTTTTATATAATTTTTCTAATATTTCTAACCTTTCCAATTGCAGTAAATTTACCTGGGCTCTGTTGTGTTTTGAGGTTTTTTATTAGATTTTACGTAAAACCGTATTAACTTCTTTAGTTCTCTTTGTTCCTGCTACAAATACCATTTCATGGTCAGCTGTTTTACTCATTCCCACAGCATGTGAAACACGGGCAATACCCTAAAACACCTCCATCCCTACAGGTGCATTAAAATGCTGGAGAAAGTGAGTATAATTTGTGGTAGAGTCATTTCATTTTTCCACAGTTGCTGATACTTTCTAATTTAAGTTTTGAAAGGCCTTATGGCTATAGTAGTGAGGAATGCTTGGCAGGATGTGGGTTACGGATAACTGGGCAGGTATTTGTTCCTGTCATGTGTAAAATGAGACCAAACCTGGAGAAAATGCAAAAATGAGAGTATTGAGCTGTCTTCATGGCTGTGGGTGTGCACTGCGCCTGTCTGTGCACTGAATGCAGACTGTGAGGTACAGCTGGAGGCAGGCACGTGTTATCCCTGTATCGATCTCCACTGAGGTGCCACCTCAGTGGGAACCTAAATTCCAGGGGAAACAGGCTGTACTTCAGCTGCCAAGTCGAAGCACAGGTGGAAGAAAAAAGTGATAGCAATCTATCAGCCTAGGAAAGGCAAAAATAAGAAAAGTATTGATTTTTTAAACATCATTAGTATCAGTAATGCATCACTTCCTTGTGAGAAATGACCCGTCCTCCTCCTTTCCAATCCTGTTACTTTTGTAATGAGTTTTTATTAGGTAACCTATTTTCTGTAAATTATAGCCCAGATTTCTCAACAGACATCAGACATCTTCTCAGTAAGAACACTTGTTTAATTATTTATTTCTACTTGGAAAAAATGCACTTTGCAGTAAAGTGAGAGTTGTAAGGGAAGTGATATTTAAAATAGAATTATAGAGATAAAAATATTTCTTCCAATCCTTGGTTAGGTTTTCTTCCTTGTCATGCAGACTGTTCAACTTTAACCTATTCTTAAATCTTTCCCATTTAGGACTTAATGGCAAAGTCCACTGGTGAGGTGGTAAAGACACATTATTGGGTTTAATTCTGTCTCTGAGGCCGATGGGTTTTAGCTGCCTGTGATTAAGTCTCTGAATTCCTTTGCATCTTCCTATGATTTTACAGTTTATCTCTAGATTATCAGATTTCTCATTGGGAGTGAAGGGTGTTACATTTAATACCTTTGACTATTTTTGTTCTGCCTGGTCAAATACTTCACTAAACCTCTGTTTTCTAGTCCTTTTTGGGTAACCATCAGAGCACTGTGAACTATTCTGCTCAAAATACCAGCATTAACAATAGCCAAGGGAAGGACAACTTCTGAAAGAGTGACATCAGATGGATTTGTTCTCAGCCTAGAGCTTTGGAATAATTTTTACTGTTCTCCAAATAATTCTGGCATTATACATAAAAATGATCACAAAGCATGCAGTGTTTTATCAAAGGTGCAGGATCTTTTTATTATATTAACGTACAGTTTAATGAGTGAGCCCTGAAATAGGATCAGTCCCATTAATTTTCCAAGCTGTATTCTGTACATTGTCGGCTCTGGAAAAAAAGTAGAACAGGTTTAGAGCTAATCTTTCACCTGTACACCAGATCCCTTATGCTTAGTTCTGGTATAAATGACAAAGGTTTGGGGGCTTTTAGGTATTGTTTTCAATCAACTATTTAATATGCCCTGATTACAAGGAATATTTGGAATTTCCTATAAACCTACCACCTTCTCTCAATGCCTCACAGCTTCACATTTAATTATTTTAACTGTTCTTATTATATGTGCAAGGAGAATCATACAAATGATGAGTTCAGCTTTGATCCATATTGGCTGTGGCATCAAGATCTCCCTCCCTCAAGCTACTGAAAAGGTTTATTCTTTAGCAGAGCGGAGTAACCAAAGCACTCTGAGTAGCATGCACAGTTTGCTTTGTACCTCTGCCCTGGGCTCAGATGTTTTTGTGCTGCATTAATGTTCTATGGTGTTAAAACAATTTCTTTATCTGATGGGATTCCTGTAGGATATCCTGCAGGGTAATAATTAGGCTGGTTAATTCAAACACTGGAAGGCTAAAGAAGAAGGTAAGAGGATGCAATTACAGAGCAAGTGTGTGTTCATCCTGGGCAGTGTTCATGGATGATTCCAGTAGCATGGTGGGATTCGAGGGCCCACAGCAGCAAAAAATGAAGCATGCCACTTAACTCTTACTCCAGGTTTCCGTAGGATTTTGGCACAGCTTTAATATTTTTATTGAAAGGAGACCATATCTGTGACACAGGGAACTGCTGGTGCTGAATTGTCATATTATCCACAAGGTGTCAAGAAGGGATATTGAACAGATACAGTGTTCTCAGAGTAAACGAACTAAGAGAGGAAAACTTCATTAATGAAGGACCTAAAATATTTTGTATAATGAACACAGTTTTGTGCAGTTACAAAGTCCCAGCCTCTAGTCCCCACTACGCAGAACTGAAAAATAATTACCAGCAAATTCTCAAGATGAGAGAAATTCTTGGGTTTATGTAGTTGGGCTCTACTCCTGTGACCTCTCTTAGCAGATGTAGAAATCGTCATTCAGTAAAGGGGTTTGATCCTGCTCTCTCCTCCCCTGTACTGTCCTGTCCTGTCCTCCTCAGTGGAGTAGCTGTCACTTAAACGATACCTAAGTGGATTTGATCCTAAGGATCATTCATGCCTAAGAGCCAGGGAGAGGAGAGTTCCAGACTTGAATGAAGTCATGAGTAAACAACTGTGCAGGAGGACACTCTGTCATGATTTTAAAAGAAAACAGGATTGTTGAATCTGAACTTTACAAAATGGACATGGAGGATCAAATTAAGGGGAAGCTGCAAAGGGCAGTGCAGCCCAAAGGGTGACCCTGGCCCATGGCTGAGGGAGAGGTCAGGCAAGAGCTTGGTGAGCAAGTAAAGTGGGGAGAATGTGATGTCAGAAGATGAGAAAGGTCAGAATAATACATAACTTCAGTTCATGGCTGCCCATGCTGAAAGAATAAAGCCTGGTCACATGACCATGGATATTCATGGCATGGATTTGGTGCAGCTCTTGGGAGAAACTGGGATTGACCAGCTTGCTCTGCCTCACTGGAGGGCTGGTGCTCACACAGCTTCCCAGGCTGGCTCCAGGCTGATATCTAAGGGCTGGAGTGCTGTCCCCTGCAATCTGAGAGGTTCAGAATAGCAAACAATCCCATCGTGTGTGCTCAGTCCCCACTGATCCCCCCGAACACATAAGGACAGGCTCTGCTACCAGCTCTGCCACTGGGAATTTTTCTGAAAAGGCTGCAAATACGTCACAATTCTTCACTGGAAAGTGAATGCAATGTAATTCAGCTGCTTTGCTGCTCCATAGTTTTGGTTAAGCACCACATGTTTTTATGTCCCATCCTAACAAGATAAAAGAGGTATGGATGAGCAAAGAAAACAGCATAGAGGGTTTTATATAGGAGTTGTTAAAATTAGTTGCTTCTACTTCACAGAAATTTGTAACAACAATTTTCAGTGTGTTCCTTATTACACCTCTTTTTTCCCCCTCTCTTTTGTATGCCACAAGGCAACAAATGCTCCCTCTCTCTCTCGGCATTTATCTTTTTCTCTTTCTTTTTCTTATGGGATAGAAGAGAAAATGCAAAAAAGAAATATGAAAAGCAAAACATCCTTTGAACATTATACATTCCATTAAACCCAGCGAACAGAACCAGGAGAAAAAGTCCGAAAAATTGTCAGTTCTGAGGTATCACCCCATCTTGCTTTTTGAATTAAAAGACCTATCTAGACCTACCATCTCTCCTTTTAGCAAAGCTGAAACTTAGGAGAATATGTTTGGAACCATTAATTCTCAGGGAAATCTATAGATTTCAAAGCCCTCATCTCATGCCACAGTTTAGTCTTATTTTTGCAAAAGGACTTCAGAAATTTTAGATTATAAGCTTGATGATTTATATCCTGATATTTTTTATTCAAACAGCATCAATTGCTTGAAGTCTCTGAACCTGACAGAGCAACTGAGTAATTTGTTTTTAAACATATATAGGGAGAAGCTCTTTTTTAACATTTCTATTTTCTTGTCCAAAAGGCATGTAAAATCAGTGCATCTGTAGAAATGCAAATAATTTACATGTGAGGACAAGCTGAAATTTAGCCTTCTCAGGCAGATGACATTTATCCATCAGCATTCACATCCGGTCTTATCAACACATGTAGACACTTCCGCTTTTGAAAAGCTTCATTTATCACTTGTTCAGTGTTTGAAGCTGAACTGCTTTTTGTCAGAAAATTGTTTCTTAGATTGACAGATTCTGACAATAACTGAAAAAAAAAGTCATCCAAAACCCCTCAGGTTTCTGTGCCTGCTGTGCAAGGAGCCCTGCATCTGATAATGGCCTAGAACCAGCAGAGTGGTGCATTTCAAATATTCAAAGTTTATATTGGTCATTAGATACTGAAGTTGCATATGAAGTACATTAGAAATTACTATTGAAAGTTTCCTGTTTAGCAAGAATTGTATAAACAGACACATTTTGTTTCCTGTTGGTTTTATAATTAGCTGGCTTGTTCCTGAGAATAATTTTGTCTTCTTTATTTTCACAAGTTCGTATATCTTCTTTAATCAGCCAACACACATATTTGTCTTACAGACAAATGCATTATATGCTACATATTTCATCACTGAGTGGCTGCCAGAAATGCATTTCCATATCTACTCTTCATGAATCAGCAGAACACCACTATAAATCTTCACTCCCTATAAAACTTTTTTTAATAGAGGTGTATCCTCATTCTGATGTTCTATAATCAGCTTTGTCAGAGACACTGGGTCCTCTTTCCTTAAAATATTAGCTTACTAAAGATTTAAACCACTATTTATAAGCAAGAGAGAGAGAATCCACATATTCTGTCTAAAATCATTAAAAGATTGATGAGCGTTCATACCTGGAAAATTCTGGCAGAAGAATAATTTCTTTGCAGCAGCCTGTGTAATTAAAGAGAGGATGAATATTGGTAAAAACATTACTCCTTACTCTCCTCTTCTGCTCACTGGAGATGGATCACATCTTGCATAACTGCATTTCCCCCTCCTGTGATGGCACAGACAGGTGGGTGAGTTACAACAGAACCACAGGGCTCAAATAGTCAAACCAGGGACTAGGACACAGTCAGTACCTGTGAGAGTTACAGTTAGCCAAGGAATGGATGGTTGGATGGAGCAATCCCAGCCCCTTCAATGCATGCTGTGGGACAGCAAGGAGGAGGTGGACAGGATGGGAAAGGCATCACCTCTGTGGTGGGAGGAATGATGTGGATCTTCCACAGGCATTAATGTTTCTGTAATTCACTGTTACACGTACACGAAGAACGTTTGTGTGGCCATCGTTCCCTCCAGCAAACAGCTAAACCAGTTTAAGAGTTGCTGTTCAAAGAAGTCTTATTGTTTTCAGCAAGAGGTTATGGTACCTGCTCCAAAGTAGACATGCCTTTAGGTTCCTTCTTTAAGTACACTCACTGGCATATGGAATAATAAAAGAAACAATGGCTCAGGGCAAGGGCAGCATCCCAAATAGACTTTAAATGGCAAGCAAATTGGAGTAGACACTTCTATCCACATGAGCCTAATGGTACTTACCTTTGACAGTAAATGCACAAAATTACATCTGGCTGAGAAAGTCCCTCTGGGCTGGAAGTAATTGTCAGGTGGAACAGGACTCAGAGGAGCCCCATTGCTCTGGTCTCACTTGTCCTTTGATGTCTGTTTGTTCCCAGTGCAGGAGAGAATACTGGGATCTCAGATCAGATGCTGGCAGTTGTGTATTCTTAGGTTATTTTCAAGGCATGGTATCATCTGTTACCTTCTGCCATTCTTCTCCTTGTGTCACTTCACTGGCCATTCTGAAATAATAGTAATGCCAATTCTGGGTTAAATCAAGTAGAAATGCTTTAAGTGTCTGCATTTGCCATGCACATTTTACCTCAACTTTCTATGGCTCTTTTCCAAGCATGTCCCACGCTTCCCTAGCTCTGTTTAGTCTGGGAAAGGTATAAGAAAAATAGCTGAAGGTCATGTGGCTGCTATCCATGCATAACTAATCCTTTATCGGAACAGATGTGAGTTGCAAAGGCAGTTAATATCTAACTTTCCAAAAGGTTTGATGGAAATCTGTCTGGGAACAGCCAGAGCTGAGTACAGTATCTACAGTGAATCTTTGCTTATTTCACTGAGGACTGGTGGAAATACCATGTGCCAATAACATTATTCAAATCAGCATGGATTTAAAATCAGATCTCTGGGTGTGATCAGGGCTTTTTGTCTGGAGCCTAAGGAGATAAATGCAACTTTCCTTTGTCTAAAGCTGGCACAATCCAAACCAGCTGTACTGGGATTATATTTCTGTATAATAGAAACATAATTTTCATAGGTGTGATAAATAGTGCTGACAATGTGCCTTAGTGAGCCTGAAGAGTTTAAGCCATGTGACTAAGCCAAACTTCTTTGGTTTACACTAATTGTAGATGTCAGGTTTGGTGGTGACTGGATCCTGTGCTGATGGGTCCTTCAGAAGTGCTGAGAGATAGATAAAGTTGGGCTGAACTGATGTATTTCATATTATGAGCAGCTGGATGAGCCCTGAACACCATACCCAAGTGATTCATTTCTGAATGGTGGTGAAAAGAGAGGGGGGTGCTTAAATAAATCAATGGTGATTTTAATAAACTGGGAGCTTCTCGCTACTAAATCTGTCTGCATCTGATCTGAATTGCAATTACCTGTCAAAAATTCATCCATCATTGCAAGTTCCAGACAAACTTTCTGGCAGCAGATGTTTCAGGGAAGCTATTTCATGTGGGAAATATATTGTTTGGTGTACAGCATTCCCAAGAACAAAAGCCAAAGCAGAAAACATTTCCCGAGTAACAGCAATAACTTCTGTGTCATACCTAAGCTGAGTTTATTGGTGAATATAATTTGTAAATGTGCATTTCCAACATAAATCAGTCCATGAAACAGTACTCGTAATTCAGCCCATCTCAAAGAGATGTAGTAATTCAATATTTGTGTACTTGTGAAAGCAATGGTATTTCTAATAACTTTAAATTCAGCATTATTAAACCCCCTCTCTGAGGCTACTGCACTGGTGACTGCCAAACAAACGTGGTGTGTTGCAGCTGTGGGAAGAGCTCTAAGAGATTGCCTAAAGAACTGTGTCCCACTCCCTCAGATCTGTATTCAGCAGGTGTGGGGCCACCTATGCACTCCATGCCTCTCTCACACCAAAACCCAGAAGAAACTGGGGGGAAAAAAATGTTTGCCTGCCACTTAATATGGGTTCATTGACTTCCTGTCATAAGAGAAAGGGCTGAGTGTGGACTGTGTGAAGGATTTAAATTCCGAATACCTAAACTCCAGTTTTTCATTGACACCCTTCCCACCATTTGATACATGGCTGATCCCTTCTGTGGCAAGAAGGCAACGTAATGAACATTTCTTTGCAGCCATCAGAAAATTGTCATATAACACCACTATTTCTCATCTGAACATGTACCTTGAAAATGACCTCTGAAGACAGGCTGGACATATGATGAGAAGATTGCTATCCCAGCCAAATAATACCCCAAAAGCTGTTCTACTGTCACCTCTATCAAAACCCTCCATTCTCTTTGCCAATTATAATAGCAGAATCTATCAGTCTTTTCAATTTTCATTATATCAGGAATTTACTTTGCACATTTTCTTCCTCTCTGTAGTACTTTAAAATCATGTTTCATTAAAAGCTGTTCCTAGCATAATTGGGAGCAATTCACTTATAAAGTAACTGCTGACAGATGGATCCATTTATATCTTAGACATGATGTGCTGGGCTTCTTATCTTGTCACCTGTGCCTGGTGTTTGAGGATTCATCTTTTGTGTTGGTGGTTCAGAAAGCCCCAGCCTCACACGCTGCACCAAGTGTGTCATTCTGAGCCCTGGAGAACTGACGGCTGCCAAAGGTTTGGAGAAAAAAACATCCTGGTTTGCCCTACTTCTCTCATTCATCAGTGCACAGTGTCACTGGGGTAACATTTTCTGCAGAAAGGAGAAAATATTTACATATTGCATGGCCACTCTTCTCATTTATTTCCCTATTATTTATTTCCTTCTATTATTTAGCTTGGAAGGGCTGTGGGTACTTTGTGCAAATCACTTCTCAGGCTGTGACAAGAGATTGTGTCCTCTCCAAGGGGTTTACTGCCTCAGCACTGGCTCCCAGGGCCATCTGTCCATCCCCCTGTGCCAAAGGCACAGAGGAGAACCAAAGGACAGGAAATAAATGGTTGGCTGCATGTCCCAGGGTGCTGTAGGGGTGCACGGGTCCTTCCCTGGATAGTACGTGAGAGGTAATAAGTAGGGAGTGAATTATGCTGCACCTTTAAAATGGGAATAAATAACTTTTACCTAGCACAGTAGAGAAGCTGGAGCTGGCAAAGGAAAAAAAGAGAAGAAGTGAAAGGCATGGAAAATGATACTGGCAGGAAACTTTATAATGAGTAGAGGGAAAGATAATTTATATCAGGACCTGGGCACAGCAGGCAGTGCAAGTGAAGGGTGTGAACCTAAACCCGACCCTTTCCTCTCTTTACCTTTATGAAAGGCTGCATTTTAGGAACACGAAGAGGAAAATGAACTTTCAGCTTTAGAAGTAGCTGGAGGAGCAGGTGCCTCAGGCTGAAGGTGGTGTAGGTTGCATACATCCTTGTGCTCACAGTCAGGGTGCAGTCCTGTCCCATATGGCTGGGGGCTGGAGCTATGTTTCTCTGGGATGTGTGATGAAGCCTTGGGAGACAATTCATTGCTCTGGAGATTGCTTACCCTGGGGAGCACACGGTGCCAGCACCAGTCAAACAGTGTCAAGCTTCGTGATTAGAAGCAAATTGGTTGAAGCTGGAATTGTTCCCAATGGGTGTTTTTAATTTCATTTTCCTGTGGAAAGATTATTGAAAAAGCTGTTCCAGGTACTTGGATCATGCATTCCAACAACTTCAAAATTTAAACTTGTTCTAAGGGAAGGTCACATGTGTTTCAGGCCTATATGCAGAATATATTTTAATATTGCTAAGGCATCTGTGATCTCAGCACAGAAATGTCATGAGACAGAATGGCAGAAGCCAGACAGAAGGACAGGGGCTAAAGCTTTAAAACACCCTCATATAAAATGTATTTTTCTTGATTTGAAAAAATAATGAAAACCACCCCTTGATCCATTTTCCTGAAAGCAGTGACGAAATGCTTTAGAGGCCAGTTTCATTCTTATTAATTTTTTTATTAAGAAGGATGAAAACTATCTAATGTGATAACTATGAAGGAATGCAGAGTCATTTTCATTATGACCACGAACATTTATTTGTGGCATAAAATTACCCTTAGGCAGAAAAGTCCTCTACTGTTGCAGACATACATGTGGTTCTTTCAGCTGTTGCTTCATATCCTGCTGTAATGAAATGCCTCCTTTAGGTGCATCATATAAACAAGTCAAAATACCACAGACCCAATACTAGGTGATCATATTTCTGTCATTTTCCATTGGAAACTCTAAGCTTCCTTTCATTAAAGACAGCAAATGTGTACTTCAGTCATTCCGAGGGATCACAGCCCCACCACCTCCTTAAACTCTGCATTGATATCTCCAGAAAGCAGTTTAATCCATCTTTTCCTCCCACCCCACACGACGAAAAGACAAAAATCGCAGTTTGAATTACATTAGCCTTCAGGTCTTCCTAAAGACAAATAATGTTGCCTGCAGGTTTACATTAGGGATGAAGTGTCTGCATTCTGAATAACTCTGGAAAGAAATTAAATGAAGGGAGGCACAGCCTTTAGCTCTTTTCCTGGGGCTTTGTTTCAGACTGTGATTTTTACACAGCACTTCTGTTTCACCTGTGTTTGAGGACAAAATATACAATGTTTTCAGAAAATATCTTCCCTTGCCCTTCCCTTTTCCATTTTCTTAATATAAACATGGGTTTTTTTTTGTTTTTAGCTCTCTCAGAATGGTGAGGCTGACAAGTGCTATTCCACGTGGACTTGACTGCTTTGTGGCTCACCTTGGGGTTCTCTGCTCTCCACAGGAGATCCCTCACCTCTTCTGCAATGAGACACCTAATTCGGGCAACACTCAGTGAGTGACTCCTGCAGTGCAGAATGGTCCCCTCCTTCCTTGGGAAAGTATTTCAAAGATCAATTGTCAGGTCTATGTTCAAGGTATAAATGTTCATGTCTAAGTGTAGAGGTCTGAAGATCCAACTAACATACTCCCATTTTTCTTACACAAAAGATTGAATGAAAAAGCTGTATTTATTTTTAGGACAGTAGTGCAGGTTCTACTTTTAAAACTGTTTGAACCAGTAGGTCACCACATGGTCTTTCCAGATCTCCAGACTTTATCAGTGGAAAGGAAGACACACTGTGAAGCAAGGACATGTTTCCTTCCATGCTGCTTTATTAGAGCAGGCAGCCTTTTTTTTTTATTTACATATGGGATCTTTTTACCCTTGTATTCTTGTGTCCTCTCCAAAAATCAGGAAGGCTAAGGACTGATTTCAAGTATTTCACTCCCGGTTGCCTTTGACGTGATTTGGTTTTTCTCTCCCCTCTGGCTTTCCTTGGGTTTAGATGTTTGGTTTGAATTATCCCTGTTCAGCTTCACATTATGACTAAGCAGGCTTTTAATATAAACACCTGAGCACAAAAAAATCAAGATTAAGAAACTGTTCCACTTGACTTAAAGTATTATGTCTCCTGAAATGGGATACCTGAGGTCTGGGATACCTCAGCTGTAGAAGTCAGGTTCTTATAATTACAAATCCTGTAGGAGATTACAAAATTAATTGTGTTTCTTCTCAGCAAGGGCCATGTAGCGTTTGACTGCCTGTTTCATTGAGCTTAGGCTGCTCTTGGGGCCCATGAGCCATACAAAAAAAGGAACAGCAGCTAAAAAACAGTTAAGAAAAAATAATACTTTGTGTGATGTAGCAGCCTACTTGGAAACAGAAAGCAGAATACTGTTTGGCTTTACAGCAGAGGAAGAGAGTTGGTTTCTTGGTCTTTGAAAATATATATAGCTCTGATTTAGTATTCAAGGTAATAACCAGCCCTGACTGTAGAAAAGAGTATTTGTAGGATATCTTTTCCTGGCTTTTTAAAATTGAAACTGAATCACTTCCACTGGAAGATTTTTCCTTATCTAGCCTGCAACCTGTCTCTCTTCTTTCCCTATTTCAAGTTCACAGGCAAAAACCAGCAATGCTGCATCTGAGTCTCTGCCAGGAAGGGCTGACACCAGGAGACAGGGAAAGGAGCACCAATTCCTGTTCCCTTCCCACATGTGCAGCACTCGTTGGTGCACGTGCCCGACGCTTCTGTTTGGCTCAGGCATTGATTCCTTTCCTTCCACAGGCAGAGCTACTGCCATGGATTTCTGCCCAAAACATGGAAGCGGATTTGGACATTCCTTCTCTAAACAAAGCCTCCTTCCAGAGGAGCTGGGGGAAGCTTTCCCTGCAGGAAAAGGGCAGTGAGGAGCAGCAGGGGCTGGCACAGGCCTCAGCAGAGGCTCGTGCTGGCACTTTGATAGATGCACTGCTGTCCAGCAGGGTATGGGAACGAGCTGCTGCTCCTCTGGGGCGTCACAGTGTATTCCTGAGAGTGCCATGGGCTCGGTTTTCTGGCCTGCATGGAGCAGTGACTGTTCGGTGGGCTCAGGAGGAGCAGCTCCTTACACTTATCCCTTCAGGTTTGACAATGACAGCATGCTAAGGGAGAACAGAAGGACTGAATAATGCAGAAATCAGTTTGGCACATCTGGGAAAAACGCCTGTGTGTTTCTTTCCCTAAATGCTGCAAACAGGTGGGAACTGCAGCTGTCTAGAAAACTTCATCTTATTTCTATAAAGAGTTTTGATTATTTTTTTTAGATCGTCCCCAAAGTGAGATTTTTCACTTTTGAGGTGGTTCTGATTTGCAACAAATGTTTAAAAGACAGAGACGGACACTCTAAAGGGTAAAAAACTTAATGCAAACAGAACTTGCTAAAAAATCCCCAGAATTAAGATGGGGAAATCTTACCATACCCTGACAGAGAGAGCCTTCCAGCAATACTTTCAAACATCCCCCTTGGCTGATGTGCCACAGGAACTGGAAGTTGTCACATCTGGTGAGACTTCGACCCTTTACTTGGAAGGCCACAGTAACTTCAATGCTCGTGGTTTTAATGGGCCCCACAGGTGACAGTCCCCAGCCTGGCTTGGGGCTGGAGCTACGTGAGGATCTCTGCTCTGTCCCTGTAACCACAAACTGTGGATTAATATTGAAATAAGTCTTTAAATTCTTAGAGCAATGCACCCATATGGAGATAAAGAACTTTAAATGCACCTTGGAGCAATTGTGGAAATTTCTATGCTAAGAACTCATTCGTATGAAATTGTTATTCATATGAAATTGTGATAAAGCTCTGAACATACACTGGAATTCAAAACCCATGGCTTTTGGCTGCCTTTCAGGAAAGGTATTTTATTTTCACCCTGTGCTTGGTAATCCAAAATGAAAATCTAAGTGAGATCGAAGGGTAACTGCCATGTGCCATGTTGCATTGATTGTGGAAGTTATTTTACATAGTCCTGGGAATGCACAAGTTGCCACAGTCTTTTCATGCTCTCATTTATAAAAATTTTGCCAAATAAAGTGGCTGTGGGTAGATACTGAGACTAATGCATGAGGCAGCTGCTCACCTTGTACGGGCAGGAATGCAAGCTGCATGGGTAGGGCTGTTTTGCATTGCTGGTGTCCACACGTGGGTTTGTTTCTCCCTCAATTCTGCCTTCATCCCCTCTCCTTGAACTGTCTGACTTCAGGAAGTCTCTGCTTTTGCTGCTTGTCCAAAGAGCACCTGGCAAACCTACAGGGAGAAATAAATACCATTAGTTATTAATTGCTTAATCAGTTACCTTGTAGTCCTTGGCCTTAGGATTGACTCTTGTTTTGGGCATAAGCCAGCCCCGAAGCTGGCACTAAAAATGATTCCCTCTGAGCCTTCAGTGAGGTGTCACACGTGGGCCATCCTCCTAAGCATGCCTGTCTCTCGCGTGCTGTGTGCCCATTGTCAATTAAAATTCATATTAAAATCAAATACTAAACCAAGTGCACATGAGTACCTGGGGGAAACCACAACTTCTCATACTCCTGTGGTATGCAAGTGAGTTTTTGTCTTTGAGCTTCTTGGGCTAAGGATAAATGGATGATTCTTTCCCTTCCTTGCTTTTTCTCCAAAGAACAACAAAAAAATTGCTCCCTTGAATTCCAGTTCAAATTAATGGAAGTCTGGGGGAGAAGAAACAGGCAAACAAACACGGAAGTGTTTTATATTTGGGTTTTTCTTTCCATCTCGAGGCAGATGGGTTTGGTGTGTTTTACAGCCACCTTCTGAAATCAGTCTGTTATTTTGCCATAGCTTTGTAAGAGAGTAGCAGTGCTGAATCTTTATCATATTGATCGTTCCTGGGCTTTCATCTGGGGCCTAGGATAATACACAGCATTGTTATTGCATTATTATTTTTCATTTGTATCCTATTGATTTGCTGCCAGGGACTTACAGGTCAATTTGCAAAAAGATGGGCTATGATTTATTTTTTTTCTAAAAGATTATGCCACGATGGGAATGCTTTTATAAGGCTGTCAGGTCTTTTGGTTTGTTTTTTCTCCTCTCAGGAGTGCAGCACATTCATAGATTAGTGGCACGGTTCCACCTGGATTTACACCCGGAGCATCCATGACTTTCACATAATTCATATGGATAAGTGGCTGTACACAAGCCTACACTTAAATTGGAATTTTACTCCTGGGGAATGGTTCTTCTCTCACTCCTCCCTGTACAACTCAGAAATAACAAAGTCAATACAGTGATACTGATGTAGAAGAGAGGGGAGGAGGGGAGGGGACACTTTCTATGTCTGATCACAACAAGCCACCAAAGTTTAGCATCCCCAGGTGACAGCTGCTAAAAACAGACATGAAAAGTTATTTTTGGTAGCATATTTTTTGTTTGCCATGGTAGCAATAGTTTACTACCACGTAGTAGCAGTCCAGTTCCTAACAACTTTGTACACAGAAGGCCCACTTTGGAAACAAAGTAAGGACTCAAATTTTCCATATTTTTATTTGACTTACTGTTATTAGATTGTAGCTACTGGGAAAGCAAGGATTGTAAAAGTATGTGGAATTGCACTTTAATTCCTTCAGTACAAAACTCCTGCTACATTATTTACAAGGAGTCAGTTTTTAATTACTCCATGCAAAATGTGTTAAGTGCAGTAGGCTGATGTATCCATACACCGTGATGTGTACTATTTTTTTTCCCTGGAACCCATCCAGGTAAATCAAACCTGCAGTGAGGGACTTCCAGTTCATGTTCTATTTACACTGTATTGAATTTTCCTGGCATCCTTTCAGCAGGAGCAATTTGACAAGGGAATTTTTTTATAGCACAGAACACCTTTTCCTGCCAGTGAAGATTTTCAGTTTGGGGATTGGTGTGATGTTTCAGACTGGTTTGTGGCATGGAATTGGTTGTTGATGTTAAAACCATACTCTCACCAGCACAGGTCACTGGAATTATCTTCCCAGTTTGGGAAATTTTTTTCTGAATTATTCACGGAGCTCAAAGTAAGACACAGCCCAAATAAATGCCCCACTCATAATGTTTCCCATGGCAAGATAATTATAAAGCAGCTGAACTGCTGCCCTTATCTTATAGGAGTTATTTCAAAGAATGTTTTCATTTGTCCTCTTTTCCTACCTGTCCAAGTTTTGCTTTGCGTTTTGACACCATTAGGATATAACTGTATTAGACAGGAGCGAGATCAAATGAGATTTCCTGCTTTAAGCAGAGGTGTGAAGTCACAAAATGTGCTGTGTCTGGCTGCTAAGTGCCTGTTAAATGTAGCACAGCAGCATGTATGTATTTATAGCTAAATACTTAGGATGTATTTATTTTAGTATTTGAGGAAAAAAGATTACCTTGTTCCAACACTGCTGGAAATTGTCTTAAGCACTATTGAGCACTAAGGTGCTATTTACAGACACCAAAAGAAATTCCTTTTTGATAGTACTCATGACTGTTTAAGTTGAGCTGAGATTTTTTTTAAAAAATTGGAGAATTGATGAAAAATGCCAAATCCTTTCAGTGATTACTAAGGAATATTTGATTTTTACATGTTTTTATATAAAAATGTTTCTGAATATTAGATTTAGGGCATCTAAGTTGTTGTTTCAAAATCTGTTGTCCTTTATAAGCATCAAAGGTGTTACAAAATGGTCAATATCTTCTGTTTCAGTAGAGCTTAGTCAGTTTTTCTGTCTGACAGCTCAACAAACACAAGGAGTTTCATGTTCTGCTTTAATATTAAATATTGCTTTATAAATCACAGTAACTGCTTTCCACCAAACCTGACTTCTGCTTTATTTCAGAGACCTGCCAAAGGAAAGCCTTGCATCTGCCAATAACTTGTGAAAAGTGCTTCCTCATTTCTGTGATACCTACCAAGAATGGGAGATTTAGCAAGAGTTTCTAAGTTCCTCAGACATTTAGAGAAGACCCCAAGCCCTTTCTGCAATGGTGAGTATGGATATTTATTTCTCAACTCGGATTTATTGATTGACTGAGACAATCTGACTGCTACAATGACACTTTTAGAAGCTGGGATGTTTGTAGGGAATCAATGAGCAGAACCCTGAACTGAACTTATTGCTGATACACTGCCTGCAACCTGTGAGCAAACACACGCACAAAACCCAGCATTTTGGAGCTTCTCTTTTACATCTGGCAGCTAAACCAAATTCATATTTGCTTCACTCCTTGTGAAAAAGTAAAAAAGAAATGAAATACTAGTTACCTTAGTGTCTATGTAAAAATGCTTCCTGGGTGATAAATAATTAATTGCATTAATTACAGCTTTTTCCCAGCACTGCTACACAGTGCCTGAGTTCAGAGGTGGTTCCTGTCATAGCTACTAAGCTGTTCTTGGGGAAGTTCTCTGCTTAAGGCAGTGTTTGTGGTTTGGTAGAGCCCTGGCCGGTGTCAGGTGGGTCAGCTCCTGTCATGGCTGGTGCATCCTTGCCCAGCCAGCAGGTCACTGAAGGGTTACTGATGCACCATCTGTTGACTTGGCTCTTGGAATGGGAATGATTCATGGCAGGAGCCCAAATGATGAATAAACACTCAGCCGTGTGTTTGGGATAAACATATTTATGAAGCTTCAATGAACTTACTTCATGTTAGTTCCCAACTATAAGGAGCTCTTTTGGGCACTTTTGTCTCTAAAGCCCTCTCTGTTTTTGCTAACTTAGGAAGTGCATTCCAGGGCTCTGGCCAGCCCCCACCTGTTGCACAGTGCTGTTCCAGAAGAACTGCCCAAGCAAATCCAGTTATCCGTGTGTTCACCAGAGCCTCGGTGATCTGGGCTGTGCTCTCACATGCAGCAGCAAACAGCGCTTAATATTATAATAACCCCTCATCTCACCTGAGGTGCTCTTGCAGAACAGAGTAAAACATACACCTACAAAGGGGTTTTCTGGTGCAGGGAAGCCAAAATTCCATGCTAGATCAAATCAAGTAGATTAAATGTCAACAGCCATAACCTTCAAGTGGGACTTGGAAACTCAATCACTGGATTATGCTGGACCATTTTAATTCTTCATAAATCTCTTCTATGTCTTTTGATGTCAGTAATGAATGCATAGGATAATAAATTATTGTGTGGTAATATAAATATTTCAAAAGTACCCCAAATTCATCTTTAATATAATCTCTATGAGGAAGTAAGTGATTCCTTAATATGAAAATCTGTTGTCACAACCTAGAAGTGATAAATGGATGCATTCCTGTGAGGAGGAACTAGAAAGGCACCTTCTGACTGTTGGGTTGAGTTT
Organism: Monarcha castaneiventris obscurior; assembly: GCA_026261815.1. NCBI lineage: Eukaryota > Metazoa > Chordata > Aves > Passeriformes > Monarchidae > Monarcha > Monarcha castaneiventris. Next base: position 2,560,041 of record JAMPIT010000622.1, read on the forward strand.
GAGTTCAAACTGAAATTCAGCAGCATCAGGGCATTTGCAGCTGGAGCATCCTCAGGCTATGCAGTCTCACAGTGTAGCAGGCTGGCTGTACAAATTGCTGTCATTTGATATTTCAGGTTCCCAAGTTGTTGCTCTTCCATGTTGATCTGAAATATGTTTACAAAATACATGTATAATATACGTGCAGTTTATATGGCAAGGCTTGGGGGTTTTGCCTTAACAAAATACAAACTCTGTCACAAGTCTGTGTAAAGACTTTTTTCTGCACAGTAGATTTTATCCAGCTAATTCAACTGCTGCAGTTGCAGCTGAACTTATGGCCAAGTCCATTCTGTCAGTGTCTGCTCTGGAATGCACAATCTCTTATTTTTTTCCCCCCAGAACACTCCCTACTCTCTTGCTATTACTCCTTTTATATAATCATACTTTTCTTAAAACTTAGAGTAGCCATTCAGAAAAATCCCTTTTATTTTCCTCTGTCTTTTGGCAGGATGAATTCCCAAGGATGTGATGTGTCACCACTTGAAGACTGATGTCACAAAGGACAAAACAATTCTGAAGTGAGTCCTAGTGCTCCTTTTAAACAATTAGCATTCCTGTTTCCTGTGGTTCTTCCTTTACAGTAAGGTCTAAACACATCAAGTCATTCCTGCATGTTCCCTGCAGTATTTTACTGTCTGAAGACAGGCAAAGGGATCTTCAGAACTTTCTGAATTAGTTCAGAACGAGGTAACAATACACATTTTATCAGCAAAACACCACACCAAAGAAGTGTCTGATTTCCCCTTCCTGAGTGACTCCAGAGCAGGACTTGGTGCCTCGTTGCATCCGTTTAACACAAGGTACCTGGATGGACTCCAGGGCCACACAGTGGGGTTATTTACCATGTGTTATACAGGTGCTGAGTCTAAATGATCTGATGATCTTATGCCCAGAAAATCTCTTACTCTGCATAATCCTCGTGACCTTTTCCTCTGTCACTCATTTATCTACACTTGGAAGAGGCTGGCATGTGGCTGATTTTATGGATGGCGTGCTGCATGTCCTGGGATCAGCCTTAATGTGCTGTAATTCTTTACACAATCATTAAAGCACTATTAGAGACCTCAGTCTTGGACTTTATGTGGTCATTGGAGGAGTTTTACAGAGGTTATTATTGTGTTCCTCTGTCTCGAGCTACTCAGCCAGCACAAGGCAGCGATTACAGAAAGGGCTACTTAGCATCCAACCTGTACACAGGGAGGTGGGGAGAGAGATTTCAGAGACATAATTCACCCATTCACCAGAGCACTATAAAACACCTTCTTTATTTCTGATTTTATTGGTCCTGTCTGCTCTCATCTGGTGCCTGAACATTTTATCTGTTCACGCTGCTTTTTTCTAATGCAATAAAAAGAGCAGACAGGATTTTGCCCTTTATTTAAAATGTTTTGCCACATTTAGAGGTAAATCACAGCCACTTTTCCATGTTGTATATTTTCAGACCTATCAGAGAGAGAAATGTTTTGATAGCAAGCGTGCTCTGCAGGGTCCAGCCGTGGTCAGACAGGAATAGTCTCTTCCTACCACCTTCCTTCTCTTTGCTCTGATACAAACCTGTCCCTCTCTCCACATCTCTGGCAGTCAGGCACCCACGTTCCTTCATGCAAAATGAAGGAAAAAAGGAGAGGAAAGATCTGGCTCCCAGTCCCTCCACAAGCAGAGTTTGAGTCATTCACATGAGGAATTCAGTGAGCAGACATCTTTACTTTCAAGCAGATCTGTCTTTTCAGAAACAAGCTGACACTCTGGGCACCAAAACAGATCAGAGGAACTACAACAAAAAGCAGTGTTCTGCCAAAGCTGCAGGCAGGAGTCTGTCAGGGAGAATGATGGAGCAAGAAGAGTGGTGTTCTAACAGGCAAAGGGGGAAGAAAGAAAGAGTGAAAAGTGTCAGAAACTGGAACAGACTTCAAGAGACACAATGCTGTTTAATGGGGCAGAAACTGAGAAACAAGTGAACTACAGTGCAGGGTGATTTGCATTTTTCCAAGACAATTAGTAAAAGGTGAAAAGTTGTAGATGAAAAGCTTTGATTTGCCTTTATCTCTCTCTGCCTGTGCACTTGTGTCACTCATTTCATGTAATAACCTCTACTAAACAGTCAGAGGCTGCAGCATAATTTTGTTGACCTTAAATTAAGGCAAAAAGCTGAAATTCTGGAATTTGAAGCTTGTAGTACCTTACTGGCTAAAGGGCAAAATAAAGAACAAAAGATGAATGACAACTTTTCATGTCACATGAAAAATCAAGGCTTATGCACCAGAGACCTTCCAGACAATTGGTTCATATCATTTCAGCCTATGTCTCAATCCTAAAATTGCATTAAAATTAAACTCTCTAATTCTTATTCAGTGGAGTTTAAATGAACCTCAGATTTTAGGTGTTCTCTTGATGGGGGTTACATTATGGGAATTGTTTTCTTTGCAACATAAAGTGCCAAGAATGGGAAATAGTAGCAGTTTGGGGGGGTCTGTTCTGCTTTCTTTCCTTCTTGCTCCTTTCTATCCAGCACGGCAGAAATGCAGTCTCATAGTAGGAAGGCAACCTACATTAAGTTAACAAGTGAGGAAAAAAAAGTCAATCTTTCTGGCTTTGAAGGAATTGATACCAAGAGAAAAATTGTGCCTGCGATACAAAGCCAGAAGATATCAACTATCCTGAGAGAAGTTTTCACAAATCAACAAAGAACGTAAACTAGCAGAAAAAAAAAAAAAGGCATTGCTCTGGTCTGTGTCCCTAAGATGAGAAACTGAAAACCTGTGAGTATAAAGCAGGTATGAGATGGTTGTCAGTGGAATGTCAGCTTCCAGCAGAACAGGAATAACTCAGAAGTCTCAGGATGAGTCTCTGCTGCCTTGCACATTGTACAGTGTTTTAATCAAAGCCCAGAATGAACAGTTTCCAGCCAGCCACAAAACACCACATCAGGCTGCGCAGAAGGAGGATTGCAGCAGAAATGGGGCTTCACCAGATCTATCTAAGATCTAGAACTGGTACTAGACAGGGCTCAACTTGAATAATCTTCTTAGCTCCTTCCTTTACCCTTTTACCCCAAATACGTTTATCTTGTATTTTGCTTCTGCATGCTTCTATAAATCCTCAGAGGATCCATCCTGGAAGCACTTCCAGGGTGGAAATGCTCTGACCTTTAGATATTGACAGATGAAATGCATGTTCTCACACTCTGTATTATTGACAATAATAGCAGTTCTTCCATTTCTTTTGTGAATAGTTTAATTTTTACATATTTGTATGACTTCATTATATAGTTACCCTCCTATAAAATGTAATATATATGTCAGTTCTGTTACTCCAGGGATGTAAATGTGGTGCCACATATTGATAAACACATTATACCATTTCAACCAGTATCTGCAATGTCACTCATCAAAAATGGGGAATGCACAGTACTCTGCAGCATGAGACCATTAATTTATCCGCAAAGGCAGAATTGCACCCACGGCGTGACTGGTAAGGCAGCTCCTGTCTCCCATGCTCAGAGGTAATTCCTTTTCCAGATCAGCTCTGTGCTGGACCTTATTGATGCAGATGTTGTGGCTGGTGCCAGATTATGTGTAGCAGCTTTGTCATGGGGAGTATCCTCTAATGAGGATTGCCCAGCACTACCTAAGTCATTTCAATCAGCACTTTGATGAAATGTAGAACTGAACTCCAGGGGTAGGAACCAGTTCTTCTTAATTTCATTGTTTGGAATTTTTTCCTTAGAGTGTGTTCAGGGAAGGATGGGAGGTAGAAGACCTTGTTAGCTTGCTGCTTTTGTCTCTTTCCATGGTACATCATATCCATGCCTTGCATAGCTGAACTAGTAGGTCTGTACTTTCTGAGAGGAATCAAACAGCGAAACGTTCAGTCTTTTGGCCCCCCAGAAGTAGCACTGGTTTTTGCAGCAATCCTGCTGAAAATATTTCTCTAAAATTCTTTTTTTAATTCTTGATCCTGCCCAGACACATGAGACTGATACAAAACCCTGTAGGTAACTTAACCAGCCTCATTGGAATGGCTAAACTCTCTGAACTCCAACTTTGCATTACCACACCATTTAATTACATTAAAATTATAAATATAATTATGGCAGGCTCTAGGTCATTAGGTCTGCATCTTCTTGGTTAGGGCTGACCATAGCATTTGTCTGTATTTTCTTGTCACAGGGACTGATCACTCCATGCTTCCTAAGGGACCAAATGCTTGTTCTCCACAGTTCTTTGGAGCTGAAGGTCCTTGCCCACACTGAGCGATGAGTGAGACTGTGTTATGTTTCTATTAGCAGAGCTGCTGTGATGGAAATTTCTGTTCCAACACACTTCCAAACAGAGAGAAATAAAGGGAAAAAAAAAGAAAAAGGAGTTAAATGCCAGAAGGCAGCATTTAAATGCTGGTGTGGCAACCGAAGAGGTAAGGGGATGAAACACTGACAGAGGGAGGAGAGGAAGGTCACTGTCCCCAGGGACAGCAACACCAGATGGCCACAAGCACAAATCAAGAATTCTGCAGATAGGAATTTTACTCTCGCCCTTTGATTTTTTTTTAGCATAATTTGCATTTTAGTTTATTTTCATGGCCATTGGGAGGTTGGTAAAGGGCCAGATTGCTCTAAAGGGAGAACATTTTAATGTGTACGTACAGTGGGATATTCAGAGATACTGTCAGCATTAAACCTACTCAAGTTCTTTATTGGGATGACAGCAGCAATAAAAGAGCCACCTGAGGGTCTCTTCCACCTGAGATGCAAATACCCTCTCCCTTTCCTTGTGCAATCCTAAAGCTTGCACATAGATTTCCTAGGTGGGGGTTGGACACTGCTTGCACTGGGATTTAACTGCATTTCTGGGCTGGGCCAAAACTTCCAGTGGCAAAGTGAGAACATTTTGGCTTTGAATAAGAAGAGACATTTCTTAGTAACTGGGACGAGCTGCTTCAGACACAAAACAAACATTGACTGCACATCTGTCCTGGCAAAAAGAAAAGAACTGACCTTAATGGTGATTACCAGGGAATATGCCCAGATGTACATTTGAGACACTTGCATTTCCAGCCCCTTTTGCCTCCCTGCAGAAAAGCTCATGTTGCACAAAGAGCAGTCAGGTAAACTGCCATTCCTGCTTATGTTAGTTCTATATAACTGAACCACCAGTATTCCAGATTCTGTTTTAACTTCACAGCCTTCGGAGTTTTTCTTCCACTGTATTGCATTTATTTTCTGAACATACTCAATTTTGCTGGCACAGGAGATAAAAATAATAAAAGAAAGCTTATGATAGAAGAGCAGGAAACAAATGACATTTGTGCATTTGTCATTGATCCTTGAAAAATTAGGTGAGCCCTAGACTTACTTTGATTTATTTCTGCTGGTTGTGCTAATGTGTTAGGGTGTTCCCAAAGAACCCTAAAGAAACAAATTCTCTGGTTTGCCTCCTATTCGTGACAGGGGAAGAACAAAATTAAATATCATGTTCAATTGCTTAAAAAACTGGTAAACCTGTAGGAGAAAGATGTTTTCTGCTGCATTGTTTGTCATAAACAAAATCAGGATTAAAAAAAAAAAAACACTGCCTTAGTAGTCTTTGCCAGAAATGAGACAGATGCAGTAATCTTGAAGCAGTTATTCCTTCAGTCTTTCTAAACTCTGAAGACAACTAAATTAAGACAGAAATCAGAGCTCTTACACACCCTACAGCCAACTGCTCCCAAAAGTATGAAAACCCTTATTGATTCAGTTTATGCTGTCCTGAAACAGAAGAAGTGACTCTGCACTTACTTAGTCCTTTTACCTTTGACTGAGGTTTGTTTTTGCCTTGTATGGTCCCACTGAAGAGCACTGGAGAGCAGTAACAAGGCTTCCTTAATCCTGGAATCATAAAAGCTTGTTCCTTGGGAGAAGAGACCAATTTCCCCCTGGCTACAGCCTCCTGTCAGGTACGGAGTATGGAGCAATTGGGGCTCCCCTGAGTCTCACTCAATACTTCGTTTATGCTAAACATTTGAGCTCATTCAGATTGCTGATAAGAAGAAATAAAGATGACACATCCTGGGTACTGTCCCCTCCTCCCTCTCAAGTGTCCCCCCAGGATGGCCTGCGGCTGGTAAAGTAACATTTCTGGAATCAGGCATCTCCTAAAGTGTTTCTAACAACACATTCCATCACTTCTTGTCTCCTTTTATTCAGTGCAAGTACGAAAATTTCTGAGATGGACAATGAAAAGCAATACATAAAATCCCAGACAAATGATCATAAATGGCCCTGCTGAGAAAGCAGATCCCATGTAATTGAATAGAGGTGGAAGGTCATTCCTAACATATTAAATGTAACAGCCAAAGCAGATCCTTATGTCACCATGATACTGAGATGGAAAGATCATATGCTTAAAATTATTTAAAAGGAAAATAAGAAGCAGGAGGACAAGTGGGTGGGTGTGTCATTAACTTCGTTGAACACAGTTTAAAAAAAAACCAAAACACAGTAGTTATCAAGGATATATTTGAGGAGACACAATGACAGGTATCTGCAGAACATTTACAAAGTGCTCGACAAATGGAAAGCTGGATCTTTTTCAGCAAGTGCCACAGGTGCTGTGCACCCAGACCTGGAGCACCAGTCATCCATCCCCCGCAGGAGTCCTGCTTTCATGCTGGGAGTGTGCATCCTTTCATCCTGGAGTGCACACCAGCACTTCAGATTGAGATAAAGACAGCATTTAATGGAAAAGAATGGGAGCTATCACCCCATTAAATACTGGCACCACCATTCCACACATTCACTTGAAGATGAGCACAAAGGGATTACAACACTCTCATTCCTGTACAGAACAGAAACCAAGTTTCTTCTGCTGCTCTGGGCAGTCCTTAAACACAAGAAGGAGCCGTAGTTTTTCTCCATTGCTGGTAGTGCGGCTGAAGAAATTCCATAAGCCTTCCCTGTTTTCCTTAGTCGTCTCCGATTTTCATCCCCTAAAAGTGGGCATCTGTGGTGCTATAAGAAATAGCAGCATATTCCTTGGAAAACAGCCAGAAAAGAACCACAGCGGGTCCCAGACTGGGGGCTGCCCCTTTCAGGGGATTATATGTCAACTCTGTTAGAATTCCTAATTATTTAGGCACCTGATTGGCTTGGAGGAGTTCAACAATATACCTGGGGAGAGTATTGATTTGGATCCTGAGGGATGGAAATCCACCTGCTGCACTGAGCCACGTGCCCCAGATACACCCAGCCCCCTGTGCACTGTGTGCTCCCCTGGAGACCAGGTGTTCCCCTCAGAACAGATCCCTGGGATGAAAGCTCTGCTTCTCTGCCGCTCTGCAGCCTTGGCGCAGACCCTCTTTTCCTCTGTTTCCTCCCAGGATGGAGTTTTAATTGGCAGTGGTGAAGATGTGGTCCAGATGCTGCGAGTGTCTGCAGAGGAAAGGAGAGCTGGGACCAAAGACGAGGAAAAGAGTGGTTTCTCCAGTGGAGAGCTGGCACAGAGGTGGTGCCTGTGTGCAGCTGGGAAGACTGGGAGCTGTTCTACGGCTGCAGCTCATTTCCCTGACCCTGCCCCACTCTCTGCTCCCAAAGGTCACCGGGAGCTCACCCAAGGCACAGGGCAGGGGGGCCCAGCAGGGCTGCCCAACCTGGGCTGAGGGGCAGGAGGGGCTTCTGCAGGACTTCTGTCTTGGTGTGATTCCAGCAGCTCAGACTGGCTCCTCCTGCATCCAGCAGGGTTGGGGTGGGGATTTGGTTGGGGGTTTTTGTTTGTTGGTTTTTTATTTATTTAGACAGTGCTTTGAGGGTCAGTTTTGCTGCTTCATCAGCTTTACCCCCTGCCCAGCTGCCTACTGGGTGCATGGATGGGTTCAATCTGCATGTTGCTTCTTTTGCACCCCTACTTTATATTTTAGGCTCTTCAATTTTCTCTTCTCTTTTCCTTTTTACTGTTTTTTCCCCTTTCTTTCCCCTTCTTTTTAAAATATTTCTTTTCTGCTGTAGGGTTTTTTCCCTTCTCTCACCCCCACTGCTTTCCTGTCTTTTTAAAAATTTTTTCTTTTTTCCCTTTTTTTTTTTTTTTTTTTTCTCCTCCTGATCAGAAGCACCTGGGGCAGCTCCACAGCTGCAGCCACTCCTGGCTGTTACTGCTGCCAGGGAGCTGACTGCTCTACAGGATGAGTTTGTTCCTGGGTTTGGGGCTCTCTGTCATAATGTTTTACCGAATAAAGGTTGTGTGGCACTCCTGGGTTTGATGACGGTGTTGTATGGAATGGGCCAAACCCAGGTTCTCTGGGAAGCACAGTATGGGTTTCCCTGTGTCTTTGGACAGCCCCAGAGCCACGCAGCACAGAGAGAAGCGACTCCTAAGCCACTTCTGATGATATAACCGAGTTTAAATGACAAGAAATTAGAAGTCCCGACTGAAACTGATGTAAAAGCATTGCTTGGTTTTCAGACCCTCCTGCTTTGCATTCTCTGCCTTAGGAGCCAGGAAAACTGCTCTGATTCCCCTCCCGATCCTGCTGCTGGTGTGGAGCTGCTGGCTGGGGTTCAGCCCCCCCTGGGTCATTGAGGGGCTCACAGAGGCCCAGCGCTGCATTTGGGGGCTCAGAACTGAGACCAAATCCTGCAACTTGGAGCTCACAGAGACCCTCGGCTGCATTTTGGGAGCTCAGAATAAGACTCACTTGATCAGTTTTTGGGCTCACAAAGAGAGGCTGAGTGCTGCATTTGGGGGGCTCAAAATTCAGGCTCAGAGCTTAAAAACAGAGACTAAATCCTGCATTTTGGACTCTGAACCCAGGCTCATATGGTCAGTTTTGGGGCTCAGGAAGAGTGACTAAGCCCTGTGTTTTCAGGGCTTAAGTCGGACCAAGAGAGCCCAGGCTTCAAGTGCCACAGTTTGGCTGCTCAAAACCAGGCTAATTGGTCCAAGTGCAGACACAGATTAACTGAATCATGATTTGGGGACTTGAAACCAGGGTCACTCAGACAACATTTGGGCTCACAGAGTAAGTTCTGCATTTTAGGGGCTTGAGGCAGAGACCAAGTCCTGTGTTCTGGGGTTCGGACTTCTCAAAGAGAGACACTGAGTGCTGCGTTTTGGGGGCTTGAAGTGAAGCCCCGATCCCGTGTTCGGGTGTTCAAACCGGGCTCATTTGGCCAGCCTGAGTCTCTGCTGCTCAGCTCTAAGGCCTGCCTTCGGCACAGCCCAATCCCGGGCGCACCCGGCCCCACGGAGAGCTCAGGACCAGCGACTCGGAGCTGCCTTTGGGGCCGGAGGCGGAGCCGCGGTGCCGCGTTTTGGGGCTCAGCCCGGGCTCCCGGGGCGGTTTTAGGGCTGAAAGCAGCGCCCAGACCCCGCGTTTGGGGGCACGGGCAGGGCCCAGCCCCGCGCGTCGGGCTCGGCCCGGGATCCCGGCTCTGCCCCGGCACCGGCAGAGCCCCGGCTCCCCGCGGCCGGAGCGGGCCCGTGCCCGGGGCCCCGAGCCAGAGCAGGACACCGGGAGCAGCCGGGAGCGAATCTCCGGCCCTGTCGCAGCTCCGCCGGGAGCGGCCCCGGGCCGGGGCTCGCACAGCGCCGAGCGAGGGTCCCGAGCGATGGTCCCGGGACAGCGGCCGCGAACGGGGCGGGACAAGGGCGGGGCGGGATGGGCCCGGCTCGGGATGGAGCGGGCCCGGCTCAGGTGCCGGGGATGGAGCGGGGCGGTCCCGGCTCAGGTGCCCGGGATGGAGCGGGGCGGAGCCGGCTCAGGTGCCGGGGATGGAGCGGGGCGGGCCCGGCTCAGGTGCCCGGGATGGAGCGGGGCGGAGCCGGCTCAGGTGCCCGGGATGGAGCGGGGCGGGCCCGGGCTCGGGATGGGGAGGTCCCGGCTCAGGTGCCCGGGATGGAGCGGGGCGGAGCCGGCTCGGGATGGGGCGGTCCCGGCTCAGGTGCCCGGGATGGAGCGGGGCGGGCCCGGCTCAGGTGCCCGGGATGGAGCGGGGCGGTCCCGGCTCAGGTGCCCGGGATGGAGCGGGGCGGTCCCGGCTCAGGTGCCCGGGATGGAGCGGGGCGGGCCCGGCTCAGGTGCGCGGCCCCAGGGCGGCTGCGCGGGGCGGGCCCGAGGTGATTTCAGCCCCCGGAGTCGCCCCCGGCGCCATTTGCTCCTTGAGGGCGCGGTGGGGCCGGCAGCGGCCGGTCCGGGCTCCCTCGGCGGGGCCCAGGTGAGGTCTCCCCCTCTGTCCCTCTTTTCTCCCCCTCCTAGCCCTTATCCCGCTCCCTCTCCGCTCCTGAGCACCCCCTTTCCCCCTCTCCTTGCTCCCCTACACACCCCGACCCCCCACACTACCCTTTCATTGCTCCCCCTCCTACCCCTTACCCGGCTCCCTCTCCCATCCTGAATCTCCCCTTCCCTCCCTTCAGTGCCGCCTTCCGTCCTCTCCCTGCACACCCCGACCCCCCACTCTAGCCCTTCTTCTTCCTCCTCCTTACCCGGCTCCGTCTCCCCTCCTGAAACCCCCTTCCCTCCTCTCCCTGCTTCCCTGCACACCCCGACCCCCCACTCCACCCCTCCTTCCTCCCCTCTCCTTTCCCCGGGCACCCAGCCCGACCCCCCCCATTCCCTCTCTCTCTCTCCTCCCTGCACCTCCCTCCCGGCACCCGGCCTCCCCCTAAACCCGCCCCGCTTCCCTACAAACCCCGGCCCCGCTTCTGTTCCTCCTTCTCATTCTCCGTCCGCTCTCTCTGCCCCTCCTGACCCGGCCTGCCCTGCCCTCTGTTCTCTCTGTTCCCCGTTCTGTCCCACTCCCCCTCCCTGTCTCTCCCTTATCCCGTCTCTGTTTCCCCTGTTTCCCCCTCATCTCCCCTCTCTCTCCCTTACCCTCCCTGTCTCTCCCTTATCCCGTCTCTGTTTCCCCTCTGTGTTTCCCCCTCATCTCTCCTCTCTCTCCCTTACCCTGCCTGTCGCTCCCTTATCCCCTGTTTCCCCCTCATCTCCCCTCTCTCTCCCTTACCCTCCCTGTCTCTTCCTTATCCCGTCTCGTTTTCCCCTCTGTGTTTCCCCCTCATCTCCCTTACCCTCCCTGTCTCTCCCTTATTCCCCTCCCTGTTTCCCGCAGCCGCGGGGTTCGGGGCGCCGGAGAATAAAGCCCAGAGGGCCGGAGCCCGGCGCCCCTCGCTGCAGCCCCCACACGGGGCCGGGCCCGCTCGGCGGGTTCGCCCCATACAGGTCAAACACACGGCCCGACACCGCCGGGGCTCCGGCTGTCCCTACATCACACTGGGGGTCCCGGGATGGGGTCGGGGCTGGGGGGTTTGGGGTGGGCCCTCTCCTGAGGAGGGGGTCTGGGGGGTGGGTTAGGATGGGCTCCCTCCTGAGGAGGGGGTCTGGGGGGTCTAGGATGGGCCTCCTCCTGAGGACGGGGTCTGGGGGGTGTTTTGGGTGGGCCCCCTCCTGAGGAGGGAGTCTGGGGGGTGGGTTAGGGTGGACCCCTCGGAGGAGGGGTCCGGGTGGGTTAGGTGGGCTCCCTCCTCGGAGGGGGTCTGGGGGGTGGGTTAGGATGGGCTCCCTCCCGAGGGGGTCCGGGTGGGTTTGGATGGGCTCCCTCCTGAGGAGGGGTTCCGGGGTGGGTTAGGGGGGGGTTGGTGGGGGGGAGGGAGGATGGGGAGGGCCCCCTCCGGAGGGGGGGGTCCTGGGGAGGGGTCGGGGCGGGGCCCCTCCGGAGGAGGGGTCCGGGGTGGGAGGGGTTAGGGGGGGTCCGCCCCCTCTTAGCCCCTCCCATCCCGGCCCCTCTCCTCCGGACGGGATCCATCCCGACCCCTTCCCGGGACCCCCTCCTCCGGGGGGGGGGGTCAGAGGGGGGTGCTGCTGCGGAAATCGCAATTTAACACTTTTTTTTTCACGGTGCAGAGTGACGTGACCCCCCCTGCTCCCCCCCACCCGCCCCCCCCCCGTCCGGAGGAGGGGGTCCCGGGAAGGGGTCGGGATGGATCCCGTCCGGAGGAGAGGGGCCGGGATGGGAGGGGCTAAGAGGGGGCGGACCCCCCCTTAACCCCTCCCACCCCGGACCCCTCCTCCGGAGGGGCCCCGCCCCGACCCCTCCCCAGGACCCCCCCCTCCGGAGGGGGCCCTCCCCATCCTCCCTCCCCCCCACCAACCCCCCCCTAACCCACCCCGGACCCCTCCTGAGGAGGGAGCCCATCCCAAACCCACCCCGGACCCCTTCCTGAGGAGGGAGCTTATCCTAAACCCACCCCGGACCCCTCCTGAGGAGGGAGCCCATCCTAACCCACCCCCCAGACCCCCTCCTCAGGAGGGGGCCCACCCTAAACCCCCCAGCCCCGACCCCATCCCGGGACCCCCAGTGTGATGTAGGGACAGCCGGAGCCCCGGCGGTGTCGGGCCGTGTGTTTGACCTGTATGGGGCGAACCCGCCGAGCGGGCCCGGCCCCGTGTGGGGGCTGCAGCGAGGGGCGCCGGGCTCCGGCCCTCTGGGCTTTATTCTCCGGCGCCCCGAACCCCGCGGCTGCGGGAAACAGGGAGGGGATAAGGGAGAGACAGGGAGGGTGAGGGAGAGAGAGGGGAAGGGGAAACAGAAAGGGGAAACAGAGAGGGGATAAGGGAGAGACAGGGAGGGTAAGGAAGAGAGAGGGGAGATGAGGGGGAAACAGAAAGGGGAGAGACGGGATAAGGGAGAGACAGGGAGGGTGAGGGAGAGAGAAGGGAGATGAGGGGGAAAAGGCGGATAAGGGGACAGGGAGGTGAAGGAGAGAGAGGGGAGATGAGGGGGGAAGGAGCGGCGACAAGGGGGACAGAAGGGTGAAGGAGAGAGAGGGGAGATGAGGGGGAAAGGAGCGGCGGTAAGGGGGACAGGAAGGGTGAAGGAGAGAGAGGGGAGATGAGGAAGGAGCGGCGGACAAGGGGGACAGGAAGGGTGAGGGAGAGAGAGGGGAGATGAGGGGGAAGGAGCGGCGGACAAGGGGGACAGGAAGGGTGAAGGAGAGACAGGGGACATGAGGGGGAAGGAGCGGCGGATAAGGGGGACAGGAAGGTAGAGGAGTGATAGCGGGGCAGGAGCGGACACAGGAGGAGGTCGAGTCGGGACGGGCAGGGAGGGTGCAGAAAGGAGGGGAGCAAAGTGTGAGCAGGGGGCGGCCGGAGGCTGCAGGGGGAACAGAGGGCGGGGGCAGCGGGGAAGAACGGGGCAGGAAGGTGGGGAGGGTCGGGCTGCCTAAGAGGGCAGGGAGTGGGGACAGGGGGAGACCAGGTGCGAGGGAGGAAGGGGAGGGCTACGGGGGAGAGGAATGGGGGTTTGCGGGGGCAGGGAGGAGGGGGAGGTAAGGGGGAGGAAGGAAGGGAGGCCAGAAGGGACGGAGAGAAGCAGGGGTGCGAGGCCGAGGCTCCCGCGCCTCACCTGGACCCCGCCGGGGGAGCCCGGCCCGGCCGCAGCCGCCGGCCCCGAGCGCCGGGGTGCAAATGGCGGCGGGGGCGATTTCCGGGGCTGAAATGGCCTCGGGCCCGCCCCGCGCAGCCGCCCTGGGCCCGCACCTGAGCGGCCCCGCCCGGCCCCGCCCGCCCTGAGGCAGCGCCGCGCCCGCCCCGCCCCGCCCCGCCCGGGGCCGCTCCTGGCCCGGGGCCGCCGCTCGGGGCCCTCGGCCGGGGCCGCTCCCGCCTGCGGGTGGGGCCGGGGCGGGGCGGGGCGGGGGCGTGCCCGGGGCCGCTTCTCCCCGCGGGTCCCGGGGCTCTGCCGTGCCCCAGAGCCGCGTCCCGGTGTCGCCCTCCCTGTGCCGGCGCCGCGGGCAGCGGGAGCGGGCAGGAGGAGCCGGCGGCCCCGGAGCCGCGTTCCCGGCCCGCTCCTGCTCCGCTCCGGCGGGCCCGGGGGCGCGGAAGGGGCGCGGAAGGGGCGCGGCGGCTCCGCGCAGGCACCGAATGAAGGCTGGAGAGCCCCGGCCGGGGCCGCCCCCGCTCCCTGCGCCCGGTCCCGCAGTGCCCGCAGCGGGGTCCCCGAGCACCGGCCGGGAACCGCCCGGGAACACCGCGGCTCCCGAAGCGCCTCCTGCCCCGGGCCCTCCCTGCCCGCCCCGGCCGCAGCCGTGGGGCCTCCCGGACCTGGGACCGCGAGGGGGCTGTGCCCAGTGCCTGGACAGCGGCCCCAGGGGCCCCGCACCGCCGCGCTCCCGGCTCCGCATCCGCCCCGGGAGAGGCCCCGCGAGTGTCCCGGCTGCGGGAAAAGCCTCAGCCAGAGCTCCGCTGCTGCTGTGGGACCCCACCAGCCCCCCACCGCCCCACCCTGACCGCTGCTCTCAGCCCTGAACCCTGGGCCCGGGCTCCGTGTTCCAAGCACTCGCACACAGGATTTGGGCTCTGTTGCCGGCCCCAAAATGCAGGATTTGGGCTCTGTGCTCCCGGCTTTGCACTCCCAAAACACGGGACTTAAGTCACTGTTTGGCAGCCCTAGGCCAGGCCAGATGGGACTGGTTCCAAGTGCCAACAGTGCAGGACTTTGTCCCTGAGCCCTCCACACCCTCACTCCCACCAAAAAAAAAAAACCCACAGGCCTTAGGACTCCGATTCCGAGACCAGAAAAACGCCCGGTTTATTGGTCTCAGTTCACAGGGCCGTGGAATTGACCGTGGACATCCCCATAGATGGTGACAGGGAATGGACCTCTCACACATTTGAGTCTGTTGTGAGAGCTGCTTTAGTGGAGCAAAAAACCACACGCGGGATAAAAAGTTGGGAAGCCTCCCCTGAAATGAAGCCATAAAATGTAGCCTATCTGCATTTTCTTATTATCCTAACAATGCAATATCCCGTTATCCAAGCACCGGGTCTGTTGTGCCGCCTCCAGCTCGCTGACTGATGCCGCCCGTGGCTCCAGGCGCTCCTGAGGCACAGGGAACACCCCCAGCTCCGCTCGGCCGGGTGGAAGCGGAGGGCTGGAAGGTCCCAGGCCTGAGCAGGCACCAGCAGGAGACGGGCCCGGCTTTCCTGCCCTTGTCCTGAGCTCAGGGTGAGGCAGCTCCCCCCTGCCGCTGCCAGGAAGGAGCAGCTCCCCAAGGACGCCTGTGCTCCCCTGCAGCGCCGGCCGCCTGCCTCTCTCGGGCAAAGCCTGTAAATTCGGGAAGAGAACCGAAATCCCGGCAGCCGGGGCCGGGCAGCAGCCAGCGAGCCCTCGCACCGAGCAGTGCCCGGGGCCGTGCCTGAGCCTGGCAGTCGCATCCTGCACAGGGACTCGGTGGCGCGGGGTCTCTGCTCTGCTCCGCCCTGCCAGGAGAGGAGATGGATGCGAGTGCCCGGCTGGAGCCTGCCCTGCTGCCCAGCGGGGCCCTTCCTGAGGGGAGAGCTTGCTCTGTGCTCCTTGAGCTGGCCAGAAGCATTTAATATTCATTTTACAGACCAGCACACGAACTGATACCAACGTGCATTATGCAAAATAGCCACAGTCTCTGCAGGCTTCAGAACAAAAATAAACAACGTTGTTTTCCTTTCCTCCTTCTGTGCAATTATGTACAGGTGAGATTAATAATGCCCGATGACATTTTCTTCCTTAAAACGCTGCCCAATACCATGATACTAACGGGGTTTCAAAAGCAGAGAGAGATGAACGTGATGAATTAAACCTGATGCTCAATCTTCGCATATTTAGCTTTCCATTACAGAAATCCCTGGATGGATCCACATGCTCCTCTGCTCCTATTATCCTGTATTTTGTCTCACTCTAATCTCATTGGGATACCCTAAATCCAACCTGTTCTGCTTCTCACACCAAAGCCTGCTGTCATCTCTGCTCATGACATTTGCATGGCACACGTTGTTATCACACAGATAATGGCAAAACAAATTGCACCTTGTTCTTTCTGCAGTCAACAGCATAATTTGGGAGCTGGAGCTGTGAAACGAGGTGATGCAATTCATGAGTAGCTCTCAACATGATGAATACTGACTCAGAGGTTACCTGTGGCTTCAAACATGAGTTTTCAGAATTCATGGTCACTAAATGGCTGTCTTCTTTTAGAACATCTATTTTGTCAGTACTTCTGTTTTTGTGAGCCAGCATTACAGCTAGTGAGAGTCAAAAAAAATAGACATCATGTTTGATGTGCTTTCTATGATTCTCATTTGATGGAGTCTGACCACTCTTGTTAAGGTCAAGTCCCATTATAGCAGGGGAATGAGGGGGAGAGCAACCTTTGTCCATATAAAGATCAATTGATTATTACATATTTTTTCAATTTCTAGAGCTGCCTCCATCCATAAATGACTGATAACCCTTGCACAATCCCAGCAGGGTCACTGTTAGGAACTCCAGAGGCTGGAACAGCCCCAGAGTTTCCCCAGTGTCCAGACTTATCCTGCCCAGTTGTTTCAGCCTTGTTTCAGCCTTGCTGTGGCTCAGCTGTGCCAGGTTCTGATTATCCTTCCAGGCCTGAACGCTTCCCTCAGTCCATGATGAAAAGCAGCTGAGCACCTGCCCCGAGCCCTGTGAAGTCAGTGGAAGGCTCTGGCTGTGCCTGACTGGGATCAGGAGCCCACTGCTGCCTGCCTGTGGAGCTCCAGCTGACTCCTGCTGCACTGAGGCTCCTCTGGCAGCCCGGCTGTGCCTCCCAAACCTTTAACGGGAGCTGCAGTATTTCCCCTATTTTACATCCACAGGGTTGGTAACTGCTCTGGTTTGGCCCAAGACCTTTCAAGTATTCCAGGATGAGGATAGAGAGGCCCAGGGATAAACAAAGGCCTCTTGGAAGGCAAAGTCTTTATTTCATTACTAACAGGCCAATTAAAGAAGCTTTTTCTCATTGTGGTTTATGTTGTTTTTGCTTGCTTGGACTTTTGCCTTCTGCCCTTTGCAAGTCTTGGCACATTCCCTTTCAGTATTTCCATGCTCTGCCTTGCCCAGGCTGCCTCTGTTCAGCTCCCTCAGCAGTTGCTGCTTTTAGCCTGATCTTTCTCACTTCAGCTCGTGTCCCTTTCCATTGGCCACCGTTCCCAGCTGCTCCCCCGGGGAGTTCCCGCCTGTGAACAAGCAGGGATTCCTTGCCCTGGCCGAGGGAAGCCCTCACCCCTGCACATTCCCAAGGCTCAGCTGGGCTGGCACAAACCTTTGGTGTCCCAGAGCTCACAGATCACTCCCAGTGCAGCATCTGAGGCTGGAAGCCTGTCCTAAGGATCGGGACTGATGCACGCGGTGACTGGAAAATCATCCATGGATATTGGATCCAGTTGTTGTGAACAGCTGCAGCCAAGGCACCCCTGCATTCCCTGCTCCCTGAGATATGGCCAACACTTCAGTCTGATAACGCTGATACACAAAATCTGCTCTGGTGCACAGCAGGAACTTCATGGGCGTTCATCAGAGTGCCAATACAGTGATCGTGGCTCTCGGTTTTGAGGCTGTGATCGAGATTCATTTTCAGTAATTTTAGACAATTATTTCACCTCATTGCTTAATTCTTTCCACAGCTGGGACTCCAATAAGAGGAGAAAGGAGACAGTTTATTGGAACCCCTTTCCTGCTGAACACTGAGGCTCATCCAGGTCCTGGGAGAAAGCACAGACAGGGAGAGCTGCCCCTGCTCTGCTGGGATTGCACCCCACAGTCACGAGGGAGAGATGCCTTTGTGAAAATTGGTCTCATTATTTTTATGCCTCGTAGTTCCCACTACAATTATTTTGAGCAGAACTGGGACTGCTGAGCGTCACTGAGCAGCAAAGGAGACGTTCAGCCATCCCCAGGACCTGGCAGAAATGATTGCTGGAGATGGCCTGAGCCCTGAGAGTTACTGACAGCAGTAACAGCAGCACTGATATTCCCCAGAAATGTGAGGAACTGCTTCTTCCCTTTGCTGGGAAAATGTCCATTGTGCATCTCCAAGTTACACCCTCAGCACTCACTCGGCTTCTACAGATTTTAATTCCTTATACGTTCCTCACAAGGCATCTCCAGCAGTTCCACCTTCCACCTGGTGGGCGATGCTCCCCCTCCTCATTCCCAAGGTGAGAGCGAGGAGCTTTGCACTTGTCCTTCACTGAGCTCCTCTCACGTCATCTCTCGCGCCTTTCATTTCCTTACCAGCAAGGAGAAAGATTAAAGGGGAAAAAAGAAGTGTGTTATGATCTATGCAAGGCCAGAAAGTGGCCTGAAGAGACATATTTTGGATTAACTCTGGCTCCATAAAACCAAAGTCAATTAGGATTTCCTCAAAATAAAATAAAATAAAATGAAAGGAGGAGATTATTAAAGCTATTTATAGTCAGATGAAGGTCTGCTCCTCCAAGTTTTAGCTCTGGCACTTCTCTAAGCAACACGAAACACAGACTATGAGTAACTGCACAGAAGAGGGCTCGGAGGTGGAATTCATTCCCCCATCCAAACCCATTGGAACTGCCTTGGACAAGGACAGAATTCCCTCTGGAGTGCCAGTGCTGCCCAGTTATTGGGAGGGTGACCGGCACTGCCACCATTGGCACCTCTGGTGTTCAGTGGGCACCTGCTGAGGGGCTGCTGGACCACACTGAGCTCACTCCTTTCCAGTGGAACTTTGTGCAGTTGCTAAGCAGGTCCCTTCCCTGTTTTCCATGTGTCTCCTGTCCCAGAGACCCCCTGCTGTTCCCACAGGTCCCTGCCTGTGCTCCGAGGCAGCAGAGCAGAGGCCTCGCTCCCACGTGGGACCTCCCATTCCCGCTGCTGGGACGTCGCAGCCCATGGGCTGGACAGGGAGGGCACGGGGGGAATGAGGTGCTCAGGTGTCCCTGCAGCCTCCAGCACGGCTCTGCTGCCAGGGAAGAGGAGCCCGGTCACAGGTGGCTTCTGCACTGCTGGAATTCCTGGCCATGGGACCCTGGTGGTGTCACCTTAACACCGAAGGGACTCCACAAACCACACTGGGCACTGGCAGAGCCTCTGCTCTGAGGGCCTTGGCAGCAGCAGGGCACAGCTCTGACAGGAACTCTGTCTGAATGCATTTGTGAAGGAGTAATTTCGATTTATGGTTTATTTGCTTTAGCATTATTTATCAAGTGGCCCAGTTAATTTTTTCTGTGTATCAGTTTTAGATTGAGCCTTTATAGAGTTAATTAATTTTTTTTTACAGGATGATGTGTCACATCACTCCTGAGCTTTGAACAGCCTGAAGTGCACAGCACTGCCAGGACCCAAGGCAGTAATTTCTTTGTGGGCAGCCCAAAGCCCATTTAATGTTTCGTGATTGGACCCAGTGATCTTAAGGGTTTTTTCCAACCTAAATGATTCTATGATTCCATATTCCCACACTCAGAGGAGCCCAGACAAACAGACATATTGCAGAGGAAGTACCTTTTAGGGGTGTTTATGTAAATTACAATTATTTTTTCCCCCAACAGATGGACTATTTCCTACTCAGTACAAAAGGCGTGTGTTTTTCCACACAAAAGCTGTAATTTACCTGACATCTTCTACCATCCTACACCAGAGCAGTAAAATGCAGCCACAAGAAGCAAGGAAAAACACACAGCCACACCACTGGCTCTACTCAATCCAGGGATGAGTCCAGAACCGGCCCCTAAGAGGGGTCTGGAGAGCTTAAGGCTAAAAGCACCTGACTGTGAGGACTGGCCTGCTCTCTCCCAGGCTACAGTCCCCTTTTTATTGGGAATTTACTGGGCCATGGCAGAAAATTCTATTTAGCAAGTATTGACTTCTTTTTCTCCCCTGCCCGTGAATGTCTGATTGATTGTTTTTTGAATTCCTGAGAGCTTCCTGCATCAGCAGCAGTCTGTGGTGCCACGTTCAGTGGGTTAAGGACCTCTCATTTTTCACACTGTCACGTGATAACTTCAGCTGCTGACTCCAAGTTCTGGAACTGAAGGAAATGGGAAACAGGGAACCACGGTTCCTGGAGATATTCCTGATCAAGAGTTCTGGGCCATTTATTCTTCTTCTTCTTCTTATCCCAATCCACCTTGTTCTCAGTTTTTGTATCCATATTAATTTTACTATGCCAAACACTCCAGCTAAACCTGCAATGCCACTTTGAACATACATGGAATACACTGAGTTGGTTCAGGGCTTTTTCAAAATATTTTAAAATTCCTTTATCTATTTTTCAGCTCCAGAAACACTTATTAGAAAAACACGATGTACCTTTTTTGGAGCTCTTTTGACAGCAAGCTCCTGTAAAACCTGTTCTGTCTGGAGGGCACCTTTGCAGGTTTAGTTATGCAGTCAGGTTCACTGATAGAGTAATCCTAAGTGACTGGGAAAACTTGGCCTTGATCCCCCAATATTTCTCAGATCTGACATCGATCAGTTTTAGTCTGTTTCAGCGGAAGCTTAAGCTGAGCTTTTGACAGACTCAGAAATGCTTATGGTGAATCTCCCCAATCACTTTTCCAGAGCATCCTCTCAGGTTCAGTTGATAAAGAGCAGATTAACCTATTATGGATGTCATTTTTCTCCAACACCAATATTCTCATTTGTCAGATGTTGCTGGCAAGGAGCAGGTTTGACCTTTAAGGCAGGAATAGGTAAGGTGTTGTCAGAACGAATCAGAAACTCACAAGAGATGTGAAACAGCATTTCCAAGGCTGGGGAGAGAGAGTTCACTCCTTATGCCCCCCAGCAGACCCCATTCTCTAGAAACAGCAGTGGCAAACACCAACAAACCCCTGCTTTGCCTAAACACATTTTGGTGAATTTTACTGCGCTTGCAAGGAGGGGTGAACAATAAAACACTGAGTGGTGCAGACTAAGCTCTCTCCACTGGCAGCGTGGCCTGACCTTCTGCAGCTTTGCCACCTCAGCCTTGGAAGATTCCAGCCTTGGCACTGAGGATTGCTGGGTGCCCTGAGGAGTTTGTTAGCTAAGTTACATGCACTGACATGGAAAAGCTCTGCCTGCTGTGGATATCACTGAGGTAAACACACACTCAGGTTTCTGAGGATAGAATCCATTTCTCCTGCAACTGAAAGACTGAGCCTCTAGTTTTTTACATGATACAGCACTCATTATTACCTCATTATGTGGTGCTTGGTAAGTGCATGGGTTTGAAAATTGCCTGACAGAGTATTTCTAGAAAAGAATATACCAGTGGTGAGCTTTTATTTCATATCATCACCTATCATAATCAAATGGAATGATACAAGGCCTGGCTTTGTCTATCTGACTAATTGCACCCATCTTCCAAATTTGCTAAATGATCATTTACTGTTTCCTACTTTGGATGATCAAGCATTTTATTGATAAAGTTTATATAGAACTGGTTCAGAATCATGGAGAAATTCAATGTCAAATCTGAAAATTGAATAGATGCCCCACAAACAACAATCACATACCTCCTTATCCAACCAAACCATGCAATCCTCTACCCAGGAGCCCCAGTCCTGGAGAGAGTCAGCCCTCAGCCCAGGGCTAGCTGTGAATTCCTGTAATGGAACACAAAAACCACAGGAACTGATTTTCACCTACATCCAAATTCATAGCTCTTGGGAAGGCCTGAGCTACTGACAAAAAATTTCAACTTCTGGCACTGATTATGCTTCTTAGTGAACACTGTATCTATCACAAAAGTGTACAACCACCCCCATTTTTCTGCCTGCTGCCACTGCTCTGACACTGGGCCGAGCACAGAAGATGCAGGATGGAGTTTTCTGAGCAGGAAACGCCCATCAACCAGAGGATGTCCTGCATCCTCCGTGTGTCACAGGGGTGAGATGGGGATCATCACTGCAGCACTGTGGCCCTTATTTAGAGACAGGTCACCCTTGCCTGGTCAAACAGCACCACTCATTTTTGCTCAAAGCCTGGCACCAGAGCTCACAAGAGCTGAAGAACAGCCTGCCCATTTCCTGCCCACCTGGATTCCTCCATGAACCACTGCAACAGCAGGGTCCTAGGCCGCTGCTTTCTGAATCTTTGCTAACTGCAGCTTTTCCAGAAATAAACTGGAACACAGCATCATTGTCCTTCCAAATCTGTAGCTACAAAATATTTCTCCTGTAGGAAGCAGTGGCACCAAACAGAAACACCGACCCAGCAGCTGCTGGAGTTCAGGGGAAAGTTATGACAACAGGAAGCAAGAATGAGCATCAGGATTTTTTACAGACAACGTCTCCAAGTTTCATCCCTCAGACTTCTGCCCTCACTTTGCCGTGTTACTGAACACATCCGCACTCCCGGAGGTACAGAAGGATCAGTGGGAGGGCTGTCGAATCCTCGGCTCCCGGCTGTTCCCGGGCTCTGCGGTGCTTCCCTCCCTTGGCAGAGGGCAGAGAGCAGCCCTGCCCCCTGCCATGCCCGGGGCTTTCTCCAGGCTGTGCTTGCCCCCTGCTCCCTGGCCCGGTGCCACCGGGGCCTGCCCACAGCCAAACCCATCGCTCTGGCCACCATCAGTCACAGCCTGGAGCCTGAGCGCTCTCAGTTCTCTCTTCTGTGCCCGAGCACCTCCTGCTCTTTGCAACAGCACGAGGCCTGAAGTCACTGCACCCTTTCTGTTCACCTCTTCATTACTCCATCAAAAAAAAGAACATTTATCATTGCAGTTTTCAAATCAGTTCCCTTCTTCAGGTAATCTCTTCAGATTTGGCACAAAACCCCTCAATATAATACATAATTCTAATTGCCTTACTCACAGAGGATTTTTTCCTAATAAATCCAAACAGTTTCAGTAGAACATGTTCACAGTCATTTTTCTTTTCTATCCCTTGCTTTGTGACTCGCCTCTTCACTTTATTATACTCAATTTTGTATTTCAGATTTTAAGCTGAAGAAAAATCCTTCTCTGAAGAAGATTTTCTCATCAACTGAGCCATATATACACTTTTTAATAGGGATATCAAACCCAGCCTGACGGAACAAACACCTTGAGACACCTGGACATGAATGTCCCTTTAAAAATATTAAAGCTCTAAAGGTTGAATTGTTGGCAGGTTTAACTGAACTGACAGAACAAGAGACATTGCAATAGCACAAAATAATAACTCAGGTCTCTAGCACACAATCACTTTTATAGGATTTCTCCAGCAGCCCCTGTCCATAGGGGTTTGCACCCCATACACTCGTTTAACATTGAAAATATGCACACTTAAAAAAGAGTCACCAAAGTGTTGCCCTTTCTTTAATCTCTTAACAAATGTTAAATGAGATACTTGGGGAAATCCTAATGCAAAGAAACATTTTGAGTTTAGCATTTTACTATTGAATGAGCTCTTCTTTTCTTAGCCAGATTTTGCACGTATCAGTTACTGTGTGAATCTGGCCTCTAATAGATATTTTTAACACTAATATTGTGCCATGGGACCAGAGGACCTTTGTTTCCAGCTGCCTATGCTGGTTGCTGTTGACCTGACATTGACACCAAGTAAACACGGTGCTGGCTTTACATATAAATTAATGCAGCATAAAGAGAACTGTTATTTCTTCAGAAAGAATCCCCCACAACATCATAAAATTTCTTCTCAAGCCAAGGGAAGTTTATTTCACCTCTGGTAATTTTATTGTGCGTGTGCTAGGTGGAAATGCAGAACTGTGAAAAGGCTCATTCTAGCAGGGATAAGAGCTGACAGAAGTTCTTCTGGGGACTGGGCTGGAATGAATCACATTCCTACGTGTGTGTGCTGGCTGGCAGCAATCAGTGCTTCCTCTTAGCAGGGACACTCGGGGGATGGAGGAATCAGAGCTGTGAAAATCCCAGCAGATTCTGCCTGACAGCTTTTCCAGGCAAACTGCCCTGCTGGGGCACTGGGAGCACGCTGGGATGTGGGGCCCTGTGCTGGGGGGAGCAGCCATTCCCCAGGGGCTCCCTCGGGATCCTGGGGATCCCATCCCACTGCCCTCCCTGGCCCCAGTCCACCCGCGGGGCTGGGAAGCGGGGAAGCAGTGCAGATGTGGGAATGGCAGAGCTGGGAAGCACTGGAGACACTGGGCTGACAGAGAGCAGAAGTCCAGAGGAGGATGAGGTACAGGTGCTGCACAAACAGGCTGGCACCGTCCAACACAAACCCGAAAGTGGGGAGGCCAAGAAAAGTGAATTCGAAGGGCAGAAAAGCAAAGCCCGGTGTTCCAAGAGGAACAAACCCCACTCGCCAATGCCCCATCCTATTAAGATTTCTCTCTGTGGCTCAGTTCAGCACTGTTCCCTACTTGATGCCAGTGCTGCTGCAGGCATTCCCTGGAATCTCCCACCACTGAGCGGGTGGAATGTGTGCAGGTGGAATGTGTGCAGGCCGAGGAGCCCAGTTAGTGGTGGTGTTTAATGGGCCCTTTTTAAAACACCCCCACCTCACCGAGTCCAGGAGTGCCCCGCTAAACAATAACTCTGCCCCAAGTGGTGAATATTCCTGCAGGCCCAAGCCACAACACACGGCCATTGCCATCTCCAGCCTCCAACAGCCCCCGGGGAGCAGGTGAGAATTCCCATTTCTGCCCGGGAAACGCTCTCTCCAGGAAGGGGAAAAGCAGCATTTCCTTGCCCATCCCCGCCCATCAGAGCCCTGCCCCTGTGTCTGTCAGCACTGACAGCGGCGCTGCTGCGGCTCGGGAAGGAGCAGAGGAGAGGATGGAAGGTGCTGCCCCGGTGCGGTGCCCGCAGCTCCTGACCCGCCTCTGCTCCTTCTCAGGAGAAGTTATGGCATCTAAATGTCAGCGCCTGATGCGGCCCCGTCCGACTTCCCGGGGATGGAGCACAGTGAGCAAAATAAGGGGAGATTGCTGCAGTGTGAGGGTTGCCAGGCTAAATACCAGCAGGAAGGAAAGAACTCAATGAAGTTGAACAGTTACATATTTAACCAGGAGCTGGATGGTAATAATTGTTTTAGGCCAACACTGAGTTCTGTCTGGGCCATTAATTACACGAGTCAGGCTCTGATCTGAGTGGGAGTGAGGGGTTTGCAAAGCACAGACAGGACAGAAAGGATCCCTCCCATCAGCAGCCTGTTCAGTGCCCTTGTATGGTGTTTGCACAGAAAACCCACTGCAGAACAAGGCCGAAGGCAGCAGGGAACCACCCAGCTTTTGTCCAGGGAGCCTCCTCTATTTTCTGTGCAGTGGAGCAGGAGGCAACACTCCTTTATGTTAAAAGACAAAAGAGAGCAACCTAAGGACGGGGAGTTGCAGAAACACCAGGAAACCCGCACTTCCAAAGGCAACCTTGCCTTGTTTTCACTCTTCAGAATCAAAGGGCGAGTCTGTGTTTGCTTCATCCCCCTCAGAAAAGGGGCTCAGGCTCTGCTGAACAGGATCCTGCCAGCATTGATTCTGCTCCGAGAATAACGGAGCTGAACATCAGATGGGTGACACACACCCCAAACAAGGAGTGACAATGAAGCTGGAATAGCAAAGCTGAGCCCTAAGCGAGGTTCAATTCCTCCCATGAAATCCCCCGGGTTTGTGAGCTCAGAGGCTCGGAGCTCTCCATTATCTGACAGAAGAGCTCACAGAAAGCCCCAGAGCTGAAGGAGCCATGGAGGTCCCTCAGCTCCAGGTGGAGGCACCGCCAGGCTGCTCATGCCTGGGGCACTCTGATGCTGGAGAGGAGTTTGGGAAGGGCTCCAACACTTCCTGCCACTGCCAATCCCACAGCAAGAGCATCCCTGCATCCCACCAATGCCCCGCCTGCTTTTTAGAGAAGCTTCTGGAATTAAACAGCATGGTGAGGACAGTGACCAAGCTGCCTAGGACTGTGCCTGCCCACACTGTGTCACACCCGGATCTGGCTCTCATGAGGACCAGCCACTGCTCAAAGGATGGCAGCAGTGGCAGCCCAGCTTTGGGCTGTGTCCCTCTGCTGCTCAGCTACTGGTACAGCTTTAATTTGATGCCTCCAAGATTCATGTAACAAAAGGCAGAGAAAAAGTAGGCCTGGTTACATTTCCATGGCACATGCAGAACTCAAGAAATCCACTACAGACCTTCTGCCCCCACCACTCCTACACATCTCCCATTCATCCCTTTTTGAAGGGATAAAAAGTTCTAATGTATTTAGTCTTTGCTCACAGAGAAGTTAAGTGTACTTTTGGGTACTCTTGTCACACCCCTCTACACCTTCTTTCCTCAAAATTGTAAAGCTGGAAGATCAGAACTGAACACAGAGCTCATTATATCATTTAGCAGCACCAGTTTTGTCTGCTGGTTTCTCACTCTTCCTGCCTCCTTCAGGCAGGTGAGGACAGTTGAAGTGGTTTAAATGACCACATATATGTCTCCAAAGTACTTATTGCTGCTGAAGTCTAAACCCATGCGTATTAGATGAGATCCCACATGACACTTCTTTCTCCTTGCTAGAGGAATCATTAGAAACACAGTTGATGAGGGAATTCCATCACGGATAACTCTTTACCCTAAAGCCCAGGTGCTGGGTTGCAGCAAAGCCCTGAGAGCTGCACTCCCTGCAGGCACTGATGTGTTCATCTGCCCTCTGCAGGCTGTGCCCCACTCAAGGTGACTCTCACAGATAGCTGTGTGCAGAAATACTGCACTGCCCACACCTCGGGATGTGCACAATGAATTGCTCAGCCAAAGCACAGCATGAACCCATGCATTCCACGAGTTCCTGACACCCAGGGACACTCGGGGCTCTTCCCAGCACTGGGAGAGCTCAACTGGGGAGCGCTCCTGGCAGGGAGCGTCGCTCAGCTTCTCGCAGAAGGGCTTAGGTGCTTCCCCAGAAACTGGAATGCCTTTCTCCACAAAACACATCAGCCATAAAATTCTTCCATGTTCTCGTGGCTTGATTCAGTAGTTAAAGCCAAGGCCTTGGTGCTGCTCACAATGAGGCCAGCGAATATTTTGCCCCTGGACTGGGAGAAGATGGAGCCCTGTTTCTTGTACTTTTCTCTACAGAGTGAATCAAACCAATGCTTTTCCTGGAACACACATAACCCCTTTCCCAGAGCTCCAGGGGACACTCCCCATGGATCACTCCCTGTGCAAGGCACTCAGGAAGGCTCTGCAGCTCCAGCCTGTCCTCACTGCTGTGTCCCAGTTTGCTCCTGGAATTCCCAGCCCAGAAACGTCTCTGTGCCCCTCCACTGCCATCCCACTGCCAGGGCAGGCTCAGGAGGGTATCACTGCCTGGGATTTTCACTGCCTCTCATATGCCAGGTTTCCTGGTTCTTCCTTTTTGCCACTCCTGTGTGCTGACCAGCTCCTCCGAATTTGCAAAAAAAAAAGTCCTTTTCCATGTTGCTAAATGCAGCTTGACACCACTCAGTGACCCTGTTAGCCAAGCTCAGTCTTTGAAAATACATCCCTCAGTAACACTGCAGACAAACCACAGCAAATACAAGCAGCTTTGAACTCTGCAGCCACCGTAATCCACAGCCATAATTATGTGAAATGAGTAACTGAAGCTGGATTAAGTGAGGATCTCTGGACAGGCGCCAGGCAGTGGCACCAACAGTTACCAAAAGGAATCAGACATGAGGCTGAGGAAAATACTGGGCATCTTAACTTACGTTCCTTGTGGCTTTGTGCTACAGAGATTGTTATTATTATTATTTTTCATTTATCATTATGTTGATGAGTGTCTCCAAACTGCACATGGAATTTCCACCAGGATTTCCATGGTGCAGCTTTGCTCTCTAGCCCATGATCAGGGCTCTGCTGGATCTACTGAGAGGCTCTGAAGGAAGGAGGAGGCCCTGGAGCTTCCTTCTGCTGAAGAAGCCTGGAGGCTCAAGAGAGACTTTGAAATGGTGAATAAAGAGGGAAAATGGACTTTGTTAGAAGCACTGTATGAAATGCACAAGGAATTAAGGTATTGCTGCAGTTGGGGTCAGGCAAGAAAAGGCCAGAGAGTTCTTCAGAAGCCATAACATCATAACAAATAAATAAATAAATAAATCTCTTGGAAGTCCACAAAGACATAGACCGTAAACACAACATGGTTTAACCCCAGCCAGCAACGAAGCCTCACACAGCCCCTCATTCATTCCCCCTCAGTGGGATGGGGAAAAGAATTAGAAAAGTAAAAGTGAGTGTGCTGCTCAGCAATAACAAAATCACCCGACTCTGATTCTATCAACACTGTTTCTGGCACAGATCCAAAACACAGCCCTGTGCCAGCTACTATGAAGAAAGTGAAGTCTTTCCCAGCCAAAACCAGCAGATATAGCAAAAGCATCTTCACTCAGAATAGCAGATTTGGTGTGTCCAGACCAAGTATTTTGATTTTATGTTGACTTACAGAAATATACGGCCCAAGAAATCTTTGGCTTCACAAATATCTTTTCTCTCACATCCCTATGAAGGGAAATGTATTCAATGTGAATTTAGCTATAAATATTTTACTTGTTAGGATTTTAATTCCTACTGCAGCTCTTGCTGTAACGCTAAGTTTACCATAATACTTCAGCTTCGATGGATTTTTAAAACACAGGAAATCTTAACACCAGATTTACTATGAGGAGTGACTTCTGAATTACCCTTTACAAATTCTTGTCCAAAGTCAAATTGTCTGATGAAATGTGTGTTCCTGGCCCTGAAATGTCCACATGGAGTTGTAGGGGAGAAATGAATTACTACACCACACTTAGTGCCGGATACATGAAACACACTGGAATAATTACATACAAAGAACAGGAAAAATGTGGACAACTCCTACAAGTCACTGCAAGCATCAGAAATATTGCTAGATTTTCATAATCTCCTTATGAAGGATGTGCACACATCCCAGCAGGATTTTCCATCTCTGGGTCACTGACTGCAGGTGAACAAGGACCAGCTGTCTCAGTACTCTACCCCTCCTAGTTTCTTTTGTGCCTTTAAACCAGGAGCACAGTGTCCAAAACATCACATATCTGACAAATCTGGGGGAGATGTGGTGGTGGTGTTAATTTTTCTGTGTATTCAGCTCGCAGGCCATAAAGCACACCCTGCTTGTGCTTCACAGTTTCTCTCCAGAAGCCAATCAGCCCTTCCTCATAAACAAAAAAACCCAAAACACTGAAACATTCCACAATCTTTATCTTTCTCACAAATCCCTCAATTTCTCACTTTTATTCATAATTACTCCCCTCATTTTCCAGCTTATGTAGCCTGGATTCAAATCCCCTTACAGAAAACATGAATAAATGAGTAACAGCTATTTCAGAATAAACATTTACTGTCACATCCCTTCAAAGCCTTCTCTGAATTTTTGCCCCATCCTGTACCAGACCACCAACACCTGCAGAATTCCTTGCAGACCTTCCAAGCCGTGATCCTTATCTATCCTCTCCAACCAGTATCCCATTTAACAACTGCTGTGGTCCCACCACCCAAGGGGGAATGACAGTGTCTCTGGTGACACTCAAGACACATCTTGCCATTTTTGTAAGCATGGCCAAGCTGCAGAGGAATAATTCACAAGGATGAAAATATTCTCTCTTGTAAATGCCAAAGATGCATCAGTCTGGGCTGCTTTTCACTCTGCATTTCCCAGGGAAGCACTGGCAAAGAGGATGAGGCCACTGTGAAACGCTGCCCCGTTTCTGTTTCTGTTGGTGCGGGGCCGCCCCCCCTTCACAGGTCCAGTCCCTGTGTCCCTTCACTGCTCCCATTCCCTGCCAGAGCCGGCCCGGATCGCTCCCGGTTTGCAGCGCTGCTCCCATTCCCTGCCACAGCCGGCCCGGATCGCTCCCGGCTTGCAGCGCTGCTCCCATTCCCTGCCAGAGCCGGCCCGGATCGCTCCCGGCTTGCAGCGCTGCTCCCATTCCCTGCCACAGCCGGCCCGGATCGCTCCCGGTTTGCAGCGCTGCTCCCATTCCCTGCCACAGCCGGCCCGGATCGCTCCCGGTTTGCAGCGCTGCTCCCATTCCCTGCCAGAGCCGGCCCGGATCGCTCCCGGTTTGCAGCGCTGCTCCCATTCCCTGCCACAGCCGGCCCGGATCGCTCCCGGTTTGCAGCGCTGCTCCCATTCCCTGCCACAGCCGGCCCGGATCGCTCCCGGCTTGCAGCGCTGCCTGCAACGCCAGACCAAGGAAACGCCTTTCCCTCTCTCCTCCTGGAACAGACACCAGCTGGCACCCACGGAAAGCACACGGCACTGCCTCCTACTTGCCAGCACTTAAATGCCACATCTTTATTTAAAGAGGAGAAACCCACCAACCTCATCCCCCAGAATGTTACATCCAGACATCTTTCAAACACAGCAAAACCACGTGCACCTTCCTCTGAGGAGTTCGTGGCTATTACTGTTGAAAAATACTTTCTAATTTTCCAGCTTTTATGTCCACAAGAATTTCCTGGGGAAGGAGGAGCTACTCTCCCCTTTTTAGCCCATCTCTGTGCACTGTGCCCGAGGCCTTCTCACCTTCTCAGCCACCTTGCTGACCCCGGAAATGTCCCTGCTGCTGCCCCCTTGGCAGAGCTGCTATTTGGCAACAAAACCAGCTCAGGATTGCCTTTAATCAAAATGCCATAAAGTGGCTTAAAGTTTGTAATAAGAAGATTCTGTCCCTCAGTTTTGCATCTAAAATTTTCAACTGATGACATATTTAAGAAGACGACATGAGAAGAGAGTGCAGTCAGAAGCAATCACCATTTGTGCTTCAGAACTCTCAGGTTCTCCACTGCTTTCCATCACTTTGGTAAATTCCACTCCTCACTACCTGTCAAGCACTTGGCATCTTTTGAAAACCAGGCAAATTATTAAGGAGCCTTAACAAGGTCTTCAGGACATACCTGTCAGTCTCTTTTTTTCTTTTAAATATCAGGAGCTGTTTTAATTCACTGCATTTTCCATGCAGGTGGCAGTTTTCTTCTCAGTTACACCAGGCAAAATCCCAAACTTCCATGAATTGCAGAGTAAATTGTGTTAAAAGTGCCTCAGCACCACATATTACAAAGTTTAGGATATGGGAAGGTGAGCGGGTAAGGCTTATTGAAAAAAATACAGATACTGAGATTTTCTTGAATCACTGCAGTGTAACTAGAAACTCTCACATTTAGGAAAACTTATATCTGAATTTTCCAATTAGCTTTCAAGTCATTAAAAATAAAAACTAAAAAAAATATTGCAGTTTGATGCTTTAATAATTCCAAACATAGGTAAAGTTTGCCAGCTGGACAGACCTTCCAGATTAACTGCAAGCACTTGGGCAATATCTTCCCTCATAATTTTAATGGATTTTAATTAAAGACATTTCTTAGAGCACAGCTTAAAGGAAGGAACCATCAAGAAGCTGGATCCTTCATGCCAGAGAAAGGCCTGGTTTGAGCCCTGCTCTGTGGCCAAAGCTGTGGACAAGATGGCTGCTGTGCCAACAACGTTCCTGAAAGAACTGCCTTTGGTCTCCTCTGGAAGAACGTTATCCTAAATTACATATTTAAACTCTTTAAGGAAAGAAAGTACAAGACCTAAACACACTTAGAGAATAACCTTTAGAACCTGCTTCTGCCTTTGCAGCTCACACAATATGAGTATTAATGAGCATAAATGTATTTAAGTATTTGTTGCTGCAAATCAGTAATTCCTGGGTATAACCCATGGAAGCAACTCCCTTCCCAGGGACAATGTCCCGCAGATTAAGGGTACTCCTACACCTAAGGAACACTCATGATTTATTAAACAGGCAAAAGTGCAGGAAGGAAAATTGGTGAATACAAACTAATAAGGCCAGAAGAACCTGGTGAAAAACCCCATAGTTGCATTGTGGGTAAAAATAATGTTCCTTCAAGGACAGCAGAATAAAATCTAAGGGATAATGCAACAATACATTTTGCTCTGACAGGCATCTCCCTGCCCCGATAATGTGCTCATGTGGCTAAAAGAACAGAATTCACAATCCTTAGAAATTTATAAAATGGAAACATTGATTGCACTAAAAAATGTATTAATGACAAACTGCACCTGCATTATTTTATTAATTAATGTTTAATGCCCAAGGGAATGCAGTTTTGGAACTGATAGATTGCTGGATTGTTATCTCCCTTAATTACATTTCAATAAATTAAACCCCCCCCAATCTGCTATAGACACCCTTATAGGTACAGGGAAGGCATTTGATTTATAATGTTTCTAAATAGATGGCACTGTGATGAACTACCACTTCACAATATTAGGAGATTGTTAGGTTGTGGGCTCTATTTTCTACTTCTTCACTTTTAAAGCTATGATTCCCAGAAGAAAATCCTTGTGGATATTGCCAATTTTACAACAAAGGTGATGTGTCGTGATACTGAAAATCACCGTTCTCTCTTTCTAGGAATGGGGAAAATAGGAGTGCATGGGAGCCTGGGGAGAAGCAATGCCAGGTACAAGATGCAGAGTAGTCCTTAACCCAGACTAATACACTGTATTTATGGCAAGACAGGGGGTGGATTTTAACATGAGCGTAGTGCAGGGAGACGACAAAGGAGAGGGGATAAGGAGATGTGTGGCACTGACATTCATTTTCAAAAACCCACTGAAGAAGTTTGCCTGTATGGGCAGAAATGTGTGGACATGGCTTTGTGTATTGGGAAGAAATAGGTGGAAAGGACCTTAACCATCAACGTGGGTGGTTCATCTTTAGAAACCTCATCCATTCCCAGAGTTTGTGTCACTATGTTCAATAACAGATTTCAAAGCTTTTTTAAGTAGACATTCCAGTGCTTGTGTGCACAAGTATGTGCTAACACAAAGATGTTATCTTCAAGTTTGCTGGAAATAAGTACTTCAAATCTGGAATGTGTTATTTAAAACTGCTCAGTTAAAAGAGTAGTAAATTAAAAGACTGATTGCCATTTTTTAAGCTGCCAGTATTCTTCAGAAATGAATTTTTAATATCTCTAATAGCATGTTTTCCTATGGATTACTAAAACCATAACCAAGGGGAACCATTATTATCAACATGAGTCCAGGGCATCAGACAGCTAATTAATAGCAGATCACTCTTCTCCCAATTCTGTGTTTTTTTAAATGTGAAGATCTCCATAATTGAATGTCATGCAGAATATTATGCAAAGCATCCAGCTTTTCTCCAAGATCAGCAGGAGCTGAGTGCCATCAGAAAGGATGTGCCAGTACAGAGTTGGAGGAGCTCTAATGTTTACTCATCGAAAGGCTACAAATGCAAATCACAGTAGGACTCAGAATGGAGCCTGGGGGAATCCGAGAATAACTGAAGCCCAGCTGGAATGAAAAATCCTCTGGAGCAACAAATTCAATATGCCAGGAAAAAAAAATTAGGTCTGAATTGAATAAAGTCTTGCAAACAGACTGGGAAACACAGCAGCAAAAGTTATGCTCAGAGATGGAAACCAAAATAAAAACAGGGGTTACCATGATGGAAATGGAGACCTGAAACACATTCATTAATTGCATTCTCCCAAATTAAAACAAGGACACTGCCATCCCTAAACGTCTGAAAGGAACCAAGTGCCTCAGCCTTCTGTTGTCCAAGCTTTCCCTGTGTCTTCCTAATGAAATATGTGTAATATCCAATTACCAATCAGTTGCAAATTAAAACACTATTTCCCAATAATATGATCCTGCTAACTGAATTTCCATGCAACTCTTGGCACCCTGCTTTATGAGCAGTTCTGCCATCCATCAGTTCTTGTGCTGTCAGGTCTAGGGATGTGCCGAGCAGATGGCCAAGGATGCTGCCTGAATTCCGACTGCTGGTTTCCACACAGGCAGAGGTGGAGGGGGTGGGAACAAACATTTCCATGTGGATTAACCCACAAGGTGTCACTGTTGCTCCAGAGAAATTCAGAAACGAGGGGATTTTTCTGGGCATAACCTGAGACTGGGAGTGGGGGACTGACTCCGGTGGGGATGCACCAGCAGGAGCTCTGGTTACTGTTCCTCCCTTTCCCAAACTCTACCTGTGCCCACACCTTTAAAGATAAATCCAACAGCACCAACTACCCAAATGCCACTAACTGCTCCTTCCTTCTGCCAGTTGCTCCCTGCTTGCTGTCCTGCTGCCTCTTGACAAAGCCCCATGTTAGATGGAATCAGGCTCTGCCACTGCTCCAGCTGGTGGAGCTGGCAAAATGAAGGCAGCTGGTCCCAGGAGCTTTTAGACCCCAATTCAGCTGCCTCGGGGAACCAGAGAGCAAAGCTAACAGGAAACAAATCCGCTGGTGATCACAGCACACATCAATGACCATGGGCTTCCTTGGGCCTGCCTGCTTTATTCCAATGAAATATTTACCGGAAAAAAAAATACTTCAGTAAAACCTTCAAGAAAATGTAATTTCAGAGCATTATTGGCTGTATTCAAGACTACACATTCCGAAGTTTAACCAAAAACAAAACAAACCAAAGGCTTCAAAGCATTTACCCTGTATGGAAACACACCTCCTGCAAATATTCCAACATTTGTAGGAGCAAAGATTCAGACTAAGCAAAAGCACATCCTCACGGTATCAGTGTCAGCCTTCCCTAAACAGTTGTCCATGGATTAACTGTGGCAGTTTGTTTTTCCCAAGCTCTAAGAGAAGAGAGGTCAGTGGTTCCTCTGTGTGCTTGAGGATTTCACTGGAACTGCTCAGCACCGCTGCTGCAGGTGGATGTCCACCTATGTCCATCAGTGCTGCATGTGTGGCATGAAAAGAGAAGTAACTGTTCCTCAGGAACCCTGAGTTTCCCTTTGGATGAAGACACTGGCATTCTTGAAAGGAAAAGTTAATTTTCTTGTTAAACCCATTTCAAAAGAAACCCCATCTGCAGCATTTTCCACCTTTCACCCTTCAGGACCCCTCAGGATAACAGGCTTGCTGGAAACAGAAATGCCAAGGCTTTGTGATTTCCAACACCCCCGAAGTCCAGTCACACTCTCTTTTGCTATGGAAGTGATCCCTTTGCTGTGGAACTGCCAAGGATTTTGAAGAACTGGAAATACAGTGAACAGAAACCTGTTCTCTCTCATGAGGCCCCTCGTGACACTGGCTGCATGTCTGCTGTTTTGGAATGGAGAGGATGGCCTAAGTACCTCTGTGTTAGAGGGCTCCCATATAAAGGGGTGTTGCTGCTGTGTGGCTGAAAGAATCAGACCCAGGTTTGGTAGCCCCAGAAGGAGCCCCAATTTCTAGCCCAGAGCTCTCCTAGCTGATATTTCTTTGAGTAAGACCTTCACAGAGCTAATACAGAGAACCTGCAGAAACACTGGGGTTTAGGCCATGTGCTGCAAAGGCACCCCTGGGTTTGCTGTAAGCCCCCAAATCCCACCAAAACTGCAGAATAAATGGACAACGCTGTGTAAGGTAGAGCAGTTTCAGTGTGCTCTGAACTCTTGCTCTGTTTTAATCTGAATGCATTAAAAGCTCACCAGAACCAAGTCAGTGTCTGTGCCCAGATATTTGTGCATTTATGGGGCACACGAGACTTCCACTAAATAAATTCTGGGATCTCTTCTGGGCTCAGGAGTCCCTGCAGCTCATTCCCCCACTGCCAACAGATCATGGCTCCATCAAGCAGGGCGCTGGAGCACAGACTGTCAGGACCTCATTTACTGAGTGTGGACATGGAGATAAAGCTGCCCACTGATGCCTGCCAAGCATCCCAGTGACATCCCATGCCGGGAATTCTGTTTCCCTACAGCAGTTACAGCTTGCATCCATTGTCCCCCGTGCCTGCAGAGGTGGCCTGAGGCTGCAGGTGCTGTGCTCAGCCAGAGCCTTAAGTACCTCTGCCACTACGGACAGGCAAGGAGAGGAGGAGGAGAGGAGCCAATGCAGGAGTTATGTTTGGAGCTTGCCTGGACAGATGGATTAGTGCTTGCCCGATAACTGGCTCCAGTTCCCTGAGCTGTTAATAGCCTCAGCCTCCTCTCCCAGTGTTAGTCAAGGAAATGCTGCTCAGAAAAAGGGGCCATTTCCTTTGCTGAGCTGGGAAAAACAGCCCTTCTAGACTGGGAATACCATTCTCCTGCCTCATTGTCTCAGAGTTGGCCCAACACAGTAAATACGGCTTTGGAACACAACTCTGGCCTCTGAACTGAACAGTAAAATACTTAATACTAATTTATTTTACTTCACAGACTACCCAACTATTGCTCTACATTTGTCAGCACTTTCTATAAATATTCCTAATACTAGTTTAGTATGGAAAATGTATAAAAATCGGGTTGCTCCACTTGAATATGTTAGGTTATCTTTTCTGTAGACAAAAGACCCACTAAATAGTGAGCTGTCCTGGAAGATTGACCTGCTATATTAAAAAAACACAAAAGCCACTCAAGTTACCTCAAAGACATGGGAACCTTCTCTTTTCTAAAGGGAAGAATGACCCATGGATACTACAGCAGGAATTGCTCTCCTCCTGTTGGTTATCCAGGGGAGGTCTTTACCTATCACATTACAGAATCATTCCATACTATTTCAGAGTTCATTTTCTCCCAGGTGCTCTCCACCCTGCCTGATGGTAATTATTTGTGATAGTTAACATTTACTGAACAGTACTGTAATATCCCTCCCAGCCATGGGGAAAGGGAGCCAATACCTCAGGTAAACACAAAGGGGTTTTCCCTATGGAAAACCAGCTGTGCAATGTGTGAATCACTGATTTCAGCAAGGGCTGGCTGCTCCACACCAGCACTGACCCAGGCAGGGCTGCCTGGGGAGAGTTCTAAAAGGAGCACAAGCCATCACCTCTCTCAGGCTGGGCTGAGATCTGACACACGGAGCCAGCACAAAGCAATCAGTCACACTCTTAATTGCCTCCTCCTATGATCCTCCGGGTGTCAAAGAGGTCACAAATCATCTCAAATCCTAAATATTTTTATTATGTTCAACTTGTAGCAATGTAACTGAAACACATCTCTGACTTAGGCCTTCCCTGACAGCAGTGATGTCCTCATGCACAAATAAATAAAAATCATGAAATTGCAGGCTCTATTTTCTCAGTACCCCTCACATTTACTCATTTTTCATTAAAGCTTTTTCCAGCCCCTTATATTCCTTGTGTTTCTGCTGGGATCACTGCTGCACATCTGAGAGAGGCTTGGACATGAAAGCAGCACAGCTCTTGCCCCTGTGAGTTTAGGAATGGCTATCCTAAATCACAGCAAAAATCTGCCCAGGACACTGTCTCTGGAGACAGGCAATAACTAGGTAAAAGGGACATGGATCAAGCACAGAGCCAGATTTTTCTTCTGTGCCCACCCAGCTTCCAGGAGCTAAGAGATTTCACAGTGCCAAGATGTGATCTTTGAATCTAGGAGATGAGGAAATGGATATTCCCTTCAGGTATTCGTGCGAGCTCTTTGACACCCTTATGAAACAACAGAGGGAAACAAATTGGACGTGGAGTTCCCACTTCAGCAGGAGGGAAGAGCCAGAGCTCTGGTGGTGCAGTTTCCTGGGCCCAGGCACTGAGTGGGGACAGGAGCACATGTAGGAGTCAGGGATGGAGGAAATGGCTGTCAACTCCAAGCCATCATCTCATTTGTCACTTTTCTTATTCTACTGGTGGTAGATAGAATGAACCAAAGTTAATCACTCCAGCGGTACAGGTTAAAAAGAGTAATGGACAGCTTTGTAACCAATTCCTCCAGCTGAGCCACATTTGCTGATACCAATTTTAAAGAAGTTTATTACAACTTGATTTCTAAGTTTTTACTAATGACCCACAATGTCTTTATGTGAGAGCACTGGTTATTCATAGTGCAAGCAGAATTTAATCACAGGTATGAAATGATAACTGATGAGCAACTAAGTCCTAGGGGTATAAAATCACAATTTATCCTGGGTTAACCATCATGAACTACCTGAGAACAGTTCACTGCCATGTTTTTTAAAGACGTAATACTCTTTGAATTTGGTTTACTGCACTTTTCTGAATTGAAAACCACACTTCCTTGTCATCCTGCCAGTGCATCCCAATATTTAAGTACCTGAAAAATAAGTTACCTAAACTTAAATAACTTCAACCTACTTACATACTTATTTCCTTTCACAATCAATATATTTTCCAAAATACTCTAACACTGACATAATTTCATATGGAATTTTCCTGTCATTCCCTTCAGGCAGCAGGGGATCTGTTACTGAGTGCAGTAAAGCCAGCCCCAGTTGTTCTGAGCTTTCCCAGGAATCAAATCATCTGCCTTGATTTGCTTTCTGGACCCAAGCAGCTTTTGGTGGGATGGCATTTATTTTGCTTAAACAGTGACCAAACACAGTTCAGAAATGAAAGTACCTCAAATTATTCACAAATAACTGTAGGAGCGTCACTGCAAAGGTGCTCAATAATCAATTAAAACAACATTACTGTTCCCAGTTCCTTCTATGTGGTACCCACAAACACATCACAAATTCCTGACCAGCAGCAGGAACTGAGGATTCCCAGTGACCTTCTCTGCCCAGAAATCTGAAAACCAGATTCTTAAGAACAAACAAGTGGGAGTTAAGTGTACTTAAGTGTACATGGCCTTGCTCATGGCTTGGTTTAAAACACACACACACACAAAAACAGGAAAGAACCCTGTCAGTAAGACACCTCTGAGTTGTCCCAGCTGCCGAAAAAAGCCCGGCCCAGCTGTCCCATCAACATCCAGGTTTCCTGCTTGGTGCCACACTTGTCATAGAAGGCTGTCAAGGGGAAGCCTTTGCACTGCATTTGCCATAAAGGTCTGTGGGTGTGTGTGAACAGGTACTTAACTACATCCTTCATTTGAGCAGAGCTCCTGCATGTCTCTCTAACCTGGAACTGTTTAAATTTGGGCTGCTCCTACCAATCTAAACCCAGAGAAGTGCCAGGAAAGTCAAAATCCATCACAATTTCAGCTTTAGTCTGGAGCAGCAGCAGCAAGGGCCCTGCCTTTCATCCCACTACCATTTCAGAGATCCAGCACTTGCTAAGTGTTTTACTTGGGATGCACCTAAACAGTCTGAAGCCTCAAATAACACCATTACCTGGGCAATAAAATGGAATTTCTGTAGATTGTTTAGGATCTCCAGAGAACACACAGCAGGGGGAGGGAGGGTGAAGCCTTGTGAAGGAAACACAAAGTGAAATTGGAATTGAGGCATTTTGGGAACATTGCTGAGCTGAATGGCCGTTCAAAGAACCCTCACTAAGTGACGGATAAAAGCTCCAGAACAGCTTTATTTTAGGCTTGGCTGCACAGAGAAGTGTGTGCTAATAAATGGAATAATCAAAAACAAGTTGTTTCTGTGTTCATTTCTTTAGAATTAACACCTGTAACCACGGTTTCATCACATCCATCACACAGAACAAGCTTGTGTTCTGATGCTGCACAGGACAACAGGTTTGGAGGAACTGCACTCCCTTTGTAGAATTGGGCTACTTGGCTTTCTACAGTGGAAGTTTTTTCTTTCCCAGAACAGTAGTTATCCACAATGATAGTTTTTAATTAGGGACAACTTTATGTACACTGCTCAGTATTTAAGCTGCAGGGGAAAAATTCTGAGAGGACACTGAGGAATCCAGGCACACAATGCCATTAGCTGAAATACTGAAGGACATTGCTGAATTCCTTTACAAGGAACCAAAATTTGCTGGCTAATGGTACTTGCACTTTAGCAACTGGGAGAGGATCCAAGTAAGCCAAAGTCCTGTTTAAGTAGCCCTCCTACAGCAGAAGAGAAGGGAAGAGGTGAACATCACAAATGTGAAGGTACTTCAGCATCATCTATATGTGCAACCTGGAGTTGAGAGTTACTGCTCTCATTAGATGGGACTGAGAGGAAGGCAACTTCCTCCCCGCTCCCTATCCATAACCCTAACCCTGGCCCCACACAACACGCCTTGCAAAGAAAACTGTAAGAGTTAGATATGGCAAGGCTGTGTTGGCTTTATGGCTCCATCTGCCTCAGCTCAAAGAATCCAAATTACAGGTGCAGATCATGAACTTGGCCAGGGCCATACATTTTTTCTGGTCAAGGACAGTTATAACCAACTTTTAGTTAGCATTTCATAGCATATTAAACAAGAGATAGCTCACAAACAAAAATAAACATACCATACTTAAGGCTTTAATGCTGCCCATCTAACCCCATCCCTGAGACCCAAGCATGCCTGTGCCTGGAAGTGCTGATGAGGGAAACAAACTCCACACATGTGCATAAATGGTCCGCTGGGGCAGTGCAATATTAGACTTGGCTGCACTGGAACAAAGTGCCTTCATTACACTTCTATGATAAATATCTCCCTTGCACTGCTGCAATTATCAACAGCCTTGATTAAGGGACTGATTCGAATGCAAACAGCATAACTGACCCAGGAGAAAAGAGGAATGGATATGGCCAATGCAGCCTTTCAGCGCATTACAAATAGATGGCAGCATAGGGAAATGCCACTAGTCACAACTTTTTATTTTGCCATTCTCCTTCAGATGAAAAAAAAAAAAAAAAAGAGATTTGGTTTTGCTACACACAGAGTTTATACAATTTTCCAACGTATGTGAGGGCCCTTTGAATAGCCTTCAAAAAGTTTGAAATGGGTCATTTTATTTAGTGTATCCATAAAGTCATGATCTATATTGGGACGTGAAAAAAAAGGTAATGAACATTTAGCCAGACACCCTTTTCTAAACAACATCAAACAAGATTATTGGAATAACACTTCAGGTTTGTTGTTACTTTCTAGTGAGTGGAGATAAAAATGAAACAAAGAGCTGGAACTTTTTGAACTACTGAGATCTGATTTCTGGAGCACTGAAAGGATATTAAACTTTACACAGAGTGTATATATCAAATATCTGGGACATCTCTCCTTTATTTACTACAGTTTCATCCCTGTATTGACTTGCGTCAATAGCTATTAGCATGTCTTTAGTGCATTTCATCTTCAAATTGCCCTATGCATAGCACCTAACACATCTTCCCAAGCCTTTGTGAGACAGGTAAGTGAGGGCATTTCATTACCCCTCACCTTAAAGGTGGAGAAACTGAAAAGTGAGGCAAGCAATTCTGAATTGTTAAGCTCATGTTAAAGAAGTTTCAGAACTGGGTCCAGCTTCAGCTAAGATTACTGAACATTGCATGGGCAGCTTAAAAATATGTAATGTCCTTAACTATTTACCTCCGTGCATTGGCGGGCTTGGGAGAGAATAAAAATTGCCTCTAGAAGTGCACAGTAAGGAGTTAATAAACAAAAGAAAACACAGCATCTCTGATGTTTCATTATGAGTGCACCTTGCAAAGGGTAGTCCCTAACCTATTCCTGTGAGCAAACGAACTGATGAATTTGGTTAATGTACAGACAAATAACAAAGCTAATACAATTACTGAAATGGCATCTAACTTGCATCCCAGAATTGCTGATGAAGGATGAGTGACACTCTCTGAGAGGTAAGAATATTAATAGTGTTGCCTTAATTTGTTCTGGAGCACTAGGGGAGCCTGCTAATTTCCCGGCATGCACCGATCCACTCTTCAAGATGACATTACACAGATTTGCATTGTTCTTATCTCAAATAACTCCTGAAACCACAAAGCAAACAATTCTGGGGGACATTTACATTAGCTTGAAGTTGATCAAGAGGCATGAAAAATATATACTCATGTCACTGCATCATGGCTGTTCAGTTTGTACTGATGCCATTTCCAGTTCTGTTGCTACAAGCCACACCTTTAGCATCACTTAACCCATTTCCTTTACATGCTGACAAATAAATCT
This sequence comes from Monarcha castaneiventris obscurior, assembly GCA_026261815.1. Taxonomy (NCBI): domain Eukaryota; kingdom Metazoa; phylum Chordata; class Aves; order Passeriformes; family Monarchidae; genus Monarcha; species Monarcha castaneiventris. The sequence goes on from JAMPIT010000622.1 coordinate 2,601,572, forward strand.
CTAAACCACCACCATTTTAGGTCTGTATCTAACCAAAACAGAATCAGATTAAAAAAAAAAGACATATAGTGTTGAAAGTGAAAAGGCCACAAAACTAAGACTCTGCAATTATTGACCAATAATATAGGTATTCTCAAAGTCTCAAGCCATTTGTGGCAATTCCAGTTAGAAAGAGAATCAGAAAGAGAAGCACAAGCTAAAACCACATCAGTCTCATCATAAACATGAAAGGACAGGAAAAGCCTTTTTGCACTATGAAATGGCTACTTCAGGACCATGCTGGAAAATCTTCGGGCTATTTAGAAACTAAATTATGGCCACTGAAGTAATGTAAGTCTTCAACTGAACAAAGAGCACAGCTCTCCAGATATATTTATTACATATTTTAAAAGAGGCTACAGAGATAGGTTTCTTTAAAAAATGTCTCATCTGAAATTCCATAAAAACATGTGAGTTATAGAAATGTAGTAAAATGACAGAAGCAGTCTTCGTGCATCCCAAGACAGCAGCAATCGTGATGCTTGCTTTGAATATCTGAATTTCTGTCCATACTTCAAAAAGCAGTTAAAGAGATGTGAGTTGGCGATACAGCAAAACAAATTAAGCTTATGACAAAATAAATTTTTCCCTTATAGAACTGCCTGAGGAATTCTGGTATCTCTAGAACTGAAGTGCAGAAACAATTCCATTCTGAAGAGTTGAAAAAGATATTCAAAATTCATCAAGTCCAGTGAGTTGCTGGCCTCCAAGGAGGACACAGTGAATGTCAGCACATAATTCACTCGATCAGACTTTTTAAAACTGCCTTGTCCCATGAGTCCCCAGTTTCCAGAAACAACCTTTGCCAGCCAGACATAGCTACTGATGTGTAAATCAAGTGTATAGACAGCCAAGGCTGCTCCTGGTGAGCAACCACTGCAAATAAACACTGCCTTAACGTACTCAGTGATGAGAGGGAGGCACAGCATAGCAGTAACGTGGTCTCTGGTAACTCAGCTGAAAGAAATGCATCACTATTTTCTACTTTACAATATAGTTAAGTATTAACTGAAGTGGCAACTGGAATCCAGATCTTTCCCTTGTCTCAGTAGATCTCTTTGAATGCAGGCGTTCATTCCCACTATCCTAATAAATATTCACATATTTTATATAACCTGGGGTGGACTCACTGAAAGCCAACAACCCTTTGAAAACCTATCTACTTATTTCTGACAGGGATTCCCATCTCCCAAGGTGTTAAGACTAACATGCTGAGGACAAAAGAGACAACTGTGCACCCACATCCCGACAGAGAGCTTGAACTGTACATTTTTAGTTCAAACAATGTCATTATTACCTGCAGTCAACAATGTCTCAGCAAAGGCTTGCTTGATTTTCTGTAAGAAAACCCCCAAGCATTAAAAGAAGCTGATTTATGCTCTGGGTTTTGTGACTGTGCAATATTCAGGATGATTTAACCAATCAATAATCAAACCAGCCTTAGAAAGTCAGTAGTTACTATCTCCCAGCTTGCAAATGAATTCCTGAGACAGCAGTGAGCTGTGAAGAACAACTGGGTCCTAATGTGATAGGAGGGGACAGAAAAGATGAGACCAAATCAAACTCATTGCTTGTATGATACAGAGTGCCTGAAATCCTGCTGCCCAAATAAATGAACCAGCAAAATAGTAAGTAGAGGAGTCCTTAATTGGCTTAGTTAACCAGCCATTTAAAAAGAAATCTAGCTTGATGGACTTAATGTTGATTTCTCAAGCCAGAACCCTTGATTGTTATGATTAATAGAACTCTACCCAGGTTTCCCAGGCCATTTACTACCATGTAGCAGGGATAAAATTGAGCAAGAACACAAATTATAGTGGTAAGAACCCTCTACAGCATAAAGCTTTGAAGATAGAGGTCAACTCCCCACCCTTCATGCAACATCTAACAGCAATGGCAATACATTAGCTCAACTCCCAGCAGCAGCTGAAAAATCCAGATACCCCAAACAACTCCACTGCCTTGACCTAAGCTACGTGAAATCCAATACACTTCAAACAACAAGGAGATGAGAAAGTTTGAAACTATAACAGTTTTATTTTGGGGTTTAACTCAGCCTAAAAAGATATGCAAGAATGCCTTGTCACCATCTGTCCCCAGTTATGCTGGTACCAGGACACAGCATAAGCATCCTCAACTGGACTGCATTTTTCTGTTCTCTTAATGTGGGGTTGGTGCAATAAATGTATGGATTGGATGCACCTTTCCTTTTCTTTAGATGGATGCTTCTTTGCTCACTTTCTTAACCCTTTTCTCCTCCTTTTGCCTCCTTTAATCACTTGAAGATTCAAGAGTTTAAACTATAAAATATTTATTATGCGCACATTCAGAAGGATAAAGACGCTTTGGGGCTAGAGATGCGGGTAACTCTTGAATAATTCGAGTCATGTTTTTAAGGGGAGCACTTCAGGTATGGCAGCAGCCACCAATACCCAGGTGCTCTGCTCCTGCTGGTGTTTTATCTCATTCTGATCTCCAGTTGCCCTAAACACGCTTATTTTACCTTACGTTCCCTTTCATCTGCTTCATTTGCAAAAGTGTTTCAGATGAATAAATAATAGAGAGGATGAGGTAATGCACACAGGCAAAGTTGACAGTTGTCAAGCTTCCACCACCACCACATATTAATGTTCTACATCTCTTCATCCATCTTTTTAATGTGTTAATGACGTTTGTACTGAATGTGTTAAGCACAGATGTGAAAAGGCCACTTCAGAGAAGACAAAGAAATATTAAAATGCTAAGCAACTACACAAAACCTGAATATTCTATGTTCAACTTAGTCTTCCAATTAAAAAGAAAGAGAGGAAAAAAATTCAAAACAGAGAACCCAAAATACACTAGCATGGCCTGCTAAGCTCACAGCTGAAACACTGGCCTAATCCTGTCATTAACAATATGAGTGACATTTGTTATAATAGTGATAAAGTCATTTAATTATTAAGGAGAGCATTGGAAATATGTGAGCTGCCTTGAAAAGATGTGGCATTTGATGACAGGATGCTCTCACCACAGAGTTGTAGATGCAGCTGGATGGTTCAGAAACCCAGATTTGGATCTGGAGATCGTCAATCACACTTTAAACTTATTTAACAATATAAGAAATATTGAGAGAGATAGACTAGGCTATTTTAAAAATAGATTACACACTTCTAGGGCTCTGTGTGTTTGCAGATGTACTGTTACTAATATACTGAGTTTTCTCTGCCTCTCTGTCCGTCACAAACACTCGTCTGTGTGTCACACACATTCAAAGGAAACAGCTGAGAAGAGCAAGTTTTAAGGCACCAAGGATCAGGCAAGCAAGGAGAACACAGGTATCCTGCAAACACACAGTTTACTGAGGCAGAATTTACAATTACTCTTGTGCTGTATGGTTTCATACACCTTCACTGTGCCAAAGTGGGCACTGACCCCACTGGGACAGCTGCTGTTGGAGGCTCAGACCCCACTGCAGAACTATATTCACCAGTTCATTCATCCTACCTCTCTTTCCATTGCTCTTTGAGGAAGAAAAGCAGGAAAAACGTTGAGGCAAATGGGTGAATTGCAAAGAGAAATTTAAAAAATAGCTGGATAGCTCTAGAGAAAGATTTCCTGAACATCACTCCACGCACACGAACCATGTATCAAATATCATCCTTCCTGAAGGCTCAGAGGAAGCATTTGTCAATGAAGCTCTTCATATTCATATGTTTTTCCAATGTTTATGGCACTTTCACTTGTACTGGACATGACATGGTGTCAGTGTAGCATTTTCCCTCCTGATGTCTTTGTGATATTATCAGTGACAAGAAGAAAGGTGTGTTGTGTGCATAGTAACAGCCTTTCAACGGCAAATAACCCAGCTGCTGAGCCTGATTTTTATTTCATAAAGGGCATCAGTTAGTGATTAATTGTAAAATAAAAATAATGAAAGACAACCCAAGGCATCTGCTTTAGAAAAAGCTGTTATGGTGTAGGCAAAATGTACATCTTCCCCGTGGGAATTGTGTTAAGCAGACACAAAGTGGGGACTACATCTTCAAAGGAGCAAGCACTTAAGGTCATGGCTGATTTCCCTAGTCCTCCAAATCCTCCCCATATTCTCCACTTAAACCTCTGGAAGCTGCAACTCTATAAACCCCCCACAGTTTCCCAAAGCTGTAGCTTCTTTTTTAATTTGTGTAAAGACTTTTGGAACTATGATGAACTTTAGGTACACAAATGTGTCTTTGCAAGTCTCGGGTTCCAGAATCGAGGCTTTTCAGCAAACACCCACAGACCTACAAATCACCTCTACACACCTGTCCTGTCTCTCTGCCCCCCCTTGCCAGTCCTCACACAGTTGCCTTTAAGTGAGATGAAACTTTTCACTGTAAAGTTCTCACTGGTAAAATCGCAAAAATGTGCCCTGAGGTTTTGACAGACATTTTTCAATGGTTTCAGTCAATTCCCCTCTCCACTCATTTGGCTTCCCCACCTAAGAACCTGGAATGAGGAGGCCTGGAGAGCCACTATGAAAGAAGCTATAGCCAAAAGCATTTTGAAATCCTACAGCTGGAAACGTAATGAAAGAAGAAGGTTTTATCTTATCAAATCTCTTCTGATTTATTCTATTATGCCAGCAGATTAATACACTAAGAAGTGCCAGCCCTATTTTAACACAAGGTGCTATTGTACTATGCCTTAAGCTGCCACATAAAATAAACTTAAAAGGTGATTAATGTATATTGCAAAGGTAATTTCTGATAAACCAGGTGGACCATATTAATTAATCTAGGAAAAAAAAATAAGATAGAAGGAAAAAAAATACATCCAGCTCAGTGGTGAATGGCATAAGGAAGCAGCTACATCCAGAAGAAAATCTGATGGAAAGAAGATAAGCTCATGCCACACTTCAGACTGGAAGCAAAGCAGTGTTTCATGAAAATGACAGAAATGGAGCAATGCACTGAGACATACCTTGGGTAATGGGTATTAGCTATCATCACCAAAAGGTTTCATGTAAAGAGTTCAGTACAGAATCAACTTTTTTTATTTTGATTTTTCAGCTGTGTAAACATCTTGAAATAATCAAGTGCAGAAATTTCTGCAGAGTATTCACTGACTGTATGATTCCTATGGGAATCCCAGGCACTTCCTGCAGTGAAAATGCTTTTTTAGTATAACCTAATACTGGCAACTAACCTGATATTCAAGGGAGATTAACTGGGTTCATTCCTTCTGGCTCCACCAGGATCAGGAGGCAGCCACCAGCTCTGAGTGGGCACAGCCCCTGAGGGTATCCATAGTCCATCATCTCCTGGCAGCAGCCCACTGGTGGACTGCAGAGCATCTTCCCTGCTGCCTGGATTTGGGCACCTAATCCAGTCCTCCACCTTTTCCACACCACTGAAGCAACTGTCTAGCACCTTTCTTACCATCTCACCAGTTATCTGGAAGTCATTTCAGAGTTTGGAAAGCCAGTATCTTTTTTTAGCCACCTTATTCAGTTGTTTCCTCTTTTAATTCCTGATCTAAAGTCCATAGAAATCACCGCAAGGGTGGTGAGCTTTTTTGGTGTGCTCAGACCTAGTTACATTTCCTCTAAGGAAATGTTATTTGCTGGTGTCATTGTGAGTTAAGTACATACCAAAATCAATCCCAAGTTCTTTAACTTCCTAAAGGTTCTCCTTTTTGCTTCTATTCTTAAGGCAGTTTTCATCTGACTACTGCAGTGTATTACTGAAGCTAATGGTTTAGCAGGCTGCAAGGATGAATGGGATCTATCTATAGATAATAAGAGCCTCCAGCGTTAACTCTTAACTATCATTAAACAGCTTTAGAAAGAATATAGAATCTCATACTACAGAACTGGAGTTTCTAGGTAACAAGGGTTTGAAAGAAATTCATCCTCTTGAAAGGCGAATCTGTAATTGCCTACTGCAGGATTTCTGTAGCTCTTCCCAAACAATCTAATTCTGGCCATCACCAGTGATCTTGCAGCCTGAACCCATCTTCTTGCGCACATATTTCCTTTTGTTGTATTCGCAGCCTGCTCTTTTTTTTTTTTTTTTTTTTGTCTGCTGACCTGCAGGTTCACTCTTCAAATTTTATTTGAAAGTTTTCTGGAGAGCAGACCTCCTTATTTCATAATTGTTAATATTAGATATAAGATTTAATCCAGAGCAATACAAGTTAAAGGAGTAATTTCCCTTGTAATTTATTCAGGTCCTTCTCAAAGTGTGGCTATAGTAATTAACTAATGGGTCAGAATATTTTGATATAGACACCACATTTTAAAAAGTTAGTCTTGTGGTTTTACGTCTGACTTCATTTTTTTCCTTTATCCCAATTTTCAGGAGCTGTAAATATTTCTTAATTATGATGATGTTCCCTCCTCAGTCTTTGCTTTTCACTTTGAATCACCAGTAACTACAGCAGAGATTGAATGTGACTTAGCATTTTAAAGACAAAACCAGAATCTGTAAACTTTGTGAGTTCCTCCTCCAAAGTTCAGTAAAGTCCAGGAAAACCTGATCAACATTTGAAGTGGTCTTCAAAACAAAACTGCAGTTCTTTCTGAGATACATTAATATTGGACAGACTTGCAAAAACTGTTAGTGATGTTCTTCTCTTTTACGTGCCCGTGATTTTACTGCGCAGCTTGAATAACAGAGCAGCAGCTTGCTCTGCCTCTCTTTTCTGTCACACTGCAGTTAAAAGTGCTGGCTACAGGATGACATATCCTAGACAAAGGGAAGGAAAGGTGGGATCTGCAGCAGCTCCACAGATCCCTGACAAAAGAAGAAATAGGAGGAAACGTGGGAGGAATGAGCAGTGAGCGATGTCCATGTTCTGGCATGGCTAGGAAGGGGGAAAGGGCATGTCCAAAGGGATCTTGGAGCTGAGCAAAAATGAAAGCACAAACAGCTTTAAACATGGATGAGAGAAGGCAACTTGAGAAGAGAAAAAACAACAGCTCAGACACAGCCCCGAGCAACCCTGGCTCCAGGAACACAAGGGTGTGCTCCTGGGGATCAGGCAACATGAAACTGCCCTGTCCCATGTTCTCAGTGTTACTGAGCCTGTGAACGCCACCAGGGCACCACACAAAGGCACGACTGCAAAGCCCTTCTTTGGGGCCCTCAGCACAGCAGAGCTCTCTCACAGTGAATACGAAACTTTTACCCATTCCCAGAAGTTTGCCAAGTGTCTCACAAAACTAGTAAGCCCTATTTCCCCCTCCAAATTCAGTTTTCAGAAAGTTGAACATAATGTGACACGTCAGTGGGGTCCCATTTCTTAATTTAAAAAACAGAATAAAAATTATGGGTAGCTAGGATGAGCCTTGGAGGTACTCCTGAGGTTTTCCTGCCCTGCCTACCATGCTGAACGTAGCTGCAATTCATATTTGTTATTTCCTTATTTAACCAGAGAAATAATTAGGCATCATATGTCCTTCCATGGACACATCCAGAATGGAGTCATAATGAAGTCCATAAATAAAAATAGCAATAGTTCACCAGCATGATAGTTTGACATTCCACAAATGAAGAAAAAAGGACAAACAACCTAAAAAGGCTGCTTGATGATTTATAAAGTATAATTAATTACATGTGTAAATAGATTAGCAACAGCAACAGCTCCGGACAAACAATTAGACAGCTAATTATAGGAAAAATGCAGCTGAAGGCTCCAGCAGATGACCACCCGTCTGCTCCCCATCCCAGGTGTTCGGGTACTGTCAGGGTTGTTTGTTTAGCTTTCTAAAAAACATCTGCTCATGCAGCTCGGACACAGCCACGAAATGCAATACACAGAAGTGCAAAGAAGCTCAGCTCTCCACAAACAGCTTTCTTTTCCTTGGTCCTGCCACTGCTGTCAGCCCAATGAACAGTTCTTGTACCCACCAAAGCATAGAAACTTACACATGAGTTCTGCTCCCTTTCTCCCATTAAGAAACCACTTTCCTGTTGGAAAAAAATGGTATGATCCTCTACATGAGAACGTGCCATTTTTTTCCTGGATTACTGCAGTTCTATTAAAATCTGCTGCTTTACCTCACTAAATACAGTATTTGGAAGGGATTTTTTCAGTAATTTATTCCCTCGAGAGAAGTTTACAGCAACTAAATTAATTAGGCATGAATCTAAGTAAACATGAAAATGCTGATATGCTTCCAAGTGCCTGCACCTACTTAATTAGGTTTTGTTTTATATTTATCTTTCAGCCTGTATGAAAGTCTCCCATGTGACAGGAGCACTTCATTTCCTTCCCATGTTCAATGCCAGCTCACCTTCCACAGCTCCTGTCTCAGTTAGGAGGGGAGAGGTTGCCCCAATCATATCAAACTAAGACAAAAAGGAACTGGACTGAGAAAATTAAAGATATATAATATTGTAATTAGGAAAAATAGTCACCCTCACATAACTGTTCCTAAAGACTTCATCAAGTTAAATGTGCAAATACAGATTTGCACTGGAGATCTGGTTGATTTTTCACATTAATTTAGACTTTTTCTAGACTTTACTATATATTATCCTAGAGAGCATTTGCATCTATAATATCCTGTTACCTGGATTCACTAACACTGCAGTACCCTTAACAGAATCACAGAATTCAAGGTGTAAAATTGCTGTGGTTTTTAAAGGTTACTTCCCATTTCCTGGACACATGTTTTTGGTCTTCACACTCTTCTGTGCACTTCCACCACATGACACCAAAACCCCTTCTCATGGTCCAATTTGAGAACAATGTCATAGACAAAAACAAGACACAGACACTCTTCAGTTCCCATACTAATAGGTTACTAAGAAAAGAGAAAAATTCAGAGGCTGCCACTTCTAGGAAGCAGCAGGTAGAGCAGCAACACTGTCAGTCTTTCAGGTATAATAATTGTTTTTTCTCAGTATCAATGAATGCAGTTTAGCACTGTAGGGGCCTTGACGCTAAGGAAGGCTGTTTAGGCAGCAATGGTGCCAGATTAAGAGATTATCTGATCCCATCTGCTGATCCCACCATCCATTCCATCACTACTGGAGTTTACAGACTTCTCCAAACTGTCAAATAACGTCTGTGTAGCTGCTTCCAACCCAGTTCTGGTTAAATCATTCCAACAGCTAGAACACTTTAATAACGGGGGCTGCCTACCACAGCTCAGCCCAGCACAACTGGCCTGTGGAGAGACTCCAAATGCAGTCACACCGACAGACCTGAGGGGCTGATTCCAGGGAAGGGGTGGGGAACAGCTGCAGGTGAGGTGTGGAGCAGCAGGAAACCTTTGACACAGCTGACTGAACCCAGAATGGCAACCTGGCAGCAGCGTGGCTGCGCTCTCCCAGCTCCACACCCCAGAGAGAGGCCCAGGGAACAGGGATGTCTGGCTGGCAAAGTCTGGGAGCACCAGCCCTTCTCAGCTGGGTCTCCCTCACCTCATTTCCTCTCGAGGGCTCAGAACAGGAGCAGGGACAGAACGGCAGGACACACGGACAGAACTGCAGGGACAGAACTGCAGGGACAGCACTGCAGGGACAGAACTGCAGGGACAGAACTGCAGGACACAGGGACAGAACTGCAGGGACAGAACTGCAGGGACAGAACTGCAGGACACAGGGACAGAACTGCAGGGACAGAACTGCAGGGACAGAACTGCAGGACACAGGGACAGAACTGCAGGGACAGAACTGCAGGGACAGAACTGCAGGGACAGCACTGCAGGACACAGGGACAGAACTGCAGGGACAGGGACAGAACTGCAGGGACAGAACTGCAGGGACAGAACTGCAGGGACAGCACTGCAGGACACAGGGACAGCACTGCAGGGACAGAACTGCAGGACACAGGGACAGCACTGCAGGACACACGGACAGAACTGCAGGGACAGAACTGCAGGGACAGCACTGCAGGACACAGGGACAGCACTGCAGGGACAGCACTGCAGGACACAGGGACAGCACTGCAGGACACACGGACAGCACTGCCAGGGACAGGGGACAAACTCGCTCCGAGTGACAGCGGGAGAGGCTCACGGAGCTCCCTCCTGCTGCCCTCAGACGCACGGCGCTCAGTGAGAGGGTCGGAGCTGAGGAAGTTTGTAACCTGCTTTGTCCCAGAGCAACCCCAGGGAGCTTTCCAAGGCGCCCTCACCTGGCTCAAGGCCTGGAGTTCATCAGAATGGAAAAGCATGGCTGGGATGGGTGGAAGAAGCAGCCCGTACACGTGTGGAACAAGGCAGAGTATAAATGCATTTCCATAATAACCAGGAATATTCTTCCCCTCCTCTGCTGTGCCAGCTCAGTGCATCTGCCCAGGGCTCTCTGTCCTCCCTCAGTTTTAGGAACACCTTCCCACCTCCTCCAGGGGCCGAGACCCGCCTTACAAAGCCACTTAGGAACTCCTCCCTCCCCCTCATCTTTTTGGCTCTTCTGTATCAGTAGCTCACTGCCAGCCCGGGCTCTGAGGAATGCCAGAGCTCAGGACACTGGGGGCTCCTGTTCCTGCACCCACAGACAGTTCTCAGGCTGGCTGTATCCCCTGGCTCCGTTAACAAGATCCACAACCTAATGTTGCCTTTTCTTTCATTTTGAGAAAATGCCAAAGTTCTCTGTATCAACAAGTGAAACTGGAATTCTGTAACTCGGAAATCTCAGCTCTGCTACTTCACACGTTCTGGAGTTTTGCAGACAAACAGAACATAGCTTAGCTGAATACCTCTAAATTACTCTTTTATAAAGATACGTAACACAACATGCAGCAGCAGCAAAAAAAAAAAAGGGTTTTTTGCTGGTTATTTTCCTTTCAACTGCATTGAAAATCACACAAGGGTGTTCCTGAGGTCATGAAAACACTGGATTTCTCACCTGAAAGATGTGCAGAGTCATGAATTAGGTGCCTTCCTCCTTTTCAAAGTCCTCCTTGATACTTGGATTCTTTGACAGCTTTCCAGTTCATTTTAAATAAAACTACTTACCTGTGTTCCCCTCTTTTAGACAACTATTTTCTGGTACCACTGTATATAACACTAATTCACAAAGGCTATGATTTCACTGTCAGTCTGATTTCTTTAGGGAAAAATGATCTCTCATTTTTTCCACCTTCTTAACGTGTTCTCAGAACTGTACCCAAATACCAATCATTTTCATAAGTGAATTACATATTTTTCCATCCTGTGATTCTCAGCCTTGCCATGAGAGGCTCATGGTGGCTCACAACCACTGCTCTCAGCAAGGGACCACTGTTTGCAAAACAGTGACATACTAAGGGCTGAGCAAGGATTTACAAAATAAGGCTTAATTTAAAATCTTCCTTTCTTCAAATGCAAATATTATCTGGAAACAGTTGGTTTAAAGAGTAACATCAATTCTGGAAAACTAAAAAGATCTCTTGATATTTTCAAAAGGAGAATGTTATTTCTTAGTCTGGCTCTTTTAAACTGTAGTTTGCACTGGCTGTTTGCTGGAGATTTAGGGCTGGGAGGCAATTTGGCAATTAAAGCCTGAGACATTTTCCAGCTACCCAGGACATGAAGTTCACATTTCATGAATTAGAAAAAAACTTAGAGGAATAGTTGCTGAGAGGATCTGGTGGCTGCAAGTTACCATCAGCTTCAGCCCCCCTCAACCCTCCCATATTGACTAGGAGACATTTATAATAATGGAACACTTCCATATAAACTTTTTCCCCCCTGCAAATAGTTATCATATAAATCACACAAAAACATCAGAATTATTACAGGTCAGAGAAATTCCAACAAACTTTTGAAGTTCATGCATTTTTATAATTGCATCTTTTCTCAGTTGTTGCCCATCTATAATTAATAGCTATAAAAATAAAGTATCTTTAAAAATGTAGCACATACCTGGTCATGCTGTCACAGCTTCAGTGGAAGAGACAGAGGCAGTGGATGAGGAATGCTGGTGTGGGACACATCCAAAGTGTGGGGTATTATTGGTCCTTTGCACCTTAGCTCCTTGTGTCTATCCAAAGCATTTTTATCAGTTTTCCAGTCACGTTTCAGTGACGAATACAAATAATACAAAATAACAACAACTACAGAGTCAGTGTGATTTCAGGAACAGTCCCCAGCCAGGGCTCCTGCCTTCCCCCTCATGCACATTGTGTGTGACTCTTGCTGCTGATTCTGGCAGAACTCATTGAGTCAACTCACATTTAATGACTTCTTCAAGGGTAGTTTTACCACTTTTCGAGCTATAAACTCAAGTATACACTTTTTTCCTCCACCCCTCACGAGGAAATTCCCACTCTGGAGCCGGGACTGTAACATTTAGCTGATGAGGCCGTGGTAATGGCGGCAATGCTGAGGCAGGGCCAGGCGGGCTCACTTGCAACTTAATCAGCAGCCAGGGTTTTTCACGGAATCATGGCATTCCCCAGATCCACAGGAATCAGGTTTTCCTGGGAGGCAGCCTGGGAGCACAGCTGCCAGGGACCGCGGCTCCCACAGCTCGATCCCGTTTCCATACGGACACCAGGAGGCGCTTTTACCCTTGAGGCTGAGGCGGCCCCGACCCGGCCTGAGGGTCCCGGCTCCTTCCAGGCTGAGGTGGCTCTGACCCCTGAGGGTCCCGGCTCCTTCCAGGCTGAAGCGGCCCCGACCCGGCCTGAGGGTCCCGGCTCCTTCCAGGCTGAGGCGGCTCTGACCCCTGAGGGTCCCGGCTCCTTCCAGGCTAAGGCGGCTCTGACCCCTGAGGGTCCCGGCTCCTTCCAGGCTGAGGCGGCTCTGACCCCTGAGGGTCCCGGCTCCTTCCAGGCTGAGGCGGTCCCGACCCGGCCTGAGGGTCCCGGCTCCTTCCAGGCTGAGGCGGCCCCGACCCAGCCCCAAGGGCTCCGGTTCCTTCCAGGCTGAGGCGGCTCTGACCCCTGAGGGCTCCGGTTCCTTCCAGGCTGAGGCGGCTCTGACCCGGCCTGGGAGTTCAACTCTTTCTAGCCACGCCAGCTCTCACCACCTCAGAATTCAAGCTTTCTTGAGCAAATAGGACTGAAATATGCTGGGGTTTTTGAAACTTCCTCCATCGAGACTACCAAGTTTTAAGTGGAAAACACGGGATTATGAACAGTGTCACAGGTCCACCTCTCTGCCTATTGCCCTCAGCCCATCAGGCCCCAGAGCCACCCAGGCCTTCAAAGAGCAGAACCAGCTCTTTTTATATCCCTGAAACAAGTTTTTTTAAGTTATTTTTATCCAAAACTGGGCATTTTATGTTCCTGATCATCCTGGAGTCTGAAGAAGAAGGCAGTATGTGCAGGCCTCCCATATACCAGCATTTGCTCACTGTGTTTGGACTGATGCTTTCAGTGTTCTTTTTTTTCTCAAAAAAAATCCTAATTGAAAGCACCACAGAGAAGCTGTCAAGTTAAATTTATGACAAAGGTAGCTGCTTCTGCAGGTCGGTTTTCAAATCGATGGCTTGAAATGTGACTGACAGACTGACACACACTGACAGGAAAAGAGCTCCTTTGGAAGAACTTTTAAAAATCAGTGTTTTTATAATTGATCTGAGGTTCAGGAGATGGGAAGACAAAGATGCTTTGCTGGTTTTCCACGCATTTATAAGCCATGTTTCAGGAAATTAGTTCATCATGAAAATTTCTCCTAAGGGCAGCATTTAGGGATGAATTTAAGTCCCACAGAGATTTCAGGAATACTGAAGGCTGTCTGTACTTCAATACTGAAGGTTTTTCTGACAGGCTTTCAAAATCCACTGTTCAGGGAATATGCATTTAAAAAAGGAGTTCACACCTCTAAGCTGTCCCAATGTCATGAGCAATAATAAAGTGCTGGTATGCAGGCATTTCTGAACCACAAAATTCCAAAATTTTTTCTTAGCTGAAATTTGCTCATGTCTTTTTGTCTGAAATCTTCTTCCCAATACTCAATTTAAATGAAGTTAGTAGATTAGCATATTTTATCAACTACTAGAGCTCTGCCTTTGACTCCAATTAGGTTTGGATCAGGTCCTGAAAAAAAGGACAGACTATTTCAATAAACTAATTTTTTCATGTCTTAGAAGTAATACATAACAATGATTTAAACGTGTATTCAGCCAACTTTTTATATTATTATTCTAAGCAGAAAATCTGTTTTTCTTTGTTTTCAAGAGAAATCAATAAGTCTGAAGAATTTGCTGAAAGAAATCAAAACTGTGCTTAAAAACAGTGTTGTTGTATCTGGGGATTATTTTACCGTCTTTTTTTTTTTCCTTCTGCATTTCTTTAAACACTGAAAACCCACCTCTACTTTCAAAACTTTTAATTTCAAAAGTTTCCCCATTTAATCAACACGTATGTTTTCTCCAAAGCCTTTCAGAAAACTCCATAACAATCAGAACTTGAATACAAAATGAAATAAAAAAGGTGTTTAGAAAAGGGTAGAACAGATGGGGGAAGAAAATAAGCCCTGACAAAATGCAAGTTCTTTCAGCTGTTGCTTTAACACGGCAAACAAGGTTTTACTTTTCCCAGTGCCCAAAGGAATGTTTCAGGACTGCTGGATCCTCAAGCACACCCTGCTGCTGCTGGAGAATTGTTTTTAAACCCCAGTGCATTGCTGGAGGGTCGTCGCAGCAGCACAGCCACGCTAAATGTGTTCAACAAATGCGACTGTTCCAGATGCAGCAAGGTGCCTACTGCACTCTTTTGATAGTTCAACAGAGGAGAAAAACCACAAGGAATGGTAGCAACAAAGGTTCCATCATTGTACCTGGTGCCAGGAGTATGCTTGAGCCCATGGATCACTGAGAATGGTGATCACCTTGGCCTTGGGGGCAAGACGAGGTGCTCATTTGGGAGCTCTGCCAGAGCAGAAATAATTGGCTCTTTTCTCAAAGGTAAAATGCCTTGTTGCGTTGACTGGAATGGCAAAAAATTCCAGGTACCTGGACAAGTGTGAAAGAGAAATACGGATTAAAAAGTAGAGCTATTCTAATCCCCAAACTATTAACTAGAAATATTTTATTTATTATATGTAGGATGTATCTCCAGGATATATTTATATGCCTGTAAATGATGAACGTAACTGAAATTAGATGTAAGGATATAAAACCACCAGGGCTGTGTTTATAGATAAAGCTTCAGTCAAATATAAGTTACTGGTGTTGTGACTATTTCATAGCAGAGTAAGGTGAAAAGCAGATAGCCAGGTTTCCACTCCAGTGCTATGCTTCCTCCCAGAAGAGCCCAAAGTAATCAATGTATTTATCAGAGCAAAAAATACCTGAAATTTTACTATTTCCTTCATATTGATTCCTGCTCACTGATGAGCCTTATAGGACCCTGATTTACATCACATTCAGTTAATATTATCAATTCATTTATGGCCTACACCCAGAGTAGCTTATGACTTCACATATGGATAGTGACAGAAGCAGTGATAAAATGAGATATTTATGAAGCTCAGGTACTAATTATTGGAGACTCGGCGGGCTGAAAGATGCCTTTTATCTGCAGTGCAGTGCAAAAAGACAAATGTAATCTGTGAAGCTTCAAAACTCAAGTTAGGGGTTCCAGTCACAATCTAAGTCTGCTTTTCCCAGACCAAAAAAGGGGGGGAAAAAAAGAAATATAGGTACACGAAGGTCTGCTGTTCCTAACAAGTAAGAAGCATCTTTGGATGCTGCGATGGTTTGCTTTGTTTACTTAGGAATTCCTCCTTCTGACAAGAAACTGCTGTTGAGGCAGTTCCTTGGAATGGAATTCTCAAACTAATCCCAGCTCCATTTTGTCTTATGTCATGAAGTAAACACTATTGGTATCTGAAACGGAGCCACGAACAACTGTGCTGATTATACTAAACCAGCACCTTTATTTAATCACCCTTTTTATCATTATTAGCTAAACAGTAAATTGAGTATTTACACAACATATTAAAAAAATGCAGATTACACATATCTCAAAAAAAAAGCTGTATCTGTCTGGAAACCATTACAACCCATGAACTGTGCAGCTGATAAAAAATGCAGTTAAGGTAGCCTGATGGTCTGAATAGACCATCTATGTCAAAATTCTACTCCTAATTAACATGGCTAAGATCTTAAATTTCTAATTTATATTTTTATCTCATTTACAGGAGTGGAATATTTTAATCTTGGAAGTATTGAATTGGGTGTTGAATATCATACATTATTCTAAGAGAAGCTTTATCAGAACGTAAGTTTTAGAGTAAATTTGGCTTATTCTTATCAAAACATGCACACCATTGAAGAAATTCCACCTCCAGTAATCCAAAAAAGGCTGATAACTTTGTATCTCCATGTCTTTGGCACACCTTGTGTAAAAAGGGGGTAAAAATGCTTCCCAGGGACTGTTCTGTTGTTAACTAATCAGATACATGAGGCACATTTACATAAGTGGTTTTCATGATGTGATAATAATAAGGGAAATCATGGATTATAATGCATTTCATTTCACTATTGTTCATTTTACTGCATCCCATTTAATGGATTTATTTCTCTTCACACTGTTATCTTAGTGCTTTACAATACAGTATGAACTCTGGATTTAATTAATAATTTAATTAATATTCCCTTTGCCTTTTCACTGGATTGTTAAGAGAAATATAAATACAAGATCTAGGAGTTGATCTTGAGATACCAGAACGAGGCCACTTCTTGAGTAAAGTATTCCTCATTGCCTTTTGTTTTATTCTTTTGCTCATTTAATTAGTTTCATTCCCTTTTGTGCATTTCAACCTACTGTAAAATTACTGTACACTTATGATGTTTTCTCCAGAATAAATTAATATTGCCAAAATCCAAGTGGGGATAAATTAAGTATGCCCTCGAACTGCTAATATCAGCTATTTCCTAATTTTTGAGGCACTGACTGCTGATATGGGTTTAATTGAATCCATTTGGATAATATGTATATTCTTGTACATAGACACGCTTTTCTCAATTATCTTAATATGTGTTATACCAACTATGACTATGTCTGCAGGGAAAATATATTACTAAAGTTGTTATTTAATAATTAATCAGTATTAATCACAGTTTTTTGTGTTTCCAGCCAGCTCAGGCATTAATGTTTTTTTCAATATTTACCAAGAAGTTACATTTTTATGTATTTTTTTTTCCCAGTAGAAAAAGGTGTTGAAAATGTATACAGACACAAGGCCTTTATTTCACACCATTCCACTCAGTAATTCTCTCTTCTTCCTTTATTCTTGCATTGCATAAAATCTGTTGGTTTGGATGAGCATTTTCAAGAAAATACATATGTATGTATGTATATATATATATGGCTTAGAACATACAACTTTCATCCTCAAAATCTATGTTTTAATTTCAGAGTAC
Organism: Monarcha castaneiventris obscurior; assembly: GCA_026261815.1. Taxonomy (NCBI): domain Eukaryota; kingdom Metazoa; phylum Chordata; class Aves; order Passeriformes; family Monarchidae; genus Monarcha; species Monarcha castaneiventris. The sequence continues at coordinate 2,618,884 of JAMPIT010000622.1, forward strand.
AATTCACATTTGCCATTTTAAATGACAGCTTCTATTTTTAGGCCTCCAATTTGCTTTAAATCACTTTAACCCCACTACCTTAGAAGTGGGGGTTTTTCCCCTGTTCTTCCTCTCTTCACCATAAGTTTTAGAATTTCTTTGATTTCACCAGACCCAGCTTGTCTAGATAGCTACAGTAAATGCTGACTTGATTATCCTGGTGCTGTGCCTCACTGAAAATAGGCGTACTTAGTGAAATGGAACGGGAGGAGATCAATAAAACTCCTCTGTGTTGTTAGCAAAGTACCTCATACACTGTGCCTGCGTGCTGCACAAAAAGCAGCAGTGTAAAAGCTGGAAATAACCTTCCAATTGTCTCAAACAGACATTAATAACTTGTTTAATATTATCATTTGTACTTGATATAAGACCAGCCAAGACCCAGCGCACAGCCAAGAAACAGAGAAAGATGGATGCACATTATAAATATTAGCTAACACATTTTTAGGCTATAAACTCACTTTGTATCCCTCTCTTCCTGAAGGATTTATTCTCCAAGTTAGTAACTGTATGCATCCTGTCCCACAATGGTTCTCCTTTCAGACAGCTATTTTCTCACCTCACAATATCTCTTCCCAAGCTTCTTCCTGTAGGATACTGAGCTGAATCTCATCCAGAACAATGCTATGTGCCCATAATGGCAGCAGTACTTCAGACTATTTTTGAAAGTCCACTGAAACAGCTAATTAATCTCATATTTTTTTCCCTGAAAATTTCAGGGCCATACAAAATTATGTGGTGAAATAGGGATCACGGTGAAAACAGGTATTGTGTCTGGAGCTGACCTTTTTGGCAAATAAATTACAAGGAAACAGTCATCCTTCCAAGGCTGGTGGCATTACACTGCTGTTGCCATATGCCCCTGTGTAGTCAGCTTTTTGCACAGTAGGAATGAGAAGGAACAAGAATACATAAGATTTTTTTATCCTTTTCAACCTGAATTTTCATTTTGCTTTGCCCCTTTCTGTTTACTTCTTTGTTTCTGCATTTGGAATTCTCACATTTTAGCTTGAATCTGAATTTTCCAAAGGCCTTCCATAGGATACCAAGAAAGTCAAGCCTAAATTCTGTTTCTCTTAGTGACAAAAAGCTCTTGATGATTTCTGTTCCCAAACCTTAACACCATTGGAGAACAATTTTGTTCGTAAACAATAGAACCTTATCTTCCTAAATACATGAGATCAAAACTACGTGACCTTGTACATTTTACCTTCTTTGCTTCTCAGTACAACATAAAATAAATTTTCCTGAATCTTGTAATCAGAGAATTTAATACATCTGCATAGAAAAGTTATAAAGGACATTCATTCACAAATTTCACATGATCTTCTTCTGTCTCCCCTGATCCTCTGATACACAAGAAGTATACAAGTATGAACTCCAGAAACTGAGAAACAACCATCCCTTTACACTTAACAAATGCTATCTAATGCTTTTCAGGTTCCTAAATGAGAAACTTGTTTTGGAGTTTCTCAGTAAGATGAAATACACGTCTCTGTCACGTCCAGACTTCAAGCAGACAGGGGATTTTCTCATTTGGACCCTTCTCATCACATTTGGAAGCATATGCTCTGCTGAAAATGAATGAGGTTTAAGATCCCAAGCCAGTTCTAGTTTGAAGGTCACTGCCCACATTTATCACCTCTTAAAGGCCTTCCCAGAATCCATAAAAGAAAGGCTTTTCTGGATGTTTTCTGAGAAGAACACAGTAAATTAAAACTTGGTACAAGTCAGCACCTTCCCAGATGGCTTATCATAATATTTAAATCATTGCAGCAAGCCTCTCTTTTCCCTTGGAAAGCAAAACAGTGGAATGGAATAGGATGAAGAATCTAAGTATATGTTGAAAATGATTTTATTTTGTGTGAGATTTTACTAAGAAACAAACATTTAACTTGACTCATAACTGGGGAACTTGCTGAAGTGTGCTATTAATCTTATCTCCTCCTGCTAAGATTGCTTTCCTGAAGCACCACCTCAGGACCACAAACCCCTTAGACAAAACACTGGAAGTGCAAAAGAACTGCTCCAAATGAATCGTTCAAATAAATGTACAGCTTGAGAGCTAAATGTGAAAGCTCACTTATGTCCTGTAAATAGATGCATTTTCAGGTATAACAGAGGTGTCTTTTCAAACAAGAGGTGTGTGCATAAAGCAATAATTGCAAAGCATAGCACTCTAATATGCTTTGTGAAGTCAAAGCTAACAAGTTATAAAGAGACTGAAACTTCCTATCCTCTATCCCACGAGCCCAAAGGAATAAGATGCATTCGGTTTACTTTATTAAGAAAAGTTATTAAACCAATCAATCCAGGAACTAGGACTTCTGTGAATCAAAAATAAGCACTGCTTCTGCATGATGCAACACACCCTATATGTCCTTTAAATTAACTTTTAAATCACAGAAGTAGCCTATCGTGAATCTGGTCTCCAGAGCACAGCTGTATGAAACACTCGAGGTAGTTTTTAAGCAAAACCTGCACATAAGGAAAAAAATGGTATCCAACTGCATTTTGACACAAGCCACTTTCTCTGTGCCAAGTTTGCTCAGAAGAATCACAGTGGAGCACAAAAGGATGCATCAAACTCCCAGCACACTGACTGATTGGAAACTACATTTTGAAAGACTGGCCACTATATCCACTAAACTTTTCTTACTCCTACCCGGACTTCTTTAATTTCCTGAGGTTTTTTTTTAGAAGAATGATAGTCTTCAGAGAGAACAGACTACAAAGGTATGTGAAAGCAGCAGGGCTACAATAAATCCCGAGGAGAAATTTTCTGTGCAAGAGCACTAAGCAGTAGGACATGAAACACAGGCAGCTTCTCAGAGGCTGCACAAAGCTGGAATTTTTTAGACCAGAAAAAACACCCACAAAAATGGATTAGAAGTAATAAGGTCAGAGATAACGCAGATGCAAAAACATGGTTATTAAGCCTCTTTCATTCTGTATCACTGGCAAAGAATAACTGGTTTGTGGTATTCTGGTGTTGACTTCTCTTGAGTCACTTCCCATTCATTTGTTTAGAAATCTCACAGCTGTCACCAGGAGCAACAAATGTGCCTCTCCATGTGACAGAGAGACACCGTGGCACCCAGGCAAGCTGTGCTGAGGGTCTCATCCCATGGGTTTGCCTCCCGTGGAAGCTGGGCCTCACTGAGCTGTGCTTCTGCGGGGATCCTGTTACAGCCATACTGTGCAGGAGGATTAAACAGAGCTTTAGCAGGGCTCCCCCAATATATAAGTCACCAAAAGAAATCATTTTCCCGAGGTGATGTATGGTTGGGATATAGCATTCCTCCTGCTCCAAGCACTTTTGCAAGGCGGTGCAATTATGCACTGTCCCACTCCCAAAGCTCATCTAAGCCTTGTGCTACTGCACCAAAGCAGACTTGAGCCTAGTGATTACATAGCTATTTATGTTATGAAGGTACTTTACTATACAAAGTAATTTTTTAAAAAAATAAATCCTATCTCTCTATGGCAAAAAAAATCTGTTTAATATGTTTTAATCTAAATGGCCAGTTTGAGAAAAAATAAGTGATATGTCTAATAAAATCATGAAATGCAATTTTAAGCTACAGTGAGCTGAGTAAAATGTGGCATAGGAGCCTTCATTTTTTATTAGAGTTCATTAATCTTGTTAATGACTTATTGAATATCATTGTAAAAATTGATCCCAGTGGCTACATTGTTGTCTGCTTTAGCAACTTCTTCCAAGAGCCACGTTGAACTGATGGAGTATTTCTTCAGTCCATTCTGTGCAGCTTTGCAGGGAACACTGCAGCAGATGTGCTTTATGGCTGGGCATGATTTAAAAGGTTTCACATTGTTCTGAACTGTGCAAAACATCTATTTTTCCCTCTTTACATGGATAAGAGGAGCATATGTACACTCCGAGTAAGTTACCTATGAATGCAAACCAACAGCTTTGCTTTCTCTAGTTTGCTGTCCTGAGTTAGGCTGAAATTCTATTTTTAATGTAGAATATTTCAATAAATCTTACATATAACAAGACTATTTCCATCCCAAGCTTAAGAAGTGTAAGCACACACACACCCTATTTGAAGAAGGGATTCCAGCAAGACAGACCCAATAAATCTGATTTTAAATGAAGCAGAAAAAGCTCACCTAGGACTACTGCCTTGTAATGCTTTTGTTGCCCAACTCATCATACATGCATTTGTTTCTTTTCAATAAATTTACTGAATAGCAGAAGTGAACACACCCCTTCATTTATAATTCCTTGTTTAAATGAAACTTTGACATATTTAGGAATAACCTGGATACAGCTAAACACAAATGAAAGTTCATAGTACATATTCAAATTAATTACTTCAAGCCTTCTTTCTAAGTGAAGAGGCAGCACTCGACAGTATCATTAAATACTACCAGTACTATCTATTATCAACTCACAATTTTAGGACAAACAAAAAGGAGAACAATTTTTCCCTAAAAAGGGACAGAATTTGTAATAAAGACAAAACCAAACTACTTCAGATAATATATCACTACAAGAGATACCCTATTAACTGTATCATAATGGATTTGATTCCAGTAATGACTAGATTAGTAGCACTGTTGCTTTATATAAAAAAAAAAAAAAAGATTTATTTATTAAAACTGGTATCTACATTCTATCAAATGTGATTCTTTTATTAAGCAAGACATTGGTCTTTTTAGCTTTGTCATACCAACTATGAAGTAGCTTTTTATGCAAAGTCTTTGGATTTTTCTAAATCCTCCAAGCTGATTCCCATTCCCTCAGTGGGTCAAAATCTTTTCTCAATTAGTGGACTTTACCCTGACATATGTTGTGGAAAATGAAGCAAGAAATCACCTCCATCTAATTTCTTTCACACTTTTATCATTCATGCTCTCATTCATCGTGTTCCATGGGCACCCAAGATTTAAATAATAATAGATGGCAATTAATAATTGAAATACTCAGTCACACTTAGTAAGAAATTAACTTCTGTTTTATCTCAGAGTTTTCTACCTCACTGCTGCAGTTTTTGTAGGACATTTTCCCAATGCTCTTTTTGCTTATGGAAGTCAAGAATCCTGACAAAATGTTGATGTCAGTGATATGGCTGCTAAAGCAGTTCCCTGGGAAGTATGCCATGCCAATTGATTTGCAATGATCCAACCAGCAGAAATAAATATACTACTTCATTTTAGATATAGAGGAATAAATCAAGTGTTTGCCAGAGTAGCCTAAGCAGATATGATGGAAACAAGCAAAAGCTGCACACCTGTTGCAATTGTTTGAGAGGGAGGATTCACATTTCACTAAAATACCACATTTTATGTTCTTGAGATTAATCCTATTACTCTTTGGCCAGAATCCCGATGCTGCTCCCATTTAGTGGACAGCACATTTAATCATATTTTTATACGGCTCATAAAGCAGATGAAGTCTCTTCTATGTGTATCACAGAGTCCTGTGTTACCACAGGTGCCAGTACTGGAGATGGAAGGTGCTTTGGAGGAAAAGCATTTTCCAAGCGCCCAAAAGGTTCAGTCTGTGTGGCAAACCTTGCTCTCCTATGGGCTTCCTGGAAGGAATGAGCCCAGTGCTGTGAGAGGCTAGCTTGTTTGGTTTACATTATTGCACTGTGCAATACCTTTACAAGTTACTGGTTTAATCTTTGGTATTCCAGGTGGCATGATCGATCTCCTCAGAGAAAATGGGAATGGTTGCAGTGCTGCACCCTTCATTTCTCACTTGCACAAGCCAGGTTGTCGTCAGGGTTTAGCAGTACTGTCACTCAGGGGACCATGCACTTTGTTTTCCAGATCCTTCTCTGCTGAACATGGAAAGCACAATGGCTATTTACAAAATGAGGAAGCTCTGAGAAGTTTAGAAATGTACTTACATGTATTTTCTTTTCTTGACAATTAGCTTTGCTTCTAGCTGGCTATCTTTTTACTGAAAGTAGATGACCTCTTATCTCTTCATGCCCTTCCACTTGAAATTCTGTATTATCCTCCAAATTTGTACATGGTTCCACCTATGTTTCTGCCATGTTCAGCAGATCTCATCACCTCACCTGACAGTCCTGAAGGAATTGCAAGCTCCCCTTTAGCACCATGTTTAACTAATGCCACTAAGCATTCTTCATTTTCAAAAAACCAAAAAGTTCCTAAAAATATTTTGCTACTGTTGAAAAGCAAGTTTCTGGCATTTCATGTTTCTTACAGATTAAGGAAAACCACTGTAGCTCTACTGAGTTAATGGGATGTACTCCCATCTAACTTGATGACACAGTGGGCACTTGTTTTCGTATTAATCTCCCACTGTACTATTTTTTGTGCAATTCCCCCAGGGACAGTGGAGATGAAGAGGATGCTGACAGTCCTAACCAAATTCTAGCCAGAAAGTGCAGGAAATGGACTGCATTTCCACTGGGGCTACAGATCACCTTCCACTTAGTGCAGGAAGCTGTGACATGTCTGACTTCTCTGTGGTAACCTTCACCTCAAAGTAGCAATTCAGCTCTGCCTTACTGTCAAAGTGTGTAAAAAATGCTCATCTGTCCCAAGGGACTCACTTGGATCTCTCCAGAACTGTCACAGCTCTGCTGGTGTCCCTGAGTCACTGCAGAGAGAGAAATATTTTCACAGCTTTAACAAGAGAACAAGGGAAAAAAGGGGGCAGGGGGAAGACACAAATGGAAGATCTAAAAGCCCACCTAGAAAAGACACCATTAGATTTCATATAATGGTAGTTGCAGCAAATTAGTTTATAACCAAAGGGAAAAGCAGCATAAACCCTTCACACACGTACAAGATACTCAAACCAATTGAATCATCAAAAGGTAAGGAACACTTGCTCCGAGCTCTGGTTGTGAGCCAAGAGCATGTTTGTTTGTATCAGTAACAAAACAGAAGTTATTAATTGTGGCTGCTCGTGACGATAACTGAGTTCACTTCTGTCCATATGTCAGGAACAGAATTTGATTTTCCATGTCTGCCGGAGCCTTTTCTACTTATCCTACATCAGGCTGTGGGCACATAGTTGTCAAAACAGAAAAGGTAACAGAGTTGGAGAATAAATTGATTAGGGTAGACCTACAAGAGATTGGCACAGGAAGAACCAACTGGGAGAGGACTGAGATCTTTCAAGAGGTGAACTGCACAGAAGAATGCAAATTTCAATGAATGTTTACTTTCCACAGTGTTTTGTGTCTTCAGGCAATTACTAGCAACACTCAGCAACGCTTCCAAAAGAAGCAGACATTTAAGGAAGGAAAACACCAGCTAGTGCTCCAGTGGGTTACAAAGAGTTGCAGGCAATCTCAATCTCTGTGTGACAAGGTACTAACTCATTATTTGCTAGGCTGGCAAGGAAATTCCAGCCCTTTTTTCCCTGCACTCTGCATACTTTAGTCCAACAGGCCAGGGACTAGAGAGATTTTTATTCCATCTCTTCTGAAATGGCAGGCATGGCTGACTGTCCTTAACTGGATTAACTGCGTTTCTTATGTATATTTCTCAGACGGAGGGAATGGACATTAGCCTGGCTTTGGCCAGTGCTCTGCCTCCACCTCCCCTGCTGAAGAAAGATCATTCCTGGACCTGTTCTAGCAAGAATATCCAGTCTGGTTCCTTCATCAGGAACTTCAGAGCAACACACTAAGCTAAACTGCATACTAGTCTCCCAGAATCCTCATTTTTCCATCTTCGCTAAAGATTAATCTAGAATTAATTCAATACTTCTCACAGCCATGTAAAAGAAGCATATTTTTCTTAATAAATGTGATTTAATAAAGAAGTTTAAAAAGTAAGTCTTTGAATTACAACTTAGGTAGGATTTTCAATTAAAAAATAGCTATAAAAATAAAGACAAGGTTTGCCCCACTGCATTACAGTCTCTCAAACCATTCTGATCCATAAATGTTTTAATCAAGATTCATCTACCAGACCTTTTTTCCACTGGATGATTCCATCATTGATTTGATACATGAAGCAATTTACATTAATAACCACAATATTACACTGATTATTTCTTTTATAATGAAAGCAGAAAAATATCAAAACCTTGTCAGAAACTGATATTAAAGGGTTTCTAAAGCCTCACGTTTAAACAGCTGTAAAATAATTTAACTGTACATATTTGGTAATGCAAATCTAATGGTTTCAGAGGAATTCTCAGATTGTGTAAGGTAAGCCAGCATTTAGGAAGTCTAACCATAAAACATTCTTTCCCCCCTGCATGATTAGGAATTGTGAGGATACTTCTCTTAGCTGGTAGGGAAAAAATAAAAAAAAGAGAAGAACACAAGCCACCACTTTCTTCTGCTTAATTTCTATGTCATAGTACTGTACAGCTTCCTGGAGCATGTTCCTGGGCTCTATTAAAATGTAATTCCTGTGAGCAAGTCAAGTAAACAAAGGAAAAGTACACTGTGAAAACAGGGACCAGTAGTGAAAACTTGCAAGGTAAAGGGAACAACTAAAGCACAAGATGAAAAAAACAAAAGAGAATGAACTAATTAACATTCTAAGGATTAATTTAGCCACAGAACATCTGCTTTCACGTGTCCCTCTGATGAGATCCAACGTGAGTGCTTGTGATGCCTTAGGTTTTAACTTTTATAGTTTTCAAATTCTGTGCTGCTTAAGAGTGTAACTCTGAAGTTCCTTGTAGCCTGTAATTTCTGCTCTCTCGTGCTGGGCAGACACAACAAAGCCTCTCCAGGCTTTGCCTTCAAGGACAGCCAGGCTCTTCTAGGCCCAAAATGTGTAACCCAAAGCCTCTAAGGGGGGAGGAAGCTGAGGGGAATTACATCATTGAACTGGGGCTTTAATTGGAGAATTAACCGTGGTATGCAAATGAACCAAACCTACAAAAGTGTGAAGAACTCGTGACCTGGGGCCCATCTTGGGGTCCATTTTTTATGGAAGCAGCCTCTGGCTCCCCCAGGGTGTGCCTTGAAGGCCCTTCAGATAAACACCTATCTTTATTCCCTTACTCTTGTCTAGTCTCTCTTTCTAGGTGGCTGGAGAAGGCATCACTTGTGTTGGTTGGCTTTGAAGTTGTATTTTATTATCTAAGAGGTTCTGTGTACAGATTTTGATAGGGATTATGGATATCTTAGTACCAGAGGGACTCCTGGGCCCCTTCTAACTTCTCTTAGTTCCTTTATTTCCATGTGACTTGTATCCATACAGCGTTCTCTATTCCTTGTTGAAAAATGCTCCACTGGGTACAGTTACATTTTATATTCTATTTTAAGAACATTTAATGTTCCATCCCTCATCTGCTTTCTCCACAAAACAGGGCATTTTAATTCTTCTTTCCTGTATATTCTGCTACACAGCCAGCTAGTTACCTAAAAATGACACAAAGCTCTTACCCATTTCTTTAATTCCTCTACATTTGCTATTCCCCTAATTTAATAGCTTGTTTTCTAAGAGCATCTTTCAAATCAAGTCCATACAGGCCCAAATAAGATCCCAGGGTTCTAACAATACAGAAACCATCTGCAGCACTGTAAGAAATACTTTTTAATCTGGAAAGTTTCCGAGTCCCCTGCTTTCTCTCCTGATTATAAATACAAAATATAAACTGTTTCAAAATGCAGAAGAATGTTCCTGGTGGATCTCTCTGTGGACAATGCTTACAGTTTTCTATTGAAGAATGCCCACGCAGAAATTTTTTAACATGGCAAATCTGATAAATTCACACTGACCACGGTAATTAAAAATATCAGACTCAGTGATCAGCAAAAATAATTCATGCACACACAGAGCTATCCTTGTAAGTTAAGAATCAGGCAAATTGGTGGCTCTCAGCAATGGTGGCACTGATGTTTTTTAACTGCACCCATTACACATGGAACAGATTTCTCAGGCTTTCAACACTGGCCTACCTAGACCTCTTTATGAAGACAAAGTTATTTTCATTAATGAACTAAACTAATCCCACCACAATTAATAAGTAGCTTGTTTTCCTACCTGCAGGTAACAGAAACCTGCAGATCATTAACTCCTCTCCCACTAGATAATAGCGTTAACACATGCAATAATGATGTTTTCCATTACTCTGTATTACTTCACTGAGCATCACAACTAAAAGATAAAGCACTGAATTGACAGCAAAGTCATTTCAACTCACCTACCCCCAGCTAAACATTAATCAGTCTCTAACTTGGTCATCATATCAAAATAATTTCCTGGGAAAAAACTCTAAACTTGTTGACTGCTGAACAAATTGAACCAGGAAATAGCTTTTGTATTTTTAAAGGAATAATTGATTCTGTGGCTCTGTGGTTGCTGGTCAATACAACAGTAATTGGAATCATCATGACTAATGCACAGATCATTTACCAGGCCTTTCTTATTTGCATGAGCATCTCCTCAGCTCACCTCTGGTATGCTAGGCCAGGCCGTTTCCCCCACTCTTGGGGGAACTGGTTGTTAAGCCACATACGCAGTTCTTATTAGGCAGAGCAAACAATCCTATGGATGCTTTAGTTTATTAAAAGCATAATTTAGCTTGCTATTAAGGTACTATTTTGAGTGTGTCTGTCTGATTACATGGGCCCTCATAGTGAAACAAAAATCTCTTTTTTCATCTTGTGTGTATTATCAGTCTTGACTGCCATTTTTATATCAAAAAAGAAGGATTTTCAAAATACTTTACACCTTCTTCTTATTCCCCTTTTGGAAGTGCCAGTTTGGACCTCTGGCATCTCACTGCTCACTTTTGGAAAACCTGGAAATAGAGGCCAGTGTACTCTGTCCTTGTCAGAAAGAGACATTATCCCACCTCCTGCATAAATCATGTGTTCCTCCTGCATCTTCTGAAACTCTCATATTTATTAACAGACAAACACGCTGTTCCTCAAAGACTTTAATGCATTCCCTTGCCCTCAACTTGTACCTGCAAAGCAATTGTGATTCCAGTTGTGTCACTGTTAAATATGCCATTAATTACTTCAGGAAGACATTATACCATACTCAGAACAGACTGTAAACATTTTATGTCATTAGGTAATGCACTGAGGCTGTTTTTAATGCCATAACAGCTCTATTTATATACTGTGTTGCATAATTAGCTACTAATGAGGCTCTAACTTTCACTGCTGTAAGGCCTAGATATCTGTTCCTCTTTCAATGAATTCATTTTTGCTGTCTTATTAACACACCAAAAAACCTGCAAATTGTATTTTAATTAAAAGCTAAACTACCTCTGTCTGGAGACGCTAATGAACAGATACACTCCAAGGGAAACACAAGAATGTTGTCAGTCAAGAGGACAAATATCTTGCCAGAAGAGTAGCACAAAAAGATAACACAGCTCACTCTCTTATTTTCAAGGGCAGGCTCTTCTCTACTTTCTCCCTTTTTTTTTTTCCCTTAATTTTCTCCTTTTATATCTTCAGCAAGGCTGCCTGCCCTCAGACTGACAAACTGCAAGCTAGACCCTAAGAAACAGCAAGACTGTCTTAGAATCATGAGGTGTGTGTGTATTTTGAGTCTTCCTGATGCTTGCTATTCCCGTCAGTCTTCTGTATCACATTTCTTCTATAGCTGCAAGGGCGAAAAACACACCAGCATAAACTCATCTAACTACGTGACTCCAAAACCATTGCAATAAAATCATGAGCACCGACCACAGTGCTTCATTTCCTGACTTCTGCGGGCACTTCACGCAATTAATCAAGTAACATTCTCAAATACACCGAGTCATCAGGTTTGAAATATACTGGGGAAGGAACAGCATCCCACTAATGTTATCAACACACACACACAAAGGCAATTGATTGTACAGTGTTCCAGTGGTAGAAACAGACTCAAGTTACTTAAAAAGACCTCTTAAGGCAACACAGAAATAAAATGGAAAATGACATTCAGAACTAATGGTCCAAACTGTATTAAAGCACTGTGAAAACATCCATCTGTAAGCAAATAACCCAGGAGCAGGACAGAATAAATAACAATTAACATAGGAGATAAGGAAGCAGCACTTCTGAAACAATATAGACAGTTCTAGAAATATTCAGGAAAAAGTTCCCATAAGCTCCTACAATTAGTGACAAAAAAGGGACTGTATTATTCTCACTGGAAATTGCTGATAGAAGCTGTATCAGAGAAACAGCAGAGGAAAGATCATCATGTAAAGTTTCGTGGATTAACTGCCTGCTTCCCTTGCAAACATGGGATTCTGAACTTGTTCTGCCTCACTTCTTAGGATAATTGGCAGCTAAAGTAGATGACACCAGACCCCTATACACGGCCAGGAGTTCTGGTTCTTAGTCCTAAATTCAGGTACTTCATTCCCACCTCCTTCATGTGAAGAGTTGCTTAATCTCTTATGAAGGGTTTTTCTAATATTAAACTAAGTGGTGGATATTAGGAATGCTTAGCAGTCTATTCTCCCTGAAGATGAAAATCCAAAGTAAGCCAACTTAATTAAGAATTAATTCCCTTTAAATCGCAGCCCAAATTTCTCTCGCTGATCAATTATTTGTGGCATGAAATGATTTACAGGACACAAGGGCAGATTAATTTAGGTGACAAAAGTGATTTCAACTGTCATCAGAGATATTCCATCCTGTTTTTAAAAAATTCACCTTTTTAAGAAGTTTTGGCCTGCTTACAAGGCTCTATGTTTTGACTTTGATATTTCTTCACACAGAGCCCCAATGCCATTTTCATTCTATTATAACCCCTTCTCTCTTCCTGCTTGAAGGGATAATTCTGAAAACTGCGCTTTAAAAGAATGTATCACCTCCTTGGAATCTCTGAAAGTCTTCTGAGGTTGCAGGAAAAGTACTGGCTCCTTTTGAACACTTCACACCAGGACTCTGAATATCAATAAAGTTCCAATGAATTAACACTGGTGTTGGCCTTCAGTGGAATAACTCAACCCAAATGTTGGGGTTTTTTTTTCTGGTGAATGAAAGATTGTGCTATTTAAGCAGCTGAATACACAAAGAATGCTACCCAAATGCATGTGAACATATTAACTTCTGGATACTACTTTTTAAATCTCTTTATTTGAGCTTCTGGATCCTGCAGTCAGACGTAGTATCAGCTGTTTACTGAGTATTTTACTAATTAATTTACTAATTACTAATTAATTCGTATTTTACTAATACTTTCCTTTTTTTAAGAATTAAGTCCTTATGACAAAAAGCAAATAATAAAAACAAAACTTTTCTTCTCATGATCAACTACGAAGGCTGAGCAAATAGAATTAGAGCAGTAAGCTACTCTTTAGGCAAAAAACCCTTTAAAAAGTATTTTAATGTATTCCAGATATCAGTAGAGTAGGATATGAGACAGATAGTAGTCTTCAACCCAGACTTATGTGGAAGAAAGAGTCATTTAAGAGGATCTATGGCTTTACTCTTCGAATATTCTCTTGAATTATGTACCATATTGCACAAATCTGATCTATTACAAAAGCAACAGAATTGCTTTAGGAAGCATTTCCCTCTCTCTTGTTGATGAGGATTATCTGTTTATAAATTACAGGATGAGTAGCTGACACATTTTATCAAGCGCTTCTCATAAATCCCAAGGAATCTGGTTCAATATACCACCAGATGATGATTTTTAAATGCTGGGAGAGTTTTCATTTCAAACTTATTTGTGTTTTAATGAGTCACAGAAACAATGATGCAAGCAGGATACTGTGTGTGAGGAAGAGCAGTTCAAAGAGCAACAGCTGCATGAAAGCAGAGTAAGAAAAACTAGAAAACATTTGAAATATGGAATAAAATTAGCAGTATAAGCTAGGGCTTGGCATCCATATTTAGGTCATCAATAAGTCTATCCAAGGTTGATAAAGGAATACAGATTGTTCTGCAATTAGCTGCAATGCAGCAGTTGAACCACAGTTTTCCACTCTGTGCTCCAGAGACTCTTTGATGTCCACGGATTGCTCTGGGAGTCCATGAAAGACTCTGCTTATAAAAAAAAGCATTATTTGTCAAGAGACCTAAACTTGCTACACAAAACTCTTCACGGAAACTGGCAGTAGATGGTTGGAATTTCCCACTGTCTCCTGTACAGCACTGAACACTGCAATAGCAAATTGCATGAAAAGAACCATTATCAGCAAGTACTTTAACAAAGAAGGATGGAGTTGGTATTTTGCACATGAGTAATTCTTAGACTTGTCCCAATGTCATCTGATTATGCTTGAAAAATGTCATTAATCAATGGGACTTCTTGTGTGAATAAGGATAACTCTCCAGAGAAGCTGAAGAATTAATTCTGTGATAGTTAATTTTAATATACAATGGGAGCATTTCAAATGGCCTATTTACACAATTTTCATCTGAATAAAATACAAAATGTCACCTCAATGCTAATACAACATTCCTGTAAATTATGCACATTTTTAAAGCTAATGAAGCTGTCATTATCGTATTAAAATTTGGCACAGCAGTTATTTTTAAGTTATCATTGTGACTTTTAAAATATTTTGCAATTAAATTACTTTAATTCATTTGTATTACTTGTAGGCTTGTATGAAAACTATTTTTTTATCGTGCCTATTAGGATGAATGAGAGTACTATGCTTTATTACACATGTTCAATCACATTCAGAAATGTAGCTGCCTTCATTTTCCACATCAATATGGATTCTTTCAATCCTGGTCTCAGTGAGAGCAGAAACTAAATTTCAGTTGATTTCACCGGAAGCAGGTCTGAATAGTGAATTTATGCTGCTAGTAATAAGGATCAGGAATTACATTTAACACCATGTTTTTCAATAATTTACTATGTATGGAACAAAAGACCACAAATACACTGCTTTTAATTTAACTAGGCAAACGTAGGTCAGGCCTTGACTAGTATAAAGAGGCATCTCTTCATCTGCAGACTTACCTCTCCCTTTATTTCAGTGCATACTGTCTGCATTTACAATCAGGAGTCCACAAACACAGTAACAATATGTATTGCTGCTGGACACCATAATGAAAGCAGTAAAAAGTAATCACCTGGTAAACTCTGGTCATTCTAATTACACACAATGCCCTATTCCCTGCACATCCCTGCAATGCACTCTTGGTCCCTGTGTCCCAGTACAGACACCATCAAGAAATGTACCCATCCAAGAACCAGGTGAGCCTTTTCCATGACAGAAATATCATCTTCAGATGGCTCAAGATAACACCAATAATGTTACACTCCACCATACCAAGACCTCAAAGCCATCTTCCCATTCTGTTTACAATGGGGTAAATCAGCACTAACTGCACAGTTCAGTTCTACCAGTGTTGTGAGTCACAACAAAATTTCTCCCACTGGGATTTTACACACAAATTCCTCTTCCTGGAGACAAATTTGGGGAAATATTGTATTCCTCTCACAGGCAAGTGATGGATTAGACAGCCGCAAAAGATGTTCTGGCTCTGTCATGATGCTGTTGTGCTGTTTGCTTTCAGATTTAGGCAGCTTCTTAGCAAAGACCTATGAGTGTCATTTGCTGCTACCAACACAGACAGCTGGAAAAATCCCCTGAATAATGGGGAGCTTTCAGTCACCAGAAAGACTGAAGCAGCAATTCAAGATTAATGTGCAGCTAAGGGAGAAAAAGGCCTGCAATTAATCAGATGCTTCAGTAATTCCTTAAACACTTTGATTCTGCTTTCCTCAAGAATATGTAAATGAGACTTAAAAATACACTTAATAATTTTTTCATTGTAATGAAGATAAAAATTCTGCTGCTAAAATGGGGACAGTCTTGTAAGGAAATTAAAATGCAGCTGGAAGGTGTGGTGGTATTTGCTATCTGCTGTGTCACCATCTATTTATTAACATGGCAGCTGCCACTAATCAAACAGAAGAAGAAAGCTGAATAAAAAACATTTGTTGATTTCATCACTCATTTGATATTTTGATAAGAACTCAGCTAAATCACTGTCCAGTAACTCTGCCTATAAAACAAGACTTATAGAGAGGCTTATGGGAATAACACTAGATTAGAAAACTGGCAGAAGTGCTTTGCAGGCTTCATTAAACTTAAACAAGATACAAGGTAGTGTACTGCAAATACAACACATTATTTCCCAAGAAGAGGCTGGAGAAGTGGAAATCCAGTTCTCCATGACAGTATAAAGACAAATAGAAATAGTACCTTGCAAAATTAGGAACTGGAACATGCTAAGCTGACAGATATAAATTCAAACATTCACTCAGATGTCATAGTGAAAATGGGGTTTGTTCTCCAACACTAGCAAAGGCCGTAACTGAGAGAATCCCTGAGACAAACCCCATTAAGTGCCAACTGCTTGGTTGCCTTTGAGGATTTCAAACGGGACCTGCCACAACATCTCAAAACCCCCGTGGTTTTCTGTTACGGCCCCAGAAGAGCAGCAAAGCCCCAAACTCTAAAACAGTGTAAACAAGAGACACTTACCTGAAACAGCTGCTCTTCTAGCCCCCAGCTCAATCAGGTTTTGGTGAGAAAGGCCATTTTAGTCAGCAACGAGTCAACAAAAAATTAACCATGCTAAGGACTGCAGAATGAAGTATTTGGCTCGCTGGCAGGTGTGTTTTGCTAGCCAAACAGTGCATTCTTGCCTGTGGGCAAGGGGAGAAGCTTGTCCCATTCCCACTGCTCTGGATGGAACCAAACAGCTCTATCAATGGCTCTGTCTCTGGGTTACTCCCATCAAGGAGCTATATTCTGTTGTACCAGCAGGGCAAGCACCTCCTAAGCAGCTCCAGAAAATCACTTGGAGACTACACAGCAGCCTAGACCAGGCATTAACTGGCTCTCATGAAGTGCAACTCCTTTCTTTAAACCCTTAAGGAGCTGACCAAATGCCCACACCCCATTAATAAATTTCTTGAATAAAGATCTAGGATAAGAAGAGCATTTCTTCATTATCTTCCAAGAATTTGGAATAAACTGCTCCTGTTTGCCAGGGGGTTAGGATTCCTGCAGGCTGCCCCTCCCCCAAAAAACCCTATCCCTCCATGTGGTATGAAATATTTTGATTCTCTAGTGGGACTTGTAAAATGTAGAACATTTCTGGAGATAAACAAGTTAAAGTACTTCACAGGTTAGGGAAAAAAGAGACACTCATTTCTGCAGGTGATATAAACTCTCAGAGTGAGAAAGGCAATTATTTTTTACAGAGTTTCTCTCTGCAGTTTCAGAAGTAGAACAGAAGGAATTTTCCACTGGGGTATGAGGATGCTCTTCTTAACATATCATTATCTCAAGCTTATTTCCTCATTTGGAAAAGTTACTTTTCTATCACTCTTCGGAAATGGAATTAAGATGAACAAATATATATTATGAAATCAATTATAGTCTTAATGACATTTTCCAATAGCAGACCAGAGAACAGCATTATTTTATTTAGCTTGTCTGTATTAACTTATTTGAAGACACGAAATACACTATAAGAAATAAGCAAGAAGGAAGGGAGGAAGGGAGGAAGGGAGGAAGGGAGGAAGGGAGGAAGGAAGGAAGGAAGGAAGGAAGGCATTTTTCTTGCTCCCTGAAAGAACTGTTATCTCCTAAAAAGTGTAACCCCTGTTTTTCCACAGATGTCTGGTGTGATTTTTGCTATTAGTCCCTTTAAGTGAAATCCACAGTGAGTGCTACACACATAAACTGATTTGTAGCTGACATTTGGATACTCAGCACCAAAATGACAATTCCCAGTTAGCTCTGTTCATATGAATCCACTAAACAACAGTGACCTGGGGGAATTGACCCAGACATCCAAGGGGATTTAGTACATGTTCCACCTTTCAGAACAAAGTGCAATGCCTTGATGTATACCTCTAATTGATTTTTCTCTGACAGGACACAAATGATATTAATGGACTCAAGTAAATTCCAGCCCTACTATAGTAGACTGTCCTACATAATTACTCTGAATAACCTTTATTTTACATGCACCAGGTAATTTATGAAAAGTCCTCGTGTATATCCTTCAAGGTATTCAAGTGCTGCTGAGAGGGGCTTCACTTCTTAAATTATGGGAATATGAATAATCTTTTTCTGTCTTCTCAGAGGATCCTTCTTACCACATTAAAACAGACATAAATCTACATTGCTGACTCATCTCTATGGCTTGTACTAATTCAGATTTCATTTACATGCATGAGTGGTCATATATTTTAATAAAGTCTTTTGCAGTAAATACCACCCATGTCAGAAACTTTGTAAAAACAAAAAGTACAAATTAGAACCGGATTTCTATGTATGACTGGGAATATTAATTCATCAGGTTAGTACCCATTTATCCAGGAGCACATAACTAGTTTTATAACTACTGCTCTGTGTTTTGTGGGGTCATTGTTGGCCAGAGGACTGTAGAATGTTCACTCAAATAAGTTAACCTATGCTGGGACCTTGGAAAGGTCCAGTTGTAAATACTGATCCAGCTGTAAATACTGATCAACCTAATTACACAACCTTAATGACTTACATCAAACATCACCTTCCAACTCACCAGTGCTTTTGGGAAGGCTCCAACCAGCTTCCACTTACCAGGGAAAGCAGTCCATAGTAAGCTCCTTGGCAGAATAGATAAGGCTTGGCCAATGATGTCACATTATAATCTGCAGGGGGAAAAAGTGCTGATTTTTTCATCAGAAACACAATGAAAGAGTCTTTCTCTGAAATACCTCTGTCTGTCATTCCAAAACCAAAAACACCACAGCAAAGGATTAAATGAAGTGCAAAGAGAGGAAAAATTATTCAGGCAGACACTAATTTCCACAATGGCAGACATGTTTCTTACCGTTTGTTCAATGGTCTTTACAGATGTTGTTTGCTGAACTGGACTTCCACACTTCTCTGGATTTGTGGTTTCACTGGAAGAGCTACATCCTGGAGGATGACTGTGTTCATTGAATTGAAAGGTAAGTGGTGATCTGAACTGAATCTACGTTTAGTTAGCTAATGATATCCTGAGCCTCAAAATAAAGACTTGATACAATATTGGTGAAGGTAAGTTTCCATTAAAATCTTTTTAGAATAAATTCTTTGTCAAATTCAAACTTTGCACTATTTGTAGAACTGCACTTCTATAAACTGAACTTCTAGCACTTGCTTTAAAATATACCTGTACTATTTTTCTTTTTCACACTGTGAGATCTTGAAAGAAATCATAAACAGATTATCATTCAGCAAAAGTATTGATAACAAATCTGACCTGTCTGAAAGTCTAGGGACAGGTTGCCATGGCCAGCTCTACGGGGTGGCAGAAGAAGAGGCAGAAGCAAAAGAGTCATAAAGGAAGAGCTTCTCCTATCCTAGAAAAATCACAACAGGAGAGGCAGCACCCTGCAGAATGCACCCTGCCATAAACTGAAGGCATACCTGTGGTTTATCATCCCTCTTTCAAAGGTCTGTTTTGATCTCCAACTGGTGTATGGATCTTAAGGAAGGATGGATTTAGCTGCTGCTTTTACAACACGAGAGATGAATGCAGGAGCTCCACACTGTGACAGATCTGTGGAATTTTGAAGTGTTTGGGGCCTGACCAGCTGGAAGGGTTTCCTTTCTCCGTGGCTAGATTTCCATGTAGGAAAACCGGAGAATATAATTCACTTAAGAATAGCTGCTGGCTGGAGAGTCTCCCTTGGAGGTGTACTCAGCAAGGCAGAAGCTGGGAGTATAAATAAGCTCCTGTGTCTCTGTGGGCACTCAGCTTCCAGCTTTTACAACCCATCTGTCCCTTCTAGAAGTCAGCACAATTTTAGGAAATTTGTGTGACAAAAGCCTGCAAGGGGACTCCTGTCTTCTTTCATCTCTCTGTTCCTTCTTCCAGCCCTGCTAGATCTTCCCTATCTAATCTAATAATCGAATAATCTATTAACAAACACCTTTTTTTAATATTCCCCCCATAGAATATAGTTCTCAGCCTCTGAGAGTGGCAGCTGACCTCTAAACCAGCCTTCTGTTAGCTGAGAAAAGGCCAGTCTGATACCTCATCTACCTGGTCAGGCTTTCTGCAGAGAGCAGAGAGGAAAGAGCATCTGAACCTTTTTACATGGCAGTGAACTTTGGGGTGGGCAGCATGAACTGGCCCAAGTGTAACTCAAGAGCAGCCTAAGAGTTGCTCTTAATCTCAGGCAGCTGAGGAAAATGTCCATAAATAAATAAAGCACAAAGTGCTTGACACACAGAACTGAGCTAAGGGTCTCAGGATTTACCAAGTAATTAATCCTGTCATTGATTTCTATGCCTGATCTCCCAGTCTGAAAGCAGCTCCCTCATCTCCCACCCAGACGTGAAGTCGGGCAGTCCACGCTGGCTGTAGGAAATGCTCTGAGCCTGCTTCCCCTCTGCCCAACCCCAAATTCCTAAACTAAACTACAGTGCTCACTTGAAATCAGAGCCACCTCTGGAACGAGGTTCTGTGTATCCACTATGATACTTTTTGATATTCTTTTTGAGAGATGAAGTGTCATTGGCAAAGACAACTTTTGTATCACTGAGTATTAACTGATTTTCCATAAAACTTCATTTGTTTCCTGTCTAATTCTGCATAGCATGAGCAGTTTTAAACAACCTATTGCAACCACTTCTCTACTTGCTTGCCTTTCATTTTCTCCAGAAATTAAATACAGCAGCATATCTTTAATGTTTATTATAGAAGAAATGACTTATTCAGACATAAAAATATTTTGAGCCCTGCTGTTATATGTACAATGGTATAATAGATAATCTGAATTCAGACAGTAAATGTGATGCCAGAAAACATAGAAATACATATTTTACTGCAAGAAGCATGTGCTTTTCAGATGTAGCTTTGATTGAATATCTGTTTGGGCATTGTAGTTTAGCTGATTTAACTTTCAGTCAAGAAGAGGAGTAATAAGGATTTAAACTATATGATTTTCAAACTGGAAATTAGTAATCTGACTAGTTTTCACTCACAACTATGTAAAAGAATGAAATACTTAATTTATTAGTATAGCAAACAGTACCTTCATCAATTTATATTTCTTCTTCTTCACTTTTCTTTCTTTCAGTAGATTGACAGAGCTTTATAAATTGATGCAGTTCATACTTCTTTGACTGAGCTTTTAGACTGACAGAAAAGAGGTGACCATTTATAATGTAAATGTGGGGAGAAAATTAGGATTTCTTCACAGATCCTGACCTGATTTGTACTGTTGCTGAAATCAGGCCTTTATAGACGAAGAATACTGTAATCATAAGATGAACTTTTGAGAAGATACCAAAATTCAAGCATGCATATCAAAAAGAATGAATCATTTATTTATTTCAGAATGGAATTCCTTGGCCTGTTGGGTTCAAATGCAATCTGCTAATTTGGGACAGGGAGATAATGGATGAAACGTACAGTGATCACTGGAAAACCTCAATGAAATAAGAATAGTTTCATATTGGAGGAACACATTTCTAATTTGATATTACTTTCTTAATAACCTTGACTAAATATTACAGACTGCAATGTGGACATCCTCAAATATTTGCCTTTAATAACAACAGACTATGCAGACTGGAGAAGCTGAATGGATGCAAGATGCTTTTCATTAAAAGCACAGCTGTTAGTCTAGCATTGCCCATGGCTGCAAAGCAGATGTTTAAAAGAAGTCAGTTTAAGTAAGGGTGGGAAGATCCATTTTGGCAATGGGAACCCTGTAAACTGTGCTGGTGGGTAGCACTGCACACACATTTCTGAGCTTTGCACAGTCAGTGCACTGCCAAACACTGACATCACCCGAGGTGAAGGAGCACCGTGGTCCATCGTGTCCCAGTGATGGATGCATGAATGTACAGGAGCAGAGGAGTGAGAAGCACCAGCCCCAGAGCAGCATTCATCCAACATTCAAGCACAATTCTACTCTGCATTCTGTGCCTTTCCATGTAGCTGAGCTGCTGCCAGGGTAAATCCATAGGCATGGCAGATTCCCCCAGTAACTGAAATAAATGGCTATTCATTATTTGTCCTGCTAGTGCTGCAAAGCTAATGCAGTCCTAGAAAAGGGAGCTGCTTTCAATTTTGGCTTACCAGCACTGGCATCAACTCAGCTCTCCCTGCAAAACCTTCATGACTGATGAGGCAGAAAGCAGAAAAGGCAGAGCTTTGGCTTTCAGACCACAGATGAAGCTTCCAAAGGTTTCTTCTCTTTCTTTTGTTTCTATCAATTAAAAATGTATTAAAACAGAGTCACTGTAAGCACCACACACGCAAGCACAAATCATCCTTATGCTGCATAAAGGCAGAATCACACTCTGTGGTGGAACTCTGAAACATAAATATAGAGTCCCTTCTCATGGTCTATGTATTTCAGAGATGTGTTTCAGAGAGTACTCTCCATCCCACTGATGGCATTTCTGACATGGCAGGAACTGCCAAAGCCTGCTTTCCTGCTGCTGCTCCCTCTCTCTACTGTGTCTGACAGCATTTTTAGGATTTAACTGACCTAAAAATGGCTTCTGCCTGTTACTGAAAATGCAAAAAAAGGTTCCACTAAAAACAGCACTTAGGGAGAAATTAGGATTAAAGAGCAGACAGCACTTAAACCATGTAAAACTGAGTGGTGTCAAACTGACTGCAATGACAGAGCTCAAGAGCAATCTAATGGATGCTTTCTGCTATTTCAAGTGAAGCATTAAAACATTTTAATACAAGGCTGTTTAAAATGCATATTCTGTGCCACTCTAACTCAAGCTATCATAGTGGCTTGATAAATTTCCTCTTTCTGATTGGCATGTAGCAAAAGATCTCCCACACCTGTGTGTTGAGTCCTGTAAATTTAACAGCTTTTTTTTTTTTACACCATGTATCCTGCAACCTTTTTGTGCTGGAAAACCTGAACTTATAAAATCAGTATCTCTAAAATTTTCGCTCTACCCTGCAGCCAGACCATAACATGTGGCATGTTTGAAGGCCTAGTTTGCAGCTTTAAAATATCTCTGACTGGAATAATTAGGTACCATCTTGTATGCCTGCTACAATGTTTTGCACATAAATTACTTATAAACCACTGTGAGCTTCAAACAAGAATTTGACAGGGAAAAATAGGTATTAACTCCTATGAGTAATTTAGGCATGTCAAAACTATAAATTGTTGCCTTACTTTTTTCTTCTTATGATTTGTGACACAAGAGTGGATTACATCTGCACTGTTTTCTACTTTGGTTATGATTTTTGTCATTCAAATGAAGGTAGAGCAAGAAAGAATGAAAATAAATTATTATGGCTCAGTGTAAACTATTTGCATGATAGTCTTAAAAAGGAAATTAATAGAAAAGATATATTTTAAAATTTCAATTCTGAGAATTGTAACCTTAATGGAAACATTGTGTAAAATTAACTAATGTGTATCTAGTTCTGATAAAATTATCTAATGCTCCATGCTGCAACATCTGAAAGCAACTCAAATATGATGACCTTGAAGTTCTAAAAATAATGACTAGAATTTTTACCTTTCTTCTCCATTGTTACAGTTAAGTGTCACTACAATTCATTTACCTGGTGCCATTTTCCTGTCTGGTTATAATTCTTGTCATAGAAATGAAGAATTTGAAACCTTTTCCAGATCATTTTTAACATTCTGCATTTGGTTCTGTTGCTAATTCTATCTCCACATTCATCCACAGGCACGATCTCTGAATACATATATAAGGGTTCACTGAGCCAACCAAATGAAATATGGAATATTAACAAGATGAAACATCTTTTTTCTTGCCGAATGGTGTGTTACTACATATCACTAGAAGACATCCCAGTTGTTATAGATCACACTGTACCGTGCATGAGAAAGGGGAATGACTCAGGAGAAAAGTAAAAATATCATTGGTGTGCTCTTAAAGTAATGTTAGAGTCATTCTTAGATGCCTACAAGTGTGATTGGACTGTGATATATATGTGTATTTCACTAGTTGTGGAACAGATTCTATCAAGGTACTCTATTTTAACAATAGAATGATGTACTGCAGATAACTTTGCATCCCACTTCTGAGCCTTACTCAAAATTCCATCATAAACCCATCATTCCATGAATTCTGTTTAGTAAGGGCCAGCAAACTCACCGTGCCAGTCACAGAGCCCGTTAAGATTTCCTGAAGTGACTTTTCCTACAAGTATTGAGAAGTTTCAGAAGCAGGCTCACAGTCTTTTGGTTTGCCAGTGAATTTGTCCTTCAGCTAAACATCTCTTGCAAAGAGGTTTCTTGCAGGACAGAGCTGCCCTATGCCCCTCTTTGCCTTGCAGAAGGTCAAAGTCTCTCAAGGCCTAAATCTCTCAAGCAAAGAATTAACAACACACTGCAAGGAAGCACCACAACCCAGTTCCCATCCCTTTCCCTTCCAACACAAGTTATCAAGGTATGAAACACCGGGAAATACAAAATGCAGGCAGCCCGTGCTAGTCTAAATACAAATTGAACTGCCCGGGGCCAAACTTTCAGAGAGGCTTTGTGCTGGGCTCTGCACAGGGGGCGGTCAATGCTCAGATAAATGGGCAGGCAGGCAGCGCTCCCTTTCCTTCCCCGAGTTTAATGTGTGGCCCTGGGCTCCCTTTACTCAGCTACCCTGCCCTGAATACAGAACCTGGAATGTCAGCGTGATTCATGGCCACTCAGCCACCTAAACAAACAAGGAGGTGCATATTGGCATCTGGGAAAAAAAACTCTCACAAGTGTCCCTCAGCATTTTAGCCCAGGACTTTTAAAATGGGAAGCCTCTCTGAGAACTGACTTGCTTCAAGAGATTTTTCTCCTATTTTAGTATGTTTCCCATCTTTTGTGTGGAAGAAGGACTTTTCCAAAACTCTTCATTTTTGGCTTCATTGGTAACTGGTATAAGGGATCTGTGCAATGGCATAATGCTTGTCAACAACCCTGTGGGGTCCTAAATCCCACACAATTCTGCAATTTCAAAATTTCATGGACTCATTTTAGTGTCCTCCCACCATCCCCCTTTACAGAGGGGCAAAACACAGAGCATGTAAGAATTCAATAAAAGAGCTGTCATTTGCATGACAAACCAGATTTCAAAGATGTTTGTAAAGGTTTCAGTATTGCTGTTTTTCTACTTAAAATGCTTCTGGTTTTATGTCTGACATGAGATGTTGCTTCAATGCTACCAATAAGCCAGAGAAGCATTTGCAATATCTCTGCTGCATTATGAACTTTTTTATACACATGCAGATCCCTCCACCCAGTCACCTACAAACCCGATGAGACAACTGTCATTTTTCATTTGATCAGAGGTTCACTACTTATTCAAAGCAATTCTGCAAAACTATTTTCTACTTATACTCTTACTAGATGAATAACTGCAGAAGGTAAAAAATATGAACTTAACTTTTTTTTTTCCTAACAGAAATAACACATACTATTGGACTACAACCTAAAAAAGTAGATTTACTGATATCTGAGATTCCCTTGTAATTCTATTTCTATTCCTAGCAAGGATAGAACAGAGAATCATGAGCTGGGAAGTCTGCTTTTCTTTTCCACTCCTATATATTATCTTTGCAGCTTAAACAACAGTGCCGTGTTTAAAAAGCACAGCACAGTAGCTGTGGAATATCGTATTGCATCTGGACACCATCCACTTTCAAGAAATGCCATCCATATGACTGAATTTGGATCTAGTTTGGGGAGAAGCCAGGATTTCCAACACTATCAGTTTAAAATTTGGCTATTTTTCTCTTCCTTTGTTTATAAAATCCTATAGATTTATGGGAAGAAAAAGCTGTTCTGAACGTGATGTGTTTATAATCAACAAGATGGTTTAGAGAGATTTGGACTTTCAGACATTTAGATTGAATTTCAGCTGTGTCTCAGCACAATAATTGATTATCACAAAAATAATTCTACCGTCAGCTCAAGTCTATCAGACCAGACAATTCCAAATGTTTTTAAAAGCCAGGCTATTTTAACCACTTTGCAGAGTGCCAGTCTACCAGATGGAGACAGAAAACCCTAGCAAGAAAAAGAATGGGATTATTATGTTACTTTAGACTGTGGAAGTGTTTTCATAGATAAAAACATCTGTTGTGTCTATGTGTGTGCATATGTTTAACAAAAAAAAAGATGGCATGTCTGTGTGCACATGTGTACATGTCTGTATATTGTCTAATGTCAGTCTATATCAGAAAAAACAATTCTTTTTTCACGTTCATCCAGATTTTGCTGATGTTCCTATGGAAAAAAAAATATGAAAGAGTGAAAGTAGTTCTGCTAACACATGAATTAATGAAGTCTAGTTTCCTATGAGCTCAGTCTGCTGGTTCCTCATGTCAGAGTCAAAGAAGGCATGGCTAACATCTTCCCAGCTACTGGAGAACAAAAAGGGATCTCTCTCAACCAAGAGGGAAAGAACAGCCAGTGGTACAACAGCAGGGTCACACAGACACTGAGACAGACAGATGGACTCCTTTCCTTGCTCCACCTCCCCTGCCCTCCCTTTCTTTCCTCCATCTCCTCTGCCATTTCCCATTATGATTATACAAGTCTAGTTTCCATAGGAAACCATGCTAAAAAGTCTGTCAAAACACAAATATCGAGACTTATCCTTCCCCTGTGGGAAGTGCGTCACTGTAGAGCTAATGAACCGCTGAAAGGCGGCGGGGTGGTGTTATTTTCAGTTCCACACAAGAGAGAATAAACATCACAAGCTCCTTTTTTTCTTTTCTTCCCCCCACCAGCAACTCCGGAGTGAGGAAATGCATGAGAAGTAGTTCATTTAATGGTGAGAGACATCACTATGATCAAGGGGAAATAAAGCTTTAGAGTTGCAATCCAGGGAGAAACACTTTCCCTTCCTCTTACCAGTACAGCTGTGCTTGTGCTGGCAGCCAGGCCCTGCCAGGGCAGGGAGCTGGGCAGAGAGCCTGGCACACACTTTCCTCTGCTCTTACCCTGGGGCAGTGCCCACAGCTGGATTTCGGCCTCTCAGGACATTGCAGGGACCGCTCCCCTCAGGCAGCCTCGGTGCAGCCTTCCTGTTTGTGAGGTTAAGGGAGTTCAGCTCCACGAGCTTGTGGGATGTTGTGCCTTTTGCCTTCCGGGTGCCAAGCAGCCTGAATCCATTTTTTATTTTACAAGTACAAATGTAGGCTGCAAGTTCAGCTCCTAAGGCTGACACCTTGTGAGAACTTCTACCACAGGTCAAGTAAAGCAATTTGTTCTGTGCTGCCTTAGTTTTCAGAATGTTATTTTAAGCAACAGATGCATTGCCAAGATTCCAAGTTCTCCTGATACACAGGCAAAAAGACCTGAACCTGTGTCAATCAGGCACATGTATTGAATCTCCTACTTATCTGAAAAATCACTCTTATGGAGCATCTTAAATCTTAACCTCAGCCAAAATTTCAGATGGTAGTTGCCCCCTCATCAGGGTTCCTTCTATTTCTTTATCACAAAATGTGCTTAATTTCATGCCCTTTTGAAGTCAGAATCAGCATATTTCATGGGGTTTAAGTAGCTGCATGTAAGATTTGTAATTTTTGGAATAGCACAGGTATGTTAGTTCTCTCCAGACTGTTATGCAGTTTATTTCAATTGAGCTGGCCTCTATTTTGGGTAGGATTGCAGATTAGTTGACAGGTCTTAATTCCAAATTGAATCAAGCAATGTCAGCTCAAAAATGTAGCTGGTGAGGATTGCTTCACAAAGACTCGAAAATTATATAATGTGTACAGTATTAATCAACTCCTGACCATCCCAATCCTGGATGAAGCAGGTAATTAAAAAAAACCCAAACCACTGGCAACACAAGAAACCAGGCACAACTCTGGTCCAAATTACATCTCCACAGAGAACACTGAGCCAAAAGTCAGATTCTGTTGGCAGCACCTCAACAGAACTTCAGAACTGATTCCAGTTTAAAGATTTTACAGAGACTAGATTACAAAATTAATGATCTTCAGAGAGCAATGAACAGAATTACAGATTCCAAACATAATTTATTTTATTTGTGGTTGTTGGTGGGGATTTGCTGTTTGGCTTTTTAGGTTTTTGGTTCTTTCTTTTTTGTCTGTATTTGAAAGCTCACAGGTGTCAACATGGGGGGAAGAAATGGCACTATGGAAACCGTGGAAATGGCACAGCCATTATCAGTGTGACTCAGGACAAATTCTGTCCTCAGGATCAGGAACAGATGCAAAGACCCCTACAGAGTTAATAATACTGAAATTAGTTCCTTGAATTTCTATTTTTAGCTGCAAAATATAGCAATTTAATAACAGTGAACACCACTAATATTATTTTGCCTCTTATTTCTGGAAATCAGTGCAAGAGATGGGAAACAGAACATACATCCCAATCTAATTCCTGCAGTTCAAATAATCACAGGCAATTAGTTGTATGTCTACAATCACAACAAAAAATTTACAGAAAGAATTTCAACAATGTTTCTCCTGACTAGTATTATTCAGATTATATAGTTATTGAAAGTAAATTTTACATTAATCTCTTTATGTGTGCCCTCTGGGGAAGTTTAAGAAAAACCATGATGAACAATACCCGGGGTTTAATGGAAATCATAATGCAGATGTAGGTTGACCTGATTTTAGTCATGTTCTGTACATTTGAGAAGCATTAAAAACCATCAGTAGGGTTCATGTATCTACCAGATAAATTCAAACTTCCAGCACTTTCCTGCACACACTAAGGAAAAGCTGTTATGGAATACTAAATTAAATAGGCAACAAAAGAGGACTTTTTAATTCCTAAATGATGCAGTATAAAAATCATAAGAAAAATTTTAAAGTGAGAATAAATTCATTTTAAGGACCATTATTTCTAGTGTTTTGCCATTCACATCCAAATTCTGAAAATAGGAAATAGCAGATGCCTGGAAGCAGGATCTAAAAATAGAATAGCATTTTATTGCAACAGGAGGCTGAAAAGGTATAGATTAGTGCTGAAATAAGATAAACAACGTAAGGAATATTTTTACCTGACGTGATTGGCCAGGAACACTACAGAAGTTCAGAATAAGTGTCAGGAACTCAGTGGAAATGCACCTCTTAAATCTACACTCACATCTGCCCTCTTGCTTTCAGAAACCAATTGTTCACATGGAAAATTCTTAAGTACATATTCCAGTGTCCTGGTCATTTCTCAAATAGAGTTCCTAAGAATTTGGATCCATATAGACTCTGATTTTGCAACCGCAGACAACAGCATCAGAAAGCTCTGCTGGTTTCAACCGGAATCCCATGAGTTTAAACATCCCCTTTGCAAAGAGTATCCAAAGGTATGGGAGGATGCTTTTAAGTAAGAGCTCTAAAATTCAGTATCAAACAACACATCCAAGTCTTAGTCTGATTAGGAAATGATGCTTGGGTCTCTCTTTTCATCAGTTCTTTACCTTCTGCCTCTCTTGTCCTTGTCCTGTACTCAACCACGATTTTCCTCAGCTAATGCTGCATGCTGAAGTGTGCAGAAAGGCAAAATGTGTTCCAATGGAATTCAATATAAAAGCTGTTCCCCTGCATTAAGCCATCAGTATTAACCTTCTCTAATTCTTTTAATGTACTGTTCTTTGATTAAGGATTTTTTTATTGCACTATAATATTAAATGCTCCCCATCTGTTCAGGAGAGTAGTGCCATTCTTCAGTGGCATGTATAAACTGAGAAGGATTTGCTCTGGAGGTGTCTTTTGGCGATTTGCTGCTGTTGGCTGATGCTCTCATCATAACCACTGTATAAATATAACCAATTGTATGTGGCAATTGGCAAGAGATAAAAGAATGGCATTGATGGAACCC